>JAUNZM010000119.1:787500-3560248 GCA_033459285.1 Clamator glandarius | reverse complement strand
AAATTTACCTAACTGGGGCATGTCCAATGCTAAACAACAGAATGAACATTTCCTTCAGTACATTTAATGTATTTATATTTTAGTGGCGGGTTGCCAGTATGCTACTTATAAGCTCAATGACTTGATATCATTCATCCACTTTCCTGTGAAACACGCAGCAATCTACACCAGGAGACAACTCAGAAGACACTGCATCAGCAGAAACACTACTTGCACCCAGTGTGGGAACACGGATAAAGCCAAGACTGGGGGATCCTGTAACACTCAGATTTCTCTAATACAAAGAAAGGGGAAAGGCTATTTCTGTTGGCATCCGTATCTTTGATAGAAATGTCCAAAGCAGAGTCCAGATGTGGCCATGAGGTTGTCCTGTGGGCAAAACATAAGCATCCTGCTGTGCTTAAAAGGGCCACACTTGGGCTTTAGGCACAGCGTAATTAATACTTTAATTGGCTGTCAAATGTAGGCATAAAGTTCATCCATTAGTGCAGCCCACCACTAACCTCTCAAATGATAATCTAGTATCAGACACTACTTCATTAAGAAATACATTTGCTAAAATCTGTTTGTGCATATTTACATCAGCCTGAGAGAAACAAGGAAAAAGGAATGTGCAAACACCACCGCTGAGATGAAAGACGTAGCTTATACAGAGTGCTTTGGACTAATATCAGCTCCCTGATAAAGCTTAGTGAGAGGACAGAAAGGGGTCATAAGGGCAAAAACAGTCCCTTTTCAGCTTCTCCAGAATCAGAGGGTGACTAATGAAGCCCCCTTCTTCACTCATGAGAATGCCATCATGGGACATCTTGCACAACAGAGGTTTGCATCATATCCTCAGGACCAGGGTTTTATCAAGGATGTCAAAACATGGGATGTACGATTATCAAAGCCTCACTTTCTGGCATAAAATCCATGTATTCAACTTTGGTGGGTAATTTCTACTCCCTTTTCCCACTGTTCTTCCCAACTGCTGTCTCTTCACAAACACTCAGGTGTATGTTCTGGCTTCACAGATGGCACTGCACATTTCTGAAAGCCCACTCTGGCCCTGGCTGACCTTCCCTTTAGCCCAGACTATCTCCTAGCCCTTCCCTTCGATTTCCCAGCCTGCTACCCACCAAGATCTGTGAGCTGTGGAGGAAAAGGCTCCCATCCTGTCCCAAAAGCCACAAGGCAAGGAGGCAAACTCCCCTCCCTGCACATGCTCCTGCCTTGCAGCCAAGTGAGAACCCAACACACCAGCCATATGTTTTTCAGCAAGGGCTCAGGTTTTTTGAAGCCTTCCAAATATTGGATGCAGCAGCAATATCAAAATTAGGAAGTGGCTTGAAATGCACATATGGAGGTTTCTAGTAAACAGCCAAGTGAGTCACAACTAGTACTCTTACACACAGCTCAGTCAGACCCTTTGCAGATCACACAACCAGCCAATGCAGGATGGACACCAAGTCACCTTGCTACCCAGGGCCCCTGTGCAAGGCTGTGAAGCACTCCCAGCAGGACACTAGGGGAAAATTCAGTGTATCAGAAGGAAAAAACTCAGATCTGTGTGTCCTGAAGGACTATGCGCTGAATTATCTTTAGAAGGCAAAGGAGTGTGCAAAACCTCTCTCAGCTGTTCTCACCAGCTCTTCCAGCTTGCTGGGCAATGTGGCTGCTTGCTCCCACCTTGCTTACCTCCATTTATTCACTACCAAGGCTTCTCTTTGGATCAGGTCACATAAAAAGTAACAGTAATAGCTAAACAAATCGTCTCATAGATCCCACTCGCAGTGCTAAATCTCTCCCATGACCCTATTGCTGCAGCCTGCTTGCACAACCAAACATGGAGAATCTTTGGGGCAAAACCTCTACCTCGAGTGTCAATGTTTTCAATGCTTGTGAGCTCAGAGAAGCTGTGACCCCACTGGGGCTCCGGGTTGGACTGACTGCAAACATAAACCTGTTCCAAGACACTGGAGGTCCCTTTTAGCTTTTCTTGACTCAGAAAAATAATGAATATTAAGAATGTGAGGTAGGCACCTTGCCATGCCAATTGGGAAGGTGAGTAGGCGAAGAGCTGCAGAAGGACACAGCCATGCTCTGCTCAGATGCACAGGGTTGTAGTAAAGAAGAGTAGGGGAACACATTGCACCCAGAGAAAACAGCAAAGGACAAAGTTTGAGAGGTAAGCAACAATCAGCATAATGAAAATGAAAATCATAATTTAAAAGCTCTTTTGCTTATCCTAATGCTTTTGTGCTTTTCTCCCGGCCGAGTTATCACAAAAGGCATTCAGCCGCCAGCACCCTGCACCAAGAGGAGGAGTGGGTGCAGCTTTGCCAGAAGCCATACAGCCCACTGCCCCTTACCAAGGAATCCCGTGTTTTCCTACCCAACATTCCTCGAAAATATCCACCCTGGACTTGCCAAGGCTTCTTCTCATGAGGGACTGGGAAGCCCGGGGTACAGATGGTGCCTGAGCAGGGTAAGCAGGGGTCTGTGTGTCCATCACTGCAGCCACTGCATGCTAGCCCAGGGGGCAGGGGATGTTGGTCCAGGGGTCCCTAGCAGGGATGCAGACTGTTCCTAAGCAGCTGGGGATGGCAGTTCACAGCATCTACTTTCAAGATGCCTGTGACCAAGTCCCCATCTCAGCTGTCGTGACTGGGAATTGATGCTCTTTCACTACTAAATGTCAAACAATAGTAGCCACAGGCACAATCTAAAGCAGAGCTCTGAGCAGTCATCAAGCCTCAATCACCATTTTCAATGTGCTTATTGCAAGACATTCAGCATGTTTATAGTGGCAGGATTTTTCTGCCCAAGATGGCTCATGATAATTTTTTATAATGATTGTTCCATTTGAATGGAGTGATTATTATAAAAAACATAACACGATTCCAGCTGAAACCTGATGCGAAGGAACCCCGAGGCAGGCTCTAACACACTGTGAATGTGGTTACAATACAGCTCGTAGCAATGCTAGGTGTGAAAGAAAACAGACTCTTACAATGTTTGGAGCTTTGTGTAAAAGCAGTTGACAAAACATAACACTGCAGTTGCCTACAACTTCAAACTGTCCTGTGACAAGTTTCTCTCTGTTTAAAAGAGACCAAAGCTTGCCTGCTTGCTTTCTTTTCCTTTCCCTGATATAACTCTCCTAAACTTCTTGTCTCCCTGAAAACCTTTACCATAGTTTTCCAAGAAGTGAATACTGAATTTATGTCATTTAAATGCAAGACCCACTCCGTCTCCATTTTTCATCCTAATTATGCAAAAGTCTCAGCTACATGAAGCATAAGGAAAAAAGAGAGCTATTTGGTAATTAATGACTAATGATAAATAGATTTCATTTTTTGAATCATTGCAGTTGTCATCTGTGGTATTTAAAACAATCTTTTCAAAGCCCTTGCAGTCCTTTGTGTTGGGGGGCTTTTTAATGTTCCCAGCCAAAAGCAATGATGGTAAGTTATGCTAATGCCCAGTGGAAACCCAGGTTGGGTCTTGTTTCATCAAAGTGGTTACATATTTGATTTTGTATATAAACAGCTGAGCTCTCTGTTTTCAACTTTAGTCTAAGGCTTTGAAACTACAGGAGGAACTTTGGATCTGAAACCACTGGTGAAGCCCACAATATGGTGGGTGAAACTTCAAGGAAAATTAATGAAGTGTGAGGTGGGACTTGCCTAGAGAAAAGTTCTCTTAAGAAACCTTCCTGGCTGAAATAACACAGAATGGGACAAAACAGCTTTTAAACCTTAAAATCCTTAGTGTGAGGTTTTTACATCTGTACCATGCAAGAGCTGATCACAGAGCACATCTATATTGCTGTTTCAGTACTGGCTAAGGCCACCACACTGACAGTGACAGGAATCCTAAATAAAATCAACATGATGCAGAAGATGAAAAAGGAGCAAGAGTGGGAAAGAAGAGAGACGGGAGCGGGGTTTACACACAGTCAGCAGGACAACCCATCTCACCAAGACTCAGGTTTCAGAAACGACTGAAGAACCTCTAAGCCTCAACGCCCTTTTTAGGGGTAATACGGGCCCTGAGAAACCTCATCCCACTGCATGTTGATGGGCTTCTGAGCATAACTATGTCATGCAAGAGATTGTGAGGCCAAGCAAGCACCAGGGAAAGCCAGACGGCTGCCACAGATCTGCAAACAATAGCCCAACATTTGTATGGTGGAATGCCCACATAAAAAGGGCAAGAGGCAGTTCCTTTTCAGACTTAACCTGGTCTGACAAGGAAGCATTCAACTCTGTCTCTAGCCTCCTTGCTGGTGAGCCTAATTCAAAGGTAGAAATGTGTGGAGTCAGCTGAGTGTCCGCATCATGTTCCTCATGGACCTTAGTCTATGGGTGGCAGTGGGAAAAGCCAGCTTGACGGACTAACAGCATAGATACACTTGCTGGTCAGTCAAGCAGTTTCAGGTTATGTAGGCACTGGCCACCTTGATCTTTGACACTTTTTTTTCCAGGTCAAGACTTCCCATGATATGAATTCTCAAATTTCACCTGGTCCTGAAATAATCTGGGGAAAAACGAGCAGCTAGAAGCAAGAACTACATTGAATAGGTGAAGCTGTGAGTCTCAGTGAACTACAGCATGTGCCTTTCCACAACAAGAGGTTTTGCTTTATGATCCTTTAGTTGTTAGTGCCACAGTGAGAGCTTTGCTTCTTCCTAAAGATGACATGAATGTTCCTCCTCAAACCGCTGCCACTAGAGCCATGCAAAGTACTGTCAGTAAGAAGCATCATGAGCATATTGAGAACAAGACAAGAACTGTCAGGTTCAAATATTCTGGAAGCCAACAGAAAGGAAACAAATCTAACAGCTGGAGAAATATTCCTGGGGCTTAGAAGTACTTCTTCACAGTGTTCAGTGCCTGCCATCTCTTTAGGGTAGCAGGGGAAGGTCACACTAGGAAATCTCCCTCCTTTCTCTCCCTCAGAGAGTGGAAATGTGTTTCTTTCCTCCAGAGGACATTTACCTCCACGTCCTTGGAGAACTTGATACTTCCACATGCTCAGCTACAGGAGGCAGCAGAGCAGCTTCCCCATTCCAGAGGTGCCCACATAGTGAGAATCCAGGCTGAGAACCACGGCCAGTCCCTCTTCAGGAGACAGACAAGAGGGCCAGCACAGCTGCCATAGCAGGAGCTACTCACTGCAGGGTGTAGGACAGCAGAGACCCTGCTCCTCGTAAGAAAAGGACCAAATATCAATCACAGAAGGTTTCTTCTGCAGGGCAGCTGTCAATCAGTGTACTGAGAAAAACAGGCTGTGTGCCCCGTGCTTTTGCAGTCCTCCCTGCATCCAGTGCCAGTAATCAGGAAAAGAAAGGGAAATTGAGAGCACTTAACACTGTAAATGTTTCTATCAAGTGCTTTAAGAATTATGGATGCTGTTAAGCACGGGAAAACATAGAGGTAAAAGAGGGCAGGGGCTCTTTACTAGCCTCAAATAATATCTCACTTACTAAATGACCAAATTATCTCCAAATGAGAAATCTTCACCCTCGACAATCTCATGCTACCAAGGCTAGAGATGACTTCAGAAGCTAGACCAAGATTTATATTCTCTAATTAATTCACTTTTTAAATTGAGAATCTGAATAAACACATTCACCTTTTTTTCTTAACAAAACTTTATTTTGGTCATATAGCAAAGTAACACTATGAGATGGAAAATAACCCATGTGGCTCATCTGTCTAGAATTTATATCTAGCAATATCTTATATGCATTTTTCTCCAATACATTTTCTTTTTAATATTCAAGAGAATACAAAAATAACAATAAAACTCCCTCCATTATGTTTCCAGTGGCTCATAGATTGGTTGACAGGACTATAAATGTAATAATGAGCTTTGAGGGCCAAGTTAATGTTTTTTTGCTAACACATGACGCTTTTAGCCTAAGGCATTGCTGGAGGCAAATACCACTTCACCTGGACCAAAATCACCACCGAACAGCCATTAAATCACTCAGACTTAAATGTAATATTACTGGGCCTAGAAAATACTACCGTAATCCAGATTTTAAATATCATCAGTCCATAGAATAGCAAGTAGGAATGGAACCTGAAATCTTGAGAACTCTCCATTTACCTATGAAGTATTCTAAGTCCACTGCTTCCTCTCACCTATGCCATTTTACAGTGGCATAACACTCACAGATATGTGTGTTCTTCTGATTTATGCTTGTACAAGCAAGAGGCTTACAGAATAGAAGTCTCTGGGTGCTTTGAAAAAAATACATTTTTTTTTCCCCACTTGTCTATCTAGGTCAGGGAACTTCAGCCTTTATTATCACATGTTAACCTTTATCATGCAACAATATTGACAAGCCAGGACTCATTACGCTACGTGCTCTAACACACACATGGCCATAGTGTGGGCTGCAGCAGAACTGGCTTGGTCTTGCTGTTTACCTGAGACAGCCCCCCCCTTTCCCTCAATTTTCCCAAACATATACAATCCGTGAGAGACTGCATCAGCTCCTTGGAGAAATAATACTGGAGAAAGATTGTAGTGATCAGGGAAAGATTGACTTGACCATCAGTAAAAACAAGTGAAGAAAATCCAAATTTTCCGAGGGAAGTGTTGCTGGGTTTTAGCCTACAGAGCTTTGAGCTTTGAAGGGAGTCAAAACTGTTCCAGATTTGACTGCGTGTGATTCACACTTTGAGAACTGATGTTTCACCACTGTAATGGTACGCACCACCCCACATCACAGAATACGTTCAGTTTAAAGAGCAACTCTCTGTCTGGAAACTACATTTGATTACAGCAACCCTGGGCAAGGTCCAAAATCTGCCTGGATCAAGGAAAAGTGTGTCACACCAGTTTCAGCCCAGGCCCAAGACGTGTCACATCTCTTGCAGATTGGGAGGAACTCATTTTCCCATTTCCTCTGGAGTTGGGGGCTGGTGAAGATGAAGCCACACGAGTGAAATTGCTTGGCCATGCACAGAGGAAGCATTCTGCGTCCTCTAGTTTCCCTTGCTCAGAGGCACTGATCCTGGCTGAAACCCAGAGACTGTTGGTACAGACCCAGATCCCCTTACCTCTTCTATTAGCACAAAATCACCAGTGGAAAGATACATATTCTGAGCAACTGCAAAACTCACTCTTGGACACTCCTATATGGAGCAGATAAGACTGAAATAAGGGTCAGGAAAAAGAAGAGATGAGGAATGCAATAGTCTGCACACTCCCTAAATAGCAAGGAGAAAGGCAAAGACAAAAAGAAATAAGAAAAAAAAGTTAAACAAAAAAAGAAAAAAACCTACTCTGTCACTGGTAGGTAGAATTTACTGTGACTATTATAGACCCTAGCTATCTTAAACCACTGTTTTCCAGGATTTTAGCCTTAAAAATAATAAATGAGGAGCTAAACATATGGTGACCTAATGTGTGTGAAAATTTCCTTGTCTTCTTCGGCTAATGCCTCTCTTGTTTTACTAAGAACATCCTTGCCATGAAGCTCAGCTTCCTCTGACAGGACCCACCGGCTGTGAGGGTGCCAAACAGCAACAAGCTTTAGTTGTGACCAGTGCTTGAGGAAGAGACAGCCAGCCCTTCATGTTCTCGGGATGATGCTTTTGTCAGGCTTGAAACATTTACCGGTTCTCAAGTGAAGTAAATGCACTTTCCCACTAGGTCTTTTCTACTCAAATGAAAAGAGAGAATGTGTCTTACATACCCCTTTGTTTAGAAAGTGTTTAGCACTGGAGCATACCTGACACCCAGCTATTTGCATAAATCAAATCAATTCTCAGTAGCCCCAGGATGTTTCTGGGATAATGCCACTGAAGCCAGCCTTGTTTTTTCAATTTGAACCATGTAACAGAGAGTCGAATTTGGCACCAAGTATTAATTTCTCACCTAGGAGGATACATTACAGCAGAAGGCATCAGACGTGCTGTTCGGTGAAGAACACAATTACAGGGGACACTTTAGTAATGCATTGTGTTACTGTAGATGGCACTCATTCCTTGCCTGTACGTATCATGCACGTTGTGAATGCATCAGTTTTATTATGTAAATGCATCATGGCAAGCACTTTCATACTTGCAAGATGATGTAGATCACTTTCTCAATGAACGACATGCATGACGAAGCAGCTATGTGGGAGCCGCACACCAGGACAAAAGAAATCAATGTATTTAAATCCTCACCCTGCAAGTCAATCACAAGCAAGGTGATATGCTCCTTAGACCCCTCCTCAGAAAGGACTCACTGTCTTGCTTTCTCCAGCCCCTTTTAATTCCACAGATCTTTCCACAAAACTCCTTGTTACAATAATTGTCATTTCACAGGGCAGAGCAGCAGTGGAACTACTCCTCATTGAATCAACTGAGATCTCACTGGCAAATGAAGACCAGTACCCATCACACACAAAGACTCCTAACTGTGTGTTTGTTCAATTGAACTGAAATGCATTTTCTTTTAAAGGCTTTCCTTTAATAACCACTCTGGGTCAAATGTTTCTCATCCAGTGAATTAGAGCAGTACAAGAAGGAAGGTAAGGTGCTGAGACAGGACTTCACAGCTTGGCATTAAGTCATTACCCAGAAACACAAAATTCCTGAGCAGGCTGAGACCAATGTTATGAAGTTCAACAAGGCCAAGTGCCGAGGCCTGCACTCGGGACACAACAACCCCATGCAGCGCTAGAGGCTTGGGGAAGAGTGGCTGGAAAGCTGCCTGGCAGAGAAGGGACCTGGGGTTGTTGTGTTGACAGCTGAGTGAACATGAGCCAGCAGTGTGCCCAGATGGCCAAGAAGGCCAGTGGCATCTTGGCTTGTATCAGAAACAGTGTGACCAGCAGGTCCAGGGAGGTTATTCTCCCTCTGTACTCGGCACTGGTGAGACCGCACCTCGAGTCCTGTGTTCAGTTCTGGGGCCCTCACTACAATAAAGACATTGAGGTCCTGGAGTGTGTCCAGAGAAGAGCAACAAAGCTGGTGAAGGGACTGGAGAACTAGTCTTATCAAGAGAGTCTGAGAGAACTGGGGTTGTTTAGCCAGGAGAACAGAAAGCTGAGAGGAGACCTTATCACTGGCTACAACTACCTGAAAGGAGGTTGTAGGAAGGTGGGTGTTGGTTTCTTCTCCCAAGTGATAGTTGACAGGACAAAAGGAAATGGTATCGAGCTCCGCCAGGGGAGCTTCAGATTAGACATCAGGAAAACTTTCTTCACTGAAAGGTTTATCGGGTACTGGAACAGGCTGCCCAGGGAAATGGTTGAGTCACCATCCCTGGAGGTATTTAAAAGATGGGTAGATGAAATGCTGAGGGATATGGTTTAATAGTGGACAGGCGTGGTTGGACTCAATGATCTTTTCCAACCAAGTGATTCTATGATACTTTCAGTCTGTATCTTTGATCCTTCTTTTAAAAAGAGGAGAAGCTTTCTCCTTACCTAGCTAGTCTGCTTAGAGCATGAGTTTCTTGAAATGGGAGCCAGGTTGTCCTAAGTGTGTATACATCATCCAGTACAATCACACAGTGTGTGCCTCAAACCACCACCACCATCATTTGAACAGTTACTATGGGGCTCTTTTGACTGTGTGGGATCAGCAATCACAAGAGGCTTTGCCCAAGCCCTGACTTCAATATTAAGTCCCCTGTGGCTAGGTAGAGATGTGTACACACTTGCAAACTTGTACACATTTAGTTATATGAAATAATACACGGAATAGCTTGTTGCAGGATGCAAAGTAGCAATGGGGGGAAAAGGAAGACAGAATTAAGTACAGAATTAAGTATAGCATATTTACTAGTAGACATGACTAAAAATATTGACTGTTCTTCACATCTGCCTGGCACATTTATCACCCTGTGGTATAGAAAGGGAGATGATAGGGAAGTGGGGACATGCCAGCTAACCTCAGGCACTTGTCCAAGCACAACGAGAGATCTGAGGTATGTGTAAGGGTTGAAATTCCATTATAAGTTTTAAATTATTAAACACTACATGGTTGGAAGCTCATTTCTTCCTATTACTTTTTAAATAATTAATCTGTATTTACATCTATTGAACTTCATGAAGCTATACACATAACAAATTTGAGTCAAGTTGTAGCAGAGAGATTTTTCCTGTCTGACAGGAAATGTTTCTTACAAATGTTTCTTGTTGTATACAGTAACTTCAGCTATGAGGGATCAGTCAAAAACTAAATCCAAGCTAGATGCTGTACATGTATAAGGGATTTTCTATCAAATTATTCACAAGCAATCAAAACACTAAGAGAAACTGTAAATCCCCAGAGGAAAAAAATGTGCTTCTAACATTTTAGAATAGCAAAAAGAGATTCAAGTTGGAAGAGAGTAAACCAAAAACCTGCATATTGTTCCTGTTGAACATACTTATTATGTTCAAGCTAATGCTATCAGTTTCATGTAACCCACAGCAAAATTTGATAAAACCCCCGAAATCCTGCACTTGAAAATACTAACCTCAAATCCTAGAATAATAGGTATAACAGAGTAACAGAACGTAGAACAGCAAAAACAGTCTTCATCTAGAGTACTTGTCTTCCTACAACACATTATTTCCCTCTATTTACTTCTGGTTCAAGCTGAACAAGCTGTTAAATACCCAGTAGATTTCACCTAACTGGAACTACACGTGATACACCAAAGTGAATAACCAACACTGTTCAAAATAATAAAGCACTGAAACGGGCCCTTGAAACTGTAGCTCTACCCTGGGAAATGAATTTGTAGCAACGGCATCAGGATAACATGTTTATTGTACATGTGATTTCCAGCTCGTGTCAGCTTCTGTTTACAAGTAAGCAGATATATATGCATTCGCTTATGCACTTCTGGCTAGCATTCCTACAAGTTCAGTCTGAAAGTCCAACTAAGTTATTTTCTTTTCAAACAGCATTACTACTAATAGAGATGCTGCTGGCCAAACAGTTCCTTCAATTATAATAAGTGGAGCAAAACTGCCTTCAAACTGAGATCCCAGTTACACCTGCACAGTTATTCTGGAAGTTAATTAGATTGCACAGGGGTAAATATGGAGTTAATGTGCTCTTCAGAGGCCCCATAATGGCAGAAGACCTATTAGGGAGAGAAGAAAGAAACTAACTTTACTTTCAAATCCCAGGCTGGCTTTGCAAGGAATGGAGCAAAAATATCTGTACCTGTAGGTGAAACAGCGGTGTGTTAAGAGATCACGGAAAGACGGTGTCACCTTGGAGAGGAATGGTTCACTTAAAAAAATTCTTGCAATGTTCTTATTTTGTAATTGTTATTAAAAAATAAAACCAAGGAAACCTAAATCAGGGGCAGGCATTGGATCCAATAATGACAACTCTCTTGTTTGCTCCTTTGACCTGTGCAGCTTTAATTCAGAGTCCTGAGGACAGAAGCTGCATATTTCTGAAAGGCCGAAGACAAACAGGGCTGCAGAAGAAGGGACCACAAGGTCAGGTTTCAGTGAAAGCCAGGCTTGCATGCCAGGCATGGAGATCAAGGACTGACTAACTCAAAGCACAGGAAGAATCAGCGCTTCAGATGTCAGCTGTTTCAAGGATTACAGGCCCTCCTGTTTCTGGTGTCAAGGTAATAATCAGAGCAATGGATGTGTGAGGCTCCTTGCAGTGATGGCTGAATGTGCAGCCCTCGATTTGGATTCAATTTGGGGGATTTTGTTTCTTTTTTAGACAAAGCCAACAGCACCAAGTATTCATATTTTAGGACTGGTTTAAGGATCAAACTCCATCTTACTTAATAAAAAGATGAATAAGATTCAAAGCAGAAAATTATATGGGAGCTTCACATACAGTAGGTGGGGAGGCAGGATACTGTGACTTTTTATCAAAGGTAGTCATTTAGAGACTGGTGCTAATAACAGCTTCTTAAAAATGCTCCCCCTTCCCCCTTCTCATAGTCATGTTTTCATATAAATCCTGATTTTGGCATATTACTTTATTGTGGACACATCTTTTGTGTACTGGATGGCTTATGCAAATTAACCAAATGTCCTATAAATTATTCTTGAAATGCCTAGGATAATGAGCTGCTTGCATGGTGAGCAGTGCACAGTATTCAAAGAAGGACTCTTCACAGGGTGAGAGAGCAGGAGAATGTTACAGATGTGCCCAGGTTGTACAAGGAGGCACAATGCTCCACTGGCATCGTGTTCCTCACCCTGAAAGGCAACACTGTCTGACTAGAACGGAAAGATGCAATGCTGGGGGATACCTAAAAACTTTAAAACACAGTAGTCAGACAATGCATCCCTAGCTGCTGAAGCTCAAGCCTGCAGATCACCTTAAGAGACTTGGCCAACACATTTAAATTGGTTGCAAGCTGGATTTTTTTCCCTGCATAATTTAGATTTTTACTGAAGGCTTTTTGACCTATGTTATGTATGTAAACAGTGTTACATTCAGTGGGTTTTTTGGAGATGTGCACCTGCCTACCAAAAGTCATATCTCCCTTGTGTACCTTACCTCAGATGGAAAATGCTTCAAAACTATACTCCCAGCTGTATTTTTTTAAAAAATGCTTTTTGCCAGCTGCCATTTTCTTACGAGGTGTAGTTTAAGAGCAAGCTTTATGTACAAAGGACTGGTTCTCTACTCGTGACTCAGGCAGTGCTGTCTGAGGTGCATGAAGTAAATGATAATAAATAAAAAATATACCACTTGCTTTTGGTAACTGGCATTCCACCTCTAATAATTACATCCATATTGGATTTGTGTGCAGGCACCTTAATTTGCAGTATCACAATAATTCAATAGCATTAGCATTGAGAAGCAGATATGTGAGGGAGAAAGTGCTATTAGCATTACTTGGCAACAATGACAGCCTTAAGGATGCCTTTACCTTGCATTCCTTTATTTCATTATTGTCACAGAACTAAAGTGGGGAGTCAAGGGAAAGAGGATGGACAACAGGGATGAAAACTGGAGATGTGTTTTACAAATGGGCCGATTCCCTTGCTTTGGATATTTCTTTGTTTGCTAGTCATAGATAGATAGGAAGCTCCTCAAAGCACAAAAGACTGCTATGAAAACAATAATAAAGCTGACTCTCTGCTATTAGTGTTGTTAGGACAGGGTGAGCAGTTCAGCCAGCTGCTTGAAGCATACACTTTGCAGTGATCATGGCTATTCTGATCCAGTCGTGTTTTATCCCAGCTGACAAATGTGTAGACAAAAAGGATGAAATAAAGGCAAAGCAAGCAGAAGGAATTCATTGTCTCAATTCCACATGAGATTCAGAAGGGCAATCCTGCCCATTTTATGCAAGGGGAGTAGGGAAAAAGAGAGATAAAGTGATTTGCCCTGAGTCATGGGGAATACCTGTAACAGAGCTGAGGAGTGACCAGATGTCTCATTAATGCCTGGTCTAATACCAGGCATTGAGGAAATCTTCCTCCTAAGAAACTCAGGGCTTATAGTTGGAATCACAAACCATCCAGGCTGGTTGTACTAAGAAATCAAGCTGTGAACAGCAAAAGAGTTTTAGAGGGCAAGAATCACATTTAGTAATACCTGGGCATCACAACATTTAGGGAACAGGACTTTCTATAGCTAACAGCACCAAGGAGCCAAAGACTACAGGAGCCTGGAAAACAAGTGGGGACAAAAATATGTGATGTAACTTATCATGCATCTGGGGAAAGAAGACAGTTAAACTGAGAGAAAGGAAAGGTAATAATAGAGCAAGAGAGATAGTGAGAAGGAGAAGAGAGACCTAAGGAAAAGTTGCAAGGAAAACCAAAACCAAAGGACAAAGATGATTTAAAATGAAAGAATAGCAGATACACTTAGGTGACAACAGCTCAGCTGGAGTGCCTCAGGGATGATCCCTGCCTCACTGCAGCTTTCAACAAACACGCACCAGCTTGTGTGAATTCTGGATGGAGGAGCAGGATCATGCTGGGGACAGCCGCAAGACGAGCAGCTCAAGGAGACAGGCTCCTGGCACAAGGCTATAAAGGCAGGTGAGGCGCAGCAGCCATGCCCCCAAGTGCTCCACTCTTCCTGCTCAGCATCTGCAGTGAGGGTAATGTTAGCAGCAGCTGTTTCAATAATGTTTTAAACCTTCCTGCCCTCCTTTTCAGAGCTCCAATATGTAGATTCAAATCCCTGGACATTCACAAGCAATTATTTTCTAATGATGCCAGAAGCAAAGCTTCCAGTCCTATAGCTTCAAAAAAACCTGCCCAGCCATGCTCTGCTGACCTTTTCAACACTTAAATATATACGAGATACCTAAATACGATAATTGGCTAAGTATAATGCTGGTGTGAGCCAGAGGCCTTTTACGAGAGGTGACACAAGCCCCCTCTAAGCAAGAAAGAAACTGCAGCAACTCCATCCTTGCTGGTTTGCCCCCTGTGTTCAAAAGCTTCTCTTTTGCTTGCTCCTCTCCTGATTTTCTGTGATTTTATTCATGTGCATCCCAGTGTTAGGTTTCACAGTGGATGTTCTTAGCTGTACAAACTGTGCTAAGTTAGCTTACCAGAATGGCAATATTGTGCAGGAGAGAGTACTTTCGCAAGGGCAGCCCCAAATTCCTCTTTTTGATTGTTGCACGGAGCCAGCCTACCATGCTGTATAAAATATAAATGTTTGTGGCCTTGCAGATAAGCTAGATAGACAGCCAATCCATCATCATGACTCCACATCACCACCTTGGTGAAAGAATAAGGAGTGAAGCTGATGGTTTCTGCACAACAAACAAACAAGCAAGCACAGAGACAGTGTTTGCTCATTTCAATGTGCAAAGCTGACTTGTTTAAATATGAATATGTTGCTTATAGCCAAATTTTAGTGACAGCAGCCCTGTGGCATCTATCACTGTTTGCACTTTTGCTAAAAATACTCACATTGTCTCTTGATTTTTTTAGATGCCACATCTGCAGGTAGTTTTCACTTCTCTCACCCGGTCTCTACCCGTTACCATTTCCTCCACCCTCCAGGGTATATCACGCTCAGAAAAACACTGAAAGTTCACATGGTGTCACAAGAACCTGAAATCACCTCCCTGTCCTGACCAAAAGTCTGTGCCCTTTTCTCTCTCCTTTCCTCACTCTCTCTGCTTATTGGCAGTGGAGCCAGGCACAGCTTCAAAGTGCCCCCAGCGCCTGCACTGAAGAGTGAGTTTGTCTAAAAGGGAGCACACACTCTAGAGACCGTGAAGCGGTTTCTCTCAGACCAGGTCGTGATAATTGCTGCTTCTTCATTTACAGAATAGTGAGCAATTTTCTCTTCTCCCCCACCCCTACAGCCTACAGCACGTTACTGATACACATTAGAATCAAAGCACTGCTTGGAGTAACTTTTCCATTTCTGGCTTTTCACTGTATATATACTCAGATGAAGCACTTGTCTCAAATTCAGGGTGACCTGCTCTGAGTCAGGCTCCTCACAGAGCTCAAATAGGCACTGTGTTTACAGCCATGAAAAGGAGCAAATCCCACACAGAAAACAAGCAGCAGTGAGAAAACACACTATGTGAAATCTAAGCACTTCTGATGCCTTCCGAGTGCTGCAATCCAGGCAGATCTTTTAAGACAGCACTATGCAGAGTTCCTGGAGGTTCACAAGGTCCAGGCTATTTTGGATTTACCATCTTTGCAGTTTTCTGACCCTCTTGGCTCAGGGAGGTCCCCATGCCTGCAGCAGCTCGTACCTCTGGCATGGGCACTTGTATTCATCCAGATGGGTTTTGGTGCAGTGCCAGGGCTTTGCACACTAGGATGCGGTACCTCCACAGCACTCCTGTTGTGGCATCACACTGTGGTACTGATATTCAAAAAGTGACTCTGAAAATAAGAGCCCCCCCCACGCCACACAACATTTTGCTAGCTCATCACCTAGGGACAGACAGACAGCGCAGACCATAAACTGCAGCACGTTTGTGAAAATTCAAAAGTGACATTTCCACTTCTGCTTGCAATGTACCTGCACTAGTGACAATCCTCAGTGTTTTACAGACAAGCTATTTTCCCCACCATGTTAATAAGATTTGCTTTCAGCAGGTTTTTCTAACAGCACAGGGAGGGAAACTGGGCCAAACTCATCTACACGATGACTTCTCCCTGCAGTCACACTGACTCAGTTGAGCTGGAGGCAAACAGTGGTGGGGTTATAGTAAATTTGATGGAGGCAAGCACAGCCTGCTTTCCAAGTATTGCAAGGTACTGCAGCTCACCCAAGCAGCTTGCTGTGGTCTACTCTGTCCCCAGCAAGGTGCTGAGTTAGCCACAGAGGGACAGCAGCTCAGGGACACTAAAGAGACACATCTCACCAGGAAGGCTGTTGAGAGAAAAGTTCTCTGCTCCTGGAAAGAAAGAAGCCACCACTTCTGTTGCTGCTGCTGAGTAGTGACTTAGTGCAGCTGAGAGGTCCTCGAAGGAAGGATTTCGATAACCAGTGTGGGCAAATATCTTCATTTATATGGGGTTGTGTCAGCAGGCAGGCCCTCTGGTTATTTCCTTTCACCAATCACAGTGGTCTTCAGCTAATCTGGTGTGAACTTTGGACAGCTTTCACTCATCCAGACCTTGTCTGTGCGTCACTCCTGGGGAGACTTTTAGCCCTAGTTTGTGACTGGAGGAAGAGACTTAAAGCTGGACTGTGCAAGCACATCAGCTACAACCCGTCATTAAATCCGTGCAGCCTGGTGACTAAGGAGGATGACAGCACAGAGCCCTATGGCAATGCACCGAGCACACCTGCTGGGGAGAAAAGCACAGCCTTCTGCAATCTCTCAGAAAGGAAGATATAGGATATACGTAAGATAAGACCAGACACACTACCCAGGCCCTGCACTATGCCTGTGCCTGTAAGGGTGTGCGTGCACCGGCCGAGGACACTGTTTCTCCCCGGGCATAAGCTCTGGCAGGGGCACCGCATGCTGTAGGCTTTTCTCATGGCATTCCATGTAACAATTTAAATGTAAATACTGAAGGATCTGGTGGTTTACATGAGATACAGTCACAGATACTTATTAATACAAAGTGAACAATAACTGGCAAGAGAAGCACTTATCATTTTTCTCTACCTAGTCAGTCTCTTAGCTCTTTTAGTTTCCAGCATCCTTTAGCCCTTCTCACTTGGTGCTGGGCCAGCTGTAACACGGTACACCAGCACCGCGTCCTAGCACTACCTTCTGGCATTGCATAAACCTACATTTGGGCACAATTCTTACCCACTTTGAAGCTCCTTTGCACTACTTCAACAGCAGAAAGGAGCCAAAAGAGCACACTACATGCAGTCCACCTTTTGAGACTTCCTTCTGTTGCCAAAGTGATGTAAGAGCAGTCCCATTTCAAGCCAGAATCTGCTTAATGTGTTTAACAAATAAAGCTGCTGTTTGAATCCCAAGACAGAGACAGGGTTGGTAACCTAGAGTGAGCACCAACTGCTTCTTCCTCTGGCAGTTGGGAATCCACATTGTTAGAAAGTGGAAATGTATTGTATTAGCTTCCTAACCACAAAGAAAGTCTCTCAGAAAGTGACTAGTTCCCCATCTTAACTAAGGAGACATTAATTTCAGTGGCATTTGCAGCAATGTTCATTCAGGACAGGCCACAGGTGGTCAATTATTCTTCTGCCTGTCTAGAAGCACGTTTATTCCTCATAATAAAAAGTATTAGTACAACACAGAGTTTATTGCTCAATTAAGAAAGTAACATGCAAAGAGTTACAGCCTCTTGTGGAAAATACAGCTAGAAACTAATTTTTGCAGCTGAATGAAATACCACCTTCCTCCCCAACAGACACACAAAACCTACGCAACTTAAGAGCCAATCGGCAGGTATTTTAGGACAAATATTTAACTAGCCGGTACAACCAAATATTGTATTGCATATTAAAGCTCTGGACTACAATTGTGTTCCAGTCTCTGTTTAAAACATTTTAAATGGATTATTCAGGCAATGATCAAAAAGAAAAATAAGCACAGGACTGAATGCCCTGTGTCCCAAGCATAAACGAAGCTGTGCCTTGAGCAGAATTTGAGAACATTGTGCACATGCACACTTTGATCCTTGCTCTGCTTGCTTCAGTTACTAAATGCATTGCCTGGGCAGTCAAATTTGTTTTAAATACCTAAAAGTAAATATCAGAACCTGGTTTTTCTTATTGTTTCAGATAATAATTCATACTAAGGGTGCTGGTGTTAAACATTTGGAGTATAACACAACATTAAATAACAGATACTGCTTTGCACTTCTAACATTTTAATCTCAATCTCAGACTGCATGCAAAGGCAATTAAATAACAGCATCCTCATTTGAAAGCTGGAGACCAGACATCTAAACACAAAGTCAGCAGATACCTAACTTCAAGCATAGAAGCACCCAGTCCTTCTGCTTGAAATGAATGGTTCTACGTGCAAGCTTAGACATATCCAGAAATACACAGTTCAGCTGATGACTGTAAATGTGTGGTGTCATATCTACTTGATAGACAGATATAAGCACAGCTAAACATGGTTTAGAATCCTACATTAGCACCTAATTACTTTGAGTAAATCACTCTCTAGAAGTGCTCACCTTCTTTCTGTTAACTATCAACGGGACCTAGAAAGAGAGTCCAGTTCAGATGTCAAATACTAAGATGTTAGTTAGGCACATGAATTGAACCATGTCCTAAAACAGAGTGCCGTGGAAGTGGGAAGAAACGTGGCACAGGCAAAAACCAGACTGAAACATCCATTGCCTCATTGTGAGTGCAACTGAGAGCATCTGACCACCTGAATCCCACAGGAGTGCTAAACTGAGGGGTATCAATCACAGGGAGGCATGCATGGTCCTTAAAACTTGAGAAGCATCCTCTGGCATGATGAAGGTTTCACTGAGAAGTTGTTAGTGCTAATTTGGTGCAAGGTGTACAGTACAGAAATAATTCAGATTACTATAAGCAAAATGGACGCTGCTTGTAAAGAAAGCTGCGCGCAAGAAATTGCTGCGTATTAATCTGCATGTACACCCACCTGAAAGATCTCAGTCTGCAAAGGAAAGCATTAACAAGAAAGTGTGTAGGGACACTTCTTCCCAGAGAAAGAGACAACAGCACATCAAAATGACACTGTGTGTGTGACAATATTTATAAAAATGTTGACAGATATCAACCCCCTTTTGACTTAAAGAGCCATCAAAAGCTCTCTTCCGCAGAGCATTTTTGGACCTTTTAGTTGACTAAATCACCAATTTAGAATCTGTTCGTTATGCAGACTAAGTGTCCTTCCACGGTTTCATTTGTCATGCGTTAATATGAGAGCACTGGTGACTGTATCCTCTCAAACAACTAAAGCCTTTCTGCCATTACATAGTAAATTTTGTTCTTTCTAGCATTTGGAAAAAAACCTCAACACAACAGCAACACGGCTTAGTTGCTATGCAAAGACTTAGAGCCACTGCATAGGGATCAGTTCCAGAGTTTGGTTTGTTTCAAACCAAGCCAGGCAAATTATGCATGGATGCAATCTGATGAGGTTTTCCTGTTTGCCAGTTTCTCTCATCTACGGGTGAAGGGTGGGCTCACTCCAGACCCTATGCAATCCCAATGCACTTTCCAACTTGATGCTTGGTGCAGTTACAATAATCAGTACCAACAGGCAGATTTATTATGAATACTGGTAGGAATCTTTTTTCTCTCTCATTGACTAGATGTGACTCAAAAAGTTAATGGTAATTGCTCTCATCTTCATTTAGCAATGAGAGAGAGAGAGAAATGGGAGCAATTTGCAGATCTGAGAACAGGTCATTACAGGTGTGTTATATTAGTGTATTCATGAGCCCCCTGGGACAGCCATGCTGTGATATCCAATAACTTTCTTAATGTGTAATTACACACCATTGGACTATAATTGATTAATTGAAAAGAGAATGTAGGCAGATGCTAGGCCAAGGCTGCTGCTGCTCATTAAATGAATATGTCCTTGCTTCTTTTTAATAAGTTAAGTGAACTACTCAAAAGCAATTAAGTGAGAACTGAAATTCATTAGATTTTAAGTAATTATTGGTATTAACTTCTACAATAAAATGCAGGATTTATATTTTGGCGGTTTTTTTCCCATCCCAAAAGCAATATAATACACATCACTACTGAGATGTAAAAACATCGTCTGCTACAGACAGCCACAAGATATGCACTCCTTGCAGACAGACTTTCTTCAGTGATAACTGTGACATGAATCTGCCTCCTTGGGATGTCATTCCTGGAAGCTCTGTACAGTCCTACAAATTCCCAAAGAGAGGAGGCCACACGCTCAATATTCCAGAGCAACCTCAAGCCTCCATGCAGTCCAGCTGAACGGTGGTCGGGCTCTTTTCAACCCTCCTCCCCACTGGCTGGATCTTAACCTTGAGAAATAAACGAGCATGGGCTCTTGATTTTCAAAATCTCACCAACTTACCACTATATGTTGGCTCTTAAAAAGATCAGAGCCTTCGAACTCTCTTCTGTTTTTAAGGGGAGGTCAATGCATGCAGCAAGATGTGACATAAACCAACTGCACTGTTACAGAAAGTTATGCTGGTCTACTTTGGCATCTCTTCAGACGTGACAAAAACAATTCTCATTAACACCCTGCATGAGTGAGAGCCAGGGTCAGAGGTGCAGAAGGACCAGAGCACCATGGGATCAAAGCTAGTTGTCTGGCCTGACACTGCTGCTCCAGGTACGGCTCTGGCACGATGCGGAGCAAGGGATGTCTCCTTCCAGGTAGCTGCCAGGATGCCCCACTTGATATTTTCCCTGAGCCCTACTGAATCACCTGCATCTCCTGCACAGACACTAAGGAGAAAATATTTATAGCTCTGGGTGACGACTTTGGAAATTTTATTTCCAATTTATGTGGAAGGAAATCCGATGAATTTTATTGCACTTCACTTCCTTTGGAACAAGGCATATCTTTATTCTTTAATGTTCCATAACAACTGTCTGAATTTTATTTAAATGGGTTATGAATGCCAGTTTCATAAAGCAAAGCCACGATTCCCAACTGGTTTTCTTTCCAAGGGATACAAATTTGCTTTTTCTTTTTTCAGTTTTATAGAGGTTTGATGGATAAAAATGTTTTTCAGGTTTGATGGATAAAAATGTTTTTTTGTTTAAAATTTATTAAAATTGTTCTTTAAAAATAGCCTGCTAAAAATGCAGTTTCAGCTAACAGTTTCTGAATTTTGTACTTGTCTAAATTCCCCATCAATAAAAACTTTAGTATTTTTTAAAAATCATTTTTGGAAAAGCAATTTTTCCATAAAAACATGTTTAATATGAAAATTATAACTTCAGTAAACACATCAAATGAGGAAAGCAAAAGCTGAAAACAGAGGAATACAACACAGCATTGCAGTGAGGGGAATTTAACGTTGGAGAAATTATTCAGAGGTCACCAGTAATTGCACATTTATTAATAAAAATTTTATTGCTTGTTCTTAGGAGGAAGATGGTAGAATTGGAGCTGTAATGAGGTTTTAATTATTTTCCTTTTTTAACAAATGCATTCTGCTTCTCTTTTGAAATAATAAAAACCATGATGTTAAAAACTAGAAAACATGCCTCCTTCTGAGGAAAGGCAGGCTTGTGTTCACAAAGTGTCAACTGTCACATCCTAAAATAATGCTCATGTATTGGTATGAAAGCAAATGCTAAACTAGAGACACCAGGGTGAAGTTGCTTGCTATTTCTAGCATACCCGAGGCAAGTGCTGCAGGAAAGGGGATATGACTTGCTCTCAGCTCTGAGAGGCCAAATACCCACCATCGGTAGCCATGGTCATTCCCAGATCTGCCCCATTCCCGTTGCTTATCGTCCCATGTTGCCCAACCCTCTCGCTGTCACACCTTTTATTTCATCTCCTCTGCTGAATTGTCTGCCTTAATTAGGTTCACTGGACCAAAAAGGTGGAGATTATGCAGATCTACCAGGGATACCAATCTCCTTGTGCGTGAAGCCACACCATGAAGGAGCTTCATTCCTTTTATCCCCATCTCCTTCTCTTCTCCCCTGCTCCCCTTGCTCCTGGGGATTTTATAGCTTGTGTTTATGTATCCCATGGAACTGACAGACACACCCTCCTTGCTGCTCTCAAGAGTTAATGGTGCTCCCCTGCCACCTCTAATGCTGTAGGTCACGGTCACTCACCAACCCCCAGTATAAAAGGAGTGAGGTTTGGGGTTTATTTCCAGTAGAGGTGTTATCTCAGATTTGCTGTGACAGGGTTGTGTTTTCTGCAAGCTCCTACACCTGGTCTCTGATTGCAGCCTTCAGCTTAAATGTTATTAACAAAGATCATGTTTGCTATACTTAAAATTAGCTGTTACCTGGCCTACAGCAATTTTTCACTAGAGAAGGGGATGATGTCTCAAAGCAGCCATTTGCCTTTTCTTATCTACAGAATACAGGGTATCATTCAGAACCCACTTAAAGGGAAGGATCTTATTGATTTCATCAGGCTTTGGAGCAGAGGTTGTGGGGTCCTAAACATGGTGTGAGTCAAGAAAAAAAAGAACATTTCTTTAGCAGGATGGTGGTACAGAATGGAGGAAGGGGAACAGAAGACTTGAAGGACCAAGGAAAACTCTTGAGATCCCCAGGAAGGCGTGCTGCGGCTTGCAGGAATAGGACCCAAACCTCCCAGGTGCAGCCCATGCTGCTGTAATGCAAGCAACGGCCTTCACTTCTGTTATAGAGTAGAAAAACATTTAATTAAAAAGCAGGGCAAGAAGGACACAGACTGTGTGCTGAGCAAGACAGTGAACACATTTGTTCTAAAACCAGTAAATAGATAAGTGTAGACAGGCATAGAGCCTATAATTTCCTAGGGACAGCATACTGCAGGGCGGCTGGCAGGCTGCAGCTCTTTATTTGGTCTGGCATTACCCTGGCGAGATGCTTATCAGGGTGCAGTTGCTGCACTAGCCAGTGCCCTGCAGGTGCCTACATCAGTGCCCACCTTGCAGAGTCAGCCAGGGCTGTTGGAGTTCTCCTCTCCTCCCAGGGACTGCAAATTTGACTGCTACCTAAGCACTGCACTTTTTCAATGTGTTTGTGCAGTGCCCGTGGACCTCAACAGTCTTTAGGAGTGTGCATTAGGTGACCACCACACGGCTTTCATTCAGCCTGGCAACAATTAAGGACCAAAAAGAACTACAATAATTTTCCCTGGTTTGTTGCCCTTGCTTAAAAAGAAACAGAATAAAAGTTTTTGTTGGTGGGGTTTTAGGGTAATTCTTTTTTAAATATTCTGCTATAAATCATGAACAATTCAGTTTTTGAAAATGAAACATTACAGGCGATTAGTCTACAATATGACCTAAGCCTCACTGCTATTTCAGTCTTAAGAAAGGTTGAATTTCATGTGGCCAAGATTACTGAGGTTTTAAGAACATCAACATCAATTCACTGCTACAATTGCTTTGCTCACTATTTTTGTTCCAGAGCTGTAACTACCATTCTGACAGCTTTCTGTGCCTGATCCAAAGTCCCTGAAACCAATGGTGGGCTCGCCGTCAGCTGTTGTGGGTTTTTCATGACCGTTTGCCCAAATCACTGCCTGCACCACAGTGCAGCTGATGGAGCAGTATCAGTTGCTCTTGGACTGTGGTGGCAAACTGATGAAATCCATCAGTAAACCACCAAAACATAGCACCAGCGGTGAGACACAGCAAACATCAAGCGATGTTGCAACAGTAGCAGATAATGCTGTGGGAGTTTAGACTCTTGGCAGGCCTGGGTACCAGTCCCTGTGACCTGGAGTAGTTCTGTGGGGTGTCACAGCTCTCGCCTCCGTCTCTCCTGGGCAGCAGTCCCCCCCCAGCTTTCTGGATGAAACCTCTGTGCAGTCCAAACCCTGGACCAGGATGAAAGAAGTGCTCTCCCTCTCCTTCTATCAGTTTGTACCTAACAGTGAAAGAAAAGCCAGGGAGAGCTACAAGTGAAAAAGCCTTTGCTTTCTCTCTCTTCTCTGCTAAGAATAAGGAGGCAGCATGGGAGACAAAAAGGGTGGAGAGGCAAGAAAGGGGATGAGCAAAGCTATCTCCTGCTAATCAAGTCCTCCTTTGAGGGCACTGTGATTATAAATGGACTGACACATATTTTCTTTCAACATTGAAACAACAACAGGGAGCAGTTTTGATTGATGCTGGGGAACAGAAAATAAGCCAGGTACCTTAAAAAAAGAATTCAAATCTCACTTTCTGAAACCAAAACTCTCACGGCCTCTAAAGGATACTGATAGACATATTTACATTTAACTTAACTACAACTACAAAACCTACTGGCCTCATCTGATCACAAATATTCTCAGTGTTTTCTAAAATTAGTCTTGTAGGTACACAATCTTTCCCACATTCCAGTACCAGAATGCTGAGGTTAACCTGCCTGCATCCTTGCTGCCCTGTCTGGATACCCCACCTGTGCCATGATCCTTGGCTCTGCCTCTGAGGCTGGAACAGCAACGCAGAGCAATATGAATTCAAGCTAAGCATCAGCTGTATCTCTGGCTCCTCTCAGCCTTGCTATAGCCTCCCCAAAGGCCTTCTGCTTGTGTGAGAAAGTTTCTGCATTTCAGATTTCAGTTGTAGATATGTTTTCAGAGCTTTCTCTACTTTTCTTAGTGATTAAGGATAAATGGCCATAGGTGAGTTTGAATTTTGCGTCTTCTACACAACAGCTTCCAAGCATTAAGACTCCCTTCTAATTCATTGCATACCAGAGTCAAGAATTTATCCTCCCAGAGTAGAATTACTATGAGCAGACTTTTTTACTTCAAAGAGAAAATGATCATAATTTTCCTGCAGGAAAATCATGGAACACAGCTGGGTGTGGGACTGGAAACAATTTTTTTTTCCCAGAATGTTTATGTTTTGTTTCATTATTTGTTTGCTTTACATATAATCCCATAGCAGTAGGTGGTACTCTGATCATCTCCATAAACAAATGATCTGGAAAGAAACCTGGTGTTTAATTTCCTTAACCCATCAAACCCTCTTTTGCTCATACAGCTGCACGTCAATCTGAAACCTTGACTCAATATTCTGGGTAACTGGTGAGGGGGTGGGGAAGGGCGAATTGTTGGTTTTTCTTTTCCACTTTTGTTCAAAGGCATCCAAGCATAGCTCTTCCTACCCTGACTAACCTGGGTAGATGCCAGATGCATTTTTCCTTTCTCTAGGCAATGGCTCAGGAATTTCAGCCATCTAGAGCCAGGGCTGTGGGCTTTTCACTGGCCTTTTCACTCTAGCCTACCCTTTCTCCACAGTTAATCCCATCTCTCTCCCAAATCCACTATTATCTGGACTGTATTGCTCCTTGACAATCAGCTTCCAGAGAACTAAATTCTGCCTTTTCCTTCTGGAAACGAAGAGATGTATCTGAAAGAAAAGCTTCCAGCCACTCATGGAATAAGAAATTTCAATCCTGAGGCAGCATCAATATAAGAAGAATGGACAGCCGGTTAAGACAAGATGCTGGCCTGGCTTTTTAAAAATAAATTTGTTTTATGTAGTTCCCAGTATTTATTGTGGGTAGTTAAACTTAAGGAAACACGATTCTCAATAATACTGTGAAGTTCACAAGTAAAATTCAATGTCCTCATTGACTAGAGTACCTTAATCAGTTTGTTTTCTATAACAAATGGCATGAAACACAACATTAAATATCTGGATTTAATACTGGAAATGAACACCCTACCCTAACCCTGTAACTGCAGAACAGCTTTTCACACCAACCAAAATATTTCATTGACACTGCTTCTCTTGTGTCCAGACTCTTCTCAGTGTTCAGACATTGCTCTTTTTTTTCACAAAAAGGGTCATTGGGCACTGACAGAGGCTGCCCAGGGAGGTGGCCGAGTCACCTTCCCTGGAGGTGTTTAAAAGACGGGTGGATGAGGTGCTGAGGGGCATGGGTTAGTGGTTAATAGGAATGGTTGGACTCGATGATCCTGGAGGTCTTTTCCAACCTAGTGATTCTGTGATTCTTCACGTGCAGAACTATCAGAAGGGGAAGTTTCTTTTGCCTGAATCATATCTCTTTCTTCCTCCTATTTCCTATCAAGCTCTCCCTCAAAAACAACCAAAAAAACCCAGTGAATAACTCACTAATCAAAACTTCTCTTTGGCTGAGGAGTAAGCAATGAAGAAAGCATAAAATTTGTAATACTATTGTTACTATGCTTTCAAATCCCTCCAAGTACTGAGGAGTTAAAATTCACCACGCGTGCCTGTGACATGGGATGTTAAGATTCAGCTGGTGTAGAAGGGCTTTTGTGGGAAAGTCCTGGCACACAGACCCAGCAACAGCACCCTAGACCCTGGATCCCACCCAGCAGCACCTCCCAAGCACAAGCATTTCCCAAACAGAGGAGCTTGTGCTTGTTGGAACAAACCTTCCTGGAAAATGGTAGCCAAACCCTAAAGCAAAGAAAGCACTCTAGAGCTGAAGCCTCCAATTTCACCTTACAAGCTATTACAGTACTTACTTTCAATAGCACTGAGAAAATGCCACGGGTTTCCCGATTCTCAAAAGCATAAACAAGTTTCACTTTCACTTAAAAAATTTTAGCTTTTCACTTGGCCAACATCTGACTGAGAGTCTGACTCTGAGTATGGCTTTATCATTGGGAAAGTATTTTCTTAGCAGAAGCAAGCTGTCCCCACTCCTTTCTTTTATTCCGCCGTCCCTCCCTTCCAAGGAGACAATTCCTTGCTCAAATGTAGGAATACTGACTATTTTAGGAGAATGGTGCTGTATTTATGGCCAGTTCTGTGAAATTCACTTTACTCTCAAGCATATTTGAACATAGCATTGTTTCCAAATAAAGTAAAAATAAAGAAAGAAAACCATTGCTTCTCTGCGAAACACATAGCTTTTTCAACAAATAACAACATCACTTCCCTCCTCACCAAAGCCTAGGCCCAGCATTGTATTTTCACTGAAAGTTCCTAGAAGACATCTTTAAATATAGCAGAGGTACATATTCATTATTTATCTACTTTTTTTCAATACAAATCGAGTACAAATTACATCCCTGCCACTTTTGTTTCTAATAGCACAGGAAAAATAAAAGTATGACAAATTGCTTTTATTACTTCCTTAAACAAGAACTGAAACTTGTCCAAAAAAGCATAAGAAAGACTAACTTGGATGATTTGAGCTTTTGCCAGGTACAGAAGTGACATAATAGAGCAAAAACTTAAATGCATATTCATAGAGGAATAATTAACTGGGCTTTAAAAGAATGCTGGATTTTAATAGCACAAAGGGGGTTAATTAGTTCATTGATAGCTTGCACTAAAAATAAAGCAGATTTTCAACTGAAATAATACATGACTGTCATGATGTCTCCCAACTCTAGCCCAGAACTCCTCTGACACCAAGAAGCCTCACTGATTTTGCGGGCTTCTTGGTATGTTGTGATGGTTCATCAGGAGTGATTTGACCCGTGGCACAGTAATTAAGCATGGCCTTGAAGAAGGAGTTTCACTTCTTTGGCATAAGGATTGTGACTGCACCGGTAAATAGCTTATTGTGTTTGTCTGGTCTCCTCCCCTCAGACCACAACCCTGCTGCCTCTGAGACCAACAGGAACTTTGCAAGGGGTTTAAGAGTAAACAAGATCAGATCTTAAGGTTTACATTGCTTTTTGCTGGTGAGAATTATAGTGGGGACTCATTGATCCTTCTGAGTGACACCTGTGGCTCTAAGAAGTGTTGTCATTACCTAACCAAGGGGTTGGCTCAACACAGGAGATGCTTGGGGGTCGGTGACTCTACAAGCCCAGTAGTGAGGCCAAAATGTTTTGTGCTCTGGCCAGTGCCAGAGTGGGGACTGGTCAC
This sequence comes from Clamator glandarius, assembly GCA_033459285.1. Classification (NCBI taxonomy): domain Eukaryota; kingdom Metazoa; phylum Chordata; class Aves; order Cuculiformes; family Cuculidae; genus Clamator; species Clamator glandarius. Next base: position 3,532,422 of record JAUNZM010000119.1, on the reverse strand, counting down.
CACCCGTGGGCTGCTACCCTCCACTCTAGGCTTCTCTAATCAACTGATTGAATCTGGGGGCCAGTTTCAGCACTGGGACACTAAGATTAGCCCTGCACCCTCTACAAGGAAGGCAGACATGGGTTTTAATGCAGAGGAAATGCAGCTTGTTCATCCACTGCCACCCTCTCTTCTGTAGTTATACGGAGGAAAAAAAAGTGGTGCCGTTTCAAAATACAACCCTGTGTTCCAGCTCTCCACAAATATGTCCATTTAGCCAAACAATACATTTTACTGAAGTGTGGCCAAGAAGAAAGGTGAATGCAAGGGAGAGATCTATCATCTAAAACTCCCTTTTCAAAAGCCATGCATGGATCTCTCTTAAATGTACTACAACTCATTCTCTGTTTACTTTAGGCAAACAGAAAAATTCATTGTGGAACACTCATTTTCGCTAGCTAATTGAGAACATTAGGTCCCAACAGATTCATTTAATAGAAATATAATAGGCATTCCTGCTTGCTTTTAATCTTGCCTAGCTGTAAATGCTAAAATGAACAGCGAATTAACCCTGCCTTGGAACAGAGATCCTTTCACAGCTGATATCATCTCTCTTTTGGCTTGTAAACACTCTAGGCTCCCTGTATGTGCTTTCCTGGCTTTTGCTTTTTCTGGAGAGGAGAGGAGATAGGAGAGGAGAGGAGAGGAGAGCGGAGAAAGGAGAGGAGGGGAAAGGATGCGTCCGCCTGCATGCAGCTAGGAAGGGGAGGAAGTGAACTGTAAAGGGTGTACTGCAGAATGAAACACAGCACTGCTGCCCAAAACCAAGGCAGAGTTAAAAAGTGGATTGAAGAGTGAGTTTCGGGGTGCCTCGAGGGGAGGGGAGGGGGTCCTTTTCATGCATCACCGGCCACTGTCTGAACAGCTCTCCCTGATTTACCGCGCAAGACTAGGTAGTACGACCAGGTCATTCACATGCTGTCATCAACTATATGAGATTTTTCAAGCAATTTGAGATGTTAAATTGTTCATGGATAGCAAAACTAGCATCAGAACACTAAACAGACAAAAAAAAAGCACTATCATATTTCATAATGTATGTCATAATGAACAAAAGCCTTTTAAAAACTGTTTTCACTGTGCTAAAGTAACAATCTAGACTTGTTGTAAGTATGTTATTCTTACAAGTAGTTCGCAGTTATTCTTGAAGGCAAGTCTTGGAGTTTCCTTAGCATAGTGCTGCTGGGGAAAATTTTCAGCATGTCCATCTTCATCTCTAGCCTGAAGGGAAATATAATGGCCTATTTAGGGACTTACAAATAATGGAAGGAAAAATATAGCTAAAAGCATAACAGCTCAGATCATTAAGACAGACGGGAATCCCAAAATACAACATTATTTAAAAGTTTGTTTAAATACGCAGTACATCTTTTAGATACAAGAACTTGGGATGCTGTTTTCTTATACAGCTTAGGTTGAACATGCAAATTCATTGCACTGTAAATAATTAGCACAACAAAAGACAAATCCAAAATGAAATATTTGAGCTGGAAACTGTGAGTAACTCAGGGTTTCAATTTACTCCATTGCATTTTTCAGGATTACATTACATATGTACTCAATTAAACTTTCTGACATGCTTAAGCAATCCCTATATATTGCACATTTATTTTCAGTTTAACAGCAAGGCCAAAAAAAATAAATAAGTTTATATATTCGTAATTTTCATATAATACTATTATAGATAAATGAATTTCCTCTCCGTGTTTAAGTGAAGCTTTGAAAGGAGCAATCACCTAGAGAGAACAATGATCTTTCAGTCAAATGCGGTCAAAATATTTAATGATGAAGACACATTAAAAGTTAACAGTTATTTGGAACTACACTGTTAATTAAGAAAGCTGAAGTTTCAATGGAGACATTACCAGAGCCCATTAGCAATCCTGCTTGCACATAGTATTTTTCCCTTCTCATCGGCAGTGTTTTCTGCTTTTGAGTTAAAGCAAAAAGGAGAAGCAGGTGAAAGGAGGAGTGTCAGCAATACACTCATTACACTGTTCATTTGGGTGACACTTGCACTCCGTTCCGCTCCATCTCATCTGATCCCTGACTGTTCGCTCTCTCCCTCTCGCAGCCTCCCGAAATTCACAGCTGAGCTGTCTCCCTCACATATGGCTTGCATATAATTATGTACATTCCATTTTACACTGCATTAAAATGATGAGCTCCTGGCTCCCTGCCAACCTATTTAAATCAGGCCCTGCCCAAAGAAGCTGGGGAGAGGAGGAGAGCAGAGGAGGGGGTGACCGGGGGCTGGGGGTGAAGGGAGTGGGCAAAGGAGATGGGGTGAGGAGTGGGTAGCCCTGCTCCCCATCTCTCCAGCTGCCCTGCATCCCTCCTCTCCATGGGGCACGGGGGTCCAGGGGTGCCTGGGTGCAAAACACGCGCATCTCAGCGGCTGCGGCAATGCTGGCACATCGCTCCCCCCTTGCGTGGCGTGAACTGCCTGTCGTCGTGTGTCACACTCCCGGCACCCAGGCTTTTTCAGTGTTGGCATTTATGAAAGATATTTACACCTTGTAGGCTCTACGGCTTGTTTGCCTTCAAATAGGCTTCTGCCTGTCCCCAGGGAAACGGGGTGGGAAAGGGGGGCTGCAGATTAACAGCACTGGGGATTTTTAGGAAAACGTGCATCTCACTGAAAGCCCATTGAGTTCAGCAAGTGTCAACCTGGGCCTCTGCTTCTCTGCCACAGAGTGTGAATAAACTCTGCCCAACAGAAAACACTATTTTTAAAGTGCAAAGTTTGTCCAAATGTAGTAGTACCTACAGCTGATGATTATTACAAGAAGCAGGAACTGGGAAATGTGTTTTATTTCATACGCTTCGTAGTAGTTTATAGGTATTTTCTTTCACTGCCCTCAATAGCTGCAGGGTGGAAAATGTTGAAAATTTTTGCTTCAAACCACAAGGAACAGGCAGAGTATTCCTGAGCACCTGAAATCAGTATTATATTGACAAAGGTTTAAATGTATTCTTCTAATTATTAGTTTGAAACTGAAACCTTGCCCACACAATAAACCTACCTCCCATGCTGTCTGGAACACAAAGTCCAAATTTGACCATGTTGGTTCTTTTTTTAAAAAAACAATATCTTATTTTGAAAACAAACTTTGTCCTTTCTTCTTCAATATGGAGAGGCAATATGGGCAACTCACTAAAGCCCTTCCAGGTCATCTAGAAGACAAGTCGGGTATGAATGCCTTAAAAATGCCTTGCACAAACAGAAACAGACCTGTCAGCTTGGGATCAGGTGCCAACAGGAATCCTCAGTGACAGCGAACTGGTGAGATGTTGTGTGGGACACAGGTGTTATGCAGGGCTCTGAATGCTATCAGTGCCCCCAGACCCTTGAAATTGTATCTTGGCACTATTCTAGACATCAGGCACGTGATGGCTGGCACATTGTAACCTGCCAGTGACCCTGGAGTATTATCTCAGTGCACACACACACCTTGTAAAATGAAATGGATATCAGGGTGTTTATGGTGTGGGTGTCAAAATATAGAGACAAACCCTACCGACCTTGACCCACTTACCAAAATTGCCAGTTATACAAAAGCTATTCACTCCTGCTGATGGCAACATGCGCCCCTTCACTGATCCAAATCTTATTTTATTTAATTTGGGATGTCACCCAAAAATTCCTAGTCTCAAAACCAGTTTAGCTACATAATGCTATCATTTACATGAGCAGCAAAAGTAAACCTAGCTCAGCTAGATGCTTTCTATTGTAAAAATTACCAGTTCTCAGCAGTCACGGCTAATTCTTCAATTGCTTTACATGAATTCATTACTACCATCTTCCAGTTATAAATAATTTGCAAAAGGAGACACTCTTACAATGCTCGGCACTGTTCTAAGCATACTAAAAATATGGCTCAGAGTTTATCGTGCCATGGCAATATTGTGATATTTCTGTATCTACACTGACTTACTCTCAATCATTGCTGCACACCAGTAAGCGACTGCCACAGCTCCCCAGCATCTCGACCTCACTCACAGCAGGCTGGCATCTACAGCTTCTCCATCAGGCCTGACTGCCAAGGCATGTTTTCCGCCTGCTATTGTTTAAGCAGAAGCAACTTCAAAAAAAAAACCAACCCAAACCTGTTATGTCTATTTTTTTAATGCTTTTAAACTGCTAAAATCATTATAGAAATACTCTCATAAAAAAATGTACATCCAAGTGTGAGATGCAATGGATTGCATATATGGAATATAAAGTAGAACTGCTCTCACAGCACATATTCTTCCAGAACAAAAAAGGCTCCAGCTCCTGTTCTGAGTCCTGGGACCATGGAGAGCCCCACTAGTTTTATCAGCACAAAACTGCTGCAACTTCACTGTGGCAGCATCTCTCTTGGGATTTACTGAATCTCCTAATTCAATAGCCTCTGCTGGCAGGCAGCCACTTTCCTGCCAGCTGCACGGGATCCGAGAGGGAAACCTGCCCATCGCTGGTCCATCGGACATTGGGCTGGATACGACAAAACCAGTGATGCTTCACTGTCCTGGCTGCTCCTGGAGAAGAGAGCACATTACCCAAGAAGCAGTGTTGACAAGGAAGAACTTGCAAGGAAAATGCAGTCGACTTGATGTAGCTGGCTTGGCTGTAAGGCCAGCCTGATGACGGGTTGCATCTGAAATCATGGCCTTTAATTGCAGGTTAGATATAAAGAAGCCCCTCTTAATGATAGGTACAGAGAGCAATGGAGCAGATTGCCTAAGGAGACTGTCAAAGCCCCATCACTGGAGTTTTTTAGGAGCAGATTAGGCAAACATCTGTCAGGAATGACATGTTCAGAGTAGCTCCTGACATTGGGGAAGCTGGGCACATGAAAATATCTCCTTTCCCAGGTCCCTTTCCTCTCTGTCTTCGACCACTGAGCTTTGAAGAAAAATGACAGGAGAGTAAGAGAAAAAAATGAAGAAAAAGAACAGAAAACAGGATCTGAAAGGACCTCTCTGAAAAAAATGACAGCATTTGATGTTCAGAGATATGAATACTCATTAATAAGTGGGTGATGACGACTACCTTTGGCTTCACAAACTGTTATCTGTTCATAAGCCAGCCAATCTACCTTTGTGAAAGACGCCAATAGTTTGGAAACAGACTATATATGAAGTCAATGTTCCTTTTTTTAACAAGATGGAGGAAGAACATTCTACATCAAAATTTTCTCCTCTCCAACATGCATGGATATTTGTTTCTTCCAGTTCTCAGAGAGAAATTTATCTTTATCCTGACACAGGATTTCTTAGCCTCTTTTCATGCAGCCTCAGCCTTGGGAGAGGAAATCTATGCTTATATTTTAATATTAAGGGCAGGATCTTATGATAGTATAAGTCACAAAGCAGGTTGAGCAGAATAAATTATTAAGATGGAACTTGTTAATGCAAAGCTTCCACTAAAATAGGACAATGCATTTGCAATGAAATCCTACTGCTTGGTCCACAAAAGTTTAATGACACTTAACTTAAAATACCTAACATCTCTTTTCTAAGAGCAATGGCCACTTGAGTGACAGAATATTAGCCTGCTTACTCAGGATAAAATATGCACCTAATTTCCATAAATGTCCTTTAAAACAGATGAAACACAGAACTGCTACCCCAGACATGGTGAATGCAGGCATTAGTTGAACATCTCTGGCGGGACAAAAAAAAAAGCTGTGAGAAATTGAACAGCATTGCACACAGAACTGTATCAAGGCTCCCATCCTCCAGTGATGAACGGAGGAAGTTCACATCACCCTTAATACTATTGTCTCTGGAGGCTGGCCACAGATGGGAACAGAAAGCTTGTGTTTCCATTTCCACCACAAAGGTTATCTCTCCCTTCACTGAAGCTTGAAGGAAATCCTCAGGGAGATCCTAATCCTTGAAATTCTAGTTCCTGTGCATTTCTGTTGTCCCATATAATCAATTATCATGCTTTCCACATTCACTGCCACCAGCAATGGTAAAAATAGTACTAAACTTCCATCTGTTGAACATATTCTTCCCATAAATATGAACATACTCACTGTGGGCTGGGCAGCAGGGGAGCCCAACGTCAGGGTGCCAAGTTGTGGCTCCACAGTGGGAGCAAAGCAGGGCCAGGGATAATGATTCAGAGAGGACGCCTCTGGTTCAGCAACCAGACAGCTGTAGGAGCAAGTGAGCCCTCAGCTTGGGGAAAGCCATCCCTCAGTGAAAGCTGCTACTAATGTTCTACAAGATGTTTGTGCCTCTCAGGGACTTCAGGATTTTCCTGATTCGGGGTGTGATGGAATAAGTGGTATTTATTAACTTGCTGCCTCTCTCAGCTGCACTCCATACACTAATCTCTACAATTGTAATATTTTGCCACTCTACGCCTCTAGAATCTTCTCAAGCTTTTAGAAAAAGTCCCAGGTATTCTGAAACATGTCAAAACAATGTTTCATAAAAGCTCTCAAAACTCAGGTCTGTGACAACAAACGACCTAAAAAAAAATCACACAGGTTGTTTATCATATCTTTGTCGTTTACATCCCACTAAAATCAAGGCTGTCCCTTTTGCCTGACCCTCTGTGACTATGCCAGGTTAGAGGTGACCATCCTACCCAATACTTCCCAGCCTCAGGTCTCTCTGCCAGTACAGGCTCCCTGAATACTTGATGGTGGCCTATGGAGAGCTTGCAGGTCACATGCTACTAACTCCCCTTGTTTCCAGCTGCTAAAATGCATTTAAAGACAGCTAAAAATACATTAAATACTTTCCTAATGTTATTTTTCCATGTAAGCAACTGCTGCAGTCACCACAGGAATGTTATTTGATCTCCAACGGGAGGGGAAGTGGTCCACGAGACAATCTGTCTGCAGAAGGTGATCTACAAAGCTAAAAAGAAACTGGGAATATACCCTCTAATAACTTCTTTATTAAGTATGCAGAGCAGAACCAGAAGGGCTTTTGCTGAATTCTTTTGCTGCCTTCTCTCCTCGTCCCATACATGACATCCCAATGCATACATGAACACACATACAAACACACACACGCACATCTCCAACCATTATTTAAGTTAGAACTGAGGTAGTGCCTACACTGAAAGAAGTCACCGATGGATAGAAACCAGTGGAACAATATCAGCACGATAAGCAAAACCTTGGGATTGCATGTGTGGCTCTTCCCAGGTCTTAAGCAGAGGGCATAACACTGGTGACAGGTTTGTGCCATTTTGTTTCCTCAGATCTACCCACAAACTTCCTTGAAATCTCTCCCTGGCACTCAGCTACCCCTGGCTCCTATATAGTACAGTACAAACTCCACAGCTGTAAAGTCCTTTTCATGGTGAGTGAAGCTCTGTGGACACCAAGAAGGAACAAAGATGTCCCTGAAAAGATGCAGTCCCCAAGTACAGATTGAGTTTCAATTCCCTGCAGGCATCCTTGGCAAGAGAAGTGACCCTATAGCTGGTGAATATATTGGTAAGAATTGCTTATGCTTTACTGTGCTATGCCTATAATAGTGATTAATCTAGATCCAAAGTCTAACCTTTGTTCCAATTACATTTGCTATTTCAAAAGTGAATACAAAATCTGATCGCAACACCACTAATGGCATATTGCATTAGAAAAGCAACTGAAGTCCACATGTTTAGGAAAAGGCTTGGTATGGAAATGCCTTCAGCAGCCAGTGATCTGCCTACTGTGATTAAAACCAGAAAAATGCATCATTCAGAATATCCTGCGATCTTCTCCACTGTGCTGATAAAAGCAATACCCTCTGAGTTTAAAACACAGTCATCAGGTCAAACCTGCCATTCTAACCAAACACAAACCACATCTCCTCATCATCCCTTTCTGAACAGGTGTAAAAACTCCTGGAAAACACATAGTTTTGCTGAAAAAGGCTGCCCCAGAAAAATGCATTACAACAAAGAAGGAGAATGTGCCAATCTGTGAAACAGAGAAATGTTTCTGAAATTATCCTCATCAAAGTAACTAAGGAATGTCACGTTCATTTTCTTGCATAACTGAAGCACACTAAAAAAATCTAAACAATTTTGTCTCAAAATCTGATAAATGGTTATTTATGGATCTTTTCTTTTTTGGAATAATGCTTGGAATAATATAAGGGCTATGGCTCAGAATAGTCCAGCTTTATGTATTCAATTTTTCACTTAGAATTTCACAGTATAAAATTATTCACAGTTTATATATAAAATGCAAGCTTCAAATTCTATTACAATATAAATAAAATCATAAGTGAATAAAAAGGAAATACAAATAACAGTACTAATCTAGTGCCTGCTAAAGTCATAACTTCCATCCTACTGCATTTAAAAGTCACTCAAAACTTCTACCCCAGAAAATAAGGATTCAGATTTCTGGACTCAAAACACCTTCCCCACTGCCTTCAGTTTTGTTTCATATACTTTATGGAAGAACACCGATTTCCTGCTGCACTTATCCTTCCAGGCAAAATCGGAGTTTTCTTTCTATAGAGCTCGCAACGCTGTATATTTATAGCCACCCCTACTACAGTCATAAAATACTTAGGAAACGCTGATGATCGCCTTCAGTTTCACAATATATCCAGAAAGAGAAACTGAAACAAAAATAATGGTGCCTACTGCTCTGGACGACTCTTCTAATTTGTATAGGAAGAGGAGAGGAAGGACTGAGATGTTAAATGACCTGGGCCCATGAGCAAGTGAAGGTGGTCCAGACTCAATCCAGTTGCTCAAGCAGAAAACTGCCTTAGGCTGTCAAATGAAAATGCCCCATTACATCTCATTTTCCCACTGCATTCCAGACTGGAGGACCTTTTTCCTTCTTCTGTTTGCTAATAACCAGGCAGTTTCTGCAGCTTTACCAGCTTCTGTGGGACTGCACTACCCTTTTGCTGACAGTTCACTGTATGGTGATACATGAGAAGTGTTCATGTCGCTGCCACAAAAGCTACTTTTTCAAACTGCACAAACTTTACCCATATCGTAAATTCTTAATAATCAGTTCCGAATTGTCAAAGAGTAAATATGATAACAAACACATAACACAGACATAATTTGAAATAAGCTTCATTTATTGCCCTTTTGAACACTTTGACAAGACACAGCTGTGTGGCACCTTCATGAAAGTCAGACTGTCCTACTAATCTCCCTTTCCATTCATGACAGACACAATCCAGAGTCACTAATGGACCACACTTGACAGTTATTGCAACATATTCAATAAGCACCCTAAAATATGGCTAGGAAAGAAATGAGAATATACTACAGACTTTTCAGCAGATTCCATTGTTATAATGCATAGCTCACAGCAGCGTAGCTGATAAGCTCTCCCTCTCTATTCACTTTCCCTGCTAATTATGAGATAAAAGCGTTTTCCAAAGGATTCTATGTGGTTCCCTGTCAGGTAGCTCAAGTATCCCTTCTCACTGTTGCCGTTCCTACAAGGTCCCCCAGCACAGATGAGAGACTATGAGAGGCTCCTGTGCAAAACAAGCACACTTTTCAAATCAGCCTGCCAGAGAAGAAGCAGACAGGCAGCAAAACAAAACAAAACACAACACCAAGGAGGGGAAAAAAAAAGAAAAAACCCATCCTCAAATGTTGGTTACGGTTAGCTAAGGCTCATAGACCAAACAAATCACTGTCCCTAATGAATTTGTTTCAATGCATCTGCTTATTTCAAGCTTCAGTGTTGTAAATACCAGAGCAACAACGCACATTTTCTCTGATTGCGGTGTCACATATATGATTAATCATCTTGACTCAGAGCATATTTTTTTAAAGCAATTGCAGGCTGGTTTAATGAACTCCTCTCCCACTGGCTTTTATAGACTAGTCACGATCAACACACCATTAAGATAAACCTCATGCCCTATCCCTGCCTTCTCTGACAGCTTGGCTTATTTGCCTCACAACAGTCAATATCCAATTAAGAAGCAACAGATTTGATCGATACAGAAGGTAACAATAAGATTTAAACAGCTGGTAAATTCTACACATACTCTTTTTCTTTCATTCCCATCTTTGTGTTATATAAGCAATACTGCACTTTGAATAAATGCAGAGAAGGAAAAACAACAACCACGTCTTGTTGGTAAAGCTTTCCCTCAAATGGACTGTGTCTGCAAGCTACTCTGCAGCAATAAAAGCTTGTCTGGGAATCTATCCTATGTATGTTCTGTGGCCTTTTCAAGAGTGAAAACAGAAATCTCTCCCTGCTTTGGTTATGAGCAACATGCCACTTGGGCCATTGACACATGAAAATGGAGAGGCCATAATATTATTAAAGCAATCATTTATGACCTGGGTGAAACGATGACTAGTCTGGAAACAGGAGCAAAACCCAAGAAGAGTGGAGTGTATGCAGAAGGGGCAAGGAGAGGGTGAAAAGAAAGGAGGGAAAGCTTTGATACAAATGACATCATCTACAGTCTTCATATCATCTCCTAGTCTTTCTGCTGATGAAGAATGGTTGCAATAAAAGGTAGGACAGTGGCAGTTATAAGCAGGACAAAAGCAAAACCTGGCTGGTGGTGAGGAGAATTCCTTATAATTCCCGACAGCCCAGCTGGAGGTCAGTTGCTAAGGCCACAATATAGCCACTTGCTGCAGGTCTACTATCAGGTACGGTACTTCTCTCTCCCCTCTCACCACCTTTTTCTGAGGCATTTATTCAAAGTTTATTGTCAAAGGCAGTTCACAGAATAATAGGCTGATACAGTCCAGACGAGGTAGCCTTCCTTTCCTGGCATTTCCACTCTTCTTTAAAGAAAATGTCATGAGCACAGGGGGAATGCCACACTCTCACTGACAAATGGAATGTAACTCAAACACCTCTAAGCCTGCTCCCAATGGAGGCAGAAAGTTATTTCTGAATCACAGTGGCATGCCTGTGTTTTCCACTGCCCACTGCAACCCTCTATCACCCAAAGGGATTCCTGTAACATATATCATGTCTAAAACAAGGAAACTGCCTGTTCAAACTCTAAAGTTCAGAGCACACAGATCCTTTCAGGCAATGGGAGGCAGCCAACTATAATTTATCTTCCCAACCTGCCCTGGGATTTGAAAAGTCCCAGTCTGAGTTTTCTCCTTTCTGTCACAGTAAGATGAAATGTGCTGAAAAATGCCACTGTCTTCCCAGTTTCCTTCACAATCACATTCCTTAGGGAGTGGTTGCAGGTAGATCCTTTATCCAGTTTTCTGAGCCTACAGGAATACACTCCTAACTATTCCCAGCAGTTTACTTCAGGCCCTAGGGTTTATCAGACTACACCTTTGTTTTCAACTCTTTGCATTGTTATTACAGAAAAAAAGATATTACTCTAACTCTTAAACCCAGGCATAAAAATGGGGATGCTTCCACTAGAAAAAGGAGCAGGTAGAAACACATTCACCACCTTTTTGTCTTCTCTGTTGACACAAATGGCTTGTTTGTGTGTCCCTCCCTAATCTGACCTGCCTGGCCCCTTACAACAGGGCTGAGGCTTGTGTGTTTTGCTGTTTTACCATCTCTCCTATAGCCCTGACTGGCTCTTTTTTACTTCTCCTCCACAACTCCTGTCTTGAAAAGCACCCCTTGAGTCCACACCAAGCTCCCAGCTAGCACTGCTGTCTCCTCATACACATGCATGAGTACACACATGCCATTCCTACCATTTTGGGGGGGGCATTATCAGCTTTCATAAAGCTTCCATGGGTTTATTTCAGCCTCTCATGTGCTGATCCCTTACCTAACTCCCGTTCGTCCAACACTTCCAACAAATACTTAGCCAATAACCTTGTTTACAGCTCCAGACTTCTTTAATGTTTCCTCACTGTCCAACGGATCATTCGGTGTTGTTTCAAATGTACACCTATTGTGTTGCTGAACTCATTGATGTCCAGCTGGTGGCCTATGCAATAGGTCTGCCATCATAACCCTGTCCCATTTTCCTCAAGATGGAGCTGCTGCTTCCACAGGAAAGAAAAGAGATGGAGTTAGGACACTCCTGTGCACTGTAGGTGCCACAACCCCAGAGCTGGAAGCTGCCAAAATCACACCCTCTGCATAGGTAGCGCCCCTGGCTCCTCTGTTCAGGTGTTGGGCTTGAAGCAGCCAGGCAGGCTCTGCAGTATTCAGAAAGTGAAGTATTGCTTGTGTTTTTCCACTCACAGGCTGTAAATTGAAAGCTTGCCTCTTTTTTTCACCAGTGCAGACTTATCCATCTTATTTTAGAGCAGAGTCAAAATTATGTCTCTGTCTAAGGAGAGTCCAGTGAAACTTGTAGACATGTTGCCAGCCACCCTGTAGAGCTCCACAAATTCCCCACCGTTTAACCAAGATGTAGAGGTCTTTCTCTTGGTCACAGTGTGTATCACAGTTGGAGGCAGCAAGTCTTGGGGGAAACCGATACTCTTGTTACTACTGCTACACAGAAGTACAAAAGCATCAAGCAAAGAACCAGCTCTACATACATACTTTAAGCACATTTTTACTCTACTGAATATTGCTGCTATCTGAAAAACTTAATGCAACTTTCTATTCTATATCTAATTCCATCAAAATCCAAGACCCAAATCTCCCACCTGCATCCAGATGAACTGGCTATCAGTGTTGTAAAGTGCAGTAACAGTCTGGACCTCTGTTGTTCTTACTGCACTTTTTCAATCTGTGCCTAAAGCTTCTCTATAGTGAAGAAAGCACCTACTTGCCCTTCGCACAGTCACTTGTAAGGCTAAGCTTAGGCAAAGGCCACTGCTAGCAAGAAAACCACCAGGCTAGTGACAGATGTTCAGCCGAACATAAGACTGAAGCCAACAGACAAGAAAATCTGTCCATGCTTCCCAGTAGTACTAGCAAGAGGAGCAACGTGGTGGTGGCTGTCATCATCTTTTCTTTAGCAACAGGCTGGTCAGAGAGAAAAAAAGCTAAGGAATCCCCTCTTCATACTCAGTGCGAGTTCCAAGAAGAGAATTATAATTTAAATTAATTACAACTAACCATGTAATTAACGTTCGTGTCAGTTTATTACAGACATCTTCACCATCACTGCTGTGAATGCAACTTAGTGACTTTTTTGTGGGGAATGAGATGGAACAACCATTTGCCTCACTTGCATTGTTTATATATTAATCATTAAATTGTTGCTAATATTATTAATCTCATTATCCTAATTACATGTGTTCTGCCTTTTTACAGTAACATTCATTCTGGAATTATTCTACTTCACACATCTCCATTGTTCCTCTCTCTCTTTGTTTAGAAAACCTGATGGAGAATCACTGGCATCGAAGAAAGGGAAAATGAATATTGAGAACAAGGAGCTGCAACATCAGCTGCTTAGGAGGAAGGGGAAATCTATGAATGTTCTTTTAACAACCAGCACGCTTCACAGCATATAATGGCAAAACATTTCATGCAGTGGGAGGCGAGGTTTAAAAAACTGGACCACTATAATCCTTTAAAAGCAGCCAGGGTCTCTTTCTGAAAGTCTAGGTCATGTGCCTGGCACTGCGTCATATGGTGTCTCTCTTCCACCATTTGTTTATTTGCTTCTGGCAGTTTTGGCAGTGAGGTATCAGAGTGAAATGCACACCACTCCATACATATGGTGGGAAGAATCTAGTGCATCAGTTGAATGCATACTGTACTGTATACACATTCTGTTTTATCTCTGAGCACAGCTGTGCTGTAAAAGCTTACAAAATGTGAAGCCTTCTGTGCAGCAAAAACATCGACTGGAGAAGCTGGCCTATAGCTTATTAGGTTGTGACACAAGCCAAAAAAAGATGGAATTAAAGCTGACAACTCCTGGCATCATGATAAAAAGCACGGTGGCTAAAGTTAAAGAAGGATTGTCAGCCCAAACTTCAGGTTTCAAGCTTTTGCCGCCATGGGTTGCAAATAGCATCGCTGGTTTGTTCTAGGACAACAATTCCCAACCCCAGTGCATGGCCTCCAGCTAGGAACTGGCAAGCAAACACGCAACTCATCCCCTTGGTGCCCTAGACTGCGCTCACAGTCAGCCTATACTAGGAAGGGATTCAAGGGCAAGAATCAAAAAGGTCATGGCTCTCTTTGTCCAGCAGAGTAGCCTTCAAACTGTCATCAGTTCCACGTCTCCTACTCCCTCAGCAATTTGAACTGATGGTAGTTGAAACATATGGTAGGAAACTCTCCTGTACTGGTTGGACCAGATTGTCTGAGTAGTTTGATTATTTTTTTTCCATCACAACCTTGAAACAGGGTCTCTTTATTTTAATCTAAGAAGGGCCACACTGGGTCAGATTTAAGGTCCCCTTGGCCAGGCTGGTCTCCAGCAGTAGCCAGTATCACCCTCTTGAGCACAAACTGAGGAGCAATGGGCCATTGGTCCTTCAAGGGGTATAGTCCTGCCACAAGCACCATGAGGGTGGGTGTGTGAGAGGTTTGATAAGTGAGTTTGACCTGTACATCCACTGCTTCTGGATATTGTCCTGTATATCTCACTCTGCAGCACTAAGCTAGGTGAGATTGTAGTACATCTCCTTTCCTATCTATTGATGGGCTCCATATATGCTTGTATGTGTAGGTAGAGAAAGTATGGTGAGTAAGCAAAAGAGGAAAGGGAAACACAAAGTGGGATGGTAATTTTAGGATGCAGAGAGATTTCCCATGATAAGAAAATGATGCCTGGAGACATCGCATTCCCCTCTGATCCCATAGGAATGAACTCCTCATGCAGCTGGCCACTGGAGCTGCCACGGCTACCCCCTGTGCTCCTCCTGCATGCTACGAGGGACACCCAGACAGAGGAAGCCCTGGGTAACATAGGGAAAAAAATCTCTTCCGTCCAGCCTCACCAGTGCCTGAGATGATATCAGGTCCCAAAGTGGGTCTCTGGCTCCAGCAGCTTCCTTGATATCCACTCTTTTCTGCTCCTCACCCAAACTTATTTCTCTCAGGTAAGAGCCCACCTGACCCCACGCAGGAAAAGGAGCCCAACCATGCTGCCAGTAGGAGCGGAGGGGGAAAGGCTTCCCACAAGGAAGCTTTCTCCTAGCCTCCTCGATTTCCCTCAGCTAAGAAGGTGCTTTCCTCCTCCAACACAGTCATGATGTCATTTCGGAACCCAGTTGCTCCTCAGGGCTGCCCCACAGGCATCAGAAGCATCCTGCCGCAGGGCACTGCCACTCAGCCCACTCCCACTGCTGCCCTGTGCCCCTGGTGCTCCCCTAGAAGCATGACTGCCTTACACAGTGTGTCGCCTTGGAGGACAAAATACAAGCCCCAGCTAAGTTCAGCTTGTCTGCCTTGTCCCACGGAGCACAGTTGTATGGCTCAGCCACTGCCCCGTGTCCACTGCCTTTTTCCCCAGCCCTGTGGTTGACTCCCTGCCGACTCCATCACAAAGAAGAAGGGAGACACGCCTGTCGCACTTTTATGGGGGAGACAGACAAGAAACAGCAATTTAAGGCTCGGCCAGACATTTTGTCACCTTTCCTTTCAAAGATGTAAAAATAAAAAAGAAGCAAAAGAAGGGGAAAATAACGAGTTCTTGCCTTGAGCACTAATTGCTGCTGATGTTAGTTCATTTTTAACAACCAATTTTAATTGCATCTCCACACTGGATATACCTTCTTCTTCAAATGTTATTTTAAATACATAGTAGGCTCCTCCTTATAACCAGACCATGGTCTACACTTAAGGGAACAGTATCAGAGATGGGTAATCAGGTTTGTAATGGCTGTTATGTAAGGTATTAAATACAAGGATTTATCTACTTAAAAAAACACAGATAAGAACGAATACAATAGTAGTCTATATAGGCTGCTATGTTTTTGTTACCAAAAAACTCCCATATTTTTGCTAGCAAAAAAAACTGTCTGCTAACTATCCATTAACTGTCTATTATTTCGCAATACAAAAAGCTAGAGGTTTGATAAACATGCAATGTTTTCAAATAAAAGAAAATAACTTCACAGAACAAGTCACTAAGCTGGGTGGCATGAAGGCCAAAACTACACATGAATCCAAGAGGAGAGCAACGCATTCTGGAAGGACATTCATCAGCTATTAACAACAATGGTACAAGTGCTCCCACACTAGAGTAGTTTCAAGGAACTGGTACAGAGGTGATATAGAGGCACGAGTCTGGCCTGCGGAGTGTTTTGGGATATTTGTGCCTCTCTGCAAGCAGGCTCTAGGAACTGACTTTGGTGATGAGAATTCAGGATCTGTTTTCAAACCTTGAAAGCAACCCATGGAAATAAGTTGCGGCTACCGTTTCTACCTCCAGGAAAAGGTGGATATATAGTTTCTGAAACTGCTGAGAGACTTCAGAAACAGCAGTTGAATTCAGCATGCAGAGGAACCACATCTGGTTGCACTATATGCTGGGTGTGAGATGGAAGAGCAAAACACATACATATTTCCTGATAGTACAGAACATGGACTAGCTTTTCTTATGCATACTTTAGGAAAGGTTTGTCAAAGGGCATTTGGAAAGTCAGGAGGTCACAGCCTCTCTGGCCTTTCAGGTGTCCACACCACAAAAAGACTTTCCACATGTTTACTCCCCCTGTGAGAAAGTACAGCACTTTTGAAAGTAAAAAACGTTGAATATTGTGACTTGCACCAGAATGAGACTACTGGACTTGAAACACATAAATACCCACATGGAAACATGAAAATACAATAAGGAATACAACAATGATAAATTTTGCTCTGATTTCTAACTTTTCTTCTGTTTTTCCTGCATTTCTGAGTTTGATGGCATGATTATCCAGGAAATCAACTTAGATTTTACTTCTAGAGATACATGAAGTAACCAGAAATGTCATCACTCTCCTGATGCCTTTCAGCAGGGGCTTAAATCTTTCTCTGACAATCTAAGGAACGCAGAGTTGCCCAAAGAAATTCAGACAATTACAAATGAGTCTTGTAGAAAACACCACAACTGGAAGCTTAGGAAAGCACTGCCAACTATATAGGCACTTTCTCTGTAACACGTGAGTGGGGAGGGAAAGGGGAATTATAGGTGTTAGGAAATTATTTTGCCTAGACGCTCGGGAGGACCTTCAATATTTTTGTTACTAAACCTGTGATTTAAAAAAAAAAAAAGGAAAGATGAGTCTTGGACATATTTTTAATTAACTTTGATAATACAGTGTTACTAGATGTATTCCTATGTCTTTCAAAATCACCTTCAATAGCTCCGTTGGTTTCTATGAGATCTCCAAATCCACAGCCTCTTGCAACTGTCAGGCATATGCTGCAATAACAGGTGGAATGGGTAACATTTATGCAGTACCGAAACACAGAAATGACAATGTAATGATGGAAAATAAGTAAAGCCTACCAGCCATGCCAAGATAGGCCATTTCTCTTTAGACAGTTCAGAGGAAAAGATACAGTGGCATCTGCGTGTGCATTTACATGTAGAGGAGTGTGAATCTCTAGTTTTAGTTCCACTGCTTGTGAGAATTAGAGACTTTAGAGTCAACCCTTAACATCCTAAAACTACAACTGAGTTGCTTCTGTGCTGCCACATGTAGCTGGGGCTGGTCAGGTGCTCTGAGCACTCACAAAAGTCTACGTGTTTTTTATTTTTTTTAATCACCTTTCATCCCTGCTGGGCACCAAGTGCTGGCTGCTGTAGAAAGATCACTGCAGGAAGCAAAAGGATCTTACGAACAAAGCTGAAAAGTGGGTTTTAAACCACCCTTGTTGGATCAGCTAGGTAAGACCAACTTCCATTTCTTCCATATCCTTGTTTGTCTCCCCAGGCACTAGGGAAGATCTGTGTTATTATACAGATTGACTTAAATGGAAAACCAAAGAATAGGAGGCCCATGTCAAGGCCTCAGCAGGGAACCAAACTGGAATACTCACAATACAATTGACAGTCTTGATGGCTAAATGTATTTAAACAATAGCTGGAATCTGATGAGTCTAAAATCACTTCCTGTGAGAAAGCTGATCAGGAAAATAAATCTTTCAAGGATTACATTCAATTAAGAGCTTTCACATCATTGAGAGATAGCTAGAAATCCAGGCACAATGTAAGCTAAAAATAACTGGATTCCAAGTTCATCCACTGAGGCTGAAAGCAAAGACTTCTGGAGTTTCTCTACCAGGCTGGTTAGCGGCCGTACCATTCTCTGACCAACATGAAAAAAATAACCAACACTTTTGGAAGAAGGCTAAACTCTAGATATTCCTCTAGGAGCTCCTTGTGATAACAAAGCATGTGACACCTTAATATTCATTATATCAGTTGTATGCAGGAGATGGACTGATTTCTAAAAGCCACCTCTAGACAAGAAAGGCAACAAAGTTTTATGCCAGCTAGTTTTAGCCATGGAGCAGAAAACAGCAGAGCTGAGACCACCATGCATGCAAAGGCTTTCATTTCATGGGTTCCCAGGGCACAGAAGCTGTGGTGCTCATAACAAATCTGAAATAGCTTTCATGGTTGAAGATCAAGTCTCCATAGTGAAAGTTCATGAAACAACAAAAGTGGAGAGGCAGATCTTGAACTCCTGGAGAAAAACAAGCCAAAAACTGACTAGAAAGACAGCAGATTTCGTAAGAAAACTGTTTAAATGTGACTTTATGGTGCTAGCATTTGAAATTAAGCAACAACTAAATCTAGGGTTCTTAGAATATCTGAACTAGAAAAAAGGCAGTTGTGGGTGTATTTTTATAAATGGATCTACATACACCTGCTTTTTTGACACTGCATGCCTCTAAAGTGACAGACTGAAAAGTGGCCCTCCTAGTTTTTTGCTTTAAAAATAAACAAAACCGCCAAAAAAACCCTGTAAGTAAAAGGAAGCTCTTGTAAACATGAGTATGATGAGAAAATTGCAACAGCTCTTCTGGCCTGTCAAGCAATGAATAGACAGTCTTCCTCAAACCAAATCTACTTCTTTCATTCTCATTTTTCATCAGAGGGAAGTTTTAAGAGGGACCAATTTCTTGCAGAAATTTCCCATTAAAAGTATGTCACAACAGTAATTAAGACATGACAGAAGGAAATTATGATGTGGGTTCTGGATGACAGTGCCGGAGCTGAAAGCCCATGCGATTCCTTCTGACAAAGTCACTTGGGCTTGGATTCTCAGAAGACCCGGTGTAGGTTAAGCAAACAAAGCCCACTGTTTGCTTTTCTTCAGGGAAATTTGTTGCTTAATTTTGTCCCATGATTTTGGAAATCTCAGCCTTGGGAGAGGATCAGAAGAAACATTTTCCCTCATTCCTGTGATGACAGGACTGGCCACCAACGCCTGGCTCCATCAGGACTGCTCAGATGTGGTGCTCCCCGTGGGGCGGCAGCGTGCCCTCCTGCTCCCTCCACGAATGCTTCGTGGAGGAAGGGGTTCATGTGGTGCATGAGCACCCACCTGTCTTGCACTGTGCCTTTGTGGGTGCCTTTCCTCTCCTGCTGGGAGCAAGCACCTCTCTGTCAGCTACAGCTGTTGATTAGAAAGGAAAGTAAATGGCAGAACCCCATATTCTGCTGATATGTAGCTGTTTCCCTGTGAAACTCTGGCCAAGCTGCACATTCACCACAGATCTTCAGTTGACAGAAGGCCAGTTCACACTTAACTCATGCAGTGTCCTGAGCACCCATCAGGCAGTGGCTGCTGTGTGAGACCAGTCCTGCTGTACCAACACGAGCCTGTCTTCCCTTTTGACAGTTACTACATCGGATATGCTTGGCTTGGTTTTTCATTATAGCAGTGTCTCTCTCAGGTTGGACAGGGTTAAACTGCTCTGTCTTAAAAAATCAACCCATGATTCAAAAATGGAGCTGTGCTCTTTCAGTATTTTGTCACTCCAGGTAGCAAAACAATCTGTGTATCAGGCTTTCTTGACCGTTACCCCAACAATGCTAACTGAGGTGGGAAGTCATCTACCTGTTCTTCAGCAACACTGACAGACAAGACACATCAGGGTCAACACAGGAAGAATACAGAGCATGTAAAGCCTCTCTGTTAAACACGAAGGTGTTGTTTCTAAATAGCCACTTTCTTAACTACAGTCTCTTTTTAAGCAGAGGTCGCTGGCCTCTGGCCTCCAAGGAATAAGAGTGCTGTGATAAAATCAGCATCAGGAAGGACAAAGGATTAGAAACAGGACAAGGAGCAAGGATTTATGAAGTTGAGAATATCCCTAAATCTAAAACGTGCTCACTTTCCCCAAACAAAATTCTACCAGTTGGGTCTTGAAATCTGAGACTCACAATAAGAACAGGAGCTCCAGCCGGGTTTTCTGCAACTCTGACAGGGAATTCAGTGCAACAGCTCATGAAAATAGGTGGTGAGTGTCTAGTCCAGACTTGGAAGCAGTGGGCCACTGTAGAACTCCCATCTTCCCATCCCTTGATGTAAGAATTCCCATGTCAAAAGAAATGATCAGCTCAGCAAAAAGACTAAACTATGTTGCAGAAATTTTGTCCTTTTAATTACAATAGCTGTAGAATACACAATGTATCTTTAAGATTTTACAGTGCTGAAAATACAAAAGAACCAAGATATTTGCCTTTATGTTATCAAAGTATCATGTCTGCAGCTTATAGGAATATTTTATGAATGGCAAACCAGAAGGACTTGCTTTTTCATTCTTGGGTCACATTCACAGCAATGCAACAGTAAAGAATAAGCTCCTCTCTCTTTCGAAGAATTTATTTGCTTCATTAAAAGCCAAGACCTCTTTCTCTTGCCAGCTGAAATAGCTGCCTTTGTATCCTTAAGTGAAATCATTAAAAAACGTGTCAGATTGAGAAAGATGTGTTTTTCCCAGGTATTTCTGAAAGCCATCAAGTACTACAAGTTAGCACCACGAAATTACGCTGCACAACTCGAAGCGTTTGTTTCACTTCCCAAACAGAGCATCATTGTTCTTATTTAAAGAAATAATCCTCACAAAGCTCAAATAATTATTCAACCCAAACAGCCCATAGCAAGTGAAGCAGTCTTCAGACAGCTGTCATGGCTCAGTCTTCCAGAAGCTTTGAATTTAATGAAACTCATTAAGGAAAGAAATTAACAGGAAAATATCATAATTTGTCTTGTTTCAGAAAGCTTGAATGGAGACAAAAGGCTCTTTAACATGACACGTAATGTGACCAGTCAAAACTCCCTGTGCTGCTGAGTCTCGCACGCTGAGTAAATAAGTTCAAAGTTGCTTATGTTGCAGCTCCACAGTTTGGTGCAGTGAAATGAAAACATTAAATGAGAATACCCTGTCTTCTGGTGCTAAGAAGCTTGTCTCCCAGCATCTGTACACTGTGTGCTCATACAAGTATGCAGGAATGTTCAACGTAATGAATATGCTACCTGTAAATATCCTAGGGTAATGAAAGATGAAGGGCAATAAACTCTCTGGGAAAGGGAATCATCTTACAGATAGTTTATGACAACTTTCTTTCTGCAACACTTCAACCAAGGGGGAAAGCAGTTATCTTTTCAGATACATAATAGGTATATAAGTTATCTCTGATTACCCAATCAGAAGCACAAAAAGGAACATTTCACTGTAGTTTTTAATCTGAGTGGAACCGAGAGAGGAGCATGCAGTGCTGTAAGCAGTTCAGAAAGACAGAGATAACATTGACATATATCAGTTCAGTGTCCTCAGCCTCTCCTCTGGCACACACTGCAATGCTCTCTCTTGAGCAAGCTTGCTACAGCACTGCCTTGTCCCAGCAGAGCATCAGGCACAGCCACCCACCATGTGGGACAAGCATCTGCTCAGTGAGAGTGGCTGCACTAGAATCTTGCTCCACCTGAAGCCAATTGAGTTTTACCTTTCACTTTCAAAGCAGTCAGGCTCTAGACTCTAGAGAGACGTGAAAAGGGACAGGACACATACTCAGAGGGAAGCAGAGGGGACAGCTGGAGAGGAAAAGGGGCATGGAAATGAATAGACCACATTGATATACTAGAAGTTCCTCTAGAGTCAGTTTCTTATGGAGACTAGTTTTTGCTACAGAAATGTGGAGGAAAATTACTAAGAATCTGTTGAAAACATGTAAATAAAATCATTACTTATCTGTCATTGCCCCTTTCAATGGCAGCCAGCTTCAGAGGCAGAGCCATGTTATTTTGCCATCACATTACAAATCTCCTGACAATGGCAGGGGAATAACAGGGACAGTTACTACCATTTCTAGCACACGGAACGTGTATAAATATATGTTAAAAGACAGCATAGTGCTTCAGGGGAGAAAAAAGTATTAAGTTACATGGAATGTTGTAACAGTTTTCTTCTGATTTCTCTTGGAGCTCACAGCAAGAGCCAGTGGCATAAGGAAGTGACTGGATCTACAAGAGCACCTACAGAGAGCAGGTATGATAGAAAGGAAGAGTGGAGGGAGTAAGTAGGAGCTAGTGGCAGGAAAGAGAGAAAGGCGGACAAAGGAAGACTAAGACTAACAGAAATGCTGCTGCAAAAATTAAAAAATGTTGAGCTTTCAGATAAAGGAATTTTGGAGAAACAGGCAACAGCAAAACTACTCCCATCCAGTTTACATAAAATGATAACACAAGCCTCGACCTTTGAGTTAGATAATTCTCACTTGAGAGTTATCCAAAATTGTACACTGTTTCTAATCAAGAATACCACCAACATCCTTCATACTAACAGGCCCATGCCTAAAGCAATGGCCCGGTTGTGAATACAGCTGTTCCAAAATAAATATTTAATCTATTAAAATCGCTTGAAACAAACTAATGAGAATGACCAGAATTCAACTCCACAGCCTACACAGTTAATACTATATACATGCTGTGCAAGTTAGTTATGAACTTTTACTTATTCTGTTAAACTTTCTGGACTTCAAGGAGCTGGGGAAAGCTACTGCAATATATCAAAAGACAGAGTACCTCCTTACAGTCTCTCAGACTATTTATTGTATGCTTTTGTCTAGTAATGCTACGAGGACAGACTAGGATTAAATTAAACAAACCCTTTTGCAATGTAGGGAAGTGCCTGAATGGCCTCCAGGAGGGCATTTCTGCCCTAACTACTTCTATGTCAAAGCCATTTTACAAATACAAATTAGTGGCGAAATGAGGGAATCCTGTCTGACTCCTTGCAAAAAGAAACCCCCCAAATCATCCTCCACTTACCCATATTACCTTCTCCCTGACTTGGAGAGGACATTACATTTCTCTTTCATTGCACTCCTCATGAGATGCATCAGACTATTTACTTAAGCCTGAAGACTATCTATCTCGTGTCCTCTACCACACAAAAAAAATTAAACATAGATGATTTAGAAGTACATGTTTTGTCCATTCCTCCTGTTTAAAATCATGTAAGCCAAACACTAATCACTTGACTGTCACTTAGCTCAGGCTTTCTACTGACTTCAGCCTGCCTATGAATGCACCAAACATGATCTGACTTTGGCAGACGAGGGTGTCTACCAGTAAGAGCTATCACAGTTCCTGAGAGAAGAGGTGCCCACAATACCTAGGAAAATCAAATCATTACAATATGGCTCTTTACTCTATGCTTCAGCTATTGTGGTAAGCAGAAAATATTCCACTAAAATTCTTTTGCTATCTTGATTTGCCTTCATTTATTCTGGCATGCAATACACACATTTATAATATTCATTGACAATAGCTATTTCAGAATTGCTTGCACTTCATCAAGTTTCCTTTTATATCCTCCCTTTTTCTTATTCCAAAGAGGGCAAAAATAATTTATTCACCTTTTTATAAGGGAAGCCTGGAAAACTGCTGAAGTTCTTTGCAAAGCTCCCACTGCCCAATACCTCCGCAACTGAAACATTATGTTCCTTACTCCCCAGTACTTCTTTTTTTCTGTAATCCCTGCCTCTGATCTGTGTGCTCCTGGAGTGACCGTCCTAACAGCAGCTCAGTGATTGTACTTCAGAAGTGCCCCTGTGAACCTCCGCAACTACTCAGCAAGGAGAACAGCACCCACAGGACTGGTCCATCTCAATAGGTCAGTCCATCTCCCTCAAATGCAGGTATGGCACAGAGGTATGTACTGACCCACTTCAGTTCCTGCTCTCCTGTTTACGAATCCCACAACAAGGATGACTGGGACAAGGACCCATTTTTCCATTACCATCCACTCCTCCGTAACACTTGGCTGAGGGGTCCTGTCTGTTCCCTAGGAAAAGCCAGAAACCCACACAAAGAAACTCATATCAAGAACACAGATCCCCTGTACATCAAAGCAAAATTCTTTCCTTCCTATTTATATTGGAAATTTCAAAACAGCCACCTCAGACTTTGCCGTCACTTTGACTGTTACAGAAGAGCCTATCCTTTGCTTTCAGATACTTTTACGTAGCATGACAAGAAACCACAGTCAAATTTTTTCATTACTCTAGTCTGAGAAAAAAAAAATGCTTTTTCTTCTTTGTTATAAAGGAAGAAAAGCTTTGAGAACTTAATAGACAGGTTTGTTGATGAAGTACTGTAAATATGAAATGGAAAGTATTCTTCTTGAAATCCTTTTCTTGAGTATATTCACCAGACATTTATTAATTCTGGAAAGAACAGCATGTGGCTGCTGCATCTACAATCTTCAGACCAGACTTTCTACTAGTTTCCTTCAGTTTTATAAAAACATAATTCAGCCAATTTCTATAGGATTACTACACTGTAAAACTGGATGATTCCATGTAGAATCTCTTTCTCAGTGTTCCTATTGTCACTTATTGCAAAAATAACAATAGCAAACACTACACAAAAGGCAATTTTCCAGCAGGTGATACCACACTGCAGCAGCCCATGACAATTTACAAGTAAAACATAAGTAAAACCCAGAGCACTGGTTTCATTTATGCCTGGTAATTTGTGTATGTGCCTATGTCGTGGAGGCAGGTGATTTTGGTCAGTTGGAGATAACTTGTATAAGATCACAGACCCACATTATACCTGACACAAGGCTTGCTTCTCACATGCTGTGACTTAGTGGAGGCTCACTTTTGCCACTGACATTACTCTGGTGGACAGAGACCTCATTTCAGGATTAGAACCTGCCTCATATTGGAGCATTTGTGCCTCTGCACTGCCAAACGTACATCCTTCCTGACGGGCTAGTCAGAGCCAGTTAAGCCAAGCAAATGTGTTTGTGCATGGCACTTTAGCAATACAGCAATGCAAAAAACCTGCTAGCTTTCTTCCATAATATTTGCACATTCCGTAACAGTTGATTATTTATACATTAACCCACAGACTTCATTTCTTCCACCTTATACCCATCCATTGTAGATGTAGTGTCGTTGCCACTTGCTCTGTTAGGCATAAATTAATGCATCAGAGCCGTGTAATTTAAGCATGCTATTTTGTCAAATCTGTTTGTATGGAATCTGCTTTGGAGAGGCAAGCTGCTCTGTACTCTGGAGCCAGAAGTAGCATTAATTTTTCTTTTCCTTTGGTGCAATGGATCAACGTAACTTCAGAGCAGTCACCAACAAATCTTTGATGAGATGGAAATTGCAATGTAACGTGTTTTATGCCTTTTCAGGTAGTGCTGATTTGTGTGCATGCAGAAGAAGTGTAAGAGAAGAAAACCCTAGTTGACATGGATATCCAGGGGAAACTATTATCAGGGCAGCCAAAGGACCAAGGACAAAGGATTGATTTAATGAGTTAGAATATGACTGTGCATTTCTAGGTTCTGAAAGCGAGTGAGGAACTGAACTGCCTGCCTTTCCCAGGAAACAGCCTTACAAGGCAAACAGCTTGTTCCACTTAAATGCACCCCGCTGCAATAACAGTATTGCTTGGGAAATGAAGACACAACATGCAGTCTTTTCTTAGTGCTTTACAATTCTCAGGTCAAGTGCTAATATATATTACAGAGCTCCCTCTGGCAAGTATTGTTAGAGCTGTCATTAAAGACCTCCAAAAGTCTTAGCTGTGCAATTGAAAATGTCTCCAAATCCTCTTATCCCAAACATAACAAATCTTGCTGTTGTTAAATCTGATGTTTTGTAAATTTGATACTACTTGGCTTATTGAGGGGGCTGGAGAATGTTTTTGTGCAATAACACAGATCTCCAGAAAAGGAATAAAGCATCTCTGCAGCAAGGGAATAACACAGATCTCTGCGAAGGGATTTACACAGACCGGTAGAAAAGGAAAAATCAAAGACCACCTCCAGTACAATATGAAGATGATTCCAGGATTAAGAGGCTCAATAATGCTACCCAATTACAGCTCTGCCTGGGTCATGCGCTATGTGTAGCAGAAAGAAGCAAGATGGCAGATACCCTGGGTTATTTTAATTAATTTAATCATGTGACTAATTGGTCTCTGCTGGGTTTCTGTGGTAACTGCTTCCTAAGTGCTGATGGGCAATTGTGTTAAATGTAGCTTGGAAACTGCACGTAGGGTGCAGTGCCTTCTAGAGAGCAAAGGGAATTGTACAGCTGTGCAGGGAAGGTGCTCCTGCTGGGACGCTGATTATCTCTGAGCAGAATGTTTACAGCTGTACTGTCCTCTTTGCTCCTCTGCAAGCATGCCTCCCAAAGGAACACACTTATTTGCAGAAAACGTGCTAGACTTTCTTCCTCTTGGGCATGAAAGTAGATTTCCTGTAGGAATATGTGAAGACACATGTATGTGGCAGAGCACACGCTATTTGGAAACAAAGGAAAAGCAGCTAGAGAGCCGTTTGTGCAAAACTGAAGTTACTCTTGGGTGCGCCATGTGAGGCCCTGGAAACCAGAATGTCTTCTTAGCGGTGGCTGCATTTGAGGATAAATCCATTATTGAAACCTGACACAAACAACGTGCAAAACTGGTTTTTTTCAATTGCCCCTGTATCTCGTGTATTATTCATGAAATCCCTAAATCCACATGAGTTACAATTAGCATGGAGTATTTCAAAATGGCACAGAGCCGCCTTTAAAACTGGCAAACATGAAAATCACTTGTAAAAGTCATTTTTTGCTTCATGGGCTGAATTTTGGATCACCACATACAAGAAGCTGTCATCCTGCTTACATCCATGTCTCCTCACATGATTAATGTAACAGTGCGAATGGAAAGATGATTAATAATAGCAACTTACATTCCAGTAATCACAATTATATGTAAGAAATGACTGTTAAATGAGGTGGTAAGTGAAAACCATTTAAGGGCACAGAGAAAAAAAAGACTGAGAATCTCCTTGGTACTTTTCACAAAAAAAACCACAACCAAAGAAAACGTACATTAGACAACACAAGACATGCCACAAATACAGAACACAACACGGAACAGTAAATGCCATACTTAATCCTAACCTCACCAGTGAAAGTGCAGAAACATGTTAGGAAATATAGAAAGACATAGCCAGAGAGAAGTTAGAAGTTTGGTAGTTTGGTTAGTTTTTGGTTAAAAGTTTGGTATTGCAAAGTCTAAAAAGGTTCCGCTTAATAAAGCAAGAGGAAGGATAAGGCAGAATGGTGAAGGAGAAAAATATGTGATACCTCCCTGTCCTGGACTACTGGAAAAGGAAGAGCTATCCAGCCTAAGTGTGGCAAGCCTGGGCTTTACTTTATTTAAAATAAATTAGATTAAATTTAGAATACTTTATGCAGCTTTATCAGCAAGACATGCTGGTTGTAGATGGCAAAATAGACAGACAAATATCCAGCTCATCATTCTTCCTGCCACCATTGGCTTATAGCTTGGGATTCAGTTCTCATCCTACTGACATCAATATACATGTTGACCCTGACATCTGCAAGGCCAAAATACCTCCTATGTTTTGAAACCAGTAGTCAGTAGCTTACTGTATACTCTATTCTGCAATTCATATTGCATTATTCAAACCTAAGTTCAAGGCTGAAGAAACAAAAAGCTCAACAGGACCACATTTGCAATTAGCTGTCTTTATGAAACCAATTCTAGGAAACATCTTACAAACTATGCAACATGCTGTAATATCTCTATTTGTGTTCTTTGGAAAAGTTAGGCATATTGAAGGTGCCACACATTACACTCTATACTGAAATGCGCAGATGCAATGAATTAAGAGTTCTACATGACACTTCTTATGTCCATAATAGGATCAGCTGACAGAGTTGGGGTTGTTCAGCCTGGAGGAGAGAAGGCTCTGAGGAGACCTCGTAGTGACCTTCCAGTATATGAAGGGGCTGCAGGAAAGCTGGGGAGGGACTTTTTAAAAAGGCTTGTAGTGATAGGACTAGGGGCAATGGCTATAAACTGGAGAGGGGCAGATTTAGACTAGACATAAGGAGGAATTTCTTCACTATGAGGGCGGTGAGGCACTGGCACAGGTTGCCCAGGGAAGCTGTGGCTGCCCCATCCCTGGAGATGTTCAAGGCCAGGCTGGATGGGGCCTTGGGCAGCCTGATCTGGTGGGAGGTGTCCCTGCCCATGGCAGGGGGGGCTGGAACTAGATGATTTTTAAGGTCCCTTCCCACCCAAACTATTCTATGATTCCATGATTCTTTAAAAAACAGCCCTTACTGTGTGAGACTGAACATCACCTCATATATTGCTTTAATCTTTTTATAAAAAGTCTTCTAAACTTCCCATATTTGCATTAACAGTAAATATTAGAAAATACAGAGATTTTCAAAATACTTCAAAAGTGCAGTGCAGTGACACTGATAACTGCATTACAAACACTGAAAATTTCTATGTGAGATTTGAGGATGACTGCAAGTGAGATAAAACATTTTCATTCTAATAACAATAATAAAAACCCTTTCCAGGGACACTATAGCAGATCTATCACTTCTCCAGATCCAGTAAGAACTAAGCAGAGCTATTACAGTTCCTGCACTGGGATAAAATCACAGCTGACGTAAGCAGCGCCATTGATTTTCATAAAACGACACCTGCTTACACCAGTGACATATTCGGCCAACCAAATGAGACATGACAATTTAGATTTGGATTATGTCACAGAGCCCTTTGCACTTGCTATGCCATCAATGCAATCGCTGTGTTAGGAAGATGGGTCTCGCCATAGTGATCGGCCCATTTGTTCATCTTGTCTGGCAAACTGCAGCTGACAATAGCCAATACCTGAAGGAAGGAGTGAAAAATATCCTATAATTTATGCAGTTATAGGATGCATCTGGAGCTTACACTGGCTCACACAGGCAATATCTCTGATGAATGAGGTTTGGTTTCCATTGCTTTTTTGCTTGGCTTAGCCACACATTTTGTTAATAATAATCAGTTTTATCAAACCTATGAAACTATACGATTTAATTTCAGGCCCAGTTCAACCAGTGGTCTGAACCACTCAGTGGCTCAGGTCTCTATCTACTATTTCTGATAGTTCAGTCTAAAAATGGGAAGTGTAATTTTGGGAAGTAATACTGCCTGCTGAATCTGAGTATGCTATCCTTTCATTTCTGCAGAAGTCAGAGATGGAAAATAAACAGAAGATGGTGTATGCACTCCCTCTGCCAGTGCCAGCTGTGGTATTTACCAGTGTTTGTTCATCCCAGCTTAGTCCGCCCCAAGCAAAGCAGCTCATTTCAGGCCACACTTCCAAGTCCTAACACACTGAAGTATTATACACTGAAACTGCAAAACAAATTTCTTTCCAGCCTTCTCCTCTTCCTCCATAGGATTATCACACCTTTGTATTCCCTGAATCATCCTTGACTCTGCTCATCCCTTATCCCTGCCCATCCAAACTCCCTCCAAGTCTTGCTGCTCCTTGTTCTATGTTTCAGCAACTACCCAACTACCCTCTTCAACAGCCCCATGCTCCAGATCCTAGCTACGGCCGTTTAACTACCATGACATCTGCATGCTCCAACTTACTAGCTTTATTCTTCCTAAGCTTCAGCCTCTTGTCCAACTTCACTCACTTCACTGAGATAATTCTTTCAGGTTGTTTTTTTTACCCTAGATATATTAACTTACGTTTGTCAAAGTATAAGTAATTTAGTTGGGATTTTTCATTATTTCTAATTCCTCCAGAGTACTATTTTCTGTCTCGTCTGTTATCTGCAATTCCTTCTAGTTTAGTATCATCTGCAGAGTTTGTGAACTTGCTCTCTATTCTCTTCTGGAGATCATTAATGAAATATGAAACAAGACCAACCTCACACAAGTCCCCTTGGCACTTCTCTATCCACAACCTGATATGCTGCTCTTTATCACCACCCTGTACTTTATTCCTTAAGCCCATTTTCAGGCCACTTGACTGTATTCATATCCAAAGTAATTTGAATTAATCTGAGGGTAAGATTTCATCAGATGCTATTTCAAGTGCTTTACTAAATTCCAAATCCATTAGAAGTCCTAATTTCCCTCCCTCAGTATGTTTCCAGGCAAATGTGTACATACTAGTTGTGTTTGCTTGGCAAAACCTCTGTACTCCTCTGTTACTCCTTGCCCATATGGTATAACTGCAGAAAATGGGGATTTGGTTCAGTGGGTTTGTGTATCAAAGTACTTGCTTTTGTCAAAAAATTCAACACCTCTTTTTCTAAAACCAATTAATTCTTCTGTACCAAATTGAATTAAAAACTTTTGTAACACATATAAAAACATTCCTCACCATTATAAAGCAATTTTGGTGTTGGCAGTAAACTGGGTCCTTTGGAATGCAATCAGCTCCTTATTTAAATGTCTACCTTCATTTGAAAACATGGACTGAGGTACACTGCTGTGCCAAAACGTATTCGTTGTCTCTGTGGAGGGCATCAAACTACCCATAAACATCAAATAACAAATCAAAAATAAACAGCCTTATCCAGCAAACGTGATCCTGAGTCCAAATAAAACTATGTTCACCTATATATATCTTTGTACAAAAGGTATTAAGTATAAAAATTACATCCCAGCTGTTCTCTACAATAAAGTTTCAACCTGACAGGTAATGTCTAACTTGTTCTGCCATTAAGGAAATCAAATGAAAAATAACCACTGGATATTTTAGGACTGTTTCTAAGAACTCTTGGCTTCATTTCTGATGCTCAAGAAGAAAGCAACCATTTTATCTATTTTTTTAAATTTTTTTGAAACACCATACAAATTACTTCCAAATTTTCATGAACAGTTGCTGGGTTTAATGATATATTGCTAATCCTTGTCAATATCTCTGCTGCTTCACACTTTTATTTCCTTAGGAACACTTGCCTGAGTACCATCTGCTCCTGGTGATTTCCTGCTCTCTAGTTGCTGAAGTTGCTCCGTAACTTCCTCCTAAGAGACTTCAGCTTGTGTTGTAAGGCTACACTTCCATTTCCTGCAAAAAGTGACCTTGGAATAGGAATTTCCCCATAATCTTCTGTGTTGGAGACATATGCAGAAAATTGAATATAATTTTTCTGCTTTTCCACTTTTTCAGAAGGGGCTGGAGTCATGGCTGGGTGGCCTACAGGAGCTGGGAACTTCCACGTGGCTTTTTGTTTTCTACAGCAACACTTTTCCTACACCTTCTACAGTGTACGTACACCTTTCAGATAATTTCCTTGTCATTTTACTTCTGGGCTTTATTTCAGGGACTTTTGATTATAACTGACTTGATCGCATTTTCAAATTTTTTGAACTATGAGTTTTGTCTTAAAATAAAAGAAATATTTGGTACTTCTGGTACAAGTGTGCCTAGACCTTGACGGCATTTCCACAGTTTAATAACCACACTTCCAATTTGGAAAAAATGTTCTTGCCTTTCTTGCAATGTGAAGAAACACAGAAAGAGTAACAGACCACACACAAAATAATTAAACTGCCTGGATACAATGCACAGGCAAATATGCACAGGGCCTGATCCAAAGCTCATTACAAGCAATGGGACAAAACCAACTGACACCAATGGAGTCTGGATTGGGCCCACAAGAAGCATAGCAAAAAGCAGAGGGAGTTTTTTTCTCATCTTTCAGTTACAGTAATCATAAGTGTTGTTTGTAACAGTAGTAAGTAGCAAATTTTCCAATAAACTTGTGATTTTTAAGTTGACAGTGTCCCTTTAAGCTTATGTACTTCACTTAACTATGCCAGATTTACTCTCCCCTTTCTACTTTTTCCTTGCTCAGAGGTATCCGTACCATCTGTGCATCTAATATGGTGTTCTTAAACAGCCTCTAGAGTGATTCAATGCTTCTTTTCCCCCTTTTTTTAAACTTTCTCTCAGTTAACCCTTTTCCTCGGTATTTTAGAGCCTTCTCTTTGAGAGTTCCTGGTACTTCCTTTCTTCTGATATGGAAGTTAGCAGTATGACCACTTCTTTCAATGTTTGCGCATTAGATGAAACTCAGAGGGGAGTTGCCTTACCAAGGCACTATCAGAGAATCAGAGAATCATTAGGTTGGAAAAGACCTTTGAGATCATCAGCTCCATCTGTACCTGTCTACTACTAAATCATGTCCCCAAGCACCTCATCTACCCTCCTTTCAAACACCTCCACGGATGGTGACCCAACCACCTCCCTGGGCAGCCTGTTCCAACGCTTGATAACCCTTTCTGTGAAAAAATTTTTCCACCTATCACTTGGGAGAAGAGACCAACCACCCACCTCTCTGCAACCTCCTTTTAGGTAGTTGTAGAGAGCAATAAGGTCCTCCCTCAGCCTCCTCTTCTCCAGGCTTCTGTAAATGGAGGCATGAGACTGAACCACTCAACAATGGCCAAAATTCACCATTATTACTACTACACCATGAAATTATTGAAACCTGCCTCCTCATAAGTATCTAAATGCCAGTATTCTGTTTTTATCTCCAGATTAAGCTTTTAAGACATATTTAGTTGTATGAGCTCTCCTCCACCTGATTTAGTAGCATTGTGCACACTGACTGTGAAAGCCTGGGGGCTAAATTAAAAATAACAGGAGTAATTGAGACTGAGTTGTTTAATTTCTAATTCAACTCCTTTCATTTGACAATCCAAATTTTAGGGTGGGGAAGGGCCACAGGTGTACCAGACACGGAATTGCTGCATCCATCTATAAAACACAGGAAAAATTCCCGCATTCAGCAAGTGCCAGTGGGGGAAGCCGAGTCCTTGATGGTCTCACAGACTGCCCAGTAAAGCTGCACCAGGCTACCATACCCCAGTGAAGACCTTTCTCCTCACAAAGTGCAGAGAAAAGCCAGAGATGCTTTACTCTCCTTGTAAAGTAAACAGACAGCAATGGAGTCACGTCTT
Source organism: Clamator glandarius (assembly GCA_033459285.1). NCBI lineage: Eukaryota > Metazoa > Chordata > Aves > Cuculiformes > Cuculidae > Clamator > Clamator glandarius. The sequence continues at coordinate 3,499,316 of JAUNZM010000119.1, read as the reverse complement.
CGCCAGTTCACTCTGAGTGTGCCAGTCAAAAGAAATGGCTCCTGCCACAGCATCTCCACCAACCCCTCCAAGCAACAGAAGCAGGGTCTGCCCTCTTTCCTCTTAGGCAAGAAAGTAAATAAACCAAAACCATCTTAAGTCACACACACCCACAGTACTCCCATATCCTCACACACACCCCTCATAGACACCCCATCCCCCCAAAATCATCAGATATTTTAGGATTGTTTCTAAAAAATATTATACAGATGTGTACATTTGCTTTTAATACAAAATTGCATCCAGGCTAACAACTTGCAGTACATTTACTTTCAGCCCAATTTAAATTCAAACAGATGAGTTGTAAATGCTTGGGGTTTTGACAGAGCACAGCACATCCCTGAACCTAGCTGGCCAGCAAACCATCTTTTATTATTGCAGAAACAATTTTCTACAGGAAAGATACTTGACATTTTCAGACTTTTGCCCTACAAAACCCACCCTGTTTTTCCAGCCAGTTTAACACTTGTGCATTGAGCACAGCCTGATATACAGCAAGAAGTTGACTTTAACAATTCCCAGTAGTAGATTTTCCTGTTCATACAGCAGCTTGTAAGTTATATCCATTTGGCTTCTCCTAGCCTCATCTAGACTCACAAGGCCAGATTCAAGGTTAATGTGTGTAAGGGTTTCTTCAGTCTTCTCAGAAATCAGCAAATATTTGGAAACAAACCTAAAAGGGGCAGAACTTTCCTACCTAAAAAGGGCCAGAAGATATCCACTGTGATTTACCCCCTTGATCTGACTCAGTTTCATCCTTGAATTTTCCCAGGATTGCTATACATGATGGAGAGGGAAGTAATTAACTGCAGACCATAAGCTGACAAGAAACGTCAGAACTCCACTGAACAGCTGTCTCACCTGCACAAATTACTTCACCAGTAGCAATATGTGACAGCAACATGCTCCCAAAAAGCTTTAGGGCTAGAAATTACCTTCCAACTTCACCCAGGCCACTCAGGTTTTCTACTGCTGCCCAGGTCCCCTGCCTGGGCAGAACAGCACCCTGTTAAACTGCGTGTTTAATTGTAATATTCCGTATGTCCTTTCATGAGTGCATACAAAGGGTGTTGCTCGCAACATTTCTCCTAAGCCAAACATGTTTCAAAAACCATATTTGCTTGATTTGTGTTTTTAAATAAAAATACAGAGAGTGAAAAAAATACTCAAACTCATTTTTCAGTATTTCCCTAAGTTAATGAGCTGACTGATAAGTGAACAGATGCATTAAGGCAATAATTTATTCAAATGCCATGATATTTTTGAACAAACATATTATTTAATATGCATTTCATTATTTTTCCAACTCATATTAGTATTAATGACTGATGTTTTCGTTAGGACAGGGAAAAGTGGCACCAAATATAATCTGAGCAAATTAGATTCACTTTGGAGGTCTACTCTAAGTTTTCATCTGAATAAAGACTGTTCTCAATGTTCATTGTGTTGATTACATGGAAACAAACCCAGGAGGTGCCTAATTTCATATGGGGCCAAGACAATGTGGGCTAATCTAATGCAACCTGAACCGAGACATGGAATGTAGGAGAGAGCAATATTTTTTTGAGCGACTGCTTGGCTCACATAGGTTGGAGCCAAAGAGCTTCAGAGGTGAAGTAAGCACCCATGCGTATCATATCTGCTCCTTTTCTGAATGTATCATTGTTATGCATCTAAAATCTTTAATCAAGAATCCCTTGGTGATGCAAAAATGTTCTGGATACAGATCATGAAGTCTATCTTGCCAAACTTTTTAATGGAGCAAAGTGTCTTTTTTTTCCCCTGTGCCTTCCTCTCCCCTTCAAAAATTCATCCTAAGTGATTTAACATTTGAGTAAAGCACCTTAGTAACCTCCAGAAAAATAGCCATCTTTCTTCCTCAGTAACTCTGGAAGGCAGCCACCTCTTTCACATCTCCCATATCAAGGTGTCATAACATCTATTTAAATCCAAATCATTGGTCTAAACTGCATACACTCAGTGCATAAAAACCTTAAAAGTTTTCTAGTCAAGTCCTAACGCAATTAGTGGTGTTTTGTTGTAACATCTGTACATAAACAAAACCTACTTCTGGCCAGAAGGAGAAATGCAATCACTGAGGCCATCCAGAACTGATGTGAGGACACCTCGCATAAGCTGGTCACTTCATTTGAATGAAATGCCTGCTGTCCAAAAGGCAGCAGATTCTCAAGCTATAATTAGCATATTCATCTTAATATAACCAAAGTAGCCAGAATGCAACACGACTGATGTAATGTGACTTGGTGGTTAAAATTAAAAGTGAACACGCCTTTTAATTGGATTGGATACCTGCTAGTAATTCAGACAATGGGAATTTGATTCAAATTTATGGTATTAAATGGCAGCAGATGGACAGTATAATGTCCATTGAGTTTGCAAACTGGCAAGCTCACTGTGTTTGCCAGATCTCTCCATTAAGTCTTTGGTAGCATCAGTCAGGTGCTGATGCATTTCACCGGTAGCAATGTTAACACACTTTGCTTTGCTGTGGGTGAGCAGTAAGATATTCTGATTGATGATCTCACTAGGTTAATTTGGAACTGCATTTTCGCCTTGTAATCACAAAATATCCTAGCTCTGATTTAGGGAAGGAATTTTAAGGGTATTCTGGGTTTAGTATCCAGTAAGTAAAAAGGCCAGTTGATGATAGCTAGACAATGATGCCAACTCTTCTCCTTTCTGACTGGTGCCACCCATCTCTTTCACAGCTCAGGATTTGCTTGATATTTCAGTGTCTGTTCCAATTCCTGGTGACTGCCTGCAGCCCTCTACTCTCCCCAGTCTTTAAAAACATCCTCTGAAGGAGGATACTTCCCTTCCTCCTCCTTCTCCAGATAGTTTCTTAAAGAAGTTTGCAATTGTGCCCCATGCTTGAAATATTTACTGACTTAGCATCTCATCTGTATTCATTCATCAACATTCATCTATATCTCAGCATAGCAATCATGGCTGTGGAGGCATTTGTCATCTTTTCCCCTTCCACCTTCAAGCATTAGCAAGATATCTTATTAATTGTCTTTTGTGGTGAATATGCATGTACATAGATGTAGATGTGCACATACACAAGGAAGCACAGATAAACACACACACACACATTCTATGCAAACTCTCAGCAGCAGAACCAATTTTGTTAACTGTGTATTATATCCCACTTCTCTACAGCTCCGTGGAACCAAAGATGGATGATTTCATGCAAACCAGGTAGGGCACTTGCTCTGCACTGACCTTTCTGAGCGCCTAAATAATGCAAGTTAAACCTCTAGGAGAAATATGTTCTCTACTCAGAGCCTCATGTGTTTCAAAACTTATTCGTAGAATCATAGAATGGTTTGGGTCAGGAGGACTTTACAGATCATTTAGTTCCAACCTCAGGGACACCTTCCACTAGATCAGGTTGTCAAAGCCTCATCCAACCTGGCCTTGAACATCTCCAAGGATGGGGCAGTCACCACTTCTCTGGGCAATCTGCTCTAGGGCTTCACCTCTCTCACAGTAAAAAAAATTTTCCTAATATCTAATCTCTTTCATCTTAAAACCACTACCCACCGTCCTACCACTGCAGTCCCTGATAAAAAGCCTCTCCACAGCTTTCCCATCGGCCCCCTTTAAGAGCTGTCCCCAGAGCCTTCTCTTCTCCAGGCTGAACAGCTCCAACTCTCTCAGCCTGTCCTCATAGAGGAGGTGCTCCAGCTCCCTGATCATCTTCACGGCCTCCTCTGGACTCATTCTAACAGATCCATAACAGATGATTATGGAAAGGGACTCTAAAGGAAGATGTAACAACTAAAACAAATAAATTGGCTTTTTGGTTGATTTTTTTGTCTTGTTCTGTTTGGTTTGTTGTTTGTTTTGGTTTTTTTTGTCAGGGATAGTATTAGCATCCAGTTGCTTTAAGCAGTTTTCCGAATTTCCATTAATAATTATCATTTTACAAATTAAACTTTGCAGGTGCATAAGAAAGGGAAGAAAGCAACATTTTTTTTGCAGTTACTCACTGACTTAACAGGAAGATTGTTAAATGTTTCTTATATGCTGTTGGGCTGCACAACTGAGCTTGAAATAAAACGAACTTTCTCTGACTACCCCTGGTAATAATTTGCTGGAATGATAGCTTCTGTTTACTCCCAGTTTTCGGTATGTGTTTGCATATATATATCTCCATATTAATCACATAGTGGTATATATTAATTAACCAAAAAACTATTCAGGCAGGAGTACTAAGGCATACTAAGGAGTGTTGATGCTGTGTGCACTTTATTGCCTTTAAATATCATTTGAAAATGTAAGGAATTATGTAACGCAACAGAACTCAGGACTAAATAAGTGTGTGCAACTTCTTACAGCCTATTTGATTGTTCACATTTATTCTTGGTAAGCAGATGATATAGAAGAGCATAAACTACACTGCCTATCTGCGTTACCGACTCAAACAGAGTGCTGCCCATCACTGTCCCGAACAGGGAGAAAAGAGCCATCATTATTTACTTCTTCATGTTGCTAAACATGCCTTTTTGTTTATTAGTATGAATAAAATTTGAATGCACTGTAAATAAATGCATCAATCATCTTTTTTTCCTGACTAGGAGGAAGCATGAAAACAGGAACAAGGTCAAGCATAAAGAACCAGCTGACAACCTTGCAGTTACTTTGTCTCCAATGTCTTAGTCAAATCAAGCAAATTATCCTTCAATATATCTGTGAACAGAACATATAACCTCTATGAATTCAGTCCTCATTCTGGGTCTGGATATGTGGTCGTAATAAATTTGTTTTCTGACCCATTGAGTCAATAAACTTAATTTGAAAATTAATCTTTTCAGGCTTCAAACTCACTGGATCCAATTATAAATCCCATCGTTCCTCTTAAATTTAATATTCTGAAACTTGGTGGTCTAGTGCTTTTTGCCCTTATATGCCTCTTTGGTACTTAACTTTATAGTAGTTGGCCTATAAAATTAAATCTCTAAGGAAAGGAGCATCAGAGCAGCTCCAAATCTCAAATCTTCAGTAACAAAAATTAGTACAAAATGCTTCCTTTCCCTTCAACACTTCATTTTAATTGGTATTATCATGCACAACAGGTTATCATTATACATTACGTGGTTTTGTCTGTGAATACTAGACCAAATAGGATTGGAGATGCAGATTTGGGTTATTTGTGCTTGGGAGTGGGAGTGGTATATTTTTTTTTTTCTAAACTGGATGTGGTCTAAACATTTCACTTTTTGACGAAAGGGGTAAAACTGCCGATTTTTCCTTCATTTATTTCTAGTAATTCAGATAAAATTACACTCTGTGGGGAGACCCACTGTAATTTCAAAATACATATATTTCTATTCTTGCAAGGCATGATTGCTAATATAGACAATTTTAAATGGTCAGGACTGCGGATACCTGGGCAAAATTTGTATTCCTTGTAAGAAAACCACCTCACAGTCATGCGAGTCTTTTTCTTTTTAAACTTCCCTGTCCCAGCCATGAAGGTCGCTGACAACCCTGCCTGTGTAGAGATGAAGAAAGCTCAGGGTGCAGCTTCTGAAGCACAAAGGGACACAGCTCCACTGGGACAAAAGGCAGGAAGAAGTGATGTGCACCTCCAACTAAACTGCTTGGGTTCAAACACTCCTGAGGCCAGCAAGGTCTTGCTAAACCTACTGCAGGAGAGGGCTGGGAAGGAGTTAGAGGTTGGGAGCAGTCATTGCCCACCTACACCGGGGCTTTTGGAGTACTTTTGTTGCTCTCTAAGGGCACTTCAAAGTGGTCTCATGCCAAGTCTCTCCCAGCTGGAAATTTGTGGGCATTTTCCCTGTGTATGGGAGCAGATTTTGTTATTAGGATGATGCCAAAAATCCTAATTCTGAACATAGCAATTGGCATTCAGGGAGGGATAATTCGCAGCATTACTTAGTGCCATTTCGAGACATTAGTGGTGACTTACTCTTTACTGTTTGAACAGTCCTATCATTTTAAGTAAGTGCTTATTACAGCACTTCTTATCTAGTGGAGGGATGGAAGACTGCTTAACACAATCCACTAGGAAATTCGAGCCTTAAATGAAGTGACCACAAAGTCCTATCAGCTCCTAGAAATGCAGCAGCTGTACATATTTAATGTAATACAAAACTATATTGTTGCAGAGGTTTGCTGCTTAAAACATACACAAGGCAGGTGAATTGTGACTATTTTACTTCTCTGTTTGAAAAATGAGAAAGCGTAGAGTGGCATAATTTCTCAAATACATAAATAAGCATTAGGCTCATGGAGGAAACAGGTACGTTGCTGGGACTAGTGATAGTAAATTAAAGGTCAGCATTCAAATCTGAAGCCATTGCAGCCTTCCCCCAAGACTGAACTCGATTACTAACAGGTGAAGTGCAAAACAAGAAGCATGAGGGTCTGCTGAATTCAATTGTACTCGTCTTATTTTAATGGCAGCATTTTCTAAATATTCGGTCCTCAGATCATCTAATGCCACAAATACGCACACAAAGGGCACCTCCAGATTTCCTCCGCTGGGTCAATTCCTGTGCAATTCTAGATTCCATAGGTGCAAAGAGGAAGAAAATTCAACTCACTGGCTTAGCTTTGAAGTGGAGCCAAAGTAGCAACCAACACATGATCAATTATATGTTATCTTGTCATGTTTTGCCAAGTGCTACCATACGACATTTTGCTAATTTGCAATTTCCATACTGAAGAACAGGACATTTCAGTGGGATATGATGGTATATGAAAAGATTTGGAACATTTATTGTCATTTAGATATACACAAAATAATGAATAAAGAGAGCTTTCTAGATTAAAATATTCAGTATCCTTTATCTTCCAGAAGAAGTCAACAGCATGGAAGAAGTAACCAGAGGGAATGAGATGCTCTAACTCATCCTTTCTCATAATACAAAGGCAAAGAGGCCTCCAACAAAACACAGGGGTAATAAATACTGTTGGATAAAAGGGAACTTTTTCCCATATTGCCCAATTGATTGAATTCACGGCCATAAAATATTACTGAATTCTACTGCTCATGGGTTAGAAAGTTGAAGTTTACCTATGCATTATTAACATGTATTTGTTTTCATTTAGTAAGGGATCTAAATCTCCCGTTTCAGGATTGAAGCTATAGATGAAAAGGTGGAAAGATCCACCATGAAATGCTCATTCTTTCATCTGCATCCCCAAGGTTTCTGAAATTATTTGGCACGCATCACATAGATGAACATACAGGATCACCTAACTAGGATCACTGACAATGCCTCCATTACTATGAACTATCTTATCCATGTAAATTTGCAATTGAAAATTATGGGAGCATCAGCTGAAGGTGATGTGGATTCTGTCACCCCAGAGCATCTCACACATTTTAAGGTACATTGTACTGCATGTGCATAAACATGCGTGTGTGCACATAGACCATATACACATATCTCCATGGGAACCTATTTTCAAATGAGGAGCATCTAAGGAGGATGTATTTTCTTCCTCCACACTACACAAAAGCATGTAAACACGACTCCTCACAGAAGACTCACATGACTTTAACTTGCTTTCTGCTCCAGTAGACATTATGAGTTTGATTCTCCAAGACTGCCACTAAAATTCCACTTTATTGATTTTTGCAACCTAATTCTTCAGGCATTTTTCTGCTTTTTTTTTTTTTTGGCAGGATGATGTGACCCAAATTTATAAAGGAGAGTAATTTGCTGTAACACTGCATCCTGAATCTAGGATCCATATGTATTTATTTGTTATTACCACAGATGTAAAAGACCAGATTGAGAGACCTGAATTCAGTTTGAACCTGACAGGCTTTGAATGTTCTGTAGCATGAGGGAAAACGGTCCTTTTTATAAAACCAATATGTAAAAGGGTTTATGAATAACAAATATTTCTAAGAAAATAAAAGCTATCTAAAGATTCATTCTATTAAACACCAAAAGGACACAATTACTTTTACAAGAGCTAAAAATGTCAGAGCATTCCTTCGTTATTTCCCTTTAAATGACATATCGCACATTCTGCTGCGGAAACAGCTGCTGAAGTAACCTAGGGGGCATTTTCAGGCACTGTACTTCAGTGATTACAGCAATTTTTGTAGCATTCAATTTTAGGATTGCATTCTAATTTTAGACAGAGTTAAATTTAAATTGAGTAGGAGGGGTTTTCACACTACTCTAGATGTTTTAACACTGCATACCCGGACCCAAAACCTGTATAGTCTCTGAATATTGCAGCAATGATAATTTATTAGTAATGATACACTTTAAAATGAAACTAGAGCTCACTATTAGCAGTGGGAAGATGTTTCTTACTGTTATGAGACCCAGGTGTAGGCCCTAAAAGCATTTAGCCACTAGCCATGAACCCAACACCCTGGGACTTAGTAACGCTGTCATATGCAATCCTCCTCTACTCTATTTTCATTAATTTTCTTCTTGGATTTTGTATCTCCAGCAAATATCCTAAGACTCTAAGGCCAAATTGGGATTCTGAGTATTTAAATTCCTTGACTCTTAGAAAACCCAAGCACAGAGCTGAAGGAAGCTGAAAGAAACAGGCTTAGTAAAGGGCTGACAGTCCAACAGACAATACAGATGGAAAGAGGAGGGACTAGGTGAAAAAGAAAACAGAAGAAAGGATTTTCTAGTAGATGTTAAATGAGATCCAGGCCAGGCCTGATTAAAGCTAAGGCTATGTAGGTTACATCTTTCCTTATTTCTCTTACCTTGTTTCTCTTGAAATATGCTCTTCGGCAAGCTGCAAAGCACTTCTCGCTGCAGAAGCATTTCACTTCACTTCCCATACTCAGGGAATAGCGCTTGATTCCAACTTTCTGGCACCAGGCACACATTATTTGTACATTTGACACATCATCTTCTACAACAAAAATATAAGAACAATGTTTACACGAGATGAAAAACACCTTCCTCAGACATCTGCACACTTACTCTTAGATACAACCAGCACTGGTTCATCTTATGGCTACATTCTCACTGTCTAAGAGCAGAACTGTGCATGCCTGTGATCATCAGTTTCATCCTCAGGCAGCCGGTGACCTGTGCCAGCCAGGCTCAGCAGATCGCCAAAGCTTCTGAGATGGCTGGAAAAGAATACTAGTTTAAAAAGCAGTGCATTGCTGAAAAGCTCTGGAAATCTGGAGCTTTTTAGCATGTTTACAAGCACACAATTCTTTATCAAACAAGTAACCAAGACTAGAGGCTTAACGAGTCCTGCTGCTTTGTTCTTGTCACTTACAGTCTATTGTAGCAAGCCCTTGAGATGTTCTGCTCAGCAAGCTGATAAAACACACCCAGAAGGTACTGGACCAAGGCAGGTCTTTAACAAGACCCTGCTTCTAAATAAGAAGGAACAAGAAATACCCCTTTTCCACATTGTTTCAACATACTGCCTAGTGTAAAAAATGGGGAGCTTTTGTGTGAATATCACAGTCAGAGATACAGACTCCAGAGAGAATGAAGACACAGCACTGTGGTGAGGTCTGCTGGGTTATTTTCCAGTCTTCATGCTCATCAGTCAAATTTAAATTCAGGCAGAGTTCCTGCACCTCTTCTCTAATGTGTGTTATGAATGTGGCATGTATGCCTTCTGCCATGTAAAAAAAAAAACAGGGCTTAATTACTAAAGTGCTAGCGATATCCCTGTGTGGTCATCATCCCTACCCCAGTTTCACATATGGGGTCGGTGAACAGTTAAGCCTTACCAAGAAAGTAAGTTTGTAGGAATCTTTCTGACTTAAAAATCAGAATACTTCAGATCTCATGTCCAGTCTATGATACAGCATGACCTTTCAGTTACAGACAGCAGTCACTGTTTAACTTCTGGAAAAAAATAATCCCTGCAGTCTAATTGTTAAAGCAGTTCCTGGTCCATGAGCTGTGGAAAATTCATAGTTTAGAGGGTTTGCCATGCAGCCACCCCATTTCCCTATAAAGGATTTGGTTTTGAAGCTACACTGTCATTGTTCTGTGAAATTATTGGCAAACTAATTTTTAGCAGAGTGATTTGGCTCCTTTCCCCAGCTATCATAAGTCAGAACTACGTGCTGCATTTCATTCACCTTAATGGAATAAATATTGCCAATTTAATAACTTTTTTCCTTCCACAAATTGTGTTATGATTTATAGCTACAAATAAAATTGTACAATATAAAATAATGATCTTTTAGTTTTAATCAGACTGTCTACCTTTAAACCCATATTTAAGGCTAAGTTATAACAGATTTGTGTTTAATGTATTCTATCACTTACCCTTTAGAGTGGGATTTGCTGATATTGTAAATGCTTTCATGCACTGAACATCAAGGGAAATCAAAATGATTTGCCCAAAACTATCACTAGCCATCTATAGGGTCAAGGAGCCTGCCCTTGAGCTGGCTGTAATCTCAGCCAGACACACAAGAGCACAGGCTGTTGTTACAGTGGTGTCACGTTTTTATGGTGCTGCCACAGTTTTCTGCTCAGAACCAGTCTTGGCAAGGATGCTAACTATGCCAGCACAGCCCAAGAGCTATTCTCACCATTTTTATCCCAAGCCATTTGAAGTACTAAGCTTTTACAAAGTTGTCCTGATTCAGCTACTTCTGCACCATAACAAACCTATTCCTTCCAGGATGAACTTGCCCCTTTGAATATATCAGAGAAACAGAAAATACTGTGAACCAACAGTATTTTGACAAATAAACCCCTTTTTCAGATAACAGCAACATATATTCTCCTACTGACAAAAAGTGGAAGATGGAAGATTTACCAGTGATAACTTTCTAATAGCCTTCATTTCTGATGAAAATAATTGTCATAAGTGAAAAAAAGAAAATTACAGAGCTGGAAGAGAGTTCACTGGCAAAATAGATGCTGGAGCACCTCTTTCTGAAGCAGGTCAGCTCACCTGAAGCAGTTTTTAAGAAGAAGCACAGAGCTCCACCCCAGGGGTCCTCAGGGGCTTTCATGCATGACTTCATAAGGGAAGCACTTCACCTACCATTCAACTTCTGTTCACTCACACATGAACTCTCCCATTGGTTGATCAGAAAAAACACACAACTGTCCACTTTCAATTACACAGCATTCCAGCAGCAGCAACTGTTTACATGGAAAAACTGCATCACACACTCCTCTGTGGGAGGTTATGCAGGACAGCAAGGGTCAATCTACCTCTTTCTGCCAGATTTCCTCTAAGACAGATCCCAGCAAGAACACGAGATGGAGAAGCACCTACTCCGTCAAGTCCTTGCCTTCCTCATGCCCTGACTAGCAGAACTTCACCACCAACTCACAGGAGCAGCATTGCCTCCTTTCTGGTCCATGGATCTGACAATCAACAGAACAGCAGAAAATGCTGTACAAATTATTGCTTCCAGCAACTGTCTGCACTTTCAGGAGGAGACAGCTGATATTCAGAAGATAGCATCAATATTAATCAAAATGGTCATATTTTTGAAAGAAGGAAGGGAGAATGGGAGGGAAAGAGTCTGCCTAAATACAGAAAACTTGAATTATTTCTCTATTCTTCTCCCCCAGTCATCAAGGACTAGTCATATCCAATACAGTCCTTTTAACAGTAACAGTAATAATAAAACTGGATGTCTCTTCCATTTAAAAGACTCGGGAATACTGCTACAAAAGGATTAGCTGAGTACGTCCACATAAAGCAGCAAGGAAACGGCAATATTTTGGAGCATATTCTTCCTGGAACAGTGCACTAACACATCACTTTTATGTCACCTTTTACCCTTGAGGTGTACATTTGCCAGAGCAATTTTTTGATGCAACTCTAACTTCTTGTAATGCAATTCATCAGGTAAAAAACAAGAAAAAAATATCCAACATCACATGACTAATTCACTATAGACCATCAACAAGAGCCCTGTGCAGCCTAGTGGGAGGAAGACTTGATCTAAACCAAATCCTTTTTGTTTAGCTTCAAGTGAAGCCAAGAACATCAGAGAAAAGGACTTGCTCTTGGTACTTGGGATAGGCACAGAGCTGTGCCCTGTGGCTTATGGGTGTGCAGGACAGCTGGGGACAACGGTAACAGTCCAAATCTGATTACATGATTTCCTTCTTGACACTGTTTGCAGTAGGGATCAGAGCCCAAGTTGTGAAAAGAACTAACAGGAATGTTTTATTACAGTGTGTTAAGCTTAGTGACCAAAAAAGATGAGTGCAACATTAACAGAAAAGCAATAGTCCATCTATTTCTACCATTACAATCCACAGTAGTGGGAAGTAATAACTGAGGTGAAAAAAAAATTAAGATTGTGTGAAATAAGGAAAGCCAAAGGCTGGTGATTTAATCATCTTTTGCTAAACACAAACTGGCATAATCCAAACCAGTAATTAACATCTTCCATTTAAGATAAGATTCCTTCACTTTTTTATAGACCTCTGTTTTGCAAGGCCAGCTATTTTAAAAATCACTTTACCAGACGCTTGCCCTTCTTTCAGGAAAATGTATCAAATCCCTGTCCTTGGAGCACTCAGCAAGAACCTACTGCAACAAGAATGCACAGAAGCAGGGAACTTCAAATCCAGTAGTTTGAGACTGCTTATCTATCTTGAATCGTTACTTTAATGCTTTTTAGATTAGGTCTGCACTAAGAAAACTTCTCCACAATAACTACATCGGTATACGATATTGACAATGTTCTCCTTTGCTCATAGACAACTTTTGCTGGTAGTCTAGCTTAGTATATCCACTTAAGTAACATGAGGTTATTCTGACAGTGCTCCCATGTTCATCACGTGAGCTCTCGCTGGAGCAGCTCATCTGATGAAGATCATTCAGCATCACTTTCAGGACTCGCATAGCCAGGCCGACACTTTTGTAAAGTACAAAAATAACATTTTCAAGGCTAAGTACAGATCATTTTGAATGGCAAGAAAATACTTTTTAACAACTGGGGGTTTTGGTCCATCTGGGCTTGCAACTTTATGACTTCCTCTTGCAATGTGCTTAGCTTCTTAGATCTGTCACAGTTACAATGGGTAGTGGGGGTCCTCACACAGGTAAAACAAGAGTATTTGTCACACAGATAACTTAATAGTAACAGGATAGATTTCAGCAGAACATACATACCACTGTCTTCCATAATTACATCAGGTAATAGGAAAGACATATTTGTTCCACATACAGCACAAGATATGAATTTCCAGCCTCTGCTTTTCTGAGTTCTCAACTCTTCATAGGGAAAGTTATTGTGGGAGTTCCAATACGGTGTTTTCCTGCCCCTGGGTTGTGTCATTACAGGTGGAAGAAGAAGTGCCTGCACCCACAGCACAGATACCGTTCAGATACATCTCCTTGTGGCTTTTAGCCTGTGTATTTTTCATAATGAACAATGCAATAAACACAGAATGTTTGCAATGTTAAATCATGTTCCCAAAGGGAGCAGTTTGTATAACAAGATAAAATTATCACATTATAATAACTAAATATGCATCAGTCTAAAGCACGCTTCAATTAATCATCAAAAGTTTGCACCGCCTCTTTAGGTCTTAATTAAGCAGAATGTTTGGTATTTTTTTCCTTTCAAACCAGTGTGAAGGAGCTGCAGAAAATTGTTCCTCTTAAACCCAATGAGCAGCAGTTTAGACTAATCGATCTTACATGGAGCCATAATTTGCAGAGGTGGGGGGAGGAGAAGGAAGGCAACGAGTAGAAAACAGTAAATCCATCATGTACAGCTCCGTCTCTTTATCTAAAAAAACAGTATGGCCTACAGTGTTTAGGAGGATGATCCTATAATTCTGGAGTTAAATCCTGATCAGTTTAATAAACTTTTACTAAAACCATTTTGAACTAACTAATCTGTATTTTCAATTTTAACTCCAGTTTCAAGAATTTGGGCAGAACTCAATGCAGCTGCAGTCTAATCCTGCAGATTATGATAATCCCTGGGCAGGTACTCCAAAACCTTATGTGCCACATTTCCTTGCAAGAAATTCAGCAAGAGATGCTCAACTCTTCTGGCAAGAAGAAAATATCACTCCAGAAGGTGCCCAACCTCAGTACTGAAGAAGTCCTGTTAGGCAGAAGGAAGAGCATGAAGGCACAGGGTTTGGAACTGAGAACTCAAAGGGTATGCTGCCTGGACTGAATGAGTCTACGTGAAGTCTGTAGTTTGGCTGTGGCTGTATCTGCGATTTGATACAGAAAATATTTTGGCATCCCTTCAGTGTCTCCCCACTTCCCATCTCTTTCTGGCATACGAGTTCCCTTCCACCACATCTATCTGCAGTTTCCCCACTACGGCTTTCTTCTGTTCTCCTTTCTTTTCACTCGGCTGTGTCCCACAGGCAGTCTGGATCCCACGACTTCTTAGGGGACATATAAGAGCCCTTTTACCCCCAGCTGGGAACTACGCTCAATCCACTGGCACACATCTTTAAATATTTTAGCTGCTTTCACTACTACTTTCTGATGAAAAGCTGCAAAACACCCTTTTTAAAGACATTCAGTCTTGACTCAACCCTAGCACCTGCAACATTAACAAAAAAGGGCTCACTGTTTTCACTGGGAGTGCCACTATTTCAGAACAGTTAATCTGGAGTAACCTGCTTGCCACTCCTGACAGCCCCACTTGCCATTGAAGAAGACTGAGTAGCATATGTTTGGATTTTTTATACCAAAGCAGTTCCTGAGGGTGATGACCCCAAGCAAGGTAGAAAAACCGTTTCAGTCATTTTTCTTACACCCAAGACACTTTAGCTGAACAATCTCAAACTAAAAAGGTGAACAAAGTATCTAAAACATTGCTGGAGAATCCCCCTGTGATAGCATTTAAATGCTGATCTAAACAGAGGTGTGTGTGACAAACTTAAGGTACAAAAACTACCCTTGGAAAAAATAATTACAAGAAGAAGATTAAAAAGTAGGGCTGACAATAGTAAGCTTGCTGCGACCATCGCTATGGAAATACCTCAGGGGCTTTACAATGCTTTTCCTTTTAAGGACCAGTCTCTTGAAGTTCACTACTCTGCCAATAAAGCAGTGTCCCAGCTCCATTTAAAAATCATTTTGGGGAACCATGGCTTGCCTACGATTTCTATGCATGAGCTGAGGCACATTCTCATGCATAGTTCAGCAAGGACTGAATGCAAAACACAAATAAAAGCTGGCATTTAGGCAGGTTTTAAGCAGGCAAACAAAAAAGCACTTATTACAGATAATGGGGGGGAACTCCCTGTGTATTTTTAATAAATGCTATTAAAGTACATAGGTGAAGTTTGTGATTTTCATTTTAGCACAAAGGAATCACATTTGGCCCTCCACAGAGAGCAAAAGACATCAACAACAGGCTAGATGGGGCAGGAATGCTGGCAACCATTAGCATTTTAAAACATAGGCACTAATAACCCTATGATCAGTGCAAATTAAATGACGTTTTAAACTGAAAACAACAGAAAGAATTTGAAGAGTAAAGACTATAGGATTTGTTGTGGTGGTCTTATTAGAGAGCTAAACCTACAGTTAGAGGAATTGTAACGCTGTTTAGCAACTGGAATAAGATCTGGGAAACACTTAAGCAGGATCCAAAGCGCAGTAAATAATGAGTCTCCTCAATATACAAGCTTAATTAAATCTGATAATATGGTCTGCCACTGAGTTCTGCCTGAGATCAGACTTCTTGGTAACACAGCCATAGAATCAATTCCTCAGTGAATTTAGACAGATGATCTTAGAAATAACTTTTACTGCCCTGCTAACTACCATTTAAAACATCTTTTATGCTTCCAGATTCCCCCAATACAATATAAATATTACAGTGGGCAGTTCCAAAGAGTGTGTAGGGCCGGGAATCTGCTTAATCCCATGTGTTGCACCAAGTTACTCATGTTCACTTGTACCTATAAAATAAAAAATCCTGTATACTTTAATTCTAAAGTTATATTAACCTATAAACAGAAAATCACGCATTCTTTTCTATAAAATATCTAAGTATTTGAATATGACATTCCCTTGCCAACTTAGGTCACAGGCCTCTTCATGGAAGTCAGTACTAGAAATGCTTCTGTTCCTCCTTTATGTCATTTTGCCTCACCAGATACAGTTCCTTCAGTCCATTCCTCCTTCATTTTGATGAGTTTCTGATAACTTTTGGTATGCCCCAAATCATTATAATTTAGAAATAACCAAATCAAATGGTGCAGAGGTATTGATCTGCATGTCAGAGGTTTAAAATCCCCTTTCATTTCCCAAATGTGCTCATTGTCTTGTGAAAACCCTGTGAGGAAGCATTTTTTTTTCCCCTTGTACTTCCCCTGTGGAAAGCTGAGTCAGGTTCATGTTGTCATCCCCTCTGCCTCCCCTTCCACCACATCCCTTGACATGACCTCTCCTCGCAGTGCAGCATAGCAGGGAACCAGTTCTTGTTTGGGGTGTGCTTAGAGCAGCAGATGTACTCTGTGCATCACCCGTACAGAGAAGGAGGCAGGAAAGGGAAGGGTTTTGCCATCACCCATGTTCAAAGGCTACACTTACCCACAGTTGTACCTCCCCAGTTGAGGCACTGCCATGGGGAACACAAGAGAAAATAAACCTAAAAGCACTCTTAAAAAACAGGGCAATTGAGACACCATAGCCTTCAGCAGGTGCCAGAAGAAGACAGCTTGTTATCACCTGCATTGACAGAATTTTTTGCATTCTTCTTTGACTAGTCCTGATTTTAGCCTTCCTTCATCCCATGTAACAACAGCCATCCAAACTTGTCTGAGTGAAAGGGCAGAGTCATCCTAAGTGCCCTCCCAGGCTTACTCTATCACTATGGGCTGCGGAGTATCAGTTAGGATGCTTGCATGCTGCATTCTATGGCCATGTACCCTACACAGCTGTGGTGGGATTTTTATTTCTAGATCATTCTTGGCTATTGAATTTCTGTTCCTTGTTATTCCTATGCAATTTTTTAATGAATATTAAAAATACTTTCTTTACGTTGCTTTGTGGAAAATAATTATCATCTAATACCAAGCTGAACTTATCTCACCATCAGTCTGTTGCAATGGGCTGTGCTTGAGATGAACCCCAAAGATCATGCAGAATCTGCTGTGGATGCTAAACGTAGCTAGCAGCTTGCTGGGTGAGAAGGATGGTTATCAGGCACAAGGAGACCTCTACATCAACACTCTGGAGGCTGCACTGACTTCTTATTTGCTTTCAGATGCAAGAAGGATGGCTGATTTGACTCATAAAGCCCCATTTATTTGGGTACTGTCTGAGTGTGGTCTATCTGCCTGGTGGTGCAGACCAGAGAACTGCTCTTGCAAATAATCTTCGGATCAGAGTAGCTGAGATCCTTCTTGTGGAGGCTTCCCAAGACTGGATTTAGTATCCTCCACTGAAATGCCATAACCTGAGTATGTAGACAGTCCGTGCACCACACAGGACCCATAACTCAGCCTTTTGAGGTGTAATTTTGTCATACAGTAAAAAGAGTGCCTTTATCAAAGCTGTTTATATTTGCTCAGGTAGCAGTCTAATGTTTTCCAGGATTGTATATGCAAATGTTTACCTAATATTTCATTTAAGTAAAACAGAAAACTGAACAGTTTGAAGACAAAATTTTAGTCAGACCACATAAAATTATTTGGTTTTGCAAAGTAAAAAACACTTTACTATAAAATAAAAATTATGAGGGAAAAGGTGATTTTGTTAACTATTCAAAGCTGTAGCCTGTCATGCTGGTCTTGGCTGAGATAAAGTTAATTTTCTTCATAGTAGCTGGTACGGGGCTATGCTTTGGATTTGTGCTGAAAAACAGTGTCGATAACACAGAGACGATTCAGTTCTTGCTGAGCAGTGCTTACACAGAATCAAGGCCCTCTCTGCTTCTCACATCACTCCACCAGTGTCCAGACTGGAAGTACAAAAGAAGCTGGGAGGGGGCAGAGCTGGGACAGATGAATCCTACTGACCAAAGGGCTATCCCAGACCATATGACATCATGCTCAGCATACAAAGCTGGGAGAAGAAGAAGAAAGCAGGAAACACTGGGAGTCATGGCATTTGTCTTCCAAAGTAACCATTATTCTTGATGGAGCCCTGCTTTTCTGGAGATGGCTGAACAGCTGCCTGCTGAGGGAAAGTGCTGAATGAATTCCTTGTTTTGCTTTGCTTATGTGTGTGGCTTTTGCTTTAGCTATTAAACTGCCTTTATCTCAACCCACAACTTTTCTCATTTGTACTCTTCCAATCTACTCCTCCACCCCACTGGGAGGGACTGAGCAAGCAGCTGTGTGATACTTAGCTGTCAGCTGGGGTTAAACCACAACAGACTTTTCTGGCGCCCAACATGGGGCTCAAAGGGTTTGAGATAACGTCAGATTTTATTGGAATGTGCTAGATCAAATTTATAGCTGTTACTGCTGTGTAGCTATTAATTGACAGACTCCTGTGCCTGCCACAGGGCTTGCTTGCCTTACTGTATATTAGAGTCTAGTGCTCATTAGTGGCTCTTTTTGCTTTCACTGCTGTAGTGCTGTACTGCTTATCATCTGACTCTGCCGTGCCTGGGAACATTTTGATAACAGCAATGGCAACGCGTCTGGGCTGGCAGATGGCCAGAGCATCGCTGCCGTTTCTGTGCTGTTGTACTGGACAGGCAGGAACTCCAGTACAAGCTCGAGTTGAAGGGACTGTAACCTGTGAATCAGTCCATGCAAGAACAGGACACCCTGGAGCCTCCGTGGTTGTGAATAAGTTTACACCAAAGCAGGTATATCTCAAAGCATCTGTGGCCGTGTCTATGTCTGTATTGCAGCAGGTATAATTCTGAAAGGATTGTGGCCCACGGATAAATCCATGCTGCAGAAGGTAAACCTTAAAGCATCTATGGCTGTGCAAGAATTCATGCTGGAGCACCTCAAAGTGCCTGGCCATGGATAAGACCACAAGCAGGTACACCCGTGTAAGGACTGCAGCCATGGGTAAGGTCACACTGGAGCAGGTATATTTCTGGAGGCATTGTGGCCCATGGAGAACACCACGCTGGAACGGTTGTACCTCAACTGTGGATAAGTCAATGTCACAACAGGTATAGCCCTGGAGAGGCAGTGGCTTCTAGACAGGCTCGGCTTGGAGCAGGTACACCCCTAAGGCACTGCAGTCTGTAGATGAGTCCAAGCCAGGGCAAGGGAAAGGGGAGGAGTTCATTGCAATGTTAAACCCCATTCTGGGTTTGGTTCAAAGGGATCAAGGTTGGAGCCTGTAATGGAAAAACCTTCAAACTGTTGTAACCTGTTATTTGAGTTGCATGTTATAAGAATTACTACAGTCAGGAATCACCTGAACTAGTGGACGGAGAACAAGTAGTGCAAGTGCAGCAGCAATACAACCAGAGCTGGCTTTCATGCCCAGTAACTCCAGGTCACACACCACCTCTGCCATCCCAAGCGACCACCATAACAGATGGAGCTCCACATCATGGATTAAATCAACTCAATGGACATTTTGTGGACATCTGTGCACGTTTTACAGATATTCCATAGGGGTTGTCCACAAACGAAGTGAATGATGTCTGTGTATTATGTCAAAGGCTGGGAAGGGTGGTGGTGGTTGATGAGGTTGCATTGGATAGTGTGGTAGCTGACCATGATGTAAATGGTATGGAATAAGGCATGGAGAATGTGCTGGTCTTGGCTGGGATACAGATAAGTTTCTGGTATGGGGCTATGTTTTGGATTTGTGCTGGAAACAGTGTCGATAACACAGAGATGATTCAGTTCTTGCTGAGCAGTGCTTACACAGAGTCAAGGCCTTCTCTGCTTCTCACATCACCCCACGAGTGTCCAGGTTGGAATTGCAAAAGAAGCTGGGAGGGGGCACAGCTGGGACAGCTGATCCCGACTGACCAAAGGGATATCCCAGACCACATGACGTTGTACTCAGCATACAAAGCTAGGGGAAGAAGAAGGAAGGGGGGGACGTTGGGAGTCATGGTGTTTGTCTACTCAAGTAACTATTACACTTGATGGAGCCCTGCTTTCCTCAAGGCGGCTGAACACCTGCCTGCTAAGGGGAAGTGCTGAATCAATTCCTTCTTTTGCGTTACTTATTAAACACTCTTTATCTTAACCCATGAGTTTTCTCACTTTTATTCTTCCAATCATCTCCTCCATCCCAGCAGATGGAGCGAGCGAGTGGCTGGGCAGTACTGAGTTGCCAGTTGGCATTGAACTACAACACTTTTTCACTCAAAGCATGAATGCAGACATGACACTGTGAAGTCTTTCAGCGTGCTCAAGAAAGACCTAATCTGCAAAAATCTCCAATGACTGCTTCCTAGAAGGATCAGTTTAGGATCAATACTCCTTCCTCATCCTCCTTCCAGAGCTGCTGGTTTTGATGTGAAGAATCATACTGTTTCCTTAGAAATCCTGTTTCCTTTGGCTTCCTGATTCAGTCTTCCTCCCTCTGCAATCACAACATGAGTCCACCTTACAGAGCATCCTCCCTATTTCTCCCTTCAGACTTCTGTGAATATTTGCCCTGCTTTGCTCTTTCTCTTCTCCCACTTCTCTGTGAAGAATCTTATCTGAAAAAAATTATTCAGCTAGTAATTTGTCATGAGTGTTCCTTAGATCTGCTTATCCTCTCCAGACCATTGCCCTCCTGCCCAAATGAATACCTCAGCCTGTCTCTCTGACACTTCCTTACTGGTGCAGACCCTTCAGTTAAAGATCAATACAGCAAAAACTAAATTCTTAATAATTCCTCCCCAAGTGCTCACTCCGTATTATTTGCTCAATAACAGTGGACTGCACCATCATCTTTCCTGTCCTTCAGGTTCCTGATTTAGATATCATTTTTGTCTGTGGGCACTCTCTTTTGAGCTGTATTTAAATCTTCTAGATTTTTATCCTGTACAAGATCTAAAAGCTTTCCCCATCCATCCACAAAGTCTCATCCCATTCTCAGCATCTCAGTCACCACAGCGCATCCCTACCTGGTTTTCCCTCTGGCCTGTAATGTAAACTTGTTCTATGCATGTCTATTCAAAATGCCTAAAAGATCCCTTTTCTGCCCAGCATTTTAACCTTGAAGATTTCTCTTGAACTCTTCTGCCTCTCCCTTCTGTCCTCTTTCTTCATTTATTAACTCAATCAAGCATAAGCTGCTTCTGTTCTTGTGGCAGATCAGTCACAGTCTGTCTCTCCCCCCGTGTTAAAAATGCTGACTTTAAGCTTTAGCAATTATTGATTTACATCTTCTTTCATTTGCCTGCTCAACTCAAAGAAACACCTTTGCTGTGATGCTTCCCAAGCTGCCCCCTGTGCTTACAATGGGCTCCAACAAAACATCCCCAGAGTTAGTCCTGTCTGGCTTTTTACCACTCTGAAGTTTTCTGCTTTGATGTAGTGCCCACAAAACAGTGTCAAAGTGCACTGCCAAGACCACTGCTTCTCATGCTGGTTCTCCTGCTCCTTTGTACTCCCTTTCCTACTTGTATTCACCAGTTGTTTCTTGCCAGGCTCTTTGGGGTGATCATGAATAGAGCACCTACGCCCTAAGATAAAACAAAACAATTACTACCAATGTTTATTGCAAATCCCACAAAGGTTGTGGTTCTCCTCCACTCCAGTCCTCCTAAACTTTGCTCTCTAAAACAAAGGTGAGATAAGCATGCTCATCTGCTCAGAAGTCATGGAAATCTAGTGCCTATTACAGATTATGGGATAAATTAAGAGGTGGCAGAGATATTATGCATTTGTATCTCCTATGTAAGTAAAACGTGAGCAAAATGACACTATTCGTTAATGAATTATTGAACTAAAAACCTGAAGTTGGGAAATACTTGCAAAAAGTCTCTGCACATTAACCTTACCAGTACATCTGAAAACGGGATCACACACAGTAGGTAGAAGGGCAAAGAACAGAAGGCAGTTGACTGGGCCAAGGCTCCCCTGTGTCCCCTTAACTACTGCTGCAGTAATTTGTTTTTCTACTTCATAGTTCCATCTCCTCCTGCTTGTTTGATGTCATAAAAATCCAGCAACTGTAGCAGTTTGCACAATGCATGTTATAGCCTTGCATTAGTGTACCACAAATTCAGCATTCTGGATTCAGTCATGACTCAGATTGGAGGAGAAAATAGCTTGGGATGGCACAAGCCCTTGATTAAAGCTTTAGGGCCAAATCAACAGCAGCTGAGGATCCAGCCCATATGGCCCGAGATTTTTAGCTGTGTAAAGGCTGCAGGAATGGGCCCAAATAGCTTTGGTAATTAGCAAATACAGTATAAAATAGATGAAAAGTCTTTGGCAGGGAATGCATATTGAGTAACATTTGAAAATTATTCATAGCATATTAGTATATTTCTTTAGAGATAAAACTCGATGGCATAAAAATAATTTGGGAGGAGCAACCATAGTTTCTCACGTGACTGTCACCAGGCAAACAATTCATTGGACCGATCAGTATTTTACAGTTACCTTTAGTCAATGCAATGAAAGACAGAGGTGACCATCTAACACCTGGGGCCTGAACCTACAAGCTGTTCTGCCTCTGCAGAAGCATCCTTACCTCTGCTGGGAACTCTATAGCCAAGGTGCCTCCCTGTGTGCAGAGAGCTACCTACCATTCTCAAGTAGGTACTGCAGGCCACCCTGCACTCCTCAGTGGCTTGGTAACCCAAAGGCACTCCAAACATGTCCATGAAAGCAGGATTGAGCCTGCTGCTACCTACATTCACCAATTATCACACCAGGTACAGCAATAAACAGTAACATGGTAATTAATCACTCTGGTGTAGCCATAAGAGCTACTTTCACAGCCTATTGTAAGCAGCATGCAGCATGGAGTAAATCATTTTTCACGCAGGCTCTGAGGAATGGCATGTTATAAAATCACTCCTGATAAAAATCTAATGAAAATGTAAAGCATCTCGGTGCAGTCTCCTGGGTAGAGTCAAGATCATATTAAACCCTCAAGAGACAACGGTCAGGGATTTCAATGAGAATCAAGAGACAGGATGAGCTTGTTAACCTGATAAAAAGATATGATATTGATTTGATGGCTTTGTCTCTTCTGCTGTTTCCTCTGTGAAGCCTATTTTCAATTTAATCATCTTCCATTAATTTATTTAAGGGCTTTATTCATTAAAACAAAATATTTTCTTTTTTTTTCTCCTTTTTTAAAAATTCAGAGATTGTTGAAGTGTTAAGAGTATAAACCATCACACAGAGTATCACAAGCAGCACAGGTCTGTTGTCACTGCATTTGTACAAGTTTTTCAAGAATAGTAACAAATAAAATCACTCTCCCATTCTGTTTTAAAGTTCCCTTTGCCCTGCTCTTAAAGATTTTGAAATCAGCTCTCTTAGAAAGGCATCATAATCTAGCACCCTCAGGACACACGTCAATGACAGTCATCACTTTAAAATGTTCATTAGGATTTACCTGCTGGTGGTTTTATGAAAGGTGGTGGAATTAATGGGACAATAATAGGTACATTCCCGTGATCCTTTGACCCTGCTGGTGAGTCTGAAAGTCCATTTCCTGTGGCAAGCCCTGGGTAGCCTGGGTTTATATTATATGGTGAAATAACACTGTCCTCAGGTAATTTTGGTTTTGGCAAAGAATTTTCTGTAAAACACAAAGAACACATTGTACAGTATGACAAATACAATTCTTTAATGTCCCTACATACTTTCACCACTCTGTTCATTAAATTACTCCCCCCAATACGAGTGCACAACCACTCCCAGACATTTTCCCTTTTAAAAAATTGATACTTACCAGTATTCTTCAGCAATGATCCATTTTTTTAAAAAAAATCCAACTCACACTAAACACAACTATACTTCTTTTTAAAAGGTGGGATTATTTTGTCACTCATATAACTAGTACAGCTGATTTAATTAATGATAACCTATTCCTGTCCTTCACTTCCACTGTTTGCACGGTGATCACGCTCAGTGTACTGTGACTTCACCAAGACAAGAAGCATAAACTGAGAAACAAAAGAATTCCTATTTCTCTTTCAATTCTATCATAATAGTAATGGAAAGGATTTAAAGAAAGAAACAAAATATTGAAATTACAGCAAAGTGTGCATGAAATTATGACAGTTATTATTCTAGTTCATTGATCCCAGATCACCTCAGGATTGTTGTAGAAATTAGTGCACCTCAGTTAGCTATGGGACAGGACTTAATTCTTATTATTCTCTCTCCTTCCATCTCTCAGCCAAAGAAACATACTTTTTTCCCTCCCACAGACAGCATACATGAAAAATTTCCACCTGTCACAGGTATTCAACATCTTTCTTTAGTATATAAAACATGATTTTTAACATGTGTCTATAAAAAAAGCATGTCACAAATTTCATCAGGCATAGACTGAAGCCACAAATCATTCAATAAAAGATCTATTTATTAAAACATAAATAAATTAATTGCATTACTGCACAGGAACAAGTTTCTTTGAAGGCGGCCTAACGACATTGCATTTTCAATGAAAAATAAATATTGATCATCAGTGTCACTACAGAACTAACAAGCTGCAAACGTTCAATTTTGACATGATTATATTGTTTCACTTTACCTCTAATTTTTTCCACCTTTTTTCCAGGCATATCAGAACTGGTCTCTCTGGTTATCAGTACTCATTGCAACATTCACTGAATATAGTGCTGCTGCTGGCCATCAAAAAAGAAATCCAAACACCGATGGCCACAAATGCAGAGAGAAGTGGCAGTCCAAGAGTGCAAAAGCTGCTGCAATTTCCTCTCTTTACTTCACCTTGGAGGAACTCTTGTTGGATAAGTCAAGATGCAGCAATTCTCTGCTCTTATCTTCACTCTGATCACAAGTTCCTACCCATTTACTGCAGCTGGTGAGTCAGAAGGCAGCAACTGAATGGCTGAACAAAAAGACTGGATCCCATCCTTTACATTTTGAATTATCTCATACTACAGTACACGAAGATCCAGCACTGTCCCAAATAAATTCCAGTCCTGTAGAAGTTTTACAGCACTTGCAGAAGATGGTATAGTACAAACATCCCTGAGGAGCCTTTTGAGAACATTCACATTGATTCCCATGTGTTGTGAATATTTCAGCTCAAAATCTTTCAGCATTTAAAAAAGTCATAGGCCAAAAAGCTTTGGTTTTGAAAGCAAAGGGTTCCTTAAAGCCACACAGCTAGAAAAGCACTCTCTCTTTTTTCCATTTGTGAGCGGTTTATTGGTACCACAGCTACATGACTTTCAACTGACTCACAAAAGGTATTTTTTGTGAAGACAGACTATTAAGTGTCTACTAATAGCTATTTTGTTAAGTGATTTTCCTTATACCTTACTGGCTTCCTCATACTACAAGGCACTTGCTGACACCTTTATTTAAACCAACTACAAAGCAAGCAGCAGAACACACTTCCCAGCCCATGCCAATTCAGACAGGTTGAGATAGTAATCCTTCTTTGCGTGAACACAGAAACATTAAGTCTCATTACCTTTGAGAACAGAAATGTGTTGGCGGCTTTCCCCGTCTGCCGAGTAGTTCCTGAATTCAATATCTTCTCCATCTTTCAATTCAACCTTATCATAACCGTACCAGCCAAGGAGCTCATTCATAGTGTTTTCTGCAAAGTTCTGAAAGAGAAAAATTACCTACTTATTTATGTAATCAATAACCATTTGGAAGGAAGGGAGGACTGCATAAATCGAACCATATCTGTGCTACACGAGGAACTGTCAGGTTTGGCCCACCTCCTCAAAGACGAATGTTCGTTTCATAAGTCAAGTGCATAAAGTGCAATGCATTTAAATCTCCGACTGGCACATGTAATTATGACAGAGACTCATACATCCGTAATTTAAAGAAAATGAAAAGGAGAGTTATTTATGACTTTTGCTCTGGCACTCAATGTCAGAAATATTTTAACATACATTTGTCACACAAACTTGTCTGTGTTGCCATAAAATATTTAAGACTGCAGCAAGAGAATAACAAAACACTAGGATTTTTTTCAACCAGCAGTTAATCAATCTTACTGCGCTCAAATCTTTTCAGCTGGAGCAGGTCACTGACATAATTACAGTTCCTTGAGGTGCCCATGAACCAAATCAAATAAAATCACAGCAAAGATGCTTTTCCTCAGTTACAAGCCCTCACATAGTCAAGCCACTTAAAAACTCTTCACCATGAAAGCATTTTACCATAACATTTCCTCTAAGCATCTCTTCCATTTGTTCAAGAAAACCTTTCTCAGTTATGTCATATTTATTTTCAAACCGATTTCCAAGCAGCCGTGTGGTTACATTTTGTGTTTGTATGGAAAGGCAAAATATGGAACATGACTGTTGTAACTCTCAAATTCTATTAAAAACACATCCTCTAGGTCATATGGCAAAAATAGTTCTGTTGAAAATGCTCATTATTGGGCCAGGAGATTTAGTGGAGCAGGTTAAGAAAGCTGCAGCCAGGCAACAAAGCTTTCTGAAACCAAGTAGTGACACAGAGCTGCAGGGCTTATGGATGTAGGAAACTACTGAAGGAAACCAGTTAATGAATTATTATGACGGTAAAGATCAGTTTAAAGTAACAAGACAAATATAAAATGAAATAGAAAAGCCACACACAAAGCCTTTTCATTTGTCTCCAAGTTTTTTTATCATCACTCTTTTAAAACGAATTCCAAACTTCATTTTTCCTGTAAGATCCTGACTTTTAAAATAATGCTTCTAATAAGCACCATCTCCTGGGACTCTGGCTAACAGCAAAGGAATAAAGAGAACACGACACCAATTCAAAACAAATGGTACATGTCAAATTTGCAGGTTGCTAGATTTTGCCTAATAACTGCTCTAGCTCAGATTTTGAGTGGGAGCAAATCTAATGGTAGAACACAGCAATTCTCCAGTCATTTAAATAAATAAATAAAATTAATCAGATGATAATTGCTTCTGAATTCAAAGCTACAGCAGACACTCTGGCCCAGAATATCAGAGAGCTGCACGGCTCCCAGCACATTCATCACTCCAGATTGCATAGGTCTTGCTGTCACTCAGGGAGCACCATATCGCAGCTATAAGTAATAATAAACACAAGCAATTTGTACTCTTCCAGGAGCATCATCTTTGCAACTGTACTACAAATGCACAGGTTGGAAAAAGAAAAAAAAAAAACAAACAAACAAAAAACCCCAACCCCAGAGGGACTCTGGTTCCCTCTGGTTTTCTGCCCTTTCATTTCCACTTGACGTCCTGCTGTAAGCCTCCATTCTGTGGCTGTCCAGTGCAGCCCCAAATTGCTGGAAAACACAGCATCATTCCACCTTTACATCTAGTATCAGTGATATAAGTACAACCACCTGCTATTTCTGAACTATGCCACCACTACAGTCTGCATCAAGTACAATGCAGTGTAACGAGGCTAACATCTACATTCATTTCTAAAGTATATATTTAATACAACAACCCAGTGTTGTTTTAAATATTAGCAAAACTGGGAAATTTTTCTAAAGTGGTTGGTTGGTTGGTTTTTAGCCTTTTAGAAAACTTCTTCCTTAGTTCTGGAAGTCCCAATGTACCAACCCAAGGGAATCCAACAAAATGACCTGGTGACAGGGAACGAAACCTCACTGCTGCAGCTCACCCAGAATAACCTAACAGGGTCCACAGAGGCCCAGAGGCAAGTTCTGCTAACTTCCCTTGCTTTGCTAGATTTCAGCTACAGAGATGCAGCTCTAGAGACTAATCGAGCAAGGTAGAGACCAATTGACTTAAACCCCATGCAATCAAATTAGCTGAGT
Organism: Clamator glandarius; assembly: GCA_033459285.1. Classification (NCBI taxonomy): domain Eukaryota; kingdom Metazoa; phylum Chordata; class Aves; order Cuculiformes; family Cuculidae; genus Clamator; species Clamator glandarius. Next base: position 3,471,491 of record JAUNZM010000119.1, on the reverse strand, counting down.
AGCTCTAAATATGCCTCCTGTGGATGCTTTGTGTTTTATTTGCACTGTTGATCAACTTGGGCAATGAGTAATTTCTAATTACTTGTCAAGGCATACATAAGCAAGTCTAAATATATGTTTATTTTTCCCCAAAAATTCATACATGTATATGTGTCCTCAGAATCCAGTCAAAGTGACAGTTGGGTTTGTAATGGCACAAAATTTAAGTGCCTTTCAAGCCTCATTTTACCACCCCTGATGAGCGATGCACAAAAATGAACAGTTATAATGACAAAAAAAATATTTGATTTTGAAATTACTCATAATAGAGAATCAATTCTTTAAAAAAAAATTAAAATCATCAGGGTCTTTGCTATTAACTTCAATGACAGCAGAATGAGGTGACGTATTAGCAGGAAAAAAAAGTAAGCATCTTTTTTACACCATGATTTCTCAACAATGATACTGGGATAAAGAACAAGCCGTTCCCTTTCATCTTACTTCTTACAATGATGGTGATCACTCTTAACGCTGTCCTCTCAGCAACCAGGACATTACTACACAGCAATTTGTACGCAGCAAGCCAAGAGGATGATCCTATCCTTAGCAAGCTGACAGTCAAAGCTGAGAAACATTTTCTTCCCCACTAACCCTCTCACGCAGATGGACATCCACAGAACTATGACATCTCCTTCCCTCAGACTCCTAAAATACCTCTTTACACTGATGTCTAACACCCTGTCAGTCTAGATGATGGTGGCACAGGTCATGTGCTTGCTGAAGCCACTGCCTTGAAGGTGACCACAATTATTTCTTTGTTTCCATGCATTCTCTCTTCTTTTAGTTTCAACGGTAGATCCAGACTATGTGGGTACAAGATATGGTTAAAAGATAGGATACTGAAGACCAGCCTAGAGGCAACACTCAAAATACAAGCAAGGAGATGAGATAATTTTTCTCTATATGAATGTAGGGGCTGGGGAAAGCCCAGTTCTCAATTAAGTTTAGGAAAGGAAGGAAACAAATTAACAAGAAACTTACACATGGAGAGCAGAAGCTCACTGAAAGATGCACAAGCTTCAACAGTTCAGTGGAAAGAAGGGTGATGATTATAACCATGGTGCTTGAGAAAAGCAAGAATGTGGGAACTGATGTTGGAGAAGTAGTGACAAAGCAGGTTAGAACGGAAGCTGATGAAATGAGAGATGATGGAGCTGCTAAAGTGATATGAAGAGAAGGGTGGATGACCAGATGGAGAATGTGCAAGAGCTGCAATTCCAAGCTTTTGCAGGAACAGGACAGTAGAGACGCTGAGCTAGTCCATGCCTACTTTCAGACTCATTCTCCAAAAGGTCTGCAGGACAGTGGCTGCCACACTGAACCCACAGCTCTACCAGAGGGCTGGGATGACGTGGACTAGCGCACCAGGAAAAACCTTGCCCATCATCAATAAAATCCCAAGTCAGCAATCACACCGCTAAGCTGGGACTCTTGAGACCAGAGCGAATCCCACTGAATCCAAAGGGAGTCCTGCAGAGGTCCATGGATTTTATCATGAAATTACAGCACCAAAGCCAAATTCACCCTGCTGGGGAGACAATGCTCCATCTCCTGCAGGGAATCCAGGAGACTGAGCCCTGGTGCCGCTCAGAGTATATGGGCCAGCATCAGAGCTGAGAAGACAAGCACAGAAAATCCTGCCCCATGTCTTTCTGCCCTCACACCGCCACACCACGCTCAGCCTTCTGTGCATGCACCAAGCAGCCAGGCTCCTGGAGCTGCAGTGGAAACACCAATAACTTTTTGAGCCACCAGCCCACCCAGGCAGTCGGTTAACATCCTCCTGGAGCCACATCTCCTGCCCTTCTCCAGCTGACAGTGCAGGTGTGCAGACACGCACCATCGCAGCTGCCTAACTGCCAGGGCATTCACTACAGCTGCAGCACAACTACCTCATCCCTGCCTAAGAAACTGGCCTCAAAATGCTCCAGTGACCCCAGCCACATGACACCACCAAGGCCAGATGGCAATTCTTCTTTTGCCCCCTGCCAAGTCCCAAACCACTTATCACCACTGCACGGCAGTGTGTGATTTGCATGTTTTAATTGTGGGACCTCCCTATTCTTGTACTATAGAGGAATATCCTCCTGCCTGGAAGAGTCAGGATAACTATTACAATCTTTGCTATTTTGACTTGAATTTGTTTCCTATTCATGGGAAAGCTGAAGAAGAATGTGTTGACTTGCCAGACTGTGGTTTCTTTCCTTTGTAAGACTAACTTATATGCTAGGCAGTAAAAATGTAATCACGTTTACTCCAGATTTAAGATTTATTTCATCATAACAACACACTTACAGCTTGATTTTTCACATTGCAATACACCATCTTCAGTAATTAATACATTCTGAAGCCAAGTCAAACTTCTCTTTCCATCTCAGATCTCTTGCCTTTCCTTCTCTATGAATCTTATTCACAGGGGGCAAAGCCTGGCTTCACCAAATGGCAAACACGGAGGCGGGAAACACAGGCAAGAATGAGTCTGTCAGACTCATTTTCTTCTAGGTTTTACTGCAGAATGTTTATTTCAGATCGAGGAGGAAGCATAGTGGCTCCATTCCACTTCCTTGCCTCCATAATCCACCCAATGCAGAGCCCCACAAATTCACTTCTTGCTGTCACTGCATCAAGGAAACAAAAATCTTTCTATAGCCACAATACGAATTTGATTTTTTTTTAACTGCCCTCACTTTCTTTCCTTATTTATGTTGTTGCCATATTGAACTTTATGGTCAGGGCTTCATGCTATCAGAAAGCAAAATTTCTTGATGCTTTTATTTCCTTTGTCCTTCCACATACGCATTTGGTTCTGTAATATCCACTTAATTTGAATAAGCACTATTCCTACGATGCACAGGCAAGTGAGGCTCCCTTGTGATCAGACAACACAACTCCCTTCTGCAGCCACCCCACAGAACTCCTTCCATGCAGACTCCACACACACACACACACCCCCCTCAGTCTCCTGAAATAGTACAATTGACAAACTCTGTCTGCTTCTACTCTTTCCCAAAGACATTTTTGCTTTTCAGGAAAGAAGGGAGGAGTTTCCTTGGAATCTTCAGAGTGCTCCAAGCAACCTGGCTCACTCCAGTCACAGCGCTAATACGCCTGCTTCACCGCTTTCTTCCTCCTGACAGTACTACTTTTCAGTGCCAAATGGGGAATATTAAAACACTAAACTGAAAGATCTTCTGATGAGTTTACTATTGAAGTATAACAGATGGGGCTGTCTTAAGCTCTAGGCACCAGGAACAAAGCCTAATTTTAGATACAAATTAGTTATTGAGAATATTTATAGATGGTAAATTCCTCGGGCACATGAAGCAGCCCTGTGAAAGTACTGCGTAAAGCAATAATTGCTCATCTTTCAACTGGCAGGCACACGCAGATACGTTGTCTTGCTTTTTCAGGAGAAGTTCCAGGGCAACACAGTACTGGGTATAACTTCACTATGTTGCTGCTCCTCCTGAGCAGCACTGCTGCCTGGCAGCAGGATGGCAAACAAGGAGGGATGGATGGGGAAGCCATCACTGCGCCCTGACAAGTGCTTTCATCAGTTAAATTGTAAAAAATATTTTAGTCTTAAAACAGTATCGGGTTCCCTGACTACAATAGCTCTGGATCTGTTAGGGGTTCTGTTATTCACCAGCAAGTGGCACTGCACTGAATAAGGTATACAATGCGACCTCTGGAAATAAAAATGGAAAGTATCATCTGAAGGAAAAAGGGGGTGAAAGAAAACAATAATTAGAAAAACGAAAGAGAAGCTGTGAAGGTCACAGCAAAACAAAAAGGTTCCTCCTGAATATACTTTTCATTGAAATGTAATATCAGAAAACTGCGCAGAATCATGTACTTTTTGCACACAACATTGTATCAAATTAAAACTTGTTATAACCACCATGTACATTAGGTTAGCATAACAAAAATGTAACATAATATCTGGCATAAGGGAAGAGCAAGCAACCTGAATATCCATCCAGTCCAGTTAAAATCAAGCTGTGACACTACTGTTGGAAGAGACCAAACCAAGCAGTTAGGTGTTGTGATCCTTCTTGAGTAAATATCTGGCTGTATCACACAGCAGATCTTGAAGGAAGTCTCTGTGATGAGGTAATTTTATTGCTCATTCATAGTGCCCTGCATTTGCTGTACTTAAAACAGACACTTGTGCCAATGGCCTTTTTATTACCCGAAAAAAAATCACATATACACCAGTCCTTTTTCTTTCTGCTAGCAAAAGGAGGCAATTTGATCCAACGTGGGCTGAAACCTGAGTAGGTCACTGTACACCATGATAAAATTCCCTAATCCCTGAGCCAAATTTCCCTGAGGGGGCCCTCCTACTTCTCCTTCACTTTCCAAGCTGACTTTTCCATTCCCTCTCTCGTCTTTTCCTCCCCTTCATCTCTTTCATTTCCCCTACCTTAAAGCCTTGATATCTGATCCGCTGCTGATACTCGGGTTACAGTTTTTACAGCTTAGGCTGTCTATTGCTGTATAAATTCCTTTCTTTCTGCTCTGCCGTGATTACTTACCAGAGCTTATTTTACACTGGTCCAGATGAAAGCAGTTCAGATGAAGGAAAACAGTCAGCCTGTTTGAACATTACAGATATGAACCTACACAAGGGCACATTGTGCTCCCTCTGTCATTTGGCAGCAAACATTTTGCACGGTGTAACCAATTTGTTGCATTATTGTGTTCCCCAGGTTTATTAAGAACAGAAAAGAAAGTGAGCAAATGAACAGCACGGAATTTTAACTTTCTCAACCAGAGAAAAATTCAAACTGTTTTTTTCCTTTCCCCCCTCTTCTCCTTCTTGCATCATGGCAGCCAACTATCCTACTAAAAACACATAGCACACACAGCATAGTTTATATTGAAAGGTGGCCTGTGTTTTGTGAAACGGTCTGCCATTAGCTATCTCACCCTTGACCAGAAAACACGTCGGTTCAAACTGCCATTTCTATGTGCCTTTCATTTTCAAGTCAGCCAAAACTGACATTTCTAACCTTAAGCAGCTACCCGTAATTAAGAAAGAGAAACTCTCTACACGCAGCTTAACGCCAGAGCTTAATACCAAAGCATTAGTTTAAAATTGTGTAATTTTTCTCCTTCACACAATGTTGTTTTTGTTTCTTCCTCACCCTTTCAAACAAACATCTGTTATACTGTAGAAGAACAACTATCTCCCAAACCGCTGAGTGTGCCTGCAGCCAAAGTAAACAAAACAAACCCAGAGGATCCAGCACAGTCAGCCTTTATATCCAGCCAGGATAACATTTCACATGTTTTGATTAAAATTAGCTAATTTGTAATTCTAGAACCTATGAAACTTAAAAGCTGCAATCCATATAGATGGCATTCAGCGATGCTCTGAGGGGCCAATGCTCAACAGGATAGACTTTTGCAGTCCTCAAAACTACGTGGGGTTACAATGAGCAGCGACTCTCGCTCTTCGGCTCCTGCACCGAGCCCTCTCCAAGAAAAACGATGTGTCATATATCTCGCAAAGAATAACACCGTTCCTCGGGGTTTGGAACTAGTGTAGTTTGTTTCCCAAGAGATGCACCAACGCGTTATAGTGTTCATACCCCCAATACTCCTCTTGTCCGCATTTCCAGTTAACGTGGACGTGCTCACTATGCAGGCAGATGGAACGCCTGCCTTAGGCAGGGAAGGGCACCAAACCCAAATTAGTGGTGTGCGAAAGAGGGGAGAGAGGAGGGGACTGTGCATTCCCATTTAATTTTACGTGGGGAAATCAACGCTCCGGAAAGCAGAGATATTTTCACTAGGCATCATGCATATTTATATACCCGCCGATATAGTGTACATACTATGCGAACATGTGACATTTTCCAGGCAGCCCTCCACTTACAATCAGCCTTTTAATAAATGGCATATTCAAATTAAACGCCAGCAGCTTTCTCTCACAACCATACTCCGCCGTTTTAGTCACTTTATCCGCGTTTTAAACAACAGCGGCAACAAGTTCAGCTCAAGTCCGGGAACACCTCGTTCCCAACTTCGGGGAATTAGAGAGGGAAAACAAACAGACACGGAACACACGTGAAAAAAAAAAAATAAAATAAAATAAAAAATAGGGCAGTTCAAGCCCGGAGCAGCGACCTAACGATACAAGAAGTCCTGAAATCAGGGTCTGGTGCGATCGCAGCCACCGTAACACCTGGAGCGGGCGCCGCGAGTGCCGCCTCCGGAGCGCAGCGGGGCCGGCAGCGGCTCCTCCCGGGCTCCCGGCACCGGGAAAAGCGGGGAGGCACCGCTCGGCAGCGCCGGGAGCAGGGAGAGAGGCGGAGAGCCGCGGGGATGCTCGGACAGTGTACCCGCACGGCTGCGGCGGGCTGGCGAAAACAAAAAGAAAAAAAAAAAACAGAGAAACGCGGGGTCCCTTTCTTTCCAAACTTTAGGGATTCCCGGCTACCTGAGGGGTACGGAAAGGAAAAAAAAATATATAAATAGAAGCGCCAAACCGCTCATCGCCGGCGCCCCGGGAGGTGGAAAGCCCGGCGGGGGAGAGAGCAGTTTATTTAAAAAAAAAAAAAAAAAAAAAATCAAAGCTGTTCAATGAACAGGATTTGTAGCCTGTGAATTCGTCTCTGTTTTCAGCCCCGGAGGCGGAGTTGAGACACATTCAGTGCATCCTACAAAAAAAAAAAATGACAAGAGATCCTTTCTTATTCCATTCGCACGCAGGGAGGCGGGGGGGGAGCACCCCGGTCCCTTCCCCGTCGCGGGCACCCACCTTCATCTCCTCGTTGATCTCCCGCTTCACCGGGTGAGCGGGCTTCCTGCTCCTTTTATTTTCGGGAGGTCTCCCTTCTTTCTCCATTTCTGCCATTTTTTGCGCCTACTCGGTGGCGGAGATGAAATGGCTGCTGGTGCTCAGGGGGGGCCGGGCGGGGGGCGGCTGCTCTCAGCGGCGGCGGGCGGCGCCGCGGCGGGCCCGGGGGGAGCGCGGCGGCGGCGGGGGCGGCGGCGGCGGCGGGGGTCGCGGCCGCCCCGGCGAATCAGCCATCCCCTGCCTCGCCGCCCGCCTGCACGGGAGCGGCGCGGCGGGGCGAGCCGGCCCCGCGCCTGCTGCGGCGCTGCTGCTGGCGGCGGGAGGCGGGGGACGGACCGGCTCCGCGCCGGGCGGGGCCTCGGCCCGCACCGAATCGGCAGCCGCCGCTTCGCCGGGGGGAGGCGCGGGGAGCGGGGGGGAGCGGCGGGGCCGGGCGGGGCGGCGGGAGGGGGCGGGGCGCGCGCGGTAAAGGTGGGGGGCAGCCGTGAGGGGAGGGAGGGGGGGCCTTGTGTTCCCCACCGGGATTGGGGAGTGGGGGTGTCCCTACAGGATGGAGGAATGAGGGGGTCCCCCGCCGCTGGGATTGGGGAACGGGGGATGTCCCCGCCGGGATTGGGGATTGGAGGGGGTGTCCCCGACACCGGGATTGGGGAATGGGGGAGCTTGTATCCACCGACGCCAGGATTGGGGAATGGGGGTGTCCCCCCACCGTAATTGGGGAATAGAGGCGTCCCCGCCGGCATTGGGGAATGGGGGGGCTTGTGTCCCCCGACGGAATTGAGGAGTGGGGGTGTCCCGCCGGGATTGGGGAATCATAGAGTCATAGAATCACCAGCTTGGAAAAGACCCAGCGGCTCCTCGAGTCCAACCATTCCTATCAAACACTAAACCGTGCCCCCGCAGCGCCTCGTCCACCCCGTGCCTTAAACACCCCCAGGGAAGGTGACTGGATGGGGGGCTTGTCTCCCCCGCCGGGATTGGGGAATGAGGGGGGAATGTATGTCGTTCCCCCGCCACTGGGAATGAGGAATTGGGGGGGGGGGGGGGGTGGGGGGGGGTGTGAGTGTGTCCCCCACCACTGAGATTGGAGATGGAGGGGGAGGCTTGTGCCCCCACTGTCGCAGGGATTGGGGAATGGTGAGAGGGAAGTGTGTGTCCCCCGGGATTGGGGAAGAGGGGGAGTGGAGAAGGTAGTGCGTCCATGTGCCCCCGCAACTAGGAATAGGGGAAGGGGAGGGGGGGGAGTGTGTCCCCCCACAGCAGGTTTGGTGACTCCTGTTTTTCTCTTTATGGGAGGCGAGGATGAACGGTTTGGTGGGACGGGATGCGCTTCAGCAAGGAGGTGCTGGATTACAGTACACGCTGTGGGGGATACATTGATTATTCCTGGGTTGTGCTTTCCCGCTTCCTACCAGTCCCCAATTGCTCAATACAGTACAGCACGGAACGGGGTGTCCGTTGTTCCATTAGTCTAAATTGTAATTGTACCGGGCTTCTCATTCATTATGACTTAAAAAAAGACATTTAAGAAAAATTAAAAAAAAAAAGGAAAACAACTTGCAGTTGAAAGATAAACTGAGTTCCATGTGGGTATGAGTAGGCTCCCCACAAAAATCTCTGTTTAGCCTGACAAAGATAAGTTCGTTTTGCATGCAACAATGTCTAATTTACATTCTCTGTTTCTGAAGCTTTAAATCGCTGACATTTTTCAGAATGAAAAGTTGAGCGCAACTCCTTTGCTTGTTTCGTGACTAAAACGAGCCTTGCTTGCCTGGTTCGGATGGCAGAACCGTTAGAGGCACGGAGCACATTTTCCTCAGTGGCACTGTAAATAGGAACAACCTGCGATTTTGCGTAGTCTTAGCTGTTAGAGTGAGGAGCATTAGAAGGTGAGATAGCAACCACACCTCAGACTGTAAAATCCTAGAGCTCGTTGTGAAGTGAAGGTGCTGCCACTCCCCTCGCTGCCTGAAAGAATCAGGCAGATGTTGGAGAAAAACACATTTCATCGTTCGTTTTCACAGAGCAGGACCTCGAGGAGACCTGACCCTCAAGGAGGCTCTGCCAGCAGCGAGGAGCTGCAGGGGCAGTCATGTCATGGGCTCCATCCATTCTGCACAACCCTGGAATGCAAGATCTGTCCTCAGACTCTTCAGCAGCAAGCATGAGAAGAAACAGATTTGGGTTTTTTCTTCTGTGAAATATTTTAAAATATAGTCAGTTCTGAAACTTGGGTTAACTGACTTGAGACTCCACAGGAAGGATGTTTCCCTCCTCCTGTGCCCCACCACCACCATCAGCAACCTCATCTCTATGTTTTGTTCAGTGTATTCTATTATGAACAAATCCGTACAGTTGAGCTCTCATCAAGTATGGGAGGTATTTCCAGAATCTCAGTGTGTTCTCTCACACATTAGAGCTAAGACAGGCAATGCAAGGGGAAGGCTACACAATCTCCTGTAGCCTCAGAGATTTTTGAAACTTATAGCTGGAAAAAGCAAGCCAACCTCAGATAGCTCTTCTGCTTTGAAAGGCCACCACCTTGCTGGTTGATACATGAAAACTTTCTAATGAAAAACCAAAATTCATTCTTGTATTAGGGACATGTCACTAGTTTCTCTGTACAGCTCACAGCAGTTTCAACAAAAAGCCCTGAGAACTTCTGCTAAACAGAGTATTGCCTCAAATTATTCTTGCTTAGTGAAATATCTGAAGACTTTTTCTCAAGACTTACTATATGTATTATAATAAAGCACTGTTTTACTGCATAAATTTAACAGATTGAGTTGATAACCTCACAAAGGTTAATCTGGAACTCCCAATTTAAGAAGTATTTCCTATAATATTGGAAGGGACTTTAGGGAGTGTATCTGCAAGCCCAAGTTATGCAAATCAATGTCCTCATACTCATGGCACGAATGTTGGGGTTCTCCTATGCAGTGGCAGCAGCTGGACTCGATGATACTTGTGGGCCCCTTCCAACTCAAGACATTCTATGGAATTGTTTTCATCAGGTTACTGTGAGAAGAATGTCTTCAGGATCAAATCTCATGTCATTCCAGTTTTCCTGTCTGACCATTGAAGTTTTAGTTGTAAATTGAAGCACTTCCCACTGCTCTCACTATGACTTCTGAAACACTCATCCTCACCTCTTGATCAATAAAACCAGTGGCTTTCAGTTAGGGTTTTTAGCTGCATACTCCAAATATATTCGAACAGAGATGTGAATGTATAGCTGCTGACAATAGGCTCACTTTTCTCACCTGACTTCTAGTAAGCTCCTTAAAAACAGCCTACAGTCCCCCAGTACTCCATCAACCACCAGATGAAAGCCATGTTCTTAGAGTATATCCTGTTTTTCTGAGTATCTAGTACAGCCTTTGGATGGATACAAAAGTTCTACCTCGCCGTGTCCTAATAATATCTCTTCATCTGACAGCAGATTATTTCTGCAACTGTCACGATTCCTATTTTTCTGGAGCTGTTATTACCTTTACATATTGCATGTTATTATACTACATATTCTTGGGAAGTTGTTCTTCTAGTGATAGCATATGGAGGACCATCAACTGTCAACACAGAAGTTCATGCATTTAGAGCACTCAGATGTTATCTGACACACATTGTTAGATACTGAAATAAGTTTTGGAAGCCTTCTAATTATTCCACTTGTTACTGGGGAGTGAACGACTAGCAAAAAAAAGAATGTTTTCAGGTTTTACTGGTAGCTCATGAACTTGTAAGGAAAGGCAGAATATCAGAATCTATAGAAGCCATGAATTTGTCAGTCATACAATGGCATTGATCTGAACATCTCCAAAAAGTTATGAGAAAATAAATCTGGTATTTACATTACAGAGACCCTAACATTAAATACGTTTACTGAACTGTGACAGCACATATTTCTTATGTGAAAACCTGTATTTTTGGTAAAGAAACCTGGTTCCACAGTACTCTATATGTATTCTGCAATCTCTACAGGTGAATAGGAAGCTGTTTGCAGAATTCATATAGAGTAGGGTATCCATATACCTGTAGGGTGAATAGGGGTGCCCGATTGGATCAATAAGACTGCTCACATTTATTCTGCCAGATGAAGATACCGGGGCACATGATATCAGTAGGCAATTTTGATCCAAAGATGAAAACCTGATCCTGTGGAAATCAGTGAAGATTTTGCTCCTAAGTGTAACAACACCACATTCATTGAAAAACTTCTAAGGCGATTTTAAATCAACCTTTTACATAGTGTGCACTGGAAAGTAAGAATCTCACGCTCTTAAAAAAAATAAAGTTGTAGGGTTTTCAAAATATGTTTCTATTCTCATTCAAAGCAAAATTACATTTTTTTTCAATATGGGGGGGGGGGGGGGGAAATGTCTCCATACTCCTGATTGTAACTCATCTGAAAAGGGAGTAGGAAGTGCCTGTCAGGCTTCCCATGGTGAGTGCATGCTCTAACCACAGTGCAGTAGAGTTAGTTTCTCACTGTCTTGCCTGTTGAAGGCTTTGGGGTTGGTTGGGGTTGTTTTGCCTCACTTTTTGGTTACTTCCAGAGCTGGGGAAAAAAAGCCACATAGCTGCCTTTCGGTAGTCACTAAGTCACCTGCAAGACTGAAGTTCAGCTCCCTGCTGTATCTGAGTTGTGGCAAGAACCAATGTTTTCCTTCCCTTGACCAAGCGCATGTTTTACACCCTAGGCACTTTGCCAAGCTCTGTATTGCTGTTCTATCACAGCTCCACTTTTCCAGTTCTGCATTTGCATCTGGATTTTTGTGAGTGGGGTCATTTGGACCTGTGAAAATCAAATGTCTTGCAGAAAACAACAGGTGAGAAGGAGTTGCCTTAAAATTGCCCCAGATTGAATTTATATTCTATTATTCATATTCCTATTTATTAGTATTTACATGTTTTAAAAGAGCACTTATTGACTTGCTAGAGTTGCTTGTTAGAGAACAAAAAAAAGCAATGCTTTGCTGTAATGAAGATCTTTAATTTCATCTTTATTAATGTATAACTCTCTTTAATAATAATAATAATAATATCGTTGGTATTATTATTATTGATATTATTATTATTATTATTATTATTATTATTATTATTATTATTATTATTATTATTATTATTATTATTATTATTATTATTATTATTATTATTATTATTATTATTATTATTATTATATCCCCTCATCACAAGAAGGATGTTGAGGCTCTGGAGCGAGTCCAGAGAAGAGCAACGAAGCTGGTGAAGGGGCTGGAGAACAGGCCTTATGAGGAGCAGCTGAGAGAGCTGGGGGTGTTTAGCCTGGGGAAGAGGAGCCTGAGGGGAGACCTCATTGCTCTCTACAACTGCCTGAAAGGAGGTTATGGAGAGGAGGGTGCTGGCCTCTTCCCCCAAGTGACAGGGGACAGGACAAGAGGGAATGGCCTCAAGCTCCGCCAGGGGAGGTTTAGGCTGGACATCAGAGAAAAATATTTCATGTAAAGGGTCATTGGGCACTGGCAGAGGCTGCCCAGGGAGGTGGTTGAGTCACCTTCCCTGGAGGTATTTAAGGTGAGGGTGGATGAGGTGCTAAGGGACATGGTTTAGTGATTGATAGGAACGGTTGGACGCGATGATCTGACGGGTCTTTTCCAACTTAGTGATTCTAGGATTCTATGATTGAGCTGTTTCTTCATTATTGCCTGCCGGAGAGGACGAGATAAACAAGTAGGCCTGATTTTTCCAGCAGGTACATACATAAGCAGCACGACGGCTTCAAAGCGAGAGGTTTTAAAAAGGCAACGGGCATCAAACAAACGGCTCTGCGGGCACACGGGCAACAACGTGAACGGTTCTCCCAGCCAAAATCGGGACAAGAAGGGCAACCCCTTTGGCAAACGAGCTGCCCCTGGGAGGCAGGAGCCGGTGCCCGGAGCATCCCTGCCCGGCGCGCCCGGGATGCGGCGGCGGCTGCGGCGAGAGCTCCCCCTCCCGTTTCTCTCCTCCCCAACACGGCCGGGAAACGCATCGGGGAACCTCGGGGACCGAAACGTGGGTTAAGCACAAAGTCTGCGTGCCTTTATGCACGTATAAACGCGCAGGGACGCCCACGCGGCCAGGGGGAACGCTGAGAGTAAAAAGGGAGGCTCCCTAGATGTTTTTCTGAATCACAGCCACGGGCGTCGCGAGCCAAAATAAAGATGTGGCTGTTAACTGGTTTCTCGTAACATCGCCGATAATGTACCTTATTTTTCCCTGCTTGCCAAGGTGTTGTCAGCTCTCCATCAAGTCGCTTAGTAATCCCAGTCACCATGGAAAGTGTATGACTGCCCAAGCTAACCTGTTCTTGTTTCACCTGTACGCGAGGGGAAGCTGTAATAAACAGCTATTTCAATTCAGGTATTTGGTTTGCTCAAGTGTTTAATTAAACAAAGAAATTCATTATATGTGTTCATAGAAAAGTACCATTATGTTGATTTTTTTTTTCCATTTGGCTTGAAGAGGAAAATGTTCCTTTGACTTCTTGTACAGCCCACTAAGTTGATAGATTGTTTATGCCATCAGAAGCAAATATATGCACTGAACAGTTAAAATATTGGCTCTTGATAAGTTTTCTTTTTTTAAGCACAGCCAGCCATTTTCATACACACAGCAAACACAAACATGAATTTCTCCCTTGCTTCATTTCCATTCAATGCCCACTTCCACTTCAGTGATATTCACAGAAACACTAGGTCGGAAAAGACCCACTGGATCATTGAGTCCAATCATTCCTATCAATCACTAAACTTGTTCTCCAGCCCCCTCACCAGCTTCGTTGCTCTTCTCTGGACTCGCTCCAGAGCCTCAACATCCTTCTTGTAATGAGGGGCCCAGAACTGAACACAGGATTCAAGGTGTGGTCTCACCAGTGCCGAGTATCTGAGTGTAGTCTCAAAATTGCTACCTCTAGTCCTTGTGGGAGACTTCATTTTCCCAGATATAGGCTGGGAGTATAATACTGCAGAAAGGAAGCAGTCCCGGAGGTTCCTGGAGTGTGTGGAAGACAATTTCCTCACACAGCTGGTGAGCGAACCGACAAGGGACGGTGCCCTCCTGAACCTGCTGTTTGTGAACAGAGAAGGACTGGTGGGGGATGTGAAGGCTGGAGGACGCTTGGGGCAAAGCGATCATGAGATGATAGAGTTCTCGGTGCAGGGTGAGATGAAGAAGGTGGAGGTTAGCAGAACAGTCGCCCTCAACTTTCAGAGAGCAGACTTTGGGCTGTTCAGAAGGCTGGTCGGAAAAGTCCCGTGGGAGGCGCTCCTTGAAGGCAAAGGTGTCCATGAGGGCTGGGCGCTCTTCAAGAAGGAACTCCTAGCAGCTCAGGGGAAAGCCCTCCCCAAGTTCCGGAAAAGTAGCCTGCGGGGTAAGAAACCAGAATGGTTGAGTAGGGAGGTCCTGAGAGACATCAATAGGAAGAGGAGGGTCTATGACCTCTGGAGGAAGGGGCAGGCATCCCGGGTGGACTATAGGGAGGAAGGGAGATTGTGCAGGGAAAATGTCAGGAGGGCTAAGGCCTAACTAGAAATGTGATTGGCCAAGTCTGTGAAAGACAACAAAAAGTCTTTCTACAAATACATCAACAGCAAAAGGAGGGCTAGGGAGAATCTCCAGTCCCTAGTAGATGCAGAGGGAGCAAGAGTAACAGGGGACGAAGACAAGGCTGAAGTGCTCAATGCCTACTTTGCCTCCGTCTTTAACAGTAAGGATAATTGTTCCCTCTGTGCACAACCCCAGGGGTTGGAAGAGAAGTATGAGATTCCCAAGGTCCAAGAGGAGGTGGTTAGAGACTTGCTTGCCCAGCTAGATGCCCACAAGTCTATGGGGCCAGATGCAGTCCACCCAAGAGTTTTGAGGGAACTGGCGGATGTGCTGGCCCAACCCCTTTCCATCATCTTCCAACAGTCCTGGATGACTGGGGAGGTTCCGCTGGACTGGAGGCTGGCTGATGTCGTGCCCATCTATAAGAAGGGGCGCAGGGAGGATCCAGGGAACTACAGGCCTGTCAGTCTGACCTCGGTACAGGGGAAAGTCATGGAGCGGGTGATCTTGAGTGCTATCAAGAAGCACTTGCAAGAGAACCGGGTGATCAGGCCCAGTCAACACGGGTTCATGAAAGGCAGGTCTTGCCAGATTAATCTGATCACCTTCTATGACCGAATAACTAAACTCTTGGACAAGGGAAAGGCAGTGGATGTATCTTCCTGGACTTTAGTAAAGCCTTTGATACAGTTTCTCATAGCATTCTGCTTCAGAAACTGTCGGCCTCTGGCCTGGATGGGTGCACACTCTCCTGGGTGAAAAACTGGTTGAATGACCGGGTGGTGGTAAACGGAGTTAAATCCAGCTGGAGGCCAGTGACAAGTGGGGTTCCCCAGGGCTCAGTCTTGGTCCAGTCCTGTTAATGTCTTTATCAACGACCTGGATGAAGGCATCGAGTGCTCCCTTAGCAAGTTTGCAGATGACACCAAGCTGGGTGGAAGTGTGGATCTGCTGGAGGGTCGGGAGGCTCTGCAAAGGGATCTGAACAGGCTGGACTGCTGGGCTGAGACCAACGGCATGAGGTTTAACACGGCCAAATGCCGGGTCCTGCACTTGGGACACAACAACCCTGTGCAGTGCTACAGACTAGGAGAAGCCTGGCTGGAAAGCTGCCAGGAGGAGAAGGACCTGGGGGTGTTGGTTGACAGCCGACTGAACATGAGCCAGCAGTGTGCCCAGGTGGCCAAGAAGGCCAATGGCATCTTAGCCTGTATCCAAAACAGTGTGACCAGCAGGTCCAGGGAGGTTATTCTCCCTCTGTACTCGCACTGGTGAGACCGCACCTCGAGTACTGTGTTCAGTTCTGGGCCCCTCACCACAAGAAGGATGTTGAGGCTCTGGAGCGAGTCCAGAGAAGAGCAACAAAGCTGGTGAAGGGGCTGGAGAACAGGCCTTATGAGGAGCGACTGAGAGAGCTGGGGATGTTTAGCCTGGAGAAGAGGAGGCTGAGGGGAGACCTTATTACTCTCTACAACTACCTGAAGGGAGGTTGTGGAGAGGAGGGTGCTGGCCTCTTCTCCCAAGTGACAGGGGACAGGACGAGAGGGAATGGCCTTAAACTCCGCCAGGCGAGATTTAGGCTTGAGGTAAGGAAAAAGTTCTTCACGGAGAGGGTGGTTAGGCATTGGAACGGTCTGCCAAGGGAGGTGGTTGAGTCACCATCCCTGGAGGTGTTTAAGGTGAGGGTGGATGAGGTACTTAGGGGCATGATTTAGGGATTGGTGGGAATGGTTGGACTCGACGATCCAGTGGGTCTCTTCCAACCTGGTTATTCTGTGATTCTGTGTGATTCTGTGAGTACAGAGGGAGAATAACCTCCCTGGACCTGCTGGTCACACCGTTTCTGATACAAGCCAAGATGCCATTGGCTTTCTTGGCCACTGGGCACACTGCTGGCTCATGTTCAATCAGCTGTCAACCAACACCCCCAGGTCCTTCTTCCCCCCTTCTCCTTTCACCCATACCTTTGAGAATGGGTACATTCCACTCATTCTGGAGCTTAGATGAACGCCCACAGCATTTCTCACACAATGTCTGTAAATTCCTTTCTGCTGTGGCTACTAATCTCACTCCAGAGTTTCCTTCGACGCTTAGAGGCTGTTCTGCAAAATGTCAAGCGGTAGCCTCTCCAAAGCAGACAAAATATGGCAGCTAAAATGAGAGTAGTGGCAGGTTTCCAGATACAGAGGTTTGGAAATGCTTGGAGGTATTTAATATTGATGAATATTTATCTTTTTTGGTGCTGCTTTCAGGTATCAGTGTCAAATCTGTACAGATTAATGGCAGGATAGAGCCTTAATACTATTAATGCTTTTTAAAGGTCTGGCAAACAGAGCGAAACTTCGTGTAGATTGCCATTCTTGCCTGAAACTTCCCATAATTCAATAAACAGAAAGAAACGTTAACTTGCTTCTCTGGTTCTTTGTTAAGACTTCTTAGTCTTCTGATAAAATGCTTTTTTGTTTCTTGTTTCATTTCTCATGTTCCCTACACCAAAAGTAAGAAGGAGGAGTCTTTCCTTCTTCAACAGCAGAGAACACCCACACCATTAAAAATCAATCAATATTAAACCTTTAAAAAGGTATCAGCAATGCATTAAAAACCAAATCAGTGAAATATGCCCCGGACACCAGTATTGACTTCAGGGAAAAATCTTTATCATCTGTCTGACGCTATATCCTATCTATTCATTTCTCAACATAAGCCATTTCCACCACTTTCCATCCTTTTACTTCTTCATACAGAAGAAGGCAGGAGAGAGTCTTCTTGTTTTCCCTTTAAGAAATGGATAAGTTTCCCAGATGCTACAGGACAAGAGGAGAAGGGGAGAGGTTGTGTGGCATTGGGATACAATGGAAAGGTCTCCCTTCTTTTTGACTTCATTCCTTTTTTTAATAGATCAATCATGCTGATACATTACTGAAAATATTGCTACAGTAATCTACATCAAGTTCTTCCTAAAAGGAATCCCTCCTCTCTTTGTCTTTCTGTAAAGAATAAAAGATTTTTTTTTTACAGTAAAGACATGGTTTATACATTTTCTCATAATCCTGTATTCCCCCTGTGAGCTTTGTTGCATGATATAGCATGTCAGTTTAAGTAACATCTGTCAAGGGATGGAAAACAATTACAGGTTCTTTTCATTCATAAAAGTCATTCTGGAGTTCCTTCATCCTTAATTTTCTTGTCATGCTTTCAAAAACATTACATCATTTTGTCCAAATTACCCCCTGCACTGCATATACAAGATACAGTGGGTTATTCATTTCTTTCCTGGACCCAAAGAAACATGTCAAGGTATCTACTGTGACATACGCTAAATGATTTAGACTTAGGTAAAGTTGGGCTTTGACAAGTCATTATTTGACAATTACTCTTCTACTGCACTGCTTGCTTTCCTGCCAGCAGCTCACCAGAATCCTACATGACATGTGATTCAGTCGCTTGATCTCCTCAGTTATATTTACATGAATTTTACACATCCTAATATATAATGGCAATGCATTCACATCGTTGTGGCAAGAAGTCTGTCAAAAAAACCTCCAAATATATCCTGGGAGTGCATAACAGAAATATATTCACGACTAGGATGTAGCACATATTTTCAGTGTAGAAAAATGTTCTTTATCCAGCAGATGAAAAAACAGCTGACATTAGAAGGGACCTCTGAAGACTGCAGAATCACAGAATGACCTGAATTGGAAGAGACCCACAAGGATCATCGAGTTCAACTCCTATCCCTGCATAGGACAACCCCAAAATTTACACCATGCACCTGAGGGGATTGTCCTAAAGAGTCTTGAATATTGTCAGGTTTGGCACCATTCCTGCTTCTCTGGGCAACCTGTTCCAGTGCTCCACCATCCTCTCACTGAAGAACTTTTCCTAATATCCAACCTAAATGTCCCCAGCACAACTGCCTGCCAGTCTCTTGGGTCCTGTCATTGGTCAGCAGAGAGAAGAGATCAGTGCCTGCTTCTTTTTCTTCCCTTCTGAGGAAGCAGTTAACTGCTATGTGGTCCATCCTCAGTCTCCTCTCCTCTAGACTGAAAAGACCAGCTGACTTCAGCTGCCCCTCATATGACTTCCCCTCTAGACCCTTCATCAACTTTGTGGCTCTCTTCTAGACACTCTCCAGTAGCTTGATAACCTTTTTATACCACAGCATGCAAAATTGCACACTATTCTTGAGGTGGGGCCACACCAGTGCAGAGCAGAGCGGGACATTCACCTTCCTCAACTGGTTAGCGACTCCGTGCTTGATGTACCCTAGGGCACGGTTGGCCCTCTTGGCTCACATTCAACTTGCCATGAACCAGAACCCCCAGAATCCTTTCTGTAGGGCTACTCTCCAGTCTGTGTGTATATGCAGAGTTGCCATGTCCCAGGTGCAAAGCCCAACACTTTTCTTCGTCGAACTCCATGACATACTTCTCCAATTTGTCTAGATCCTTCTGCAGGGCCTCTTTGCCCTCAAGAGTGTCAACAGCTCCCCCCAGTTTCATGTCATCAGTGACCTTGGTTAGTAGACCTTTGAGTCCTGCATCCGGATCATATAGTCCAACCTCACCATTCAAAGCAAAGTAGGTTGGCTCTGTGTCCAGTCATGTTTTGAATACCTCCAAGGACAGAGACTCTGATGTGTCTCTGGATAACCAGTTCCAGTGTTTGATCACCTTCACAGTAAAAAAAAAGTGCTTTTTCTTATGTTTAAATGACATCTGCTGTATTTTGGTTTGTACCCACGTACTCTGTGACCTCTCATTGAGAAGAGCCTTTCTCTAACATCTCTACTTCTTCTGCATTGGGTGTTTGTACACAGTGATTATATCCTCTTCTCCTGGCTGAATGACCCCAAATCTCTCAGCCTCTCCTCATACATCCGATGTTCCAGTTCCTTCATATCTATGGCCCTTTACTGCTCTTGTTGCAGTGTGTCCATGCCTCTCTCACACTGGAGATCCCAGATCTTGACTCAGCACTCCAGACATGTCTCATCACAGCTGAGCAGAGAGCAAAGATCACCTCCCTCCACCTGTCAGCAGTGCTCTTCCTAATGCATCCTGACCTGTGCTGCAAGGGCACCTTGGTAGCTTATGGTGAGCTTGTTGGATGTCAGGGTCCCTGGGGTCTTCCCTGCAAAGCTGCTTTCTAGCCAGTCCTCCACTTATATTACTCCAAATATTATTCCTTTCCATGTGGACGACTTCACATTCCTTTGCTGAACTTCATGAGATTCTTGTCAGCCCATTTCTCCTGCAATTTATTAAATTTACTTTAATTTATGATCTTTTAGGTAATTAGTGTAACTATTATTTAGGAAGATTTTGTTTTCTTGAACGGCATTTCTATGCCTAATTAAATTATGCATATATCATTAATGATGATAATCTATGTTTCTTACTGCCATAATCAAAAATAGATTTTGCTCAAAGAAGTCCTGAGAATCCTTCTCTACACAGGTAGGATTTTTTTTGTCTTAAAACAGGACCAATATATGTATCCATCTCCACCTGAGATTCTTGAAGTCAAATGCAGTTACCAATTTCTTTCCACAACACCACAAGTTAAAGAAGGATTGATAATGCCCTCTGTACTCCCTTTCAGATCACCAGAGGATGCTGATGGGAGATGGTCACATAAAATTTTCATCCCACCCAGGTAGCCTGGTGAAGGCTTGCCACAAAACTTCAGCTTTGGGTAACTTCTGGGAGTCGAGGGTCAGGAATTCTGTGCATAACTTGAAATCCTGCCCACACAAATGTCACACTCTGCCATGGTGTGGGTTATTCTAAGTGTTTGTAGAGGCGCTGAGGTGCACCATCACTCCTGCAAGCTCAGGGGGTGAGAGGAAGCAGTAATAGAGACCTGGCTTGCTGAGCCAGGTCTCTGTATTACTGCTTCCTCTCACCCCCTGGGACAACTTGAAGAACTGCCTCTTGCAGACTGCGTGTCACAGCTAGTGCCTCGTAAGCCCTGGTGTGAGAAGCTATAGACTGAGGTTTATTGGCTTTACCTGAACTCCCAACACCAAAACCAGGTTCAAGGCCAACTTCAAACCGAGCTACCCATGCAATTAGCTGGGGTCTTGTTGTCTGTTGTAACTAATATTAAAACTACCAGGTAGTATTACAGCTATTTTGCAGATGAGAAATCATCGGGAGAGAGATAAAGTGACAAAACATATGTACTTGAAGAGACTTGTGGCCTCAACTAGAACCCAGCTCTTATGTCTTGTAGGACAGCCCTGTCACCATTAGAACACGTAATCTAAGCTTCCTGGAAAAAAATGAAATGTGAGCCTCCCTTTGAACCAGCTTGACTGTGAGCTCTCTCATGAAACACCAACGACCTTTGAAAGAAAACACGGATGGCACCATTGACAGATTTTGCCTCAGTTGGCTGCAAACAAAGTTATTTGAAATAACTGCCAAAGCTGTAATTTATCAAACTTTTTCACAGATTCCACAAAGGCAAGGAAATTCAGAGTCGAAAGGCTTTCTCCAGGCAGCACATGCCAGGCATTCGTGCATGAATTGCAGGAGGGGAAATGATATGTTTCTTTTAGAGCTGTTGTTGCCATCATGGAAAGCGAACAAGCATCTGTGCTTTGGAAATCAGTAGAAGGAAGGTGTTCCATGAAAGGGGAGCATGTGGGAAAGCAGCTTAAAATGGTGAGAGTATATGAAAGTAGCAGGAGTTCTGAATGTCATTGGGGAGAAGAACTAGAACAAGGCTGACACATAGAAAGGTGGCGAGAAAGCAAAAAGAAAAGCAAAGAGGAGTACACTGAAGGGGGAAAAAAGAGAGAGATTTGGCTAGAAAATAAAACTCAGCAAATTCCAAGAGTGAAACAGGAACCGAGAAAGATGGAAAAATGATAGGGCACATGGAAAGCATATTGATTGGATGGTTGTGCTGGTGAACATGTAAATTCCAGTTTTGGTGTGTTTTACTGCAGAAACAGATATAAAGCTGAAAACCAGAGGTCCAGTTAGGACTCAGAATACAGCAGTGCCCTCTACACTTGCACTACATGAAGATAATTGTCCTTTGTAGCACTTGCCACTGATCTGGAAAAAAAAAAGAGAAGATTCAAATTTAGTAATATTTCATTCAAGAGGACTGCTTACCTTAAGTTGTCATAAGTAAGGGTTGAACCCACCAGCCCATGCGTTCTTAATTTCAGTCTGGGCTGACAATTGCCTGTCACTACACTGTCAGGTTCAATCCAGAATAACAATTAAATATTTGAGTGCCCAGAACCAGGCAGATGCTTTGCATAAAAGTGTTCTCTTGCGTGTGTCGAGTGCCCGCAGCTCCCCCCAGGAGGTGGTGGGTGCTAAGCACCTCGGAAAACCAGGTCACTGTCACTCAGTAGCTCAGATAGGAACTGAGGTGCCAAAGTTTAAGACTAAACTTAAAAGCAAGAGACATTGCCGTGGAAGAGTGCGTCTCTGAAGGATTACCATGCTTTTGGTAATTTGAATTTTGGTATGTAATAGGCACACATTTGTAAAATCAGATGCCTGCGTAACACCCTCTAGAGATATTATGAGGATAAAAGAAAACAGGAAGAAATGAAAGAGAAAAAAAGGAAGGTAGGGGAATGAATAAAACAGAAAGGGAGGAAGATGTTGTTCAAGCCTTCTTTCAGACTAGCTTAGGCCTGCCTCAGCAGCTCTGAATGATAATTATTAGTTAGAAGGCTTAAAATAAACATAGTGGGTTTTTTTCCCCCCACATAATGCATAATAAAATTGCGGAATACATGTCCACAGGATGTTCATGGGAGCAAAATTCTAAATAGCTTCATAGACGAGCCAGACATGAAAGTTCTGGAAAATAGTTTCGTTTTGGCTTATTAAACATGATAAACTTGATAGAGCATCTTGCTCAAGATGTCTCTAAAGCATGGTCAAATGGAAGCTGGGTGGAGATGCCACAGGACATACTTCCCCATAATTGCTCATTTTCTCATTCTCTTCCCTTAAGCATTTCCTATTGGCTCTCACCAGAGACAGGGTGTACTGCCTTAGATGCTCCTTCCATCTGACCCCAATACTCTTAGATACTATTGTGCATTAGTAGCATATGGTTTCCCTTCTATAGCTTCCTTAACTGTGTTGGTGTAGACCCATTTTTCTTCCTCTCATACAGCAGAAGTAACTATGATTGTTATAATGTTCAAATTGTAAACATTTATAAGCGTGTTCTGAAGTGGCAAGCAGGCATTTTAATTACAGGGATTAAAAGGAGAACAGATGCAAGTGAGTCAAGTGCTAGGCAAAAATATATGCATTGACTCTTGTACCCCAAGGGTCACTACTCTTTGTCTCCAATGGATTTACATCAGGTCAAATTCAAAAGCAGAGGGAATTATAATGAAAAACACCTATATTGAACAGAAGGGTTTACCTAGACCAGTGGAAAATGCATAGATAGTACGGTATAGATCAATCCTTGTTTATTTTGTTTTATATTCCCAATGCCAGTGCCATTTAAAAGACAATTCCTTTTTCAAACACAGAATTACAAGGATAAATTCAAATGATTTTATTTAACTCACATTTTCTAACTCAATTTTTAAAGCCATTTTCCTTACCACTCAGGTTGGCTAGTCACCACCTCACAGCAAGGCAGCACGTGGGCACAGAGTGAGAGAAGCCCCTAAGTTAACCATTTATTCAAGTGCTCTGGCCTTTAAAGTTGATCAGTAAACAGCAAGCCAGTGCTGAGTCTCTGGTATGGAGGGCTCATGCTGTGCGGCACTGCCCAGGGAGCAGGTAGTGGCTTTCTCAGGAACTGGATCTTTCAGGTATGCTTCAAAGGAGACTCATAAATAGAAAGGTACAGTAATCCAAGTGGAGGTAACAAAGGCACTGGTGACTTCTGCAAAGTTTACTTAAGAGAGAATGTGCAGCCAGCCTTGAAGGAGAATACATAGCTTCCCTTCTAAGCAAAAAAATAGGGAAGGATGGAAAAAGGGGTTCAGATCTTCTCCCCTCGAACACAGCATTACTAGCAGAAAGAATGTCTAGTATTGTATCTATGTTTTGATTATGCATGTGAATAGCAAGCAGCAAAATACAAATAACACTTCATAAATGACATGTTAGTCCCTGAGAAATAGGCATTTCAACTGAGAAATGCTTCCATTTATTTATTTAAATCCATATAAAAATGTGTATATTGTGCCTATTTGCCCATTTCCTGGGTTGTATCACAACCTAGTAATTGTGGAATGATTTAGGTAAAGTTTTTCGATATATTTTTCACCTAACACACAAAATCCCATTTATTTTCTGCTGACCCCTCCCAAATTGCATCATCATCTGTGATTTTAAGGGGTGCTGGGATGGAACTCACTGGAAAAAAAATCCCTATAAAATCTGTAGATTTGTGGAGCAGGGAATAAGCCTTTGTTCAGTATGACTGTCATTTCCTCTTTGCTGCACTTCACCCAGATCATGTACTCCTTCAGCAAGGGACCATCTCCTTTGTTCCAGTTTCGAAATCTGTCTGGTTGGTGTTTTCCACTGCTACTAGAGTTCAATTAAATACAAATAATAAATAGTTAATGGGTTGCCAAGCTGCAGAGGTGGAGCTAATCAGCTGAGGCTTCATGGGGTGGTTAATGATGGATTAGGAATGGGCGAACTGATAAAGCTGACTATTTAAAGGCTAATATTGTACAGGATGATGGATGCTTTGTCAGCTTCAATTGCATATGACCAGAACTAAAACTGTGCTTATCTTGCTCCTCTTTCTTTTGTAGATTACCCAGCTCCAAAACATTGCTGGTTTGAGTGTCTGTCCAAATTCCCCTGAGTGGAGCACTGCCTGACAGAGGAGATGACCTAAGAAGCTGTCTTACGGTTGAAATTGGGTTGGGAGGTGAAAAAACAGTAACTCTATGAAGGAGAGGCATTATTAGCTGTACACTTGCCTGCTCCTATTTCGCCTCAGCTTACTGAATTGGAGGGATTTCAACTGATTTTGTTTTCTTTGCAGTGCTAACTGGTGAGCTGGTTTGAAAGGAGCTATGTTCTGTGAATGTGCAGCACAGGAGGGGCACATCCCACTGCCTGCCCTGCACAGCGCTGCTGAGAGCTACCGGGAGGTTTGGTTTCTCACCCGTGTGGTGCACTGATGAGCTACTGTATCACAGCATTATGTGTGCAGACTGAAAAGGGTAAAACACACCTACTCATACAAAGGATCCCTACATGTCACAGCTCTATCTATTTATCAAATAAAATAAAAATAATTATGCATTTGTTACCATTTATTAACCAGCATCACATCACGTTCTGATATTGGCACCCCAGTAGGTATATTTAGGCTTAAAAACGAATACCTTTTAGTGCCAAATTCTGTCCAAGGCACAGGACTCCTACTGAAATCTGCTGATGCTAAATGATGTTGTTTTTTCAGCGTCTAACTATAGGATCAATAAGGCCATCACCCTTCTCAGTAGTCTGTCAGCTAGGAAGAGAGGCAGCCTTGTAGACAAGACACAGACAACGAGGTCAAGAGAAGGGGATTCTTTTCTCAGTTTGCCTTAGGGGTTTTGTGAAGCATTGGACAAATCATACAATCTCTCTGTTAAACCTTCTGACTTCCAAAATGGAAATGATCATAACGGTCTACTTCCCTGGGATATCATGGAGTAAATAAATTCTCCATATGCATGTAGGAGGGAGATGGGAGGAGAGCTACCTGGATGCTTTGAAAGAAGCAAACATATCCCTCTTTGTTAGCCTTCATTTTTGTAAACAGCCTTAGAGCATCCTTTAATGCAGTAGAGCATCCTAAGCTCCAATGCATTAAAAAGTTAAGCAAAATCTAGAAGATGCCTGTAACTGTCAAATATTAACTAGTCTGTAATAATTTTTTTCTGCAATTAGCGTGTCAGCCTGAAGCTGATTTTAAAAATAGTTTGGTCATTTTGCAAAATGAGGTTGGAAAAAAATACATTTTGCTTGTGTTAAAAGATATTGTTGAACTGCACTGAAGTTTGGCAAAGGATTTGCTGAGGACTTGATTGGTGCAATGTCTCAGGCTGCTTCCAATAAGAAATGTAAATACAGAACAGGGTTTCCATATTCTACTGTCTTGAAAGTTGGACATCTGCTCTAGTGGCTTTTTTTTTCTAGTGCAGTGGCTTTTCCTAGAGAGCCTGAGAGAGGGTTCTGCCATTGTTCCCCGCAGTCTCACCCATAAACATGTGTGAAAAGAAAAGCTCATGATCAGGATGCAGGCTGTGCAGACAAGAGGATGACTGGAACTTAATGAGAAAAAGATGAGGAGCCTGGGACAAGAATGAAAAAAAAGCAGTAGCTGATAAGGATGGTGTGGGGGGACTGAAGCAAAGAAGAGAGGAGGTTGGGAGAAACTTGCACCAAGAATAAAAAATGGGCTACTGAAGTAAGAACATTAGGTTGTTAAGAGAAAGGAAAGAGATGAAGGCTGAAAGAAGAGGGTCCTTCAGTATTAACACTATAATCCTTTCAAAGAGTCTCTGGTCAATACCAAAAAAAAAAAAATCTGTGAAACTCACTGTCAAAATGTATGGGGTTTTTTTCTCTAGTGACTCTTGCATTTAAAGAACACCAGCCTACTGCTGGTGAATCTTGAAGAAGTTCTAGTGGTAGCACATGGCACTGTGGATATCAAGGGTCTTGCCCTACTTCTAAATAATTTGGATTTAGGAGAATTCTACATGAGAGAGACAGAGGTTTCTTAGACTGTAACACAAAGAACTGATTTTGAAAAGACAGTCTTCACATATTAGGAGATGGTAGGTTAATCACCCATAGAACCCTAATTCTCCTCAGTTTGTACGCATTATTTAAAGCAGACTTTAATTACATAATCATGTCAATTTTTCACAGAACACTTACCACATTAAGTACAAGAATGTCTATGGCTCAGGAAATGAATCAAGGAACTCATCACCATTACAGGATGAGGTGCTTTGGAAGCTCCTCTTTAGTGCATCCCTTCGGCAATTTTCATTAACTTAGTCTTTCTACACAGAAACATGCCACTGCATTCTCTCGCTTTTAGACTGTTTTTATGAGCTGAAATTCCCTATTTAGAAAAACAGTTTGTCTTGTGACACTAGTTAACTAACTAAACTGACTCAAAGTCAGCCCCTTCAAAGCAAACCTTTATTCTCTCAGAAATGGGTAGCATAGAAAGCAAAGATTTGACAGCAGAACAGTAACTCTCCTGTCATCTTTCTGGTTTCTGCAGCTTCTGTTAATTCTACTTTTTCTCCTCTCTTGTTTGGGAGAGGCCCCTTACGAGATGCCACAGGCATTGTGGACTCCACAGTCAAATCCCCTTCCTTAGGACAGTAACTTTAACAGTCTCATGTCCATTTTGAGTTTTGTTTCAGGTGTAAGAACAATAACTATCTTGTCATTGTCACTGCAAACAGGTAAAGGTGTTTCTTTTTCGCTGCTTCCCTCTTGTAACTTCAAGAGTAATTTGTGCTTTGTGTTGAAAGGCTGCAATAAGGTCTCCTTGGAGACTCCTCGTCTCCAAGCTGAACAAACACAACTCACTCAGCCTCTCTTCAGAGAGCAGGTGTTCCAGGCCTTTCATAATTTTTATGGCCCTCCTCTGGACCCAGTCCAGCAGGTTGATATCCTTCCTGCTCTCAAATTAAAGAACAATTAGGAAAACATGAATCACAACTGCGTAGCAAAAGTTTGCACATTGAACAGTTTATGCCAAAACTTGAACTGCCTTCTGCGTTAGCCTCTGTACGCGCCAAGCAGAGCACAGCCCCATCTGTGGAACATCTTTCACCAGCCAGGAGACCTGGCCCTGTGGGGAAGCGTTCCTTCTCCTCCAGCCAGGCCTTTTGCCACATCCAGGCTGGCTCCCACATGCTGCTATGGGAGGCAACAGGTGGAGTGGGGAGGATGAGCAGCACCCCTTTGGCCAGTGCATGAGTAAAGCTTCTGCAGAGTGTCCAGAGGAGAGCCACAAAGTTGATGAAGGGTATAGAGAGAAAGTCATATGATGAGTGGCTGAAGTCACCTGGTCTCTTCAGCCTGGAGGAGACTGAGGAGGGACCACATAGCTTACTGTTTCCTCAAAAGGGAAGGAGGAGGAGCAGGCACTGATCTCTTCTCTCTGGTGATCAATGATAAGACCAGAGGAAAATGGCAGGCAAATGTGCCAGGGGAGGTTTAGGTTGGATATTATGAAAAAGTTCTTCAGAGGGTGGTGGAGCACTAAAATAGGCAGGGAAGGAGGAATTGTGCCAAGCCTAACAATATTCAACAATAATTTGAACACCCTCAGACACGCAATGTGTATTTTGGAGTTGTCCTGTGCAGGGACAGGAGTTAGGCTTGATGATCCTTGTGGGTCCCTTCCAACTCACATCATGCCGTGATTCTATGATCCTAAGGACTACAGGAGAAGAGGAAGGGGAGACATCTTTTTAGTCATCAGGAGCCCTCAACTGACACTGCTACCCTGCCCGCACTGAAACTGGCTGCCCAGGGAGGTGGTAAAGTCACCACCCTTGGGTGTTTAAAAGGTAAGTAGGCTAGTTGCTCAGGAATATGCTTTAGTAGTGGACAGGTACAAGTGGACTTGGTGATACTGATACTGAAAATAAACTCTCAAAGACTTGTTTGGAATTTTAGAAAGCAAGCATCCTTTATCAGGCCTGGGCACCACGAGGGAATGATCTCCACTGATCGTGTGCAGTGAGACAAGAGCTCGGTGCAGAATAGATTTCCCACTTACATGAATGTGTAGAATTTTTCCCAGAAATCTTACACATATTCTATTACTTTCCAAGTAGTAACTTTCACGCTATTATGAACTTCACAGCAGTCAAATCTCTGCCAATTGGGCGCTGGCTGCAGCCCCGCCTGACCCTGCATTTGAGACGGGGAAGGGCCACAAACAGGTGATCCCAGAAGCAGACGTGTCTGCTCGGCACAGATCACGCTGCACACAAGACGTCAGCATCTCCAAAAGAACGAGGAGCATGACAGTGTCCGCAAACACACTATTTGAAGAAAAAAAATCACAACCATGCTATAAAAAATATGCCGTGAGAGGGACATCCTGCCTAATTTTCAAAAAACACAGTAACTCGGGTGAAAACTACGACTCTGCTTTAGATTAAGTCAAAATATTCCACTTTTTGTAACAATAACTGCTTCTTGCCTCAATCTCAAAGGTCTTTCCCAGCAAACCGATCCCCGGGGTGCGCGACTCCCGCCGCGGGAGAGGGCAGCGAGCGCCCCGCCGCCCTCACTTTACGGCCGACGCGCTTTGCGACGCCCAAGATGGCTGCCCCCTGGGCACAATGAATTCGCTCCGGCCGGTGCCGCGCGGTCCCGCCGCCCGCCCGCCGAGCCGAGCGCCCCGCTCTGATCTACTCCCCCCCCCCCCCGCCCTTGCCGCTGAGCCCCCCCCGGTTCTGAGCACAACCCCCCTCGCCGCTGAGGCAACAGCTCTGCTCCGAGACCTCCCTCACCCCCGTCTGCTCTGCTCCTCCGCCCTTCTGACTCCCCCCACCCCCCATTCGGAGCCCCCCCCGGTGCTGAAGTCCTTTGCTGCTGAGCCCCTACCGCCCCTCTCGCTCTGAATCCCCCCCTCGCCGCTAAGCCCCCTTATTCGAGCCACATCTCATCCGAGTTTCGTCCTCCACACCTCCCGCCGGGGTCCCCCCGACAACTCCCCACCCCAGGCCCCTCGCATCTGAGTGTCGTCTCCCACCCACCCCCCTGCTCCAAGCTGACCTCGCTCTGCTGAGAGTGTGTCCCCCACCCTCCCTTTCCCCCCTTCCGCGGTGCGGGTCCCTTCCTCCCCAACCCTTCTTTCCCGGTGCGGGTCCCTTTCCCCACCTCTTCCCCCCCTTCTTCCCCGATGCGGATCCCCTTCTCCCCGCTTCCCCGGTGCGGGTCCCTTTTTCCTCCCCTTCCCCGGTGCCGGTTCCCTTTCCCTCCCCGTTGCGGGATGTGGGTCTCGTCGTGCGTTCTCGGGGCGCGGCGCGGGCCGGGGCTGCTGCGGGGGCTGGTGTCGGGCGGCCCCCCCTGGAGCCAGGTGGTGTCGGAGGCCGAGAAGATCGTGGGCTACCCGACGTCCTTCATGAGCCTGCGGTGCCTGCTGAGCGACGAGCTCAGCAACATCGCCATGCAGGTCCGCAAGCTGGTGGGCACCAAGCACCCGCTGCTCGACACCGCCCGGTAAGCGCCCCGGGACCAGCTGCGACAGTCGGGAAGGAGGGAGGGAGAAGGTTTTGGAGCTTTCCTGGGAGCTGTGGCTTGGTGAGCGACTAAGAGGAGCCCTGGGGCGCTGAGGTTTGGCGTGGGCGGCGAGCTTTCCGCTCCAGGATCTCCACGTCCTTGCTGCAACAGGTTTTCCTCGGTGCATCCTCTCTCATCCCCGAGTTATTTCGCCACGTGCGATGAAGGAGTTTTCCCCCAGGCAATGGGAGACCTGACTGCACTTCAGAGGCTTCTTGAGCCTCGTCTTCTAGGGAGTCTACTGTGTTTCATAAACAAAAAATGTAAATAAAAATATCCCTTGCCAGTGGAAGAACTATGGCTGCTTCCTGACAGTCCAGAATTTTTTTATTATTGTGAGAAACACTCATTCACTGGTAAAATAGTGAAAAGGACAATATCTTCAAGGCAAGGATAATAATATTTTTATTTTACAATTCAGCGCTGAATTGGATGCCCTTCTAAGAAAGGCATGACATTTTACAAAAGCAGTGGGTATATATACTAGTTTTAGACAAAGAAACATATACATCTTCCAAGATTCCTCATTATTTCTTTGGATTATCCAGCCATGTCTGCAGACTTCCTTCAGGTTATCTCTTGACCTAAGACAACTACATCTTGCTAGACAGTTAAGCATATCAATAAATTTCTTTCAACTCTTAAGAGAATGTTTATTCTTATAGGTTATTTATCCATGTCTGGAGATTGTCTGCATATTATCTCTTGATACAAGACAGGTTTATATGACAATATAATTAAACATACAAACCAGCTGCAGCAAAACTTATCAATTAATTCTCACAATATCAAGAACAATATTGCGAGGAAACTGGTGGAAAAAATGGTAGGGCCAGTCAGCTTAAAAACTCAAAGTGGTACTGCTCTGAACCGTGTGTTTTGTCACTAAGAGCTTTACGAAACATTGTTTTGGAATATCCAGCTGGGGGTTCTTGTACATTGTTGAAATTTCTAGGGTTGCTAAGCTGATTATCCACTCTTTTCATTTTTAGGGCAAACTGGTGGGAGACTTGCATTCCTCCCAATGAGCAGAAGTTGGGATTGTTGGGCAGAGTTTTCTTTGACTGTTAAACAGGAACTGATTTGCAGTAGGTTTTTAAACAATAAAATGCCAGAGGCTTAAATAATTAAAAAGTGCAGTTTTCCAAGAGCATTGGGTTGTGGGTTTGAGTGGGTTTAGGGTTTTTTTCGGCTGTTTCTTGTTTGATAGAACTGCGTTTGCTGGAAGTGCAAATACAGCAATGTTAGCAGAACCCAAATTTAATATGCACAGTATTTTTGAACAGGTGTAAACCAAAAATTAGCATTTGTTCAAAACAAATGTTCTGCTTTTCTTTTAAAGAATAAAAACTGTAGTTGTGTAGTGGTCCCTGGCAACTCCACAGTTATGGTGCAATGATGTAAAAACCAGATTTGTTTTTCAAACTTTCTGTCTCTAAATCTAGCCATCTTGACTGAAAAAAG
This sequence comes from Clamator glandarius, assembly GCA_033459285.1. Taxonomy (NCBI): domain Eukaryota; kingdom Metazoa; phylum Chordata; class Aves; order Cuculiformes; family Cuculidae; genus Clamator; species Clamator glandarius. The sequence continues at coordinate 3,440,324 of JAUNZM010000119.1, read as the reverse complement.
GAGTACAGGGGACAAACACAGCTTTTTAAAGAAACATTATTTTTATGGGAGGGATTCAGATATTGGCTTTAAGTAGACTTTTCTTGAAGAAACAAATCAACTTGATAATAAAAATGGAAAACATTTAACTTGAGAAAATGCTGGTGGATGGGATTTTGTTGCATTGTTTTTAAATGTAGATTGTGATATGATAAGTTTAGCAAAGATATTTTTGTTTTATTTTATAAGAGAAGGGACAAGAAGGAAATGTTTTGCCTCCTTTGGATCCAGCTTTAGGTTCAGTTGATAGAATGCTGGGAATAGGAGGACCGAAGTGCAGTATATTTGGGTTCTTAAGCTTCCACTGCAGTCATACAGGTATCATGGAGACCACGGTGCTATAGCGAAACTTAAAATTTTAGTTCTACAGAGTCTGTTCAGTGTGTCATAGTTGCTGGTTTATTTGTGAATTAAGTTTAAATAGAGTATTTTTAGGGTGGTGAGGATCTGGAACAGGTTGCCCAGGGAAGTTGTGGCTGCCCCATCCCTCGAGGTGTTCAAGGTCAGGTTGAATGGGGCTTTGGGCAGCCTGGGCTAGTGGGAGGTGCCCCTGCCCATGGCAGGGGATTTGGAACTGAATGGTCTTTAAGGCCCCTTCCATTCCATGATTTTATGATTTTGGGCTGTGGTTGGAGGTTTTGTAGTGGAGCTGTGATGTGTATGTGGGTTTTGTTGTTTTAAGCAGGTTGCTCTGGGTTTAATTCTTTAAGCCTGTGGCCTGCAAATAGGAATATAATCGTGCACAGAGTCAGCAGGAATGAATCCAGTAATTTTCTAAATTCACATATGCTTCCAAGTACACTACTAACTTGATGGGTCGTGCTGGAAACAAGTCAATATTTACTCACATAAAACTGAAAATGTGCCCTTATTTTGGATGTTCTTATTTGGCTTCATTAGTATTTCCGAAAGCTTTGTTGGGGATGCATTTCCAATGGCCTTGACCTCTGTATTACAAGAGAGTTTAATTACTGCTGACAAGTTTTAGTACACCTGTAGCAATGCACAAATTGCACCCTGCCTTGTTTTATGATATGATTTTGCAAGAAGGTGAATTTTGACCTTGTTCTTTCTTAATAATCTCTTTCTGAAATTCAAGTGTTGTATGTTTGACTGTAAATGTGATTAATTTTAGTTATGGGTTTGAGGTCTATGCTCTAACTTAGCTGTAGCAGTTTAGGAAACAGGCCTTGATTTTTCAATACTCAGTACATGTTTTATGTCACTTTATGAGCATGAGTAATGATTTAAGTTTCTTGTTGTGTGTTTAGGCAAATGTTTTAAAGCATGGATACCTAAAATACATTCTTTGTTGATTTTTTTTTTTTTTAAAGTTAGGTTATTGATATGTACCACAACTCTAATCTTTCAGACTGTGGGTGCATAAATACTGTATATGTCTATTAAGTGCTCCAACGCTCTGTGGGAACATCTGAAAAATCTGTGCAGTCGAATTGATTAATTGAACATGCTGTTTCTTGAGTTTCTACTCATTTTTGAGGTTATAAATGATGACAAATATGATTGTTTGCTGTCATCTCTAAGAGATATTAATTTTCTTTAACCTTTGACTGGTGGTATTTTATCATTGGTGGTTTTGTATCTGTCCTCCCTTCCTGTCTAAACGCTTTGCCAGCCTTTGAAGTCTTCCTTAGGCTATTAGGGATTTCCTAAACATTGGTAGGAAACCCTCTGCTTTTTCTGCTCAGAAGAGGTTCAGAGCTGAGACAGCATAAGCGATGATTGCCACCACACTGAAAGCCTTCAGTGTAACAGGAGCACTGATATGAGCATTTTTAACCTTTTGCGGAGCTTTGGGTCAGGAGGCTGTTGCAACCCATCGCCCGTGCCGAGAGCCTTAAAGAAGCCGCTGAAAGATAACTGTCCATGTGAGACAGGGCATGTGGAGGAACAGCTGTTGGGGCAGTATACATTGCTTTGATGATCCCATCCATTTCTTCCTCTCGTTTGAATGCAACGGTGGCAGCTCCTGCGTGTAAGTGCCAGCCATGAATCAGGACTGCAGCAGGTGTTCTCGGATGATGTGCGACCCTCCTACCTCCCACCGAGCCAGCGCCTGTCCAGCGGCTTTAAATCTGTGAGCTATTGCTGACTGCTCTTGGGAGGGCAGAGACGGGTAACTGAGCCCTGCAGTGAGGGATTTGGGAGTTCTGCTATCCATGTGGTAAAGTAAAGTTTATCTTTTTTTTTTTTTAAGTTTTTGGTTTCTTAGAAGTCAGCCATGTGAAGCGCACATCCTCAGTACCCGCTCTGACGGACTTCAAAGGAGGGTGAGATGTGACGGAAAGGTTATATTTCATTTTAGAAAGGCTAATGTTTAGTGGTTAAGATCATTGGAAGCTGGGGCATCTGGATTATATTCACAGCTGTGCTTTTGGCTCTCCGACTAGGGCAAGTCACTTAATTTTTCATAGTTATGTTTACTTATCTGTAAAATGAATACCGTAGCATCTGTTTTCTGGAGGTGTTGCACTTCATTCATTACAACCTGTATCGATTGCTGTGATCCTTGAGTGGAAAACAGTGCATAAGCAATGTTAATAAAGAATACTTTAAACAAATGCTATCATTAAGATATTAATGTCTACTGGATACTCTGGATTGTTGCAATCTGACTACTTATGGATCTTTCTGTTTGTAGTCCTGCGTGTCACTCTGTGGTTCTTCAGAGCGCTCAAGTTTTTTTTTTCCCCCTATAATGAAGTGTTTTCTGCAGCTACTCAAAGCGAACATTTACATTTTTTTTACTCTTCAGGCTTTGGACTAAAGAACAATTTTTTTCAACTCATGAACATGTGACCTGCTTTTCAGCTGGGAAGCAAGCAAATCTCCAGTCTTCTTCCCCTTCCTTTCTAGAGTAACATACATCCTTCTTAATATAGGAAAGAATCTGTAGTTGGCACAGCGATCTCCTTTTCTCCAATACTTAGTGTAAATAATGTTTTCTTGGTTATTTAATTCCCCTTGAGAATGGTATAGCTTGCTGCTGATTGTAAACAGTAAACGTTATGGCCAATGCATCACTTTTATAATATCACTAAATGAAATGGGGCACTTCATACACGTAAAATTATTATGGGATACCATTTAGCTCTAGCCATTCTGTCATTAGTGTGTGGGAGGAATGATTATATTTTATTTCTATCAGAATTGTTTGTTGGTGATAAATGCTTAAGTAGACTTAGTTACAGTTTTCCTGGGTTATTGCAGAAATAAAAAGCTTCGGTAGACCAGGTTTTGTTCTGTTGCAGCCTGCTCTGTGTAGATCTCTAGCCATTTTAACATTGACCTCAGAGTGCAATCCAGAGTAGGTAGCTTCAAGATTACTGCTTTTTGGTTAAAATGTCCAGTAATACTGGTTCCCTGATACTTCTGTTTCTCTGTCAGTTTGAAATGGCTCAGTTTGATGCCACATATCTTGTAACTTTCTGTGTGGCATGTGTTTGTCCTCCTGTGTGAGTGACTGATTTCAGTGTGCGTCTAGGGATTTGTTCCAACCTGGTACTGATGCAATTGTCATGGCCAATTTATACTTTCTCTTAACAGCATGGTTACCTTAAAACTATACTTTTTTTTTTTTAAATAACTATAGATGCTGTAGTTAGCAACTTGTTTCAGATGTTAGTTATTTTTTTTTCCTGGGCTAGGAAAATGAAAGTGCCTGTTTACTCGGGAGTGGTGACTTTCTCTGAAAACAGCCAGTAGGTAGATGCACAAATGTGACAAGCAAAGGGTCTGTCTGATTTACAGCTTCTAAACCTTCTAAATTTTACTACAATCTCGTAAGTTTTACTGCTTTCACTCTTAAAAATGGCTCCTCTTTTCTTTTCTGTTTTTTTTCCCCATTCCCCCATACTGTATAAGTAAACTGAGGCTCAAGAAGTAAAGGCAGTCATCATCAGGATCGTGGGTCTATTACAAATGTTGAAATGTTGGGAGAGGCCAAACTGATGAATAAACAACTAGTTTTCAGTTGTAGTGATGCTCAGTTCTTGTCTTGTCATTCACTGATAGTATTTATGTGGAAGAATTTATGCAAAGGATGTTAAATTGGCTATTGTACTATACGATTATGCTGAATATTTAGCTGCTATAAGCGAAGTAGGATCAAGTAGCACATCTGCAGCATGGAGGTGCAAAAGCAAGGGTGCAAATTAAACTCTCATGCATATGAATAATAGTTTTTTGCAGTGATTCTCATTTACATATCTACATCAAATCCAGGTTTCTGTGCTTGTATTATTTCATATACATAGGAAGGTCCTAGTAAATTCAGTAGGTAATGATGCTGTTTGGGATTGCTGGTAGAATTATTTACAATGAAAACTAATATGCTGTCCTGATATTGATAATTTCTGATATTGCTGATAGGGAATGAGAGTCAGAATTTTATGTACAATTCATTTTGATGAAATGAAAGACCTTGGGATTTCTTAAACTTGGGCTTCAAGCCTGTGAGAAAGAAACAATGTTCAAGGAACAGATCCAAGTAACGATCGGTCTTGAAAGGATGTAGTATACTACACCTAGAGCAAACTTGGTTTTACTTTAGGTTCATAGTAGTCTAAGCATCATTTTAAAATAAAGGTAATTTTTCAAGTTCACTTCTGTTATTTTCTGCTTTGAAGTACAATTGATTTGTAATGCGTGTGTCTATTGAATAGTAAGCTACGTGTACCAGTGGAGGACTGTTAGGTCAGTGTTCGCTTTACACAGTGAAGCAACTGAATAAGTGGAAACAGTTTCAAAATAATTATTTCTGTACCTAGAAGGTTACAGAATCTTCTTTTTGGCTATGACAAAATTAACTTTCTTTTCTTAATAGAGTAAGGGGAAAAGAACTTTTCCTTGGGCTTTTATTCTTTCTGAAGTCTGTGTCTTAGATTGCACAAAGTGTTCTCCCCTACTCCAGATATACTCCACTGCCTTTTTTGTTAATGTTCCTACTGTTGACTTCTCCTTGTTTTGGAGGTCCTGACTTTGGCAAGAGGGTGGGTTAACAGGTCACCATGAGCTTTTTCAGAATATTTTCATCCAAAAACTATGGGCAGCACCGTATCCTGTACAGCACTTTGTAAATCTATTCAGGAAAATACAGAGTTCACAAAGGACAAAGTTAAGCTGGGGAGTTAGATAGCTCTGTGCTTACAGTATTGCTTCCTCCTAGGGGTGGCACACCATTGGCTTAAATTATTAATATCTTTCCTTTACCCTGCTTCTGAGTGTCTTAGTTCCCCTCAGGGTAGGTAGACTGTCTGCAGTGCTTGCCCTAAAGGAACTGCTTCTAGAGACAAACTTGACAGACTATAAAGGAACACTATGAATTTAAAAATCGGATCTATTACAAAAAAAATTAAGTTTAAAATCTGTTGCAGCTGCTTTGCTGTCCTTGAATTGTCCCTGCCAATTCTCTGGCATTGACAATCACTTTAGCTTAATTGTTGTTCTTCTCTCTTGCTGTGTGGGAGATTCATCTAAGGAAAGAAAAACTGATCATATGGGAAAACTGGTGAGAATCATTATACATCAGCTTTTATCAAACACATGCTGTGACCTAGCTAGGTTTTACTTATAATGATCGATAAGGCTTAGAAATTTGCCTCAGTACCTGACTTAGTTAACTGAGAAACCCTAGGACCTGCTCAGCCTGCTTGGAGGTGCTTCAGGTGAGCCATAGACATCTTTTCTTCAGTCCTTGCATTCATCTTTCTCATTTCTTTTCCACTTTAATTACAAGTGGTGGTAGTTGTTCCTATTTTGCTTTCGCAGTTCTTCAAAATAACACTGGTAGATTCTTGTCTGTGCCTGCTCTTCCATCTTGGGGGGAAAACAAAGAAAGGCCTGCAGGTAATCCTGTGCTTCTTAATAGAATGAAAATGTTTAGTAAAATCTAGTTCTTTTTGTTCCCTCTTTCTCCTTTTCAGCCAGGGAAAGAAGTCATAGCTAGGAGCTACTTATTTAACTTAATTTGCTAGATAAAAAGCACAAACTAGCAAACCCCATAGCTTACACCCCCGGTTTTCTGCAAGAAGTACATCCTTTAGAAGTAGCTTTCTTCAAGATCAAGTAAAAATTATTTTTTATTCTTTGTTACTCTAAACAAGTCTATAAACATGCATTGTTTGGTTTGAAAGCTGCCACTAAACATACTCAAAATTAATTGATTATGTAGAATTCAAACTCTTAAGAAAGTCATTCCCCCTAACAACTTCCATTTTATTTTTCTAGGTCTTCACACTCATGCTGCAGACTTGCTGGAATGACAGCTACCCTTCTCATTAACTGTTAGGAGGCCCTCCAAAATAATCATAATCAAGCAATTAGTGCATCTATATGCTGTCAGTGGTCTCTGAAATAGCTTGTATATTGACCTCTTTTATATTTTTTTTTTTAACAAAGAGTCTATTTCAGTCACAAAGTAGGTCTGGGTATGTAACAGGATGTGCTTGTGTGGACCCATCCTGCAAATACATAGTCCCGATTAAGGCAATTTGAGGGTAATGGTCCGTGCCAACATGCTTTGTGTCTGGTTGTCATCTGAATGATTAGCCAGTAGCAGAAGTACCATAATTAGTTGATTTGGTAAGACTGCTTTTAATCAAACTTAACTAAAAGTTCAGGTTGTTAGGAGCTAAATAGCATACTTGTTAGGTCAGAAACACAAGGCAAAGCTTTGTGATTAGAAGTGGAAAATCATCTCTCTTTCACAACTGAAAAATGATCGTGCTGGCATATGTGTGTGTTAGTGATTATTTTTTTTCTCCCCAAACATGCATTGTGTTAATTTTAAATTAGCATTGAGGCTGAATACAACAAAGGCACTGTATTTTCATTTTATGAAAACTCATATACTTTCATGACTGCCTGGAGGAGAGGGACCTGGGGATGTTGGTTGACAGCTGACTGAACATGAGCCAGCAGTGTGCCCAGGTGGCCAAGAAGGCCAATGGCATCTTGGCTTGTATCAGGAACGGCATGACCAGCAGGTCCAGGGAGGTTATTCTCCCTCTGTACTCGGCACTGGTGAGACCGCACCTCGAGTCCTGTGTTCAGTTCTGGGCCCCTCACCACAAGAAGGATGTTGAGGCTCTGGAGCGAGTCCAGAGAAGAGCAACAAAGCTGGTGAAGGGGCTGGAGAACAAATCTTATGAGGAGCGACTGAGAGAGCTGGGGGTGTTTAGCCTGGAGAAGAGGAGGCTGAGAGGAGACCTTATTGCGCTCTATAACTACCTGAGGGGAGGTTGTGTTGAGGAGGGTGCTGGCCTCTTCTCCCAAGTGACAGGGGACAGGATGAGAGGGAATGGCCACAAGCTCCGCTAGGGGAGATTTAGGCTGGACATTAGGAAAAAATTTTTCACAGAAAGGGTCATTGGGCACTGGGACAGGCTGCCCAGGGGAGTGGTTGAGTCACCTTCCCTGAAGGTGTTTAAGGTGAGGGTGGATGAGGTGCTGAGGGGCATGGGTTAGTGTTTGATAGGAATGGTTGGACTTGGTGATCTGGTGGGTCTCTTCCAACCTGGTTATTCTATGATTCTGTGGTCTGGAAAATAAAGGTTTCTACACTACATTGGTGCAGGCCGTGTGTTTGTTATACAGGTGGAAGCTTTTATCCCAGTAACCTTCCTGATTCTGATTCTCAACTGCTTGTCATTTGATGTGTCTTGTGAAGATGAAGGCATGCTGTGTGCATATTTTAAAAGGATTTCAGTGATGTTTATGCTACATAATGAAGTTCATATTTGGATTATTCTTTTAGAAATTGACTTCTGGATGTGAATCTGTCTGGTATGACATATTTCAGTAACTGAAAATTAATCTGTAGGAAAAACATGCCTTCCCCAAACCTATGCGGCCTTGTGGAGGTGAAGCTGAAGTGTAAAGGGTCAAGAGATCGGTTCGTCATTAGTTCTTGGTCCCAAGTTTTCAGAGCCAGAAATACCAGGGAGGGTGCATGCTCCATGGGTTTTTTTTCTGTCCACAGGAAGAATTTTTCACTTCTTCATTATTTATAAGTTTGGGTAGTATGGGAGTCACACTCAGACTCTGAGAAATCGGATGTCATCTGTCAGTAGCAGTACTAGTGCATAAAGACTGTTCTCAGCAATAAGGCTCAGAAAACTAGAGGAAGCTGGAAACATGGAGACCTTTAGGTTAACTGTGGGGGAAGCCACTGTTGCAATATACATTTACTCAGGGAATGGAAGACATTAGAGTTTCTACTAATAGAATTTACAGCATATTTTATGCATCTTTTGTCCATTATACAACTTCATAAAACTGAAACTAATAGTTTTGCCACCTGGAAAGTAGAAAGTGAATCCATGTAATGATTATAGTATGTCATAGCAACCAAGTTTTAAAATAGTCAAATTCCAAAATAATATTATACAAATGACGTAAGAGGAAAAAGAGTATTCTGTGTTATATTATAGTGACAGGAACATGGGCTTGGATTTTGTTTGTCGGTCACTTGGAATCATATTGCTGCCTGTGGATTTGGGGTAGGGGTAGTTTGTCCTAACACAAGAGTACACACTTAGGGCTGTGTACATGGGGTTACTTTTTTTTGGCCATCCTTGTTCCTGTGACATTTTAATAGAGGTTAAGTAAGGTTTTCCTGTTTTGAATTTATTTTCAAATAAAATGCTAACTGAATATTCACCTTATTTGCTTTTCTACTTTAAAGTCTTTAGGAGTTCCCTAGAATTTTTTGGATCTTTTGCTAGGGCTGGTTAGAGAATGATTAAGCTTTAGTAGCAGAACATTATGAATGAAACTTCTGGACGCTGGGTTTTTTTTAATTAACGTGAGCTTAGCATTATTGGTGGATGCCAGCCTGCAGTGCGAAGTATCGATACTTCCTAGAGCGGTGGTGAGATTTGCAGTGGGTGTATACACCCACCTCTGCTACCTTGTGTATGCGCGGGGCTCTGAGCTGGGAGGAACTACCTGGGTGGTGAGGCAGGCTCCATCTCTGCCTTTTCTTACCCCAGTGCCAGCTGAGTCTGTGGAGATCTTTTGTGAGGAATCGACTTGTGACCACAGTACATATGTGGATATAAATGGCTGGCAGCATATCTCCGTGTCAGATTCCAAGCGTGGACCCAGAAATGAGTTACGTCTTCCTGTACTTGCACAGATCTTATGCTTTATAAGATTGGTGCGTGCTGTTAGCGTCTCTGAATATGTTTTCATTTTAAGGCTTTGATTTTTGACAAGCCTCATCTATCCAGAGCTTTCTTTCAGATGTACCATCTTCCTAGTAGTTACTTTATAAAAAAAACCCCTTTTTCAGATAACTGCTAAGAATTAAACATCCATTGCAACCAGAAGTTGAGATGTCTTCACAGTTAGGATCATTCCCCTCTACTTCCCTCTTCTGTTGTAATTGCCAGGTGACTGACTTGCTGGAAATAGAAAGTCTGGATTAATATGTTGTCCCTCGGTGGTACCACTGCTTCAGATTATCTTGATGTGCATGTAGATATTAAATATTGAAAGCTGTTTTCATGTTCTCATGTGGTGAAGCTCAGTGTAAACAAGTCGTATTTACTGAGCAGTTTGGGAAGCGTGTACGCACCAGTGTGCCTTAGGAAATCTGCCATTTAAGCATGTGTCCTGATTTTTCTCTGGCTATGATAAATGGAGTGGTAGACAAGGAACCTGGACTAATCAGTGTTATTGCAAGGAAGAAGCATTGTCCTGCGAATGTGAAGAAAACCTGTTTAAACTCTTGCATCACTTAAATGCTTAATAACTGCTGCCACTAGACCTCATGAAACATTTTTTGATCTGTTTTTCAAAGGAATTTGAAAGAATTAAAATATGAAATAGTGTCTTTATGCTTTAAAGATTTCTACCCCTTGTGTTAAATCTAGAGACAAACAAATGTAAGTCCTTCTTATGCAAATAATTATTAGCAATGTAAGAAAATACATTGAAGAGGATTCAAGACATCTTAATATTTTAAGTCTACTTGGAATGAATGTTGCTGTGTTATAGAATGTAGTGCAAAAACATGAAAGCCATGAACTATGTTACTGATTACTGAAAGTGTAGTACACTTCACATTTAAAAAACACAAAGAACCAAAAAAAAAAAAAAACACTTTGGGAAATGGTGAAAAGCAAGGTTTTTTTTTTTGTTTACTACCTCCATTCATATATAAGGACAGCAGATTCTCAAACGTAATAAATGTTTCACCCTTGCCTTATGAGTAATTTGGAGGTGGTTTTATACTGCTGTATCAAGAATGGGAAATCCTTTCCTCTTGTGAGTACCAAATAAACCTTTCGGAGTTGGTCGAGCCCTAGAATGGGAGAATAAGAAGAAGATAAAGAGCAAGCTCTTTTTTAGTTCTAAGTTCCCTAATTGTGGTTTTCATGAATTCACAAGCTATTGAACATTTATTTGTTTTTACTACTGAGGTACTAAAGGCAGAAGTGTGCAGGCTGGTTAGGCTGAAAGGAAGTGTAACTGTGGGTAGCCTGTTATGTTTCCATACCTGATGTAATTTTATTTCAAAATGGAATTTTGCATTAAATTACTTTAAAAAGTCATCATTTGTTGATGTGAATAATTTTAAATTCTTCCCTCCGCTGTGAATGATAAAATATTCTTTCATGAGAGATCTAGATTATTTTAATTAATTGCTTATATGTTTAAATCTTCAAATTTCAAATTAAGTTACAGGTGAGTTAAGCTCTTCCCTGGGGAACTTTTACTATGTTAGCAGTGGAGAATAATAAAATCTGATGCATAATTCTCTAATGGGCTGTTGTATGCTGCTCTGTTGAACAAGACTGCTATTTTGCTTTTGATTTCTGGTCTCTGTCCAACATGTCAAGAACAACTTGGACAAGTAGAAGATATCAACAGAAACATGTTTTCCTGTCAGCCATGGAAGAGCAAGATTAAGACACACTGAAATGTATTGCTTTGTGAAGTTGTTGAGGACTGCATAAATTTAATGTAAAACTAAATGAGGCATTGATAACTGCATATATGAAATTTTTTAGACAACAGGCAAAATAGAGAGGCAGGTTTGTTGGTGTTTGATAGCCTGAGTTCAGTAGGTGTTCCTGCTTAAACTGTTTCTCATGTATGTATATAACTGTATACAGTTATAAAAAGATGACGTTATCAGTTGCTTATGGGCTGTGGGGATTAAATTAATGCTTATTTTCCAGCTCTTGAATGATTATTGGTTGACGATGTGGTAAATTTGGGTCACGTTTAAACTGAGCCTGAGACTGATTTACAAAAAAAAGAGAATAACAAACTTAAATGGTATGTTTTCCCTTGTGTGGCCATTGCAGCCAAGCTGCAATTTATTTTGTAGTGTCTTAAATTATGATAAAAGATACATTTACAAAATAAAGTAAGATAAAGAGTTTAGGCATTAAACCTTCTTTTTTTTTTTTTTAAAGTTAGCTTTTATCACTGTGCCTTTATTTGTGTTAATTACTTCCAAGAATTTTCTTGGAAGCTAGTTTAAGAGCAGAATCAAAGGGGAGGGGAAATTGCTGTAAGCAAAGTCTTTTTGTTAGAACATTCTTACAGTAACTTATGGGAGAGACATCACTAAACCAGTCACTTTTAAAATCTCTCCTCTTCATCCTTTTTTTAATCTGAATGTTTTTAGTTTCCTAGTGATCTTCTAGAATAACCTATTTCAATGCCTGCAGTGAATAGTAGAGAACAAAGTGTTTGTTCTGTAATTAAATTTATTTCATATGTTTTCATTTTTAGTGTCTGTTGGGGACAGAGTATTAAGTTAGATGGATTCATTTGTTGAATTCGGTGTACTGTGGACTACTTCTCTCATCTTTGCCATCGCAGTGTTCAGTGGATAGAGTGCTAGCCTGTAGTCTAAGAGGTCCAGGCTGGATTCTTCTTTCTGGCCATATGACTGTTGCAAAGGGCTTCTTTTTCTGGGCAAATGGTGACAACCTTGTGTGCAGCACCATTTGGGGCTGTGAACTTGGAACCCTGGCAGGAGCATGCTGCCCCGCATACCTGGAGGTCAGAACACGTGTATATCCTACTTCCAGCTCCGTTGTGCTGTGGAGATCCTTCTCAGGTGGCCAAAAAACTGTGCCCTAGCTGAAGGCCAGTGCTTACCAGCGTGCAAGATCTGGAATATTAACAGAAAAGTTAATGAAAACTTTAAATGTTGGGAACTGCATTTTGTGAAGGTTAGGGGGTTTTTTTGTACTCTAGGAAGCAAATGGCTGGAACTCGTCTGTGATGTTGTGCAATGGATATCCTTCAGTTTTGATGTTTGTGTTTTGTTTTGTTTTAATTTTTACTGTCAGTTGTGGAGTTCTTAATTCAATCGCTACTTGCAGTTAACTTGGAAAATGCTTACTTTTTCACTGCAAATTATATAAAATTGCTTTAGTTGTTATAAATTCAATATAAGTGATTCATATCAAAATGCAGTAAAAAATGGATGTCAAATAGCAAAACTATTATTTACAGAAAGTGTTGAAATTCATGTTGCTGTAAGTGGCCACTTTTTATTGACATCTTGTGATACTTTAAAAAAGGCTTTGGGTTTGGTTTTGGTTTTTTTGTATGCAAAGGAAGTTACATCCAACCTGATTTATTTATTTTTTGCTTCGTGCACAAGTGGTCCTAACGCATTTTTAGACTGGGGCAGAAAGTAATCTCCAGGTAACAATATTCTGTGCTATTTTAAGGATATATGCCCTACTGATGGTTTTTAAAGCACAAAATAATGATGACATACCATGCAGAGGTCTTGCTTGCCTGAGGCAAATAGTCTGAATGTACTAGATGCAGACTTCTGTTTGCTGATGAAAGTCTTGAAAAGGAGGTGGGTTTTATAGGTCTGTGGTTGGAGTTTGTAAGGGTTTGGGTTTTGTTTGTTTTTTTTTTACCGGGGCATTTATCTTTTTTAATTTGCTATTAATTATACAGCATTCAATTAACAGCTGAAATATTTTGCACAAAATAAGACATGTAAGGGCTTCTGGGAAGGAAGTTTAGGAAGTTTGGAGCTCCATTGTGGCAAAAATAAGGTTCAGTTGATTGCTTGATAATGGCAAGAACAATGCCAGGGGAGTTTGGACAAAGCATGCCAAGCCTAGGGGCAAGGTAGCTTTTCAAGCTTGGAGTATGGGTCCTGACAGATTCCCTAGTGAGTGGGGAATAGGAGCCTTACTACTAAATTATTAGAGAACCAGCTAATGGGAGAGGAAGGATTCAAAAGACTAAGAAACCCACAGATTTCAAGAAGGAAAAGTGAGAGGAGTACTCTGCAGAAGTCAGACTAAAGAGGAGTCAGGTGGAGTGTACATGCGCCAAGGGCTGATCACGGCAAGGTTGTTAGAGATACACGTGAAACGATTTTAGTTTATATCCAGAGCATTCCAATGGTTTCAAGAGGCTTTCTACTGTGTAGTGCTTTTAAAAACTAAGCACTGTGTATGTTCTTTTCATCACTTTAAATTGAAAACAACAGAAAGACCTAGTTCAGCAGACTAACAGGTCCCCTTATGGACAGCCGTTCATGAACTTTGTCTTGCGGTGCTTGTCTGTACAGTGTGTATGGTCTGACAGCCATTTCTCTGCATCAGTGCATACCTGTCAAGTGAAATTGGAAATACTTAGCATTTTTAATACTAGTCTTCGGAGAACATATGTTGCATAAAGGAATGCAGTGTGACTGGTTTTAGTTGAAGCAGTATGGGAATTATATACTAGAACAACCACAGGAAAGGAGAACCTGTACGAATTAAAACTTTTACGTAATGCAGAAATGGTGATTATGCCCAAGTGTGCAAATGACAAAGCATTACCTTACTGCAGATGTATTCTGCCACAGGAATAAAAAGTGCTTTCCTATTCCGTTGAGACTTACAAATATTTAGTGTAATAGCTTTCTATTTTGTAGAAAAGTAGCTGCAATTTTAGTTTCATAATTTGCTAAGCGATTTAATAGTTCATCTGAAATCTTATATTGACTCTTGTGACAGCTCTTGCAGTTTGAGTCTCTAGAATAGAGGCATTATGGCTCTGCAAAGCTTTTCCTTTAGCAAGGGAAGTTCTCAGATATAGTGGGTTCTGCAAAGTTTATTCCTGTTGTCGTTAAACATTGCATTCTTGCTTCTCAGTCTTCTGGTTCAAAAGAGCTCTATGGAGGAAAAGTCTAGCAAAATGGGAGAGAGCAAGAAAATCCCTAAGAAATGTGACTCTCCCTTTCCTGGAAGACAAGCAAAAACTGTACTGAAATTGAGGGATGTTGTAGGAAATGAAGTTTGTATCAGAGTACTGTGTAAGAAATACAAACCCATATAGTAACCCAAGTTCAGAAATAAATCTGACTAAGTCTTTTTTCCCCCCCAAATTTAGAATCAAGAACATTTGTTCTGTATAGGATAGGTACACAAGATGTATTTCTTATTGCCATGTTATTGTTACTGGAATTTCAATTGCCTCTTTTGGGGAAGAATTCTTCTAGGTTGATGGAAAAATGTCTTTGCACCTACATGAAAGTGTCTGATACTTCTGCAAACTTTGCAATACTTGTGTTTTTAATGATTCAGGGAAAATTTCTTGCAGTTGAACAGTTTTATTAACTGAAAAAATCATCTTTCCGGACCTATTGAATGGTTTGGTTCTGAAAGCATGCAAGAAATCTTTTTGTTTTGGTTGGCTGCTAAGTGATGCAGTAGGATAGTTTTAACAAGTGGTTTAAGGCTCACTGTGTTGAGTCCAAGCAGAATTGGCCAGAGATGTCTTTGGATTCCGATTTCACAAGCAGCTGAGTTGTCTGATGGCTATTTCTGCTGGAAAGGAGATGTCATGCTCCTCTCTTCCCTGCTTTTGCCTGTACAGGTTTACCCCTTCTGTGCACTGGCTGTGGTGTTGGTCTGGCCTTTCTGTGTAATCCAGGAGAAGAGGAAAATGAGTGTTTTCTTCATTTTGTTTGTTTTGTGTTGGTCTCATCTGATTCACTGGTGGGAGGTGATTTAATGTGTACTCTCTTTCAGAGCATGATATTCCCTTTGGAGTGAAGAAATACATTGCTATATCCTACAGGATATTCCTATAATGCTCTTTAGTGTGGCTGCTTTGGAGTGGAGATGTTACTGCCTCCCTTTTTGCATTGGCAGTCTGTAAGGACACTCTTGCCCCAGCATCTGAAAAAGCAACTGAGCTTCTAAACTCTGAGGCACCTTGTGTGGTTCCTCTAGGTCTCTGCTAATTTCTCCCTAGGCTGAAATGAAAAAGCTTTAACAGTTCTCAGTTTCTTTCCTTGATTCCAAAATATGGATAAATGTCCTTTGCTGCTGTTACTACAGGTTATTTTCATTCATTAATGTAGCTGTATTGTACAAACAAACAACAGTGCTATCAAGCCACAGATTCAGACCTGTGTTTAGATTTTTCTGTTTACTCCTTCTCTTCATAATTGAGTTAGTTGGGGAGCAAAACTGCTGGTATTCCTTGTATGGTATTCCTTCTCTATTTCATGATAATTCTATCTTAATGCAGAGCGCAGTGCAGGAAAGGATGTGTTTTCTTTCACGGGCTCCCTTGCCTTGTGAGGTGAATGTGTCAAATATGCCTTGAATATTTTAACAACTAGTTTTATCTCAGCCATAAAAAGAGAAGATTACAGATCTCTCTTCCTCTTCAGGATAGCCAAGGTCATGCCCACTCACCTCTATGTGTTTTCTGAAGTTTAAATTGCCTTAGGAGCTAAAAGCATTTCAATGCTATTTTATAAATGCCTTATCTGAAGAATCTCAGATGAGTGGTGATGGGATAGGTACCCTCCCAGACAGCATGAGTGTGGGGTGCTTAAAATCTTCCAGCTGTTTGTCAGATACTTAACTCTCTGCTCTGAAACTGCTGTACCATCTGTCTAGCTAAAAAAGGCCCACTGAGCAAGAAGAAAAGCATCTTTCCAATTCAGATGAGTCTGCTGCATCCTGTGAGATAATCAAGTTGCAGATGATTACAGGAACAGTGAATTTTAAATTTTATAGGAATAGCTTCATAAAAGATGAGAAAAATTAAGTTTGAATGAATTCAGCTTCTGGGTATCTCAGAGGAACAACATCGTAGCGGGAGCAACATCATACCATCCTAAGTTTAAAGTGACATTTTTACCTGCTTCCTAATTTTATTTGTTATTCAGGCTTGCATGTAGGTAATAGGTTCCCTCTGTAAAACATGCTGTTTTGGTTAAATTAATGGTACTAACCATCCATTATTTTATATCATCTATTACAAATGCCTTACATTTGATGAATAAAGCTTGAGGGTGTTTTTCTGCAATTTCTAAGTAGATCTGAAAGGTGCAGCAGGAGACAGGGTAAATTTTTATGTAATGTACTTGAAATAAGCAAAATGAGTTCTACAGAACAATTCAATGAACATTAAGTTGATAGAATGGAAAAGGCCTCCGACAAGAAAAATATGTAAGAAATGTCTTAGCCCTTAGTGCCACCTGCAGGAGTACCACAGGAACAGGCAGGGAAAGGAGTGGAATGAGAAATTTGGATGGCACTTTACAGTGTCTGATAAGAAAACAAGAAAGTCTCGCCTCCAACAAAACCCAGTGAAACATGCGCTCTTTGTCACACTGAGTTTCTTAACAATGTGTATGTCAATTTGTTTTCAGCTTGTGAGTGACATTAGGTTTGTTGGGTAGGGAATACACTGCGCATAAGGTTTCTCCACACATTTTGTTTTATGCTTCTACAATAGCAGATGGCTTAACGAAGCTTTGTTTCCTTAGACTTCTTGAAATAAATATCAGTTATTTAAAAACCATGCATCCACTATGAGCCATTTTGGGGATGACTGGTCATTTGGTTTTGCTTCCTTTCTGAAAGCTATCTCCTCAGAGAAGAGTAATGGACCTTAAATATTTTCTTAATCTCCCTTCCATCAGCATTTACGTGGAGGTGCATGTCAGAAATGATGATGCAAATCGGCAGCTTTCCTGCTAGGCCTATTTTTTTGTGGTATTAGAAAATATTTTCTCCACAGACCAGTACGCAAGCTGAGTGTAAATGCACGTCCTAGCAGCAGTCAAGTGATACAGACATGAAAGGAGATAAATAACAGCTAAGAAGAATCAAGGTTGGGGTATTGGAAGGAGTGTAAGCTGAAACCAAATGTGAGTGAGGTTGAGATGATAATGGTGTCTGGAAAACTGTTAAGCCCTACAAAGTTACCATTGATTAAGAGTACATACATTGGCATGTGGTTTCAGCAAGATGTCTGGGAGTGTGCCTCTCTGAGCTTAGCATTCATAAAGAAGTTTTCTCTTGCTGATGGGGAAACTCTTCCTTGACAGAAGCTGACCTGACCTCAGTTGCTCACCTGTTCACCACTTTCCTTGTGACTATTGCAACATGATACACCTGGGCGTGAAGCTTGCAGATCTTCAGAAGCTCCATCTGGTTTAGGGTCTTGTGTGTAGTCTCTGCAGCACTGACTGCCACAAGTTGAATCTGATCTTCCTTTCTATGTTGACTTTCTGCAGAACCGCAAGCTAAGCTGTTGGTCCTTAGTCTTTGGGATACTTGCTAGTTGGGGTTCAGCATGTGTAAAAAGCTGCAGGAAGCTGCGAGGGAAAAGCCGTGGCTGCTTGCTGGCATGCTGGAACTCTTTGAGGTGAAAATTGTTTGTGGCAGAATGTTCTTAAGGACTAGTCCTTTGCAAGAGAGGTAGGTCCCTTTGAGACTAAGGACATCTTCAACTTGTATCAGGCAGTTTTCTGGTTAGGTGTCTATTGTACATAAAGTTAATCATGTAAATTTGTCGAGTATTGTGGACTTAAACCAAAATTTTCTGCCTGTGTGTTTACATGTCTGTCAGGAGTCAGTTTTTTCTGACTTTAAAATGAGCATAGGGAAATAAATGCTTCATAAGGCATAATCTGTGGCATCCTGTGTTACTGAGGTAGGTTCAATGGTTGTCTTTTGGAGGAGCTATGCAAGCAGGAGGTGAATGCTGAATGCTGACAGTGTTTCAGGTCTACAGGCATCACTATGTCAGCTAAAACTGTGAGTCTTTAAAGTTCAGTAATTGCTTTGTTTGAAGGAGTCCTTAGATCAGTATAGAAAAGTAGATATGGAAGGAAAGATTTCCGAGATGAGAGATCCATCGAGGACTGCCGACACGGAGATCAGGCGTATGATGTTAAGTCAGGCATACAGGGTTGGTCCTGGGCTTTCAACTTGTGAAATGCTGAATCAAGAGAGATACTCTTAATCCCGGGAGAGCAGAGTTATTTTTCCCAGATATGCAAACTGCCACAGAAGGGACACCAAGACTAGCACAAGAGAGGCTGTGTTAGTAAAGTGGCTTCAGTATGGGAAGAGTGTCTTTACTCATAAGGATCTTATAGTGAGCTTCTGAAAGCAAGAAAGAAGTACTCTAGCAGGACCAGGGATAGGAAGAGGCAAAAGCTTTGCTTTGTAAGGACTTCATTAGTAGGCTCTTGCTTGTTTTAAAAAAGAAAAAAGCTGTAGTTGAGATGTGTGCACCTGTGATTTGAAAGACTATGCCACTTTGGCCTGATTAATCTTGCATTGTATTTCAGAACTGTAGGAAGTTTGCAATTTCTGAATTGTATCCTTGGACCAGACAAAAGCTAATGTTCTAAAGTTAATTATTGCTCCTACAGTCCACCAGAGTAAAGAAAACAAATAGAAAAACTTAGCTGCAAGTGTAAGTGCAAGTCTTTGTCAAGATGCACATTAAACAAGTGACTCCTGGCCTTGAGTTCTTCTAGGAGTGCTATGCCTTTTTATTCTGTCCTTTTTTGACAAAAAACAAAATATGAAAGCAAAGTTCTGATGTAGATCAGATTTTATCAAAAAGCAAGGGTGTGTGGAAATGGTACTGATGCCCAATGGCAACCTTCCCATAATTTGCTCATTTAGCACTTACTCAGTCTGCATATTTGAAAGACAAGTGTCTGCTCATACAGGAGCATCTGGAATTAGATGTTTCATACAGAAGCATCAGTCCGTTTCTTCTGACAGTGGGATTTTAATCTGCAGGATAATGCTGGCTTTCATTGTCATTTGTGTCCTGTTTATTTTGATCCCATCTTGGTTTAGAGTGTTATTTGTGTTTAGAGAGCATGCAGGGATAAAGAAAAGTCTCAAACAGCAGGTTATAGTATGTGACTTCAGTTCTGCTTCATTAAAAGAAATATTCAAATCTTTTAGAAGTCTAACAGAAATAAGTACTTATTTGCTGTTGCTTATTAAGTGCTAAATAGGAATCATGAACAGTTTGAGATCAGTGGAGCACTTTGGGCAGAGCAGAAGGTGTTTCATTCTCTAAAGATTAGAATCATAGAATAACCAGGTTGGAAGAGACCCATCGGATCATCGAGTCCAACCATTCCTATCAAACACTAAACCGTGCCCCTCAGCACCTTGTCCACCTGTGCCTTAAACACCTCCAGGGAAGGTGAATCAACCACTTCCCTGGGCAGCCTGTCCCAGTGCCCAATGACCCTTTCTGTGAAAAATTTTTTCCTAATGTCCAGGCTAAATCTCCCCTGGTGGAGCTTGTGGCCATTCCCTCTCGTCCTGTCTCCTGTCACTTGGGAGAAGAGGCCAGCTCCCTTCTCTCCACAACCTCCCCCCAGGTAGTTATAGAGAGCAATGAGGTCTCCTCATTGATGCTAAATTGATGCTAAATGAAGTGTCATGTATTGTTCTTTAGCTGAATATATATTTATGTAAGCTCTCTCTCAATAATTCATTTTCAGGGGCCTGTGGAGAAGAGAATAATTTCATTAGACATGTTCTTTGAATGAAAACATATGTACTTCTGGCCCAAGTTCTCCTCTAATTTAAATGGTTATCTTCAAAAAGAATTTGCCTATGAATGCATGTGCACTGAAAAGCAAGGTTGCCACTAGCATGAAAGAGCTGATTCTAAAGCTGATCCTTAATCAGAAAAGCTTTCCTCTCTGTTTTAAGTGATGTGATTAGTCTTTCACAATGACACTTTTCAATGCATCATTATTCCTGAAGCTGCACTTCAGGGGAAGGTTTTCAGTGCAGCCTGCAAGAGTGCAACAGTGAGCTCCTGTTTTCAATGGAAATGGCATGGTTGAATCCTCACGCATTGTGCTGAATGTCTGTCACACCAGGTCAGTTATTAAGATATGAACCTACTGGGCAAACCAAAGAGCAAAACTTAAAACACTTCTTAGGACAGTTATTTCTAGAGCTACTGGTAAGTTTTGTATTAGCAAGGCATCATGTTTATATTAAGGTATTTGTGTGAATGTTTTTCTTTCTATGTCTTTGGCTATGCGAGAACTTCAGAGGGTTGCTCTAGAAACTGCTAGGATTCATAATTAGTTTTGTAAGTTAGTTATGTAGTTGTTCTGAGTTTAGATTGCAGTGAGTACAGTGACATTTAAAATAATCCGTTCAATAGGTTGCTTATGTCCTTGCAGCTGAAGTAGTCAACATTTTGATATTCCTCCTCAAAAGCAGGAGCACACTGGCAGATGGGAATTTTTTCTCTTTAAACCTTCTAAGATAATTTGACAAAACAAATTATTCTTCCTCTAGTGACAGGGAAAGAGCCTGCCTGGGCCATGAAAACTCTAGGCTCAGGGTTTTGCTTTCATCTTTCTTTGAGCCTTTTTTCCCCTCTTTGTCTTTTTTTGTTAAGGAAAGAGCTAACTAGCTGAGGCTCTCTCATTTGTTTGGTTTGGTTTTGTTTTGTTATTTTAACTCTATTTATATCTGCAGGAATCCTGCTGGTAATGAAAGTCTTGAAAGTGAATTCATTTTTCTAGTGTAGGGTTGCTTTTCAGACACAAAGCTTTCACTCAGCTAGAGAGAAGCACTAGCCTATGAAAGGGGAAGACTGCTTTGTGGCCAGGTGTCAAGAAAAGCCTTGGAGCCAGAGAGGAACAGGGAGCTTTCTCTGTATGGATTCCTAGTTAAAATATGAATTAGGGCACTCCCATTTCCTCTTACTTTCTCTAAAACCCTCCAACAGGCCCTGACTGGTAGAGTTGTGGCCTGGTGGAATGGTGTCTTGCTGCATTTTTAAGAAAAGACATAACTGCCATTGGAAGTCAAGAGCCTTTTGGAGAGGATAATCGACTCCATTAGGACACCTTTCAAAAACTGCAGTGTTCAAAAGGTTTCTGCAGCAGCTTTCCAAAAGGAAAAAAGTGAAGAACTCTATCCAAGAGCAGAGGATATTTTCCTGATTGTGATATATGGTCCTGATCTTTGGAACTCCGAAGACGTGTATATGATCCATATAGATTATACCACTTATAAAATGGACATTTGGATCTGATAGAGTTGAAGGATGCTTTTATGAAGAGGTTTCTGTTCTCTTTAGGTAACTGAATCTTTCCAAGCCATCATGAAATTAACTTGTGTATTCAATTGCTTGCAGGTTGTAGGATTATCTCACTTTAAATGGTGATTAATACTTAAAGTGGTGTAATTTTTGTATCCTATTTAATAATAACAAAAAATTTTAAATCCTACATATGAAGAGTTGGGTAGAAGTTAAAACACAGACTTGCAGTGACCCTTAGAGTAAAAACTGTATTAATTCTTTCAATTAAAATGTATTTAGCTGTATGGCAGTTACTTTTTTTCTGGTGGGGGGACACCACAGAAGAAAAACCATGTGCTTAATTTTCAGGATCTGTCCTTTTTATTGCTGGTGGTAGCATACTGTAACTGTACGTCATTATCTCAACACATGATTGCATCTTAAAACCAGAATTGTTTATAAAGGGTGTGCAATCAGGTCATAAGATGAGCTGTGAACATTGAATAATGTGCATTTACCTAGCCTAAAGGCAAATGCAAAATAATGCAGTGTGGCTTGACCTTTACACATTGCAGGTTAACCTCAGTCTAATTATCTTGGACAGGAATCACATCTTGGCTGAGTAGTAACTTTTAAACTCTTAGTAACTTGCTTTTGTGTATAGGTTCTGGACTACTAAGAGAGAGGCAAGGAATGGGGGTAAGAACACAGGAGAAGTCAAAAGTGCTTGTTGCAACCTGCTGTATATCTTATATAAAGTTCAGGATCAATCTACTGTGCTGTAGAATCTTCAGTAACTTACAGTCTGAACAGCTTTAGTATCAATCCTGAAAATAAAAAGACATCGGTAGCTTTGTATCATCAGCGCTGTTAGTTTGGGGTTTTTTTTCTCCCTTTTAGACGTGGTGAGAAACTAAAGCTGAATTGCAAATGTGCAGTGCCCAAACTTACATGAGTGTCTAAAGTGAAGCTCTTGAATTTTAATTTCCGTTGGCTTTGTGGTATCAAGGGAGCTACATCTTAAGGTCACGTTTGTTTCTTTAAACTTGTGTAAGTTTTATTAGCAATTAGTGGGTTTGTTTCTTAAGTCTGCTTTCTTTACTGACTCCAAATAAGGCTACTGAATTGAGGAGTCACTGCTCAAAAGTTGGAAGTTTAGAACAAATAAATATTCAGTTTTAAGAGATGCTTGGGGTTTTTTGTGCCCTGTAAACTCATAGCCTTGTTACTTTGCTCTGAAAGTACTCTAAATAGGGTTAATAAAGTTCCGTTCTGGCCATGCTGAGGTAGCTGTTGGGGCAATGCCCTATCAGAAAGTTCCCTTTCAAAATGTCAGTAGGAGCTTTTTTCCTTTTTGAATGGGAAGTGCTTTCTTTGCTGTGTGTTATGCAGTGAAATCTTGGTCATTGCAATTTGAGAAACCAGCTGAAAAGTTTGTAGCTTATACTATTAAGTCAATTCTAGAAGTTCATGCAAATTTTTAGAGGTCATAGTTCTGCCAGTGTAGTTGAAAAATGGGAATTTCACTACCTCATTGCAATTAATGTGTAAGGTCATGAAACTGAGACATCTACAGCTATATTCTAGCTTTGCCAAGTGCTGTATAGCTCAGCATGAAATTCTGTTTCACAAGTTATCAAAAAAAATACACTGTGTAAAGCTTAAAACCCCACACCTACAAATAACTTAGTTAAGCTAGTGATGGTATGTGCCAGGTATTCCCAATGCGTTTATGCCTTTCTTTTGAGTGTAGTTCAAAATCTCCAACACTTTGGTCTAGTTTTTGTAACTAGGAATAAATATACCAAATAAACAGTCTCCAAACAGGAAT
This sequence comes from Clamator glandarius, assembly GCA_033459285.1. NCBI lineage: Eukaryota > Metazoa > Chordata > Aves > Cuculiformes > Cuculidae > Clamator > Clamator glandarius. The sequence goes on along the minus strand of JAUNZM010000119.1, from coordinate 3,417,106 downwards.
GAATTTATCCCATAGCTTTTCATGTAGCCCAAGCAAAATGAGAAGTGAGGCAGAGAAGTCTTGACGGATGAACTGGACTTCAAAACTGTGTTACAATGAATTATTTGAAAATGCTATGTATCTCTGGTCATTTAAGACTTTTCATAGCATGATATGGATGATTTAATGATACGCTTGTCATGAGTGCAGCAGCTACAGCATCCCCGGGGAACTGTTGAAAAGATTCAGAAAAACATTCTAGTTTTGAAGAAACAGTAGTCTTCTTTTTTCTTGTTAACATTATGGCCAGAATCCATATTATCCTGTTTCTTGACTTTGCTTTGACAAAATAGTTTTGGTCTGGAAAATGACCAGTTTTACCCTGAAGAAAAATGTTTCTGTAAAATTGTAGGGAAAAGAGTGAAGTCTGAATTATGGTACGCTAGCAGTTTTGTTGCTTTTTTTTTTTCCCTTTTAACTCAAAAACCAGCTTTCTGTTTTTATCTGAAATGGCTTTACTGGAAAGTATTTTCAATGTCTCTTCAGACTTCTGTAGGAAAAAAACCCACAGTATAAGCCTGTTCATTGATACTTTCAGTAGTAACTGTGAGTCAAATTCTGCTCATCCTTTTCGATATCAGGAAAAGTTTCTTCTGTAGTTTGCAATGAACATGGCAACGTACAGTCCATCCAGTAATTTGCTATTTTGCCGTTGAACTAGGAGACAGAAGGATCAGCCTATCAATTGCTTAAATGAAAACCTAACCTATTCACAACCCATACTCCCTATATAAAACTAACATACTGGACCGTTGGCATGTTTTATAAGTGGTGGTGTTTTGATGGGAACCTACCTAGCAGTGGTGCTTTTTCTACACACAGAAATTGACTGGCACAAATATAGCACAAGAAGCTGTTCTGGAATAAGGTGTATACTGTCTTACAAAATAGAAGGGACTTTATTTCAGAACAATTGTGGCCTTTTCTGAACAGTAGAATTATTTTAAATTGCTTTCTTAAGTGGTATTCACCTATAAATGCTGACATGAGTACTTTAAAGACCTGTAGCAGTGGTCCCCAAACAGCATCTTGTGAATAACATCTCACTTATGTGATTCTTTGTAGCCCTGGAAAAGAAGGTCAAAACTGATGCTGCCACTGGTATATTGACAGGGAAAGCAAGTTACTGTGATGGTTTGTAGGACAGGTTGCTGAACATTTTCCCTGGGTCATCTAGTGTTTTGTGTCACTGCAGGTAAACTTAATCCTTCAATTTGCTCTGCTTTCTTGTAAGAGATAAAACAGTTATCTTTTCTGTTGATGCCTGGTGATGCTTAGGATGTGGTATGCAGTTCCCTGTACCTAACTGAATTTATCCTTTCTGCATATGTTCAATTGCAAGAAGCCTTGGTGAGCAAGGAAGGTAAGAAAGGAAAGCCAGTGAACATCAGCTGTGCCCTCTGGTGATGGATGTTTTGGTCTGCCCCTGAAATAAATCTGTTTGCCTGACTCCTTGAACAGTGCTGTAGATCACCTCATCCCACATGTCACCCCTAGTGCTTAAGGACATGCTTATCTGCTGCCCAGTCTGTAAAATGTTAATTATTTTGCCCAGGAATAGGACTGGTGATCACTGACCTGCAGTAGCATGTAACTTTAGGCAACATTGTTGGAAATTCATAACTCTTGGGTTTAGAGGCATTCAAAATGATTAAATGGCTATGAATTCATGCTTAATGCTTATAGTGCTTATAATTGTCCATAACTTGGTGAAGGATTTTTCAGCTTACCTGTGGTGGTAAGGCAGGAGTGAGTGACTCGGCACTGTGGTGGCTTGGATCCACTTTCTCCAGCAGAACCCAAGAGAATTACTTAGCGACCATTATTCCCCAGCACTGGATACCCCAGTGATGGCTTCCGAGCTCTTTCAGAATAATGTGCTGCTCTGAGAAAAATGTGAAAATAAAAACTCAAGTATTGTTACCTGAAGTGTTCTTGCTCTGGATCTCCTGGGACTTCAGCTCCAGAGGAGTTTTAGGGGAATTCTGGAATTTTGTTTTTCCTAGATAACAGCAGAAACCTTTGTTGAAAGATCTTTCCACTGAAGAATATTAATAAGCATCATCTTGCACTAACCTTCATAGCCAAGGGGAAAACCTGCCTCTAAATCAGTTTAAAGCAAGGTATATTAATTGGAAAAGGAAAATAAAGCTTTTTCTCATGCTAAGTTTTACCCTTAAAATGTTGCAGATACCAGAGACCAAATGTAGTCAAATATGGAATTTTCTGTTGATTTCTTGTGAAAATTACAAGAAGGAGTGATGGACCTTGGTCAGTTGTATTCCAGGATTCCTAAAAGAAAAAAGTATTTAACATTTTTGCCTTTAACGCTTTTCCAATGTACAATGTTTCTTCCCCTTCCCTACACGCTTGATGGAATAATTTTGACTGTAAAACCTTGGCATGACTGTCACCTTTTTTGAGATGAGATAGGAGATTGCCTCTCCAGTGCTGCTTCAGCAGCCAACGTCCTCCTACTCCATTCCTAGCTTATCCAGGGCTGGGCTGGTTTTGGAGGAGTTGGTGATTGTTTATTAATCTATATGTAACCTCTGCCACAAGAAGAGCAGCTTCAGCAAGTGCTGTGACCTGTGGCACAGCCACCAGCCTAGCTCTGTCCTTTCTTTTTGCTTTTCTTTCAGACCTGCCCGTGCCACCTTGGGCTTTGAGAGCAAGGACAGGAGCTTTAGCATGTGTGGCAGTAACTGCTGTAGCGAGGAGAAGCAAGATTAATAGCAGCACAGCACAGGTGAAAAAAGGCGAGTTTGGGAGCCGGCAGTGCCACAGGATGTGCTGCAGAAAAGTGAGGGAATTGTAGAATCATAGAATGCCAGATTGGAAGGAACCTCAAGGATCATCTGGTCCAGCCTTTTTAGGTGATATGTAGTTTAAATGAGATGGCCCAGCACCCTGTCAAACTGAGCCTTCTAAGTGTCCAGTGTAGAGGAGTCTACCACTTTCCTGGGGAGATTATTCTAATGTTTAACTCTTCTCAATGGTAAAAAAAATTTCTTCTCAAATCCAATTGGAATATCCACAGGAGCAACTTATACCCATTACACCTTGTCTTTTCCAGGTGACTCTTTGTAAAAAGGGAGTTTCTGTCCTCTTGGTAGACACCCTCCACGTACTAAGACATGGTAATAAAGTCTTCCCTGAGCCTTCTCCTCGCAAGGCTGAACAAACCCAGCTCTTTCAGCCTTACTTCACCTGTTAGGTGTCTTAGTCCTCTGATCATGTTAGTGCCCCATCTCTGGACCCTCTCCAGCCTGCCTGCATCTCTTTTGTTTAGAGGGACCGAAACTGAACGCGGTATTCCAAGTGCAGCCTGACAAGTGCTGAGCAGAGTGAGATAATGTCTTCTTTCTCTCTGCTGGTGATGCCTTGGATATACCCCAGCATCCTGTTGGCTGCCTTTGCTGCTGTAGCACACTGTTCACTAATTTTGAGTCTGTTGTCCACCAAGACCCCTGAGCCCTTCTCCATAGACCTGCTTTCCAGCCAGATAGAACCCAGTCTCAGCTGCATGCCAGGGTTATGTATTCCCAGGTGCAGGACCTTACACTTAACTCCACTGAACTTCATAAGGTTCTTGCTATCCCAGTCTTCCAGCCTGTCCAAGTCTTCCTGGAGGATAGCTTTTCCCTCTGGAGTGTTAGCCTCCCCATTCAACTTGGTGTCATCTGCAAGCTTCATCAGGTGCTCTTGATCCTAACGGCCAGGTCACTTATGACAGCATTGGGTCCAATATTGGTCTCTGGAGGACCTCACTTGTGACTGGTTGCCAGATTATAACAGGGGTCAACAAAGACCTTAGACAAAGCCATAGACCCTTAGGCAAATGTTTATAGTCCTGTATATGTTCATGGAACAGTGATGGTACCCTCTTAGATGAAAGAATACAATGCAACAGATATCTTTGGTTTGTTTGTTTATTTTTTCAGCTGCAGACTACTAGTAGGGTTGTAGCAGATACCCAAGAAAGAAGTGTGTACCAGAAGCATCAAGTCCATTGCTATTCAAGAGAAGGGCTCGTTTTCTTTTATTAGTGATACTTTATCCTGTAGTTAAATCAGCCCTGAAAAGACAACCAATCACACAAGCTTCATCACTCAGAGTTACAGGATGCACCTACTCTTTCCACAAAGTTGGAAGGAAATACAAGGTTAGCAAAGGAGTATTTGTTTCTGTCTCTGTTCATCTCATAAGTTACATTGAAAATTTCCCTAGAAAGAGATATAATTTTAAGAGGCCATCAGAAGAACATTAATTGCACAGTCCTAAAACTGAGAAGCTAGTATTCACTACAAACCATTTTTCATGCGAAATTGATGTAAGGTTGTGACTCAAAGGAAGATACTAAGTCCCAAGACAGGTTCTTTTCTATTGCACATTGTATATTTACTACAGTGATTTTAGTAAGAGAGTACAATGCAAGAGTAGAACTATTCTGAGTATTTTTGTTTGTGGCTACTATCATATCTAAATATAAAAAGCATAATCTATATAGATATAAAAGTGCTGCATAATTCCTATATGATGAAAAAAGAAAATTATTTGAAAAGAAAGACTTTGTGCTGTTTATAAATTATTGTCATGAGATAGCTTGTCATCAGAGTCAGACATTTAGATAACTGGATATGCCTGGAATTACAGATTATGTATCCTTCTTGTCATTTATACTGGCTAAATTGGATTTTCTTCCTGATGCACTGTCTCAAATGCTCCTCTTCAGAGCTAAACTGAAGTGTAACAAATTCCTAAGTTGTTTTTTTTTGCCTTTTGAAAATTTGTTTGGTAATTTTGATATGGCATCATTGAGTGACAAAAATTAATTTATATGTACCATGTTTAGGTGTTATCTTACATAAATGCTTTTATACGCTTCTTGTGTTAATTTAGAGAAAGAATGCTTTAAAATGTTGTGATTTGATTCTTTTGCAAGCATAAGAGACCTGATAAGACTGGAACATCAGTGCTACAAAATCACTGTCATGCATGGTAGTAAGAACTTGTAAATACAAGTTAAAGATGCTGGGGCGTTTGGCTTATTTTAATATGGAGTCTGAAAGAGCAGTTGTCCCAATTTGCAAGTGTGCACTGGGACCCTTGTCAAGGACAGTATATTGTAGTAAATTTAATATTAATGTTAGATGAAGCACACCAAGTATTAACATGTCTGCCCTCCCTTTTATTGCCCAGAAGAAATGTCTGTCTAATATGAAGACTGCATACGCTATTTTTATTCTTTTATCAAAACAGGCTTCATGGAGTCAATTCTAAAAAGATCAATAAGGAGAGTTAATTAAACTTCTCTCATTCAGAGTTTGCACCAGGATTGAGATTTTCTATATACAATTTATTATTCATTAATATTTACGAATTCTTATTTTTTTTATTTCCAACTTCTCTCTAACTTTCAGATACACCCTTGACAGTAATCATTTTCAGTCATTAAGTCTGGAGAGCAAGAGTCTGATTACTTGGACTACAAACTTTGATTTGATCTAATCACTGAATACAGCTAGTAGTGTTCCTGCTGTAGTGTTCGAGTGCCCTCAGAAGTTGCTGTATTTTCAAAGCAGTCATTTTGGTATGTGAAGAGAGAGGACTTTTTATCATTCTGTTTTTTAACACTAGGCAGTAGAAGTGTGTTTCCGTGGAGAGGACAGTCATCTTCCAAAAGTATACACCTTCCAATGTGGACCTGAAGGTCCACGTTTGATTTTTATCAGCTTCACTCTCCTGCTCCATTCCTGAAACTTGTAACTGATTTCCAAGTTTTGAGGTTTGATTTGGTTTTGGGGTTTGATTGGTTTTTTGGGTTTTTTTTCTTGTGGTTTGCTACTAAACAGATGTCCTTTTTTGTAATGTGATGAGTGAAGGAATAAGCTGGGGGGCTTGTTGGGGCTGAGGAGGGCTCTGCTGGTTCTCTGGTGTGCTGACACAGCAATGCTCTTGCAGTTCGCTTTTGAGGTGGAGCCCCAAGCCCCACAGCCTAGAATCTTTCCCTAGGCCACACCATCCTCAGAAAAAGATAAAAACATCCTCCATTAAGAAGAAGAGGAGGGTGATTGTTGTAGGGGACTCCCTCCTAAAAGGAATGGAGGGACCTATTTGCAGACTGGACCCGCTCCACAGAGAGATCTGCTGCTTACCAGGGGCATAAGTGAAGGAGGTAGCTAGAAAACTTCCTTCCCTGGTCCACGAGACAGACTACTATCCTCTGATAGTAATCCAAACTGGTAATGATGATTTAGTAAGCAGAAAGATCGAAGCCATCAAGAAAGACTTCAGGGCCATTGGGAAAATGATGGAGGGCTCTGGGGCACAAATAGTATTCTGCTCCATCCCAAGGCTGAACAGAGAGGACCTGGAAGTCAGGAAGAAGAACTCGATTAATGCCTGGCTCCGACCCTGGTGTGAGGAAAGAGGCTTTGGCTTCTTGGATCATGGGGTGGCTCACGCACCCCCAAACTCTGTTGCTAAGGATGGGACACGTGGGTCTTCTAGGGGGGCTAAAGCCCTTGCTAAAAATCTAGCTAAGCTCATAAATCGAGCTTTAAACTAGATGTGAAGGGGGAGGGGATTGAGACCAGGCTAGACAGGAGCGAGCCTGGACGTGGGGCACTGGTGATTCAGAGAGGGTGTGCTGGAGAGGACCACCAGTACAGCACCACACAGAAAGTCGGGGTGAACACACCTGAGGGTGGTAAGGGAGATACGGGCGCTCTGGAGCTAGCTACTCCAGTTACCAGGCAATTGGGAACGAACTCTGTTCCCTCTAAGAGGGCTGATGGCTCAGCAGCTCAGCTGAAGTGCATTTACACCAATGCACACAGCATGGCTAATAAGAAGGAAGAGCTGGAAGCTGTTGTAGGGCAAGGAGCCTATGATGTCGTTGCCATAATGGAAACGTGGTGGGATGATTCATATAACTGGAGTACAGATATGGTGGGGTACAAACTCTTCGGGAGGGATAGAAAGGGAAGGAGAGGAGGCGGGGTAGCTCTCTTTGTAAGGGAGGACTTGGACACTGTTGAGATGGAATGTGGCGATGAGGAAATTGAGTGCCTGTGGGTTAAAATCAGAGGAGCCCATAAGAAGGTAGATTTTGTGATGGGAGTCTGTTACAGACCACCCAGCCAAGGAGAAGCAGCTGATGAGCTCTCCTATAAACAACTGGGGTTTATCTCTAGATCAATGCCTCTTGTTCTTGTGGGAGACTTCAATCTTCCTAGTATCTGCTGGAAGAACAATAGAGCAGAAAGGAAGCAGTCTGGGAGGTTCCTGGAGTGTGTGGAAGACACGTCCTTGCACAGCTGGTGAATGAATCGACAAGGGAAGGTGCCCTCCTGGACCTGCTGTTTGTGAACAGAGAAGGCCTTGTGGGGGATGTGGCAGTAGGAGGACGCCTAGGACTAAGCGATCATGAGATGATAGGGCTTTCTGTTCTAGGCGAAGTGAAGAGGGTGGTTAGCAGGACAGTAGCATTAAATTTCCAGAGGGCAGACTTTGAACTCTTGAGAAGGCTGATTGGCAAAGTCTCATGGGAGACAGTGCTTAAGGGCAAGGGAGCCCATGTGGGCCAGGAGCTCTTCAGAAAGGAGATCCTAGCGGCTCAGGAGAAAGCCATCCCCATGTTCTGAAAAAAAAGCCGGCAGAGGAAAAAACCAGCTTGGTTGAACAGGGAGATCTTGAGTGATATCAAGAAGAAGAGGAATGTTTATGGGCTCTGGAAGAGTGGACAGGCCTCTTGGGTGGACTACAGGAGGGAAGTGAGATTGTGTAGGGAAAAAATCAGAAGGGCAAAGGCTCAACTAGAAATCGGTGAAGATAAAAGTTGGAAAAGTCAGTGAAAGATAACAAAAAATCTTTCTATAAATATATAAATAATAAAAGGAGGACTAGGGAGACCATACAGTCCCTGTTGGATGCAGAAGGAACAACAGTGACAGGGGATGAGGAAAAGGCTGAGGTACTTAATGCCTTCTTTGCCTCAGTCTTTAATTGTAAAGAAAGTTGTTCCCTCTGTGTACAAACTCCGGAGTTAGAGGAGCAAAATGAGGCTCCCATGGTTCAGAGAAGGTGGTCAGAGCCTTGCTAGCCCAACTAGACACCCACAAGTCTGTTGAGCCGGATGGGATTCACCCAAGGGTATTGAAGGAGCTGGCGGATGTGCTGGCCAAACCCCTTTCCATCATCTTCCAACAGTCCTGGAAGACTGGGGAAGTTCCACTGGACTGGAGGCTGGCTGATGTTGTGCCCATCTACAAGAAGGGTTGCAGGGAGGATCCAGGGAACTACAGGCCTGTCAGTCTGACCTCAGCGCCAGGGAAAGTCATGGAATAGGTGATCTTGAGTGCTATCATGAAGCACATGCAAGAGAGCTGGGTGATCAGGCCCAGTCAACACGGGTTCACAAAAGGCAGGTCTTGCCAAACTAACCTGATTGCCTTCTATGACAAAGTGACTTGGCTGCTGGACGAGGGAAAGGCTGTGGATGTATCTTTCTGGACTTTAGTAAAGCCTTTGACACAGTTTCTCACAGCATTCTGCTATGGAAACTGTCAGCCGCTGGCCTGGACAGGCGCACACTCTCCTGGGTGGAAAACTGGTTGGATGGCCGGGCCCAGAGGGTGGTGGTAAATGGAGTTAAATCCAGCTGGAGGCCAGTGACAAGTGGGGTTCCCCAGGGCTCAGTCCTGGGTCCAGCCCTGTTAAATGTCTTTATGAATGACCTGGATGAAGGCATCGAGTGCTCCCTTAGCAAGTTTGCAGATGACACCAAGGTGGGTGGAAGTGTGGATCTGCTGGAGGGTCGGGAGGCTCTGCAAAGGGATCTGAACAGACTGGACTGCTGGGCTGAGACCAACGGCATGAGGTTTAACAAGGCCAAATGCCGGGTCCTGCACTTGGGGCACAACAACCCTAAGCAGAGGTACAGACTAGGAGAAGCCTGGCTGGAAAGCTGCCAGGAGGAGAAGGACCTGGGGGTGTTGGTTGACAGCGACTGAACATGAGCCAGCAGTGTGCCCAGGTGGCCAAGAAGGCCAATGGCATCTTAGCCTGTATCCAAAACGGCGTAACCAGCAGGTCCAGGGAGGTTATTCTCCCTCTGTACTCGGCACTGGTGAGACCGCTCCTTGAATCCTGTGTTCAGTTCTGGGCCCCTCACCACAAGAAGGATGTTGAGGCTCTGGAGCGAGTCCAGAGAAGAGCAACGAAGCTGGTGAAGGGGCTGGAGAACAGACCTTATGAGGAGCGACTGAGAGAACTGGGATTGTTTAGCCTGGAGAAGAGGAGGTTGAGGGGAGACCTCATTGCTTTCTACAACTACCTGAAGGGAGGTTGTGGAGAGGAGGGTGCTGGCCTCTTCTGCTAAGTGACAGGGGACAGGACGAGAGAGAATGGCCACAAACTCTGCCAGGGGAGGTTTAGGCTGGACGTTAGGAAAAAAATTCTTCACAGAAAGTGTCATTGGGCACTGGCAGAGGCTGCCCAGGGAGGTGGTTGATTCACCTTCCCTGGAGGTGTTTAAGGCACGGGTGGACGAGGTGCTAGGGGGCATGGTTTAGAGATTGGTGGGAATGGTTGGACTTGGTGATCTGGTGGGTCTCTTCCAACCTGATTATTCTATGATTCTATGATTTGGAGTGAGCAAATTGCCAGTTTTGTTCTTTGAGTTTTTAAAATATAGTAAAGTTAAGGATGGGAAGCTTCAAGTGTAGAAGAAAGTTTGCTGTAGTGTTACCAGCCTAGTATAACTAAAGTTATACTTCAGTACCATGTATTATTTTGGGAGTTGAACTAAAAGCATGCCTGTCTGGTTGGACAGACAAGTCAGGCTAGCCTCTATAGATATTGATAGCCTTTTTCATCACTGACTGTTGCAGGTTTATCTGAAGAATTATCCAAGTTATAAAGAGCAGTGCATGTGTGCTCTTGAGTGGCTTTCCAGCTTCTAAGTGACTGAATAATGTTTGTGGCAGGAGATGGTGGATCCACAATTTTCTTTCAACAGAGGCACCTCTCCTGAGGCTCGACTGTTAAGGGACAGCACTGATGAGGAGGAGAGCACATACCAATATTTTCTGTGAGTTTTGTCTTGCCTCTGGGTCAGGCTGTTCATTGTGTCTGGAGATTTCTGTATAGCTTCTACTTTCTTTCAATAGAATAAGTGTTTTCAGTTTCCTTACAGCAGGGTTGTGTGTCTCTGCAGAAATTTGTCATGAGAAGGGAAGACCTTTGTGAGGGTGGGTTTTTTTTTCTCTTGAAGAATGAGTAGCCAAAGTAGAATAAAGCATAGAAACAGATACTGTTTTTAGGGGAGAATCCAATTTCTTCATTTTCTGCTTGTTCTTTATTTTTGATCACTGACATTTCACCACAAAATCCTAATCATGTTTCATTTTAGAAACCTCAGGATCCGCTGTGGCTGGCCTCATCGGCAGAAGGGAGACATATGAACACAAACGCAGAGGCACCAAAAGGTTCTAGCATTCTAGCTGGCTACCTCATAGTCTGGTGAAGGGAGAAAATTAAGTCTCTGGAATTTTTTTTTGGAATGTCATCTAACAGTGCTAAAAGCAGTATTTGCTGACTGGCAAAAGCAAAGTTGATAGGTAAAGAAACTTGTTGAGAAGGCTATGGATTATAATGGTAGTGGTTTTGTTGGGTTTGTTTTTTTTTTTAAAGTTCTAATATGTAATTCCAGTGACATGCTTCTTAGATATGCGTACATTTTTCATTTACATTTTGACATTTAAATTTACATCATTTTATGATCCTGTAATTTTACAGCTCATCTTACATACGCTTTTTTCAATGGCAAATTAAAATCACAGATGAAGTGCACTTAACTTGAGTAAAGAAGAAAAAAACTTTAGTGGGATGGGGGGGAAAAAAGTCATAGCACACAAACATATTCCTTGGCTGCAGGCTTGTATGTGCAAATTAGGCTCACTTATGAGAATGACCTTTTTAATTTTTTTCTTTTGCTAACAAATCCCAAGGAAAGTACATATGGCTCCTTGAAGTATTAAAATGTATCCCACTGTTGGCATGGTAGGAACACAGTTTGTAATACTTAAAAACTTGCCAGCAAACTGCAGTAAAAATATCAACTGGACTGTTGGATTTCTGGTGAAAATTTAGCAAGTTTGCTAGAAGCACTTTGACTGTGATCCAAAGTTAAGTTCTATCCTTCAGATTTAAGATAATATGATAGAAAAAAAGTTTTATTTATCTATTTTGCCATGCTCCATCTCTTAAAAGTATATAATTTTTGTAAGTCAGGTATCTTGGAAGCATTTTCTGCTTAAGTATTTGTCCTAATGATTGTCTTCTAAAAGATACTTAATAATTACACATCTATACATTAGAGATAATAAACAGCACCATTATATGTAAAGTAGTCATAAGAAAATTTTATTTGAATGCATGGTGTAATTTTGACCACAGGTAGCCAAAAAGAAGAATAGAACAGGGTGGCAGTTATCATAAATGTAAAATCTTTAGCAATCTTAGTATGTTTTCCATGATTCAAATTGTCTAGAGAGTATTTAATTCAGCATATCAAGTGTAAGCTCCTCAATTACTCAAATGATGTATGTGTAAGTAGTACAAAATATCTGTTTCTAAAATATTATAGAATTATGTAGAAATTGAAGTGAGTTTCAAGGCTGTGCAGTTGTTCTGAGATGGTAGCGCTCTCCTCAAATTCATTCAGGTTTACTTATGGGAACATTTGTAGTTGCATGTCATAAGCAGAATGTAGATAGTGTCGTTGTGGGGATTAATCAAGTCACGGCACATCAGGCAATGTGTATATTGGATTTTGTCTTTTCCACTGTCTGATGTGAACTGAACGAGGTCAGGCATAGTGTTTAGCTAAAGTAACAGCTGGGGAACTAGTGGAGGTAAAACCAATGCTAACAGGTAACTTGTTCCTGCAAGTCAGCACTCTATGAATATTGACGAAGTATCAGTTGGGGAAAACTGCTCCATAGAAGCTGGTAAATTTGGGATGAAAGTTTTAAAAGGATCCTGAAATCTGAGATTTGACTATTTTGTATAATTTTTTCTGCAGACGAGGTAGCACTGCCAGTTCTGTGCAACAGTGGTTACGTATTTTCTTGAACATTTTGGTTTTTTTCAGAAGGTGGTGATGATTTCTCTGATCCACTTTTTTTTGCTAAGGTCTTGCTTTAATTTTCTGAGCGTATTGCTAGATGTAATCCTAAAATTATATTTGTATTTCATTCCAGGGGTGCTTTATATAACTGAAAAACTAGAAGATAAAATAATAGAATACTGGAAATCATTGTCTTATTTAATAATTGTATTTGCAGACTTTTTTTTTTCCCTGAAATGTCAGTACACTTGAGAGCATAAAAAGTCGGGGAGTTGTCAGAGTTGTCAGTGAGTTATATCTTTACACAGATTCCTTTTGCCATTGACAGTAGTAACAGTTGCTTTTTGGTACAACTAAAGAGTATTTGAAATAAAAGTAGAATTATTTTCAGAAGCATTTGACATCCTTTGTCAGTAGTGGGATAGGACACTGTTGGTTTGGATAACATTCCATTGTATGGCTGCGAGCAGCATTTTGTTGATCTTCATTCCAGACAAATTAGAAATAACTTTATTTATTTTTTTTTTCAGGATAAAAGTTTAGACATTTCTGTCACAATTTTGAATTGCAGTTAATGTGAATTGAAGCATTAAGCAGAAACATTCTTCCAGGCCTTTAAAGAAGGAATAGATGTTCTTCAAAGCAAGCTGGACTTCGTGTAGCAATTTGAGTTTGCATTTTTCATGTAACAAATTTTATCATAATTTGACTAAAGTTAGGCTACTGCTGAAAATGCTAGTCGTATTCTGAGTTACTGTCAAAGAGAACTCTTAGTGTTGCGCACCACGTAGCAAAAGGTGTGCTAGGTTAGAATAAAATATCAGGTACACCTGGATAATTTACATAATAAAAAACTACATGTAAACTGCACATAAAAAAAAAAGTTATGTTCCTGCATATCACAGGCAAAGGTTTCTCCTCACTCCCACTCCACTTTTTCTCAGCAAAGCTTTACTATAAGTACTGTATTCTGTTGTCAGAGCCTGGCATTTCATTTTTATTTGCCTGTGTATCTCTTGGAGGCAGGATCACAGGATCACAGAATCACAGAACAACAACCAGGTTGGAAGAGACCCACCGGATCGCCGAGTCCAACCATTCCCACCAATCCCTAAATCATGCTCCTAAGTACCTCATCCACCCTAAACTTAAACACCTCCAGGGACGGTGACTCAACCACCTCCCTGGGCAGACTGTTCCAATGCCTAACCACCCTCTCTGTGAAGAATTTTTTCCTTACCTCAAGCCTAAATCTCCCCTGGCAGAGCTTGAGGCCATTCCCTCTCATCCTGTCCCCTGTCACTTGGGGAGAAGAGGCCAGCACCCTCCTCTCCACAACCGCCCTTCAGGTAGTTGTAGAGAGTAATAAGGTCTCCCCTCAGCCTCCTCTTCTCCAGGCTAAAAAACCCCAGCTCTCCCAGTTGCTCCTCATAAGATTTGTTCTCCAGCCCCTTCAGCAGCTTCGTTGCTCTTCTCTGGACTCGCTCCAGAGCCTCAACATCCTTCTTGTGGTGAGGGGCCCAGAACTGAACACAGGACTCGAGGAGCGGTCTCACCAGTGCCCAGTACAGAGGGAGAATAACCTCCCTGGACCTGCTGGTCACGCCATTTCTGATACAAGCCAGGATGCCATTGGCCTTCTTGGCCACCTGGGCACACTGCTGGCTCATGTTCAGTCGGTTGTCAACCAACACCCCCAGGTCCTTCTCCTCCTCGCAGCTTTCCAGCCAGGTTTCTCCTAGTCTGTACCTCTGCTTAGGGTTGTTGTGCCCCAAGTGCAGGACCCGGCATTTGGCCTTGTTAAACCTCATGCCGTTGGTCTCAGCCCAGCAGTCCAGCCTGTTCAGGTCCCTTTGCAGAGCCTCCCGACCCTCCAGCAGATCGACACTTCCACCCAGCTTGGTGTCATCTGCAAACTTGCTAAGGGAGCACTCGATGCCTTCATCCAGGTCGTTGATAAAGACATTAAACAGGACAAGACCCAGGACTGAGCCCTGGGGAACCCCACTTGTCACTGGCCTCCAGCTGGATTTAACTCCATTTACCACCACCCTCTGGGCCCGGTCATTCAGCCAGTTTTCCACCCAGGAGAGTGTGCGCCCGTCCAGGCCAGAGGCCGACAGTTTCCGAAGCAGAATGCTGTGAGAAACTGTATCAAAGGCTTTACTGAAGTCCAGGAAGACCACATCCACAGCCTTTCCCTCGTCCAAGAGTCTAGTCACTTGGTCATAGAAGGTGATCAGATTACTCTGGCAAGACCTGCCTTTCATGAACCCGTGTTGACTGGGCCTGATCACCCGGTTCTCTTGCAAGTGCTTCTTGATAGCACTCAAGATCACCCGCTCCATGACTTTCCCTGGCACTGAGGTCAGACTGACAGGCCTATATTTCCCCGGATCCTCCCTGCGCCCCTTCTTATAGATGGGCACGACATCAGCCAGCCTCCAGTCCAGCAGAACCTCCCCAGTCATCCAGGACTGTTGGAAGATGATGGAAAGGGGTTTGGCCAGCACATCCACCAATTCCCTCAAAACTCTTGGGTGGACTTCATCCAGCCCCATAGACTTGTGGGCATCTAGCTGGGCAAGCAAGTCTCTAACCACCTCCTCTTGGACCTTGGGAATCTCATACTTCTCTTCCAACCCCTGGGGTTGTGCACAGAGGGAACAATTATCCTTACTGTTAAAGACTGAGGCAAAGTAGGCATTGAGCACTTCAGCCTTGTCTTCGTCCCCTGTTACTCTTGTTCCTTCTGCATCTACTAGGGACTGGAGATTCTCCCTAGCCCTCCTTTTACTGTTGATGTATTTGTAGAAAGACTTTTTGTTGTCTTTCACAGTCTTGGCCAATCGCATTTCTAGTTGGGCCTTAGCCCTCCTGACTTTTTCCCTGCACATTCTCACTTCCTCCCTATAGTCCACCCAGGATGCCTGCCCCTTCCTCCAGAGGTCGTAGACCCTCCTCTTCCTATTGATGTCTCTTAGGACCTCCCTACTCAACCATGCTGGTTTCTTACCCCGCTGGCTACTTTTCCGGAACTTGGGGACGGCTTTCTCCTGAGCTGCTAGGAGTTCCTTCTTGAAGAGCGCCCAGCCCTCATGAACACCTTTGCCTTCAAGGAGCGCCTCCCATGGGACTTTTCCGACCAGCCTTCTGAACAGCCCAAAGTCTGCTCTCTGAAAGTTGAGGGCGACTGTTCTGCTAACCTCCTTCTTCATCTTACCCTGCACTGAGAACTCTATCATCTCATGATCGCTTTGCCCCAAGCGTCCTCCAACCTTCACATCCCCCACCAGTCCTTCTCTGTTCACCAATAGCAGGTCCAGGAGGGCACCGTCCCTTGTCGGTTTGCTCACCAGCTGTGTGAGGAAATTGTCTTCCACACACTCCAGGAACCTCCAGGACTGCTTCCTTTCTGCTGTGTTATACTCCCAGCCTATATCTGGGAAATTGAAGTCTCCCACAAGGACTAGAGGTAGCGATTTTGAGACTACACTCAGTTGTTTGTAGAAGAGCTCCTCAGCTGCTTCTTCTTGGCTGGGTGGTCTATAGCAGACTCCCATCACAATACCTGCCTGCCCATGGGCTCCTCTGATTTTCACCCAGAGGCACTCAGTCCCATCCTGACTGTAGTCCAGTTCGAGGGTATCAAAGCCCTCTCTAACATAGAGGGCTACCCCGCCTCCTCTTCTGCCCTTCCTGTCCTTCCTAAAGAGTTTATACCCCACCATGGGTACGCTCCAGTTGTACGAGTCATCCCACCACATCTCCGCAATGGCAACGACATCGTAGTCTCCTTGCCCTACCACAGCTTCCAGCTCCTCCTTCTTATTTCCCATGCTGCGTGCATTGGTGTAAATGCACTTCAGCTGGGCAGGCGTAGCTTCAGCCTTTGTAATAGGGCTTCTCCCCAACTGAGATCAGCAACTTAAATTTCCTTCCTTGGGACTTTTAATTCTGGGGTAAGTTTGCTTCTGGCGTCTTCACCTTGAGCTCTTATAAGTTTTCCGTAGGTGGTAGACACTGGAAAATCTTTACTTTCAGATTGACTGAAGAAGATTTCTCTATTTTTACCTTTCCTAATATGATGTTTGTCTTGGAAATTTTTCCTAGACGTGTATAGTGAATAACAGGTTTCCTTGTACTGTAGGCACTTGAAGTGGTAGATACACTTCTTTAAAGCAAATTGACAAGTCTGGCATGTCATTCATTTTTCCTTAAATTCTTGATTCTACTCCAAAAACGACATTTTAGTAAGGTGCTCTCCATTTTGCAGTTCCAGAGTGGCTCTTTTTTCCTCTGTTCTCACTGCTGCTTTCCACTTGTTTGCCATGCAGTTGAGGTTGCTCCAGTGGGTAGAAATGAGGCTCCTGCTTCACATTCCAGCATTGCTTCCTCTTGCCAATTTTTTCTCCTGGACTTCAGTAATTCATACAGACTAAATTCCTTTAACTCTGCCCTTCAGACTTTGGCAGCAGGCAGTCCAGGAAAAATTGAGGTGGTCAGTACCATCAACACCTTTCCTGAATAACTACATAACTTCAGTACAGCAGCTCCATGTCTGTTTTGTTTGTGTTGGTTGTTTTGAAATTGTCCATCTTTTTGTATTATGTCATATGTCAATAAAATTGTCGGTGTGAGGGCTGCATTGTCTTATGTTACACATGAAGCCTAGAATCCTTTTGAATGATACAAAACATGTTTTTGCCTTTCACTCCCCGTTCCAAATTTGGTGGTACTTTATATCTTGTGGCCCTTCATAAAATGTTGGTCTGGTTTGCCAGTCCTTTTAAAGGGACTTTGTTAAATTGAAGTCTAGTTTTTGGAATACTAGTTAAAGGTTTTACCCTTACCTGTGTACTTCCAGCTGTCTTTGTAGTTTCCCAGTTTCTTCCTTACCCTTCCTGAGGGCAGGAGTGACATGTAGTTTCTTCCAGTCCTTGGGAACTTTCCCAGATCACCATGGTGTTTTGAAGATTATGGAGTAAACTGGCAATAATACTAAGCAGTTTCTTCAGCATTTGCATCTCATTGACTTGTGCACGTAAGGTTTGTTTAAATGTTCCCCTAACCTCCTTCACCTGATAGGAATCAAGTTTATATATCAAACGTAAAAGATTAACACTGGGTTTATGTTATGGTGGATCTAAATCCCACTCTTTCCACGCTCCAGGTGTTATGATGTAGCCAGCAGGTGAACAACATTATCCTAAAATGACACAAGTGTGTTAGGATTACTTGAATGTTGGTCACAGCAGCAAGCAGTGACTTGATCCTTGAAGGCACAGACAAGAGGGACTTTTTGCCATCTGATCACCACCTCCTGAACAGGCTTGTACAACCAAACTGAATTTTATGCTAGTTAGTGTTGGGTATCTACAGTTTAAGTATTTCGGAAACTGTTGGGATTTTGGCAGAATGGACCCCACTGTTAAATTATATTTGGGTATCATTTTCCTGGTATCAAACAGCTAAATATAACAGTAACAACATAAAAATTGCGTGTGATTATCTATTGAACTTGTTGCTTAATGCAGCCCCATTTGATGTGCAGGAAGACTTCTTATCTGTAACTTAGGACATTTGTGGCTCCTCTGTGCATGCAGAATGCTTGTTATCCTCCTGATCTTTGCCAAACCTATTCACATCTTTGGTAGCTCTTCCTTTTCCTAACTGCATTATTGATTGTTTTATGAAGTTGAGTAGGTTTATAGAGCTTTGGGTTCTGTGGAGATTTTTGTGAATCTCAAGCTTATTACAGAATCACAGAATAACCAGGCTGGAAGAGACCCACTGGATCGTCGAGTCCAACCATTCCCACCAATCCCTAAATCATGCTTCTAAGCACCTCGTCTACCCTAACCTTAAACACCTCCGGGGACGGTGACTCAACCACCTCCCTTGGCAGACCGGAGCTTGAGGCCGTTCCCTCTCGTCCTGTCTCCTGTCACTTGGGAGAAGAGGCCAGCACCCTCCTCTCCACAACCTCCCTTCAGGTAGTTGTAGAGAGAAATAAGGTCTCCCCTCAGCCTCCTCTTCTCCAGGCTGAACAACCCCAGCTCTCTCAGCCGCTCCTCATAAGATTTGTTCTCCAGCCCCTTCAGCAGCTTCGTTGCTCTTCTCTGGACTCGCTCCAGAGCCTCAACATCCTTCTTCTGGTGAGAGGCCCAGAACTGAACACAGGACTCGAGGTGCGGTCTCACCAGTGCCGAGTACAGGGGGAGAATAACCTCCCTGGACCTGCTGGTCACGCCGTTCCTGATAACTGCTGTGATATTGGTAGCAGATTGGGTAGGAGCAAACCTGGAAATCTGTATTTGAGGTGAAGAAAAGCTAACTTTCTAGGTATTACTTTTGTCCTTGAGATGCTACTGCTTAGTGGAAGAAAGACCAGACTCTAGACAAATTCTCTGCTGTTTATTTTTTAAACTGCTTTGTGGGGACTTTTCTGTGCAAGCAGTGATTGAAACTGGAAAATGGCATGAATTTTAGTGGAACTTGGATCAGAATTACTGATACTTTTAATAGTTCGATGATAAAGTAATTAGTAATATTTTTAGAATACAAGTGATGCTTCGATCTAGAATGTGTAATTTCTTCTCCTGACATGCAGTCAGTAAAACTGATGTGAGGTTTGCTTCTGCCTTTCTGATATATATTTTTTTCCACTTTATGATGTGAATCCGATTAGCTGAAACACTAGAGGAATAAGTAGAATCCAATGGCAAGAATCTATGTTAGTTTACACTGCTAGTCATTAGTGCTTCAGACTTCCAGGGAGATGGCAAATCAAATGCTGTACCAGCTCAAAGGTTCTTGATACTTCCAGCCATCTATAAAACAGGAACACTTGCACATGGTGTAATATAACTATAATTCAAAGATTAAAATGCAAAAATGGTCTGCAAGAATAACCTCTGCTAATTATGACGTGATAGAGGTGAGTTTAGTGTTAGCTACATCTTCTCTGAATAATTCCAAATGTAATAGAACAAAAATATAATTATATTGTATGCTTTAATACCAGTAGTTGTAAATATGCTCACATTTCTGTTTCCTATTTGAATTAATTATTTTGATCCTTGTCAGATTCCTATTTGTGGTAGTAATGTACCCTACATGGGAAATGCTGGGAAAACATTTATAAAAGTCTGTGCCAAAGAAGTCTGACTCTATAGACTACAGTGTCTTCACTGTTGAGAGTCTTCATGTGTTTATGGAAAAAAAGGTACTAGTTAAGCATGTCAGATTTGTAGATTTTGTTGCTCAAATACGCAAGTTACTTAATAACTCCTAATACACAAGATGGAGTAGTACAGCAGTTCTATTGATATGCTGGCAAAGAAGCAAACATGACCGGTCTTTACCATCTGTTTATAATGCTATATAAAGAAGACCTTACAGGTTGCCATGGAAACCAGCATTTCCAAAACCACAAGTGTTTGCTTAAAATCTCAAGCTCTCTAAAGTCTTGTCTTTTCTGAGGGAAAAAGAATAGAAAAATCTCTAAAGTTTTTCAGTGATTTTTTTCCCTCACTCTAAAATGCTTTCAGCATTGTTGTGCTCTAGCTTGTTTCATGACTTCATAGATTTAAAGCATGCCGCTGGTAACTCTGTGAGCTTATTGGATGCTTAGCAATGGTCCAGGAAAAGGGAGCAGATGTTTGTTGTTGTTTGTGTTTATCTTTGTAAAAGGAGGTTTTCCTGTTCAGATAAACTTGCCTGATTTTCATATTGACACAGGAGTGAAAACTATGGAATGTGGGTAGAGGTCACAGTGAAAATTGTTCTTACATGAGGAAAAACCCAGATTCATCTTAATTATTAGTGTCAGACACTTGGGTCTTACTGAGAAGAGACTCTCTAGAATTAGTAATCTAGAGAAATCATCAAAATTAAGATTATACAAGTAAGAGTTATCATCGAGGCTTGTCTGTATTCTCCACTATTGGCTTATAATGGATTTCTTTTTTCTTACTTGAAATGAACCTTTGAAAAGCCTTCAGCGTGTAGTATTTTGTTATAGTGTCTGGAACATTTTTATTTCTTACTATTTGTGACTGTATGTATGCACTGCTGCCTTGCATTCTGTCCTAGTTCTCTGGTTTTTAAGGTGTTTTTCTCACCCACTACTTTATGAAAGGCTTCTGCTGTGTATAACCACTTAACTTCAGCAGGTAGTGACAAATCCATAGTTAGAAGAGATGCTGCCTTTGGACTAAAGGTGCTGGTCAATTTTCAACCACTTAAGATGATTTCTGTTTCTTTCTATTTAATAGGAAGATTTGTATTTACAGGGCTCGGTGTGTATTTGGCTTAAGCTAATGTAAGTGAAAACAATGCACTGAAAGCACCGAACTTGGAACCTCTTTTTCACTACCAGTAAAGAGTCTTCATTTTTTTTAAGGAATAAATATTTGTAACAGATTAATCTGACTAATGCTGAAGATCAGGTAAGTTGTTATTTAGAAACATTGTTGAGTACAGAAGGTTGTAAGAACTTTTAAGATTATTCTGTAATGACAATACATGTCCTAACATATTTTTATGTTGTGTTTCACCCATTTGTAAAACATGCTGTGGGCATTTTCAGTGTGAGATAATGGCCAGGAGTTGACCTATTTCATTGTTGCATTTTCCTAGTAGAGTGTATTTAATGCAAAATACATTTTCATGACAGGCTTTACAATTACAGTATTACTGAGGTGACACTGGACCTCTAGAGGTGTCTGAATTCATTAGCCTTGTGCAGCTAATCATATTTCTGTCATTCACAAAACTCTTGAAAAATATTCGTATTGCTTTCACTTAGCAGAATATTCCTGTGTCCTGTGTTCTCAAAAAGATAGTCTTGTGCTTGAGTAGACTTGTTGATATTGGTCAACATCGGGGTGCTAGATCTCCCACAAAGTTTAAATAAAGTAAATATTGATGGAGAAATCGGACACACAGAAATTGGGCTTCTGTTTAAGTATTTGTGGTTAGAAAAATAAGGGTGCCAGACCTGCAAGCTACCGCTGGTCAGAGTAATTGCACACAGACACTAAACTGTATTTTTCGGTATTAGCTTGCCTACTATCCACATCACATTCCGAGATCAAGTCAAACATTGACTAGGAAAACCAGCAGAAACTGGCAGTTGGTTTAAAAATACATTCTGGTGGTTTTGTGTAGTGTTTTTATTGTCATCCTTAAGGTAGTCCTTTTTGCTCTGCCCATACCACTCATCAGATCTAATGGCTGGAAGGTAGAATTATTTTTAAAAAATCAAACAAACCCAACCTTTTTTTCTGATTAATCAATATCTTTGAGATAAATCTCTAATTATGCTGCCCGTTACTTTTGTAGCGGTTTTTTTTCATGTCCATTGTAGTCTGTTTTCAGATCTTAAATGATCATGCAACCTAAACCCAGCTATTTTGAAACTTTAGTTTGTTGTGCATCTTCATTCAAGTGATAAAGTTGATGGTTCCGTTCTTACCAAGCAAAACTTTTTCCTCGTTGTCCTCAGCTGTCATAGTTTTTGTAGAAAGTTGAGAGTTCAGATATGATGAAACAAGTAACCAAGACAAAGCATCGCTATTTGCTTTGCACTCACCTCAAAATCTATAGTTTCTTAAACTTATCTTTATGATAAGATTTGATTTTTGTGGGATCTTGTCCATTTGAATCTTCACAATGTTATTTAACCTCCCAACCTTTATAGTTTCCTAGAAGGATCCATCTTTTGTAATAATTACTGTCTTTAAAAGGTTGTTGGAATTTTCTTCTTGGAAGTGCTACTGTATGCGGAATACCGTACATGCAATATACTAATGCCTGAAGAAATAGGTACCTGTAGCAACTCCAGAAGGAATCAGTCTCTCTTCTGATCTTGAAGGGTGCTCTGGCTTTTCCTATAAATCCTTCAACAAGTTGTATCTTAAGACTTTCTCTTATGATAAATTAGTTCTGGGAGTGGTGCAATTGACCCCAAGTTCTGTGTGCCTCCTGCTGTTCAAAAGTGTGGATTTTTTATGCTCAGTCCCTGGGATGTTGACATTTAGTAAGCAGTGGAGTGATGAAACTTTGCGTGACATTTTTCACCTTTAATTAACAAATATTGCTTGTAGTAAATAAATTCCTGTGAAAACTGAGCAGTTATTTTCTGCTCTGACAAAGTCATTCAGGTTGGAAAGGGTCTTATGAGCTCTCCTCAGGAGCTTCCTGTTCTAGAAGGTATGTTCCTGCAACTTTCTTCCAAGATGAAGCAACCAAGATTCTCTTTGTTATGTTTCTGTTCAGTTTGTGAAGAAAATATTAAATATTTTTAAGACACACATTCAGTGGATTTCTGGGACTCATGAATGCCTATATTTCCTATAAGCTGTATTTTAAGTGTACATTAAGTGATCTTTAGACACCCTCTCTAGATGAGTAGGTGCCTGAGAATAAATGCAAGAAAACCTACTCTAATATGTAAAGTTCTTTGCATCGTTGTAAGAGACTGTTATCGAACTGCTTTGGCTCAACACAAGCTGTCAACCACAATGATATCTTGTAAGAGCCACCAACCACGGAGATGAATTGTCCCCAACGGAAAAACCATGGCATCCACCCAAAGCGAGCTTATCAAGCTGAACATCAGGGCATGCACACATGGAGGCCTGGAAATAGATGGACTGTTTGACATCCACCCGAAGATCAAGCTGAACACCTGGGCATGACAATGCCTTCCTGGAAATGGGTGAACTGTTCGGGGAAATCGTGGGGACTGGGATAAATGGAGGAGCCTCTTGCTGCTTCGTTGCTCGATGAACTCAGGGTGCTCGGCTGCTTTGTTGCTCAGTGAACTCGAGGTGCTCAGCTGCTTTATTGTTCGGTGGACTCGACCTTGTGTGTGTTGCTGCATGTGCCCTCTCCCAGTCTTCCTGGAGCTTGGGGCATCATCGTTACTCCATGGCTGTGTCTTCATCATCACCTGCACCGAGACCGATCCAACAGGACATCACTGGATTAGTGGTGGTGGTGGTAATTAGGTTGCATCTCTACCGTCTTCTTGCTTAGGGATTCTAACTTTTCCTTTCTTTTCCTCTCTGTCCTATCGCTGTTATCAGTTGTTAAAGAAGATAAAGCTCACAAGATTGTACAGCATCTGACCCCAGTTGAGTCTTAATCTCGGTCTCTTGGTATCATTTAAGAACCCTCCCTGATATTGGATCGGGCAATCGTGAAAAATTCTGTGGCTTTTGTGGAACTGAGCATTTTGAGGCCTGTTTTTCAATGAAGGCTTTGTTTGTGAGCCATGAAATATTCTTCAGAATGCCAGCCAAATAGAAGCACGGATCCAACACTTTCTGTCAAGTTATTGAGCAACTATGCTTATAGAGGTACAGCTGTGAACCTACAGATTTTAGGCAAATATATTCTCACTGGGCCACAACTATTCCTCTTTTGCACATGACCAAGTTACCATCTTGGTGTAGCCTCAACTATCCAAGCATCACATCATGTCATGGTCGAAATTATTCAAGAGTTGCTTTGTATCATAAATGAAGGCTGTGCTACTTCTACATTGCCTTTTTAATTAGAATTTTATTTTCTGTCAAGTCCCTTCCAATCCAAACCATTCTATGATTTTTATGTGTTTGTGTTTTGTTTGGGTTTTTTTTTTTTTGGCTTTGGATGAAGGGACAGGCCTCTGTCTTCTTCATACCAGAGTCCTTTTTGGGTTTTGTCCATGAAGTCTTGTGTTTCTTTGTGATTGGCTTCACAAAGCAAATGGGTTGAGGCCCCTCAGTTGCTCAGGGGCGGACA
Source organism: Clamator glandarius (assembly GCA_033459285.1). Classification (NCBI taxonomy): domain Eukaryota; kingdom Metazoa; phylum Chordata; class Aves; order Cuculiformes; family Cuculidae; genus Clamator; species Clamator glandarius. Next base: position 3,393,135 of record JAUNZM010000119.1, on the reverse strand, counting down.
GAGGGGAAGGGCTATTAGGAAGACCTCCCTTGTCACCTGCCCCAAGGCCACGTTCCTGCAAAGCAGGACAGGAAGGTCAATTCCCCAGACAGTTACACAATGGTAACACAAACCTGGTTTTCAGGTAAAGAAATTTCCTCAGTCATGAAACTTATTTTCTGTACAGAAAGATGTGTTTAGTTGTCCAAGCCTAGGAATAAGTTTCTGGAATGCACATGTTCTTGTCTGCGGTCTCCAGTGGGCTTTTAAGTTGCCATGACTTGTGGGTTTCAGAGCATCCCTCCTCCTGTCCTTTCCTGTCAGCTGGATATTTAATTTAAATCCTGGTTTTAAATTCTGTTCTCCCCATATGAAGTAAGTTTGCCTTCTTTCCCCCTAACTGAACCATTCTCAAAGCACACGTCCTGACAAAGCTGATCCCCCTCTACAGATCTGGATGTGGACATTGCAGTCGACCAGGGCTTTTAACATTTTAAAGGTGGGTTGTGCAGAAGGGGATTTAATATATACTTAAAACTTGAGTAGCAGGTGAAAATAAGTCACTAGGCTGCTGTTAGCTGTATACCTAACATATAAAATTGAATGCTCTGAGTATTTAAATGTATACATGTGTGAGTGTGATCATATGATCATATAGTGTATCCTATGATTCAGATAAGTGCATCTATAATCCATTGGTTTAACAACTGTTTAAAAAATGAATATGTCAGAGAGTTTTCTCTTATTTACTGCTGACAAGTCATTAATAAAGCAAATTGGATAAAAGCCCTGAGGCTGGTAGAACTCTTGCATTTCTAATAAGGAAGCTGACAATCTTGCCGAATAGCTCCATGCCTTACCTCTAGTGCTACATATAGAATTGTCAGTTATAATTAATTTTGGAAAAGTGTTTTGGCTTTGTTTTTTTTTTTAAATGCACTTGTAACTGTGAGTGCATCCTGATAACCCTTCTGTATTCAGCAAAATAGATGTTGCTTTCCCCAGGTAGTACAGATTTAAAACTGTATTTACTGTGTCACAGCTGGGATTGTTGGTTTGAACAGAGGGGTTTCTTTTTCAGAACGGCTTGTATTTTGATGGAAAACTGGCCTGTGTTTTCAATGCTGTTATCCTAGGCTTATAAATCTTCTTCATCAGCATAATTGATTTTGGTTGTGTTACAGGCTTTCCCAGCTGCTTTTTATTAGAGCTGTGTGAACAGGTGATTTTTTGGGTTTTTTTTTTTCCCTTTTGTTTAACATCTGAAGTGGAAAGGTAGAGGAATGGCTGAGCACCACCCCATGACTCTCCCTATTTTCCTTCCCCTCCTAGTAAACAGAGCTTGTGTATGACCTGAAACAAAACAATTGATCCTGTCAGTGGGGCACTTTCAATAAAATGCATGGAAAGGAAGGGCAAAATTGCCAGCAGGGTGGGGAGGGCAGTGATCTGTTCACTTCAGCCCCTACCAGCAGGTAGATTACACACCTGGGTGACATTGGAGGGGCTCCCGCTGGTCTCTCCTGTTGGGAATAAATGATGAAAGGGCTGCAAATCCAACAGCTCTTGTTTGCTTCAGTCGTGAGCAGAACATTTGGGAATACTAAAAGCATTTGAACATTTAACAACCCCTTTTTGACCCTTCCAAAATATCCTATCATGTCTGTTTTTATTGGAAAATCGTTCTGTATTCTTGGTGGCTAAATCTGAGCTAGCACTGCTGCTGAGAAGTGTGTTCTCTTCTGCTACACCTACTTGCAGAGTCAGTTGACTTCATGGTTGCCTGTGGGGTTTTTTTTTTGTTGTTACTCCCATTTGGTACCATGAAATTTCCCCTGTGCCCATCTCTTCCTTACAGTAGCTGCTGTCTTTGCCATATTCCCTCTTTATTGTTTAATTTCAGAGCTTAATTTAATGAAAAAAGTACTAAGAATGTTAACTGGTTTTGTCTCGTGCGAATAATTTAAAAATCTATGCAGTATTTAAACAAGCTTGCTCAAAAATATGAATGATGCTTGCAAAAAATAGTCAATTTCATTTTTTATAATGAAAGTATAAATTACTGATGGAGTCAAACCTGAAAACTCTGGGAGATTAATATTTTAACTGCAAAGTCTAATGAAATGGCTGCACATGTGGAGAAATGCACAGAGCATTAAGTGAAATCCTCATGTTTGCTTGATTTATTCTCTGCAGCAGATGGACTCTGGTAGTAGGAGGTGTAATTTGCAGCACATTAGCTATTAGCCAGTGTCATTGCTTGAGTGGGTGGTGTGAGTCTCTTGTGCCTGTACGGTGTTGTATTGCGCATGTGTCAGAGCCAGGCACTTCTTTCCTCGGCTGCAAGATGAATATTTTGTCAAGTGTTCTGTACTTAAAACTGTGAATCTGCCAGTTTTCAAATGGGTTATTCTGTCACACAGATAACATCTAGAGTAAATGCTTTTGGGATTTGGAGGGGTTTTTCTTTTTTTATCTTGAATCCTTAATATTTTGCAGAACGGAATTGTAGAAGTATTTCACTTTACCTATCTTTTTTGTTATGCAGTCCCCTGAAAATGAAGTATGTAATTTGCAAGATACCCAGCCTGTAACTTAAAGCATGCAAAATTGTGCTAATGTTTCTTTTAGGGTACCTTGTGCATATATTCGTGTTCAGCAGAGGTTTTCCAAAAGAGTCTCAGCTTGATGTGTCTCTTTTCTGTGTGCATAATTTCACTTGGGTTGCTTTTAGTTCACTTTCTTTTCCCAGAGGCACCTGTCTCCTGCCACATACCCATCAAGACTAATTGCACCATTTGGAAGACTTTTGTGTAGCTGTTACTTGTGCAGAATACCTCCTGGGAGCTTAATTCAGAATGTGAATGTGACTCCTGAAGCCATGTCAAGTAGCTGCACTGGTTTCTGGTATCTAAAGGATGATCACCATAGGCTTTATTTGTTTCTACACTAATGCGGTTTGCTTTAGTGTGGATATGTTACGTGTCAGTAGCACACCTTCAGTCATGTTTTTGATGGAATTGGACTTTGACTACTAAGTTTGGTAATTCATAGAAAATCCTGTCTGAAATTATATCTAAACCATATGTAACAAATAGGCTCTATGATTAGGAGTAGAAATGGCAGACATGCTGGTCCTCGTTATTACGCTATTTCATTTACATGTCCTGTTCTTCCTTTCCCCACATGCAGCTGCACTTCTGGTTAATGGTTCCCTGCTAAGAATTCAAGGCATTTGTTGTAGCAGTGTTGCTACTCCCCTGAACAGCTCTGAACACTTGGTTTTGTTACTACTGTGAAACTGAATATTTTCAGCACAGGTAACTTTCTGCATCTGTTCCTTACCTAGTCTGAATCTGGTAAAAGCACAGCAATGCTTCAGTTCTAGTGCTGTCAGTCTAGACAGAGGCTAATTTAAAGGCCAGCACTTTATAATCGTGTGGTGAATACCTTTCTTCTCTACTTCTGTAATACACTGTCCCCTGGCAAGCTGTGGAGCACTGGGCATGAAAAAAACCCAACAGTGTTCTGATTGTTAAAAGTATCAGCAAAATTTGCTGCATTTGGGTTTTTTTAAAAAAGAGCATTATTAATTTCTCATGGGATCTTGCATTTTGTCAGCATAGCTGTGTGGGAAAAACCAATTTTTCCTAAAACCACTTTTCTTTAAAAATAATGGAATTGTAAATAGTGTTAGGGAAATATATGTGTAATTTGTGTGCTTGTAAGTAATGTTGTTAACTGAAGTTCAAGACAGAGAAGTATTTATACCACCACAAACAATTATCAATTCTGTGTACAGGATGCATACACACTATGTATTATTCATTACATGTATTTTCTGAGTGTTTTCCCTGAGTAGTTTTGTGTTCATTGTGGCTCTGACTTTGGAAATCTATAGATTTTTTTACGTGTTTAACTTGCTTTGCTGCATTCTCTTAACTGTGTAGTGGAATCTGGGAAGAAAGGGGGTTTTTTTTGTACTTAGTGTGCGTAAAGATAGGCACGTTACAAATTCACAGAATGCTGAAGGCAAGTAACTATCCTCTCCTCTTTAAAATACCTCACTCTATGTACCCTTTATGCAAACTATGGGTGGACGTATGGGACGGCATCATGTGCTCCCAGGGAGAGTTAAGCTTGCCTGGGATTGAGTGATTGGGACGTGCTGCCGGACTGGTCTGCAAAAATAAATCATTGCCTGCTCTGGGAAGTTATACAGTATCTTCCTTTCACTGGTTCTTATGCTATTTTATGCACGGTTTGGTTGGTTTTTTTTAAAGGAACTTTGAGGATGGAAGAAGTGAGAGCTGGTGGCTCTGTGGCATGATTTCTCCTCAGGAAGTTATACTTGGATCTTGTGCTAAAATCTGTGCTGAATGTCTACCACTAAAATATTGATTATCCATGTTCTCCTAACTTTCAGATGCATTGGCTTATTTTAATATAGCTAGCAAGGTAATGTGTTAATTAGTATGTGTATTTTACTGCTCTGTTAAGAGATAGTAATATTTAATTGCATTATTGCAGATTAGGATTGGTGGCTGGTGCTTCCTTCTGGCTAAATTTCAGCTTTGACTGCAAATATTTGGTAGCCGCTTGGTTCTTAAAACCTCAAATAGTTGAACCAAACTCTGTTACTGCCTGAGGCCATACACCCTTTCCCTTTCTTTTGGAAATGTAGTTGATACCTTCTCTAGCAGCACAGCTGCCCACGTAACTGCAAGTGTGGGGTGTAGTGCTGCTGGGCTTAGTATTCCCTAGCCCTAACTTTTCCTGTGTAGGCCTGCCTTTTAGTGCACAGGTGAAGCAAGTGGGATATGGGGATATTAGAAAGGCACAGAACAAGAAACCATAGCCTTGCTTGGCTCATTAGACCACATCAGAGCTACAAATGTTGTGGGTTGTGGTAGATAGCCATACTGGCCTCCTCTTATGTTAATTGTTAGTGTTTGAGGGCTCTAGCTGCACCAAGTGTGAGCTCAAGGCTTCTCTGGAGAGGGAGGCATTAGTCTGGAATCCGTGGATGTGTGAAGGTCAAGCCCAGTAGCTGTCTCATACCACTGACCTGGGCAGACCCTCTCATTCTTCTCCAAGAGCTTTTTGAGATGTATAGTTTGGGCCATTTCCCATCACTGTAGGAAAGGTTGTAAAGACTCAAGGGAAAAGGTGAGGTTTTGTTTCTGTTTTTTTTCAGTAGCACAAGAGCTTTCACACAGAAAGGTGCTATTTACATAATTTTTTTTTAATGTTTATGGGCAGCCTGTTCCAGTGCCCAATGACCCTTTCCATGAAAAATATTTTCCTAATGTCCAGCCTGAACCTCCCCTGGTGGAGCTTGAGGCCATCCCCCCTTGTCCTGTCCCCTGTCACTTAGCAGAAGAGGCCAGCTCCCTCCTCTCTACAACCTCTCTTCAGGTAGTTATAGAGAGCAATGAGGTCTCCCCTCAGCCTCCTCTTCTCCAGGCTGAACACCCCCAGCTCTCTCAGCCGCTCCTCATAAGGCCTGTTCTCCAGCCCCTTCACCAGCTTTGTTGCTCTTCTCTGGACTCGCTCCAGAGCCTCAACATCCTTCTTATGGTTGAGTCACCTTCCCTGGAGGTGTTTGAGGGATGAGTGGACAAGGTGCTGAGGAGCATGGTTTAATATTTGGTAGGAATGGTTGGACTCAATCTGATGAGTGTTTTCCAGCCTGGTGGTTCTATGATTCTATGTCTCTGCAAATGAAATAGGATACTGAGGGTATTCTTACATTGTGAAGTGGTCCAAATGTAATTAGAATAATTCAAACTTAAAGTTGCTTCTGATATTTTCTTTCTTCAAATGTACTTCCAAGATCAACAACTTAGATTTTCATTCAGGTGTTTTAAAGACAGTTCTGTTTTGATTTCCTTCAGTTAATTAGGGCTGCAGTTATGATCTGAAATAAAATTAGTTGAAGAGCTTAGTAATCTGTGATGTAACTCTTCATATGACTTATTTAACAAATAAAGATAACAAAAGATATAGGCTCTTATTTATTGGAATTTAGTTTATAAATTTAATAGTGTCCAGAATGTACTATTCTTTTTTCTAGATATTTCAGTTTATGGACATAGGAAGTAGGAAGCAGCATGACAAGGACAGGAAGAAGAATACAACTGAAAGCATTGCAGTCAAGAAGGAAAGCTAAGCTTGCTTTAAAACAAGTTAATTTCTGAGATGCTATGTCTAAGTGGTCATTTAGAATTGTGGTTGATGTGTTTTTTTCGGGGCAGTTTTATTCTGACCCCAGATTTAAAGATGCATCATTTGAAACAGTTCTCTTTTCTAACTTTTATGTCTTTTATTAGTTTCTGCCAAGTCTTTTCCTGGTGTACTTAGACATGTTGTATGTATTGTGCAGTATATTCATAACCACTCTTATCTAAACGTTTTTCCTTCAGCAGGCTATAGATTTTAGTTGTACTTTTCCTCCTTTCCCTTTCTTCTCTTGAAGTACAAGGCTTCTTTGGGGATTTTTGTACTTCAAACAATAAAATGAAAGCTCTTATGTTCCTGTCACAGTAGATCCCATTGAATTGTTCTGAAATACTCTTTTCATGACATGACATGAAACAGAACATAATCTTCTCCTTGGCAATAAACAAGATTTAATCCTCAATACTTGCTTTTCTCTGCAATAGTAGTATTTCATTGTAACTGTCAGGTAAAGGATGACAAAAAATCACGATTAATAATTTCAGCTTATTTCCATGCAAGTGTGTCTATTAAAAACTTGTTGAAATGATGGCAGCCTGAGATCTGAGTCTGTGTCTCTGCTTTGGTATGACCAGTGAAAATGGATTGGGAAAACATGCTTTTTCTTCTTTCTTTTTTTTGCAGGGGGTTTGTGTATGATAGCCGAAATAATTTACAGATGCGAGGTTTGGTCGTGTTGCTAATTTCCAAGGCTGCTGGACCCAGCACAGCAGATCTGTCTTTTCAGCACAACATGGTCAGTGGAATTTATTCCAGGTATGTTGTAACTTCCTTTAGCCAGGTACACCAACGTACAAGTGTTGGGCAACTTAATGGTGCTATTGAAGTGTCTTAAGTGGCCTGTTCAGTTGTTAAGGAAGATCAGTACTAACCTAATTACAAAACTTTGTTCCTCAGGATTATTATAAGCCTTCCACGGAGAAAAACATATCCTACTTTCTGTATATAGCTCTTATAATACCCATGCCTATGTCTTAAATGTGGCTTTTGGAGACAACCTAATTAAAAACATTTGGATCAAGATAGTTAAGGTTAATGTTAGGAGATAATAGGAGGAAAAAAAAAAAAAGTAGACATCCTAGAAAAATATTTTTGGGTATTTTTGTTTTGACTTACTTGAGTGTTACTCAGGTACACCTACTTGCTAGAAATTTCAGAGTCATATTACCAGTCTTGTGTAATACCAATTAGTTTCACTGATCACATACTTTTTGCTATAGCCCCTTTGAAGGATATTTTCCCACGAGACAGCAATGCAGAATAAAGTTTTTACCTCCCACGTGTCACAGCAGAACTGAGCCTACCATTAAGTTCCCTTAGGCTCTTGCTGAGATAATTCAGCTTCATCAAGCTCCTAAATATTTTTTTAAGTATTTGAACTGAATTACTTACTACTAGTAGCAACCGCAATCAATGAGTGGTTGCTCTCCTTCGTATATTTGACGGGTAACTGTTCCACTGAAGTAATAAGTGAGACTTTGTTGAAAAATTTTAAAATTTGAATTTTTAAAATATTTTTGAAAAGTGGTGAGTGTTGCATGGTTGAGGGAACAGACTGTTGTATTTTCAATTAATTGTCTTTCTGACCACTGTGATGTATTAAATGAAGATACACAACATTAATAATGTGTTTGTATCCTAATTTTTTTAGAACTGTAAAATTGAAAAGACCGGAGGTGTTACTTTCAGATACTACATATCTTTGAACAGGAGGAAAACATTTATAAATGGGTACAGACAGAAATAAAATAAGAGGGGAAAAAAGACAAGGTTATAGAAGAGGCTTGTTATGGAGAGCTGTCCCCTTAGCTCTCTAATTCCAGTCTTATTTTGTTTCATCCTTAATATCCCCTTAGGGTTGTCAAATTTATATTTATATGCAAATGATTTAGAAAAGCATAATTCTAGTAATTCTGTATGAAAGCATAATTCTAGTTAGTTAATTATGGCACAAGAAGTGTTTTAGTTTGTTTCATAAGTGATTAAAAAAGTTTACATTAAGTATGCATCATAAAAGGAGAGAAAAAGCATTATTTTTTGGTAACTGAGTTCTTGAGTATGATGATTCTGACCATGGAGGTAACATTGGAGCATTTAAAGCTGCCGTTGGGAAGGTGACAAGTGGAAGTATTCATTAAGGAGCAAATCAAGACCTTGAATTCATAATGAGCCAGTTGGTGTAAACGGACATTACTGGAACTATTCCAGTCCTACCAGCTGAAAATCTAGCCTAATAATCTAAGTTTGAGCAAGTCAAAAGCCATTATAGTACCTGGTTTGGAGTTGCAAAGTTACTCCAAATATGAAGCAGTTTTGAATACACCCACACAGGTTCACTTAAGGTTCATTATTGTCTGCAAAAGTGATAACTACAGAGTTGTTAAATTAAATGGATTTTCAATTACTCTAATTCTGTAGCATGGTGTAAATATGAGCAAACTGATGCACAGTAGGAGAACACCGATGCATTGTTTCATTTTGTGCCAAAGTGGCCAGTTCTTGCCCTGCAGTGAAGTCACTGTGGGCTTTGACTTTGGACTCCTTTATTTATTTAAGGTACCTTTCCAAATATGCTCCACTGTATAAAGCTAAGAGAACAGGCAGCTTGTAAAACTGTGATCTTAAAGGGGTTTTGTGATTGTTTTATTTATTACAAATAAGTGGTTTACAAACTGTTTTCTCCTAAATAAGAACACAAAGACATAGTTTTCCATTAGTACGTTTTTGTCTGCTATATTGGTTACAGTGTAATTACGTACGATGTGTATATTAGACATACATATTGAAGGCAAAGTATATCCCTCAGTGATATGAAGTGAAGAAATACGCTTAATCCTTTATTGTTCATATACGTCTCCAGCACTGGAATGTATTTTTTGGAAATAGGCTCTTGCAGATTTTCAACTCAGCTGTAAACTATACAGCTCTTTTTGTTGCCATGCCATATAATTACTTCATCTTTATATATAATATTTTGCTGGAAATATTATTTCTGGCACTGTAATGAGGATCTTCATTGCCTGATACTTACGTGCTGTGAACGTTATATTGTGAACTGTTAGCTAAGTTAAGGCTCACTTGATTTTAGGGTACTTAGTAGTGATTAATTAATAGTATTCCTGAAATCCGAGCATGAGCTAAGTTGTTCCAGTATTTGTCAGTGATTGCATCAACTCAGTCTTTCTTTTCCCACTGTTTGTATTGGAACCAGCTCTTCTGCTCTTTTTAAATATTCAGCCCCACAGAGGATAGGGAAGTTACATCAGGCGGCTATATCTGGTACTACATTAAATATACGATATGTGACCAGGAGAATGTAGCAGTTGATAGTTATTTAACTTAGAAACCACAAAAACACATTGTGGAGTTTTTAATCTTGGAATCTGGCATGTTCTGTGTAACCTCTTCTCTCTGTTTCATATTCTTGAATCACAATATAATGACTGTAATTAAACCAGAAAGACACCGAGAGCTGAATTTGGAATAGCAATTTTTTTTTTAAATCCTATTCTCCTGTTCTCTAGATGTGTCAATTCATGGGACAATTGACCTAAATGTATAAAAATAGATCAGCTAGCTACTTAGCTGGCATCTGTTTTTTACTGGTACACAATGGAACAAAACTGATGCCTGCTACCAGCAAGCAATCCTTTCCAGAATAATGAGGACCACAATTTAGGTAGTTACAGAAACAGGACTAGCATAGTTATATGGTGCTGCCTCTGGCCGACATTGCCTCCAGCTCTAACACTTCATAATTTTGCAGGAGACGTGATCTGCCTGCATTAAGCTGGGGGCATGGAGGTCATTGTATGCAAGGATATCACAGTAACTGCTGGATACCTTATGAGCCATGCTGAAGATAAGGGAGGAAGTGTAATGAAAGCCTGCTTGGCATGCTTTACTCTGTACAGCCACCTCCCTGTCATGTTGCCAGCAACCTGACTTTATTCCTATTGGCAGGGAAAAGAACCTGGCTTTACCTCCAGCTCAGCACCAGTGATCCCAAAAGAGGATGAAGAGAAGGAACAGCATGATGAACAGCTCTATTTCAGCTACTGGACACATTTCCTAAAGTTTAAACTCTCTGCTGATCTCTTAGCCTTTAGGAAAATATTTCCTTTGCTACAGAAATGTTGCAAATGATGAAGTGCAGCGCTCACTACAGAGTGTGCAGGCAGTATCACGTAAGGGCCAGTGCCATTGCCTCTACTCCAGCGAAGTGTGCATCCCATATTCCTTTGAAACTCTTTCCTGCTCTCATGCCAAAGAGAAAGGAAAACTCACATTTAGGCAGATTCTAAGTAGTTTATCACGCTGCTAGTATCAGAGAACATCTTAGGTGTGACACAGGAGCCTAGAGCTTTAGAAGAGCTTCATAATAAGAGCTTTGAGAAGCATTTCCTAACTGGTGTTTATACTAGAGTCTGATACTCCTCTATGTTGCCTTCCTTCAGAGCAAGACTTGCTTGGATAGCCAAGTATACAGCTTTCTTTTCTTTGCTGCTGGAAGTAAGGTTTTTAATTGAAGCTCCAGGATCATATAGCTTCTGAACACTTACAGCTTTATGCTTCATCATTGGAGCTAGATTCTTATAGTTGAAGATACCAAGGCTGGCTTGGTATCTGTCTCACTAAATAGCCAAGGGAGTATTTTTTTCTGTTCACGTGGCAATGTCAGACACTACTGGCTGGGGACTGAGGAATCTCCTTGGCTTTATACTGAGTAATGAATTCCTGACATAGCCTTTATATTGCAGCTTAAAATGCAAGTGACGCCAAAGAACCAGACTTATGCCATCTCTTCCAGTTTTTGTCCTTGGCTCTGGTACAGCAAGTTATTTTCTTCTCTCTATCATGTTTTGCATCTTTTTTTCTGGCCTTAGTGCGAGTTTCAAAAATACTCTCTAATACTGACATCCATTGAGTCAGCTCTGAAGATTTCCTTGGATGCATGTCAGATTTAAAAAAAAAAAAAATCCTTTTTTCAGTCAAATCTGCCTGTGCATTCACACGGTGATGAATTCTGTGGTCATTGACAAGCAAAGACCTTTCTGTGCCACCACACTCAGCAACTGTTTGTCTGTGTATGTATAATGGAATATAGATAGTGCTATTTCATATCTGTACTAAAACCTGGTAAGCTCAGCAAGAGATTGCTGGATTTGTGCTATGGAAACGGGACTCTGTTCATGCTTCTTCTACCTCAGAATGATGCAGCTCCAGGAATTCATCACTTGCAAGATGAATGTGCCTTCCTACGAGAAGAAGGTGTTCACTTAGATAAACTTGTCTCTGGGTCAGAATCCTTTCTGCTGTTTGCAAGAGTGCTGGTAGTACTGTACTAACAGTGACCTGACCATGAACATACACACTTTTTACTTCATGTTTTAGTAGTGATTTTGGAACCAGCATTGATGTTGCTTCCAACAAAAGCCTGGTTTAAGTGGAAGTAAGCAGCAGGTGTCAACTCTGTGTTGTGGTAGGTCTTTTGCTTATTGGGTTCTTGTAGTAATTCTTACTAAGTGCCCTGGGAATGCTTTGTTTGGAGATGTCCATGCACATACAGGTCACGCAGTCTGATTTCACATGCTTTTCATTATTGTGGCTATACCAAAGTCATCTTGTTCTCACCTTCTCTAAAGAAACATTGGTTTACATCTTAAAGGTCTCCAAGAAATACCAGTTCTTAAACAGCAGGTTAAGTCATCCATTGGTTGCTTTCCTGGACCCCTCACCACAAGAAGGATGTTGAGGCTCTGGAGCGTGTCCAGAGAAGAGCAACGAAGCTGGTGAAGGGGCTGGAGAACAGGCCTTATGAGAAGTGACTGAGAGAGCTGGGGTTGTTTAGCCTGGAGAAGAGGAGGCTGAGAGGAGACCTTATTGCTCTCTACAACTACCTGAAGGGAGGCTGTGGAGAGGAGAGAGCTGGCCTCGTCTCCCAAGTGACAGGAGACAGGACGAGAGGGAATGGCCTCAAGCTCTGCCAGGGGATGTTCAGGCTCGACATGAGATAAAAATTCTTCACTGAAAGGGTCATTAGGCAATGGAATGGTCTGCCCAGGGAGGTGGTTGAGTCGCCTTCCCTGAAGGTGTTTAAGGTGCAGGTGGATGAGATACTGAGGGGCATGGTTTAGAGATTGGTGGGAATGGTTGGACTTGATGATCCGGTGGGTCTCTTCCAACCTGGTGATTCTATGAATTGTAAAGAAGTCAGGAGGACGTAAGCATCATTGTAAGGACAGAGGACATACTATTCTTTGCAGTTCCATCTAGTTTACTCACAGCTTTTCTTTGCTAGATATGAAAAAAAAGCTTTCATTCAACTTAATTTCCTTGTCCTGAATTCAAAAGAGCTTTACAGCATCTTCAGAGAAAGTCCCTTCCATTACCCTCCTTTCAGGGTAAACAAGGTGCTAGTACATCTAAGTTCACAGGATAATTCAAGTTGGAAGGGATCTCAGGAGGTCTGTAGAACAACCTCCTGCTCAAAGCAGAGTAAGCAGTGAGGTTAGACTCATCTAACTTTCTCCACAAAGGTCAGGTCTTTCAAGAACGTATTTTCATTATCACCTTGTCAAGAAGACTTTTTAAACAGATGAGTGAACTTTCTATCTCCTGCCTTTAGAGTCATGCTCTGAGCTTAATGCTGTAGTTGGTATGCATTTGTGAATATGTAGCTTACAAGAGGCCACACTGGCATTGGCATAATCTAGCTTGGCAGGTGTCCTTAAAGTCATTTGAGAGCTGAAACATCCAAAGAACTTTCCATCCCAAGATTTTCAGAATTAGTATCCTGGGCTGTGTCAAGGCCCTCTGTAAGAAGTGTAAAGGTCTTGTCTGTCTTGGGGATATACCACCAAAAGTTGCTGTGTGTTAGTGGGGACACTAGGAATCTCTTCCATTTCTCGTAGGTGACAGCTTGCCATCTGCAGCTCTGTCTGTATTTTCTCCAAAACCCATGCCGTGGCATGCAAAACAGAGGTGATGCTGTGCTCGTTAGAGCAGTCTGTAATTGCTGTATGCATGAAAGGCAACCAGGCTGCCTCTGGGAAACTGAAGCTATGTGAATGATGATTCTTGGACAAATTCAGTCTGTAAAGGTGAAAATGGACTAGGGTAGTTGAAAGCATAGAGGTTATGTACTGTTTGTAGTATGCTTTTGAGACTTGCAGCCTGCACACATTTACACAAATGGACATTGGTTTGTTGACAATGCTTGTGTCCTGGACTGCTGTTGAACCAGGGGGGTTTATGGTTGAGAGGGATCTAAAAAGGAAACGCTCTGCTTCATAATATTTAGCATATGTACTTAGCATAATAGCGTATGAGGTGTGAGCACACCTTCTCTAGAGATGGAGAAAATATAAAACATATTCCAGTTTGAGTGATAAACAGAATAAATGCTCCACAAGAGTGCGTACCTTGAGCTCTGCATTTCCTGAGGGCTCCAGATATTGGCAAGGAGACTCTGTCCTGTCCTTGTGAACGCAACCAAACAGCTGAGAGATAATAATGCTGTTCCTGACTCAAAAGACTGTTGCATCTTTAATTTGGGTAGATAACTACAACAGCAAAAGGCTACCTTCTGGTTTAGGAACAGGTAAGTGTTACTCTGACAAAAGAGGTCTTTTACTGTGTAAGCTGTATCTTCGCTTGCTCAGCTCACCAGCAAATTCTTTCTACTGTAGACAAGCTTAAGATGTTTATAATTTTTTGTAATTATTTTAATTCTTTCCAACTGAAATGTCTCCAAATAAATCTATATTCCATTAAATAATAGTTCTATGCAAAGAAACCAGATAATCTCCTTTTAAAAGGAAGAAATGAAGGTGCAAATCCATTACAAAGTCTCTTGGCTGATAAGGCATGGTGAACATGAGTAAATTTTGGTGAAGGTGAGATTAATTGTATTGTTATAGTGTAAGTGACAGTCAGACCTTGGCCTGGACCCATTTGCTACTAAATTTTATAAAAGCCTTCTTTCTGCATTGCTTGGTGTAGATTTATCTGTGAACAAATTCTTTTTGGATGTTATTGTAAATGCAAAACTTGGATAAAATCAAATCAAAGAATGACCCACAAATGATGATACAAAAATACAAAGAGCAGGGGGTTTTGACTTCTTACCTCATTTCAGACCTTTCCCTTCTTTCAGTTTCTGTACTTTCACATTTTGAAATAAGTAAATGATGCCTAACTTTTTCACGAACTTCTGTCGTGTGAAGAGTGCTTCCATATTTGGAAGAACCTTTTTTTTTCCATTACTGCTTGTCTAAGTTTACTAGTAATGGAAAACTAAATTAGATTTACCTTGACCTGGTGCAATGCAGAGGGAGCAGCCGTGGACAAGAGTTTGGAAGGCTTCATGCTGCTTTGCACCTATCCCCATGAATGATGTAAACCATGACAGAGCGTATTTAGACAAAAAAATAAATAAGGAAGAAGTGAGAGAGATGTAGTAAGACCAACAGTGTATGTAGGAGCTCAGAACTCAAAAAAGGAAGAGCTTTATTCTTTTGTCTGGCATTAAGTATTCAGATCAGGAGTTTTAGTGTCGAATAGCTGTTGTAGTTTAAATTCACACTGGCTTATTGAACACAAGCCCTGGGTCTCAGCTGCAGATATTGCAGAGATTAATCTTATTAATGGAACTGCTAATTGGTATTTGACTTCTAATTATAGTAACAATCAGCCATAACAATCAATCCTCACCTTTACTGGGGCACATTATGACTCTTTATCATAAAAATTATTTCCTTTGGGAGTTACTGTTCTTAATCCTTACTTCTGGAAGGCTGGCTTTCAGCAAAGGTGCAGTATCGCAGCTAGCATGTACTTTGAAAGCTTAGTTAATTAACTGGTAGAGAAAATATATGGTCCTAAAATATTTGGTATCTAAGTACATTAGGAAGTATGATGCTCTTGACAAAATTATTTGTTTGAAAGATAATAGGGAAAATGTCTCAAAATATTTAGCAGTAGTGTCTATTATATCTTTACGAAACGTATAATTTTGTTTCCCAGTCCTTAGTAGTTTTCCCCTAGCTTTTAGTAAGAGAAAATTCAAGTGATTATTCTGTATTATTCTATTTAGTTCTTGCTCTCCAGGATAAATCCTCTGAGATTCTTAATCTCATTTACAAGACAAGTTTCGAGAGGCAAAAAGTACATATAAGTTGATTACATATTCCTATTGATCATCTTCCGCCCACAACACTAGAAATCAACTCCAAATACAAATCTAACAGTATTACTAATTCATTACAACCAGTACTTTTCTTCATTAACTTTTTTATTGTTTTCAGTTTGCACAGCAAATGCAAATACAGTAATTACGTGTCAAATAAGAAGGACCTTATGCTGTAGAGTAAAATCAAAAGGCACTGCATTAAAACTAATCAAAGACTATGTAGAGATACGCACTCAAATCTTGTTCAAATTAAGTCTGTTTAGCACTAGATAGCTGAGCAAGGTAAACTCAGTATGTACATTGCAGAGAGTTTTTTGGTTTTGCTTATTTTGTTTTGTTTTTCAAAGCAAGTAATTATCAGCATTGCAAAAAGCAGAGTAGGAACAACTTACCTTGGAGGAACCATAATGCTGCCTGCTACCTCTCTGTCCAGCTCACCCTTTTTCCTGTGGAGCTTCTTCCTTCCAGTGCTTGTGAAGTGAGTACTGGCCTGCCAGAACGCGCAGCGTAGCATACAAAACCAGAGCAGCCTCCAAGAAATTCTGCAGTGGGTCAGGAGCAGGTGTGGGAGCCTTTACCCTCCTGGGAGCTTTTCAAAGAAAGGCAACATGACCTGTGGGTAGCAAGACCTAGCAAAACTTTCCTGGGGCTTGGCATCTGTGCACCAGAGCACTGCACCAGAGCTGTTCGTTGGTGGTTTGCTGTAAAATCTTTCTCTGGCAACAAATTTCTGCTTGAGAATCATGGAGTCAGTAGGTTGGAAAAGACCTCTTGGATCATTGAGTCCAGCCATTCCTATCTGCCACTAAACCGTGTCCCTGAGCACCTCGTCTACCAATCTTTTAAACACCTCCAGGGATGGTGACTCAACCATCTCCCTGGGCAGCCTCTGCCAGTGCCCAGTGACCTTTCTGTGAAAAGTTCTTTCCTGATGTCCAGTCTGAACTTCCCCTCGCGCAGCTTGAGGCCATTCCCCTTTTGCTATCGCCTGTCACTTGGGAGAAGAGTCCAGCACCCGCCTCTCTAAAACTACCTTTCAGAACTTCCACATTTTCTTTAAAAGAAGTAAAATAGTAGTTCTGAAGAGGAATTTCCACCCATCATGTAATATCAATCCAGTGTTGTGGTGAAGGCAGGCACTTCTGGGGACTGCTTATCCCTCAGAACTTATAATGTCAATATGACCAACTTCTTCACAGCAAGTTCTTAACTAACTGTATCAATGTCATTTATTTGTCCTATGGTCCCAAAATACCTCCCATGCTTTCCTATCTGTTGAAGTACCAGCTGTCCTCTTCACAGGCACAACCTATTAAGTTCTCCCTTGACAAATTTTACACTGCAATTATGCAATTTAAATACAAATTTCTGCAGTACTTGAAAAATTGTAGCAATATAAAGTTAGGTAGTACAAGGCTTACTGTACCAATTAATATATTTTCTTAATCTAATTCAGTCAGTACTCTGATATAATGTAACTGAAGATATTACAAATTTTTTCACCTGCTGGGGTGAAGTAGGGAAAGTGGTCTTCATTATACTCCACAACAATGTGTATATAAAAATATGTACTGATATTTGGCATATTCAGAAATATACGGACAATGTGTTATATCTGTGGTGGCAATAAATTGTATCAGAGTTGAGTGTAAGAAAGAGTGGGCCTGACTACTATTGAACGATTCCCTTCTAGCCAGAAGGTATCTTTTTTCGCTTAGATTTCATGAGGCTGTATGCAGACCATACAGAATCCATTCCTTTCCACTTTAAATAATGGAATGTTAGAAGCATAGAATTGTTAAGGTTAGAGGTTTTTTCCCCAAGATCATCAACTCCAACAATCAACACAGCACCAACATGCATACTAAACATGTTCTGAAGTGTCACATCTACATGTTTTTGAACACCTCCAAGGTGGGAGACTCCACCGCTTCCCTGGGCAGCCTGTTCCAATGCTTCATCACTCTTTCAGTAAAGAAATGCTTCCTAGTATCCAAACTAAACTTCCTCTGATGCAACTTGAGGCCATTTCCTCTCATCTTGTTGCTTGGGAGAAGAGACCAGCACCCATCTCGCTACAACCTCCTTTTATATAGTTGTAGAGAGAAAGAAGGTCTCCCCTCAGCCTCTTCTCCAGCCTAAACCATCTCAGTTCCCTCAGCCACTCTTCATAAGACTTGTTCTCCAGACCCTTCACTGGCTTTGTTGCACTTCTTTGCGCACACTCCAGCATTGCAATGTCTATCTTGTACTGAGGGACCAAAAGCTGAATACAGTATTGGGTGCAAGTCCAGTGCTCAGGGGCATTGTTTAGTGGCAGATGGGAATGGTTGGACTCAATGATCCAAGAGGTCTTTTCCAACCTGGTGGTTCTATGATTCTATGCTGAATAAAGGGGCGCGATCACTTCCCTGCTTCTGCTGGCCCCACTGTTTCTGACACAAGCCAGGATGTTGTTAGCTGCCTTGGCCTCTTGGGCACCCTAATGACTCATGTTCAGTCAGCTGCTGACCAGCACTCCCAGGTCCTTTTCCACTGAGCAGCTTTCCAGCCACACTTCCCAAAGACTGTAATGTTGCATGGGGTGGTTGTGACCAAAGTTGTGCCAAAACCCAGCACTTGGTCTTGTTTAAGTTCATACATCTGACCTCAGCCCATTGATCCAGCCTGTCTGGGTCCCTCTATGGAGCCTTCTTTCCCTCGTGCAGATCAACACTCCCATCCGATTTGGTGGTATCTGCAAACTTACTGAGGGACAGCTCAATCCCTTAATCCAGATCACTGATAAGAATGTTGAACAAGACTGGCCCTAACACTGAGCCCTGGGGAACACCACTTGTGACCGGCCACCAGCTGGATTAAGCTCTGTTCACCAGAGACTCTCTGGGTTTGGCCATCCAGCCAGTTTTTTACCCAGCAAAAAGTAAAGCTGTGTAAGCTGTGTGCCACCAGCTTTTCTGGGAGAATGCTGTGGGAGACAGGTTTAAAGGCCTTACTGAAATCCAAGTGGATAACATCTACAGCCCTTCCCACATCCACTCAGCAAATCACCTGGTCATGGAAGGAGATCAGGTTGGTCAAATGGAACCTGCCCTTCATGAACCCATGCTGGCTGGGCTTTTCCCCTGATTGACCTGCACTTGCCTGGTGATCACGCTTAAGCTGAACTGCTCCATAATCTTCCCTGGTACAAAGGTCAGGCTGACAAGCTTGTTGTTCCTCAGATCCTCTTTCTAGCCCTTCTTGTAGATGGGTGTCACGTGGGCAAGCCTCCAGTATCTGGGACCTCCTCTGTTGATCAGGACTGCCAGTTCCCTCAGTACTCTATTCTGGATCTTGATCACACTGTATATTAAATGAGTGAATATTTCTTATCATTTCACTGGTATCTGGCCTTTAACTTTCAGTAGATTCTCATGTGGAATTTGACAGCTCTGAGATGCTTCTAAAGCAAGCAATAGTAAACTCTGCCTCCCTAGCATATTAGGGCATTGTGTTGCTGGACAGATATGTTTGGTTATTTGTAGTGTATTCCAGTATAAAGGTGGGCACATGAGTGCACACAGTTAGGGAGCAGATAAGGAAAATGCAAGGAAATAGAGAGAAATCACTACTTGTTGTACTGCTATAGCCAGGATTGTTCAAGGTAATAGGAAATCTTCCTTGGTATGAAAAACAGGAAGAGTAACAGAAGATTGCCCAAGAACCTCTTATGTGATTTTTGTTGTTGTAGTTTGTGTTGTTTAGAAGGTGGGAAAAGAGTTCTAAGTTGAATCCTGGTAAAAATGTCAAATCAAAAATTCAGTATTTCAGAAACTGAATTTTCTTCAGGGGCCAACAGCTGGACTGAGAAAAAAACCAATTTTTGGACTAACTGCCTTTGAAATAGACATTGACTGTGAAATAGAAGTGCATGCTGACATCTTCATGTGGTAGATCATCATCTCCACAAGCAAAGTTTCTTTCTGTTTGATGCAGTAGTGTAGGAGAAATTACTAAGGAACGGCAGCAAGAACTGACTTGATGGAAATGACTCATTAAAAAAAATCATCTTTGCAGAAACATTCTCAATGGGCAGAAGATAGTATTTCAGTAGATTGGAGTGGAGAATATTAGTCCTTGTTATGTTGCACCTTGGCTATTAGAATAAAAGGTAAGTTAAATTGTTGTTAAAAGGTTCGAGGTATGAATCTCTTGTAGTACTAGCAAGTACAGATTTGATTGCATTCTGACTTTAAGTTACTAGAAATATGTATGATGATAGAAGAGGAATAAGTAGTTACAGGAATATCTTATATTTGTATTAGGGATAAAGATTTCAAGAATATGAATACAATGTGGTATTGTAATAGTGTTTCATTGGGGAAGGTACTTAGGCAATTGAAGGAGAAATTGGAAAGACGATGTATTTTTTTTTAAGGTTTGCAGCCATTGAAAACTTCTGATCAGCACTGTCAATATGATTAAGGAGCATCCTCAGTGCATAGGAGGTGTTTGGAGCTTGATTGCCCAATTCTTGAAGTCTATTAAAGTATTTGCAGTTGTAGTTTTTAATTTTTCCAAAACCTTGGACAAATTTGTGTGCATTTCTGTGGAAAGAGAAGATGCAGCTGAATAAGTGATTCATCTCATATTTCTAGAAAGGGAGGAAACATAAGAGAGTTTCAGATACTGTACAGTACTTCTGATTCCTTGCTCATAATTCTGTTTCACCAAAACAGTGTTCTGTGGAAAGCTTACTTCAATCTCTTATAGCTGGAATTTTGTTCTGGCTTCTGATACTCATGCAACAAAACCAATACAAAAAGTTCAGCTAAATTCATGTGCTGTTCCAATCAGCAAATTGAATTTTAGGAAAATGACAGTAGTGGCTGCAATCAATAGACGATCCTGTTTTGTGGACTCAGTTAGAAATCCTGCAGAAATTATGTTTGTTCTTGAAGGTGGTTTATTAGCTGTCTCGCCACCATCACTTACTTGGGGTTAATGTTGCTTGAATTGGTTGATGTCATTTTACCCTTTATTAAAATGTGTAGATTGAATCATTCTAGCATGAAGGGACCAAACAATGAAAGTATGAGGTCTTCAGAGATATCTTGCAGAATTGCTGTAAGGTAAAAATAGGTGGAAATTGTTCCAGTGGTAGCAGGAACAATTAATAGCAGGGATTTTTTTCATCAAAAGATACATTTTCTCAGTATCACACAATACTCCATTTGCATAAAATATATACTAAAAATAATGATAAAACTTTGCAGACATCAACAGCACCAAATGCTTGTTACTATGCTGAAATGGTCCCAGAAGCAGCAGTCGTTTCCTTGCTCCAAAAGGTTTATTATCCTTTCCCTGCTGGCAATTCTGTCAACACACCTGGTGTAAGGGGGCAAGGTCTCCAAGAAGTCTGCTATCTCCCTTTAGCTATTAGTCTCGTTCCTTGTACGTGGCAGGCAATATCCATCTGCTGCGTACTTCTGCTTTGTGAGAAGCAAAAACATTTCTGTAAAACAACACTTTAATATATGGTATTAATGTCCCTATCCGATTCTGAACAAGGGAAGTTCAGGAGGGGAGAGGAGAGCAGGTGCAATAACCATACTTTTAATTGCTGACTAACATAAATGAAGATACAGCTGTTCAGAATAGGAGAGGTTTTCTTAATAGTATGAGGTACCTATGGTTATACAAGCAGTGTATATTTTGTATTGTTTTTTCCTCTGGTTATTGGGTATTTATTGGTATTTCAGAATATAAAGTATGTTTATGTAAGCATGTTAAAAATGTGTATATTTATATGTATAAAATAGCCCCTAACTCTATCCAGTACGCTGTATTCTGGGGATTCAAGTCTTATGTTTAAATGTGTTTTCCCTGTGCAATTAGATTTGTGGACAATCTATTTTAACAGGACTTCTCATTTATCAGGTGTTTGTTCTTCACTGCATAAAAAAGGTTACCTTTTCCCTCTCATACAGAGATTCTGTGTCTTTCAAGTGTCATTAGTAGCAGAGCTTTAATGTCAAGGTTACTGCACCTTAACTTTCAGCTACATTGAATACAATTATAGACAAACTCTTCAGAGATATTTCAGAGGAGCACTTGGAGGGAGAAGTCACACTGGTGGTCTCTGCATACTTGACAGTACACAGTAATGGCAATTTCTGTTATGTTGGTTCAAAGTGTCTCCCATAGTCATTACAAATAAAATGAGAGCCATGCTTCAAAGTCTTAGAGGTCTGAGAAACAATAATATAAGGTGAGAGAAAGTATGTTTATGAAATTAACTCTTAGTAGCCTGTTTCTTCCATTTACCTGGAAGTGAGACCTTTTATTTCCCTTCATATCCTTACAGTTGGTTGGTTTCGGTGCAAGTATTTAAATATTTCAATTAAATAAAACACAGAGTAGTCAAAACAATTTTAAAACCGTGATGTGAAATTTATTGTGGAATAGGTGCATGAGATATAATTCAAGGATACTTGTTGTCAAGGGCCTGTAGAGCAAATCTGGGTAATGTTAGGTGGGTGGGCATCCTGGGTGGTGCCTAGTCATTCCATAAGCAGTTTGGCTGACACGTGTTACCTTATAAGGGAAGCATCTTGGTCATTTCTGTAACAAAATATGTGATTTTTCTCCATCGTCATGCTCCTTTTGATTTCTGCTTTGGTAACCACATTGTCATCCAGTCCACAAATTAATCCTTTAGTTCATACCTCATCTTGTGAGGTTTTTCATCAACATACCTTATTCAGTACTGAGTCTTTTGTCTTTCTTTGCATTGTGCATCTTAGCATCCCATTTTTCCCAAGGCCATGCTACAGCAGCTGTTGCCAAAGCTTTTGATCACCTCCTATCATGTCCTTTTTGGATTCTTGTTCACAATACCTGCAACTTGCTCGCCTCAGTAAGTCAAAAGCTCCATTTTAAAGTCTCCTTTTAGATTGCTCTTCTTCTACCCCATCAGGTTCTAATGCTTTATTTTTACCGTCATTTTTCACAAATGTAGTGCTACTGTTTTAAGAAATCAGAGGTGGTGCTGTTGTTTCTAGAACACTGGTAGCTGTGCCGACGTGGGCTTGCTTATGATCAGCTTTCTTAGAATTTGCCATTGGTCTTCCATTTTTTAATCGACATTAGAGAATTTAAACCTACTCTGAATTGTATGGGAACTTAGCATGAAAATAGCTATACAGAATGAGTCAGGGGCTTGCATTTGTTTCACATTGACTAGATTTCATATTTATTTCATATTTCCTGGTGTCTGCCTGCAAAAAGGCTACCTTGCTAGGGTGAGTAGTTTTGTCAGTAATAAAACGAACTGCACAAATGGCAGGTAGTAGAACTTCATGCAAAATATTCTTGATAGAAAACTGCTTACTGCATTTAGTTATCAGAGTACCTGTTCAGTTATCATAGACTTGCATTGTCTGGAATTAATGGAATTCTTTCTAATTTTGTAAATTTTTTATAAGACCCCATTAAATAAAACACACTTTTTATGTTTCTTAATTGCAAATCCCAGATAAGATTTGTTGGCTACTTGAGGCAGGAAATTGTTTAGATAGGATTCCCAGACTGGAGACGTGCTGTTAAAGCTGCTTCACATTCTGACTGAGTGTTCACCAAAGAGGCAGCAAGTCCAGTGCTTGGCTACCTCAAGAATTTGAAAGAATGTAAATCGCTAGTACTCCTCTGTCTGAAGTTTCAGAAAAATCCCCTTCACACAGGAATATAGGACACTGAGGTCAGGAATGCCTGAGTATGTAATGTTGTTTCCTTCCCAGTAACTATGTGAAGCAGGAACTGGAGTCCAGGTGTCCCACCTTTCTCTCCCATAGTCTCCTGGAGATTGACTTTTTTTTTTTTCCCCACTCTTTTGCCATCTGGCCGAATTAATAACTCAGTGGCCGAGGAAGGGACATGTAAGGATACCCTGGCCTTGTGAGCCAGGTGGCTGCCTGATGCAAGACCCAGATTTCCTAGTGATGCTCTGCATGCTTCAAAAGAGGAGCTTGGACTGAAAAGCCGGTTCTCTGCTGTTGTGTGGTCAGGTGGCACGTTCAGTGCTTCAGTCCTCCCTCTCACAGTTTTTTGACTTCCAAATGCTGGCTTGCACTTAGAATTTGGGGGACATTGGCATATTTGTAAGCGATAAACATACCCTTGCTTGTGCTGACAAGTGTTCACATTCGCCCTGTTATATCTTTTCACCAGTGTATCTGCTATAAACACAGAAAGGCAGGAAAATAAATGTCTCCAACAGTCATTTTCTAGCTGGAAGTAAACATATACAGCTGGGTAGAAAGGTGCTTCATATCATATCTTATAGGTGCTTTCTCAGAGTTGACACTCTGGCTATTTGAGAAAACTGTTTTTCCAACCTGCTGTGAAGCATGATCTGCCTTTGGACACTTAAGTATTTCTATGCTGTTAAAATAGCAAATTGAAAAGCAGATGAGAAATTTCAAAGCCAAGGCTGAAAGTTCAGTTTCAAATTTGAGCTTTATGACTTTTGTCACATTGTATCACAACGTAACTTGATTTCACTTAGTTTTATTAATTAATAATACAGTTGGTTCATTTTAAATAGACTGTATTTCTTCACTGCAAATGACAGTGAATTTCATTCTTTTTAGCATCATATATTAGATAATAGTTGAGAGAATAATAGATTCCAGGGACCTTTGATCCACCGTTACTGTACAATAAAAATACAACTTATTTTTTTTCCTTTTGACGTAATGATTTAAACTTGTGTACTAATTTGAATGGGCTTGTGGAGGCAGAGTCTTAAATGAGACACAAATGAAGGAAAAATTGCTAATGCTGCCACTGTATATCTAATGAGCACTGTGTAATAAACCATAACCTCTTCAACATTTCTGTGGAAAATGGTGTGATTATTTTGGATGGCTGGCCCTTTGTGTATGGCTCATTACCATCTGGCATAATGTGTATTGATATAGCCTGTAATTGTCAACTCTTATTTGACATGCTGCCTTTAATAAATGTGACTTGCATGTCTAGAACCCCCTAATGGTTATATGGAAAACTGTAATTAAAGAAAATATGTATACTTAGGTAAAATCCACACCCTTGTATACATAAAATAATTTTGTAGATGGTCTCTGTTTTTCTGTATCTTCTGTTCTTTGTGGGAATACTTGTATATACTCCTGGGTTAGTACAACACCAAATACATTGCATTACCAATGTGGATACCTAAATGTGTAAATACAGACATGAATCCTGAGTGGTAGGTCGCTTCCTCTTGCAGAAGTTGCTTAAGATGAATTTAAAATGTTTATTCTTTATGTGCAGTGAGATAGAATTAACCTCGATATACCTGTGATTCCCAGCCTGGTGGTGGCTTTGGGCGCTCCTGCGCTAGGAATGAGAGGTAACTGTAATGGGCAAAGTGGCTCTGGTTTTATGTGTTCCTAAACAAGGTGGCTGAAATAAATGCATTTGCAAATCCCGATGCTGAAAGCATCTGTAGATCCTTAAAAGAAAATTGGATGCTGGCCAATAGTAAGTTTTTGGATACAGGGACCAGCACTAACTGCTGCCAAATCTGAGTTGTCTTTTGTTTATTTTCTGATAAGTTTCCTTCCATTGGCTTTACTGTTTATGAATACCTGAATAACTGAGACATCATTTCACTAGTCAGATTGACTTGCTTCTGCTTAAATAGGATTTCATCAGGTATTGTTTTCAGTTGTCCTGCTGTCACAAGTGGTGTTCCCCCAGGCTCAGTGTTGGGGCCAATTCTCTTTAATATATTTATCAATGATCTGGACCAGGAGATTGAGTGCACCCTCGCTAAGCTTGTAGATGAATCCAAGTTGGGCAGAAGTGTTGATCTGCTTGAAGGTAGAAAGTCTCCCCTGGGGTTCTAGACAGGCTGGATCAATGAGCCGAGGCCAACTGTATGTGATTCAACAAAGCCAAATGTGCATTTGAGCCACAACAAGCCCACGCAATGCAGGCTTGGGAAAGAGTGGCTGGAGAGCTGCCTGGTGGAAAAGGACCTGGGTGTGCCGATTGATAGATGGCTGAATATGAGCCAGCAGTGTGCTCAGGTGGGCAAGAAGGCCAACAGCTTTCTGGCTTGTATCAGAAATAGTGTGGACAGCAGGACTAGGGAAGTGATTGTCCCTCTGTAGTCTGCACTGGTGAGGCCACAACTTGAATCGTGTTCAGTCTTGGGCCTCTCACTACAAGAAGGACATTGAGGTACTGGGATGTGTCCAGAGAAGGGCAACAGCGTGAAAGGTTTGGAGAACAAATCCTATGAGCAGCAGCTGAAGGAACAGATGCTGTTTAGCTTGGAGAAGAGGAGGCTGAGGAGAGACCTTATCGCTCTCTACAAGTACCTGAAAGGAGGCTGTAGCGAGCTAGGTGTTGGTTTCTTCTCCCAAGTAACAAGTAATAGGCAAGAGGAAGTGACCTCAAGTTGTGCCAGGGGAGATTTAGATAGGATATTAGGAGAAATTTCTTCACTGAAAGGGTTGTCAAGCATTGGAACAAGCTGCCCAGGGAAGAAGTTGAATCATGATCCCTGAAGGTATTTAAAAGATGTGTAAATGTGATTCCTGGGGTCATGGTTTAGTGGTGGACCTGGTAGTGTTAGGTTTATGGTTGGACTTGGTGCTCTTAGATGTCTTTTCCAGCCTAAACTATTCTGTGATTGTTGGGGAACACATTGAGTGCCTTCACCTTAGTCTTCTCTGGATTTTCTTGGGTTCAAGCTACTGATTCTTATTTTATCTTTGATAATCTGACTGTTTTTTTTCTGTCAGTATTTTTTCTGTATCATAGATACTTAAGCTGTCTTTAAATGGCTGTGACCAGATCAGTCTACAGATTTGATATCAACCTTCTCTGTACGTTAAACAGATTTAGTTTCTCACTTTGTATGTTTTCTTTTACTCTGATTGTTAGTGTTACTCTTCTCGAAATGTTTTCCTGCTTTCCCAAATTCTTTCTAAATGAAGTTTGCCTGGCATCAGAAACCCAGGGCTGACAGAAGCACTACTTCTGCTGGTATTCTTATCTTAAATCATCAATGGATCCTGTTAGCCTTTTTGACCACGGTAGTACACCCTGTATTTTAACTAATTTTTTGGGATTATTTGTCCCTTCACCCTCCTTCCATGGTGTTTCAAACTTTTAGTCTTTCTGAAAGAGTCTCAAGTCCTGTATGTACATGGTTCACTGTCTTTAATTCTAGCTGAGATGATTTGACTGACATTTGTACTTCAGTAAAGCACGTTGAACCAGCACAGTTTATTCTGGATGATATTGAGGATGGTTCATTCTCTTTGCTGTTTATCAGCTATGTCATTCCTTTTCTGTTGCCTTCCCTCCTGAGTGCAAGTTTTCTGGACCTACTGACTATAAAATCTTAACCACTGCTGCTGTTCATGAGCGTTATTATTCGCTACTGAGCTACAAGACACTTATACTGCTTATGTAAATATATTGCTTAAAAATGTTACGGGCTTTCTGAAATCCTTTTGCTTTTGTGTTGCTATGCTTCTGCCCACCCTTACCTAATGAACCAATGCAGTTCTTAAAAATCCTTGTGGTTTGAGGTTTTTTTGGAATATCCTCTTTAAATTGCCTTTGCTCAGCTTCCTTTCCATCTGTACAGTTTCTCATTGCTTCCTTTATCAATTTTCTTCCATGCCTGGTTTCTCTGATTTGCATTTGTTGCTATCAGTTTGAACTAGAAAAGGAGGGAATTATAGCTGGTTTGGCTTTGTTTAAGCCGTGATGTTTTTGCTTTTTGTTTTGTTTTTAATCAGCTTAGTCTTTTTAACTGAAGTAGTGTGCCTTTTTGGTTATGCAGCAAAATATTCTTGAATAGTTTCTGAAAATGATTCACTTTTTTCTGTTTTGTTTATCTAACTGATTCAGCTTGTTTTATCATTGAAAATGTTGCTTTTGTATAATATTATATGCTTATGAATATTTTATGTTGTGTTTATAAAGCATGTTTATGTACTGCTATTGTTCTGCTTATATTGGTTTCATATAATAAATGTATTAAGATCATATTCACTTGTACCTAAGTTTTCAGTTCTGATACAAATTCTTTGTAGCAAATTAAAGTTTTAATAGAGAATTCAAGTAGAATGCAACGTTTCTTGAGCTAGGAAATTTCCTTTTAGAAATTCAAGATAGTGACAATATATTATACTGCAGATACGTGTCATTCAAAGTAAATTCTTATGTAGTATCTGCATCTCTACATAATGGGAAAAGTAGCTCTTTAAAGAAGTAAACATCTTAGCTTTTGGTATGACTTGATACAGTGATTGATATGGTCTACATAGCTGTTAATATAATCTATAGCAGACACCCAACTAGAATTTCAACTTCTCTTATTATTGTAAGTTTAAGTCTTGATTGCCTTATAAAAAGACAATATTGCATTTGATAGCTTTCCTTCATTTTTGAAATGTGAATCATCCCATTGGGGTAGCCAGTGATTTTAAAATGGGAATTGTTATCCGATTTTGATAATGACAAATTTTAATAAATTTACCAACATACTTATGAATTAGTAGCTCTAATTTTTGTTATTGATTTCTTGGCATCAGTGTTCAAGTAATCCAAGAAATGTATTTTTCTGGGTATCTTTTTTTTCTTTATATCTCCAGGTGAATACTCTTGTTATTTCTCTGATTTGATATGTTAAATTAAGGAAGCCAGACCTCCTTTGAAAAAAAAAAAGGAGAAAAGCCATAA
Source organism: Clamator glandarius (assembly GCA_033459285.1). Classification (NCBI taxonomy): domain Eukaryota; kingdom Metazoa; phylum Chordata; class Aves; order Cuculiformes; family Cuculidae; genus Clamator; species Clamator glandarius. The sequence continues at coordinate 3,364,967 of JAUNZM010000119.1, read as the reverse complement.
CATCTAAACTGTTTATTTGTGTAAGTAATGGCTCATATCTAATGTCTATTTTTTCTTCCTCGAAGTCTCTAAGAAAAGGAGAAGCAATCGATGTCTCCCTGTGTAACACTTCTTAGTGTGTATGAAATCTATAATAACTGAAATAGGATGTGAAGCTATTTAAGTTTCTCATGTCTTGGTTTACGAGGTTCAAAAAACACACCTAGGCTTGCCACCGTATAGCATGTCTGGTTTGAGGAATGCAAATATTCTTTTAATACCTGTCCCTAGGAAAATGTCCCTTGCATCCTCCTTACTATGAAAGCCTTAACATGACAAGGACTGTCTTTATAGGGAGTGTATTTGGCTTCTTACCTTATCGTCCCAGCCTGCCTGCTCCTCATCCGTTCGCTCAGCTGGATTGTCACTGTTTTTCTGGATCTTAGTATAGTTAGGTGTTTCTTACTGTGCGGGCTTCCTTTTGATGTTCTGTTCTTTATTGCTCCCTGCCTGGATGTCTGCTTCCAAGTCCTAGAAAAATTAGTTTGATTTATTGGTGCTGGTGGTATTCTTCTACTGGCTTCTCTGCTTAATGTTTTCTTTTTTAAACTGAACTTTAGGCTAATGATTCTTAGATCATCTTTGTCTAGATTCTCTCACATGCTTCCTAGAATTGATGCTGGGGAAGGCTGAGCATATTTTTCTTTTAGCCTGTGTGCTTTGAAAGGGGAACAGCCCTAGTGGTGCCATCCAGCACAAGAAAAATGTGCTGTGCTGTAGGTTGTGGTAATATTACTTTGCTGGCCACTGATGCCAAATAAAGGAGTGAGCCAGACAGAGCCCTTAGGCTCTGAAATTCACCAGTTAGGGCTTCATTTTTCTAGGAGATGATGATGCAAATCCAAAGACTGGGATTCCTTGCAGTCCCAGTGCAGCAGCTGGCTCCAAGGTTTTGAGGGCTTCTTGCTGCACTGTAGTGATACAGTGGTGGCCGTCTTTGCACATCAGTAGCACTGGTTTGGAAACTGATACAAATGGATTGAATTTCATATTGGTTTCTGGAGTATAAAGTGGGAATTGGATGTTCTGTGGTCGATGTAAATTAATTATCAGTGAAGTCAAGACTGCCAAACCCCTTCTTCATTCCTGCATTAGGAGAAGGAACAGGAAGCCTGGCTTGAAGTGCCTCTCTCCCTCCTTGCTGACCACCCACAATGCTTAGGGAAACTGCTGAATTCAAGTGAACATCTGCCCACTAAAAGAACAGCAAACATTTCCAAATCCTATAATGGGCTGAGGGAAGAGCTTACTGAGACAAATGAGAGGAAAAAGAAATTATACAACATTCAGTGATGGGAAGACACAGAATGAAAATGTAAAATCTTTTCAAGAATAAATAAGGAAAATAGATGGAGGAATATAGGTAGAAGTTTAACTTCAAAAACTTTGTGATGCTAGGAAGGGAAGGAGACGAAAGAGGTAAAATGTCGCCAGTTTAAAAAGAAACTGATTGACAGGAATTAAATTGAACAGCTTAGTCAATAAACTTCGTAGAATTGATGTCTTTCGACTTAATTTATCCTTCAAGTGGAAGATGCCCCGACAGTGCCTTAGAAACCAAGACAGGAGAAACTGCAGAAATCTTAGTCTCTGACTTTGTTACAGGATAGCAGTGGGCAGATATTTTCTGCTGGATAACAGACAGGAGTCATGGCCATGCCATGAGTATTTGGTGCTGTGCTTAAGTCTGCTGCTTTATCATGAACATGTTTCCTGTTAGTGAAACCACAGCACCTGCCAAACATGTTGTGTTTTAAGCACCTCCCATCCCACCCTTTAATTTTGTGTAAAAGAGACTATACACAGAAGGTGAGAATGAGACGTTCAATCACCATGATGCTATTTTTTAGTCACTATACGCTGTTCCTTTAATCATGTTTTTATTAATCATGATGTTGACTTTGGCTGTTGAGTGGAAAAAAAAGAGCTTCTAAAAATCTTTGCGCACCACAATGACCAGAGCACACACTTTATTTTTTTGTATTCACAGGTACATATAGATTCTTATAGTTGTTGGTAACGTGGAATGGATGGTGGGATTGGTTTATGTATGTGTTTTTAAAAAAACCTCAAATGTGAGGTGAACAAGGTTGGTGAAGGGTTTAAAGGGAAAGCTATATGAGAAGCAGCTAAAGGCACTTGGTCTGTTACGCCTGGAGAAGAGGAGACCAAGGGGACGCCTCATTGCAGTTTACTTTTTCCTCATAAGGAAAGGAGGAAGAGCAGGTGCTGATGTGGTGACCAAAGATAGGACCGGAGGGAATGGCAGGAAGGTGCGCCAAGAGAGGTGTAGGCTGGGTACTGGGAAAAGGTTCTTCACCCTGAGGGTGGTGGAGCACTGGAACAGGCTCCCCAGGGAAGCAGGAACGGCGCCAAACGTGGCAATATTCAAGAATCATTTGGACAACACCCTCAGGCAGGTAGTGTGAATATTGGGGTCGTCCTATGCAGGGACTAGAGTATTACTTAATAATCTTTGTGGGTCCCTTCCAACTCTGGACACACTATGATTCTATGACAATTCATACTAAATTAATCTTTTGTATATTGACGGGAAACCATTGGATTGCCAGTCAGAGAAAAAGTTTGGATCTTGAGTGTGTACTGCTAGTTGCTTTAATTCAAAGGCTTAATGATAAGAGTTCTTGAAGAATTTTTGATCTATCAGTTTCATTGTCTTTGTTTCCTGCAGTTGCTTCCGTTGCTGAAAATTTTAGAGTGTGAATTTTAGCGGCTAATTCAAATTTTTCATCCATTTCTGTGAAATATTATGCCTATTACTAATATTTTAAATTATTAAATGGTTATTTGCATGACCTATCTTCCTTTGAGAGGGCCAGTAGATTTCTGATGGTTAGCTGATAATAAAAAGTAAAGTGATTCAGGTTTTCTTGCTGTTACTGAGAGGCTGAGTTTCTGTCACAAATATTGCGGGGTAGTGCTTAAGTTAAATACTCTTTTGATCACAACAATACCATTGTACTATTTCATGTTTCTATTCTACTATGTTTTGCAAAATGCTATTATTTCTTTTTAGAGTAGGACTTGAAATTAGGGACTGGAGTAACTTGTAAGAACTCTTAGAGAGATCTTACTGGCTAACGTTTCATTGCTGCAAGTCATTAAAGATATCACGAACAACAAAGAGGGTATTCAGGATGCCAGGAGGGAGCACTGCGAGGTTAATTTTGAAAAGTTGCATAGGATATTTACTATCAAAACTCCACAGAGTTTTGTTTCAATATTTTGCCACTCCGCCTTACAATTTCTTATGGTTTTGTGTAGGTGTTAAATCTCTGTTGAATTCTGCCTGAGATGTTCATCTCCATAATAAGACCATTAGTAACAGTGATACTGTGATAAGGCAGACTCCCAGGCATACAAGTAGGAAATTTTAATCCAAAACAAAATTGTGAAATGCATGTTTTGAGATAGAAGCATATTTACAAAGTTTCTCCGTTGCTACTGTATTTTTCTCCATAGATATGGTACCTGTATGAATGTGGGATTTCTACAAAATCTGTATTCTTTACTTTGGCATTGCAGCAGGAGGATGATGCATCTGTTGCCTAAGTTTATAAGGGCAGATATAAAGGCTTTCTTGAAGTATGCTCAGCAGTTTATCAGAGTTCACCAGAATATTAATCATCTGTGTGAGTGCATTGGGGGAAGAAGACAAAAGGAAATTGCACGTTTTATCTTGTTGCAGGACGTCTATATAACTTACTTTTACTTTTTTCCCCTCCAAGCTGGTGTTTCACAGTCCAAGAGTCAATATAGCTCTCATTGATCTAGCTGAAGAGTTTTTAAATTACTCATGCAAGTTGGTGTTTTCTTTGTACTTTCCAGGATAACATTTACAGCCTGAGGAGCTCATAACATAAGGGATGCTTTATAGAAATCATTTTACAGAGCTTTAGTGTAGTTACACTGTTGCTAAACTTGGAGGAAGGAGGAGTCAAGAGCAGAAAAAGGAGGCAACTTACATACTGCTCCTTTGTGAGCACCACAGGAAAGAAAAGTCTGTGAATTCAGATTTTTCATGAAAAATAGAGAAAAAAGGAAAAGAAAAGAGCAAAGAACAAGTCTGAAGATATTATCGAAGACTAGAAGAGGAGGAAGAGTATTCACTAAAGTGGTAGATAGTAATTACCTTGAAAGGATAAAGAACCAGTATGCCCTGTTGTCCTATTTGCAGGCTGCCCAAAGAGGTTGTGGAGTCTCCCTCTTAGGAGATATTCAAAAACCATCTGGCCACAATCCTGGCCAGCTCTCTAGGTGGTCTCCTTGAGCAGAGGAGTTGGACCAGATGACCTCCAGAGGGGACCTTTCCAGCCTCAATGATTCTGGGATTCTCTTAGTTGAGGGATGGAATGGGACGAAACTGTTTTCCAAAATTAAGTCTGCTTAAATAATGGACCTAACAGCAGAACTTGTGCCTGTTTGCCTGTGACCCATCAAACCTTTGCGGTAAGGTACCCATAGTACTGTCCAAGCATCTTTGGAATGACATTACTGTATGCAAGTTGATTTTTGGAAGAGGAGAAAGAAAAGGAGATTAGGGGATGTGTGGAGCTCAAAATGACGTTGTCTTTGAAATGTGGTGTCTGTACGTGAGCGCTTTGGGGCATTTGGTGATCGTTTGCAGGGAGCTTTTGCTTCAGCTGTGAAGGTTGTGAAAGACAGCTAGGAGTATGTTGGCATTAGAGAAAAAGTGTTTCTTATCCTTAGCCTGCTTCCATTTAGAGACTTTGTGTTAAAATTGTTGAGTATTTTCCCGGTACTACTTTGCTCTGTAAGTAATTCTTATGGCAGCCACTTCTTTGTTATGTGAACATGGATTCTGGAGCAAGAACAGGATGGAAGCAGTAGGAGTTTGTAACCCTCTTGCCCTGTTGTTTCTGCTTTTGCACCCCATCATATGTCATTGTAAGTCTAGCGTTGCATAAACATTATTTTTTTGTATTTTCGGGTTAACTGCTTTCAAATACAAAATTATTTAATCATGGAATTGTGCTTCAGATCGAGAAGGCTGTATATAGCTTAGCCACTCAATAGCAGCTTCTTAACAATGGGGAGGGGGTTTGGTTTTGATGCTTCGCAAAGTCGTGTCAAGAGACCTTCTGTATCTGTAGCAGCACTGTGGACTCCTTAGTTGCAGCTGGGTATTATGGGGGTTATTGCAAAAAATGTTGAGAAATCTCTTCCCTGGGATTTCTGCAATAGCATTGGTTCTCAGATTTTTTGTTTGCTAGAGAGAGAGAATGGAAGAGTGGTGTATAAGATCAGAATTGGACACACAGATTATCTGTCTAATATGGTTTTCTCCTTAGCACAAATAACATGAATACCGTTTGGAGAACAAACGGCTTCTAGGAAAAAAAATGGAAAAGTCTGGATAGCGAGCATTTGGAAAGCGTAACACTGATGTATTTGTGTAACCCTTTCATGAAGAGTGATGCCGAAGTCAAAGAGGGGATTTTGATTTCCTTCATTAAAAGCTTATTAAATGAAGAAATGGGGCAGTCGTTGTTTTGCTTCGATAGTTGGGGGTCACAGAGGTGGGCCAGATCTCCTCGGGATATTAATGCCTGCTTTCAGCTGGGGGAAATGAGCCGTCGCTTGAGTTAGCTGCAGCTTTATGTGCTTGTCACTAGGGATCCCCATATGTCCTGGGATCTGCGGCAGTCGGAAATGGCAGAGCTCGGCAGCAAGGAGCAGAGGGCTCTCATTGCTATTCATAACAGGTAGCTCGGCTCAATCTGCCCAGAGCAAGTCTGTTTAATGTTGATCAGCTGTCCGTCTGATAAACTGAGTTGATATGGACATTTCCTCCAAGGGCTGCCCTGACAATGACAGCAGGAGCATCGGGATGTCTTGTTAGTCTTTTTCTCCGAGCTGGAAATTTTATTAACCCTTTGCTACAGCTGAGCCAAACCAAATATGATTACAGTACTGCGGCTGTAGGTTAGGCACAATTCTCCCTCTCCTCTTAGAAAAACAGCATCAACCTTCAATTTTGTTGTCTGTGTGGGGAATGGCTAGCTGTTCTGTTTTTGGATTGTTTTTCTCTGCATGGAGCAAAAATTATGAATTATGAAGGCAGCTTTTAAAACAGCTTCATTTTTTTGTGTGTGACAAAATACATTAGGAACCTCTGTTTATTCTCTACCCCCAGCTCATCTACCTTTTTCATGCCTTCCCAGGCTGCATGGCTCTACTCACTCTTCTTTCTTGCTAATTGACACAGATCACTGGCCTGAAACAGTTGCTGCTGGGTCTCTTCACAGGTCAGACATATTTGGGGCAGAAGGTTACTTTAGATTAATATCATTTGGAGCAGTTGCAACACATCTGCACGGTGCAGAGGAAACAGTATTGATTTACTCAGTAGTGAGGCAGAATCTAACCTCAGCATGTATCAGCAGGTATGTGACTATGTGAAGGTATGGAATGGTTTGGTTGCTCAATGAATCAGTGCTTGGCCACTTTTGTACGTGCATAGGGAGCGTAACATGCCTTTGTAGTAAGTTACAATTTAATTTTAACTTTAAGGCCTTTTAGTCATCTGTCTAGTTGAGGGCATGCATTGTGTTTTTGCTCATATGTGAAATTTCCGTGACATAAAGTGAACTGCTTGAATCAGATAAGATATTAATGTGCTGAAAATTTTGCAAGAGAGGGACCTGTGTGTATCTAGGTTTGCAGCTTTAAGAAGGTGCTCCAGTGGATTACTCTGTCCCATCTCCCCTTGTCCCCACTCAGTGATTATGTCTGTTCATTGGCCTGTTGTAGTTCTGAGCGAAGGTGACACCTCGGACAGTCACTAACTCTCTGGGTTTACAAGGCTGAATTGCAAGAGGAGAGGAAGAGAGGGCTATGCTAATGACTCTTTTCATGCCTTTTCCAAAAGATGAAAATAAAGGAAGGTCAAGCCTTTCACAGGGATTTGAAGCCCCTTAAGTAGAAGTGTAGCATGTTTTATGTTGGAATAAGAAGTGATTTGTAAACCTATCCACATAAAATTTGGTCTGCTCCTTTGCTGGACCATCACCTTTGCTTCTTCTGACCAAACCAGCTACTGAAATATCATTAGGATACAGTTTTAAAATGTTCAGCTATTTCTTCTCACCTCCCTACACCTTTCCCCCTTGGCATTACTGCACTGCAAAGTCTCCTGTTATTAATTTAACTCTAATTTGAGCAGTCATTTATTGCAGCATTCTTAACAGTGTTCAGATCAGCTTGCTCATGACTGATGATGTCTCCTTTGTTCTTTCCCATCAGTACTTTCTGCTTGGCATTTTTTTCCTGTTAGTATCCCTCAACCTTCTAGAAGGAAAAGCAAAAAAAGAAAGCACCTTGAGGACTGTATTGATTACTTGGCTTTATTTTACAGAATTCCAATAAAGAACTGTATTCCTCCAAATGGAACCTGTGGTACCCACAGCTTACCTGGAAGTACTTAGTGATAGTTCTCTGTGTTTAACACCTCCTAGTTGTGGCTTCTAGAAGTACATAGAAGAACTATATGATATTTCATAAAGCATCTGTTTAGCACACGTAGTTGATTTTTTTTTTCCTCCTAAGAACTGATGTTTTATTCATAGCATCAAAAAAAAATCATATAATTCCTTTGCTTTGCTTTCAGTCAAAGAAGTCTGGCCGAGATTACGGAACTGATCCACACTGCCTTTCTTGTGCATCGTGGCATAGTGAATATTGGTGAGCTCAAGTCCTGTGATGGTCCGCTGAAGGACATGCAGTTTGGAAATAAAATGGCTGTTCTGAGTGGAGACTTTCTTCTAGCAAATGCTTGCACAAGCCTTGCACAATTGCAGAATACCAAGGTAAAAAGAAAAATTCTACTGCCAGAGCAAGTAACTATTAGCAACCTTTCTGAAAGAGAGACTCTTTAAAAATGAGCATTATATATGTATACATGGAGCACCCATTAAAAACCCAGCATATTTACATTATCACTATAGATGAATTGACAGGCTGCTGCTGCTGCCGTGAACGTGGTTGCCCTTTCCCAGTAGAATTACTGTGGTGAGGCCTTTCGTGTGCATTCTGAAAGCATTGTAGTAAAGCATGAGTAGTTAATTCGGTGAATTTAACATGTATGCAGTGGCACCCTCATGGCATGCAAAACTACGACACCTCTGGCAGGCTGCCAGCTGAAGACTTGTTTGGTTTGGTTTTTTTGTTTTACCTTGTGCTTTTTGAAAGGTTTGTCTATCATAGGGAATTCTTGGGGGAAAAGGCTTCGCTTCATTGTCTACACAGCTCTCAGGTGACTTTTTACTCTTAAATGAAATTACTTTGTTGAGTATTTGGATACTCCTGAGAATTTAATTGCCCTGTTAATATGGTTGTACTTACTGGCTTCTAAAGGGCAGCTGCCATCCAGCTGCTCAGCCAAACTCCTTGAAACTTAACAGGGAAATGGTTTTTGTGACAAATTGTATATATGTGTGATCTTAGGAAATGAGACCAATGGAAACCTTGGGAGATAATCTCACTAGTTGGTTCTTCTCTTCTCCAGGTAGGATCAGCTACAGCCAATCATTCTTGACATGAGTTTGTCTAGCTTCTGTGGTTGAGTGTGACTTCTGGGCATTACTGTACTAGTCTAGTATAACACCTAACTACTTGTATGGCAGAAGAGCATGGAGTGCCCTTCCAGTGGACACAGAAAGCAGTTCTTTTCTGCAGGAGGTACTTTTAATACCTCTGAAAATTGCTGCTATATCATAATGTAAAATAAATGTTTGTTATGCGTGCAATTGCTAATAACCAACAGTTTTAATCCTCACCTTAAGGAGCTTATTGTTTTCAGATTCTAATGCTGAAGCTCCATGTGAGGGTAGTTGAGTGTTTCTATACTGCTTTGATCATAAGTGTGACAGTTTCTCTCAAAAGTAGTGTAATTTTGTAACATGGAGCTGAGATTCAGGAGAAGAGACAGAAAATTTGATGTCAATCTCCTGGAATAGAGGGTTTAGCCATTATGGCAATAACTGGCAGTAAGTATTAAACAAAATAGTTTTAAATAGTGCGAAATTTTTGTCACATCATAACCAAAAGTGGGGCAAATTGAATTTACTAATTATTGTTGAGTTGTATCCATTCATTTTTTTTTTAGTACTTAGCAACATTCTAAAGCCAGACCAAAGGGTTTAACCCACCAAGTTTTTTTTATTTCAGTGTAAAAGGACATCTTTATAGAATGTAGCGCCTATTACTTTGTATTTAGTACATCATTAAGTGTTGCAGCACCAATGTATAATCCTCACAGACTTGCTAGGAAACAAAACCACAGAGAAATGAAGCACAAGTGCAAAGAAATACTTTTTTTTTTTTTTTAAGCAGTCATTATACTGCATGTTGGAAAATTCTGCCAAAACATTTTAGCACTTTTTTTCATTTTTCTGACATCTAAATACTTTCATAGCTTCTACATACGATAAGTGGGATGCCATTATAGAAGCTGATTGACTTAGTAAATTATTCTTTTTCATACATCTAACCCTACCAGCAAAGTTAGAAAAATTGAAGTACAAGCTATAGAAATCTCTTGACAGGTGCAATGATTTAAACATGCTGTATTTATTCTTTTGTAAATGATGAATTTTCAAATCTGGCATCTGTTTTTCAGCAGTGTGAAATAACTGTGACTTTTTTCCTTCATAATGTTTTGTTTTCTTTGATGTAAAATGTAAAAACCATAGTACAGCTTTTTTGCTAGCATTCATTTGGTTTTTCAGCAAATTGTTTAATGAAATGAGCAGCATTGTATCGTCCATGGTACCTACTATGCATGGTGAGCTATCGCTCCTATAGACATGCATAGCTTTTGTATAGACTAGAATTTAAATAAAAGGGAATTTCAACCTCAACTGGAACCACTACTACCTAGATAATCTTATTGTGCTGTTAAAATCTTGTCTAAGCTTGTGCATTTATCTCTGTGTTTCTCTCGGGGCCGACAATTAGATGTGAAATTCTGTAGTCGTAATGAAATGCAGAGCTATTTTATAATTGCCAAGGGTAAAATTAGCAAAGTCAATTATTTTCCCTTAGGCTTTTTCCTGTAGATATTAAAGGGCTGCAAGGTAATCGCCTTAGGTAACACTTTGATTTTTAAATAACATTAAATATAGAAATTGTTGTTGTTAATTTGTATTAATTTTCCTCCTCTTGCTACTGTAGTAAAATATAACTGTAATGTTATTAACAAGATTCAAGGCTCCAGGTTTGTGGTTTGGGGGGTTTATTTTAAAATAATGCTCATACTTCTGATACATTTGCTAAAGTTATACAAAAGAAGAGGGCTTTTTTTTTTTTTTTAGTACCTGAAGCACAAGAACTCAAAATTTTTGAAAAGTCAGTTAGGAAGCCTCCTGTAAGATAAATTCTGCTGTTACGCTATTATAAAGTCAAGTAAAATTCTGTTTTTTGAACACACATAATAATTCAGAAGGAAGCATTCTCATTTACCACTTTGTGAAATTGAGACATGAATTATGTTTACAAAGTTGGCATTGACTGGGGCTTAAAATAAAGTACTGAAAGCAGATGCAACAGCATGCTACGTTTTTGTAATGATGGCAAAGTTCTACTTTTACTCTCGTAGTGAAAACTGTTTAAAATGAGCAGTAATTTCTTCCAAAAACCTGTACAGCTACAAAGCACTAGATTGATTAGATCACATGTATTTACAACTCTTTTGTACATTCATATTAACTTTTTGATCACCTTACATAAATGATCCTTTGATCCTTTTTTTATTCTTTTGATCTACTTTGTATTTTGTCTTTCCTTGGCCTGCTGTTTGCAGTGATTAATTATGTTGTTGATTGATGATAATATACCTATAATCTTACTTCAGAACTGCATCTTGTAGTAGATTGGACATTGCTGACCTGTGGCTCTTAGAACAGAATTGAGCCCTAAGAGGAAATGGGTTGGGATCTTTCAGTAGTTGGTATATCAGCAGTGGGCTTGGGAATTATGAGCCTTTGACAAGAAAAAGGTACACTTGATTTTTGCTGCTTAAGCAACAATAGAGTAAGGCCTGGTAATGTGCTGATTTATTGTTTTGGAGTGTGTTTATATGGGATGATTGGGCTGGTTTGATATATTTTCTCATTGATATCGCAGTGTTTTGATACTAGGGTTGTCATAAGATATTTGTAAAAATAAACATGAACATGTAGGTGTGGGGGAGTTGGAAAAGTAGATGATATTTGCCTAACAAAATAAAGTACCTCCCAACTGTCTTGTGGGACATGTGACCATATGCAGTTTAAAATAAATATCTGAATAAATTATGAAATGTAAGAGAGTATGTTTAAGGGTTAGTTCTTTGTTGCCTTCTCAAGGTGATATAACTTTAACATCTGTTATCTCACTTTGCCTAGCCAAGGATGTGGGAATGAAACTGCTAACACCAACTTTTATTGCATGAAAGTGATTCTTTGACTCTGGTAGCAGAAAGTGTCGGTTTTGTCTTTGATTTCTGCTTAAGCAACTTTCACTTCCTATAGTATTTTAAGGTGGTGTTCAGGTGCAAACATAGCAAATGTAACAAGCATTCATTGACGTTTTTGTCACCTGTCATCCAGATACATGATATGGACGTTTTAACACAAGTGATGTGTGAACATTGACCGCAGTGCTATCAAATACAGGGCTGTTCCAGGGTATGTTGGAAGGAACCTGTTGCAGCATTAAAGCTGGGCTTCCTAGCATATCTGAATCATCAGTTGTCTTATGAAACTATGGAGAGGATGCATAAAAAACGTAATTGTGACTAGTTTTGATCCTCCCACACTCTGAAGGCAGTAATACATAAGACTTCAGAAGGATGAAACGATGCATTTCAGTGCAGTCCGTCCTGTAATGTGCTCATGACTACAGCAAGTGATAAAATAATCTGTAAATTCGTTGCTTGCAACTCCATAAACTGGTAACAAGGTATCCCTTTGTAACTCAAACAAACCATAAACCAACCAACCAAAACCAAACCAACACCAGATAATATATCCAATGTGAAAAATAACCACGCACACACACACACACACAAAAAAAGAAAAAGAGGAACATAGCCCAAAAACCAAAAATACATGTTGTAGTAGTGTTCTCCATTGTTCTTACTGAAATTTTGAGGACGACTCCCTGTTTTTCCCAGGTGTAATTCAGTGGTTCTTGTTGGAATGATTAAACTGTTCACAGAATCACTTCAAAAACTACAGTCTGAATGCTTGGAATTGAATTTAAAAATCTTGTCTGTCAATGCAGAGCTCCACCAGAAGACCACATTATAGAGCATTTTTTATTAAGCGTTATTTGTTTATAAATAAAAAGTGGCACAGATGTAGTACTTACATAGTGGATACATTTCCTTAAGTTTATGTATTCCTAAAGGCATAAATGAGTTGTTTACAAAATAGGTCTTGTGTTTGCATAAACATCAGCAAGTTATTCATGGAAGTCTTCCTAAGTCTTCCTGCTGCAAAAATCTGAATATAGGCTGTGCTGCATAAAATAACTGCTTATCTTGAACTATGGTTTCTAGTCCTGTAGCATCAGTTGTGGTCCTATGGGGAAAGTCTCGGTTTTGAACTTGAGCAACTTGCTTCCTTGCTGACCAATGAAGAATATAGAGTATCCCCTTTCTGGAATTACACCGATTGGTCTTTCAATATAAACTGACATTCTTGAGAATTGACAAACAAGTCAGCTAAAATCTACAATTTTAATTTTTCAGTGTCATTTAAGAAAGGTAGTACTTGTGTCAGACTTATTATCATGACTATGTCAAGAGAAGAAGAACAACATAAACTTTTCAAAATATATTTTAAGTATTAAAACAGTGAAAAATCGTGGATTGGCTAAAGGAATTATCCCTAGGATCAATGGTAGTTTTCTGGTCCTCTCTTCCAATCTGAAAACTGATTCTAAAAATATGAAGAGAGCATACCATCAAGAATCCTTTAAGAAATATCCTTTTTTAAGGAAAAGTCTTGTTGCCTATGTGAAGGCACCCATTAGCAGCCACTGACTTGGCATAGGTCTAAGTTACTGTTCCTCAGAACAGTGCTTTTCTTTTTGTTTAAGGTGAGTAGAAGGTGCTTCTTGATGCATGTAGTTGTGAGGTGAGTTATTTTGATAGGAATGGTTGGACTCAATGATCTGGTGGGTCAACCTGGTGATTCTATGATTCTGTGATTTTCAGAACAATGAAACAAGTTTCTAATCATCTGTATATTTTTAATTATTCCTAACTCTTTACTTCTGCTCATTATCAGCTTCCTTTTTTCTTCTCCAATACAAGCGGCAGTCAGAGATGAGTACCTTTAAAATGATCAGCTCGTGGAGCAGCTGGGTGACCCTGAGGCATGAATTTGGTAAGAAGCGAAAATCAAATTGGTTTAAGAGACCCAGGCTGTGAAGTTTGATAGTGAAGTTGAGTTCTTGAGAGGAAAACAAGTGAAGAAAAACAGCATTAACATTTTTTTCTAGAGAACTGGGATAAAGAGCTTTTCTGAATTACATTATGATGTCTGTCTTGCCCTACCCTCTCCTGAGGCACCGTTTGGTGGTAACGTACTGGACTAGATAGAAAGTGGGATAGTATCTCTTGCTGAGTATTTTTGTTCTAATTTAGTATTTTAGAGTGCCACAGGGGTGTGTCTCAAAACTAAACAGTACTGAAAAACATACATGTATTTGGAGAGGTCTGAACTAATTTATGGAAAAGTGCACTTGATGATCCTGTTTTATCTGGCTAATGGGGGAGAAGAAAACCAAGGAAGAATTGTAATGGTTTTGAACCTTTAACCTAATATGAGATGACATAAACCAAGAAATCTGTCATGACTGCATTACTACAGAGCAAACTCTTATTTGGGCAGCTCTAAGGAAACAGTTCTGTACTTTAAAATATTAAGATACATACTCAGTATTGACATACAGCTTAGCATGGATTTTATTGGAGAATGCAAACACACTTTCAGGACCGAGAAATACGTCATTATGATCCATATGTAATTATTAATCAATTCTTAAGAAAAATGTTATTTATTTTAATATATTATTTTTAGTTTGCACCTAAATTTAATAATTTACATCCACTTCTGAGAGGTAAATTTTATTTTCATTTACCTTAAAGTAAAACGTATGAGAGATTGTAATTCAAGCAAACTTTATGTCTCTTTAATGGACGCGTATTGTTTTTACTGCCTGATGTTCTCAAACACTGAATTTTTAATAAGATTTATGTGGTAAAGTTTTGTTGACGGTCATGTGAAGTTCCTTTGGTAGCAAAAAGGTACTCTATGTAATAGTTGATGATGAAGTGTTAGGGGAAGAAAATCCTGTATGTTAGAGAAGAAAGATGAGAATTCATTGGAATCAGTACTTGACAATCAATTTTTTCCCACACAACTGCCTTGTCTAGCATTTCTGCTGTCAAGTAGAGGTAATGGTTCTTGTGATTATGATAAAATTGTAGAATTATGCTGGTGAGTCTCCTGATTACTGCGTTGTCCTCTTTCCATTTCTCCTTTCCATGTTTGTGTCAGTGAAACAGTTCTTTAGCAATGGCATCATTTGATTTTGTTTTCAAGAAGTAAATTTAGAAGCCCTGAAATAACACCTGAAGAAATGAAGCGTTCAGTTGTGTGAATCACAGGGCTTTTTTTGTTGTTTCACTTTTGTTATCTATAACTGGTAATATAATTAAATATTTATAAAATTTCATTATGTTAATGGCTGCAGTTACATGTTTGAAAAGTAATCTTAAATTAGATGGTTATGTGACACAGTTTATTAATTTAATTGAAATTCTAAAAATTATATTTAATCTGTTATTACAGTAATAGGTTAAAAGCAGTTTCCCTTTTGATCTATAAGAGTTCTATTGCATTGCAGTGAAAGTCAGTTTTGAGAGTACAACTGTTTAACTTTGATTCCTAAGTAGCGCATGAAAAGGTCTATCCTTTACCTTAATGGCCTTTTGCACCTGTACTTGTTTTTAAAGCTAATGCTTATGTTAAGCATTCCCAAAGCTAGACTCCACTGGGGTTAGTATAGTTCTGTATTGAAAGACTTCATTTCCCTGTGGTTCTTGGCCATGGAACTGCTGGAAAATTTTATGTTTAGATTTCAGTCTGTTTTCTGTCCTCCCACTTCTGTATGTAAAAATAGTTAAAAAAAAAAAAAAAAGAAAAAAAGGGTAATTTCTGACACCTCCCTTATGGATGTGTTTGAATTGCAACCACTGCCTTGTAGCAGAGTGACTGTTGCAGAATGTAGAAGCACTGAGACTTATATCAAAATACATAGTCAAGGATATCACTGTAATCATCAAATCTAAGATTGAAGCTCTTTCCCAAAAATATACCACAAGGATATTTTGAAAGCATCAAAACATGGCACTCTGGAGAACATTTTGAGAAAAATTGTGAATGTTTGAGATTCCATCTTACTGTTGTGTTGACTAAGCAAGTAACAGTCTCAGAGAAAAAGCTCTCTACTCAGTTCTTATGGATTTTCAGTAGACTTCTAAAGATTTTCGTACTGGTGTGCACAAAGTCTGTTTTTAATGTTCTTGCCTCTGAATCATCTCACAATTTCCTTACCTGCATCTGAATGTGCCTTCCTCATATTAACGGTCAGATGTGTCTTTCTGCTTCTCTGGTTTGCCTGGCAAACCAAAGTCAATGTTTGCTGGTTAAGTTCATGAACTGATTCCAGATAAATATTGTTCTTCTCAGAGGTAAACCGCACAGCTACTTCTAACACCTTGTTAAATAGTTCTTTATCTGATAGAACCACTGTATGGCTCATTCTAATTAACCTAATGTTCTGGAAAATACTAATATTCTATCTATAGATGAAAGAGAGAGGTTTTTTTGGAGGTAAATCTCGAGCATCAGTGAAGAAGAAAGGGAAAAGTAATTTGAAGACACTGAGGAGAAAGCTAATTTTGTTGCGAGGAAAGACAGAGGTCATGCAAGATCTCAGGGCTAATTTCTCTACCTGGGAAATGCATTCTGGATAGTTTGGGTTAGAAATGTTTGTCACACTGTTCTTTACTGCAACTATGTATGACACTGAATTGGCAGCTGTCTAGACAAATGGTTTAGGAGTCAAAAATACTTGCAGACTCTGGTACATCTATATGCATATTGTATGTGTGTGTTTATATATATATAAATAAATTTAATTGAATGTTAAGGCCAAATTTTGGAGGAAAGGTTCTTATGTTGGTTTTTTCAAAGGCAACCCCTCCTACTTTTTAAAGAAGTTGCCTTTCAGAGATTTAAGGCAAACATTAGGAAGTGGCTGTATTTGATATTTCCTTAACTGTTAGCAAGGAATTGTATCCAAGATGTTGATCTCTGCCGGAATATGCAGGAAATGGATATTCAGATGAAAACAAAATTTATTCTGAGAAATTGAGTACTGAAAACTTGTGGGTACATGTTTTATTCTGCATGAGATGCATGCTGTGAGAAAGGGCTTTCAAGAGCCAGCAGTTCTGCTGCTTCATTCACCACCTACTTAGAATAGGTATTACCTATGTCCAGGTTTCTTAAAGCAGACATATTCAATACATCTGTTTCTCTGAGAGCCATGAATAATCATCATAGTGAAATTAATTGCTAAATAGCTTTATCTCACATACAAATGCTAAAATTAAAATGGATTTTCATGAAGTTGCAGAAGGTGAGTGATATTTGGGATGCCAATTTCATTCTTTCTATAGCTGGAGCAGTGAAAGGTCACAAGTTCCGTTTTCTTGGCTTTATTTAAAGTCTTTTTCTTAAACATAATAAGATTCATGTTGAGAGTGTGTAGTAGGATAAAAAGCAATCAAATCTGTTTCTAGTGAAATGCTCTCTTAACAGTATTATCTTTTTGAGTGAGGACTTAGTACATATTAATCTACATCTTTGCATGGGTGGGATCTTAGGGCATAATGGGTTCTAGAGATGGACTATTGTGACAAGATGTTTAATAAATAACATTGCAGAAGGATTACAGTGGTTAGTATATCATCTGCCCCCCTGGTGTACAACTTCATCGGAGAATACACTTTTTAAAAGTGAAAATAGATTTTTGTGATGATTCAGTTGCAATTCAAAGTTATTGGCAAAAGTGATAAGAAACTAAAATTTGTCTGCATGGCCTTTCTTAGTCTTCCAAGAATGTAACTATTCTTAGAAGGGAAGCCTTTTCACAGTACAGTCAGTAAACTTAACCCTTCCCTAAGAGCGTATTTGGCACCAGCTTTGTGGCCTTGGTTTATTATTTCAAAGACAAGAAAAGTTACGATTGGTGCTGCAGATGTGAGGATGCAAAATCAGCTGTGGTTCTCCTGCACCAGCTGCTGGTATTACGGAATGGTTGAGGTTGGAAGGGACCACATGAGATCATCCAGTCCAAACCCCTTGAAAGGTCACCTAGAGCAGGTTGCTCAGGACCACATCTAGACGGCTTTTAAATATCTCCACGGATG
Source organism: Clamator glandarius (assembly GCA_033459285.1). Taxonomy (NCBI): domain Eukaryota; kingdom Metazoa; phylum Chordata; class Aves; order Cuculiformes; family Cuculidae; genus Clamator; species Clamator glandarius. The sequence goes on along the minus strand of JAUNZM010000119.1, from coordinate 3,347,395 downwards.
GAGACTTTACAACCCCTTCGGGCAACGTGTTCCATTGTTTGACACCCTCACAGTTTTCATGTGTCCAGATCGAAGTTCATGTTTTAATTTGTGTCTGTTGCCTAATCTTGTCAGTGGACACCATTGAACACAATTTGTCTTCCTCTTCTTTGTTCTTTCCTAGCAGGTGTTTATACACATTGTACTACTAGGAGAGGTTAAATTATATGTGTCTTGTAAATAAGGTGATAGATTATATATCCTCCCCTCTTTTTGCACTGCTCATCTTTAAAATGAACCTTCCCAGTATCAAAATTTTATTAAATTGCCTTCACATCTTGAGTGGCTTCAATGTAACAATATAATGCGGTGTATAGCGTTATAGTAATAATGCAGACGAGTTTGGTTTTAAACAAAACTCTGAGGTCTTTGACATCTTACTGGCTTGCAAGAAGATTGGATCTTTGGATGAACTGGAGCTGATTGCTAATACTAATGCTGTGAAATTCAGCAGCATTTGACTTGGGGTCTAGAATCTGATGGCTGCTATCCCTTGTACGGTGGAATTTTGATTTGCTAGTTTAACAAGTATCTCTAGCTTCATTTGGTTGATTCCATCTATCATGCTAAATTGCATTACTTCTGATTCCTGTTTATTCAGATCAGCCTATGCAAAATAGTTAATACCAGTTGCAGGTAGAATTCCTGTCAATTCAGAGCTGATCAGAAATTTGTTTTTTTCATTTGTGAACATATCCCAGTTTGATCGTTGTCTGCACCAACGTGACTGGAATTAGTGTTTTACAGCCATGCTCTTCTGTGTCGTTTATTAATGAGGAGAGTTCTGTAGCTACAGAACCCTGTAGTCATGATACTTTCTTTGTTCACTGCTTTATATGGAAGAAAGATAAGTCATGAAATTTCCCCAGGCTGAAAAAATCACATACTTCTCTAACCAGAGCCACTCATCAACATTTGATTGAGTGCTTTTGCGCATGTAGAGTAATACGCTGTGCAAGGTGCCACATGGAGGTAGGGAAGGGAGAATGATTTTTCTTCTGTTGGTTATGTTATTGCTAAGGAAAATGACTGGATTATGCACTATAAATTCTTTATATTAGTGAAAACCCCTTCTGTAGGTAGTGTTGCATCAGCATAAAAAGGGTAACTTAACACTGCTGAAAATCCTCAGGGCAGACTGACCCTAAAGTAGGTATTTGATGACACTAAAAATATTCAGATTGCTGATTGTTATTTTTTTATGTCTAAGAAGTACCTTTTCACCGAGTAGTGGGTTTGGGTGACATGTTTACATTGCACATTTTATTTTACTCTTAATTCACCATTAGCAGAGTAAAGAAAACCACAAATGTGTTTTCCAAGAGCATTTAAAACTTGCCAGGAAGCAAATCACTGTGAGGAATAGTTTCTGTGTGTTTCAACTAAGAGAGGGACAGGTTCAAGAAACAGTAAAGCTCAAGATTATTTCAAATAGTAAATCCAATAGAATTCAATAAACATTACATTTTAAAAAATTCTGTAGGCTGGCACACTTAGTTACCTGTATGAGTGATGATATTTGAGGAGATTACCAGGAAAGAAAGTTTAGTTCTGGTGTTCTTGGAACTCCTTAGAGTTTTTGTTTCCTTTTTTTTAGATATTATTGAACAATCATAATCCAATTTCAGCTGTTTACTGAGTTTCGTCTTTAGCGTCCCAGTGTTGTAGTGTTTCTGTGTCAATGCAGGTGAATATTTAATTTTCAGAACTATCCATGAATTTTTTAGTGTGGAAATATTTCTAAAAATTTCCTCCTTGTTTGGGGAAGGAAGTCAAATGCAAGTTGAAGGAACTTTTACCTGTATATTTAATGTTTCCTGACTGTCTTATTTGTTTCTTTACTGGTACAGAGAAGTCTTGCTACATTTTCAAGTCTACACATCAGCAGCAAGGAGCAGAGTCTGTCATAGTAGGTGTGTGAAGAAGGGATATTGTTTCAACACCAGCTGCCCAAAGACACAGAAAGAGAAAGACTAAGAAAGGAAGGAATTACTTGTGGTCCTTCTTGAAATGAATTTGGCTAAGCTAAGGAAGCTTGTCAAATTAAAATCAGGAAGGATGAGGAGAAAAGATATATCCGTTGCTGTGTTCTTCTGAGTGCTGCTTCCTGTCTTCCTGCAGGAGCTTCATCCTTTCCCTGATGTTCCCCTTGAAAATATCTGGTCAAATCTGGAGAGACACTGTATTACTGCTCTGAAATAGAATGGTCTGTGTAATCAATTCCATTTCAGCTGTTGTATTTAAAATAAAACCACCACACATTGAATGGAGCTCATATGCATTCCTTTTTTTAAACTAGAATGAGAAACAGAAAAAAATACATATGCAATATTATGTTGCAGTGAACTTTAAGCAAAATATTTCAAAGACAAGTAAAGGGAACAAAGTGCTTGAGTTGCTAAATTAATGGCAGCAATGTCTTTTTTTTCATCCAAGGTGTTTATAAATCTCTTCAAGGATGAATGAGGCACAGAATCCATTCTTTTGATCTGCTTGGAGGAGTCTGGATCATATCTCCTAACTTTGAAGAAAGTGTTCTACCAAGATGTTTTCTATTCTCTGATTTCCCTCCAGTCCTTCTAGCTTAAAAGTTTCACTTTAATTAAATACTTGAATATTTTTATAGGCAGAACTGGATTTCCCAGGGCAATCAACTGCAGGCAAGAACCAAGCCGCTGTACCCATAACGGCGAACATGTGGCCCTGTTCTGTGTCATCATGTATGCAAAATGCTTTGCGAATTCTGAACGCTTGAAATGTCTTATAGGTGTGTCCTGAGTGAGCTACCTGAATTATTTAATTTGAGTTCAGGAAAAGGAGGGAGGAAATGAAATGTGTGGTTGGTTGAATGTCCTGAGTAACTTTCTGAATCACTAAGAAAATTACCGCTGCCTTGTTTTATTTCTTCAATCAATATTTAGAAATTTTGAGTCTGAGAAACTAGAGTCAAAGTGAATTTAAAGAACCTTAAAGATCTAAAGATGTGCATTTTTGACAAATAAGTTACCATACTGGAAAAGAACAAATTAAGTCTCATCAGGCTTCTCATCATCAAACTTACAGAGCACTTCTGGCATTGAAGTGTACCACAGGCTTCTGGACTATTTGCTATTTGTGTAAATCTGAGAAGTGAGAGCATGAGCTTGCTCTTGCTATAGAGTCAGGCATCCCGTGCTTGTCTCCAGAATTTATATCATTTTACACTTAGTCTACCTAAAAGTAGGAGATGCTTTTCTTTATTTGATCCATCTCTTCCTTAAATTCATTGTAAATTGAATCATAGAATAACCAGGTTGGAAGGGACCCACCGGATCATCAAGTCCAACCATTCCCACCAATCTCTAAACCATGCCCCTTAGCACCTCATCCACCTGTGCCTTAAACACCTCCAGGGAAGGTGAATCAACCACTTCTCTGGGCAGCCTCTGCCAGTGCCCAATGACTCTTTCTGTGAAAAATTTTTTCCTAATGTCCAGCCTAAAACTCCCCTGGTGGAGCTTGTGGCCATTCCCTCTCGTCCTGTCTCCTGTCACTTGGGAGAAGAGGCCAGCTCCCTCCTCTCCACAACCTCCTTTCAGGTAATTATAGAGAGCAATGAGGTCTCCTCTCAGCCTCCTCTTCTCCAGGCTAAACAACCCCAGCTCTCTCAGCCGCTCCTCATAAGGCCTGTTCTCCAGCCCCTTCACCAGCTTCGTTGCCCTTCTCTGGACTCGCTCCAGAGCCTCAACATCCTTCTTGTGGTGAGGGGCCCAGAACTGAACACAGTACTCGAGGTGCGGTCTCACCAGTGCCGAGTACAGAGGGAGAATAACCTCCCTGGACCTGCTGGTCACGCCATTTCTGATACAAGCCAGGATGCCATTGGCCTTCTTGGCCACCTGGGCACACTGCTGGCTCATGTTCAGTCTCTGTCATACCAACACCCCCAGGTCCTTCTCCTCCTGGCAGCTTTCCAGCCAGGCTTCTCCTAGTCTGTACCTCTGCTTAGGGTTGTTGTGCCCCAAGTGCAGGACCCGGCATTTGGCCTTGTTAAACCTCATGCCGTTGGTCTCTGCCCAGCAGTCCAGCCTGTTCAGGTCCCTTTGCAGAGCCTCCCGACCCTCCAGCAGATCCACACTTCCACCCTGCTTAGTGTCATCTGCAAACTTGCTAAGGGAGCACTCGATGCCTTCATCCAGGTCATTGATAAAGACATTGAACAGGGCTGGACCCAGCACTGAGCCCTGGGGAACCCCACTTGTCACTGGCCTCCAGCTGGATTTAACTCCATTTCCCACCACTCTCTGGGCCCGGCCATCCAACCAGTTTTCCACCCAGGAGAGTGTGCGCCTGTCCAGGCCAGAGGCCGACAGTTTCCGAAGCAGAAAGCCGTGAGAAACTGTGTCAAAGGCTTTACTGAAGTGCAGGAAGATACATCCACAGCCTTTCCCTCCCAAAGGCCAAAATTGATGGCCTTTATGTTGACCTTTTAAAAGCAGAAGAGATCACATCTCTCTAAAAGTTGTTGAAGTAGTGCCTCCATAGGGGAAAAAAAACCCACCAAATCCCTTGCAAAACTGTTGCAGAATGTGTGTTTAAAGGACATGAAATTATTTTCCTGAGCTTTCACTGGCCATTTGCAAGGAAGTAGTCATCTCTTGGGCTGCTCCTAGGCCTGTGGATGCTCTGGGGTAGCAGAAAACATAACACTTTGGAAGATGCTAATGCAGAGTGGAAAATGAAAAACAGAGTGAAAGTTTGTTTTCTTTCAGTACAACGTTACTCCTGCTCCTCTTGAGTACATAAGATGGATCAGGCTTCTAAAAAAGCTTGTAGAGGAGAGGAAAAACAGTGGGAAGAGAGAATATGGATAGGCTGCCTTTGCTGCTGTTTTCAAGCACTAGTTCTGGCAATTCCTCCCATTCCCCATCTTTGAACTTGTTAAAATGAAGATCAACCTTCAAATGAGAAGAAAAGCAGTTGGGAGCCCTTCATTTTTCATCTACCTTTCCTACTCTTCAAATTTGCTTCTCAGAAATGTTGGCAAGTGGAACAGGGCCGTGGGCAGGCAGAAAGGCACTGATGAGAATAAGAGAGAACATGTATCCTGTTTTCTGCTTTACCACTGACATACTGCATGATTTGGGGGAAAATAATTTTCCTGTTGCTGTTTTCTCCTTATGTAAAACTGAGGGAAATAGGTTTTCAGCAGATGTCCACTGCTTTCCAATTTTCTGATTGAAAGTGCTGCATAAGAGCTAGTCAGTGTATCATTGACTGCATGAATACTACTGAATCTGTAATACTATTTCTTCCTCTATGTCAGTTTGGTATACAGAGTAAAAGGACCTGGTTTCCTCATTTTTCATTGCTTTCCCTGGTGCTCGGGACCTCAGGCCACTGATGTTATGCAGCAGATGCTTTTCATAGATCAGATTAAGGGTTGATAAAGTAATAGAGCCTCATGCAAGCATCCCACTGTGCTCTTGAAACTGGAATTTCATTACTGGCAAAGATCTGTATGGTCTTGCATTTACCTTAGAAAAATATTATTATTAAATGAAAGGGGGGGAGCTATTTGGAAAGAGAGGAAATATTAGTACTAAGTTCTTGCTAACATATAGTGTTCGATATGTCACTAAAGACCTAGTGGTATTTAATATATGGATTCTTCTAAACAATGGATGTGTAATTCTCCTAAGATGTTGTATAAACTATAAGAGGAAGAGGTACAATTGTTCACAAATGTTTCACCGAGATTGTTTTAAGTCAGTTAAAATTGCCTCTGAGAGTAGAGTTGCACTAAAAAGAGAGAGGAGTGATGGAAAAAAGAAACCCCAAAACAGGGTCCTGCTCAATCTAGAGTTTCAGGCAAGAGAGGAAAAGGTCTGCTTATCCAGAGCCAGATGCATTGTTAAAAAGTTCATACTATCACTTTGACATTTAGAGTAGGACTCAGTGTCTTTGTGAATTCCTCTTCATATTACCAGTGTAGGTCTCTGAGCTCAGACCATTTCACAAACCATAACATTTTTTAGTGAGTGATTGATCTGTATTATGTGTCTGAGCCATCAGAAGAATCTTGGGATGTTGCTTGTATAAACTGTAATACAATCTGATCCTGGGCATTTAGTTACAGACTTTCATAGACCTATTGGCGATACTCGATCCTCCTGGATTTGGGAATAGGGCTTATCTGATACCTTAAAAAAAGGGGGGGGGGAGGCAGAAAAAAATAAAAAAAGCTCCTCATTTTCTCTGTTCCCCACTTAAATAACTCAACACATCTGGTAACACTGTAGGATCATTGTCCTTTCAGTTCCCCTGCAGCTCATATTGCTACAATATTTCTTTGGTATCTAGTTTCCTAAAGGGCAATGTGATTTTTTTTTTTAGCCTGTTTTTATAGATCTTGCAAATTAACCCATATGCATTGCAAGAAAAAACATGACTTTTAATCAGCACCATTTCTAAAGTTAGCGCCTGCTCTGTGTATATGAATATGTATATGAACTGATGTTTAAAAAAAAAAAAACACAAAACCTTTCTGCTAGTACTCAAAACTAGCATACAAATGCGTTTTTATTATCAAATTAAGTATGCCTAAATGTTAAAATACCTTTCTGTTGGGGGTTTTATCATTTACTTCTTGTCTTCAGTTACAAGAGTGATAAAAATTGAAATGAAATCTTTTAATTCAATAAGAACTACATTGAATTTTAGGAAGCAAAAAGAAGAATCAGATATAGACTCATATGCATAGGAAATTAAACATTCAAGAAATTAAAACTTTGTGAGTTACTAAAGGGGTAGCCTTAAGGTGTGCTTATTTGAAATGCCTGCATTTAATTTTACAATAAATCTGAGTATTTTGTTCCAATTAAGACAGTTCATGTGCATGACTTCAAATTGTACAGTAGTTCCAGGGAGACTGTGGGCTACTTGTTTTACATTCTGGATCAAGTTCAGATTTTTAGGCTTCACTTGAATAAAATAAAAAGTCTGAACCCTGAAGATAATACAGATTGATAAATCTGATTTAAACATTCCCGTGTTGCAGACTTTCAGTGTATGTGGTACAGCTGAGCCTCAGGCCATGCACTAAATACATCCACAGTGCATTCCCAGGGCACCCGAATACCAAATGATCACATTTGAAAGGTTACCTTTCTATGGATCCTGACTTTTCTGTATTAACCATGAAGATTAGAATTTTAACAGCTCCCAGTGAGAGGTATTGGGAAGTATTTACTTGGCAGGAAAAAAACAAAACAAAACAAAACAAAGCCCAGCTGAGGTACTGTCTCATATTCATGAACTGGGATTTATTAGTTCTGTGAATGTCCTTGTGAGAATACACTCTATAGTTCACACTGCAGGAAAAAAAAAAAGACTTGTTTTTTTATTTATATTAACTGAAAACTTTGATAGAAGAGTTAGCGTAGTAGGGATTTTAGCAGAGATACAGCATCACTCTTTTGCAGTGTCTATCCCAGTAAATCCTACAGTCTTTCACACCTACCTTTCTTCGAAGTTACAACCACTTCTCTCTCTGGAAACCTGGCAGTAGCTTTGTTAGTAAATTTGGTGATTGTTAAAGATGTAAGGCTTTTTCTCCTTTTCTTTTACAGGTTGTGGAACTCATTTCAAGTGCTATTGGTGACTTAGTTCAAGGTATATATTATGAAAACTCAAAATCATCTGAGGTAAGAATTGCAGTATTTTACGTACCCAAGAAGTTTGGTGGCATTTAATGTGTGACTAAATAAACGTGATGGCTTTCAAATTTTTTAAAAAGAGGAGGGAGAGGGATGAGGAGAAATAGTTGCAGTCCTAGTGATCAGCAGTAATATCATTAAGACACCTATAAACTCTGGAAGTTTCTAGAAATGCTCAAGGAGGGACTATTTTATTTCTGTGAGTGCCTAATAAAATAATATCATGTGTCATTACTAAGAGCTCTAGAGATGCCTTACAATGGGCTTTTCTTAAAGTTTTCCAGAGTTTTCTAGCCAAGGTTCTGTTAGAGGTGTTTATTACTAATATTTTCATATCACTAATATTTTCATGCTAAATCTTTGATTTCCAAGCCCAAAGATGTTTACAAAATATTTCATCCCAAACTTACATCAGGTCCTTTCTTCTTCTGAGTGTTCACCTTCTGTTAATACAAACACGAATGTTGTCCTGAAGCGGTAGGAGTGTAGCACTGTACTCCTCACCACCAAAAGTCATGGTGCACATGTTCCAGGATTCAACATGAGCATCGACACTGACTGCCAGCATTTCACACCAAATTATCTTGTCTTTCTTTAAGGGCAATTACAGATGTACTGTGTTATTATATGGCAAAAACTGTAATGAAAATTGGTCAAGCTAGATCTAGGTTGTTGGAGTTTATGCCAGAATATTTAAGGAAATGTGTAGAGACACTTCTTGAAGTCGGCTCGCTTTGGCAGGATATGTGAGCAAAAAAAGAGTTCTTTCTTTAATTTGCTATGACTGCATCTTAACACATGCAAAAACCTGATAGTGTAAAGTTGCCATGACCTCTACAGGTTTTATAATAGTGAGTTTTCACTGTATAGGAATGATGTGGAGGGTGTATATGTGATCTTGAAATCCACTGGAGTAGTAGATTTACTTACAGTGATATTTTCTCATATGCCTTATTTGCTTCAGAGACCAGAATCTTAACATTCAGTAGGTGAGATGGCTTGAAGATTGCGGAAATATTTGAATTTGTTTGTTTGTTGTGTACTTAGATTGCAGCTCTTGTTTAATATTGTTACATTGTAGTATATAGCAAAATTAATACCTTAGTGGAAGCCCTTATCACATTGGCTACTGCCAGAGTCATTAGCTGCACTGGTGGCTCTGCACCAGCCAAACCACAGTGGGCAAACGGAGCGTGCTGTCAGCTGACAGCACTTGGACCCTGGAGGGTGCTGCTGCACCCAGCAATTCTGCTGCTCGTTATCTGTCTCTCCTGCTCTGCAGCAGAAAAAAATGTGTTACTTACCTAACCTTGTTTCAGCTTATACCTCTCATTTTGTTTGAAACCAGTCAGGTAGGAAGCAATCACGCTGATGAGTTGAGCATTTTCCTCAGAGTAAGCAAGAGCCTCTAGCAGGAAGGCGGTAATGGCACACTGGGGAGATGCCTGGGGCTGTGGGCTCACCAGGTGGCACGGCTGCACGCCAAGGAAGATGCGTACAGAGCATCCTCTGGCACCTCTCAGGAGCAGTCCCTGGGTGGAAGCGTGGCAGCACTGCAGCATTGGGAACTTTGTGGTCCTCCTGCACCTGCTATGTTTAATCCATGAAAAATCAGGCTAAAGCCTTTGGGATTGCTCCCAAGTACCATGCTCTGGGTTATGTGTTAAAATAGATGGCATCTTTGAGATTTTTGCAAATGATGTTTAAAATAATATTTTTTGTATTCAAGCAGATTTCTAAATACAAGTAGATCACGTATAAATCATATTAAAAAAATTTAAGGAGGCCAACTACTCATTTGTGTGTAGAAGTAAAGCTCTAGGAGTTCATGTCAGCTATGAGACTGCATTTCAATTTAACCGTAGCCCCTGTCTTCAGTCTGAATATCAGAATATCATTTCTCCTTTTCTTTTTTTTTCTCCTTTTTTGAGGCAGGAAAACTATACTTCAGATGTTGAATGTTTTTAATGCAGTTGTTATAAAGCTCCTCAGTACCATAAAATAGCCTGATTTATCACCAAGTTTTTTTGAACTTGCTACGTGTTTACCTAGATGGAAGACAAAAATACAAAAATAACTCCACGAAATTAACCTTTCTCTTAAATTAGTGTTTACAAAAAAAAAATTTAAATTTATTCAATTAGGATGACCCATTTGACTAACAATATTGACCTATTTACTCATGAAGATAAATGATGGATATAATTATTTGACAGCTCTCATTGCTACTTCTTTTTTCTCTGTAAAACCACATGTGATCCTACAGCCATCCCATTTTAGTACATTCTGTTTGGTCATTCTTCATCTGGTCTGCATGCAGAGATCTGTGTGAAATGGGGAAAATAAAGATAATATTTAACTTTTCACCTGTATTTGAAGTGATGATCCAAGCTACAAAGTGTAGGCTTTGGTCACAAAGACAGCCTGAAGGTTCGGGCTGCTACTGATGTTCAGAGTACCAAATAGCATTGTGGTTTAAGACGTTGCATTAATGATATTAAGCTAATATTTTGGACTGTAAGCTGGAGCAGAAAGGGGTGATGTGATAAGCCTTTGCCGCTTTATGTGCTAAATCCCTTTTCAACTCAAAATTCTGTGAGTAAAGGGCATTCTTCCCAGTTCCTGTGTGTCTTTCCTAAATTTAAGTAAAATTTGCGAGTAAAAATTTTTGCCTTAATAAGTGCAGAGATTAAAGCTGTCTAATCTTACCTTCAGTCGTGATCGTGGTATCTATTTTCAACAGAATAAAACATTGCACTGAGTCTTTGTTTCCTACTTTTAGGAGACTGAAGGCTCCTAGAGTGTTTGCTAACTCACAGAATACTGTTGCACTTTTAGAAACCTTCTGTCTTAATTTCCCAGATCATTTAACAAATATTAATGAAGAATGCTTAAAACCCCTGTCAGTTCACTGAAGAGGGATGAGAGATACGGGGAAGCTCAAGGTCAAACAGCAGAATAAAGAGCAGGACTTGATTGTCTTGGCTCACATGCTTTACCTGTGAGACTGTTCTTGCAATCTTAAAGTGTGAGGAACTTTCACAGGAAACTGCTTTATTAGTTTTTTCCCCTCCTCACCTTCAGAATATATAGCTGATGCCAAATGTGCATTACCTGAACTCATTTTTAGTCTCAGAATGGGACTGTTATGTAAGACAAGACCATTTCCACGATGTTCCACTGATGGCTAGAAGACCTGTTAGGTATTTTTGAAAATTACAATGCAGTTGTGTGAAAATTATGCATAACTAACATATAAAACAAGTATAAAAAAAAATACACTAGTGGTAAGTGCTTATTTTACCAAGTAGTGAACTAACAGGCATTTGTTCGAGCCCAGCGTAGGTTTGGTTAATGAACGTAAGTTTATTTTCCAGCAAAGCAGAGACTGCATGCAGTGAATTGTACCAATTCTTCTTTGATGTTAGGTCACAAGTCCTGCTTTGAGATACTGCATGTATCCATCACCTGCTTATGAGTCTATGTTATAAGTAAAGGATTTGCTTGTAGGTTTTACCATAGGAGGTAAATCAAGTGTATTTTGAGTCACATAAAACAGCATTTAGCATGGCAGCAATCAGAGTTTTCACTGTTTGTTTTTTTTTTAATCAAATGTTTCTGTTGCCAGGCAAAAGGGAAGGGTAAAATATGGAATTTGAGTAAAGAGCATCTGTGAAAAGAATGGATAAATGTTTCACAGGGGAGATAAAAAAGCATAGCTAGAAAGGCGGCCAATGCTATTTGTTTACTGCTTTGGTTCTTTTAAACACTAAGCTTTTCCAGAGAGATTTAGAAGTAACAGATGTGGAGAGATATTTTAATTTATTATAAGTTTTCAAACTTTTATTTTAAATCATGTGCTACTTTTTTTACAGTGTCACAATGAAAGCAGTAGGTAGTTGGTGGCATGCTTTATTGACCCATTTCTAGACACCCTTATTCCTTCTAAAGCAGTGAAGATCTATATTAATAGACCAATAAAACATACCCTGTCATGTTCAGCAGGCGGGAGTACATCTGTTGCAAGCTTATGTGAACCATGTGGAAGATGTTTTGCATAGTGTTGCTACTGGTAGAGAGATAGTTGCACTGGATCCGATTTATGTAAAATAGAAATTCTTGAACTACCTAATTTCAAGCTTTAAAATGCTATTTAAAACTTTTTTCAGTGGATTATTTGCCCATTGAGAATTGAACTGAAGTTTGATATAAGTAGTTCAGGCATTTGGATTGTTTTGTCCAACAGCAGATGGCTAAGAAAGAGCTGCCATGGCATGGAAATAAAGTAAAGGCTCCCTTACAAACTGAAGTTCTACACTGAGACGACTCTTGAGTTCTACTACTTCCTGGTTTTGCAAATGGTTTTGTGCACTTTTAAGACATTCATTTTTTCCTGAATATGTTTTTAGCTGAACTGCATATAAACATCATATTTGGTGTAACAAATCAAACTGACTTACTCCAAGTTCTGCTTTTATGCTGGGGATCCTTGTTGCCATCACTAAGCATCCTGATGGTTACGATTGCATATTTTGTTCTAAAATTTCGTTTTCCAGAAGTTTTTGTTTCTTGTTGCCCAAGATTATTTCAAACCAAATTTAAATTATGGAAGTTGCTTAACAAAAAAATATCAACTGGCTGATTTCCTTCTAACAAAACAGTAACTGACCTTGCCATTAGTAAAATGGCAACACCCTCAGTTGTTCCTCATTTCCCACAAGAAATGATGATCCAGAGCTGGATCTGGATGTTTTCTCTGTACTGCCAGGCCACCATTATCCAAACTGCATCTGGAGTTGGATGCTTTCTTCCAGGGATGCTGAGGGGGGCTTGGCTCTTTTCATCCATCTTCTGCTGCACAAACAGCATCAGGGTTGGTTGTGATCTGGACCCATTTCTTGTGGGCAGAACTTTGAATTAGCTGATCAAATGTCTGAGCAACAACTACAACTCAAATTTATTTGTGTTTAAAAAGGCTTTTATATGAAAGGCTACTAGGAGTCATCTTGGCCAGCTAATGGTCACTTTTATATTTATCCTTTGAAATATCCACTACTGACAAAACAAAGTTTGCAAAAAAAGTGAAAATTTCTCTAAAAATAACAAGTGCTGTGATGATATCAGATTTCATAGGCTTTGCAGTGTAGTGGTGATTTAATTTTTCCCTTGATGCTTTAAAATAACATTTGGATCTTGCCATATATACCCTTGTTCTAAGAATGCAATTTAGTTGTTGGGCAGTTTATGTATAACATGAGAGTTATGCTTGGCGGAAAATGGTGTTTGGATTGTTGGAAAACTTTGCTGAAGAATGGTTCTGTCTACCTTCTTAAGCAGAAGAAGTTTTAGGCTTGGAGGCTCGTATGTTAAAGCACATTCATATGGGCATCATGGCTTTTTACAACTGACTTCTTTCTGTAATCCAGAGATTCACAATACCTATGTTTTCAAGATTTCTGTATAGGATTTGCTTGGCAAGGCCTTGGTAGCAGGAGGGGCTACAGAGATGTCTTCTATGATTCTGTGAGAAGCTGCTGGAAGCTTCTCTTGTGCCCACAGAGCCAATGCCAGCTGGCTCCAAGCCGGACCTGCTGCTGGCTAAGGCAGAGACCATCAGCAACAGTGGTAGCGCCTCTGTGATAACGTATTTAAGAAGTGGAGGGCAGGAGGCAGTGGGAGAAGGGAGTGAGAATAAGTGAGAGAAACAACTTTGCAGACACCCAGGTCGGTGAAGGAGGAGATGGAGGAGCTGCTCCAGGTGCCAGAGCAGAGGTTGTCCTGCAGCCCATGGTGAAGACCATGGTGAGGCAGGCTGTCCCCCTGCAGCCCAGGGAGGTCCACGGTGGAGCAGATACCCATCTGTGGCTCATGGAGGACTCCACACCAGAAGAGGTGGATGCCTAAAGGAGGCTGTGACCCCATAGGAAGCCCATGCTGGAGCAGGCTTCCAGCGAGACTGGTAGTCCTGTGGAGAATGCAGCATGCACTGGAGCAAGTTTACTGGCAGGACTTGTGACCCTGTGGGGAATCCACGCTGGAGCAGTTTGTGAAGAACTGTAGCCTGTGGGAAGGACTCACATTAGAGAAGTTCATGGAGGACTGTCTGCCATGGGAGGTACCTGATGCTGGAACCGGGAAAGAACATGTGGAGTCTTCCCCCTGAGGAAGAAAACGCGACAGAGACAACATGTGATGAACTGACTGCAACCCACATTTCCCATCCTCCTGCCTCACTGGAAGGGAGGAGACAGAGAAAATCAGGAGTGAAGTTGAGCCAGGGAAGAGGAGAGGGATTGGTAGGAAGATGTTTTAATATTTATTTTTATTTCTCATAAACCTACTCTGATTTTATTGGCAATAAATTCAATTAATTTCCCTTCATCAAGTCTGTTTTGCCTGTAAGTGAGCGATCTCCCTGTCCTTGTCTCAACTCATGAGCCTTCAGTTATTTTTCTCTTCCCCGTCCAACTGAGGAGAAGGAGCGATAGAGTGGCTTCAGCAGGCACCTGGAATCTGGACAGGCTCAACCCACCATAATTTCAATACCATATCTTCAAATACATCTCGGAATTTTTTTATTTGGAAGCTGAATATCTGTTTTAGGTGCTTGAAGTTTCTACATCATGCTCATGTAGTGGACTATAAATTTATTGTGCCATCATTTTCAATCCTGTGACAAAATTCAGACCTGTTTAAGCGTATACTTGTATGACAAGTCATAGAGTTTATTTCCTTGTATATATTGAGCTACAGTGACTGTTTAAGGTCTTTTAGTTCCTGCAGTTGATAGTTGATAACGTCTGCATTTCTGTTACTGCTCAAAGGCTCCAGCAAGCTGACATTTTCAACTTCTTCTGAAATAATTTTTAACTTCGTAAATTGTTTCAGGATACCTTTCTAGAATACTTCTGTCTTGGTTGGATTTAAAACAAATAGTTATGAAAATCACTGCCAATTTTCAATCTCTTCCAGCAAGTTTTCCCAAATACTGTTTTTTAGCTGAGCAGATTGGTTGTTAAGGAAAGATTGTGTTGTATCTTCCAAAAGCCCCTGATTTTAAATTTAAAATAAATTGATATATATCTGAGTGGAAAAAACCACACTTGTTTTATAGGAAACTACTTGAATTAAATGCTCATTGTGACATTTTGCCAGTTATGGGAATTTGCATGCTCTGGGCTGAGGTAAGGTATTAAAGCAAAAATACTACAGTAAAATGAAACATGAGGAAAGTTTAGGCTTGACTTGGTAAGTTATCATATGCATAATAGCAAACATGTGGTTTCTCTGTTCTTCACTTTCCTTGTATAAGTTAATAGTGTGTCTGAAAGCAAAGGCATTTTGATACAGCTCTGGGTTACTTGGCATTGCAGACTTCTACTTTTTCCATTAGTCTCAAATTATACTCTCCCTTGTAACACGGCACTTCTGGGTGATATCCATAAGGGAGGAAAATTAGAGCTGAACGGATGGATTCTATTTCATTTGTTACTGATTTCATGACAGATAATGCCCTGCTAGAAAACTATAGGGTCACACAGAATTACATCTTGCTCGTTCCCAAGTAATTTAATTGACACCATTTTGAGGGAAAGGGCTTGTTCTATAAGAGAGTTTTTGATATTACTCTTTTAAGGAATACCTTTCGGCTTAGTGTGCACTACAGATTCAGCTGAACTGAGAAACTTTTTTACATTTATATGCTTGAATTTTTTTCTGTACCTTCTCATTACTGAGGTTAGCTTTTTCTAAGCAAAACAGCTATGTTCTTCTCTGGATTTGTTTTTTAACTCCTCTTTAGAAAGCACCTAAGGGTGTTGACAGTAACAGGTATGTGAGAGAGATTACAAGTCAGGTCTAGCTTTGAAGACCATTAGTAAAATAGTGGCATATTAACACCTTGTTAGCCAAAGGACTTGCAGTTGAATTTGGGTTTGAGGGCAAAGGATTGGATTTGTGTTAATTAAAATACTTCGTGAAAAGTAATCCAAGTTAATATTTTTGATAGAACAGATTTTTCAGAAGTGTTGAGCATCTCTGACCTTACAGTCAAGGTGATAAAGTTAACTAGAGGCATCACTGAGATCTCTCTCTGTCTCATGGGAAAGTTAATACCTGATATTTCTAAATCACATTCCTTATCCTTGATATGGGAGTAGAAGAGGTACAAATCCTCCATCACAGCCCTTCATTTTTCCCAATGCAGTTCTATAACAAGTTTTAATACCTTTTGTAATTATATTTTCTTGACTACAAAGGAGAAATTGTAGAGACTTCTGAAGTCTGCTTGGGATTGTTTGTTCTTAGTAACTGGCAAGGGACTGAAATGCAGATGTACTCTGGGAGTGGGAGGTTGTTTGGGTTTTATTTTGTCTTTTTTTAATTCTCTCAGTCCCTCATGAGGAATATGATTGGCTCTTAATGTTCAGTTTAACGATATAATCATTAAGAAAAGGATCTATGTTGAATCTATTGACATCTCTGTGTATTTTGCATTGTTCTTTGTGAGCAGAAAATGAAAATGTTGTTTGTGGAAGCTGCCAGTATATTTATTCTGATACTTATTATTTACCGAATAAAGAATACCCTTCTTTATTCAGTGTTGTGGCACCCAGAGTTTTGTTACTCACCATGTGTCACGTTGTCCTGTGCCGCACTGTTAACTTCTGTAAGCTGACACAGCTCTAATTTTTCGTGTTTTCATGTAAGCCTTTGTTTCATTTTCAGGAGAACTGCCTTACAGATAATATCGGCATATCTACATGGAAGGAGCAGGTTTTCCTGTCGCATAGTGCCTTGCTGGCAAAGAGCTGCCAGGCTGCGATGGAGCTAGCGAAGCACAGCGCTGAGATTCAGAACATGGCTTTTCAGTATGGAAAGCATATGTCTATGAGTCATAAGGTACACCTTTTCCTTTTGTTCTGAGATCATAAAAATGGAAAGACTTGTAAGATATGTTGCTCTTGAGCTCTGTCATACACTGCCACAATGCTGCAGAGTTTTGCCAGCAGGTCAGTGACGTTGAGAGATTTGACTGCTGCCTCATGTGAAGATGTTTGCAGAAGCTGCTTATACAAACAATGCTTATGAGCTGACGAAATCACAGTTCTGGCAGTGTAGCTTATTTCATTCAGGGCTCTGTTAACATCCCTCTAGCACATCTTTATGTAGCAGCGTAAAACTCTACCTTCTCTGATTCTGCCTTCTTCCTGTAGTCTAGTAGCAGGAGTTACAGAAGGAAGCATTTGTTGGGTCTCAGCTGCCACCGTGCAGAGATTTGTACCCAGAGGCTCAATTACTTGCAGCAGCAGATGAGGCTGAGGCATGAGCTGCAGTGGTTGAAGGACCTGTGTATATTCCTTTCTGAATAATCTGCTCTGGAGTTAAACTTCCAGGAAGTAGGGGGATAAGGAGGGAGGTTACTGCATATGGACTGGAGCAGCCTACACCTCTGAAGCAGCAGAATTCCCCAGAGACGGTGTCTGGCCTCTGTTAAAACTCTTTCAGTCCACAGCTAGAGTTAGTCCAAAGGAAAACATGCACAATGTGGATTTTGGGCCCTTGGTGCTGTGGTTTTGCCCTAAAGATCTTCTCCTACTATATTGCACTACTTGCAAGTATAAATATAGCTTGAGACAGGCAGACAGACCTCCCATCCTCTTCAGATGAGTTGGTTTAGACAGTTCCTAGTTCCTCCAGAAGAAGGAAGTGGTTTTATCAAGAACAGCTTTGCTGCCATAGAAATGCCACTATATGCTGTTGCTAGGTACAACACCATCAGGAAATCGCTTCTAGTGCAGACTACAGCCTTACTGTTTTGTGTATGCTTTCATATTAACACATCCACCATTGACATGTAGTTGTATATAAAGGATTGCATTATTGTCATAGAAAGCTCCTAGCTATGTAACATTGCCTTTTTCAGAGGGAAGGTTGTAATGCATCAGCTTCCTCAGGTACTGTAAAGTACAATATATTAACCTTAAGAAATTAAAAAGATATTCTTCCCACCAACAATTGGATCATTCTTTATTTATATTTTTTCTGCTTCCTGCCACTCAAAAATTGCCTACCTGGCTGTGTGGCATTGCTTGCCTAGCTCTGCAAGCTGTCCGTTACACATTCCTTTGCGGATTCTCCACATGCTTCTCTTCACCACAACTTTCTGCCACTGCAGTCTTCCCGCTCTTCCTCTCCCTCCCCTAAACTTGATAAAGTATGACCAAGGTACAAGTGTCAAAGCAGAAAGTGGTGAGTAAATGTAGGATCAGGATATGGACCTTGATTCGGTGGGTAGGTGGACATGTATGGACTCCAAATTGAAGAAGGATGTTCTTCTCTTTCAGCTGCATTCAGACCTTCAGCCATTTGTTAAAGAAAGTTCTAGTGACACCATGGCCTTCAGCTTGAATTCTGCTCCTGCAGTCCTGCATCAGGAATTCCTTGGAAGGGAGGCATGGATTAAACAGATCAGAGAGGTAAATTAAAACATTGTTTAGAATTTCCCAGTTTTACCATTTGTATCTCTTTTCCTATCTATACTTTTAATTTGCAAAGAAACTTAGAAACTAACAACAGACCAGATGATATAGAGGTTACCTCTGCTCACTAACAGTTAACACTCCTCTTCCATGTTTTCAAGAGGGGAAAACTAGCGACCTGACAGTCAAGCTCTGTCAAACTTCTATCTTTTGGTGTTAGAAGTAGACTCTTTTGCGTGGAGCATATGTCTGTTCCTCTGCACTGCTTGTGCAGTCCCACATCTTAGCTTAAAGCTACTTTCACTGGCAGCCTAAAGCAGAGAACTTTGCATTGCAGTAGTTGAAAGGTAGGCACTCATTTCCTTCTGCCAACTTGGCTCTGGGAGCAATAATTTTGGAGGCAGGGAGGAGGTCTGGGGAACTTAGCTTCCTGATCACTACAAAATATTTGTGAAACCTAGCTGGTTGATGTCCTCATTCTCAGTTCTCTTAATTCAGCTGCTTTTTCCTGTAGCCTTTAGGTGAAGAAGGCAGTTAGAATAAGGTAACTGTGTGGTGTAGATCTGTTTTATGTACTGCGTTGCACAGGGGATTCAGATCATATTATTTCAAGATGTGCTTGCTATTGGCTCCTTTCCTTGCTGGTTTGAAAGCAGGACTTTTAGCCAGAAAGTGTGGAGCGTGAGCTTCTACCCAGTTCTGCATTCATGATGGCCAGGTTGCCTGCCTTCACACGAGTAGCCACACAGGCAAAGCCTCTTCAGCAGGAGAATTTTGGCAAGTATGTGCAGAATCTACAACCTTACAGTGGTATGGAGTAGAGGAATCTTAAAGTGAAGCAAACTAGAAGTGAAGCAGACATTTTATCATTTTGAAATTAAGGGCTAGTAGTTTATACTGTTTGGGGAGAAATTTTGGAGTTCTACAGTCTCAACGTAAGGTTCATATGTGAGTTGGATATAAATGGAATTGGATGATTGTAGCCGGAGAATAATGATATTACCAGAGCACAGTTTATAAAAGCTTTGAAATAATTTCCCATCTGCAGAATCTAGAGGAGGATGCAGGATTTCAGGAGTGCCGTCTGTCTGCGTACTAATTCTCATACCAAAAATGGACATTAGAGAAACAATGAGGCAGTTCTCTCTGAAGGAAAGAGAAGAAAGGTGACATGCATTATACTAAAGTGTCTACTAACTAGTGCTTTAGCTAAATACAAAGTGGAACACCTCATCCAGGAGCCTTTCTTGGCTTGTATTGATTTAGAAAGGAAAGTTATCTTTCATTAACTACAAATTCTTCAAAATGTCAACCGTAGTCACTTTTACTATGTGACATTCAACACAGGCCAGGCATTTCAATCAGAGATTGTAATTTGAATGAAATTTAGAGACTACTTTAAAAGGGACTTGGGATACATATAGTGGGAAACCTTGTTATAAGAGTTAAAAAATGTGTAGATATGTGGGTATATGTGTGTATATCCATGGATGTAGAAATACATACATGATTAGCCCTAAAGACCTAAGCCTCTCCCATTCTTACTGACCTCACCACCAAGCCCCTACACTTTTGTGCATTTAAAACTATTCCAAATGAATTGTTTGGTCAGGTGTCTGTCTTGAAAGGAATATAGGTTGGAGTAGAGTCCTGAAATGCTTTTTTATAAAAAAAAAAAACAAACAAGCAAACCAACAAAAAAAATCAACAAAATCAAACAACCCTAAGTGGTTCCTAGTAAGCACTGTGGTAGACAAATAAGTTCTTGAATCCTATTCTTCAGAGAAAGTGTTGAATGCAGTCCCACTGCGCTTTTGGAAAGCCCGATATTCTTAATGTTTAGCAGATAATCCGGGATTATAGGATGGAGAATTTTCTAGGAGTCAAAAGGCAAAAGAGCTGGTTGCTTTTAGCCACTTACAGAAAACTATTACTAGACAAGAGCAAAACTTCTGTGGGTTACACAGATAATCCAACATCTAAGCAGGAAGATACAAATGATCAAAATCCCTCAGGCATAGGTCTAGAATCAATCTTAGCTCATAGCATTTGTAATTTAAAAGGAATTCATCAGAAACTAGAACCATTTCCTCTAGGCCAAAGTAGTCCACATGCCTTTCACTGTATCTTTCTGAGCCTTGTCAGAAAAAGCAGAGTGGGAGGAAGAGCACTTATCAAGTGCTTTATCAATCATTTCTGAAGTGTAGGTTTTGAGAACACACACAACACACAGGCTGCCCAGGGAGGTGGTTGAGTCACCTTCCCTGGAGGTGTTTAAAAGGCAGGTGGATGAGGTGCTAAGGGGCATCTGCTTATCTGATGCATTTTGAGCCATTTCCTGGGGGATTTAGGGATCCTTCCTCCTGGCAAAGTGAGTTGATTTCACATCACCTCATTTACTGATGGAGAATGTCATGGTATTATTGTCCTTCACTGCTGGCACGTGGTGATCTTCCGTGTTCAGGAGGAAGGCTGAGCTGAGTTGGCTGTTCATGTCTCTTAATAAGCTGGTAAGCAGCTGCTTTTCATTGAGGGCTCAGAGCCCCAGCGTTCAGAGGCTGAGCTCTCCAGCTAAGCAGTGAGACCTAGAAAGTTATCCAGGTTTGGCAAGTGTGCATACATTTTGCAAATCATGCTTAATACCTTTCAGGGAGCTAAACCAGATACAGAAATCTGATGTAAAAGGTGTGATTCAGGGAGGGGGAAATCTGTGTGTCTGAAATCGGGGTCAGTAAAAGTCAAAACACCCAAACTTGTATGATGATAAAAAGGAATTAAAAAAAAAAAAAAAAGCAAAGGTGCAGCAGTGAAAGAAAGCTTAGGAAACAGATTAGATAAGCTTGTTGCTTGGATGAGTACAACTGCCGTGGACTTGAAAGCTTGAGAGGAACAGAGCATGGGAAGATACTCTTGCTGTTGTAATGTGTGTTAGATACAGGAGAGAGACTCTGAGTACACATCTTCTGCGTGTTGCTGAGACCAAAAACATCTTCCTCAACACGCTGGCAAATTATTTGCTGCAGGGTAATCTGCATATAGGCAATTGTTTGTTAGAGAACATATTTGTGGTGTGTTCTGGTACATGGAATAACTACTAGATAGATATATTTTGAAGGAGCTATAAGATCCAACCAGTATGAATAAAAGTTCACAAATCAAAGAGATGGGAATACACAAGTCGGGAAGCAGTTATTGGCATTGGTTTTGCTACTCCCAAGTGCTATCAGGCTGTTTTCTTAATAGGCCTTCCAGAAAAGCTGACTCTGCAGGAGCCTAAAGAAAGTACTAAAGAGGTTTTATGGATCAGTCCCCTTTCTACTTCAGTGAAATCAGTTCTGGTTTCTACTGTTTTCCTTCCTGTTCCAATTGCTTAGTCTCTCATCAGTTCTTTTCTCTATTTTATTTTTCCTCCCTTAAAAAAAAAAATAATTTATTTTCCAAATCTGTGCTATCTCTGCAACATCTCTTCAAAAGTCTGCTTGCCACATGGAGTTCCTCTGCAGTGCAGGTCAGCTGCTCTCTCAAGTCCCCACAGAGGACGTGGAGAGGTAGCTGTCCTAGTCTACATCTTTTCAGAAGACACATTCCAGAAGAACTGAATTTTCTGGTCTTCCCTGTGGGGGCTAGAGGGAAAGAAAGGGTGATTTTATTTTATCAGTGTGCTTGAAAAGGGAAGAGCTGGAGTTGGATGAGGTGATAATGATACAGCTGGATCTGGTCTAAGGGAAGGACTTCAGGTTAGTTAAGTAGGAATGCAGAGCACTGCACTGGGTGAGAAAGACATAGACTTCTCTTCTACATGGTCCTGTGACAAAAGTGAGGAATTTGCACTGCATCCTTTTCTGAGTCTGAGCAAGAACTACTTTAAAATTTATTCATTTCTGAATGTGCTAGAAGTTATAAGTTGTAGTACCTGCTGCTTCAGGAAAGGGTGATGCTGACACTTAAATGCAGTTCTAAACCTAAAGCACCTCTAACCTAAGTCTGGTAGTGCTGACAGGGTCCTGACAGCCCTTTTTGAGAGTTCTAGGCTATTGTCTTTGCACAGATCCTTATAGATAACCAGAGTTCTCTTTTAAGAAAATAAATCCTGTTATTGCTGATATGAAGTCTATTTCACAGTCTCGTGGGAGAGAATAATTAATGCAAACAGGAAGATTTCTTAAGACCAAAACATTTTGGATTCAAAAAATGTTTACCTGCAGTCATAATCAAAAACCTAAAAATTACATTGAGGCTCAGCAGCTCTCATCTCAAACAGAACCGTGTTGGATGGGCTGGTAACACATTTTGTTGTATTTTAGTATATTCTGTATCAGCTTACTAAAGAATGTTGCTTATATTTAAGGTGGCAGCTCTTTTAATTGCATTCTTTATTCTCATAACTCTAGTTTGTACTACGTAATGTCTTACAGAAAATCTCTCTCTCTTTAAGGCACAAGGAAAAGGAAATATTATGGACTACAAAAAGGTTGGTAAATTACATTTAAATCTTCTTGTTACTTTTAATGGGTTTTGTAATATTTTCAAAAGTATTTTTGGCAGTTGGGAGAAACTTCCTTATTACAGTCATGTTGTAATTTGTGCATGTGTATATGGAGGGAAAGAGTCTGGCTTGTGCAATTTCTTAGTTTTAAAAAGCCAACAATAGTTGAATGTACTCTAAGTCTCAAATGTAACTATTTAATAATATTTTTTGCTGCTGTTTATCCCATTTATTTCCCCAAACTTGGTTTTGAAACCAGGCTTCTGATGTGGGGTTTTTTGCTATCTTTTTTGTCTGCCCTCATTTGCTGGCTAGGTCCCGTCAGTGGTCTCTCTATATTGATGGAGTATGCTGTTGCTTTTTTTTTAATCTCACCTTAATGCCATATCATCTGTTAAGAAAAAAAAACCACAACATGTTTTATAATAATTCAGGTTTCCTCTAGTTCCCATTACAGCTTTTAGCTAAGTGAGCACTGTATTGGCTGCTGGGGCAAAGGCAAACCTGAACTGACTAGCTTGTCTGCTGGAAGTAGCAGGGACACCATTGAGCTCTCAGCTGCAGGAGGTGGCTGAAAAGGTTCACCTGGTTAAATATTTGAGCACAGCGTGCTTGTCATGGAGAGAGAAGATGGCATGTTGTTCCCAACTCGCTCACAGAGCATAAGCCTGACTTGTTCATTGTCTCCAGCACCAGTGGAAAATGAGAACAAGTCTTACGAGGAGCGGCTGAGGAGGCTGGGGTTGTTTAGCCTGGAGAAGAGGAGGCTGAGGGGAGACCTTATTGCTCTCTACAACTACCTGAAAGGAGGTTGTGGAGAGGAGGGAGCTGGCCTCTTCTCCCAAGTGACAGGGGACAGGATGAGAGGGAATGGCCTCAAGCTCCACCAGGGGAGATTTAGGCTGGACATCAGGAAAAAATTTTTCACAGAAAGGGTCATTGGGCACTGGCAGAGGCTGCCCAGGGAGGTGGTTGAGTCACCATCCCTGGAGGTGACAAAGATGGGTAGACGAGGTGCTGAGGAACATGGTTTAGTGATTGATAGGAATGGTTGGACTTTATGATTCTGTGGGTCTTTTCCAACCTAGTGATTCTGTGATTCTGTAGTGCTTAAATTCTTGAGCCAAAAGCGCGACTGAGAATTATTTCCTGAACTGAGGCCTGAAGAGTGTTACAGCTATGACTGATAGCTGGAAGCCTGTCACACAGGTACAGGTTAGACTTATTGTAATTATTCCATGTTAAAAAAATTTGTAACTTGGATTATTAGAAAAGGTCTCTGTCCTTCCTTTCTCTTAGAACATAAAAATGATCTCAACTTCAGCTTCCTATTTAAAATCATCCTGCTTTTATTTTTCTTTTCTGCAATAGAAGAAAACTGGTACAGCCGTGACTTTCTAATTCAACACTGAGAGCACTAAATTCTTTTCTTCTTCAGATATATCTGAGTGTGTGAGATACTTGTATGAATGTTTAAGCTAGGCTACTTGCTTTTGTAAGTCTAGAATGGTTTTTTTCCTTTTAATTGTTACAATTGTTATAAAAAAAAAAGAGGGGTAGGAAGGGCAGAGAACAGCATCTAAAATTGCTTATTAAATATTTCTTGGCATGTTATATATTTTGACTGAAATTTTTCAGTTTTTGGATCCTCCCCGTGAAATTTTAAAGTTTAGCGTGTGCTTAGGCAACTCTATATTTTCCTTTGACTAAAAGGAAGGGAAGGGAGAAAAGCCCTTCGAGTTTTGTATTTTGAGTAATTGACTTTAGCCAAAAAACTCGTGATTTTACCAGCTCTGGGTAATCATCTGTTACATAAGCAGATATTATGAGTTTAGTAATGGTAGTGAAAAATGGTCCATGGTTTTTGTGAGATCAAACAATAATTTACTTCGGTTTTTATAGAAGTCTGTTTCAAAATTATGATGTCACATCTCTCTTTTCTTTGTTTCTTCATTTAAAATAACAATGGTCATTAGTCACATCCATGCTAACTGAACCCAGTAACCTTTAACTTGCTCCAGCACTTGGCCAGCACATGCACACAGCCAATTAGAACACATCTTGTGCAGTGCAGATTAGTATTTCTTTTTCAACCTTCGCTGTGTTGTCGTTATTTCAACACTACTTACAGTCAGTGTTTTGCACGTTGCTCTGTCTTTTCTTCTTGGCATCAAGGTCTCCTCTCATCTTTTGATCCACTTGGTAGAATTACTGCTACTTTCCTAATCAAATCTGGAGGCTTTTCTCTCATCAAGTCTCCAAAATATTTCCTTTTTAATTTTCTGAAAGTGAAGGTTACGATAACTAGCTGTAGAACTTCTGAAAATTTGTATTATTTTTGTTCTCTTCATTTTATTATGAACTTAAATGGGCCACTCAGTTGAGATAAAAATGTTGTCCCTTTAGTTGAATTCATAAATACATATCTACAAAAATCATTAGCTATTTTAACATGCTTAAGAATATTTTACCTTACTTGCTGTGGCTTTCAATTAAAGTATTGAATGAAGGTAAATTTGAGAGATTGAGATTCACCTATTTAACACGCTTTCTTAAAAGGCAAAGGCCTTATTTTATTTCAATTTTGAGACTGCTCAAGAATTTTGAATTGCTCTTTTGAACAATGTTAGAATTGTTAAATTTTATGTTGAAATTGTATCCCTGATTTTTTTTCACTGATGAAAAATATCTAGAAATTTAGTGAGGGTCTTGACATAAATATAGAAAGTGAAATACTTTCTATTAATTTAATGAGCTACGAGATTGTCATGTCACTAATGTCACTATGTTCTTCAAAATTTATTTTTTTTGCCCAGCTTTTCTCAATCTTTTTATCAGGAAGACTTTGATATCACTCTGATATTGTCTGTGTTTTTGCATATGCTTTGTCACATTTGCATTTGAATGTTTCACTTTTTTTTTCCCTACACCATCACACCACATCCAGACAAATTATTGATCCCTCATTGTGATGTTGAAGGTCTGTTCCAGAAATAAAAAGTAGTTTTAGCTCTGGTTTAGTGCTGTTCCTCAGATAACAAAGGAGAAAGTATCAATACGTGTCAGGGACAAAACTGATGTATGTCATCGAAAGAGACAGCAACTTCCCTGTTGCCCTTATTTATGTGTGGGAATTTGGCAAAAATCATAGACTTCTTAAAATCAAAAAGCTTTTAGCCACTTTATGTCTGCTTTGCATGCAAGATGAGCTGTGTAATTTTAAACCAACAAATTGAGATTCTCAATTTAATTGTTACTATTTGGTAACATTGATTAAAAACTCTGCTGAAGTCAAGGCCTCAATGGTGCTCGGCGTTATACAACCTTGTTAAATGAGTGTAGAACAGGCACAACTAGTAGCAGAAATGAGTAAGCCAGGAATAATCCTTGTTTTCTGGCCAAGACTCTAGAAAAATTATAAGATAAGGCTAAATAAAGAAGTAAATCCTGTCAATCTTATGACATTGTAAAGTGATGTGTTTAAAAGCTTGCCCAGCCCATTTTGAGAAGGAAGAGCGTAACCCTTTGTGTCCAGCCACAAAAACTGTGAGAGTGAATGCTGAGACATTCCAGGGTACTTAAAAAACAAAGGAAGAATTTGACAAAGTTTATGTGATACATTATGGTGCCTTTT
The DNA here is from genome assembly GCA_033459285.1 of Clamator glandarius. Classification (NCBI taxonomy): domain Eukaryota; kingdom Metazoa; phylum Chordata; class Aves; order Cuculiformes; family Cuculidae; genus Clamator; species Clamator glandarius. The sequence continues at coordinate 3,321,058 of JAUNZM010000119.1, read as the reverse complement.
GAAGGTAATATTTCAGCAATCTAAAATATCAGTGCTTATTGAGCATGGTGTTCCCAAACCATTAATATTACAAAGTAGGAGCAGAATGTGAACTCACTACAATTTCAGATATGGTATCACCTAGACAACACAGGCATTCTTTTTATTATTCACTTATGCTTTACTGTAGGAAATAATTTCTTAGTTTCACTGCCTCTACCTCGTAAGTAGAGTGATGGGACACAGAATTATAATCTTTTGGTTATATGGTGGACTTAAAAGGGTAAGTCAGTGAAGCAAGAAGTAAAGTTCCCATATATATGTGTCCACATGTATGGCTAGAACCACGAATGGACTATGTAAGGTCACATGGCCATTCATTGCTCCAAAACTACTTCTGCGTAGTCCAGGAGCTTTTAATGCGAGGGATGGAAACAAGTTCTTGAACTCTTATCCCTCTTTTCACAGAAAGTGGCTGCTATTCTTGTTTGTGGTTCTGTTCTTGGCCCAGCAAACCTCAAAGGGTTGAATGGAAAATATTCCAACTTCAACTATTTGGTGCTTATGGGTGAAGGATAGGAAACGGAAGCTTGAAACCAAGGTGCTGATATAAAACTCTCCAATGGGAATCTCTTTTCCAAAAGGCAGTCTTCAAAGAACAATCAGTAGCTTATTATCATTTATTTGCAGGACATGCCTAGAGCGTGTGGGTGCAGAGGGAGATAGTGGAAAGCAGCCTTAAAGTTGGAAGGGCTCAGAAGGCATCCCTTTCTCCATCTCTTAATTTGCTGGTATAAGATGACTGAGGAGAAAGAAGTGACAAGAAAGGAAGGAGGGGGCTGGAGAAACAGAGCCCAGTCTCAGTCAGCAGTCTGTCGCCTTGTGTGAGTTGAGAGCATTCAGAATTAAAAGCCCTCCGTACTTCCCTCCTTCCCATATATTCTTTCTTCTGCTCTTTCTGTAACTCTTGATCAGAGCCATCCCTCCTTCCAGTCAAAGATTAGGGAATGAGAAGAGAAAAAAATTAAATAATTCATTGCAGGTTGAATGGATGAGGCTGGACTTAGCACACGTGGAGCAGGCTGAATGGAGCAAGGCTCTTGATATATTCTGTTCTCATTTCTCAGTCAGGCATCTTTTTTTTTTTCTGTGAAGATATGATGATGATGATGTTGCTTTTTCTTAGATTCATAGAACAACCTTCACAAATAAAACTTCGGGGTTCTGAGCTTCACGTGTACCAGGCAAAACTGTCAGGCCTAGTCAATATGTGAATATATTGAGGAAAACAGAAGGTGCTGAAGGAAAACAGTTGAGGAGGGGGGCATCAGTTCCTGTCTGAGTCTTAACTTGGTTGCACTATTGCAAGACTATTCTTTAAGCTGAATTTATATAACCAAACCCCAGCTGGTGATTTTTCAGATTCTTGGCATCTTTAGAATGAAGTAGGGCTTTAATGCCAGTGGTCTGAACAAAAGCTTATAAGTTAAAATGCAGTATTCCAGCATATCTAGCAGTTCAGTTAGAGAAAAGTGCGTCAAAGCAGTCTGTATTTTGATTTATATTCCCTTTCAATTATCGAATGCCACTCTGAAGAATGTTGTGTTTTAATGATGGATGAAATTGTTCCTACAAGTGGAAATACATTTGATGCACAAAATGATGCCATGTAAGTAGAGATTAAAAGAGCAGATTCTTTTACTTAGAAGAAATTGATGAGGGAGCTTAATTCAAGTTTACAAAGTAACAAATAAAAGTGGTTCATTTTGCTTTTCTGTTTATTTGCCTCAAAAATTAGTTGTTCCTGTTCAAATGAAATTTAAAAAAGAATGCATCTAAACTGGATACGTGGATTTTTCTTCTATGTACTTTGTTTGTAAAATTCATTACATAAAATCATTGAAGCTCAAAAATTGAGAGAGAGCATGAAAAGGTAACTGTAATACAGCTAACAGTACAGCTAAAGGCTTAAATTCATTTTTTTTGCATACAGCAGGGCTATTGAAGCCTGGTTTCTTATTATGTCCTGTATTTCTTTAATAACGAGGTAGCATGCAGTCTGATTGATCCAGGCTGGTTTGCCTTGGTGTATGCTTACTTGAGTTAGTCAGCTGATTCTGTAAATGGACTATAAAACAGGTGGGTTTTTAAGGACTATCCATTGTTTGTTACATAAGAAGATCTCTTGCTGGAAAGCTGAGGAAGGACCTTGCCATATGAGCAAGAATTTTTCATTTTGATCTTCCTTGAACTTTGCTTGGAGACATTCAGTAGTGGATTAGGCTGATTTTTGTATAGCGATTCCTCTGCATAGTTTGACATGAGCATTGCAATTGTTTTGGCTTCAAGGCACTATGCGTGTCTAAGAGCTTACACGAGACAAGCGTGTAAATGGATTGTGTTCTTGTGTTGGAATTCTGCTTTTTTCCAGATTTCGGTGTTACAAGTCATAGTAAATATATGCAGTCATATCTGCTTAAACTGAGTTTCTCTTGATCTTCAGTTAGTTTAAAGGTTTCATTTTTTTAGGAGCTATTTTCTTCACTGTTTACATCTTCATATATACTAATACGAGTAGTACCAGGTATGCTAAACCCTTTTAATGAACTTAGTGAATTGGCAATTTGCTTCAAAATGTGTAGGGTCTACCATCTCTACCACCTCCCTCAAGGAAGGGGGAAGAAATACCTTTTTTGGCTTCTGTTGTACCTCATCTCACCTGTTCCCACCTTTGCTGTGACGCTGTGGTTATATGGCTGATCCCCATTCATTAGAAGATGTGGTGAATTAGCTATTCAATGCATTTATGCTTCAGGTCAAGTTCCTTTCCAGCACACAGTGCAAGAAGATTCTAACTGAAGTGGAGAATAAAATTTTTATGAACTGGGACTTGAATACTCAAGTACTGTAATATGCTTTCAGCTAATTTCATCTCTAAATACAGATAATGAATCCACTTCAGTTTGTATTCACATAAGAAATGTCATTCATATTGTATGAGTGCAAGTATCTATATAAAATGGGTGACTTTTACAATTTGGTCATGGCTTGGGTATTTTTTACATGATTTAAACTAGATAGATAAGATTTTATTGATGTATTTGTAAATGAAGTAAGTCTTTGGGCTGTGTATTGTAGAAAAATATAGTTTATAAAACCCTGTATGATTAGTTACATTAGATATCTGTGTCTAAGAAAAGATTTTTTTTTTGAAAGCTGATAGCAGTGATGTAACCCACCTATGAAAGCCAGGTAGGACACATTAAAGATCACTAAGCACTGTCATAGTTTTGGAATAATCAAATCCTGAAGATCTACCTGGCCTTGGTTCCCAAGCTCTGGCATGAAGCATCAGGCTGGAGCTGGTCTGAGGACACCTGTATTTTAAAACTGAAAAACATAACAGTGTTTCCTCACAGTCTTATGATACTATTGAGGAAAAAATAATACTTTTTTAAAAAAGACCTTAATAAATATGATTACTAGTTAGAGCTTCAGCTAAATTGAGGTACTGGGAAAGAAAATATGTTTTGTTTGACATATTTCTTCATATTATTTCATAGCAATTTAACCTGCCATTTACCCAAGTTTTTTAGGTGTCAAATCTTTCCAGCAGCTTGCCATGAAATGTCTGTTATTCCATGAAAATATTTTCTTTCTTATATGATGTATCTCCGAACTGTTCTCAAATTCCCTAGCCTCACTAAGACACTGAGTTTGCGTGGAGATAGCTCAGTATGGTAAATACATCCCATTTTACTGACAAGATTTGCTTATGTCCACTGTAAACAATGTAATCATATGGGATGTAAACAGAAACCTGTATTACAAAATACAAGAGTTTGACATGTGTCATTTTGTTTCCAAAACCAGGATGGAATGAGTGCTCACAGAATCCACTTTTTGACTGAGGAAAACGGGAGAGCCAGTGTGCGGCTGGTCTGTCAGTTCTGCACAGAAGCTCTCAGGCAGTGGCTTAGGTGTCAAATGCCCTGATATTTAAAAATATATTTTTTTCTGTTGTTGTTGTATTAAGTGTGCCCTTAGGAGAGCCACTGACTTCCAGGTGATGAAGTAGTGGGTAATGTAGTTTAAATTATCTGCAGTTTTGCTGTAGTGGGGAGCCAAAACAGAGCAGTTGAGAATATTTCAAGAGGTTTGTCTGGTGGCTTCAGTTCTGACCTTGCCCTCAGGAAGGGGTGGTGGTGGCCCTTTGCCCTCAGAGACGGCTGCGCGTGTGGCACGGCTGACACCCCACCCCGTTGTGCCTGTGTTTTCTGACAGCTGCAGGAAGCCATCAAGGCTGGCAAAGGTGTGACTTCTGCCATCGACCTCTGCCGCTACCATGGAAAGAGAGCGCTGGCGGCCCTGGAGCGCTTCCCTGCCTCCGAGGCCAGGGCTGCCTTGGCCAACATTGTCTACGCCGTGACCAGGTTTCCCTGACCCGCCATCCCGGGAGGAACTGCTCTCCCTTCACGGACAGGAGCAACCCTGCACTGTTGGTCACGTCATCCTCCCCGTCCCGACTGAGAAACGCGTGCCAGCTGCCACTGCGACCGGCAAAATTCGGGAGGGGGAAGGAAAAAAAAGGTCACAGTCGGCTTTCTCTTGTCATGCCAGAAGCACACTTGAGGCTGCACCGGTAGAAATAATTAATGAGTCCCGTTTCTGTGACCTCAGCAAATGGACAGGAAATAAGTCAGTATTGATTGGCACTGGCAGGGACGGCGCCAGGGTGGAGGCCGGTGGTTTTCCTGCCCGAGGGATGGAGGGGCGTGAAGATCCAGGTGTCACAAGAAGCCCGCTCAAACCTGCCCAGAGAACGAACTGAAGCCAGGAATTAATGTACCTGCTTATCAAGGAGAAGGGCAGTTCAGAGGATTAATGGGGGAAAATCCTCTCACTGTGTGCACACAGTCATGTCTCCTCACACTTCTTATGTATTCAAATGTAAAATTACCTTGTGCCTAATGCTTTCCGTATTTGAGAAACTTGCTGAGAAAATGTGTCAAGCATGGTAAGTAGGAGCTTTAAAATATTTAATCAAATATTAATTTGGCTCTGTTAAGGGAAGTGACTGCCTGAATTTTATACTGTGAGTATAAAATATGTTCCTCTGGGTCAAAGAATGAGGTTTTTCCAACTCTTCTCGGGGAGGGAATAATCCCTTCCTCAGATCAAGCAGTTTGTTTCAACACTGTCTTACACAGAAGAATTTCCTAGGTTTATGACACTTGCATTCATTTAAGCCAAGTAAGTGTTAATTTGTAAGGCTAGACATAGGCCTTTGGCAGAAAGGAAGCAGGAATGTTCTTCTGTGAGTACACTCTTTCACCGCATTGAATAAAATGCAGAAAATATTGGAGAAGTTTTGAACCTCAGTGTGTTGAATTTTCAAGTCCAATTACAGACAGCATATAAGGTGTATCAGAAGCCTGGAATTTGAGACCGTCTCTGTTTTGTTCATAGGAGATCATTTTTGTGGTTTGCACGCATGCAATCTGAGACTGCCGTTGACAAGAAGGCTGAGTTTACATAAATGATCTAGATTGAGACTCAGCTACCTTTCTTCCTTCTGTGGTGTAATTACAGCCCAATCTGGAGACAGCTAGCACAGCAAACAGATTTCATTACATCGCTCACTCAAACACTAAGTGGAGTTATTTCTGTTAAATTCTGTCCTCCCTCTTTCCCCCCCGTGCTCCTTCCCCCTGTCACACAGCTTGTTTGTCATAGACCAGTGCATTGCACTCCACCGAATGGAAAATAAAAATAAAAACTCTATTCTCTAAAAATATACTGAAAATACATCCTGCATAATGTACATAATATTCTGTGTAATTTATGCCTATATTGTACCTTAACATTGTATATGTAATTTGCACCCTTGAGGTATGATCTTTGTATGGGAGCAGCACTCAGGACTCGGGTCTCGCTTTATTCTGGAGAACAGCTTCAACACCAGACCGCTTCTTGCTTGCGCTTTCTTTCATGCCTGCCCTGGCATTTTCCCTTTTCCCAAGACTGGCATTTCTGCCTCTGTTAGTGCCACTGCAGCAGGAAGGCTGGAGACAGAAGAGGAGCACCCAGAAGATGGGTTAGCCCAGGGACTGGCAGTCAGAGGTACCTGCCTTAGCTCCCCACTGTACATTTTCACCTGTGAAGTTCCCCAGAGTTCTGCTAACGTAAAACCTGTGCATGAAAGAAATACCTAAATTCAACCAGAATCATATTTCAGCTTTTTTTGGTGCTTGTTAGGAGCCATATGTCATCTTCTCTTTGTCTTACATTATGCTAAGGGTTTCGTAATGATTTAGGGCTGCAAGAAGCTCGAGTCTGCTGGGGATACTCCCGAAGCATCTCAACTTAAGTCGCTTCAGTTGTGTGAAAGATATATCAAATATATGCAGAATTGTTCATATATATATATATATAAAATATATATATATATACACACACACACTGCAAAACAGGTGTAAGCCTGGTTTATTTTTTCATGGAAGTACAATTTTTTACTTCTACTTTTTACTAACAAAGGCAAATCAGCAGAAATTAATGACTTTTTTTTTTTTTTTTTGCTACCAGAATGTTCTGGTTGCTCTTAAAATATTCTTTAACCTTATTTAAAAAAATAATCATTTATCAAGTAATCATATTTAATATATTTGCCTGTAATTATTTAGAATATTTTGTTGTCTAATTTTCTCCAGGTAAACTACAAGCAAAGTATTATGCCTCTCTGCCAAACTCCTAGTGAACTAATCACTGCTGTGTATTAATATACTTCCTACACCTTATACTATTTCTGAAGAATGGTAGAACCTTGGGGCTGTTCTGGTTTCATTTTTATCTCCTTGATTCCTTTTCCCACCTACCCCTCTAAGGAGGTCGATGAAGGGGAGGCCTTGTGGCTGTGGAAGATATTCACACCATTTATGCCAGTCATTCAGCCATCTGAAGCTGTGTGCTCTGAAGCTGTGTACGGTCTTGCCTGGGGGATGATGGGGAGCAAGAGCCTGTCTCAGGTGCTCAGAGGTACCATCTTCTTTTATAGGAAATCCAGATTCTTCTTTTAAGGACCTGACATTTATGGTCTCAACGCCAGCGTGCTAGAGCCTCTAATCTGAATTGTATCAGTTATAATATAGACACTGTATAGTATATAATGAAATTATCATCCATATGCTTGGATTGCAAAAAAACCAACCCCAATGAGATAACTGTATTGAAGGTTGTCTGCTTTTTAAAATTTTCTAATGACCACAAGCTTGCAGAATGTACATTGATTAAAGTATTTGGAGAATGGGGTGGGTTTGCTTTTTAGCAAATTTAAGGACATAGGCTATTTCCTTCCCATGCCCTTGCATTTCAGGAAGGCCTTGGCATAGAAAATTGCACCTGTTTTTTATGTCTGCTTTTCCTTATTGCTGCCAATGCTCCAAACCAGGGACTCAAACAGACTTACAACTCGGCTGCTCTTCTGGACTTACCTCAGGTATTGTACTGCTGGGCTGTTCCACAAATGTGCAAAATACAAGGCAAGGTCCTGATTGCTCATTAAACTGAACTAAATTAATCTCCTACAAAGAGTACGGCTGCACTGGTTAGAATGGCTGTTTCACAGGTCTGCAATGGAAAGTCATTTAACTGCTGGCTGAGTATTTCCAGCTCCACAATTGTGATAACACTGTCTAGGAAGGTTGTTTGGAAAATGAGGTACTTGGAAGAATAGAAATGTTGGCTGGAAAGACCTGCTGAAAGTCATCTTGTCCAGTCTCCCATTTGAAGTCAGCTGTTGTCAACATGAAGTCTGGTCTCGGAAACCACCAGGAATGGAGCTTCAACACGTTCCCCTTGGAACCTGTCCCAGTGCTGCCTCACCTTCCTTATGAAGGAGTTTCCCTGATGTTCAGCCTGAACATCTCTCATCATAGCTGGTGATTGTAGCCCTTTGTTTACTACCTCCTATTGTCAAGAATTCTTTGGCTCTGCTGCCTTTGCTGATTCCCTGTCCTACAACTGTGTGCTGCAGTTCAGTTGCCACCTTTTCTCATTAGGAGGAGCCCCAGCTCTGTCAAGCCTCTTGTGGTGGCCATAGGTGCAAGGCCGTGACTAATGGGGTTGCCCTCCAGTGGCCTGCAGGACTTCCATATCATCCCTATTGGGCTGTGAGACTAAAATAGGCCAGATCAGAAGCAGCCTCTCTGGGTACAGTAAGGAGAACAAACATTTACTCTGATGTCCTGGGTCTTGCTGGGATGGAGTTAATTTTCTTCACAGCATCCCGTATGGCACTGCGTCTTGGATTTGTGACCGAAATGGTGTTGCTAGCACACTGATGTTTTAGCTGTCACTCAACGGTGCTTGCACAGCACCAAGGCTTTCTCTGCTCCTCGCTCTGATGCCCAGTGAGTGGAATGGGGCTGGACCAAGGGCTAGGAGGGAACACAACTGTGACAGCTGACCATGACTGACTACAGAGATATTCCACACCATACAACCTCATACTCGGCAATAAAAACTAGGGATGTAGGTGTTCCAGGGAGATCATTGCCCAGGGAAAGTCTGGGTGTCAGTTGGCTGGCGGTGATTGCTTTTGCATCATTTATTTTTCTTTTTTTTGCTTTGTTTTCCTTTTTTCCCCGTTTACCTATTAAACTGTCTTTAACTGAATCCATGAGTTTTCTCACTTGCCCTTCTAATTCTTCTCCCCATCCTGCTGTGGGGGCAGCAGGGGCTCTGAGGTGCATAGCTACATCCAGGGTGTGTCCACCACAGTCCTTTTTGGTACCCAGTGGGGGACACTTAGGGTTCAAGATAACGAGACATTTGACCCGAGGGTGCTAGAGGGGACTTACACCTGTTTAGCTGTTGCTGGTCATGATGTTGACTTATTTTCTCTTGATGTAGGTTTATTTGTTCCCTTACCCCCTCCGTTTCCTGCTTCCTTTCTTGCTGTACATCAAATATGAGAGCTTGTTAAAGGCTGGGTTTGGCCTTTGCCGTGTAGCACTCAGTTGTGTTTTGCCTGGGAGAACTATGATGAAGGCGCTGGCCCTGAGCCTAATCAGGTATTTGGGATCTGCGTTGCCGCTGTCCCAGTACTTCGGGAACCACCTCGTGGAGACAATTACAATTACAACTTTTCCCTCTTTTCCTCTGAGAGCCAATTTGTGGAGGAAACAAAGAACAGCACCTTCCCCTTTATTGCCTGCAGAGCAGTTGCTTTCCACCTTGTTACAATTACTCTTAGGTATTTTGAACGTCCCTGGGTAATCAGAATGCTCACGTTGGTGTGTCTCAAGAATCCGTTTCCAGCTTTTCCTGAGGTTAATTATCTATTTAGGAATATGACGCAGAGATGTGCCCCGAGGCATTGTGGTCATGGGAGGCAAGGTGCATGGAAGAATATGGGCAGGTATCTAGAATGTTTTTCACCTCCAGTGGTTTAGGTCTTGATACCCTAACAAGTGTGGGGTGAAGTGGCAGAGCATTTGAGAAAAGGATGCCCTGGCTATGCTAACAGGACACAACTTCTCACGTTGTCCTGGGCCTGCCTGTGCCGCTGTTCAGCACCTTCAGGGAGGAGAGGGGGTTTCTCAATCTGAAGAGCTACAAATGTACACTATGGCTAAGCCAGAGACCCAACTCTCAACTGTATCAGTCGCCCCTATAATCAAGAAGAAACCATGGAAGTCAACTCATCCAGTCAAAGAGGAAGAAGCTTCTGAAAGGAGCAGGAAGAGGAATTAGAGAGGCAGCAGGTTGTGCAGCAGAGCTGTCGCGAGAACAGGAGGGGAAAGAGACAGAAATAAACGAGTCAGAAACCACCCACTGCCTATCCTTGAGTAAGCTGCCAGATCTGCACAAAGGCTATAGCTGTCAACCTGGTGAGCTAATAATCAGCTGTATGCTCTGACACTGGGATACTGGGGCCAAGAGTCAGGAATTAGAGAGCAGGGATGCCCGGCAGCTAGGATCCTTTGCAAGGGACTGGGAAAAGGGGCAACAACCAGCAGTCTCTGGAGGCAGTTCTTGTCAAGCACAAAGAAAAGGTATCCCCTTGAGGAAGCTCTTGTAAACTACCCAGGCAAATGAGCAGCGACTAGCAGTGCTATCCAGTATCTGAGAAAATTAGCAGTGGTAGAGGTGAAGTGCAGCAACCTGAACAACAACCAGGCATCAAAAGACCCAGCTGAAGTCCAGCACATGCAGTCCATGCAGCAGAAGTTTGTATGGAGTGCACCATTGAAATATACCAGGCCGCTGGTGCTAATGAGGTAACTAGACATCATAGAATCACCAGGTTGGAAAAGACCCACCAAATCATCGAGTCCAACCATTCCTATCAAATACTAAACCATGCCCCTCAGCACCTCCAGGGAAGGTGACTCAAGCTCCAGTTGTGGTAGATTGGCTAGCCAGCTCCAGCAATTCAAAGAGAATCTCTCTTCCACCCCTTCAGGCCTGTGTCTCTGCTGGGGAGAGACTGCGTCAGCAGTTCCAGCTATTGAAAGACTCTGTGTCTTCCTCCTTGCCCAACCGAACCATCATCTCAGTGGTCAAGTGAGCTGTTCTCTGCTCAGGAGGAAGGGTGTCATGGGCATATTTGCGTGCCACCCCGTGGTTCTGTCTGCATGACCATCAGCAGGACATGAGGGGATGGTGAACATATCTAAAACTTAGAAGCTGGGCTGTGTGAATTGCCAGGACAAGCAGCAGCCAAAAAGGGGTCAGTACAGGAAAACTACTGCTCTGGTTGCTGTTGTACACATCCCAGACAGAGTAAAAGGGCTGATCCTGCTTCTGATGTGGATAATGGACTCCTGGTTTGCAGTTACAAGAATCAGGTAATGAATACTCTGACCAGGAACAGGGGAGCCCTGCCTCTGGCTAGGCAGAGGAAAAAGACAACCAGGTTTATTGGACTGCATGGATTTGATGACCTGGTCCACCTGATCAGCTGGCCGCATTTCTCCTAATGCAACCCAGCACGTGTCTTGCCATATTTGCAACAAAGGGTGCATGCATGGCCCATATTCAACTTAGTGTCCAACTTGATAGAAGTTGCTAAAAGATTGAAAAGCTCTTTTTAGCTTAATGGAAACATTAAAGAAGCATTCTTTGGAGCAGCTGGGGAATGCTTCTTCCTCAAAGCAGTGTTAAAAGATGCCAGACCAGCCTCCTCAGGGGTAAACTTGCTGGTGAGATCTCTCCATTGCTTTTTTTTTCTGAGCAGATAGTGTTTGAATTGTCATAGGTGCAAAAGGCCGACTCAAGGAATGCTGTCATACTGCAGATTTATCAAGGAATTGGCTTCTGGGTCAGAATCACTAGTTGTCACTACTCTCACTGGCTACTTCAATCTCACAGAAAAGTGAGGCATCAAACTTCCTTTTTATTCTTTGTAGTCTTTAGAGTACTTTTACCTGCACAGTGTCTTAGGAAAAATAAAGATCTAAAGCTTTTCAGTCTCTGAAAGCAGTTCAAAGGAAAGAGTATTTCCAGCTCAGGAAGTCATCTTCATAACAGTCTTTGCATGAAAGTATGTCTTCCCCCACCCCGAAACCAGCTCGTAAAATGCGTTAACAATTAGCATTCACATGTTTCTCTTTTAGAGTAAACCTGTTTTTCCAAAACTTAGAGAAATTAGCCATTAAGGAAAAATTCTGATAGCAAATGCCTTTAAAACCACCAAAAAGATAAAGCACAATACTTGCTGCAAGTTGTGAAGGGAAGCGTTCTAAACAAATTGGCAATCAATACACCAGAGCTTTGTGCAATCACCTCTGTGCACATCTTTATGCATTCGTACCTGTGCACGACTCTGCCCGCAGTTCCCGTTGCTGCCAAATTCAGAGCTACTGACATCAGCCAGAGGAATGCTTTGGCTCCCCCACGTGTAGGAGATTCGTTTTCCACGCTTGGAATTGACTTTAATTCCTTTGTATTTGCCAAATGCTTTTGTCAGGGTCCATCTCTTAAGGAAAGGTAGCCTTTTTCTCCATAAGAAAAGGAGACAAGATAACTTACTAAACCAGAAAGCAGTATTCTATAGTATTCCTCTGACTTTACGAGATGAAATTGCAAGTCTATCTGCAGTAGAAGAGAGGGATCATACCATATAAAAATGTTGCTCTTGCCCGATAGTGACAGGTGTCCCGCTGATAACTAAAACAGTAATTCTCAGATTTATCGTTTTTTTTAAAGAGAAGTACTTATAAAATTCAATTTGAAGCATATTTTGATATGCTTATATAGGAGAACTGCAATTTTGCTGCAGCATTATAAAAAACCTTGCTTGAAAATTTTCTTCACTACTCTATTCCACTTTGTCTTCTTCCCTTCCCCCTCCCCCCCAAATATCAAAGACTAAAAATACTCTGCTTCATCATTATCACAATGGTCAACACTTTTACCTTTAAAATTGAGTATTTTACTTGCACTGAAACAAGTACCTTAAAACTAGACTTTTCTTATGACTTTGTTTACAGCAAATTACTTGCATGAACTACATGGTTCAAATTTTAGCAGTTATTAAATATCAAATTATTAAAATGAAATGTTATGTAGAAGTAATTAGAAAAAGTCTAAAACAAGTACTGATAAATTACATTACTCTTCTTTTTTTCCTCCAGAAAAACATAAACACTAATTTAAAAAGCTTTACTCTCCACAGATGAGTGTGATGCTTTCTATATGTGACCGGTTTCTCCAAAACGGAGCGTGATTAGGAAATGAAGCATTTTTCCCTCTTGGCTAGCTTTCACGAAAGCTCTCCAACTTCCACATTGTGTCTGAACATTTTTTCATTCACAGCATGTACCCATCAAAAACTGTTTTCTCTTTGCAGCATTTCAGCTGTACTATTTATAAGCTGGTCGAACAATGATAACTAGAGGCAGTAAAAGGTGTGTATTTCATATGCAAATCACTAGCGATAATTTTCTACAATTACACTTAGTTGCTTGCATCATTATTTTCAACACCAACATAAAAAATAGGCTTAGCAGGAGAAAATTACAGAAAAAATGTCTGCCTTAGTAAGACTTATTTTTAATCAAACATGCACGTTGCTTTTGCCAACCTATTGAAGTTAATATATTAACATTTCATATTAATGTACAAAAACTATGGATATCCCTATCTCTGTATGCCCACAAGCTATAGATGTTTTTATATGTGCATACACTATGATAATCTTTGCAGGAAAATAAACATAGGATTTAAAGATCTAGTATTTCTTAAAGACTGCTACTGCTAAAAGTGGTCACATTGCTAATGACTGGAAATATTTCTTATATAAACTTTTATGAAAAGAATTGGTTATTGTAGCCATAACCATTAAGCAGGTGTTTTCTTCTGTTCTTCTTGTAATTCCAGTTCTACATCCCAACATTTCTTATTAAAAAAAAATCAGTCCAGATTAATTTTTCTAATTTCAAAGGCAAATTTCTTTTCTGTTGGATAAAATACATTCGCTTTTTAAATCTATGCTTGTTCTCAAAGTCATTACTCTAGTTTGGGTTAAACCATTTACAAGCCAGGAACCAGAGATCCATGTTAATGCAACTTCAGAAGAAAAGGCTCCCATCCACTCGAAAAACAAGATTCAAGAGTAGGTCCCCAGTAGTAGTGAGGGTAAAGGCTGAAATAGGGAGGATCACCAGCTGCTTCTAAGACCGTGACTTGTTTGTGAAAGGCATTGCATAACATAATGTTCATGATAGAAGCAACCAGGACGCAAAAAACCTAGAAAGGCTGTTAGAGTTTCAGGTTCTGAAACAATAATGATTCCTTCCATGGAGATTCCTACAATGTGAATATTGCTACTTACATTGAAGTCTCAAAGAAAACTGGTTTGCTATGTTGCTTACCAAAATATTTTTTTAATATTGTTGCAAATATTTGAACTTGCATACCTTAATAAAGTATAAGACTATGAAACCTGACCAAAATATTATTTCTGTATATATGGAACTGGGTGTTAAGCACACAAAGAAGAGTGTGATGCTTGCACTTGATTGGGAGGTGTAAACATCTTTGAGAGAAAAGACTTTTAAGGCTACATTTACCTCTTTGGTACATAACACAGAATTTTGACAAGCAGACCTTTATGAGGTAAATGTTCGATGAGAGATAGTTTATGGTGTAGATAATAAAATGACTGCATTTAGTGGGCATTACTTCTTTTTAAATGCAAAGCTGTAAGATAGCATAAAATGGTGTGGTTCTTGGCTGAACTAGCATGAAGAGAGCTGCAATTTCATTGCCAAGAGATTAGAAGAGGCTTATTTTTCCAAGAGCGAAATTATTCTGATTTGTCAGTTTCTAAACAGCTATGGATGCAACTGATGTATAAGTAAACTACTGCAGCACAGAAGGGGATTTTAAATCGCTCACTGGGTTAGTTACTCTGCTCCTGAAGCTCCTTTGCATTTCTGTTATACTCCGTCTACCACCATAACTTTGATCTGATTTTTATTTTAAGATTTTATATTCAAATTCTTCTTCCTCTGGTGCTCAACTGTCTTGCCAGCACACTCTGGTGCTACTTCTGGCTAGAAAAAGGGCTTTTTTATAATGAATGTTCCTTTCATCAAAACTTTTTTTCTGTAAGCTAAACTCTTAAGTGTAAGGTTTCCAACCCATGTGGGCTTGAAGATGAACTGGCTTGTTTTTCAAATCCAGGGATGCCGTGTGGATTCTCTGTTTTGATATCCTTGGTATAGCAGTCAAGACAGTTAAAATTGTTTCTTGTCCATCGTGGCAAAGTCTAGCTAAGCAGTGATTTTGAGAAGTTTCCCAAAGCAGCTATCATTATACCTAAGAACAAGATGCAGTGTTTCTATAAAATTAAAAAAAAAAAAAAAAAAAAAAAAAAAGAGTATCATGTAACGGTTTTGTTTCTGAGAAGAAAACCCTACAACTATATTAACTGGCACTCTAAACTAGTGTTTCCCAATGAGTGTAATATGTTGCTGGTGAAACCCTTCAACACTGCTTGCAGCCATAGGAAGTTTAAAAATATAAATGAACTTCACATGTCTGCCACTGTTCTTTTCTGCCTGCGTTATAGCAATGTATGGATATTGCCTGCAGCATGTTAGTTGTTCAGTATTGTTGCCTGTGGGCCAACACAGGTTCTAAATATTACTGTGCAATGTGTCCACACCTGTCCTTTCAGTCTGACTGGCAGCGAAAAGCATTAAGGTATGCAAAGTTGGTTATCATGTTGCCTTATTTACCATTAAATATTTCAGGTTTTATAAACTTTGAATTGGAGATCACCTTCTTACTGCAGATCAGATGAGTTATGTGGACTGGGTTTTTTTTTAATGGTGCCTTTAAGAGTCTCTGAAAGTTGTAAAAATTACTTTGTTTTTTAATTTCAATCCAAGGTGGAAGATTTCAAAACCTGTGTTTTTTCTTTTTTTGGCAAACCTACTTGGTGTCTTTGAAGTTTATTTATATCAAATACACACTTAAATAATTTAAGGTGAATTCCAAGATGCCTGATTTACATACCTGCTCAGTTTCTGTGAGTCACTGCCTGGCGCCTGACATCGCACTCCGTGTAGGAAGTTCGGCTGGACACCGACCGCAGGGACAGGGGTCCAGCCTACCCGACTTCCCTCTAGAGGGCAATCCAGCCCATTAGATCCAGTCCCTTTGAACCTGAGCTGGCCTGGAGGAATCCACAGTTAAAATACTCGCCTCCATCCACTGGGCAATCCCCAGGGTGAAGCACCCTTCCAGTGGCAGCTTTCAAAGCACATTCAGGTAGAGAAATCGCAGCGTGTTCCAGAAGACAGTTGCTGGGCTCTGGGCTGCCTTGCAAGAGGAGGCACCCACCTCTGCCTGCTGCACGCACGGTGTGGCCAGCAACGTGAGAATCACTAGAAGTCATCCCAAGAACAGTCAGAAGCCTGGTTCCCGGTGGAGCCTTGTCATTTTGACCAGGGGGCTTGTTTTCCCATTAAGGTCTTAATGTAAGACGTATGTTAAGTTGCAAGGAACTGGCTCCACACACTGTAGTGCCGTCACCGCTAAGGCTGTTTCTCATCTGCTCTCCTTCTGGACTCCTTGACTCATGTTTGGCTGCAAGGTGGCCTAGTTTCAAGACGTGCGGCAGAGAAAAGTGATAGATGATGTAGCACAGCAATACATTTACACAATCAAACTGCCAAAATTAGTTGATGCTGAAAGTGTTTTCGATATCTCAATGCCACATCTCAGCCTACTGAGTGCTGCAGGCTATTGCAAGGATCTACAAGAAAGAAGACTTGCTGAAAGTTTAGGGTTGGATTCTTGCTTAAGCCAAATGAATGGAGCAGAGTAAACAAAAAGGCCTCTAAATTTAGGATCATTCTTTTGCTCCATGTTGTCATTCTAACCTTCAGCATGCTGAGCTGTTCCGACTCCCAGCTCAGGGCCTGCCGCAGTGGCAAGTGCTGCCAGCTCTGCTGCCTCCCTGCCAGCCGCTGTGGTTCCTCACCGCTGACCAGGGAAATCTCTGGCTGACTAGATCCTTTGAACTAAGACAGAGAGGGCATTCTCCAGGGGGAGGGCCTGACACCTTACAGTTTCTATGGGTAGATGTCTAAGGAGCCTCCACAGTTCACCTTTATAAAACTCCACAGAAGTGCAAACAGTGCTTTCAGCTACAGACTAGGAGAAATCTGTCTAGAAAGCTGCCAGGAGGAGAAGGACCTGGGGGTGTTGGTTGACAGCGACTGAACATGAGCCAGCAGTGTGCCCAGGTGGCCAAGAAGGCCAATGGCATCTTGGCCTGTATCAGAAATGGCGTGACCAGCAGGTCCAGGGAGGTTATTCTCCCTCTGTACTCGGCACTGGTGAGACCGCTCCTCGAGTACTGTGTTCAGTTCTGGGCCCCTCAACACAAGAAGGATGTTGAGGCTCTGGAGCGAGTCCAGAGAAGAGCAACAAAGCTGGTGAAGGGGCTGGAGAACAGGCCTTATGAGGAGCGGCTGAGAGAGCTGGGGTTGTTCAGCCTGGAGAAGAGGAGGATGAGGGGAGACCTCATTGCTCTCTATAACTACCTGAGGGGAGGTTGTAGAGAGGAGGGAGCTGGCCTCTTCTCCCAAGTGACAGGGGACAGGACGAGAGAGAATGGCCACAAGCTCCACCAGGGGAGATTTAGGCTGGACATTAAGAAAAAATTTTTCACAGAAAGGGTCATTGGGCACTGGCAGAGGCTGCCTAGGGAGGTGGTTGATTCATCTTCCCTGGAGGTGTTTAAGGGATGGGTGGATGAGGTGCTGAGGGACATCGTTTAGTGTTTGATAGGAATGGTTGGACTCGATGATCCGGTGGGTCTCTTCCAACCTGGTGATTCTATGATTCCCAGGGGCTCAGAACACACTTTTTGTCGGTGGCGATGGCTGAAGTGTAGTTGCAGTTTGGTAAAGTGAGAAATGGTTTGTTGTACTTGAGAGCAATGGCGATTTTTTTTTTCTCCTAAAGAGTTCTCTTGCTGTAGCACCACAACTTCCCTCTCCGGTGACCTGGAATTTTCCAGAGATTGCTGCAGTGTTGCAGAGTGGCTTTTGAGCCAAAGGCATGAAGGGGGGGAAAAAATGAACATTTGAATAAATGGCTTGTGTAGCACAAATTCAGATGGTGAAAAAAATGGGATTTGTCTGTCTGGGAAGCCAATCTAAGCTTCCTACCTGCATTGCCTGGAGACAACTTGGCTCACTTCAGTTTCAACGAATGCTGTTATCGCAACAATATGCTCATGCTTCTTTATGCTTAGCTGAGGCCCTTCAGGTCTCCTCCTGGGCTTGGGTCCCTAGTAGCTACAATGCCTCGGGCCAGCACTATAGAGCAGAAATGAGGTGGAGTTCAAACTGACAAGTATTTTCTCAAGGGCTCTGAAACTGAGTTTGGGATTCCACTGGCTTGCTCTTGCTTTATGGTTGCCTTTTCTTAATCCCATTAAGTAGAGCATTCAAGTAAAATCCAACTGAGATCCAGCAGTACTTAGCAGCTGGGCCAGGTGTTAAAACATCGTACCCTTTAACTAAACCTTCAGGTAGCTTTACAATAAAGGGAGACGGCAAATCAGACCATCAACTTCAGTCTTCATAGTGCTAACAGATTGGAAAAGTTATCGGGAAGTGCTCTTCATCTCTAAAGCATGAATGAACTGCTAACTGCAGAACACTTGTCTTGTTAATGAAATGTATCCTTCATTCAAGTGATTCATCAGAGGAGTAACAATACTGATAGTTCCTGCTTCCAAGGGCTCCTTTAAAAGGCTGCCTATTAATAACAATAATAAAAAAAGCAGTCAAAGTTAAAACCAACAAACTATTATGTGTTAGGATTACTCACGGAATGCGACACTGTAAGCAGGCTGCAAGCCCTAAACTCTGAATTTAGAAGAGGGACACAATCAGAAGAATAAAATTTCAGGGAAAATACTTCTAAAGGAAACGCTGAACACCTGAAACGGTGAGGATTTTTTAACTTGAAGACCTACTCTTTGTACTCTTCAGTTCTAAGGAAATAGGAAGTACCTAGGAAAGTGCTGAGTTAGTTCTGGGGCAGAAGATTTATCTGAGATTTTTTTGGTTTTCCAGGAAGTTATTTCTCAATTCACTTGCATGTTTTTTACTAAAAATAAAATTTAAAAAAAAAAAAAGTAGACTTCTTATAGTGAAATGCAGTTTCAGAGAGAACAAACAAAAGGATACGTTAAGTTCACAGCACTGCTCTGAGCTCATGTGTCCTACCTGCACCAACTTGCCACTTGCTGGGTGGGTGCTTGCCTTGCTACTTATGGCTGATGTATCTTTCCTGCTGGAATCCATCACCCTTTGCAGGAAAATCTATCCTCACCCGTTTATTTTGCTATAAAGTAACACCTTAAGACCTCCCTCCTTTCACTCTGGAAAACATGAAACAATTAGGATATAATTGGAGCACTCGCCCGCGTGCTCTTGTTAAACAGCAAAATGAATCCATGCGACAGGAATGGCAGCACCAGCTGAGTTTATTGTGCAAGTAAAGCATTTAATGAAAAGCTGTCGAGTTTGATGTGTCGGTGCTTTCAGAGTGACGGTTACATATAGCCAAGAAATCCAGCTGCTGTAGCTGGTCATGGGCTGTGCAACTGGCCTTCCCTCTCCCACATTTATGGTTGTTTTTCTTTTTTTAATTCTTTGGGAAACGGTTTGTTTTCCTACAAGCTGCTAGTGGGAAGCGCACGTGTGATCCGGCAGGCTAACGCAATGCCTTACGTGCTCCTGTCAAATCCAGGGAAGATAAAATCTACAAGGATACCTAATTAAGAGAGAACGCGATCTCTCTTTTTATAAATCATCGCTGCCATCCTGAACATGGAGCGTGGAAACGCTCTCTGGGTAAAACGGTGCAGGAGAAGAGCATAAAACTCTTGGATACGGATTAAACCAACTTGCTGAATTAACTTTTTGTTTTAAGCGCGGGCTTCAGGCTCAAAAAAAAAAAAAAAAAGGCACCAAACCGCAGCCTTTCGTGGAAGAACCGCCCGGGCTGGACACGGGGCTCCGGGACCGTCGCTCCCGGCCGTCCCTGTCCCTGGGGGCGCGGGTCACGGAGCCCGCGCTGCCGCCCGCCACGCGCGCTCCACGCCGGGCGCGCGCGCGGTGAGGGGTGGGGGGGGGAGCGGCCACGTGCTCGCTGCCGCGCGCCCTCCCCACGTGCCCGCGCGTGGCGGGAACTGGGGGGGAGGGGGAGAGGGGGGCGCGCGCGGAGTCCCCGGCGGGAAGGGCGCGTCGGCGGCGGGAGCCCCGGGGAGGGCGGGGGGTGGGGACGGAGCGGGGGGAGGGAGGGAGGGAGGGAGGGGGAGCGCGGGGCCCTGCTCCTCCCCCCTCCCCTCCCGCCTCTGCCCCTGCCCCGGGGCGGCGGGTGGCGCTGGCCGCGGCGGCTCGGGGCTCGGTGTCCTTGCGGAAATGACACACGGTCCCGTCACGTCACGCGAGAGCGCAGCGCGCGGACCCCTCGCACACAAAGAGCGGGGGGGAAAACGCGGGCAGCAGCGGCGGCCGCTCCAGCCGCCCCCGCCGTCCCGGGGCTCCCGCGACCCCGCGCGGAGACGAGGTAAGCGCCGCCGCCCCGCGGCGGGGAGGCACAGGGAAAAATGGGGGGGGGGGGTCGCAGCGGGAGGCGTGGGGCCGGCCCCTCTCTCGGCGGGGGCCCGCGGGGACGGCAGGGCGGGGAGGGGGGGGGGGGGGGGGGAGTGTGCTCTTTGTTCGCGGCGCGCGGCCCCAGGCGGCTCCATCGGCGGGGGGAGAGCGGGGGAGGGGGTGGGGAGAGTGGAACGGTCACGCCGCCGTCACCTCCAGCCTCACCTTCTCCCCCCCCCGCACCCCCCCGCGAGCGCCGGCCACATAGATCCGCCCGGGCAAGGGTTCGGACCGGAAGCACCAACCGCTGCCGCCGCCGCCTCGGGCTCGTGGGTCTGACCGCGGAAGCGGCCCCGGCCGCCGCGTGCGGGGCGGCCTCCCCGCAGCCCCCGCCCCCCCGGGCGGGGCCTCGCGCCGCGCCGGTCCCACGTGGCGCCCGCGCCGCCGCCCCTCCGCGGGGGGGACGCGCACAGAGTGACCTGAGCTGGAAGGGATCCGCAAAGGTCATCTCGCCCGAGTCCTGGGGTCGTCGAGTCCTCCTCCCCCGGCGGTGCAGGGGAGCCCCCTGGCAATGGGGGTGAGGGAGCACAGAGTCATAGAATGACCTGTGTTGGAAGGGATCCACAAAGAACATAGAGACCAGTTCCTAGGGTCGTCGAGTCATAGAATCGTAGAATACTTTGGGTTGGAAGGGACCTTAAAGATCATCTAGTTCCAACCCCCGTGCCGTGGGCAGAGTCCTCCCGCTCCCGGCCGTGCGGGGGGGTAGGGGGACCCCCAGGCGGTGTGATGGGGACCTCCGGCAGTGGGGATGGTGGCACAGAATCACAGAATTACCTGAGTTGGAAAGGACCCACAAGGATCATCGAGTCGTCCTCGTGCCCGGCTGTTGCCCCCCCCACGCCGGGTACTGGCTGGTGAAGCAGCGTGGGGTCAGGCTCCTTGTGACCCCACGTAAAATCAAAGACTGGGGTCGGGCGCCTGCAAAGGCCGTGGCATGGGAGTGGGTGATGCTGTGGCCATCTGTATCGGTGGGTCTTGTGCTGCAGGGACCGACCGCTGCCTCTGCCTGGGTCACCCGCCACCTCTAGCCTACTTTCCCCTGCGATGTGTCCACACAGCCCTCGGTAAATAGAAGGGGACAAACTCTGAACCAGCAGAATGCGAGCTGGCGGCGCGCCAGCAGCCATGTGATGGCTCCAACATATCGTTGACGCAGTCTCGGAGCTTTTTGGATTGAAGTGCGGGTATAGTTTGTCGCTGCCACCTTTTAAAACCAGCATAAGCCCGACTCTTGGGGCAGAGACATTAAAACAGTGAAAGAAAAGCTTTTTCCTTCCTTCTGAGTGATACCTAAGCATCAGATTATAAGTTTATGTGAACAGTTACATCTAATAAAACAAATAGTTGCTAATACATGTTGATACATTTTCCTTTTCTCTCCTGTTAAATCCAACTCAGCAAAACCCACACTTTTTATCTTTGCTAAGTATTTTCATAGCTTGGGTAAGCCTGGGGGATAAAAATAAGAGAGTTCATTGCAGTTTGGAGGAGATCTTAAGTTGTACAAAGTTCAGATGGAACAATGTTTTAAAATAAAAGCAAAGAATGAAGGGAGAGAAAATGAAGCACTGAGGAAAGCAAAATGTTTGTAATTGCCCAGGGGAAGACACCTATACTAAGTGATGTTAATGCTGGAAACAAAGTAGTCTAGTATTTTGCTGAGCAGTGCAAGGTTACATTGATGTTTGATAAAGTACGGGGCACAGGTTGAGAAAACTTCAGTTTAGGCATCGAGTTGGAAAACTGGAGAGAGAGGTTTTGGGTTTTTTTGTCTAGTTGGTAATTTTTTTTTCACTCTGATTTAAACAGCATCTGCAGATGTAAGTAAAATGAAATAAAAAAAAAAAAAAAACAAATTGAGAACATGCCCTCTTAGTCCTTTTGGCAGAACGCCCTTGTTGCAGGCTGGCTTCAGTGGAGACTTCAGGCTTCCTGTCCTACTCCACAGGACAGCAGAGGAGGTTGTCAAACTATGCTAAGTACAGGGATTTTATTGTCTGTAAGGGCAGTTCTTTCAACATCTGCTGGTTCTTTTAAAGTTTTTTTTTATCATTTTGGAACTTATTATGTATGTATTTAATAGTTGGAACACAGTTATAATGTCGAAATACTGTTTCCTAATGTACTTATTTTTTTTAAGTGTCAGTACTGGATATCAAGAATAAATTTTACTCAAACTTCACTCTTGGCTCACTAATAGCACCCTCCTATCTCAAAATTGATATAATAGAAAGCATCTGCTTTTAGTATTATTTTTGTCTGCTTGTGTTTTGGTCATTGTTCAGTTAACTGAGGCAACATTCTTATTTCTGTTTCTTTGAGATGGGTAGTCAATTTTAAATCAATTATCTATTTTTTAAAATTAAGGTGATTTCAGGTATCAGACTTCTTCAACCTTCTGCTTTATCAAGTGATTTCTCAAGGCTTTTCAAAATCTTTACTCAGAAAAGTCACAAGTTATTAGGAAGTATCACTAAATATATACAGAATACAGTCACGTATACAAATTCCTCCCTTCCTCCTCAATTTCTGTCTGTTACAATAGCTTTAGGTGTAATTTGTAAGTTAGTAAGTAATGTTTTGGGCAACAGAGTAACAGTGACCCTTTTGAGTTACTTGCTTATTCTAAACATCATACCCCACTGGGTGCGGCAATGAGGTTTTCTGCAATAGAAGGATACTTAAATAGAGAATAAAAGTATTAATGAAGATGCAAAAAAAGTCCATGAAAAAAGAGCCTGCATTATTTTGGGGTTTTGAGAGGCCTTGTCTAAATTCTGTAATATTTAAAATTGAATCATTAACCCGTGGAACTGAGCGGAAGGCAAACATTACCTCTAAGAAATACATTTTACAGCTCAATTTTGAAGCAGTATTTATGTGTAATTCAGTTGAACTGAATCTGAGTTGCAGTGTTTTTCACAAATTGCAGGAATCAGATTTAGCCCAAGGATAACTGCAATATTGAAATTACTGAACTCAGTGCTACAGCTAGGAAGAAAAAGATGCAGATTATTTGGCTCACAAAGCAGAACCGAGAACCCAGAGCTCTCTGGTTTGCTTCTGCAGCCCAGCAGGAGGGCATTTCAAGAGGCAGCCTGGAAAGTAACACACACCTGGAGCAGGAGGCAGCTCCTGAGCAGCCTGAGCAGTCGCCTGTGTTCAGTCCTGCCTCCTCCTGGGACTGCAGGGCTGTGTGTTGAGAACGAGTGTTTGCGCACATTATTTCAAAGCATCACACAGGAATAATTCTTCTGCAATGCCACGAAGGATGGTATTTCACGCTATCATAGGGTGTTTAGAGCAGCCCTCGGCTCACCTGCTGCACAGGGAGAGACCACTTCCACCTATCCACACCAGCTTTCAAAGCTGTGGGCTTCCCTTGGGAAGAAGCATTGATCACTTTGTATGTTTTATCCAGTGCTTCATATGAAATAGAGACACCTACAAAGAGTCATGGAGCAGAACCTCAGATGCTTGCCTGTCTGGTGAGTGTCTTAACCATCAGATTGATTAATCATTGTCTCTCTTGCTGAGGATGGCTGTATAGCTGAGAGTTCTGGTTGGCTCTGGGTAAACCACACTCTAATTATTTAGCATAATACAGGTGTAATTTTGTGATGAAATCCTGTTACGGGAAGGCATGTATAAGAGGAGGTGCTACTTTTGGCTGTTAGCCAGCAGTTCAATGTATAGATCTTATACAATTCAGCTAATGTTACCTCCTTAGAATATCAGCTTTTTTGGCATTCCCATCATTTACTCAACTTTACCTATGCTTTAAGGGGAGTGTTAACTCTTTCACTATATGCTGAAAGCAAGGTAATGGAGCAGCTTATTCCACATACACTATTAAATGCATATTTAAATGTTACTAGCAAACATGCATATCTTATCTTTTGACCAAAATGTAAAGAACAGTTGCAATGTACTACCATGAGGCTTTAAAAGGAATAAACATCACATAGAACAGAAAGTCTAAACCCCGATATTTTTACTAACATCCTTATAGTCAACAGAGAAGAATTAGAGACATTCTTTCCAACCTATGCAAAGATGCTTAAAATTTTAGTGGGATGCTGTGCATTCAAGAGGCACCATCTACACATTTATAGTGCATTAATGAACTGAACATTACAGTGTTAGGCAAGCATTTAAATTATAAGTAGCAAAATTTATAAAACTGACAACAGATATTATGTTAGAGTGTATAAGTTGAGGTAATGATTCATTTAAATTTATAATTGTAACTATAATTTACAATTATTTTACCTATTTAATCAGAATTGTTTCCCACATACAGTATGTGTGTACTTTTGTGCTATTTTGCATTATTTTCACTTTTTTTTTTTTAAGTTATCAGAACCTATTGCATTAGACGTGGTAGTTTGAAAAGTAAAGAGGGAAATTTTTTTAGCTATGAATGTCAGAACACTAATATTTTTTTCTGGTGTACTTTGTTTTTTTTTAAGCCAGAATTTGCAAGTGTTCAATCAGGCTTTCTTTTTTTCTTTCTTTTCTTTTGCAAAGGCAGAGAACTGCCTTGATCTTACAATACCAGCAAGATATTTTGTCTTCCCATTGTGCTTTTGCAATGATGACAATCGTAAAACAGGTAGGGAAAGCATCCTCCAAGGCCAACACATGAGTAATTGTTAGGTGCTAAATAGGAGAAGGAGAATGCACATTGTGGCATGATTTAACTTAGGCTTATGAATGTCTGTGTTAGTAACTGGGTACACTTTTATGCAACTTTTACTTAGGTAGTGTTATACATTATACTAGATGATATGAGACTGAAATACGCTTAGAGTATGATTTGCAATTTTACTCATAAAATCTTTTGTATTTAAGTGCTTTAAACCCTTGAGGCTTCAGTGTATATTTCGGCTAGGCACACTTTGATAAATAGATTGCATTTTTTTTGCTCTACTTGCAACAGCAGCATTATAGTGGTAGCAGTTAGTGCTAAATGCACAGAAAAACATTTCAAAACCTCATTTTTAAGTTATTCTTTTGTACTTTGGAACTTGCAGACTGCACTGTGTGCTGAGGTTCCGTGTTAGCAGGTAACCACTTCAGTGTTGAATGTTGTTACCAAAGTGATACAGTGATACAACTATGTATCATAACCTGGTAAGTCTTGTGAGAAACACTCATTCACTGGTAATATATTAAAAAAGACAAAGTCTTCGAAGCAAAGATAATAATATTTTTATTTTACAATCCAGCGCTGAATTGGATGCCCTTCTAAAAAAGGCATAAGATCCTACAAAACCCAGTGAGTATATATACTTGTTTTAAACAAAGAATATAAATCTCTTCAAGGTTGCTCATTATATTTTTTTGGCGTATTCAACCATGTCCAGAGACTCCCGTCAGGTTATTGTTGCCAACTGTATCTTGTTAGACAGCTAAGCATCACGTCTGGATATCATCTACATATTATTTCTCAATACATGACAGATTTATATGGCAAGATAATTAAACATGCTCACCAGCTGCAGCAAAACTTATCAACTAATTCCCACAGTCTTAAGAATAGGGGCACCTGTCTCAGTGAAACTAGTGAAAACTAAGGCATTGCAAAATCCCTTCATTGAGTTGTCTCATTCCGCCTCTAATCTGATGAGAAGAAGGGAGAGCAGGGTCTGTGGGAAGGAGGTTCAGCCAAGGTGTGCTAGGACTCCTCACTTCTTTCCCCATCCCCCATGCCTTGACCAACCACTCTTCTTCCCGCTTGCCCTCCAGCATGCTATAGCCTGGTGACTAGATCACTTTTATAGGATTTGGGGACCTGGATTCTTATCTATGCTGCAAAAGCATTGCCATTGGTAAACACTTATTTATGACTGTCCTCTATGAAAATCCCAAAGTTCTGAGTGTGTTCTGAAAATGAGTGTTGGATCTTAGCGAGTAGGCCAGTTGCAGAGGGGTTCCTGATCAAGCAGGCCCAGCAGGGCTCAAAAGGGTTTTTGTGTGCAGTCCATTGGAAGCTTGGTGTCTAGAATCTGTAACCACCTACAACTTCAGGTGGTAGCTGAGTGGGATTTCTGCATCTTGCTGCAAGCCACAAGATCACAAATCAAACACACTTAGATCGGTGGCTAGAATTAGACTGTAATGCATATTCAACTTACTAGAAGTAGCTTAAGTTGAAACAGGATAATACAATGCTGTATATCACATCAGTTCCCTGCAAAGAGGTTCATTGTATATTAGTTCAAAATGAGTAATACTGTTGTTTGCATGGTTGCAATGTTTTATTCACTTCTCTTAGAAGAACAAAGCTTTAATCACCTTAAGAAAGACATCCTTTTTTGCTCATTATTTTTAACTGTTTCAAGTGTCAGGATGTGTGACTGAGTGTGAGGAACTGAGCCAAAAGGGATGTTTGTGTCTTCCCAGATGACTGCAGGCATCTCCCAGGCTCTGTTGCATGACACCTAGCAGTGACTCAGCTCAGGTATCTGTACAGCATCAACACTAGTAGCTATCAAGGCAGTTTAGATGGGAAGGTAAGTATATGCTGATACATCAGCAAAGTGTTTGTTTTGAGACATTGATTCTATAGAAATTATAAACTACATGCTGTTTTCAAGAAGTTCATTCTGAATATATGAGATTTAGGGAGTAAAATCTAATGATTTATTGTCTGCATTGTGCAGATGAGGTCCATTTACCTCTTCTTCCTTGATTGTTGAACTTGTCCATGTGCTGCACATCTTCCTGTTCATCCAGCGTTAGGTAGGTTTAGCTAATGGCTCTACTGGAAGCAGACTGTCATTAGTCAAAAGTAGAGTCTCTCTTAAAGAAAAAATATTAGTTATTCACTTCATTTTTAGTGTTCGCAGGGGTAGAATCCATATCAATGTTATAACAGTTATTATCTCTCAGTATTTGAGCCATGTTTTAGCATGAGCATAGAGAAACAGTGTGTTATTTTACCTATCTTATACCTGTTAGGTGTTTCTGAACTGTTAATACATTCTTTGGAATTTAACTTTATACACAAGATGGAAACCAAAGAACCCAGAGAAAGTGCTTCTAAAATAATCTGGTTCACAAATTAAAATACTTACAAGCAAGTTCCTAAAACTTGGAAATTAAGGTTTATGTTCATATATTGCAAATTGTGATTTTTTGGACTCATTTAGGTGGAAATACTAGAAGTTTCAGCTAAAATTTGAAGATTTGGTGCCTAGGCTACAGCAGTAATCGACTTCAATAGGATCAGGATGTGGCTGTTGTAGTTGCTGTTGTACATGTTTAGTATGTTTTGGAATCTTCCTTCCAGGTCCTCTTTTCACCAGAAAGTAGGATGTCCTGCAGCACCTGCCTGTATCCCAGCAAGACAGAACTGCCCAGGCTGGTTGCTCAACCAGTCATGGCTGGAGACCTGGGCTCCCAACTCAGCATAGGGTATTCATCCCTTCCTAGAACTAGCTAACTGCTGTCCTGTAGATGGCTTTGAGTCAGTGTTAGGCTAAGGATGATAAATATCTTTGTCTTCTGTTTTGAAAAAAAAGACATATAAGGTAAGAATGAAATGCATTTATATACTCAACATGGCAAAGAACAGCTGTTCGGTGTTTGGTTTGCTGGATGGATTTCTTACTTGACTGCTATTTGCACCATTTTGTTCCTGGTTCTTTTAGTCTTGTTGTTTTGTTTTGGGTTTTTTTTTTGTCCAGCTTTGTTTATTCTCACAATTTGAGGCAGAATGCTACCTCAAAACAGATTTTGACGCTGCTGCCTCTTCTACAGAGGCAGTAATTATTACTCTTAATACTGATTCACTGTTAACAGTATTTTAAAGAATCTGAAATATTTTATCTTTGGCAGACTTTAAACAATCAACAAAATTATTGTTAACCTTACTTAGGCAGGCATACCTGCACGGACATGCACTCACACATGCAAATTTCTCCATTTTCCATAGGACCTCATTTTTTATGGAAGTGATGATACAGTTGCTCTGTTGATATCTCTGTGTCTCCTTGCTTGTTGAGTCCATTACAATCCAAGTTTGAAGCGAGTTGATGATATAAATAGATGATAAGTGAATTTTCATGAAATTATTTAACTAAGCCAGTGACTTGCTGTTACGAGAGAGATTTTAATTCCTCCTTTGCTTCCCAAATGTTGTGTATGCTCCCGAGCTGGCCTTATGACTTGCCTTACCATTTAACTCTCTGAATTAGAAGGAAAATAACCCAGCAAAGAAAGAAGTTAATTGTTTCCTGACAGTTTGTCAAGCTGGAAGAGCTCACTTAAGGCAGGCACCCATGCTTGACTGGGGGCACAGGTGGTACCATGGGGCAGGAAATCAGAGAGGCAGTTGACTCCTATCTCTTGACAGAAGCTATTGTATGTGCTTCATTTTCGCATAATACCTAATTTCTTATAAATATCAAAAAGAAGGAAGGAAAACAGATAACAAGTAAGGTATTACCAGGGCTTCCAAAATGGAAAACTTTGGAGCTTGTGCTTTGATTGACACCAAAGATTACAAATATGAAATCCAATATTTCCAGCCCTTGTTGATCCTGATGCTTTTTGGGTTATCACTTTTAACTCTATTCTGGCAGTTTTGTGGGGAAAAAAAATCAAAATAAGTTGTAACGCTTTGCTTCAAACAGTGTTTTGACTTAATATTATTTGACCTGAGTTCTGGATAGCTCTAGTGTTCTTGTTGTAGTGCCCTTTAGAAAAGTAGCCAAGGTACACGATTTACTTTAGTTTTTAGTTTTTCCATTTTTTTCCATTTTTAAAGAGTGGCTATTCAGATCCTCCTTTATTTTCTCCTTCCATTTCCCTTGTATTCTCTCAGACAAATTCTCCTAAAGCATTCTTCCCATTTGAATAACAGTACTAGGAGGAGTTAGAAGGAAAATATAATTCCTATATCTCCTCCTAAATATTATGTGCTGTCCCCCCCCCCATATTCTCCCCTTCTGTCTCTGTGTTTATCATCTTTTAGAGTTTTACTGTAATAGAGCAGTCTAGGATTATCTGGAAAACCATTTTGATTTCCCTTGCAGAATATTCTTCAGTGGTGTTGGCTGGTTTGCTTACTGTCACCTAAGGCCCTCACAAAAAGACTCTGTCACACCTTGAGCACTGATACACGCTCATCTTGTACCACATCCCTTTGAGCTAAGCCTAGTGCAGTAAGGGAAAGTGTTACGAAGGTCTAGAAACTGAATGTCATTGTATCTGCTATATGAGGGCAAAATATAGATATTTAGTACTACACGCTTTTCTTAAGATCCAACATAGCTTTTTGATGGTGCTGTACAAAGTACACTGTCTTAGGATTTTTCAGTAAAGAGCTGTAGTGGCTGTCTAAATTCGTAAATAACATTGAGTTACTAAGACCGAGTATTAAGCCCGAGCACTGCTTATTACGTGACTTAGAAGTTGGTGGCTTAGAAGTTGGTGAGGGCTACTTGTGTCTCTTGCTGTCATGTCTTTACAGATTTTGCAAAAGTGTGAGTGAAGTGATTATAAGATGACACCATTTATATGTGGATCAATTAATAAATACAAGTCCTGAAATAGGGGATTGTGATGTCTAAAAAGGATTAGATATTTAAGGGGGTTGTAGTAGCTTTGTATCCAACTGAGATATTTTTTTCTGGTGATGTAATGATGAAGATAATCTCATGTTGTCCTCTTAAGGATGCCCTTTATAAGCTGTATATAGGACCATGTTGAAGATAAGCACTTCAGAGGGTACTTTGGCTTCTAAAGTGGCCCACTGTGAGCTGGTTTTATAACTCCATGCATCTTTGTTTTGTGTGTGTGTCTGTGCTACTCATTGTAGTGCAATCATACAAAATCTTAGCATGAGCAGGATCTCATAGTTACCATTAACAGCCATCAGTTACTAATGAAGAAAAATTCTTAACACAATCTTCAAGTGTTTGCAGAGTTTTTTAACAATATTTTGAGATAAAAAAAAAATTCTGTTGAGCAATATTCAAAAGTAAGGTAAAGACTTCTTTTTTCCCCCATCCAAAACACATTCCTTGTCTCTTTCTTTCCTCATGTCTTTTAAATTTCATTATAGCTCACACTCTTGGGCTAACCATACACTTCTGATTGACTGGTTGCTTTATGCATTTGCTCCAGCCAGAGAGAAGCCTGCCTTGATTTCAGACCTTGGGTAAAGGATGGGTGGGAACATTTGAAATAAAACTATTTGAAAGAAGGCTTCATCTGTGGGAAATGTAAATTAGTAATATTCTGGGTCCAAGTAAACTGCTGTGTGTGGATGAACATGAGCGGTGTGTCACAGTGTAACAGTCACCAGCTTACCAGCCGAGACTGTCAGTTTGCAGCTGTGTGCCCTGTAACAATCAGTGAGATCCGGTTAGGTTGTTTGCTTTGGAGATCTTAAAAAGATTTAGGATATCTCTTAGGAATGTGTCCACAGATTGATGTTTGCCCACAAGTAATTTGCAAAATTACTTTTCAAGGTAACAGAAATACAACTGAGTCTTCCACGTGAGAAGTAATGCTAAAATCATGCCAGAATAATGCATATTTTGCTTTCCCTTACAAAAAAAAAAATCTTACCTTATTTAGAGGCTGACAGTTAGAAACAAAAGTAATTGCTGTAGATCTACAGATTGTTCTTGCTTGATTGATGCAGTCTGTATCAAAGGATCAAAGATTTTTAAATGGAAACTTACTCCAGTGTGTATATTCGAGTTTATGAGTTTTCCTTCTGTAATGACTTTAGGTCACCCACAGTGTCAATATAAAAACGTTTCACTGTAATAAGAAGTGGTGACTTGATTCAGGATGGAGAATTTAATCCAGCTAACTTCCTTTTATGTACTGCCAAGATACTTTGTAGAGAAGGTTAAAATTACTTTTACTTTTCTCCATGCCAAGTAAAGACATATAGTTTTAAATACATTCCTAGCTGTCATATGTAGTCTGTGGTACAGTTTGCATCTTGACAGGTCTATAGATGGCCATTAAATGTATTGAAAATAACCTAGGTTCTACAAATGTACAGATTGGAAATTATCCATGGGCTGTTAATTAGATTAAAAGTAATTATAAAAACAGATTTAGGTATTTCCTGGTTCCAGAAGATGCTGATATTTATTTCTGTTTCTTTGTTTTGTTCTTTAGTGAAATAGAAGATGAATTCAGCTGAAATCACTGATGATGATGAAGGTAAAATGTTACACTTCGTGTAATTTATGATCAGGCAAAAATACTTGTTAACAAAAGCCTTTGTAACCTGATAAAGAATGCACTTGGATCAAGACGAATTACATTAACGTTTTTTAAAAAGATGTGCAAAACACACCATTATCTTTGTTGCTCATTATATTTTCTGCTCTACACCCTTCTTCCCCCTTGAAAAAAAAATCTTCCTACTGTAACTTTATTTGTTTATGCTTTAGATGCTTCTTTGGGGAAGGAACTGGATAACATTTGCTGGATGACTGAATGATTCCTAGCATAATAAAAACTTGACTTTGCGGTGGCCTCATCATACGCTTATCGTACTAGTCATAAAAAATAACCATGTTCTTCAAAACACATTTTCATAAAAAGAAAGAAGCCATGAAATATTGTATTAAGGGTGTAATGGTTTTCTGGAGGGAATACTTTATCTTTCTAAACGTTCTCTCTTTCCAGTAAGAATTCCTAAAAAAAATATTGTGAAAGTAGAAACAGAAAATGAAGATGAAGCTCTAGACTGCTCAGTAGCATCCAGATCTGCTGAGAAACACTCACTGGATGGCACAGTTACTTGCCTACAGGATTCCAACAAACGGAAGCAGACCTCACTTGGTTGTGATGGTTCAGGGAGCCAGCAAGATGTCTTGCCCAGTGTGAAGAAAAGACGCTTTACACAAGAGGTGACTTCTCTATCCATGACTGTGTGATTTTTCTGTTGATATTTCATAGGCTAAATTCATTGCTGCTATAAGCAAAATGCAAGTCATTTAACTAGATTTGCTGTAGTAATGCATTTCAGTCAAATATGGCTAATATTAACCTATTTTGCACACATTACTTGTCTAGGTATTTTTTTCAATAATGTGGGAGCAATCATATCTATGAAATATAGATTTATTCATTCATGTGGAGTGTATGTTTTGTCAGGGAATGTAGGAGCAGGTAGCGATTTGGGTTAACTGGGCATGACTGATTACAGTCCCTCTCACATCACACAGTCCTTCAGCTGGATCCTCAGTGGCAGAATCAGGGTTGTAATTCTTCCTTCTGTGACACACGATTTTGGTGTGAGTGAGACAGGTATAGATTTGTGCATTATTTGAAAGATAAAAAGACGCAAGGATGCAGAATACTTCAGTATATCAAGAGCAGAATGTATTACAACTTCTGATGCAACATCCCACTTCTGACAATCTAGATGTTTGTGCAACTGGTGAAGGACATGCCCAGTCTCTTCTGTTACCCTGTTCTAGTGCTTCACCTCTCTAGCACTTGGAAATTTTTCATTAATCTTTGCTGAAACCGAGCAAGTTTCTTTTTGTCCTTGTTCTTTTCAGTAGTTCATCTGTTCTAGAAAATTCTTCTGCACATGGGAAAATTGGTGGGATGTTGTCTTACCTTCAGCCCTTCCTTTCCAAAACTAAAATTCTATTTCTTCAGCTTTTCTTCAGGAGTCACCTTATATTTTTGTTGTTCGCTTTGAGATTTCTGAAAGGGTACTGTCCAGTGTCAGATAATCACATCTCTTCTAGCACCCCCTAGAGCAATATAAAATCCTCCTGTTTTTCACGATCAGCACTTTATTAAAATAGCCTAGATTCTAATACATCCTCTTTTGAATAACTTCAGGCTCTGGGTTATATTTAGTTTATGATCTACTCTAATGCACATATCCTTTTCTGCTGTTCTGCTGCCTAGCCAGTTACTCTATGTTATATTTGTGCATTTGATTTCTCCTTTCTAGCCATAGCTCTTCGTATTTCTTTCTTGACTGTCATCTTTCTGACTTCTTGGGGCTGTTTTTTTTCCTGAATGCCTTTGGTAGGTAGGTCTTAATCTTATTACATGGTTTCTTTCTTTTCCTTTTTCTTTTTTTACAATTGTTTTACTTATATTCAGATTCTTAGAAGAGCTTCATAATGGCCTCTGAACTCTGCTTGCTTTGGATTTTACTGTTTGCTTTTTGCCTTTAGTACATTTCTAAGTTTATTTAAACTGACTTATAACTTTGGACTTAGAATATTAGAAACAGACCCAGTAACAATGATGCAAATTCATTCTTGACTGTCCCCAATGAATCAGCATGTTTAGTTAAATAACCGATCAGAAACAGCCCTCAATCCTAACAACATTTTAAAGTTAATTACTTTTCTAGTACCGATATTTTGCTCTAGTTGATGACTTCATTAATATTTCTGTTTAAACAGAGGACAAAATTTTAATTATTTGCTGAGACTATTGAGCTTGCAGTATATTTTTACATAGGCATCTATGTATGATATAAACAGAGCTGTGCTTTTTATGTTATGTAACTGTACTGTTGGGCCAGTGATTATTTCACTACATGACTTTCTATCACAAGACTTTTCTCTTTTTTTTTTCTTAATTCTGATTGTCATTTCATAACCAGAAATACATTTCCCCTATTTTATTTTAAGGAAAAAAACTGTAGAAAATTGTAAGTTTAAAAAGTTTATGTGCACGTCATTTCCAAGTTCTCATGTGTTTGATAGAATTATTTTACATGTTTCTTGCTCATATATTTATTATTCTTTACTCATATTCTAGAGTATTATGTTCTGTGTTCTTCCAGATATTTAGACTTTGTTCGTTAAGCATAATGAAGGTCATAAGTTAGCTGGACGTTAGCACTGAGCAGAGCAATAACTAAACAACTTTTAAAACTTGGCGTAGGGCTCCGAGAGATCATGTGAGACACTGTTTCACAATTACATACATTGGTCCATGTTTACTGAAATACTGCATTTTGCGAATGTTCAAAGAATATACATTATATAAAAACTTACTGTGCAAATGAATATAAAAAGCAGCACTATCTTACATACATTGAGTCTCATGGAACAATATATTTGCTTATTTTTTGATAGTACATTAAAACTGATCATCTTTATGGGTGTAGTATTTTCTAAAATACACTGATGTTTAAAGATCAGTGTTACAGAAAACTAATTAAAGATATTAAATACTAGTTTAATTGGAGTATTTATGAAAAGACATGTATTTATGCTGTGAATAGTGATGTTCCCAGGTGGACAAGACAAGATAATTAACAGGAAAGAAAAGGAGAGTGTATCTGAAATAGAAAATGGTTAAATATAGGCCCAAATATGTTGTCATCTGTTACTCTAAAACTGATTATGTCTGAGACGCAGATAACCAAATCTGTCCCACAAACAGCTCCAAACACTGAACTATATTAGCTAAAGAGTGAAAGTAATGCTGCTGTCACAGCAGAGATCCACTGTAGTTCCTAGTGTGAACACTTCTCCCTCTTCAGTGCACCATGTCCAAAACTAAGAATGCAAATTTTCACAATGCTTACTGTCGAAGAGCAATAAG
Organism: Clamator glandarius; assembly: GCA_033459285.1. Lineage (NCBI taxonomy): Eukaryota > Metazoa > Chordata > Aves > Cuculiformes > Cuculidae > Clamator > Clamator glandarius. The sequence goes on along the minus strand of JAUNZM010000119.1, from coordinate 3,286,310 downwards.
GTACTTAGGACAATGAACTTGGGCTGTTTAATACACTTTCTAATATTGCTTTGCCCTGGCTCTATATGCACAATGTACATTAGTAGAAATTGCCCCCGTGTTGCCAAGTTTTATTATATAATGAATTAGGGAAAAGGTATGACAGGAGTCCGATGAGAACTGACAGATGACTAGTAGTCCATGGCAAGCTGTTTAGTAGACAAGCAATTGAATTAACCATACTCTGTATGTGAAGAAACATTTGGAATATCCTCTGTAAATAGGAGTGTTAACAGAAGAGCTAGCTACTTAGATAGCAGGTCTCACTGTATGTGTAAGAAATGTATTCCCCAGAACTGCAGTCTTGTTTTGTTCTTTTGTTTTAAAACAGTAAAATAAATTTGTTGTATCTGACTGGGAGGCAGAACTCTGTTTATTGTCAGAGGAAATTTTCATCACCTGCTTTCAGGTGATGTCTCTTTGGGAGAGCTCTATTACCATCTGGAAATACCTCTGTTTCTCCACTGACAAGTATAGGCGGGGTATGACAACTTCAGTTCTAGTGTGGGAGCCTACAGTTAGGTGGGAGCAATGTGCATCACAGTCTGCTCACAGTTTATTCTCTGTGCTCTAGTATTTTACAAGTCACAAATAGCTGATTTACTTAGGGTATACTATACCACTTGCTGGGATAAGTCACCTTTAAATAACTGGTGGTGGTACAGGACTGGTTCCTCGCTGTCCTTATAGCAAATGTGCATTAATATAAGTGGGACTGGAGAGACAGTCTTCTAAATGGGACCTGGAAGTCAGGTGTCCTAGGCACTACCACAGCTAGGGACTCTGCACACTGTGAAATTTATTGTCTTTGTTTTATGCTTTCACTTTATCATCTGTCCATCCACATAGCTTTGGTTGTGGAAACATGAGGTTTTCTGTGTAGGGTTGCATGATGTGAATGAGAGCAGAACTTGGAAGCACAACTTAAATTTAATTGAGTCTGCTGGTTTCTGAACTTGGAGGGGAAACCAGCTTGTTCTCCCTGAACCTCTTTTGAGTATACATTACACGAGAAATTAAAAAGCAATTAGATTAAATTTGTCACTGCAGTAAGCAGATGCCAAGTGTGAGTATTCACAGGGACCAGATTAATTTCATGACTATTACAGTTCTGCTTTTTCAGAAAGGAGTCTTAATTCAAGTTCCTGTAAGACAGTGCGATCTCCCACTAGAATTTTGAATTGCTTGTGGATCTCGGCTCAGACCTTAAGTTCCATTTGTTTTCAGATTTAAAGCAAATTCTGTGGGGTTTTATCTAATTAAGGTAATTCCAAGTAAAACGTTTCAGTGCAGTTGTCTCTAAAATCTGGTTTCTTGTGTTTGGATTCTGTACATTGGGTTTTGATTCTGTTGTATCTACTTCACTTCCTAAGAATTATTTGCAATATCCATGTGATTGCAAAAAAACCAGCCCCACCCAAGCCCTGCATATTTGCTATGAGTTGATGAAAAAGCTTGCTTCTGATGTCAAGCAATGAGGAAGAGTTAGAATCGAGGACACTAATGCCCTAAGAGCTCATTACTGTTTTTTATATAAATAATTTAGAAAATTAGAAACCCTTGAGTCTAAACTTCCCTGCCTTTAAGACATAAAGAAATCTTAGGCTTCCCTTCTTAAAAAGTCAATACCAAAGTACTTCTCACTTTGATTTTAAGTTTTTTTCTTTAAATAGAATACCTTTTTTAAATTACAGTCATTCTTAGAACTTGTTCAGGAGTTGTACACCATTATAAAGATAAAAAACCCCTGTAAAAACCTTTCACTTCAGAAATAAGAGAATAAGCATAATTTCAGTGTCTTACAGCCTTTGTGGTATTTTCACCTACAGAAAGTGCTGGAACGTTAAATGCAGTTGTTGGAGGCAGTGGCAAGGTCACAGGACTAGGAGTCAGAAAATCTAGATTCTATTCTTGGCTCTGTTGCTGACTTGTTGTCATTCAAATTCTCTGTAGCCCAAGAGCCTCATATGCAAGGTGAAGCATATTGACACTTAATTTGGGAGAGTATTTAGAGCTCTGCGTGTAAAGAGTACTAAGGATTATTATTCCATTTCTATTCCATGGAGAAAGCCATGAGCCAAAACAACAGCAGAAATTGTCCTAAATAATACTTTACTGTATTTTTATTTTTGTTTTTGGTTTTTTTTCCTATTGAATTTATTAATTTTGCTGTATTTAACACAACTAAGTACTCTGGAGAAAATTTTACTTTGCAGATTTTTGTAACAATGCCTGCTTAATAACAGTATTATAGCTAATATTTTTAAGGTGTTCTTACTAATCCAATATTTATTCATTCAAAGGGTCCCCTTTCAAACATGAAGAACAGAGATACTGGCTCACCCACTCAGGTAAATGTGGAGCAGACAAACAAGAACAAGAATCCTAATGTACCATGGCTCAGTGAAGAAGATTCCTTCAGTGATATAACCACTCCATCTTATAAAAAACCTCTCTATGGCATCTCACACAAGATCACAGAGAAGAAGAACCCACCAGGAACAGAGCAGTTTGCTTCTTATGAGTTGTTTGAAAAAATCAACCCCAGCAGTCCCTCACATCTTCGGACTTTGAACGATCAACGCAAAAGGGACTCAGCTGCAGCCATTGCTGTATCAGCAGCCGCTGCAGATTCTGATGCAAATATATACTCTTTGATACAGAAAATGTTTTACACACTTAACACCCTAAACACTAATATGACTCAGCTTCACAGTAAAGTTGACTTGTTGTCTCTGGAAGTTAGCAGAATTAAAAAGCAAGTCAGTCCAGCAGAGTCCGTTGCAGACTTCAAGCCTCCCCCAGAGTACCAGCTGACTTCTGCGGAGCTCAAACAAATCATGGATCAAAGCACGTCGGGCGGAGACTTAGCTTGCCGGTTGCTAGTGCAGCTCTTCCCAGAACTCTTCAGTGATGATGAATTTAGCAGAAGCTGCAGTGCATGCGGCTTTCTTAATAAAAGGAAACTTGAATCTCTTCATCTGCAGCTTATCCGTAACTATGTGGAAGTTTGTTATCCTTCTGTGAAGAACACAGCTGTGTGGCAGGTGGAGTGTTTGCCCCAAGTCAATGATTTCTTCAATAGATTTTGGGCTCAAAGGGAAATGGAAAACAGTCAGCAGAATGTACAGTCGTCCAGCTTTTATGAGACTGAGCAGGTTGAATCCTCCCATTATATGGAGGATAAAGAGCAGGAGGAAGCTTTATCCTTGGACAGGAGTAATGTCATCGCCTCAGATTACATGCTGGATGCTCAGGATCTCAATGAATTTTTAGATGAAGCTTCTTCTCCAGGGGAATTCTCTGTTTTTTTGTTACACAGATTGTTTCCAGAACTCTTCGACCACAGAAAATTATCTGAAAGGTACAGCTGCTTTGGAGATTCTGGGAAACAACTGCTGGATCCTCATCGGCTTCAAATAATCCGGAGGTACACTGAAATTTACTTTCCAGATGTGCAAGATGACGAAGCCTGGTTGCAGCAATGCGTTCAACGAATAAATGATGAGCTTGAAAATACATATATGGATGGAAGTGAATGTGATCAGATGAGAGATGACTGTTACGATTCTTCTAGTTTACCAGATGATGTATCAATCATAAAAGTGGAAGACAGTTTTGAGTATGAAAAACCTGGCAGACGCTCAAAAAAAATCTGGCTTGTACCCATAGACTTTGACAAACTTGACTTTCCCCCTCCTGATTTTGATGTCCCTGTCCCAGATTACCTGTTGAACAAAGAACAGATTAAAAGCATATATGAAAGCAGTCTTTCTATAGGCAACTTTGCCTCTCGGTTGCTTGTTCTCTTATTTCCTGAACTGTTTACTCATGAAAACTTACGGAAGCAATACAACTGTAGTGGATCTTTAGGCAAGAAACAGCTTGACCCCACTAGAATTAAATTAATTCGACATTATGTGCAGATACTGTACCCCAGAGCAAAGAATGACAGAGTTTGGACATTGGAGTTTGTTGGGAAGCTTGACGAGAGGTGTCGACGAAGAGACACTGAGCAAAGGCGCACATATCAGCAGCAACGGAAAATCCATGTGCCAGGGCCCGACAGGAGGGAATTTCTCAGCTATGCAATAAACCCTGAGAGGTTTCGAGAAGAATTTGAAGGACCACCACTGCCACCAGAAAGAAGCAGCAAGGATTTTTGCAAGATACCACTGGATGAACTTGTCGTTCCTAATCCTGACTTCCCTGTGCCTTCTCTGTATTTGCTGTCTGATAAGGAGGTAAGAGAGATAGTGCAGCAGAGCCTGTCAGTCGGCAACTTTGCTGCCAGGCTTCTTGTAAGACTCTTCCCCGAACTCTTTACTGCAGAGAATCTCAGACTGCAATATAACCATTCAGGTGCTTGTAACAAAAAACAACTCGATCCTATCAGGCTGAGACTGATCCGTCATTACGTGGAGGCAGTTTACCCCGTGGAGAAAATGGAAGAAGTATGGCATTATGAATGTATACCGAGCATTGATGAAAGATGCCGGCGTCCTAACAGAAAAAAGTGTGATATACTGAAAAAAGCAAAAAAAGCAAGTAAGTGACAGGCTCTTCAAATTCCTAAAACTTTGACCACTAAATTATTGTCAGGATTATGCTTTGGTTTAGACTGAAGAGCCTGTCAGGAGCTGAGTGTGCTCAGCATCTAGGAGAGTCAGGTGCCAAGTTGTGTTATAATGTGTGCGTTGCATCAATGTGGGCACCGCAGCAGTGGGAAGTGGCTTACTACATTTGTACATGGATAAAGACCATAATTCGTTGGTGGCAGAGATATCAATGATTCAGTAAGAGCATGATTTTCACCGATGCAAAAACATGTATTAAGACTGTATTACTCCACTCCCCATTTCTGCATCTTCCTGTTTTATCACTTTCTAATAATAAAGATATTTTTTTAAATTGTGCTCTTCAGGGGCAATTTTTTGTTACGCCCTTATAAACAGTCTTGTTAGTTAATTCAGAGTTTGAAATGTCAACTTAATTTAAATTTTCAAGTGCCATGTTCATTGGAAATCATTGGAATATTAGACTTTGTTTCTACAGTATTTGCAGCTTCACATTTGTTTTCTTCTTGATGATACTGTGATAGTGAAAATAATACTGTGTCAAAGAATGGGTTAGAGTGGTGTTGTCTGCATTTTTAACTGTTAACCCAGGTTTTATTTCTAAACCCAAGAATTAACTGTTGAAGAACTGAGACGTGAGTGTAGACCTAATGTGAATGTTTTTTTTTAAATTGGCGCCACACGCTTCATCCTGCCCCTGTGAGTTCTTTATTTGTTTTGTGTAGTGTCACTGCTGGTGTGACAGAGGATGGCTCGACTGAATAAAGCCAGCAGAACAGACCCAAGCCTATACCCATGGAATGTCTTGCCATTGCCTGCTTGCCACTCTATTTGTAAAGTAAGAAAGACGACAATAAAAAGGCCCAAAACAAGAACTTAGAAAAATTTTATACCTTATTCTCTATGAAAATAATGATTCCAAAGGTTTCCAGTATTTATTTTAAATTGCATTATAAGATGTATGTGCAGAGATTGATTTTGTGATGGAATTGTTTCAGGTTCCCCACATATGACCTGTGGTAATCAACGTAACTTATTCTTTGTGTGAATGCAGCACCATCTGGGTATTTTGGATGTAGGTCTTTTGAATTCTCTCTCACTTTGCCAAATGGATTTAATGTTATTAGTAGCTGTTTGGAGGCATAACTCTGTATATATCACTTAGGTTTATATGCTCAAGTTTGCATCGTTAATATGTTCAAGTGTAACAAAGAACACCCAGAACCCAATGTGAATTTGCTGTATGATTTGTCACTGGAGAGTGCTGCTTTAAAACTAGTTTTCCACTTTTTTTTTTTTTTTTTAACAAAAAATTAATACTGATAGAAGTGGTGAGAGAGAGTCATGTATGGATTAAGACAGTAAAGACAGCAATTGCTTACTGACTGTCACTGGAACACCTTGGAGCAATTGTTGATGTTCTCTGTGGTCTTTTGTTGTTTACTTAGAAGGGTCATAGTATCAAATTTTAAGTCTGTTCCAGTGTAATTTTGTATTTTAGCGTTTGTAAGAAAGTACAAAATACTTGGTATTTTTACTTCAGATTTTTAGAATTTATTGTTCTTAGAGTCATATTGATCCCTTCCTTTTAAAAAAACCAAGCGTTCTTCCTAATGGCAAGAACTAGTAAACGTATTATGTTAAACCAGGAGTAAATCAGAATAGATAGTAGCATTTGCTCATTTTCCCCATATGCTGGCAACATTCTCAAAGAATGTTTAAAGAAAGTCATGAATGTACTAAATAATCCACTGATAGTGTTTATATCCATTTAAATGTTTCGTGTTGGTTTAAATACTAGCAGACCATGCACAAAATGGATATCAGAGCAAATATGGCTATAATAAAATGAAAACATTTTACCAAAGATAAAGAACTGATACCACAATGTCTGCATCTTATCTTTCATTTTGGTTCATAAATTTAGCAAATTGAATGTACCAGAAGCCAAGACTTTCTCTTGTAATTGTATGCTACCTAGCACCTCTGTGAATTTTTTTACATGCACTTTTATGGGAGATATAAAATGACAGAAATTATTAACAGCTGCTTAATTTGTTGCTGTGAATAGCTGGCCAGAAGGTAAGAAATGTAATTATATTTTCTTACCTTAATGTCATACACATTTCACCACTTAGTCACGCCGAAACTCCCAGAAGTATTCAATATATATTAAACTTTTGTATAATTGCCAGATGTTACTAGCTAGCATGCAAATTTGGGTCATACTGCCTTTACTGTAGATGTTGACATTAAGTAAAAATAATCAGTCCATTTGTATTATCTACCAAGTAGTGCAAAAACTATTTTCACCTTAAAATTCACATTTTTGAAAGTGGATTTATCGAAAGATTTTTATTTTTTTCTTCTGTCTAATTGCTGTGTACATTCCTTTTATCTCACTCTTCACAACGCTTTCATGATCTGTTTGATTGTGTGTTTTATAACTGGTATCAAGAAAATAGAGACTTATGAATAGTGACATAGTTCATTAATGAAAGCTCTTGCAGTACATCTGAAGTACAGCCACTTCATCCAGTTGGTCAGTCTTGTAAATAAATTAAAGGTCTATTATTTTCATACAAGAGGAATGTTGTCTGGTGATTGCTTGAGTGCAAGCAGGGATTTTTTTCCTATGCAGTCTGTCACTAAGATCTGAGATAACCTTAGCTAGTCAGACAGTACATAAATTAAAATACCCTGGTTTGCTGCAGCCACTTTAAAAGATTTTTCAATCTTTCAGACTTTCTGTGTTCAAAAGAATAAACTTTTAATTTTGAAAGTGAGGCTATGATAGGAAGATTGGTAGATATTGAAGTGTTTGGAACGTACATAGCCATGGACACTCTGACTTCCTGTTACTTTGTACCTGCCAGGTCAGTAAACTCTGTTAAAGTGCATATCAAGTGTCTTGACTGCTTATAGTTTAACTATATCAGCTTTGGATAAGCATTGAATATCTCACTTCTAAGAGTCTCTAAAATTGTAATATATCATGGCTCCATATTTTTATGTCTTACCCATTTTCTAGAAACTCAAAACTTACTTAAAAGTTCTGTGAAAGATGTAAACCAGCGCATCAAAAGGGAGGTCAAATACACAGCAGTTCATTGCCCACTAATGTATTCAGGTGACAGAATCAACAAGTTTGCAAATGTGAAGAATCTCTACTTGAAGTCAACCACTTCGTGACACTAATAGGTTAAAGCCACCGAAGTGTTTCATGTTCTAGGATATGTTTGTCAATGTTTTTCTCATCCTCAAAATGAATATAATTTATTTCTAGATACATTTTTTTAAAAATGTCATTTGTGTCTTTTCAGTTATTTATATTTATATTATGATATAGCAGTGAGAAACAGAGAATTATGCTCAGTGCTCTACAGAGGCACATCAGGTCTAATTTCATGCTGAAAGGGATTAATGTGAATTCTACAGCCCTGAGAAGCACAGCAAATGATATGCAGGTTTTATTCATAATTTATTTTCATTCAGACTTTGTTTCACTGATTAAAGGAATGTGAAAGAGAGAGAAAATTCAATGTCTTAAGCTTGCCTGTGCTAAGGATGGAGCATAAATTGACAAGTGCCATTTTAGTTGATTGGGTTGAAAACTTCTGGAAGAACAACACTAGCAGGTCCAAGCCTATGATTTTTTTTTTGAGTAAATCAAGCAAACGCCATCACTGTCATTGCCAAAAATTGTTCAGTTCCTTGGTTTGACTTTCTGATTTTTTCCAATGTTACTTACAACTCATTTAACACCAATGGAGTTGGAGAATTTCCTGAAGAACATTCTGAAAACATCTTCCTAAATGTGCTTGAAGTTGTTTAAAATAAATAGCTGACATGATGGTTTAGTTCCCTCTCTTAATTCTCTTACAATTGTCTTTGCTAAGAAAGACAGGAAAAAGAAAGAAATCCCCATTTGTTTGTCTTTATTCTTTCCTACCTACATTTTTGTCCTAGTAAAGGTAGATAAATTACTAGTAGTAACAGTGCTTTTGAAATCCTCACTATACCCCCTCCATTATAAAAGCCATTCACCTGAACATCTCACTGGTAGTGATAGTCTTAATTTCTTACAGAAATTTCTCACAGAATACATAATACTCATAATTACCTTTGTCACAGCTCATCTAAACCCTTGGAAAGGCCGTCTGTCCTGCAGTGCTGGCTGAAGGAGCTGCCCTGGGTCAGCCAGTCTTAGTGCTGGAAGCAGATGACTCCTGACAAAATCAAAACTCCATCATATTCTTTATACCTCATCTGACTGGCAGGAGATTGGCTCTTAAACTCTATTAATTTTGTCCAGCATATTCCTTTTCATTTTTGTCATTTTCTAGATGCCATCTTTTCTAGTTAGTGGCCAGAAAAGCCTGTGACATGGGCAGATCCCCTGCTTACTCATTTCCTGGTATATTCTGTGATAGGTCACAAATAATTTTCCTTTCATTAACAATTCAGCAAGAAGAACTTGGATTCTCACAGGATGGGAAGAGCTGTAATAAAACAGAAGAAAAGCTGTTCTGAAGAATATTAGATGTTCTTTTCCTAGTTCTCTCCTACCATAAAGCAAACATGATTAGAACAAACCTGCTCATTTTTAATTAAGTTTCCTTATTTTTAAAAATTCAGGGTGTATTCCCAGTGGAAAATATGGAAAAAGTCATCAGCTATCCAATCACACTAAAATTTGTTAATAGAGTGAAACAATATAAATTGTGATTGCCAAAGACTGGAGGCAGATCAGCTAATTAATGTCCAACTCCTGTGTAAGCAGTTCCAAGATATTCTTTCACAGGATTCTCCTGGGCCCACGTGCAGCATCCGCCTCTTACAGGACCAAACAGGCTTCTGGGTCAAGGTCATCCCTCCGAGCAAGGGCAGGTGTGCTGCCCATTCTGGGCCTTGCGTAAGGTTGGTTGCATCTGTGGATAATGCAGAGGTGGCTTAGGCAACACAGTCATTTAGGCAGCCCCCAGTGACCCTGTCAGGCCCTTCCCAAGCCATCCAAACCTCCCTTCATGAGCTCTCAGCAGTAGCTCCATGAAAAAGCCCTTGCGTATGGTTCCTCCACCATGCAGACTAAGAAAGGCAGATGCACGTCCTGGAGATTCATTACCACAGTGACAGAAGGGCAGAAGCTGCAATCACTGACCCAGTTCACTGTCTGTACCCTGATCTCCGAGCAGCAGGAAACGCATTCGTGTCTCCTGCCAATCAGTCCTCTGTGGCACTAAAGATTTGGTAGGTGACAAGTGACAGATGCTCTGTTTTGGGAAGACTGCTAAAACTTTTTTCTGACCACGTCATCTGACTGGACAGTTAATTATTTTATCAGATGGACTGTATCATCTTAAATTCACAGCTGATGAAGACATGATGCCTAGGTGATTCCCAGACGAGTTTATTATGTATGCCTCACATACACAGTCTATGTGAACATACCCTGTCTAAGAGCCTCCCACAAAGATTGTGGCTGTGGTGTTCCTGTTCCTACACTACCCAGCAAGCATTCTTGCTTTGCTTACCTGACACTTGTGTCAGTCATTAACCAAGCCTTGCCTTTCTTTAGCTTCCAGTTCAAATGTTTAAAGGCTGCAGAAACAAGTGCAACCTGTTCAATAATGCCAGGCCCCAGTGAAAGAGTCTGATGGATAGAGAAGATTATCCAGGACAGGTCAATGTAGCCTAGTGGAAGAGCTACTCGCCTTCCTGCTGTCACAGTTCTGAGATCACCCTGCCTGCAACGGAAGCCAACGGGTAGTTCTTTCTCCTGAATCCACAGAGGATGCTCTCACCCATCACAGGACTCCTTAGGAAGTCCGCCTTTCTTTTCCTTGACTTTACTGATAACACTAGTGGTGTCACACGAACCTATGAAAGCCTGTTTCCACCTTTGTCAGTGAAGACCTGTTGTTTTTGGTGGCAGTCATAGAATCATAGAATATTTGGGGTTGGAAGGGACCTTTAAAGATCACCTAGTCCAACTCCCCTGCCATAGGCAGGGACATCTTCCAATCCATTAGGTTGCTCAAAGCCTCATCCAACCTAGCCTTGAACACCTTCAAGAACAGGGCAGTCACAACTTCTCTGGACAACCCATTCCTCTTCCTCACCACCCTCATGGTATAAAATGTCTTCCTTAGATCCAATCTAAATCTCCCCTCTTTTAGTTTAAAACCATTGGCCCTTGTTTTGCCACTACAAGGCTTAGTAAGTCAGTCTCTGTCAACGCTAGGAGGCAGATCTTTATTGCAAACTTCTGTCTAATTTACTTCCCAGTAAGCTTTAAGCTTTTCCAGGGGTTTGGCCTAATGTTGTATTCACATTCTGTCCAGCTCTAGAAATTACCCTTCCTGTGCTCTTTCTTATCTGAACAGCTTACAGGGATGCAATTTCCCTGCCTACCTTGGATGCCAGGCAGGTGTTGGCTTTTTTGGTTGGCTCTCACTTTTTCCTATGGTGAACAAACCCTTTAAGAAAATTCTTTTCTTCATGTCTGTGCCTTGGCTATCCACAAATCCCGGAGCATCCATGAGGTTTATGAATGGGGTCTTATTCTGGCCCTGTGAGCTCTGGTATGTACGTTACTCCTGCTGGAGGTCACAGGCAGTGTGACTGTACATACTGATAAACACTCAACAGGCAAGGAATTATACTAACAACTGGAGGTCACTGACATATTACACATATCTTTCTACTCATTTCTCTCAGCATCCCTGGAGATTATGAGAGCCACTTAGAACAGCAATGCTAAGTTGAACTGGGGAACACAGAATGCATCTCATCTCCTTATTTCCATAGCACTTGTGCAAGCTCCAACAAATACAGCCAAGACTGCAATGCCTGCTATGTTCCTCTGGGTGTTGGCAATGCTGAATCCCTTCACTTCTGCAGTGTTAAAAATCACCAAAATCCTCTAGAAAAACTTTCTAGGATCATGTCCTTTTAAACATCACTTTTTTTAAAAGGTCGCTATGCATCTAAACTATTAACTAGACAATTATCTGCATCTTTAAACATCTACAAAATCATTTTAAAAAACAAACAAATAGCCCACCCCCCCAAGCAGCACAGCTTTGAAGCTACGTCTGAAGAAAGCTAGTAATTATTTTAAATCCCACACTCAGCAGCCACCACTTCCAAGGCTATGGACAGCAGCAGGGAGGGCCTGCTTAAACACAGTCATTGAGTAGCTGTTGGCACTCAACCCAGTAGTTCTTATGCTCCTGGCTCCTAAGCAGGTGAGCAGCGTTGCTTCCTTTCACTTCAGGGACAGTAAAAATCCAGTTGTCAGTTTACCAGAGGTTTTATGTGCACCTGATAGTCTGATGCTTAACCAGAGCACTAGGTTTGCTTTGCAAGCATCAATTTGCCTGCCCATTGGGATTTTAGGAACACCCAAGAGAAAGTGTCCTAGATTCTGCTTCAGCTGCTTGTTCTGGGCTATGTTCTTCCCTCTGCACTCTTCAGAGTAGGCAGGGAACAGACCATGAACTGAATGAACAGTAGCTACCTGATTATACTGGCCAGCTTTCCTGTAGACACACACCTGCATGTGGCTGTCTCTGTATATAAATGGAATAAAAATCCCATCTGCACCACAGTTCATCCAGCAAGTTGCTTGTGTGGGGAAAAGCCCGTGTTCAACACAAATGTGAGTGGTGACTCCTGAGGTGTCTGTCCTAAGTGACAGTATCTTTGTGCAGTACTGTCTAACCTTTGCTTGGATCCTTACATCACCTAAGTATTCTTCCAAACACCACCCTGAAATAAGTATGTGACAAAACTGAGATTTCATTTTCCCCTGCATGGCTACTTAAACAGTAAAAATCAGCAGCACCACATGCGTCTCCTTGCTGACCTGCCTGCTCCATGACAGTAGAGTCTCTGCCACCATGAAGTTTCCTGCTTAGAAAGAAGAGCTGCAATCAGCACCCTTTGCACTTTTGGAACAGCAGCAGTGTTTGTAAGCAGGGAGTTGGTATTGCTAACCAAGATCAAATCAATGAAAAAGGAAGCAATTTTATGTAACTGGGGGTTTTATTTCTATAACCCCCATTTCATTAATCTACAGATAAAACAGAAAGCAGTTCTGCTTGTTGTGATGTCAGTTTTAATGTAACCTTTCTGATAAACAAAACTAGACAGCAATTAAAGGGCGATCAAATTAGTCTTTATTGGTTCATTACATATAACATCTGTAAGGAAACTGCCTGGAAATATAAGGGCTGTATCTTTTATCCTATAATATCATGAAACAAAACTAACAGCAAGAAATGACAGGCTTATTGCACGAATATTTAAGTACAGAGCACAGGGAAATAATATTCTAACATCAACCCTTAGAAAAGGGTACTGGAATTTTGTTCAACCAAAATTTGTATTTAACAACAAATATAGTTTTCTGAAAAAAATCTTCTGCTGCCACAAGCAACCCTGTTACTTAAGTACATCCTGTTTGGGCACTTTTAAGTTTTTCCAGCGTCTCAAAATTACTTTGTATTTTTCACTTTCAGTTTTGTCAGATACCTTTTTCAAGACTACTCGCATAACTACAGCAGTTCCCGTTTCTTTATCTTCACCTATTATGAGATCCAGAGTGTCACCAATTTTCACCTGGAAAGAGAAAGAGAATATAGTGATTACAAACAATCTCTGGGGAAAACAAATCCCTGTACTCTAGGTCCAATTTTAATTTTGTTCCTTTCTTTCCATTCAATACTCTTAACTCACAGGAAGTAAGTTAAGGAGAGCAGGAAGGAAGGCAATACTAGACCCATTATAGTTCCTCCAGCTATGAACTTCCAGGGAAGCCCTGATAATAAGCAATTAAATGTCTCGTGACCTTCTCTGCCAAGAGCTTTACCCTTCCTGTTCAACAACCCATTATTAACTCTATGAAAAAGGTGTAGTGCAGTTTGGTTTTTTTCTGAAAGACATTTCCTGCCAACGTTTTTGCATTAACTCAAACACAAACCAGGAAAATGTGAAGTTCTCCCTCCTGCTTTTAAAACAGTTTCAAGCACTTTAAAGAACAGAGTGCTGGTCAACTGTGCTCCTTTCAAAAGTCACAAAAGCAATATGACTCTTCAAAAGCTAGCCCTAACTTTAAGGGATCAGGAATTGAAAACTTCTTTTCTTTGATGACAGTAGCCACCACCTAGGATCACCCTCAGATACAGGGTGGTGGAAATATGCTGGTCACCATTCTGGTGAGCTCTGTTGTGAAAGAGTATGGGCTGCAGCACTTCTGGAACTTCTCCTAACTGCGCCCCCCTGTGCTCCGTTACCAACACAATAACCTTTCCTGAGCTACCTCAGTTTCAATCCCTTTCCAATAGCAAACTTTCATATTTTCTTTAATCATGTGCCTGCTCCACCCATACCTCAGATTTGGTTGTTCCTACTCCATCAACTTCACATCTATCACCACTTCCTTCAGCAACATAGAAAGTTCTGTCCTTGCTGCCATCTGCCTTCTCCTGACTTTGTGTCTCTTTGTGTCAAATAACACAAGCCCCCTGTCTTCCTTAGGGAATAATGTCTTACCCAGGGAATCACAGCCACACACACAAAGCTGGAAGTGGTGTTAGCAATGCTATTCATTCACTTGTGCAGAGCTATTTAGAGGGAGAAGAAGAGGTCATGCCTTAGTTATTTGCTTGTACAGTATTAAAAGATTTAAATTTTAAAAAGTCTTACAGTTCTACTTTTCTTCCACAGTTTTTCTCCATTCAGCCTGAGTTCATTATTGTAGAATGCATCTTCTACTTTACTGAAGAAAAACAAGGTTTTATTGCATTTACAGTGTGCAGCAGACTGAACACAATTGTTTCTTTGCAGATAGACACACAACAACAACACTCAAGTGCAAGGCACACACATTAATTTGCACAGACGAGATACCTTTATTTAAGGTCAGGACAGACTTGAACTGGAAGAAAAAATTTTTCATAGATATTAAGTGAAATACCAGAGTACAGTTGCTCTGTGCCACAGGAGGAAGCAATAAAAAGCTGTTTCTAAAGACCTGTCTCCTGATTATCCAATGAAACACGTCCCCTTTCATGCACCAGCCAGTTAATGATTTTTAAGTGAAGTTACACTAATATTCTGTTCTAACAATGTTGCAATATAAGCTTCTTTGGGTAGCATTAGATCAAGCATTGCAATATATTTATAGAGTGCACATTTACTTGGTTGACCTAGTATGTTAGGTTTATAATTACCCTCACCTATTTCTACAGCCATTAGCTACAATTAAGCCAGCAGCTTATTAACTTACTCCCTCAATCTCAAATTAGATCCCTTTTTATTACTTAGTATTTGAGTTTTCTTTATTTTAAAGAAGTAATTGATAGAAAATGCCTCCTCAGCAATCTGAGAAATACAGCAGACAGCAAAAACCAGAAAACAGGCGGTTTCAAAGGAGATGAGGTGAAACAAACAAGAACACTCATACATCCAAATCGTATCTTCAGACAGCTAGAACAGCTACATCAAAAATACCCACCCACAAGCTCAGCTATTCCAGCAATAAAAGGGTATAACCCCCCAATTTTTAGATAGATGACATCTTTCCCATCAGCAGGCTTCTTCCATACTTACTTTCTTGCAATGTCCAGACCAGATTTCATGATCACATCATATCGAAGAGACTGCACGACTTTTTCAAGATCCTTGTAATCTTTTACTATGTTAGGGTCATTTTCAAATTCATCTTCCAAACTGCTTTCCTCTTTATCTTCATCCTCTTCTTCCTCTTCTTCCTCTTTCTGTAAAGTTTCTCTGCTTCTTTTAGAGCTTTTGCTACTTTTGTTCCGTAAAGAAAGTACTGAGATATTCTCCGGAGAAAGTCTTAGTGCACAGTGTTTTACTGGGGAAAAGCTGAAACATCTTCTGTAGTTTACTGTGCTTGCCTGGCAGCTACAGAATACACTTCTCCTCCAAGAAGGATACAGTTTATTACAGGGGAATTTCTCCCACAGTCCAAACCAGACATTTAGTTTTCTCAAAGTAGTGATGGGGAGTCTGAAGCCAGTCATAGCATACCCTAAAATAAAACAAACATCAACATGTAAAATGAGCAACTGCTTTGATCACTGGAAGGATTTTTCCAGGTACCACACAGTAAGTTACTACAAAAAGATAATTATCTAGTTCCCACAGAGCAACACATCATCTAAATCGCAAGGCCACACTGGCTTTATGCTCTGCCTTTCTCATACACTGTCCACCATTCCTTGATAGGAATGGTTGGACTTGATGATCCAGTGGGTCTTTTCCAACCTGGTGATTCTATGATTCTATGAAAAGCTAATATACAAGCTGAAAAGACCAAAACCACTAAACTCTTCAGTGGAATACTCCATTAGTAATTAGAGAATCATAGAATAGTTTGGGTTGGAAGGGACCTTAAAGATCATCCAGTTCCAACTCCCCCTGCCGTGAGCAGGGACACCTCCCGCTGACCAGGCTGCCTAAGGCCCCATCCAACCTGGCCTTGAGCACCTCCAGGGATGGGGCAGCCACAGCTTCCCTGGGCAACCTGTGACACTGTCTCACTGCTCTCACGGTGAAGACGTTCCTCATGTCTAGTCTAAATCTGTCCCTCCCTAGTTCATTGCCCCTCATCCTATCACCACACGCCTTTCTAAACTGTCCCTCCCCAGCTTTCCTGTAGCCCCTTCAGGTACTGTAAGGTCACTATAAGGTCTCCTCGGAGCCTTCTCTTCTCCAGCATGAACAATCTCAACTGTCTCAGCCTGTCCTCCTATGGGAGGTATTCCAGCCCTCTGATCATCTTTGTAGCCCTCCTCCAGACCCATTCCAACAGCTCCATATCCTTCTTACGTTAAGGAATCCAGAACTGGACACAATACTCCAAATGAGATCTCACAAGATAGGAATGGAGGGGCAGAATAACCTCCTTTGTTCTGCTGGCCACGCTTCTTTTGATGCAGCCCAGGGTATGGTTGGTGGCCTGGGCTGCAAGCACACATTGCCAGCTCATGCTGAGCTTCTCATCGACCAGCACCCCCAAGTCCTCTTCTGCAGGGCAGCTCTCAATCACATCATCCCCAATCCTCTACTGAATTCGGGGATTGCCCCAACCCTGGTATGGGACCTTGTACTTAGCCTTGTTGAACCTCATGAGGTTCTCACAGTCCCACTTCTCCAGCCTGTCCAGGTCCCTCTGGATGACATCCCGTCCTTCCAGTGTGGCAACTACACCACTCAGCTTGGTGTCACCTGCAGACTTGCTGAGTGCACTCAATCTGTCAATATCATTGATAATGGTACTAAACAGCACCGGTCCCAGTACAGACCCCTGAGGGACACCACTTGCCATGGATCTCCATCTGGATATCGAGCTGTTGACCATTCCTCTCTCCTTTTCTGGTATTTAATATTAACCGTCCAAACACATTTGTGTCATTTTCCTCCCTATATTGTAAATAAAATTCACAGCAGAAACAGAAGCAAAGGTAACTGTGTCATAAAAAGCATGGGGAGACCTACATTTATCATGACTTATTGTCAATAAAAACAACTCGCTCAATACTGCAAGTAAACCCTGAAGAGCCGGGGCGGGGGGTGGAACTAGATGATGAGGGGGGTTGGGAGTGGATGATCTTTAAGGTCCCTTATTTGATGATTCTGTGATTCTATGAAAACTCCTTAAGTTCAATCTCTGCTCACAACGCTCTCCCGCTCCTCCAGCACAGCTGGGATGGGACAAGCAGGTGAACGCCCCCCACCCCCCACAAATCCCCAAACCCCAGATGTTATTTCCAGCCCTTCCCAGCCAGGCGGATCGCGGGCTTTTAGCACAGTGCGGGAGGAAAACCAGGAGACCCGAGTTCACTCTCCCCGCACCCGAGCGAACGCCGCCAGACCCCGAGCGGGGCCGGGAAAGCGCTCGGAGGGGCCGAGGCGATCACGGGCCCGACAGGAATAACCCAGCCCCCTCGGCTTTCTCCCGCTGAAACACGAGCCCGCGGCGCCCGCGACGCGCGGCTCGGAGCCCGGGACGGCGCGGCCCTGGCGGGAGCCCCGGGAACCCGAGTTCCGGAGCGCCGGCTCGGACGCCTCAGCGCCTTTCCTGGCTTATTTATAGCGCCCTGTCTCCCTCGGCTGCCCGGCGGGACCGGCCCGGCCCGGCCCGGCCCCAGCCCCGCGGCGGGAAAGGAGGGAGGGGCAGGAGCGCGCGCGCGGGAACAGGCGCGGGAAGGGCGCGCGCAGGGTGTGAGGCGCGCGGCGCGAGCCCCAGGGCCCGCGGGGAGCCCCCTCGCCGCCCCCCGCCCCGGGCCGAGGCGCGGGTACCTGCGCGCCGCCGGGCCCAGCGCCGCCGTCCCCGCTGGCAGCCGGAGGCGGGGCCGCCGCAGCCCGGGCCGGCGCCCCCTGCCGGGCCGGAGGAGCCTCTGCCCCGGGGCTGGGGGAGAGATCTCGGGGGCGGATCCGGCCCCCCCAGCTCCCCGCCACCGCTCTCCCGCCCCACCGGGATTCGAACAGGCGCTTTCCCGTTTCGACTTTCCGCCCCGTTACTTTTCCCGGTGTGTGCTGGAACTTTTGGGTGGGGCAGGGCATCCCGTCTGTCCTAGGGCATCCCTCCTGTCCCAGGGCATCCCTCCTGTCCCAGGGCATCCCTTCTGTCCCAGGGCATCCCTCCTACTCCAGGGCATCCCTCCTGTCCCAGGGCATCCCTTCTGTCCCAGGGCACCCCTCCTACTCCAGGGCATCCCTTCTGTCCCAAGGCATCCCTACTGTCCCAGGGCACCCCTCCTGTCCCACATCCCTTCTGTCCCAGGTCATCCCTCCCACTCCAGGTCAACCCTCCCACTCCAGGTCATCCCTCCCTCCCCAGGGCATCCCTCCTGTCCCAGGGCACCCTTTCTGTCCCACATCCCTTCTGTTCCAGAGCATCCCTTTTGTCTCAGGGCTTCCTTTCTGTCCCACAGCATCCCTCCTGTTCCACAGCATCCCTTCTGTCCCACATCCTTCCTGTCCCACTGCATCCGTTCTGATCCAGGGCATCCCTCCTGGCCCACGGCATCCCTTCATGTCCCACAGCATTCCTCCTGTCCCAGGGCATTCCTGACACCCCAAGACATGCCTCCCACCCCCCTGCGCTGCTCCCCAGCTCTCCACAGTCACAGCACTCAGGCAGCAGTTATGTCAGTGCTTTTTCACATTGTTTTGATTTCACGCAGCCTCCGATCCACCCTTTGCAATACTTGGTGAAATGTTTAGCTTCTATGAGACCAGGCCTCCTGCACCTCAGTGCCAAGGACCAGTCTGTGTTTCCATAGTCACAGAATCATTAAAGTTGGAAAAGACATAGAAGAGCATCCAGCCATCAGCCCAACACCACCATGCCTATTAAACCATGTCTCGAGGTGCCACTTTTTGTACATCTCCAGGGATGGTGACTCAAATACTTCCTCTGGCAAGCCAGTTCTAGTACTTGCTTGACCACTCTTTCGGTGAAGAATTTTTTTCTAATATCAAATCGAAACTTCCCTTCGTGCAACTTGAGGCCACTTCCTCTCTTCCTATCACTTGCTACATGGGAGTAAAGATCAACACTGGCCTCCCTACAACCTCCTTTCAGGTAGCTGTAGACAGCAATGAGGTCTCCCCTAAGCTTCTTCTCCAGACTAAACAGCCCCAGTTCTCTCAGCTGCTCTTTCTAAGACTTGTTCTCAGACCCTTCATCAGCTTTGCTGCTCTCCAATGGACATGCTGAGTGGCCCAAAACTGAACATGATATTTAAGGTGCAGCCTCATGCCTCACAGAGGGGAAAATCACTTCCCTACTCCTACTGACCACACCATTTCTGATACAAGCCAGGATACTGTTGGCCTTCTTGGCCACCTGGACACACTTCTGACTCATATTCAGGTGGTTGTCAACCAACACCCCCAGGTCCTTTTCCATTGGACAACTTCCCAGCCGCTCTTCCCCAAGCCTGTAGCATTGCCTGGGGTTGTTTGTGAGCCAAGTGCAGGGCCCAGCACTTGGCCTTTTAAAATCTCATGACAGTTGGCCTCAGCCCATTGATTTATCCCTCCAGACTCTGCTCAAACCAGAAAACAGTGGAAAACTCTCATCGGGGAGATGCCTCCAGCAGAGGCTAAAGTTTCCTGACCTCAGATTAGTTTGAAAGGCTTTGGCCATTGTGACAATCTAATCCAAATCTCATTGTGGCCTGGCTTTCCCTTGTCCTTATCTTTGCGACCTTCCTTCACATTACCTCTCCTTCATCCCCTCCACTTCTGCAGTATTAGTGGTAATACATAATCCCTTCTCTTTGGGGTTCACAAACTAGGAGAGGTCCAAACCTCCACCTGTCTTTTCCCAGCTTTCTCTCTGTCATGCACCAACCATACCTCCCTCACAGCTTGTTGAATGCTCTGCTCAGCATTTGGGAAATTCTCTGTATCCATGCAAAACTGATAGGAAACACATCCCCATCAGGTTGGCAGCATCTTGCCCTGATGTGGGTGACTGTACAAGGCTCAGGGTAACTTTGCAGATGGAAGAGCTCCTCAGCTTTAAAGTTCTGCTTTAAAATGGCCATCACCTCACCTGGCAGACCGATCTTCCCTGGGAAAGTTATCAGCAAATACCGCAAGTGATCTGACTGTGGAGCTGCTGCTGCACAGCAGCTCTGCAATTAGCATGGGCGTTATAATTGCTTAATTTTTATAATTGCTTAATTTTTATAATTGCTTAATTTTACACCTATATAAACTTCGTCATAAAGCATTTGAATGGAGGATTTTTCTGTCAGAGATATTTCGTAATGAAGCAATTCCTTGGTAAAGCTATTTAACCTTAGAAACATCACCAGGCAGGAAGTTGCAAACGTCTTTATGTTCTTCTATGTTTTTATTGTTCCAGTGCTAAGTTCTGTGAGGTTATTGCCAAATTCTGTTGGGACTACAGCTGTTAGCTTTTTAGCACTTCCCTCCTATATGTCTTAAAATACACATACGTCCTTATTGAGGAAAAAATTAAAAAAAACAGTTGGTGAGAGTAAGTTGCCTGCATTTGTAGTGGTACACAGTGAGTCAGAACAGAAATGAGTGTCTGAATAGCGGGGATTCCCTGAGCAGAAGTGCTGCTTCCTCTGTGAGGGAAAAAAATCCCATACCCAATCCCCCCTCGAAAAACCAAACCCAGCTTTCCATACACCCCATTCTTTTCTGAGCTCTTAGAATGCAATTTGTTTCACATAGGATTAAAGTCATACTCAAACTTGGCTAAAAGTGAAGATAAGTTACTCTCAATGAGCAAAGATACAAGTATTAGAGTCTTTCTAGGTTAGTCTGGCATTATACATCTTCAGTGTATCTTCATATTGAAAGGCAAGGTAAAGGATGTGCCTAAAGTCACTGTCTTTCATATTCTTCAACTACAATGACATAGCAGCATCTTTCAAAAGCATGAAGTAATCAATTAATTGATCAACATCCTTTTCTGCATGCCTTACCGTTTGCAGAACGTTAATAGTGGCACTCAAACAGGTTTCTCCCTGCACATAGAGAAAATCTAGCTTGGATATCTCAAACAGGTATCAAGCATCTGATTTATCTCATCATCTTTGCCGTTCTTGTTTCATTTCCTAGTCTGGCTTCAAGGACGAGTGTTCTAATTGTACTGATTAGAGGGTACATCATGCTACTGTTACGACTCTGTCACAGAAGCAGACCCTGACCCAGTGTTTTGCTAGGATTCATCCAATCCAGGACTGTAGAGGAACTTCAGTGTCACAGGGGTCTTGTCATCAGATTCCCATGATGCCACAGAGGAAGAAGTGACATGAAAGCCCTTGTCTTTAAGATTTGCACTCCAGCTGCATGAGGTCTTGGCAACTCCCAACCTGGGTCATGGAGTGGGCTTTTTTAATGACTAAAAAGGCAAAAATGAAGGCAATATTCACTAGTCCTACTTCAATTATATTAAACTGTAATTGTAACCAAAACATTCTGATGGGATAAAGACCACAGTTTAATTTTTCTTCTCTTCCAGTTTACCATTAGATGGCAGTGAATAGCTCCTGCTCAAAGCTGCAGGGAGCTCGGGCTTCGCTCTCCAAGGGGTTTGCTCAAACACATGCGAGTCATATTTATATCTGATGAGAGTGACCTTTAGGCTGCTTTCGGGTGATTTGAAACTTTATATATATATATATTTTTATTTTTTTTTTTTAATCGTGACACCTCAGCAACATTTGGTCAAATGTTTCAGCTCTGGTAAGGAACAACGATCATTCCTCTCTGGTAGATTGGTGGTGGGCTGTGTTTCCTTCAGAAGTCTGAGTGAGAAATTTGTCTGAACACGGTGTATTCTTCTTTCCGCCGTTGTTTTCACAGAACTGTTCCTCTTTACATCTTCCCTGGGAAGTCAACTCCTGTCTAAGAAGAGCAATTAATGTCTTGTTTATGATTTTCAGCTTGTGTATTTCAATATCCTGTGACATTCATAGAAACAGAATAGACTGAGTTGGGATGGACCTTAATGATCACCTAGTTCTAACCCTGCTGCCATGGGCAGGGACATCTTCTATCAGATCAAATTGCTCAAAACCCCACTCAACCTGACCTTGAACACCTCCAGGGATGGAGTATCCACAATTTCTCAGGGCAACTTGTTCCAGTGCCTCACCACCCTCACAGTAAAGTATTTCTTCTTAATATCTAATCTAAATCTCCCCTCTTTCAGCTTAAAATAATTACCCCTCGTCCTGTCACTACACTCCCTGATAAAGAGCCCCTCCCAAGCTTTCCTGCAAGCCCTTTTTAGAGAAGGCTCCTATAAGGTCTCCCCAGAGCCTTCTCTTCTCTAGGCTGAACAACCTCAACACACTCAACCATTCCTCGTATGGGAAGTGCTCCAACTCTCTGACCATCTTTGTGGCCTTCCTCTGGACTTCGTCTGACAGACGTCATATCCTTCCTGTGCTGAGGTCTCCAGAACTGAACACAGTACTCCAGAATAAGTCTCACTCAAAAGGAAATTACTCTTTTAGTTTGATAGCTCAGAGAGACAGCCCTTGATAGCTTTTGACCTGTGTGTTGGAATCTGTAATTGGGAATTCTGTTCTCACTGCCAAGGGTTTTTTGTTACCTTTATTTTCCTGCAAGTGACAGGTGTGGATCTCACCATAAGGTCAAGATCACCATGTTGCCATTCTAGCCCTGTGAGTAGCACTGACTAATATTCTGCAATGCACATCTCACCAGATCACTTGTCACTGCAGATTCAGCTTCAGCATTACCTTACTGGACCCACACGCCTTTCAAATTGCACTGTTTATTTCAAGGTGCACGAAGAGGTGACTGCATAATGTTCTATGCATATTTATGCAGCCTTAGAAAACAGAGTGTCTCTGTGTGAGCACCACCTTTACATTTGCCCTTATTCATCTGAATAATGAGTTAAATCTCCCTGAATGCTAGTTCACCTCTTCCAGTGTTACACACCTATTGTAACTGCTTAGATGTTCTCTTTCCTTAGCTCATACTCTGGAGGCAATTCATCTAGCTTGTTGCTTGCATCCAGTCTTTGACCAAATAATGCTACCATCTCTTTCTCTGAAGGCCATCTCTGGAAATGAGTCTGTCATGCAGCAGAAGCTATTCTCCTGGCCCTTCTACTGCTGCCTTTTTCAGCTGGCACACCACTCTAAACTGGTTTCTCTTTCTTACACGTTTACCCATGTCATCTTCTGTGCCATTTTTACTCTAAAACATTGGGTTTATTCACTTCAGGGTACTTTTAATGTCTCCAGCCTCCATGTACACTAAAACTTGCCTCTGTCTGTTTACCAACTCTTTGTGTTGCTGTTTTATTTCTTACAATAACCACAACATTATGAACTTCTGTCCACTTTTTCTTGCAGCCATGTTGACGTCCTGCACAGAGAATCCCTTTCCAGAAGTAGATGAGGTCTCACAAAGCACCTTTGCTTGAAGCTCACCTACTTATTTCTTGAAAACTCATCTTTGATAATCAGATGGGTAAGGCAAGATGGATGAATTCAAGGTATTGTTTTATACTTCTTTAAGTGATGAAGATATAGGCACTTGCTAAAGCAGCATTCCTTCCCTCCCCCCCCAGTCCTTTTCACTACCTGACCAATCTGGCTTTTGTCTGCCTATCAGTGTTTACAGTAGAAGGCCACACTAAGCCATAATGGGAAAGAAAATTGAGATGGGCAATGCACACTGCTCTGACAACTGCTAAAGAAGCTGATAGAGGCCACCCTAGTAAGTCAGAGCATAGTGACCCACCTAAACCAGAAATACACAGCTTCCTTGCCAGTGCAAGGAAGTCAGTGGTTAAGAAAATGGGAGGAAAACAGTGGGTAATTTCCTTCAGTCAGCCTAGTATTGAATCCAGCTTCTCAGAGATTGAAGGCTCTGCAGTTCCACTGCTAATTCTTCAGCTCTCCAGTTTGGTGAAAGGTTTGCAATGAGATTTGGTTTTTTCCCCTCACTTTCTTGTTTGGGTAATGATTTTTGGGAGAAGTTAATATGCTGTTTCCCAGGCTTTCTGACCTTCATTTGTTCTGTAATGGACAAGCTCAGGTCCTGCTGGTTTTGGTTGCTGCTCTAGGATTTATCTAGCTACTGCTAGCAGCAGGTGGCAAATGCAATAATAAAGGAAAAGCAATCAATTAAATATTTGTTGTTTTAACTTTACTTATTAGCCTTAAACCTACATATTCCATGTTAATTAGTTTGAATTATTTGTTTACTTCTGTGTTTCTTCTGTATTGTCCTCAGATTATTTGCTTTACTATTCAGAACACAATGTTCTCTTCTCTAATTGATAGCAAGTAATTCAAGATATATGCATGCGAGTCTAACGTAATTGTTTTCTAATGAGGAAATGTAGATTGTTCCTCTATCTGTATACAATTATAGTTTTCTTTCTTTTTTTTAATATATTTTGTGTCAGGTTTGTTTTTAAAAGCAGGAAAAAAATGCTGCTCAAAGATCTTGTGGCCAAGGGACAAAGAACTTGTGGCCAAGGGACAAAGCTGTTTTTATTAGCATTTATAAATATTACTGCATTAGGAAATTAAAATGGAACTGCAAGTTTCAATACACTGTTGATATAAAAAAGGAAATAATATAAAAAGGAAATCAAATAAAAAAGGAAATCATATAAATAAAGGTATGATAGGGAGGGACAAGAATAATCATACTGCTTGGTGTTAAGTCTGTTTCACCCTTTCACAGCTCCAGAGGTATACAAGATGTGCAAATCAAATCATAGAGCAGGAAGATCTGGGATGATCTGTTTCCCAAGGAAATGCACCCTTGCAACACTTGCCTTTAAACTCTGGATGTTCTCATCACTATGTGACCACTCCTTCCCTGCACCTTGCCTAATGATCCTGTCTGACAAAGAGTTCACCATCTGAAAGATACATGAGGTCCTAACACTCTCAGTGATACCTGATACGTGTTTTCTTTCAGCAGTTAATCTTTTCAAATCCTAGACTAGTCTTCTTTCCAATTATGAAATGGGAGGAAGAGCAGATCTACCGTCTAGAACTCGTCAATTTATAAACCTTTTAATCATATTTGTTCCCATTTTGTCTTCTAAAGTAAACAGCTCCAACTTCTTCTGTTCCTGTTTATCAGATTTCTTCGTGGTTTGTTCTCGTTACCTTGCTATCTCTGCCTGTCCCTTACTCATACTAGAAATTATCCAGAAAATGTCACAAAAGAATAAGCCTTTCAGAATGCCATGCAGCAGTCATGACTAGGAATGAATTCTGAAACAGAGTACACTGCAAGGCAGCTCCCTTTTATAGAGACTATCTTTTTGGTAACTGTGGGTAAAAAACTGCTCTGTCTTGTGGCAAAGTGAAGGCAGTAAATAAAGATAAAAAATAAGGAAACAATAACAAACAAAAAAAGGGAAGTGGAAGAATATTGGGTTCAAATTACAGGATACAGATTTTCAACATTTCTCAAGAGAAGATAAAGACTTCTACTGTTATCAGAAAAAAAAATGCTTGGCTAAACACCTAGGTCTTGAAATATGTTAGGGACAGAAGAAATCCCAACAGTCGTAAACTAATGATGGTTAAAATTACTAAAAAAGATGCAGAGATTTTCAGTGAACATTCTTTCATTTGTTTGGAAATAAGCAGGATGAAGTAGTAGTGTAATAGCTGGATAACTAATTAACTTTTCGTCCACTAGTATGAGAGGCAATGCAGAATACCATACACAATGGGAGAAATAGTAGAGTTAGCACTTAAGTTAATGGTGAGATGAACTTAGCTGCACTAATTGCAATCAATAATAAGTCTTATCACAGAAGGAAAATTCAAGGAGATGGTAAAAGCGCTAACATTGCACTGTTGTTCAAGAAATAGAGTGAGATAAACTCAAAATTGCATCAGAACACAAGCATTATGAAAATGGTGCTGCAAAATAAAACAAATATCTTTCTAAGATGCATCAACAGGGTTGTAGGCATCTCCAGGATATGATTAATCTGTTTCAGATTTCTATGTTGAAATGAGACAAGTTACATCATAGAAGCACTGCTTTCCCTTCATAATCTGTCAAGGGTTTCCAGGGAGACCCACTGATGTCCAAATGGCTGCTGACATGTGACCTTTCCTTCCTCTTCTCATGGCAAAGTGCCTGATATGTTTTCTACCAGTAAATAGTGTTACAAAACTGGCATCATTATTATCTGTGCACTTGACTATGGTGATGTAAATCTGCAGCAAACAAGGCTTTTTATTAAGAAAAATGTTCTGCAAAGATGATTTGGTAAAGAAACGGGAGACTTGTGGGCTGTGGAATACTTTTCACTAACTTTTTCTGAGAATTAATGTTTAATCTTGCCTCAAATGAGAAAATAGAGAAAATGACCTCTGATCATTTTTAGTTCTTCACGTCTGTAGGCCTGTCCTCTGACATCATGCCTCATGAGCTGAAGGAATACTCCACCTTGTTCTTGTCCTATACCAAGTAGCATGATCTCAAACAATTCCTGAGTGTGATTCAGGGGTTGGCCCAGGCCAGGGAAAACTACTTACCGACAGGCAGTTTAGATATAGCCACCCTTTTCTGGTGGCTAGGAGAGTTTAATAGTATGGATGTGGCTAGACATGTCAGTTGTCCTCAAGGCCAAAAAACAGGCTTTGCTACCATTTAATTTGTTTATATTGATGTCACCTAAGAGTTTGTTTGACTTAGGGAGAAAGGTGTGCTTTCAAGCAGATCTGAGGCCACACTTAATTGTGCAAGCTGACACCATCCCTTGAAGTCTTCCCAGAAGTAAGAAGATCCATGGGTATTAGGGTCGTAACTCTTAAACATTTCTTCTTCAACCTACTTCTGGAATCACAATTTCACTTCTGCTCAGACTTCCAGGCTTATGATTCTAGGATGGGAAGCCATGGCTTTGTTTACCTCTGTAATCGTATACCTCTAAATAAGCAGCCCAATGCTTTTTGTCTCCCATCAACACAGAAGGGAAACGGTGGAACTGATGCAGTCTTGGTCTAATGAGGGTTTTGATCATATAAGCAAGGCCATGTCTGAAGACGTGTACAGTTGAATCCAATCAACATTTATTACTGAGTGGAGATTTACAGTACTGCCAATCACGCCTTCCATTAAAAGCTCTACTAACATAAAAACCCTCCACTGAAGGGGGAATGTAATCCTCAATATATATTCCAAGTTCTTTCCAAAGACACATGCCAAGCAGCTTTGCTCAGTTGTCTAAAATCAGCTTCAATCAGCCCTCTCCCATCAGTATTTCAGTCTTGTTTTGCAGGATAGTGGACGTGCAACTGTAAGGAAGGGTGCTTTGAAAAAAGCTGGCAAATTTTGATTATATGGCTGGAGCTCTGATGCTGCTGCAAGATAGGTCCTTTCTGCTAAACAAGGAGCAAGAGAAGAGCGAGCCTAGCTTATGAAAAGGTGATGTTCCTATACATTAGGAAATAGCGATCCATGATTTTCTCAAGGCAAAACACATATGGCGAAAAAGGACATAAAAGAAACTTAATACTAGACAATGTCAGCATATTTCAGCATATGCTGGCTAGTCAATGCACAGTGGAAAGCTGATTTCTCTCTTCAAAGTTGTCCTGTGAAAAAAGATAAGGTGATAATATATAAATGCATAACACGATCATAGACACGGGTTAAGCAAAATAGTATATAGGTGTAACACAAATTAGTATAGAGAGCTGCAGTGCACTCTGTCATGGGCTTAAAATGGGTGAAAACCTGGGGTGGGCTGCAGGGTGTAAGAAATTCCAGTCTCTTTACAGCCAAGGAGAGAGAAGGGCTGGCTAGGAGCACAGGATCCACTGATTCTCATTAGCAATCGATCCTCCTAAAATTTTTAAGCTTAGATGGATCAAGATTGACAACTAAAAGGCACGAGAAAATTAAAGGTTAAGTCAAAATCAGTTCTCATGAATTCCACTCAATAATCCTGCTACGCTTATTTTGCTAACACTTGTCCAAATTTAAATACATTACTTATACATCTCAGAGGCTACCTCTCTGCTTCCTTTTGTAGATGACTATTCTTTTTCCTGCCAGTCATTTCAGCTGATCTGTTTGTTAACACATTATACAAAGCAGCACAAATTTTGCTTCTGATTGCTATTTTGAAAGTTATGCCTATTGCAACGTTCAATCAAATTAAAGATCACTGGTGGAGTATACAGATGAACTTACATTTAACCAGCAAGATTGAAGTACTTTCCTCCCTTCTCTTTGTTACGCTTTCTCAACAAATATTTTGTATTTAACTAGGAGAGGTGCCGAATATGATTTTTGACACAGAAAAAAATAAAGTAAGTAGAACAATAAAGATTTAACAATAATATTTAACAATATATCTTGGCATCATAAAAGCTCTTATAGCACACTGCTATCAAAAGACGTTTAATCAAGAGAGTATCTTGTCTCTTCTGACATAAAAAATCTGAAGTGCCTTTTGGCCACCAGATAGCAGTGCTTCACTTTGTACAGTTCTCAACTCAATTACAGTGTTTCTCATCTTGTAGAAAAATCCATATATTGAGTCCTGGTCTCCTGCTCAGATACATCTTTTGCAGACTTCATTATAGACTTCAACTGAAAAAAAAAGTAAGGATTCTGAAATTCAGTGTCCAGATGATTTATGTGTTCATGAGGAATCAATAATATTGCAGCCTTCCTAAATAGGGAGAGCTGGTTGTAAGAATATAATGGAACATAGGCATTATAATTAGTACTTCCAATGACTAAAGTTTCAAAGAAAATCTTGGCTTTAAAATATTTTTAGTGCTTCTTCCTTGCTGACGAACATTTTCTTATTTGTGTTGCTATTTCAAGAATAGTTCAGAAAGGCATGTTTTTTGGCCTCAGAATATAAACATAATGTAATTTTATTATTTCAGTAATTTATAATTTCTGCCAAGTGTTTTAACACCTTTGCATTTTTATTTTAAAGGCTATTAAAGGAACACATATAGTAGTATTTTAAGTATATTTAAAAAGATATCCCCATTTTCACCAAAACTTGTTAAAATGCCAAAAGCACCATACCCTGCATAATAATAATAATTAGCAGTTGTATAATGCTGTGTTGGTTCATGTCACCTTACAAGAACCCTGCATCATCCTCATTTTTTACAAACATAGTTCCAGACCTCAGGTAAGGTACACCGGGTAAAAAGACTGGGAAAGGCCATCTGATAGCAATTCCCTCATCCTTATCTGCCCCAGCTTTGACATTAACATATCTCAGCTGCTGCTTTAACCTGCAACAGCCATTTATGATATCCCATATTATGGGATCAAGCAGCAGCTCTATCACTTCCTTTTCTCTCAAACAAGGCTGGGGAGATTATAATGGAAAACATCGTCTTTACAGTAGGATTCTCCTCTCTTTGGCTGTTGTAGAGACCTAACTGGATTTCCTTCTTTTTGTATCTCCTCCAGGGAATCTTGTGTCAGAGTAGTCTGAGCCCTCAGTTTCTTGCTACGATTCACATGAAGTTCCCTCTCACAGGGAACTTCACCTTTTTGCAGAGTTAGGCATGTCTCCTGAGTGAAAAGCTGATCTTCCTTCCGATTTGTGATTTCTTTTTAATCATGACAGCTAAAGCAAACTTCTAGCAAGGAAAATTAGCAACAGGAAAATTTTCAGCTTTTGTTTTAAGTTGATCACAGTTTTGCCTTCTTGTATTTCTGTAATCGTGAAACCCCATATTCTGGTAACCAGCTCTCAGCAGATGACAAGGAACTATTCAGAGATATAAGACCCTCCCTTTGGCGACTGTTCCCATAGTTACTCTATACATAGACTGTGTTAGGAACCGGACTGTGACTAGGATCAGGGATTTACAAAGAACAGGGAAATGTTACTTCAGGAGTCTTTAGAAGAGCTTTCATCTTTGTATTTGAGAAGAGGAGGCTGAGGGGAGACCTTATTGCTCTCTACAACTACCTGAAAGGAGGTTGTAGAGAGGAGGGAGCTGGTCTCTTCTCCCAAGTGACAGGGGACGGGACAAGAGGGAATGGCCTCAAATTGCACCAGAGGAGGTTCAGAGAAAGAAATTTTTCACACAAAGAGTTATCAGGCACTGGAACAGGCTGCCCAGGAAGATGGTTGAACGACCACCCCTGGAGGTGTTTAAAAGATGGGTGGATGAAGTGCTCCAGGACATGGTTTAATGGTACATAGGAATGGTTGGGCTCGATGATCCAAGAGGTCTTTTCCAACCTGGTGATTCTATGAAGGACTGATATTTTGGGTGGTACAGCTGGCAAAATTCCTTTATTCATGGAAAAAAAAAAAAACCATAGCCTTGTCAGCCATTCTGAAACAATTACTGTGGGACTGGGTTTAGAATTACATATTTTGCCTAACACAAGTGTGAGCATCCCACTCTGAGCCACGTGGCCACGTTTCCTGATCCATGTTTCCTTGGGACCACATCCTAGTAATGCCCATGGAAAAGCAGTCCTGCCCCTGGAGATGGCAAATGAGTTATATAGTGCTGAATACGGATTTCCCCTCCTCACACTTTGTTCTGCGATAAATATGAACACATCCAATTTTAAAATCTGTTGATTAGTGTGAGCTAACAGGACACCTTCCTCTTCCTTTAAACGGAAATAACCATTTTCAACAATAAAATCAGCTCACCGTTTCCTCTTTTTGTGGTTTATAAAGTGGATACAGACTACTTTTGTTAACTTGTCTGTACACTGAGATACCTGACTGATTCGGTGAGGCACTGGCACAACCTGTCTTCTGTCTTTTAAAGGAGGAGATGCAGTTTAGCTACAGTATATTCTGTGCTGGGACCTCACATACTCGAGGCTGTGGCTGGGAGAACCTTCTGTAGGAGAGGCCTCCTACTCTTTAAGGTTCTCCTGTCCACAGCCTCGAGTATGTGAGGTTTCAGCACAGAAAATACTGTATCTCCTACTCTTTAAGAAATAATGGTAATAAAATATTTAGATCCAAAGAGTGCTTGAAATTGTAGCCTGTGGTCTAAAGCCCCAGGACTCGTGGTGAGGCAGCTCTGAACTTTGTTGACTTTGACAGGGGACAGGACAAGAGGGAATGGCCTCAAGCCCCACCAGGGGAGGTTCAGGCTGGACATTAGGAAAAAAAAATCATGGAAAGGGTCATTGGGCAGTGGCAGAGGCTGCCCAGGGAGGTGGTTGAGTCACCTTCCCTGGAGGTGTTTAAGGGACGGGTGGATGAGGTGCTGAGGGACATGGGTTAGTGATTGATGGGAATGGTTGGACTCGATGAGCCGGTGGGTCTCTTCCAACCTGGTGATTGATTCTGTGAACAAGACAGGACCTCAACTCCACTGTTCCCATCACCTGGAAATATTTACAGCCTTTTTTGTTTAATCTTTTCTTCTCTCATCCACGATTTGCCTTTTTTAATTATTTTTCTTTTAATTTTTTTTAATAGAAAAAGCACGATGTTTTAATAAACAGAAGGGTTTCTCCAGAGCCCCTCACGCCTCCGCGGTCCCTCCGGCACCAGACAAAGGCACCGCCGCCCGGGAGACCTGAACCAGGGCGAAACAAAGCCTTGGGGTGTGCCTGGGCAGGGGGGAGGAGGAGGAGGAGGGTGGAGAGGGAAAGGAGGAGAGGGGAGGGCGAGCGGAGCCCTGCGGGGGCGCCGGGGGGGGGGAGGCAGCGACTTGCGGGCAGCGGGCAGGGCGAGTGGGAGGAGGAGGAGGAGGAGGAGGAAGGCGGTGTCGGGGCGGCACAGGGAGCCCCAGCGGCTATAAAAGCGCCGGGCGCGGGTGGAGGAGGAATCCGCCTCTCCCGCAGCCCCGGGATCAGCATCACCAGCGGCAGGAGCGCGGCGGGACAGCGGCGGGACGGGCATGGGGACGGCGCTGGCGGCGCGGATCGGGCTGGGGCTCCTGCTCCTCGCCCTCCTCCTCCCCGCGCAGGTGAGACCCGCAGCGCCTCCCCCCGCCCGAGCCGCGAGTGCGAGGGACCGGGGAGCGGCCGCGCCGACACCCCCGGCCGCCTCGGGAGCTGAGGATGGGACTGGGAGGCTCTCATCCCTCCATTCCATTCCATCCCATCCCTCCATCCCATCCCTCCATCCCATCCCTCCATCCCATCCCTCCATCCCATCCCCGGCTGGGCTCGCTCTCAGCCCGGTGAGAGGGGGATGTCGCGAGGTTGGGAAGGGGGGAAATTGGTCCCTCCCGGAGCCCCGGGACGGCGGTGACAGTGCCGAGGATCCTCCTGGTCAAATGGAAAAGTGAAATAAAACGGGAGTTCGCCGCCTTTCTTCCCGTGGGGTCGTCGAGGGAAAGCGGCGGCGGAGGGGCGTGCGATCCCTCGCTGAAAAACAACGAAAAAAAAAAAAGGGGATCGATCCCTCCAAACCCCATTTGGCTCCGAGTTTTACAGCTGGAAGTCAGCGAGACCCTGGTCCCCCCACTCCCTGAACCGAAGGCGGCTGTGGGTCCGGGATCCGGGTCCGCATCCCTCCCTCCCTCCCAGGGAGCGGGAATCCTTTGCCTCCCCATAACCAGCGGCTGCCAAACAGCGGGTCCTGGAGACCGCCTCGGAAAAGGGGCAATAAATAGCTCAATATGGTGAAAATGGACAGTAAACGGATTGCTGGGGGGTCGTTTTAAGCATTCTGTTTCCCCTCCTCTTTGTTTGTAAGGAAGGGCGTTATCCCTGCTCCATTGCGCTCTGTGGAGTCTTGCCCTTGGCTGTGAGGAGAGCGGGATCCAGCGCTTTGGGGGGCACAGGATCCGAATCTTTGGGGTACTGGTGCGTGTTACACGCTCATTAAAATCTGTCTGGGGTCCCATCTGATGTGATGTTCTGGAACTTGGCTCTAAGCCCTTCCTCTTCCACCAAAAGAACCCCCTCAAACCAGGCTTTCTGTTTAAAACTAAGAAAGCTTTAAACACATATAACCAATTGTCCAACCGTAAGGGACAACCTGAAGACTCAAAAAAATTTCAGGGTGGCTTGGGACTTGCTTCATATCCAGCTTGTAGGTCATCAACTCTGCAATTCATTATTGATCATTTTTGGACTGGTTTCAGCAAACTTCCACACAGCTTTTTATCCTGCAGTCCTAAATTCCTGCCAATGTATTGCTGGTTGCCAAAAACCCAGGACTACTACAAGCTTTACACCATCCTGAAGTTCTTCTATTATATGCTTTTTTTTCAGTAAAAAATAAGAAAATTACTCATGCAATTCTCCGATATATTTCACATTGAATTCACGGCTTCAGCATTGAGGGACTAATTATTTTTTTTATGCTAAAGAAAGTTTTCTCTGCAGCCCTAAAAATATGAGACAATAGAGACGCCTTTTATGGAGAGTATTATTTATTAAACTAGCTGCTCTTTTTTAAAGATGCTTGTTTTTACTGCAGCAGACTCTGTCAGGTCTTACCAGAACACTCAGGTACAATACAAGTTTGCTGCCAACAGAACTGAAGCCCAGCTTGCTAAACTGTGTTCATTTTTGGGGGGCAGATAAGTGATTCTTGCCCTTCATGTTCATTCTTGTGCTTCTTTTCACTGGAAGAAAAGAACACATTAGCTTAAATTTGAAAGTGTTCCTGTGCGTGTGTAGGAAATAGCTTGGTACTGGGTACAATTTTTTTGTTCTATCCCTATAATGCAGAGTTGGGGGGAGAGAGGTTGTATCTTTGGTTTTGCAATTCATCAGCATTTTTTAAAATTTGCTGATAGTATGTGATCTTTCCGCTGTGTTTCCTATTTGTAGGCTTTAGCATGACTCGATTATGATTTAATCGGTGTAGTTCCATTGTGTTAAGTTCTGCAGTTCAGTGCTATCACAGTAAGACATGAGACAAGAGAGGCTGAAATATTACATCCACTTGTGTAAGCCCCGCCACTCCTTGAAAGGAATCTCCAAACCAGCACCAGGAACAGTATCAATAGGTTCTTCATCATTGTTTGTTTGTGGCTTAGTCTGTGAAGACAATTAATTCATGGAGTTGTCCAAAAGTCTATTTTTGTGTATCCTAAGATTCGTCTTTTCATAGCTTTGTGCTTGTGCTTTTTTTTTTTTTTTTTTTTTTTTTTTTTTTGCTGTGGGGTTTTTTGAAACCTGCTTCTCTTTTCTGCCTTTTGATTTAGGGCAGGGTTTTGATAAAGTGATAGGTAACAACAGGAAAACATTTAGAAAAATGTTAGATTGATTCGTTTAACAGATTCCATGCATGTAATTTGTGATGTCTTTGTCCTTAACTGCACAATGAGAGGCACCAGCAATTGTGTGCAACGTATCTGAATACTGTGAGTGGAGCTATACATTGTTCGTTAATACTAGTTTGTCTTTTAATTTTAAAACAAACCAACACACAAAATCTTTTTTTTTTTTTATTTCCCCCTGCTGTATTCTAGATCTACTGCAATCCCAATGGAACAAGTCCAACACCTTCAAACAATTCTTCAGCAGGTTCCATTTCTCTGTCAACTATCACAAATTCAGTGAACAATACCACCACTCACGGACATGGAAATTCCCTTCAGTCAACCACAAGTCTTTTCATTCTCTCAGTTTCTGTTCTGTATTTTTGCTGTTAAGAGACTCTGGCATGGAAATGGCTACCACTCCCCACCCAGTCTCCTAAACCAACTGAGATAGCTAAATCTCCAACCCAGCATGAAAATAAACTGGTCCAAACTCTGCATCAAAACAGCTTTGTTCCGCTCCATACTCAAATTAGTACCAGTCTAACCTAGAGAAGCACTCAGTATTCTGACTTTCCAAAGCGGACCAGCGTGAAAAGACCAACTTCAGCAGGAAGGAAAGATGAGCTCTTTCACAGAATGACTTGGCATTTGAAAAACACAGTGGAAGCAAAAAGACACAGTATTGACTGCTCTTTGATATAAACCTGAGAAGAAATGCAGTATCTCATAATAAGGATGGCTGATAACACCCCACCAAGTAAAAAGGCTAGAGAGTTCATCTACCATTTAGAATAAGGACTTAAAGAGATTTGTTTTCCATTTAAATGCATTAAAGTCAACAGGCTCGTATAAGCACCAGAAAACACAGAAAAACTTGAGTAATTCTCTTTCTTGCAAAACCTAAACGGTTATAACCTATGGGTAGCAGGATGTATACAAAAGAAATGAAATATCAGTGAAAAGGATTTCTTCTAGATTTAATTTACATGACATTGTTATAAGGCTAAAATAAAATACCAAATTTTTGTAAGCATCCTCTTATTTAACTTCTGAGTTCTAACCAAATAGCTAGCAAGGCAGGGCTAGCTTTGAAATAGCTAGAACCCACCAGTTTTCGTAAGAGTTGAATTATTTGTGGTGGGAATTTGAATTTGACATTTTATTTAAATTGTTTGTATATTAAACCATATGTGCCAGAGGACGGAGGTGTGGGAATACTGGGAAAAGTACCAGGAGATTTTTGCAAATGATGTTCAGACAAAAAAAAAGTTAAGGGATAAATGTTTCCTCTTTCCCTTATTTCTCCTCCCAGGTTCTACAAATTGTATGAGTTCTTTTTGCTCCTGGAACTTTCCTTAATTGTGAAGGATTTATGGAATCATTTGAATAATGTTCTAGTGCTGCTTTTTTTTTTTCCCCTTTGGCACAAGGTGAATAGCTTACTGTTTATTTTTTTTTTTTGAAGAGTTTTAATTGTGGTAGCTTACTTTAAACATGGTCTAATATTTGCAGTGGGGAGAAGGAATGGGGAGAGGAGAGCAAACCGCCAAAAATAAGAAATTAAATGATTGGATGTTTGGAATACAAAGACTGGAGTCTGAATTTAATCACTGAATTTAAAAGTTACCTTTGTAAATACTACTTTTTTTAAATTTTCTGAATCAAAATTGCTACAGTTGCACAGATTGTTTCTGTATCATCCAACACTTTAGATAAGAATATCTGGTACTTGATCAAAGCAAGCTTTGAGGAGGTTCAACTACCTTGATGAAAATACCTTGTCAGAAAAAACAATGTGGATATGATCACATGTGAGTCCACATGATCATATCACTGTGTATAGATATTTATCTCAGTATAAGATCATGTCAAACATGAGTGGCTCTATTATTTTTAAATACACATTTGTCTTTCCGTTACATTAACACCAATCCAGAGCATCATATATTAATAGCAAGCTAACAAATTCATGTCAGTAAGTGTACATGGACATTTCCTTATGCTTATCATTTGTAACCAGTAAAATGTTAATGATTGTATTTTTGTGTTTGTGTAATTATGCTTTGATTTATTAGCTACTGATTTTCATTGGAAAAAAACTGTAAATAAAACAATGGACAGGCAATGCATTCTAGATGTGCTTCCAGACACTTCTACAAAAACTTGTAATTGCCTGCATAAAGTGAATGAACTGTTAAGCAAGACAGTATGTGTGATTAAAAACCTCAAGGACTAGAAATGCTGAAGTGTAATTAGTTTTATTTGTCTGTAAGGTTTAGTGACACTGGGAGTCTGGATTCCAGTCTGAAATACGTGGGTGAGATTTGGTGAATGTCTCTAGTAACTGTAGTAAGTTTTCCATACTTACTACAGCCTCTTCCCTTTCAAAGTACCCTTCTGCTTTCACTTTAAACAAATAGTGGTTAAACAGTGTTTTCCTTTATTTCTTATTGTGGCAATAAGTTACTTTCCTTAATGGCCAAAGCTCTTTTTCAGTTTTCAGTCTTTGGTTATTAAGTATATGAATTAATTGACTCCTTTAGTATAATAATACCCTAATACTTAAAGCTTTGCTGTGCTTCATGAAGGACAGAGGCTGAAAGAGATAGAAATTTGTACAATATTCTGCTGAAAAGCAAAAGGCAACCAGATAAGAACTCAAAACCAAGTAGTTACAATTCATGACGTTCCAGAGTTGTGCCTTTGTTGTTTTTCATGTATACTCCTTTATAACAACCCTTAAAGGCCCAACAATATTGAGTAATTATCTTTACTCCCTAGATGTGAAGAAATACGTTTAAAAATGCCTGGCTACTTAGACATGCTGCGTGACAGTCTGCATTTTTCAGTTGGGAAAGGGGCCCCTGGAAAGGCCTCCCGAGGCTCTGGAGGGAATGCAGCATGGCAGCCTTTTGATTGTATTGCTTTACTTTTCCAGTAGGCTGAACAAACGCAAGGAGCGGGCTGAGTTTATCAAAGCTCACAATGTGAATATATCTTGGAATCTGCAGGGAGCATTAGAGCACATTGTTCCCTTGTTTAGCTTCTCTCTGAAAGCTTCGGAAGAAAGCACGAAGATAAAATATTGCACCAACCATTACCTGACTGAGTACTGTTTCTAAAAAACATAAAACTGAAAATAGGCTCTCTCCACAGAGAGACCAGGGAACAAGAAAGGCTGCAACAATGGTCCTTAAATCTTATGTGCCAGTAAAATAAATGAAATATAGGAACACATTTGGAGTTGATCTTGCTAAATACTCAAATGAGTGGGGATGGTTGGCTTAATTGGTGGCATGCCTTTTTTGTCCCCTTTTTTTCTTTTTGAGGAAATAGGGCTGCATTGTTTTTCTAATACCATCTAAAAATTTGTAACCTCTCTTGAGGTTTTGGAGTTTTCATCAGGCCAGATGAGGGATTTAGAAAAGCGCTCTGGTAATCTTTATTCTGTTCCATTCTGCCACAGAACAATGGAATTGGTGAAGAAGAAATCCACCCAGGGAAGGAGGATGTGCTGAATTTATTTAATGAAATGAGAAGGTGGGAAGGAAGAGAGGAGAATGGAACCTATTCACTTCATGACTAGTCAGGTTTTTAATGACACCTATAATAACTGGAACCAGATCTTGCATATGCCTCACTCTCTCAAATCTGTCCTGCTGGAGTGTGTCTGGATAATACATACTGCAAGGACTCTAAAACAATTCTGCTTCTGTCTGATGCATAGCACCGCTTTCCTTGTAAACTCACGCCAGCCACATACATCCTCAATAAAGTATAGTGTTATTATTTGGATTAAACAACCTAAAATGAGTACTTAGAGTTTGTGTTCAGTGTGCTGCCCCTTCACAACATCTTATTCTGAATAGGCCTTAAGTTTTTTCAAACTGCAGTTTTCAGCTGGCTTAGAAATCTGCAGGGACTTTGAATGAACAACTTTCATTCAACAAAAATCTCTGCAAGGTGAAGTATTCTGGGCCACATCCAATACCCATAAGCTTCTGCTAGTGGCTTCCTTATTTTCAGCAAGATGAAATCATGTACCCTGAGCCTTTCTCCACATGTGAAAAGCAGCATGTGCGGTGCTGCTGTGTTGTGCTAGGGATAGCCCCCTTTTGTCTACATGGAGACATGACATTATTAATGTCTCAATAGATGACTTTTCAAATGAAATCAGGACCGTTTGACAAGCCATTCCCACCTTTTGTCCTAATCCTTCAACCACTTAGGATTTGCCTGTGCAATGCAAATGCTCTGCAGCCAGCTTGAGATAGTAGCATACTCCCTAGTGTCATTAGTACGGAATTTCATATGGAGTAATTTCTCCCAAGAGGAGTTATTATGCAGCCTGTTGGTCTGTGGAAGGATTCAGGAGGAGTGCTGGCAGGGCCTGGCTTTGTCGTGCATCTTTCCAAGTCAGCATTTCTCTACGCTCAGGTTACATCAGGCTCCGTAGCAGAGCTCACAATGACACCTTGTATCTGAAAGCAAGGATGTATATAAACATGCAGGTATTAGAGGCAATTTGGAGTGATTTGCATTTCGTGTGCTTTCAGGGATTTGATTTCCCATATACGACTGAAATGATTTAGGCAGCAGGCTTTATCATCCAGCAACTTTATTGAAATGGATACAATTGGGAGCAATTCTTGGTTTTGCATTAAAGATGACTTTGAAATAGGATCAGTCAGCCCTACCTTGTGGAAGCACAAAGCTCTTCATTACAGAGCACACATCATACAGGTATTCTGTGCTCAACAGATGATGAGGTAAGTTATTTTAAAACCAGCGTTTTACCCGCGGCAGTTTAAAAGGCAGCACTACACTTTCTGCAATGCGCGCTTTAAGATGCGGTGGTTTCATCGTTATGCAGTAGCCTTGGGAAAGATACTTGATCCTTACTATGGTTATCGGCCTTCGGTTTTCCAAGTGAGGCCTTCAGCATCCTGCTCATGAATGCATAATTGCTCTGGTTTAGTCTTCATCAAAATGCTCAGAGTCAATGACCTGGAGCTGAAGAAATATACCACTATCAATTTTATACAGCCCATGCAAAATCCTGAACTAACACCATCTCATCTATGAAGGGTCATGCAGTTCTCTCTTGAACCCGGTTGTGCACTGTGCAATGTATGTGCTACAAATACATGAATAAAACATTTTCAAGCTTTTCAGAAGCAACCAGAGACTCTTTCTTTTATGCTTTCAGCTTAGCAGGAGCTATGCTTTAACAACTGATGGATGTACAATATAAAAATTGAGCACACAGCAGATTAAATGGTGGTAGCTTGATTTTGCTGCATAAACTGAATGATCACATTCCACCAAAATCTCTCCTGAATGACCTAGTGTGAAAAGTATCCTTTGTGTGGCACAAACTATTAAAGGAAGCAACGCCTCTGTAAAGCAATTGTTCTATTTGCTTCTTTTCAACAACTCTCACTGAAAACACAGCATGGACTTTTTTTCAGATCACTTAGTGTGATAATTTAGACTTAAATTCTGGGTTCATTATACAGAAATATGTAAATGTCACATGGCAGAACTAATATATTTTTGCTCCTGAACTATATAAAATGGGAACGTTTTTTGAAGAGTAAAACTGAACTTTGGAAGTGGAGGGGTTTCTATGCCAGACTACAATAATAATGCATGTTATCTGATTGATTAGACAGGTAGGATTCAAAGCTCATTTAGTGCATACTGTTATTGATAGCATTCAGAGATGTAATAACAAGGATTTAAACACAATTTTAAGATGTATAGAAACCATGTTTTGAGTACCCTTATAGTTTCAGGAGTCAGAATTTCCTCTGCAGGAGGATTACCTGGTAGCTGTTTTGTTTTGAAGCCAGCCTGAGGCATGTTAATAGCATGAAAATGGACTTGATGGACTCTTTGTTCTAGCACAGCGTGGTTTCAGTGGTTTAATGCTTAAGTACAAAGAAGTTTTTGAATAATGAGCAGGAGAAGTCCTTTGGTGGGACTGTGAGAGTAATGCTAAGATGTGGTGGCGTTATTATCCTGAGATGTGATGATATTTGCTGTCACGTATCTACTGATGATCAAATTGGCTGTCATGTATTTGTTATCTACATTTTTTTTTTAATATGCTTTCTAAAACTCGCTGGCATTTAGTGTAAGTTTCCAACAGTATCTTCAAATTCCTTTCTAAGGCTACTCTCACTGCTCTGATTTTGTTATCTTTCCTATTTTGGGAAACTACGTGCACTGCAGCAGATTTTTTCAACTTGGAGTTAGTCACTGTCTCCATTCCAAAATTCTCAGGCTTTCCTAAGGTGTGTCCTCTTGCAAAGTGGTGCCAGTAAAGGAGCCAACATGAAGCATTACTGTGATAACAGACTTGCTTTTTTGCCCTCCTGCCTGTCTGTGTTTTTACTGATACATTAAAATATCAAAACAGCATTCATTTTCAGGACACAATACAAACTCCACACTAATTTAGCTCTGTTAATCTGGCACTGATCTAAGCCCTCTGCCGTAGTTTCACAGTAAGCAAATGAATGTTGCTGACACGGTGGAGGGACTGGATGATAGGTGAAGCATCTACACAAACTCCTGTGACCTGACTGAGGTGTCAGCTTTGATCCCAAAATGCTAATCTTCTAGGGGGTTGTGGGTCTCATTAGACAGCTGATAGTGGTCTTTGAGTTTAATTATTATTTCAAAGTGTTTGCATCTAGCAAGTATGTTTTTACTCAGTGATGCAGGCTGATATTGTTCAACTTCTATTTAATTTTGTTTTATTTCTTCCAGTCTTATATCATGTATTCGTCAGAGCAGAGGCAGACATTGCTGAGTGGCTGCAAAACTCGTACTAGGCACTAGCTGTTTGTCAGCAGGTTTTACAC
This sequence comes from Clamator glandarius, assembly GCA_033459285.1. Lineage (NCBI taxonomy): Eukaryota > Metazoa > Chordata > Aves > Cuculiformes > Cuculidae > Clamator > Clamator glandarius. The sequence continues at coordinate 3,245,072 of JAUNZM010000119.1, read as the reverse complement.
TGCTTTCAGTAACAGCAGTAATTAAAGCCCAAGCCTTCAAATGTAATTCGGTGCCTCTCTTCTAATTCCTGTTGAAATCAGTGTCCCTGTGGGTTGTAACCTGACTGCCTTCCATATAAAATTAGTGTATAATACTGAAAGATTGTACAGACCTTGAAGGAGCTCTGATGATTTTGAAGGGAAACAAGCCCCTTTGGGTTTGTTTTTTTTTTTGTGTTGTTTGCGTGCTTTTTTTCTGGAACCTACGACTGCTATGGCAGAAAGAGTGTTTGGAAATATCTTTCCATCAAGGTGGTGATGTTCATCCCTGCTATAGCAGGATGGAAAGTTTTTCAGAGTTTACCTCTGCCTGGTCTCTGCAGCCCATCTGTGCTCCTTCCATTGGAACAATCCTGCCCCAGGTGCTCGCAGGCGGGGGTCAGCACTCTCCCAGAGCAACAACACCCCTTTGCTGGTGCAGCCCAGGGACAGCTGGGGACAACAGTCAAGCCCTAAGTTCAGGCCTGAGCAGGTCACTGCTTGCACTGAAGACCCCAGTGATGGGTTTATACTGATTTCTGAGAAGACAAAAGGAAGGATTGAGTGAGAGGCTGACAAACTAGGAATCTGGAAAATGGCATTCTCTTCCAGCTGGACCCTTTGTATTTGATTTCCAGGAACACTGAAAACATTGGATTTACTCTTACTTTTATTTATGTTATTGTAACACTGTAGATGGGCTCTGAAGAGCTTGCAGTCTTACTTCAAAAATAACCCCAGCAGATGTAGCGACAAGGAATAATGTGATTCCTCACAGTCTAAGCCCACCCCAGCCTTTGGGACACGGTGTCAACGAGTGCCCTCTCCTCTTCTCACCTCCTCACTGGAGTAGCAAGGTTCCCCTGCCATGTAACCCACCCTGGGGTGAGAGGGAGGTGGTGGCTGCAGCTAAGGAGCTGGGCAAATGCCCAGCGTGAGATCACAGCAGCAGATGTCACCCTGGGCTGGAAGCTGAAGCTGAGGGCAGGGAGCACCCTGGCTGTGTACCTGTGGGGAAGTGGGGACCTGCGGTCATGGCATGCACTTCTGAACTCCTCAGCTCACAAGCATCACCAGCAGGTCACAAGCAAGATGAGGGGAAAAAATCACTATCCCTTATTCAGCTCCTGTGCACCCATTTTTTCCAATACACTGAGCAGCTTGGGGACCTCCAGCTCAAAAGTAAACTGAGAGAGGCCAGAGAAAAGCCACCACAGTGGTCTTGATTCTGGAGCACGTTGCATAGGATGAAAGATTTGGAGAGCTGGATTTATTTGACTTGGGAAAGGGAGGAAGAATTGGAATTTATTTGCTGTCTTGCATGACCTAAATGATGAGGTGGGGATGCTAAGGGAGGATGAGGAGAGGGCAGGATGGTGTGGCAGGTAGTGTGATCTGGTGGGAGAAAAGGCAGCATCAGGAAGAGACTGAAAGAAAGAGGTGCCTGAAAAATGCCTATAGCAAATCCTTTAACAGAAATCTTACAAGCCCAAAGAAGTTCTGTGTCTGGTTTTGGTACTTAACAGATGTGACCTGGTAAAATTCAGAGCAGAGCAATGACAATCATGAGAAGTGCAGGTGGAAAAAAATAGAAAGAGAGGAGCTTATTTGGTTGCTAGAAGAGGAGTGGGACACGTAATGAAACCTATAGGTGAAAACCAGTTATTAAGATAGAGATTAGCCTATCCTTCCTGCTTGCTTTGAAGAGAACAAGTTGCGCACTTCAACTGCAGTAAGGGGGAATTCAGCTTAGCAGTAAACTCAAAAGAACATCTGAAGGAAGTGACAGAGAATATAAAGAGAGATTGCTGGAGTACTTGTGGATATTTCTGAAAGCAAGTTAAATAAACATCATTTGGGAACAGTTTAGATCTAGCCGGTCATATCTTTGTGCAAGAAGAGGGCTGGATGGCCTCTCACAGCCCTTTTTCCCCTCTGATTCTGGGATAATAGTGTTGATACAATCCCACAGCTTGAAGAGCATGTGTTAAGAAACCCTTCTTTTCTCTCAACAAAAACATTCCCAGTGTAAACTGTCCTTTTAAACACAATAATCTGAATGAATGAACGAACGAAAGAATAATGCTGAATCACTCTGGTTTCCCACCTTTGTGAGTGCTGTATCCCCAAATCTGTTGCTTGGATATTGAAAGTTCAGATGGATCTTCTGAGATTTAATAAAGGTCTTGTCAGCTTAAATGTGGTGGCTGAGCGAAACACTACCTTTCTGTGTGCTGAGTGTAGGGATAGGCTCTTTGTTCCCACTGTGTTAACATAATAAATATAATTTCTGCAGGCTTGTGGTTTTATTATGGCATTTTGTCCCCTTTGGTGTCAGCTGTCAGAGGATGTTTGGAAGTGTGTTTCCTCAGCTGGGGATAACAAGACTTATGGATATCTCCAGCTCCAACCCATGGCTCCAGTTAGCAAATCCTAATAACTTGATTGGCCATTCAAGTGCTTGGATTAGTGCTGTCTTGGGTGTGCTTGAAAAGGGGCTAAATGCAGCTCCAGCATGATCCGAACCATAAATGGTGGAAGGTGTGAAGCCATACGTCTCTTGCACGAGCAGACATAGTTCTTCCAAGGCGGGAGAGTAGACTTCATCTGGCACAGCACTCCTTGGAGTTGCTGATCTGCAAAGCATGTGTTGCAGAGGCTAATATCTCTGTAGTGGGTGATAATGGATGACTTCTTCACCTCAGGTCTGAGGAGAAGTTTGTATAGTCGGAAACAAAAGAACAGAGCAGCCATGAATCTGGGGGGCACAGAGAAGGGTTTCAGAAAATGATGTGGTTATTTAGGACTGGCAGAGTAATTATAAAGACAAGGGGAAATAAAGAAATATAGACACCTTCTGTGGGTAAAAGTCAGCTAATTTTATGAATGCTGCAGAGTGGGTATAAGAAATTATTAAGTGAAGTGAATACTTCACTGCTTTTTAAGTTAACTTTCTTCCCCTCTAATGAACAATTCCATGAATACTGAAGCTAAGGGAATTCTGTTGTCTAAAAGACACTTTCCATGTGAGCTGAGCCTTTAGAAAGGCTCACTGTCTCTCACATGAAACAAGTGCATATTGTTCCCCATTTCTTAACTGGCTGTTTTAGAGGATGTCTCTGCTTTACCCAATCCCCTGTTTTTGTGGAAAAAGTTAGAACTTAATTCTATTTCGGGCTTTGATCATCCTCTTAAAGCCTTTTTAGATGGGCCACTGGGTTTCAACATATGAATTAAAGAAATGTAAAGATGTAGCTGCACCTCATGGTCATATAAGCTAAAAGTCAGTTAGCCAGGTGGGAAATTATGGGAGTTCTAAATAATAAGAAAAACCCATCATCTGTTTGATGGCATAGGGAGAGGGGAAGGAAAAGAAAAACAAGTTCAAAGGAGCTGTTTCTCAATGCATCACTCCTTGAAATATACTTCTATATGTAGCAATACTTAAATAAATTGGTAATAAGGCATTTGTCAAATGGCCAAAATGTACTGTGCTAGAAAGTGAAAGGGGAGACACTGAAATTTCAGTAAATGCACAGGAGGCCTGGAGGTCATAATATACTGTGAAAGGTTTGTTTGTCTTGTCTAATTTACATCTTTCAACCCTCCTTTTCTGTAGGAGATAGATGATGAATTGCATTTTTAATGCAGTGAAGATCCTCTAAAGGTTACTGTAGTCTCTGCAGCCCATTCAGCGTATTCAGAATGCAAATCAGTTCCACATCAGAGTCTTTTTTGGGGGGGTTTCATTACAGGAGGATGAGTAAAGCACCCAAATTTCTTTTTTAAATTTAGGTAACGGTAAATCAAAAGTGGACAGATCTATTTATTTGTATTTTTAAGAGTCTTTTTAGTACTGTTTCCTATCAAACATGAGAAGAAAAATAGTTATATTTCTAGGTATTCGGGGACCCCTTTGAAGTAGTGAGCAAAGGAATGTGTAAGCCTTTGAAACTATCTATTATTGAAACTATCAATTATTTGAACATTTTTTCAAAGGCAAAACAGGGTCCTCACCAGACCAGTTTTGTGTCTTGCTTTTCTTGTTCTGATAGATTGTCTATCTGTAGTGTAATGAGAAGATAGTCAGACTAGCTCAATGTTTAGCACATGACATTTTTCATCTTCAAAATGCTTTGTGAACACCAATAAAAAGTATAAACTTATGTTTCTTCAGTGAATACTTGTGTTGAATGCAAGCAACAGGGTACGACATTTTGTAAAACCTCGTGGGAGTTACGTATATACCAGTGTTAATATTAAAACCTTTCAAATATCAACTAGGGCAAAACAAGACTTCTTTGGCAAAATGAACAGAGACATGTTGGATTTCTAGTGATTAGTATACTTGTCTCCTGAAGGTTTATTATATACTGATGTCTGGGTTTGTAATTTTAATTCAGCTTTTTGTTGAAGACAGATACTGTATCACTGGATTCTGATAGAGGCTACTGTTTGCAATGTGTAGGGGCAAATGAAGTCTTTTGTGACTCTCATTCTTCTTGTTCTTTCTTACATTTTGCTACCACTTTCAGGATGTATCAACAGAGGCGAAAAATCTACCTAGAACATATGCTTGGTCCTGACAAGAAACACAAGTAATACACCATGAAAACCTCCTGTCTTAGACATTTGTTGTGAGGAAACTGTGTTAGGGGGTTGCTTATTCTCTAAAGAGCTCTAATCTATGAAGGCATATGTAAAGGTTGTGCTGCCAGGAGGAGTGATGGAGAAGAAATGGACCATTAATTGTTCATTTCTGGATATCAGATACAGCTGGATGCTTATTTAATAAGACTTAAATAATGATGTGTGCTGCGGTTAGAAAAATGAAAACCTCTTCATCTCAAAGGAAGAAATAACTTGAAATGTCAAAGACACAGCACCTGGAAGCCTTTTAAGGAGCAGTGACACTCTTGCACATGTTCATATTGTTGAATGTTGAAATTTGTACATAAGAAAAATGCAATGATGTACAGAAGGATATTAAAATGGAATGTAAACTTCTCTATACATGTTATTTGATTTACATGACTTCTCTTGCTTTCTTCTTATTTTCCAGTTGAAACAATCTCCTTTGCTATTTTATCAACTTTCTTCTCTACTGTTCTGTTTCTCATGTTGATATTCAGTGCAATAATCTGTGTCTGGTTTTGACGTCTCTAGAACTAACTGTAATGTTTTCTCCCTCAGTTTTAAACTATGCATATTTTGGAGAGGGTTTTTTATGACCTAGGAATTGCTACCATAGCCTAAGGATTTGTCCCTCTTCCTTTTGCCTCATTCCCAGGTTTGTTTGTTTTTCCCAAAAGAAATTCTTATATTTTAAATAACCATGTAGAATCGATCCCTTTTACAGATTTCTTTTAAATTTTACTATCATCCTCTATTTCAAAATCATAAACAGACAATACAGACTTTGAAATATTCTGAAGCTGTTGAATCATTACAAAAGCTCTGTAATTACATTTACTGTTAATGGTTTTCATTAGTAAGTTTTTTGTGTTTACATTGGTCCTTTCGTCCAAAAGGCTTATGGTACTATATAATAAAACATCCATTACATCTTAAAACATCTCTGGAAGACAAATGAGTCTCCCGACTTGCCTAAGGTGTGAGACAGGCACTGAGGCAAAGACTACTTACAAGACAGGAATGATGAGCCAGTGACAGAAGGAATAATAATTCTCATGAGGCCTGACTTCTGCCCTTACATTTCAACCATCTGATTTTTTTTGTGCAATTTTGAAAGAGCTGTATCCATATCTCACAACATCACAAGCATTGTTGTGCAGGGAGGAGCCTCCCTTTGCCCAGGAAAGAATGAGACAGTTGGAGAACAAGAAAACCAGGAATTTCTATAGTCAGACCCTGAACAACAGGGCCTGGGGTCACAGAGGTTTAACATGATGTGTGTCTCCTTTTTCTCAGCTACCAGTAGAACTGATTTACAGAAGCTGGAGGCAGTGCTACTTGAAAATTCACGTGAATTTCACTCTGAGTTTAAGCCTGTGATACAGCTCTGCTTTGGCAGCACACTCTGACTCCTTTGAATGGAGAAGCACACATCATGGTATGAACATCAAATACTCCTAACCCGTGGCTAGAAAAAGGAGCCAGAAATGAAGTAATTTGAATGAATTTTGTCAGCTATCCTCGATACGTGATTTTTTCTTTTAATAAGAGAAAGAAAAGATGTTCACAAGAACTTGCTTCTTGCTTGGTGATTTCTACACACCTTGGCACTGGAATGCTGACTAGCTTCCAGTTAATCACTAATTTATTGGAACCAGAGCAAAAAAAAAAAAAAATCAACACCTACTGTTCCGGAGAAGTCAAATGCCTGAGCTATTTGTCATGAATGGCTTCTGCTAATGGCACGATCTTTAATCTTATAAATAAACACAAGTTTGCATTGATGCCTGGGAGTAAGAAAGAAGGACAAGTTACATATGAGGTTCTGCATGCCACTGATAGACAGATTAAACTTCTGTCCAGACCACTCCCTTGCAGTGCAGGGACTTTTTCTTTGGGTGAGTAATATCCTTGGTGACAGCACGAAGCCAAGTGCTGACACCTGAATTGAGAGACCTCCTTTGGTGCATCGTTGCTTTTGACACATTCTAGACTGGAAGATGCAATTTCTTTTTCATCATGTTAGAGCAGCTTGTCTCTGATGCTAGAGCTAGAGCAAAGGAGCTAACACAGCCTTTGAGCTGCTTTCCTTGCAGGAATTGTAATTTGCATCTGTTCATGGAGGAGGAGAAATGTCACTGTTCCTAAAGGAGTGACTCTGCTTCAGGAGGGGATAGAATTATTCACCTGCTATTTCCTCCTGAAAGCAAGGTGCTTTGATCTGATGAAATAATAGTTCATTTTTTAAGGGCATGGAAGTAGTGTTCTACAGAAATCGGACTATCTTCTAATTAACTTGACAATATCTTTCGTTTCCCAGGCTTGCCAATGTTTGACTGCAGCGATGCTACTTACCCAGTTCTGTTACTGATCAAGATGGCACTAGGAGGGTGGATTTTAACCCTGCTACCTGTTGCATAAACATAAAACAAAATGTCCCTGCTGCAAAGACCTTACATTTGAAGAAGCTACCATTGTTGTTGTTTCCTGCCTATTTGAATGCCCAAAGAAGACTTTATACCAACACACAATCTAAAGGGGGAGGAAGAGCATTGTACCAATCCACTTAAATCCGATCTTCCTTTTTTTCTCAGGTTATTTGGCTTTAATTGTTTTGATAGCCATTTGTTTCCCTGTCCTCAGTCCAAAATACAGCTCACTACTTCAAGTGGAAAATCTGTTTACAGTAAATCAACAACATATGAGATACAAGATAATCTATTTGTGCATGTCTTTGACTCAGGACTATAAATAATTTCCTCTTGGAATCTAGCTTCATCCGTTTGGGCTGAAATAATCTAGCATTCCCATTAGAGTGTTATTTGGATAAAAGCAAGCAAGCACAAAGCTATTGATGATTCAGTAGATGAATAAGTTGAGGAGACTTGAAATAAACACTTTCACTATACTGACAGTAATTTGATACGACCATATGAACTGACTGCAATGTAATAATGAATTGGGAGAGTAATGCAAAAGCCAACCTGGCAGAAGAATAACATGAGCTCTGTTTAAAAGGAATATAAATGCAGCACCAACCTACTCTCTGTCTTGATTTCAAGTGCAAATTACACCAAAAAAATGTGAAAGGCCAAAAGGTAAATAGAAAATGGGAATTCTTTCTTTGTTCCTGAGACTGAACATCATGCAGAAGCAACACTTTGTGAATCTTATTCACACTTTTGACTTTAATCATATCAGTTTCCAAGGCAAATAATTTGTTTTTCAAAACAGTCTATAGTTCTTGTGACTGATAAAACAGAGACCTAAAGTGGTGGAAATCATCATGCAACAGAGAGACTACGAGGTATTCTTAGTCTGAAAAGATCCTGTCCAATAAGACATTAAATTGTGTGAACTAGGTTGACTGTAAGGAAAACTGAGTCCTGACAGTAAATGTCAGGAAAGATGTATTAATGTAAAGTAATGGAGTTAGTTGTTTCTTTTTCTTCTATTGCAAATTCAGTAATTACTTGCACAAAATGTCTACTAAGTGTCTTTTAAAAAGACACAAATCAAGCTAGACTATTCCTCATATAAAGTGTGAAGTAAACTATTTAAAGATTGATTGGAGATGTATAGGAAGAGAAATTTATACCAGAGGTTCCTGGACACTTTATAATTATGAAAAATGTTTGAATACAATGACTGTAATTTTTTTTCTTTTGGGTTCCAGGAGAATTAGACTAAACATTCAGTAGATTCTTACCCTATTTTATCCCAATTTTTTGAATGAAAGCAAAGAAGAGAACCTGCATCATACTTCTGGTCAGTCTTTCTTGAATAATGAACATGATTGACATGAATGCAGTAACCCAAGCCTCTCTCTTCTGAAGTGTTAGAGCAGAACTGGATGAAGAACAGCCATTCCCTCCCACAGAAAGTTCTTGAGCTTTTAGAAGTCTCTCTGTATCTTTTGTGGAAAGAAAATACAAAGCAACCTCTTTCAAATGTCTTTGTGAGAGGGGGTTGTGTTGAAATGCCTGGTTTGAGATCAAAGACCTCAGGTATCCAGTTGGGGGAGTTTCAGTCTGGTCGCGAGCAAAACTCTGTTGAAATGTTTGTGTTCCTCTGAGATGCTTCATTTTTGATGTAGCAGGATATTTGACGAAACATCACTTTGAAAATGTTCTGATCAGGTCTATGTCTTTGGTGACTTTGTGCTAGGAACAGAGGAACTTCAGCAAGGAGAGCTGATATATGCGGAGCTATGAAAGGGCTGGAAAATGAATAAGAACATTTAGTAAGCTGTTAGTTCTATACAGGATCCAGCCTGCTTAATTTGAGACTTAGGTGCCTAAAGCCTAAGGCTCAGAGAATAATCCAGCCTGTTTGCTTCTTACACTGCAAGGTGTCTTTACGTGGCACTTGAAAATCTCCTGAGCACTTATTGTAGTCACCTATTCATGCCTAAAAGCACCTGTTAGACAAGAGACAGGCATCTCTTGCTCCCCAGAGCTACCATGGTTCAGGCAGGCAGGCACCTGAATGATGTGCCTGCTCTGGGGCAGCCTGAAGGCTTGGAAGTAGTACAGCTTAGAAAGTATAAATTCAGTCTTTCTTGAGCTAAGTAATTTTAGAAATCAAGTTTCTTACCTTATTAAATACTCTCGTCATGAGGGCATGAAAACGCCTATCACTTCCAATCATTCCCTTTACTTACAGCAGAAAGGTGCAGCTTCATACACAGAAAACATCTCTAGAGATCGTGCTGGGAATTACTGCAGTTAGGGCAGGTGGGCTGACCAGCCAAGGCATCTAAAGCCTTCAGTGCCTAAAATGAGCACTGAAGTTAGCTGTGCTTTATAGCCCTTTTTCTGAACTCTCCCTTCTCCAGCATCAGTGGTGGTAAGGTCAGGCTTTTAACAAGTTGCTGCCTTGCAAGTATGTTGAAGCGTATTGATAATTGTAGGTGATGTGATATGCAGCGCAAGTGACACCTCACCTGCTGCAGGTGGTGGGTGTGGAAGGCAGCGATTGATTTAAGAGATATCTGCATTTGTGTAGATTCCATTATTTTCATATTGTGCAGGTAAGTGGAATGGAGAAAGTACAGTCTTATGGAAAAGTTGGAAAGGTTTGGAAAGTCATGGCTTTTTTCTCCCAGGTATAGTAACCTATTCTCTTGATGAATCACATTTGGAGGCACTTACAATAACAGAAAATCAAGAACCCAGAAATAGCCTAAAACCATTTCATTGTCATCACACTAACAGACTGATATAAAAGTTTAATTACTCTTGTAGATTCATCTGTAATAAACTGAGAAATTAGAAATTGGACTTCAGAGAAAATTACACATACAAATGAAATTTATGGATCCTGAACATCCTCGCACAATCTTTCAGTTTTGTCCCAGAGGAAGGTGGCTAAGTGTTAAACCTACTGAGCAAGTATTTGTGGTAACCTGGTCCAAGCTCTTCCCCACACAGTCTTTATTACTTCTTTGGCTGAATGGCTATTTCTGTATTATTTTCCTCATCTGTAGAAGAGATGTCATGTATCTTCTTCCTTCTAGAACTGTCTCTTATAATGAGTATGGAGGAGGCAATTTTATTTAGTGCCTCTGAGCTTCCACAGTATGCAATTATCAATGTTAATGTCTTCAAATTGAGGGAGTGATTGGATCAAGCAGACTGCTTTGTTGTTTGTGTGTTGTGTAACTGTCAGCATTCATTACAAACAGGTATGTCTAATTTTTCCAGCTCTCAGCAAGCTGACTACAATGATGGTATTATGGGTTGGGTTAAACTGACTGGAACTGGTGAGTGGAATGGCTGCTCTTCTGTTATGAGTAAATGCAACAAAAACAGAGCTAGGCAGATAAAAATAAAGGGGGGGAAGGAAAATACCCTTGTTCAATACATGAGCTGCGGATTTTAATTGCCTGCAAAGGAGTTGAAAGCATGGAGCTTTGGTGGGATTTCATGGGGTATAGTTTAACTATCTGCACACAGCTCTCTTCAGTGAGCAAGCAGCAGGTGAGAGGCACAGAAAACAGCAGAATTGGAAATACACTCTAAGGAAATGTATGCAAGAGAGAAAGCATTTAGGCAGTGTGGCTAGAAACTGAGAGCAAGGAGCAAAGAAACACCTGCTGTGCCCAGAGATCCTGGGTTTGGCCAGCCTGTATGAATAAACAAGATTGTATCAAAGACTCTGTCTTCAGCTAAAGTACTCTGACAGTTGTATTTCATCAGGAAAAGTATTGTTGGTGCTTAAGAATGCTGCTCTATCTTCTCTGTGGCATAAATGGGAGGCTGAAGCTACACTTGTCAAACTGCTTGCAAATAAGTTTCTAATCAGTGAAAAATAATACCAAATGAGGAAACATCTTTTTTAAAAAAGAAAAGCCTCTCATTCGTAGATGTATCTACAGATGTTAATATTTACAAGAGCAATATCATTATTCAAGGGGATACCTGGCCATTGCTTCTCCTTTTCCCATATTTTCCCTGCCTTGCTTTGGCACAGATGTTACAGCTTGCCCAAGATAAAGGGATGTGCTTACAAGCCCAAGGTCATAGACTGTATTTTCAGGTACTCAGGCAAATTACCTGGATCCAGAGCAGCCTTTACCCATGTTGGGCAGACACTAGTTTAAAAAACGTTGCAGTTACCGGATGGTGCGAGGCCCTGGGGATGCAGGGAAGGAAATAAGTCTTGCATGTTTTGGGAGCCAGTGTGTCGGGAGCTGGGAGGAACTGGGTGCATTCCCCAGGGGTCTGACAGCTCAAAAAACAAGCCCTGCTGCTCGGTACAGACACAATCGCACCTTTGTTTGCTGTGGTGGGAAGGACAGTAGCTTGATGCAGAGAATGCCACGGGGAGGTCTGCCAGGTGGCTGTGATGCCCTGCCCAGCACAGAGCTGCTGCCCTTGCTGAGCATAGAAAAGAGAGAAAAAATCAGATTTGAAAAGCTCGTTTGAAAGAAATTCTCCAGAAAAAAAAATGTGCAAATCCAGACCCTGGCACTGTTTTGAAATCCAGGGCAATGTTTCACTTGATCTCTATAGTAAGAGGAGAAAGCAGAAAATGTTAATTCTTTATTCATATGCTGGGTATAGTTTAGCTTTACGGGGGGTGTACAGCCATGCTCTGTACAAGTTTATATCAGTTGCTGTGCCAAGAGAAATTACGAGGTGTCACAGAAGGGCAGTTAGGAGAAATGTTATACTCCTGTTAATAAAGGCAGATGTTACTTGTGTGTCACTTCAGGTAATTCTTACACACCCTTAATTTTGTGGCTCAGACTAAAATAAAGTTCAGCCAGCTAAAATGTTATCTGGGAATATACAGAAAGATAACCTTAGTTGCACAGTGATTCAGGTGAAACGGGTTTAAGCACTTAACATGGAGTAGGCAACAGTCTTGTCATTTGCACACAAAGAAAAAACATCCTGTTCACACACATCCTAAATTTCTTATAAGATAAATAACATCACAGCTATGGATTGCTCGTACAGCTCAAGGTCTGAACTGCAGAAAATAACATCAAATTTTCAAATTGCCACTGGTGCTGCAGAGTAGCCATCCAAAAGCATGAGTGAGAATGAATTTCTGAGTTTGCAAGGCTGCGAACTGAATAAATAAATTGGGCAGAGTTTGAGGAAGTACTTGGTGCTGAGCTTAGTCTGGCCCCACTAATGTTTTGTTTGATCACTGCAGTCATTTTGAAAACTGTATCCTAGGCACAGGGAGAAAAAAGACCTACTTCACCCTATATAAACGTTACCAAGGCTGTATTTATCAACGGTGCTGAGACAGGTGTCTGACCATTAGAAAATACCAGAAGGGGTATTTCCCCTGCAAGTTTCATTCTGCTCTTTATTTGTGTTTCTGCAGCTGTTAGTGCCAAAGAGCACTGGCCATATCGGGGTGTTACAAATTCCTCCCCTTTAACCACAATGACTGCCTTAAGTCTGGTTGGCACTCTAGGGGCAGCTTCTTATCTCTGTTACAATGAAAGAAATGCAGGAAGCATTTACTGCACGGCTCAGGGTTTGCTTCTGCACAAGCAAAAGGAGGAGTGGGAAGCTGGTGGGCAGAAGAGGGGGGCAAAGAAGCATTTAAGGGAGGGGCGACAATTTTTCAAAACAAAAGAGAAGAAAAGGTACAGCAATACTTCTTTTTATGCATAATGTTTTACTCAAGTATCTTAATGATGTTTTGTGGGTGCTTTCTTTCTTTCTTATTTTTTTAGCCTATTATCATAAAAGCAGGTTGTGTAAGGTTTTCAGGTCTCTGACGCAGGCTCAGCTTAAAAAGCTGACTTCTGCCCTGTGCTTTTGTATGTTTTGCTTCTCTGCATACACTTTGCTCTGTGGATAGCAGTTAAAATTCTAGTGGGCTGCCTTCCTATTAAAATACCTTTAATTTTTATTGGGATAACTCCCACTTGAAAATGGTTTAGCACATAAAGGTGCTTTGCTCATTTGAGAAAAAAATAAACTGTACTTCTGATGCAGAGGCAAGATCGTTTGGGCAGCTCTCTTTATGAAAATGGTGCCTTGGGAACAGGCAGATGAAAGTATTTCAGGGCAGGATGGTGATGCAAATGTTTCATCTACCTGCCTGGGACTGCTCTGCTGCAAGACGGGAAACAAGCTCTGCTGCACGTTGCTGAATTAACTCTTTCTGTCTGAATGTTCCGTGTATGCCATAAAAGATATTCACTCATCCAAAGCAAAGAAGTCCAGCATGCCCGTTTCTGAGCACTTTGCCTTAAGAAGATAGATTCAGAAGTTTGAATTACTGTCTCACTGAGGATGGAGAGGGGAAGAATAGAGGTTGAACTGGAATGTGTGATGTGAAGTAAAAAACAGGAAAGAGGATGGATGAAATCTGAGTGCCAAGAAAATGTAAGTCTGCACAGATTAGTCATCTCAAATGACTACAACAGGGCTTTCTGTGACTAGGAAAACACATGGCTTAGGTGCTCGTTAAAAGAGCATTTTCCAAGCCAGCCTAGGCAAAAAAAGAAAGCTGCCCTTTGGCAAAGGGAGGAGAGAGCAGACCATGCAGGCTGAGAGCAGAGAGGTCTGAAGAGTTCAGCTCCAAAACTTCTGATTAAAGAATCAGCATTGCCTATGTTTGTTTGACCTTCATTTTAACATGGTTGTTGACTATCTGAAAAAAGTCTTTCTCTAAATGTTTTTTGGTTTTTTTATTGTTATTGTTTTGTTGTATGTGTGCTTGGGTATTTTTTTATTAAAGCCTATAGATAGTGCAAGGAATGCTTTACGCATGCAAAGTGCTGCACACATGTAGCTCTGATGTCAGTGTTCAATTGCTGATAGAATTGTGATGGGATGTTTGGCTGCCTGGGCTGTTCTCAGCACAGCTGCTTCCAGCCCTGAGAGTCTCCTCCAGGCTCCTGACAGGCGTTGGGACATGGAGCTGCTTTTCTTGGGAGGCAGCACGGCACACTTGTCCTCACCCAGTGTCCTCCTCAAAGAGACAGTGGAGCACGTAGCGCTGAATTGCTGAACACCCCAGGGAGACCCAAAGACCTTGGAATCCACCTGAAAAGTCTCTAACTGTATTGGAAGATTTTTTTTTTGATGAAATGTAGTTAGCTCTATCTCTGCTTCCTGCACTACAGAACCCTGAGCGAAGGCCTGATTTGGTACCAGGCTTCACACCTCAGCTCAGCACCGTCTGTTCATATCTCATGGAGGTGTCTACAAGGGGTTGACTGAGCAAACTTCATTTTTCATGCCAGCATTTCAAGATGATAAAGGAGGGAATGGCACCTGGGGGGCATCTGTGGATAATGAGAACACATAAGTGTGCAGAAAAACCTTGTTGTAGCTACCAGTAACCATGGCACGAATTTTCTGTTTGCCATCTTTACACAGCATTTTCTTTGTCTCTGTATTAGTCTCCAGACAACTGGCTGTTATCCTGGTTGTCCGTTTACCCAGTGCGCAGAGATTAAGGGAGGCACTGTGAAAGACTAAAACACCACAGGTATTGCAAAGAGATAATGGGACTTCCTTCACTGGAAAGAAAATCCTTTTACTGCCCCATAGAAGTGGCTAGAACCTTTCACTGAAACTCTCTGCAAGGATTAAGATGTTGACAGCATCACTTCAGAATGCATTATTCCAGATGATATCTGTAAACCAAACCCCTACCACTACTATTTTGGAATGTCTGTGTAATAAATATCTTTTCAGTGATATAATTGAAATATTGCTGCTACTTCTCTCACAATCTTAGTTAAAAGCCTCCTGCAAAACCAGAGTAAACTTGCAATTCCAGTGCTATGGTACAGACCTGCTATGTTTACCTAATTTAATCAAAATGTCTGGAAAATATTCAGCATTTGAAGAACAAAATGTCTTTTGCATTAGCCAAAGCTAGTGACTTTGAAGTGGAAGAGAGAAGATTTAGATTAGACATTAGGAAGAAATTCTTCCCAATGAGGGTGGTGAGGCCCTGGCACATGTTTCCCAGGGAAGCTGTGGCTGCCCCATCCCTGGAGGTGTTCAAGGCCAGGTTGGATGGGGCTCTGAGCAGCCTGATCTAGTGGGATGTCCCTGCCCATGGCTGGGGGCTGGGATTAGATGATCTCTAAGGTCCTTTCCAGCCTAAACCGTTCTATGATTCTATGATTTTATGATTGTGCAATGACTCTTAAAGGAATCTCCTTAAGAGCTACTGTAAAAGAGCAGACTTTCACCTCTTCCGTTTCCCCACCCTCTCATCCATCCAGAGGAGGTGAATACATTTCCTCCACTCATTTAATTAAGTACTGAAAATGCAATTTGAAAAAAAAAGGGTGGAACTGATCATTTATTTTAATATGCAAAAATCTGGCAGGTTGCTTGTTGATTTTTTTTTGCCTCTTGTATCTAGGTGAGGAGTGTCCTCTGAGGGGTGATGGCTACTTGGAACATGATTTGGCAGATGCATACTGTCCATCTCACAGACCAGAGAACTGATAAGGCAGACAGGGAATATGAGGGCTTGAATGCTGCAAAGGCAGTAAAAGTAATTGTGCCTGGGATAAACAGATCATCAGTCCTAAAAAGCAATAGGTCTCCATATTTTCTGCAAAGCACTATTCACAAAAGTAAATGGAAAAAAAAAAAGAGGGAAAGCAATTCTGCTTATACTTACAGCTGAATACCACTGTCAGTATCCATCTTCTACCTGAATTTACTTTTCATAGCAGAAAAATGGGAAGGGAGATAAAAATTATGGAAGTATGGTGTATTATATTAGTTACGTCAGAAATAGTAAGTGATCATATCTGAACTGTCGAGGGAAGGTAAAGGAGAAAGTTATTAACAGAGCATTGAGAGAAGTGTCTTTGAATCCAAATTTCAAGGCCTTGCTGAAAGGTATTATATTGGGTATTAAATATAAGTTAATGTGCTCAATAGAGAAGTCTCAGAGTGGAAGTATTCAGTCTGAGAACAATCTGGAAGTTGAATAAGATGATTGTGTCATTCCTTCCCAAACTTCAAATTTCAAAGAGATCAGCTTCTTAATAATTAAGAACTGAAGGCACTGAAAAGGCAGTGAAGGAGTGAAAACAATTCCAAGCAAGTTCTAAAGAGGAAGAAGAGATCTGGGTGTCTGGAGCAGGTGGACACACCAGTCAATCTGCTGTTTCTGTGCGAAATGATTTTGCAGTTGTGACTTGCATGCTGCATCCTCCAACGCTGTCAAATGCAGTGCAGTTCAGCTTATTGTAAATGGTCTTTAAAAGGAGCTTTCATGATGGAAGCAAAGAATCCTAAACACAAATGCATTGCTGTGGCCAGCAGACATCTCATAAAGCCCAAAGGTGCTAGTGACTTCTCCAAAGAAGAGGTGACAAGCTGAAATGAGGTGGTACATTCATGGCCGTTGTACTAGCTGTCAGGGCACAACTTAGCATCAGGATTTCTGAACTGGGAATTTAATAGCCATCTTTGCTGTCAATTTAAAGCTAAACTAAATAAGCTGCTACCTGTTAGAATGACCAAAAATCACATTCTGAAAGGTGAGAATAAACCCCTATTGTTAAAACTTTGGGGGTTATTTGTTTTGGGTTTTCCTTTTTCCCTAATATTGAACAACAAAGCAATGAAAAGAAGTAATTTATTTTTGATCTGCTTTTTAAAACTTTCCCTGTTTGCACAGGCAATGTTCTTGTTATCTGAAAGCCCAGACTGAGTGAGACTTCACTCAGAAGATGGTTAAAAAAATGATTCCAAAGCTGGCAGTATCTTTTAAGCTGCAGGGAGAGAAGATAACACTTACACCTTCCTTGCACCTGGCTCATGTGTCGGTGATCAGGGAAGCCTGGGACAGTGTTTCTTATTAGGTTTCTGTAATATGATGCACACTAAGATAAGTAAGCATCTGTTGTGAGAAAGGAAAGGGAAAAATCTAGGTGAGACCGGTGAGGTGTCTATCCTCTTCTCTGTTAATGTTAGAGGCTAAGAAGAGAAGACTGTGATGGCTGCATGGAGGCAGTGACCAAGAACTGTTAAAGCTACTTCTGTAGGAAGTAGTTCTACCACGTGTACTACCTTAGAGTGAGTCTCTGACAAGATCATCTTTCTGCATATCTTCAAAAGGAAGATCAGAAGATTAGGGATGATGCTGGAGGCAAGGGTGGAGTTCAAATGGAGATATGTAGGTATTCTGAAGGAAATGGAAGAGCAGCTGCATAGGGTGTTCAAAATTTACCCAGCAAAAATACCTACAGCATGAACTGTTTAGTAAAGAGGGTGACCATTTAAGAAAGAGGAAGATGTCATTTAGTGGAGTGAATTGATCTTGAAATATAGATAATCATGAAATCTAAAAAGAGGGTGGTGGTGGTGGAGGAGGGAAGACATGATGCACATGAAGAAGATTTGTAATTCCCATCAAAGGTCCGATGTTATGTAGAATTTGTGACGACAAAAGGGATAACCATGAAGATTGTCAGATCAAAATGAGCATTTCTTAAAAAAACCCAAACAACTAAACCCCCACACAGAAGGTGCAGAGCTTTTGAAGAGTGAAGCCATGGCTGTTCAGCAAAGAGAAGTTCCATTTTGCAAACTGAAAATTTAGTGAGGAACTGAGACTTGATGAAATTCAAGCCAAGGCTTGCAAAGGATATTAAGAAACAAAACATGAAGGATTCTACAGCCATACAGGTAGAGGGGAGACAAAAGAAGTTAAGATTTCACCTTAGCATAATATTGGGAATGCGCTAATGTAACTTGTTTATGATGTGAAGTTAAGAGGTACTAGTAGTGTGAAGGAGAATGAGAATGTTATGCGCAAAGCATTAGACAGTAGAAACTAAAGAAATAAAAATGAACTGAAATTTAGTAGAATGAGGTGAAATTCATGAATGGTGACTGCTAATAACACTTCATGTTATAGGATAGGGATGCACAAAATGAAAGAAAGAACAAGACTGGCTGTGTAGTACAGTTGTGAAAGAAAGAGGAAGGGCATCCCAAATTTGTCAGAGGAAGTATTTTCCCTTTCATGCAGAAAATATGAATAATATTGTAGAAAGTACTTGCAATGCCACCTTGGCATAATGTCTGAAATTCTGACTGCTTAGAAGCATGAATTCAAGTGGAACAGTTGCTTAAAAGTCCTAAGAGAACAACTAAAGAGTCTGTAACATGAAAGTAGATCACAAGATCCCAGTGGAATAGCAGTGGAGATGAACATCGGTGCACACTACACACTGTAAACTTCAGCGTGAAGGAGACTCAGGGCAAGGCTGAAACAGGTACCAAAGGAGTCAACTAACCATAAGTAAACTTGAGTATTTATAATCAGTCAGTAATCATTTATAAACAGCAATGATATTTTTAACACTTATCCAGTGAATAAACTATGGATAGGATTATAAATGTCTGTGGTAGAGCTCAAAAATCTTACAGAAGAGATTACACGATATCATGCCCTGCAGGGACTGGCAACTAGATTAAATAGCCCTTACAGTCTTCAGTTTCTAGGGAAGAAAATAAAAAAAAAAAGAAGTGGATGGAAGAAAAATGCCAAGGTCAAAGCATAACTGAGAATAATTCAGGAACTGGGGATCTTGGTGGTTTCTCAAAGTGAGGGTCATATATGGAGTCCAGACTGAAGTGCATGTCTACAAAATGCAGATAAATATGTGCTTGGGAACCAGTAATGAGTGAGTTGATGGAGGATTTCCCTGGTACCCGCTTTTCCCTTTTCGTTGCCACTTGAATACAGAGAGGCTTTCAGCTTCATGACTATACCACATTTTGGTAGCTTCTTATTTCTAAGGACAAGCAAATGTTGCGTCTTAGTCCAGCCTCTACAAGAAGTAGGCCAATGCTGCCATATGGTTCAGATTTGACCCTCCTTACTTACTAGCCAGGTGTGTTATTCACAGCAGAGTGTAAGAAATGACTGATTCTCACTTGCATACAGCTATTCATCTGCAAACTAAATTTGTAACTTGTTCTGTTTAGCCCAGAGAAATGAGCAGTAGCAGGTGATTTTAGGTGACCAGTTATGTATAGTGGATAGTGAAATGAGCTGTGGGCATGTGAACACTTTATGAGGGTCTGCAGTATCAACATCCTTCCATTTGTGTTGATTTACTCAGACGAAAATCTAAGCTCATCACATTTACAATTTGTAGTGAATTAGTTAAAGTAGTTATGACATTTGCCTTCATGCTTGTGGTTATTCAGCCTATTTACCTCACCAAGATGAGCACATCCAAATCGGCCTGGATGGGTTTTCTGGCAGAAGCAGGCTGGGGAAAATGACCTTTCCTTTGGCAATAGATGGAAAACAACCTGTGTTTCTGAAGCAGCTGCCTTGAGATGCTCTGATGGATAGTATTAAGAAAGCAAAAGTGTTGTTGCTGTCCTTCTGTTTTATTGTACTTATCTTTGGAAGTAGAATGAGTTTGAAAGATGATGCAGTGGCGCTTGAGGCTTTATCTTGAATTTTCTGGGATAGCCTTCATTAACTCACACTTTATTTTCATGTACGCTCTAGAGAAACATTTGTCACCTGCTGCTTTTGTTGTTACTACTGCTAGAGCAGTGCGGCTTGATCCTGTCCCAGCACAACTCTGTGCTACCTGCTGCACAGAGGTCCTTAGACCAGTGGCAATGTATGGGGGTGTAGAAGGATGCCCAGCAGACAGCTTCATAAACAATAGTGTCAGCATAACGACAGGCGACAGTGGATGTGAGAGCTCAGCAGTCTCTATGACAAAGGACAACTTGGCAAAGAAGGATGGAGTTTTCTAGGGGACTATAAGGAGCTTCTGCCCCCAGTATGAAAGGTAGCAGGGGAGCAAAATCTAAGGAAATCTTTGAAATTTTATCAGTAGTTAAGAGGGGGCATTGGAAATGTAAGCTAAAATCTTGGTAAGTGGAACAGGGGAATTTTCATGGGCTACTTCACCTGAGCTGCTCCAAGGGCTCAGATATTCATGGCTGAACTGAAAGAGGAAAAAGGACCCTACTGAGACACAGTGAGAGTGAGTGAGAAAGAGATTTAGAAACTCTTCCTGAATGGGAATTTTAGTGTCTAGAAAAGTGTCTTGGATTCACTAGGAGAGGCAGCATGGTTTTGTAAAACTTGTGGCATGATGTGCAGGTTTCAGATGTGTGTGTTGGGCAATTCATGCTGACCAGGAGGTGTGGTAACAATGAGATGGTGGAGTTCAAGAGATCTGTATTCTGCTATGTGCTGAGTATCATTCATCCCTGTGCTATACACAGCACTGATCTTCAGGGTATCTGCTGCTTCTGCTTCCCATCATCCTCTATCAGGAGAAGTCAGCAAGCATTCTGGCTCTTACTTGTGTAAATGAAAAGTCCATCCATTACTGCAGTTATGGGATCGCTTTGATTTTGGTTCTTTACTGAAAACTGTTCCACAAATGTGATCACCTCTCTTAAAACTGTAGGCTCTGATTGTTTTATAACATAAGTACCTGTCTCCTGTTTTATCACACTCCTACTTCTTGCCTATGGTGGTGTTCTGGTGCTGGTCAGAAATGCTGTTCCAGTGCTTGAAAACATCTAGAATGCCTGCAAGGCTTATTAGTGTAATTTCTTCCTTCTTTCATTTCAAACATGAACTTAAACTCTTCACTGTGCTCAGAACAATGCTGATGTCAAATTTAGGTATGCTGGACTACACGGGAGACACTTCTGACTGACCTCAATTTAACTTAACCTGTCCTTCTCTGTTACCCCAGGGAACAGGAGGATGAGGGCGAAGTGGGATAAAGTATAATCAAGGATAGTGCAAAACCCTGGTATATTAAGCAAATATTTACTTGACTTCTGCTGACTAAATTCCTGTTCCTCAGCTTCATGTTCTGCCTATCTGAATTAGCTGAAATAAGGGTTAAAACCTGCTTCTGCTCTGGAACCACTGTTTGGAGCATTCCAGAAATGCTGGATCTCATTCATGTTTGTACCACACCTGGCCACAACTCAGTCCTGGTCTGATTAAAGCTTCTAGATGGTGCATGATAGACCCGACTGCTGTGGTGTGGTACTCACACAGGATGTTTCTGTCCTTGAAATGGAGGTAGTGTGGGAATGAAGGAATGTACCCTGATGTTTCTCTGGTGTAAATGTAAAATAATTCCATTTAGAAAATGTAACCTTGCAATTGAAATGAGGTGTTAATTCAGAAAAACATTCATTTCCAAGTTGCTCATGGGCAACCATTAGGCAGAAGTGGTTGTGGAGGTGGTACCACTTTCCATTTGGTTATGGATCTTGTGTGTGTGATGGAGCTCTCCTCCCAGGAGGCCCCACACTCACCACCCTGGATTATTTTAGGATGTGGTGAGGGA
Source organism: Clamator glandarius (assembly GCA_033459285.1). Taxonomy (NCBI): domain Eukaryota; kingdom Metazoa; phylum Chordata; class Aves; order Cuculiformes; family Cuculidae; genus Clamator; species Clamator glandarius. The sequence goes on along the minus strand of JAUNZM010000119.1, from coordinate 3,223,600 downwards.
AGGCTCAAGACTGGTGAGAGTCCACGGAACACATAGAGACCCTCTCCTCCCTCCAGCTGGCAATGCACGCGCACAATAGAACATTTAATTAGAAACCCTCTGCCTCAGGAGTGAGTACATGCAGAGCTAAACTTAATTCCTGGCTTCAGTGAAGTTTCGCTTTCTTCCCTAAGTATTTATTATTTTCTTTCTTCAAACAGGTGCTAGATACACTCCCTTTTCATATGTCTAAATTGCTTCTCATCAGCATGGGTGAACTAATTGCCTGTAAGACACAGCCCAGTGCTACGCTGCCTTTTCAAAGTGGTAATTGGGCTGGTGAAATTTGTGGGAGTGTAGGGGAGGGGTTTTGTACTTGCTTTCATATGATACAGCTCGTTCTTCTTAGACTAAACATTTACTGGAAAAAATTTGGGTTACTGTTGTACTGCTCACTACACCTGCTAAGTCTAGCAAACTGCAGTCGGGAGAAGCCTGACAAACGTAACCTCTTGATGAGAACTGGGAGCCAGACAACTGACTTCCATCCCTTGAATTTCTGTGACCTGAGCACAGCTTCCTGACAGTTCTTCATGGATTTAATTTAATTTTTGCTGTTAGCTTTACTGCGATAATAAAGTGCAGGGATTCCTCTGGTATGCTGACCTAATTAGGCAGAAATATATAAAAATCAGGAACAAATCCCCTTTTCCTTGAAACCAAACAGTCCAATATGTGCCATATAATCAAATGATATTTAGAAAGCATTATATGGAAAGGAGAAGCTAACTTAATGGCTGTCACATTTCAGTCTATATATCAGGCCATATGAAAGAGAAATTTTGGAAATAAAATCCGGACTGCGCATATTTAGTTTCTTTCTTTCAACAGAAAATTTGCAGCTTTTCACATAGACAATGCCAACATTATTTATACTCACTGAGACTTTATCTATGCCGTTTCTTTTTTTTTCTTAAAGCCTAGTATTTAGGAGGATTAGTTAATCCTTCAGATACTGAACAATTAGCTCATAAATAATCAGAATTGTACATTCAAGTATTACCAAACATCTGCATGCAGACAGAAACTGCAGCTGATTGATGGCTGTCCCTTTCCAAACAATGGAATTGCTTCATATAATAAAGAAAGAAAATTAAAATTGTTATCTAGCAAAATGGGATTTTTATTAAAATAACAAGAGGGAAAATCAGAGATCCAGACAACATCACCTCATTTACAAATATACAGACATCTGGCAGTTTAGTAAAGTGCAATATTTATTCTTTCAATAAACTATTTTAAATTGGTTGTTAACCCATACTTGTATTTCACATTAACTACTGGAAGAATCAGAATGGTTGCAGCACCTCTTCAGTACCAGGGCTTTTAATTGTGCCTTCTTCTCTATAGGGCCAGCAGCTCACACCAGCACTTCACGCTGTGTTCATACCTTGCACAACACAGGTAGGAGAAATGATGTGACAGTTTTCAGAGCACTGCAATGCTTAACTTTGCAAGTCTACCTGCTGAAACCTGCAGCTGTCATGTCCCTCTAGGTGCTATGTGCCAAACCCAGAGTGTGATATGTATATAAAAATGATATCAGCATGGCTTTGCTGGCTCACCATGCTGATGGCAGTTGTTCACTCTGTCATGACGCAGAGCATAGACCTGTTGCTCTACTTTCCAAAGCCTCTTCACAGCTTAAACTGTTTCTAAATTGTAAAGCTGAAAGAGCTATCCCAGGCAAACTCTAAGCAAGCCACACTAACACCAAATAGAAGCAACTTAATTTTTTGTCAGATAAATAACCTCATTTTTAGAAGGACACTAATTATTTTGGAAAATAAGTGAATATTTCCTTTCAGAATCTTCCACCCACCCAGAGAAACCTTCATCTCTGTTCTGCTGGCTTCAGCTAGTGGTCTCAGTTGTCCTCTGCCAACCTTCTCTCCTCCAAGTTGGGTAGTCTTTGTCATTCAAGGGGGCTGCTTGTGACCTGGTGGTTCCTTGTGCCCCATCTGCAGGCACCTTCCCAGTAGTTTATTCTTGTGTGGAGGAGTAAGCTATTTTTTTCCCATGCAAAAGAGAAGAGCCTGTCTGTGGGCTGCTGCATGTGTCACAGTAGAACAGCTGGCAGGTGGCAACTTGTTTCTCTACGAGAAAGAGAGCAGCTCCTGAGCCTTGTCTACCTACCCAGCAGCACCTAGGCTGGGGCTCGCCTGTGGAAACAAGGCAGAGAGTCAGAGGTTTGGGAACTGGACATGCCAGGGAAGAGAGACAGAGTGGGCAAGGATGGGTCTAGACTGTGGTCAGGCTCTTGGGATGTGCAGGACTGTGAGGGTTTGTAGGAGAGATAAAAAGAGGAGATAAAACAGAGTTTTGGTTTGGGTAAACCAGTACAGAGTAACTCTGAGGGAACAGAGGACAGGCAAACTCGTTACTCTTCAGAATAATTTCCAGAGCTGCCTCAGGCTGACCCTGCTCCTACAGCTCCTCCTCTGCATTTGGAAGAAGGCACTCACCATATGGTGACTGCCTCCCACTCTCTCACACCCATCCCCACAGGCTGCCTGCTGCCGGCTCGCCTCCCCTCGGCAAGCAGTGAGCCACAGGAGTCTCTGCCACCCTTAGGCTGCCTGCTTCCCATTCAACTTCATGTTCCCCTAGAGACAGATGTGTGTTTCTACCCTAACAGTGGTTGTCCATTAGAGTGGGACTGAGCCTCTGTGGTCCAGTTGGGTAAATAAGGTCCCAGCTTTATTTCTGAGGTTTTTATGTAAGTACCTTGTTTCTCTTACCACCAATAGTGGATGGAAAATTGCAGTTGCTGCAATTGACAGCAACATTCAACATCAGTGGGAGCTGGAGATGCTCCACACTTCTCTGGATTGACTCTGAGGGGAGTCTGAGCCTCACCCCTGGTCACTTACTTACACATTAGATAAAGTTCTCACTTCACAAATTTTGCTTTGACACAAAAGGTCAGCATGTTTCAGCTATTAAGTGATTTAAACTGCAGCTATAGTGAGTCAAAGTCTTTCAGAGCTGATGAGTTTGGCAAGATTTACTTCTGCTCTTTCATTGGTCTGATAAACTACCTTTACAAGGAAGGCCAGCCTCACAGATACTCAGGTGTACGTCACCTGATATTGCTTCTGCTGTTTACTGTGAGGTGACCACCTCTTTGGCTTCCCCAATTATACAACACCCCACCAATTCTTTTAGATTATAGAAGATGAGGGGGTTTTTATATTTCTACTTGAGGCTCTTGTGGGTTTGGTCTGCTCTGAGTTTTTAACTCTTCTGGAGCATCCAGTAAGTTTCTACCCAGGCTACACGAACTAGGATTTCCTCAGCAACCCTACTCTATGATAAGGAAATGCTCTGAACAGACCCTGCATTCTGCAGGCAGGAAAGAAAATAGGCTTGCTTGGCAATGTCTGAATGTTTATCAGGTATTGTAAGTTCATTAAATAAAATGGAATGGGGCTTTTAGCAGTATTCTTAGTAAGATGAACATAATTTGAGAGAGTAGGAGAGTGCTTAATTTCCTACCTTTAGCAATAAACTGGAAATAAAATGTAAATGTCAAGTGGTAATTTGGCAGTGAGCTTAGCAAGCAGATGATCAAATGTTATGAAAATGCCAACAGCAATAAGTCGGAGCTTCATGCTTGTGTGTTTTACTGCGTGTAAATAATTTTCCTTCCCTTCCTAGAACCTAAGTGCTGGGAAGGGTTATTTTGTTCCTTTCCACTTCTCCATTTGAGGATAATTACCTTAATGAGATTAACAGATAGCAAATATAGCTGTGACAGAAAGGCAGGCCCAAAATCTTGAGATACCATAGAATGGTTTGGGTTGGAAGGGACCTTAAAGATCATGTAGTTCCAACTCTTCTGCCATGGACGGGGACACCCCCCACTAGACCAGGCTGCCCAAGGCCCCATCCAACCTGGCCTTGAACACCCCCAGGGATGGGGCAGCCACATCTTCCCTGGGCAACAATAATACGTCTTTATATTAGAATGGCAATCAAAGTGGTATTAGGCTGGATATAAATATGACAGACTATTCAGGCTCTTCACAAGGCTGAAGTTGGTATGACAAGTGGCTATCTGATAAGCAAGACATTATAAGAGGTGCCCTCAGGCTTTGAGATAAAGGTCATCTATGTTTATGGGGATTTAGATAAAAAAAGTATGCAAAGGGGCAACCTCCCACAGTAGAATGTTTGTGAGCCCTTGGTTTCCATTGTAAGATCTTGAGAGACAAAGAAAAGGCACTCCTAGGCTTTGGGAAAAACTTGTTTGACCCATCATGAGGAAATAAGGGAATTATTTCATAAGCATTCAAACTTTTGTGCTATGTATTGGTATGGATTTGCTGACCACAATTTGCCCGTCTTAATGTTTTCTAGATTATACATTTCTTTCCTTTCTCAAATACCTGTAGAGTGTTATCAGTCCTTGCTGATATGCTCTTAAGAGCTTTTGCTGCTTTTTCTGTTACATTAGCCCCTCTAGGGCATTATGCATTTTTTGTTGTTTTGGTTTCATTTGTTTTTTTTGTTGTTGAACTGCCTGTATTTCATCAATACCTTCTGGGCAATGAGTTACCAGGTCTCACTGTGTTATCTGAAGGGAGATCTCATGAGAACAGTTACTATAGCTCCTAGCTCTGGAACAGCTGCACTTCATAAAGTAAAGAGATTTTTTTTTCCCCACCCCTTCAAGACAATTCAATCAGCCTGCAAATACCAAGGGACTTAGCTACTCCACAAGAAAGCTCTTCCTGTGGTGTCGTTGATGTGTAAGTTTTACCCATGGACGCGCAACCAGATGTTGTGCTAGGAAACTGTGAACATCTGTGGGCATCACCACTAAAAAAGGGCTGCAAGCTTTTTCCAAGATAGCATGGAGATTTTTTGGAAAACTTGTTGTAAATGTAACACAGACGGAGTGCCTGCTACTGCACAGCTTCCCAGTGCAACCACTCACTGGTTTGAAAGGCTTATAGGCTGAAGGATAAGTCCTGGATATATGTATAGTGCCTTATTCAGCTCTTGGTACCTGATTGATTACTTTTGATTCAGCACACTCTGCCTCACCCTGCCCCTCCTCCAGTGTTGGTGTTGTTCAAGTAGGCTAGGAAAGCTTTGTTCAACTAAGAATGATAACCCTGGTCTCCTGCTGTCCTGCTGGCTTTGGAGCTCAGCCCCTACGCTGTCTGTCTCCATCATATTTTGGCCCTTCCTCAAAAGAAGGGCCAGGGGCAGAGCCCTTCTGTGTTTTCACTCATCACCAAAATAAACAAAAGCCAAAGCTCTCACTGACTTCATTGCACACAGAACTTCATGTTACTTTAAGGCTAGGATTTTTTACCTTTTTTTAAAAAATAAAAAATAGATGATTGGATAAATTGTGTCAGCTGCTTTCTCTATACATCCAGCTAGATCCAAACAAATGTGTGGGTCATGAAAATACAGTTATCATCACTTAACCCAAAATGGAGGCTAAGACCATGAATATCTCTCATCTACCCTGTGCTTCGGGGCTGTACGGTTTGATAATGACTAGATCTATGCAGGATCTGAATTACACCTCTAGTGAGAAATTCCAGAGGTTCTCAAATATTTTTTTGTTACAAAGTTGACTGCAGTAATAATGATAAAGTCCTTTTTCTGTGGGGGAAAAAATCTGAAAGCAATTAACAGGAAGCAAAAATTAAACTGATTTAGATGGTTGTCTTAAAATTTTTGAATACTCACACTTTAAAAGTTTGGAAAAATTTCTTGAGTCTTTTTGCAGTGGGAAAAAGAGCATATGCTAAAAAAATTGAGCAGATGCTACTTCTAAAGACAGTATTTACTTTCCAGCTTTCTCTCAAAACAAATCTGCCTTTCCCTTTAAAAAACATTTTCCAGTGAAAAGTCTCTTTAAAGTGAGCGATTGGTGTCAGGTAGCTCACTTTCTCCACTTGCATTTTGGTTTGCTTAGCTCCTCTAAAGCCTTCTGAGGTGCAAAATCCTCTAGAAATATCACACACATGGACTGCTACATGGCATATGTGGGATTACTTTTCTAAGCCACTGCCATGAAACTATTGGTAGGGATTTTGTAGGCTGAAGAGCGCTTGTGTATCTGGCTTTAGGCTGCATGGGCAGCAACATCCACCTTGGCATGACCCTCATGGAAGAAACAACTTGTTGGCTTGCTTTCTAGAAATCAGAGAAGGATTGGTTTTTAACAAATGTTATTACTAAAAATATCAGCCATTTAGAGAAAAAGTAGGTTTTGAAATCTGATTAAGTTTCTCCACTGAGTTAACACAGGGAAAATAACCATAGTCGTTCTCTTCTGCTGTCCCTGCTGGTTAGCACTAGTTCATCAGCAAAACAAGACTCTGGCAAAATTCTGTGTCCTGTATTGACTTCTATTTTCCTATCAATATAATGGCCAATTTAAGTTACAACTATCTGAAAATAGCAAATACAGCTGACTAATCAAATGACTGTCTGAGCAACAGGGGATCTGTTGGCAGTGCTTAAATACTCCTCTCAAGTCTTTGACTTTGGTTGTGTAACTTTAAATCATCACTAGCATCCTGTAAGGTTCTCCTTTGTATAAGGTTGGTAATTAGTGCATTATACACACAGCTCTGCATAACCTGCGGTGTTCTGCTACTTATGTTAAGTGAACTTTTGGCCCTGTTGGTCTGATCCAAACGTGGTCTGAGCTATTAATGTTGCAATCTCATCACCTTTGCAAAGTTGCGCTGAGTGCAGACCTGGATCCACAGCCCAGATGGTTTTATTCTGCGGAACCAATTTGTTGAATACCCATGGGGCACAGATTACTGCACAGTCTCCAATTTGTGGGAAGAACTTGGATCCAAGGAAGAAAAATCTAAACAGGGAGCTTGGAAATTTTGCCCAGACATCAAAAATGGGAAGAAGTTAAAGCAACAAAATATCTGGACAGCTGATATAAGAAAGATTCCTGGAGGCCTGAACACCACTGCTTTCTGCAATGATGCAAATTACTTTTGCTGGCCTTTTTGCTGCTTAATGCCACTTACACTCAATTAATAGTGCCTATGTGCCTAACTGAAGTAAAATTGCGGTTGGAAAGAACATAATAATGACTCTACTTGCTCCCAACAAAGAAATAATGCAAACCATTAGTTCCTTCTTGTTGATTTGACAGCCCAAATAGTGCATTTGTATGCTCTGTGCGTGTTTATGTGTATTAAATTATAAAATTTGTATTAGGTGGATGTTTACGAAATTGTATTTTAAGGATTCATGACTAATTTTTTCCAAAATCCCTATAGCTTTGATTATTTTCTTTTTGAATACAGGAAGACATTTTTAGGGATTAGATTCAACATCACAGCCACATCATTAGGTTCAATGTTAGATCATCTTTAATTGTAAAGAAAGTTGTTCCCTTTCTGTACAAACCCAGGAGCTAGAAGAGCAACATGAGGCTCCCATGAGTCAAGAGGAGGTGGTCAGAGCCTTGCTTGCCAGACTAGACACCCACAAGTCTATGGGGCCGGATGGGATTCACCCAAGGGTATTGAAGGAGCTGGCGAATGTGCTGGCCAAACCTCTTTCTATCATCTTCCAACAGTCCTGGAAGACTGGGGAAGTTCCACTGGACTGGAGGCTGATGTTGTGCCCATCTACAAGAAGGGTCGCAGGGAGGATCCGGGGAACTACAGACCTGTCAGTCTGACCTCAGCGCCAGGGAAAGTCATGGAACAGGTGATCTTGAGTGCTATCATGAAGCACATGCAAGAGAACCAGGTGATCAGGCCCAGTCAACATGGGTTCACAAAAGGCAGGTCTTGCCAAACTAACCTGATCGCCTTCTATGACAAAGTGACTTGGCTGCTGGACGAGGGAAAGGCTGTGGATGTACCTTCCTGGACCTCAGTAAAGCCTTTGGCACAGTTTCTCACAGCATTCTGCTATGGAAACTGTCGGCCTCTGGCCTGGACAGGCGCACACTCTCCTGGGTGGAAAACTGGTTGGATGGCCGGGCCCAGAGAGTGGTGGGAAATGGTGTTAAATCCAGCTGGAGGCCAGTGACAAGTGGGGTTCCCCAGGGCTCAGTGCTGGGTCCAGCCCTGTTCAATGTCTTTATCAATGACCTGGATGAAGGCATCGAGTGCTCCCTTAGCAAGTTTGCAGATGACACTAATCTGGGTGGAAGTGTGGATCTGCTGGAGGGTCGGGAGGCTCTGCAAAGGGATCTGAACAAGCTGGACTGCTGGGCTGAGACCAACAACATGAGGTTTAACACGGCCAAATGCCGGGTCCTGCACTTGGGGCACAACAACCCTGTGCAGCTACAGACTAGGAGAAGTCTGGCTAGAAAGCTGCCAGGAGGAGAAGGACCTGGAGGTGTTGGTTGACAGCCGACTGAACATGAGCCAGCAGTGTGCCCAGGTGGCCAAGAAGGCCAATGGCATCTTGGCTAGTATCAGAAATGGCGTGACCAGCAGGTCCAGGGAGATTATTCTCCCTCTGTACTCGGCACTGGTGAGACCGCTCCTCGAGTACTGTGTTCAGTTCTGGGCCCCTCACCACAAGAAGGATGTTGAGGCTCTGGAGCGAGTCCAGAGAAGAGCAATGAAGCTGGTGAAGGGGCTGGAGAACAGGCCTTATGAGGAGCGACTGAGAGAGCTGAGGTTGTTTAGCCTGGAGAAGAGGAGCCTGAGGGGAGACATTATTGCTCTCTATAACTACCTGAAAGGAGGTTGTAGAGAGGAGGGTGCTGGCCTCTTCTCCCAAGTGACAGGATGAGAGGGAATGGCCACAAGCTCTGCCAGGGGAGATTTAGGCTGGACATTAGGAAAAAAAATTTCACAGAAAGGGTCATTGGGCACTGGCAGAGGCTGCCCAGGGAGGTGGTTGAGTCATCTTCCCTGGAGGTGTTTAGAAGACGGGTGGATGAGGTGCTGAGGGGCATGGGTTAGTGTTTGATAGGAATGGTTGGACTCGATGATCCAGTGGGTCTCTTCCAACCTGGTTGTTCTATGATTCTATGATTCTATTCAACAGCCTGGGGATTTTTTTATATGTATTTGCTGGCTCACACTTTACAGCTCTGTTTTGTTTTGTTTTGTTTTTCAGAAGACTTAAAGTGAATACAGCTGATACGAGACTACCGAGTGGCAGTAAAGGAGTTCAGAGGAATTGTTTTTTGTCATTAATTTTAGCTGGTAATATTTTTACAAAGACTTCTCTTCACTGCTCTCTAAATTGCAATTACTCTCCTGACCAGGAATATATGTTGCCTACTCAAATTCTTCTGTATGATTTTATGCAGACTTAATTTAACATATTGATCTCATCTCACTCCAGGCTAGAAGAAGAGCATCTCACATGTTCTCACATTTTAAAATTAGTTATGCCAGATTTGCTGTGATTAATTTTTCAAGGGAATTTAACTTTCAGAAATAGGGGAACTATCAGAGGGTTTGTCTTAATGAAGCTGTTTCCATTCTGCTTCTCCATGACTGATAGGTTTTATCTTAAGTAGTTAAACAAAAATGCTGCAATGAAAAAGAAACTTTAGAGAGAAATAATCTCTTAAGATATTTAGTGTACCAGAATTAGCTCTCTTCTCTAGAAGGCTGAGTATGTGAATATGTACATATAATATTTTTTCAGATTTTTTTTGTCTTATTGCAATGTTGTGCACAGAACACTTCAACTGCCATTTAATTAGCTTGATACACTTTCTTAGGAAGATTAATAGATTTACAAAATTCCTAAGAGGATTTAGATACATTAATAATCACAAAGCTAGGAGACTGGCAGAAGTTAATTTTTAAAAACCCAACTTAACAGTTTAATGAGACTGCAAACATAGTTCTGGAGAATATGCTCTTTTGTACGTGTGTGTGTGTGTGAGGAAAGAAAGCAAATATTTTCTGCCAAAATCTCTGTGAAACTCTGCTTACCATGCATATGGCACCTGGGCTGCATCTAGGATGTCAGGTCTTATGTCTGGCCCTGTTTTTTTTAATGATGAACCCAGGACCAGCAATTGGCAATTCACAGCCAGAGCCCACAGAAAGTTACAGAAACTTTAACAACCTGTTTGATTAACTCTCTGAAAAAAAATAAAATAACATTACAAAATAGAAGAGCAGTGTAATTAAAAGTCAAAACCCCATCATTCTCATCTGTTGTTTTCTCTAATTGCACTGGCACATCCAGCCAGGTTGGAGTGCAGCTTTAATGGGCTCCTCTGCTGGCACTCACCTCAAAGGCAGACAGGCTCAAGGAGTAGGAGGGAAAAGAAAGGGGGTTTTTAGGATGACAGCTGGAGGCATTCCTAGAGCCAATGGCTTAAAAGAGATGGATTTTTTTACAAGAAGTGAAATATTTATTTAATTCCAAAGCTAATATCAGTCCTGAATTTTCCTTAGTTTGCATTTGGAGTCAAGCACATTTTTAGAGGGAAATAATTATAGCTCAATATTTTAAAAAAACTGAGTGATAGGAAGCTAACAGAACACCCAAGAGCCTACTCCAGTATCTGACAGCACGTACAGATAAAACCTTGCACCTTTTTATTTTGTCTACCTTTGTATTCCTGCCTGCTACACTGCATGGCTCTGTCTCTCTAGTCTTGTTCTGTATGGCTGGTATTTATAGACAAATATACATTATATAGATACATAGCAAGCTGGCTCTTGATCAAGATACAGAACTCCATATATATGTGTTTCAAGTGTATTTTCCAATCCTTTGGTAGTTCTCATGGGTTTCCTCTAAATCCCATCTTGTCTATTAACCTCTACTAACCAGATTCCACAATTGCAAGCACCAGAATTAGTCAAGGTTCTCTAACAGCACTCACACTCCATTAAAAATACAGAGGCAAAATAACATCTTTGATACTGCTCTGTACTCCTCTGTTGTTTAGTATGGGATCATTCTGTTTCTTTCAGCTGGTTGCACTGGAGATCCAGCTTGGCTGATGGTCCCCAGGAATACCCAATTTCTTATCAAAACTTCTCTTTCCTGGAAGAGAGGCTCTTGTCCTGTGAGCCTGGCATGCAGGCTTTGTTTCTAGATGTTTGACTTCAGTTTTTTTTATCCTTATGTACAGGCTTGCAAATATTTCTAGTGTTGTGCCCTTTACTCCCAAATCCTCTCCTTCTCTGTTATTCAGATTACTCGCTTACTTGAGTCAATATCAGCTTTTATATCTTAATTCCACTGGCAAATTGTCGTAGAATGCATACCCACATGAACCTGTTAGAAACGCACCTCTTCAGTTATGATTTCTTGCTTATAGGACCTCTGCTTTAATTTTTTATCTGGTGTTCAATGTTGATTTTTCTTTTCTTTACTACTTTTACCATATTAAAATACCCTCTAGATATCTGAGGTTATTATATCAGTGCTATTACTTTAACAAGCAAACTTGTACTATCACAAAGAGGTCATCAAATTTATTGGGCAAAATTGATTTTCTGTAAATCTGTATTACTGGCATTAGTTGTCTCATCCATTTTTAAATCCTATTAATTGTCTCTCCTTCCAGGTGTTCAATTATATTGACTAGGATTGTTGCCTGGCCGATGAGCCAATATTTATTTATTTTAACTTTCTTTAAAAAGTCTTGGCAAAATATTGCGTCACTTTCCAGCATTTGGAATTTCTCTGATATTCAAGGAATTATTGAAAATTGACATAATATCTGATTTGTAGAACTCCTTGACCAACTGTTTTTGATATTTTGGTACAATTTCTTAGGATTACAATTTAAAAAAATATTTTTATTTTGCATAGATGTATCTTCCCTCTTCCTTCTCAGTTACCGAACAAATAAAAGTCTTCTTAGGAGCCTCTAATTTAACTATACAATCTGTTTGGGTTTTTTTCAAACTGAAACTCAGCAAGGAACTTTTGAACTATAACTTCCTAAATAAAATGTGCAAACTTGGTTCTAAAACCAAGTTAGAAAATGGAGCTATAAGTCAAAGAAAGTTATCTAATTAGAATATACAAACAGAATATTTGGATAACCCCACAAAGGGATAATGAGTCTCCAGAATTTCTGTACTTTCAAAGTCACTTGCTTGAAATCTGGTTGTACGTCCTTGGAAAGACTTAAATGTAGCCTTATTTTCAGAAATGTCTTCAATCAGGTTAGTGGAAATGCAAAATGCTCAACTTGCTGGATGACAAATGTGGATTAAGGCAGAGAGATCCTTTGTTCTCAGGCAACCTTTCCCACAAGACAGAGGGAGAGAAGTGCCCTCCTTAGGAAACACTCCAGCCTCGTGGCTAACTTCCCACTGAGAAGTTGGTGACATGAACAATCAGATTTGCAAGGAAAGGTGAATGACAGTGTTGAGTGCACTGAGAAGCCCTCAGGATCCCTTCGGATCAGAAGGGTGGGAACTGTGCTACTGCCACGTAGCCATGGTGGTAAAGGAGCATATCTAAAAAAGAAATCTTACAGCACATGGAGAGGAAGTATGTCACACTGCATGACTTACTTCTTGCCCAAGTCCTTGGAGTCCAAGTCTTGCCCAAGTCTTGCAGGTCAGCTGTATTGTGTAGAGGGATAAACGTCTGGTGAGACAGAGAGATGGAGGTTTCCTTTACAGCTTGCTCTCTTTTCCGTAAGGCATTTCCTCATCTTCTGCACCCAGACCAGGAAACAAAGCAGACAATTTACTGAAAGCCTTTTTTCCAGAGTTGCTTTTTGTTTTCTACCTAGTAACAGCACACTAGATGAATAAACTTCTGCAGCCTAAGGTAAATTTTCTTTTGTAATGAAAGTGGGTTTACAGAGAAATTCAGAAATCAGAAAATTAGATTCCTCCTGTAAATCAGCCCTTTCTTCCTCTTGCTCCAGATAACTTTTGAACATATTGACCAATTCCACCCACCTTTGGCAGAAAGATACAAGTTACTAGGCTCCTACTGACTTCATCAAAAGAGATGCTGTGAGGTGGTGAGGAACCACCCCAGGTTTGATAGAACATGCGGCATGTGCTCAACACTTGCTAGCTGTAAGAGTCCACGCTGTTGCTTATTTTTAGGATGCAAGCCACAAGTCCTCAAGTTTCCATGTAGCTCACAGAAACTGATTTCCTGTTTGTACCCTTATTTACATCGTTACCTGGACGTGAAAATAAATGTACATTGATGCTTTTTCAGTAAAACAGAACTTTTTGTTGATGAAGATTCCTGGAATTATGTAGCTCAATTTGTCTGTAAACACTTTGGGCACTTGTTGATGATTGTGCTACAACACTCTAACCTGAAAGGCTTTTGGTGAGGTGGGTTGGTAGCTTGTCTGCTCCATGCAGAACCCTTCCTGGGGTGAAGTGGGGGAGTAGAATTTACTGGTCAAAAGTTAATCCACCACTTGCAAGAATTCAGAAAAGATGCTGTTAGGCAGTGTCACAATCTGTTACGGTCTCTCTGTTAGGACCCATTTTGGATCACATGAATTGCAGCCCCAAACACCCTCATGAGACAAGTGATTTGGTTTGTTTTTCAGGAAAAAAATGTTTATCTAGGTCTATTTCTTCATTTACACTGACATTCAGATTTGTAAGGCATCTTAATTGAGCAGTTAGAGAAATCCTGTGAGCAAACACAACACACCCTTTGTCTGGGAGCATTGTTTAAATGACAGCAGGGTCACATGGACACCTCTTTAAAAGCAGTGAATTGGTGTGAGCTGCTGATATCACATATACACCTTCTCTCTCCATCTGTGAAGATGTGGATAGAAAAGAATGGGCTGGAGGGACCCTCTCCAAGGCCTGTGTCCCTCTAGAGGATGAGCCCAGCCCTGCTGTGACCCTCTGCCTGCCACAGGCACTGCAGCATTGGAATAGGATCACCTTTAGTCACGTTTATCACATTTCAAATGCTACTGAAGTTTGTATGCAAATATCTAAGTTAGTTAAGCAAGAACCCCATTAAAAGCATTTTCTTACTCTCTGTGTAACTTATTTAAGGGAAAATGACATTTCTTTTTATTTTGATGTAACAGTTCACTTAAACCCTTGGATGCATTGCTCGTCATTTACTAAAACTTCTGTGTATGCCTAATGTATTCTTTTAAGGGTAACTTTTTCAAAGTACAGAAGTTAGCTTAGTTACTATCAAATCAGTGTTTCAATTTTCCTGTTAAGGCTTTATTAAGTCATTAATTGTGGTAGTGCCAGCAGGATATCCTTGCAAATCTAAAGAACAAAGGCAGTTATTTTGTAATATGCACATTCCAGGACATTTAAATTATTGACCAGGTATGTAAATAATTGATGGCTCACAAACGTATCAGTGTAAGAGCCCTGGAAAGCATTGCATTTATTTGCCAGAGAGATGGTGGGGTCAGGACTTCTGTAGCAAATAATGATTCATTCTTTCTTTCCCTACTTGAATGCCATTATTCTGCTCAGCTGCGTGAACAGTACATTTAAGCTCGAACCAAGAAGTAAACCCTTCATGCATGTACTAAGTACAAGGAACATTGTGTAAAGGTGCCTTTTAGTGATAAATGCATAAGTCTGTTTTCATTTCTGTCCTGGCCCCAAGCTGAAGTGAGGGGAATGAGGAAGCCCTGTGAATTTCTTAAAGTAGGAGCAGGCAAAAGGAAAACATCTGTGTGTTAGGAAAAACTAACTTCAAAATGTCACCATCTTGCTGCCACCGCTGTGTGCCATGCCTCCCGTGGGCCCAGCAGCTCTGCCCTAGTGCAGACATCGCGGGCACAATCCCAGCATGAGTAATGCTGTGGTTGCTTGGGATGGCAGAGAGGCATCAACTCCTGGGGGAAGAAGGTCCGAACATGCCTCATATTCAGCCTGTGTGTGTACAGGACAGAGGAGTTTGGGGCTGTGGATTGCAAATAAGAGTCCTTGGCACAGGGCTTGCCAGGGCTGAGTATATGGCTGCTGTTTGGGTCTCCTTTGGAGCCAGTCAAGAGAGCTGTGAGCCAGCCAGTGTCAGGGCTGGTCCTCCCTGAGGTGTCAACGGGACATGATCTGGAAGCAGTGTCAACGAGCTACAAATCTGCTGCACCATGCGTGAGCAAAACCCATGTAGCACAATTTAGAAACATGACAATATTTATGAAGCTGACCCCCAGGAAGTACTATCCAAAAGCATATAGGTCATTTGAAAGATAAAAGCCCTCTATCCAGCCTTTGGAGTGGGAAACTCATCCTCTTTCCTAAAAGCTCATAGCTGCTGTTATTTGAAAGGTAAAAGCCCTCTGTCCAGCCTTTGGAGTGGAAACATCCTTTTTCCTAAAAGATCATCGCTGCTCTTGGAGCCATGCCCACATAAATATTGAAACATTTTTAAAATTCAGTTTAAATCATCGGTCTGTGAAGCTGGTGCTTCTCCTTACCTGACTTTTGCCACAGACTTGCTGATCTTTTTTTCAGGCCTGATGCCCAAGACAGAAGAATGGGGCACTGAAATGTGAACAGAGGTGGGTGACCTAGAAGTAGAGGTGTAAGAGCATGATGAAAGGTGACCTGAGCTCGCTCTGGGCAGTGGGCGGCTCCACCAAAGGGCAAGAGGAGTGAGGGAAGGCCAGTGGGGAGCCGAGAAGAGAGAACATCAAGCAAGGCTAGAAATTCTTCATTAGGAGGAATATACTGTGTGTATTTCCTTGCCAAATGAGAAAAAGGAACAATTTACATATCAGGAATGGAAGGTGAAGGGTAAAGAAAAAGCCTAAGACTCTAGGAAGGAGACGACACCTGAGGGGACCAGCAGCTGCAGCAGCTTGGGTCAGGGCTCACCCAAGGCAAAGGAGCCTCATTGTGCACCTTCCTCACAGGCCAGATTTTCTCAGGCCTAGTTATTCCCCCCTTAAATCTCTCCAGATTTGCCTCTCCTTTGTCTTTTAAATGCAACACTCCAAAAGGTTCTTAATATAGTACCTTAAGGCTGAAAACAGTGACATTTTGCCTCCTGTCTCTCACAAATGGTTATCCCTCTCAGTGTGTCCCAGCCTTACACATCTTCATGCTACCGATGCATAAGAAAATTTGGACACATTTTGCTGCCCTGGTATTTTCCCAGTCAGGTGCTCCTCATTTTGTACTTGAATTTTTCCCCTTCTGCAGTGCAGCATTAGCCCTCATTTTTGCAGAACTTTTCACAGTAATTTAATACCTTCTCTTCAAGTTATTATAGTTCACTTTTAGTTGTAACCCTGTCCTCCAAAGCATTTACAACTTACAGTTTCGTGTCATCCATTCTGTGTATCATCACCTAGTCCTTAATGAAAATATTGAACGAAAGAGAGCAGATGCCCCCAGGTCTCTGCCTGACAGTCTCTCCTGCCATCTGACAGTGAATCATCAATAAAACCTGTGCTAAAAGCAGTTTTTTAACTCTTTGTGTCCATTCTTCAAGCCAGTTACATCCAGACTCTGTTTCTAAATTTGTTTATGAGGATGTCACGTGGGACGACTGAAAGTAATGTATAAAGCTTCCCCCTGGTCCACAAGGCTTGTTACATTGTCAGAAACAGACACTAGATTTGGCGTAAATTTTTGACAGAATCAAACTATTTCAGCTGTTCACTTAACACCTTTGTCATCTTCTAGGTACAGGTAGACTGGTTGTTTCCCTGTTTGCCAGTGACCCTGGTCAATCTATCCTGCAATTCCCATATTCTCCTTCTGCGGACCTCTCTTCCACATTATATTGAAAATAATTGCTAGTGAATCAAAGGTTTTCCTGGCATGGCATTATTATAGTGACATAGCCCCATGCACACCCGCCCACATGGGGAAAGCCTGGGTGATGCCTCAGCCAGTGTCATGAGATCTTCCACAACTGCTAGATCTTCCTCATCACTGGGAAAGTCAATGATTGCTCAGAACAAGTAATCCGGTTATAGATAAGAAATAACCTCAGGTAGATGGACGTGGGAAGTGAAGAATAAAGTTTCTTAATGACAGCGGTGGTTTTGACTAGCTGACGATATCATGGTATATAGGAAAGCTATTTAAAATACCCTGCTGCTGTGAGAAAGTGGGTCTTTCTTTGTGCTAACAGATGTTTGCAGGCACAAAATTAGAACTATGATTTGTCCTTTCCAGACATGTTCAGTTTTGGATGATCCTGAATGTCTCCTTCTACAGGATTTGGGGTTTTTTTCTCAGTTTTGGTAACAGATGATGTCCAGAAATTTGTCAGAGTCAGGAAAACTGATGGCAGTTATGTTCCCTCTGGGCCTCCAATTCTTTCTAGATGTAGAGATTTAGCTGGAGGCAAACACTGCTGCAAGAGTATCAGAAGGGGAGATAATAGCCTTACAATATGAAAGAGTCTGAGTTAATAAGCAAATGTGAAGTCAGCTCTCCTGTGTTTCTGACGTTCTTTTCTTAACCTGAAGTGCTTTAATACATATATCATACTTTAAAAAGGAAAAGAGATGTCACCAAATGTGTGGATCTGAACATCATCTTGCCAAGTCTAAGCTTTATTTACACCAACGGAGAGAAACAGGCCTCTCTAGCAGGTAATTAATCAGTTTCACTTTATTTACATCTCTCCATGAGTCATTCTCATGAGGTACCTCTAGCTCTCCATTGAGTACAAGTGGAGACCAGGGTGGCTTGGATAACTTCAAGATGTCCGTGTTAGATAAGGAAACTGTTCATTAAGCATGTCTAAACTAGTTTTAAGATATACTAAGAGGGTTTGCTTTAAAAAAAGTATAGCAGTCTTTGCTTTAAAAAAATACAACGCCAGCACTAATAGAAGAGCCTTAGAAAGCAAGTTAACACACTTTAGCTGGAGGCTGTTGAGCCCAGGAGGATTCAGGAATATTCAAGTTTCATTCTTCTGAAAGGCAAACTAATTACCATCACCAATTTTAATGTTACAAAGCTCCAAGCAAATGCAAAAGCATTCAAAGATCAGCCATTTATGCTTTGCATTCAGTATAGAAGTAACTGAACATTTGTTTCCCTAATCTTTTGCCCCTACTTTATTGTCATATGTTGTTTGACATTCAGGAAATAACACAATGTTTCCACCAATAGTATTGGATTGCATTAAAACTTGATGGCCCGTGGCTTAATGGAAAAACTGAGTAATTAAAGCTATGGTGTGAGTAATAGTTGGAGGCAAGTTCTGGTAAGATTTCTTCTTCAAACAAGGGAACTTCCAGGATTTACCCACCCATGTCCAGGGACAGAGGTGGAGGAGCCAACTTTATTGCTTTCCCCTGTATTGTGCTAGGAAGTGAGCCCACCAGTAACTAGACTTGCAAGTAGTGACGCATAATGTAGTACAGCACAGGTTCTGAGGGGCAGCCCATGATGACGATAACAGTGAAACCATTGACTAGCTTGCCAGACATATTACCTTTTTGGCTGGTTGTTCCGTAACTGGAACACAAACACTGAGAATATTGTTATTGCTGAATATCAAAGCTGCTTCTGATGTAAGCAGAGGAGAAAAACTCCATCCCCTGACCAGCCCCACATAGATATCACATGTTTCTGACAAGTTAATGGAAGGATTTTGATTACAACCAAGAAGAAAATCCGTACTGAAGCAGCCTGGTATGAGACGGGCTTCCTGTTGTGTCCTGGAGCTCTCTTCTTCCTCTCTCACTGTCACAGGTATGAAAGATCACTTAAATCTTAACTTTGCTGTTGTGTCCAGTATATGTAATAAATATGTCTTCCAGACATCTGTAATAAAGTAAAATACTGTTCCGATACCTTAGAAGAACTCTGCCTTCCTGGAAATGTTTGTCTATCACACAATCACACCGTGCAGGTCTTGGGTTTAGATTGTGGTTAGAAAAGTGTGTGTCATGGGAAAGAAGAGAGTGGCACCTTTTTCTCTCTGCCAACCCTGCTTTTCACAGTGCTATAATCTCACTTTTTTGGAAGTGTTTGAAAATAAAAGCTTTGAAACAAAATGCCCATATGGCAAAATCCTTCAAAGGAGTCAGAGAGCGAGGTGGTATATGGCTCTTGGAGGACAATGTGTCATCGCATCATGAAATTTGGCTAGATCTTAGGAAGAAGGAGAATCAAGACTACACCGGTGATGTGCTGAACAATACCTTGCACATCTCTGGGGCTGCATTTCCACCAGCAAATTGAACAGAGTGCTCAGAGCTCTTCCTCTGTGATATGTAATCGTATTACTTAATAGAAAAGTGCTCTCTGTAATGTTTCTAATTCCTCTATTAAATTCAATATACATTCATTTTGCTTTTGAATAATGACTTTTAAGAATTGTAAAGATAAGACGTGCTTACAGCTGGTAGAACAGTAGCTGTAGCATCCTGACAGTTCTGTCCCTCTTCCAAGGGCATTTCCTCAGGGCAGTTTCTGAAGGAGTTCACTCATTTGTTTCTGTTTGCAGAATAATTTGGGCCTTGGTATGGATTGCAGGGAATATTAAGAAAAAAAATTCTGAGCAAAGTGTGCTCTTGTTCATACAGCGTTTGCTTCATACCTTCCTCACTTAGACTGAATTAAAGTTTTTGATTTTTTAAAAGGAATAATGTGATTGCACTAGCAATGCTATGGAAGGCAAAGGGAAATTTGGATTCCATATCCCTTTCATTATTCAGTGTAGAATGATTAAGAGCAGTGGAGAAATTATTTATCACTGCACCCAAATGTGACGTTATGGGAGTTGTTTTAGGAATTAGAAAATCTTCCTGAAAGTCTTTAAGATATTGTTCTTGGTCCAGTGATAAATTAGTGAATGTGTGTCTTACACAGTACTGCTCAGCTGTCTTGTAAAACTGGTATTTTTCTACATTACAGTATAATGGTTATTCTAAGTAGTAACATCAATAATACAGTTTCTCTTCTTCCCAATCCTTTTCTTTGTGGGATGCAGCATTGCCCTCTGTCTATCTGGCTCTTTGTGCTAGTTAATAAATAAGGAAGGAAGTATTACATCTCTGATCTTTATGGCCTTTCTCTTAAAGGCTCAGCCCTGAGTCTCTTATACCTCAGAAAAGGAGCTTATTTGTTCTCCTCACATAGGCACTAGAGATACTCCACAGCCAGTCTTCAATTTTTGTATTTCATATGAGGTGTGAATTCAAAATGCAATTTACCTCATCAGTCTATAGCAGCAGAGATGAGAAGCCCACATTTACCTGAATAAAAAGATCACCCTCACAGCAGTAGCATTCATTTGTTCATTCGTGTTGCTCCTTGTACAGTAAGATTATCCAGGAAAAAACCCCAGACTTATTTAGAAGATAAAAATAAATGTATTTACCTAGCAACTACCTGAATGTATTCCAGTACTTGCTGAACCCCCTGTGGAGCAATTCTTATTGATCTGTACTGAAACCTATCAAAATACCCTTTCCAACTGTAGATGCGCTGTCTGTGAGGCTGAAGTTGCTGAACCGTATTGTACCCAGTTTCTGGAAACCTTTCTGCTCCTGAGATCAAAAGTAAAACTAACTTATTTTATTATTTTCCTGTCCTTTTTATGTGCTGGTGTCTCTTATCTCAAATAATTCAGATGCTTCTCAAGTGAAGCTGGCAAATGCTTCTGAGTGGGAGAAATTATTTACTTGTGCATGCAGGTTTGCTACCAGGCAATATTCCAAAAAATAACCCTGATTATTATGGATTGAGATAAAGTCTGCATAGTCTGACTTAAGTTAATCATAAACTGGGTTCTACCAGGTTGATTTCTGCCTTACACAACACCATTAAAAAACAACAACCACCAAGAAACTCCCCAAAAAACTACAAAAAACCCAAACTTTTTTGTAATTCAGATCAAAGTTTCAACAGAAAACGATTAAACATCCTTGCACTGAGAATGACTGTACCACCAACTACTTCTGCGTCTGCAGAACTGCGGTCACGTTTTGCTTAATAATCTCAGAAGGTTGTCTTATAATGGCATGATAGTATCAATTTTTGCTCTGAGATCATTTAGACCTCCATACTAATAAGTAAGCAGATTCCAGGAAAGACAACCCCTCCTCCGCCGCCACAGTAGTATTTAGTTATTCAATGGAGAATGGGAAAAACATGTTGAGAGCATTACTTACAAGAATATTGAATGGACTAATTGAGAGAGAGAGAGCTCAGTAAAGCTGATGTAACAGAAATGATGGGAATAGACATATCTGAAAATATTTGAAATTTATGGTGTTCTCACATATTTTTTTTATACTCTAGAGCATCACTATTTACATTCAAACAGCCTAGTAGGTTTAAATTTTAAATGAAGCTGGCTTAGAATTATGAATAAGGCCATTAAGTAATGCCTTAATAACCTTTTATTGCATGGAACAACTTCTATAATTGCAGAGGGGAAAGAACTTCAAGCTTTTGCATTTGGGTAATTGATGGGCAATTTACAATGTTTGCTTTCTGTTTTCTGGGGAGAACTGAAAGGGCTCTAATTTTGTTGCTGGCATTTATTTTTCTCTAATGGGATTTTCAGAATCCAGTCCCATTGATCTAGAAAAGTGTGCAGAGCTTACAGAAGGAGCCAGACAGGCTGAACCTTGGAAGAGGAAAATCATAGAATTTCATGGGATGTGAAGCGTGTCTGTAGTTTGGGCAGAGTACCTTGTGCATATTTTCTTCTGCTTTGTAGGTTTGTCAGCTCCACTGGTCTTACTGGAGTTGCACCTTGCACTTGATTCTAAGGCTGCAACAATCCAGCCTTAAACCTTGAATACCAGATATTCCCCAGGGACTAGGAAATGAGAAATAGGCCTGAGAAAGAGTTATTTAGAAAAACATGCTGGAATATCTGTCCTTTACATGGGGAAATACACAGTCCCACTTGTAAGCGTGACTGCTGAATCAGAGAAAATACTAAACAGTAGGGGAGTCAGATCGACTGGCATCACCCTGTCATTGCAAAGTGGCATTCAGGTGCAGCAATGAAGATTTAAAAATTGCCCTGAATCAGAACCTCCTCTGACCTGAGTTTTGCTAGAATTTTGACAATTCTTACAATGTTGTCTTTAAAAAATCTCATGATGGATTTCACTTTACACTCCATGTTCCTTCAGGTCAAGGCTAAGCTGTGTTTTACTTTTGCTGCCCATGTAGACCATGTTTGTGGATAAATTTTATGAGCATTCTGAGTGTGGCAGTTTTCACAAGCACTAAACAGTTCTTAATGTTGTAATTGATTTTGGCCAATAAATGAGGAAAGTGGAAAAGAAACTAGTCTTACGAGGCAGTGCAATTCAGAGGAATTTCTTAGAAAAAATAATGTGGTCAAATAGGAGCTAGAAAAAGTCCAGTGTGGAAGTGGCAGAAGGCACCTAATAACAGGCATCTACAGTGTTAAAAATTATACTTGGTAAGGCTCAAAGCAGAAACTTCAAATTCCCCTGAAATGCCCAAGTGCCAGGATCTTGGGAGCTTACTTACATTAATTATAGGATCATTTGAGTTGGAAGGGACCTTAAAGATCATCTAGTTCCAACCCCCCTGCCGTGGGCAGAGACACCTCCTGCTGACCAGGCTGCTCAGAGCCTGATCCAGCCTGGCCTTGAACACCTCCAGGGATGGGGCAGCCACAGCTTCCCTGGGCAACCTGTGCCAGTGCTTCACCACTCTCAATATTAATAACATATTCTGTTTTCTAAAAGAGCCCAGAAATGAATCAACTGTGATGCATGATGTCTTTTTTTAAAAAAAATTTTTTTTGAAGAACAGAAGATTTTAACTATTTTTTTTGAGGTATTTTGGAGGAGATCTGGAAAACTACAGATAAATGCATCTGCCTGTTCCAGGCAAATCACTAGGAACTGTACTGAAGAAAACTGTTAGTGTATGCACAGGTTAATGTGATATATAGAGGAAGAGGGTTTTCTCAGAAATATATCAGAGCTTAATTTCTGAAAAGGTCAGCAGAGACACTGATATAGGAGATCCAGCTGCTTAGACGACCAAAAAGCATGCAACATGGCTTTAAGATAGGCTACTGTGAACATTCATCTTTACAGATACATAACTAGCTAAATGAAGAAGTAAAAGAAGTTAGGAGTCTTGGATAGTTTTTACACTATATGCTGACCAGTGGAGGCTGACACAGCTTTATGTTGGGGTTCAAGATCAGTGAAGGGTCTGAACAGGCAGAGAGTCCAAACTAGCAGTGAGATATTCAGGATAGTAAAGGCAAGGGCTAAATGTGAAGGATCTTTTAATACCGTATAATAAAACAGCAGATGAAATTCAACATAGAGAAATGTATAGGGAGGGCAAAACCACTTCTAATTTTACAGTGTTAGAATCTGAGCAGTCTTTTTTCATGGCGAAATGAGACATTTGGTTTATTGCAGATATCGCAAGGAAACTTTGGAAGGTGGAACTAAAAGGATATAATTTTTTTGTCATTATGTTGTTGCACACTCCTGTTGTGGTCTAGCAACCCTGTTCCAGCTCACAGAAAATGTATAATAGAGCTGAGAAATGCAGAGAAGGGGGAGTGAAAGACTGAAAGCAAAAATGAATGACTTGACAGCCATGGACCTTTCAGCCTGGAAGCTAAATGGCTGAGGGAGGGTCTGGCAGAGATCTATAACATTGTTGGTATGAGGAAGAAGGCTGAGGAAAAACTGCTTGTTTTATCTTGCAGCACAATAGCTATGAGTCCTCAAGCAAAACTTGTGTGAGGCATGTTACAAACAAACAAACTAGAATTTTTAGAAAACATGCAAATAAACTGGGAGACTTGCAACACAGGATGTTCTGGAAGTGAGAGGTTTATGTTTGATCAAAATGCAACGGGATAAATTCTGGAAAAAAAAATATGTAAAGATGCCACCTTTGACCCCAGAGGTCCTTCAGTGGGAGACTGGGACATGTACCAAGGAAGCATCCAGGTACAAATACAGCTGCATCTTGGATGTACTCAGTGTCTCCAGTGATGGAGACAGAGCAATGGAGACTATGAAACTATGAGCTCTCCAAATATGCCTGTTCTTCTGCTCCTATATCAATGTTCTTATGCTCTTCAGATAAAGAAAAATGCAAAACAATAAATGTGTTTTGTCTCTGGTTCTCACCGGAGATTAGACACTGATGGAAAATAAACCTTAGTCTCGCAAGTGCGCCCACACTGCGTGACCTCTAATTATGACTTCTTGTGACTGGAGCCACCCCAGCAGACATTATACCATATATAGTAATTTCCCTGTGACTGTCTTGGAATTCTATTTGGTAAGTACTGTGCAGCATGTATGTGTTCACTTTACATGTCCACCAGTTTTCACAGACTGAGCCTGTGAAATCTTAGTGCTTTTGTTTTCCTCCCTGCTAAAGCTAAGAGGTTACAGCATATAAATTCAGGTGATAAGTAGCTTCTGGGAAAGTGTACAAGAAGGTAAGACGTGAGTCTGAATAAAGAAATAGAATTTTTAATGGCTTTTGCTTTTCCTCTTACAAATCTGCAGTCAATTACCTTTTTATCCCTTCAGGTGTGGAAGAACAAAAAATTCATCAGTCTCTTAAAAAGATAACTTGAGACCTGTGTTTTATAGTAAACTGATTTCAAGTCATCGCAACCAATACTCAAGCTAGATTTACTATTTGTGTGCCACCGTATTACATGTCTGAGTGCTTCCTGCAGAGCAGCCTGGTACAGGTGGGGTAATTGTTTCCAAGTTTCAGTCCTAAATGTGCATTTCCGTTTCCTTAGATGCTATCTGAGTGCAGCGGCACGAAGTTCAGCCTGCACTAATTGTAGCCTGTGCTTGTCGGTGACTCCCTCTATACACAAGCTACACCAAGCTGAATTCTGCACACATGCTACTTTGATATGTAAACCAGCTCATTTAAAGCTTCTTTGGACATCTCTGTTTCTTGGAAGCCTTAAACATAGATGCAATGCCAACTGAAAAAAACCCCCAAAAGTAACAGAAGTGAAAGCTGTAGCCTAAAAAAACTGCAGCCTTTCTTCTTTAGTGTCCCCACATACAACCCCAGCCCATTGCTGCAGGAGTAGCAGCCTGGGATTGAAATCCTGGTCCCTAGGTAGGGCCACAGATTCAGTGGCTGTGTCAGATGGACCAGACACGTTATGCAAATCATTGCTGCAGAGGAAAGAGGAGGATGCTAGGAGCTGTACAGCAGGACTGGTGATTGAGAAAGTGAGTGCAGTTTTTCTTGTAAATGGGTTTTCACTACGAATACTTTCATAACTTGCAGCAACCCAGGAAGACTGCAGAAAACAACTCAGAATAGAGGTTTTGAAGCATGGTACAAAACTATTGTCTGCAAATGATAGTCACAGGCTCTGCTGGGACAGCAGCTTGTGTTACAGATCCTCTTGTAACATATTTTTTCCTGCTTTCCTGTGCTTCTGTCTTATTCTTCAGTGTTTTATATGAGATCATTGTTACCCTGAGAGGCTTGATTATTTTATGAAGCAGCATAAGAGAATATTTTTTGGTTGATTTGGGTTTTTTTCCTTTTTTTTCTCTCCATTTTTATATAAATCAAGGCTGTAGCACAAAGATTGATGAACTTGCATACAGTAAGAAACAGGAACAGGTCCAGTTTTTCTTTTTTCCTTACCTTGGCATCTTCTCTGCTGACTTGCATTCACTCTCATAGGATAAACAGCATAGCTAGCTCCAAATTGAGCTCTGTGCATCTAGGCTTTCCATGGACTGTTGCACTCTTCATACCTGGTAGCCAATTCCTTCAAAGCTGTTACCTGTCTATAGTTTCTGAGAGGTTGGTTCTTGTGTTTGCCTTACAAAGGCTGACATAATCCTTTTGTTATTTACTTTCATAGTCAAATATTTATGGTGTTGACAAGTTATTCCAGTCACTGTCTGGATACCTGTTCAGGTAGAGAAAAGGAATCCTCCTCACTGTCATTGCCATCATCATGGATCAGGAAAGACACCAGGCAGGGACAGGGCAAGACAGGGCAAGAGTTGCTGCTTTTGTTCCATGTTGGAAAATTTCTGTTAAGCAATCTCTTTGGAGTAAGAGAAAATGCTCACCTAGGGAGCATCACCCATGTTGCAGTTGGTTAGAAGGGTAGCTTGGTGTGCATGACTGCAAATGTCTTCTGATGCCTCACCTTATCCACACACCCGTCTGTGTGATAAATGTCCCAAAACGAACACAGAAATATTTTCCTGTTTTTAACTCCACTCTGTTCATAGATAGCAGTGCCACTCTATCTACCTCTTTCTATGACCTCCTATGACCGCAGGAGGCTTTTTTAATAACATGCTCAAACTAAAACTAGAAGTCAATACATCCTGGGTCTTACAAAAATGATTAGTAACATTAATGGAAGCAAATTGCTTCCACCACTTACCATCACTTCCTACATTCTAAATCACATCTTAACACATCATTGATGCTGCTTTTTCTTCAGTTCAGCTGTGGCAGATGACACTAGAATAAATGTCTTGATGAGCAGTTGTTGTAACTTTTTTCCTCCTCCTTTATATAGTAACTGACTACAGAAATGCCATTTTTCCCACACATTGTGTCATATATTTAGAATGCATTATGTATTGAATTACTTTGAAATAGCTAGTACAAAGTAGCTGGAATCTCTCTGATAACTCCTGAGGGAGCCAAACATAATATGCATGCACTTTTAAATTATCTATAAGCAGTTCTGTTCTCATTTCAAGGGTGAATGCTCAGCTGTATCTCACTTCCAATGCATTTTTGTTTAAAGGTTGCATTTAAAAGTTAATCTAGTAGTACATGGTGAAAATAAAGGAAACTAATGTATATCGTTAACATTTCCACAAATTTGAATGGTTTCAGATTTTATACTTTAAGTAAGAGAATGGAGCATAGAGCTAATTAAAATAATAATTTTTTGAAGGAACTTTAAATTAGGGTCTAAAACTATGTCATTTCAAAACTGCATTCTCTTAAAGTAAATGTGAATTCTAAGTTTTAATGGCATTTTGCCACTTTGCCTTTGACCACTGCTTTTTCTCTACCAACACCCTAAGGACTTTGGTAAGAAAGCAGAAATGGAGAAACTGTCTCTGCAATCAGAACTCTGTTTCCTACTAATGAATAGCCCCTGGGTCCATGAATAAAAGTTGATAATACTTTCTTGAATTTGAAAATTACATGACTTACTAAATTGTTTTCTTATGAAAATGAGACTTGAAAAAGACCTAGATGAATAGCAATGCTAAAGCTTATAGTATAAATTGGAAGAAATCCTTTTATATGAAAGAAGTCTGCATAGGCTGAAGAACATTATGAACAGGAGCCTCGAAGCATGACCCTATAGAAATGGTCCTCATTGATGTAAGAGGACCAGATATTGTGCTTCGGCAAACATCTGTCAATAGAGACAGTGCAAGTTGAGTGGTTAGAAAAATATCAGGTCATGATGAACCCCAATATGACTGCCACAGTATGTCTTTAAAAAGGATGTGGATGGGTGTTTCTCTGATTATCATCCAGACAAGGGTTTGGGAGACATAATATCAAAGCTATCCCTTGAATAAGTTGCAGATTAGCATGATTCAAAGGAAAGGAGAAGATTTGCAAACAGAGTTTCAGGGAAACCCCAAGAAGGAAAAAAAAAAAAAGAATAACGATTGAGAGGAAGTTAAAACTCTTTCCTGAGCTCCTGTGTTAATGCAATAAAATGGCAAATACTCATGTATAGCTGGTATAGATACAGAGCAAATAATTAAGTTTAACATGTTTCTTTCATCTCTGTCTTTAAAAATCTTTTGAACTGCCTTATTATTTTTGGCTTCTGCAAACAGACATACAAGCAAATGAAAGTATTTATCCTGGCTTCTGGTAGGAGTGATTTTAGGATACTAGTTAACATCAGGTTATCCCATGGTTATTGTGTATTGTATCTCTAGACCATTCAGGAAGCTTAGCACTTCAGTGCTTTTCCCCAAAGCAGAAACACTGAAGTGGGGTGCATTCACTGAAGATGTTGCCAAGACTGTTTGAAAGTTGGTTGCACAGTGTTTTAGTAGAAGGTGTCTCTTCAGATGGCAGTGTTAAACAAAGAGAACCTGCTAAAGCCCAGGCAAATCTGTTTTCTTCCTTTTTCTTTCTGTTAACTTGCTCCTACAAAGTGTTCAAGTGTTCACCTCTATTGTTTGTTTGAATTTTGTAAGCAGATGCTTTTATTTGCTTGCCTTAGAATGATTTTAAAGTAATTATCTGAACTCTTATAAAACCTCTGGCTTTTCAGGTTCACAAGTTCTGTACCATATTCCACAGGTTATCTTAAATCAGAGATTATGTGTTTACCTGTTTACAGAGGATAGTTTGAAAGTTGATTAAAGAGGGTGTGGGAAAAAGAAATGTTTCTTGCTTACCTTTGTCAGCCAGGAAATATCTCCTGCGTGTAGCAAACAAGGAGAAGCACACCACTTCTCCAAGGACATTTTATATTTATCATTAATAGATTACTTTATCTTCTGGAGGGATTGTTGTTTGTGTTTGGAATACAGGACAGTAGTTCCTCAATGAGTATTGTCTGTGATTTAAAAGTGCATGAGTGATTCCATTCTTCAGTTCATCGTTTCTTAATTTAATCCATTTAAACTAGGGGGAAAAAAAAAAAGATGAGAAGGCTGTGATGGGAATGCAGAAATAAGATAAATACAGCTTCAGGCTAGCTAATTTGGTATAGCTGATAGTGTAACTCTGGCAGCATGACATTGAAGTAAGAGCATTTACCCCTGGTCTAAAGAGGGTTTGCAGCTGTGCTCGATATTACTTCAGGTACTTTACATGCAGCACCAGAGCCAGCTAGCTCAGGCATGTCTACTCAAGTCGCACTGTAACTACTCACACAGTTGTAACACTCATTTAATGGGTAGTATTTTGAAATATTCATATGGAGCTAATTCTGCTCACTGGAAAAGAAATGGAGTGTGTAAAACTGGAGCCAGACTCCTGGCTCCAATGACAGCCAATCACTCACCTCTACCTTGAATATTCAGTAAGACAGTATGACTCACAGTATTGTATATGACAATGTTAATATAATATTTGGAGGGGAGTGTGTTTTTAATTGGTAGCAAAGTAAGCAAAAAGCTGTGTAGAGCATTAAAGACTAAGTAAAAGTACAGTTGGTTAGCTAATTGTCTTTCACAGAGAAACTACTTACCTTCAGTAGTATTATATGATTTAAATATCATTATATAACACACACTTATTACTGTGAATGAACCTCCTGCCTGGTCTGTGGCAAATGAATAGGCTCCGAATTTATACTTGGAAACCATTCACTCTCACAGCTGCATATTCCATAATCAGATACTCTGGAAGGAGAGGTGGTCAGTGCTCCCCCATTAATTATATTTAATCTCATCTTTTAATCAACCATGACTGGGAAAGGATGGGCATTAAAAAAATGCTTTTTAAGTATCAGATAAGAAGCCCTGATTGCAGTCTTGCAGATGGCTCTTTTCAGCTAAGTAATTAAGCATAACGTGTAAGAAGTAGGCATTACACACAACTGATGACTAAACCCTAATACAAAGTAGAGGAGCATTTTTACAATTCACAGAAGCTAGATTATTTGCTCTGAAACACACCCCAAAGATGACTATATGAAGCGTAGCCGCTCATGGTATTGGTAATCTTCTAGTTCCATTCCTTTGGTTCTCATGAGGTGGGAGGGAAGAGATCCCAGGTCAGATGCTTGTACGTTATAGATTGCCACTGCTCTGCTGAGTGTCAGCCTTGCTAGGCCAATCTTTGTCACCTGACTAGCAGACCTAAATGAATTTTGTAATTATTACAAACAACTAATTAGACTAGAGTTTCCTGTTTCATAGATGGATTAAATTCTGAAGCGGAGATAATAATAAAAATATCCTTGGAATAGATACCAGAAATCCCTTGTGATGTTATACCCTTGAAAGTCATTTTCATAAGGCTATAAATTATAATGCCATAAGGGCAGCATGTATGGAAATCTATTGATTATTCAAGATCCTGATCCTGCAGGTTAGTAAGCAAGTCTAAAAGCTGTATCTGACTAAATATGAATTTCTACATCTGAGCTACTCCCCTTTGACTGTCTTCATTGTGACTGAGGTATAGTTGAAGACAAAATTAAGATTCATGATGAAGAAGATCCATGTCATCCAAGAGTAGATTTCGAAATTTAACTCTGATACTGTTCATATTTGCCTTGCAAACTCAACAGAAGCAAAATCAATTTGTGAAACCCTGCAAGACCTTTTTCCCCTCAAATGCCAAGTCGATGTCAACCATACACGTAAGCGCCAAAGATCCCTGTAGAAGGCAGCTGCATTGAATTTTGTCTGCTTGAACATGAATTCTGTTTCCTTGCCATTACCCACAAGAAATTAGGATTGTTTTCCAGGAAGCCTCATTTGGAGCGTGTCTTTTGTGAGGATTCTTTGACTACATTAATGTTAGTATTGGGTTTGAGTATTTAAATATGAAGTACCGAATACTCACCTTTATCGCTTACCCTGCAAAGTGCACTGGCTTATTGCTAAAGATGATGCTGAGACAGAATCACAGATCTATGCTTTGTTTATGTTTGAATTGGAATCTGCTGGGTTCCATCCTCTAGGATCCTCATAATCCAAAAATATTGTTTGACTCTGGACTCTTCAGAAGACATTAGCAGTCACTGTGTTTTATTTGGTACCAGGGTTGGAACTGAGAGCAAGACCTGGTCTTGGAAGATGAGTGCTGAAGATGTAATTTTATCACTAGGTCTGGTCAGATACTCATGTTTAGAAATTAGGAATGGTGCCTGAAAAAACAGATTAATAATGTAGAGTTCTCTGAGGGGTAGGGTTCACCTGGAGTGTAGTTAAGGCTATGCTTTGACTTCATTTACTATTCAGATCAGTCAGAGCTACAACTACTAGATATTTCTGTATGACAAAATAACTTGGAGGGAGTCTGGGGTTGGGCTTCAGTGGGAGTTTCAGAGGTTGTAATTAAGTTTGGGGTTAGTGCTTGGCCTCTCCTTGAGGTGATGGATAGCTGGATTGGACAACTAGGTTTTTAGCTGTAGAAGGAATATCACTCTGACCTAGGTTTCATACCAGCTAGGTTTTTCAAACCTAGCTGGTTTCATAACAGAAAAGTATTTTGTGTGTTTCTGCAGCCTGCAGCTAAGACATAGGTTATTGTTAGCAGGGCCTGATGGAAAGTAGGTAGGGCAGTCTAGGGTCAGGACCAGTAGCCAGAGGGGAAGAGCTCATTCTTTTTTCAAGCTATGATAAGTATCTAGGGACTCTTAACTATAGCCAGACATCAGGTTAGTATAATAGAAAGCAGGGTCGGAAGATCAGTGTTTAAAGGTGCAATACAGAAGGCAATGAGGACTAAGATACAGGCTTGTGCCAGAAGGCAAGAATATTTTGTGCTTCTCTACAGCCTGTATAAAGTTTTCAAAGATACAATCAGTTTTAAGGTTAGAAACAGAGCAGCCTGAAATACTAGCCTGACTATTCAGATCCTTGTAAGAGTTGTGTCTAGGAGTCAGTCCAGTAATTCCAACAGGATTTTGGATTTTTGAGTACCAGGCCCTTAGGAGTTTGGCTTAATCCAAGAACATACAGATTCTGTTTAGGATGAAGGGCCATGCAAGAAGTGGGGAATGTTTTCCCCACCACTGTTATTCCGTAGCCACACACTTCTAATGCTAGCTGTACCCAGAGACACTTCCCAATAGTAGATGTACTCATAAGGAGTTTACTTCCTTCTGGTGGACCTGACAAGATCCAAGTCCTTCAGTATCCACTTTCTGTAACCCAAGTTTAACCATAAACATAACCGCAACCCTAGCCACAGGCTTAATAACAGTAAACAACTCATCCAAACAAGAAAGATCATGCTTTCCTATTGGTAGCAATCCAGTCAGCAGGCATTTCAGTATCTGTAAATCAAACTAGCTCTTTAGTTGAAACTTGGCCTAATTATGTAGCCTAGAGCTGTTCTTCTCTTTAGTTTTCTCTTGAACTTAGACTGACAAAGAAACCTTTCTTGCACATGGCTTCACATCTCATCCTGTCACTGAACCATGGCACCACTAAACTGAGATCTTCATCTCATTTTTCTAACTCTCTCCCCATCTCCAGTCTTAATCTTAGTCATAAAGGGTTGTTCAAGAGATATAGAATCCAGTTTAGCTACTGAGAAGGACTTGTCATGGCTAGCATTGAGTCAGTGTCTCTTTCAGCAGGAATCTCCATCCTGCTCCTCTGCATGGCAGACGCATGACGAAACTGTTCCTGATCACCGTAATTGTAACGCTAAGGACTACCTCAACCTTTCTTCACAAACATTCCAGAAGAAGTTTCCAGAAGGAAAAACAATCAGGACCCTGCAAATGCTCTGCTGATTTGATTCTTGCAGCCCAGAGCCTCACATATAAGCCCTTCGTGAACTTTGACTTGCTCAGGACTGGGGAGATGCCTGTTACAGCAAGAACAATTTAAATTCAGCATTGGCCCTGAATCCGGCTCACAGTACCTTGTATCTTACTTTGACCTTCAGTTATCTGTTTTTTGCAACCCTGTCTCCAGCGCCAGTTGTATATGTCTTCCTAACAATAGTGTGGAAATGTCTACCTGTACAAGAAGAAACCCCCATACCAATGTGTAAGGTATTCTGCCCTTCTCTTGACCACATTTGCAGTGGACCATGCAGAAATGAGCCTTGTCTCCACTGCTGCGTACGTTCATGCCTTATCTCTTTTCTGCCTTACAAGTGCTGCCATAGTTGCTGCCCCTCATTTGAGTTTGGTCTGTAGCCAAAGGCAAGTTGTGGGAGAATAGTGGGCTTAATCTTACAAATATAGCAGCTACGCCAGGAAAACACCCCAGGTGAACTGCTTTCAGGCATTTGGAACTCTTTTTGTTTTGACAAGAAGACAATGAGTTCCTGAGAATCTTTGCGCCTGTGACTGCTTTGCTGCTGTTGCTTTCCTCATCAATCAGTCTTCACCAGCTCCTATGTGCTATGCAAAATTGTTTTTTACTTATAGTCACAGGTTTTATCACATCTGCTATGGATACCTTACTTTCATACGGCATTTCTTTTAACTTGCTACAGTCTCTGAACAGCCTCCATCCAGTTTATGTTCTTACTGAGCTAGGTTAAATAGAAACAAGATCTTTTCTGTTACAAGGTCAGCTTTTTCTCAGGTCCTTGGATAGCAGTGTATCTGTCCAGGTTGTTTGGGGACCCACAATACTAGCTGAATAACAATGCCTCCCACTGCAGCTTGTAATGCTGCTAAAACCATTTTGGGAATGCCTGAGAACAGACTGTCCTACAGACCTTGGTGCATTAGCAAGACAGAATTATAGACCCACATGTCTGCTTTAAGGGTGGGAGTGCACTTGGCTTACACCAGGAGGGGTCCTTTCAGGTTTGTTTTGCCTGAAAGGAGTTTATTTGCATGCACCAAGCTGTGTGCATTACAGCCCAGTGCATAGCAAGTAGGAAAGATTAGAGGATTGACTTGAAAAGCACATTATAGCTCTGATTTTAAAAGCTATTGTAAACTCACACTGTAATACTCTTAGACCTGCTCCAGTAAGCCACACCTGGACCAATACAAATATAACCTTCTCTACCTTCTCTGCTCTATATTTTGAAACTTCCCTAACTCATTAACAAGAAGGCAGCAGCAGCCCTCTCACCTGTCTTGTGAACAGCCAACAGTTTTCTTGTGCTTCTTGCCCTAATTGTCTGTGTCACTGCTGTCCAGCCTCTTTTACCTCAC
Source organism: Clamator glandarius (assembly GCA_033459285.1). Classification (NCBI taxonomy): domain Eukaryota; kingdom Metazoa; phylum Chordata; class Aves; order Cuculiformes; family Cuculidae; genus Clamator; species Clamator glandarius. The sequence continues at coordinate 3,189,862 of JAUNZM010000119.1, read as the reverse complement.
TCCAACCTGCAGGTAAATAAGCTCCTCTCATACCAGAGCTAAAATGTAGTTCTCTCTCATAGATCTTACTGCAGCCCTTGCAATTTTCAAATCTGACTGAAAACTTTGGACCTTACTGTCAGTAACCCCAAACCTTAAAAGTTAAAGAGGCAGTGAAAGCAGGGACAGATAACCTGGGAAGTGTATAGGGACACTGCCCAGTTGTGTAGGGATGAGGTCAGGAAGGCCAAAGCGCAGCTGGAGCTGAACTTCACAAGGGAAGTGAGTATTAACAAGAAGGGCTCCTACATGTATGTCAACCAGAAGAGGAAGGTTAAAGAGAACATACCCCCACAGATAACTTGAAATGGTGACCTCATATCAACAGATGAGGAGAAGCCTGAGGTACTTAACAAAGTTTTTGCCTCAGTCTTCAGTGGTAACTGCTCTCCTTACCCCTCCTGAGTCATGGGACAGCAATATGGTGACCAGGGGGGTAAACCCCCTCCCATGATAGAGGAAGATCAGGTTCGTGACCACCTGAGGAACCTGAACATACGTAAGTCTATGGGACCTGATGAGATGCATCCCAGAGCCCTGAGGGAATTGGCTGATCTGGTTGCCAAGCCACTCTCCATGATATTCAAAGAGTCATGGCAATCAGGAGAAGTCCCTGGTGACTGGAAGAAGGGTGACGTTGTGCCCATTTTTAAAAAGGGTAGACAAGACAAGCCTGAGAACTACTGACCTGTCAGCCTCACCTCTGTGCCTGGGAAGATCATGGAACAGATCCTCCTAGAAGCTGTGCTAATACACGTGGAGGACATGGAGTTGAGTAATGGCAGCCAGCACAGCTTCACCAGGGACAAATCCTGTATGACCCACTTAGTGGCTTTCTATGATGGGGTAACTGCAGCGGTGGACACGGGAAACCAATGGATGTGATCTGTCTAGACTTCTGTAAAGCCTTTGACACAGTCCCTCACAACATCCTCCTCTCTAAACTGGAGAGGTATGGATTTCATGAGTGGATGGTACTGTGGATAAGAAACTGGTTGGGTGGGCGTACTTCCTGGAGAGGAACTACTCCCTGGTCATAGTCTCTGGAAAGGGACTATTCATAAAGGCTTGTGGTGATAGAATGAGGGGGAAAGGGTATAAACTGGAGAAGGCCACATTTAGACTAGACATAAGGAAGAATCTCTTCACCATGAGAGTGGTGAGGCACTGGAATGGGTTGTCCAGGGAAGTTGTGGATGCCCCATCCCTGGAGGTGTTCAAGGCCAGGTTGGATGGGGCCTTGGGCAGCCCGGTCCAGTGGGACATCCAGGAGGATTGGAACTAGATGATCTTTAAGGCCCCCTCCAACCCAAACTATTCTATGATTCTATGATTCTATAAACCTTCCACCTCATACACTATTCATAACTCTTATTCTTTACCATAAATCAAACTCTTCACTCTCTGTTTTCTTATGCATAAGGCTTAACCTAGCCCTAATCCTGTTACCCTAAACAATATCTGGTGCTGGCTTTATGCTAAATGACCGTGAATCTTTTTGGAGCCTGCTGCTAAATTTTTTTTAAGTGCACTGTAGCTCATTGTACTCAGCACCATTTCTTTCCTCATGCGTTGCCAATTGTCTTATCAGTGCTAATGAGCAATAAAAAACATATGTGGGCTGGGCTACCAGTCATGTTATAGTCATGGCAGGGACTAAGATATGGGATCATTCAAGGCCAACAAAAGTAGAATTTGGATGTGGAGTTAGGTGTCAAAGTAGGTTAGAAAGGTTTGTTTTTAACACTGGTTGTCTGAGTATCTCTGGGCTGTGGATGGTGCTGAAGGTATTGGGAAGTTTGGGTTTGGAAGCAGGCTGTTGTGTGCTGAAGAGATTGGTTTGCTGCTGGATCCCACAGAGCCTGCATAGAGAAGAGGTTGTCCCTGCAAAGATACTGCCCACACCAGCACCTAATTCTTCCCTGTGAGTGGACTTTGTGTTTTCTTCCTTGGTCTGTTTTGGGAGGCAGTTTGGTCAGTGAATTCCTGCACCTGATGTACCCAGGGCACTGGGGTGAACTATTGGGACTGATGGTAGCGGGCAGCGTATGGATTCAGCACTTGCTACAAATCACACTGCAGTATTTTTTATTTCAGAAGCTTGTCTGGGACTAGACAAGGTGGACACCTCCTCAGGGAAACGTGATAGCCAAAGTTTTAACTCACAAATAATGTTCATGCCATGGTGTCACTAGTGAAATGCCTGAAACAGAATTATTCCCACAAGTGCTGGAGAGATTTAAGGTACAAGTGCCTCCTTCGTCATCCTTGCTAATTTAAGCAAGCGCCAGAAACATGCATAGCTCGCTGGCAGACCTGAGCCAGCAAAACAGGTTCTCCTTAGAATTGCTGTAACATTTTGTTGAACCCAAAATACAACAGAACCTGGAATTTTCTTGAAATGGGAGTTTTGCTGAGCCAAAGGGCCTGTGGATATGTAGAAGTTCCCATGAAAAAGTGAAGCACTGTTTGTAGCCATGGAGATCCTTGAGAATGGTCCCCACTGGGTACTGGAACAGGCTACCCAGGGAGGTGGTTGATTCACCTTCCCTGGAGGTGTTTAAGGCATGGGGGGACAATGTGTTAAGGGGCATGGTTTAGTGTTTGATAGGAATGGTTGGACTTGATGATCCGGTGGGTCTCTTCCAACCTGATTATTCTATGATTCTATGATCTGGTCTGGTATTTGTATAAGAAAAAAATTATGCAAGCATATTAACATGATACACTGTCTTTAAAGGTAAGTCTTGTTGAAACAAGTCATATTGACAGCCTAGAAAATGAATTGACCCCTTATGTAGGGCTAGCTGAGATTTATTTACCACAGTTTATAATGCAGGCCTGTGTGAAGGCTGAATTAATCGTGGTGGGCTTAAAGGGAGACTGCATACATTTCACAAGCAGTTGGATTTTTCTCTGCGATGACCAAATCAAGGTTTTAAAAGGCAACTTCCCTTCTTTTTTTTTTTTTAATATTTGTATTTCCAAATCTCTCAGCTGCTGATGGAGAGAGGGTAGAAGTATTGTGCCGTGTGGCTGGGTTTCAGCCATGCATGGAGTGTGTGGCTGTGTCTCAGCCTGAGACATTACCTACAGTGTCTAATCCCGTAAACCATAAAATCGCATGTGAATAGTGCCATTGATGAAGCTTGCAGGTAAGGGTTGCTTGTGTGAATGACTGCTTGAAAGACCCAGCCCCCTAATTTCAACCCATCGGAAACTTTCTTAGCTATGTTTTGTGTAAAAACACCTAAAAATCAATCCTAATAATATTCCTGGCAGACCTGCCACTGTGGTGTAGACGGTATCGCTGATATTTAGCTGACTGCTATGACCATGAAAAGTGATGAATGGTTTATGGCCCTGGCCAGGGTCCCAATGGAGCAAAACTGTTGCATCAGAAGTCACTCCTAAATGTCGATGAGACTGAACCCTGGGACTGGGGATATAAAACAAAGACAATCTCTGAAAGCACTGCAAAGCAAAGTGAAGCTGACTTTCTAGTCTTAGCTTTATGCCCGAAGGAGAAGAAGGTGGGAGGCACGGAAGGGGGAAAGACTGTAGTTAATAAACTTGTGTTAATGATGTGAGTCATTCCTCCGGTGTCTGCAAAGAAGTAGTTAATTTATCTGCCAGGAATAAATTAACATTGTAGCTGCTTTGCCAGTCTGATTACCTTGCGAGCTGAAAGGAAATGGGGGCTTGTTGTTCCTTAATAGCTTTTTCTTCAATGAACTGCCTCAAATATTTGCACTAAAAATAATGGAGATGAGGAGCAGTGTGTGGAGCATGGTATGCTGCAAGTAGCAGGGTTTGTTCATTCTTATGGAAATTGGAGGAAGGAAAGTTCTATGCCTTAAGCTAAACAGATATATTAGATATATGTGACAGACAACTGTCTTCGAGTAAGATACTTGGAGAAAGGTTCTTTGTAATTGCCAGGACTGCTCTGTTCTGTACAAGAAAGATGTCATTCTCCTAAATATTTTACATTAATATGATCTATTGATCATCCAAACCAGTAGATATATAGGCTTTTCTTCATTTTTTTGATAATTCAATATACTCTTCAGTGCAAGGCACAAGTGGAGAGCTAGTTCACACAATCATTTTAAATAATTTTCCAATACAGCACTAAATTTTTTTGTCATGAAACACTTTTTGCACCTAGGGAAAAGAATATGAAAAGCAATATATACCTGAGAAAGTGAATTTGAAGGTTCTAGATAACCAAGACTTGAACTGTGTGTCTATTTTTTTTTTCTCAGGAAGTTTCAAACAATGTACAAATGTGGTTGTGGACAGTAGCTGTGGAATGTGTTGCTGGCAATAGCACATGCAAATTGATTTAAGGAAACTCTGCAGTTAGTCATTTATCACACAATAATTTGATGCCTGTACCTTCCTCTAGGCAGAATCAAACACTTTGATGTCATTATAAAGACTTATGAATGATGATAAACACATCTGTGGGCAAGTATTGTGGGATTTAATTTTTTAGGATGAAAATCTCATAGGATGAAAATGTCACAGAACTCAGATGTTACAATGTACATAAAGGAGAGACGAGCTTATAGGGAGACAGTAGTCGAAGAAGAAAGAATCAAGAAATGCACGCTGGGAATATTTGTACCGGTAACTCCCCCACAAAACCAGTATTTACTGTGAGCAGGCTTTCAGAGACTGTCTACTCTGACAGTTGGTTGGATTAAGTGCCAATTATTCATTACTTAGTCAACGAAATGTCTGACAGTGCATCAGTTTCTTAGCAGTAGTACAGCTGGTTACGGGGGAAAAAAATCAATAGAACACCTACTCAGAAGAATTTATTGATTTTTGTCAAAATTAAAATGTTATGTGGAGATGGTTCTCATTCAGTGGAAGCCACAAATAGACGTCTTCTCCCGGGACCACTGTGCTTGATGAAAGGGATTGTTGCAGCTCCTCTGCCATAGGCTGCTCCCCAGTTAAGTCCCTGGCCAAATGCTGATGCCTGTCTTGCAAAATTAGTGCTGGTAAATCTAGTATGTGGATGGAGGATAATGGCCTTGATAATTTAAAAATACTTTAAATGAATGAGGGAGGGTTCAGGTAGGAAAATCCTGGGAAAGAGTTGAACACCCACAAGCCTGAGTGCCTATGACTTTGGGGTCCTCATGGACCAGTTTTGCTCTCGCTCCTGTTTTGACTCCAGACAGGTTGTTTCCCTGGCTCCTCTGCAGATACTCGGTGGTAGGGCTTGGAGGTTTCCAAACCCCAGAAGTCCAGGACACGTGGAGAAGCAGAGGTTCTTTGGTGATATTTGGCTGAGATATTAAATATTTTGATGCTATAGAAGAGTTTTAAATTCTACTGGGGACAAAATTGTTTTGAAAGGCTCGAGTCTTCTGCACAGAGGAGCTTCATCTCTTAAAATGTCTCCGACTGTTTCAAAATTAAAACGACATTTTTGACTGAAAGTACATGAAAAGGCAGGCTCAGAAAGTGCCAAAGAATGAGATAGAAAGGTGGTTGTGTGAAAAATCAACAATCCTATTAGCTGACATGGTATTGGAGGAAAATGAAAGGATGGTGAAATGAGTTTTGAAACTCTTCAAGGAGAAATAATTTCACTAGACTTTTATGAATCTTATAGACATTTAGAGTAGCATCCATCACTGTTCTTTTTCCCATTGTCATGTCTCCAAGTAGAAATATGAAGGCAGAATTAGGTTCGGTATGCAGTGATCTTCTCAAAACCCACATGAAGAATGTGTTTTGGGGCAAAGAATTGGATGGAAGCAAGAGGGAACTAGTTTGCCACAAAATGATTGGAAATATGGTACTTGAATTTCTTTCTTGCTGAAAGGCCTGTTTGAAATATGGAGCCTTCCTGTGTCATGAGAGTGAGGCAGAGCCTCCCACACTGTGGTCATATATGGTGGAGATGCTGCTCAGGAAAGATGCCTAGATTCTTTTATGTCTGCGAAGCATATGTTTTTCATACGAAGAGAGCAGTATAGCACAAACAAGGTATTTTGTAGATATTAAACTTTTAACAGAAAAGTAATAAGGCAAGCAGAAGATTATTTTCTCCTCAAGTCTTTTATTGGTGGTACTAATTCAGAAGATTAGATATTCAGATTTTGGAATTCAGATTTAACTGATTGGGAAATGTATGAGTTTTGGGGTAAAGTTAGTTGAATCTTGTAAAGAATTGTATCAAGATCTATGTGACTGAATCTTTACTTAAGACCATAATTTCAATCTGTGTTTAAAACCATTAGATGCTGTCAGCTAAGAAAACACATTAGTCTCACAATGATTGTGTATTTTCAGTAAAATAGTTTCAAATTAATAGTATTAAAATATATAATAAATGTGTATCTAACAGTTTAATTATTTAGTATGTTTTGCTTCCATTAATTTCTCTTTCCAATTCTGATTTATATTCCTCTTAAATAAGTTTTTATATGCTTCATAAAACAATGTTTGTTTATTTTGATTCAGCTGGCCAGGAGACAGTAAGGAATCATAGGAAAAGTAAGGGGGTGTTTTGATGGAGAAGAAATTTTTGTGCTGGATTTTCTAAAAAAGAACCAAAATTGCCTGAGAAAGCAAAGTGTGAAAAGTTTGCTTTGAAGTTAGAATTTCAACATCAGCGTTCTTGTGCATTGGTTTTGTTTCCTTGTAAATCCTATATTGGTCAAACGTGACCTGAAGTATCTTCTGTTGATTTTTAATTTGCCAGAGACTTTTAAAATCATCTCTTCATTGGAGAAGGGAAGGGAAAAGATGTAGTGCTAGGCTATTAAATTGTAGCTGAGTATGATTGATTATATCTGTATTTTTTTTCTATTTTTTTATAATGCTTTTTTCTCTTAGAATAGTTTGTCTTACATGCTGACATGTCAGGAAGATGTTACACTTCTAACCTTGTTAATCTCTGAACTATAGGGGTAGGTGTTCAGTGATTCAAACCATGTACAAACATTTGGAAGATTGCCTACAAGTATTACATGTTTTTTCTCATCTTTTGAACTGTTTTTTTCTGTATATTCAGGAACTTGTTTCTCAAAAGACAGGAATAGTCACAAACTCCAGTGTAACAGGAGAACCACTGAACTGATTGCTTAGTGTCACTGAAAGCCAGGGTTTCTTGGTCAAAGATTTTACCTTCAGATGCAAGCAGGAAAGAAGATATGTCTCCATGTGTGTTTGTTTTTTTTGTTTTAAATCACTAGAATTTTAATATCTCTGAATAGATACACTGTGTTTAGATAGTGGCATGTTTATGGTGTGAATTGTTAAATTCTGGATGCCAGAAAAAAATTCTTTACTCAGCTGCAGCTTCATATAAGTTAAAATTAATATTTAGCCTTGAATGAGAATAGAGACTGGCATGTAGGTCTCTTATTAGATGTAATATAGAAGCAAGAAGCCCAGGGTGGGTTTCTATGACTCCCCTGTGATGAACACCAAGGGTTATCACTGTTGCCTGCTGGCAGAGCTCTGTCACCAAGAGACATTTGACTCTAAACCAGGGGCGGGCAGCTCTAAATAACCTCATCTGGGTGTGTGCTGAGAGATGTCTCCTCATCCCTCTTGGAAGAGGAGGTTGTTTTCCAGGTGAAAGCAAGGGATCTCCAGAGAGTCTTCTGCAGCAGCTCCCTTCCATCAGGAGAGAGACTGCACGTGGGCGCTTTGTCTCCACTCTAACGTGAGAGCAAATATGTGCATCAACTGATCAGTGCTCTTGGGGGAATGGGGTGAATAACACAAAAAAATTGAATGAAACTAGATGATAAGGCTAGTAAAGTTGGTCAAAACTCAGTAATCCATTATTATTGTCTACAAGAGCATAGCGTTGCACTTGTTACATTGATTTTATCAAATGTGCTATCCAGAATCTATCACTACCTTGGGGAGAAAAATGTTCTTGTAACAGAGTTCTACAGCCTAGAAGGTGGTCGTAAGAGAGTTCAGTGCTGAAACAAGAAGAATTATACCAGAAATAAAACACACAGGGCCATTGAAAATGCTTACATAAGCATAAGTGGTTATTCTGTTATAAAAAACCTGTAATTTAGTAAAATATCTGCTGTTTAGAAAAGGTTGGAATTCATATAAAAATTGCTTTGGGATTTAAAATCTATTAAAAAGATTTGTGAATAGTTACTTGCAGTAAATGTTACTGACCTCAACTCATAGGGGCTGGCGAACTTTAGCTTAATGTTCTTACTAAAAGGTCTTAAAATCCAGTTTCTTCTACTTTCAGATGTCCATAATATCTTGAGAAATGAAGTCTTAGTTTACAATAATCCAATGCATGTTACAGAATCTACTTGGTTCTTTATTACAAGACATTAGCTATATTTTTCCAGAAAAGCACCACTGCTTATTTTCAGGAGCATCTCTTGCTCCACTTCTTCATGTTGTAAGCGAGAGTGGACCAAATCAGCCTGTTTAATCACTGTCTAAGAAATGTTGTATTTATGGGTTAAGAATCTATCTTCAGTGCAACCTCTCTCCTATGAAGGCACTTGTCTTTAGTGTGAGGAACTTTAGCCTTTCGTTAAAACCAAGAAAATCCACCTTCTAAAGATAAAGTATTAAGCCATCTGTGAGTATGAGTGAATTTGCCCATGAAATTACTATATTACTCTCTGCATCATACCCATTAAATTACTATATTACACTATGCATCAATTGTCATACCTATATCCCAGGTAAAGAAATCTTCTGTGAGGAGGAGAATTTCTGAAAAGTTAATGTTAGTGACTATGTAAATGTACTATGCTTTATTGCAAAAGTCAGTTCAGCATTTCACTAGAGTTGGATGGTATGCCAGTTCACTCAGGCACGGCATGGAAACTTCTGTGCAGAAGTCATAACAAGGCCCTCTGGAAATGTTCATCTCACAGCCTATAAATAGGTGAGGCCTCCAGACCATAAAGAGTTACTACATTACATTACTGACACATTCTAAGTAGGGAGGGAAGTTGTAAAATGAGGGCTTCACAGCTCGGTCATGGAACTGGAACGAAAAAACACTGCTTTCAGAGCTGGGGAGAAGAATTAACTAAGCCAGAGTTTATAAAAGATGCAAGAAGAAGAATGCCTTCAGAATACCTGGAGTAGAGACTCCATGGACATTGTCCAAAGGCTTGTGCTTGAAGGCTGAAGAGCCTGGCTGGGAAAATGTGAGGGCCTGGGAAAGGCAGAGAAGGGTTTTACTTCTCTGGAAAGATTTTCTGACTTCCTGTCACAGATAGTACCAGAAGGCTGGGTGCCCGCTACTTGTTGCCACACCAAGTCCTTTGAATCTGATCAAGCAACACCAAAACATGCTTTAAATTTTCATCTCCAAACATCTATAACCTATGCAAAAGACTAGAACCTTTGATTATGCTTAACTGCTCAAGCTTCTGGGATCTAAAGGTGACTTTAATCCCATTTCTTGTGATTTAGATACTGACCAAACAGAGTATATCCTTGGCCTTCAAGATGATTGTGAAACAAGATCAGTTTGATATACTAGTGATATGGCATTGATTTGGCTGGTCTCCATGGATTATAACCATGAGGAGGGTGGCAATGTTTCCCCCATCATGTCTGCTCTAGCCTGCGTTGGAATAAATCCTCTGTGTTCAGTTCTGGGCCCCTCACCACAAGAAGGACGTTGAGGCTCTGGAGCGAGTCCAGAGAAGAGCAACAAAGCTGGTGAAGGGGCTGGAGAACAGGTCTTATGAGGAGCGGCTGAGAGAGCTGGGGGTGTTTAGCCTGGAGAAGAGGAGGGTGAGGGGAGACCCTTTTGCTCCCTACACCTACCTGAAAGGAGGTTGTAGAGAGGAGGGAGCTGGCCTCTTCTCCCAAGTAGCGTGTGATAGGACAAGGGGGAATGGCCTCAAGCTGCACTAGGGGAGGTTCTGACTGGGCATCAGGAAAAAAAATTTCACATAAAGGGTCATCAGGCACTGGCAGAAGCTGCCGAAGAAGGTGGTTGAGTCACCATTCATGGAGGTATTTAAAAGATGGGTAGACAAGGTGCTCAGGGACATAGTTTAGTAGCAGATAGAATGATTGGACTTGATCTAAGAGCTCTTTTCCAACCTTGTGATTCTATGATTACCTTCCTGAGCAGAGGAATGACTTTGCATGGATCGCTTCAGGTGGATGGACATCGAGCTTATCAGCACATGCAGAAATGCTCCTTTATGACTGATAGGGTACTATAAAAGATACAGGAAAATGGAGTAGATTAGACGAAGTAATTATCATATTGCTTCTACAAACAAAACTCAATAGATTTTTAGAGAGAACAACAAAAATTAGCATTGTAAAAGCAGCAAACAGCAATCATGCTTTGCAGCCATTCATGTAAATCTCTTGATTATGACAGTAAATTCAATAACATTTTCTACCCATTTCTGTAGTAGCCTAGAGTTTGACTGAGAGCTTGATTTACTGTGAATAACATGATCCTCTTTCAATTCAGAAGACAATTAAAGATTGTGGACATTGATGCCTCAAAACACTGAAAACATCCAAAAGTTTCCAACTTTTATTTTTGGGTAGGTAGAAAAGAATATTGTGCTCTTTAAACAAACGTGAACGGGACATCACTGGAACAGCATTATGAAAATCTAAAAATGTAAAAAACGCTCTACAACAGAGGGTTTGGACTTCACTGATGTACCAACGTTTGCAGTTGCTACAGCTAATGTAATTATTTTGGAAACATCTCTTTTTTTTCCCTGTAAATAAGTAGACAGTAAGAGGCAATACTTGCTTCCAGCCACTTTTCTAGCTTGCAGACAGCTTGATTCAGGGGACAAACGTACTCCCAAAGTTGATACAGCAAAACCTTTTTATTGCTTTTCTGTTGATGCTAGGAGATCAACAGGGAATCATTCTGTGATTTCTCGAAGCATGGAAATGTTGAGGCACAATTTAGTAAGGTGTTTACTTCTTTAACCTGCAGTGAACAGAATCTTAAAATACTTTACAACTCCTGTAAGTTATCTATGCACATAAGGTAAGTCTCAATAATTAAACTTTGTCTCTTAAGGGTGATAAAGAGACTCTTTCAGTAATTGCATAATGCTTCCCTTTAACAATATACCAATGTTTTATGATAGCCTTAAAATCAAAATGGTCACATCTTGACTGTGATATGTTTGCTATAAATATATTAGATAATTAAAGAACTAATGCTAAATATTTTGTTTATAAACATATCTGTACAAAACCACAGTAATATACAAACACATTCTATATGACAGTCTGTACTAGCTCTGAAATATCTGACCCCTTCCTTATTTCAGAAACCAGTTGTCTTAGTTTAATTCAACCACTTTCTTCAGACTAGAGTTCAGGCAAATAAGAGTTCTACTGCTTATTAGAGCTTAAGGATATGATGTACTGAGAGACCAAGAAGCATGTGTTTACATGCTGTGGGAGTATTGATTTCGGAAATGATATCATTTTCTATCTGTCTTTAAAAGCTCATTTTCTTGGTTACTCAATAAAGTCCATAAATGCTATATTCATATCTACTCCTAATGTAATAGCTGGAGGATTATTTCCCTGGGGTGAACTAACTTGGACATACTGTGGAAAATTGATAAATAATGATTGTGCTGAGGCTAACTTTGAACTGATTTATATTGCTGGTATAGGGTATGGATTTTTTAAAAAAATCTAAAATGAATAAGTGTTACCTCAAGTAACAGATAATTGTATTTGAGTGCATAAAATATGCACTTGCCAGAAAAATACCTGATGCATTGAGAAATATTTTCCTAAAATCCCTCTTAAATTAAATGCTGTCAATAAAAGATTTCTGCAAAGAGGAATGAATGGTTTATTCTGTCTGAGGGTGGATATGACAAGAAAAATGTCTCACCTTTCAGCAAGGTTAGGCAATGGGAATAGTTTTCAAGTGGTAAAACTAGTGAAGCAGTGGAGCATATTACCTGACAAGTCCATTGAATTTTCTAGACTTCCAGCTGTGTAGAGCACGTTAGACAAGTATCAGTTAAATGCATACACTGGGTTTAACTCTGGAGGAGAACTGGTAAATTATTTCCTGGGATCTTTTTAGATTTGTTTTCTTTTTTGTCCTTTTGCCTCTCCCTCCTCAATATTGTAGAGTTTAGCCCTCTTCAAAAAAGAAATGAGGCTTCATACATATGCCTGAAAAATTGATGCCACTCAGGTTACAGCCTTGAGGTTTCTTTGTCACTGGCAGTGAGTCAACTGTTAAATCATGGGCCAAGGCAGCTCACAGAGCCAGTGTTTTTCTAGGCATTTTTTTGTGTAAATGCTTTTCACTTGCTCACAGAATGAGCATGGAAATCCTCTAATGTGGGCTTTCCTTTTCAGCCTGACTGTAGAGTCAAAGCTAGTCTAACTCCAGAGTAACCCTCTGGAGGCAATACTGGCTTATTCCCAGGGAAAGTAGATTCATAAAATCAACCTTTAATGGTCATCTGGATTAGAGATGGGTCAGACTAAGCAAGATTAATTCAGTTACCTGTTAAAATATCAACAGAAATACAAGGTCTGGAAAAACAAACAAACAAACCCCAAGACTGTGCATATAGCTCTTTTTATTTAATAAAAAAAGAAAATAAACTGCAATCACCTTCAAAAAAACTCCCTTCTGAGTTGACACACAGCTGCATATGATGCTGCTGATGTTCAAAACAATTCTTCAGATCATTTTCTGGAAGGCTGTTGAGGATCTCTGTCATTTTTGCTTTCACATCTTTTGCTGACAAAAAATGGGTTTCTTTGAGCGCTGACTTGACATCTGGGATCTTTCACCATAAGCCTCAGTCAATAACTGAAAAGTTTCCACTAGGGATTTTTTCAGTTTCACAAGCAACTTGATGTTAACTTGCAGTTAACTCATTACTTGCACACCAGCATTTTCTGATCAGGGGTAATAAAATGTCTCTATTTGAACACATGTCCACTCATACCAAGTGAAGCAATCATGCTGAGCCTTGTCTCATTGTGATAGGTTAGAACACATTCTGAAACCCTGTATCTGACTCTCCTCGCCCACTCTTGGTTCCTGAGCTTTTTGTGTATGTTACTCACAGAGTTACATGGAGTCTGACAGGCCTTTCTTAGACCAACTTCTCTTCATGTGATTTTCATTTCAAGCAGGGAAGGGCTCATGGCTGACAGTCAATGTCTTGTCTTGAGATGTTCACCGTCTTTGGCAAGTTGTCATTCTTAGAGTCATGACCTTCCTCCTCAGAATGTGGTTTTAATCCCTTTGTTTCTCTTTTCCAAAGAGTATGCAAAAAAATATGGGGCAAGCACATCAATTTAAAAACACATTCTAAAGCATTTTAATGTTATTCATTAGTAAGAGGTCCCATGCTTCACCCACACTTCTCCAGGTGACATCTAGTATTACTGACTTCTGTTTATCTTGTGATTTGCTGGGCACTTCTGATTTTGAAATTATGCTGAATGGCCTATAACTTTCTCAGGTCATACCAAGTAGCCTTCCTTGTCAAGCAGGTAGTTTGTTTGCTTTCTATGTGTTTTCTAAAGGTTTAGACATTGCCTTGTGGTTTTTTAAACAATTATGTTCCTCAGGCTTTGTTTTAGTGCTTGGTGCAATTTGTGTTCCATTTAATAGTAACAACTGAGGATTGTCTTTGTTCCTTTACACTGTAAGTTAATTCCCAATAACACTACTTGGACTAACAGGCTACCTTGCAAAGACAGAAAACAAACAATCTCTTTGAAAACACCAGAATAAGTGAGAATGAGTGAAAGATTACTGATTGATATATAAATGGGGAAACTAAACTTAATTTATAATGGCTTATTTAACCTCTAACTGAATGTAGAAAGTTAATTTCTGATGAGAATAAATATACATGTTAATATTAAAGGTAAATACATAGTATCCGTATTTAGGGATTTGTTTCTGGACCAGTCTGGCTTTTTAAACCAGCGTAGTAACAAAATAATCATTTTATACAGTGTCACATCTGTAGGACTTTTAAGGATGGCAAGGGGTGCTTACAGAGATGAAGGAAGAAGTTGCTTTTACTTTCAGGCTGGCTTCAATCTGTAGTGTGGGTAACACAAGGACTTCAGCAACTGCTGCCAAGTGTGGTCTTAATGGGAGGCTATGCTGAAGCAGATATTCAATTCAGTTTGGATTTATATTGTATTTTCTCTCCCTCCTGGCCATTCATACTGCTCTGTATCTGAGAGGACAGACTGTCTAAAGGACTCAAGATACATATAAGGATCAATCAGACAAAATACAGGATACAGAAACAATTCTCTGAAAATTAGTTATTTGAACCACAGCCAGATCAAGCCTTTCCCCTTCTTACAGGTAGCCATAAATCTATACAGATGAAAGTATACTGCCTTTCTTGAGTTTTGCGAACAAGTTACACAAAACTTCCTGATCAGCATTTTTCTCAATGCTTTTCGCAAAGCCTGGTGTTATAACTCATCTTTATTTAAGCCTGGAATAGTACCAGAAGAATTTTGCCCTTCGTCATTTCAGAAGGCAATGTCTGACTCTTGCCCAGTGCAAAATCAAAACTTAAATATATATATATATATATATATTTACAGTGACTGGGTAGCTCCTTGTGACTGCAGCCCTTGCACTGGAGAGTATGGAGCCTGCTTGCTCCTGGTGCCTCCAGAAGGGCACACCTTGCCAAAGGGGCAGGGAAGAGGGGGAGCTGAGGTGGTGCCGTCTCCCTCAGCTTTAACTCAGGGTGTTGGCTGGCCTTCAAGGGAAGGGAAAAGAGGCATTACAAAAGGAGATGGCAAAGCCTAACTTCTCCTACTCCACTCATCTACACCTCCTGAAGGTATTCTTGCATCCTTTGATATCCTTAAAATCAAAGGGAGCTGCTGAAACATCTGCCTGGGACTTAACTAAAATACTCATCAGCAATCCTTGCAGGTCAGATAAGATTGATAGCTGGGTAAGCCCCTGGTTTCATCTTTTTTTGATCAATGCAATTGCATCAGAGGCTGCTGGTGCCCAGTGATAGGGAGCTGCATGCAGCAGAGCACATGCTCATGCATCTAAATGAATTGAGTGACCAGAATATAACAGTGTGGAATGTTTGGGATACACAAATCCTTAGAAACAGCAACTAACGTGCTGAAAAGGATCTAATTCTTGAGGAGTACAAGCCAAACACCTCTGCAGTTTTTTGGAGGTTATGTTTTCAAACCCTTATGTTTAATGAGCGGTGCTTAGGCACGGTCCAAGTGGCCAGGAACAAACAGTTCAATGTCAAGAGCAAATCATGTGGCTGCAAGTCAGCCTGCCTCCTCACTGCACTAAAACTGCAGCCAGGTTATGGCTGGAAATTCCTACTCAGAACATTAAATTGTGAAATGCTTTGCGCTGAAAACAGCGAGGGGGTCAGAGGAAACAGTCATCCACTACAGCAGGGAAACTCTGTTTTCTTAATAGGGCTTCAAGAAGGTGGAAAATCAGATTTTGGGATGAAGGTGAAGTACCTCAAGACTTCACTTCAGTCCAAACATTGAGCTGGAGCTGGCCAGTGACTATGCTGCTCTGTCCAGCTGCCCATGAGGGTCTCCAGGTTTCCTTTGTCAGTGGCTGCTCTCTCATTTGGGCACCCCTGCTCTCCCGCTGCCTTCAGGCAGCTGCCGACACACAGAGGATGGCTGCAGCAGCACTTGGTCAGACACAATCTGTGAGAACATAGCAGCAAAGCCCAATACACACAGGCATATGCTGGCAGAAGAAAGCCAAAAAGCCTGGGGAAGGTTTTTTTTTTCTGTAGAAGTACTTTCACCCTTCTTGTTTATTTTTGGCAAAGATATTCCCTACGCCTGCTTTAGCAAAGAACTGATGATGTGTAGCAATCCTTTTTTGATGTTAGGCTGCTCTCATGGCAGTGACACTCTTCTGCATTCTCTCCCTGTTTAACAGTTAATGATCTGGAAAAAGAAATGAGGTGTAAGGTGACATTGGCAGTGCTGCAGCTCCCAGGGGAGATGGGCTCTCAGACAGCTTGTGCCCTCTCCGGATGTTAGTGGCCATTCGTGCCACAGGATACTTGTGCCATGGGCCACATCTCTCCCTAGGGCCATCTAACCCAGGGTCTGCACTGGCCCCACAGCACTGTGGCAGCTTGGCTAGGACAGCTAAGGCAGGGTAGGGTGCTGGTGCAACCCGACTGGCAGGGCATCCAATGGACATCCTAGGCAAAAGGGTTTGCAGCCAGAGAAGACAGCAGAGAGACCTCTATGAGCGGGTAGCAAATTCCAACAGTTCAGGTGGTGGCAAATGTGAGGAGAGAAGCAAAGACAACTTGAACTATGTTCATTGCAAATATAAGCCTGCAAAAGCATGTCGAGAGGTCAGCATTGCCCCAGGTGGTCCTGAAACAGGGTTGACACCTTTGTATTAGTCATCTCTGAACGTCTCTTCTGGGAATGTGTTCCTTTTACAGTAATGGGCTGGTAAAACCACAGTGCACTATTAAGTACTCTAGTAAGCCTATATTGCACGCTCAGAGAAGACAAAGGCTACTAGGATACTGTGGCTGCTGTCTGAGCAGGGATTGAAAACACTCCAACCACCACAGCTGGCAGCACTGTGCATGTTTGACACAGCCCAGCCTGCCAGCCCATTGTGGAAGTGGTGACAACACCAGTATATAGACATTCCTCCTTGTCTGTCGGTCACTAATGCCCTTTTTGTTGCTGCAAACAGTTTAAATGAATGTCAAAATGTTTTCTTGTGGTAGGGATAGCAACAGCTAATGGTTATATCTCCTGATGAATGTACGAGTGTGTGTGACATATCACCTGGGTATGTGCCTGTGAGTGTGTGCGGGCATCACATTGCAAGGAAGGGGCTGGTGCTCTAGGGCTCTGTGGGGGTCTTTGCCCTTCAGCAGGGCTTCAAGTGCAGGGCTTGTCCAGGAGCATGTCGAAAGGAAGCTGATGCCCAAAGAGGTAGTAGTCTTGGCTTTTTTTGCCTTCACAAGAAATGACAGTAACAGCAGCAAGGAAGAAAGGGGGCTGCATAAGCTGATAGTTTCTTGGTGAAGTTGCTAGTGTCTTCATGGAAGGTCAAAGCTGCTTCAGCACCGGCAGGAAGAGCTGTCAGAAGCACCCTGGATCTTGCAGTGAAACCCGAAACTGGACAGGACCTGGGAGGCGAGAGGAAAGCCCTGCAGTACAGTAACAGGGATTCAAGACGGTATCTCTCTTGCCCAAAATGAATGTCAAAACTTTCAGACTTAGGAGCCAAAAACTGAGGTTCTAAATCCGAACTTTAGCACATAAAAAGGTACCTGAATTTTAAGGTAAAGAAGAATAGCTAGTAATTCCTAATGGGTTTATGTGGTTACTCATTTCATAGAATCATAGAATCACCAGGTTGGAAGAGACCCACCGGATCACCATCTCACTTTTATGTATCTATGCTGTCACTTTAAAATAGCTGCTGGTATTCCCCAAAAGTAGCTGGTTCCCATGACGTCTCTTATCACTGAGACTGGGATGGGAAGGTAGTATTGGGAACTGCAGAAATTCTGCTTTGGAAACCATTGCCAGACTGGGCTTGAATTTATTGGCCATTCTGGACTTTCAGAACACGCATTTTCAGAGAGAGAACTATATGTGTTTTTGAGATATAAATAACCAGCTACTGGTATAAAATTGCGAACATTTTGTGGCTGTCAAGTGTCTCAAGGGTGACAGCAATACAGCAGAGTGATTGGAGCAGGAGGCTTTACTTCATTCCATAATCATAGACATGATATTCTGACTCTTCAGTTCGTAGTTGAGAACCAATTCAGAGGTGGCAAGGAAGAATATTTCAGGTTTATGCTCACAAAAATATTTCAAGTATATTTATATCTTTCAGCTGGATGAATTTCTAGAAGATTAAAGCCTTTATTTCTTCCCTGAATCCAAATAAATGTGAAGCATTCATAAATAAGCATTAATCCCTTTAGTCATTGTCACTTTAAAACACACAGTGGCAGTACTGCTTGGAGCAGGTGAATGATGTGTTTTGTTGGCTATAAGCCACACAGCAGAGAAGATGAAGCTCTTCCTGCTGAAATTCTTGATGGTACACTGCAAAATGATATGATAATAACATCACACTGAGTGCATATTCACAAAGTCAGCAGCTCAGTTTTGCTTAGCTTGCAGCAAGTCGTGGGTGCTTAGGGATGCTTTTCCATTTGCCAGTGGGATGTGATGTTTTATACGTCAATGTGTCTTTGAGACCTTAGTCTGGAGATAATCAGAAGAATCTACATGGAATTTTCAGTTAGACCTTCTCCCTCTGCTCCCTCAGCCAAATCATACGCGTATGCTTTCAATATTTCTGTTTTGGTGTCAGTCTTTCTTGGTTTCTGTTTGTTTTTGTGAAAAACAGTTTTACTACATTTTTTCAGAGGGACGGCCAAAAAAATGCAGGTCCTCAGGCTTCAGAAGCATAAAAATGTTATTGGTTCAGGTGCTTCACTTTAGAAATGTGAAACCACAGCAATTCAGACTTCTCAATTTCCCTGTGTCCCGTCATGTGAGACACCTTAGGTCAGGTTAATTGATCTGGAAGGGTAAAACGCTTGCACAACCGATCACGTGCAGGAGAATGCTACGAGGACGTACGGGCTAGTATGTTTGCAATCCTGCACCCTCAGGGAAGGACCTGGGGCTTGGAGATTAGCAATGCTGCGATGGAGCCCTGGCTGCACCCAGCACACATAGCCCCAGAAGAGAGGGAAGCTGTGGCACAGGACTGCGGCCAGGGGTCCTGGTGGCACTGCAAGGGAAACACAGAGCTGCAGCCATTGGGCAGGTCTGATGTGTGAACATCAAGCCAGCAGTCCCCAGTAACTTTGGTGAAGGACATGGGTAAGGCAGGCTGATCAGAGCAGCTCTTTGGAATCTGTTAATAGCTTTGGGAAGAGATTGCCCTGACCATGGGCTGGCCATGGATGAGGCAGGCTCTAACAGTTGCTTTAAATGCAACTCCAAAATGCAGGAACCTATTCTAGTTTTTCACAAGCGAGATTTTTAGAAAAAAATTGTATTTAAATAAAAGCGTGACTCAGTGGAGTTCAATGATAAGGTCATACTACTACTGCATGGAGGTGATATACGAGGAGAACTGGGTTATATGTGTTCACAGCCAAACGACTATATGTTTATATATACTCATATATACTCACCTCCCATCTGGACATTCTGCAGACTGCTGCCAGTTCACTCCAAAGTCTGTATCTGAGGTTTTGCAAAGCAGACTCTCAAGTATCAGGTTTCATAAAATAATATTAATGGAAGGATACAGCAGCATGGTCAACTGTGGAGAAGGACCTGCATGAACCAAGAAATCCCTGGGCAATTATACCCTTACAGAAAATTCACCTGCCCCTCTCATGCAATGATTCAGTCCTGCAGTAACTTTTGGGTCTGAGGTCTTCTAGTTCCTTGCTGGATTCCTTCACTGTCTTTCAGATAGTTTGTTTTCTTGTCTCAGAGCAGCTGGTTTTGGAGATCTGTCACATTGATGCCGCTGTATTTTCCTGTTTTCATTGGTTCCAGAGGCCACGTTTTGACTAGACAAGTCGTACGTGCTGGTAAAGTTTTTAACTTTAAATTCCCAGCTTGTGGCCTACTGCTTCAGAGCAAGACTCGCTATTCATGCCGACAAAGCTAGACAAACAGCATATTAAATCACACAAAATATCTAGAATCTTATTTAAGCTAATGGTATACTGAGCCACACAATATTAAAACTCTAAATGACAATATTATAAGTCTTCTATTTAAAATGTTAATTATTTAGACTAAGCAACTAATGTCTGCTAAAGAAGAGAATTGCCTGGCACACAGGCCAGGTGCCATCCAGGGAAGATTTACATGGGATTCACCAATGATCTGTCATGCATAAAAGATCTCATTGCTTTGAGGAGAACCCCTGAGAGGTGTCCCAGTGCAAACGGAGCTCATTGCAATGCAAATAGGCTGCCTAGCACGGCGAGGTCAAAGAAGACTCACTTAGGCTGTCATATTTATGGCATAAAAGTTGCTGACACGTACTCAAATTGCATTTGAGGCTCCTTATTGGTGTTCACGGTGTGGCCTGGCTGTGGGCAGGCCTTTACCTCCTCTGGAGCCTGAACCAAACTGCTGCTCATCTGGTAAAAAGTGTGGTGGGGGAATCCGTCTATCACGTAGTTTCACCTTTCATTCTCTTTAGGATATGCCTACAGATCACAACTTATTCTGTTACGGCTTGTCAGGATAGATAAAGTAGTACAAGCTCAATAAAGTGAAGAGCAGGCAAAGTTTGCAAAGGAAAGTAATACCTCTTGTTAGAGCAACCAATGCTCTGGAAAAACCCCAGAGGATTTCAGCTACTTGGACCTTTTTGCAGATTGCCTGCTCCTTACACAACCATGGATACAGACATGGTTACTACAACATAGTATAGATGTTCTGTAATACAAAGCTCTTCCAACATGGAAAAGGAAATACACAGAAACTCACGTACAACAGGTAAAAACCCCAGACTATATTGTTACATTACATAAATAAATGAGCAAACAAACAAACAAACAAATAAATATCTACTAGCTAAAAATATTTTAATATTTCCATCTCTGTTTGGCTTTACATCAGGCTTTAAAGCCATTATATTCATTCTACCACGTATGACTAGCACAAGACTTTGCAAACAAGTCCAGGTTCTGCATCCCCACTCCTCTGCAGTATACAAAAGTATATGTTTTTTCATTGGAATGTAAAGCTGACCATTTCTGTTGCAGATAGACCAATTGGCACAAGGCAAAAACGCCTGGATGCTTGGTGACAAGCAGGATCTGAAGACTGACTCAAGGCTCCTGCCTGCTGTGACACAAGTGCAGGGCAGGCTGGGAAGTCCAAAAAGCCACTCTGAAAATGGATGAGTTCCTGCAAGGTTGTGAACATGAAATACATTTGTACATTTGCTTTCCTGATATTTCTTGTATATTCAAAGTTTTATCTCATGTCTGGGTTTCATGCTATCTAAAAGGCAGATATTGCCCATTTATTGATGTGCCATCGGAATTACAAAGGATGAACCTGGAGGGTTTTGACCACTGGCTAGAAAGTGAGTTGGCATACAGATTGGAATAAATTTTCTCGATGTTTTTGGTAGCACAACCAGTAATGAAACATCTAAAAAATTAATTATCCCAATGGTTGTCTGTAGCATGGTGACCAAGCAACCCATTGAAATGCGTGAAGCAATTCATGCTTTCTGAACACCATTGATTTAGTCTGGCTGCCAACTTTGGGAATTAATGGTGTAGCGATTTGCACTTGTTTCATGTTTTCATAGCCATAGATCTGGAGACATAGATCCAACACCAAAAGAAAGCCATTAAATTATGGAGGACTGGGGGATCCTGAGCTCCATAGACTATTGATGAAAGAATACAAAATCCCGGGTGCCATTCAGCCACGCTTGTTAAGGCAGCCTGTACCTTTGTTCTTGGTGGCTATTTTCTAGTCTGTTTTTATTATTTATTTCTTTTCCTTTCTTCCAACAGACTTGCAAGGAAATCTTTTAGACCTACAATACCCTTGCAGGGGTATTGGCTTTGAACTGAATCAAGTTTCTCTAGGCATTTGAAGTAATGAGGAGGTAATTAAATGTGAGTTTTATATTGGGCTAAGCAAACTGAGTACAGAGAACACAATAAACATCTCCTAAGCAAGAAAACGCTTCAGACGTGGGAGGATAAAAGTCCTGGCTTTTAAAGTGTCTGTATAGGCAATAGTTCCTTTAGGAGATTGAGCTGAAAAGTTGCTTATTTGATCTTCTAAGACAATGTAAGATCTCTCAGCACAAAATGCTGAGCCGTTAGGAGATTTGGATTAGGAAGAAATAATTCCTGTTCTGAAAGTAAGGGGATACTGCAGCTGAGATTTTTATTCTATGAAGACATATAAAGGAGAGGCAGCAGAACACTGTGCTACGGTATTGCAACATGAAACTGGCAAATATTAAATAAATAGGTGGAAGTACAATTACTTTGAATGTAATTCTTTTTCTCTCTTTTTCTTTCACTATTTTTCTCACTTTCCTTCATTATTACTGTTAAGTACTAATTACACTAAGATTTATATTACAATCTGCAAGAATAATTGATCCTGTTTTAAAGGATTTCCTGTAAAAGCACCATTTTACAAGGTGTTGACAGGAGATTGCAAATGCCGGTTTTGTTCAGCATCTAATACATCTCTGGTAAGACACAGCACTGATTTCAAGAATGGGCTTCTGGAATTTTGATTATATGTGAGGGATAGTATGAAATTTTGTGTGCTACGAATTAAAGGACAGGCCTATATCATGAATGCCTGAATGTATGTGCAATAAAACATCTTCAGCCTTAAATCATCTTCAACCTTTATCTGGGCCCTGATATTTTTAATGCCATGTTTCCTATAAAACAATGAAAGCTAAGAGCAAGGATAGGGATACACAAAAAGAATGAATTTTGCTTTAAATGTTCATTTCCCACCTATCTTCCTCTGAGGTGCAAAACTACTCACAGGGCAATGTTCTGGAGTTCTTTAAGAGGGTAGGAAAAGGCAAAGCAACACATTCTCAAGTATTAACTTTGTAGAGACAAATACCTCTTGTGCACGCTGAGGAAAGGCTGCAGGCACAAATGTTTAATGTCTCCTGCCTTTGACCAAGGAGGAGAAGGGAGACTCCTTTTCTCAGTGGGTTTCTGACCGAGCAGGGAGACCCTATGCAGCTGAGGGAAACTCTGCTGCTTCTGCCCTTTGTGAGACCCACAGCAGAGATCGTGGGATCCCCAGTAGCCCCAGCATTAGGAAAAAATCAAAAAGGGGAAACAAATGAGAGCATGTTTAACCCTCAACCCTGCCATGGTAAATAATGCCAACCCAAATGCCCAAAGACATGAGAGGGAGAAATTATTTAGCTGCTTAAACTGTTGTAAAGGCCCTAGATAATAAATGGAGGAATCGGAATTGCTCATTTATGAGCATAAATTCAATAGAGATGGCATTGCTGGAACTTGATAGGAAATATCTTGTGACTGAAACCTTTAAATCATGGGTTACAATCTCTTAAGAAATGTTTAGTGAACAGAAAGGAATGAGAAATGGCACACTATGATAAAAAAAAAGGGCATGATTCATTTACTAGTGACAAATGACAAAGAAATGATCTCATGGATTGATTTCCCACCTTGGAGGGTGTAAAATAGAGTACGAATTTCTGTCTGTGAGAGAGCAGCCATTTTTATGAAGGAACAGAGGACCAGCTCCTTCAGCTACTATCTATAATGTGGAAGAGGAAAAAGAAAGTCACATTTTGTGGGAGACGTTAATCCAAATGACATATGCTGGCAGCGTCCTGCTGCTACAGTGAATCACTACATAAGATTCTTAATTTTCTTGCTTAAAAAGGATTGCACCAGACACTAGAGAAACTCCAGACCAAACTTTTGCCTCAGCATAGTGGAGGAACCACAGTACTAAAAATTAGTAGTAAAAGCAATAAAGAAAAATGCTCATAACTTGATTACATTTGTTGAAGGCAAACAAAATGCAAATCAGTAGATTTAGCTGATACAATATCACAAAACAGAAAACAGTTCTGAACTAAGGCAGTTGAGGGGGGACTTAAATGATAATTGGAAAACAGCTAGGAATATTTTACAGGCTGCCTAATAAGCTATAACTAGGGAGAAATAAAGGTACGTTAATTTCAACAA
Organism: Clamator glandarius; assembly: GCA_033459285.1. NCBI lineage: Eukaryota > Metazoa > Chordata > Aves > Cuculiformes > Cuculidae > Clamator > Clamator glandarius. Next base: position 3,166,034 of record JAUNZM010000119.1, on the reverse strand, counting down.
AAACAACAGTATCCTGCCTGAGGAGGAGCAGTTAAAATAATAATCCCCTTCTTTGTGGATATGTAAGTAGAAAAATGGGGAAGCTGAGAGTGACACACTTAAGGGAAACTTCTGACTGGAAAAGCTGACTCAGCTCTTTCCATAGGATAACATAATAAACACTTCAGATAAGGCAAGATATTAAATACTTGAACCTAAGTCTTTCTTTGAACAGACCTTCCCTTCTCTGGGAAGAGTAGACTGGTCATCTACCAGTGCTATTGGGAAAAACAAAAACGCTTTGTCACTAACAGCATAGAAAGGTCTTAAGGATATTTATAGATACAATTCAGGGGTGTTATAGCCCTGTCATGTGACTGTATGATATCTTCCTCACCAGTGATATTTTGGGAGAATGAAAAATTACAGCGAAACCTTTGAAAATGTGCAACTTCCCTCCAGGAAACTGAGAGAGGCTGAGAGCCGGGCGTGAAAGTTGGCCTGGCCGCTGGGGGAGACCCCAGGAAGGAGGGGAGGAAGCTAGGGTGGTAAAACTGTTAGCATTTCCATGGGTACAGGCGGTCGTAAGTCTGTTGGGCCTTAGTCACAAGCAAAATAATAGAATCTGGGAGAGTGGGACTCGACTGTTAGCACTTTGGAAGTAATGAGTGTCAACAGACTGATAGAAAAATAATTCCCATCAAGCTAACCTGAGAGAGTCTTAATATTGTTATAAGAGGTGGCTGATACAAATAATGTTTAGAGTATTGTATTTAGAGTCATAGAGCAATTTTTTCCCTTGGATGGTACTTGACACTTGTGTAGAAAGTGGAAGTGACACAAAAATCAGCACAGAACACTAAATATGGCCCACTTCAGGAGAACAGCAAGAAAAAGTATTTATAGCAAAGTGATATAAGTGTGGTCTCTGAGTATTGTTCTGTCCTGGTAATGTATCATCAGGCTCCTGGAAGGCAACCTCATGTCAGATGGCTCATCAGGCTTTCAGAAGGGGTGCTGTGAGTACAGAGATAAGTCAGTTCTGAAAAAGATCAGTTTGAAAATGATACCTTCAGTTTCTCTGTGCAGCTGCTCTTCCTTAGAAAAGCAGAGAATATCAGTGCCTTCTACCTATTGGTAAGGATAAATATGTTGAAAAATAGAAGAATATAACAGAGGTTATAAAAGCAGTATGTGGATAGGGAGCTGCAAATGTCAACCTTATAGAAACAGTTAGGTATCTCTAAGGGCTACTCATGAATAAGGAACTAATTTTCACATATCATCTTCATGTTTGGGGAATTCATAATTTTTCAGATCTCTTTTTTGCCAATGTTTCTGAGTGGTTATTACAGACAAGGTTAGTTCTTGCAGCAGGTCCTAGAAAAGAATGGCAAAACATGGAATAAGTGAACAGAATAATTAAGCAGTATTTAGTCTTCCTGTCTCCTACGCACGCACTGTACTAACTAATACTTAAGGCAGCAATTTCTGACTGTAAGAACAGGAGCTTGAGATGAGTTAAGTTCTCGTATCTTAAATAAGATTGAAGTATGCTCAAAAATTTCTTTAAAGTGATGTTAATTCAATAGCACGTTCACTCCAGTAATGTTAGACTGCATGGATACGTGACATTTGTTTAGTGAGTTTCCTCAGGAGAGCCACAGGCAATGGTTTAGGGCATGTCTGTACTTTTAGAATGAGGAATGCCAGGAGAAGGAAGTTTTGGACATCTTTGTTAGGCAAACATGCACATTACTATATTTAGTGATGTCCCTTCTTGACAACAGCACACACATTCCGTTTACAGCAAGTAGAACAAGTTTTCTTCTTACTTTTGAAAAGTTTCCTCCACCATCTCTGGTCTATCAACAAATTCTATCTTTATTGGCCAAATTAATTAGTAAATCTTGTTTTTGAATGGAATACATCTGGTGGCAATGAAGTGTCATACTGGAAGAGCAGGAGTCGGATGTTCTATACAAAAAGTGCCAAGATTGCACAGAGAAGAGCAATAGTTACCTGAATTTCCTCTATGACATACCTTGTCTTAGGGCCTCCCTTCAGAGAAGAAAGGGAAATAATTATCTTTATTTTCTTAGTTATGATGCTAGTTCAGTGCAGGTTCAGCTGAAGTCTGGTTTTCAGCAGGTTCAAAGTACTAATCAAATTCTAATCCTTCAGTGCTCCAATTCAGTCTCACTGAGATGATGGAACTGGAGTAATGCACCTCCCTTTCACCAGGCTGTGCTTGAAAAGCAAATGCATTAGAACAGTCTGCTGACTTGCTTGTGAAAATGAATTTCTGATTTGTTATTCCATTTTGTCTCGCCTAATTTTTTACGGGACACTATTAGCTTCCGACTACCATCCTTTCTGCGTTTACTATAAACAGAGAATCTGATTTTCAAGAAAAACACTCTGAGTGGGAGAAATACACGTGGCACCTGCAATGTCTCAGCACATTTTCTGGGTTCAAAACAGAATACTTTTGTCTATGAATGACACGTTTCACTGAGTTCCTGCCCTGGGAGAGCTACTAGGAGGTGTAATCTCCTCTCCCTTTGGATGAAGGTCAGTATGATCTCTTTTTCTACTGTGTGAGGGAGTCTATCCTGCCAGGATGTCCTGCTAGGCTGCCCTCAAGTGAGATGGTCTCATGGCAAAGCTGTGCAGCAGTGTTGGCTACAAGACTGAGTAAATGTTCCTATTTTGAGAGTGATTCTGTCAAGTGCGTGTCTGAAGTCTCAAGTCTAACAGGCAAGAGGAGAGTTACATGCTTGTTCTTCCCTTAGGATGTTTAGGCACATTCCCCAGGGCATACTTCATGCTTTGGGATGTGTTATCACCTCTACTGCGTGGTCTGCTTCACGTAGTCCTTGTGGCTTCTGTATGTCCCTCCCACTCCTTGTCTGCATGCTACTATGGGTCCTTTGAACCTTGAGACTGATTCATGATTCAGAACTGGGATGGAAAATGAAGGAACACAGATTTATCATTGAGACCTTGCAAGCTAAGAAGCCTAAGAATTATTATCATCACAATGCTTGAAAACTGTAAGTACAGTTCTACTAAAAGACAGTCCTGAGAAATGCCACTCTCCTAAACTTGATACTGGCTTTCCTATGGGCCAACACCTCTGGAGAGGCACCAAGTCTCCCCTCATGTCTCCCCAGACAGCCTTTGCCCTGGTGTACTGGGCAGCCCTTTCAGGGCAGCTTTTCCTCCTACATGTGTCCTCTGACTTGTTGTTGTGACCAAGATGATGGAGACCAGCACTTTGCCCAGCAGATCAACTCAGAGCTGATGACTCTCTGGAAGACTTATTGAGGTATTTTTATGCACTCCCTGAGCCCAGCTGTACTGGCAAACTCTGCATCATTAGTGTTGTTGTATGGCACATGAGACAGACACAAATACTACCTGAAATGGAAGATGTAGCCTACAGCTCAGTTCAACTACTTGGGCATACACCTGCCTATCCCATTCCTGACCAAGGATCATTAGAGAAATTTGTGACTTGCCTGTTTAAATACTGTGAAGTTGGATATTTTCTTCTACTAAAGAAATGGCATTGGTTTGCATCCTATTTGAAAAAAGCACAGCACAAACTTTGCAATACAATTGTGCTTTCCCCTTGCTTCTTGAGTTAATAAATGTTAAAGTGCTATGACTGTAATATCCCTTTAAAGTAGTAACATTTTCCCTGTTTAAGTGATGTCATTTTCCTTCATGGTTTATCCTATTCACTCCTCTGGGGTAAATCTTAAGTATTAAAGAAAATTCTGCTGTTTGTTTATGAACAGGAAAGTAACATAACAGCCCTTCTTTCTACCCTCAATTGCAGTGACCATCTGGAGATTTCCCTGTTCAACTTTGGATGAACTTCAGCTGAAATACAAGAGCCAGTTTGGCTCCATACAAGCTGTTCCAAGCCTCATTGTTGCTATTTGCAGTTTGTCTTAGTGGCAAAGCTGCATTTGGCCTATTGAAGGTTTAGTTCTAGTGATTCAGCGTGTTTCCATTGTTCACAATTTAGAGGAGATCATTCAGGCTCTTGTGTTTGAAGCACTATGGATACAAAGCAAAAAGGGAACTCTTGTTCACAATTCAGGAGTGGGGTTTTGTTGTTGTTTTTAGGTAGGGGGTTGGATACATGCACAATAGATGCAAGTCCTTTTGAGAAGCAGGTTCTTTTCTTGAGATCCTTGCACGGTTGTTTATTGCAATGGTGCTCTGTTTGCTTATAGTCTTCAAAGCAAGCCAGTTATGGAATAGTGTAAGGACGAAGACCCCCAGTTTTGGTTAAGGGTGGCTGCAGCTTCTCAGTCTGTATCTAGGTTTTGCCAACAGGCTGTGCATCGTCAGGGTTCATAAGGCCACAGGTGACACTTAGAGACCGTACAGGAGAAACTGGATTTTATTGTCCTCTAAGTCCATTGGCAACAAAAGCTTGGAAATTATTTGCAGTGTGATTAAAGCTATGGTGATAAGTAGGGTTATTTGAAAGGCACATTATTTTGGTTTTGATTACCTAAAGCTGGGAGTTACTGTCAAAACTGTACCCTCTATAGGAAAAATTGGCAAACAACAATAATTTGAATAGCAGTAATGAGGAGTGCAGGGTCACAGATCTAAAGTCTTAGTAATTAGCTCTTAGTTCATACCAGAAACGCTTATCCATTGACAGCAATGGAGACAGAGAAAGCTCTGAGTGCACTGGTTAATCATAAACTGGCTTTGAGCTATCGGTGTGGTGTAATGTGGCTGAGTAAAAAATAAATGTGATTTCAGAGTGTTCTGGGGAGGAATTTTTTGAGACTGATGAGGAAATATTAATGCTGTTGCACTTGTAAAACTGTACCTGGAGTTGTCTTTACAATATTCATTACCCATGCTGGAAGAGAGGTGAGTTCAGCTGGAGCAGATGCAGTGAACACCTACAGGGATTAGTACTGGGCAGTCTTAATATACAGGAGTAAACTGGAAAAGCTTGACTTATTTGCCCTAGCAGAATAAAATGCAACTGTGCTTTATAAGTACAAGAGTCAATTAAACACAAGGACTGAGAAGGCATATTTAAACAAAAGAATAATATTGCCTTGAGCAAATAGTTGTGTGTGGTTTGGCTGTGATCAAAGTTTACAACAAAAGGTTCTGGAATACTAATGGGAGACAGAAACCAAAATACTCTTTAGATATGTTTTAATGGATTTATGGAGATGAATGTATGAAATAGTTGCCTATAAAGAGAAAGCAAGAGAAATACTTCCGCTTCTTCATTGCGTGTCCTTTCTCTCTTCAGTTTTCCTCTTCTAAGTTTCTGGCTTCTCAAGTTAGTTACCAGTTCCTATGACACTTAATCCTCCCCCTCTTCCTTGTGTTCTCTGCCTCCTGGTGTTTCACAGCTTGCCTGGACAACCTTTCTGTGCTTCTCTGTGCCTCTTCTGAAGCTGAAATGTTCCCTCTTGAGTGGCAGAACAAGTGTTTAGTGCTTTTACTCCATACACTGCAGTGCAGGACCTTGCATTCCTGTTGAGATTAGTGTTGGCAAGTAGCAGTTACAACCCAGCAGCTGTTCTAGTTCACAGCACAGTGGTAGCAGGTGCCCAGCTGCTGCCAGCAGTACTCACCAGCTCCACTCCTGCCCCCTTATCACAGTACCTGTCATACCCACCTGCAGCCTTTCAGCCAACCTTTCCTCTGCCTTGTAACTCCAAGCCCTTTTTCTCTCTCACCACTACGCATCTTTCTAGAGGAGTCTCTATTGCCCCCGTTTGTCCAGGCTGGCACGAGTGACAGCAACCTGTCCCTCAAACACCATTAGCAGTGTGGTGAGGCAGGCCACACAAATCTGTTCACCAGCCACCACAGTGATATGCAAAAACTGTCCCTCTAGCTTAACAAATTTCAGTTCCCAGAAGTCCATTTCACCACAAGTGCTGCAGCATCTTCTTGTAACCCTCAACAGCGATTACACTGTTATTGTATGGGTATCAGACCACAGCCCAGGCTATAAATCTTCATGTGGGACTGGGCAAAGCCACCTGGCTGGGTTCCTGCTGCTTTCTCTGAATGCCCAGCACTGTTGAGCTGAAGACACCTTTTATCATTGTTCACCAGTGAGCACGGGAGGATGCCCATGCTGGGTGGGAAACACAACTTTCTTCTGTTTAAAAAAACCAGTTAGCTTGGAATCCCTTAATTGCACCTGGACATGAGTCAAGCAAAGGTGTGGTTAGCTAATTAACACGATGGTGAGTGGTTTTCATTTCCTGCCTCTAACATTCCTGTAACTGGATACCTTCCTCTTTAGTTGAGAGACATACTGAAAAATAACAAACTTAAATAACACGGTTTTTGCTCCTCTGAGTTTTTTTTATTTCCCTAACACTTTAACATGAAATATAAACCTAGAAGTGTTTTTAGACACATTCTGCACACCTCTTCATCCTTTTTCAGCTGCCCATCTCCTATATGTGTGTTCAGTGGTATCATGCTTAGTATTCTGGGGGGCAGAGGTGAAGCCCCAATACAGCTTTCCAGACAGATTGGTTCCTAGGTGAATCAAAAAAGCAATGGAGAAGTGACCAACGCTGTGTAAGGGGAAGCTACAATGAAGCCACAGGAACTACTGAGTGCCCAATGCCTGAAAACAGAAATGCAGGAACAAAGTAGCAGCAGCCAGGTTAAATTTTGCTTTGAATTTCTCCTTACTATGAGTCTGTTAAGGAGGGTGAGGGAAAACCACATAAACTACAACATAAGATTGCAGTTGTATTTTAAACATCTTACAGCAAAAGCTCTTACTAATTTTCTTTCAAAAATAACTCTTCCACTATACAATGTCCTTACAGTTTCTCATTACCTGAAGAAAAAATTTTGTGCCCCTAAACATTTCAGCAGATTGCTTGTTTGCTGAAGCTCTAGCTTGTTTCCTTCAGGAAAGACTGAAATTATCTGGGCTTACTGTGTGCTAAGGTCACACCTAACCCCTGCTGTGGCTCCACTGCAATGCCATAAAACTTGCAACTCTAGCATTTCAATGAATTGTTTTTTAAGGCAGCCGTACAAAAGGTTTGTATAGGCAGTGCTCCCCCCCATTTTTATACCACCAGACCTGAAATCCCTCTACTTCTGTAGCAAGGGGTTTTGAGAGTCTAATTATCCATCATAAAACTTTACTTCTTCTAACTCTGGAGCCACAACTTGGCACTGGCAGCAGCTGCACAAAGTTCTGCTCAGTTGCTCCTCACAATCGCTATGTCTACAGGTAAGCCAGGGTGCTAAGCTACTTCAGAAACTGCTGAGACGCCCCAAGTCAACTACTTTGAAATGGTTTTCTAACATAAAGACAACAAAAGTCTCTTAATTATCCTTTTGCAAAATCTAAGGAACTCTTGCTTACATCCAGTTGTTCAATCATACCGGTTCCCAAGCTTTCACTTCTCTTTTGGTGAAATTCCAGCATTAGATAGGGGAAGGCATCAGAAAGAACATCAGGTATAGAGTCTCAAAAATGCTTAAAAAAAACAGAAAAAAAACCCCAGTGCATGTGTAAGAAGAGTTCTCCTTCACCTACCCCTCCTCTAGCGGCTTAGGAAACACGATGTGGGGATCTTTGCCTTGATCCATTTTTTCCATCAGAGTTGTCTTAACATTAGGGGAAGTTTTAAGACAAAGGTTACCAAGCATAAATAGGCATTTCCTCTCCACAGTCAGGATTTTATCTCAAACTCTGGGCAAAAGACATTGATGTTTATTTTCAGAAAGGGCAAGTGGTAGGTCCAGGTTTGGGATCGAACTGCAAATCAAAGGGCAGGTATTACAAGTATATATCCAGGTATTCCAACCTGGAAAAAGGATAACCTCACTGAGAGCTCTGGTCTGCAAGCTGTAAGCTGCTGTAAGACAAGATGCACACAGTGACAGTACGATTAGAGCATACCTAAATAATGGGACAAGACAACAGTGAAAATAATCTGTTGGGACCCACACTTCATCATCACTCACTAACAGAAAGCCAGTTCCCCAAGACTGTTCTATGAAAAATAGTGAGATGGCATCAGACTAGAAACAAGGTGTTCCTCGATTTTTAACATGTAAAATAAAAGATTAATTTTACTTTTTAAATTTTAGTCATCTGGGATTTTTAATCATGCACCATTTTAATTCTGTGGGAAAGGTACTGGAATAGCTCACCTTGGGGCGTGAAAAATTCACCAATTCATTTGCAATTTTTAGATATAAGGTAATTTTTTTCTTTATATAGAGGTGACATTACAGTCTCAAACAAGACTTAATCAGGAAGATCCTGTATGTTATCACATCAGACTACATCTCTGTCATTTTCCCCATCCTACATTTTTTCCATCTGTGTATGTTATAGATTACAACTGAAAGTGTATCCAATGCAAAACCAAATCCACAAACTTAATCCTTCACACTTTATCAACTTAAAAAAATGGAAAATACAGCATTCACAACAGGCCCTTAGTTGTTAAGTAGGTCATCTGGTCTACCAACATTATGGTTTGGAAATTTGTTTCAAATTACTATTGTGTTGACTGACTGTCCATGAAGGAATAGGTAGCATTACTCTTATGGGGAGTTACACTGAAGATAATTTCTTTTCTAGCAAGTGTTCATTTTAGGTGCTGATTATAAAGAACTTGTTATATAGAAGGAAGAAGATAATTACTCAAGGACTACCAGGCTTCTTTCCCCAGAAGAAATCTGGATTTCGTCATTCTTACAATGGATGTGACCAAAGTAATCTTCATGATTTGTAAACCTAGAGGTTATTTCACCTCCTGCATGAGTTTGCTACAAGTAGGAAATTTTTTTTTAAATTTTTTTTTTCCTATGTGAACTCTCTATATGTTATTTCTTTATTCACTTTTGTATCTACCTATTAGTGAACAGATCTTTGACACCTTTATTCCATTACAGCTTGTCTGGTTGCTGCCATTAAAAGTCTATGCTCCACAAGGAAACCAACTCCAGCAACCATGCAATTTTCACAGCAAAGTTCAGATTCTTTTGTGGACCAGATATCTTGAACATCCTTCGTGAATGGAAATAAGCAGCTCCACATAAGACACATAATTTCAACTTGAGTGTTTTTAATACCAGTTAAAAATGGTTCCTAATAATGCAGACATGTTTACTTAATATTACATTTTGCCTTAATTACACAGTAATGAGCTGTCATGATTCCATCCTGCATTATTGAATATGGTCTTGTTAAAATGGATTATTATATCTGCAAAAGAAAATTAACTGCAGGAATATATTTTTATACCACTCCACAGCTTCTTGCATGTTATGAAAAAGAAGAGGATTTCTGATGCTGAAAGACACCTTGATCAAGCCTCTTCTTCTAGCTGGATTATTGGAAATTTTACTTGTTTTTCAAACCATTTGGCTACAGTGAGAAGCTGCTTCTCCTGGAATGAACGTCCAATGAACTGAAGCCCAACTGGCAAGCCTCTCTCTGAAAGAGCTGTAGGAACATTTATGGCTGGCAGTCCTGAAAGAAAAAAAGATACATGTGCAAAGATGTACTATTAAAACCAAATCCAGTTGGAGTCATTTCTGTATCAGAAAAATGAGAATCAGAAAAAAAATTATGTAGAGGAAAAAGACTACTTAGAATAATTCAAGTCAATGAACTAAGGATACTGCTAAGTGATCACAAGAAATTAATTAGAGTGATTTTTTAAAGACAGCATCCTCTGAAAACATAATCAACTCTCCTTAGAAAGATATTTCAGTCTCTGGAACTTGAATGGATTCATCTTATCTGCAGCCTGCACTCAGATTCAAGGTGTTCCACATTAAAATCAAGACTTGAATTTTAAAGCATTTAATAAACAAATTATCTTACACTGTAAGAAGTACAACACAGGGGTGAAATATCTTGATTCTACAGAAGAGGTAAATAGCTGAAGGGAATGGCAGGGGAAAATATAACTGAATTCCTGTCCCTACACACCAGCCATGTTTGCAGCTTGTGTTAGGATGTCATCTTGTGTGCTGCGAGTTCTGTTGTCTTCTTTGATGAATTCCATATATGGCACTGCATCACTCAGAGTGGTAGGAGTGAGTAAAATATCAACACCACTCCTGAAAACTTTCACAAAGTCACTGGCAATGAGACGTCTGACTTTCTGGGCCTTGATAAAGTAATTCTCATAGTTCCTAGAAAGAAATATAGACGTAAGGATTTCTTAGTTACCATACAAAAGACAAGCACAATATTCCTTTCGGTTAAAAACCAAGCATTGGTATTTGAGTTTTTGAAATACCAGAAGCTTAGTCATCAAACATGGGGTTTATTCACTTATAGCAATGAAGCTGTCGGAGAAGGAAGAGATGAGGGCATACTGCTGAAGAAACATGGAGGGAAAACAGAACCCTAGTTTACAGTAATTAACTAAAAATTAAAACAACATTTTCATTATGAAGCTAAACTGTGTATCGAATTTCACTGCAGGGCAGCACACCAAAGCCTAGAAACAATAAGGACTAAGCAGGCCTGGAAAATGGACATTAATCATTTAGGATTCCATCCAGAAAGATATACAAAGCATGTGAAAAAGTCCCATCATCTATGGTGGACTCCAAATGGGCTTAAAACTCTATGTGTTTGTAGTACATTTTATCTCTCCCTAACCCTTTTTTCTCATCTAAACATGTGGTCTATGGATTTCTAAACTGCCTTTACACAACTCTGAAGAAGAGACAATTGCATCAGCTTTATCTCCATAGCTCCTTTTAACTTCATATGCAGAACTGCTAAATGTGGAATACTTACATTCAGAGTTCAGTTTCAAAAGTAATTGCCATCTAAAACCACAGCTATTAAAAAAAGGCAGGCAAGCGGGATATAAACCACTGCTACATGCCAGAGTGTTTGCACATAAAACAACTGAAACTACCCAAAAGCCATTTTGACAGAGTAATCTAAAGATTAAGTTTCTGAAAAACTTCAATGAAAATTATTATAACCAATAATAGACTTTATAATAGACAAGAAATTGTACCATGAGAATTAGCCCTTTCCCTACAATCATTCCTGAAATCATTCTAGCTGTTAACTTCAGAAAGCCCCTAAGCACCACATCTACTCACCTTTTAAATACATGCAAGGATGGTGACTCAACCACTTCCTTGGGCAGCCTGTTCCAATTCTTAACAACCCTCTTGGTGAATAAATTTATCCTAAACCTCCCCTGGCACAACTTGAGACCATTTCCTCCCATCCCATCGCTTGTTACTTGGGAGAAGAGACCAACATCCACCTTGCTACAATCTCCTTTCTGGTAGCTGTAGACAGTGGTAAGGTCTCCCCTCAGCGTCCTCTTCTCCAGGCTAAACAGTCCCTGTTCCCTCAGCCACTCCTCAGGAGACTTGTGCTCCGGCCCCTTCACCAGCTCCACTGTCCTTCTCTAGACATGTTTCAGCACCTCAATGTCTTTCTTGTAGTGAGGGGCCCAAAACTGAACACAGTATTTGAGGTATAGACTCACCAGCACTGAGTACAGGGGCACGATCACTTCCTGCTAGCCACATCAGCTCTGATACAAGCCATAATACTATTGGCCTTCTTGGCCACGTGGGAACAGAGCTGGCTTGTATTCAGTCAGCTGTTCACCAGCATCCCAGGTCCTTTTCCGCTGGGCAGCTTTCCAGCCACTCTTCCCCAAGCCTGCAGTGTTGCATGCGATTGTTGGGGCCAGTTGCAGGACTCGAGACTTGACCTTGTTGAACCCCACACAGCTGGCCTCTGATCATTTCTCCAGCCTGTCCAGCTCCCTCTGGCAAGCCTCCCTTCCCTCTGGCAGATCAACACTCCTGCCTAACTTGATGTCACCTGCAAACTTACTGAGGGTGCCCTTGATCCCCTCGTTCAGATCACTGAAATTAAACACTACCTTGTGAACAATCACGTAGTTATTTTGCAGGTTTCAAAAGCAAGATGAAAAAAATCTGTAAGATGCAACATTTGCAAGAGACCTAGATGTTTTTTCTCTACTATTTATTGTAAGAACATATTCTTAACCTTGGGTTCTGTTCTTCAAAAGTAATTTACAGTGAACAGGAACAGCACTCATGCTCATTCCTAGTGGAAGTCAATTGTATATTCCTTCACAGAAGAGTGAACTACATGAATTTTAAAGCAGCCTTACTCAAGCTGATCTGGGCACTTGTAACCAGAAGGAGCACACTTGGCAGGAATATCAGCATTCCATAAAAGCAAGTTGCTACACACTGACTGACAACAGTCCTGCTTCTGAGAGCCACTAGGAGTCATGTCTGATGAATACTCTTGCTGACAGAGCTCTTTCTGTAGTGCACTTGCTTTGAGACTGATTACATGACTAATACTTCTGTTAGTATCTGAACAAATTAAGACAGAGAAACCCAGCACTTTTACCAAAATAAATTAGGACTGTTAGATAATGATTGAAAAAACAACAAGAGAAGTCAAGTTTATCCAGGCACCAGCTTCTCTACATGAGCTGTACAAAACCCTGTTTCCTGGAAAGACATCAGTTCGGTACCTTTGCCAGTGCCTTCCTTTCGCTGTACACTGAGGCAAAGAGCTATAGTTAATTTAATTGCCGTATCTTTTGGCTTACTCTAGAAGACCTCACTAGAACATACCAGCAGTTTTCCCATGCAGTTTTAATGAGATTAAGAGCCGCAGAACTTCTTACGCTATGATAGTAATGGCTTCAGTATGATTTCAATGTCATATCACAGGATAGATCATTTCTTATCTTAACTAATGGGTGTCAGAAATACTCTGGTAGGGGGAAAAAAAATAAAAATCACTGAGTTGTTTTACTTAACTAAGAAGGCTTACTGGAAGGCTAAGGGAAAACATTTTCATTAATTATTGACAGTTTACTAGGTATTATATAGATAAAGCAATAACAACAATACAAGTACCTATTAGTGTGAGGATGAATTTTTTTCCATGTCATGATGAGCAATTAATCAACATTTGCTGAAATAATTAGCAAATTTGAGTTTCAAGATGTTCCACTTACTGTTTCAACAAGAAATAGTTTCCCGATAGAATTCTTCCTCTTACAACATCATTAAACCCTTCTCGGCGTGTTGCAGCGTACATACTTTCTGTGGACTTGTTCATGTCAGAGCGGTGTCCTGAAAAGAAAAACCAATTTGGAAATTAATAGTTTTTGTAATCCTTAAGACTTAACAACATATGGTAATATTATACATAGTAATACAATAGCCACTGTTTTCTGCAGTCTGACATGGTACTGTTCAGGATTAATAACAAAGTATATGCCGGTCTTATTACAGAAATATTAAATAGATTTTAAGTCCAGACACATCTGTGTCCAGAAGTGAAACGTATTAAAATATGCATTCATTTACTTATTTTTATTTGGACAGGGGTTTTACTCTATTCCATCTTGGAGAAATAACACTAGACTTTCAACCATGAAAAGCATTACCATGAAAAGCATTATCTATCAAAACTAATAACTTTTAATGGCATCCAGCTATGTTTCTACTGTCTGAGAAGAAAAGTTTTTTCAAAGGCCTTACCGTATTCCAGTCCATCAAATCTGGCCATATTTGATGCCACTTCTGCTGTGCACAGCACATGATAGCAGACAATTGAGTAACGAGTGTGCGGTAGACTCACTTCCATTACTTTAGCACCTGCATTCTTAAAGAGGTCAGCAGCCTTTGACCAGAGAGCCAGAATTTCACTAGAGAGCCCTGGTGCATGATATTCCTTTGAGAAAAACAAGAAGGGGCATGATTTTACACATTGGTTTACTTCTAATGGCAAGCAAAATGCAAATACTCTTTGCTAAAAATACACTGAAGCTATTACTTCACCACGATATGACTTAAAGTACTTATTAAAGCATCTGGCATCTACTAAATATTATACAATCAAGTAGTATTAAATTAACAGCATTCAGTCTTCTTATGAACATTATGTTCATCCCAGTAGGATCAACCCACATACCACAGACCATGGAATTTCAACAGTTTCTTCTGAAGGAGAAATTACCCAGTTATCCACTTATCTGCCTATTCATGGAGACTATACTGCACTGCTCTGCAGTTTCTGGATAGAAACTCAAAACTCTAATACTAGGGCTACTGTGAGTGGGAAAGATAAAAGGAAATTAGGGGCACAGCACATCAGTGGGATCTGGCATGAAATAAACAAAACACCCCACCAAATTAAAACCACAATCAAGGGGCTGTGAGAAGACTTAGAAAAGCTCAGTTCCCGTTAAAGAGCTAAGTTAAATATATCCTATTAAAGTTCTCTATTTTTGAAGATACTTGCTTTAGTTCTAACCCACAATATTAGGGCCATAGTACTGTGTGATTTCTGAGTAGTTGTTACCTCATGTTTAATATACATATGTATCTGTTTAGGATGATCTGTAGCAGTGGAAAACAACTGTCCAACCGAATAATCAACCAATACCACTAATCTATCCAAATCTAAACAGCATACAGCCAATTAATTTTCTAGTAATATATTTTTAGCATTTTGCAGATCCTGAATATTTAATTCACCAGTGGACGTCTCTCTTTACCAAATTAAATCATTCAGTACACCTTTTCTAGCACACAGTCAAATACTGAGAAACAAATCAATAAATGTTATTCATGTTGTCTCTTTGAAGGCAGCCTTTGCTAAATTATAATAGGCAATTAAAAATATGCTGAAGTTCCAAATGCTCTGCTTATGTCCTTATAGTTACAAACACAATTTAATTGTATGCATCAGAAGCCACATCACAGTGTCTTTCAATCCCTATTAGGGCCCTGCAAATCACAGCTCCTTGTGCCTTTAAAAATTCTGCTTTGTTTTACCACAGTGCCATTTAGACAAGTATCTCAAAGCACTGCAAAACCAGCACTAACCTCATTGCACAAGAAGGCACTTAGAGCGACTTTTTTGTGGTTAAGACAGGTGACTGACAAAAAAGCAACAGGGAGAATCAAGAACTGAAGTTCCCTATTGCTTTTGGAACTTCCCAACACTGCTGCCCACAATGATGACAAAATGTTTCAGCTGAAGCATTAACATGTGCTCACCCCGAACCGCCTGCACAGGCAACAGAGCACATACTGCTCTTTTCCAGGAGCTGGTCATACTGTCTTCACTGTTATAAACTAAGAGAGAATGGGAGGTAGTGGGCAAGAAATAAGTTTTTTGGTTTTTGTTAGGTGTCCTATTTGCTGCTCCTGCCCACAATTATTGATTGCATTTAAATGTTACCTTTGGAATTCCTATTGAGAGCTTGCTGACATCAGTCAAATCGGGAAGTTCAAATGGCTTAAAGTTATCCTGAACAGTGGTAGAGTCTTTAGGATCGTGTCCAGCAACTGAACCTGAAATATGACATGACATACAAAGAACAGGAAAATGTACACAGGGTAGCCAGAATTCAATTCATTTTGAGACAATATTGTAGACAAAGATGTATTGTAGACAAAGACATAAAAAGTTACAATACCTAACACAACTGCTGCATCATCCACACATCTGGTTAGGATTCCTGGTACATCCATGGAGTTCACTAGAGGAATGAGACCATGGCGAGAGATCAGTCCATATGTTGGCTTTAAACCTACTACACCACAGTGAGCAGCAGGGTTTCTGGTAGATCCTCCTGTGTCTGACCCTAAGGCTCTATGGTTTCAAAAAGATTATCATTAGTAAAATAATTCAGAACATTTCCAAATAATAAGAATGCATGGCTTTAAGATGCATGGTTTTAAAAACATGTGAATTCTCCCAGGTCAGAAGTCATAATCACACAGACTAAATTTCAGTCTGCTCCCTATGGCTAATATTTGTTATCTATTCTCTTGTTTTTCTCATAGCCTTGTCATCAGGAAAGCCCAGGTCCCTCCACAAAGCAGAGGCAGACAGGCAGAATTTAGGCCATCTGAATATGGCTTGAATATCTACTTGTGTATTCTCAGTTTGTCTGTTCCAATTTTGTGGACTTCAAAAGATAGGTCTCATATGATTTAGTGTACAATCTTCAGACACTGGTATCTTCTTCATACAGTTGTCAATGCACTATGAAGCAGCATTTTCCAGTACATGAATAAATAGCAATACACTACACTTTTTACTCCTAATAACAGGGCACACTCTTCAAAGTCTAGGATGTTTTTTCTCTTGCCAAACATAGAAAGCACAGCATCAGAACACCCAGTTTAGAGTAGCTCAGGTACACTTTTAGAATATCGTACTGTGTTTTCTTTTTTTTTTTAAGTTGTATATTTTTTTGTTCTTTCACAGGTAAAACCTTGTTCTTTCTAAACTGAAATTTTTGTTTCAAAAACTGGAAAGGAATTTGAAATTCATATTGAAATGAAACCTGCTCTTCTCTTGGTTTTCATAATATCAACTCAAGCATTATTTAAAAATTTTTTTTCATCCAAATCCTTGCCAAAAATACAGTTCACAAGAACACGCAGTTTTATTGAAGCAGGAATGTGACTTTTCCCATAGGCATTTGTTTCTGATATTGCTGAATCAATTCAATTAACTTTGCTGAAGTGGAATTTTTTTCAAAGCTTTTGTGTTGACAACATCCTCAATTTTTTTACCATTTCTGTGCAGAAAAATCTCACGCTGAAAAGACAAAGCAGCATTCCTGATAGTTGAAAGAAACTAATACAGTGGATATATACAATAGGTTATAAGCAACAAAATAGCTAGACAAAGTATCTCCCTGATCTGACAAAGTGCTGAGCAGTGCAAAATGGGAGATCAGCACACCCAGCAACACAAAAGAAGGTGCCAGACTATGTAAGGATCAGGCCATTCTGGCTCGGGACAAGGACCAACGGTCCTTGGGAATGGCTGCACTGAGCTCAGCTTCAACAATATTAAAATGTTGAGTGTACTACATCCTAGTAAAAAGCAATGAGAAGAAGAGAGGTATGATTTAAATAAATCATAAGATAAATTATTGAGCTTTGTATATAAAGACAGTTTTTTTTAACAAAAGTTATGGTATCAATGTTAGCAAAAAAATATTTTAACAATAAAATAGATGCTTATAACAGTCTATGGGTAAACAGGGACACAGTAATTAAAGAGCATTCTTAAATGCTTTCCAGTTCAGAAGATAGTTTCAGTTGTGCTCTATTAAGTGTGCTGCATTATGTAGCTCTAAAAACTGCATAAAATGAAAGGTGTAAAGTTTCAAGGATCAGATTTCTTTTAACAGTTTTATGTGGAAGAGAGTATACAGACAACTGATTTATAAATAGTGTGTTGCTATTCCATGCAGATAATAATTGTTGCAAAAAAAAAAATCCAGCTTGTTTAAATTCCTTTAAAAAAAAAAAAAAGAAAATCCCAAAAACCCTAAAATTGTCTTCTAACTTTCTAAACCAGACAAGACTGTAAGATATCTGTGGTGAGCACTTGTGTATCCTTTTGTTAACTTAGGGATTTGAAAGCCTTTAGATCCAAATCTCATGTATTATTACAAAACCCTCCTATAAAAACAAGGAGGGAAGGAAAGATGACTACACTAGAAATCAAGGGATTAGAAATCAAGGGATCTCCTCCTCTGCTAAATTACATTCTTAGCGTGCCTTTGTGGAATACATTTACCGAAGAAGAGAATGTGCCACAAACCCCTCATTCATTTTAAGAGAGTATGTGGGAATAACAATAAAAATGTAATTCCTTCACTGCCATTATCATTTGTTTCACACAGCACAAAGCGGTCATATCAGTGCACTGAGTAACACACAAAATGAATAAGCCTGGATTTGTTCACATGGATTCACTCTGGCCTCATGATACAAATAAACCAGGGATGCTGAAATAAATTCCTGCATGTCAGTGCAAATAACCCTCCTACTTCAAACTAGATTATGAGAACGTTATAAAGTTAAAACTTTGTAATATATTTTGATACATTTAATAAAAAACAATTTTAAAAAGGCTCTTACGCAAAACATGTGAAAGATGACACAGCAGCCGCACTGCCTCCTGAGCTCCCTCCCGTTATCACCCAGTTAGACTCTTCATCCCCAGAATGGGATTTTGAGGCAGATTTTTCCTTGTACTGTTTTGAATAACTCCAAGGATTTCTGACTGGTCCAAATACCCCATCCGTACTCCCAGATCTACAACAGTCAGACAGGACAAATACAGACAGAAATGAAACACTGCGTTCAACTGTATTTCCTTCTTTATCCAATCCCTCACCCTTCATCCTAGCAAATTCAATTTCAACACAAAAAGACTACTCTATGCAAATCCTTGTGTAGTCAACTTTAACAATGTGAACCAGAACTGTAAAGTTTAAGACATTTATCCCTTTCTGACACAGAACCTGTACTGATGCCTCTTCCTAATTTTTGCTAAGGCTTCTGAAAAGAATGTAATTACAAAACCATAACACTGATTTAAGCTATGAAACAGTAAAGCTCCAAGTCTTCTTTATAATGAAGATCATCTGGTTTTCTAACCGTTCATTTCGAAAAGGCAAAAGAAGATAACCACAGTCTTGTGGAAACCCATGCTACTAGAGTGGTGAGGGAGGGGAGAACCCTGCAATAGCAGGAACACACACTTCTCCGTAAATAACTATTACTCACTCTCTAGCCCTCTCCTGAGACCAGTTTGCTGGTTTAGAGTGCTCAACTGGCTTCTCAGAAACTGGTTTCAGTCAGCTTGTGGTCCCCTAAGCGTGAGCTGCCACCAGGTTTGGGGGCTGTGAGGTACTTTCCTCCTTCCTCTCCACCTCCACCCCAGATTTCCTCTGACTCCAGGGTGCACATGTTATCAGCCAAATCATCAGACACAGTGGGCAGTTGACATAGCAGTTGAAAACTAACCTTACTGAGACATCATTACTTTTGAACTGGATAAGCTCCCTGATCAAACTCATGATGTGACCACGTTCCTGCTAGCATAAGAGATGACGCAAATACACAGACCAGAGATGAGAAGCCAGTGGTGGGATAAGCTTTTTCAGGAGTATCCTGTACTTTAATGAGCTTAGACCAGTTGTAATACTGCATAATCATTTTTTTCCACGATTTCTCTCTGCTCTTCCTCTCAAGAGTCTCTTTTTGACACAGAAATTACTTTGTTCAAAACAATACAGTAAAAATAATTCCACCCATGTTCATTTCCAATCAAATCTCTGTTTTGGTTTAGGTAAAACAAAACCAAAACCAAATCACATATTTTAAATATATATGTGGTTAGGCACTTTGAAAGCAATTCTAAATCTTTAGGTACGACAGTGTTTTTAATATTGTACATCTTCATGTATGTACTATTTAATTGACTAGAGACAGTCAACAACTGATCAGGTTGCATATTGAATGCAAAAAACTACACCATGTTATCTCCACCTGAACTACACTGACCAGTATCAAGTCCTTTTTTGGCAGAATAACTGCAAAATGCATGAATATGTGCACAGTCTAGAGGGCTGACAGCAAAAAGAACATATGGATATTTGGTCTGTAAAATGAAAGAAAATAAACAAGCAGCAAAGGGCAGAGTGAAGCTGACTAGTCATAGGTAATTAACTTTCCAGACCCAGTAGCTGCAGTCACAGAGACTCCCATCCCTAATGGTCTAATGCTGTTCCCTGCTATAGCTTGGCTGCCTTCACTGATTTGCTGAAAAATCAATTTGTGAGAGCATTTTCCAACATATTCCTGACAAAAAGTCACTGACGTTAACTTAGGCAATTTAAAGTGTTCCTCTAGATTATCCTATTTGCAGTAAATCAGGAACTACTCATACAAATTACTCCAGTGGCCGACAGGCAGAGACAATGACTGCCATCAGGGGCATAATAATTAGCTAAAGGCAATAAACACCAGCAAGGAGAGAGAAAAAGGCAGCTTAATTGCTAACACACTTCTGGATCTGGAAGAAGCCTGCTTGTCCTTGGCCTTCTGCAAAGGCTGTACCTACTTCCTCCCGCTCAAAATCAGATACAGTCAAACCCTATGTTCAGAAAACTCAGCATTTATATCATTGATACCACAGTATAAATGCTCAGAGAGAAATTCATGGGTTAGTATTCATTACTTTCTAACCTCACAGAAAGAGGAGTTAAGTATAACAGGTAGATCAGGACAGATAGTGTGCATTCTATTTAATGTGCAATCACATATTAAGAATAATAAACATTACTCACCCCATTGCAAATTCATCTAGGTTTGTTTTTCCTAAAAGCACAGCTCCCTGATCCAGTAATTTCTGAACTACCGTAGCATTGTAAGGAGAAATATAACCTGAAAACAATAAGAACAATTGAAGAGTGATTGGTGAGATACAGCTGCTTTTTAGAAGTAGCTATACTGAACACTTCGAAGCTGTCATTATTTGTGCACAAGAATTGACAGTTCACAGTGCCAAAATTTTGCCTCAAGATAACATGAGTACGTTCCAAAATTTAGCAAAAGTAAACCTATTTATAACCCAGTGATTCTGGATTAAAAATTCCTAAGTACTAGCTAAGTACTGCATTCAGCCAATTTGATGGAACTGTCTAAAACCAGAAGAAATGAGAAACAGCTCTTTAGAGGAAAGTGCTAAACTATCTTGAATTATCTCCCATTACCATGAGATAAAGGAGCACATGGTTAAGCACAAGCTGAAATACAAACTCGCTATCCTGTGATCAAACGTGTGAACCCTTGACCACTTAGACTTTACATAAAC
Organism: Clamator glandarius; assembly: GCA_033459285.1. Classification (NCBI taxonomy): domain Eukaryota; kingdom Metazoa; phylum Chordata; class Aves; order Cuculiformes; family Cuculidae; genus Clamator; species Clamator glandarius. Next base: position 3,145,306 of record JAUNZM010000119.1, on the reverse strand, counting down.
TAGGATGAGAATCATGACACTTAAATTTAAGATCCTTAGGTAGCAATTAACTCCTCTTGTGAATACTGACAGAGGTTTCTCCACTGTCAAAAGGAACAAAGTCAACATCCCTCCAAACACCCTCAGCCATAACACTGCAATCAATCACAATGGGTCTAAAAATGTCCTTAAAGGAAAAGCATCTCAGGTTATACAAAATGGCAAAGTTGTATTTCGTTTCTTCTGCTATTAAACCCCCCTATTAAATCAGATTAGGGTTCTGCTAATTTACTTGAGCTATCTTCCACAAAATTCTTTAGTTTTACTTTAAAGAGAGTAAAACAGATATAGGAAATGTTTTCTACATTTGCTTTTACTATGGAAAAATTCCAATGCCTTAAAAACGTCCAAGGCATATTAACAGAAACAATGAGCTTAGGAACTTCAAAAAAATTAAAAAAGCCTTACAGAACCCACCTGTACATCAGGAATATAGAGAAAAGAATTATTAATGCCTACTCTTCCTATAGCCATATGAAAAAGCTACTCAAGTCAATAGCTCTCAACAGAAGAAAGAAAAAAAAAAATCAAAATTGGATTTTGATAGACAAGACAGCAGCAAACAGTACTGACTTCTCTTGTGCAGACCTAAAAGTCACGTGAAGCAAAAAGTGAAATATAGAACAAATCTATTTTAACTGTATGCTATAATAAACATTGTGTCATTAAAGCCTGTCACTATATGAATAAAGGAGATAATGTGCTTACACAAGAAAAAGTTGCATCTATAATATCAGATGAGCTTGGCAGAAGAAATTAGATAAACAAGTTTTCTCAAATTAGTTCCCTTGCTTTTTGAAAGTATTTAGGTTTCTCAGAAACTCCACTCTATAAACTCTACAAAGAAAAGAAACAGCTCTGAAATGATATCTGATTTTACTTTAAAAGCTCTACTGTACCTTTTAGCATGTTTGATGCACATGTTGTCTCAATGCCAGCTGTATTAAAGTTGTCTTTTACTGAAATAGGAATTCCATCTAAAACACCCAGCGGCTGACCTGCATTAGGAATTATTGCAAAGACAACAGCAATTAAAGCAAAGTGTGCTATATGTATAGCCTTCTCATCAATCCCAATTTATTTTACATGTCCCTTCAGGTGTTTATTGGAAGGAAGAACACTATCCACTTAGCATTTGATGGTTTTAAGTTACATTTTTGAGAACCACCTTCCATTCTATCTCCAGTGCTGAGCATTCCGCTCGTCCCAGACTTCACCCTGTGGAGGAGAGCTCTGCAAATGTGTCTAAGCCCAGATGACAGACAGTTGCTTTTATATAGGTTAGGCATGCCAAAGGAGTGCTCATCTCTTCAAATGTGACCACGTAATGTGTATTTCAGCCATAGGTGCCTAAATCTACTCCATCCCTAGGCTGGGAGCCATAAATTGTCTTCCTGACACGCAGTAGGTATGATATAAAAAAATTACTGAAGCAAAGAAAGTCTTCCCTAAGTGATTGATTCATCTACCATCCAGTAAAAAAAAAAAAAAAAAAAAAAGCCTATGTCAGGAAACATTTCAGATGGCAATTCTCAAGCTGTCAGAGGACAAGTGTTACCCAGAAATGAAAAAAAAGATACAAAAATTCCCTTTTCTGTCTTCTGGGAAACATAAGGGAAAATGAAGAGGGTAAACCTCTAAATGCTGCAGATGACAGGATTTAGTGCTGCTCATCAACTCACAACTCCAGTTAACAAAGCCGCTCTTTATTTTCATTTGCTCTCTTAATTTAAAACCTGGTAAACTGAGCTAGATGTTTGTCCATGTCAGCCAATAGGCAAGCAAATGACCAGAGCATCTTCCTGAGCACAGTAACTGCTGTCTACCCAATTAAAATAAACTGCTGAGGGAAAGAAGAGGATAGGCAGCACTGCAATCCAAGAAGTGCAGAGCACAATTGATGTACAGTCCTTGCCTGGTTTGGTCTAGATTTTGCCTCTGTCTGTTTAACCAAATATGCTCCTATGCCAAGCACGCTCTTACAAGTGTGCGCCCACTGAAGCCACAACTGCAACCCTCATCCTGGAACAGCCCAGCCAGTAGCGCAGACACCTGGTTTGAGAAGAAAAGTTGCTTCCTCTAACGCAATGAGTTCCTCCCCAAGGGTTCTCTAAGGACCAATGCCAAGCGGGAGTGAACACACCTCTTCTGTATCTTTTCTCTGATTCTTCAGCTTGCTTCAAAGCGGTTTCTTCTGCTATCGTAATATATGCGTTAAGGAACTTGGTGCTTCTGATGAGAGCAAGACACCTCTGGCAGAGCTGGGTTGGGGTGACCTGTCCTTCCTTCAACGCTGCCGACACCTGCAAGCACACCCCTTCGTTAAGGCACCCCGCTGACAGCACCCGCTTTGGGGTGTGCAGGGCTCAAAGCGCCACCCCTGTCACTTCAAGAAGGAGCCCGTGGGAAGGGGTCACTGTGACTCCCCACCACCACCCCAGGGACACTGTGAGGGGACACTGTATGCAGTGCATGTTGCGACAGGATGAGGGGGAACAGCTTTAAATCGGAAAAGGGAAGACTTAGATTAGATGCGAGGGAGAAATTCTTCACTGTGAGGGTGGTGAGGCAGGGAACCTGTGGCTGCCCCATTCCTGGAGGTGTTCAAGGCCAGGCTGGATGGGGCCTTGGGAAGCCTGGTCAGCGGGAAGAGTCCCTGACCGTGGCAGGGGCTGGAACTGGATGGGCTTTGAGGTCCCTTCCAGCCGAAACCATTTTATGATTTGCCGACTTGTAAAGGCCCCTTCCAGCCCAAACCATTCCACGATTCAATGACCTACAAAGGTCCCTTCCAACCCAACCCACCGTATGATTCTATGAATTTGTTGCGATTTAGTTACCTTTCACAGGCTTAGGAAATGCCTTGGGCAGCCTGGTCAGCGGCAGGGTGGGGTTGGAACTGGATGGGCTTTGAGGTCTCTCCAGACCCGAACCATTCTGTGACTCTGTGATTCGGGGACACGGCGATCCCCCCGCTCCTCTTCTCTTCCCCCCTTCACTTCTCTTTCCGCCCCCCTTCTCTTCTCTCCCCTCACTCCCCTGCTCCTCTCCTCCCCGGCCCCCCCCCCCACCTCCCCGGGCTCGCGGGGGGGCGCGCGCCGCTCACCTCGCGCAGGGAGGCGCGCAGCATCGCTCCCCCCTCACCGTGCGCCCACCCCACCTCTCACGCGCCCCCCCCGGGCGCCGCCATCTTTCTCCGCAGCACCGAGCCGCCCCATTGGCGGGGCTCTGCCAAGAAGGAGGCCGCCCGTTGGCCGCGGGCGCTGTCCCCTCCCCGCCCCGTCCGGGTCGGCGGAGGGGTGGGGGCCCGGTCGGTGACCATGCTGTGGCGGCGGGTCCTGCGCGCGGGCGGGCGGGTCCCGTGCCGGGCGCTGCGGGTGTCAGCGCGCGCGCCCTCCGCCATGCCCGCCTGGGTCATCGACCGGTACGGCTGCAACGAGGCGCTGCGCTTCACCCGCGACATGGCGCTCCCCGCCATATGCTTCCCCAACGAGGTCGTCATTAAAGTTCACGCCGCCAGCCTGAACCCCATCGACCTCAGCATGAGAAGTAAGTGCCGCGCCCACCCGGGCGGCACCGACACGGGCCCCGGGGACTGCGGCTGGGGAGCTGCCTGGCGGAGAAGGACCCGCGGGTGATGCCTGAACGTGGGCCCGCGCTGTGCCCGGGGGGCCGAGGAGGCGTCCCGGTCCGTGTCAGAAACGGCGTGGCCAGCAAGGAGCGGGGAGTCTGCTGATGGGAATGGTTGGACTCGATGATACAGTGGGTCCTTTCCAACCTAGTGATTCTATGATTCTGTGAAGCGATTCTGCCCTGTACTCGGCGCTGGGGACACTGCACCTCGAATTCGGTGTTCGGTTTGGGGCTCCTCGTTACAAGAAGGACGTTGAGGTGCTGGAGCATGGCCAGAGAAGGGCAGTGAAGCTGGTGAAGGGTCTGGAGAACAAGTCTGATGAGGACCTGGGGTTGTTTAGCCTAGAGAGGAGGAGGCTGAGGGGAGAACTTATCACTGTCTACAGCTACCTGAAAAGAGGTTGTAGCGAGGTGGGTGTTGGTTTCTTCTTCCAAGTTAGAGGCAATAGGACAAGAAGAAATCGCCTCCAGTTGCACCAGGGTTGATTTAGATTAGACATCAGGAAGAAAATTCTTCACCAAAAGGGTTATCCAGCACCAGAATAGGGTGCCTAGGGAGGTGGTTGAGTCACCATCCCTGGAGGTATTTGAAAGACAGGTAGATGAGGTGCTCAGGGGTATGGTTTAGTAGTGGACAGCTACCGTTTGGCTTTATGATCTCAAAGATCATTTCCAACCTAGTGACTCTGTGAGAGGGCCCCCTCCAAACACAGGTCAACCGTGGCCCTGTGGGAAACCACCTCTTTGGAACTTGTTTTTCAAGAGGGGAGATTCAGATTAGGCATTAGGAAAAAATATTTTTTTTGTGAGGGCAGTGAGGCACTGGAACAGGTTTCCCAGGGAAGACATGTATGCCCCATCACTGGAGGTGTTCTAGGCCAGGTTGGATGGGGCCCTAAGCAACCTGCTCTGGTGGTAGGTGTCTCTGCATGTTGTAAGGGGGTTGGAAGTGTATTATCTTTAAGGTACTTTCCAACCCAAATCATTCTATGATTCTAAGTTCCTAAGGAAAAGCAGTACAAAAAGCCATTGTCTTTCTGAAGATAAGAGTTGCTTTATTGAGAGGACACACTTCAAGTCACTTATTGCTGTGTCCCTCCGCAGCTTGTGGTTCTCAAGCCAGCTTACTTGGCCTGTTCAGCCTGGAGAAGAGGAGGCTGAAGGGAGACCTCATCACAGTTTACGATACCTCATCACAGTTTACTGCTTCGTTAGAAGGGGAGGAGGAGTAGCAGCTGCTTAGCTCTTCTTTCTGGCAACCAGTGATAGTATCTGGGAGAATGGTAAAAGGAACGGAGGGACCCATTTGCACACCAGACCCGCTCCACAGAGAGGTCTGCTGCTTACCTGGGGCATCAGTGAAGGATGTAGCTAGAAAACTTCCTTCCCTGGTCCACAAGGCAGATTACTATCCTTTGATAGTAGTCCAAACTGGTAATGATGATTTAGTAAGCCATCAAGAAAGACTTCAGGGCCATTGGGAAAATGATGGAGGGCTCTGGGGCACAAATAGTATTCTGCTTCATCCCAAGATTAAATAGAGAGGACCTGGAAGTCAGGAAGAAGAACTCAATTAATGCCTGGCTCCGAGCCTGGTGTTAGGAAAAGGGCTTTGGCTTCTTTGATCGTGGGGTGGCTCACACACCCCTAAACTTTGTAGCTAAGGATGGGACATGTGTGTCTTCTAGGGGGGCTAAAGCCCTTGCTAAAAAGCTAGCTAAGGTCATAAATTGAGCTTTAAACTGAAAGGGAAGGAGATTGAGACCAGGCTAGACAGGAGCGAGCCTGGATGTGGGGCACTAGTGATTTGGAGAGGGTGTGCTGGAGAGGACCACCAGTACAGCACCACACAGAAAGTGGGGGTGAACACACCTGGGGGTGGTAAGGAAGATACGGGCACTCTAGTGCTAGCTACTCCAGTTACCAGGCAATTGGGAATGGACTCTGTTCCCTCTAAGAGGGCTGATGGCTCGGCAGCTCAGCTGAAGTGCATTTACACCAATGCACACAGCATGGCTAATAAGAAGGAAGAGCTGGAAGCTGTTGTAGGGCAAGGAGCCTATGATGTCCTTGCCATCATGGAAACGTGGTGGGATGACTCATATAACTGGAGTACAGATATGGTGGGGTACAAACTCTTCAGGAGGGATAGGAAGGGAAGGAGAGGAGGCGGGGTAGCTCTCTTTGTAAGGGAGGACTTGGACACTGTTGAGATGGAATGTGGCGATGAGGAAATTGAGTGCCTGTGGGTTAAAATCAGAGGAGCCCATAAGAAGGTGATGGGAGTCTGTTACAGACCACCCAGCCAAGGAGAAGCAGCTGATGAGCTCTTCTATAAACAGCTGGGGTTAATCTCTAGATCAATGCCTCTCATTCTTGTGGGAGACTTCTGTCTTCCTGGTATCTGCTGGAAGAACAATAGAGCAGAAAGGAAGCAGTCTGGGAGGTTCCTGGAGTGTGTGGAAGACAACTTCCTTGCACAGCTGGTGAATGAATCGACAAGGGAAGGTGCCCTCCTGGACCTGCTGTTTGTGAACAGAGAAGGCCTTGTGGGGAATGTGGCAGTAGGAGGACGCCTAGGACTAAGCGATAATGAGATGATAGGGCTTTCGGTTCTAGGTGAAGTGAAGAGGGTGGTTAGCAGGACAGTAGCATTAAATTTCCAGAGGGCAGACTTTGAACTCTTGAGAAGGCTGGTTGGCAAAGTCTCATGGAAGACAGTGCTTAAGGGCAAGGGAGCCCATGAGGGCCAGGAGCTCTTCAAAAAGGAGATCCTAGTGGCTCAGGAGAAAGCCATCCCCATGTTCCGGAAAAAAAGTCGGCAGGGGTGAAAAACAGCTTGGTTGAATAGGGAGATCTTGAGTGATATCAAGAAGAAGAGGAATGCTTATGGGCTCTGAAAGAGGGGACAGGCCTCTTGGGTGGACTACAGAAGGGAAGTGAGATTGTGTAGGGAAAAAATCAGAAGGGCAAAGGCTCAACTAGAAATCAGATTGGCAAAGTCAGTGAAAGATAACAAAAAATCTTTCTATAAATATATAAATAATAAAAGGAGGACTAGGGAGACCATACAGTCCCTGTTGGACGCAGAAGGAGCAACAGTGACAGGGGATGAGGAAAAGGCTGAGGTACTTAATGCCTTCTTTGCCTCAGTCTTTAATTGTAAAGAAAGTTGTTCCCTCTGTGTACAAACCCCGGAGCTAGAGGAGCAAAATGAGGCTCCCATGGTTCAAGAGGAGGGGGTCAGAGCCTTGCTAGCCCGACTAGACACCCACAAGTCTATGGGGCGGGATGGGATTCACCCAAGGGTATTGAAGGAGCTGGCGAATGTGCTGGCCAAACCCCTTTCTATCATCTTCCAACAGTCCTGGAAGACTGGGGAAGTTCCACTGGACTGGAGGCTGGCTGATGTTGTGCCCATCTACAAGAAGGGTCGCAGGGAGGATCCGGGGAACTACAGGTCTGTCAGCCTGACCTCAGTGCCAGGGAAAGTCATGGAACAGGTGATCTTGAGTGCTATCATGAAGCACATGCAAGAGAACTGAGTGATCAGGCCCAGTCAACACGAGTTCACAAAACGCAGGTCTTGCCAAACTAACCTGATCGCCTTCTCTGACAAAGTGACTTGGCTGCTGGACGAGGGAAAGATGTGGATGTGGTCTTCTTGGACCTCAGTAAAGCCTTTGACAGAGTTTCTCACGGCATTCTGCTTCGGAAACTGTCAGCCTCTGGCCTGGACAGGCGCACACTCTCCTGGGTGGAAAACTGGTTGGATGGCTGGGCCCAGAGAGTAGTGGGAAATGGTGTTAAATCCAGCTGGAGGCCAGTGACAAGTGGGGTTCCCCAGGGCTCAGTGCTGGGTCCAGCCCTGTTCAATGTCTTTATCAATGACCTGGATGAAGGCATCAAGTGCATCCTTAGCAAGTTTGCAGATTACACTAAGCTGGGTGGAAGTGTGGATCTGCTGGAGGGTAGGGAGACTATGCAAAGGGATCTGAACAGGCTGGACTGCTGGGCTGAGACCAACGGCATGAGGTTTAACATGGCCAAGTGCCAGGTCCTGCACTTGGGGCACAACAACCCTGTGCAGTGCTACAGACTGGGAGAAGTCTGTCTAGAAAGCTGCCAGGAGGAGAAGGACCTGGGGGTGTTGGTTGACAGCGACTGAACATGAGCCAGCAGTGTGCCCAGGTGGCCAAGAAGGCCAATGGCATCCTGGCTTGTATAAGAAATGGTGTGACCAGCAGGTCCAGGGAGGTTATTCTCCCTCTGTACTCGGCACTGGTGAGACCGCACCTCGAGTACTGTGTTCAGTTCTGGGCCCCTCTCCACAAGAAGGATGTTGAGGCTCTGGAGCGAGGAGCAATGAAGCTGGTGAAGGGGCTGGAGAACAGGCATTATGAGGAAGGGCTGAGGGAGCCAGGGTTGTTTAGCCTGGAGGAGTCTGAGAGGAGACATTATTGCTCTCTATAACTACCTGAAAGGAGGTTGTAGAGAGGAGGGTGCTGGCCTCTTCTCCCAAGTGACGGGGGACAGCACGAGAGGGAATGGCCACAAGCTCCGCCAGAGGAGATTTAGGCTGGACGTTAGGAAAAAATTTTTCACGGAAAGGGTAATTGGGCACTAGAACAGGCTACCCAGGGAAGTGGTTGATTCACCTTCCCTGGAGGTGTTTAAGGCACGGGTGGATGAGGTGCTAAGGGGCATGGTTTAGTGTTTGATAGGAATGGTTGGACTCGATCCAGTGGGTCTCTTCCAACCTGGTTATTCTATGATTCTATGAAGATGTGCCAGGGGAGGTTTAGGTTGGATATTGGGCAAAAGGTTCTTCATCCAGAACAACGTTGTCCCTTCTCATGCCCTTGCTTCCTGAATTGACATCTGAGCATCTGATGCCAGAAATCTATGTCTTTTGACTGGCTAACTCGTTGTATTTGACACATCAAGTCAGATTATTTCCACAGGTTTCAAGATCTGAAACACAAGAAGGAAGTTGTGGTAGTAGAAGACCTTATACTTGATGTTGAGAAGACCTTGCATATCAAATCAGATTCAGTAGTGCATGCAGAGATACCTGGAGGAAGCCTACTGACAGAGCTGTAATTTCTGTTCGAGGCCTCTAATAAAATAATTTTTTAAAAAATCTTCACATGAAGTTGTAAGTTTTATTATGGGATATCTGCTATCTAGAGATTCTAGTTGAATAACCTGCTTGAACTGTGGGGCTGCTGCTATTATTTTGAGTCATATAAAAGTACTTTGAAGAAACTAAATTTGCACCCTGATTTCAAGATGCCTGGGTTTGTGTCCATTTCTTTTCAGTATAAAAACACTTTCTAGCATAATAGGGCACCTAGGCAGACTTCTGCAAACACTTGAAAGGGTATACCTGGACGAATGCTGACTTTTTTTAGACTGAACACTATTACTAGATGAGTAACTTGCAGCATTTAGCTATTGCTTACTGAATAGAAGTTCAAGTTTCTCATCTGATATGTGCCTTAATAGTATTTACAGTTATTTTCATGTTGCTTTGTTTACAGTATGTTGTTTGAAAAGGCTAATGGAAAACTTAGAGTTCTTTTGTATTCCTAGCTACGTGATGCTGTAGGAAAGTACAGTGTTTCTAGCAGACTTCTTAGAATTTCTGACGGTGTTATCACATACGATGTATTTTTATAATAGAGAGAAATTTAATGATCAAATAAGCCAGAACTGTGATTTACTTTTTATTTGTAAAATCTGTAGAAGTATAAAATATTGTCAGTTGGTTTGGGTTTTTTTGCATGCTGATGTTGAAACAGTAATGAGGCACGTTATGTACAGACAGTGCTTTCTAAACTGAATTGTTCTGTTAATAAATGAAAACTCCGTACACTATGTCTTGTTTAATTTCATGTTTTGCAGGTGGTTATGGTGCAACCGCATTAAATATGAAGCGGGATCCTCTGAAACTCAAAAGCGAGGAGACTGAATTTCCACTAACACTTGGTCGAGATGTCTCTGGTGTTGTTATGGAATGTGGACTCAGTGTGTCTTATTTCAAACCTGGAGATGAGGTGGTACCAGAAATCCTTTTGTTTCTGAAATACTTAGTTACAATATACTACGAGATGTTCAGCTTTCATTTTCCTCTTAAAAAAATTGTTTTGCTGCACTTTGAATGAGGTCTGTCTGGCAGTAAATTCCTAGAGTGCTTTCTTCCCTGCCTTTTTATCTTTGAAAATATTGTCTTTCCCAGACTTGCCTCTTCAAGTTGATTTACCTTCTGTTTTTTATATTTTGGTCCATTTCAGTGTACCAAGAAAGGAGTTTATTTGTTTCTAAGTGCACACTCAAGATACTGTATCATTTTTGACTGGAGATAGAATTCTAGCAGGAAGGGATTATGATTTATTTTATTCCTTTAGTAACTTAATTAGGATAGGAACTCTGGTATAACACAAGAACCGCTTGGTGAGTCCCCATATAAATAGTGGACTTGTTCACTGTCATCAGCTGCTTTCGCATTTCAATGGTTTTGGTATAGCAAATTCAGATTCTACCTGACCCCACCTCTAGTCTCGGCTTTCCTGGTATGAAAATAGTTTGGTTTTTTAAAAAAAATTATGTATGGTACAATTTATTTACATAACTCTGCAGTCCTTCATTTAGTCTTGTAATGTTTTTCTGTCTAAAGAATAAGCTAAACTGGTTTCTGACAAACTTTAGTGAACACGCACTGCAAATTGGAAAAAAGATTTCTTTAATGAAGAAAACTTCTCTGTGTAGGTACAATCATGTGCAAAGTAACAAAACTTGATAGTAGTTTTCTGTTTGGTTTTAGGTGTGGGCAGCAATTCCTCCGTGGAAGCAAGGCACTCTGTCAGAGTTTGTGGTAGCTAGTGGAAACGAGGTAAACGTTCAAAAATGTGGCTAACAGACAAACCCTCCTGAAATTCTAAAGACTGACAATTTTTTTTTCTTCAGTATCTAAGCAACCGACTTGCTTGGTGCTTGGGTTGATTTAGGCTCTAGCTAGTTATGAAAAATTGTTGAAAATGTGTAATACACAATCTGCAATTAAGTAAAACTTGTTTAAATATTTTGCTATCACATAGGATCTGCTGTGTGACTTGGATGCAATTGATTTTATTTCAGGTGTCTTTTAAGCCAAAGAGTCTCAGTCACACAGAAGCTGCCTCCTTGCCATATGTGGGTCTCACAGCCTGGTCTGCAGTTCACCAGGTTGGAGGACTGAACCAAAGCAATTGTAGTGGGAAAAGGTAATTAAGTAATTCTTGTGCTGAAACTTAGTGTTTCATTTTGATACTGATTAGCTGCTTCTAAGAGTGCCCAATGGTGATGGAGACTGTTACATCCTGACAACTCACAAAGACCAGTAGCCCAAAGATGTTCCATCTACACAAGGCTGAGAGAGAGGGGCCTTTAGAGGGAGACTCAGATAAGGACTCAAACTGAAGTGTGCCTAGTCACCTGCTGCTTGCTTCCTCTATATAGTGACTACTTAGAGGTAGTCCAAAGTATATCTGATGTATAGGGCTATGTAGGGAATTTAATAGAACAGACAGGTTTCCTAGCTTTTTAGAAAAAAAATGAGCAGGTGACTGTCTCTCATTTGACCTATGGGCCAGAACTTTGATGAGGTTAGGAATGTAGAAGAGAAGAGTAAAATGCACAAGAAGAGCAGCCATATCAAATAAAAGAATTAGCTTTGTTTATCAGCCTGTTAATCTCACAATGGCAGATGGAGAACAGAAGAAGAAAAATGGACTGGAGCAGAAAGCATTTTTCTCCTGATAAGTGGAATTTGCAGTTATTTTGGCTTTTGGATGTTTGTGTAAATAGATAGCAAAATGTTCGGAGTGGAAAAAGCAAAAGTAAAAATACTGTAATTGAAAAATAATCATTGAAATAACTGTGCTGCACAAAAAATTTAGGTCATAAAGTAATTACTAGGGAGCAGGAGTCTAAATGCCTGACCTCATCTTATTTTGGGTGCTACAGTTGTTAACACAACATGCTGCAAAGTACACCAGATTTATTGACATTAACCTACATCTTTAAAAGAAGTGAGTGGTTGGTTGTGTGTCATGGTAAATTTCATCATGAAAATACTAGGTTTTTTTTTTTTTCTAAAGATAATCATCTGAGAGAATGCAACTGCAAAATTTAAAGCAAGTTCAGAGGGTCATAATTGAAATTAACTTCCAGCTAGTGATAAAATTCCAGATGTGTTGCCTTCCTTTTTATTTTTCATTATTTAGACTTTTTTATTGTCTTAACTTTCAAAGTGTAAATAGAATTAACTCAAAGATATGCTGATATGCTAGACTTGTTTAAAGTATCTTTCCAGTCTTCAAGTAAATGTTTAGATTGTTAAAACTGAAGTTCAAACTGCATTTGTAAAATATCTTTACACTTAACATTTACTTTAATGTTCCAAATAAATATTTAATTACTGTCAGCAAAGATATTTTAATTTACTTATAAAATGACGATGTTTTCCATCTTGAAGTTTTAAATCTTAAAAACAGCTGAGAGTGACAACTGATGGTAGATCTTTTTTTTTCCCCCTGAAAAATTTCTTGGGGAAAAATACATAAAATATATTAGAGGGGCTGTGCAAAAGTATATTCCGTGAATGTTACATGACTTTCTTGAGGCAATAATTTCAAAAGACAAGAATTTTCATAATGTTTCTTAATATCTTGAAATAATTTAATGTTTGGTAAGAACTTGCCTGCATATGTGATTTTGTTGGTCTTTTTGTCTCCTGTAGGTGTATGTAAATAGCTATGTAGAAGGGTGTGTGTACACACGAGTGTGTCTTATTTTGAGAGCAGCCGTATTCCTTGACAAAAGCTACTTCACTGATACTTGCAGTGTTAAGACATCTTAGAAACAGCATTATTTTTCTGTTGGTGTGTATTGTTTTCTTTGCCTTTTTAAGGTGGAGGGGTGGGTTAACCAGAAATACTCGCTGACAGTCCAACATCTGACTGTATGTTGATCTGACTAGAGAATCTGCTGCATCTCCACACACTTTCACAAATTTTGTTCTTACAAGTTATTTGAAGTGTGCTCACATTACGATGTTTTTTGCATCACTGTAACTCCAGTCATTTCTCCATAACTTTTGTCATATACCACTGTAATTTATGTCAATATTCTTGCACAAGCTAAAAGTGAATCTTCTTGTTACCCAAAATATTCAGAGTGACTCTTGTTGCTTTGAAGTTCTCTGTGGATGATACCTGGAGAGTTTCTCATATGTGCAAGTGTCCTCTTTCAGTAGAAAGGGGATCTGCTTGCTCAGCAATAGCTGTTAAATATCTTGCTTACTGTAGTCACAAAAAAAGACATGGTAAAACCAAACCTGACAATTTGAGAAGTTCTTGAAAACATTTATGTTAATATTAAGTAAAAGTTTTTTATATAAATACAGAGTTAGTATTTTATGCATGTAAGTATGCTGTGGAGAGACATGGGATTCTGTTACTATAAGCTATTAAGCATACGCTGTTGGTTTGTATTGTTACAACAAAAATTTGAATGATACAATACACCAAGAAAATATTTTTTTCAAAGTCTGTGCATTATTTTATCATTTTATCTGTTGAAGTACAAAGTGAGCATAAGTTGTAAAACTTTTTGGTAGGGTAGATGCTTCATACAGGAATAAATCTCTTGGCGATGTTATTGGCATAATCAAATGGAATTTATGAATATATAAATTAATTTGGGGGGGTTTTTTGGCATATAGGTGAGTCACTGAAAATTGTTAGTTGTTTATAATTTGGAGAAAATGCTTGATCTGTACAAGTACTCCTCACCCTCTCTGTCTTTCTGGGATTGACACAAGCTGAAGCAGGTCCTGGCTCTCTTATGCTAGCTTGTGGCCATGCAGAAGTTCAGAGCAGGGCCCGGAGAGAAGGGCTGGACTCTCAAATCCCATGGTGTGCTTATCTGGAGAGATCTGCTGACTGTCTCATGATTTGAACCACTAGAGCCTCATGTGGGGCTTGGTGAGTGCTGGGTTGAATTATGTGCCTTTGTCAGAAAGGAGCAAAGCCATGGGGTATGAATGTTTTGTTCATTTGAGAACAGGTTCTCTTGGACCTCTATTAGGTCAAATAATTTGTTGATTTGTTCTCTTGTTGTGCATATGCTTATATGTTAGTGTACTCCTAGGCTCACCTTTGCAGCGAAACAGGTAATTTCTCCAATTTGTTTTCTCCTGGCTGCGTTTTCCCAAGGAAATGCAAACAGAATTGTGCCTGATTTGAAACTTTTTACCTTCTGTGGTCCTTCAGTACTGTCCTAATAGGTCTTTCACCTTCAAACGCCCACCCCTGCTTCCTTGTGCCAAACGATGTCTTGCTGTCAGTGCTGCAAAAACGCTGATCTGTTGAGCTGTGGCAAATGTGCAGACATAGTTTGTCTCTGAGGTGAAGAGCAGTCTTAAAATCACAGTGTATGGAGAGAAATGTAATAATTTGAAGGTTTAGGAGAAAAGAGCCCACATAACATAGGAATAAGCCAGACTTGGAAAGTATTTCTCCCTTTAGAATTTCAAGGGCTTTTACTCAAGGGGAGTGGGAATTAAAAAAAGTTCTAGCCGAGCAGCTTCCCAAAACTGAAATTGTTACCTAAGTGCTGAGCAAATTGTTTAAAACAACAGATTTCTCCAAAATTTGTGGTGGAAGAAATGCCCTTGAAGCAAAGAGTGAAATTGGAAAGGCAGGTTGACATGGTTATTTTGAAAGGATTTGTGACTGCTCATTTTAAGGATAAAGATTGGCTTAGCCCAGTATCAACTGTAGTATTCCTGAGCCTTTTCATGTAAAATAAAATCTGAATTTGAATGTTGCTTTAGGCATCTGTTGTTAGAAGCAGGGTTCTGGGGATAAATACTTTTTGGAAGATTTAAAAGCTGCAGGCATTGTGTTTTCTTGCAGCTTGTATCTGTGAAATGGGAGAGAACCAAATCTGATCAGTTACAAAAGAGGAAGTATTTTAAAATGCTTCCACAATCAAGTCTCTTAGGTTACTTCAAAGAATTTTTGTAAACTGAGATTCCAGATTGTAAAGTACAATTTTGGACTGTAAAAAACAGTTTCCTTCAGCATCCAGTAAAGTGAGATTTAAAGCGGGAACATCACCAGCTTCTAAAATTTTTCTGGCAAATAGAAGTTCTGAGAAACATGATGTTCCCCAGTCTATGCCAAGACTTATCTTGGATCTTCCTTTTGTCTTGGAATTAGCAAATGGGTTCAAGCACAGTTTGTAGCTTCAGCCACTGAACTTTAGTTATTTAATAAACTACCTGGCTGACATTTTTGGACAGTGATTAGGCTGCTAGCAGTAAGGTTCTCATACCACTAAACTTTAGTTCATTTTTATGAAATTTAGGGTAGTCTTTTCAGTTAAAATGAACTCTCACTTACTAACAATTTGGTAATATATTCTTTCATTTTCTTGCTTCTATGCCAACTTCTGCAACCTGGCATTTACAAGGCCTTTGTGAAATGTACTGAACTAGAAAAATTCTGCTGCCTTTTTTCTAAAGAAAAAGGCACATAATTTAATAGAACTTAAACTTGTATATGGTGGGGCTGCCTTATTGTATTTTTGTCTTCTAGATGAATATTATGCAGTATGGGAAATCTATGTTCCATATACTCTGAAGTTCCTAGTTTCCCTAAATAATGTGATGCTAAACCAGTTTTTCTCTTTGGTAACACCAGTTAGTGTAAAATGTTGGTGACTCAGATTTTTTTTTCTTTAGGAGATATGACAGTGGAGTCTGGAAGACAGAAAGGCTTTTGAATGATTTTGTCTCAAGCTAAGCAATTGAGTTTGGGAAAGCAGGAAGAGGAACAGAGCTTTTGCGTGACATATGTTACTGCCTGACAGTTCCACTGCCTGATTTTAGTGGAAAGCATGTATAGAATCATAGAGTGGTTTGGGTTGTAAGGGACCTTAAAGATCATCCAGTTCCAACCCCCTTACCACGGGCAGGGACAACTTCCACTATATTGGGTTGCTCATCCAATCTGGCCTTGAACACCTCCAGGGGTAGAGCATCTGCAGCTTCTCTGGGCCGCCTGTTCCAGTGCCTCTCCACCAGTCTTTTTGGCTGCGCTGAGGTAATGCTTTTGGCACAGGAAACATGGTCAGCTATGTTAAGTCATGTTACTGGCTGTCTGAAGAGCTAACCACTAGGTAACACTGAATGACAAATACAAATTTTGATTAAATAGTTTGCTGTCAGAGATGTGTAAGAGGCATTAGAATTCATAGTTACTGTAGAGCTTACTTAAAGAGCTATTTACTAATTTTAATTTTCTCTTACAGGGTATTAATATTAGGAGCTTCAGGAGGAGTTGGTACATTTGCTGTACAGGTAATATACACCAGCGCACCCAGGATGCGTCTTCAAACCATTCAATATGAAAGAAATGTAATGGAAGGGAACCGAGAGAAGAAGTAGTGGCATGTCACTGTCTGTCACAAAAGTGAAATATTTTCAGATTTATTGCTTTCCTTTTTTTACGTTGGGTTAGTTTAAAGTAGGAAGAAGTGTCTTCTAAAGCAAAGAGGTAGTGAAATATCAGATTTCTCAGTCTGAGTGCAAGAAATCTCTAATTGGTATAACTTGAAATATGTAGCCTGTTTTCATTATCAGTCAGCTTTGCTCCATAAATATGAAAAGAACTCAGTGCATGATTAGAAAAACTAATGGAGAATGTATCATCTACCATAACTGTTGTAAGTAGTTAAATGATGTGAGAGGCACAAGGCATTAATGTGCAGTGTATGTAAAACACAGTGGCTTAAATTAACTTTCCCTTGCTGTCTGTGCCCTACTACCCTTTTGTCCATCTTCATTCCAGTAGCTGTAAACTTTGGAGAGTCAACATGCTCTTTTATTGATCCATGAACATCCTCTTTCAGTGCTCTCATTTAACTTGAGGATTTTGATTTTAATTGGTGTCATCTCATGCTGAACCATCTTTCTCTTGAGTATATGAAAAAATACAGAAGTTGGGTGATGGCATCACTATGTTCTGTATTACTAGACCAGAAATATAGGGATTTTAAAGGGGCTTACAGGAGCATTTTTAGTGGTGTGCTAGTGGCTTGATCGATGATGACGCAGGTGGCTACATTAGGTCAGTACAAAAAGCTGACCAGCTTTCCGATTAATCCTGAGTAAACCACATTAATTAACGTGGAATACATTTTAAAAGTACTACTACTGAAAAATGAGATTTCAAAAGAGATAAAGAAGGAGCAAAAATCCTTTACTTTGCTGTAGCTTTTGGAGTAGAAGAAAACCTGACATCCTTCCTGTGGTAAATCAGAGGTAACTTCCTTCTTTTTCTTGTTGTTAGTATTTAAGATATTTAGAGTGAGATAGATATATTGAATACTTCATGAGCAGGTAGGAATATACAATATTTTAATTTTAAATATTTAATATATTTAATGATTGATCTGGTGAGTGTTTTATAGGTTGGTAACTTAGACGATATGTCTAGGCACGTATTTAATAGCTGCAGATCCCGATAGCCTTAATATACATGAGTATTTTACTTAAAGCCTTATATGTCCTGAGACCTGATATTTCTAAATGCCATTAAAAAATCCCACCCTCTTTCCTCTGCATTTCCTCTCCAAATCCTCCTTAAATACTGATAAGTTCTAATCATTTTTTGTCTGTGGGATGTGTGAACAAATTATCCTGTGTTGGAACACTCGTTGCTAAAGGTGTTCATTGTATAAATACAACAAGACTTTGGCTTTTTAAGTTGTTCTGAATGTTTCACTAAATTTTATTCTTTGGACTTATTTATTTTTATACTTGTTTTTAGCTAGTGAAGGCCTGGGGTGCTCACGTGACAGCAGTTTGTTCTCATGATGCCAGCGCACTGATGAAAAAGCTTGGAGCAGATGATGTGATTGATTACAAATCTGGAAATCTGGAAGAGCAGCTTAAAGCATTACCCTTGTACGTGTTTGTGTTGCTTAATACTGAGTTGAAGGAGTTGGCAGGCAGACCTTCTGCCTTTTCGTTACTTGACTCCAGTCTATCAGAACTCCCTCTTTTTCTGGTTTTCTTTTCCCTATTTCTAAGGCATTACTTTGTAAAGCAAATTCATCCCAGCCCTTCTTGAATGCAATTTGTCAAATGAGTATCGCAAGCAGAGGTTTCATTGCAAGACTGAGGCAGTTAATTTGGCTTGTGGAGGCAAGCTTACTTTTACGCGCTCCTCTTCAATGACTGTAATCTGAACATTTTTGTCAGCTTCCATCCAAGTTTCTTGAGGCATTTACATAACCTGAATAAATTAAAATAAGTCTTGGAAATCCTGCATGAGGTTAGGAAATAATAAAATTCATCTTCTAGGGAGAAAAACTATGTCACAAAGCAGTTAAGTGACTTGCCTGAAGGTCTTTAGCTACTGTGCAACTCAACTGGAAGTAAATTTCTCTTCCGTAACATTGGGTAGGGCTGCCTCTGATAAGCAATCATGCTTATCTTGTCACAGCAGTTATGTTTAAACTAGCTTGGGGGTTTTCTCTAGAACTGAAGTTTTTCTTGCTTTTGTAATCTTTCCATCTGTTAAACTTGGTCTGCTGTGACTTGTATTTGAATATGGTATTTACACTGCTCAAATGAAAATAGCTAGATTGAGTAAACTTCCTGGGAGGGGAAATGGAAGCTGTTCAGTTTGTGAAAGAATCTTACTGATAACTGTGCTAGTAAGTCATGCGCCCTTTAACTGTGGTATGATTGTCAGCAGGCCTGAGGTTGACTACAAGGGCGCTGGCATTGGATGTGCAGCAAGTAACTTAGTAGTTGCAAAGTTCTAAATTTGCCTATGTGCAAATCAACATCTTAAATGCTAAACAGCAGTTCTAGCAAGTGACCCTTTTTAGGAGGTATCAACAGAACTGTCCTAGTGCGCAATTTTATGATATAGTTAAGCTGATTGGCCAGTTATACAGAGAGGGCTGTTCCTACTTCCCTTCCCTTTTCAGTTGTACTGACTCTTTAGGTCCCATAGATTTTCCTGGAGCATTAGTTTTTATGATTTTAATTTATTTTATTGGCAGCTAACTGTTAGATTGACTGAACTTCAAGATATAAATCACATCCTTGGAAGAGAGGCAGGAAAGCTGTCTTTCCAGAGATAAAAAATTTTCCATTTAATTTGCATAAAGTATTTCCCTTCTTATTTGTAGGTTATTTAGATTAGATGTATGTGCATATACAGACCTACTGCAATCTGGAGATTGCTGGAAATTTACAGATGAAAATGAGCATCTAACAGAATACGTGCATAACTCCCTACTGCCCTGTTCGGCCATTACAGGCTCACGTGCTGGGATAATGAGGAGGAACACTGAACCTGTGGCTTGTTGACAGGGGCTGCATATACCCATTCCATGGGAGGAAGGTTTTAGACTCCTTGCATTGTTAAGTTCTATGTTGAATAGGTGATGGAAGAAAAAGAGCTGTTAATAGAAGTAAAACAGCCCCCAAACAAATAAGGCGGTCAAAAAAGACTTAGAAGTGAAGGTGAGAATTGGGTCATGGAAAAGATGTTGAGACATAAGGGTTCATAACAGCAAGTTGTTTGTGTAACTTTGGCTACTGGAAGTGACTTTCATGCGAGTACAGCATGTACAGGAGATGTTCCTAGTCAGGGAGTCCTGATGAGTTTGTACATGCGCATACAATATTGTTCAGTGCTAAGACCAGACCTCAAGACTATTCCAGTAGTCTCAGTGGTAGAGCTGAAGAGACAGAGCTCTAGAAGACTTTAAGCAAGTAGAGGATGTCGTTGTGCATTTAAGAATCTGCTTTTTGGAGTTGAAGTCTGTTTTAGGTTATCTAAATAGCTTGTGTCTGCTGTGCAGTGAATGGGTGATAACCAATAAATTTAACTCCCACTGTACAGTAAAGCTGGGATTTAGCTGAAGTCTTGGCACTTTTGTGCCACTATCTTGAATGCAAGTTATTTTATTACATTGCAGTGCCACATCAAAATGTACACTATAGCCAGTTTATTATAGGAATTAGCTTAATTATGATGGAATTACTTTTCCCATTTTGTGATTTTAAACTTGTTCTTTACATGTCTGCAGATTTGATTTCATCCTAGATAATGTTGGTGGCTCCACTGAGAAGTGGGCTCTAAACCTCCTGAAGAAATGGTCAGGAGCAACGTATGTTACCTTAGTGACACCTTTCCTCATCAACATGGACAAACTTGGAGTGGCTGATGGCATGTTACAAACAGGCGTTACTATCGGTTCCAAAACTGTAAAGGTATTTGACCAAATCCTATATACTTTAATATTACGTAGTACTCTAGTGGCTTCCTTTGTGGCCTAGAGTCTAGTCACATGGCTCATCCAGCGACATCTGTCATATTTTCCTCATTTATCATTAGTGCACTTCAGATGTGTTTTTATTCTTTCCTTCTTTCTTACACTGAAAAAAATGCATTGGGATGGTGCTGATTGGTGTATATGGTAGTGTGGAGTGCTTTGAAGTTTTGATTCTTTATTGTGCTTTTGATTGTGGCTGTTTCCATATGGCCTCCCTGGTGAGTCCTGCTGACAGCTAGTGTTTCATAGTAAACAGAGCAAATCCACGCCTCATTGAAGTGAGGGTAATTTTGCCTCTTGCTTTAGGCTGGACAGGCTTTCTCTCAAAACATTGTTCCATGACTGATTCCCTTTATCCTATTTGAGCACCAGAGGGTAATAAAAGTGGTTGAGGGTGGCTAGAAAGTCTTTTCATCTCTTTCATGTTCATGTGTCTGGATGGTAATACTGATTTTTCTAGTTTTCATAAGTAGATCTTAACATGTTCTGCCAGGGGCCAGATCAGTGAGGGTTTTTAGAACTGTCCTCTTTCTTCACTCAACGTGTGTACTTTCTCTCCAAACAAGTGCTTTTCAAGCAGTTGCTATGGTATTCCTGTGGTGGCATGGTTGAATGAGGTTCTAAGTCCTGCACCAATACTTTCAAAGGAAAGCTCAAAAACAAAGTGAAAAGGCTGAGAAGAAATAATGTGATATTATTTCTCAGTGTGCATTGTTCCATGACGAGTGTTGTATGCCATTGATTAAAAATCACCTCTTTGGCAGATGATGGCTTTTATTCCTGTAATGACTTACTCAGAGGAGGTACTCTTGTCTTGTGCTTGTGAAATCTTCCCAAAATGCTTTTCTTGTAAGCTGCCATCTGTCACTGAGAAGTGATGACTTTGACAGATGTGATGGTGGAAAGTGTAATCACTGACGCTGAGGTAGAGGGTTCTAAACCATTGCTGGGTTTATTTCACCCCACTGTGAATATGTATAAACAGAGAGTACCATTTCTCTCTTACTTAATAAACTATGCTGTTTCTAGCTTCAAAGACAAGGTGGTTGTTTTTCTCAGCTACGTGGCTTGTGCAATTGGACACAAAATTCACCCTGATCCTATTGTGGTAATACAATATCTCTGTCTGTACATTTAATCCACATGCTTAGGTGGCATTTTTTTCAGACGGTAGCATATAATTTCCATGTGTTTTCCTTACGTTACTTCTCTAGTGCTTTTGTCATTAATTTTAGTTCCCATTTCAGTTTTCTCTCATGATTTCTTAACATATTTATTTTCTTTATTGCAGCATCTCTGCAAAGGAGTACATTATCGGTGGGCATTTTTTATGCCAAGTGGCCCAAATTTGGATGAAATAGCAGAACTGGTTGATTCTGGAAAGGTATGTCAGTAATGCTTATTTGGGTATTTGTACTGAGAGAGGTGCTGCTTTGACTCAAAAATGGTGTAGTTCAAATTAGGGAATAAAATGGTAAGAGTTACAGTGAGAAAAACTAGTTAAGGATTTACTCCCTCCAGTTTTTAACTTCTTCCTTTTACATAGTTTGTAATCCTTAATACTATTCTGCCTTCTCACCCTATCTGATTTTAAAAACACAAAGTTTCCTGAGTTATGAGGAAAGAAAGTCCAATGATTGTTTATTTTTGCCAATGGGAATCACTTTGCAGGAACTGTGAGGTTGAAAATTATATGTTCTAAGAGGCTTAATTTGGTTCATTTGATCAGAATGAACATGACTGTGTATCTGCATATGCAAAATTGCCTTGTCTGGATCATCTGGAGTCCTGCCCATAATGTGCACAGAACTAGAATATTCAGGTTATTGCAGGTCACAGACTCTTGTGTTTCATTATTTCAGTGCTTCAGACTTTAATATTTGTGCTAATTCAGCACAGTGACTTGGAATATTGTGAGTGTTCATAAGCTTTTGGGGAATCTCTTAGTGGACTGGAGGGAAAGGCATGAAGTGGCAGATTACTGCTTTTCTGTTCTTTTCAGATTTATGAGCTTTTGTTACAAAATGTATGAGAGAGGCAGCAGTTGGTTGCCTGTGTACTGGACTCTGGGATGCTGTAGGTTCTGGCAGTGGCCTCTTTTGAATAATTTCATGTTGCCAAAATTCCCAGAGTAGAGAATATGGACAACTGCTGCTAATCTTGCTATGTGGTACCTAAGCAGAAGAGGAATCAGAGTTTGCCGTGACTGCTGATAATTCCACTACAAGAACTGTCAGGCCATCTTGTGCTCCAAAGTGGTGCATGTTAAGCAAAATTTTAGATCTCTCAAAGTCTGAGTGTTCATCTCCTTTTTCTCTATGCATTGTGTCCCAGAGTTTGGAGAAGAGCAGATGAATTGGTGTCATGCCTGAGGCTTCTATTTACTTGCTTGCTTCTATTTACCACTGCAGTGCTGCTGATCAGAATAAACATCTTCCTGAATTCAGCCACTTCTATTCCTCTGTCGTGACAGCGTGCTGCTGACAGAGACAGTGGGAAGTCTCTTTCTCCTAAAAAAGTTACTTACTCATAAACAGAGGCTGTAGCAGCAAATGAGCTGTGGTGAAGTGTGTTCCTGGCTACACGATTTCACCACTCTGCTCTGTCCAGTGCTGTATGCATTTTCCTATGGTCAAGAAAGAAATCGTAGAAGATGCTCCTCGTCCTGGGATTGCATCCAATCACGCTACTAAATTAGTTGTTTAAGAAACAGAAATGCCCTTGTCTTTGCTCTTACAGTTTGTCCTGATTCTTAGCCAGTCACAGCTTGTTTTGTGTTCTGCTCCTACCTTGTGTGCAAAACAAATTCAGAATATGCCCATGAAAGCCTCTTGGGAAACACTTGTTTATGCAATAGAGATAGGGCTTAATCGGCATTCTCTGCCAAATAATCTGGACAGGTGAATTGTAACGTCATTTAAAATGTACATCATACGTATATGCATGTCCTGATGTACTTCATGTTGTAAGACGATCATGAGGACAAAGACGTTTGCTTGGTCGCTTATTCTCTGTGCAAAACCAGGTCATAATGTCAGACTGTTTCCATAATCATTATTCTAACAGCATTTTACTCTGTTTTGTAAAGAAGTTGTAAACACCCATGCTATCATCAGCATTTTATAGGACCTAGATGTGTTCCGTTTGGATAGATGTTAATAAGACTATGATCTTTATTATCTAGACTCGAGAGTTCTCTTCTTAAGTGGACAGATCATCCATTCAGAAGAGTAGGTGTTTGGAAAAAAGGCAGGAGAGAATTACTGGAGAAATTGATCCATAATTTGCTATAACTAAGTGAAAAGAAATGTTTATGTTTGAATATGAAAGAATAAATGAGAATTAAAAAAAAAACCAAAACAATCCACCACAAAGCAAAAGTGTAACAAGGAGACTTGGTGAAGCCAGCAAAGTGAACTCCTGTAGTTCAGCTTCTCAGGTTTGAGTGAATACAGTTTTGAGTAATGCAGATTTAGTTATTTTGAAATTACAGTGAATCAACTTTCCTGTTAAAGACATCTTAATTTTGAGATTGTAAGAATTGTGAATAGGAGAGCAATTGGAGAGCCCTTGAAAATGAGAGTCTTTTTTTTCAGGAAAACATAAATAATGACGGGGGTTAAATGAGGGAAATTTAAAAAGAGCTGATGGTTTAAAGAGGTGATGTTGCAGTAAGTGAAGCTTCACAGAGCATACCCCTGAAGTAGTTACAGATTAATTTGCCAGTGTGTTTTCTCGTAGTCCTTTTGCACCAACACCTATTTTTAGTTCTGATGAGTTCATGATCTTCCTTCACAAAAGCAAAAGGATTCTCAATCCTTCAATAGATGAAGAGTAAGTAAAGAGGGCATTTTGTTTAAAGATACTTGGTTTTCACATGGATGATCTTTGCAGCAAGGAAGAGATTTACAGCATGTCAGCTATGAGGAGTTCTTTTAACAGCCTATTTATTGGGGAGGAGAAGGAGAGGATTTGATGAGCTGGTAGTGCAAGGAAGGAGAATAACTTTCCTTTTGTAATTTACCTGCTCGTCAACTCAGTTCTGGGAACTGTAAAACTATGTTTAGTTTACAAGCCGTTTTGTCTGCCTTGTAGCTGAACATTTTGCAGAGAGACTGTTGTGAGACTGAGGGACTGGGAGGCTGCCTCAACACTATCAGGAATGGAGAAAATAAAGTATTTCCTCATCAAATTTTAGAGATACTGGCTATTTTCTAAACTGCTGGGAAATCACTGTTGTGGCTTGAACTCTGCTGGTTAATTACGAGCCAGTAGGGACTGCCTTAACCTGGCCTCCACCAAATGAGTTTATGAAACGCATGTCAAAAACTGAGAATCTCTTCCCGTGGCAGAATATTCCTGATGAATTTCAAGGCTCTCATCTAAAGACAGTTGAAATCAACACAGCCTTCAGTTGAGGACACAGATCTGCTGGCACACAGTTTGCTGAAGCATCATGAGTGATCTCTGCTGCCGGTACTATCACTGAAAGACTGGTTAGGGTTTAGTTTGACATATTTGTGGTCAGTGTTGTGAATTTACCATTGACAGTCTTGGGTTTTGCTGCTTGCTTAACTTTTTACTCCATTCTAAGGATGTGTCATTTATTCCTTGGTGAAAATATACCAAGATTTTTTAACTAGATAAGTTTGTAGAAAGTCTCTTAGCTTATAATTGAGTGCTTTGCCTTTTATAAAGCCACATGGGGTGAGGCAACTCAAAAGACTCCTTAGTGAAGTAAGGAAGAACACTAAGTGGTATGCTCCTGCTGGGTCATCATAGGATGGGGGTTAATGTTTTAATTCAATGCCGTTTAAATGCAGTGCAGATGTGTGTGAGTGCAGAATTTATGGTGGGCTAATTCTCTTCCCTTCAGAGCAGAGTTGCATCAGATGGGCTGATGGGTGAAATTTGGTTTTGCAGAAGTAAAAGTAAAGGACATGTACCTTTGATCCCAAAATAAAGAGATCCTTCTGTGTTGTTTGGTTTCTAGGTAAATGTTACAGCACAGGCACACGTAAAAAAAAAAAGCAATTGCATGCCTATATTAATGTAATTTATGTGTAGTGTTGATTTTACATTTTGCTGAAGACACAGATACTTTGCACTTGGCACCTGCTGTTCTGGTTTGGGGGACAGGATGCTGCCTGTTCTTTGGCCCTGCTGCTCTCTGCCTGTGCAGTGCCATACAAATCATGTAACCTTTTTGCTACCATAATTTATCTACTAATGAGGTCTCATGCCCTACCTAGGGTGATTTGCTCTGGGATACCCTGTTAAAATGTGGAATTTTGTTGTTATCTTTTGCTCATCTTTGCTATTCAGGAAGTAAACGCAAATGGATATGGTCATCCACTTTGACATTACTTGGGTTTTGAGTTGTTTGGCTGGCTATGATTTAAGATGGCTTCCATTCCTCCTACAAACAGGTTATTACAGGTTCTGCAAGTAACTTTTTCCTTGACTCTTGTTGCACAACTATTGCAGATTTCTCTCACCTGTCTGAATATCAAACAGCTTATGTAACACATTAAGTCCTTGAATCTTCTCCAGATCTGGTGTCTCGAGATGTGCCCTTCTCTGTGGTAATTCTGGTCTTCATCTCTATGGCTGTGCTAAGGCATCTTAAGGTACCTGAGAGGACTCACCCTTGGGTAGTGCCTGCTTTACTCTCTCTATCAGAAAAAAAGGACATTAGGATACCAATTCTGTACTTAAATGTCTAAATTGACTAGAGATCAGTCGTTTTTGTCACTCACTAGTCACTCAACGCTGATTTTGCTAACCATCTTTCACCGTGTGAAATTGCAAAGCTTGCTCCTTCCCTCTGCCTCCTTTTCCCCCAAATATTGTGTTTTCTTGTTGCAATGCTTTTGCTTGCCAGGTTGGTTGGCTGGAGTCCAGAGTGGTTGATAAAGCAGAGGTTGCCAGAAGCTCTGTTCAGTCCTTTCCCTTCCAAAAGGAACCTCTATCTGCAAGTTGTCATGGCCACCAAAACGACCACTATGATTTTTTTATCAAAACCCATCTGTTCCTCTTCCTTCAGGACATGGGAACTTGCATATGCTCTTAATGAAAGTCCTGTGTGATTACATCATAAAATGTCTGTGAAGACCACCAATGTAAATTTTATATGCTGTGGAGGGATAGGGTTTGAATATGTAAATTCACATAAACCACAATGAAGTCTGGAAAATTTTCATCATATACCGAGTATTTAATCAAATGTGTTGCCTCAGCCTGATGTAACTGCATATTCTGTAGGTCAGTCCCAGCATTCTGAGCTCTAGTCCCTAGTGTAGGAAGGAATTGTGTCCAGCACAATGGTGAAATGCGGGCTCAACAAGACAATTCTTGTGTGTTATTTTAATTTGTGGACATACGGGGAGATGCAGGTCATGCAAGACGATTCTTCTAATAGTTATAAAAAATATATAATGTACTTTCATATATGAATATATACTCATATATATATGTGTGTGTGTGTATATATATAAATGTACTAAAGTTTGTTGGTGAAATATGGATTTGATCGATGGACTGTTCAGTAGATAAGGAATTGGTAGAATGGCTGCATCCAGAGGGTAGTGTTTAATGGTTCAGCGTCCAGATTGACACCACAAGTGGTGTCCCTCAGGGGTCCATATTGGGACCAGTACTGTTCAATATCTTCATCAACGATAGACAGCAGGATTGAGCAAGTCTGCAGACAGCCCCAAGCTGAGTGGTGCAGTGGACACACCTGAGGAATAGGATGCCATCCAGAGGGATCTGGACAAGCTCAAGAAGTGGGCCCATGTGAACCTCATGAGGTTCAGCAAGGCCAAGTACAGAGTTCTCACCTGGATCAGGGCAACCCCTGATATCAATACAAACTGGGGGATAAAGGGGTTGAGAGCAGCCCTGACAAGGACTTGGGGGTACTGGTGGATGAAAAGCTGGATGTGAGCCAGCAATGCACCCTTGAGGCCCAGAAGGCCAAGCATATCCTGCGCTGCATCAATAGAAGCATCAGCAGGTCAAGGGAGGTGATTCTGCCCCTCTGCTCCACTGTGCTGAGATCCCACTGGAGTACTGCGTTCAGGTCTGGAGCCCTCATGTCTCAAAAGCATGGTACTGTATAGCTGCAAAGCTACTTATACAACCTGTGACCAGAGCCTTCTGTTCCAGAAGACAAGAACTTTAAATAATGTCTTTAGTTAGGGTTGACCCTAGAACCTAACAATGGCAAGCAATATGAAACAGCATACATTTTAAGGGAAAGGAAAGATGAAGAAAAAAGGGGTGGAATTAAGACCACCTTGAGTGGAACTTGAGTACAGCAGAGAAAAAGATACTCAGTCAAAGGGAAGAAATGGCAGTGTCCCAAACCAGCACTTTTTCCATGAGATGACAGTAAAGAACCAAACCAGTAAGTAAATGTCCAGTTACAGGAAAGGGACTGTTCTTTGTAATGGTTTCTGTTCAGGTCTCTTGTTGATATTGAAAGGAGACTCACTGACCGCCAAAGGAGAGCATCAAGCTTACGTTTCTGCTTATATACTGCATTTGGCCATCGTGGTAATTTCTGGAGGAAGACAGCCTTCATCTTCTGACTCAGCTAGTCAGGATGGCAAGCAAGTCTTTTCTGTTACAGCAAGCCTGCAAGAGGATTTTGAGGTCTGGTGGAGCACAGCACTTCTCTCTGTTTGAGCATGTGCAAGTACCTTTTCCAAAGCACGTACCCAGACCTCTGGCGTGTGTAAGGCGTGTGCACTGGGAGTCAGCGGCTGGGAGAGAGGCACTCTGCAAAGCAAGGCTGCCCTGCAGTTTGGACATAGCCATCCTTTCTGACCTGGAGGACCGCCAATACACTGTCATTGCCCTTGGAGCGAGAGGACTTGGTATCTGCTTTGAGCTAGGCTTGCTTTGAGGGCTTCTGAGGCTAGGTTCGTCACCTCCTGAGAATTTCAAGGCTCTAGCTCTCCCTCCAGCGGCAGGAAGCAGCTCCGCATTCACTGGAGTGACTTGTTGCTAATACGAGGGTCAAAGCCATCTTCATTCCCTTCGTATTTTCTTGTTTGTCCTCTTGCAGTAGATTCAGACTGTGTCCTTGCTACTGCAGAAGTGGGGATCTCCAAGAGAGGGCTTGAATTTGGCATTAGCAGGAGTGTACTCCCACTGACCAGCCAGCATCTGCCAGTGCCTGTTCACTGCCTGCTGCGCTCAGAGGCAGACTGCCTGGGATACCAGTTCTGTGCTTTATGTAGGTTAGCCACAATTGGCATCAGCGATTACTCTTTCTATTTTTCCAAACACATGAGTTCAAGAGACCTGAGATTCATTTCTATAGTATGTCGTGCAGCGAAGAGAATGAAGAGGAAGAAAATACCTTTCAGACCCAATCTGTTTTCACATAAACTTTTCCATGCGGGTGTGTTAAGCCTTTCTCTCCCAGACTTTAGTTTAATCCCTTTCCCTGAACAAATAGGTGTCCTCTGGCAAGGAACTGATGTGTGGCTGTAAATAGGCAGTGTTTTTATTATCCAGTTAATCTCCATTTATCATCACACATTCAACAAACAGCAGACTCTCCCCTACTTGTTTGTCTGTTCACAGGAAGAAATTTTATCTTAGTCAGTGGATTATGGTAAAGGCTGAGTGAATCGCTGTGCTGCAACAGGGTCAGCCCTTTCAGGGTTATTTAGACAATGGAGCTGACCAGCCAGCCAGATAAAATGTTTAATGCTCTAGATTGCCAGGATCATCAATTTAGTATTCATGTCTCTCTATAGCACTGCCTAAAGCCAGCATTTAAATGGAGCTAGAGGTTACATCAATGAAGCACATGGGCTTTGAGTGCGTGGTGGCTGCAATACACACAGTTTTGAACTGTGAGGCTGATTTCGGGGCTCCTCTGAATCCCCATGTCACCACTTTTCAAATATGATGCTTTGGACTTTACCTAATAGGCTGAGGACTTAACATACCTTGTTCTGGCAGTGTTATAAGCTGCAGCCTACAGTAAATGACTGCAGATAACCGAACATTGAAGTGTCTCATTTGTTTTTTCTCGTTTGTTGCTGCATGTGTCTGCAATTAATTTCCCCCTTTCCCTGGAATCCTTTGTACTTCACATCCTGTTTTCTGGTGCACTGCATTATTCCCTGAATACCTCTTCCCAATCTCTTGCCCTGCCAAGGTCATCTGTGTCCATGCTCCAGCAGGCTCAGTTTCTGTATTTTTTTTCTCTTAAGTGAAACACACTTTGTATGCAACCACCATTAACAACAAGTGCTTGTACAAGTGCTACACTCGTGCATGGCTCAACACAGTTACTGAACCTTTTCCCCAGCTGCTGCTATGAAAGCAAGTTGGTCTTCTTCAAAACAGTCACCACTGATCAGCTGCACATTCCTCCTGCTGATAGTCACAGCACCTGCAGTTTACTCAGACGCTCAGTTTACCCAAAGCCATTGTCTCATGCAGTGTTTTTTGCTGCCCTGGGTCTGTGTCCCTGAATTTTTTGATGCCCAAGACGACATTCCCATCCTGTGCTGGGTGTTGGTTTTTGTCTTGAACTCAAGTCATTTAGGTCCCACGTTTCTTTTCCAGTTGAGCAGCAGGAAGTGTTATACAGCATCTTTTGGGCTCCTCTGCTACACGTCTGTCTATGGAGATTGTCCTGGCAGAACAAGGGGAAGATATTACCCAGCTTCGCACTCTGCAAATTGAGGCACTTTGTGAATGTAGTTATTTCCACGGTTGTCCTCACAGTGATTCTGATAATAACTCTGACTTTTTCTTTGGAGGTGTTCACTCATTCTTTTCTGCCATGTGGAATTTCACACAACTTCTACGCTTGCCTTGACAAAATAGAACAGAAAATCCTTATGGTGAGACTAGGAGATACTGCAGTGTAATAGTATGATTGTTGATGTCTTGGATTACTGTTCTCATATAAGCAAAAAATCTTAGTTGTGTTAGTACTCAACAAGATAGTGGTCATGCTAGAAGCTGGGAGGAAAAAGCCTGGAGAGATTTTTCACTGATACAAGTAACAGGGACCTTGTTGGGAAGTCTTTGGAGCTCTGTTACTTAAAATCTTCATCACTACAGAGATGGCTGTAGACTCATCTAGCATTAATGATTTCCTCTGGTAAGAGGATTAGGGTCAGTTCATCAATGCAAGAACATGCATCAGGCTGGTGTCAGGGGCGCAAGGTCAAGAGACCAACCTCAGGGTATGGAGGATCTTTGGGATGCTGTGTGGGAGGTACTTTTGAGTACAGGTTTAATTTGGTCATTAGAGGGATGACTCAGAACTTGATGACAGAAAAAATGTCTTCCCTTGGACCAGCACTGACAAGTACTTTTCAGAGGCAGCTGTGATTTCTTCTGCTTGTGTCATTGTGCTACGATGTTTAAAAAAAACACTTGTATAATTTTCTGGCTCCGCAGTTAATGATGTGGACAGTGAAAAGGGTAGCTTCACCTTCATTATTAGACATTAAAACAATCCAGAAGGCTACTTTACAAAATTAATGTCAAAATAACAGTTGATGTAAGCTGGGCATAATGATTTATGCCTATTGGAATATACAGTGGCTGAGTGTTCAAGTGCATCTAAATGATTCAGCAACAATGTGGATTTTTTTTTTTTTTTTTTTACACTTAACATGTGAACAAGTCTTTTAAGAGTAATGAAGCAGGCACTGATGCAGAGAAGCAGATGGTGTGTTTAAAATTTCTGACCTTTTTAAAATTCTTGGGTCTAATCAGGAAAACAGTAGAGAAATACGTTCTTTTTTTCTTCAGCGTAGCATTGTAGGCAAGAGAAAGTTGAACCACAGTGTCAGCTTTTGAAGGGATTGAGAAGCTAGAGCCTTGCATAGTGACTTTATTGTTGGAGTCCTAGGTGGGGGCTCTGAACTGTGCTAGGAAAGGTGTTTCAAAACTTGGGCAAAGAGCAGCCAAAACCCTTCTCCTGCATGCAGAGGGGTCCCTGAAAAAAAGTTAACCTCCCCTCTTTCTTCCTACAGTTTGGAAATGTGAAGGTGATATATTATTTTATTCCTAATACAATGACACTTCTTCTTTATTCTGTAGATTCAACCAGTTATTGATCAAGTCTTCACTTTTTCTGAAGTTCCAAAGGCCTTTATGAAATTGGAAGGAGGACATGCACGTGGAAAAACAGTCATCGATGTAATCAGCAGAAAATAAAGTATCTCTAATCACTATTCTGCCCACAGTCAGCCCTTTACTGGTAAATTACACTTTAACATGAATTTGTACATAGCAACTGTTTTTTCTTTAAAAGCTCACACAGGATACATAATTTTTTAAAAAGTCTTGTTTTAGAAAACCCTCTTTGATTCCTTCATACTCTACTTGTTAATGACTTAGTACACAAACAAGAAGTACTAATGTCCCTTAGATATTTCTGCATAAAAACAATGTTAAGAACGTAGTTGTGACTTCTGCATGATGCTCTTCACTCTTGGGATAAGAGGGACAGCTAGCAGCATCTTCATGCTTTTATTTTCAGATGTTTCAGCCACGTACTCAAAAGGTGAGACACACTTTTATCTAACTGGCCATGGGAAGCTTGTGCTGCCCTTTCTTCTTTGGTCCTCCCTACTTCTGCTCACCTTTATTACCACATATTATGACGCAGTCGAGTTCATTCTCAGAGTCTGCATACTTCTCCAGTATTGGGTGGTCACACTGCTGTCTCAAGACTGGTATTTTCATCTTTATATACTTTGACCAAATCTCTCATGGCATAACTAATCTGAGTAGAAGCATGGAATAAAATCAATCAGTAACTGATAATCATTCTAATTGCCTAACTCCTGCCACAGATTCAGCTGGCTACAGTGTTCCTGCAGGTAGGCTAGGCAGGATTTTATCAGTAATTGGGAGAGCCTGTTCCTTCCCTGCCCCCTGTCACTGCTGGTAGGGGGGTGAAGGGTTTGAGGGCTACCTGGCTGCTGGGCTGGTTTTATAGTTACCATTTTGCCAGAGATGGGCTACGGAGCGACTTCCCCTGTAATTATGCAGGTAGATCGAAGGAAAGGGGTAACTTCATTGAGAGCTGCACATTTACTGTCATGCAGCTACTTCCACCAGGGAACAGAAACAGCAGCCATGTGAACTGTGGCCCTGTGTACGGGTGCACTGAACCTGTTCTTGTATAGGAAAAGCATCTGTTCCTCAGAACCTGCAGGTATTCCATGCCAGGCAGTCACTCCTCCTTAGCTAGTTGTTGCAGAGGAATTATGGACAGAGAAGGGCACAAGACAGAAACAAACCTAACCGTCCAACTGTCAGCTTTCTACCTTTAAAAATAATGTCAATAAAAAGTTACCTAACAACTTTATTTCTAAAATGCTATATTACTTATAGCAAGAGCACATCAATATGACAAAGTACCACTGTTTGGAAACAATAACAACACGTTTTCTATGAAGGACTAAAAGCAGCACATTTCAGAGCAAGAAAACTTCAGTACTTCTGTACAAAAGGAGGAAGATCAGTAAGGCACTTCTCTAAGGTGGTGACAGTAAAAGCACCAGTATCCTTTGAGGCAATACAATAGTAATGAAAATGTTTTAACTTTAAACATGCTTACTATGCAGGACAAAGGCCTGGATGCTCCTAGGAGCAGCTTGTCATACCACTGGTCTAAGCCAGAACAAAACACAGCAGCACAGTACAAGACTTTGTATTTTACCTTTTTGCCAATATTGAGGGAAACTAACAAAGTTGGGTTAAGAGCAGGGCAACAGAAGAACTTCCTTCAGCCATTAGTAGGTCTGACTTGTCACAAGCTCTTTACTAAAGCAGTAACGCTCGCTGTGAAGGGGCACAGCCCTTGTGACTAGGCACGGTTCCAGGCTTGGCTTTGCCCCTTACTAGAGCAGCCTGACACTTCTGCCCAGCAGCAACCAGAAGCCACCAGGCAAACACACACGCTGCTCTCCAACCTCACCAGAAGTACTTGCGGGTCTGACATTCTCCACATAAGCCAACAGGCAGGGGTGAAAAAACTTTGTAACCACAATGCTTCAGTGCTGTTGCAGTCATCTTCAGTGATACTTTCCCTAAGGATTCTTGTTTCCTGTATAGTTTTGGAGTTCAGGAAGACTATGCTGACTGGAACTGTTCTAAATGGTAAAAATTTTACTTGGCAAAGTAGAATACCTATAACTCAAAAAGTTAGGCAGCTTAGAAAATGGGCAAGTTCTTTTCATTCTGATTCATCCTTTTACCAGCCCTCTTTTTCTAAAAATCATCTAATAATTTACATCATCTCTACATGAGACAATTTAGAACTTTTTCTTAATTTAGGACTTACTTTATTAGCGTACTAACTCTATTTAAAGCCACATGTTAAAAAAAATCTTTGGATGTGCTGTGTGCTAGCAGTCTTTAAACTTCCAGTGAAGCAAATATATTAATTTCCAGTAGTGAATATTTCTCTATACTACAGCCCATAGATCTATACCCACATACACACTGCACTCCTGTCCTTATTAATATAAGCTTTGGGGTTTAGCCCTTCTCTCAGTTAAAAAACCAAACCTTTTTAAAAATAATTTAAAATCGTGCTTATTGACTATTGTGGATTAGCTACTCGCTAACACAACTGTAACTCCACGGGGTCTCTTCCACCTTTCATTTTTCCATCTAGCCCGAGGCACACTACCACGTTCTATCTCACATTGAGTTGTGATGATAAAAAAAAAAAAAGGGTTAAGAGATTCCAGATAACAGTCTTGGATAGGGAGGTGAAATCATTCTGTTGCTTGTTCTTTTAGAATTGCAAAGAGAAGACTAAACTCTCATTGTTGATCCTGTATCCTTCAGAGATGGTGGTGGCAATTCTAGTGTGTGAAATAGTGGCTAATACAAACATCATCTTTGGGTTTTGGGGTTTATAAAACCAGTGGTTCCCAACACTGTGTTAACTTTTCTTCATTGACTGTGTTGACGACGACATGTTCGCGATCATATTGTGCACCCCCTGTAAAGAAA
This sequence comes from Clamator glandarius, assembly GCA_033459285.1. Lineage (NCBI taxonomy): Eukaryota > Metazoa > Chordata > Aves > Cuculiformes > Cuculidae > Clamator > Clamator glandarius. The sequence continues at coordinate 3,111,205 of JAUNZM010000119.1, read as the reverse complement.
TATTTCAGATAGTGTAGATTATCTTTGAAATAAGAGACACACTCAAGGTTTCAGGGCAACTCCAGCAAGTGCCAGTGTACATAGTTTCTCTCCTGCCCAAGGCACTGAAAAGACAAACTCATTTTCATCACCACTTCCTTTGGGATTAATTTTGAAGCAGGGGAGCATGCCTGCTCCTCTCCACTCCTTCAGTAACTCAGCACCTTGGCTTTTTCAGCCTGGAGGGGAAGGAAACACTGAAAATCAGTCAGGCATAGCTCCTTGAGGACTGTCACTTCCCAGAAGTCCAACTTGCACGTCAACATGCTGTCAGTTGTCACTTTGCTCCAAAGATGATGTTTACATGATGAAATAAGTCCTGCTGCTACAAGACAATAGAAGTATGGCCACCAGGGACAATGTCTGGTACTCATTTAACCATTGTAATCCTGTATCAGGACCAGCTATCTATACACAGGCTATCACCCCATGTTCAGCTGTTTCTCCTGGCAGCTGAACATACCTGAATGCAAAATAGAACCCTTTCCTAGAGGGGCTCACTACTCACAGGATGCAATGCCAAACACGCTCCCACAGAACAGCACCATTAGCATTCTGACTTAAGAAACCTAGAAGCAGTGTTCGACTAGAAAAGTCAGAACAGACATTTTCTTCTCGGATCCAACACATACTGCAGGAGTGGAGGGAGGACACGCGCATCTCCCGCAGTAGCAGGTACTCCCACTGGAAGCAGCCACCTGAACCAACCATTTATAAAGAGCACCAGGACCCACCTTCAGACAGTCTTCTATTCTGCACCCCCATAGCCTCACCCTCCCTGAATGTCAAAAGATAACAGCCAGCAGATGAAAGCTTGTAATAAATGCAACAAATACGGATTCTAGCAGATCTCAGAAAGGAATAAACAAAGCACCCAGAGTCCTGAAGGGGAAGGCACATTTAAGACCAGCTCTTTGGTACTGAGGTACAAGGACCTTGGGTGTTCTCTACTTCAGGAGTTTGGGTGAGGCTTTCTGGTGCCACTGTCCCAAACTGGAAAGGTCTGAGAAGGTTAACAACATGATTTCTGTCCTTGCCATCACCAGGCAATTACTTAAAAGTGGTAGAGATACACAACAAAAATACTTTCAAAGTTCTTCAGAAAGAGAGGCAAAGGAAAGGAATAGCAGATCAAATACTCCCACAGCAAAAAAATCTTAATCAGCAGCTACATAGCTCAGTTGTCACTGTGGGTGCAAAAAATATTTTGTGAGCAGTGCCTGATAGAATGTAAAAACATGTTATAATGGGGAAAAAATGGGATTTTTTTCAGTGGAACTTTGACAGAGCAGATACTTTGATAAAGTGCTGCTCCGGACAAGGCTTTGTGCTATGCCGGTACATCCACGAGGTGGCATTGGGAACTGCAAGATTGAACGATTCCAACTGTTTGCTGAAGAACTCGGCAGTGTTCAGTTTGTGGTCAAGAATGGGTGGCACAAACAGGTAATGTTACCATATGGATTTACATTCTTTAAACTAGGAGTGCATCTCTACTTTCATAGCCAGACCTGTCCACTGTGAGGTTCTTCAATTATACAACACAGAATTACATAATTGCTTTTAACGTGATTAACTGAAGACAAGGCAGCATAATAGTATTTCTGCTTGTTTGGTGCAACTTAGCACTGACTTTAGAAAAAGTTATTGCAGTCATTGTGACTAAAGACACTCCCTTGAACTGGAACCTTTGATAAGTTTATGATTAATCATTCCCAGTTTTTTATGGCAGTAAAGAGAATTTGTGAGTATTTGTGCCGGTGCTGTCAAGACACTAGGTAACCCTTTCCTGATAGTCCTGTCCTTTGTAGTTCTGAAGTGGTTGCTTTCCCCACCTGAAACTGCAGAATTATATAAGAATATTTGATTATGCTAATTCTGCTAATTGTTCCATTTGCTGCCTTCTAAAAAGGTGAATCAAATGGCTGTAAAAAAAGTGAATATAAAATAAGCACCACGTGTGCACAGCCTTAGGCTGCTAAGGCAGAATCTCCTGTTTGCAATAAAGGCACAGTCATTAATAAATGAATAAAAAAACTTGTTGCATCTAATCACATCAGTGTACAAGCTTGCCTTTCTTTTCCTAATATCCTTTGGCTATTGCATCTACAACTACTATATAGGAAAATATACTCTATACAAATTAAAGTCAATGAGAAGGTAGGATTTTCTTGCTTCAGCATTTTAAATAATGATGTTCACATGACCCACTGCCACGTAAAATTAACCGAAGATATCTACAGCGAGTGGACACTGGGAATACAAGATAAGCAAGTACTGTGAGGTACTAATCTCTTTGTAGAAAAATGAAAAGAAGTCCTAGGGCCTGTATAATTTAGGTCACACTAGCTAATCGGGTCTTATTTAATTCTAGATTAAAGTACCTATAAGACCATCCTTAATTTATAGGCACATTAGTGCCTATCCCACTGTAAATACCATGTAATTACAACACAATGTAATGAGATAACACATTTGCTTACCTTTGATATCTAAAACCAGCTTGGGTTTCATCTTGCTATAAATCCTGCCATCAGGACTAATATGCCAATATTGTTTGTCTTCGTTCTGCTCAAATGACAGACCGAGTTTAGAGCCAGGAGTTATAAGATTTCCAACAATTGTCAAGCAGCAATCCTCTGCCATCTGTATCAGCAGAAAGACAACAGCAATTATTCAAAAAGCCTTAATTCTGGTGTGCACCTTTTTTTTTAAATGGATAGGAGGGACGTCAGCAGGTTAGAATAGAATCTAGAATCTGCTTTCTCTAAAGGAATGTATTTTTGCCCCAAACTAAAGACTACTACTTTTTCTTTTGTCCTTGTTTCTGCTGACATTCTCCACTACATAAATTCATTAAAATAACCATGCTGTTTCAGATCAAAAGGTGCAATTAGCACCTGCCTCCAGCAGTGGCCAATAACAGATGCCATGGGAGATTACACACAATCTGCTCTTGTATGCAGTACATTCCTGCTAAACCCTCCCAGTCTACAGCAATTTCCAGCTCAGGGGCCTTTCCATGCAGAGCTGGTACCTTTTATATCTGGATGGTTTCTGTCTTTTATGTGAATTTGTTACCCACTTCCCAACCAATGTAACGTTTTCACACATACACCCTTCTGGATCACAACTGTTCTGTGGCAAGCAGTTCCACATCTTAACTACTACTATTTTAAAATAATTTGATAGGCAACTCTTGGTTTTATTTGATGCTCTCCTCATCTCCCTTTCCCTCCCTTATTTTAAGGGATGTCTTGTCCACACTGTGCCTGCAGAGACTTCCGTCCTACGATTCCTCAAACCGTCCCCTTTGCAGGCTAAAAAGTCCTAGCTATTTTGTCTTCCTTGCATAGAAGCCCCCATCTCATAGGCTTGTCCTTTTTTTGTTCTTTAATCATTTCCAGTTCTGCAATAACCTTTCGAGATAACAGACATAACTACACAGTATCAAGTGTACAAATGTCATGGTGTATCTCAATAATATTTTCTTCTTTGCCCTGTATTCTGTTGCCAGTCTTTTGTATTATTTGATGTCAAAACTCTGCAAATGTCTTTATGGTTAAAAAAACTAGCAAAAGTCAAGCTTACTTGAAAATGATATTAAGGCTATGTTAACAGTAAATTGCAGTTAATTATTCTATGTGAACAGGGATTTTCAGTAGGTCAGTATAAGCTGCCTTTTAACTTCTGAACAGACTTCAGTAGCAGATTAACCAGACTTATCTGCCCTTGTTGATGTGGCCCTAAGTTATTAAATACAGTTTGGAAAAACTAGTAATTCTTCCTATCTCAACCTAGAATTTAAGTAAGTTCTGCAGTTCTGAAATTCTCATCTGTGTCTAAAAATGTTCTCTAGTGGAACTCTGAAGACTCTAAGCTTACACATGACATCCACTTTTGGCCACTCCTTCACCCATCTCCAGGAAACCGATGAAGAGTGAGGAGACCTGAATTCATATCTGCTATTCCTATCTGTTTCTGAGAAAATAAGCAGAATGACTTCCATATTGTGCTTGCTGGTTATCCCACCTACCTAAAACAGACCTTGCTTGAGGACCTCACACATACCTCAATACACTGTGACTCGGAGTCAGTGAGATGACCTAAACTTACAGGAAGAAAGGCACAAGTTCTTCCAGTGACTTGTCTCTGCCTACGTGCACATACCTACCCACGAGTTTAATTTTCTTTTTTTAAATGCAGTGAGAAACAATTCCTTGTGCAAAACACATTTACTGCCATTCAACAGAAAGATGTCGGAGCTCTGTAAGAGTTCAGTCATTTAAGATCAATGTCGCTGGCCTGCACTCTGCACTAAACTACCGACAGCTATACAGCACCACCTCTGTATCTTCTGTTCATAGAAAATATGCTTTATGAACTACAGAGATAGGGACTAAACCCAAGAGCATCCATCCAGAGCCAAAGAATACCACACTGTCTCAATATGAATACTTTCAGTGAAATGTCCAAGAGGCGCTGTCAAGAGAGAAGTCTTTGTATGCGATATTGAAGTTTTTAGCTTACATTGCATCAATTTGCTGTCTACATAAATCCCTTTTACTACTGCATGTGTCCTGTAAACGTGTCTAAACAATGTCTTAGCTTATTAACAGTAAGATTCTTCCCTCCAGCATAGATGACATAGTTATAAATGGCTCCTTTGAAGTTATACAATCCTATAGAAAGAGTTCACATAATTCCTTGCAGTCAAGCTGTTTAACAGTATTAAAGTAACTTAATTTTCTTTGGCTGGCATCCCTACCTAAGACTGTTCATGCTTAAACATTATGAACTGTGCATACTTCTGCTCACCTCAATGACAATTCACACATGATTAATTTTACAGACTGTGAGAAAAGTAGGACTTCATCTGGAAACTTGTACAGAGAAATGGAACAGGAATGAATTCAACAAATACAGGGATGACCAGAAAAACAACAAACAAACAAACAAAACTAAAGAGTAGCATTTTAGCTTTAAGCTTGCCTGAATGCAGAAGAGGATAAAACCTGCATTACACTAATGGACTTGTCACAAGGTCTGTGTAGTTCAAAAGATTAGCAGGAAGGGTTTACATTTTAAAAAGTGTCCCCTGCTTTGACACTTTTGTGATATTTTCACTGTGGAGAAAGAGAGTGTGAGAGTGGAAGAGCAAGACAATGGTCTTCTGGTGTTGATTGTACTTACGAGGCTACTGTTCTTTAGGGGAAAATTAGATCATAACAAAAATCTCTCAAAATTTCAATTACATCAGAAAAGGTTATCACACAACTAGTCCATATCACCTGAAAAAGCCAAAGTTTGATTAAAAAATAAAAACAACAACCCCCTATAAAAAGATTGTACTGCAGCTGAAACTGAATGAGACAATAAAATAATTTAAGATGATACAGCAGGAATTGAATTCAGAAAGCCCTACTATTGGAGACAAAAAGAAAAAAAATCACATTGAATTTGAATCTCACCCGGCACTTTATGAATCCATCCTGATAAACCCAGATTTGATCATCTGAGTCTGCATCTTCTGCAACCTGTATTCTGAGAAGATTCAGATTGTCTAAGTTTCCATCAGCGGACATGAATTTTCCTGTTCCCTTGTTTCGCAGCCTGAAGTACACACGTTTCTGCAGAAAAAAACAGAACTTTTTAATCGCAGTCTTGGAACACATCCTGCTCTAGTTAACTTCAGTGCAATTACTGTTTGGTGCTGAACTCTGGGCCTCCCTCTTTCTTGCAGAGAGCTTGACTTCACTATTTTAGAACTTTGTGCAAAGTCCATAAATGTCTAGGATATGCCAAGCTTGGAGAACTCGCCATTCTGCACGAAGAGTTTTAGGCTTTCCTGTGCACCGAGATCAGCACAGAGTGGAAAGCTAAACATTTTTAATTCAGATTAGCACTAACTTCTTTCTGCTAACTTCTTGCATAAGTATTCTTAGCTTTCATTTCAGTTGCACTTGCGCAGTGTATTTCACTGGCAGCAAGCGTTATGCTGCACATTTATGCTGCAGCTTGTTACACACGAACATCTCTGTTTAGAAAAGCTCTCAGTCCGGGCAGTCAATATGCACTGTTCCTAACTCTGCTTAAGGCTACACAAAGACAATGCTACGACAGTGAGCAAACGCGTTTAGTTACAGGTACAAGTAATCTGTGAATTAGAAAAAGCTGTTCCTTCAGTAAAATATGGCTCAGCAAGAACATAAATGTTAAAGCTCATGAGACTGCTGCAGCACTGGACCAAATGACATGGTCCTTATTTAGAGAGCAACATTAAAAGGACACCACAAGAGTAAGTTTTGCATTATTTACACATTATTCTGCTATGTAGTAAGCAGGGAAGGACCTTCGCCCCTTAATTAACACAACATCACTACTAATTGAAGTATTCAATTTTGGTGGCCAATTTTCTTGTTGTTCCAAAAATAATGCAGATGGTACAGACAGTGACCAGGTTGGGTGCTAATTATAAAGCAACTTATAATAATTTATATATAGCAGTTACAGCTGTTATTTGTTAAAATAGTGTAGCCAATTCTTATATCCTGTCTTCTATACTTTGGTTTAAAGTATGCTTAATGAACAGCTTAAGCAGTAGAACTGAAAAGCCATGTAGCATAATCAAAGAGCTTTTATTACAGGCAAAACTGGAGCGATTTTTTTATGCAATCAGACATTGCTGAAGCTTGTGATATGCACCATTACCTTCAACTGTACAATACCCCCCACTCCATTACAAAATACAAATTAGTACTTGACGATTTCATGTCAGAGCCTACTTACCTGCAGTAAAGGTCTGAGAGAACCTATCTGACAACAGCCACTTGCTTTATACCAATCTGGAATTTCATTCGGTGATAACAACATCTGACGCCCCCTGTAATTACTGTGCTCATAGATTATCCATCTATGAGTGGGAAAAAAAGGTACAGAATGTTTTTACTGACAAATCCTGCTTTGGAATTAATAAATTAGTTCAACAGAAGTCTGTCCCACAAAGTACTGGTGTTTAGCTTGGGAAAGCCAATTACTCTGTTTTCAACAAGTCTTCAAAAATAATAAAAGCATGTCCTAACTTAGATCAACAGCATTAAGATAAGTTCACTGGAGTTCACATTTTAAAGTCCAGTTATTTAAGAGTTACAAGCTGAATAAAACAAAGCATGGAAGTTGGGAGAATCCAACTTTTAAATATCATCTGTTGTCAGGAAGTACTGTGACTCCTCACATGGAGCATATATGAATCATAGAATCATTTGGCTGGAAAAGACATTTGAGATTATCAAGTCCAACCACACCTGTCCACTACTACACCATATCCCTGAGCACCTCATATACCTGTCTTTAAATACCTGCAAGGATGGTGACTCAACCATCTCCCTGGGCAGCCTGTGCCAGTGTGTAATAACCCTTTCGGTGAAGAAATTTTTCCTGATGTCTAATCTGAACCTCCCCAGATGCAACTTGAGGACATGTCTTCTCATTTTATCACCTATCATTTGGAAGAAGAGACCAACACCCACCTCACTACAACCTCCTTTCAGGTAGTTGCAGACAGTGATAAGGTCTCTTCTCAGCCTCCTCCTCTCTAGGCCAAACAGCCCCAGGTCCTCCTAAGACTTGTTCTCCAACCCTTTCACCAGCTTCATTGCCCTTCTCTGGACACGCTCCAACACCTCAAAGTCTTTCTTGTAGCGAGGATCCCAAAACTGAACACAGTATTCAAGGTGCGGCCTCACCAGTGCCAAGTACAGGTGCACAATCACCTCCCTGGTCCTGTTAGCCACGCTGTTTCTGATACAAGCCAGGATGCTATTGGCCTTCTTGGCCACCTGGGCACACTGCTGACTCATATTCAGCTGCTGTGAACCAGCAACCCAGGTCGTTCTCTGCCAAACAGCTTTCCAGCCATTCGTCCCCAAGACTGTAGTGCTGTATAGGGCTGTTGTGTCCCAAGTGCAGTACTTGGCCTTGTTGAACTTCATACCATTGGTCACAACCCATTGATGCAGCCTGTTCAGATCCCTCTGTAGAGCCTCCCTGCCCTCAAGCAGATCAATACTTCCTCCCAGCTTAGTGTCATCTGCGAACTTACTAAGGGAACACTCAATCCCCTCACATAGATCATCAATAAAGAAATTGAACAAAACTGGACCCAGCACTGAGCCCTGGGGGACACCACTTGTGTCCATCCTCCAGCTGGATTTAACTCCATTTACTATCATCACTCTTTGGGCTCGGTCATCCAGACAGTTTTTAACCCAGCAGAGGGTGAACTTGTCCAGACCAATGACAGCCAGTTTCTCAAGTAGGATACTGTGAGAAATGGTGTCAAAGGCTTTAGTAAAGTCCAGATACAGTACATACACAGCCTTTCCCTCATCCATTAAGCAGGTAACCTTGTCATAGAAGATGATTGGGTTAGTTTGGCATGAGCTGCCTTTCATAAACCCATGCTGACTGGGCCTGATCGCCTGATTGTCTTGCATGGATCCTTTCTCCAACCCTTTCTGTAAACGGGCGTAACATTTGCCAACCACCAGTCAAGCAGAACTCCCCCAGTCAGCCAGGACTACTGGTAGATGATGGAAAGGGGTTTGGTGAGCACCTCTGCCACCTCCCTCAAAACCCTTCTGTATCTGCTGCATATGCTAGATTGCTGCATGTGCAGAACCAGTAGTTCTGTGTATCTTAATTTGGAGAGGCCTGGCCCACATGGCAAAGAACTACTAGGGATGCAGACTGCAACAAGCAAATACTGCAACTGCAACAGGGTGAAGTTATCTAGGGAATTTTGATAGGGGTTTTATTTCAGAACACTTTTCTTCTTTCAAAATACCTGAAAGTAGGAAGGGAGAGGGAGACAGTGACAGAGAAAGAGAACATACAGGAAAATTATGTTTACCATTCTCTAGCACATATCCAGCCAGGCTTACAGTCACATTGAGAGCAATCTGTCAAAAACTGACTTATGCTATGGCATAGGCATTGAATTACAACTAGACCTTGCAATAGGCTGCAATAAAATGCAATTTGTTGAGTTTTCTCATAGCAGTTTGCTGGGACTGTCCAATAACCGTATGTTTCTGAGTACACTCAATAGCACATCTTGCTGTTACCTCTTTCCTCCGACAGATTTGTCAGTAGACATCTATATCCAGAAGAAGCACACTCACCTTAATCTTGGTATTTTTCCACAACCTAATATACATCTTTCCCCAAGTATGAAATCAAAGGAATGATAAATGAATGTCTCTTAGCAAAGGAAGGGAAGACAAAAACCCCTTCAACAAGGGAGGCAGTAGGGGCAAGGGCACTGAAGCCTTTGACACATTTCAGCAGCTGACACTGCTATAATGAAATCAGAATTTTCCTATCATCCTCTCTACCCTTCCAGTGATCAACGAGCAAAAAAACCCATAAATATTCACTGGACAGGAAGCACACAATTCACAACTCCACTGCGTGGAATCGTGGTAACCATGCCCTTGGCAAAGAAGTAATTTGATGATTGACTTCATGTTATTTCATGTTATGGGAAGTGAAAAGCAGCTATATTGTGATTATGATGAAAGATACTGAAATCACAGGAATATAGCACTGGTACCTTTTTTTATGATCTTTATGTTTCAAACTTGTGCTAAGGAAACCTTCTGACCAGCTTATCCAGATGGTGAAAATGGTTTGCTCAGCAGATCTGATATTAGCTGTCCACTTGAGGGCAGTCTAAAGCTATCCAACAGCATCTCTCTAACACACACCTTGCAAATTCACCTCTTCGAAAGCACACATTTAAATGCAAAGCAACAGTAACATAGATCTATCACTAAAAAATAAGTCACGTTATACTAGTTGGGGGAAAAAATGAACATATACTTGAACAAGTATCTTAGAGGTAGAGGTTAACAACAGGTAAAATACATTGTAAAGAGGAAAAAACAGATCTGCTGGAACACCAGAAAAGAGCACAGCAGTTTTCAAACGTGTCAGACTATTTTTTTACATGATCTTCAAAAGTAAATTTAGAGAACACAACTGCTTGAAAATGGCTAACAAACTTAACTGCTAGATTTACAACCAATTCCTGAAGGGATTATTACTAATGCCAAAAGAGGTTAGATCACGATCTGTTTGTACCACTGCCTCCATAACATCTGGATAAAAGGATGAACGTTAAGACTTATTAAAACATTTTAAGCTTATGATACAAGCAACAGATCACAAACTGAATGATTTTGGGTTTTGATCGAGACCTAAACCAAGAGCACAGAAGCTGGTTTTAAGGCTATGCAAACTGGCTTTTATAATATGGCATGAAAGAAGACACCAGTTTTCTTATGAGTTTTATTCAAATTAGTTTCAACTTCTAGCACAGGGCAACACTCAGTGATAACGTTGAAACAGGCTGTGAGAAGGTTCTGCAAGAAGAAATTGCATAATCCACTGCACGCTATATTCTTATTTTGGTTGGTTTCTAACACCTGTAAATTTTCTGAGAAGTATACCATTCTAATGAATCAAAAAGCAATTTTAAACTTACATGCCACCAAGGACTTGAACTGAAGCTATTCGAGGACTGTATCCCAGGAACTGGAGATTTAAGATTTCTGTACTGAACTCAATTTTCTTTCCTTGGAAACCCACCTTTTCAAAAAGAGCTATGCATGGCTCAGACAGCTCCTGCAAAAGGAAGATGAGCACTTTTATAGGATGTTAGAACTCCAGATTGTGACTGTGAACATACAACTCCACATAGCCCTTTTATTTAGAAGCTTCCTTCTTGATTAAGATCAAGAATAATAAATTAGTCAAAAGCATTATTCAAACCCTGAATAATGCTTTTGCTCTGCAACAGGTTATGTAAAGGAAAAAAAATGTAATAAAAAGCCCTTATACAAAACACACAAGAGACTTTCTTGCATGGAGCATAAAATTTCCTTATATAAAGGCACACGCATGTGTGTCTGGTGAATTGTTGCATAACATCTTAAGTATGTTTTAAAACATATTTTAATTAATGCCAAATCCCTCTTCCATTGCACCAAACCCCATTCGCTATAGGAATTTTTATCTTCAGACTTAAACACACAATAAGGGAATATTGATTTCTACAGCTTCAAACGATGACGGCCTTGTCAGCACCACTTATCACTTACTGCTCTCATTTTTAACTCTTATGGTAAACTACATCAATCTCTAACTAGACAAAAGACTCACACTTCCAAGGTAAAATTAATGACTCAAGCAAAATCTGTAACATCTGAATCCTTCAGATTTCTGTGGGGAGATGATTCTTCTCCCTCTCTGTCAAAATGCTTCTGTTATCAAAGGGATTCTACCCACATGAAGCTTCCCACATGACTGAATCAATTTTAAATGCTTTCTGGATAACAAACCTTGGACTATTTTCTGTGTTGCAAGGCATCTGTAGTGGACTGGAAATAACCTCTCGCAGTTATGGCCTTCCCCTGGAAGCTGGGAGGTTTGAAATCCCCCAGGGTACAGGCAATTAAGCCTAAGTGTCCCAGTGTTATAGTTTACACTCATAGATTGAAATGATCCTGCCACTCCCTTTCTCGCAAGTTTTCCAGCAACAACAGCATAAAACCAACACCATAGCCAGAGAGCTCCTTCCTGCTGGCATAAGTTCAGCGTGCTCGAAACATCAGCTGGATTGGTAACACCTGACATGACATGAAGTCTCGACAGACTCGGATCTGGCCTCAGGCATGGAAACAGGCCTTCCAAGGCAGAGGTGGCTCTGTACATGCACGGCAGCAGATATCTGTGCTTCCATGTGACTTTGTTAGGCAAGATCTCACCTCTACCCATTTCAAGACAGCTCAAATTCCTCTTTAAACTTCCTTCAGATGTTTAAGGGCCCAGATGACCCTATTGCATGAGCACCACCATTACCTCCTCAGCAGTCCGGGTTACCGCAGCTGAGCTGTGGTTCCTGATCGCACGCATACTGCTAGGCTGCAGGAAATGTCTGGAGAGGTCTTTCAGCTCACTCCAAAAATCAGAGTATACTCATCCCCACCATGAAAGCTTAACACCAGTTAGACTGTCATGCATCATCATGGGTAAAAAGCACAACAGGACAGTCACACCACGATTATGTCCTGGTGTCTCCAACCCCTCAAGCCCTTTTACAAACCTACACCTGCACTCTAAGGCATGCGACTGGTTAGGCAGCAGCCCCTGAGCCATGTGTAATGCTTCAGAAATAATCTACTTGCAAAGAAAACACATGGAAAGAAAAGGAAATCCTCCAATTTTCTGCCACACCTTTCACTCCAGGCATTTTTTAGTTCTGCAGCAACACTGTTAAATGAATCATTTGACACATAGAGAAGTGCAAGCCCAGCTCACGAGTTTGCTTTCAGTACTCCCCATGTACTGTACAAAGCTGGAGCTCCTGTATATCTACACTTAGTTATTTCACAGAGTTGTTCATTAAAAAGAAGTAGTACTTTGCACAAGTAAGCATAAGCCACATTCACGTTTTTCAGGCAAAAGTACAAATAGAAAAGAAAAGACATGCAAAGAAAGGGCAGTCAGCAAAGATACAATGGTATAAAAAACCATAAACCTCGACCTAATGAAGAAAAGTACTTTTAGCTTTCACTTCCAAGTTTATAAGTACGCTTTTCATTTATTTTTTATGGTCAGTTAGCAATACATCTCTATTAGGGGGAGTTAGACTAGATATGTATAGCAACATGACATATTAAGATAGCAAAGGTGCTTCATATATAGGAATGTCACAGAAAAATCATGGGGAAAGTTACGGGAAGGCAGACAGTGGGGAGGAATTAAGATTAGCACCACCAAAAGAAACAGTCCCAGAATAAATCTGATGGGTGAAACGAATAGCCAGAATACCAAGGTTCGAGCTCTTGTAAAAATTATGAAAAAGGAACATTATAATATGATCATTTCAACATAACTTATTATTCTCTGTATTCAGGTTTGCTAATAAGCTATTGAGCAAAGCAACTAATTTGCCTCTTCTCCACAGGCAGGGAGTTTCTGAAGAAGGAAGCAGCAGCATGAGACCTGCAGACAGATGCAGTTCCATGATACTTTCTGAAGTGTAATAAAATGTAGGTCTAGGAAAGGTTTCAGAAGTCATAAGAACTTAAAGAGGCAGAGAACAGGCATTTGGCCGTTTTAACAAAATAGTCTCTATCACAAATAATATATCTTCCAGAAGTAAGCTGATCTTTCCAGCTTGAAACAAGTATTTTAAACCCAAGATCTGAATACTGACATGTACAAAAGAGCCTTTTTTAATTCACGGTGATCACCCGCCAACCTTGGCTAAAAGCACTTCTACTGTTTTTATTGTGATCTGTCTACTAGGTAGCCAAAAAGTTCGGAAGCCAGACATACTTGCTACAGATGTTTGTTTACACTGTACATCAAAATGCTCCAGAGACATGAAAGAGGATGACACATTTTAGTTCTCCTTTGTCAACTGCTGCATCACTGACAGGTTACCAAAATTACAGTGGAGTGCAATGAAGTTGCTAAATTCAAAGAAGACAGTCAGTAGGGGACTCCTCCTTTTTCAAAATGAGTACCATCACTTCATATTACTGTAAGTTCCTGGGTTCTTGACCACATTTTGCTAGTAATTACTTTGATCTTAAAAGATATTTGTAGATTCCATAAGTGATCCATCATAATGATTGGTTATAGGCTTGAGCAAACTCATTCCTTGCTACTGATGAGCTACTTACAAAATATGTAAATGTTGTTCAGTTTGCATCCATCACACATAACAACAACACTGGTTTTGCCAAATGGCACTGGGTGTTGCTTGACTTTATCTAGAAGAAATTCATTATTTCATGATTAACTCATGTTGCATTTCCTTTATTATAGCAGCAGTGTTTTATAATTACATGTATGTCATGGAAAGCTGCTCAGTTAAGTCTTTTCGTTTAATATGCATTAAAAAAAAACAAAACCAAGGTCTGCAGTACAGGTGTTTTGTCACACTGTCCTAGTGACATTTCTCAACCCAATATAAGTGGTCTGTCCTACTGGGAAATAGAAGAGTCTACCCTTGACATCCTTGACTCTTTGTAAAAAGTCTGTTCCTAAGAACAGTGATGTCGGGCAGCTACTTCTGCAATATCCTCTCTTTTGGAAAAACAGAAAAAAGGTCAAAAAACCTGACTGCAGCTAGGACATGTAACTGCTACTGCACGGAAAAAAAAACCCAAACCAACTCCTCTGTTGTCTGTTCATTCATACCATTTTTACTGTTGAAAAAAATGTCAGAATCATCAGTGTACTTACATACTTTACAATTATTTCTACTAGCTTTACTTACAATATTTATAATCCGTAAAGATTTTAGAACTGTTTGAGGTGAACAACCCATTGCTGTCAGATCAGGATAGATTCCTTCTTCTAACACATACTGGTTACCAGAGAATTCTTCCTCATCATACACTATGCAGCTGCAGGAACAAGGAGAATAAATTGCCTCTTAAGAATTCTGTGCAAGTAAAACAATGCTAGTGTTTCTCAGTCTTTAGCAAGAGCTACTTTCAAAAACATTATTTACAATGTTTTGTCCTGACAAGCTAAATTTGATGCGTACACTGCAAAGCATTGTTCCAAGTCCCTGTATGTGAAAGCATTTCAAGTGTTAGAAAGCCAGTTGATTTTTAAAAACTTCTACTATTTCAGTGATTTTGCAACACTCATTCAATATAACTTACCTGCCATCTAAAATTTTTGAAGACTTCACAGCAAATGAACCAATACATCTTGTGTTTCTTTCAAACATTTGGCAGTTACCCTTGAATTCAGGCTCTGAAAATAACTGGACCTTTAAAAAAGTTACAAAGATATTTAAATCAATTTGGTTTTCAATGTCCAGTAGCATAACTCTACCACTACTTCTATAACTAGATTTAAACATACTTAAGGCACCCAGACTTCCTCAGTTACATACAGTTTTTATTACTTCTTCAGTGTTCTTGTTCACGACAGCAAGGACAGCAACTACTTCTGGCTGTGAATCACTGAGTAACATACAAAATTAAAATAACACTAACAAAGATAGCTGCTTGGACCCTCAGCTGGAGATTTTTAAATTCCCACAGAATGGCCAAGACAGGCACATCTTTAGTAAAGGGCCACAGACCATTTTGATTTAGATTATTAATGCATTTAATCTCCAACATACATGCTCTTCCCACTAAAAGAAAACTATCTGTCTCTCAGAATATAAATGCTGCATAAGCCTGGCAAAGTTCTCAGACACCACATCACCAGGCATGGTATATATTCCCAGGGTAGATGGGCTTTATAGGACTGTTACAGCCATGTCAGTTGTTCTTTCACTGCTCGCAGGATAAGAGAGCATACACCACCCAGAGCCTTTTGTCCTTGTTAAAAAGGAAAAAAATTCTAAGCAGCAAACCTGCTAATTTGGTTAGATGATAATTGACCCTGATCACACAGAAGTCATTCACATTATCACATGCCTACCAACTTTATTCACTCGTAACATAGATGGGAGTGTGGGCATGTACAGAATTCTCCAAAGAGAAACACGCTGATGAGGGATGCAGTCTGTTAACTACAAGTTATTACTACCCTGCTTATGGTCTTAATAGGCACATAATATGTAGATGCGAATAGTTTTTCATGCCTTTAGCTGCAAATAAGCGGCCTTGATATTTTTATTCTACATAGTTCATACATTATCCCTATGCAGGAGGCAGGCTACTAATAAAGAATGCAAAATGAGACAGCTAAGATTTTCTCCCTATTTTTTATTTCCATGACATACTCACCATTTTGACTGAGATGGAAATAAAAGTAACTTTGTACAGGGACAAACACTAAAAGGTTCAGAATTACGAAAGGGTGAAAAAAGCTACCCATTAGCCTCACTGTCAAAACTACATATTAGAACTTGTACATAGGAGACAGAACAACAGGAAAATATCTTAGCTCACTGAACAGGTAGGTTTTCTCTGCCATTTCCTTCTCTTAGTTTTTGACAAAGATGAGACTAACTTCTAAGCACAACTCAGCAGTATTTGTGAGTGCAACCCCCATAAGCAGAACTACTAACCAAAGAACTAGGTTCACCCACAAGTCTATGGGGCCGGATGGGATTCACCCAAGGGTATTGAAGGAGCTGGCAGATGTGCTGGCCAAACCCCTTTCCATCATCTTCCAACAGTCCTGGGAGACTGGGGAAGTTCCACTGGACTGGAGGCTGGCTGATGTTGTGCCCATCTACAAGAAGGGTCGCAGGGAGGATCCAGGGAACTACAGGCCTGTCAGTCTGACCTTGGTACTGGGGAAAGTCATGGAACAGGTGATCTTGAGTGCTATCATGAAGCACATGCAAGAGAACCATGAAGCACATGCATGAACCATGCAAGAGAACACGGGTTCACAAAAGGCAGGTCCTGCCAAACTAACCTGATCGCCTTCTATGACAAAGTGACTTGGCTGCTGGACGAGGGAAAGGCTGTGGATGTGGTTTTCTTGGACCTCAGTAAAGCCTTTGGCACAGTTTCTCACAGCATTCTGCTATGGAAACTGTCGGCCTCTGGCCTGGACAGGCGCACACTCTCCTGGGTGGAAAACTGGTTGGATGGCCGGGCCCAGAGAGTGGTGGGAAATGGTGTTAAATCCAGCTGGAGGCCAGTGACAAGTGGGGTTCCCCAGGGCTCAGTGCTGGGTCCTGCCCTGTTCAATGTCTTCATCAATGACCTGGATGAAGGCATCGAGTGCACCCTTAGCAAGTTTGCAGACGACACTAATCTGGGTGGAAGTGTGGATCTGCTGGAGGGTCAGGAGGCTCTGCAAAGGGACCTGAACAGACTGGACCACTGGGCAGAGTCCAATGGCATGAGGTTTAATAAGGCCAAGCGCCGGGTCCTGCACTTGGGGCACAACAACCCTGTGCAGAGCTACAGACTGGGAGAAGTCTGTCTAGAAAGCTGCCAGGAGGAGAAGGACCTGGGGGTGTTGGTTGACAGCGACTGAACATGAGCCAGCAGTGTGCCCAGGTGGCCAAGAAGGCCAATGGCATCTTGGCTTGTATCAGAAACAGCGTGACCAGCAGGTCCAGGGAGGTTATTCTCCCCCTGTACTCGGCCCTGGTGAGACCGCACCTCGAATCCTGTGTTCAGTTCTGGGCCCCTCACCACAAGAAGGATGTTGAGGCTCTGGAGCGAGTCCAGAGAAGAGCAACGAAGCTGGTGAAGGGGCTGGAGAACAGGCCTTATGAGGAGCGACTGAGAGAGCTGGGGTTGTTTAGCCTGGAGAAGAGGAGGCTGAGAGGAGACCTCATTGCTCTCTACAACTATCTGAAAGGAGGTTGTAGAGAGGAGGGTGCTGACCTCTTCTCCCAAGTGACAGGGGACAGGACAAGAGGAAATGGCCACAAGCTCCACCAGGGGAGATTTAGGCTGGACATTAGGAAAAAATTTTTCACAGAAAGGGTCACTGGGCACTGGAACAGGCTACCCAGAGAAGTGGTTGATTCACCTTCCCTGGAGGTGTTTAAGGCACAGGTGGACGAGGTGCTAAGGGGCATGGTTTAGTGTTTGATAGGAGTGGTTGGACTCGATGATCCAGTGGGTCTCTTCCAACCTGGTTATCCTATGATAAGACATTAAGTCACAACTGTACCATGAACAACATCTAACTTGTAGAGCCTTTGCCTCAGCAACAAACTCCAGCTACATGTGCCTCTGGATAAAGAGCTGTGGGCTCCAGCTCCTCAGAACACTCACCAATATCCCAAGACAGCTCAACTGCTGAACCAAAACACTGTGTGTGCCCTGATAAAGTTCTGATGGACCTGTGTATTAAATCCCACCTTCCTTGGGCCTTCACATGCCTTACTTAAGATGTTTGGAAAGCAGCCTTCATTCACCTGCAGTTCTCATTCTGTATGACTAGTCAACAATCTGTACAAATACTTAGGTGTTACAGTAGACAAAAAGCCATTTCTTTACTTACACATGCTACAGACACTACGTAGTATGTTGCATGCAGTTAGAGGCATCTCTTACCTTGACTCTACCCCTTTCGCTTCCAACAATATCCTGGAAAGGTTTAGACGATGAGGGGAAAAAAAAGGAAAAAAAAATTAAACAGTGACAACATAAACATACAAAAGTTTACTATTAATTATTGTTTAAAGAATGTAAATAAATTGAATTGGATAGAGAAAGTATAGCTCCAAATACTCCGAAAAACTTGTAAAATAAGTATAAAATGAACTCCTTACCATAAGGATGGGTTGAACTGAAGATATTTTGCAATTCTTTGCCCCCCATGCCTCAATGCTGGGATACAGCCCTTTAGCCAGTACATACTGCTCCCCTGTAAAATCAGGATTTTCATAAGCCACCCACCTAAGAGAGACAGAAGAGGGAGGTGGGTAGAAGTCACATTACTTTGCCAAAATACAGATGTGTATATTCATCACTGTCTGAACGTAAGAACAAATTAAAAAAAAATCTTCCCTCAAGTGCTGAACTGTGATGCTATTAAACCTTAACAAACCTGTATGCCTGATACTCCAAAACCCATGCGAATTCCACTTCCATTCAGCCTATTATGTCAATACAAATCTGACTGGATTAGTTAAGCAGACCACGAGTTCACATACATCATCTGTTAGATACCCTAAGAGCTGTCTTCAGTAAGAATATCTTGACATGTTTCATAGTTTTATTATTTTATCTCGATCAAGTTATTCTCTAGAAAAACAAATATCAGAATGCATTTTTTTTATAAAACTAGCTTTCAAGAGTCATCTATGCAGCACTGACTATGCAGTAAAGATAGGAGTACTGATTTTTAATGTTGCTTGTAGCTACAGTTCAGCTGTATTCAAGCAAACGCACCCTCCAACAGAAAGCTGAGTTCCAGCAATAGACATATATGGTAAAGAGAGGAGGCTGTTCCCTGCTTGGAATCATAGACATCAGTGGGAAGAAAAACCTTGAAAATTAAGCATTAAAACCATCGCAATAACCAGATTTATGTATTTAAATTCAAAGCCACTGTTATGGCCACTCAGATCTCATGCAGCCACAAACTCGGGTTTCTGCATCAAGCCCATAACTTCAGTCTCAGTTAGAATAAGCCTTTTTGAAGGACATTGGACTTTTAACACACAAACTTAAACCATTAGAAAAGCAACCAAATCACTACATATATCTCCCAATGTTCAATTACCCCTGCAGTGCTTTATTTCTAGTCTGAAGTATCTCTATCAGCTAATCGTGCTATATCTACTCTTCCACATTCAATAAACCTTCTATTATGGCTTTCTTCTAACCCCAGCTCCATATCGAAAGCCCAGATAAAGCATTCCTGAATCAGCACTACCTTTGGTTTTGTGATAACCTACATAACTTCTGTTGCCTTTCACTGTTAGATTGCCCAAACTTTCCCATAATTACATTCTGGCTCTTTTTAAACTCATCTATTTGTTAGATTGTTTGGCATTTTTATGTATGTATCAGGACACCTTCCTGGTTCCTCGTTCTACAAGATAATTGATTACTCATAGTGACCCAGCTTTTAATTTTAGCCAATACAATGCATTAGGAGTGTATGCTAGGTTATTCTTTCAGTGCAATCTTCTTACAGAGTTTCAACACTAACCAAAAAATTCACATCATCAAGCAGTAAAATGATAGGGAACTTAAAATCTGCAGCAGAGGCTAACTCTCGCCATCCAAATTTACCATGAAATTATTTGTGTGTTTCGAGCTACTGGATTCCATTAAGCTGCAGTTTTAATCCAAGAACAAAACACCAGAGTCTCTGCATTTATAAGAAATGGGATAACTACAAACTGAAATAAAACTGCATCAACATCTATGTACTGAAAGTATGAAGTTCGTGTTACAGCAAACACTCATACAGTGATTCACATATATCACTATTCACATCTCTTGGTTTGCCTCAGATATAATCAATTATTCTAACTTGTTATGCACTAATTACTTAAGGCATACTTCAAGGCACATTTCAAAATCACCTTACAGTAATTGATCTAAGAGACATCGGTATGTACAATAAATTGAGCAGACAGTTCAAATGTCTCAGGTGTGTCTATACCCCTATGCTGTATGTATCAAAAGCTGTGAAAATGAGGTTTCCTTAACCGTTTTTTCAGCAGACATTCATAATTTTTCAGTGCACAAATGCCAGGGCACAACTACAATTCATGACAATTTTACTTGAATTACATGAATGCAAACAAGTGCTTCAGATCATAAATGAATGACAAAGCATGCCAGAATCTCTTGACAGCAGTTATTTAGTTTCTCATCAATTATAAAGAAGCGCGAATACAGAAGTATCAATGTATCTCACTCTAAGCACGTGTTTATGCTGAAATCACTGGGATTTAAGTAAGTGCCACGTAAGTCAGTCCAAACAGTCTGAGAGTTTCTAGAGTCAGGGTTTATTAGAGAAATACTTGTGTTTTTCCACTTCATTCTGAAGCCCATGCAAACTGCTGTGAGTTGTAATAACAACATCAAGGACAGGCAGCTGAATTCAGTTCCAGTTAAACCTGTCAGACCTCAAGACTACCCCTAGGAAGGAGCAGTGACTTAATCCAACTTCTGACTAATAGAAAAGCCTGGAGAGCAAGACATTGTCTCCGTACCCAAGCAAGAGAATCATGTCCCAAGTGCCAGGCACCACAAAAACTGAAGCACTGCTCTGCAGCATGGCAGCAACAACCCTGCCCTACAGGGAGCAAGTTCTTCTAACACAATAGTTTCCATAACCCCCAGCCCTACAAACTGCCACTGTCAGGCTGAGCGACAGCCTCATCCCAGGTTGCTGGCAGGGACAGCGTGGTGATGGAGACCTCCACTCCTCTGCACAATCCATGCCTCTGGAACCAGAGATGCAGAGAAACGTGTTGTTTGTATACTCTTAGTACTATTATACACACAGCATTTTTACCCAAAGCCTTCTACATGTACGATGTCTAGGAAGCTTAGTCCCAAACACTGTTTGGAAGAAGAGCCAAGAAAAGAATCCAGAGACAGTAACTTGCCAAAAATCAGTTTTGCCCATGGTCAAACCAGGATGAATCTTACACAACTTAATCTTTTAAAACATTGGCCATTTCTCATCACATGTGCTCTTTCTGATGTTAGCTGAGAGGGGTAATCCCCCTTTTTGCATTGCTCACACTCATCTTTAGGACAGGATAGATTACCTAAGTCCTGGAAGGACCTTCTCTCTCAGCTATGGAAGAAACAGTGACACCTCCATTACAGTAAATGCCATAGTTGCAAAATAAGCTTTCAGGCATGAGAGTGCTTCTTCAGATATGAAATAGCATCTATAATCGTTAAAAATTAAATACTATGTGGAGACAATGGGTTTAAGTTGGCCTATATATTCTAAACAGAGAGATCATGAGAGGCCAGGAAGTTAACTGGCACTTGTACATTTGTAGTAAGAACAGAGAGGGAGAGATAATAAAATTCTTTTTATAGGAAAGAGAGAAAACAGATTCTTTATCATATCCTTTCATGCTTGTATCCCAGGAATATGCGAACTTTATGACTCAATGAAAGGTTCTCTCGAACACCAATTCAGCTCAGTTCAGAGAAGAAGGGAAGTGGAAGTTTTGTTTGAAATGTTCTCCCACTGTTCTCCCTCGTTCTACCCAAGGGCTCTTGCCCTTTTCAGCTCTTAGGGGAGGTTTGTTCTTGACCTCATGTCTCTTTAGTTTCACCCCTGTTACCTTCGCAAGTGCATCTAGATTAGATTTAACTACATTCTGACTCCTGTATATGAACTACTTATCATCTAATGGTTTCCTTAATATCACTATCCACCTGTACACTAGAAGCCAAATCTGCACGGTTTACTTAAAAAATAATTTGAAAATTAGGGGAAAACCAGGCTGATCACAGGACTGCAGTAAAACAAGTGCCTATGTAAAAGAAAAAAAATCTGAAAAAGTTCTTCCACCAGTTCAAAAAGGGTAACTTAAAGATGGAGGCTTTTTCACTACTTTTGGCAAAACTTTGGTGTGTTTATGGATAAAGAAAAGGCACATTTCAAACGTGATTCTTGTGATTTTGATCACTATTCAATATAAGCTTGGGGAGTTTTTAAGCAGAGAGGAAATAAAACTTGTACAACAGTTAATTTTAGTACTTGCTTAAACTTGTAAAGGGTGTTACCTGTTGCTAGTAAACACTGCCATATTCTGCCACTTAAAATTCTGCCAATTTGAAAGTGAAGCTCAAACCCTATTTAAAAGAAGAAAGGCCTCTTCTGTTTTCAGGCAGTCTGAATTGCTTTCTCCTGCCCCAATGGCATAAGAATAAAATCTCCTGGATTTTATCCTTGGCCAGTCTCTGAAGAATGCTCAAGAACAAAACATTTTCGTTTTTAAAGAAGTGAACCCTCATCACTTTGCAGTATTTTTGGGCAGATGTCTTCACAATGGATTTGGCAAAGATGTTAAAATACTACTTGGAAACATTCTTCAGAAACACAATAGCTGAAAATTTTGATATAGCTACCACTGCATGAAATACTCCCCAAATGAAGAGCTGTGCTGTCTTCAGTATACACTTTAGAGATGCAGTTTAGCTTAGAACTCATTCAGTAGTATCTGTACACTGCAGTGTCAGGCTTTCTTTTCTTTGATATACCCTTTAAATTGCAGAGCAATCAAACTAATTATGTGGGAAATACAGATGATCTGTTATCTGTTGCTGCTGTAACTGTTTACCCTAGATACCTGTAGTTACAAAATTGCTATGAAAGGTTTGAAGTTTCTTACATTTCTTCACTTTTTTTTTTTTTTTAATGAAGTATTTTCAGTGTGATACTAGGAAGGTATCAAAATGTTATGACAAGCTTTTACTGAATCTGTCACAGTTCACTATGACATCATCTACATTATCGTCTAAATAGCTCAGGAAGTTGCTCAATGGATTATTCATCACTCTGTGACTGATTTCTTGGAATGAAAGATACAAAAATTTTCTACCTGAACAGTTCCTTGTACTTAAAATAAAGCATTTTATTACAAACTGTGATTTAACATGAATCGTTCAACCTTTCTGATACATCAGCATTTAGTAAGAACACCACCACAAAACCCCCAAACACTCACAACCTCTTTAGAAACAAAAGAGTTGCAACAAGATTCAACAGATAACTATCTCTTAATTCCTACGAACAACCTACATGGAGCTTTTAAAAAGCTTATTGCTACAAATCACATTTTCTACACACTACAAGGTGAGATTACAGAAGCAGTAGCAGAGTCTGTGGGACAAGAGTTTTGTTTGTAATGACTTCTAGCCACCTTTCCGTCCAAGTATTTAGAGTCACTCTTAATTACTAGAATACTCAAACTGACGTATTATTCCTATTTTAGCTGCAACAGATATTTACAAGAACAACTACACGCAGGGCATGATAGGTAACCCACAATTCATTTCCCAATCTTCTGTGGTGACTCTTTCCCATTAATCTCCCTTGCATATTACAGAACACAAAAGGGCACAGTGGCTTCAAAGGTCACCAGGCAGAAAAAAATCTGCTGTCGCACCATAATCACATACAAATTAAAAGCATTCCACTGCAATGCACTGAGCTTGTTTCTGCAATCTTTATCCAGATAAAACCTGCAGAGATATCACACAGGTAACACACAAAAAGATTCAGGGTGTGCCTCGGTAAGCCAGGACTTTCAGCAAGTCACCTGCATACCAGGCAGTGAGACAGACTGTACGTCTCGGTCTTTTTGGTCCTGCTACTTCAATAATTTTGCATATGGAGACATAATTGCTAATACTTGTTTGCATTTCCAAAACACCTGGATGCAGTCTGCAAGACCGTGAAACTCAATCTGCAGTTGATGTACTGAACAAATCAAACACCAATGTCTATTGACTTATCACCCGCATGTGACAACACAGGTGGCACAAACAGTAGTTGGTGTTAATGGCTGTGCCAATGCAAAGCTCTGGGAACCACCATGTTAACAAAAAACCCAATAAAAAACAGCGCCATGGTACTAAACCACAATTAACCTATAGGATTCACTGAAAAAGCAATGTTCCTCTTTGGAACAGTTGAAGTCTCCTTAACAGCACAATGTATTAGTGAGCATGGTAAGAGTCACCTCCATTTTACACACAACTGAGAAAAATACCAAGGAATTTGCCTTTGGCCAAACACAAGAAGCCTGGAAATTAGTTTCAAAACAGGACATTAGTTACATAACGATTCTGCCGTTGAAACACTATAAAAAATGTAGCCATGAGAAAAAGCTATTTCTCCCTCTCCGATGAAATGCCATCTCATATACTTTCATACTCTCTAAATCAGTAAGTCGACATTTCCTGAGACCATCTGATCTTACAGTGAGAAGAAAACCTATTTACTGCACATTCAAAGAACATACAAGCTTTACCTTTCACATTTTGCAGTCAATGGCAGAAAATATTATCTTAAGACTCCACAAAGACATTAGAAGTCAGAGTGATTAAAAACATCTCTAAATATTATCAAATTCTTAGAAGAGTAGCACACTGAAAATTAAACAGCAGTTAAAAGCATCACTTACACGCCACTTAGCACGTTTATAGACTGTGTCCTCAGCCCATATCCAGTGTCTTTTAAATCTGAAATAATCCCTAACACATTAATATTGGAACCCTTTGATCCGAAGTCTTTTTCACTGTACATTATCATATGGGAGCTTGTGAAGTCCTGTTAAAACAAAGAGAAGCATCGTAAGGAAAATGCAATATGATGTCTCACTACACTCACAAGATGCCTACTACATGGTCTTGGAACTTACACCAACAATGGGTCGCAGTGACTGCACCTCTTCATCATAGCCACCCCACTCTGTCCAATCTTGATACTCTCCTTCTTCCAGCAAGTACTGATGACCTTCAAACCCAGGCTTCTCATAAGCTACCCAACTAAATAACAACAACAGAGAGTGCATGTGAAAATGGACAACTACGACTCTGTGTTATTACGAAGTGCATACAGATGTGTGAAATTTGTTCTTTTGCTGAGAATATTTGCACATTTAACCTAGGCATATATCTAAATCCAAAATCTAGGAAGACAGAGAAAATAAATGGGTACTGAATGTTTAATCTATGGAAATACTATTTCTCTTGAAAGGGATATATTGCTAGTGTTTTCCCACACTTACACTCCTCCTAGTACTTTCATGGATCCCACTGACATAAGTGGAAGTCTCGTCTTCTCTTCCGATTCACTGTCACTGAGCATAAAGATTTCTGATTCTACTTCCACACATCTCCCTTCAAAGAAAGGCTTCTCGTAAATTATTACCTGTAGCAGAAATGTAGCAGAAGAAAAATTGCAGAGAGCATGATAAATTCTGACAAAAGAGATTATTCTTTACATGGGTGTATAGAGGGAGAAGGCAAGAATATTAAAATAATTAGTGGGACCTCTCTAATCTCTTGAAGAGGTCTTTCCCTTAGGGATCCAACGTGAAGTCTTGGATATTCATTACTCATCTGCATTACCCAGAGGCTGCTAATACGTATGCAATGGATGCATAAATGTGACAGATACTGCAGTTTCATGGTGTGGTCACATGCAGCAAACCAGCCACTAAACCATCAAAATTTATTTATCTACCCATGCATAATTCACGTGTTATAAAATACCTTTGCATAATCAAGTACATATTGAATTTTACCTTCGGCTCTCCACTGAATTCAACTTTGCGACCACCCTGTTAAAGAAAAGGGGGAGGAAGGAAAAAAAAATAAGTTGCCTATACTTACTTGCACAACTTACAGACAACTATAAGAGTCACCAATTCCTCACAAAAAGACAGAATTAAGTTGAAACGTTCCTTGAAGAACACAAATGAACATAAGTAGATTAAAGGCAAAAATATATGCAATCAAATGTTAAAACATTAAGGATTTTATAGACTAAAAATTCTAGGTTTTAAAGACATTTTTTGAGTGACATGGAAAAATCTAGCCACCTTAACACATTATTTCTAACAGATAAATGCAGGTAATGTAACTTGCAAATAACAACAGTATTTTACCATTTTCAAGGGCTTCATGGACCTTATGTAGGCTTCCTTCTTCTCCCAGAATGCTAAATTAGGATATTCACCAGGCTCCAACATTAAAGGGATTCCCTGAAAACCAGGTTCTTCATAAATTAACCATCTAAAGTAAGGGAGAGAGGAAAGTAAAAGATAAAAAATAATAAAATTCTGCTTCTTTAATGTTACCATCAAAACTGCCAACTACAAGCTGGCATACTGTCCGGCTTCTGCGTTTGTGCAGCAACCACCAAAAATGCAAGCATTTGGTTGAACAGGCTAAAAAAATCAGTACAATAACCAGTAAAGAATTTGACCCTGTCTTATCTGGGGACAACACAAATTTTAGACTGATGTTTCATGATTTAAGGGTACTGTGTATTATTTTTTTAATAGTTTTAAAACATGCAGAATCAAGTTTCAAGAAATTGAAAGATCTTTACCAACCTAAACTTGGATTTGTTGTAAAATCTGTTCAATAGGAAATTCTAAACTTGTAGAACAACCTGATGACTCCTTAGAAATCTACTTCCTCATGGCTTTCATGCGTCAATTAGTCTCTTTGAAAGACATAATTTAAAAAATTCCTAATTGGGGACAGCAACAGTAGTTTTTCAAAGCTTTTTCAAGAAAATCTTAACCAGTAATAACTTACTGGAAGCAAGCATACTGCTAATCTCTGCATAGAGAATGACAATGTATTTCTTCCAGTTAAATTTACAGGTGTCTCAGAAGTGCAGTAGTGAGCAGTAAAACACATACTAAACAGCAACACTTTATGCAGCCAACCCTTTCATTGTGTAAGGATCATAATGCACAAATCTTGTGATATCAGAAAGATGTTAAAATAATCCATCACTCTACCATGCTTAAAACTCAGATTCCAAGCTGACATAAACTGGCACAAGTTGGCATATTTTCACTGCAGACATATGGTTGCAAGAAAGAAATAAGAAGCTTTAGTTTTATTGTTGCCTATAGCCAAATGTCCAATATATTTTGTGTCCTATAGTAGAACCACTCAGTAAGTCCTCAGCTTCACTGCAGGAATTCAGACACATCGAACTCCAAGGACAGTACAATCAGACGATAAAGGTGCACTGACTCATCTCTGCTGGCAGCTTTTAGTAAATAATAATTAAGCATGAACACTGGGAAACCTTAAGAAGATACAACCACACCCACATGGCAAGGTGACTCAGAATCACAGCCTCCCTCAACTGCCAATACAGTGAACTATGTCATGCCTGTAAACTAAGGGAAAGAAACCTCCCTGCAACATGCCAAAAAAAGTAGCTGCAGTTTACTGAATTTCTCATGCAAGCAACTGGCAGAAGTAACTTCTTTCTATATGGGACCAATGAACTGGTATCTGAGAAAGATTATTTTCCAACTGTCTATTTTGCTTCCTGGTGCAAATATTAGCCTGCCTTCCCTCAAGTGGTTCAACTGCAACAGAGATAACTAAGACCATACAAGTTTACACAGATTTAGTGCAAAAAAAAACCGCTTTCACAGTGATGCATAATAAGGGTGTTTTGAGGGATGTGCACAGGCCACACTTACCGTCCAAGAAATGTGTTATTTCCCTATTCACAGAATGCTTTTAAATGAAGGACAGAAATAAAGTGGAGAAGTAGAGTAAGTCAATTAATCAATCTCCAAATAAAACATCTGATTTCATTAGTTTGAGCAGATATGTAATTTGGATTAAACATACAGTTCAACAAAAATGAGCTCCTGTCAAAAAAGTAGCTGCTTGGATACCTTAAAGATTTCATACATACCTGAGTGCTTAATTTCTAACCCAAATCAAAGTGTAAAGATTTAATCAAATAAAATATGCTTTACCTAGCAACTGAAACGCCTTGTCCATCATGTGGCATATTTGAATACTCCTTTGCAGTGGTATGTAACACTTGTCTTTAGTTGGGCAGTTTTTGATCATTAAATAGAATGTTTGCAGCAAGGCAAACACCATCAGTGTCCAAATGTGACGTGGCTGAGAGGTAGCAACCAACATCTGTAAACCCCACAGAACATTCTGCAAGACCCAACACCATTGAGAGTGGTCACACTCACTTTTTCTGAGAGCAGCCTCCCTCTTCTGCATCCTTTTCTCAGCACAGCTTTAAGGAATATTTTCAGTACCAATTTATAAGTTTGCTTATTGAGTGATCAAAATTACCATTGATTCAGTGCCTGGATTGTTCCTTAAAGGTCTCCTTTCTCAAAAAAGCTTGCTTAGTACATAGAATCATAGAATAACCAGGTTGGAAGAGACCCACCAGATCATTGAGTCCAACCATTCCTATCAAACACTAAACCATATCCCTCAGTACCTCGTCCACCCGTGCCTTAAACACCTCCAGGGAAGGTCAATCAACCACCTCCCTGTGTAGCCCGTTCCAGTGCCCAATGACCCTTTACAATCCCAACCCACCTGGCTAATTATTTTCAGGTGACGTACTATACATGTGCTAAATATCACCATAAAAACACTGATTAGAATGCACTGTGAAATACAGAACACTTCCTAGAATCCACACATGGCTTTAAGCCTTATTTTGTAACACAGGGGCTTGAAAACATTCCTCTTTCTATTACAATGACTTCAAGTTTAAAGGAAAGCAAGTAGGAAATGAGGCTTGAGGTGCTGAGGGGCATGGTTTAGTGTTTGATAGGAATGGTTGGACTCAATGATCCGGTGGGTTTCTTCCAATTTGGTGATTCTATGATTCTATGAAATGTGATCTTATTGTGATAGTTCATCCCCTCACTCTCACATGCAACAAGTTTGCCTGAATGAGAAAGAGCAGCAGAGGCAAATCATTCCTATGCTACAAACACACAACGATTACTCTGTCTTTACTACATGCAAGTAGAAGAAAAACTGGCTCTAACATAAAACATTCTAAGAGGTCAGCCTCTCCAAGAGTGAAGCATTAATGATGCACTAATGCTACTGTCAACAAATACTACCAAAATACAGGACTAGAATTAACATAGCCTGCTTGTATGTCTGACAGACATAGCCTGTGGTTTCAAACAAATTCCTTTCATAGCTGTACACGTTCATACAGAACTACGCACTTACATGCCCCAGTGTACTTTGATAGAACAAGTCTTCTGAGTGGTGCCAAACACTCCTATTTCTTCAGTGTCGTCAAGAAAGGAAGTCATGACTCCTAACCCTTCAGGTTCAGTATACAAATCGATTTGGCAAACCCTGTAATCCTGAAAAAATGAAGATTGCCATAATCACTTAATCTGTGCTGCAAGTTCTGTAATTAATGTGGATAACTAAATCAGTTTTGAAATACCTGTTTATTTTAAATAGTTTTTCCTCTTGTCAATTACTACTCCTGTTACGCATCTATAATAGAAGTATAACCAGGCCAGTTTGCCTGTTTCTGTTTGGACCAAGACAGTCAGTCAATCTCAAATCACTATTTATGTTGTTTACTTTCTGCCACCTAGGAATGTATCTTCTTTCATTAGTTAACATCTACTCTAGCAAATTACATCCTAACATAACACCAACCAAGCCATTCTTGAGAAGAACTGCAATTTAAAAAAGAATTGTAGTTGCAAACAAGATATATTTCTCCTTTTTCCTTTCCTAGTCAAATAGCTTTATAGTTCATGGCAACCTGCAAAGGTAACTACTAAACAGTAGATTAAAAGTCGTATGTAGGAAGGCTTGTTCCACCATGTGTGAAACTGCCTGGTAAGTGTGCATATACAGAGCTATTTCCCGAGTATCAAACAAGGTTTGGTGTTTGACACTGAAGTTCATGTTGAGTGTAAATTTGGTTTATACTAAAAAAAAAAAAAATGAAAACCACACATGCATGCTTCTGAAAATGAGACTACTGATGGTTTTCTGAGATGTTTTTCCTGAGAGACTGACCAGACTAAAAAACATAAGCTGCACATAGTGTTTTTCACTAGAATAGCCTCCAAAATGACAAGTTTTCTTCCTGCCCTACCATTCCAGTGGATGTAGCCATAATCCCCATTGTGCAAAACTCGTCACTCCTCACACTTTTGTGATTAAACAAGAAATTCAACATTGAAAATTATTACATGCATTTACAACTTGCATTATGCTTGTGTGCTCACATATCAATCAATTTTGTATCAGTATAAAACACCACCAAACATTAAGACCTATATAAAATTTTCTTTGCTTATATTACTTGCCTTAACAACATGTCTTATTGAACCAATCACAGCAGGCTTTATAGATTTGCATTCATTTTGCTCTTCAGAAGTACCTGTACCCCAAATATCTGGGAGTTCCAGCTCTCCTTCTTCCAGGGGAATAGAGGGGCCTTCAAAATTTGGTTTTTCATAGAGTATCCAGCTTAAAATAAAAAATTCTTATTTTTAATGGTGCTTTTTCAAATGTGACTTGCAAAAAATCATGTTCCCATTTAACAAATCCTTTCACAATAAGTATTGTTTCCAGACCTCCCCACTATCCCAATACAACTTACTGGCCCGACACCACTGATGAAAGCTATTTCTTGTCTCTGGGATGCTTCTAAAAGCAATGATAAAACCAAAGATACCTACTGCTGAGTTAGTAATTTCATAAAAAGACTCCACCACCTTTTTAAATTGATGATTTGGGGCAGCAAGACTACTGTCTATGACTATTAGACTTTTGCATGAGATACTTATCAGAATCATTTGTAGGCCAGAAAACGTTGACACTGCAGACTGCTGTCATGTATAAACAAACAAGCTACTTGGATCCTGTGAACAGCAGCCTGGAGTTCCACAGGGGCTAGTATAGATGTGCCAAAGGATGGTAAGACTGCTCAGAAGACAAGCACAACCTTATTTTTAACAGCAGTTTTGAATAACTAGGTATATCAATCTGTAAATAGAAAAACCCTCCCTTGAAGCTCTCAATTGAACAGGGGCAAAAAGGATTGTTGCCCAGTCCACACTGGAAAAGAAGACCCAATTCACAGAGATTAAGGTTTTCATTTATGAAGCTAAACAGCAATCAGTGTGCTTCCCAATACCTCCAACTGCAGCTAACCCTTGTTTCTGCAGCTTACTATCAGATCATTACTTCTGAGAACCTGCTATTTGACTGTATTATAGACTCACCACAACTTAACTTGCCATGCTCTGCATGCTAATAATGGCTATTCTGTTAATGCTACAAAGAATGTAGGAGACGAGCTTGTTTTGAATTACTCTTAGGCAATCTAGTCTAGCATTTAGAGAAAAATTCCCCCTGGACTCATCAGAGAAACAGTTAATTATCTCTACAGCACCACCTTATACCTCTGGACACAGAATTAATCTTCTGCATCCAAACCCATGTCAGACCTGGCTTAAAGATCTTTTGCTAGCCTTTTAGCCCAATCCAAATACTACATGGGAAACCCTTAAGGGGAGAAGAGTCAAAGGGTAGTATAGTTGGACATACATCTGTTATTTCATCCCAGCTCTTATGCTTGGCGAAAGGTTGCACCCCTCCACATGGTAACACTCACTCAATTTGTCAGCAAAGTAAGTCTTCCAGCCCAGAACTTCTCATTGCAGAAGTAAAATGCCACTTTACTTGCTTACAGGTGTTTACACTACATTGCCATTTCCAACGCAGACTTTGCTGAGAATTACATCCTGGTTTTGTCCCAAAAGATTTTTTGATAAACCAATGATAAAGAGTAAAAATTAATCTCTTACCATCCTCTGATGACTTTAACTAAAATTGTTGGTGACAGAACCCAAGAACTGCAATCCAGAACATCATGGAAAACTTCAATACAATTTTTTTGATAGTCTGGTTCACAGTATATCACCAGCTGTGTTAAAAAAAAAAAAAAAAGCTATAAATCAAAACAAAAACCATCACCAAAATATCTTGCTATGCGATTATAAAATTCATCTTACCTTGCCAGGTCTGGGATTGATTTTACTTTGTCCATTTCTTGAAAGGGCCTATAACAGGCAGTGGAGAGAGGAAAGTCACAAAAAAAAAATCAAAAAACCCAAATCCATATTCAATAAAGATGCTCAGCTATAAAAAAACCCCAACAGCTAGTAATACAAAATAAAAAGTAGTCTCAATAGTAAAAAGCTTGTAACACTTCAACTACATACACCTACTTACTGCTTCAATTCCTTCTTCCTTCTGAAGAGCAGTGTTTTGCTCTTGTAAAAAATCTACACACTTGAGTTTGTTTGTTTTTAAACTCTGAATTATAATCTCACTGAAGCCAACTAACCTCAGATTTGAAATGCTTTAATATGCTTCTGATTAGCTTCCTATATATTCCAGGAGTTTTATACCAAAAGACTACTTTAAAAATTGGCATTAATAAAATAACACACTGTAAAATGATAGAGATAGGATATAAAGTTTAAACATCTGGTAACCATAACTGAAATAATTTTGAAGGAATACGTGAAAAGACTGATGAGGCATGATGGCATATACGTGTACAAAATAATTAGCATAATCACTTTTGTGCAGAACTTATAACAAGATGGGTTTCTTCAAAAAGTGTGAGATTGTGTAATAAGTGACAGACTAAAAATGCCAAGAACAAATGAAATACATTGAGATATTAAAAAATATCTAAAACAGCATTGAAGTCAGTGATGAATTACATGAAACAGAATATGCAGAAACGTTGTAGTTTCATGGAGTCATCTTGAAACAAATAAAGCAATAGCTGCAATTATGTGTTTGGTTTCCTAACAAGGACAGCAGTGTCACACTGAGACAGGGTCCTGCTCTTTAAGGAACTATTCATACAAACAAAAAAACCCCAAACGGATCCTGACCCTAAACAGGCTGCAGCCTAACATAACCAGCAACATGCAAGAAACTAATGAGAACATATTCGTCAACAAGCAGGACAGACAGTGGTTCCAGGACAGAGATTTTTGTAGGCATCATCAAGACATGTTGAAGCACGACTGGCTTTTTAGCCTGTCCTTCCACTCCAGTTAGAACTTGCTCCATGTTTTAAGGAATACCAAAGTCATTGTTTTGGGCTGCCCTTATTCTTTTCCTTCACATTTTCCATTAGCCATTGCATCATCATTTTCTGAGGCAGTGGAAGATGCATAGTAGGTACACATCATACAAACATTTTCAGTTATTGTTTAATTTGAGTTAGACACTTCAGAGACAGCAACAACACTGCAGAAGTCCTGGAACCCTACTGAGCCTAAATGGTTTCTCACAAGAACAGTCTTATATGCGTGCATACTCCCTTGCCATATCAGGCCACCACACTCTACTGAAATAAAGAAATCCACTTACAGGGAACAGTTTAAGTAGTAAAAAAGCCTCTGTACTAATCATTTAGCTTTAAACTCATGTTTTGAAATCCAAACAGGATGATGCAGAGAAAGAAAGCCTCTTTAACTGGGAGCATAAGTCTACACCATTGCAAATAACCCCCCCAATTTTCATCTCCCAACAGAGAAAAATCTCCATCCTCAAAATTGTATGGTAGCATGGATAATTCCGTTCTGCAAGGTGAAGAAGAAAGTAGTTACTTCTACTACTCATACATCCCTTTTAGTAAAATTGTAATAGTAGATAATCATTAGCTTTGGAAAAGTATTTCTCAAACTTCATCTATGCAGCTTTAATTCCACAGATCATCTAAACGTAGCTACTAGAGAACATACTTCTTCCCACAGTTCTTAGATCTCATGATTACAGTCTTCCTCTCAGGTAACAGTAAAGGCCCACAGAAATAGCACATATTATAGGACATTGGTTCTTCATGTTGAAAACAGAAATTGCAAACTTCTACGTCAGGCTAAAACTGCCCTGAACAGGAAACACAGGTCTACCTTCATTCATGATGAACAGTGCTCATAATCAAAGGAACAGCCTTCCATTGTAGCAACACTTTCAATAATCCCTACTATCTGCCTCCTAAACTGTTCTTAAAGAATACATATTTTCTATCAAAAGCATGGGAATACTGAGAACAAAAACAGATGGCTAAAAAAAAATTTGCCTTGTTACTCATTTAACAGTGCAATAGATGAATGTCTTGCTGGAAGAGGAGAGACACTACTGTCAACACAAGAAGCAGGCACAAACTTTCTGAAGTTCACCAAAACCATTCCACTAATTAATTTACAACCAAAAATACAGTTAGCATGAGATTTGTTTCAAAATAATACAAAATCAAGTACGAAGACACTCAAACATCCACTTTCAATTCATATTTTGAAGAGTCTTGAAATAAGGGCACCTTGAAGAAACATGATCATGTTAACAGATATCATCTCCATTTCATGTGTAGCCAACAACAGATATAACTGGTCCCACACCTACATTCACCTCTTGGTATTTGTAATCTATGGATGTCTCTAACAGGGGGAAATACAACAAAACAATCTATGCACATTGTCTGTAGAAAGTATAAAAGCTGGTTAACTTTCGAGACAGATTTTAAACAACACAATACTTACATCCACATCTAATAAGCCAGTGGGGACATTTGAGTCAAATCTGCTTGTCCCTAACCAGCTGGAAAAACTTTTCTCAGGGTTCCCATAGTTGGTCATTTGTAAACTTAGTTCTTTTTTCACACTATCCGCTTGCATATACTTCTCCACAAAACTCGGAAACTTGATATCTGAAAGAGACTGAATTGCAAAATCGAAATTAAGAGTCATTCAGCAGGCAGACAAAATTTTGCACGGTCACATTTCATGAATGATCTTTATTACCTCAGGTTTTTGAGGCAGGCTGAATGGCCCAGAAGCATCCTGTTGTAAAGGAGGCATTCCTGAGGAATCAGATGTAAAAGCTGTTGTGGTGTTACTTATTGAGGTGACAGAAGGATTAAAAAATTTTTCTTTTGATGTAGAAGACAGCAAGCTTGAGAAGAGGGAGCTTTTTTCAAGCCGGGATCTCTTAATTTCACCATCTACACCATCAGTGCTCTCTTTTCCATTCACTTCCTGAGTAAAGGCAGGTTCCTCCCTATTACACGACTGCAGGGCTTTGAATACGATACTTTGCTCTGTTGATGCACGCTTAGGTCTGACTCTGGCTATTGTCTCCAGGCTTTGCATTTTAATTTGTTGCGTCGGTAACAGATCCTGTGGTTTTTCCTTCCTCAGTCCCAAACCAAAAGTAAATATACTAGGATCAAACACTTTCTCCAAGTTGTCTTCGTGAATGGGAGGCATTGCGAAATGGGGTGCTGGGGACTTGGGAAGCTTTGACCTTTTCTTTTTCTGTGGTAAACAAACCGAGCTGTCCAAATTTTTTATTGTTTCAGCAAACTTCTTCATGTCAGATGGGGAATCAAAAATGCTATCATCTTCAGCAGATCCATTACAAGTTCTGTCTGGGCTCTTTTGCATAATGGTGTCGTGCTCTGATGCCAATACGCTATCTTGACTGTTGTCATCGTACTGCGGTGCTGCAAAGCTTAGTTCTTCCAGCTTTGCCTCTTTATCTCCATTTTCCATCTTCTTAAATTCTGGTCTAGAAACCCGATGAGATGGTAGAGGATATTTATCATCACTGCAAGGTGTGCTTGGCAGCATTTTTACTTCATTTCTGTGGAATTCTGAGTTTGTGTTATTTCTTTGGTACGAAGTATCTTGAACATTTTCACTTTTAGCGGGTGAGTGCAAAGACAGCTTAAAAGGTAAACTCTCTTTTTTAGCTGTGCTTAATTCTGGATCAGGCTGCTTCAGAGAGACACTAATAGTATCAGCTTTGCTACTCTGGTTAAAAAGGGATATTGCAGCTTTTACTTTAAGTTCATTGGTCTTCCCAACATCCTCATAAGAGGCAGAGCCCTCTTCATTTTTGCCTTGTAATTCTGCAGTGCTTCCTTTCTCTGCTGTGCCATTCTCAAAAAACTTCTGGCGACTGCTTTGCTTATTTAATATTTTATCAGGCTGTTCACTTTCCTTAAGTTGTTTCCCAAATTTCAGCTTCGCTCTGCCAATAAACGTGCTTGGTACAGTACTATTTTTTGAAGTAGGGATGTCAGAAGGCCTCTGGCTCTGGTTAGCACATTTATTTTCAAACAAGGAAATTTTGTTGGCAATGTTGCTGTTAGTTTTATTAACTGGTTTTTCAAGAGTATCCTGCTCACTCTCTAAATTGTCTGGATTTGTAGATGCTTTAAAATTCAGCTCTACACTCTTGGGTTTGGCTGGACTGCAGGAAGAAAAGCGATACAGAGTTACATCTTTGATTAAATTGGAAAAACCTGTAACAATTTTGAAAACAATAAAAGGTAGCATTATAACGAAATCTCCCATTGTCACTTTCAGTATAAATTTTGGCATCTCTAAAGGAACGAACTAAAAAAGGAGTAACTATACAAACAACAAGAACAAAAAAAATTATATGCTAAATAAGGAGAATGCATTTCAAGCTTATATGTATTTCTGTAACGCTCAGTAAAACAAAAACCACAGCAGCCTACAGCGTCTCCAGCTGAGGTAGAGAATTTAACTAGTTATGACTGACAGACATTAAAATTTAATACTGAATAGGCAGAATAAATTACACACATGCAATTCCCTACAGAGTTTAGGAAACAAATCCCAATTCATTAAGGCGATAATGAGTTGGTTAACATTTGAATATACCTCTCCAACAAGTTTTGAAGACCTCAGCAGATATCTTCAGACAGATCCTTTGCAGCCCTTACGCTGCCAAAGCAACCTTAAAATCAATGAAAGACACCTTCTGGCCTGATCAGTGCTGGTGGAAAAGGCAGCTGTCCCCAATCACTGCATCACTACTTGGCTGAGCAAACATCACATGTGAGGACTCTCCCATTTCCTTCAGGTAAAGTCAGCTAATAATCTACATTGTGTAAACTAACCCTGCTGATTTTACAAGAATTGAATTGGGAAACGCTTACAGAAACTTTTCTGTCAGACTTGATAGAGAAGCGTGTACAAGTACATCACACCCAGTACTCATTTTCTATGGCCAAAGGCTAATGACATGCAGTCGAGGGTTTTAAGCTCCCTTCCTCTGAATGCCTGCATCCAGGAAAAATTATTTGTCCACGTCACTTGCTGCTGCAGGAATGGTATGAACAGCTGTGAAGATGCATGACACGTCTTCAAAGTTTATCAGTCAGACATAAGGAGTGCCAAGCAGCCCACCATCACCTCAAAGGCAGACTCTTTTGCCAACGAGGAAGCTGGAGACACTCAGCAGAGGGGGAACAAGCTAAAACTGCCCTACATGAAAACTTATGATGGTAGGACGTAAAAGAAATCAGCTTGCAGCAATGATCTCCAGGGCCTCAAATTCTCTATCAATCAATGCATGATTCTGGTATGTAAGTGCTTTCTTCTTTTTTACCTACACAAACTGTGTCCACCAAGCTCTCAGTCAGCTTCTTAGCCCAAGAAAAGTGTGAGGTAGAAGTGAGTCATCATGAACAATCCCAAACGTGAGACAAATCACTTTTCCTCCTCAACAAGAAAGCCTTTCCAAGAAAGTAAACCCTACTAAAACAAGACTCTCCACTATACAAGCTTTTTTCCTTGGGAAAAGCACAAGGAATGAACTTAAATAACAGACTGAATCCCAAATCAGCTGCCTAAAAATCTATACAGAAAGCAACTGTTACAATCACCACCTATTTTCAGAGAAGATTTCCCAACAGAACTCACTGTAACTACCAGCCTGCTCACACTGGTTCACAACTGGAAAGTTCTTATGAAGAACACATGATCGATTTTGAAAATGAACTAATAAACTTAAAGACAACTTACCATACTTCAGATAGGAGCTAATAAAACACACTTGGAAAATATAATCTAGAAACAGAAAAAAAATTCCTGAAAGTGGGAAGGGAGGAAGGGAACTATCATACCACATAAAATTGAATATATTTAGAACCTACTTTTCATTTGAAGTGCAACTGTTTTTCCTGACCTTTTCAAAGTTAAATTATTCTATGGTTTTTCTTTTTGGAAAATTAATACAAGTTGCAAGGGACTTCTAAAGTTCAGCTAGTTCAACCTTCTGCTCCAAACAAGGACAGCTTCGAAATTAGATCAAGTTGCTGAAGGCTTTGTCTGACCAAGTTCTGAGTAAGTCTCAGCCCTTGGAAATAACAGCCTTACTAGAGAAGCAGTGCAGCAGGTCATCCACTGTCACTGTGACTTATTTTTGCCTTACATCCCAGTGAAACTTTACCATTGCAACTTGTAACCCTGGCTGTTGTCCCTTCATTGCACTCCTCAGGGATGAATCTGGCTCTGTCTTCTCTATAAAACCCCTACAGGTAGCAAGATATGGCTGAGTTCACCCATATCCTTCTCTTTCTTTAGCTGAGCAAATCACGCTGCTTCAGCTTCTCCACATACATGGTACATTCCGGTGCCTTTACTCTCTTTATGGCTCACCATTGGACTTATTCAAATTTGTGAAGATCTCTCTTGTATCAGAAGAGAGTTGGAAGAGAAGGAAGGGGTACAACTCAATGGACAGCCCCAGATGCAGCCTCATGAGTACCAAACATCTTCTCATTTGACATGCTGACTATGTTCTTGCTAATGTAGCCCAGTACATGCTTAGCCTTCTTCTGCTATAAGGATGCACTACTGACACACCCTGAACTTGTTGGCCACCTGGACCCTTCATGTCCTTTTCTGATCAGAAAAACACACTTATTCTTTCCTTCCACCTGTATTTTCAAGAGTATTGCCAATAGCCATGTTATCTTAATAGATTCATTTCCATACCATCCGTTTGTCAACTTGTCGCTTGCACTATGACACGCATTTCCACATAACATGTATCTTCCTAAGAAAATCCATCTTTCTCTGTAAGCCTTGACACAAGCAAGCATAATGGTTAACACTGATCTTTATCAGCCACACCTAAACCCTGTTTTAAATGAACAAATAACACCTCAAAGGTATAGTTTCAAGCTTTGCAAATTTATGCAGACGCAACAACTTCAGCACTTTGTATTTTACATTCTGCAGTATTTCTGCATAGCAGCAGCAAACAGCTGAGACCAAAGAGCAATAGAAAAGTTCAGCCCTGGAGCTGCATCCATGGCAGCAGGCCTCCTCTAATCCATCCTTTTATGACATCTTTTTCCAAACTATGAAATATCGATTTTAAGTACAGCCAAAAGATGTGTCTTATTCAAGAACTGAACTTCTACACTTGTTTGAAAGGAAGATATGTTGCCCGAGTATCCTGTAAGATTCCTCTCCAGTAAAGGGAAAAAACTTTGGAAGATGGATTTACTTAATGGAACAAACACTTTTTTTTTTACAAACAGCCTAGTGTGGTAGATTCCTACCACCCATTACTGATCTGCAGTGCCAGGAACAAGCAGGAACAAGAGAAATACTGTTGGTCTTTCTCTTTGGCTACACCTTGCATCTAACCTGTGGAAGCAAGCAGTTAGTTAAGCCTCTCCCAACAGAGTCATAAATGGAAGGTGAGTCACATAGTTGAAGCATCCTGTCCAAACGACCATGTCAAGCACGTAACTGATGCCAAAAGACATTGATGCCAAAACATCAGACTGAGATGAGCAAACAAAAATGGCATGTTAACAGAGCAGAATAATTCAACAAGTAGGCATAAATGCAAAGGCAACTACAAAACCATGCCTGAACATCAAATATGACAACTGAAGCCAAGATTTCCACTAAGCACATCAAAGTAAGTACTGCCTAAGGTTTCATTTGTGGATTAAGATGTACCATTTACCTCAGCTTAGTCTCAAACCTGATGGGTTTCCCTTTCAAAACCTAGAAGTAAAGTATCCCATGACTCTCAAGTTGCCCAGTACACAGACATGAAAGGAGAAAAGACAGAAAATACTATCATTACTCACAAGGAACCAGCAAAATTGACTTCTTTCAAAATTGTTTCTAAAGAAACTTGATTCCCAGAATTGGCACAATATCATTAGCAAGACATGTTATGTATTTTTAAGTGTAAACTACTTTGACTATATAAAACCCATCTAATGGAGGCAAATGAGTCTGCTAGTATATGATTATTTTTCAATGTGAAGGGATTGATACGAATTATCTGACAATAAATTTTTAACCTTTGAATGTGGAAAAGTTATCTGTTCTCTAGTTCAAAGCCATAACAAGAAAATAAAAACACACCTGCTTCTAGTAATAGCAACATTTTGTCCTTTCCCATTTTACAGCAGTTGATCCACATAACAGGTTTATAGTTCATGTCTTCTGTTAAATGACTACAAATTATACCCTGGTAATATGACTATATCAATTTGTCTGGCTAGAAGAAATTGTGTGGTACTATGCAATAACACCTATCAGATGCATCAGTAGCCTTGAATGTAGCACGACAGACTCCACCTAGGGCTAAAGTTCCTATAGCACCAGATAAGGCCAAGATACCGTATGACACAAAAGCCACAAAATCGGGTGAAATAGAACAAGCTATCTCTTCGGTAAAATTAAACCTGTCAGAAAGGATACTTGTCTATTACTTTACGAGTAGAGCAAAAGAGAATTCCCTGTACAGCAAGCCAAAGAGATATCCAGAGAAACGAAATCCAGCTATGCAATCATTTGCAATTTCATCATCACTAACGACAGTAACACAAAGACAAAAATATGAAAGCCACCTTTACTATGAGGTTGTGAAGATACAAAACTCCAGAGTTTAAGATTTGTGATCTATACTGCTAGATGGCAAAGCGTCACCATGTACAAGACTACCACAACTTAACTTTCCGTACTAGGTCCTTTTAATTCAGTTATGAATGAACAAATCAGCTGAGTATTACAAATTGTGCAAAGGAAACTGTTCCTAACGCTTCTGTGCTTCTCAGATGTGGGAAGCATTTTGTGGAACACATGGGTTTCTTATGCCATAATATTGAACCTTCACGTCCCTCTAACACAACTAAATGACTACTCTGAACATCTGGTGCATCAGGTGGTGCAGGGTGGACCTGCAGAATCCAGTGTACTCTGATGGGACGTATGAATAAATGGACCAGAACGAGGAAAGCAATAGTATATATTACACAGTCGTGACAATCAAATAACAGAAACTATGAATGCAATAAAATGAATTACTGTAGAAGAGAATGTAATTGAACACAGGAAATCAATTGCTGGACTCATACTAGTGATTACAGCAAAATTTATGGAAACATCTACTTCTTTATAATCCTAAGGAAAGCACTGATCACTATTATTTCACAGATTACAATTTCTTTGCGTGTAAAACCAAATCCTGCAAACTAATACATGCATAATTCTACAAATTACCTGATGTTATTCATATGCACAAAAATTTACATGATTCATCCTGCACATACTTACAAAAGCAACCATATGTATTCAAATTTCTGAAGTGTGATTTACAGTATCATTTGAAGGATGTAGTTCTGCATTGCATCCTACGTTTCTTTATAAAATAAGAGCAGAACTTACGTAGTTTCAAAGAACAACTTGATCACGTTCCTTATTCAAAGACTTTCACACAGAAAATCTTCAACCACATCCTCAGTTGGCTACAGATGGCGAAACTACATTAGGGGCAATAACAGCTGAACTAATCTGAGCAACAATGGAGGCACAGACAACTATGACAGAGCAGCATCTGTGTGTTAAATTATTCCATGTAATGTAATTGACATACAAAGAGATTCCCTATCCATTAAAAAAGTGGAAAAAATGAACTGTTTTTCTAACACATGTAAACTACAGTGCTTGATAAGTTGTAACCCTGACAGGTTTTTTTAAAAAGGCAGTTCTTAATTGAAAATGCAGATAGAGAGCAGATACATAGCTAGAGTTCCTACAGAATCCTAAAGATATGGGCAAAATAACAGCTACAGGGATAAGGTAAACTAGTTTATTTTACTTACAGGCTAATCTTTGTCATGACTGTTCTTGAAACATCCAAACTCTTCAGCTTTGAGCTTTCTAAATCAGAATTTGTCTGTCTCTCGGCTGACACACACAGATCTCCATTTTTAATCCCATCAGTATGCAAGAAAGCTCTACCATCTGAACCATTACCATGCTTTACTGCCTTGGTCTCATTTCTGCCTTCAGCAAAGACCAAGGCAGTGTCTTCGGTCTTATTGGCCAAAGAAACTTTGGAAGATTCCAAGCTGTCTTCCCCAAAAACCAATGGTACAGTTCCCTTGTCCACCGAAGTTCTTCTTGCCACTGGATTACCCTCTGGTGATGGTAAAGGTTGCCTTTTTGAAGAGTAATCTTTTACTTGACCCTTCAAACCAGTAGGAGAAATGGGGACAGTGTCTGACTGATTCTTTTTATATGATCTTCTCCTTGCAGGGGTTGCATTTGAGATCTGCTGCTTGCCCTTATCAGCTTCAGTTTTAGATGCCCCTTTGTGAGTAGATCCAACTTTTAGGTCCTGATTATGACCTGGGGAAGGAGAATTCCTTTCAGGAGTCTGTTGAGGAGTTTTTGCTTTTCTTTCTGAATTTATTATCTTGTCTGAAAACACATCAGAAGTGACATCATCCTCAAAACCAGATTCTTCTTTTGCAGTAGTCTCAGTCTGGTTTCTCTCTCCATTTGGAATGTCGCTAGATGACTGAGATTTTCTCCTTTTTCCAGATCTTTTACTAGCAGATTTTTTATCCATTGCATCCAAGTCACTACAATTTTCTTCTGATGTAACAGTCACAGGTTCATTAAGGAGTTCGTCTGTTTTTCTTAGATAGATATCAACTGTTAACACTCTAGCAGAATGTGAGTGTTCACTTGACGCAGACGCCAACCCGTATGGCAAATCCTTTGGTTTTGCATGCCCAGGCTCCTCAGACACCCACGTGTTCACGAGTTGCTTGTGGCTTAAGATACTTTTTTCTATATCTTCACTAGACAAACTTCTCAAGCTTTTAATGAAATCGGGAGTCGTGGAATTATTTATATCAGTGATGGATTCTTTCTCCAGTTCCAGGGTATCCACATTCAGGCTACTCTCACAGAAAGAATTTTTAATTGTTTCGCTGCTGCTGCTCCAGTCTGCTGACCACTCACTGTCAGAGGAGACTCCCCTGTTATTCCATTCTGAAATGGTGTCACGATACAGCGGTACTACTTCCCCACTGAAATTATATTCCTGTGTCTGAGAGATGGCATTGACGTTTCTCACTTGCTTCAGTACTTGAGGAGCTTCGTGTGCTTCCCTTATGTGCCTACAGTATATCGGCTGCGCTCGGTGAGGTGAAAGCGACCTCTCTCCTCTCTGATGTGAAGTGTGTTCTAGTGAACTTTTGACGCTTTTCCTTTTTCCTGTACCAAACAAATTTCCAAGTCTTTCCAAAACTGGTTTCTTTCTATTCTCTTCTCTAGAAGACTCGGGAAGATGTGAGGTGGACTATAAAATCAAACAAACAGACATTTGGTTAATGTCAAAACTGTTTCTATAATACATTTGTTTGCACTAGTACCACCTATAAATTAAAAGGATGCAATGAATATGACCAAGACGGCTTATTGACTAATACTACCTCTCAAAAAAAGAACACGAAAACTCTCAAAAAACAATTAAAACCCCAAGATCCTTGTGTATGTTTTCACCTGTGTTTGTTTACAAGTATGCTCATCTTGCCTTAGGATATCAGCATTCTAAGTCCCAAATCTCAAACTCTTGCCCAATTAGTTAATGTAACCCAACATGATACAGGAAAGCATTGTGGTGTCTGTAAGACTGCAGACAAACCGCCTGGTCAAAGTCATAGAATCACCAGGTTGGAAAAGACCCACCGGATCATCGAGTCCAACCATTCCTATCAAACACTAAACCATCCTTACAAACACAAGCGTGGGGTGTTTTAAGTTTCCTCTCCCTGCTGGCCAAGTGAGTTTTAACACTTGTCATAGAATCATAGAATCACCAGGTAGGAAAAGACCCATCGGATCATCGAGTCCAACCATTCCTATCAAATACTAAACCATGTGCTACAGAACCGTTTCAAAGGCAGATACATGAACTGTGAATGCAATTTTTCTCATTAAGTACGTCCAATAAATACCTAGCTTGTGTTTTGGGCTAGAAAGCCCCGACCTTATGTACGAGCCAGAGCATCACACCAGGAGCGCTGCTGCGCCCAGCGCTGCCCTGGGTGACTCCCGGTGAGAAGTTTTCCCTCGCAACTTCTAATTAAAACGGTAAACAGGAAACACGCAACAGCCTCGCCGAGTATACAGGCATATTTACATTTTAATGCATTAGCGCTTCTCCTACGCGCCAGTACGACGGGCAGTGGCTTTGAAATGGCGCCTGACGCGATTCTCCCCGCGCCCCCCCCGCCCCGTTCTCCCCCCCGCCGGCTGAAGAGCCCAAGATCCCCGCCGGAGGCCGCCGCCCCTCCTCTCCCCGTCCCAGGCGGACTTTACCCGGTGCGGAATCGCGCCTCATGCTCCCCCGTTCCGCAGCCCCGGCGCTCTCGGCTCCGCTCGGCTCCGGCGTCCCCGCGCGAAGCCGCCCGTGCGCTCGCTCCGCCCCCGCCCCGCCCCGGCCCCACCTGGCCGGGAGAGCGGGAATGGAGGGATGGGCGAGCTCGGAGGAACGGCGGGAAGGCACGGGGGAGCGGGCGAGGCGTCCGAAGGGGGGCGGCTCCTTCGTTATTGAGGGCAAAGCGCCGCCCCGGGCGAAACCGCCGAAGCTTTTGATGTCGAGAGGGCGAAGCGCCGAGGGCTGAAGGCGGGCGGGCGT
Organism: Clamator glandarius; assembly: GCA_033459285.1. Lineage (NCBI taxonomy): Eukaryota > Metazoa > Chordata > Aves > Cuculiformes > Cuculidae > Clamator > Clamator glandarius. Next base: position 3,066,317 of record JAUNZM010000119.1, on the reverse strand, counting down.
CACCCCGGCACCGGGGGAGGGGAACGGGGCGGCCCCCCAGCCACCCGCCGGTCAGCGGCCCCGGCGACACCCCGGGAGCGTGCCGGGGACCTGGCGGGACGGGCGGGTTCGGGACCCCGCGGGGGAGAGGAACCCGCGTCTCACACCACCGCGCAGCGGCGGGCGCGGCTGCCCTGATGGGGCGGCGGTGGCGGTGGAGCAGCTGAGGGGGCAGCAGGGAGCAGGCTGCGGGGGAGCAGGGGTCAACAGCTTTGGGGGGCAGGAAGCAGGGGTTGGGGGGCAGCTTTGGGGGGGCGCAGGGAACAGGGCTGCAACTTTGTGGGACAGGGAGCAGGCTGCGGCGGCTGGGGGGCAGCTTTGGGGAGCCTGGGTTGAGGTCAGCTTGGGGGGCAGGGCTGAAGGGGCTGTGGAAAAGCCTTGGGGAGCAGGGGCTGTGGGACGGATTTGGGGGGCAGGCTGAAGGGGCTGAGGATCAGCTTTGGACGGCAGGGCTGAAGGGGATGGGGGACAGATTTAGGGAGCAGGGCTGAAGTCGGGGGGGGTCAGCTTTGGGGGTCAGGGAACAGGGGCTGGAGGGCAGCTTTGGGGAGCAGGGCTGAAGTCTGGGGAGGTAGGGAGCAGGCTGAAGGGGCTGGGGGACGGTTTTGGGGAGCTGAAAGCTTGGGGACAGCTTTTGGGGTCAGGGAGCAGGCTGCAAGGAGCACGGCTGCAGGTGGCTGGGGGACAGCTTTGGGGAGCAGGCTGAAGGGGCTGGGGAACAGCTTTGGGGAGCAGGCTGAGGGGGCCGGGGGGCAGCTTTGGGGAGCAGGCTGAGGGGGCCGGGGGGCAGCTTTGGGGAGCAGGCTGAGGGGGCTGGGGAACAGCTTTGGGGAGCAGGCTGAAGGGGCAGGGGGGCAGCTTTGGGGAGCAGGCTGAAGGGGCTGGGGGGCAGCTTTGGGGAGCAGGCTGAAGGGGCCGGGGGGCAGCTTTGGGGAGCAGGCTGAAGGGGCCGGGGGGCAGCTTTGAGGAGCAGGCTGAGGGGGCCGGGGGGCAGCTTTGGGGAGCAGGCTGAAGGGGCCGGGGGACAGCTTTGGGGAGCAGGCTGAAGGGGCAGGGGGGCAGCTTTAGGGAGCAGGCTGAAGGGGCCGGGGGGCAGGTTTGGGGAGCAGGCTGAGGGGGCTGAGGGGCAGTTTTAGGGAGCAGGCTGAAGGGGCCGGGGGGCAGCTTTGGGGAGCAGGCTGAAGGGGCAGGGGGGCAGCTTTGGGGAGCAGGCTGAGGGGGCGGGGGGGCAGGCGGCAGGGGTCCGCTCGCCCCGCCCGCCCCCGTGAGAATGACTCGGCGGACTTAATGGTGCCGGCGCTCTCCTCGGGCGCTCAGTTAGTACTGAATGCTTAATGAACGCTAAACTAGTCCTCTTCTAATTAACGCTAAATTACTCGTATGAGGTGGAACAGCCTCGACTGGAAGGGCTGCGCACAAGCCCTGGCTGGGCGCTGCGCGGGGCCGCGGAGGCGGGCGGACACCAGGTCAACCCGCCCGCGGCTGCTCCTCTGGCTGTGGGAGAAAATAAGGCGCTTTTTTTACACGTTCGCTTCCTTCTCCGAGTGAAAAAAAAGGAGGAAGTTACTTACTTTTGCTTCATCGACAGGCTAATATTGGGTATCTGTTCTAAAACTCCCTCAAACGTGAGTTGTAAAACGCAGTCGCGGCTCCAGGAAAGCCCCAGGGCCCATTTACTGACAGAGAAACGCCGAGGTTTGCCCAAACACTTGGAAAATACAGGAAACCTGAGCTGGGGGATACCTAGAGTCAGCTTATCACTGCAACCAAACAGAAATCCACGGCAGCCCTGTCTTTCCCGACCTTTCTTACATGCGTCAACAGAAATCCATGGGAACCCTTGTCCTTCCCTACCTTTATGTGTTAACAGAAATCCATGAGAACCCTTGTCTTTCTCTGCCTCTCCTACACGTGTTACACAACTGATAAGCAACCGTACCACCAACGAAGTCCTGCCTCTGCATGCTAGCGATCTTCCCCCAGCAGCTTTCAAATAGACAAGTCTATGATCGTGATCTTGAGTTGAGGTTTTTGAGTTGTTGGGGTTTTTTGAGACGGTGAAATAAGCTGCAAATCAGAAAACTGGATGTCTATTGCTTCCCTCCCTTTGATGACTTCTTTCAGCCTCTAAAACCAAAACACTCAATTAAATCAAGAGGAACACTGAGGGCTGCCTTGAGTTCATACAGCTCAGACAGTTAAAGTGCTTTTGCGATAATAAAAACAACTATAAATTTCCCTATCAGATGCAACAATTGTGAGTAATACAGCCCAATTACTATCTAATTTCTTGATTCTATGTGTGGATTGCCAGTACTAACTAATTATAGAGAAGGCATAAGAAGATACACTAATGAACACTGCTAGCCAAAAAAAGTAAGAATACTACTTTTTCAGGAACACTTAAAGCAAGCCAGTAAGCAGTGAGTGACACTAATTTCTCTGAAAATTCATAATGACTACAAGTGTGAGAAGGATGCTTATACTGTTCGTATTAAAAACTGGTGAAATAACAAAATAGGGGAATTTAATTTCATTATGGTGTCAATATGCATATTAATACTTGGATGTATAATAGCTGTCAGTCTTCTAAATTAGTTGGGTTTACATTATCAATTTGACATTATTACACTCACAGTCAGGCTGTGGATTTGCAAGATTATGCTTGGAAAAAATTTGTTACTTGAACTGTGGATGTGGATTTCTCTCTTCCCAGCAGCTGATTTTCATAAAGTCCATGGGAACTTAATTATCTTTGAGCTGTCTCCCCCTTTCAAATTCAGTTTAAACTGTCCAACAAGTTCAAAAAGTGTTGGATGGAACGGAGGAGGGACAGCCAGCCAGTCCAGTCACATAAGCCTTGTTTCCTCAGGGAACAAGGCTAAAGATTTTTCTTGATCTTGAAATAGCTGCCCTATGTAAACTGTTTTGAAGTAATTTCTTCATACAAAGTACTTTAATTATATACAGCTCTTTCAAAACACATAAAAGGCTGGGTACTTGCCCTGAAGAGCTTGAATTTTCACTCAGATAAATGTAGGTGAGCCAGTACTGCCAGTGCAAGAGGGCACAGAGATGGAGCTTCTCAAGAGGCTCCAAAGCAGAGCCCAACCTGACAAAGCCCAGCGCAGGAATGTTTGGCTTCCAGAGCACAACACTGAAATGTTTAATTTTCAGAAGGCAAGAAGTATCCTTACTCTGCAGATCAGACTTCCTCAACATACTTCTGCTCAAGCATTCTTACCCTCAAGCCATTAGCCATTTTAGAAATTCCTGATCCAAAGCATCGGCAACTTAAAAAAACAGAGGACTTGTCTATCCATTCCTCGGACAGCATGCTGGGAGCATTTCACTGCATCAATCTTTAAAGCGCTGTTCTAATCTGAAAGCAAAGCACCTTCTTAACCAAGAAATGTAAATCATGTTTGTATTTATATTCATACCTGTTTACGTTAGCATTAAAGTATTTCCTCTGTTTTTGGCTGGGTTTTTTTCTCATTAGTTAATACAAGTTGCCACAGCCCAACCCCTAATTTAACAACGGAATTAAACATGTACTTTGCTGGTCTCCAGTGGAGAGCAAGCATAAGCTACTGTGATTTGTTGAATCACAACTTCAGGCTGTGTCTCGAGGGATCAATTGGATGTTATTTTCTTAGATTAGTTCATCTGAGTCAGTTGAGCATGACTGAAAACACTTCTTAGAGCACACATTACAGAAAAAGGTAGTATTTTTACTAGTCATTAGCAACTTTGTGGTAACTAATAGGTGGTAATATCTAGTGTGGACAGTTCTGTAATTTAAACATTTATTTGTTAGCATATGTTCACATTCAGAGGGGAAAAAGCAACAAACTCTTTAGTGAAGAGTAACTTTGAGCATTATCATTCACTAGAAGGTCATAAACAGCTGGATTTCAAGATGAGACCCTTCTGTCTTTAACAATTATAATAATGTAGGACCATTCTAAGTTCCTACTGGAACACCACAAACTTTAGGTATCTCTAAAACACAGTACTGTAGTTCTCACAACTCTAAGAAAAAACAAAGCCTAGAGTTCCTGCAGTCACATGATATCCCATCAGCATTAGCCAAAAACATTTAAATAAATAAACTACTACTCTTCAGGCATTCCACACAGTGACTGAAACTCAAATATTCAACACTAGTAGTGCCAGGCTTTGTTAGGCTGAAAATTCAGCTGGAGTATTGCTGGTACAATGTGCTGTAAAAATATTAGTAAGAAAACTAGAAGGATGTACAAATAGAAGCTAAGACAGAAAAGTCTGAGCAGCACAAGTACCACTCAAATCTCTGCTTCAGTTCCTGCAGAAAGAAGATTTCATACTGCTCTTCCACTTCCCAGGTGAGTGTTCTAAATAACTGGCAGAGAGAGAGAGAGAGAGAGGGAGTTGTAGGTGGAAATAAAGGCTTGCTGCTTTTGCTTGTGTTCTTATTTAAAAAGCAGGGGGAAAATATACTTAACATTTGAGTATAACATTTGACCTGAAACAATTTTTTTTTTCTGATTCACTGAGGGAAAAAACCCAAAACAATTATATTTCAAGTCAGTCTAAACAATTTCTACTTTTAACCTGTTACCTTGCTGTCAGTCAACTAGATTTGAATTACTTCAATTCACTATAATATTTTTCATTGTTTATGCTGACCCTTCACAAAGCCACAAAAGAGAGGTTACTATTATGAAAAATATGACTGTTATTACCCACATACTGCCTTCCTTCAAGTACCAGGAGTTTGGCACAAATGAATTAAATATTTTTAGCATTTCTTTTAAATATATCAGATTCCAGGTTGACAGCATCCTCTTCAGTCAGAGAAAGAAATACACTTTAGCAGGTCTGCACTAGCATGGAATTTACTCCCTGCCTCTTCCAACTCTTTGCCTACTACACTTGCAGAGGATATAAATAGCAATAGCTGGTCTTCAAACAATTTCAATTTTACTTGAGCTCTGTATACAGGGAATGTAGTTATCTAGATGGGGGAACTTACCTGAATATTAAAGGAGCTCTAAGTGTGAGACTGTTGATCAGAGTGGAGTGAAACAACCTTAAGTTTTCGTAAAAATAATATTTTGCCACTAAAAATTTTTGTTTTCAATTTTCTATTAAGTTAGGATATTTTAGCAAAGCAGTTCACATCTCCAAGAGAACAGAACCTACCTGCTTTCAATTTATTTTTTCACTGTAAAACTGAATATTTAGTTCAAGTGTATATTGAAAATTGACCATCTGGAACAGCATATGAAATAATGAGAATACTGATCCTGCATGTTTATCTGACTTTTTTTGAAAAGAAACTATCAATTCAAGGAGCATAGAATCAGTGTATATTCCATGTTACTTCTTAGGTGCCAAACCCAGAGATTTAGATATTGGATATATCCAAAAAACCCAGCAAAACTGAAAGCAGTAAGCCATGCAAAATCAAATACATAAAAATCTTCCTAAAAACCTCAGGAAAGACAAAAAAGCATAAATAAAAATTGGACAGATCCTTACATGACTCTTTAGGAAAGGAGGCTGATAAAAAATAACAGGCATGTCAGAAAAGGCATGCCTGCTCCCATCTCCTCTTCCCCAGAGCTAGGTATTTCCATACACTAAAAGCTTTACCCCCTCCCCTTCTGTCCATAGTTGGATCTGCCAGTTACCGAGACACTCTATAAAATTAATAGAGATCAGTTGATTTTATTATCAACTGATAATAAAAGAGTGGGGAAGAGAGTGCTATTTGCCTTACCATGATGATGATAATTCTTTTTGCTGTTTACAGAAGAATAAACAAACTATGGTGTGGAGATGCAGTCCTGCGTGTCATTAACCAAACCCTTTTTCTTAGCAATCCTCCCACGGTTTAACCCCTTCTTTCTTCTGGCAGCACTCAGTTAGAAACAAGCAAAAAAGGAAGTAGTGTCTGAGCCTTTCCAACTCATAAGTCATTTGGCAGACAAATTATAACTATGAAAGGGACTCAATTAGAGGAGAGGAGAAAGAGCTGCAGGAGGATGGCAGCAAGTCCTTCAGTAAGCACCTCTGCAGGAGCAGAGAACCTGTTGCAAAGATCTGTGAAGTTAGTATTGGGCAAATGTCTTACGTGCATTAATTAACATGCAACACTAGAACGCAGATATGCAACAGAGGAAAAAATACACCACACACGTTGGTTTTCATAAACTTGATTACTGTTTTCTGAACCACATTTAAGATGGCTAAAGAAAAAACTCACTCATGCCTTTATTCAGTGAGAGATTGATTTATATAGGCATCCTTGCTTTTTCACCTTCCTGAGTTGGTATATTAAATCTGTATTTTTCTATCAACTTACAGTAAATGACACTAAGAAGGGACTCCAAGAAGCAGTAAAGCAGCAGCACCAAAAGTAGAAGCAGCAATTATTTAATGCTGCAGCATGAGAGAATATTTAAACTCTCCTGAACTTGGAAGGTATCCATAAATAAAATTATTTGAAAAAAAAAAAGCATAAACATAAATTATTGTACTTGTAACTCTTTGTGTTTTAATGTCAGAGAAAGTGAGAAAGTTTGATATGAGTTAACCTCACATATTTTCTCTCAAGATTTCGAGTCTTACTTCTGGATCAGAGCTGTACCATTACATAATCTACTCAGTGTAAAGATTCAGCAAGACATCACCTCTTTGTAAGTAAAGAGTGGAAAAAAAAACCATAGATGATCTGTGTTTTGTTTGAAGAGACAGGAACTTGAAAATACTTTTTCTGCTGAGCCATGAAGGATAAATAGCAAAAGCATTTTGAAGGGAAAGAGAAGGGCTTGTAAGTCTTTTAGGTCTCCCCAGCCAGAAGACACAAATAATAAATGTAAACCCTTTCCCTTTTTCAGTTTCTGAATGCTATTTAGAATTATAAATCATCTATTACATGAGTGGGTTTCCATTTAGTAGGTCTCTTTCTTCTAGGTTTGTACGTTTCTTCTGTTTGTGAGAGCGTACAGTGTCCTGTCATGAACTCTAAATGGTGTATATTGGTAAGTACAGATTTAACATAAGCTGTCATAGTATATATCTATAGCTCACTGTAACGTGAGCTATAGATAATTTGTAACATAATTCCAGTTAGATTAAGCATTTATGTACAATTACTGGAGATAGGAAACAGGATTCTTTTGCTGCAATCTAAGAGTGTCTGTACAATAGACTAAGCTACAAATCTCTGTATATCAGCTTTTTCTTAGGCGTCATCAATCTTTATCTCTTCCCTCTGCTTTCACATAAAATTTTTACTGTTAATAGGAACTCCACAGTCTTGAAAGTATATGACATTTAAAAAAATGCTGCAGCATTACAGAACACAGGCAAGAATTTCATAAAAGCAACAGCAAATTCCCCAAGTAACCCAAAATCTGGAACTATGACAAACACTAATGGTTTTCACTAATACTACTGAGCATACAATCAAACGAAAACTGCTGGTTAGGTCACCTAAAAATGCACAAGTGACAACTCATTATGTTTTCCATTCTGCCTTGTTCTCTTCTAAGAAAAAGCATTTTTAGTAGCAATCTGAATTTATTTCTTTGCTATGTACTTAGATATAATAAAACTGATATATATTCCCAGAAGAGAAATAATGCACACTGAAATCACCTTTGAACTCAGACTGTGGAAATAGTATTAAAACTGTCAGACTCATTGTAATTCTTGGATCTCATTCCAGATACTCTAACCCATCTCCTCAAGACTATTCACACATTTTTACATAAAGTGATTATGGGCAAAGAGGAAATAATCCTAAGGAGCCACATATATTATTAGCCTTTGACAAACATGGCACTGATGTGGCTGTTCTGTGCTGGCTAACTGAGCTGGCTCCTCCTGGGCTGGCTTGGGCACCTCTGCATGATCCTGCATGTAGCCTAGGAGCAAGGCAGGATTTCTAATATGCTCCCGTGCCCAGTCTTTCTTGTTAGCTAGTTCTAAGTGCTCAGCAGATGAAGGATATAGATTGTCTCACTCTCTGATTGCAGTGCGTAGGAAACCTCGGTCCTTACCTGCATTTTTAATTCAGTCTAGGGAAAATATGCCTAGGAGTTAGTTAACTAATTAAAGCACCTAGGTATTTCATTCCTTCAGCGGTGCTAGCTCTACATACCAGGTCTGGCATGGTAGAAAATAGGCTGTCTTGGGCATACAGGGCAAGAGGCAGAAAGCCATCCTTCTGAGCACTGTGTTGTTAATGTAAGACTATAAAACTGCAAATTAATAAAGACAATAAACAAGCTGCAAATTGGACTGCTAATACAACCAAAGTCAAATTTCATAAAAACCAAGGACTGCATATTTGACATGCTTGCTTGGGTAAGTTGATCACAGAATCACAAGGTTGGAAAAGACCCCCAGGATCATTGAGTCCAACCATTCCTATCAATCACTAAACCATGTCCCTCAGCACCTCATTCACCCGTCTTTTAAACACCTCCAGGGAAGGTGACTCAACCAGCTCCCTGGGCAGCCTCTGCCAGTGGCCAATGACCCTTTCCATTAAAATTTTTTTTCTGACGTCCAGCTCGAACCTCCCCTGACAGAGTTTGAGGCCATTCCCTCTTGTCCTGTCCCCTATCACTTGCAAGAAGTGGCCAGCTCGCACCTCTCCACAACCTCCTTTCAGGTAGTTCTAGAGAGCAATGAGGTCTCCCCTCAGCCTCCTCTTCTCCAGGCTAAACACCCCCAGCTCTCTCAGCCGCTCCTCATAAGGCCTGTTCTCCAGCCCCTTCACCAGCTTTGTTGCTCTTCTCTGGACTCGCTCCAGAGCCTCAACATCCTTCTTGTGGTGAGGGGCCCAGAACTGAACACAGGATTCAAGGTGCGGTCTCACCAGTGCCGAATACAGAGGGAGAAGAACCTCCCTGGACCTGCTGGTCACACAGTTTCTGATACAAGCCAGGATGCCATTGGCCTTCTTGGCCACCTGGGCACACTGCCCAATAGGAAGGCACTCAACATAGCACCTTCTTTGGAAAATCCGTGATTGATAGTGTATGGGCTTCAAAGAGCCCTTTTGTAAAATGTATAAAGTGATTACACCCCTTGATAACTACTCTGATATACAGATTTTTCGTCATGTACAGATGAAGAGTATTAACTACAAGAAACAATTGTTACTAACATATCTTATCCTGCTTTTATAAAAATGGCGGGACATATCATTTTACATTTGAATTACAATGTTATAATTCAGCATTCATCCTAAATAACAGTGTTTACCTAAGGCTCCCAGAATTCTCTTAAACTAATTATTACAATAATTATTACAGAGAACTACCTTATTATTAATTAGAATAAACTTTATAAACCCATTACAGAGAAGATAGGAATGACTCAAGACCCACAGTTTCCCTGCAGTGCAGTGGGCAGAAATTAAATCAAGCAGAACAGACCTGTAAACTCTTTGGTCTTAATCCCACGATTACATCATTATCACCTAATATTCAACATTAAGCAAGAGTAAGAGAAAATGTTTTTATTAATTGCATTTGTATTCTGTTTTTTTAAGTCTAAGACAGAACTAATTAGTATATAAAACGTTAAAATAAACAATATGTGTCTGTCTAGAAAACAGATATATTTTTACTTCTGAAGAAAAAGGGAGATATATGTTTTCCTGCTACTACAGATACCGTATTACAGATATGCTGCGTTATTCTTCTGCACACCTAAATTACTAAATCTTAGCTGCTGAAGAGATATAACTACACCAATATTTAAATCTCACTGCTAATCACTATTGCTAGTGGCTAATCAGATGAAAGTTTGAATTCCTACCTGGTATTCTTGAAAAAAAAATTCAGGTCTTACCCCTAAAATATACTATCTTGATTAACAATAATGCAGCAAGGAACTGGATCAAACTGGATGAAGCTATACTGCTCAGATATACCAGCACTTCCAAAAAATATCAAGAAATACACAAGATTGTTGATTCTGCTCTTGAATTTCTGAATAAGATGTTAGTTTGGGCAGAGGCCTTGGTGTCTGTGGCTTAGAACAAGAGATGTTACAAAGGTACTTTTAACGCTAACCCTTAAAAGTATCATGATTAACCAAACACAGTTTTAACTACAACAGTTTTAGTGTTGGGCTCAAACTATTTTAGATTCTTTATAAGTAAAATATGATAAAAACACTCCATTAGCGACTCTTGAGAACAAGTTTGCAGAAGCTTACTCCATTACTTGTCAGTGCTTGAGAACGTAAGAAGGAGCTGGCTGTCTACCGTTAAAACCTGGTGGACAGCAAGTGCTTCCTGTACGTAGAAAGCAGGTGTGTGTCTTCTCTCCTGTTCCTACTCTGCCACTTCCCTCCCACACCTTAGTGGCACCTAATGGGAAGGGGGTGGGGAGACAAATCTCTGCTACTGTGTCTGGTTTCCCTGTAGCTACCTACCCTTTTTGTCTGCAGTGACTCCATCTTCTGCCTCTGCAGCAATGCAAACTTTCCCAGCCAGCTGCGTGATGAACCTGACAAGTCTCTTCAGTTTCCCAGCTGTGCACAAGGTTCTGAACAGCAGCCAGCACCAAGCAGGGCAAGCTTTGGATTTGCTGGGCAGCCGCTTAGAAAAAAACCCTCACAAACTGTCTATACCTTTTTTTTCATGTTTAGAAAGTGGATTTCTTTTTCAGGTCCAAGAGTCAGAAATTTATCTGATAAAAATTAAGTCTTACACGCTAAAGAAAAAATATACCCTTAGCATTCCCAGAAGCAAAACAATCAGAATTCCTCTGGAGAAGAGGGAAGGGGAATATCTTGAAGTACCACTGATAAGCCTTCTAAAATCACAGGTTTCTTTAGGAGAAGTACAAAATAGTAAACAGATCTTGATGTTCTTTTTATCTAAATTCTGGTTGCTGAACATTTACAGTCTAGCTTGTTCAGATCTTTCAGACTCTTCAAAACCTACACTTTTCAATCCCTATTTTCCTCCCAGACAATTATTCTTTTTCAGCAAAGATACCCCAGAAATCATACTGGTAAAATGAAAAGCAAAAAAGGGAGGAAGGAGGGGAGCTGTAAAGACGTGAAAGGAAAAGAGACTATTTTTATTTGCATGTCATAAGGTATGATTTATAGCAAATTAAGCTTTCAAGTTCCATTATAAAAAAGCAATGTTTGTGGAACAAAACATTATATTCTATTTAAATCTTTAGATGTTGTTTGCAAACACAACAAACTGGGAAGCTTATCTGTTGAAATGTCACCCACTGTGGTTTTGAAAATTGTACGAACAATACTAGATTGTAGGAATGGTGATTTATTTTAGAATCTCTAAATCTCCTCAAACAGTAGTTTAGGCAGTTCTTTATTATTAAAGTGGATCATATTTTGTCTTTGCAGATCTTGAGCCATGATAGATCAAGTGCTTGTTCTAAAGGATAAGTGAAAGAGCATCCCAGCTTATTCACTGTAATTCAGTTCTCAAGAGAATAAAACCAGAGAGTTGAAGGTTTTCACAACTTACCCTTTGCAAACCCATTATTATACTGCAGCTGGAACTACAGAGAAATAAATTACACATATATCTGTGTGTATATATATATACACACACATTCCTAATTGTCATATGCATTATATAGCATATAATGTGGCAAAAGCCTGGTCAGGAGGAATGAACTATTTCTAAAAGCTTTGTGTCGCAACCTTCTCAGATCTGAGAGCGCACAGGTGTACTGTGTATATGCTGAGCCACCTGGTCACGTAACGTGGCAAAATGGAAATAGGGTCACACCCAAGGAGAGAGCACAGCTAGCTGCCAACGTCCTGAAAACCATTCCAAGACATTGCACAAGTGTGGAAGTGGTACAAGAAGAGCGTGATGGAAAACAGTCTACAGCTGTCCACAGAGATCACTGCACAGCATGAAGGCCAGAAACAAACCCCTGCTGCTTCAAAGAGCAACTTTACAAGACTGTACTCACCAAGAGAAAGAGAAGGGAGGAGTATGAACCTTGGGAAGAAGGCAGTAAAGTGCCTGGTGTCATCCTAAGAAAGAGTTACACAGCAGCATGAGCAACACCAATGAAATGCTGAAATGCTGTGTAGCTAAGTGTTTGGCATGATGATAACGCAAAGGTGGGGCAGATAAAGGACGGACACTGATATCATTGGACTGCCTGGTGCACACTCTCGTGTCACCATTACCAGACTCATTTTGTACTGTCCATGCTTGATCATTGACACTAGACCTCAATGCATGAATGCCACTCTGAATATGTGACTATCCACACTATCTCACTCCTGCAAAGCACAGTACTGTGCCAGTTTAATAGACCTTTTATTTTGTCACAGCTTAGGGACTGTGGATTATTCAGCAGTCCAGCCCTGAAGACCTCAGCATTATCCCATTCCTGGACCATTGCTTGCATGACTGTATTTTAAGCCATCACTAACCCTCTCAAAGAGAAATGCATTTTCACTAATTGTATCCACTAAGTTTGTTCTTTTTGTTGCAGAGATCATGGAACAAGTAAGATGAAATTAAATTCTAAACCTAGCTCAACATAAAGACCATGTAGGATGCAGGTCCACTGTAAAGCCAGACACAGGCTGTTTAGAATTCTCCTGCATCAAGGTGGATGTGTTGAACTGCTTGGAATGACAGTTCTCCAAGTGACATCAGTCTTAACTTGCCAGCCAAGAGTAAATAACTGTAAGCTGTCTGATACATGTTGTGGTGTGAGGTTTTATTTAAATTCCATGTAAAAAATCCCAATAATCTCCTCAATAAACTTTTCTTATTCTACCAGAATAAGCATTTATTGGTATTCCTACTCTGCCTTCAAATTTACTTATATTCTAAAGAGGTACATCCATTGCCATCTTGAATGCCAAGTGTTAGACTACAAGACAGATTTTTCTTGCATCAGTATTCCACAAGATACGTTCCTTCTATGAAAATCCTAAGTAACTCCATGCCATCTTCCATCCTGTCTCTTACACTTCTCTAAGGCCCTTGTTAGCTGTCAGCTGTAGTCCTGTACATCTTCAGTCAACCACAACTTAAATGCTTGTGCTATACTCCTCACAAAAAAGCAGCAGAAATATAAAACATAAAGATGTTTTTCAGGTCCCTCTGAACCAGCCATAAGAACAGGACATAGCCTAGGTGTTATTTTTTTATAAATAAGAGAGCCTGTATCTTATGCCAGATGGGAAATAGCAAAATGTTAATACTGAAATGAATTTGCAGTTCAAATGGGGATAAGCAGCATAATGAGCTGGGAATATGGAAAAAAGTGGACCGACAAGGAAATTGCAATGATGCCATTAATCTAGTCATCAGAATGGTATTTTATTAACTAGAGAAGTCATTTTGTTGAGCAATACACAGAGAGATTCTCTTATGGATAGCTGAGAACCTTTCTTGTGCTGTAATTAGCCATAAACTTCCAGACTTTTTAGGAGATAAAAGGATGAGTAGGTCTTTAGTGAGCTGTGTTACAAAGCCAAATCATAACAATCAGGTTTTATACCGGACCTGATGTCCAAGCGTTTTGTCATTGGGACTTCTCAGAAGTTCAGTCTCTGCCTACACCGTAAGTATGACTGTGCATGTATAACTAACTGCTGGATTCTTTTGTTCATTATCAACAAATACAGCTGAATTGAGGGCACCTGGCATTCTCCTCTGTGAAAAAATAATAGTTTTCTATCCAGAGTATCTCTGCTGCAATGCTATGGATAACAGCTGTGTACTGGGAAATCTAGGCAGAATGATTCTTAACCTAAGGTACGTATCATTATGGATATTCTTAACTCAGGAATTCTTAATTCTGTTGTGTTTCAGATCAATCATGTTAGAAAGAAAATTCTACTAGGAATGGCTTATTTTGCTGTGGATGCAATTACAAGAACTACAGTAAAATCCTGAAAAAGCATAGACCTGATATCAGGTAACTGAAAGAACATAAATGTTTTCTAAACACTCCTACTTATGTTTTTGGGTTTGCTTTTTTTTTTTCTATCTGCTGCAAACTTAATCTATAAACAATTAATTGTTCTTGCTTTGGTTTTTTTTGCTTGCTTTGGTTATTTTGGCTTGTTTTGGCACAATTTTCAGTCTCTCCTCTCTGGTATCCCTCATCACCTCTCCTTTTCCTATTGAGACCTTGACAAAGAACAGATACAGATAAAGCAATGAATTTGTATTTATCACAGCCCCAAAGTAAAAATGGTTGATGTACCCAAATTCATATCAGGCTTATCTTTATTTTATTTCTTTAAAGTAGACATGACATCTAAGTTCTATCAGCCTGAAAAGCATCACCAATGGTTACTTACAACTACAGATGGCTGTCCAAGTGTCCTGATTCAGCATTCCTACAGGTACTACAGTACCCACACACTGTTAAAACTAAATTGCTTGTATAGTGGCTCTACTACCTCTATAGCTTTTAGTATCAATGTTAAGAAAGATTTATGTTAAAAGATGGCACTTATTAAAAGTGAACAAATCATCAAAAATGTAGTTCAGTCCTCTGCTGTTATTTAGTACTGTTCTTTAGGAAGAGCTGGCCTACACGTGGGTTCTTGCAAGCAGCTGGTATTACACAAAGACTATCTGTACATGCTGGGGCCCGTTTTGTTTGTTTCCATGATTCTGAGTATCCCTCTCTATCAAATATGCTTAGGGTAGACAACACTGCCACTATGTCAGTGTAGACCATGCTCTTAAATATTCTCTCAGCGGCAAGTGCTTTGATAGAAGCTGTCTCTTCAAGTTATACTCCTTGTACCCTGTTGGTTTTAACATTCGATGGTATACTTTCAAGTTACTGGTTTATGACACTACTCATTAAATACTGTGGACAAATAATTTAAGATACAGTGGCTTCTCAGAGCACAAGTGTTTGTGGGAGACAGCATTGTGACTTAAATGGTCAACATTTAAATTCTGTCCCAGTTCTGTGTTTTCTGGTTTCCATGATTATTTCAGTACTATTTAAATTCTGTTTGCTTATGATTGGTTGTGGTGGTGGGGTGTTTTAATTATGAATTGCATATTTATCAAGGAAATATTATAATTTGGAAAGAATATTTCAGCATTAGTCATCTTAAACTATTGCAAAACATAGCATGACTCAAAGCTAAGCATCCTATAAAAACTTTAAAGGACAGTGCAAATTAAATATTTGCTAAGTGCAGTATAAATCCTTTGCCAACCATGTTAGAAATGCTGGCATGGCCAGGACAAATTGAGGCATTCTTCTTCCCTTCCCACATCTCTCCACTGTACTCAACTGGTGAGGTTTGAAAATTTGATTACCTTTTTTTCCCCCCCATGAATTTCAAAGTAAAGACTTAAGTGTTCTTCTCCTGTTAGCATCACTTTCTTGCTCAAATCACAGCATAGTTACAGCCCAAGAATAGAAACAAATTGTTTACATAGGATAAAGGGAAAAAATAAACAACTTAAATAAACTATTATGACGTTCATATATTTTCCTAGACATTTTAGACTACAATGAGGAATTACCATGCGGGCCAACACAATAACATCCTATAAAAATCCACATTAGAAGCCATACAGACAATGAATAATGTAGCTATGATGAATGTTGTCAATCAGCTCTCATGATCCATGCTTCATCACATTTGATCTTCTTTCTTCTCCCTATATACCATACTCTTCAATTTGTACAAATACATTGGGACAGTAATCCCAAATCCATGGCTTATGGCTAACATCTCCCAAACTTTCTTAAATTCATACATACACTTAAATATACATCTATACATATATATGTGTATACATGTGTATGTATAAATGTAAATAAAATTCTGATATATATTCTAGCCTATAAAAAAGAATGCTGTATGTTTTGATTGATCTAAACTGAAGAAATATATTTCTCCAGATTTCCCATAAATTAGTGCACTAGAAGCATGTAACTTGCAGATGAATCTCATAGGCAGACCTGCTTTAAAACTTAAAACATGGGAGGGTACTCTCTCCTCTGCAGGAATGACAACGGGGAGCAACATGATTAGAAAGTCGTCCTACCAGACTGAGTACAAGCATGACTAATCAAAAAGGGAGCAAGTGGATGCCAACTTTTTGTGGGGATTATCAGGGGATTTTCAGTCTATCTGTCTAGCAACAAGGGGGAATTCCTGGTAGGAAAAAGAAAGAAAGGAAACAAAAGAGAGACAGAAAAATTATTCAACTTGTTCAGCCCAGGAGCGAGGTAGAAAGTGCAACCATTATTTCGGGGAAACAAGTTATACTTGGAGGAGGAGGGTGGCTGGAAGCATCCTATGGTGACAATGAATGTCAGCACTGAATGAGCTACTAGTGAGCCTATGGTCAGCTTGAGTGACCCTTGCTATATTTCCCACACAAGCAATGACAGTAATTTTACCAGGTTGAGAACAAAATAGTTATACTGAAGAAGAGCAAAAAAAACCTCCAATATATCAAAGCGCATTATATTATACAGAAGTTGATCACAAGTGTAGTTAAGGAGGTAGAAACTCCATCAAGATTCTGAATGTCTAGCACAGCACTCAGCAGGCTTTTTCCCTTGGTTTTTTTTTTTAGGTAGTACAATAAAAGTTTGTCCTGCTTCAACATTTGATTAGCTAGAAAGGCATCACCTATTCCACAAAGATGAGGACCTATCCTGATTTAAAAGAAAACAAAATAGAACCAAGAACAAAGCCATACCACTGCCCCACTTAGGCCCCTCTTAGGTGACCCCCTTCCTACACCTGCCTTTCAAGTCAAAAGAAAAAAATCCTACAGTGTCATATAATCTCCCCTTCCTTTTTCCCCTTCAGTCTTTGCACAAGGCAGGTCAGCGCCCTCCTGAAATTGTTCTTTTTATCTCCTTTGAGAAAACCTACACCAGCAACTATTCTCAGCCCCTGCATGCCTTACTTCATAGAACTCCAGCTACAAAGTTTTGTTGAACTTTCTGATTCCAAGCCTGATTCTGATCCAAGGAGGATACTTTCTCTTCTTTCGGTCTCCGGATTTGGGAGGAGATTGGTTAATGACTGAAAGGACTTATCTATAAAAATTGTGGTGAAGGTTAAGGCAAAGACTTGTTCTCCTCAGGACAGGCTCCTGTCATCTATCCACAAACTGGTAATTTGGTTGTCTGTTACTTTGGAAAGTGGCTCACCTGGTTTCTCACTTACTTGGCATTGGAAGTTTATCAAATGGCAGTATTATTTCTGCTGTTTAAGCATCACACTGGGAGGTGATTTTGTAACCCCATGTGATCCCAAATAGAATTCAGGTTTTGTTATTTCTTGAGAAAATAAAGCACTTCAAGGAAAAGAAGCATGAGGACATGGGTTGGACCTAACACTTTTTTGAGCAAGGCAGAAATGAAATTAACGAAGCAGATGAGGAATCTGAAAATGCCCTAGACCTAGACAAGCTCTCACCTGGAAAGATGAATTAAAAAGATCAGGAGGAATTGGGATCTGCATATCTGCTGTCTCAGGAATATGGCAAAGGCAGTGATAGAATAAACTCATTTAATCCAGTAATTTGACACAGAATCAAAATGGGCTTCCACAGCCACACCTGGGTGTTAAAAAGCACCCCACCCAGTTTCCTTCGTTAAATATTCATGTCATACGACTGAATCTTTGTGTGAAAGGCAGTAACTGTGCTCAGGTAGCAAGTAGGTGTGAGAACTCTTATCTAGATGGAGAATCCTGAGAAACCTTTAGACAGGTACCTGGTTACAGGGCTGAAAACATGACTAATCAACACCTGAATATAAGAAGTGAGAAAGCATTAGAGCACATATATAAGCCTTAGAAAAAAACTGTTTAGACCAAAGTATCTCGCATGGTATTTTAAAGTCTAGATATTTTGTGATCATTATTCCTACTGTACAGGAAATGTATAAAAATGAAGGATTTGGAACTCTTTTTTCATTCACTCATCTTACTATCAGCAGAAGCCAAACTAAATCTGCAATTGTTCTCTATAGGAATAAATGGTTTCAGCTTAACTATATGGAAACCCATAGCTTTATGCCTATTTGTCTTTAACTACATAATTTAAGTCATTTGAGTTTGCCATATCACAGGTATGACCCCTTCTCAGTTGGTATTGGTATTTTGTCACTACTGAAGATGTATGACTGCAAAAGATAAATTTATCTATGATTTGGTCCTCAAATGGTTTTATTATTTATTGAAAGAGAAAGAATTGAACATGCAGGAAGTTGTTTCTTCCTTCATACTGAGAAGACTTATCAAAGTGTTCCATTAATTAAACAGCCTTAAAGATATTTTTTAAAAAACAGTCATGAAATTATGGCCATGGCTATCTACTTCATGTAGTATAGGCTCTTTGACAGCTGAAGCAATCCTCAATGTGGATCTGCATAGACATTCTAAACATTCACAGGAATGCAATCATGCTATTTTGCCTTCGTTTGCAAACAAACTAAAAGACATCAAATACTCCTCCTAGCTCCACTAAGCAAAACTGGATTGTGCAAATGTAACCAGGGATGGAATGTATTATCTGGGAAAAGGAATCAGCTGAGCTTTAGAAATCCAGAAATAGAGTATTTTGCAGAGCTGTCATCTCTGAAATGATTTCTACGTTTTTTTCAGTATTTAGTAGTGTGTTACCAAACTTCTGTTTGCCAGAATACCAAAAGAGAAACTGCCAACCTTCATTTTCTTGAAACAAACATTTTGCACATTAAATGCTACAGAATTAGAAGAGTCAAGAAAATAAAATATATATTTAAACGTGTATGATTTATTCATTTCTCATAGATTACTTGCCTCCAGTGATTTCATAAACATGTTATTTATATCTTTGATAAAAACACTTAAAAACCATTAATTGTCATATAATTGACATTTTCAGTTGTTCAAATCAGAAACTTCCAATAAAACAAAGTTATACATTCCTGATGGCCTTGTAAAGGTGGGAAAAAAGTGGAAATCTTTGTACAGAATTGGAAGTACATCTGAATCAACATCAGAGGTACTTGATAGGAAAACAATATTGATATAGAAGAATGTTGCTATTTTCCTAAAACAATGATGTAGTGTGAAGAAATACTTTTGCCTTATAGTTAGGGCAACACAATATTTTCTTACTGAGCAACACTACCAAATCTGCTGTTTTACCACCACTGTTTATGAAAGTCAAACAAAAAAAAGTTAAACCAATTTCACTGTGTATCAAGAAGAGTTGATGTGAAGTACAGGACAGGTAAGACAGTAAGATAAAGATTTTTTTTAAACAACTCTGGAAGATGATGAAAGGGGAAAAATAAGGTATATTATGATAAAAGTTTATTATACACCAGTTAATTGGGTGGGGAGAAGACTGGTTTTTTTGATCAAGCAAGGGAAGCATCCAAAAGGACAGAACCTGACGACTTTAATTACTTCTTGGAATTATTTTTTTTCCTGTTGGAAAAGAAATACAAGACACAGACAGTCCAACAAGTTCTTGGAATATGCTGGGGACAGCTTTTTCTTCAGAAGGTGAGGAAAACCATTAAGGGAGTGGCTATTTTAGATCTTCTGCTGACTAGTAGGCACAAACTGGCTGAGAGTGGAAAGGAATATAGGTGAAAGGGAACTCCCTCATTTAATGATCACAAAAAGGAAAGGGAAAGCTGGAAAGTATTTTATTTTTTCTTTAAAAAAAAACAAAATCAAATGTTAACAAGGTCCAGAGACTGATAACCAACGTCTCTCAGGAGGACTGTTTAATTTATAAAAGAATGCAGGAGAGCTTGTCTGTTTTAGTCATCACAGGAGTACACTCTAAGCATTATCTAAGCTAAAGGGAAAAAACAAAATTAGGCAAAAACAGAGGATAAAACAAATTAGGCTGTGTAAATTAGCCTGCAAGACTCTACTTTGTACATTCGCCTTCAAAAGGCTTCCATAGAGAAGAACAGCAACAGAGAGGAGCCTGGTGCAAACAGCTTATGTTCTGTGTCATGCACCTTTTTCTACTGCTCTCCCACAAGAAATCCTGAAGGAAGGCAGGGCTTCATTAAATCCCAGTCCTCATAAGACATCTATCATCAGCAGGAGATTTATATTCTTACATTATTACATGCATTAGCAGATTATCCCAATGCAGAAGAAACTGCTTAATTCACAGACCCACACCCACCACACAATTTCCTTTATTTTTATGACTTACCTAACAATCAGACTTTTGTGTAAGGCATCAAAGTATAAAATGAGTGGCCTGCTCTGTTACTCTTCTAGATGCTTCCTTTAAAGGCTTTTAAATGTTCTTAGTACAAATGGATTTGTTCCAGGTTAGAGGAATGACACCCTGACAGTTTAGTTTTAAGTATGAACAACTTATTGCAAAAGAAGAACAAAATACCAACTCAGAGCTCACTAAATAGCAGCTGAATTCTGTCACTCTTATATTTCCACTGAAAAACATCTGCTTGATTTTCTAGGAGAAGCCCTTGCAAGAAGTTAATATACAAGTCTATCCAAGACAGCCACAGTGTGAACAGCGATTTTTTCTTTAGGAAAGGTAATTCCCCCACTAGCTCTACGGCAATAGAAATGACGTCCCATAACCATACTGCACTACTTTGCTGTTTCATAATTGTGAGGAACTGGGCCCTTTTTCTAGTTATATTGCTACAGTATCAACAGAACTAAGATGCTGAATGAGACTACAAGGGATGTTTGGTGTTTATATTATTTGACCACTTAACTAAAGACCAATAAGTCTTTTCCAAAGGCTTCATAAATAAATTAGTAGATGAGATGTGCTTGACAAGACTAGACAATAAATGTATTTGTTTTAAAGACAGAATATTTTAAGCCATCATCAAATATATTCAGATGGATATTAGTTCCATAACCAAGAAAAAAACCATTTTGTTTCAATTACTGGCCTGCTGTGTACTTTTGTTGATGTAGAAAAAAAATATTTCTCTCTCCATGGAAAGACTACAGTAAAAACAAGAATGGCATTGCACAACCTTGTCTGCAATCTGGAATTAAGTTCTCACATTAGAACAGAAGTAATTAGCATTTTCCCTAGCTTGCTTCTATGCAGTAATACTGCTGCCAAGCAAATGAGTAACGCTACAAGTACTAAATGAACACTAGAAAACAAATGCATAGCCATTTCTCCTTCTCGGGAGTAAATCAGAAAACAGTACAGGTTAAGTAAGATACTATAAAAGTGTAGGTGCTAGTCTTTTATTATTTTTGCTTTTAAATATTTTATGAGATTTTATGAGACCATGTGGAAGATATCCTCTAGCCATTTCCTTTGTTGGCTCTTCATGCCAGCTACAGTCATTATGTACCTTCTTTATTTCCATATATGATATTAATTTGAAATTTTTCCAGTACTTGAAACAGAGATCTTTTAAAGGAATATTACAGTTATATCTAGTGTTAAATTCTGTTTTCAGAAAAATTGCCTTCTTTAGAATATGTGTGTGTATTTATACGTATATATATTTTTATATAAACACAGATATTTATTTTCTCTTACCTTTCTAAGTGCTGCTGGTAATGAGGCAGTAGACATTGATATCGCTGGAAGAACATAAGAGTGTTGACAGATTACTGATGGTATTTCGTTTTCTTGAACAGTATAGTGGCTGCCTGATATATCATAGTACCTGAAAGGAGAGTAAACATTGCTTAATTAATACATCCTAGTGAACTAAAGTCTGAGCTTATATCTGCTGAATTTCTTGAGAAAACACACTAAGCTGTATTCTCCTGTTGTAGTGGTTCTAGGCCTCCAGTATTTCTAAAGTTTACAGCTTTATTTTAGCTGAACACTTGCTCATCTTATTAGACGTTAATTTGTCCCACCTGCTTTAGCTATGTGAAACACTGACTTTCAGATTTTTCCTAATAACAAAACAACCAAAACCTAAATACAGGATAACCATATCAGAGGCACAAGGCAGAAAAATTGGTGGTCTCATCTTATGTCACTCCATCTCTACAAGCACACCAGATTACAACATCTGGAGTTTATAGTTCCACACTGCAATGCACGTTCTGTTCACTTTCCTTCTGGCAGCTGTATCCGTAAAGAGTAAGTTGAATACTCAAAACAGAAGGTCATTAATTTTTAGCAGTCAGTCCTAAAGCTTAATGGACCTAATTCTGCTTACACCTATTCTCCAATGTCAATTTTGAAATTCTGAATCCAAAGAATATGGAAAAGTTCACTTATGCTCCTCCTCAGAGAGAAATAGAATAGTAAAAACTAACCAACTTATGTCTTTCCTTTCACTGTCTGAAAAATCAAAGTAGCAAGAATACAGAATTGTCTGAAGCTATAGTTCATTAAAAATATTGATAAAAGATATTTTATATAGTTAGTCTTTTAGATAATTCAACAATTAGATAATATCCACGTTTTGTTTTAAATGTATATATTTTGATATTTTTATTTCAAAATTTGACTGTATTTTTCATAGGATCATTCAGGTTGGAAGGGAACACAGGAGGTCTCTGGTCCAATGTCCTGCCTGAAGAAGGGACAGCAATAGGAACAGATCAGGTCGCTTGGAGCTTTAATGAGTCAACTCTTGAAAATGTGCAAGGACAGAAACATCACAACCTCTAGACAACAGTGAAAACGTTTTCCCTTATATTCAGTCTGAACTCCTCCTTTCTCAATGTCTTCCTGTTGTCTCTTGTCCTCCTGCTGTACACCACTGTAAAGAGTCAGGGTCTGTCTTCTTGGTGATCTCCTCACACGTACTGGGGAGCCTCTGGGCCCTCAATCGCCCCCCAGTGCTGCCTATTCCCCTAGCCTGAACAAGCATCAATTCTCCATCCTTTCCTCAAAGGACAAGTGCAGCCTCAGAGATAACTCCTGACTATAGTGGTGGCCATCCAATGACCTCATCCCAGTTTGAAACACTGAGAAATCTTTAGGCAGAAAATACCCTGAGCAAATAATTCACTTTCAGAAACAAACAAACAAACAACCTCAACCATCTCAAAGTGGTTTGGTTTTGTTTTTTCCTAAATTATTTATATTTTCCACTTCAGTTGGATCAAAACTCCCTTTCCCACAGGCTTCTTTTCCAGATTATCACAAAGTCTCAACTCCAGCTTTGTTTGTTCAGCTTTAGTTTGACTGCCATATAGAGTTTTCAAAGAGTAAATAAGGGAGCAGAAAAGCTTTAGGCATATTTATAGAAGTCTTCAGTTTATTATTGTGGTAAAAATCTTTTGATATTTTAACACATATTCCAATAAGCAATTATTTTGTTTATTTACCTATTTTTAGGGAAGAATCACAGAATCACTAGGTTGGAAAAGACCCCCAGGATCATCAAGTCCAACCATTCCTATCAACAACTAAACCATGCCCCTCAGCACCTCATCTACCCATCTCTTAAATACCTCCAGGGATTGTGACTCAACCACCTCCCTCGGCAGCTTCTGCCAGTGCCCGATGACGTTTTATGTGAATTTCTTTTTCCTGATGTCCAGTCTGAACCTCCCCTAGCACAGTTTGAGGCTATTCCTTCTCGTCCTGTCCCCTGTTACTTGGGAGAAAAGGCCAGCTCCCTCCTCTCCAAAACCTCCTTTCAGGTATTTGTAGAGAGCAATAAGGTCTCCTCTCAGCCTCCTCCAGGCTAAACACCCCCAGCTCTCTCAGCCGGTCCTCATAAGACTTGTTCTCCAGCCCCTTCACCAGCTTTGTTGCTCTTCTCTGGACTCGCTCCAGAGCCTCAACATCCTTCTTGTGGTGAGGGGCCCAGAACTGAACACAGTACTCGAGGTGCGGTCTCACCAGTGCCGAGTACAGGGGGAGAATAACCTCCCTGGACCTGCTGGTCACGCTGTTTCTGATACAAGCCAGGATGCCATTGGCCTTCTTGGCCACCTGGGCACACTGCTGGCTCATGTTCAGTCGCTGTCAACCAACACCCCCAGGTCCCTCTCCTCCAGGCAGCTTTCCAGCCAGACTTCTCCTAGTCTGTAGCTGCACAGGGTTGTTGTGCCCCAAGTGCAGGACCCGGCATTTGGCCTTGTTAATCCTCATGCCGTTGGTCTCAGCCCAGCAGTCCAGCCTGTTCAGGTCCCTTTGCAGAGCCTCCCTACCCTCCAGCAGATCCACACTTCCACCCAGATTAGTGTCATCTGCAAACTTGCTAAGGGAGCACTCGATGCCTTCATCCAGGTCATTGATAAAGACATTGAACAGGACTGGACCCAGCACTGAGCCCTGGGGAACCCCACTTGTCACTGGCCTCCAGCTGGATTTAACACCATTTACCACCACCCTCTGGGCCTGGTCATCCAACCAGTTTCACACTCAGGAAGAAGTTTCATTGCTTTCAATAGCTGGTTACCTTCTCCAAGCCACAGCTGAGTTTGAGCTGTCCCTCTTGATTTTCATTTTCTGTCTCCACTGATGGAGGTTGCTTTTGGGGTGGCTCCACACATATTGTACATGACAATTCAAAAGTCACATTAACCAGCTGCTCACCTAGTGCTCAAAGATCCTGTTGCAACCTACCCTGTCAAAACAGATATGCTGGAGGCCACCGTAACACTGCTCAAGGGAGCAAGAGTGGACTGAGGAATATCAGCTCAGTGTCTCAGAGCAGTAAAGGCAGGAGACTGGGAAGGCACGTGGTTCAAGTAAGCAAGGAGGAAAGGAATAACAAGGAGGAATGCAACTGCACACCATGGGAAGCAGATGGAAAGCTGCAAAAGGCCACCATCTGCAATGGCACTGCCGGGCTGGTGTCAGGCGTCTGCAACTCAAGAGCTATATAATTTACATATGTCAGAAAGCAACGTGCCTCCAATCCCACAAGACGAAGAGCCAAAAGGAGGAAGCTCTGTGAGCAAACACTTCCTAGGTAGGAAGTCCCCCGAGATGAGGCAGCAACATCCACCTCAAAGGCAACTGCCAGCTCCCCTCCGCCTACAGAGGCAGAGTCCCCCTCAGGGCACCCTCACACCTTGTCCCCATGGGCCCACCGCTGGCCACACTGAAGGACCATGAGTCTCAGACATTGTTAGACCTCACTCAGGGTGCTGGCATGTCCTTGGCATGGGAGCCAGGAAGCTGCTGATTTCAGAGTACGGTGAAACAACGCTGTCTTTCAGACACCTTTTTTTTAAGGGACACAATTTCACGCCAAAAGCTGGAGCTGACAGAAGCAGCATAAGAAGTTTTAGTCTGAAGATTGTATGCTGGAAAACAGCCAACTCCGGATTTCCAAATGGGTGAGAAAAGGCACTCGTTGAATTTCTTCATGGTTTAAGGCCTATCCTTGCAACAATCTGCTGATGAGCTAAGCTCCCAAAGCCTTCCATAAAGCTCTGGCACTGGGCAGTTTTCCAGGGAAACACTGCAGTACGCTTCCCGCCTGAAGGCACGGGTACACACGCCGGCTCCCAGGGCCAGGCTGGGGTGTGAAGGCTCAGTGCTGCACCTCCTCTACCCTAACTGCCCAGCCAAATTCTCTCCTTCCAGCCCAAAAGCGGAGCGGCTCGCCCCAACTCACCGTGGATAAACTCCCTGTGGGCAAGGGCAGGCAGATGGACAGTTACCGTAGAGAAGCTGACGCACCATCAACCCACACCCTTGCTTTCCTCACCTGGGCTTGTTTGTGGAACTGTGCCCACTCGCTCTGAGCCCCGAGGGCCTGAGGGGAAAAAGGGTGCTTGCAACATGACAGGCAGGTTATGAAATCCTCCCAGACATTTAGCAGGCCCATCAATTGTCAGAGGCAATTGAAGACGAGCTTTGTCTGTGGAAGTAAGACTTTTTAAATCAGGAAAAATGGCAGGGTGAATATTTATGATGGACTGAGTAGTTTCTCGTGTGTTACATGTTGGGCTACTAAATAGTACAACTAATTACATTAAAAATGCTCAGAGTATGTTTACAGCAATGTGTCTGGCATGTTTTCACTTATGAAAATAATAACTAATTTTGCAGTGAAGCAAAGGAAGAGCAGGTAGGAAGCCCTGGAAATTACCAAGCTTCTGAAGACAGCATGAGCCACTGAAAGGAGGAAGGAGAAATTCTGTAGGTATATACATCTTCTCTTTAGCAGCACAGGGATAATGGTTCACAGCAGAAATACTAACTGCGAAAGGAAACCATCAGATAGGAATTAAACTGAGGAGTGCTCTCTTTATGCTGCAGCCCACACATCTTGGCACCATCACTCATACCTGTCTATGCCCAAGTCTCTAGCAGTAGCACAATGCTGTCCTATTAAACATCTTAGGATATTAATTATCTTAAATTATCATGACAATTACAAATCATCTTGAAAAGAATTAATCTGAAGACAAAAACACATGAAAACACTGAAATAGGACCAATAAGCAAACAACTCACAAAGAAAAAGAAGAAAAGAGGACACTGTCATACTTTTTAACTAATAATAATAAACTGGCATCCTTATCATTTTACAGCCATAGCTTCCCTTATAATCCATCATATTCAGTCCTGATATCCATCTCGTCTGCTGTTTTTCAGAACTGTCTTCAGTCTGTACCTAAGAGATGGTTCTTGCTTATTAATCCCCTTTTTCAATCAACACTTTTACACAGGATGAGATAATTTTTCTTAAAAAGACAGAGCATGTATGAGCAAGAGCAACTTGTTTAAAATGGGAAGACATTTGTTTGTTTATTCAGATCCTGTCTCCCCCCTCCCACACTGTATCAGCACTTAAATTTTTCCCTGGGGCCAGCAAATATCAATTTGATCAGCAAAGCGTCTGTGATAAAGATTTGCTGCAAAACACAAACAACATTAAGAGCAGTAAAGGGCTTTTCCCCAGCTCACCCACCACCTAGATACTCAAGACCCAGATGGGTTTACCTACTCTGTTAAATAATTTACCTCCCTGGTTCATTCCCTGGTCCCGGTCCCCTCGTCAGCCATACTGCACATGCATCACTTTGTGCTTGGACTCTCCTCTTCCCTTTGAGGAAACGCAGAGGCCCAGCTCTATAGATGGACTGCTCTATGGATGGCAGAGCAAGGATAGGTCTATACCAGCTTTGGCTCCTCCTGCCCTACAATATCCCAGCTAGCCTCCTGCCCTCAGACACCCCCTGTATGTCCCACACCACACCCCACAGCATGCAGCATACCTCCGGCATAATGCTAGAAAAACACCAGTCTTGCAGGCAGCAAAGAAGACCTCACAGTACCTCAGACACTTTGAACTAAAGCCACAAAAATGTAATTATGGTCTCAGAGCCACGGGGGCGTCAGGCCCAGGTCAAATGTTAGGCAGCACATACACAGCCAGTTCACTCGAAAGGCGTGTAATCTTGCGAGGTGTGGATGCATACATAAGGATCGCTCCCTAGGGCAGATCCTTTAGCAGTGTAGACTCTATT
Source organism: Clamator glandarius (assembly GCA_033459285.1). Taxonomy (NCBI): domain Eukaryota; kingdom Metazoa; phylum Chordata; class Aves; order Cuculiformes; family Cuculidae; genus Clamator; species Clamator glandarius. The sequence continues at coordinate 3,038,873 of JAUNZM010000119.1, read as the reverse complement.
TTAAACAAGGGGTTTTTTATTGCACATTATTTGAGTCGCTGTTGTTACAGTCTTAATATATTCTGAGCATTTCAAACAGCCTGCTCTGGGCTTAAGTTTTCCATACAAAGCTACTGCTTGTTATGTCTTCTCTCATCTCTTCCACGAAACCAGTATGTGGACTTTCCTGAACAATCTGCAGCGAGCTACATACTGCATTTATATACCTCTTCCCACTGTCTCAGCAGTCCTATTACTGTATCCCTGGTTACAGAAGAGCTTCTTTTCTTTATTAATATATTGCTCAGATCCAAGCCAACTTCAGCTCCTGTACAAAGTGGTTTGTTACACTGGGGTAGCTTAACACCTCTTGTACCTACCTACCTACCTGTTGTTTAGTCTTGGACAGCAAAGAACCATGGGCCTAACTCCTCGCCCTCCCAGACAGAGTGAGGAGAAGAAGTAGAAAGAAAGGGGAAAACTCACAGGTTGGGATAAAAAAAATAGTTTAATAGAGCAGTGAAGGAAAATATAAGAACAATAATGGCAATAAAAGAATAACAAAATGGGTGATACATAATACAAAACACTCACTGTCTGGGTACTGGCATTCATGTGTGCTCCTGATCAACAGCTTCATACCATGCACCACAGCCACACACCTGAAACCGTGCTGCAAAAACCATGAAACTGGACCACAGTTACCACATCTTAACCATCACCCATATCCCCAGCTAACTACCCCTATATATATACTGAGCACAGAATCAGCTGCCCTGGCTGTGACCCTTCCCAGCTTCTCACCAAAATTATCTCTTTCCTCATCAAAGACAGAAAATTAACCATTTTCTGACCGGAACCAGGACACTTCCCACACAGGGTTTCAAGGAGTGAAAAGCCAGAGCAGATGCATGCATCCTTGAAGAGATGTGTGCTTGGAACACAGCTGCTGTATGACTTTCTGCTGTGCGAGTGATAGCGGAGGGGGATGGGTGTTTGTTTTACAGGAAAACCGAGCATCTCAAACTTGTTCCAGGCCCTGGAACTGAGAAGTGGCTCTGAGCTCCTCCTAGGGTATGACATTAAGAAGTGGCAGGGAGGCATCCACCCTCTAGTGCCAGCACCCTGCCACCTAATGGTCAGGCTTCAGATTCACAGGTGAATCGAATTTTCCCTTTCTGCTTCCACCTTCCCACATCCTAGACACAGAAAAGTCTGTTCAAACTACCTTAGGTCACATCTTGTCAGGACAGATATATTCCTACTGGCTTACTTCGAACTCTTTTGTCATACAACTTAATAACAGGGTTAATACCTCACCTAAAAGTACCCTTTCTTGTAGTTACTCCACTCTACCTTACTATGTCAGCCTAAATAATTCCTTTCTTTGTTTGGCAAATTCACATCATTTAAATATTTGCAGGCATCAGCTGCATCTCTAACTCCGTCATTATTTAGCATAATCTTCCCTTTTGTAAATGAATTCCTGTGTTCTCCTCTGTTTCCTTCTGACAACATCTCCCTGGCAAAGATGCTTCCAGAGCTGGATACAACGTTCCCCTTCTAGCCACACCAAAAATCACAAAAACCAGGTCTGTTGCCTCGTGGCTTTGTTCCATAACACATTTGCACACACAAAGACTGCACAGAGCTTTTCCTGAGCCACTGTAACACCACAAACTTGTCATACTTGTTGTCCACTGCCATACCTACATATATTTGTTTTTGTCAGCCCTACTGCCTTTCCAGTATTAATTTCAGGTTATTAAATGTATTTGTTTGCATTTGGCAGTTTGTGGAAGCTCTGAGCAACTGCATATGAGACGAAATAGTTTCAAGCTTCTGGCTTTCTTGCACTTCAAACAGCATGCAATTGGAAATACTACAGTCATTAACCCTTCAAAACATGTTTTCCTGAGTCCTAAATACAGATAGTCTTGCTCTGTACCCAAATCTTTAATACAGTGTATTCTAGCAGCTTCTTGTTTCTTAATCCAGATTACCCTTTTCTGATTTACAAAAGCAAAAAAAGCCCTGCTGTCATAGAAATTATTGTAGTTATTAATTATGTTTAAAGTTATCTTCTTTAGCATCTCTACTAATTGTAAAATTAACCCAATAGAGACACGCTTGAGACTGAGAATAGCTGCATTTGAATCACAAGTTTATCTTCTAAATAATCTGGAAACTTGGTGAATAATGTTTTTAGCTGAACCAGAGGCCCAGCCATCATATAGGAAGTTAAAATCTTCAGGACTAGTACTGTAGAGCTTGATCTACGTCAGGCCTGTACCAGATACTCATCACCGTTTCATTCTTTTGCCTCCTGATAATCTCAACTGAGGAATTTATTCACTGTAACAGATTTAATCTTGTATCTTGCTGGGTAATTTCCCATAAACTCTTTTTTTTTCTTTTTCTTTCTTTTTTTTTGTATCTATGAACCAGATTATCATTTTATATTAATGTTGATATGAGGAGATGCATCATAAATTCCAGTTTATACCTACCACAGACAATCATTTCTCTTTAGTTGTACTTCCAGCTCTTGTTTGCACAGGTAAAGAACCCAGAATCTAACAAACCCAATAAAAACATCACCTTGGTTTAGTACAAAAACACTTGAACATACAAATATCGATACACTTTCTAAAACCTGGTTTGAAAGGAAGAACACATTTTTTCATTTGATCACTTGGAGACTATTTGAATTAACTGAAACTTTTTTATTCTATCATTTGAAGACCACTAACAAACTTTGTCAGTTATGAATTTGCAAGAAACTGAATGCCGTTTTGTTTATGTGCTCATCGTGAATTCTAAAAAAATTAAATCAGTTCTTTTTTAAAGTACTGTGAGATGCCCTCCTCTCATAGGGGTTGGTTTGGGGTTTGAGGCTTTTTTGGTTTGGATTTTTTTTTAATTAGTCAAGTAAACTCCTTATTGCCATCTGCCCACTGGGTGGCATCTCTACATACATGCCTGATCCAAAACCCCATACTGCCTGTGAGAATCACCACATTCCTCCTACGGCCAAGTGTTGACATTGCACCAGCTCTGTGCATGCACCCATGTCTGGGAAACAGCCGAGTTTTATTAATAAAAATTTACTCTGCTAAATATTCCTAAAATTTACAACCATAATTCTTCTTTTGGGAAAATGAATCTGTACTGAGAAACCTGTCAGTGGAAACATGATTCTTTGAGTATGTGTAAATATTTGCAACTTTTGTGAGCATCTGACATTTAATTGACAGATGTGACAGAGAAGATACATTACAAACTTCCTCGCTTTGTAATAATATAAAATAAATCATGTCTGACATTGCAGCAGTATCCAGTGACCTCAGGAAAGCCAAATTTCAATTTTGGTGGGAAATGAACAAGTAGCACACTAGCAACATCCTTGCTCCCAGAGATCATTCGTAACTACACTGCACTGGACTATCTCGCTGACTGAAGAGTTAATCTTGATATTTACATTCTGGGCTAGCTTTGAAGTATTGTATAAACAATAATCATCACATTAACTTAGCTAACACAGGTAATATCTCATTTTATATAGCAAGAAGCTCAAAGAACCAGATGAAGCTGTTTGACTGAGGAGACATAAAGCCAGCATCACTCATTTCTTTAAACACATGATGCTCTTCTTCCTTTGTTCATATTGACTCACCATGACCAGATGAACAGAAATATCACATTACACCATAATTTTGCTACTTTCTCTAGCTACACTGAGAGATACAGAAAGTTGTTTACAAATTCAAGGACTTCTGAACACACAGACTCACACTTGCAACGTTTTGCCCCTGTGCTCTTTCCTGAGTATTAGCATTTGGTTCAAAGGGATGGAAAAAACTTAGCATAGTTAGTGCGCTTTACTCTTTAAAGTTTGTTGTGACATCTAATAATCTGCCTTAGACTCAGGTTTCACTTTGAAAACATCCAATTCATCTGGGCATCTCTAAATACAGTGCAATTCCAGCAGGGAATAGGGAAGTCTTTAATTCTTAGGAAAAAAGGTTTCTGCCCACAAGAAGAGATGAAACTAGCTGGCATACACCAGAGCAGGCCTCTCAGGTTCCCACTGGCCAAGTGTGGGAAAGCCTGCAGACTGGGTACAGATGCAGCAGGGAGGGATGCAGCAGCTAAACACATCTGAACACCACATCGTTTGGCATGGCTGCATCTTGTCATACAGAAAAAAATGACCACGGTGCAAGACTGTGGCTGGGGACTACAGCTTACAGGAAGATCCCTTTGTGATCCCAAAAGATTACACAGCCTTTTAGCAGCCTAGTGCTTCAGCTCTTGCCCATTCCAGCCTCTCCTGCACCCATCAGGCCACCAAAGAGACCCCCAGGCAGGTCTTGGGAGTTGAGTGGCACACAGGGAGGTGAACTCCCAGCAGCACAGCTCGAGAGAGTGAGGAATGGGCCAAATTAATGAGATGCGTGCAGGACTTGTGAGATTTGGCTGGTGCTGCATAAACTCTTCAATTTATCTGTTCATCAAAATCTTCATAAACCACACCCTGCAATTACAGCCAAGGAACTCACCTAAAATGACTTGATTTCATGAGCTAAATTAGCCCACTGTCTATAATAAAGACAACGAGCTAGTGTGGTACCAGCCAGTTTGTACTCACATCAGTTATCCTAAGCCTAATTGAAACTCCAGCATCTGGCAACAAAGCAAGGAGCCACCTTTTGCTCAGAAAATAACAGAGTAGCTAATATTCAATGGGGATTTGTGATTACAAAATGCATTAATGTAAGAATTTATTATGTCCTTTCTGAGTATCAACAACTTAAATACCTAAGAAACCCATAAAACAGTTTCAAGCATGATACAAAAGAAAAGCAAATACATGTTTTTAAAAAGTGGCATTACAGAGGCACCAGTTAAGAATGTAGACTTGGAAATTTAGCTTGGAAAATTCAGCTATTAAAATTTTACTGAGCTGTAAGCAGAAAGGAAGAACAATTTACTAGAACAGTCAAGCAACTGTTTTTTATGCCAGGAATGGAAAATTGAATAAATATTATGTATTCAATAAGAAGTAACATGAAGTTATCTTTAGGTAAGTTAGGTCATGTAATGTGAGATGCTTCTAAAATTAATAATGCACTGTATAATTTCAGATTTCAAATAATGATGCAAAAGATAGTAATATAGATTTCTCATTTGCATAAAAGCATGCGCCTGCAGAGATTTTAATATAAATCCTAACATCTTACCATTTTGGTTTAGGAAACCACTAATTACTCTTATTCAAATTCTCTGCATATTTCAATATGGAACAACTAAGTGGAGTTTGAATCATGTCATAAAGTAATAGGATGACAATACTCAATCACTATTTATAAATGTGTTCAACGGGCCATGTCCATTACTCTCATGTCTTTGAGAAATAATTTTCATGTTATATGTGTACTTACAGTTTTATTTATGAGGAAAAAATACTAAAATGCTTTAATGCAGACATACTTCAATTTTGAAAAATCTATTTTCCTACTTCCTATGTCTTTTCAAGTTATGAGTGCAGCAGAAAAAGAAGTTCACAGAATCATTAAAGCAGAAGGACAATGCAGAAGGTGAAAAGGTGACTCACAAACAGTATGTATCAATTGCAGCCATAGATGCAGCATAAAAAGTGGTTTTGTCACAAACTCGAGCACAGCACCAACATGAGATACCATTTCACACATTCACACACATTTCACAACCTGTAGCCCTACAGATTATCATCAGTGTTACTCATTCTTATATTCTTTTCAGAGCAAGGAATACAGAAGTTTAAATTGTTAAAAGTCATACAATAAATGTATGTGGATACTTCCATGGAGTACAGGCTTTCTGACAGCTCACAGACATCATAACATCGATTTACACTATGAAGTGTTCCTTTGAATTCATATTGGCTTTTTCAAAAGGACTAACTCATAGAGTAAGACTTCAGGATTCCTTGTGGTATGAGCTCGCTTCAAGGCAGCCTACCAGCATCTCTGCACAGGCTTCACTTTTTGAGGTCTAAGAAGTTGTCTCCTGACAGCATTGTTATCTTTTGTCATACCCATTTATAACTCTTCTCTTTCACCTCCTTCTCTCTCTTTTCCACAGTTATCTAAAATGATCATGCAGGCAGTGAGGGAAGACAAAAGAAAGGGTATTACAAACAGAAGAGAAGGGGAAATGAAATATGAAAATGAGAGGATCTTAGCAAAGGGGATGCAGACAAACTAGAGAGAATATTTTAAAACTGGGGCACTGAGAGCCCAGTTAATTTTGTGTAAGGCTTTGTTATTTAAAATTATGAGCATTTTGTTAAAATTCAGTACATTTACTTAATGCTGCTTCTGTTTTGCTCATTAACAGCTCTATTCTGGATTACTAAACTACAAGTCCTTCAACTACTCATAATGAACAACTCATACTCCAGCCTCAATGCTTGTTCATCCTAGGATGCTTAAATACCTCCTGACCAGGAGGCAATTATATTAAATGTCTGGGATGGAGCCTGTCAAGTGGTTCTGAACACAGGAAAGCAAGGGGAGACGCCTTTTAATGAGTAAAACCAATGTGCTCTTACAACGAGATCATTATACCAAAAAGAAAAAAATCCTAAGAAAAAAATAAGGAAGTTTCTAACTTCGAGGAAGCTGGTTAAGACAAACTCTTTATTTCCATCCCCTGCACTGATCTGTGGCTATATCTCTATATAACCAATGCATTTATCTTGTCTCTTATATTTAACAGATAGCCAGAGCAGAGGTGCCTAATCTCAATGAACACGCGCTTCTAAGTGAAAACAAGTTGATTTGTCCACCATGTTAACTTTCAGCCACACCTGGTCTTCTGATTTGGTCAAATCTATTCTTCGTGAAAGTTTCCCCTCCACATGACAAGCAAATTTAGATATAGCCTTCCTTATTTTTTATTAAAGATGTCATCTATAAAATTATAAGATTACTACAGTTGTGTTTGAAGTGGAATTAAGAGAGTGAACTTGCTCTTACTAGCCTGCAGCTCTAGAAGCACATCCTCCCACCATGTCTACCTGACCTGGTCTATACCTAGCAGGAGCAACCTCCACAGCATTTGCTGAAGGAGGTAATTTTCATGTCTCAGTGTCATGCTTTGGTTCTTTGTAATCAAGAAATGAATTATTTCAGCATGGCACTAAGCGACAAGTCCAAGCGTGCATGCATACTATCTCAGTGCTTCTCATGCTTTTATGTACTTTCAGTATGTAAGCTCCTGAAAGCTTCTAGTCTTAAAAGGATCACCTGCACATTGCGAAGGAAAGAGAGAAAGAGAGAAAGAAAGAAAAAGAAAGAGAGAAAGAAAGGGAGGAAGGAAGGGAGACAGAAAGGAAGGCAGGCAGGAAGGCAGGCAGGCACCACGTATCAAGGTTTCTGGTGTTCCTTTGGAACCAAAGAGTTTATACCATCTTATTACCTCAGTAGGTCAGGTAGTTCAGTTTGGATGTAAGTCTTATGCAAGACATCTAATTGACGGTTGAGTATAAAGAGTAATCAAGTAAACATCTCGAATTACACAAAGTCATTCTACTACAATTTCAATCACACTTTAATTTTAAAATAGTTCACACATTAAACTTTATCCTAAAGCATCATTTGGTACAAATATATTATAAGTCTTGGACTTAACACATGAAATGCAAGTCTTCCTGGAGCTAGTTCAAAGACTCACTTAAGTCATCCTAGATGTCCTATTTACAATAGCTTACTACAGAGTCATCTACCAGCAGCTCTGTAGTTGCCTCCTAAAACCTTGTATTTTAATTCCTGCATTTGCCTACTTTCAACCCTCTAGGGGCTAGAACCAGTTTAACAAGGCATTTATCTTGTCATTTGTGACCCAGATGGGGCAACTCCTTCATAAGCAACAAATTAGAATCTCGCACAAATAAATCCACAAGATTTGGGGGCTAAACATTTTTGACACTTGGTTTTAGACTGCAGACTATTTTAGAATTACAGAATCATGACATCCACATGTCTTTTGAATACCTCCAGGGAAGAAGGCTCCACCACTTCCCTGGGCAGCCTGTTCCAATATTTCACCACTGCTTTCAATGCTTGACCCCTGTCATCATGATTTTTTGAAGTACAAACATCAACCCCTCCATTCTCAAAAAATCTCCCAACTACATGAGCCACAGATTCCCTTTCAAAACCCTAAGTAGTCTCAAAAAAAGAGTAAGAGTAAGCAACTAAAGTAATCAGTGCTCTGTTACCAGAATCAGTTATACAAGAGAAAGGAAATTAAACAGTCGTGTTTTCATTGTATTGCATACATAGTGAAACAAGTGATAATTTCAAGATTGTTGGACTCCAGCTCCAAACCCAGACTTTCACGCATTCTAAAAGCCCCCTCTAGGCTGCTGTGTGAAGTAAATGCATGTTTGAAAAAAAACAGTTAACCTGGCAGCAGACCTTTAGGGCAGTAAAGTTTATTCCTGCAAAGACACAGACTCTGAAATCCCTGCCAAGAGATAACCATTATCCATAATGCAGAACTATGCTCTTTTCTGTCTTCAAATGAGGCAATATTCACTTCAAAGAAGCCAAGGATGAGGAAGAGGCAACTAAGGATGACAAATAACTCCTAAATATTTGAAGTTTATTTTCAAGACAGATAATCTTATTAATTTAAATGTTACGAATCACTCTATTATAAATGTAAAAATAAACTGGCGTGATTTAGCTAAAGCATCATAAAGAAATGACCCCACTAAAAGATGAGATCTGAACTATGCTTCCATCAGAAGGCAGGACTGTGATCTAGCATACAAGTCTGTTAATTACAAATCTTACACATTAAAAAGTAAATGAAACATATTTTCTATTCACATTTACATTAATTTATAGGAAAAAACAGGAGCTACCGAAACAAGAAGACAATAAGGTTTTGGTTTTGCTAATTAAAATTACTTCAACGTCACTTTATTTACCCAGGTCTCACTAATTAACACGTGCAATAACATTTTTAGGAACTTCAGAACAGTGGCTGGAACTGTAAGCAAGACCCTACCATTCCCAGGCAATGATCTCTGAGGTAACCATGCACAATACTCTTCTCCCTTAAAGATGTGTCACAAGACTAATGAAAATGAGGCAATAAACACTGATCAAGCTCTACAAATTTCAGCATAAAAATCTAGAACGCACAACTTGCATTCTATCCATCCATCCTGATATCAAAACAGCTTGTGCATTGTTTATGTTCTTACCACTTAAGTCTAAGTATTTCCTCAAAAACCTTTTTATCCTCTCAGTATTGTTGTTTGATCACAAGTCACAAGATGTTAAAATGCAACGTCAGTCTCATAAAACAAAAGGCACAGCCAAGGTACAGCCAGTATACCCAAACACCTGTCTATGCCAACTGGCATAATACAAATTAATAAAAACAGTCAGTGTCAGTGATGCAGAAGAAAAGATGGAAGCCCTCAACTAGTAAATAATTTCAGGAAAGGGCAAACCAAACTGATTATGTTACACTCTATGCTGTTTTTAGCTTAATTTTATGTCTTTAGTCATTCTTTTTTCATGTTCTACTAGGTAAATATCCAAGAGTTGTCTCAAAGAGTAGTTTTCATTAGAAACCTGGGCAGACACTTAGAATAATATTTCCATGAAAAGGCTCTGCTTGTCCCTGGTAAAAAGGCAAATAGTTTTCATTAAAGAAAAGCTCCATTTCCCCTTTGTTTTTTTGTAAGCTGTATGTAGTTGTATTTCTGTGCCTTGCTCTGTACATGAGTACACGAAAACAAACATCCTGAAACACCTGAGCAGACTGAACCACAGACCGTAATAACAGAAGATGGAAGATGACTGAAGGGTTTTGTTTTACAGCTAACTTTTGAAACCAGAACCACCTCTCTTCCTCAGCCCTCACCTTCATTATTAAATTGTAATTTGGACTAGATTAAAGGACAGTGAAGCAGCATAAAAGAAGGGGTGGAAAGCTAGCCAAAATAAGCACATTTGTGAAGGAACTTACAGAGATGAAAGATTACTGAACAAATGAAAATACTGAGATTGTTCCAGGTATATAAGACATACAGAAATCAGAGTGGAAGAAGTAAAACACTTCTGCAAATATGAGAGATGAGGAAGGTACTTTAAGAACGGAAAAAGAAAGAAGAGTAAGTACTTCTTTAACAAACAAAAGATCTCCTCAAGCCATGTTTTTAAATCAAGCTTTTATTACTCTTGGAGGAAATGGAAAGTAGTTTTAGGAAAAAAAAATATTTATAAACATCTAAAAAATGTCTGTACTCATTCAAGCTTTGGCAATTTGTTATTTTGTGTTGCATACATGCTATTTAGGTGCCACATAAAATCTCATACCCAGGTATTAAGCAACACAATGTAATCAACAGCTAGACCATATTAAAGACCAAAAAGAGGGCATAAGATTTAAAGTCTAGTATTATTTGCACTGCAGTTATGCTGGGAGTCTTCAGCGTCTCACTGTGGTAGGTCCTATCCCAAAACGTGAGTATGGCTAATAAATGGGAAGGGAGGAGACACACTTACGCTAAAACATCTGCTATTATCATAACAGTTTCAGAACAGCATCCGCTTCACCAGATTTATAACCACCAATACCCATCATCTGACAAGGAAGTCTTGTGGCAGGAGATGTCAACACTAGGTAACAGCAGGTGTGAACATCAAAGTCAACTGATAGGATGTGAGCAAGCTCCTGAGAGTCATCCACAACATACGTACCTCTGTGGTCGTTCAAATCAAGATCATGGGAGAATAGTGACAGTCATCCAAACCTGATGGCATTTCTAGTAACCTCCAGGATAAGAGATTTATCAATGATAGCACTTCATTAATAGCTAAGTAATGATGCAGGACAGCAGGGAATGTCACATTGTGGTAAAATACGTCCATTTGTTTGTTTGGACATGGATTCATGTTCAAATACATATGTACACAGATTACTAAACACAACCAGGTAAATTCTTAAAAAAAAACCCAAAACCACCAAACAGTCTTTCCTGTCTTTCCTAGGTAATCTTATTAAGCTCTGTAATCTAGGATTTACTTGATTTATTTTTTTTACTCACTACAAATGTTTTAATTTGTAAAAATTACCCAGGACTTTTCTAAAATTAAGTTGCAGCATTTGACCTCATGCGCATCCCAGGCAATTAATTTCAAGAGCTACCAAAATGCAATGTCATCTATTCTTCCTTTAGAAAAAAAACAGCTTTAAATTTCCTTGACACAAATCACTGATGATGGATAAGCCCCAAAGAGCATGTACTGGGTCTGTCTGGGATGGAGTTAGTTTTTTCATAGCATCCTGTATGATGCTGTGGTTTAGATCTGTGACCAAAACCAGAGTTGAAAACACATCAATTTTTCAGCTGTTGCTGAACAGTGCTTGCACAGCACTAAGGCTTTATTCATTTCTCACGCTGTCCCTCCAGCAAGTAGGCTGGGAGGCAACCACTCACCCAAATTGATCAAAGTGATGGGATATTCCATATCAGGTAACATCAGGCACAGCATAAAAAATATGTGCATGTGTGCTGGGGCGAGTCTCTCCAAAGTAGCCACTGCTTAGAGACTGGCAGTTCATCTATCTGCTAGTGGGAGTTGGTGAATGCTTGATTGTGCATCACTTCTTTTTATTTTTCCTCTTCACTTGTTAAACTATCCTTATCTTGACCCATGAGATTTTCTTGCTTTTTCTTTTCCAGTTTTCTCTCCCATCCCACTGGCAGGGGAACTGAGCAAGGTACTGGTGGGTCAACGTATCACAAATACTCAGAACTGATGAGCTTCCTGTAGCAGTATCTATGCATTTGATGTTCTTCATACAGATCTTAATGTTCTTTGCACCAATATCACAGAGGGCAGAACATGCCCAAAATTTCAGTTTCTTCATGAGCCTGGGGAGCCCAGGTTGCCTTATCTGTCAAGAGAGTGGCTGCAGAAGATGCTTATGGAGAACATATCTTATGGAAAGCTAACACACACATTTTAAAAAAATACTTTCTTCTATTTGTGATGGCCCACAAATACACACATGAGTAGTCATTCAACTCAGAGAACTAAAAGTAGAACAGAGACTTCAAAGACTGTTTTTCTGAATATACTGGCAAATCTGGATGCTCTGAGAAACCATGTAGTATTTTATGAATGTGAAACTGTAAAACTGTCCTTTGGAATGCTTAAATATTTTAAGATGAATACAGTTTTTAACCATGCTGCAGGGGCTACTTCCAGGGCCCCTGCAGGCTTGGACAGTTTGTCAAATTCATTATCCAGACATCACCTGTTTACAGGCACAGACGCAGTTCCCAAGGCTGTTTGCTGAACTTCCTACAATATTAGCTGGGTCTCTGATGCGGTGATATGCTGCCTCTCCATCGCTTCTTAGACTTTAGCTCTGTGAAATCTTTTCACTTGGAAGATGCTCATCTACAGACAATCACTTCATCTTGAAAGGATGAGCTGGGAGCAGGATTGCCGACATCCATGAACTCAGTCGTTGACTTACAAACATCTTCCCCTGGGGACTGTTCCTGGAAGGATGCAGCACCAAAGGGTCCCTCATTGTGTTGCCCTGTCCATGACAAACACTCTGCACCCCTAGACTGTCTAGACTGTCTAAGAAATCATCTTTTCTCTCCAAGACCTATTCACACTAGCAAAGACAGAGAATATTTACATCCATTACATCCTCCTAGATTGCAGCAAATGGCAAGAAGTCATAGAGAAAGGCAACACCCTTCCTCCACAGTGACAGCCTTGGTGCCAAAGGCAACAGAGGTGTCATGTAAACTGAATGCCATCAGCAATGTGATGTGAAGTTCTGGAGCATGAGTCAGTGTTACCTGCTGCTCAGATGCCCTGACATATCCTGGATTCTCTGTCCAATATAACCTGGCACCACGGGTTGTGCCATATGGAGGACCAGTGTACAAAATGTTTCTTTATTGTTATTTGCCTGTGATCCAGCCCTGGGAGAGAAGCAGAAGGTACCAACTATACCACAGCACCTGTTGCTCACCCCAGCGCTTTAGAAGCAGGTCACCAACATCAGAGGCTGCATGAGCACCACTGGAAAATATTCATGCTTCCAATTATGGTAGGTGCGCACTACTCCTCCAGATGTCCTTGATCACTGCCTTGTTTGTTCATGTGGCCTTCACCCCTGTGAAATCTGTGATGAGGGACATAAACCAATGGGCGCAGGCTTATAAAAAATATTGAAAGTTCCCCATGAACAAGGAGCTTGCACTAAAGCTGAGGAGCGTCTGAAACACGTGAAGATGTTTAGCCCTCTGGCAGCAGCAGATATGTGGATACCTATGAATACCACTAGTCTAGAAAGGCGCTATATTAGGGCACAGTAACACCACACACTTCCACACCTGAACATGAATGACGGTTATTGCTTAAAATTAAACCAGTCGATTTTGAATATATGTGTGGAGAAATGAAAGGTTCTGACAAAACTGCTCATGGTGACCGTTTCTCTCTTTCAAAGTGATTTCTAACATCTCCTGTAAAAACCTGACCCCAAAGTTCAGAAAACAGAATAATCAAGACCCTCCAACACTTCAGTGTACATGGACTAAAACTTCAAGGAAAGGAGAGGCAAGCAAGGGCAATCCAGGGAAGACATAAGAAATGTTAAATCAAGTAAGTGTGTCCACATTGCAGCATCCGCTTAGAAGGCATTTAATTTCATGACAGTAAATACCCTCTATTTCACAGCTGTGTCTGTGGTACTCTTTACATTATAAAATAAAGTTTAGTGTTAAAGACTAATTCAGTGGGGGAATTTGGGGGGTTTTATGAGTGGCACCCAGACCATCATAAAATGTAATGGTTTATTTTATGAAAAGTGATACATTAACACCACCAATAATACTATAGTTTACTGAGAGAGATGAATATGCCCACAGAGAATTCAAAAGGAGAGTTGGATGTTGACTGCCTTAGAAATATGGAAACCATGACTGGAGAGGTAGGGGCAACTACAAGTGTTCTTCTCACAAACTGAGTAAGATGCTACATGGAAGAGGATTTGAAACTCTTTTCAAAGGTGGAAATGACCTAATCACTAGATGGAATATCCCACTGTGAAACAAAACCTGCCCTTGGAGAACCACACCCTGACTGTTTTTGAAAGGAAAAAAGTAAGCACATGTATTTCACACGTATCATGGCCTGCTACTGCCAACATGTGGCTGGTCACGCCTGCTTCATTAGATGACATGAATACTAATTTGTCATCAGCAGCAAAGTCTATTTATAATCATCTTGAAGTGTACTGGACATCCTGCTAGTAATAAAATGTGGCCAATAAATCAAGCTATATGTCAGAATGAAAACAAATATTGTGCTGTATAATTTATATATTAGTCATTTATATCAATAAATCTATTCTACATACCTATGCTGCAATGTAGGCTGTAAACTGATGAGTTATCTGGAAGTAAGTAAAAACATATTTCAGAATTATGAGAGAAACAGATCAGATGGTTAACAACCTGGGGAATAATAGGCCCAGAAGGAGAAGTGAAGGAATTGCAGATTGGTAAAAAAATAAGCAATATTACCGATAAGAGAAAAATCTATCTGTCTTAGTTATGGAGAGACTCAACCAAGAAATTAACATTTAACATTAACTCCATCAACTCTTATGTTCTGTGGAACTAAGTCAGAACTGATAGCGCTCATTGTGGGAAGAAATTAATTATATTAGCTCATTGTTTTGGCAGGTGACTCAGGGTAATGACCAGAGGGTTCAACTTCAACTGGAAGAGCACATCCAATCCATCACTGGAAGAGAAGAAATTCCATGGACTGTAATAAAGAACAGTAGGAACAGAGAATTTCTGAACTTCGTTAAGTCCTACGAGCCATAAAGAAATGAATTATCAAAACGTGGAGTCTTCAGAGCATAAAGGATTTGCTTTAAGGTGGATGTAGGAAAAATACTTCAGAAAACAGCATGCTGGGGGGGAGGGAATAATTGTTAACAGAATTACAGTAAGGAAAGATGCCAAAGGTTGGCAAATAACTCTGATCTAACTTAGAAGAGATTAGTCATGTCCAAACAGGTATGCAGAGGTTTCTTTTTCTTTTAAAACCAAACAAAACCAAGCAAAACATAACTGTGAAGTACAGCAAGCTATTCATTTACAACTGTAGTGCTATTAAAGAATCGCCCTCGTCATATTTAGTAAAATCACACACACCAAAAAAGAAAACAATTCCAAAGAAAACAACTGCTAAATAAACCTAGGATGACAAACTAGACAAAGAAAACAGGCAAGCAGCAGCAAGAAGTGATTTAGATAGCTTTCAAGAGTAACAAAATATCGCTTATGGACTAGTTGTATTTCATAGTTTACAAAGAAACTTGCCAGAATATCAAAATATAAATACCCATCACAAAAATCTGATTAAATCATGCAACGCTATGATGTTGTCAAAATACTCTTGTGCTCAATATTTTAATTTGCTACAGCTCAGTTAGGCACAGACTATGAGAAACTGAAGTGGCCAAGTTTTTGCCAAATACTTCCTATTCGCTTCCTCCTCAGCAGTCAAAGCGAGCACCTCCATAACATGTAATCATCACTCAAATACGACCATGCAAGCTCTGAACTATTATTAATCCTTCCAATGCTGCCCCACTGGTTTAGCAGCTCGTGGGACATTCTTCCAGCCCCAGCAGCCTGTGAGCTCCTGACGGGCTCACACACAGCTCCAGAGCACTGTACTGTAAAGTGGGAAGAAAAGAGAGATATCCCATTTAAATAAGGATTGTTCGAGATGCAGAGCATTCATAAAAATGCTTAGGTCTTAATTAAAACACAATTTCACATACTAGTAAATATTTATAACAGACTCCACTTTTTGCTCATGTTTTCAAATTAGAAATTGCTATCAAATTGTATTTAGCATTTACAGAAAAAAGGGACTTTTTGCATAACAAAAAATACTAAGGCTTGACACCTGACAAGTTTAAGTATGTGCTGATTTTCTGCTTTTTTAGTGAATTTATAAGACATTCTTAGCACACTAGCACACATGTAAAAGTTCTCATTTGTTTTGGACTTAAATTTATATAAGTCAAACATATTTCTTAACTGCACTTTAATCCAGACAGTGTATGCTTGTGCTAACAAATACTTCTTGAAAGTTAAGATGAAAAGTCAGGTATCTTGACAGAAAAAGCTGAATTTAGGCTTCAGGATTTTTGGTTTGTTCATTCTATTGACTGTAATGAGTCTGTAGAGAGTATTGTCATATCTCTACTCATTTTTTCCTTTTTTAGTGAATTATAGTGAAAACATGAGATCTCTCCAACAGAACTTAGCTTACTCATAAATTTATCTCACATAAACCACTAAAACTGTATTAAAGCTATTTGCTCTACCTTACTTCAAAAGGTGCCTATAGTAAAGATTTCTATTTGTCCCAAGCAAGGAAGATATCTAGATCTTTTTAAAAAATTGGTTAGTTCAATTACCAGTTGCTCTAAGCCACAGATACATAGCACAAGATAATGCTAACAATGAGGCAGACTCACAAGAAGAATAGCACAACTTTGGCTGCCATTGGAGTCCTGCTTTACCAACAGAGAGAAAAAAAACCTCCATAATTCACATTTGTTAGAACTTCAAAGATGAGCATTTTCCTGAAAACATCCGCAGATTTCATCCCAAATATAGAATAGCCTCTCTGAAGTCCTGGTTATGCACAATCCACAACAATTGAGACCAAAATGGTTATCACAGAATCACAGAATGGTTTGAGTTGGAAAGGACCTTTTAAGTCATGTGGTCCAAGCCCCCTGCAATGAGCAGGGACATCTTCAACTACAACAGGTTGCTCAGAGCCCCGTCCAACCTGGCCTTGAATGTTTCCAGGGATGGGGTACCTACCAACTCCCTGGGAACTTGTTCCAGTATTTCACCATCCTCACCATAAAAAAATTCTTCCCTTTATCTAGTCTAAATCTGTTCTCTATTAGTTTAAAAACATTACCCCTTGTCCTACCACAACAAGCCCTGCTAAAAACTTTGTCCCCATCATTCTTCTAGGTCCCCTTTAAGTACTGAAAGGCCACAATAAGGTCTTTTGGAGCCATCTCTTCTTCAGGCTGAACAACCCCAACTCTTCAACCTTTCCTCATAGGAGAGAGGTTCCATCACTCTGACCATTTGTGTGGCCCTCCTGCTGACTGGCTCCAACAGGTCCATGTCTTTCCTGCGCTGAGACCTCCAGAACTGAACGCTCCATGCTGAGTCTCACCAGAGTAGAGCAGATGCACAGGATCATCTCCCTCATCCTGCAGGCCACGCTTCTTTTGATGCAGCCCAGAGTATGGTTGGCCTTCTGGGCTGTGAGCGCACATCACCAGCTCACATCCAGCTTTTCATCCACAAGTGCCCCCAAGTAGCAAGCTTTTCATCAGGAACCAGGCATCCAATTTCATGTGAACAGATTGATCACCTGCAGGACTGTCTCCTATGTTGTATTTAAAATACACCCCTGCGGAATGTTTAGAGGCCTCTCACCCTCTTTTTTAATTCTTCACCTCATACACACCCTTTACATTACACAAGGACTATAAAGCCTGATGAGTTCCACTCTGAAATTGCAAATGATATGTATTCATTCAGAGCCTTTGAAAGACGCCAACTTTTTTTTTGGTCTTTTGTGCTGTTATTTACTATTTGCATACAGAAGCCATAGTAAAAATCAGACTGCATTATTCTAGACACTTAATAAACACACAACCCAACCTACCGCAGCCTGGGAGAGATTACTCAGTAAACACAGACAAAAGGTGTGAGAAAAAGATTTCTTATCACCTAAACTGAAGACAGATAAGGTTGCTTCCCATTAAGTAAGTGAAGGAATCCAGCCTTAAACCAGAAAAATCCTATGATGTCAAGTCAGAATATGTCTCTACCTGGTGGGATGAGGTAGACGTGTGTTCAATGTGTCCCAAGTTTACATCAGCCAGGTAAAAGCAGTTCTAGTTTGCAAGCCATGTCGCTATCTTAGTTAGGCGCTGTGTCTGCACATTTGCCCTTTCAGGCTAAATATGTAAGCTTATTCTCAGTGTTGTAAAAAAAAAAATCAGCCCAATCAATGAATAGTATAAGCTATCTGTCTCTATGCTAGCTCTACTAGTCCATCTATGTTGCTTCCATACAGAAGGCACCCTGTTCCTAGACAACTTCTAAGCCAGAAAGACTGAACATGCATAGAACTATACCTCTTCTTGCGATCTAGTCTGCACAGGTAAGAATACAGAGCTAACACCAAAGATAACATGAGGGCTGCCACCTCAGCAGTTCTACTGAATTATCTACTGAGTTACATAGTCAAAAGTATTTAGAAAAAACAAACCAGACAATTTCTTCCTCTTTGCCAAGTACACAAATATTCTTCAAGTAGGAACCTTTTTATTTCAAGGAGAAAGAGTAATCCTTTTGTTTCCATTCCTATTTTCTCCCCTACTACTTCAGCTTTTGCACATAGCTAAGGAAACTCACAAAAATGCTTCAACTGGGGACAACAGGTAAGTTTCCTCATACACCTACAGGTGTCCTCCCTACACCATGGAGTATGTATTATTTGTACTTTATCTGCAAATTGGTAATCGTGGGTGAATCATCAAAACATTCTCCTTGAAGACAAAGATGGCACTATAATGTTACAGACTCTCATTAGTAATCATATGGTTTGGTTTTATGTCAAACATGCTTATATTGTCCCAAAATTCTAAATATACGTTCTGTCACACGAATTACCAGTTGCTCACTAAATGATTCATAAACGGCACAGGATTCCCAGCCATGGTTAGGAAAAGGTGTCAGCACTGCTAATCACAGAGTACCTCCTTGGCTGTTGTAGAATGTCCACCACGAAATCCCAACTGGTGGTTTCAAGGAATTAAAATTACAGAAACCAAAACAAACAGTAAAACCTGATGGAAGTGAAGTAAGAAACTATAGACATACCCTGCAAAAATCCACAGGTTCAAAATCACACTTGGTATTACCTTGTACTTCTCAGTGCTGATTCTCTGCAAGTCCTTATTTTTTACATTAACCTATTACTAGACATATCAACAGTGTTCCTTTATGCCAATGAAGGCTACTTGTCCTTCTCCAGTACAAGAAAAGTGTAGAAAATGGTGTGAATACAGAAAACAGCCACCAAGATGCTTAGCTGCTAAGGCATGAGGTACGAGGAGCACATGGAAGAGTAGAAACTGCCTAACAGGAGCCAACCCCTCCCAAGTGATGCACAGGGATGAACCAAAAGGAGAAGGATACAAGCTGCAGCGTGAGGAATTCTGATTAGACCTGAGAATAAATTTTCAGAGTCTTCAGAGAGAAGCTGTGGAGTCTCTGTCCATGCAGATATTCAACACTTGACTAGACAAAGACCTAAGAAACCCAATCTAACCTCAGGCAGGGATCTGACATCGCCATAGTATCTGCCTTCACTGGGCAGACAGCTGAAATGAGCTCCCAGAGGTTTTCTCCAACCTAAATCAAAAAATTCGGTAACTCTAGTACAATGAGGAGAGCACTCTGCTAGTTTTCTGCCAGGAAAAAACATACAACCTCCTCACTTCCCAAAAAGCAGCCTCTCCTCACAAGTCCATACACAAGACTTGAGAGATTGTGTTGGGGCACTTATCCCTGGCCACTGAAGAAGGGACAGATGGAAAATGATGGTTCACCATCAGGCCATGCAACATGAACTTTTTTCTGCTCAGCTTTTATAGCCTGCTCAAGCTCTGTGAGCTTGAGGACTGATCCTCACCAACTTAAACAGCATTAGACAGTATTCCTGACTTACACATTCGCCTCAACAGCAGCAGCACAGTTGTGACACTAGCAACAGCCCAAACTACTCAAGAGACAATACAACAGCGGCTTAGAGAGATGAAATAGCAACTACAAAAAGTTGGTTAAAGGATGCACTGTGGCCCCTCTCTCTGCCAACAGTTCTTAAAGTACTTATGGAGTGATTCTAACAGTAGAAGGAGTGCTGTAATCAACATAAGGTATCCTTAAAGAGGAAAAAGAGATTTTATTGTCAAAATACCAGTTGTGCTTCTGGTGTCAGACTCTACCTGAAACATGGGATTTGGGGAATTCATCAAACTTATCAGTTTAACAAATTTCTGTAGATCAGGACATTCTTCTCAAACTTAATTTGTTCTTTTTTTTAAGAACTATTTTATCCATTTCAGAACTATTTTATTCTTTTTAGAATTTCCAAGTGCAGTTCCAAAGTAAGGCTGATGAAAGATGACAGTACTTTTGCACCCTTGGAAACAAAAGATATGGTCATGATGATAATTTCTTTTGTTTAAATTAATACTATGCTTCTTTGCACCAAAGGAGACAATTAATCCATTATATTGATGAGTCTTTGCCTATCTTTGCCTTCTTGTCTTCAAGGAGTACTGAATAATCAAATATTTGATGACAGATTGTGTAAGTTCACAGTATGTGGCTGCATGAACAAACGTGTGAGAAAGTAAACTCTATAGCAGAGAATTTGCTAGATGTAAGAAGTGACTAATGAAGAAATAGTATATAGAAAGATACAGTGTTATCAGATACACTACCTGCAAACAAAGCATTGATGATTTTTTTCTGTCTGTTTCGAAAGCTGTAGAAGGGATTTCTTCCCTTGCACAGAAACCTCTGATTAGAGAACAGCTCCTCATGTTTTCATTCTATTTTAAAATGCAGGCTACTAAAAGAAGAAATGCCTAGTATTAACAGTTCACCATCTTCTCCATTATAAGAGCCCATTTGTGGTAGTCTTAACCTTTCCTAAGCATTGCCATTTTGGCTAAAATTCTGCAAATCAGACCCTAAGTCAAGTAGTCTACTCTCCCCTTTCTCCCAGTTCTCGTATTTGCTTTCTGTCTGTAATCATCTCTGAAAGGTTTGTTTTCTGTCTTTCCTGTGATGTGCTCAGCTTTCCCTAGGAAACACAGCAGAAGTGAGAAGTTCCCTAAGGAAACATTAAACCTCTCAACCACAATCAACTGAATAACACAGGAATTCTGCAGAAAATTAATCTTTAAAACCAGATTGTTCGTGAACAAAGAAGGTGCCCTGAATTTGCACATGAAAAATAACAACATGGTTTTTGAAGCTCTTTGCACCTGAGCATGTCCTGTATGAATGCATCAGTCTGTTGACTCCCCCTTATCAGGTAATACGGATGGAACTCAACTGCCAAAATTCATATGTTGGAGGCGTCGCCTTCAGGCTGCTTTTAAAGTCAATGAGGAAAGGCTGGCACTTCTAAGATGCAATTCATTTAACCTATTTTAGACACTCACCTTAGGGTGAGATGAATTGCACACCAGACATGCCCATTTACCATTCTTGATTATAAAGGGAATAACCAGCTCAGATGCAGTATCCAAAATTAGAGGATATGGATCCCATTGTGTACTAGCATATGAAGTAAAACTATTTATATTCACCATTTCAAGAACATATATTAATTTCTTTCTACAAATGTTGTCCTGCTTCTGCCCTGAGGCCATCCCATGCACAATGAAGTATTGCTCTTCTGTCTACTCTATGCAAGCAGAAACCAACTAAAAAATGAAGGCTGAACTGCTTGATGCAAATCTCGAGAAAGTGAAAAGGGAGGGAAAGACAGGACAGAGAGTTGCAGGAACAAGGGAATGTGACAAGGAAAAAAAGAAGAGACAAGAGGTAGCGTTAAGAAAGAGTAGAGTGAAAACTACCGTTTTCACTTTTAGACAAATGGCAGTCACTGGGTTGGTATGTATTCAATATTTAATATTTTGTTAGCACTCCATGCATTATTAAGTGCCAACTGTATGTACCTCCATTCAATATGAACTTTTTTTCTTATGCACCTATCTAGATGATTTCCACAATGGCTTTGTAAAATAATGATTTCTCAAAACAACTTTATATTTTTATTTGTCACCATTGTGAAGCATGCATCCAACACCCTAAAACCAAAGGTGTCAAGACTGGCACCCAGTTCAGAGGCAGGCTAGAACCTGTCTTTTCACAACAGTCCTTGTTTTAATAGACACTTGACTGTTCAGTACAGAACTCCCTTCATCTCAATGGAACTCTGCACTACTATGGATCAAATTCACCTGAATACAGTACACCATCTCTCCAAAATAAACATGCAACAAAGGTAAAACACCCCCAAAAAAGAAGAAAATTTCCTTGACTGTGAATGGCATGAAACTATTGAATCACTTTTTTATATATATTTTTTTTTTTTCTTAAAAAAAAACATGAATAAAAAAGGTCAGGAACTCTTCTGCCCCACAGAAGTCAGGAATGAGATCCAGCTCTTCTCCACCATGATCTACCTTTCCACTGACATCCAAGCAGATGATCAGGAAGGTACCAATAGTCTTACTGGTTCAGATTTTTTAGACTGTCATTTGATTTTTAAAAGGACAAAATGAAAAGGAGAGCATTCCTCACATTGGTGTTTTCACAGCCACCTAACCTGCAAAATTAATAACACAGAAACAGTAGCCAATGTCAAACTCATGCAGGAGAGACAGACTACTAACGCCCATGGCACCGATGTCATTACAAAGGTTTTACAGGATAGTATTTTTACCTCTTAAGAATGCAAACAAATAAGTGAATGTTTTAGCATGCCATCCCCCTTATCTTACTATCTTTTTAGAAATGTATTCTTTTAATAACCACTAATTTCCTCACTAGGTCGCAGTTTAGACAAAATTTGAGCACAAACTGTTCTACATTAAATTATTTGATCTCGATAGTTTAAGAGGACTTCTTTCCTCTATAAAACAAAATTAAACTAATAAACCCTTTTACCTAAGGCATTACGCTTACACTGTACAGAACTAAGAATTATACTGCAAATGTAATCACTCTTCCATTTCCACCTCCCATAAAGTAAGTGCAACCAAGAACACTTGCAGATACACAAATTCAGTTTTGCAAAAAACACAGGTGAGCAATTCCATCTGTTCTTTCAACCAGCTTACACACAAATGTAGAGTTACACATATAAAATACATTGAATTGAGGACTCGTATTTTACTATTTAACTCAGCTGACTATATGACAGTTTTCTACATTTTGTTCTTATCAATCAGTCAAGTTACTAATGTCCTGTATTATTCTAAGCTTGGTGTTTCACAGAAAAACTTCCTCATCTTTCATGTTTCAGCCACGTTTCATGCAGGCTGTGAAGAATGGTTCCTTCACCTCTTCTAATACAGAATTCACATAGGAGTAACTCAAAGCATATGAAAGGGAAGAGACACCAGATCTTGGTCTCACTGTCACTTTCTCCAATCACAAACCAACATTTCTTCATGTTCAACAGTCTCCTGAAGATGTGAGTTCCTCTCTAATATAAGGTACAATTCCACGGCCTAACCTTCCTTGGATGTAGCCTGATGCTGTTTGTCTTTACTAACTGAACCCTAATTCACTTTTGTTTGCCTGTCAAATCATTGCAGAATAAGAGTTACATAGGTTTCTTTTCCGTCATGTGTTTAGTATGTTCATGAACATGTTGTGTTGAGTTGTATTTAAACAGAGGAGAGGTAAGTTGTTTAAAAAAAAGGCAGCTGCTGATGGTCCTAGCGTGCTCAATATAAAGGCCACCACCAAATAATCAGCTGAAATTCAGGAAGTAATAAGCAGCAGAAATGTCCTTCATGGTGATGACATTGACACATTTTGGGCAAGAATCTATCTACTGTCATTTATGTGTTAGCCAACTCATAAATACTGAGGGATTGAAGTAACTTGCCTGGTCTTGACCATCAAATACCAAAAGCTCCAGATACACAAAGTAGGAGACATTGTGAGAAAGACTGCTGTACAATCACACCCCAAAGATATACAATCTTGTTTGTCCTCATGTAGTCAACTTGCTGCTTCGAAGTTCAAATCCAAGTCATCGTCTTAATTTTTAAAATGTCCATTGAGTGGAGATAATTCAATGTCCAAGCCATGACAGCTTTGTAGGGACATGAATTCCAAGGGATTAAGTAAAACTTGACTTCTTAATATGGTGCATTTTCCCACAGCATGATGACAACTATCATTCTTCTTCATTCTTTTCTTTTACTGCATATGTTTCTGTGTAGAGGCTCCACTTGGTAGCTATTCTCTCTGGGAAAGAGATTCCACAAGCTTTTGCTGGAAAAAGAGACCAGAGAAGTTTACCTGGCTTCCCTCATTTAATGCGAAATGCTCATGAAGAGAAGCAGTACAACAAAAACTTCATTGAGGCAGGAGAATCCACACTTGCAGCCTTAAGTCTAAAGCAGCTGAGGTGTTTGTTTGGTTTTTATGGTAAGATTTTTTTAATGCCATAGTGGCTACTGCCAGTCAAGATAAGTAACTAACAGCAAAGAAAAGTATTTGCTACCTGAAAAAAAAAAATACTACAAACCAGCTCATCAGATGATAATTTTTGAACTGAAATATCATATAAACAGGTGTCTTCAAACTGCCAGCTGCCATATTAGTTATGTGCTAAATCATGTCTCTCTCATAGCAAAACTGATGGCCATTTCCTAAGCATCTCAAATTTTCAAAACCACAGTTAAAAGTATACTGGTATATGGCCTGTACAGCATTCTTGCAATTACATATTACAGCCTAACATTCACATAATAAAAATTAAATACTTCAAACAATGCCTTTTGAGAAATGCTACCACAATCTTCAACACCTTAAAAAAAGTATTGATTTTTTTTTTGGCTGTGTATTAAAGGCTTTGATTTTTTGATTTTTTTTTTATAAAGAGGATGGTAGAAAGCTACACAGGCAAGAGATGTTTGTGCTCTGGGAAGATGACTGACTGCAGTTAATGGTGGTGACATACATGTGTATTTCCATGTGCTGAAGCACAAGCCCAACCTGTTATCAATAGCAGAAGGATTGGTTCCCTGACTAAAAAGAAAAAAAACAGTATTTTGCAACAGGAGCTACAACCCTATCGTTTCAGAAGCCTTGTAATTATTAGATGCCATTTTTATTTTAGGCACAGAACTTTTGTGCAGTAAAAAGTTATTCCACTTTTCTCAGCTGTGAGAGCTGAACCCCAAGTCTCATACAGCATTTCTGGTTTGGCTTTGTAGACCTAGCAAGGTATATGGAAGAAAATGGAACTCACTCCTAGATTAAAGACTTGTCCCACTTTTCTCATAATTCATTTGGCCACATCTAGATGTTCTGTTCAGTTTTAGGCCCCCTTAACAGAAAACAGATGTTGATAAACTGGGTGAATTGAACATAGGGCCCTAAAATGTTCAGAAGCTGGTGCTCTAGTCCTGAGAGAAGATGCTGGTTCAGCCCAGGGAAGAGGTGGCCTCCGAGAGGACCCAGCACCTGCTTACCAATACGCATGCGAGGGGCTCTTCAGCAGTGTTTGGCAGGAAAAGCAGAAGCCATAAACTGAAAGAAGAGATGTTCTAACCTTGAGAAACTTTTTCACATGCAGGCAGTTGTTTGCCCAGAGTTGTTGTGCACTCTCGGTTCTTGGAAGATTTCAAAACTCAACTGGACATGGTCCTGAGCAACTGGGGCTTGAACTTAGAGCTGACCATGCTTGTGGCTGTCTTCCTACTCCACCTATAGCATGATCTGCTTCCATTTTATCTGGGTTTGGAAGGCAGAAGAGGGGTCTCTTCCGGGTTGAGGTCACCTGCAGCATCACCCTGAGCTCGGCAACTTAACAGCATTGCACATTTCTTGGTTTAATAGCTCTGAAAAACAGAGTTCATTTCCTTTTTCCTATAAATATAAGCTTTTTTATTATTATTTTAATAGAAGATGACACCAAATACAAACATCATTAGACTACTTCAGTCACACTCACAGATGCACACAATGTCTATTTTTAGGCAAATAGTAATGTTTTCTGTATAATTAATACCCTTGTACATAAAACCACACAAAATCACCTTCTGTAACTCAGATCCCTCTGTCTGAACCAAACACCTGAGAGAGTAATAACCTCTAACGTATGTTTTTTCTTAAATTCAGGTAGCACAGACACCTTCTCACTGCCCAAGTGCCGCTGTTACAATCTGAGTAGTATTAACCAAACCAATTCCCGACGTTTCCCCAACCTCACCATGCCCTGCCACCAATTACCTTCCCCTCGACACACTCTGCTGCTTGGCTGCCCGGGTGTCACAGAATCACAGAATCACCAGGTTGGAAAAGACTCCCAGGATCACTGAGTCCAACCATTCCTATCAAACACTTAAACCATAACCCTCAGCACCTCATCCACCCATCTTTTAAACACCTCCAGGGAAGGTGAATCAACCACCTCCCTGGGCAGCCTGTTCCAGTGCCCAATGACCCTTTCTGTGAAAAATCTTTTCCTGATGTCCAGCCTAAACCTTCCCTGGCGGAGCTTGAGGCCATTCCCTCTCCTCCTGTCCCCTGTCACTTGGGAGAAAAGGCCAGCTCCCTCCTCTCCACAACCTCCCCTCAGGTAGTTATAGAGAGCAATGAGGTCTCCCCTCAGCCTCCTCTTCTCCAGGTTAAACAACCCCAGCTCTCCCAGTCGCTCCTCATAAGGCCTGTTCTCCAGCCCCTTCACCAGCTTTGTTGCTCTTCTCTGGACTCGCTCCAGAGCCTCAACATCCTTCTTGTGCTGAGGGGCCCAGAACTGAACACAGGATTCGAGGTGCGGTCTCACCAGTGCCGAGTACAGAGGGCGAGTAACCTCCCTGGACCTGCTGGCCACGCCGTTTCTGACACAAGCCCAGATGCCTTCCCGGCCCCCTGGGCACAGGGCTGTCACGGCGCTTCCCCGGGCTGCGCGCAGCTCGTGTCCTCGAGAACCTCGAAGGTCACCGCTCAAGGGAAACTTCGCCGGGAAGCAGCAGCTTTGGAGCGCGCTGTAGGAAAAGCGGCGCCGAGCCCCCGTTCCCTGTCCCCGGGAGAGGCACGAACCCACCGCCCCGGTCCCGCCCGCCCGCGGGGTCGCGCTTACTGCGGGGTCGGGGCTCCGGGCGCTCCGGGGGCTCCGAGGGCTCCGGAGGTTCCAGGGGCTCCGGGGCCGGGGCGGCCGCGGGGCCGCTGCTCCTTCTTCGCGGGGCGCCAGCGGGGGAAGGCGGCGCGGCGCTTGGGCGCGGCGGGGCGGCGGCGGGGGGCGGCGGCCGCCCCCTCGGGCTCCGATTCCTCGGACTCGCTGCGGCCGAAGAGGCGCTGGAAGCCGCCGCGCCGCGCCATGTCGCGCCCGCAGCCCCGCCGGGGCTCGCTCGGGCTCGCGGCGGGCATGGACCGGGGCGGCGGTGGCGCCCGCCCGCCCCGCCGTATGCGTTTTAAGTGGGCGATCCCCTCCCTTGCTCCCTCCTTCCCTCCCTCCCTGCCACCGCCGGCCGCGTCGGTCCCTCCCCGCCGAGCCCCGCCGGTCGCGCAGGAAGGGAGCGGCCCGCGTGTGATCCGTGCCCAGGGTGCGCATTACGGGCCATTATCTTGTTATTGTTCCCTGACGAACCCTCAGGTGCCACCCGGACACGCGTGCGAGGCGCGGGGAAAGGCTGCGCGCCCGCTCCGCATCCCCCCGGACCCAACGCGCATCTCCGCATCCCTCCGGACCAACCCCGCATCCCTCCGGACCAACCCCGCGTCCCCCTGGACCAAATCCATACCCGCACCCCCCGGACTGTACCCATCCTCGCATCACCCGGACCAACCCCGCATCCTTCTGGACCAAACCCATCCCCACGTCCCCCTGGACCAAATCTATCTCCGCATCCCCCCTGACCGACCCCGCAACCCCCCGGATCCACCCCGCATCCCCAGACCGAACCCATCCCCGCATCCCCGGGACCAACCCCGCATCCCCCTGGACCAAACTCATCCCTGCATCCCCCGGACCAACTCCGCATCCCCCTGGACCGGACCCATCCCCGCATCCCTCGGACCGACCCCGCATCCCCGCCCGGGGCTCCCCAGGAGCCAGCGCACCCCAAACCCTGCAGCGCTGCATTTTGTCCCGGTGCCCGCGACATTAATTAATTGGCTGCTGATCCCTCTCCCGGGGAATAAATTGTCCCTGGCCGCCCTGCCGCTCCTCCGCCGCCGAGGAGGGTGAAGCGTTTCGTGGGGAGGCAGCGATTCCCTCGCTGGGGCTCGTGTCTCTGCTGCCTTGCGATGGGGAGGGTCATCTCGGGTCGCCTCGCACCAGCCCCTGCCAGGACCTGGTGGTCCCATGTGTCCCTCGGTGCCTTTAGGGATCTTCTCTTAGGCGACCCTGAGGTCTTCTCCAGCTTTCCTTAGGACGCTTGGCATTCTGCGCTGTCCTAAATCGTAGCTAGCGAGCACGCATTTGTCTGGTAGAAGGAGATTTCAGCACTTTCTGATTTTGCTTGCTACTAGAGACTGTAATTGTCTGCTAAATTACTGACATGAAATAATTAAAATGTTGGTGCGTGGAAAAAACTTCAAATTCGCTATTAAAAAATGGTCATAATCTGCCAATAATTGACAAATTAAGATGGATAAATTAATGCTGAGGTTTTTAAGGCAAGAAGGCAAGGATGTGATCAAGGCAGGGGAAGACAAAACACAGAGGGGGTTTTGCTGAGCAGCTTAGCCTCACCTGTACAACTGTCTTACCCGAAGCAGCATGTACACCTGTATGAGGGGCAAATTCAGTTATTTTCCTGAGTTGTGTATAATGTACTTAGCTAGTGATTACCTAAACAGATTAACCTATGAAGAAAGTGATTTTCCACAAAATCAAAAGAGGTGATCAGTCATGTGTGTCGTGTCAAAGGTGGGGAGCACTGGAAAGGTAGACAGCTGTAGCCTCAGGAAATGTACAAAGGATCAAGAAAAATATGTCACTTTCAGTTAAGAAATTTATACAAGCACAAAATAATAAAATAATAGAATCACAGAATACTTGAGGTGGGAAGGGACCTCTGGTCTAGTGCAGACCCCCTGCTCAGGTAGAGTCAGTAAAAGCAGTTTACTCGGGACCATGTCCATCTGGGTTTGAAGCACCTTCAAGGACAGAGACTGGAGACCTGATGATGAAAGGTAGTATGCTGTCCTTGATGGGCGGTTAGGAAGAAGGCACGAGGTCCTCTTTGCTGTACCTGGATAGCATTTTTGGACACTGACTACACACTGTGAAGATCCAGATAGCTATACCTGTTCTCTTATTTTAGCCTGAAGTTATTCCTGTTTCCTTGACTAGAGATCCACAACTGGCATAACCACGGCATTTTATGGCATTCACTGATGAATAAGCCAGATAAATGTATTAGTAAGTATTTGTACTACATTTTCATTTAGGTCTTAGTTATACTTGGGATTCTGTTGTGCCAGTGCAAAGGTGAATAAATTGGCGTTGGTGAGCCACTTCAGCCAAACAGCTCTGGAGAGAAAGGTGTCTGGGCCACTGGACAGTCCTGGCATCACCTCTCTCTGCTACTGTACCCAATATGTACCCACAGGCCAGGCAGCCAAGGATATATTCAGCAGACCTGTGCTACTTCATTACACACACAAAAAGATATGTATGGCCAGAAACCATACAGCTTAAATCACAGAAAAGAGAGAAAAAAAAAAAAAAGTGGAAAGCATGCATCTTTTCAAATCCTTTTAGATTTTCCTGGCAGGGTCTGGATCAGCATTAGCACCATAGAGTACCTAGAAGAAGGGCAAAGTTAAGTATCTCTCTGGAGTGACACTTCTAAAAAATAAGCCTGCAACATCAGCTTTGAGGTATCCAGTATTTGTGCTTTAGTGCTAACTTACACTACAAAATCCTGATACAGAAAAGTAGGTGAAGGGGATTTGGTTGATAATATTTGTTCAAACTTTGGCCAAAATTAAAATCTGTGTGTTAAATTATGGTAGTAATCAGCACAACACATGATCTCGATCCAAACAGATTTGTGGAGGCTCTCTACTTGTAGCAGCACTTGTTCTTAAGCTTGTTTAGAAGATTTGGATCTCTTCTTTCAGGAAAGGCATTTTAAAGACCATTAGTTAAGACAAAAATCCATTTAGAATGGAATCCAGTCATTTAGAAAACTTTAAATGACGGTCATGTTTATGTCAGCTGCCCTGACACATGCAGTAGAACAAGTCAGTCTAGCTTTTTATCTAAACCAACAAAGTTTTGCAACAGTTCATAGTAATTCCTATCATAGAAAGGTATTATGCAACAAATTATCTTTCTCCTGTTTGGTTTCATTCCAACATGGTGAAAAAGAAGATGATTTGGTATCCAGATTAAACTTTATCATATTCAATATCCACTGAGCTTGACTACACACATTTTTACAGAAAACCCAGATATGTGCTAAATTTTGAATTACGATGAGAACCAGACAATTATGAGTCAAAATTTGTGAAGCTGTAACAGCAACTAAACGATGCACAAGTTGAGATAACACTATTCAAATCATTGATCTCCCTTTTTTTTTGTTTCAAAACAGAAGCACTGTTCTGATATAAAAATGTTCCAGTAAATGGCACAGTATATGTGAAAAAAACATTTGAAGCCCATAAGTAAAATACAGAAAAATGGGAATGGACTATCATCAACTCTAACACCAAATACTTATATGCTGTTCCAATAGAGGTTGGAATTTTCCTCCAGAAACAGTGCTTTGAATTTCAGGTAATTCAGTGTCAGAATATATAAGGAGTGGTTTGGGTTCCCACACTTTGGAGCTGGTGATACAAGAGCAATAAAGTATGCAGACGCCAAAATCCTGCCTGTGTCCCACATAAAACACCCAAGAATCAAATTGTAGTCCTGAAATTCCTCATTCATTTGACACCTAACCCTATCAGCACCTATATTCTAGAAATGCCTCCCTTTTTGTCTTTGAAGTCCACCAGGTACTTACAGATTCACCTCTTCACATGCACATAACTGCCTCAGTCTTCACAGACTGAGTGTTAGGTACCCGCTTCCAGGAGTTCAAGGTACAATAATAATGATGGAAATGGTAGCTGTAATTTGGGAATGTCCTACCTATAAGGGGACATTCTACCTCACAGATGTGTCACCCCTAATGTTTTCTTTCTGTCCCAACAAGACTAGAGGCTCCCTGGCTACACTTGAAAAGAATAGGAGCCCCACTCCATGCCTTGAGAAACAAGGCATAAATAATGTCCTCAGTAAATTATCAGACATGGCAGGATGTGGGTGATCATTTCCTGGTGGTTAAAGACAGCCTGGAATAAAAAATGGAAAATGCTACTAAATATTATGACCAGGGAAAGCCAAGGCTAGGAATTAAATTAGCTCAGAAACATGCTAGACAGAAATGTAGCCAGAGAAGCCAAGAGACCCTTAAACCAAAGAGCAGAGCAAGACTCCAGAAAGGTCAGCAAGTCCATGTCACAGGGAACAACTTTGGAAAAACAGCAAGCACTGATCAAACGAGACTAGGACTAAGGAATCTGGAAGCAAGAGCCAGGGATTTCAGCTTCAACCAAGAAGTAAATTTGGAAGCCAAGAAGAATTTGTGGGATTGCCTTATGTACCTGCTACTACGTGGGGCAAAACATCAATCAGGCTCAAAGAGCCTTCACTTAGTCAGAGTTGTTGTTGTGCCAGTTGCCATGACTTACCCTGGTCTGTCTGGAGGACATGCGGCCAGATTGCCTGGGGATGCACTCAGGGGAGCGCACAGGCACTGAAGCTGAAGTAGATGGATGCATCTGAGGGACATTTTGGAGTGGGGATGAATTTATATAACCCCATGCTCTGAATTTCTTCTTTCTTGAACACATTGCATGATTACTTAGGGCAGTACTTTAGTTTTGTATGCTGGACGCTTTTTGTCTCATTTTGAGGTGTCTCATTTCCATCATGGTCCAGTTTGGGCTCTTTGCCATTTAATGTCATCTGTGAGCTGGTACCTTTGTTGAAAGCATGTGATGCCCATCTCTTAGGTGCAAGTATTGATCCAATCAAATAAAAAATGCATCAAATAAAAAAAAAACACATGACCCTTGTCAGGGTCAAGATTTCACCTTCATTCTTGTGATAATTTTGACTTAATTTGTAATCCAGTTATTCATAGATAGTTCTGCCAAAACTATTGGTGCTGTAAGATGTTTATTCCTTAAGCTGAGTGGTCCAGAGAAGATAGAAGTGGGCAGAATTTGTAATGGAAAATTAGTATATTAAATTATTAAATTCCATGTTAGTATGGTTTCTCATTCTTATTGTTGTTGTAAAATACAAACAATTTACCTGAGCCTTTGATAAGCATATATATTTATAGACAGAAGGTGTGATATAGACCACCCCTGCTACCCACACACCTCCTGTCAGCTACTCAGAGAAGAGTCTTGCAACCTATCTTTGGCCTTTAAAGGGACTTTGGCATTAGAATCCTCACAGTCTAAGGGAAAGAAACAAAATATGTCATGGGGTTCTATAACTTAGGTACTTACCCTTTAAAAGCGCCCCACAACATAGTCAAGGTGTAGCCTGTGATCTTTAACTAGAACATGGAGTTTTCCAGTGCTATCCACAGCAGCCCCATTCCTTTTAATGTAGAAGTGAACTACTTCTGTATTAGTTACTACCTCCACTTAATACTCCCACCATGATGCTAACAGGGAGAGTGCTCTGTTTGATTTTCATGCCAGCTAGGTGCAGCCCATGAGTTCAGGCAGATAGCCAAGGAGATTTCAGTTATGAAATTGTTCAAGAAGTCCCAGTGTAGAACATCACTTCTATTCTTGCTTGTATAATCACTGTAGTAATTTTCATTCCTTCTCCAATCATCTCACAGAAAACACTGTCCCACAGAAAACATTTATTTCAGGGGTTTCCTTCTCTATTACCTGCTAAGTACTTTTATCATTCTGTTAGTGACAAAGCAGTGCGACTGTTCTCTTAATGGAAATTGCTTTTCATTGAAGTGTTGTGTCAGCACTAAACCAGGATAACACATACATCCCACTTCAGTTTTGCTCTTAGTATCCGAGTATTGCATTCTTCTGGCCCCTGTAAAAGACTAATTTTTTTCTCTGTACGTTTTTCATCTCATAGTTTCTTCAAAGCTTTCAATCTTTCGACTTGCCAGTTTGTATCAAGAGTTTACGTAAAGATTCTGTGCCTGGTCTCAAGCTGATGCTCGAATCTGTAAAACACTATATGTATGCTATGTTTTTCATAGCAGCTCCCTTAATGTCAACTTTGGTTCACTATGGCACTTGTTTGGAATCTGAGGTTTTTCAATTAGTAGTTTTTTCCTTCCTGAAACAGAAACAAGGGAAGATAAAACAGCTACTAGTAAACAGCCTCTATAACTAGACTGAAACAAATGCTATGGATGCTAGGGATGCTACTCATAGGAAAGAACTTTCCACATTGTGGCAAATTTTCTATTTCTTTCTTATCTTAGTGGTCCTGTAGATTCTGTAGACAGAAATTGAGTGGGAGGTGGAAGATGCTGTGTGCATCAGGGCCTGCAGGCTCTTCTGGAGTTTGATTTTTAAAATAATATTTTTTTTTTTAAAGTTAGTCCTAGCACTTTGCTTTCCTGAGGTCACAACTCACAATTTAAAGGTATACTGGTAAGACCACAAAAAACTACAATTTAAAAAATACCAACATTAGCATAATAACGAGGCATATCATATAATAGGAATATAATACTGGTAAATTGCTAATTTACTCCTTAATATCAAGATATGCTCATGTTTTCCTAAGCAAGGGTAACTTTGCTGAAATTTATATCTTTAGAGGTTAATATTTTATAGCTCTGTTTCTCTTTTTCTGTCTGGTTTTCCACTAATTATTGTGCATTGTATTGCTACAGTATTATGGTTACCCAAAAGCTAGGCTATAGCTCCTGTTCTTCCTTTGCATTTTAATCTAAATTTTAATTATTCTCTAGGCTGAAATGAATTTGGAAATATGACCTTAGAGAATAATTTTAATTTAAGTTTGACTAAATCAGCAATGCTATTCTATTGTATTTTCATCATATTCTCATAGAAATCTGTCAGCCAGCGTAATTTCAGTTAGGATATGATCTTTCTCTTTTAGTTTTTAAAAAGGCAGGCAGAAACTACTATGAAATTTAAAACTTATTATTTTATAGAAATTCCAAGTATATTACTTGTCAGTAACCTTGGAAATTATATACATAATTATCGGTTGCTTATTATTATTTATACTGACTAACAGATGAGGTGAGAAATGTACAAGCATGCAGGAAGGCAGGTCTCTATCTTCAGCAATTTATAGTCTAGAACTGAAATGCTCAAGATTGAAGTGTAAGCACAGCTGATGAAATTGCTATGGGATATGAGTGTCCTGTGACAAATCCAAGAGCTATCCAGTCTTCTGTAACCTCGTTCAGTTCTAAAGAATCTGCAATTAAATATTAAGCTGACCAGATGTAATTAAAAGTGTAACTGTTCCTATAGATAGTTCTATTCTCTCCAGATAATACAGCAGCATTAGTAAGAAATTGAAACTGTGCTTGAGGACCCTGTGAAATCCATCAGCCAGCACCACTCTGTGCAGCCATCAGCTCTGCCCTCCTCACAGATGAATCTAAACCTTGCACCATCCCATTGAAAGTCATCCAGAAGAGGAGGTGTTGAAATGGCCTGACGAAGAAAACCAGTTATTGGAAGACCCAGGGAGCAGAAGCACGAAGTGGTGTTGCTGCATTTGCATTTCCCATGATAATCAGTTGCAATCCCAGAGAATAAGGGTGTAATATTTAAAACAAGCACAGAGAGTGACTGTGAGAATGCAGGTCAGTGAATTTCTACTGTCGATAAACAATAATTAGGGAGTTATCTACTTGCTGGTCTACAAAAAAAGTATGATAGAGAATGAGTAAGCTGAAATTTATTCAGTCTTTGTAGCCGTGCCCTTCCCAATAGGTTATCAAGGAAACTATATACTTCCAAGCTGAGAGAAATAAGCTGTCACAGACCAAAAGAAAGAGTGTGGAGGAATTCTTACAGGCTGAAGGACACAAACAAATGGACACTGACTTTAAAGGACCTTTGCTGTGAGACGATGAGAAGCAAAGTAACAAGGGGGAACAGGAAAGAGGGATCTGACAAATGGAAAAACAAGATGAAGAAGTGGAACGAGATAGAAAAGCAGAACATGTCAAGGCACAAAACCTATTAGTTTTAGCCAATTGTATGTATAGTTTAGGCACGTGAACATGTAGCAAAACCCAATCACTGTAAAATAAGCAGCATGTGTTTTACTAACTAACATCTATAAAGAAGCCATTAAGCCTAATAAAGAGCCTTCTGTCCATCAGACAGGAGTCCGTACCTCAATCCCCTCAAACAAGCAATGGACTTTCCTATCTCTAATAATATTGTTCTTATTTAAAGTATTTATTCATAGAACACCAGGTTGGAAGGAAACTCAAGGATTATCTCGTCCAACCTAACTTGGCAGAAGTATGGTCTAGACAAGATGGCCCAGCACTCTATTCAGATGAATCCTAAAATTGTCCAGTGATGGGCAATCTACCACTTCCCTGGGGAGATTATTCCAATGGCTGATTCTTTTCACTGTGAAAATTTTTCCTCTTGTGTCCAATCAGAATCTCCCCAGCAGTAACTTGTACCCAATACCCCTCATCTTTTCTTATGTGACCCCTTGTGAAAAAGGAGTCTCTATCTTCTTTGTAGACACCCTTTAAATACTGGAACACAGTGATAAGGTCTCTCCTAAGCCTTCTTTTCTCAAGTCTGAACAAACCCTTCAGTTCTCTCAGCCTTTCCTGATATGGCAGGCTTCCTAGTCCTTTGATCATCTTTGTGGCCCTTCTCTAGATCCTCTCTAATGTGTCTACAACTTTTTTGTATAGCAGGAACCCAAACTGAACACAGTATTCTAGGTGTGGCCCAACAAGTGCCGAATAGGGTGGGATAATGACTTCTTTATCTCTGCTGGTGATGCCATTGTTGATGCAACCCAGCATCCTGTTGGCTTTCTTTGCCCCAGCAGCACACTGTTCACTCGTACTGAGCTTGTTGTCCACAGGAACCCCAGATCCCTTTCTGCAGAGCTGCTTCCAACCTGGGTAGATCCCAGCCTCTAACTATAATTGCACCATTACCATATATTTCTGCTCACCTATCTGGCCCCAACTGTGGTGAGACCTTGAGCAGGTCAAAGATATATGCTGTCCTCTAAGTTGTGGTAAAGGGGCCAAGGTATTATTCCTTTTTTATCCTACCAGTCAAGGAGATGGTCTCAATAGAGCAGGATGTATCTTGCAGATCAAAGCCAGTGTGACTGGTGACACAGGCAGGGCCTTTGGCTTTTGTGCCCATTGACTGTCTTCTGGGAGCAAAGACTGGTGGGGAGTGATGGCACCGGCATGAGAAAGAGGCAAGAGCATTTTTCCCAACAGTCTTGCTAGTATATTGAGAAAGGCTTTTAAGTAGGTTCATCAGGGTAGAAAAGGCTGAGGTACTTAATGCCTTCTTTGCCCTGTTTTTCACTGGCAAAGCCAGGTTTCCATGCCAGGTAGCAAGCTGGAGGAAATTAAGTACTACCCACTGTACAGGAGGATCTAGTTAGGAAGAATTTAAGTCATTCTGGACATGGGACTAGAAGAGATTCATCCATGGAAGCTGACATGGCTGATGTCTTTGTGAGGCTCCTCTTTGTCATCTTTGAAAGGCTGTAGCAACTGAGGGAAGACCCTAGTTGCTGGTAAAAGTCAGATATTACGTGAATATTCAAAAAAGCCATGAAGGAAGACCTACAACCTGGTCAGCTCCTGGGAAAATTAAGGAATAAGTCCTCTCCATTTCAGGCACATGAAAGACAGAAGGATGAATGGAATCAGCCAGCAGAGGCAAGGTCAAATCATCCTTGACCAACCTGATTGCCTTCTATGATGAAATGGCTGGCTCTGTGGATGAGAATTACAGATGTGGCTTATCTGAAGCAAGACTTTCAACAGAGCCTTTCATAGTATACTAAACTGAAGAGATGTGGACTAGATGGGTAGACTGCAAGGCAGAAGAAAAACTGGCTGGACTGCTGGGCTCAGAAAGCAGCGGTTAATTGTTCAAGATCTAACTGGAAGCTGGTTACTAGTGGCATTCCTCCAGCGTGAATACTAGGGCCAGTGCCATTTAACATTTTTATTGTTGACGTGGACATGAACTGGAATGTACATTTGTTGGCTTTTTGGATAATAAAAACTGAGAGGGGGAGTGGCTGATATGCTGGAGGGCTGAGATACCACTCATGGAGATCCCAGCAAACAAGTGGAATGAACCAGTGTAAAAATTATGGAGTTCAACAGAGGCAAAAGCAAACTCCTGTGCAGCAGCGAAGGCTAAACATACAGTGGGCTATGTTAGACACAGTGTAGGCAGTGAGTCAAGTGATTGTTTCCCCCTCGTTCAGCACTGATGAGGCCACTGGTAATTACACTTCCTATGGAACCTAATAGACTTTAGGACTCAAACATTTTTTCCTCCATCAACACTAACAACCATCCTATTTTATATGCATCATGTGCTTATTTTTCTCCAGGGAAATCAGAGTAATTTAACAACTAGCGCATAAAACAGTTGTGCAAATACAACAAAGAGGAAAAAAAAAAAGAACTCACATCCAATATTAATTTTAAATTCACTAAAAAGTCTTTGTAAATTTAAACTTTCTTATGTACTTCATTAATGGAGAAATAAAGTCATCAGAGCTTCAGAACTTGAGGTGTCAAGACTTACTACAAAACGATCAAAGAGACTCTGGAATCACTGAGAAAAATTCTTTCACTGAGTAAAGCTGCTGAAGATCATCCAGTCATACCACAAAAAATTATTTTGTCCGGAATAGAGAAATCCGGTATTTTACTACATATCACTAGTATTTCCTTTCAGAAAGCTGAGAAACAAAGTGTGGTCTAGGCAGTTATGTTCAGGTGTAACTGACACACATCATTAGGTTTACTGAGAATAGAAAATTACTTTTCTGCAGCTGTGGTGACTTGTATGGGCAGGGAATATGGCTGCTGTACCTACACCACACTTAGTACTGTGTCATCAAAGAACCCATATGATATTTGATAATTTATTGCAATAGTATGTCAGCTTTCATAAGCTAGCCAATAGACAAAAAGTTGTAATGAATGTGTAGATTACAGTGTCTAACTCAAACGCTTGAAATTATTCAATATAATGTAGTAAAGAAATTAATCCTTATTGAAAGAATTTTAATACAATGCTGTACAGCAAGGAGTCTTCTTACCAAGATTTAAAAGATTACTTGTCAATAAACAGCATTTAATGCTAGTTTCAGTTCTGGGAGTTCCTAAGTACTGGGTGATGCATGGTTGCCTAATGTCTTCTTGTATGAAGGACTCAACTGCCCTTGTCTCAGAAGTTGATTTCCCAACAGCATTGACAGGAGATTTCTGTTCAGATTAAGGGTGAAACATCTTGCCAAAAATAAAAAACCTAAAGGCTGTTCCAACAGCCAAACAGCACAGGATTATTTTATTTATCCTCCTTATATTTTTCTTTTACTTCCTGGCCATGCTATGATTCAGCACTAAGACAGTGGTGAACCTCCATCATAAATGGCTAAATTTATGTATCAAACATACATAAAGCTAATCCTGTCACATACCGATAGTGCTGACAAAGCCATTAACCTTTCTTTGTTTCAGGATTCCCAATAGAAAAAAATTGCAATCATGGAGAATCATCATCCTACTGCCTTTTGAATACAGGACACTCCTCTTTGATAAGTGACAATACAGAGAAAGTATTACTTAGTTAACATGCACAGGGGTAAGAATTTCACTGAAGGAGTAAATGGCTGTTGGCATTTTTAATGCATTAAAAAAGAAGAAAGCTTGTGATCTGATTTATGCTCATATGAAATCTCCATGCATACATATTGCAAAATCTTTCAAAATAGTGATTTTTCAAAAGTAATTTTTTTCTTCCACAAGTATATAAATTAAAATTATATCTGGAAAACAGGCACCATCAGATGTGGTACTTGTGTCTTGTAGTATTTCCAGACAGGTCTGGGATGAATGAATCAGCTTCTCATGTAATTAATCAAATTAATTCTTCACTGTGAGTAGGTAGCAATGAACTATTTAGCTACATATAAATAGCAGCATTATGAGTTTCATTTGTCTCTTACTCACTGCTGCATGTTAAAAGGCATGTATAATGATTCTCACAATCTGTTTTGTTTACACACTCAAAAGACAATAGCTAAGAAATTAAAATATGTTTTGCTTTCTATTGAAAACTGTTAGGGAAATTAAGGGAAAATACTAATAGTTATGCTAATCAGTTCCTAGTAAAGCAACACTGGAATAAGTTAATTTTCACATATGTGTGTGTTCTGCCATTGATTTAATGGAGTCAGGATTTTACACAAAGAGGACCCAGGCCTGAATAAAAGGATTTTCTTTTCCACCTGCCAGGGTTCTTTGTTATCCGAATAAATAATCCTTATTTTGTGTTTATGTAGATGCCTTAAAATACCAGTTCTATGAAAGCAGCATTAAATTTGTTTCACATGATCACAGCAACAGATATCAGTTATCCAGGGAATTATACAGGGAAATACCATTTCACATTTTATTTCAGGTAACTTTTCAGGAATGAAACATTGGTGTAACTTGCCTTCACTAACATGATCTATAATAACTTTGTAGCTACTCCTGCTTTGAGAAGGGGTGTTGGCCTAGAGGTCAGGAAAGGACTCCAAAGGTCCCTTCCCTAATCTAAATTATACAGTGATTCTGTTTACAAATCTTCATCCCCACTACCATTACACAAAAACATAACTACCCACAAATATGTAAATAATCTGTTCCATTTATCTTCTTTCTGCTAGAATTAATGCATCTTTAATTATAATCTTTTTCTTTACAAGCACCCTCACATTCCATACGTACTCACTAACAGGTGTTTTGATTTGAGTTCCATTAGGCAATGACTCACTGTGTATTGTCTGATGATGAAGTTTAAAATGGGGGAGTACTGCTTGAGGATCTTTAGAACTGGAAATATGTTTAATGAGTTTTTCCTCTTTCAGCTTAGGATCCATTCTGCTAAGTGATGATGCAACTTAAAGCATAAGATAGTGATGTGGAAACAAATATGACAAAGAAGGTACTTCCTTCTTTATTGTAATTGTTTTGACATTCCATCCTAGCAATTCTTTTTAATGTTTGTATTCATTATTTATAGTCATATTAATATCAAAGTTGGCATTCATTTCAGGTTTGCTTTATTAGTTCAGTAGTTACACTACTTTTCATGTGCTTACCTACAACCAAGTTCATCTCAGTAGCAGGGGCCCATTTACCTGTAGAACTATTGCCTTTATAATTTGCATATAATATAGTAATGCCCAGATTTTACAATGTATCTCACTGCATATGTGCCTGGTAACTATATCAGCGGTTTGCTAGGATGTTGAAATAGGAAGATACTCTACATAGCAAGTTATCTCACTTTGTAAATTACTGTGTTTATTCTCATCTCAGCATCCTGTATCCAGATCAAGCAAAAGACTTGAGCACTCAGTGGTATTCACTCTTCAGCCCATGGAGAGGAATCTTTATGCTGATTCAAGTCAGTGCCTATGTTCCTTATATTATTCATGAGAGAATAATGCAAAAGTAAATGTTTAATCTGTTTGGTAGCTGTCATTAGCAATTGACAGAATACTGAGCATATGCATACTATTAGTATTATTGCTAATAGCAGTGCTTGCAGGCTTCTTCCTGCTCATGGGAAAAAAATGAGTGGGAGCAGTTGTGCCAATGTACTATTACCTGTTGTGATGCTGTTAGAATGATCAGTCAAACCCTTAGCACTACCAAAACCACCCTTTCTGACAAAAGTAGTTTGAGGACTCATAGGTGGAAAGGACAAAGAATAAACCTGTGGTTCTCCTTGATTTCCTGTATGGAAAAGCTTTCTGAAAGTTTGCATATATTGTAACCAGAGTAAATTACTTTTTGTAGTGGTGCTGGCACCTCACAACAGCTCCACCAGCCAATGCATCTTCATCAGACCAGTTTCAACAGATCTGTAACAGCATTAATGAGGTGCCTTGCAGAAATCCAGAGAAGCAATGGCCAGTGCTTGTGGGATGGATGCCTTTGTAATTGTGGAATCAGTTCTGCACAGGTCTCCATGGAAGTGGCCTTCCACATCCAGAAGTTTCTGCCATTCCAGGTCCACAAGGCAGTCATTTCCACATCGTCCTTACTAGTTAAACTGTTGTGAGTGCAGAGAAATACTTCTTCAGGAACCCCTCCCCTTCCATCACCTTGGTGGAAGCATGACCTTTAGAGGTGCTGTCCATAACGTTCACCCAAGGCAAGTGTAAGTTGACTGTATTTAGGAGGATGAGGGAACTGGTCGCTTGACGGCCTAAAGCCCCTGCAATATAGCATGTGCTGTGTGCCATCTTCCTCTGTGCTTTCGGGTAGACCATACCAAATATGAATTTGCTCCAGGTATATACCAGTTTACTTGTGTTTTTTTTTTTTTTAGTTGTGTCAGAAAAAACTTGGAGAGAAGACAGGGTAAGTTTCACCGTGTACATCCCAAATTACAGAAGTGCCACTGCTAAACTTTTTGCATATAGAGCATTAACAAAAAACGTTTGGTTTTTTTCTAATAATTTATAATAGGGATCGTGTTTGGAACATTATGTTTCATCAAATATGTTATGACTGGACAAAATAAAACACGCTTCTCAGATGACCAAAAAAAAAACGTAAAATTCTCCAAATCGTATGGTTGAATTAGCAACATAAAAATTCATTAAAATGCCCGGCTTTGGGCAAAACCCGCAAAAAGTCAGCAATAACTGTAGTTAGTTCTTGAATTCCTTAAGACACCTTCAGCAGCAGCGGCCACTACATGACATCTGGTGGCCACACGCCAGCATAGCAAGAACATGGCACTACTGAAATTGCAGTGTGTGCCATCCACATCAGGCAAACCCACATTTTACCAGTTTTATTTCAAATGTTAACTGCGAAAATACTGATTGTGATAAATTTGCTACAGTTGTAGGTCTTGCCACAGAAGAACCAACTTTGACAACTGCTAGGATGCGACACATGCTAGGAAGGAATGTCTGATACATCTTTTCCTTGAAATTATGACACTGTTGCACTTCAAAAGTGCTGTACTTCCAGTAAAATCATAGAATCATTGAGGCTGGAAAAAACTTCCAAGATCATTGAATTCAGCTGTCAGTTGCATGACATAGAGATGGGGATTTGCAGAGCAAGAGAATTGCCATAGATGATGTTTAAAATGCAGAGATGGCATTCACTGTGTACTTGCACCCTCTGGGCCAATAAAAACTGGTCCAGAGTGATGCTGTGATGAATGAAAGATGTTCCTGGTGGTAGCAGGTACTCCTCACCCTGCTGTGATTGTGGCATAACAGCATGCTGTATAAAATCTACTAAATAAAAAAAAAAGGGAATCATAGAATCAGAATGGTTTGGGCTGGAAGACACCTTAAAGATCATCCAGTTCTAAGCCCCTACCATGAGATTGGCCTGCAACGGCCTCAAGCTGCACCAGGGAAGGTTCAGACTGGATATCAGGAAAAAATGTTCACAGAAAGGGTCATTGGGCACTGGCAGAGGCTGCCCAGGGACGTGGCTGAGTCGCCATCCCTGAAGTGTTTAAAAGACGGGTAGAAAGGTGCCCAGGGACACGGTTTAGTGTTTGATAGGAATGGCTGGACTTGATGATCGAAGAGGTCTTTTCCAGCCTGGTGATTCTGCGATTCTATGAACAACCCCAACTCCCTCAGCCTGTCCCCATGGCAAAGATCAGCCCTCAGATTGCCTTCGTAGCCCTAGGGGAACAATGGGGCAAGAGATTACACAAAGCCTAACGGGCTACATCGTGCTAAAACCCCTCAGAAGAGCATTTAAACCCGCAAACACCCACCCCATCCCCCAGGCCACCCACCAGCCCCGAGGCGGACATCCCGCCTCTCGCTTCGCTTCCGGTTTCCTGCGGGAGGAGGGGGCGTGGCGAGGTTGGCGAGACCTGTGCTATGGGGCGTGGTCTCTGCGAGGGGGCGTGGCCTCGGCTCAGTTCCTGCCTGGCGCACGCTGGCGGCGCGGCGGAGGTAATGGGTGCTCCGCCCTCCCCTCCTCCTTTTCCGCGCGGGCGGGAGCTCCCCGGGGAGAGCGCCTCGCCGCCGCCCCTCGCCCTTCTCCGCCCGAGCGCAGCGCTGCTGAATCACCCCGGGCAGCCGCTGGGGAGGGCGGGCAGCCGGAGAGGCAGACAGCCGCACCCCTCGGGGCCTGGCTGCTAGGCCCCCAGCCCCTGGCCCCGCGGTAAAGCTGGGGCCCTGGGGATGGCGGGGGACAGGCCCTTGAGGGTCGGAGCGCGGTGGAGGCTTAGGAAACGCTGATTTAGTCGCCGCCCCCCCTGTGCTTGTAGCTGGGAAAGCGTCAATTCGGAGGCCTTGATTCCTCCCGCTCTTTGTACAAAAGCTGCTGCGTTTAAGGTCTCGGTTTGCGGGCGAGCAGTGAGGGGAAACCTTGCAGCGGGACGTGTTGTACTTGCGGGCGTGCTGACCGTTTTCTTTTTGGGGGGAAACAGGGGTGCAGCTCTAGCAGAAGGAACAAGCGGATCTACATGTGCTTCACTGTCCATTGGAAGAATGACAGATGACAAAGATGTACTTCGAGATGTGTGGTTTGGACGAATACCTACCTGTTTTACTCTGTATCAGGACGAGATAACTGAGAGGGAAGCTGAACCTTACTATGTGAGTATAGCAAAAGCAGTCACAGGCACTCCAGTGCCAGTGTTATGATTGTTTCCTTCATTGTCATCATTTGTGCTGCTACTTGTTGTGGTAAAAAAACAGCAACGCGTTTTTTCTTCTTATGCCTGGTCCCTTCTGAATGTTAACCGTATGATCACTCTGCATGGTACATCTCTCTTCACAGCAGGTTCAAAACTTTAAGCTTGTTTCATCAGTGAGATGAACTTATCACAGAAAATTAAGATCTTTAAAAAAATTATGAAAAAGTCAATAAGTAACTAGGTACAAGGGGCAGGCTCCACAGGTACTCATGATGAGTTTGTATGTTCTTGGATAATGACCAGAAGAAGAGAGAGAAATTGTGTATTCCATTAGAACCAAAATAACTTTGGTCATAGAAAGGGTCGTTGGGCGCTGGAGCGGGCTGCCCAGGGGGGTGGTTGATTCACCTTCCCTGGAGGTGTTTGAGGCACGGGTGGACGAGGTGCTGAGGGGCATGGTTTAGTGTTTGATAGGAATGGTTGGACTCGATGATCCGGTGGGTCTCTTTCAACCTGGTTATTCTATGATTCTATAGCTTTGTGCAATCTTAAACGCAA
This sequence comes from Clamator glandarius, assembly GCA_033459285.1. Lineage (NCBI taxonomy): Eukaryota > Metazoa > Chordata > Aves > Cuculiformes > Cuculidae > Clamator > Clamator glandarius. Next base: position 2,994,406 of record JAUNZM010000119.1, on the reverse strand, counting down.
AGATCAGTTTTTTGTGACACAAAACTCGTAGTGAACACTGGCTCCAACATTCCTGATTATGGACTTTTCCTACTAATTTTCTTTTCTTTAAATGCTAGCAGCTGTGAAAGAGACAGCTATAGGAAAAACAGCTGTAATAGCTTAATGGTGCAGTGCCTGAACTGGATTGTTTGATGATAAAAGTGAGGGTGATGAATATATTTGAGTTGTAACTTGGAAGAGCCTTCTGTAATCATGTGGCACTTATTTATAGCATGCTCAGCAGTTTTCATCCTCTCAGCATCTAATAGATATTTGATTGATAGAGAATGTTAGCTGACTCAGGGAAACTTAAATTTGAAATGTAACAAGTATGTGGGAGGAATATATTTTACTATGAGTTTTTATGTGATTCTGAAATCCTTAAATCTTGTTGTATCCCATTCTGCTCTTTTTGAAAATATTGCTGGATAGAACTATTTTTTTATTCTGTATTTAATAGCATATTTGTTATCAGCTTTCTCATTTGCAGTTGTTCAATGGGTTTTTGAAACCTTAAAGTATTAATGCTTTTCATTCAATAACGACAGTGCTCATCTTCCGCTGTTCTAATTCCACCACTTGTAAAACAGAAGCATTTTTACTTTTTGCAGTTAACCTATTGCGTCTGAGCTATCCGGAAGTCTGATTTTAAATTTCTTTTTTTACTTATACATATAAGTTTAAATATGTATTTATATATTGTATAAAAGTTACGTGAAACGTGTATGTTTAAATACAGAGAGACGCAGTCCTGATCTGTTTAACATCAGCATGGAAATCCTGAAACCATGTTATCTTCATGTTGTGGAAAACTTTCTAAGCCAGGGCGATAGTTGTAGGATGGTAGATTTTCTTTTATTTACTCTACTTGAATTGTGCACTAAAATCCTCAAGGCTTGATTCTCTATTTCTGCAAAATCTAGTCATTCATTAATTGCAACTCTAAAATTTTAGCTTCTTCCTTTTTCAGGTCACACTGAAGCTGATAATATAACTTTGCTTCTCATAGAGACCAAAGATTTATAATAGTGAAAGGCAGAATAACAGTCAAAGTTAAATCCTGGTTTAGTTCTCATGGTATTGGGAGTGCATCTGTGTTAATGTTTTTGTTCAGATTTGGAGTGCATTTTTGAAGCAAGTCATCCCCCTTTCTACTTATTGTGCCCAGGTTTGCATCACACATCAGTCTTGTAGCCCACAAGTTGAATCATTTTCATGTTAAACTGAAGCAGATTATGTGCTTCAGTTACTGATGGATATTTAGTGTGTGAGGTCAAACTGGAGCTAGCTTGAAGTAAAAAATGTATATATGGTGAACCTTCCCAGCCCTCAACACCAGCTGTTCAGCTTTGTCTTGTCTTATCACACCTCAGTACTTCTTAATATAGATAGAACCTCTGTGTTCCAGACTGCCTTCCATAAACGGGAAGGCTGCGTGGAAAGGAAATACTGGCATCATTATGTTAAGAGGGGAGGAAAATGCTGCACTGAAAAATGTGCTTTAAGGTGGAGGAAGACAGTCCTGGAGGGTGAGGGGTTAGAAAACAAATTGGAATCTATAAGAAGGGTTTCACATTCTTCTGAGTGGTGTGACAGGAGGCCCTTGTCTGTTAGGTGCACTAGCACTGCACAGGAGTGATGTGTGGGGGTAGTAGCGGTGACTTAAAATAAGCTTGTTCTGTCTTTTGGAAAGAGTAGTGACACTAAGTAGTTCAGGTAAAACACTGTCCTACTTCTTCCTATGGATGAGTCAGGTAGGTTTCTGCAGAGTTAGACTGGAAACGGAGTGTTCCAGATGCTTGTGTTTGGAGTGGAAGCGTGATTAGGAACAGCTAGGTTGAACTACCTTTGCTGAACTATCTGATTTTTCCCAGTCCTAAAATTGTTAGGATTTTATTTTAAAATGGTGTACCATCTACCTCTTAGTGCAAACACGAGTTAGAAATAAAATGTGTACGGGAAGCAGAGGTTAGCTGAGATTTCTTAGGTGTAAAGAACAAAACTACAGCAGAAGGCAATCTTAGAATGATATTGAGGGACTAGGCTTTACTGGGCCACTCCTTAAGCCTCCCTAGTGCTAAAAGGGGTTTTTAAGAGTTCTGTAAGAATGAGCAACATGAAGCCGTTCAATGTTAGGGTGCTTAGTTTTTTTCATCCTGGATATGTTGATAATCAGACCAGTCAGGTTCCTGTTAAATCTAATTTTTTTTTTCTGTTTTGTAATCTATTTTGTGTGTGAAATGGTATTTTGCCTTTGAACTAAACCTGTAGAGATAGTCGTTTTACACAAAGATATACTGCAAGTGTTGACTTTGGCATCAGGAGTTCCTTGCATTTCATTTAACCTTTGCAGAAAGCATTCCTAGTTATTGTGATTTAACACTGTAGTAATACACAATATGCAAAAGGAAGGTGGTGTGGTTTGTGTAATTTGAGGGGTGGCATGTTTTAACCTACTAGAACTTATTCTACCCATTCATGTGTTTGGAGGTTTTATTAATTTAATGAGGAGAGCTCCTGATCCTGTTTGCTCTGCTCCCACCTCCCTCAGTTTTGTATAGCTATTTTGGATTAAACAGAGCATATATGGATTGTGGGCATGTTTTTCACAATTTCTTTCAAAGGTAGGACTAGAAATCATATCAAAAGATGTTGATTAAAAATGAGACACAACAATAATCAAGAACTAGTACCTGCTTATTTTAAAAGGATTAAATAATTACATTGGATATGGACATTGACATCAGAATTTGGATGTGAATGTGTATTTTAGGGTTTTTTTTTCCTAATCTCAAATGGTATTTCTTTAGTTGTTAGTACTGAGTGATTTGTGTATCTTGTCTTCATTACTGTTGCAATGGTCAGTCTCATCCCAACGGATTGTGAACATCTACTTGGTTTGTACCATGTACTCTGACTACTTTGAGGGAGGTGATGCCACCTTTGTGTTTTTATACCAAGTGGGAGAGGACTTATACAACTAGGTTGTGGATGGGAAAGGCACCCAGCCTCACTTAGTTATTACTTTTAGTGTATGATGTAGTGATATATCAGCCCTACATTCAGGTTGTAGTTGGTACATTACTTGCATTGTTGGGTATGTTTGATTTTAATTAGTGTTGTTTTAACCTTTAGCACAAAGTCCACTGATAGAAGGTTATTTGTCAAAAGCAAAAAAAAAAAAAAAAAAAAAAAAAAGGAATTGAGCAAATCTGACCTAGTGGAATGAGTTTAACTTGGATTAATATGTCTTGTCATATAATCATGTGGGTTTTTTCTCATTCAGGTATTATCGTTCTAACCCAAGAATTACTCTTATCACTTATTCATGGCTGTTCAATCCCAGTTTCTAGAAGTAGTGATGTGTAGGGTAGCTGAAGGCTGAAAGGGTCTCCCATGGAAGGGGAAGACTGTAACAAGGTAGAAGAGGTAGGACTGAAAAAGGATTTCAGCAGGTGCTGCAAATGCTCCACATCTCTGAAAAACAGACAGTTCCTGTTAACCTGATTAACTGTTGGATTTGGTACTCCAAAGAGGCCCATTGGGAGTGCTGGTCACATTCTGTTCAATTCAGTTTAATGCTGTTTGGTTATTGTCTGTGGTCTCTAATTATATTGAAATTGAAACTGTGTTGTTGTTCTGCGCTACAAACTGAAGTAAAATATTTTGGAGAGGAAGTTAGTTATGTAGTTTAAAGGGTTGCATCAAACACTGCTGCAATCAGTAATACTTTAATGTACTTATAAGTTCCTGCATGGCTGTGCCGCATGCAACGTGTTGAAAATTGCCTTTTGCAGCAGTCCAAATGGGTGTCTGTATTGGAATATACCACTGTTAATTTGACTGTAAAGATTACATAGAAATAACATGGAGTTACTACCAAAAATATTTGGGTTTGAGTGGAATAGCTTGGGCTATATTGTCTCAAGAACCATCAGTGTAGATATGTAAAATTAGGTTAATATTTTATCTTTCTTTAAGTATGCAAAATATAGTTTACTTCTGTATATTCTTTTGACCTATCTATTTTATTAATTAGGAAATTAAAATAAGTTTACAGGATGAGTACAATTAATTTGTCTGCTCCAATGCTGTATGTTATTTTACAGGGAGGTTAATCTTTTCTCATTGCGATAGTGAAAGGCATTGTTCATTAAAGCTTGCAGACTGATTCATCTGAAGTAAATGTGCTATACAGTCATCATTTGGTACATTGACACGGTCTGCTTAGCTGCTTTTGATAGGCATGAGACTTGACAAAAAGAAAAGGGAGGGGCTGCAAATAAAAAAAACTTCTATTTTGGATAGTGCATAACATTACTCTCGAGGAAAAAAAGATAGTGTACTATAAAGTTGTAAGGAGGTGTCTTGTTTCAGCTGATAAAATATAGGCAATTCTCTTTCTGATTTTTAGTAGCTGGGCAAACATTAAATAGTGGAAGAATCAGAGTTGTTTTGAGTAACGCTGAATTGGCCAACTAGTGCAATGAAATTGTCAGCTATTGGAAATCCAAAATGCACATGGAAACCAAACTATTAAGCAGCCAATTTTCTTTCTTTTTTTTTTTAAGAAAAAAAAGAAAGGAATTTCCATTTTGAAATAATAGCTGATGCACAGTTGCTTATTATATTCAATAAGTTAGAATATATTCCTGTCTGTTCCTATGAAAGAAGTTAAATGATTGTTTGGCGTGCTTGAATACAGAAAAGCAGAAATTGAATTCCACTCCTCTCTCCCAGCACACTTAAAATTCAAGAACTTATTTTATTACTCGTTTTTTTGTGTTTGTGTATAAGATGCAGAACAACAGTATACTCGGTGTGCATAACTTTATAGCTTTTCATTGACCATTAATAAGTGAATTGGCCAAAAGACATCCCACCCTATAGGGGGAGGGAAGAATGTTGACTGAATTTTTGTTATGAAAATACACACTTGTTTCAGATTTTTATTAATTTACTAAATTCTGTGTATACTTAAAGCTTCCGTAATTTTTTTCTTTCAGTTGCTTTTGCCAAGGATAAGCTACTTGACACTGGTAACAGACAAAGTGAAGAAACACTTCCAGAAAGTTATGAAACAAGATGAAGTTAGTGAAATATGGTTTGAATATGAAGGTACACCACTGAAATGGTGAGTTTATTTAACTTTTTGTCTGTACTCAATTTATCAGGTAATGAGTTATCAAGTTCAGCAGTGTCAGTACTCTTCCTAAACTAATCAGTCCCATTTGGTTTCAAAGATGGCAAAAGAGGAGGCATTGGCTAGGAAAAACATGTTGTTTTGGAAAAAGAGAAGATGGTTTAATGTTGAACAAATTTTAGATTATTCTGCTTATACTTACTGTATAAGGCAGATGTTGTGCTGCACCTATTGTTTTTTGTTCTAGTTTTTACTGAAATAGGAAAAGCCTGTGGGTTTTGGCTTTACTGTTTCTTGCAGTCAAATTGCCAAATAAATCTTTGTTTAGCTTATTCTACTTTATTAAATGATACCTAGTAAAGCAGATAGGAAGCAGTATTTCTGGAATCTGAATGCAAATAGAATATATGCCTAAAGAAAATCAAATGTGTAACTTTCACTTTTCACTGGTGTGATATGTGCTTGCACTGTAAAACAGCTGAAGTAATCTAATACTGATGCACAGGCTCTTGTTGAATTCAGTTAGTTCAACTTTTTTGAACTAATTCCTGCTGATTCTATTTTTGATATATCATGGTCTACTAGAAGTATTTTTTTCCTTGTCCCTGAGAGACTGGGGAATCGGACTGCCATTATTTCGTTTACTTAGTTTTCATAAATACTGTTCATCAGATTCTGTTTCTTTCTATTTCTGCCATAAAGAGATTTAAGGAGAACATCTTGAGAGCTGCATTGCTTGTTAGCTCTCTATAGATAGCATCAGCTGTTCAGAAAGTGTTTAGTGTTTTGAATGTTGGAGTGATTTTGTATCTCTTTATTTTCTGGTATCATAATGGGAAAGAAAACTACCAGTGCCTTGTTTAGCTTCTGGAACCTGGATTGTCTTGTGATTATCAAGCATCACATCATGGAGTCTTTTAGATTTCATGATATAGTAGATCTCTTCTAGCCTTTTGTTTCTTTGAAGCTGACCTACTGTAAACTTTGAAAATATGTAAATAGAAAAGCATAAGAACTAGCCTTCTTCCCCACTTTTTCAAAACTGATTGGCAAAACCAGCTTTAGGCATCTATTTAAATTATCTGGAATTTAACAATGGTTCTTGGGGTGCCATAGTGACCTTGAGTCATGGATACCATCTAAATAAACAGCAAGGTACTGAGTATATCCCGGTGTGTTTGTAATCTTAGGTGATGGGAGGAGTCTTTATAAGTTTTCACTGAAATTGTAACAAAAAAGGAAAGAGATGTTCTTATTTCAACTAAGTATGGATTTTTATTTTCTGTAAGTTTTCAAATACCTTGATGTTTGAAATAGAATTTAAAGAAATGTATATAATATAGGTGTAGAGTAAAAATGTAAGTTTTAATTCTAATTTTAAGTTAAGAGTTAGTAAACTTGTTGGACCTTGAAATGAAAATTAATAGTGTAATTATGATCTGCTAATTAGGGCCCTTATCTTTTGGAAAATCTAAGTGTATTCTGCCAGGAACAGCTCTATTGATTCCAATGGAATTGCTTTTCTAAGGAAAATGCTATCTGCAAACCATTATTTTAGGAGAATAGCAATCTCCTAAATAGATGAAGCTTGTTCCAGCAAAGACCCAAATAGGAGAACTGAGAACTGGATTGAGCTACTGGTTTGCAGAGGAAGAATAGCGAGTGTTTATACTTAGTCTTTTTAAGTGTAACTTCTGTATTCAGAATGAAATAGAACTTGCCAGTAATACTGCTTATTCCAATGATTTACTTTGCAAGGTGGTATTGCTTACAGTGTGTGTGGTTTCACACCTGTTTGGGAGATAGGGTATCTTTTTCAGCTGCAGCTCTTCTGTTTCCCAGCAGGGTTTTGGAGGAATTCTGAAACATGGTTTCAACTTCATGGTCTGCAGCATCATCAGACCAGGTTCCTGAGGAGGATGCAGCTCTCTGGTCTGGAGTTATGGGGGCCTGGAACCTGTTGTGGGGCAAGGTGATCTCCTTGCCTGCAGGAGGTGTGTGCTGGTCGAGGGCCTGTGTTACCAACCTGCAGAAAGAGGTCAGCAGACTGTGCACAGTGTCAGACTACAAAAGGAAGCAGATCAGATATCTCAGACACCTTGCAGCTACAGGAGCCTAAGCCTACAACTACAATGAAGGAAACACAGGCAGAGTCTGTGATTATTGGGTTGGAAAAGAGTCTCTTAAGATATGAAAGGGCTTGAAGCTTGTGACTTCTGGCAACAGGAGGAAGACTTCTTCTCCACCTGTATTTCTGTAACTGCAGCATAGGGTCAGTGCCCTGGTTGCAGGGACTGAAATCTTTGTCCAGTGATGCATCTGAGGTGGCTGAGCCTGGACTATGCAGGGACACCAGGAGGAAGTTGCAAGTGAAGTGAAAGGTCTGGATTCTGCTTACTTTCCTTTATCAGTCTCTGCCACTTCATGGTCGCTGCAACCACATCTGCCACTGATTATCCCATCCAGAACTATTTTGTCCTGTTAATAAGTAACAGCTTCAGCTGAATGTCTGCTCTTGTCCATCAGATGCCTGCATCAAGAAATGTTGACTACTTGTGCCACCATGTTGCTTTTCTAGCAGATGTCACAAGTTTAACAAGAACCAGATGCAGAAACACCTTGAGTTCTTTAAACACAGTCTACGTCCTTGGCTGGACTGCAAAATCTGTAACAAACTCACTGTGATGTTGCCCTTGCTATTCTGTCCTCTGATCCTGAACCACAAGACCTCAACCAATCTGTTGTCTGTCCCCTTGTTTCATGCATCTAAGCTGCTCTCTCACTTGGAAGACAACCTTCTTCCCTCATCTGTCCTGCCTGTTTTTCCTGAGTAGCCTGTGTCCATTCATCTGCAACAGCATTCTGGTTGTGCAAGCTGACTCACCGTACCTTGTGTGGAGCTCTGGTTTCTCCTGCTTGTTTCCCAAGCTGTGTGCATATATATATACACATACACCTGTGGTAGACTGCCTTCTGCTCTCTATTATCTTTTTGATATCTCCCTTGTAGCTCTCACATTTCACCACTTGTTTTCCACCCATGTCCATTAATTTCCACTTCTCTGTGGGTTGTTATTCAAACCCCTGTTGTTTATGGTCTAAAGCTCTTCTCAACCAGGCTGGCCAACCTGAAGGCAAAGATACTTTTGTCCTACTTAGAGGGGTCCCATTTCTCCCTAGCAGTCCTTTATTACTAAAGTGTGTCCTGTGGTTGTAAAAGTCAAGTTGCTGTTGTCACACCAGCAGCAGCACAACCAGTTATTGCCCTGTGGTTATCGAAAAGCATTCATGCCTCTCTGAACCTTTCTTCTTCAATAGTGAAATTTTGGAGATGCCACCTTGCCCCTGGAGCTCTATAGTCACACTTGCTGCAAGGGAACCTTGAATGTATCACTCAAAGGTTTGTGCCCATGTGGTTAAAAAGCAAAGGGCTAATGATCCAAGCACAAGATAAACCTTGCCAAGTCTCTGCAGGTAGCAAGTGAGATTGGCAGATGGGGGAGGTCTTGATCCCCTGTAGGAAGGAGTCACCTTCCACTATGATTGCTTCCTCTTGGTGTGAATGTGCAATTTCAGTTAATCTGATGCTTCCTTAGAATTTCCAGCCCCTTGTCTGCCATCAAGACAGTTACTGCAGGTGGAGGAGCCTACTTTCTCTTGCTACAAGACTTACACACCCCCCCCTCCCCCCCCCCCCCATCTTGCAAGTCTCCATTCACCACTCCAATGGCTGCAGACCCTTTTTCTGTGCAGCTGGGAGTTCCGACTCTCCTCTCTACAAGGTCTCGGTGAAGATGCCATCAATCTCTCTTTATCTTCCCTGGAGCTGTGCAGCCCTCTGGCCCTCCTGCAGCTCCTCAGCTTGATCACAGAATCACAGAATAACCGGGTTGGAAGAGACCCACCGGATTGTCGAGTCCAACCATTCCCACCAATCCCTAAACCATGCCTCTAAGTACCTCATCCACCCTCACCTTAAACACCTTCAGGGAAGGTGAGTCAACCACCTCCCTGGGCAGACTGTTCCAATGCCTAACCACCCTCTCCGTGAAGAATTTTTTCCTAATCTCAAGCCTAAATCTCCCCTGGTGGAGCTTGAGGCCATTCCCTCTCATCCTGTCCCCTGTCACTTGGGAGAAGAGGCCAGCACCCTCCTCTCCACAACCTCCCTTGAGGTAGTTGTAGAGAGTAATAAGGTCTCCCCTCAGCCTCCTCTTCTCCAGGCTGAACAACCCCAGCTCCCTAAGTCGCTCCTCATAAGATTTGTTCTCCAGCCCCTTCACCAGCTTTGTTGCTCTTCTCTGGACTCGCTCCAGAGCCACAACATCCTTCTTGTGGTGAGGGGCCCAGTACTGAAGATGGGATTCAAGGTGCGGTCTCACTAGTGCCGAGTACAGAGGGAGAATAACCTCCCTGGACCTGCTGGTCACACCGTTTCTGATGCAGGCCAAGATGCCAGTGGCCTTCTTGGCCACCTGGGCACACTGCTGGCTCATGTTCAGTCGCTGTCAACCAACACCCCCAGGTCCTTCTCCTCCAGGCAGCTTTCTAGACAGACTTCTCCCAGTCTGTACCTCTGCTTAGGTTGTTGTGCCCCAAGTGCAGGATGTAACTCCTTCAGTAACACACACCTTCTCTATACAAAGACATTTCCTCTGCTTGCCTTGAGGTCCCAAGCTATCCTGGCAGCTTCAGACCTGGAGAGCTGCATTCTCTCTCAGGAGCAGTGCCTGACTGAAGGTTTCTGACATAACAGGGATGATATCCTAGAGTTTATTACTATCCAATTAGGGCACATAGCCTTCAGTAGAGTTTTGTCCGCTTTCTGTGAATTGTGCTCTAGCCCTGGTAGTCTCATACGTTTCTCTGTAGTACCAGCTGTGTGGATGCTTGACCCTTCCTAATCAGGAATCAGTGGGAGACAAAGTCAGAGCACTGTTTGATCAGACACAGTTGCCATCTTGTTTGAAAATGCTAGTGTTCGCTTAAAAAAATCTAAGAAAAAGGAGAAGGTGAGACTGTTTTCCAATGCAGCCAAAATTTCCCTCAATGAGATATTTGTTCATAGAAGTACCAAACATCAGATTTTAGCCACTTTATACCGTTAGTATCCCAGACAATACTGGAGTATAGGAATTTTTTGTCCTGAACTTATCAGTTCATGTGGCCTATCTTACTGAATTACTGTAGTAAATTATTCTAGCCTGAAAACAACCTACGAACTCAAGCTGTCACTTTCTATCTTGGGTTCAGGAAGAAGTTGTTGGAAAAGTGGTAATTAATCTTCCTTACTGTCTGCCTGTCACTTTCAAAAAGATTTTAAGTACTTAATGTGGTGTTTTCTAGGACTTCTGTCATGCTCTGAAACCACCTCTGTATAATGATAAAAGCAGTAATAAATTGACAATGGCTAGGAGTCAATGTGCTTTTATAGATTAAAGTCTTTCCAGAAAAAAGCATTATTCTAGCAACTTGTAAAAAAAGATTTATGGTCCCTTAGACATTTTCTCTTTGATATTTTTCACACTATTTTGTTTGAGGAAGTTCTGCATCGTGTGTCTTGTCCAGGGCTCCCATTCTAGTTAAGACCAGTTTGAGTTCAACAATCCAATAATATTTTTTCAAAGTGGTGACTTTCTGGTCTGCACAATTCCTTAGCTGTCATTCACTTAGTTTTCTTTTCGGGGGAGGGAGGAGGATGGCTGGACGGACAAGGCTTTAAAGGATCTCTTGGGTTTGAATTCTTTTGTTTGTTTTTTTTACTTGCTTGATTTTTTTTTTTTTAATCCTCTTGGTTATTGTAGGTTCTAGAGAGCATTTGTGTGTTTCTTTAACTGCAATGCCTGTTTTTCAAGTACAGAAACAGCATTTCAGCAGTATCACTGGAAGCAAGATAGTTAATGAGGGAGTACTGGCTCATACCACAGAGTAGATACACATTTAAGAGTAGAATGAGGGAGTATTTTGTTGTGTTTTTTTTTTTTTTTTTTTTTTTTGGTGTACAAATTGACAAGTCCTCTTTACTTTTCAGTTTCTCTCTGTGCCTCCCTTAATTCTTAATCCTAGTTAAGAAGCCAGATTTTATTATGAAGGAAATTTAAATATAGCTTCAGTATCATTACATGGAGAGCTATTGTTTCCAGACTCAAAACAAAAGGAAAAAAAAAAGCCTGCATTACGTACAGGCTTTACCTAGGGCTTCTGTTGGCTTCAGGTTAAGTGTCAGTGTATGAGAACTGGAATTTGAAGCAGGACATGTCTTATATCTCAGAATCACTTCACTCCTGTTCTGAAATTTACATTAATGGATGGCTGTTCTTCTGAGTAGAGAATGATTTCTCTCATGGTGTTCTGTCTTCACTAATCTCGTGTGTTCTGCTGTGAATCAAAATGAATTTAGGGCTGGCCTTTTTCAAAATAAAACCTTTCAACTATGCAAAGCACAAGGATTTTACTGAAGAAAGCTTGAGTACATGAAATTTATCTTGTATTCTAAACTGGGTAGAAAATACAAAGTTAGAGCAAGTACTGATGCTTTTTTTTTACTTGTCTGTATCTATCCGTTTTCTGGTATAAATTGAAAGTAAGTGGAAGTTATTGTTTATGTTAGAACCTGAACATTAGCAGTGAACCAGGATAAATCTGGGTATGCATTGTGTATATTCTTTATTCCTTTTGCCAGGGAAACACAGTTCTCAATACTTTCTTGATTACTCCTCCTATCCTTTCCTTTAGGAATTTCCGAATGCAACAGGCAAGTTCAAGAATTGTAGTGCTGTTTCTTAATGTTTGGGTTTTTTTCATTTTGCTGTTATGGTGACTTTGTATTAGCTTTGGGGTTAGCTCACCCGTAGAGGGTGCTAAAGCACCATTGTGTGAGAGTTTAGCAGGTCAGGAAATTGGCTTGGCCCAGGTGGTTTTAGGGCAATGTTCTCTGTTTATTGTTTTGTGGACTTTCAAAACTTAATACGTGCTTGGCTCTGCGTCCTGTGATGATTTCCACTTAATTTGGTGAAGCAATTGAATTTACATTTAAGTGCATGCTTATCTCTTTGTAGAATGAAAAGCTAGTAAGCCACTTCCAGTTGAGATTTTTGAAAGATAACGGAATGGAGCTTGTATGCTGAATGCAAAGAAACAAACAAACAAATTTATAAAAATCTTTCCAGTGTCTGCTTGTGAGAAAATTGCAGAAAGACTTTTCAGAGTGCCTGTGGAAGTTTTGTTTATGTGATACGTATTCCTTATGTTGCTGGAGGCTGTATTTTCTAATGAATCTTAAGGAGATAAAGCTGTAAGGCAGAAGGGAGTATTTGGAGGAAGCAGCTTCTTTGTATAAATCCTCTAATCTAGAACACTGCTGAAATACAAAACTCTAATCTTTTTCTCTCCTTCCATTTTTCTTAAGTAAAGGTGTAGAGTTCATTTTGACCTATCCTCTTTCAGCCCTTTTACAGGTATTTCATTTTTTTATTTTACTGCTTACTCTCCACAATGACATCAGGCAGGTGGAAGGGGGAGGAGATGTTAAAGGTCAATGTGGTATAAAACCATGTTGTTTAAATATCTGAAAACATGTGTACTTTTCTGTCAGACCAGCTATTCCTACCATTATAAAGCTTTTTAACTAAAAATACTGTATTGGAGGACTCTACAAAGCAGCTGTAGGCCACTTCTTCTGTTACAAAAAGTAGCAGTGTGGGCACAGCTTAGGAACCACTGGTTTAAATAATGGTTGTGTAAATTCTGGACTAAGTTCTGTCAGAAACTGTCATTTATAGCTGCCTCTGTAACTGAATAAGCAGTAATGAATGTTGTTTGTTTTCCATGTAAATACAGGTATGTTAACTGTTATATGTAGGATTAAGTGCACAGCTTTTATGTCAATTTAATATCTTTTAATTTTTAGGCATTACCCAATTGGTTTGCTGTTTGATCTCCATGCATCAAATACAGCCCTTCCTTGGTGCATCACAGTGCATTTTAAGGTAAAATTGGAATATGCCTTTACTGAAGAACAAGTGAGCATGGGATTACATGAAGTTTGGAAACTAGGAAAAGGTTTCATAATTATTTTACAAATAAGTGAATGGTATGACTTAAAGGAGAGAATGTTTACTCTTCAGGAATCATCTCAAGTTTTCTGTAAATATACAGCTTTTTTACATGAGACCGTATATGTTTTCAAATGACTTTCCTCTGAAAATTATATTATTTTATGAAAATCCAAAATTGTTTTTCAAGGTGTTGCGAGACTTATGTCATGATATGAGGGAAGAACTTTGTATAATGTTTTTAATTCAGTCAGCTTGAGTTGATTTAATATTGAGAAGATTGAGAAGTGCTCATCCTTCTAGGCACATGTGCATGGATGAGATACTGTGGAAATCCTCAAAATCAGGGAAGGCTATTGGGCTTCACATGAGTTCCCTTCAGCGAACTGAGTGCAATGATTTTGGTCTTGTGACAGCTTCGTCACAGGAAAGACATTATTTTAATTACGCATTGTAAAAACCATTAGGTATGGCTTCATAGCACTAGTGCTCTTTGCTCAGAAGAATACTTGTGCAGAGTTAGCTTTGGTGCAGGATTCTTTCACATTCTGAAATGCATTGAGACAGTAATCCCAGGTATGTTTTGAAGTCAAAATCGCAACTAGAAATCATGGTATTTAACTTCGAAAATTTAATTTACTCATTGTTAATGAAACAATACAATAAGAAAACTGATCCAAAGGAAAATGCTGGGTTAATAGGCTTACTTTGTGAGTGAGATTTGAGATCAAGTAAAAAGCATACTGGGAAGCAACTGTACTGAATGTTTTCATTCGAACAGTTCTTCTCTTGAAGGTGTTTTAGAAAGGGTCTTGCTAACAGGAGTATTTGTTATTTTTGGAAGCGTGCAGTGAAATCATAGATTCTTATGACTTTTAGTTCCACATGTTGAAACGATGACTGACTGAATCTGAAGTTGGGAATGTTTTTGAAGCCACTAGAATTGTTACACTTCTGTCTGATAAATTTGGAGAGAGCAGGGATGAAGAAACTTAATAGAGTGTTTTGAAAAAACTGTAGGGCATTTGGTTTCATAAATCATGGTTTTATTGCTATATGCTCTTGAGAGCTATAGGAGATAAATAGTGGCAGTGTGTGGATGTTGCCATCCCAAAATAGAGCTATATTGAGAAATTAATTGCAGCACCACAGTGCTTCTCAATTTCACATAGTAATGTGAACTGACTTTAATGTCCTTATATTGCTGCTTGTCAAAAGATGAGCTAATTTAAATTTGTCTCAAATGTGTGCATTAAAGATCAGCAGAAGTAATTTTCTGGTAAGGCAGTATTATTTTAAAAGCTGATGTAATTTGTTTTTAGAAATATAACAACTTGGATTAAGCACCTGCTTAATCTCTCTTGCTGTTTATAATGTAATCTGAAAGTTTATTAAAATAAACCTCTGTTAAGAATTAAAGTAAAAACATAACTGAAATATATCAAAATATTGAAGACACTCCAACTGTAACATGTGACAAAATAGTTTAAATGGGATTCCTGCCTAAATTATTCCTTTTATTTGCATGTATTTATTCTTCGAAGAGCCATAATTTTTATTTGGCATAATTGAACAGTATTAGATTTTTCTGGAGTTTAATTTTTGCTGTCATTGCTTTCTCCTTTCATTTACCAAAGCCTACAGTCAACAATAGGTATCTTAAACATCTGTAAATGTTTTTACGTTTTTTCTCCCCTCAGTTTTCTTTTTTCATGTTTTTAACTTTAAACGAAGTTTATTTCTGTTCAGCAGGAGTTTGAAGGTTGACAGATATTTGTAATTGTCCTCCTGTGTTGTGTGTGCATAACATGCTTATTGTTTGCATTGAGTAAAGTTTATTAATTTGTACTTCTGGTAGGCAATAAAATAACTTGCATTTATACATCTGGTAAAGTTGAAATACACTTGCCTTCAATAGTCATAGAAGGACGAGCTTGAACAGGGTAATAAAGTCTGAGAATCATGAGAAGTTGTAGTCTGGGAAGTTGTTTTTGTTACCCAGGTGTGGCTTTATGGGGAGGAGGGGAACTCTATCCCTTCCTGTTAAGCTCATCTCATGCTACTCTGTAGCGTGCTTAGCACTATTCATGTTCTTAGGGTGGTGACCAACTCTCCAGATTTTAGGCAGTAGATGGAGGTGGTGAACTGCTCTGGAAATAGTAGCAGGAGAGGGAATTGTGCCGGGGAAAAGCTAGTGTTCTCTCTTTGCTGAAGTCTGTACCTACTGGTGCCTCCCTCTCTAGTCATGACCTGATGTAGAGCAGAGAGACTGCATCTGGTGTTGTATAACAGTAGTGGGTGTCTTGGTTTTCTTAGCTCAAAATTGGGTCAGGTGGAGTGAAAAGGATGTAAAATTCCATGTAGCGTATGGATAAATCATGGAACTGCTAGGAGACATTGTGGAAACCAAAAGGATAAATAAGAGAGTTTTAAAATGTATCTTTTTTGAAGAAAAAAAAAAAAAAAAGCAGTGATAGTAAGTAAACACAAATACATGGATGCTCCCCCTGTTACTGGATATATTTGTTATGATCTTTAATGCCATGTTATTGTTATTTTCTGCAAAATTGGCCTAATGCAACTAAACTGTCACAGTATAAAAAGATGTTGTGTGAACTAGAACAAATTGATAAATATGCGTGGAATGCAGTTATGAAACCAGGCTATTAAAATTGCCCATGATGTTTTTGCTAGTTTTATGTGAGATGATGTTTGGTGCTTCTGTCTGTACGGATGATGCCTCCTTTAAGACCAAGTTTATGCTGCAAATGGCTACCAATATGTAGAACAAAAGCATTATTGTGCTTTCTGAGAAAATCAGAGTCAGCCCTTAACTCTTCTTTCAAAGATACAGAACAAAGAGAGAATAAGACATCACCAATAAGACTACGTGAGGGAACCTGTTAAAACTTTCTGCAAATCTTGTAGTTCTATAGCCAGGGGGGGCTACAAGCTCGTTCACATTCTTTATTCAGGAAATGTAATAGTTATTTAAATTGCAAATTTCATCACTATTTCATCCAGTAGAAAGAAAGCAAGTAGAATTGTAAAAAAAAACCAAAAAAAACCCCCAAGATACAAACATACATGTTTTATGTGTAAGTATAAAACTTATTCTTTTCCCTAGTTTATAAATCAGTGGGGAAACCCTGTTTTCTGTTGAAAGTCTCAAGTAGCTGAAAATGGTTTGTATGCATCTTATAGATGCAGCAATGTTGTTTTCTAAGTCATCACTTTCATGTTTAGGTTTTTCAGCTTCTACTTACAGTGTTGTATGGAACGTGTCAGTGTTTTTCTTCTGAAGAAAAGGGTTGACAGCATGGAGATTGTAGGAGTGTTTTCCAGTCTTCCACAGTGTTAACCCTTAGAAGCCGGGCTACATTTGTTTCACCAGCTTAGCTGGCTTTAACCAGTTTTACATATCTCCTTGCCATTCAGCAGGCCACATTGTGTTCTCTGGAACACATCCCCAGGGAATGACATTCCCTGTAATTTGAAAATGATTGGAAGAAGGTCAGCAGGGAGATGCTTACCTGTAGAATGTCTGAAAAAGTCTTTGCAGTTCAGTTTATTTTAACATATGTGTAATAAAACTGTTTTTTTCATAAACTTAGCCAAAACTTTGGCTTTTAACTGTGAAAGTCAGTTTCTAGGTTCCTGTATTACTTGGCATTAGGTATATTCCACTGCTTCAGCTTTTTTTGAGGAATGCCAGTGTCTCACTTTGAATTCTTACATGTTAATAACTTTTTTGATCTTGAGATATTTTATTTCTGACTGTTCTTTTCTTCTGGATTGGTTACCAGACTGCTTTTTTCAATTTGAGGGAGTAAGTTAAATTTCTAAAAGTATTTTACAGGCCGATACAGGTGTCAGTTGGTGAGTAACAATCCCAGTAATGCGTTCCGTTCATCTTGGTCCCAATTATGCTGAGACAGTTAACTCTGTAGGAAAGAAAGGGATCAGGGTCTGCCCTAAGAGAACTTTCCATTTTGTTCTGTTGTCATTAATGCCTTTATACTTGGCCATCCTCATATAAGAGATAAGTTTTATCTCCATCCTTAGATTTCCAGTCAGCTCTACATACATCACTCCTAAGTAAAAATAGTGTTCCCTTTGAGTTCAACACCAAACTGTGTATGCTTCAGTGGAAAACATATTAGCAGTCTTCTGTTCCCTTTTTACTTCTGTTTTTGGAAGATACTTATCCTTTTGATGCAGTTTCCAGAGTCTTGATTCACTGTCATAAGGAGGAATCATGATATGAAATTCCATTATTTCATTTCCAACGCTTTCTGATAACCTAATGAGGAGGGAACTATTACTCTTGTCCTCAGAATTTCCTTCTGGTAAGGCAATTCCCAGCTCACCTTCATATTGCCGACTATTAGGGGTTCTTGGATATTTTGAGTTCCCATAGTTTGAAGCAATCTTCACTATTTTTCCTGGTTTTATGTGGAAGAGGGAAGGTATTATTTTTTTTTCCCAGCATTATGTTGCTACTTCTGTGGCATATTAACTACATTATAAAAGCCTTTGAAAAATATTCTGTTACACGTACTTGTATTTCCAAAATGGTTTTGACAATCCCTCACAAATGCTTGTTTTAAATAGCCAGTTTGTAATGGGTTAAGAGGAAAGGTCCTTTTGTGGAATAACAGGTCAGAATTAAAGTATAGAAATACAAGTCAAGCCTTTTTTATGAAGGGGAGTATTAATGGTGCCACTATGGTTTGGCTCTGGGTTCAACATAGTCAGAAGCAACTGTGAAAAGATGGATAAGGAGGGGATAAAATGTGCTGGGTTTTTAAACCTTTGAAAATGAAAGACAATTAATTTGTGATACTGAATGCTTGTGTTATTATAAAATGGCAAGTGATATTAAGTGTTGATAAAAGAAAAATTAGCAGAATAACCCTAACTGTATACCTGTACAATGCTGAACTTCTGATTAGTTAACTTCCAAAAAAATCTTTATTTGTACCTGTGTGAGATTTGTTCCTCTAATTCCTTAATAAATGAATTAGGAAATGTAGTTGTCATTTGCTGAGGGGATAAAAGTTATTTAACTAAGGAGTATGAACTGTCCATCTGCAATGCGGAGTGCAGTGTGTCAACTCTAACCAAATAAAATGAGTATAGAATCAAGTCCTGCAGGCTAGCAGTGGGCATGTGTATTGGGTAAAGTTGGAGTTGATAGGCATTTTCAGTATCTGGAAAAGGAAAAATGTATCTAAGTGGTATATATGCTGTAGTTCATGTATGTGGATGATGATACTTGGAGGAAATTTTTTTTGAAGGCCTGAATAGACATGGGTGTTAAACTGCCATTGAGAGTCAGTAGGAACTGGGTGCTTGTCACTTACTTCTGCCCCTTTGCTCCTGTTCATTGCCAGAGAATTGAAAAGCTGCTTGAAAAACGTGTTGAAATGCTTAATTTCCTGAATTTTGGATATAAGGGCTTAAATACATCCACTGATGTATTTATCCCATTGAAGTTGGGTGATTAAGAGTAATTTCTGATTTCACTGAAAGTTTTCAGCTTTCATTTTTCCTGAAAATATTTTCACTGTAAAACTTCTCTTGTCAGCACAGTGAAGGAATGGATGTTACCTTCTTCTATAAGTAGAAGATTGTGCTTCTTCTGCAGAAAAATAAACTTTATTAAAATTGTAATTTATTCTTTATCTTCTAAGATGTGGTTGATGCATTTAATTCTCTTGATCTATCTCTTCTCTTTGTAGAATTTTCCAGAAAAGGATCTTCTACATTGCCATTCTAAGGATGTGATTGAAGCTCATTTTATGGCTTGTATAAAAGAAGCAGATGCTTTAAAGCACAAAAGTCAAGTCATCAATGAGATGCAAAAAAAGGATCATAAACAACTGTGGATGGGATTACAGAATGGTAAATACAATCCATCAAATATTAATTATATTTTGGACTAGCTTGCTAATATATTTTTTTTTTTCAGTTTTTAATCATTTAGGATGTAGTATGTAATTGTTCTCTAGAATTTTAGTCTAACGTCACAAAAAAAGATCCTTTTTTTTAAGTTGCCATTTATGTGATAATTGAAATGTGGCATGAGTTATTCAAGGAAGCAAATTGGGTCAGAACTCTGCCGGTTTTGGTTTGTTAGAATAACAAAATAAAATAGATCAATATTGACTAGTTTACATTTGTGCAACTGACTGTCTCTGTTTGGGACATGTATAATTTAGTATTAACTATCTTGGATGTTAATGTAAAAAAGGTCTTCCCTAGTTTTTGCTTAAGGTTTGCCATTGATAAACAATATAGGTAAACTTTAAAAAAAGTTGCAGAGTTGATTAATAATTTTACTTTTCCCTCTGCCACATTCAGTTTTATTGCTCATATTACTGTGTTTTTCACCAAGACTTCTGCATAGATAAGTATTGACTTGAATAAGTCAGCAGAATAATTCAGAACAGGATGTTCTAAGATAATTAGTGTTCTTACTTTGTACAGATGGCATGAATCTATATTGCAATGCAAAACCTAACTTCTTTTGGTTTTAGTGTCACCTCTTTCTTATCATGGTTCTTAGAGGCCTGTAAGTTAAGTTTTGTGAGTATTTCAGAAACTTCTACCTGGAATAGGTGGTAATGCTGCTTTGAATGCATTTTCTTCATCTCCTGAAGCTGTCCTTATATTGTTACTGGTACATTTATTTTATGGAAGCTGTAAACATGAAGATGTTTAGTATTTTGTATCTCAACATAGAATAAACAGTTAAAATTTCCATCTTCCTATGTATTTATAAGGTAAATTAAACAGGAGAAGCTTTGCATGCAAGAAGACTAGAAGACTTGCGGCATGTTTGCTTTAGACAGTGAGGTTCCAAGTTAATCTGCATTTAATGTGTGAGGCTGTTCTAATTTTTTATTGTTTAGTGGTATTGCCTTTTATATTAAAGGTATTTCTGTAATAATGTTGAAGGTTGAGTGCTTATTAGAAACTCTGGTTTCTACTTTTTATTTAATTGGGGGAGAGTTAGAAATTGAGGTAATATCTTAATTTACCATTTGAATGGTAAGATATTGAGGGATGCAGTACATACCTGCAAAACTTATCATGTAAGAAATTGCACTTTATCTGATTCAGTTCAAAGTAGTTCTTGAGAGACTCTTTAGTATAGACTTTAGTTAGCAAACTGTCTGAAAATATATCTACTTTTTGTGAATTAGCAGTAAACAAAGAGTTCTGGTCTACTGGAAGCCAGAATTGGTATAAAGCCAGATGTTTCCCTAAAGCTTACATTGTTGCAACTCAATTTAAACTGCAGTTTTAATAATTCTGTAAAAAAGAAGTGTTCTGCTGTAATAGTGTTTTTCTTGCAAGCAATTTAGTTTCAGAGAAGCCAAATGCTGTGCCAGTATAATTTTGTTTTCTATTTCAAGAATTATTAGCTTTATTGAAGAAAGAAATCCTGACGCCTAGTCTCAGTGCTCAAGTGTTCCCAGCAATGCACTTTATGTACTCTTTTTATTAATGTTTTTTTTAAATTAAAACTAAAAGACCTCTACCAGGAGTTATGAATATAATGAGTTATAATGTGAGTATGATAATGGCAAAAGAGTTGACTAAACAATAGAATGGTATGACTTAAGGTTATTTTCTTAGCCAGAAGTTACAGAACCTCGATACCCTCGACGTGTAAAGTAAGAGAACATATTTGCAGTGTGTTCTCTCTGTGCTCGTCTTAGGCTCTACCTCTTAGTTGATCTTTTGTCTAAGAGTATCTTCAGTTGAAGGGAAAATAGATTTTTTTACTGTTTTGCTTTATAATTTTAAGAACAGAGGTTGCCTAGCAAGGTTGATTTCAAGAAGGTTTCACTCTACTTAATGAGAAATCACACCTGTGGAATCTGACACCTAAATGAGAAGTTTAAAAAATCTTTTGAATACTTTCAAATGCTAATTTTAATTTCTCAGCTTTTCATAAGAGAGAAACAAGAAAAGCTTGTGAAACCAAGAAAACTCTTTTTGAGCATGTTCTATCTTTCAGTATGTTTTTATAGGCTTTCGTTTGAGATGTAATAATTTTAAACCTCTTTGTGAAACAGAATGAATGACCACAAAAAAGAAAAGAAAGTAGCATTTGTGATAACTGCCTCGTAAGTAATGATGTATCTGCAGCCTTTTTCTTCTGTGAAACTTCAAAAAATTTTCTTCAGTTTTTAAATGTAGGAAGTGCTATATATTTAACAAGTGATAGCAATACTTAAAGGGTCTAAATTAAAATCATGTTTTTGAAAATATACTTATCCAGGTTTGCTTGTTTGGAGCAATGTAACTACCAATTAGAAGTGTAATTTGGTATAAATGTTTCTGCTAGGAAGTCCCTCAACAGGTAGCATGAGAAACTTCTCAGTTTTAAGGGAAGAGCTGTAATAGTGGATTTGTGGTAAAGTCTTGTGCTGGTAGCAGCTGGTAGGTATTCATAACAACCTTTACGTGTCTCATCCTACTGTTTCTCGTTTTGTGTTAATCTGCTACCAAAGCGTGAAGGTAAACATACTTTTCTGTCTATTGTTTGTTCTGTGGTTTTGCTTGTTCTACAGACTTCAGGTAGCCAATTTTTGTCCGTAAATCAGACAATTTCTTAACTAAAACACTTCTTTTGGCATGGGTTAATCTGTGTTGCCTTAATTTTGAGCAACATTGTGGATTTCTGCCTGTGGTAGAGAAGCAATAAAGGCAGTCTGCATAGCTGTTCTGACCTCTGTTCCTTTGTAAGAATTGTTAAAATTCTTTCATCAGAATTGAGGGAAAATGTTACTGCTGTTCTTGCTTTAATAGTGTTATGATGGCCATTTTTGTCATGGATGAAGAGGATTTTCAAGTGGGTGGGTTTTTTCTTCTTGACATTTGTGTGCAAAAATAAAAGCTTTCAGCTTTGAAACATTAAGACTGTGGGCCTACTGGTGACTCGGGATCAAATGAAATCTCAAGTGGTTTTAGGAGAGAGCTGTATTTTTTGCATGGTTCTAAGAATTAATATCTATAACTTCAGTATATAATGGATAAAGGAGGGAGTTTAGATTCAACACAGCTGCTTTTCATCAGTTGTGGAGAGATATAAGCAACCATACCCTGACATTTTCAAAGGCATCAGTTAAAATGAGTGAAGACTAGTCTTGGTATTTCTCATAGATGAGTGGGGGGAAATAAGCAGTAAAAACTCATGGCCATTTTTTAAGGCTTCTTTATGTATTGTAAAATATAATGAAGGCATTACTTTACAGAAAATGTTATGAAAAAAGAATGTTTATTCATACCATCAGGCTTACCAAGAGTTAAGTGGCCATATTGAAGTGTTCTTATTAAAAGACAAAAATCCTGCACTCAGAATGTGCAATATTTTATCTTTTAATGCATGTGATTTCTTTCTTGTCCTACTGGCAGAATCAGGCATGTGTTTTCTTGCATTTCTTTCTAAGTCATACCTAAATCAGTCAAGGGCTTTTGAAGGGCAGTTGTTGTGGTTTTTCTTGGTTATCACATTCCTGTTTAGAAATGTTTGAACTGCCAAAAAGAAAGTGTCATATGTTGTCAGCATCATTCTTGTGTTGTGTACACATGGTCCACTCAGATTTGATTATGTGTGTTTCTGCAGTTCTCTTTGCAGAGAATTGGTGGGAGCAATGCTGTTTTTTGCCTCAACCTGAGATGATGAGCTGAACAAATCTGTAATCTCAACTGTTATTTGAAACTTAAAGTAGACAATATATACTTAGAAAATCTCTAGGAATTTAACAGGAGAATAAATGAATGAACTTAAATCAGAAGGTCATCTTTTTTCTTTTTCCCTGTACCACTATCAAACTGGTAATATCTTTCAACAGTCTATCCAGATTTGTTTAATTGTGAAGAAAGATTAAACAATTCTTTTGAGCTTTAACGATGGCTGTATTGGTTAAAAGAGGATGAAAATGTAAAAAGCCATTACCTTCCTAGGCTGATGGTTAAAAATTTCTGGAAATGCATCAAGTTTTCTTATAATTAGAATCACTACTTGCTTATCCTGGAGTTAAGGTAGCATGGCATATTCCAGACATTGGGTTTGCTGATATTATGGAACCCAGTGGGTTTAGTGTGGTCAGATTCAAATTGCTCTGCATGAAGTCATCCCAGTGCTATTTTAGACCTGCAAAATGAATCAGATGCATCAGAGCAGGCCTTCTCAGGGATTTTTTTTTTTTTTGTGTGCTGGTGGCGGTTTTTGTTTGGGGTTCGATTTTTTGTGGGGTTTTTTCTGGTAATGGGTTGTGACCTAGACTTAAGTGTTCTGCAGAGTTTAATGGCTTGTTACCCTTCCTGCACAAATGACTAAACTGATGTTCCACCTGTGTGGGTGCAGTATCATGATTCTAAACTGTCATCCCCCAAAACTGGCTTTTGCTTTGTTACTCTTCTATACTGGCCTGGTGCCACTTGATAGCTGCCCTTTGTCGCAGTACTAAGGTGGGGAATTGGTGGCAGCCTGAATTCACTTCTTGGCTTTCTCTGCTCCACACTCAAACGAGGGGTCAGAGCAGAACTGCTGTGTTTGTGGGGCCAATGAGAATTGGCAGAAGTAAATGATCTCTTAAAACAGACTGTACTTTGAAAATTAGCTTTCTTTAGTTGTTGAGGCAGTTTTGCTTTGCAATTTGAAATGTTTTTAAGTTACTTTCTGGCAGTAAACTCCTGAATTTGATGGATGTGTTAATATAATGGTTCCTTAACTTTTAAGGAAAGCTGTATTTTGGAAAAAGCATAGCACAGGGAAAGCAAAGTAGATTAACCTAATTTGCTTTCCTTGTGCTGTGTTTTTCATGGATAGATGCTGCTCTGTTTTCATGTATGTAAATGGAGCATAACCATAGGCAAAGAAAGTATTAAAATATCCAGGCTATCTAGATTTGGGATGGGCAACTGGAGGGTGGGTAGACTTTTCAGGAGTCCTTTTCCCATTGCCTTAAATGGGGAGTCTGTAACAAGCCCTGCTGATCGATTCCTACACAGCCTATGGGTTATTTGTTTAAAAAATGTATTGCACATTTTTTAGCAGTCATCAGAGCTTTCCTTTTAGTTTAAGTGATAATACCTACTGGGATCACCTGCTTTTAGGCTACACAGAAATCTTAAATTTGGTAGGGTGTATGCACTTTGTAATTTGAATGCAGGAAAGAAAGTAGTTCATCTTGATTGTTTTCTTACCCTGAACCTTCTCCGCATAAATTGATGACCTAGAAATAAAGGGAGGTGGTGTTGAGGAAATGGTGTACTTAAAGTGAAACTTCTGTTTCATCAGTACATTTAATAAGTGAAAAGAATGTTGGTAAGTGTGGCTCCCTTAAAACAGGGGGAGAGGCCTCTTTGGATCTGATAGTTAACCTGAAGAGTGAAATGCTGCTTTGTCATAGTTTTTAAAATGTCCTGTTAACCTGCGAAACCTAAGCAATACACTTTTATTTCTTTATCTTCAGAATGCTACTTTGCTATAAAAAATAATGGATAAATCGCAGCGTAAAAGTAAATGTGTTAAATACACTCATCTGAAACCTGACTGTATAATATTAGGGGAGGGATCCCCCTTTTTTTCTTGTTGCGTCCATAGCTCCATTTGTAGCGTGGCTTATGAATTAGGTTTCTAAACTAGAATTTACAACTAACTACATAAGGAAGTTTGTCCTAATTATTCTTTGCTTGTAAATACTGCTGTTAAAAATTTGCTGTAGTGCATATAGGCAACCAGAGTTGAATTGATATAATTCATATACACTATAATAGGACAAAAAAGGAGTGACAGAGCTAGGTAGCCAACCTGGAGGCCCATACCACTGTACTTGGCTATTATTAGTACTTGAGCTAGTTAGCGTGATGTTTATTCTTGCAGTGATTCTATGTCTTACTTAGCCTGTTCAGGCTAAATAAAGCCTACTTATGTTTTACTTTCAAATTTTATAATTTCTACTGCTTTCTTGTGGTATTATATAGCAACATGCCAACTGATTGTGAATTTGGAAGGTCAGATTAACAAGCACCTCATGCAGTGGAGATATTTCAGGTAAAAACTTGTGTAATTACAGGGCAGAATTATGACTACTTTAGATATGTGCATTCACATTGAACATTGTTACTTTGTGACTTGAAGAATACTTCCACGTATTTCTGTAGCTAGCTTCTGTCACATTAAGTCAAAACAGTTCTGAGGTCCCATCTCTATATCTGGTAGTTACTCATGCCTGAAAATAGTCTGAAAAGACTAGTAAACTTGTGTGCCCTCTTCAGATATAGATTTATATCATGCACCATGATCTGTCAAAATACCCAAGTAACCTAAGCATTTAATAACAAGAATAATTTAACTGTGACTGGTACAATGTGTAAAATAGGAAAAAAAAAAGTTTCAGTGATGCCATACCAGTATTTCAAACTGTGTTCTCAAAAAGGCTGGCACTGAACTGCAGTAGTCACTAAGAGTCAAATATGTATCGGAGTCTTCCTTAAGTCCTTGATAACTGAAATTATCACTGGTCTTATTGTACAATAATAAGAATGAGTTTAAAAGCCTAAAGCCATTTAGAGACAAGTCTTTAAATAGATGAGAAATGAGAGCAACCAACTGTAAGTACTGGTTTTGAAAAGCTCAGTACAGTTAGTTTTAAAGTGTTTAAAATATTTATCTTTCATCAACAAAGCCACTTCATTCTTGAGGCGTACCACACAAAATTTAACTTTTTATAAAATTGGTTGAACTAGCTCACCAGTCAGCAGAACTAAGTATGCCTGTACAGTCTTAATCGTCTTGGAAACAATGTAGAAGTAGCATTGATACTAAATTTTGGGGAGACTGCTTTTTGGCTGTAGCAGTTAAGTGCAGTTTTGTTGGAGCAGGAGTCAGTAGAAAATATACTTGCTTTAAGGTTAAGAAAGTAAACCTTGTATCCTTGACTGTAGCCCTCTGTACAGTACTGTTTATTTGATTATGCATACATGATGGTTTAAACATATCTATGGATGTAGGGGATTTATGACTAAAAGAAAAAGTTGGTGGGAGTGGCTCATAGACCGGAGGGCAGATCTGCCATTCAGAGGGACTGTGATGATCTGGAGCAGCAGCAAGCAGGAGCCTCCTGGAGCTCACAGGCACAAGTGCATCGTCCTTCATCAGGGACAGGAAAAACGCTGTGCATTGGGGCAGGCTAGGGACTGGCTGGGAAGCAGCTTTGTGTAAGTGGGTAATGGTGAACAACAAGCTGAATTAAGTCTGTCATGTGGTGTTGCAGAAATAAAGATTAACCGTGGAGCTGCTTTAGCCCTTGTAACCCCCAGAATATAGCCAGATGGTGAGTAATTCCTCTCAACTCAGCACTTGTAAAGCTGTAGTGGGAATGCTGTGTCATCTTTGGCGCCTCAGGACAAAAAAAATGTGGGCACACAGGAAAGAATCCAGCAGAGTACTGCTAGGATGATTAGGGACTGGAAAATATGCTACATTAGAAGAGAGTGGGGGAACTGCCTTGTTTAGCCTGAAGATGGATCCAGCAGCTGCTTTCCAACACCTAGAAGGAAGAATTGTAGAGCAGATGAAGTCAAGTTCCTCTCAGGCATACCTCTATTGGCACAGGAGTTGGGCTGTTACAAAAGAGAACAGATACAAGTTGCGGCAGGAGTAAGTCTGATGGGGTATTAGGGCAGGGGGAGTGAAAGTGGTTGAGTGGAAACCTGTGGAGGTGGTCAAACCTTGACTGAGCAAGGCATTAAGCAAACTCATTTAACTTTGTGTAGATAGCTATTCCTGGGGCAGATGCTTTTATTCCAAAGCTTGCCCTCCAAACTCACTTCCAATCTGAAGTTTTTCTATAGTTCTGTTAAATCAGTTGGAGAGTCTTTGGTGTCTTAGTGCTGTGGTTGGTTCTGCCCAAGTGTTTCTGGCTGTGCATAATTTCTCTGGTTCATATGGGTATTAGACAGTGATGAACCGCTGAGAATAGACAAAAATTTTGGGTTTTTTAAATGTGGGGATTGGACACATTTTCAGGAAGGCTGCAAATTGATATTGCCTGCATAGAGCTAGGATAAAACTCAATTCCAAGCATTTCTTTTTTCTAATTCACACAACTAGATGGCTTAAAGAAGAAACCGTAAGTAGTGTAGACAAAAAATTTGTGTATAAATGGTACCCTGAGGGCCACACCTATGTTTTTACTTTTTTATTTTCTAAGAAGCTATTGGAAGATAAAAGCCATGAATTACCATTTCCTTTTGAATTTAAACAATCTTTCCTTCATTTTTGCATTAATTCTTTCTGTAATTTAAAACCACTACACAGATTTCTTGAAATGTATCCAATTCTGAAGTCTGTACTCTTGTAGTACTTGCATCAGATATCTCTGTTGATAAGTTCAGAGATCTGAACTGGGTCTTCTTAGTTCTTTTGCCCACTGTTGTACAGTGGGAACTCCATTTTAACTGTCCATACACTGTGACTAATGTATCTTATTGCAAGTTACTGGTAGGTAGAATTTCTCATTCTATGATAACTGGCCATGTTGTTTCTGCAGACTGATTTAAAGCTATGCTGCATTGAAATGCATATGTTGATTGCAAACACTTGAGCAGTGCACTTGCCCTCTTGGTGATCCATCATGGTTACCATTTTTACAGTCAGGTAGGTGGAAGAGGCGCCCTCAACATCAAGATCCATGCCAAATTTCAAGTTGTTTGAAGTGTGACAGCTCTTGAGTTTCAGAGAAGATGATGCTATCATCACAGATAAGATGCTAGCACAAATGAAACTAGTTTTTCTTATTGCCAGAAGAACATTGCCCCACAGGCCTCGGGTCTGCATTGAAAATTTCAGCCTGGACTAATCCTTAGTTAAAACTCCATAATATTAAAAGGTTCAGCAGTTACTGTTAACAACAAGCTATGACTGGAGTTACTAACAACTTTTTAATGTAACCGTTATAAATTTGGATTAACTTCAGTGATTGCTAAAGGATCTCCAGTCTTGCATAATGGAGGAAATTACAGTTCTCCAAGTGTTTCCCTATAACAACCTTTTCAAAAAAGGACACATTAAAAGCCTAAGCAGTTTCAGGGACATTAAATGCATAATGTGGCACTCTCTATTTTTTAATTTGTGTTTGAGGTTTAATTTGTAGCTTAATTTTTATACGGAGATTATTGTGATGGTTGACATGAAGTCCTTGTGATTTTGCCAACTCTTTAAATTTCTGTATATGTAAATATGTATTTTCAAAGCTTTCTTTAGACAGCTTTAGATTCTGTGTATCTCTGCAGTATTGAAGGCCAACAATGTTTGGTGTCTGAGCATGTGGTTACTGCATTTCTAATCACAGAATCATAGAATAACCAGGTTGGAAGAGACCCACCAGATCATTGGAGTCCAACCGTTCCTATTGAACACTAAACCGTGCCCCTCAGCACCTCATCCACCTGTGCCTTAAACACCTCCAGGGAAGGTGAATCAACCACTTCCCTGGGTAGCCTGTTCCAGTGCCCAATGAATGCTTATATTTATAATGATTTAGCTGATAGATTTTTCAACTGGATGGCTGCTCCATTATTTGGTCATTAACTTTCTGATCTTTGACATAAAATACAGGGGGCAAAGTTATATTTCTTTTTAGGTAAAGCTACATAGCAAACATCCTCTCTTGTTTAAGTAATATGAATAGTGGAGTCATCTGAAACTTTTATACTGTCACTAATCTTGCTTCTGTTGTAATCTTATTGCCATTAATTTAAATATTGTTATTCAGATATGAACATCTGCCTTTCGTAAGTACTTGTTTTTGCTAATACAGAACATCTTTAACACATTGGTTAAGCAGTTTCTGAAAAACAGATGGATTGTGGAAAACAAAAGTAATCAGATTTGACTATTGTAGGAATTCAGATACCATGTAGACTACGTGAGCTTTTCATGAGGGAGGGAGATGAGTGTATAATGTGCTTTTGCTGATAGGTACAGAACAATTCTTTGTTTACGGGCTTGATGAAAACTCAGTTTTGTTTTGATTGTCAAACTTCCGGCCAGCACCTTCTGTCTTTAAGTCCTGTCTAGCCAAAGCACTAAGTAGTTCTTATAGCTCGTCATAGCATTAATAGCTTCCTTAAGTCTGTTTTGCATAAACAGGAGGTACTGACACACATAAATGAGTGATGAATTCTTTTGCTTATTTTTTCAAGGGGATTGGAAAGGGTGTGTTGGATGATGTTGGGTCTTTCTGTTTGTTTTAAGCTTTGAATCTTAAGGGTTCTGTGAAAGTAGTTGGTTTGGATTTTGTATTTTGGAACTTTAGGATTCTGTCATTCAGCCAGTGCTCCTGATGCTAATACAAGCCCTTTCCGGGTCATATGTATGAATATACAAACTGGATACCCTTTTCCTGCTGCTTACTTTAAAAATGTGTGATAGTTTTCTTACACCATACTCTGTTTCCTATAGTAAAATTATTGTATCCGTGGAAAGACATTTGGAGGACAGCAGTCTGAGATTATGAGGATGAATTAGCTTAGATGTCTTCAGACAGTGCTATACAGACAGTCGAGATGTGTCTTAAAATGACTGACTTCATTATGTCTAGTTAATTTTCTAGTCAGTTTTTTTTCCCCTGGAGTATCAAGTGAATTGACAGACTATACTTGATTGCAAAATGCAGCAAGTTCATTGTTCAATGTCACAGGTTTATTACTGTTATGTTTAGAAACTACAGAAACTATCAGGAATTTAAATATCTTGATTAAACAATTGATTGTCTTAAGCATTGTCTGAGCATTCAGAGAATAACCTGAGATTTTTACATTTGTAAAATAATTGCCTTAAATAAGGATTCCTGCATGATTTCTGGAAAGTGAGGAAGCTGGCTTTAAGAACTGTACATTACCACGGTAACTCTTCTGTTCTTCAAAGATTCCCTTGTTTGCCATATATGCTACAAGGGATAATATGTTTACACTGTAAGTCTGCTTGTTCAGAGTTTCTTGTTTTTCTGATCCATAAGATGTGTTGCTCCACCATATTGAACTTTGAAAACAGTAAGCTGTTTATATAACTTTGTTAGTTATTGTAATGTGAGCATTAAACAAATAAATGAAACAAATATTTGTTTTATTTTTGTCCAGGTAGGATGTTTCCAAATATGTAGATTCCTTATTTGAGAGTCTGCTGAAGCTCATTAGCTTAAGTAGGCCTTGATTGTTTTGCTTTGTGTTTCACTATAATAGTTTTATCAACTGAGTTTATAGTGAGATGTGGTAATTGAGTATAAATTGATTAATGCCTCCTGTAGGAGCCCTGTCTATGCAATATGTAGTGAAAGCTGTAAGCCATTCTCAGCACTGTTTCCAAGGATGAGGGAACTATGCTAGGTCTTCACCTTCCCACTGACAGAATTCATCAGAAGAATGCAGTCATTTTTTGTGTTGGGCTTGGAATCATAGAATAGTTAGGGTTGGAAGGGACCTTAAAGTTCATTTAGTACCTACCTCCTATGGTAGGCAGAAACACCTCTCACTAGATCAGGCTGCCCAAGGCCCCATCTAACCTGGCCTTGAACAACTCCAGGGATGGGGCATCCACAACTTCCTTGAGCAACCTGTGCCAGTGCCTCATCACTCTCATAGTGAAGAAATTCTTCCTTATTAGTCTAAATATGCCCCTCTCCAGTTTATATCCATTGCCCCTAGTCCTCTCACTACAAGCCTTTGAAAACAGACCCTCCCCAGCTTTACTTGTAGCCCCCTTTAGGTACTGGAAGGTTGCTGTAAGATCTCCTGGGAGCCTTCTCTTCTCCAGGAAAACAAGCCCAAATCTCTCAGCTGTCATTGTATGGGAGGTGCTCCAGCTCTCTGATCATCTTTGTAGGCCTCCTCTGGACTTGTTCCAACAACCCCATATCCTTCTTATGTTGGGGATTCCAGAACTGGACACGATACTCCAGGTGGGGTCTCCCAAGAGAGGAATAGAGGGGTGGAATTGCTTCCCTCGACCTGCTGGCCACACTTCTTTTGATGCAGCCCAGGATATGGTTGGCCTTCAGCTGGCCTTCTGGTCTGCAAGCACACATTGCTGGCTTTTGTCAAGAAGCACTTGCTGCTAATCAGGAAACAAGGGTATGGAAGTACTTTCCAAGATAAGTATCAGGAAATACTCCTACAAGATACCTGGCGTGAATTTGTTTATGATTTCTTGAAATTCCTGCATTGTGACATATTTGGTGTGGAAAAACTGGCTAGTTTTAAACCTTGCAACGTGTATTGCCTATGTCCTTTAGCGCACTGACAGGCAGCTGTGTTGTATGCTGGAGTGAAGCTAATCTCAGACTTAATTGCAGTTGTTTTAATTGTTATGAGCAGTTTTGGAAGTGGGAAGAACCTTTTTACAGTTAATAGATTTCTGAACATTACCTGTCTTCAGGGTTCTGAATTCTCTAATGGTTATGTGGCCAGGCTTCTTGAGAGTTGGCTGAACATTTGTGCCAAGGAGAGATAATCTGACCACGTGTTACTGTTGAAGAAACTGCATTTGATGTCTTCAAGAATTAGGGTGTGTAAGGAAATGTATCCCTTGCTGTTCCCCTTCTAAAGCTGCCTTCTCCAGTAAGGCTAGTGGCAGTTTTATTCATCTTAGCTTTTCATGTTCTCTTCTGTCACTTTTGGTATTGGTTGTTTGCTTGATTTGAATAATTGATTTGCATTTATAGAAGGCTTTACTGTTCTAGACCTATGCTGTCCTTAATACATTTTAAGTGCAATAAACTATTCAGTTCTTGTAATGTCTGAACAGGATGAAATGGGCTGCCTCAGGCTACTTCACTAAACCTAGTTATGTGGATAATATTAACAAAAATGTGTTTCAAACAAACTTCTGTTTTCAGGTGATGTCATGAAACTGGCAGTATGTTTTTCTGATTTATATAATACATTGCTGCAGAGTTCTTTTAAAAGACTTGCATATCCAAATATAAACTCCTCAAGAAGTTTTTCTTCTTCTTTAGTTTGTCTGTACTTCACACCTGTTATTTGTCTGTAGTGAGGAACAATTAGGTGATTTTAACAAACTGTGAGACAGTGTGGACCAGTAGCAGCAGAGATGGAGGAATGAGCAGTGTTAATTGAGGTAATGAAATCCATAATTTATGGCCCAGTATCTCCCTAGCAGTGGGAGATACGATATAAATTCATTTTGCTTTCTCTTTCAGTTCAGTAAGTTGCCATATCACTGTTTTCATAGGAGAATGCAGATGGACTTGCCTTTGGCTTCAGGCTAAACAGTGAAGGGAAAAGTGGGAAAAAATAAATTCATACGGGTTAAACTTCTGTGAGAAATGCTTGCATGTTGTTCCAATCATGTCTCATTTACTTTTTAGATGAAAAAGGTATGTTATTAACAAAATCCAATTTTACCTTCACAGATAAATTTGAGCAGTTTTGGGCAATAAATCGAAAACTCATGGAGTATCCCTCAGAAGAGAATGGATTTCGATACATCCCATTTAGAATTTATCAGGTAAAAGACAGTGAAGTAAAACCACTTTTACCTAACTCTTCCACTGTGGTGTTGTATACCATAATCTGTTTTCAGAGTTATACATTCCCTTTTCTAGCAACATGGTAAAACTTCCTTTGCTTTTCTTTGCTGGACCCCTGAGTTGTATCAATTAGCAAAGACTAAATAGAGTGTATTTGTCCTAATAGGTCATTATCATTCATTGTCATAAGTGTGTAATACCTGAGAATGCTGTGGCTGGTATACATTATGTTAGTTTGTTTAACAAAGCTAATTCTGTCATTAAAAATAACTGCTGACTATGAAGACTGCTTTGGCTCTCTGAAAGGTATAAGTCAAACATTTCAAGAGCAACACTTTTTCCCTCAACCACTGTGTAGGCTTTTTTCTTGTTGGCATTGGTGAAAGTAATGACGTAGGTCTGGCATCTAGTTCTTACCTTTGTCTTCTAGTGGTGTATTTTACAATCCTAAACTAGCCTTGAATAAAAATTTTTGTTTTAGTACACCAGTGCTCTATTTTTCCCAGCAGTTTATTTGGAGACATATTCCTTGGAATCCTTACAATGTTTTGATGTCCTCTTAGTTTCTATAGCATTACGGTCATGAAGAAGTTTGGAATTAAGTACAATTAAAAGCTTTTACAGAGCTCATGTAGCCTCTCTGTAGTTCTGCTCTGTTTTGTCTTTGAAATGTTTTCACCTATTTACGTTCAAGTTTTGCACCTGTACCTATCAAAAACAGTCCTTTATTCATAGCAGTGAATAGTCTGATACTACTTTATTACAGGTTTTAATGACCATACAAACCTATACAGTCCTGCAATGGGACTGAAGTAACTTTAATGTTAGAAGACGTTTATTGTCATAGTGAAACCTTAGATCGAGAACGGAAGTCAGTTATTTTGTCAGAGATCATAGCAGATGGCAAGGTTCATATAAGTATCAAAAAATGTGTCAGAAAAAGAAGTCTGCTCACAGAATTTTGTTTGGTTGGTTGCCAAGTTGTTTGTTTGTTCTCTCATAGGGCTTTTTAAAGTCTTTTCATAGAAATCACTTAAATGGGTTTTCAAAATGGAGATTTTTTGCTGTCTGAATTCTGAATAAGCTGTGAAGGAAATTTTCTATTATGTTACATGATTTCATGCTAGTAAAGCTTTAAAAGTTAAAAAAAAGACCTAATTCAGTAATATGTATCCCTCTAGCCAGTAGTACATACTTATCTTGATTCTCATTACCTTTTCAATTGGAAAAACATACTTGCTGTACTTTGAACCCAAAATATGAAACTAAGAGTAGAAGACCAAACGCAAATAAAGGTGATGCTGGG
Source organism: Clamator glandarius (assembly GCA_033459285.1). Lineage (NCBI taxonomy): Eukaryota > Metazoa > Chordata > Aves > Cuculiformes > Cuculidae > Clamator > Clamator glandarius. The sequence goes on along the minus strand of JAUNZM010000119.1, from coordinate 2,960,306 downwards.
ACAGCCTTTGAGAAGATTGGTATATATTATTTTCACTAATGCTTTTCTTAATATTTCTAAATATTTTCAGTGATGTTCTGCTTTTTTTTTTTTAAGAAAAAAGAGAAACGGATGCAGGTGTTTCTACCTTTATTGTTTGGTTTGTTGGTTTGTGCACTGATTACTGCTCATCATAAAAATTTGTTTGGAGGAGTTTTCAGAAAGTGTTAGAACAGGTGAGATTATGATTTGATTCCAAGTGAATACTTAATTGCTGTAGTTTTAACATAATTTTGCAGTACTTAGTGACAGACTTGCATATAATTAAAAATATTCTTAAGATATGTTTAGCTCCCACCTCAATTGCATTTAATTTCCATTAATGCTGGTAGAAATCAGCTTTGCATTCTGATTGGTTGCTTGCATATCCCCACAGAAATACCTTAAAGCAAGTTTAGCTTGGGTTTGTGTTACAGAGGACAATTATTCCCTATGTTTTCACACAGTGTTGTAGATACTTAAGCATATACAGGTGGATAGCAGGAAATTACCAAGCGTTGCTTGCAGTGAGGGGAATTTCTCCTCTTATTCTCCATATCTTCCATCTTCCGAAAATTATTAGAAGGAAATTCTGTGAATTGCACTGCCTAGAGTGTATTTTGGCAGTATGAGGTGGGTGAATTTGTTTTCCTTCAAAGTGTACTAGATTATGGTATCAACTAAGAAAAATCAGTCTTAGCAACGATTAAATGTTACTGGGAAAAGTTGCTGCAGAAAAATGCATGCAATTAAGTGATCTCGACATGCTTTTCAAGGCTCGTTCAGTTGTAAAGCTTGTCTATTGAAGTAAATTTCTAAAGAATAATATGAATCATGCCTCATGTGGTATCCAAATCTGATGGTGTGTGTGGGTGAAAGATGGCAAAAATAAAAATGTTGTACTTGGGTAAGTCAGAACTAAACTAACCACGGGTAATTTTAAAAGGATCTGCCCAGAACCTCTTCTTCTAAGTGTAGCAGCTAAGATTGGGCCAGAATCCTTATGTCTACTGTAGAAAAACAATGAGTATACTAAGGAGGAACTAATTGCAATTTCAAGTTAGCCAAGAGACTTTGGGGAGTTATTACTAGCTGTCGTAGTCTAAGCTGTGTCCTATGGCGCTTGTCCCAGATGAACCTTTGACATAGGTGGAAACTTTCTACCAGAGAAGGTTTAAAAATAGTGGTTATATTTGTGTGATGCTTGTCCAAAAAAAAAAAAAAAAGGTGCCTTACTTCATCACTTCAGACTTATAAGCTGCTGTGTCTTCAGTCAACAGTTGCACTAAAACTTCTTTGCCTTTTTATAAGATAATACTGTTGAGTAGAGTGCTATTTTCACTTGTTCTTTAGTAGCATAAGAGAAAATAATAGTGATGTTTTGCATATATTATGTATTTAAAAGCATCACTTTTCTTATACAGTATTAAAGCTAGTTTGGCTTGAGGACTTTTTCCCTGTGTTTATAAGACCAGCTGGTTTTGCACTTTCTAATTAAAGAAACTGTATGGCTGTCAGTTGTCAGGAAGTTTTCATCAGTCTTTGGCTGCAGGCACTGTGGTGGGCCATATTAGTCAGGCACCAGAGAAGCGTCTCTACGTGCTGATAAAGACTACCCTGAGGAACTGCTGTCTGCTGTCTTATTCTGCAGATGGGAGCACTCTGACTCTCAGTTGTGCCCTTAGTTTGCATTAATTCCCGAGTCTGGGTATTTTGTTCTCTCCTCACGTCATATGCATCTGCTTGCTGTTGCTTACTTTCTCCCTGCCAGTCTTCTTCCTTTTCTCTGGAATCTGCCCTATGACTATATAGGATTTACAAGTGTAAACTCCATCCCAATACTAAGGAAGTACAAGTGTTCAACTGCATCCCAATACTAAGGAATCAGGAGCATGAAATGAGGAATAAGAAACTGGTTAATGATTGGCTTAGGGACTGGTGTGAGGAGAGGGGCTTTGGGTTCTTTAATCATGGGGAGGCCCACGCACCCCCAGGCTTTCTTACCAGGGATGGGACACGCCTGTCTCCTAGGGGGACAAAAGCCCTCACCAAAAACCTAGTTAAGCTCATAAATCGAGCTTTAAACTAGATGTGAGGGGGGAGGGGATGGAGGCCAGGCAGGATGGGAGTGAGCCTGGAGGTGAGACTTCAGTGGCAAAGGGGTGGTGTGCTGGTGATGCCTGCCAGTATATCACCACTGAGAAAGAGGGGGTGAGTGCAGCGGAGGATGGTAGGCAGCAAACTGGCACTGTGGCCTTAGTTAAGTCAAGGACTGCTCAGTTGGGGAGAAGCCCTATTACGAAGGCTGAAGCTACGCCTGCCCAGCTGAAGTGCATTTACACTAATGCACGCAGCATGGGAAATAAGAAGGAGGAGCTGGAAGCTGTGGTAGGGCAAGGAGACTACGATGTCATGGCCATTGCGGAGACGTGGTGGGATGACTCGTACAACTGGAGCGTACCCATGGTGGGGTATAAACTCTTTAGGAAGGACAGGAAGGGCAGAAGAGGAGGCGGGGTAGCCCTCTATGTTAGAGAGGGCTTTGATACCCTCGAACTGGACTACGGTCAGGATGGGACTGAGTGCCTGTGGGTGAAAATCAGAGGAGCCCATGGGCAGGAAGGTATTGTGATGGGAGTCTGCTATAGACCACCCAGCCAAGAAGAAGCAGCTGAGGAGCTCTTCTACAAACAACTGAGTGTAGTCTCAAAATCGCTACCTCTAGTCCTTGTGGGAGACTTCAATTTCGCAGATATAGGCTGGGAGTATAATACAGCAGAAAGGAAGCAGTCCTGGAGGTTCCTGGAGTGTGTGGAAGACAATTTCCTCACACAGCTGGTGAGCGAACCGACAAGGGACGGTGCCCTCCTGAACCTGCTGTTTGTGAACAGAGCAGGACTGGTGGGGGATGTGAAGGTTGGAGGATGCTTTGGGCAAAGCGATCATGAGATGATAGAGTTCTCGGTGCAGAGTGAGATGAAGAAGGTGGAGGTTAGCAGAACAGTCGCTCTCAACTTTCAGAGAGCAGACTTTGGTCTGTTCAGAAGGGTGGTTGGAAAAGTCCCATGGGAGGCGCTCCTTGAGGGCAAAGGTGTTCATGAGGGCTGGGCGCTCTTCAAGAAGGAACTCCTAGCAGCTCAGGGGAAAGCCCTCCCCAAGTTCCGGAAAAGTAGCCAGCGGGGTAAGAAACCAGCGTGGTTGAGTAGGGAGGTCCTGAGAGACATCAATAGGAAGAGGAGGGTCTACGACCTCTGGAGGAAGGGGCAGGCATCCTGGGTGGACTATAGGGAGGAAGTGAGAACGTGCAGGGAAAAAGTCAGAAGGGCTAAGGCCCAACTAGAAATGCGATTGGCCAAGACTGTGAAAGACAACAAAAAGTCTATCTACAAATACATCAACAGCAAAAGAAGGGCTAGGGAGAATCTCCAGTCCCTAGTAGATGCAGAGGGAGCAAGAGTAACAGGGGACGAAGACAAGGCTGAAGTGCTCAATGCCTACTTTGCCTCAGTCTTTAACAGTAAGGAAAATTGTTCCCTCTGTGCACAACCCCAAGGGTTGGATGAGAAGTATGAGATTCCCAAGGTCCAAGAGGAGGTGGTTAGAGACTTACTTGCCCAGCTAGATGCCCACAAGTCTATGGGGCCGGATGGAGTCCACCCAAGAGTTTTGAGGGAACTGGCGGATGTGCTGGCCAAACCCCTTTCCATCATCTTCCAGCAGTCCTGGATGACTGGGGAGGTTCCGCTGGACTGGAGGCTGGCTGATGTCGTGCCCATCTATAAGAAGGGGCGCAGGGAGGATCCGGGAAACTACAGGCCTGTCAGTCTGACCTCGGTACCGGGGAACGTCATGGAGCGGGTGATCTTGAGTGCGATCATGAAGCACTTGCAAGAGAACCGGGTGATCAGGCCCAGTCAACACAGGTTCATGAAAGGCAGGTCTTGCCAGAGTAATCTGATCACCTTCTATGACTGAGTGACTAGACCCTTGGACAAGGGAAAGGCTGTGGATGTATCTTCCTGGACTTCAGTAAAGCCTTTGATACAGTTTCTCACAGCATTCTGCTTCGGAAACTGTCAGCCTCTGGCCTGGTCAGGCGCACACTCTCCTGGGTGAAAAACTGGTTGAATGACCGGGCCCAGAGGGTGGTGGTAAATGGAGTTAAATCCAGCTGGAGGCCAGTGACAAGTGGGGTTCCCCAGGGCTCAGTGCTGGGTCCAGCCCTGTTTAATGTCTTTATCAATGACCTGGATGAAGGCATTGAGTGCTCCCTTAGCAAGTTTGCAGATGACACCAAGCTGGGTGGAAGTGTGGATCTGCTGGAGGGTCGGGAGGCTCTGCAAAGGGACCTGAACAGGCTGAACTGCTGGGCTGAGACCAACGGCATGAGGTTTAACAAGGCCATATGCCGGGTCCTGCACTCGGGGCACAACAACCCTAATCAGAGGTACAGACTAGGAGAAGCCTGGCTGGAAAGCTGCCAGGAGGAGAAGGACCTGGGGGTGTTGGTTGACAGCCGACTGAACATGAGCCAGCAGTGTGCCCAAGGTGGCCAAGAAGGCCACTGGCATCTTGGCCTGCATCAGAAACGGTGTGACCAGCAGGTCCAGGGAGGTTATTCTCCCTCTGTACTCGGCACTGGTGAGACTGCACCTCGAGTACTGTGTTCAGTTCTGGGCCCCTCACCACAAGAGGGATGTTGTGGCTCTGGAGCGAGTCCAGAGAAGAGCAACAAAGCTGGTGAAGGGGCTGGAGAACAAATCTTATGAGAAGCGACTGAGGGAGCTGGGGTTGTTCAGCCTGGAGAAGAGGAGGCTGAGGGGAGACCTTATTACTCTCTACAACTACCTCAAGGGAGGTTGTGGAGAGGAGGGTGCTGGCCTCTTCTCCCAAGTGACAGGACGAGAGGGAATGGCCTCAAGCTCCGCCAGGGGAGATATAGGCTTGAGATTAGGAAAAAATTCTTCACGGAGAGGGTGGTTAAGCATTGGAACAGTCTGCCCAGGGAGGTGGTTGAGTCACCGTCCCTGGAGGTGTTTAAGGTGAGGGTGGATGAGGTACTTAGGGGCATGATTTAGGGATTGGTGGGAATGGTTGGACTCGACGATCCGGTGGGTCTCTTCCAACCTGGTTATTCTGTGATTCTGTAAATAATGTTTAATGCTTGAGAACAAAATTACACAAGTATGTGAAACAAAATGTTTTAATACGATTCATTATAAGTTCTTCTGAGCTTTTCAAGAGTCACGCTTGGCTTAAGGCAGGCTGGCTGTTGTGTGTTTACCAGCCCAAAAGGGGATGATCTGGGATTGTTTACTTGTTCCTTTATTTGAATACTGGGAAATGCCATGGTACTGGAATGAGCATTCCTTTGCCTCTATTTTCTAAGGGGTTTAGGTTAATTTCATTGCCTTGTTACATAGTAGGTCTTAACTTTGAAAGATTTTTCCTCCCTGAATAGGATGGTGTGATTAAATTCTACAGTCATAAATTGTTATGATGTTTTTCTGCCTTAGTAATGTGAATGAAATTCTCTATACTTAATAGTATATTGATTAAAACTGACACTTTGCTCTTTCTGTCAGAGTTGCAGTACTGAGATGCCTAAGTAGGTTTAAATGTCTGCCATGACCTGTCCTCTAAAAATAGCAAAGTGGGAGGGGGAAATTAAGCGCTTAAAGGCATTAATTTGTTGAGACAGATATTAATAATCTGAAGCCCAAGCATGCCCCTTTCCAAAGTAATGGAAGAATATTTTATTCATAATTCTGCATGACTTGGTAGAGCTCAGATAATCAATTGCAAAGCCTGTTGCAAGTTTGCAAAGTGGCATCACAGTTTGACCCAAGTTGTGACAACTACTCAAACTGACCAAAACAGATTGTTTGGAAAGATACTAGGTCCACCTGTAAAGTTTTCAGGTTATGATGACTCCATTCTTTTTTTTTTTTTTTTGGTGAAAAAGGCTCTGTTGCATTTCAAGGCTGAATTTGTCTGACTCCAGTTTCTAGATTTAGTTTTGCCTTATACCACTTTCAAGTTGTCTGACTTTCTGACCTTGAAGTTTGCTTACAGAATTATTTCAGCAGCTTCATTTTTCTTTGTTTAAGCTGGATCAATTGAGCTCTTTAAGCCTCTTGTCATGAGGCTTGCTTGCCAGTCCTGAAGGTTTTTTTAAGTAATCTTTTCAATCACTAGCTGATATTTTGATAATCCTTAAATTTAGTGTTAAAGTTAGGAAGAAGTAGAGTCTGAAAGCACAGATTTTCTATAGGTTTTTAGATCAAAAATACTTCAAGAACTAGTAGGACAGAGGTAAAGTTAACTGCTACTTAAAATTGCAAATCTGAACAATTTATGAAAGAAGTGGAAATGCAGTGAGTGACGCATCAAGCAAAAGAACTGGAAAATATAAGTGCTGCTAACCTGAAGAGGGCAGCACAATACAGCGAGTTTCAGGATCCCATTGGCTTGCGCAAAATACCCTTGACTAGACCCATGTGTAATATTTTATTTAACTTTTTTCTTTTTTATTAAAAATGACACTTTCATAAAGGACCTACAGAAAATAGATCAATTTATTTCTTTAAAACTTCCTGTTACAAAGAGGGAGTTAGAGTTAGGAAAATAACATGAAATGATGGTTGATCTGTGTAATAGAGCTGTGCTCAGCCCAGTTTCTATGCTGAAAAGATAAAGTAGACTGATTCATCCGAGAGTACATACTTATTCTAATAACTTAAACACCAGAAGACTTTTTACCAGTTTTAAATTACTTCAAAATAAAAGGTCTGTGAATGAGAAAGTCTAAAAGCTGTGGTAGGTAAATGTTTTTCCTAGTGTCTCATTATTGTAGGAAAAAAAATTATATCAAATATTACATATGGGCAGTGTGATTCGTAAGTTTCTATGAATATGTATTTTCTGAACTTGATTGCTTAGTTCTGTGCTGAAAGTAATAGCAATTTGACAAGCTGTTGCTTTGAGTTGAAGGTCATTGTCACCGCAGTTGAGGTTGCACAATTGCATAAGCTTTTCTAGTCTATCTAAGTGCAAAGTGAAATGAGCTAGCTTAAGCCAGCACTGCTAAAGATGACTTTTTCACGTGTTTAGTATTAAAGAATGTCCATGCAGTCCTTTTCTAAAAGACTTAAGGAACCCGTATGCAGGATCAGCCTTGTGCTTTTAAGAATCTAAGCTCAGCATGAGGGCTCTCAATCAGAGTTTAAAGGAAAAGATCTGATGATATAAACTGTATTTGCTGATGAAGATGTGTGACAAAAGTTTGCATAAATACTCCCAAGTTATCTGTAAAACTGTCAATTTACCTAGTTCAAACTGTTGTAAAAGTTGCATAGAGCTTGGGGAAGGAGGCACAGAAGAGATGTGGCTATAAACCTTAAATTTGGGTAGCTTCTCTGAGCCATGGTCAAACTGTTAGCATGCTGGATAGTTTTAAGATAGCTCAAGCTCAATAGGAGCTACAGGTATCCTTGAGTCGAAGGTAGATGTTGTTTGTATAGAAAAAGTAAAGTAGTTTTTCTTATGTGGAAAATATTTTGTCGAAGTTCTGAGTTACATTATAGCTAGTTTAAAACAGCTTAGGAATACATACTGGATTCTACATAATGGGAAAAAATGGGTAGTATTTTGTGTTAAATTTTTTTTTTTATATTATGAGATTCTCTTAAATCTTAGAGAAATCTAGGTGTAACAAATTAGTAGCATCTTGGTTGTTAATAAATTATATAAGCAGTTATATAGGGGGTTTTTTGTTATTAGCAAAAGATAAGGTAAAATACACTGAGTTACAACGAAATATTGAACACTTTTGATGAAAAAATTGTCTATTCCTAATATGAAAATGTCATAATCCTAGCAAATATTTTATACGCTCCCTAGTCACAAATTTTAGTTACTTTTTTAGCAAATTGTTTGTGCATAGATCCCTAGTTTGTCATCTTTTTTTCTGAGTTGTCTTATGACAATGAACTTGAATAGAAATAAGTTTGTGTAAATATTCATGCTACAAATTTGAATTTAAACCATGAGGTTTGAATTCTTGTGGCTTTTTATTTCCTTAAGTGGTTTTATTAAGGTAATACTCATGTATATTTTATATCATCCTAAATTTGTTATGAAAGTTAATATATGCATGCAGTTAAAAAGAATAATTGAACTTTTCACCTCAGCCTCGAGTGTTAAATCTTAAGAATATGAATACATTGAGAGGCTGGCATGAAGACAATGAATGAAGCAGTAATCCAGTTGTATTAGATCTGTGTAGAGTTATTGCTGGACCTTGTAATTTAAATGCAGTGCTCACTAATATATTGCTGGCTTTCTTTTGATCATTACAGCTGATCATTTTACTTCTCTGTTTTACTCTGTTTAAGTCAACACCAGCTGATTTGCCACTTTCACTACATAACTTATGTGGTCAGGCTCTTATTTTGTAGCAAGAGGGGTTTTTGCTACCTGAAACTTGCAATCCGGAGCTGTATTCCTCTGAGATTTGGCTCTCGTAATCTCACATGATTGTAAAAGAAAACCCCAGTTTGTGAACTGCAGGTATGGAATTTTTTCTTCAGAGGAGTGAAGAATGTCATCTTTTGGGGTTGTTCATGAGGCTGTGCAGCGTATGCATTGCCTGTTGCTCAGGAATTAAACTAGAACAAAGCCTATGATGATGATAAAGATACGAAAAGTTTATTCAGCATAGATAAAAAAGCAATACCTGTTTTGATTTATCAATATGCAATCTTATTCTTAATTTACTTATTTTTAAGTAAAAAAGGTAAATAAGGCAATTTATTATTTGCCTAAAATTGAAGATTCGAAAACATAGAAAGTGTTTCTTTTTTTTTGGAAGTACAAAGACTTCTATTTACAATTCCCAGAAGACTTGAAAGCAAATTGTACACAGGTAAGTGTGGAATGAACAAACTTACAAGAAAGTTGGATATGAAACCATACTTCAGGAATACGTTATGAATTAGCAAATAAATTTCTGACATTTTGCTCTTCTTGACTATAGGAGTTTCTTCTAGTTAATCGTTACTGCAGAAAGCTATGGAGAATTATTTGTTTTAATGCTTTTAGGAATATTGAAAGTGTTATGAAGTATAGTACTACTCATTGCTCTTAAGCAAGCAATGTAATGTTTGCTTTTGTGGATGTAAGTCCTTTTCTAAAGTTGTTTGCTTCGTAGGTAGTCAGTACTCAATTGTTTAGTTTTATGCGAGGCTTAGGTCTGCATCTGCATGTAAAAGACTGCAGATGTGAAAAGCACTATTGATTTGTTGTCAGTGACTCTTCAGCTGCCTTGATATTTTACCAGTTCAATACATGAATCGTTTTCAGGGGAGGAAACTTAATACCTAAAGGCTGTGCTTATATCATAAATACCTTTGTCTTCAGTGCTCAATAAAAATGTTTCTTGGAACTGTTTCTTCTATTTAGTCTCTTATTTCTGGCCTTATGACCGTTGCCTGCTGTCTGTTCTGTGCATTATTAGTCTTGAGCGTTGATTTTCTTCTGCTTTTAGGATCTGTGCCATTCACCTGAAGTTAAATAATGCAAATTCAGTTTTTCAGAGAATATAGAGCTACTTTCCCTGCACAAGCAAATGTAATGGATTATTTGAAAAAACAGGCTATACTCAGAATGTGCTTCACCCATGCTTGTTAGGTTGTGAGTGGTAATTCTGCACCTTTTGGGATGGAACCTCTGGCAATACATACTCTTTATAAAGGTAACCTACAAGGTGTAACAGGACATTTGCTTTGGATAATATTTGTTTCAGGTTGTCCTAAATCCCTTTTTTTTGTTACATTCTGCCTCTTGATTTCAATGCCCAGAGCTCTGTCTGTTTTTCTTAGACCTTTCTTATAATGCAGCTTGTAAAGCATCATCACCTTTCAAACCTTTGTTCACTTTTTCTTGCAACACAGACTGGGTAGCTTTCATAGATTTACAGACGTGTCCTTTCCCTGTCAGCAGTGTTGTAGCACAGGTGGCACCCAATGAAATGCTTGTTTAGAGAAGCAGTTTGTGTTTTTAGGTTGTTGTGAAGCAAAATTGCTGCCTCTAGATTAGGTATCTGCAGTGTGTTTTGGATTACAGCATGTACCCCTTTAGTGCTAGAGAGTTTTAACTCTTTCTGGCAAAGGACACTTAGTTGGATGTATCTGCTGTATCATAGAATGGCTTGAGTTGAAAGGGACCTTAAAGGTCATCTAGTTCCAACTCCCTTGCCATGGGCAGGGACACCTCCTGCTAGACCAGGCTGCCCAAGGCCCCATCCAGTCTGGCCTTGAACACCTCCAGGGATGGGGCAGCCACAACTTCCCTGGGCAACTGTGCCAGTGCCTCACCACCCTCATTGTGAAGAAGATAAAGAGTTTTTAATTTACTTAATTACTGATAGGCTTCTTATAGATCTTGATCTCTCTTTTCTCTTTCCTCTTTTGTGAAAGACTTTTTCCTCTATGGAGATATGGCGAGTAAGTCTGTTCTTAGTGTCTACATTACTATTATCTGTTTTTAAAGCTCTAAGTAATTCTTTAAACTAAAAAGGCTGGGCCATGCAGGCTCTTATAGATGGTCCTTCTTAAATCATTACTTAAAAGAGCATTACCTTGGTTTGGACTATCCTAAATGCTTAGGGTTTTCCCAGGTAAGTATTCAAGGTGCTAAGTTGCCAGAGTCTTGTCCATAGCTGAATGCATCCTAGACTGAAGCTTTATTGCATATTTGTGGTATACTGTGGGCTTTGTCTTTTGGCCTTGACCAGGAGAGTCCTTTAGGTGTTTCCCAGCATCAACAGAATTTATCAACCAGTTGCAGACTTTCTCAGAAACAAGAGTATGAAACTACCTTACTTTTAAAGGAATGCGGTTATGTCATGGCTTTTCTTAATTTCACAGGTCCACAACCACTCTTACATGAAGTAGACTCAAGTATACCTAGTGGTACTGAGGTTCTATGATAAGAACTTTTTATAATACGGACAGATAAACTTCAGATGGAAGAGTGTACAATCTCTGGACATCTCGTAATCATCTTGGTGTCTGCATTAATAAATGCAAAGGTTCTCATAGATAAGGAATTGGCTGGATGGTCACACCCAAAGAATTGTGATCAATGGCTCAGTGTCTAAGTGGAGACTGGCGATAACTAGTGTTCCTCAGGGGAATGAGTCCAGGGAATGGCCACGAAGATGACCAGAAAGCTAGAACACTTCCCATACGAAGCCAGGCTGAGAAAGTTGGGGTTGTTCAGCCTATAGAAAAGAAGGCTCTGGGGAGATCTTATAGCAGCTTTTCAGTACTTAAAGGAGGAATACAAGAAAGCTTTTAATATGGTGATAATTAATGTTCAAAACCTAAAGGATTTTCAGCTTGTGTGATACTGCTAAGAGTGCTTTCAAGAATAACAGAGTTTTCACTTTACTTGGTATATGTACAGTTTGCAGTTTTGACCGCAAGTTTATATTTTCTTAATTGTGTAAAGCATGCAAATGTAAGAAAATCAGTTTGAGGTAATTTGGATATACATTTTTGTAGGAGAAAAACGATCAGCTGAATAAGTTTGTCTTTTATGTTGTGTGTGATTTTTTTACCAGTATGTGTCATTTTCATAGCCTGTACTTTCATGCGATTTCATATCTTGAGTGTAAGAAGTTTTAAAGATGTATCCAAATACACATTTCTTGTGGTTATATGAAAGCATATGTACAGGTATTCATAGGATTATCTTAAGCTTCCATGTAATGATATACTTCTGCACTACTAATTTATGTGACTGCTTTTACTGTGAATGAAATACATGAAGTATAGCCTGTTTGTTCAATCTCTTTTTATTTTCTTGCATGCATCTTATTAGGGAGTATAAAGTTCCTGTTCGTCACCGTAAAGACTTTTAACTTCATGAGGAAACCAAAGCTTCCTTCCCACCGTGTAACTGCAGAAAGCCTAATACAAACTAAAGAAAAAAGTGAAGGATGCGTTTTTTTCCTGTAGCTTGTAGTCAGATATATAATTCTTGCAGCCACAAAAAATATGTAATTTATAAGCTCAATTTAATATATATTATGGGAAAAACAAGTAATGATTTATTCTGTATGTTGCCTTTACAACTAGTCCTGCAGCTCTGGTCACATCTTGTCAGTGTCTTTTTCTGGTAATTCTAGATGTGTTGAGCATATTTATACTCCTTTTTGTCCTATGGTTTTTAGTTAAGTAATGGTTTTATATGTCCAATATATAACTATTTAAGAAGTTTCAGTCAGTTCTGTTTTGTAGTATGGCGTATCTTATTCTCTGAGCAGTGATGTGATGTTGCAGATAAACAATTCAAAATTTTGAATGCTAACAGAAGCAGTACTAGCCTTATTTAAAGCGCACAAAAATACAGCATCCATTATATGGAGTTTTCAGAGGCTAATTAAAGAAATGCTAGAAATAATCTTTTAATTTTCTTTAACTGTGTCAGTTCTAACAGCTTGAAGAGTAGGAGAAATGGAAAAATCATTGAAGGTATGTAGTAAAGCAATGAGCTGTCTGGGAGGGAGCCCTCTATAGCTTAGAAGATTTGAAGGAGGGGAGAGGAGCAGCGATTACAGGATAAAGACAAACCATGTTGTTGTGTTTTATGCCTCTTGTAACAGAAACTTAAAAAATACTTACGACATTTGTAAGGTGACAGATTTCAATTGGATAAAATACACACAAAAAAAGGAAATTATGTGTGTACTTTAGCTTGTTGAGCTGAATATCAAGGGTGAACCTCCTGCTGTAAGAAAGAGATGCTGTTTAAAGGTTTTTTATAGATGAAGGAAGAGCGAAGCTTCTTTCAGTGTGTATATGTATTTCTTATTGAGTTTAACTTCATCCAGTCACAGACTGCTTGTGGTGGGATTTGATTGCAGGGGAGAGCTGCCTGAAATGTGGAGGAAGGAAGTTGTAACTTTCATTTAGTTGGTTTTACTGGGGCTCTGTGGTGACTCTTACAACCTGTTGTTTTAATATTTCAAATAAAGGCTGGCAGAGGGAAATAGAGGACAGCAGTTACTGATTTTTAGTGCAGTATCTGTAAAGGTATAAAATAAAAGTTAAATCTGGATAATCAGTTTGAGGTCCATTGTTTAGAGTTTCTTTAGTCCAAACTGCCCTAATATGCTTTCTAAGAGAATGGTATGTTCTTTTTAGCAAAGAAATTGGCAAGGACAAACTCTTATGTGCTGGCAACAGCATAACCACTGCTTCTAAGGAAATTAATTAAAATAAGGGGATCGTGTTCTACTTAAAGAAAGGTAGATAAAAATAGAAAGTGGTATTTGAGTGTGTTTCATTCTGATCCTGCTTGAGCACTGAATTTCCCAATGATAACTTCTCATTTTGTCACTGGCAAGTTCCATGTAGCATGAAATGCTGTGCTCCCCGTTAGCGGAGACTACTGTGTGCTGTGGGTCTAAGTTAGACTCTGTGTAATGAAAAAAAAGTGGGTTTACTTTTTTTTTTAACTGGGACAAACTTATAGCAATATTATCAGCATTTAAATTTCCTCCCTTTTGTGTGCTGTCGTGGTCAGAAAGCAGTTATTTGCCAATGAAACCTTAGAGCTTTAATCAATAGTGTGGCAGACTGTTGGGCATTGAAGCGATTCTGAAATAGTTGTCTTGTGTCCTTCTCACAAACTAAGCCAAAAAGAAAGGTATAAAATGAAAAGTAAAAAGCCCATCTTTGTCTGAAAGTCTGTTTTTTATACAAGAATTGTTTCATTGTAAACGTTAGCATAAAAAGTGAGACAACAGCTTTTCTGTAAGCTCCTTGCAAGCTGGTAGATTTAAGAGCTCCTAGAGAGTCTTTGGAGGTAAATAAAAGTCAGTTTAAGTGGTTTAATAACAGAATTACAAATTCCATCCATGTTTTTTCTTTTTTTTCCTGCTCTGTGGCATTGATTTTGTTGTGTTAAAGTAAAATAATCACTTAAGGAAATGGAATGAGATAATTAATACTTCTAATGCGCAAGTCAATTAACTTAAGGATTTAATTAAACAATAGGAATAATAGGTTATCCTGACTGAAGGATTAAGTGACTGTATATGAAATAGTCAATGGAGGAGAAATAGAGTATAATAATTTTTTGAAGCAAAATACGAGGACTGCAGCTGACAAATCTTTCAGAATATAATTATTTAGAAGCATAAGCTTGAAGGAAGATACGCTGGGAAATAGCAGCAATTGTGAATAAGGAAGTATTTCAAGTTAAAAAACACTAGTTAATAATAAGGTTGAACCATTGGAGAACATATCAATTTAATGAGTCTCGTGTATTTTTTTAATTTAAGACTACAAATAAAAGGGAGAATTTGAAGTTTAGCATAATGAATTTATGCCTGGAGTAGCATTTCCTTCAATATGTGCTTGCCTAGCTCAACATATCTTAATAGGTGGAACATAAATTAATACTTGAAAATGTTAAATAGATTGTATGAACAAGAAATATGCAGGAAAGAGGGAGGGGGAAGGGACTTCTGTAAGTGTTGGCCAGTTATTTATACAAAAATATTTTTCAGCATTTGATTTAACTTATGAAATTAATTTAATCTCTTTAAGTTACATTGACCATTGCAAAAGCAAATGGTGTTTAGTTTTCCTTTTGTTTAAGAAAGAGCCTGGTTGGAAATGGGAAGCTTAGAACAGCAGCATTGAGTGGTGGAGAAAGAATTAGAGGTCACTGTACACACAATTTTGCTTTTAAAATGTTTTAACATCTGCCATGATCACCAGCTTATGCAGCCTGTGGGGATCCTAGTAATGCAAATTAATGAGCACGAGCTGGACTAAATCTGCTTTTGGATTTCTTTACTGTGAAGTCACCTGTTCGTTTTTTTAGATGATGATAATCAATGTTTGGCCTACTGTTCAAATGTTCTTCTTCCTCTTATATCACTGATGGTATTTGCTGCATAAATTGCCTTGCTGGCTTGTTCAGTCCATCTAGTGTTAGCTCTTTTCATACATAAAAGCTCTCTCTGATGTGCTATTTTTCAATTATTGGTGATTTTTTCTAGAATCCAGTCAAATGTTTCTATTTGCCTTATTCTGCAGACATCGGGATATAAGAAATGAGCTTAAAAGCCAAGTAACCCCTGGTCTAATATTAAGCAGAGAAGCCCATCATACACACCCAGAAACACCAGCAGAAAAACTGTTTTGGCACCAGTGAAATAGCATTATTTCAGCTGGGACTTTTGGATTTCTGTGACTATAGTAATTCATCATCTTTTTAATTAGTCACTTCATTGTGCATTCAGGCTTGGAATTGAAGCCATTTCTACAAGCTCTGCAAAAGGATCTGAACAGGCTGGACCAGTGGGCAAAGTCCAATGGCATGAGGTTTAACAAGGCCAAATGCCGGATCCTTGGGGCACAACAACCCTGTGCAGAGCTGCAGACTGGGAGAAGTCTGTCTAGAAAGCTGCCCGGAGGAGAGGGACCTGGGGGTGTTGGTTGACAGCGACTGAACATGAGTCAGCAGTGTGCCCAGGTGGCCAAGAAGGCCAGTGGCATCTTGGCTTGGATCAGAACGGTGTAACCAGCAGGTCCAGGGAGGTTATTCTCCTTCTGTACCCGTCACTGGTGAGACCGCTCCTTGAATCCTGTGTTTAGTTCTGGGCCCCTCACCACAAGAAGGATGTTGAGGCTCTGGAGCGAGTCCAGAGAAGAGCAACAAAGCTGGTGAAGGGGCTGGAGAACAGGCCTTATGAGGAGCGGCTGAGAGAGCTGGGGTTGTTTAGCCTGGAGGAGGCTGAGGGGAGACCTCATTGCTCTCTAGAACTACCTAAAAGGAGGTTGTGGAGAGGAGGGAGCTGGCCTCTCTCCCAAGTGACAGGGGACAGGATGAGAGGGAATAGCCACAACCTCCGCCAGGGGAGGTTTAGGCTGGATATCAGGAAAAAATTTTTCACAGACAGGGTCATTGGGCACTGGCAGAGGCTGCCCAGGGAGGTGGTTGATTCACCTTCCCTGGAGGTGTTTAAGGCACGGGTGGACGAGGAGTTAAGGGGCATGGGTTAGTGTTTGATAGGAATGGTTGGACTTGGTGATCTGGTGGGTTTCTTCCAACCTGGTTATTCTATGATTCTGTGATCTTAGAAAATACGTAGAAAATGTAGTTGTGAGTAAATATGTAATTAAACTTATTAATTTTATTTTCAGGGAGGAGTTAATTTTTCCATGCTTTCCTATTTTATATAAAATAACATGCAAACTCTTATTACTTTTAAAGCGTCTTGGTTGAGTTTGAATGAGCTTAGACAAAGTGATAAATTAAAATTTAGTGTGAAGAGGTTCATTACAAAACACCACAAACTATGAACTTGGCGAATTACGGAAAATATGATGGAAGGGAAATCTCAAGTTTTACAGTTTCAGGCTGCCAGTTTAGGCATGTGTGGGAATGTGTGGGAATTATAAGGAATTGTTGTGTTTTTTTTTTTTTTTTTTTACTTTGTGGGTTCAATACTTATGGCAACTTTTATTTGGAGTAGCAGCTGAGTAGTGTTTAGGCAGGAAATCCATATCCCTTCCTCTTGATGGAAATACTGGTAACTGGGATTTTTCTAGGTTTAAACCCCAGCAGATCATGTATTCTGTTTTTCATTTTAAGATGCATCCTCTATAAAACATCTGACTAATTTAATTGTGGGGTTTATGCTGTGTTTGATGTTCTGTTGATTCTGAAGAGGACCAGACAAGCTTTTTTTTTTTTTTTGGCAGGATGATAGGGAAGAAAAGGAGTTAATTGCTTACACAATACATAACTATATAGCTTGTCTCTGATCCTGTCAAGCTTTATGCTGCCTTACAGGGCCTTTCAAAACTTTCCCTCACCTGTAACTCTTCTCACTGCCAGTGAACCTGAATATAGGTAATTTTAATCCATTTTTATCCTCACTGCAGTGTAGTTTTGGTTTGACTTTTCACCTTCCTATCACTGTTATTGTTTAAACCCTCTTCAAAAGGAGCAAAGTCTCCCTTTGTTCTGCAAAGCACAAGATTTGTGGTGCTTTGTTGTAGTATAGAAGAATAAGAAATTTCAGTTGCAATAAATCAGTCCAACTTTCTAGAAAATGTTATCTTGGAGATGAATATTTGCTTTCATAAAAAATTGATGATTATAAATTGAGGATGTGCTTAGTGTAAAATGCACTGCAAATTTTGGGCCAGGTGATTGTCGTGTTATGTTCATGTGCTTGAAGGCATCTGCTTTCTATATCTGTCCTTAGCAGTTACTGATTGACTCTAACCTGTTGTGTCCTGCAAATACATCCAGCATCTTTTGAAAAGCTCACAGCTACACTGGGGCTAGATTGTAAACTGAACTAAAAAGCACTACATTCTGTTGAAGCCATGATAATCTTAGTAGGAAAAAACAGTGGGCACTGTACAAATACATGCTTTAGGCTCAATGTAGGTTATTTAAAATCATTATTAGTTAACAGTGATGTCTTTGTGGGCTAGTTTACAGATAGTACTGTTTTGCTTGAGTGATCAAGCAAATATTGTACAAAACAACATTCTGTAAGTGGTTACTCATGCTGGCTATTCCTTCATATGTTGTTGTAGTAAATACCAGAGTAGAAAGCTGTAGTCGGTTTGGCTTATATTACTAAGCTACAACACTTCAGAAGGGGCGATGGTGAGATTTTTTTAAAAATTATTTTTGCTCCTAGATGACTAAACTACTCTGAAAAGTTATCCTATAAACATTCTAGGTAGTAGGATAGGACTTTTAACTCCCTTAATGCATAAAGCATCTGCTGCATGGGAGGGAAGGCGTGTCAGCATGTTGGGCTAATACTCTTCCTGTAGGATTACATTTGTTAACCACAATCTTTGTATAAAAACTTGAAGTTACTTTTATACTTTTCACACTGATGGAGACCAGTGATTTTTATTTACATTACCACATCTGTATTGCTCAGCACTTAAAATAGAAAATTGAGTTTATGTTCTAGAATGTTTAATGAGGATATTGCTTTGCAGCAGTCAGCAACAATGTGGAAATGTTAGAAAACACACCTTTGGCTTCTCCTGCTTGTCATTAAATTATGACAATTAGGAAAAATTTGTTGTAATTTATTAATAAATAATGAGAAACTGCAGGATGCTTTTAGGGAATTCTTCTCTTAAAATTATATTGATGATAACCACCTTCACCTGCATCCTTCTTTTGGTGTTTATTTCCACTTCTGCTACTTGAGATGGTAAGCGTTTGGGATTCTGTTTAGACTTCTGTTAATAATTGATTATTAGCTAAAAAATAAACTCGATAGAAAAATGTTTTCAATATAACAATGTTCTAGGGTTTTTATCGAGTTTGGGGGAAGCATTCAGGTTGTTAGGAAAAAAAAAAAAAACATTTTCCTGTCCTTTCCTTATCAGATGCTTGCTGACCTTGGTATTGCTTATGCAGATATTCAAAGAAGGGGATTACCTTAACATGACTATAATTCTGAAATAGACACATCAGTAGGTCCCATAAGCTATTTTGCAGCTTCTTCTGCAGCGCTGGGAATCTTATTGCCTGTGTTGTGGACAGTGACTGCCAGTCAGTTTGCTTTCTTTGTCTCCAAAAGAAGTTACAGTGATGTGCAAGATCTAACAGGACCCATCGTTGAAGTCATTCTGAATTTCTGTGCATATCTGTGGCAGAAATGGGGCATGCATATTCTTTCTATCTGGCTAATTCCTTAAGTAAGCAGAAGGCCCTGGGTTGTCTCTCAAAGGACCACAGTTTTGGAATTTTTTAAATTGTATTCTGTTTCTTTTGGCTGAAATAATTTGATTTTTTTCTTAACATAAAATCTGGAAAAAAAAAATTCACCTGGCTTTGAGTAATAAAGGTACTTGTTTGCCATTGCAAATGCTTAAAGTGTTTCTAAAAGGAGAAAGACTATTGCAGGAGGTATTGGGTATTTGTTACAGTGTTGTTCTGATTTGGTAAAACATAGGCATATGTTGAGCTTCTAAGTTTGTGGTCACTGCTTGTTTTACCTAAATCAAGAATATATTGAAATGTTTTTTTTCAAACAGATCCTATTCCCTCAACAGAAGGGAGTTTGTAGAATATATACAAGAAAAAAAAAAGAATATTTTAACACTTTTATGTTCATAATACTGTTTTTAAATTATCTTTGCAGTTTTCTGGAGTGTCAGCTTACCTTCAGTTGCTAACAAACTCCCCTACTTGTTATATGAACGGAATGCCAGAAGTGAGGAAGAAATTGAATGAAACTTATTGTTCTGTGCTGTCTTTTGCCTGTCTCAAATAATACAAATTTGGATGGTCCTTAAATTGTTGATTTTGCTAATTTTGTTATTAATACAGGCAACAACAGAGAGACCTTTTATACAGAAGCTATTTCGACCAATTGCTTCAGGAGGACAGTTGCGTACTTTGGGAGATCTGCTAAAAGATGTTTGTCCTAATGCTATCACCCCTGAAGGTATTGTGGAAATAACTCTTGTCCAATAAGATGTTTTTTTCTATTGTTTCATTGTTGGTCTTATTTTCATATGAGGATTTTGGAGGTAGAACTATGTTTCAGTACTAGAGTTGCAGGTTTCCTTCCTGGCCTTTTAGTGTCCCTGCTGTACATCACCTGCAGTGTTTGGAGGGGACGTGATTGAGTCTTTAGGCACTCCTGAAAAATTAATCTCTGGAGTTTTATTTTAAATTTTATGTACTCCTTTGCAATCGTACTGTTCTTACTAAAAACATTCACATGATCTTTAATATGACAGTGCATGAACTTTTCATATGTAAAACTCCAAAATTTGTAGAAATTGAAGATGTTTTCAGAATACTTTTTTCCCCTGTTGAAGCTCAACCTTTAAAAATGTAGCAGAAAAGAGATTGTTGTAAGTATGTAGTAGTTTGTGTGGTTACTAAGTAGCATTGTGTGACAAGATACCAATTGGTTCATGTAACATTGCATAATTACATACAATGGCATTTGTTGATCAGAAGTTATTCAGAAAAACAAGCACTTCTGGTTGTTATTTTAGCCTCAAATATTGCAACTATTTGAACTCTGATATACTTTTTAGATGGAGTAAATGTAAAAGTTATGTAGTCTGCAAATTAAGATCAAAATTATTTAATGTGAAATGTTTTTCATCTTGTTCTTGCTGTTGTTTTATTGGTACCTGTAGGTGGCTAACTTTTTTCTTCAGTCCAATAAATGTCAATTTGTTTTGAGAAATGTCTAGTATTCTACAGAATGTCTGGGACAGTATTTACTAGTGTAATATCAGCACCTTTTGACAGTAAGGCACTAAATATAAAATCAGTGTAAAAATCTATAAGATGCTCTTGTACATAGAGGTTGTGTAATTCAAAATCAAACAGTTGTAATGGATTTCTTCAAGTATGGTGATCGTAGAAATTGACTGAAAACTCAAAGTACTTTTTAACCCCTGTTTAATACTTGTTAGCACAATGAAACAATATCCAAAAGTAATAAAAGGTAAGAATAATATGGAATGTTGTTAACCACGTGTCCATTTTTCCTAAAACTACTATAAATTTTAGAGTATAACTTTAGGTAATGCTTTCCACTAACTGTCCAAAAGATAAAGCAAGTTACAAATAAATACTTTACTGTCAGCACAAGCAAGTTTAACCATCTTTAAGTACTTTAGAGTGAGAAAACTACAGACACTGTTGAAAAGGTACAAAGTGAATTAAAAAAAAAAAAAGAGTAAGGATAATGCGTTTTTACTTGGAAGGCAGTTGAGTACAAATTAGATGAAAGAAACTCAAAAAGCATTTATGGAAAAGCTATTCCGGTATATAATGGATGATAATTTTTATGTGGATTTGCTCAAGCTGTTTGTGGGGAATGTGCTGGTTCCTGCGTTTATTAAAACTGAATATAATGTAATTTTATCTAAGTACCAATGACTTGCTTCCCATTAGCAGACCAACTTTTTCAGATGTTAGCAAATGTGTTTTATTTCTTAAAGGCTAAAACCTAGCCCCTGTAGTGTTTAGTCAATGAGGGGGAAATGATGATTACTTGGGAGAAAAGAAACTAAAATAAGCACTATCCATACATTTAGAAGTGATTTGAAATTTGGAGGAAGGACTTCCTTTTATTGGAATAAATCTGCTTAAATTTGGCCTAATTTTGATCCTTAAGATTCTACTGAGCAACTTGCAATCTTAGGTTAATAAATTTGATCACTCAGATAGGTGTGAGCTCTCTAGGATTCAGCAAAATTTCTCCTGTAATCCAGCTTTGTATTGTTGTGGTGTTCAGTTGTTCCTCATATTCTGAGTGTTCTTTTCCTCTCCTGGTAGGTAACAGAGAGAGAGCTGTCTGGGCTAAATGCACAAAATAATGTGAAAACAATATGAACTCCTGAGGAGATGTAGGGTTAGACTAATACCTAGAGCTAGAGGAGGAGGAGGCAAACTGACTGAACAAGAAATTTGGAGAAAAATGACAGATCTGGGAGTCATTAAATACGATGGAGGGAATGACTATAAAAAAAAGTGGTAGTATGAAAGATATCGGGGCAAAAGCCCAAAACTGACATAACTGTGAACACCTGGACCGAGTAAGCTGCAATAGGAGATGGTAAAAAGATGAGGGAGAAAAAGCATGTTGCATGTCAGTTATACACTGAGATTGTGCAAGGTATCTGTGAAGGAATGGGAGTGGAAGTCCTGCTGGCAATGTGATTTGGATGGTCTGGAGACTTGTTTGATTAAACGAATTGAATCAAAAGTTGGAAAGGGCAGTTTACACTGGCAGAATAAGAAGATGCAGGTGGATAGGTGGTCAGATGGAGCTGGAGGGTAGTAAGATAGGGGACTGGGGAAAACTTGTTCAGGGTTTGCTCTACAATACAGGAGTACAAAGTAGAAAATTCAGCATGCAACATAGAAAGAAAAGAAAGACCTACGACACAGAACAGGAAAAAGCAGATCAAGGACAAAATGGAGGGATGATAGAGACTTATGGAACATGACCTGAAAAGGTGGATGCCTGTGACAGCAGTGATTTTTACTGCTGAGGAGCATGCACAGGTAATGTCAGTGCACTTAAGAGATGGAAAGGGCAGCAGTGGTTTAGGCCTGACTGCCTCATTTCATTGTACTCTATTCACTGATAATTCAACTTTGCCAGTAAGTGAACTTTGATTATTCTCATTTGGTTTACTCCACTCATTCACTATTCAAATGTAATGTGCACCATATTAAGTGTTTGTGCTCTAATAAAACTTTGAGCTATTTAAAAACCCCATTAATTCACCAGACTGCATAGTGCCTCTTCTGAATTTTGCCTATAGAAATATTAGCAACCATAATGAGAATACGTATCTCCCATTTCTAAAAAGTAGACTGAACTCCTGAGACTACAGAACCTCAGTACGCCTATGCTGCTGAAGGTTCCATGAGCCCCTGCTCAGTCAAGACATTTTCTCACTGAAATAGGTTCACCAAGTGTTTTACAAGCTTAACTTGTGAATAGGTGCCACATTGGTTCAAAATGCAGAGGAAACTAGAGCTGAGTGTTTCTGCCCATTGTATGGGCATATGAGAATTTAATTTGCAAGCATTTTTCTGAAACCTGGGAAACTTACACATAAATGTTTTTCTTCTAATGTAGTTGCATCAATTTGAAGTTGAATACTTGAAATTTAGAAGATGTCGGAGTTGTAGGGTGCCTGTACAACCTCAATTTCCATACATAAGGACACTGATATCATGCAGATTATAATCCCTCTCCACCTCTCATCTACCTTTGTTTTGTGTGAGACTTGTCTTCCTGTAGAGGCTGAGCATGTTTAGTGCCAGGGCTGTGAAGTGAAAAATCCTCGTTGCTGAAATGGTGGATGGGGAGTGGATTGACTTTAGGAAGTATTGTAATTCAGGTAGCTGAATACTGCCTTCAGTTCTTTCTCTCTTAGGGTGTTCGTTAATATGTAATACTAGGGAAGCTGACTGTTACAAACTCGCCCATTTTAGAGAGGAGCACCAGGAAAATCCAGCGATCAGCACAAGAGTTCTGCTGAACAGCTTGTCTGCTTGTACTTTGAATCAGCAAGAGCTCTGGGTCTTTGAGTGTGCAAACACCGGGCACTCTCTGAAGTCAAGTTCTAGGCCTCTGATTACTCTTCTTCCCACTCTCCAAAAAATGGATACTTCTGGCCATAATGTCTCTGACTTTAGTATGTGATCTATGAAATGATGATAATACAGTCTCTTTCCACAGGAGAATCTGGATGAAACAGTTTCTGAGGGAAAAAAAGCTTGTGTTTGAAATTCATGGTGTTAAAAAATGTCCTCTTTGGACCTTTTTTGGTATCTTCCTATTTTTGTTCTTGTAAACTTTTATCTTTTGTCTTAATCTACAGTTTATATTTATTCTGGACAAGGCATTAAAATAACGTTGTAACAAAATACAGTATATTATCAAATTTATATTATAAAATGATAGCAAACTTTTCCATATGTGGATTTTCAGACTTTATTCAGTGTTATCACATTTTAGATGTACTTAATTTTTCTCAACAACAAAAAGAAAAGCAGTATCTCATCAAAGATATGCCTAAAGACATACTAGATATTGGTGGAGCAAGTTGTTTTCAACCTTTTGCACTCTTGTTTTCAGAAAATAATTTAGCTGCTTTTACAAGGCTGTTTTTTACCACCCCCCTTCTCAGCGAATTAGCACATCGGTGACACTAACTGCATCTTTTTTTGTCAGTGTGACACAATAAATACAAGCTTGTCTTTCTGTTTTTCTCTGTTCTGTTGAACTTTTTTTCCATTTTCTTCTCCGACTTTCTCTTTTCTGGTGACTTTTCATTCAACTGGAAAATTCATGGTAACTGTGGTTGTTTGGTTGTTGCTTATATACGGCAATATCCACAACTAAGCTTTATGCCATGGGAATACAGAGAAGATACGATTTTCAGACTTAGGATTTGTAGCCATATATGTGAGCTGTTCCTGCTGCTGGATACTTGGAGACCACCACAAGAAGAGGGAGGGAAGGGTTTGAAGAACCACCCACAGTGTCTATATGCCTTTGCTTTAGAAAGCATGGATGTAATTAAGTCTCTCTTTTAACTATGTTGAGAAAAAATTTTCCATGAAAAATATATTTATGTATGTGTGGATTGAATATCTATGTTGATTACCAGCTGTTGAAAAGACAATGTAAAGAATATCATCAGAAGTAGAACAGGTTGAATAGTGATATAAAAACACTCATAGTGGAAACGGTCTTTGTAAAACATTGTGTCAATACTACTTTAGACTGTTAAAGACTGTGAGTAGCTGTTTAGATACTGTGTTTTATTTAAATTAACTTATGAAACTATTTATTCAAGGCTTTTATTGTTTGTTGAAGTGCTTTAAAAAATAAAAACTCGAGCAGTTATTATTCCCAACTGATACTTCCCTGTCTCTACTTAAACTGATCCTTTAACTATGTATATATTGTCCTGTTTCATGAATGCTGTATGGTGCTCACCTTTCTTGACTGCTAAATAGTTTAGTCTTCTTAAACTATTGGTCAGAGATTAGTTGATAGATAATAGTTAGATAAGGCTTTTTGTCATGGACATTGTTAGAACAGAGGAAAGAGTGGCTTCTGCTTAGAACTTATCCTTTAGCTTTTCAAACAGCAATGGATATTAGCTTGATCCTTTTTTGCCCTTCTGAGTATAACAGTTTGGAACTCATTTGTCAAAATGCATATCGAGAAATTTGTATACTACAATATACTACTATACTACTAGTAATGATCAGAAAGTGTGAAGAAAAGCAGTACTTTGAATTAGAACAAGCACTAAGAAGACAATTACGTTAATTACCTTGACTGTAAAGGACACTGTTCCTCTAGAACATGAACAGCCACCTGTGTTAGTAGCAAACATCTTTAAGAAGAATACAGTGTTGAGAGAACATTCAGAGGAGGTGTGCTTTTCTTTTTACCCTATGGTACTCCTGCAGTGCTGTCCAGGAAACTAGATAAAAATTGGTCTAATATAACCCTCTCTAATCATAGAATCATGGAATGGTTTTGGTTGGAAGGGACCTTAAAGATCTAGTTCCAATACCCCTGCTGTGGGCAGGGACACCTTCCACTAGATCAGGTTGCTTAAAACTTCATCCATCCTGGTCTTGAGCACCTCCAGGGATGGGTGGAGTTCCCACAACTTCTCTGGGCAAACTGTCTACGTAAGTATTTAGGCAGCAAATATGTTAAATCAGTTATTTTCTCACTAGCCATGTACTTTTTTTTTCCTTGGTACTCATATTTAGTTGCTTCACAGGCAGTGGTCATGGTTATGTGGCAGCAGAAATAAGACCAAGTCAGCACAGAAAGTGTATCACCTTGCATTTAATACTGACGTATTTGATTTGCTTCATTGTTTTTTTCTGTTCTGATCCTCCTGTATTGACATGAAGTTTAGGAAGCTGTGAAGTCCTACTTGTTATGTTTAATAAGTATTAAAATTAATATTCTCAAACACAAACTAATCCAGTAATCACTTACTCTGAGGGGCTGGTTTAGTGTTTGATAGGAATGGTTGGACTCGATGATCCGATGGGTCTCTTCCAACCTGGTGATTCTATGATTCTATTTATCTTTTAGTTACTGCAATAATAAATTTTAATTTATTAGTTACACAGCAGCTGAAAAGTAAAAGATGGACATCCTGGTCTGAAATTTTAATATGGATAAGCCTTTGTAGTTACCCTTCTTTACTATATTTCTTTAACTGTTCTTTACTTAAATTTGTCTAAAGACTGCATAACGTTGAGATCAAACTTGGAAATACTGTGTTTGTGTCAATAATACTTACCTTGGTATTCATGGACTGCTATTCTGGACCTTCCAGAGGTCAGTGCAATTTCATTTGGAATGAAATTGGAATTTGGAATTTCTGGGTGGAAGTGTCGATCTGCTGGAGGGTAGGGAGGCTCCAAAGGGATCTGAACAGGCTGGACCGCTGGGCTGAGACCAATGGCATGAGGTTTAACAAGGCCAAATGCCGGATCCTGCACTTGGGGCACAACAACCCTAAGCAGAGGTACAGACTGGGAGAAGTCTGTCTAGAAAGCTGCCAGGAGGAGAAGGATCTGGGGGTGTTGGTTGACAGTGACTGAACATGAGCCCAGGTGGCCAAGAAGGCTGGTGGAATTTTGGCTTGGATCAGAAATGACATGACCAGCAGGTCCAGGGAGGTTATTCTTCCTCTGTACTCGGCACTGGTGAGACCGCACCTCGAATCCTGTGTTCAGTTCTGGGCCCCTCACCACAAGAAGGATGTTGAGTCTCTGGAAAGAGTCCAGAGAAGAGCAACAAAGCTGGTGAAGGGGCTGGAGAACAGGCCTTATGAGGAGCGACTGAGAGAGCTGGGGTTGTTTAGCCTGGAGAAGAGGAGGCTGAGAGGAGACCTCATTGCTCTCTACAACTACCTAAAAGGAGGTTGTGGAGAGGAGGGTGCTGGCCTCTTCTCCCAAGTGACAGGGGACAGGATGAGAGGGAATGGCCTCAAGCTCCGCCAGGGGAGATTCAGGCTTGACATCAGGAAAATGTTTTTCACAGAAAGGGTCATTGGGCACTGGCAGAGGCTGCCCAGGGAGATGGTTGAGTCACCTTCCCTGGAGGCATTTAAAAGATGAGGTGGATGAGGTGCTAAGGGGCATGGCTTAGTCATTGATAAGAATGATTGGACTCCATGATCCTGTGAGTCTTTTCCAACTTAGTGATTCTGTGATTTCAGTTTCTAGGCTTTTAAAGTAAAACTTGGCAAGTTCTCCAATTTCAGTGTATTAAACTGTGTTTAGTTCTCAGTTGTAATCATCTCCTGTTTGGAGCAGGGTGCTTAGTTTTATTTACATTTGTTTCTCCTTAGTTGGCAACCTGTTTTTTGGGTTTTGGGCAATATTTAGTAATTTCTGATTTTGATCCCAGTGTTGTGGAAAAGTGGCACTTATTTTTCACCACTTTAACTTACACTGACTCATCTTATTTTCTTTCATGTCAATGGTTCTACAGCTGTTTCCTTTTTTCCTGTGTCTTATTCCTTCAGTACCTCTATTCTAGTCATATGGAAGTCTTACTAGCTTTCGTTACTCTTTTAATATCTGCTTTTGCATCTTTTAAAATGGCTCTTCTACTTTGATGAAGTTCACCATAATTTGAATAAATATTTTTATAGTTTTTCAAGCCTAACTTTTTTTCCTAATACAAATAGGTCTAGATCTTTCAGGGATGTAGTTAGTCATTGTCACTTCTGCTTTAGTTTTTTTTTTTTTTTTGAATCATAGAACCACGAAGTTGGAAAAGACCTTGGATCATTGAGTCCTTCCATTCCTATCTGCCACTGTACCATGTCCCTGAGCACCGTGTCTACCCGTCTTTTAAATACCTCCAGGGATGGTGACTCGACCACCTTCCTGGGCAGCCTGTTCCAGTGCCTGATGACCCTTTCTGTGAAATTTTTTTTCCTGATGTCCAGAATTGCTTTCCATCCTTTTGTCCTGTGTTTTTTCATTATCTATACTTCTGCTTCATTTTCCTTGATTTTTCCATTGAATACCTAGGGACAGTTGTCTCTCCATCACATTCTTCCATTTCCAAGTTTAGATCTCTTTCAGGTGTCCTCCAGGAAGACCGATGTCCTGATTATTCAAGGAAGTCCAGAATAAAACTGTCTAGTGCTCCCCTTTTTGTTCACCATTTTAGACTCCTAAAATTGTAAAAAAAAATCCTTTCCAGTCAAGTCCTAGTTTTATTTCTCATAGGCTGTGCATTCTGTAGTTTTGAATCTAAGCTCATAAAAGATGCATTTTTTAATTTAATATGGAACAGCCATTCATGAGGACTCCAGGGCTAGAATCATATTATTCTGATTATTCATGCTATAGCTTGCAAATTCATTTTCTGATCTTTTTCCTGTGCTTGTGGATGCCACTTGCAGACAAAAGTTGATCCTTTAATTGGACTGTTCTTGTGTGGTAAAGTGGAATTGTCAGCAGTAGTTCCAGTCCCAGAACATTAGGTGGTCTTTTAAATAACTTGAGAGTTATTACTATTTATGATCAGATTTAGTGTATTATGGAGGCACAGGCTAAGATTAGGCTTGATATTGCTTGTATTCTCTTAGACTGCACAGTCATGCTTTATATGCAAGTAAGGAAGAGAAGATGTTAGAGACCATGTTGTTGCCTGCAAATATAGCATAAGGTCACATATTTGATGCGGTAGAACATTTTACTTAAGGGTGTTCTTCCCACAACTGCTTAATGACAAAATTATCTGTGCCTTCAGGGAGATAGCACTGTGGCCCTACTGTCTAATAACCTCTGTCTTACTGAGATCTGGTAGGTTATCTGGCTTACAGCAACCATGTCATTTATGACAGATTAATAAAATAGTTATCTATCTATCACTGCTAGGGAGGTCTTCCTGCATTTCCCCACACATTTATGCACCAGGTGCATAGGTGGTGTTCTTGCCAATTAGGGAACCTTTGTTTCCATAAGTAGTGATACCAGTTCTGAATTTTAGAGTTTATTGAATTTGAAAGAAAAAAAAAGGCAAATAATTCACAGCAATTAAAAAAAATTTGAGTAAACATTTGATGTTCATGTAAAAGAACATATTGATATTGAGAACAGTTCATTTAGAAATAGTTATTCATCTTATTAGGAGAAGGGGATGAAAACAGTATCATCTTGCATAACTACAGAGCAACAACTGCGAGAGGAAACAGTGTTGAGTTCAACAGAATGCTTTGAAGAGGCAAAGGGTTAAAGTGATAGAAAACAGAGTTGTTCTGGGGAGGGAAAGACTACTTTCCTCTTCCACACCAGAAATTTAAGACATTGTGCATAAGGCAGAGATACAAATTGTAGACTGCAGGAGGAAACAGTTTTCTTCCACTGCTATCATGTCTAAACAATTCTGGATACAATTTTAATTTGTTAGTGTTGTTGAAGTCTTCACAAAACTTGTTTTGATTTTTGTCTCATGCTTCCTTGAAGACTCAAGTGGTAAACATTTGGACATAATGACGCAAACAGTAGGTTATCAATCAATCCCAGTTTTCACAGCATTGTTGTTCATTCAGAAAAGCTGTGTGAACTGATCTTTTTCTATAGCAGTGACATTAGTTCTTTCAAAAATAAAACCACCATCAAAAAGACTTCCAGGATTTTTCTCTTAAGACTTGCTGTACTGAACGATTTTTTGAAATTAGGGATCAGCTGTTTCCAATTAACTCTCAGCTTTTTTCAATGTATGCTGTATGAGAGACTACACATTAATTGTTTTTGTTCTCCCTCAGTTTTCTAAGCTTTGACTTCCAGTAAATTAGTCAAACAGAAAATTGAATTTAGATTACATTTGTCATGCAGCCTCCTAATTTCGATGCAAGTGACAAATGGTGCAGTGGAGGAAGTAAATGTATACAGCGTGAAGCCTTTGGAATGACATGAAATATAGCTGGGCTTGCTCAGACAGAGGTCAAAATTAGCTGGACCTTGGGTTTAATGTGGGAGCATTTCCATCATTGCCAAGCAAAGCAAACTTGGGAAGCTTGTGCTCCCCATGTCTAGCTAGTAATTTGACTGCTGCTCCTCTTTGCAGGTTTGTCTCTGCTTTTCAGTGCTGTGGAAGCAGAGTGAGGAATTATTTTTCCAGGCCACCTAAATTTAGAAATATAATTAGCACTGGTCATTTTTAGGCAGTTTATTGGCTATGCTTTCGTCCGACATGTATACGTCAGTACTGTGAAGGGTTAGTGGTCTCAGTAGTGTAGTGTGCAGGCATACTAAAAAGGTGATTAAAACTTCACCAGTGATATGAATTCTAATCCACTGTCTCCTCTACTGGGAGTCATCTTACAGGTCAGAAGTGACCTTCAGACCACTACGAAAGCCATTCTACCCTCCTTGTATCTTTGACTCAGTGTTTAGAGGTGATCATCATGTACATCTTTCTGGTGTGAGTCATTATTTGTGCCTGTTTTCTTTTCCCAACCAGACCATCTACTTGGATTATCCTTCTGCAACTGCCTTTCATCTGTCTGAGTTCTGACTTTTCTATTTATTTTTTTTTTCACACCCACACACACGTACCTGCCCCAGTTGTTTTTTGGACTTTTTTTAAGCTGAAATGGAAGACTTTTTTTCTGTGTTAGACTTGCATGTCTTTTGATTTAATAGTCCCTTTTTTCATCAAGAGGGGTGGAAGTCCAGAGATCAGCTTGGCACTGTAGAATTAATAGTCATGACTACAGAATTAATTAATATAGAATTAATTTGTCATGACTACACAGAAATGTGCAAATAATCCTGAGAGTTATTAGTGTGGCGGCTGTGCTGTTTTTATGGCTTATTAGCCATCTTAATTTCTAAACGAACTCTCTGCATATTCAGAGATGGCTTCTATGCATGCAGAATGTTCTGACTTGCTTGCTGTCAAAAGAAAACAAAAAACAATCTGCGGCTGGTTGTGATCTTTCTGCATAGTATTTCTCAGGAAACAGCAAGCATAACTTGGTTTCAAGGATTGCTCTAACTTCACCTTAATTGACTATACAAGGATTATCCATTTGATAGCTTGTGAGCCCTCTGCCCCTTTCCTGGTGGCAAAGGGGATGAAATTTAACAAGTCCAAATGCCAGACTCTTCACCTAGGATGGAGTAATGCTGGGCACATATATAAATTGGGAGTGGAGGGGCTAGAGAGCAGCCCTGCAGAAAGGGATTGGGGGATGCTGGTTGCCAGCAGGCTCACTATGAGTCAGCAGTGCCCTGGCAGCCAGGTGGGCAAACTGCATCCTGGGGCGCATCAAACCACAGTACAGCCAGCTGGTCTGAAGAGGTCCTCCGCACTGTATTTCAGCATTGGTGCGGCCTCACGTTGAGTGCTGTGTGCAGCTTGGGGCCCCACAATTTAAGAAGGATGTTAAATTAATTGAGTGCATCCAGACGGGGGCAACAGAGCTGATGCAAGGCTGGAGGGAATGCCCTGTAAGGAGCTGCTGAGGACTTTGGGTTTATCTGGTTTGGAGAAAAAGAGGCTGAGGGGCAACCTCAAGGGTCTCTACAGCTTCCTGAGGAGAGGAGGTGGAGGGAGGTGCTGATCCCGACTTCCTGTGACAGGATCACAGAATCACAGAATAACCAGGTTGGAAGAGACCCACCGGATCATCGAGTCCAACCATTCCTATCAAACACTAAACCATGCCTATAGATTATTGTCCCACCTGTAGTCCTTACGCTGTGCTGCACAACTAACTCCATTTTCTTTCTTCCTTTCTAATCCCATGGTGTAGAGGACAGTCTGGTCTTTAAAAACCAGAATGGGTCAATGAGAAAGAACTGCCGTGTTTTCTCAGTTCCCCTTGATTTTGGGTTGGTGTGTGAAGCTCCATCAGTCTAAGAGCAGCTATGGGAGGGGACAGCATGTAGGGGAGAAATATGTGGGAGTGGTTCAAAGCTGCACCAGGGGAGGTTCAGACTGGACGTTAGGAAGCATTTCTTCATCAAAAAGGTGGTCAAAACACTGCAATAGGCTTCCCAGAGAGGTAGTTGATGCCCCAAGCCTGTGAATGTTTAAGAGGCATTTGGGCAATGCTCTTAACTTTAGGTCAGCCCTGAACTCGTCAAGCAGTGAGACTAAGATGATCATTCTAGACCCCTCCCAAATGAAATATTCTAGTCTAGTCTTTCCTCTTCCATCCAGCAACTTTCCTAATATCACAAGAGTAATTTGCTTTTTCTTTGTGACTTAGAAGTGGTTTCTGGGCACGCACATTCAAAAGGGTAGAATGTAGGAAGAGGTACAGCAAATGGAGAAATAATCCTGTTTTTCAGACAAGCCTTTGGAAATTTGTTCAGCTAAATTTGTTCTGCTGGCCACCCAATAAGTTTTATTAGTATCAGACTCCAGCCTATTCTCTTTTAATTTGTCAGAAGGCAAATGACTGTATTCAGGCACGACAAAGTTTCAGTCTATGATTAGCAGTAGTAGTATGAAATAGAGAAAGTAAAATCCTTCACAGAACAAAGTACCTTTTTAGGAAGTTAGCTTATTCTGTTTGGAAATCACAGGTCAGGACTTATAAAATTTTCTGCAGAAGAGAGGTGGCTTTTTTCATCCTAGAGCAGTCTGCTTCATGGGCTGCAGTAGAGCTGCACTTCCTGGAAGCATAAGCATCCTACACCCCAAAATCTGATGGAATGCTATGGTTCTGTAAATCTAGGCAGTCACAGATTCAAGAAAAGATTGTAGAAAATTAATAGAATTAATTTCTGTCAGTAGTCTGCTATGCATATGACTTTTAGGAAAACTGTTGTAATCGAAGCATCTTGACAAAATATTTTGGTTGTGGTGAATTTTCAGTTTTAAAGGAGTATTTTTTGTGTTTTAAGGGGAGACCACAGGCGTTTTGTGCACTGTATTGCAGTGTGTTCCCACAGAATTCATCACTTAGACAAAAGCTGAGTGAAAAGAGACAAAAAAGGAAGGAGAAATTAGAGGCACGGAGAGGTGATATGGCTTGCACCTGGTCACACTGAGGTCAGCAGCAGAGTTAAGACTTTAATTTTTTTGAATCCTGATCTAAATCAGTATGTCTCATCCCAGGAAGATCACAGAGGTCACTCAGTATGACTGAGCCATCAAAAACTTCACAGGAAAAAACCCAACCCAAACCATTCTAGTTTCTCTTATATCCTTGCTCACAGAAACAAGCATGTCAGCAACACTAAAATACACAAAGTATACAGGCTTAAAGGGTAATTTTTACCATTAGTTTCATAAAAAATGTGAGAGCATTCCAAAATTCTTTTTTCAGTAGGAGTCATCATCCTGTTGATGTTTATATGCTGTATAATCACTGCTGCCTTTAGTGGTGTTACTAGTGCAAGTGTAACTGGAGAACTTAGTGGCTGTACCAAAGCTTTCAGGAGACAGCAGTAAAACTCTGTGAGGACTTGCAGTGTGGAGTTCTCAACCAGGACACTGCAGTGCACAACCAGATTTAAACATTGTGGTATTGGTGTTCTTATTTATACTAGGAAAGATAAGAAGGCCTCAACAGCTGTTGTTTGTGCTGTGTGACTGTTAGCAGTTCCTTGGCATAATTTTGATCTAGACCAATTAGTACTCTCCCAGAAAATCTGAGCAGTGTTCATGCATTAACAGTCTAGGAACCATTCTTAGTAAGCAATATGGAGGGGGAGATAATATAGCTGAATAGGCATGAGATGTTCTCTGGCACTTGCCCTGAAGTCTAGAGAGTGGATTGTGGTTCAATTTTATGAGCTACATCTATTACCTTTACATTTACGTGCTGTATCTTGGGGAGAGGGGGCTGATTGGAATCATTACCATCTTCCTTGTTTCTCTCTTGCAGTCTTGTTCTGTTCTGCCTTGATGTGTGTAAATATAACCTGATTTTCCCAGGAGATTAACATCTTAAGAAGAGAATGTGGAAAACTAAAGGACCTAAAATAATGAGAAACATAGCAGCCTTACTGATTATGTAATGCAGAGTGATCCACTAATAAACTCTATTTACCATGTCCTACTCTCTTCTCTTAGGATTCTGTAGCACCTGTTAATACTAGTTGGACCCTTCTTGAGCACCTCATTTTAAAAAGAGATTTTGATAACTTCACATTCAACAGATAAATTGTACTTTATATATTTTTTGGCACCTGTAGCAATTTGGAGAATATTTGTAAGAAAATAGAAGTAAAACTTTTCCTTACATCAAAGCTGAAGTCTTATACTTGGCATGTGCACAGAGGTGCTATAGCCATTGAAGATTTGAATCCTTCTTGCGCTTATTGCCCTTTTTCTGGACAGTGTAATCACCACACTTAGCTGCTGCATTTTATTGTTGTATTTGTACTTTGGGAAACACCACTAAATCCGGTATCTTAATGCAAACTGGTGCTCACTGGCAATTTAAGCAAAGCAGCCCTATGTGTGGATAAGAATCATAGATGCCATTCGTGATGTTAGAGATCAGTATCCTCAGATGGAAGGGTGATTGCAAAGCCAGCCCTCTTTAAAATCACAAACTAATGTGGCAAAATTAGCTGTAAGTTACTTGAGAGCTATGTACCTGCAATGTACTGTCCATATAGCTCATGATTCATAGTGAGATTATCAACTAATTATTGATACTGACTTAGCAAATTCTATTTGCAAATGCTGCGTGTATGTGTTACAAGTTTTATGGATCTACTTTGTTGCTGTAAAGTGGAAAAATATTTTCTGAACTTTAAAATAAAAAATAAAGTTACTATTAAAACTCTTTTTAAAAAATAAATATTATATGGTAATCTGTCAGTTTCGAACTGTCAATATTTTGGAATGGAAAAATGAAAATGAGCATTTGATGAAAATTCACTTCCAACCTTAGCTCTGAACAGGTAGCTGTTTGAGGTAGAGGTTTGTTTGTTTATTTTAAGGTTACTGTTCAGTGTAAAGAACCCTTCAGATCTTCCATTACTCCTTTATCCACCCTCTCCTGAATTTTTCAAGACTAAATTCCTTAATTTTAATGTGGTAGAGATGTCTAAATACTTTAATCTGCTAGTCATTCAAAAGAGCTTACAGTACATGTACAGAAAAAGATATTTCATGTGTACAAACTCTACTGCCTGCTCATTAAAGAATTTATTTTTCAATGAGTAAAGGCCCGGAAGAAGCTAATGTAAGTATTTTAGCAAGGGTTTGTATTTCTCTGATAAACAGCACTCCCCTTCTGTTTGTGATCACAGGATGAAAGCTCTCTAAGCTTGTATATGTACATTTTTACTGCTACATCATGTAGTGTGCTCTTAAGATTGAGATCTTATTCCCCAGGAAGCATTTCTGTCTAAGATTAATTAGCCTTTTAAAATCAGTGTTTGATGTATTCCTTTGGCTATATCCTGACTCACTTTAACCCTCTTTGACCTGACCTCACTGACTATTACCACCATGGCTGAAGCAGAAATCTTTCAGCTGGATGTATGCAGTACAGACTTCAGCCTGTGGTTTTTCACATTGATGGATTCAATTAGCAGAGTTTTTACTGATCAACTTAGCAGTGGTAGAATTATTTGTCCGACATGGAACAAAACTGTCCATACTTTAGAGTTAATTGAATAGCTCATCTCTTTTTCATGCATAGTTTGCTTGTGAAATAGTTTTCCTTTAAATTCCATAATAATATTGCTGTAAGTAGCATTTTTTAAAAAGGCAAACCCACTTTGTTTTTCTCTAGTTAAGTGGGGGGAGGTATTAAACATTAAATAGCAACCATTAAGCCTTTGATCTGTACGTATCGCTTATCACTTTTTGGGCAAATGTCGTTAAACTGTAATTATGTCCAAATGTTCACTTTTTAATTTGATTTATTAAACTGGGCAGATAAACTAACGTTGTCATCATGGCTTGATGAAAACAGGTAAAGGTGCTGTTTTGCTTTGCCTTCCTAGGAGTAGTTCATCATTTGGTTAGCTGAAAAGTTTATTAGAAAAGATGAACGGCCATTAGAATTTAAGAACATTTGCAGGCATGATGTGAATTATAGTAACTTGAAGTAAAATAGAGGTTAAAAGTTCAAGAATGCCATTAAAAATGTTTACAAGTGTATGAATGTGCCTATGCATAGGGAATATATATAATATGATTGTATAGAGAATTTGCTATTGTTTGGTGTAACAGTATTTTGAAAACAATGACATTGTAAAAGTTCTCGCAAACTGTTAGCAACAAAAGTTCTTTTACAGCAAATTGAATTGCATTCTGCCAGTCTTTATAAAGAAAAATCTTTATCAAATGTTTCATTTTTTTTTTCAGGAACCATATTGATAACCTTTAGCTCCCTGGCTATATACAGAGATAGCCTTAATTTGTGAAGGTCAGTTGTACGCTGTTTAGAGGGAAGGGAAA
Source organism: Clamator glandarius (assembly GCA_033459285.1). Lineage (NCBI taxonomy): Eukaryota > Metazoa > Chordata > Aves > Cuculiformes > Cuculidae > Clamator > Clamator glandarius. The sequence continues at coordinate 2,924,275 of JAUNZM010000119.1, read as the reverse complement.
CCTCAAATCTAATTAAGGGCATGGTGCATGAAAGGGTTAACGTTCTAAGTCAAGAGCCTGCTGTTTAAAAAAGCTATATAACTCCTAAAAGTGATTTAGCTCTCCCTCAACAATGGATAAAAAAACATATCATGGATGAGTTGGATTCAATTTGTCAGGTAGTCAAAGTGCTTATCTTTTAATGCACGCCTTGCCTGTTCCTTGTATATATATATATTGCGTGCTCTTATTACATGGAACAGCAGAGTGATTTGCATTGAACTTTGCCACTTCATTCATATGCCTATAGCAAAACTTAAACATATTGCAGAAAAGTATTTTATAAGCTTCAGTTACTAACCCCAGTCTTTCATAAACTAGCACAGGTTTATTGCAGGTTCAGGGCTGAGGCTGAGTCACTGAAGCTAAGGAAGACGGGGTATAGTTCCTGGGAGTTTCATCTTATAAAATCTTTCTTTTTTTTTTTTCTGCCTGAAGCTAGGTGTTTGATGGGAAATATCTCGGGCTCGGTCATTATAAGGTCTTCTAAAACCTTTTAACTAGTAAGAAGTTTAAGGAAAGTATTTTAGGGGTCTGTCATAAATTAGTTTAAAGCTTCTATTAAATATATAAGAATAAAAATTAGAAAAAAAATCCCAACAAAATTTAGTTAAGTAAAGCTTTTATTTCCATCCTCTATCTGATTTTCTGTTGAGCTGCATGAACTCTTTTACAGAAGGAAAAATCTCCTTTGTTGTCTCAGATGGCATTATTGTCAGTGTAAACTGTTTCAGACTGCATGGAGAATTCTCAGACAACCTGTACTTACTGGTGTTTGAGGCCAAATTCATTTTGTCTGAAACCTTTTTCAACTGTGTAGAAAGAAGTTTTTCATTTTGTTGACATACTTTCTGGCTGCTGTGAGATTAGAAGTGTAACCAAAGTTCTTATCAGCTGCTCCAAAGTGTAATAAACTCTTGCTTGTATTGATTAGTTTAATACACATTTTCTGTTGTGTTTCAGAAATGTGGTTATCTAACCTGAAGATGGACTTCAGGTAGAAGATGACAGAAAATAACAAGAGAGGAAAAATTGCATGGAGAAGAAAATTATGAATAGGGATGATGCCAAGTATTTAATTTTATCTCAGTATTTAATGATACTTAATATAGATTATGATGTTGCATATTCATCTACTTTCATTTTGGGGGTAGGGAAAGCTAGGATTGTGCTGGAATATAATCCAGGGAATCTAATCATACAAAGAAATGTGGTTAAGAAACTTTTCCTTTAAGTCACATATGTCTAAAATGAAGTAGGAGATGTCTATGCCATGAGAAGATCATGTAGAGATCAGCCAGCTGGCCCGTATCAAAGCCATGGAAAGAAATAAAGCAGTGGTTAAAGCTAAATCAGTATGACAATGGAGCAGTACTTGAGATATCTTGCCTATAGTTAGGCTTTTGTAGTCAAGTACTCTGCAAAGGCAGAGTTCACTGAGGTTGATACAGGTCTAGTTCTATCATAGAATTTTGGACATAGAAGCAGTAGTTCTTATGAAGGGCTCTGGTAAGGTGACATCAAGGTGCTGTATGGGGCGAATTAAGACACTTAGTCTGAATGACGAAACATTCCTGGATGGAGAGAAACTGATGTTTTGAACTGTTTGTTTTGGAGAAGAATTAAAAAAAATCAAAATAATGAGTTAGAAAAGAGAAGTTAAGCATTTTTGATGGACCAGGCTGCCCAGAGAGGTTGTGGTTGCCGCATCCCTGGAGATGTTTAAAGTCAAGTTGGATGAGGCTTTGAGCAACCTGATCTAGTGGAAATTGCGTCTGCCTGTGGCAGGGGCTTGGAGCTTTAAGGTCCTTTAAGGTCCAGGTCTCTTCCAATCCAAGCCAATCTATGATTCCAAGTTATCTGTAATGTGTTGTTCAGTAAGCTTATTAAAAATTAACTTTGTTTTTAAAGGAGTTTTTTAAACAAAAAGTGAAGTTGTGGATTTTATGTACTATCAGTTGCCCTTAAGGCTGGAAACTTGCCTTAGTTAAAAGCTCTCTGGAATATCTGTGCAGGATATCAAGATATCTGTGGGGGATATCAAGCATATCCAGAGCTGAGATTATATTTAGGAAAACTGACCAGCAGTCTAAGCAATTGAACTCATGTTACTATCAATGGTTAAAATGAGAGTTATTCTTTTATGGCTGCCAGTTAACCAGATCTTCCATGATTGTTTGTTTATATATATATTCAGCAGCTGGATTATATCCAGGAACTGAAGTTCTTATTGTCTAAACTTCATCTTGTGTTTAGAATAATGTTTATTCCAGATACAGAATCATTTTGAGGAAAAACTGTTCTGAATGATGCATTGACCATATATTTCTGTGAGTTCTTCACCTGAAATCACCGTCAGTGGCCTTTCTTGAGGCTGCTTGGATATGTAGGCGGGGAGGAGAAGTCAGCCCTGTGTTTTTGTGTCACATATCAGCCTCTTGATTTTTGAGGTCAAAGGAACCTTTTGTTGTGGCTAGGCTATTTTAGACTCAACTAAGCTTTGCAGACTGTTTTATGTGTTTTTGCTCGGTCAGAGGATATTGAACAGCATATCTTGCCAATTGTGATCCTATGTATCATCTATGTTTCTGTTTAAACTGATAATTATTCCAACTGAGGGAGAGAATAAGGATTTCAGTAGTTTGCGTGATTAAAGTCAAAAGTATGCTAAGATTGCTGTGGAAGATGAGTGACTTCTAGCAATGGAGCCTACTACTGTGATGAGCAGAATCTTTTTTGCAGTGGGGTAGAATTCACAGAGAAGTAAGAAGAGCCTGGGGTATGATGGCTGGAATAGGCTAGTGCAAAGCTTCTGTAAACTCATACTAAGATTTTATTCCTTTTAAAAAAAATATAACTACCCCCTCCCCCCCCCAGCTCAATAGAATGTGTAGTAACCTTAGACCTTGAAGCTATAATTTCTTAATATAAAATATTTTGTGTCAGTAAAGAGATCTTAAATGTTCACTATCTGAAGTATGTGTGCTGAGCTCACTCAAAGAGCAAGTGATCATTTGGCCAAGATTTTATCAAGCTCAACTTCTTTTGCATGCACATGTAATGCAAAGTCCTGTAAGTATTAAACACCTCTTAGTACTCAGCTTAATAGGTAGGATTTGTTGAAAATACTTTTTTTTTTCTATTTGAGACCTTCATATTGAGGTTGTCATTACTGTGGAATCTGAATATCTCATGATATTTCTGCACTCTGGTCACTATTACACATATGTATGCCAGAAACTGTGGACATCTTCGAGTTAGATTTGAGTTTATGAATGATAAAGCCAGAATGAATATGTTTTAACTTCCAGTATTTTTTTAAAAAAATACTTAAGCAAAACGTGAAAATTTGTTTTATGGATGGGTTGAATTCATTCTATAGCTAAGCCTTTTCACTGAGTAAAATATACTTTTCCATAGCTTAAAAAAGTTATGATATTTCACTAAAGTAAATATTGCCTGCCCCATAGCTTAATTTTTTTGAGTTTGTGGGTATTTTATGACCACATGGTTTTTGTAGCACATGCAATGAAAATAATTGTGAAGTTTGTCTTATGGTGAATGGCATTCAGATATTGTGAATTTTGATATCAGACCTTGGAGCTGGCTTTAGTTTTGGACAGGTTGCTGTTGAAGAGTTTGATAGTATCAGTTGAAAGATCCATGTCTCAAATGGAACCATTACTGACAATACTGGAGATTTTGGGGTTTTAGATATGTTACCTACTTAAAAGTTCAAAAAGTGGAGTACGTTCATCAAGTGCGTGTTTATTTATTTCCTTCTGCTGGTGCAGAGGTCACTGGAGTACTTGCAGACCATTAGGATTGTCTGGGGCTGTCTGTTCTCTGTATGTCCTACAATATCTGACCTGAGCTGCTTAGAGAAGGGAAGGGAAACCAATGTCCAGTTCTTTCTTACCATTCATGATTATAGGTTAAAACAGTCTTTGAATTTGCTTGTTAATATAGTGTAGTCTTTTGTAAACAATGCACATAGTTTAATATTTGATCCTCTGTGCTAAACCAGAAGTCAGTCTAGTTTTCAAGAAGGAAATTTTCACCTTTGATTGCCAGGGACTTGGTCCTACCCAGCCTTGTCTTTAGGTTTCAAAATTGAGTCAGCGATATCTGTCAGTAATGAACTTAGTGGTGGCATCTACATGTGAAGCACATTACTGAAAGCTATGTATCTGTAAGCAATTTCCTAAAAGATCCTAAAGAGGTAGATAGTAAACTTCCTGATGAAGATGTTATTGCGCCTCTTTGTATTCAGAGATGTCCGACACACCAGCTGTGGAGCACATGCTGTTGAGGAGTGGTATGGCTGCTTCAAGATACATGCACATAAAAACCTCTTGTCCTGCCTGGTAATTTGAAGAGCAGGAGAGGTGGAAAGGAAAGCAGCCAAACCACAGCCACAAAAGAACTCTGGTCCTTGTAATGCTGACCCAATAGAAGTTTTCCCGCAGTGAATATAACTTACTGTCTGTTATACATTTAGCATCGTGTAATCCAGAACATGTGATGTATTTTGAGATAAGGAAGCAAATTTTTGTGTCCCACTTCACAGCTGAAAAAGCTGGAAACTAATTCTGTTACATTATCACCAGGCTGCTACTGTATGACACTTTCCTTGGTTATATTTACTACTTACACTTTTTTTAGTATCCTCGTCTAGTATAGTCCTTTGGCCTTGTATTGTGCAAGAAGTGCTTTCTTTGCTTCTAGTTTGGAGCAGAGGTTTCTGTTTCCCTTTTTATGATTTTAAAGCTGGTTCTGTAAATGGTACAGCCCCTGTAAGGTAAGAAGCTGTGGATTCTGCCTTGTCTGTTTTGATGAATCTAATTGAAGAACTGCAGGAACGTTTTTGCTAAATCCTGAATATCTTGTATTGTCTATTAGTGAAAGAATTTAAGCCAGCTAAATTGCCCTGACAGGTGATTGCTAGAGGCTGCAAATAAGAACAGAAGTATTTCATCCCACTAAAGAATTTTAAGTGGTGCATCACAGATGTAAGTCTGACTAGAGAAGCTAATCTGGTGTAGGTGAAAGGGACTATGTAGCTGTAACGCTGGTGAGCATTGTGGTGCTAATCTGAGTGGAAAATGGCTGAAACATGTACCTTTGCCAGAAGTAGTCCCTTCTGACTTTTCTGTTCATGGGCACTTGACTATATCTAAAAAGTCTTTTATTTTCCCTCTATCTTTAACCATTCCTTTCTAAATAAAAATATAATTCAGTAAAAAACTTTATTTAGATGGCATTGGAGTTATGTGTTACCATCTGAACTGATGTTGAATATGCTAATTAAATTCTTTTGTCTCCTAATTTTGAGTGGTTTGCTTTGCAAGAAATAACTTACATAGCTAAAGGAAATAGAAAAACTTAACATGTGCTACCATGGCATTTGACATTACATGTCTTCCTGCCTTCTCTGAAGACTGCAGATTTTCTCTTCTTTGTTCTTTCTCTGTTTCTCACCAATTATTGAACATGGAGGGTTTTTAGAGGAAACTTGGGGTTAGCAATAGCAAATGTTGTAGTGGTTAGGGCATTCTCCTTAAAGAAGGGAGAGCAGACTCAAGCTTCCTCAGGCTGAGGAGGGCTTTGAGCTACTGTCAAGGACTCTGAGATGCAGAATCCACTATCTCTTGCTTCCTTCGCGCAGATTCCTATCTGCACAAGAGTCCTTTGCCAGTACTTTCTCTGGCTGCATCAGGGTGGCTTCCTAATCAGGAACACTGAGGCACCTTCTAGATAATAGAGAAGTAGACCTCTTCTTAAACCCTTCATTTACAGAGAAATAGACAGCTCTGATTTTCTATAGAGAGTAGGAAGAATGCTGACTTGAGATGATATGGTTTATTAGAGCTGATGTCCAAATAAAGTTACCTGAACTGTCTCAAAAATGTCTTAGTACACAGCCTGTAAGCAGAGTTACCTGCCTTCTGAAGACGGAATATTGTTAAAGTTTAGCAGAAGGCTTTATAATCTGTGCTTATCGCTTGCCAATAGTGACTTTTGGTGGCTAAAGTGCCTTCTGTATTCATGGATTTCCGCAAGGAAGGCAAAGACTAATAATTTAATCCTGGAACAACCACTCTGATAGGAGATGACAGTTAGTCTTGAGACCTCCTTTTGGAAATGCCAAATATGTGTATATTATGTGTACATCAATTAAGTAATATAAAAGTACTCTGGTTTTAAGTAAATAGTTGCCATGTACACGTTACAAAATATACTTATGAAACATATATTGCTATGCTTTTATTTTTCAGATATGTCCACTTCTTACTGAGAATACTTTGTAACAAAATAAAAGAAAGCATCTTTAGGTCATTATGCCTAAAATGTAACTCAGTTCTATTGTGATTTTAAAATGAAAAAAGAAGTCAATGAGATGACTGGAAAAGTAGACTTCTTGGTTTTGAGGAAATTCTCGTGTTTTACTACATTACTAAATAGTGTAAAAATTTTTTTGACAATAATGATATTATCATGTCTGGACCCCGCGCACTATAGATGAGTAGAGTTACTTGTCCTAATTTTTATAGGCCTATCCCAGTGAAATGGAATTAGTCCTCTTTGTAATTAAGTAATTTAAATCTTGCACCACTCATTTAAATATGTTATATTTAGGAGCTTGTACACTTTATTTATAGAGGCATTTTGTCAGTCTAAAAAGGCTTTTTGCTATCATAGAATATGGGGTAGGGAAGAAGAGGATGATGCTTGCTGTGTCAAAATGCGGTACAAAATAATCTATAACTCTTAAGACTTCTAACCAGTAATGGAATGAAAAATACTGTGCAAATCTATTATATCTATAAGCAAGGTGGCCGAAGCTTTCATTATAGCTAGTAAATCATTCAGAACCCAGGTCATAGTGCTAATGGAGTATACAGGTTATACAGGTATTGAGAAAACAAGAATATTTTCCAGTAATTTGCTGTTGACAACTTTTGGCTGCATAAGGCAGAGGAACCATCTATTTGAGAGAAACTTTCTGTGATTGAAAATGGTGAAGTTGCTGAAGACATTAAAGTTGAGAAAAGTTTTGGTAAGTTTGAATTAAGTCAGAGTTTATAGTCCCTAATAACAAAAGGAGGAAAGAATGCGAAAGGAAAACCAATAGATTTTGTGAAAGAAGGCTACAGTAAATACAGAATTGGCAGATAAGATGTCTTTAGTCAAGCCTCAAGGGGAAAAGGAATTAAGGAGAAGTGGTGCTTTGTCAGAGATAATACAAAAGCACAAACAATGCTAATGCAAAGAATTAGTCTTTAATTAAACTGTAAATTCTTCATTTACCTCTAAGACTTTCTCAGTTTGAGGAACAGAATAAAAGATTTGTATGAGAAAGACAGTGTTGGGTAGGAAGCAGGGACTGGGGACACCCAGATTAACTGAATTTCATTTTTAAGCAAGAGGTTTCAAGTTAATACACACATGTGCACATCCAAAAATGTTCTGTCACACACTGAAAGAGCCTAATAACAACGTTTATAATTTATAAGCCTTTCTTTCAGTGACAAGAAAATGATGCTGAGGTTCTAAAGCTTTTAATCTATTGTTTGTGCGAGTTTTTGCTAAGAAGAGCCAGCTATGTATAGGTGGCTAGCACAGTACTAATGCCAAAACAGCATTCTGCCATCTGTCTATATAAACAAATTAGTTTCTGAAAAAAAAATAATACTGTGAAATATAAAAGAAGTCAGTGACTCTGTGGCTAGTTTATGGAATACCATAGATTAGACTTTAATTTGAAAATGTTAGATACATAAAATTGGGGGTTACTTTCATATTAAAAATATTTAGAAGTTCTCTAACTTCTCAGTGATAAAAAAATTCGTTTCTGAGATCTTTTCTATTGCAGTTTGTACACTTCATAATCTGACTGGTAATGTTTCAAGCCATTAAACATCTGCTCTGGTTGAAAATACCAGAAGTTTACTTTTAAATGATGTGCTGTTCTCTTCTGACCTGTCTGCAATAAAACTAGAAAGCAGAAATTGTTTATGGTTAATTTAGTGTGATAATGTCTATACTGTACCATTTAGAGCATCAAGCTTTATATATTTAATCAAGAATTTGTACAGTATATTATACTATATGTAGGTAACATGTAACTAATGTATGATGCTGTATTTTAGGCATACATAACTTGTTTCTGGAAGATATTACTATAGCATAAAGTAAACTGTGTATTCAGGGATGATTCTTCCTATTCAAATTTAACCTGTGCTGGCATAGATACCCAGTTATAATACAGACTTCTTCATAGAATCATAGAAAAACCAGGTTGGAAGAGACCCACTGGATCATCGAGTCCAACCATTCCTATCAAACACTAACCCATGCCCCTCAGCACCTCATCCACCTGTGCCTTAAACACCTCCAGGGAAGGTGACTCAACCACCTCCCTGGGCAGCCTCTGCCAGTGCCCAATGACACTTTCTGTGAAAAATTTTTTCGTAATGTCCAGCCTAAATCTACCCTGGCGGAGCTTGAGGCCATTCCCTCTCATCCTGTCCCATGTCACTTGGGAGAAGAGGCCAGCACCCTCCTCTCCACAACCTCCTTTTAGGTAGCCGTAGAGAGCAATGAGGTCTCCTCTCAGCCTCCTCTTCTCCAGGCTAAACAACCCCAGCTCTCTCAGTCGCTCCTCATAAGGTCTGTTCTCCAGCCCCTTCACCAGCTTTGTTGCTCTTCTCTGGACTCGCTCCAGAGCCTCAACATCCTTCTTGTGGTGAGGGGCCCAGAACTGAACACAGGATTCAAGGTGCGGTCTTACCAGTGCCGAGTACAGAGGGAGAATAACCTCCCTGGACCTGCTGGTCATGCTGTTTCTGATACAAGCCAAGATGCCCTTGGCCTTCTTGGCCACCTGGGCACACTGCTGGCTCATGTTCAGTCTCTGTCAACCAACACCCCCAGGTCCTTCTCCTCCAGGCAGTTTTCTAGACAGACTTCTCCTAGTCTGTAGCTGCACAGGGTTGTTGTGCCCCAAGTGCAGGACCCGGAATTTGGCCTTGTTAAACCTCATGCCGTTGGACTCTGCCCAGCAGTCCAGCTTGTTCAGATCCCTTTGCAGAGCCTCCCGACCGTCCAGCAGATCCACACTTCCACCCAGATTAGTGTCGTCTGCAAACTTGCTAAGGGAGCACTCGATGCCTTCATCCAGGTCATTGATAAAGACATTGAACAGGGCTGGACCCAGCACTGAGCCCAGGCAGCTGTCAAATCATTTCGGTTACCAAACAAATCAAATTTTATCTATGTTATAAAATAGGAATTATACTACAACTAGAGGAGCTGAATGAAAGAGCCAGTAATGGTAACTTTGCATCCAGATTCTGCTTTCTTCCATGGAACTCTTGGGGAATAAGGTGATTTGTTAAGTAACATAGACAGCTGAGAGGGGCGTAAAATGCCAGTTGGACAAGGCAGTGGTATTTGTCAGCACTGAATGTGGGTTTCACTGTGGTAGGTCTGTGTGAGAATGCCAGAGTATAGTATAAAAACAGTAGAAAGTCACTGCCTACTTTTTTTTCTCTTAACCATTATTTGGAGCATAGTTCAGATGCTCTTCCATCTTAAGGCTTTGAAATAAATTTTCATTTTTGGTTTTTTTTAGTTCATTTCATGACAGTTATGTCAGTTGGTTTAGCTGGTTCCCATCATTTGAGTCAAAAGATCAAAGTACTTGCATCCTCCGAGACAAGTATAAATAAAAAGAATTGAAATATTCTTAGAAAATATTCTTGTCGTACTGGGAATCATTTGCTTGCTTAGCTTTTACAAGAGATGCAACTAAGTGAGTAAACGTTGGCGCCAACTCGGCCTTCTGTTGCTAGAGACTTAAATAAATTATTCTTAGCAAAACTAAATTACTTCACGAATATTATACGTATTACGTGTGAGAAATTTTAAGGAGCTCAAAATCTTAAGCCTGATCTCTAAAATGTAAAATTCATATGGCTTATAGCCAGGTGAGATGGATATGCCTTAACTGTATTGATATCAAGCTGCGATCACTGTAGGAAAGAAAAGGTGTAACTAATAAAGAAAAGTGGCACTTCCATGAAGTTTCATTTTAACCCAACCTTTTTTCTTGGAATTAATTTTAATTCAAAGTTTCTGGTTTAGATGATAGAAATCTTAGCTTTCTCCATACCGATATTTCCTGCTTTTCATTCTGTTAAATGTTAAACTCTGTAACTCAAATTAAAGCCACCATAAATTAAGCATAAGTAAATGTTTAATCTTTCTGTGAACTTTGAATGGTGTACTAGTGGTTTCTCTTTTTCTTTGAATTAGATGGAGAGCAGAAGACTCAAGTGATGATTCATGGAATTGAGCCAATGCTGGAAACGCCCATACAGTGGCTAAGTGAACATATGAGCTATCCAGATAATTTTCTCCACATTAGTATCATTCCCCGACCTACTGATTGAAACTCAGCTATATTGGTATGAAGATCGTTCTCAAGCTGGAATTGTGAGGGCATGTCGACTTCTTTCTTCTGTGAGTCTCGACAGAGGCAGCCTGACCAGAAAAAACACCACCAAAAATCGAAACAAACCAAGAAGTCCTCACTGCTGCAAGCCAAACAGGAAGAGAGATCCTATGATCAGATAAGGGCAATAGGGCTGATCTTATTTTGCATCACCGCTGCTTTTCTTCACCACTGTAATTAAATCAGTTGTGATATGAAAGAATTTACAGGACCTCTACAAGTCTGCTGTTTTCTTGTAAAATATAATGAAGCCGAAACTGTCAGCTGAAGAGCAAATGGAAATACGCCACCTGATTGTATTTCTGATTAACAAATAAACAGGGCTGTTTCCTAAAGCAGTATTGTTTCAACTTTAAGAGTGGAAACGTCAGTTTAATTTTCTAGAAAGTAAGACACTGAGAGATTCAGTTACCAATAGCTTTTTGTAAAAGATCAAATTACTGTAAACCCATCTTTCCTTAATGAGAAGTTCATGTTTACAGTATGTGTATTGGTATGCAAATGATCTTTTAACTTTGATAACAAGCAGTGAGAGATTTTAAAGTAAACCCATGAGCATGTTTTGTCATTTAAAAACATGCACAACTTAATAATTTACAAATACTTTTGATTTGTATGCTGTCACTGAATATTCCAGTATGTTTATTATTCAAACCAGTTTTCACAGACTAGCAATGATGTAGGATAATTTGTCTCAGGATTTGTCATGGGATTTCTTTGTGCTCATCTGATTTTTTTTTTTTTTCTGTAAGAATATTTTCTTAATTTAGTTTGAAAAGTTAAAAAGAAAAAAGTAAACGGATGTTGCAAACAATTGTATCCTGCTGTTTATTCCCATAGACTAGAAAACAGTTAAATCATAGAATGGTGAACAGATGTATTGCTTTTTAATAATTTTGGATTTTGGAACGCTGAAACATTTCCAAGCTAATACTTCCTTACATCTGCATTTAGTTTTCTACTGTGGTCCCTGAGCAATCAGTCTGAAATCTGGAAGCTTCTAATCTCATTGCACAGATTTATCCTTAGTTTAGAAGATGTATTTTTAGGTTATTGGATAGCTTTGGTTTTTAATTGTTTGTTACCATTGCAGCTACTACTAGGACTCTACCATTTTTTTGTGTTATGCTGAATTCATCAAACTGTGTGCTCTATTGCTTTGTCTGCAGTTTGTGGCTGTTTGTGGCACGAGACTATCTTAATAGTAGACATATTATCAAATATGTCGATTATCAAATATAAAGCAAGCATGGCATTTTTATTTCAAAAATAGTAGCTGTTGAAGTTCCTGCTCAAAGTCTTGGCTTGCAAATGTCCCCAGAACTCCCAGTGCTGTTCCCATTCTGCTTTGTTTCCATGCTTTCTTTATGGTAGGATACTTACCTGTATCTGAAAAAGAAGAAAATGAAAATCAGTCAAACAAACAAAAAGTCTCTTCAGGAAGCTGGAGAGGAATGATCTCCTTGGGTGGGGATAGAATTAAGGATAAATAAAAAAGCCCTAAGGGCAGAAAAAGTCAGTAGACAAGTTAGATAGTGTTTTAAATGTAAATGAGGGAATGGAAAGGAAAAGGTGACAGTGAAATAAATCTATGCTCTATTCTGCAGGTCATGAAGAATTTTTGAAACCAACCAAACTGTACTGATCTGTGTTTATGCAGAACTGAAACAGAGTTTTCTTAGAGTGGGATGATTTGAGTGAATTATTATAATTTCCAGTTCTGTTTGGAATTTTTGTTATAACGTTGGATTGGCATTTATTAACTTTCTTAGGCAGACACATCTAAATATTCTAGAGTATTTTAAAGTTCTGCCAATGGATAAAGCAACTATTTTGTAGAGTCTTCATATTAAAAAAAGTCTTTTGTAGTTTTCCCTTTAGTCAGGTTAAGAGGCGGTACATTTAAAAAACTATAAAGATTGTTTCCTTTGTTTCAAGGTAAGCTGGGGTAAGTACTAGCTATTTTACTATATTCTACACCAGCATTTTAAGTATACAGCTCTCTTCTCATGGCCTATATTTGCTAGTAAATCCAACTTTTAAGGCCTAGCATGGAGCAAAGAAATAGCTTGGCTTTGAAACATACTCTTTCCTCTTATTTTACTTCTTTAAACTTTATTAAAAAATAAAACAAAGTTGGAGTCTGTCTTTTATTTCCAGGTAAATAAGGATCTTTGTCATGGAATGATAAAAACATTTCATTAATACTTAATAAGTAGGATCTTCTTAAAGAAGAACTGGTTGGGTGATGTATCTGAACAAAAGCACATCATTACAAAAATCAAGTGGTGTCTCTGCCTGATTTAAATCACATTTTTGTAGTTTCTTTTACTTACTGTGTGAATAACAATAGCAATAGAAGGTGCATTGTGGCTTTAATTAAATACTTTTCTTCACTTTGAAATGCTGTAACTTCTGGAAAAAACAGATTTGGCATAAGTTGGTCAGGATGTAACACAGTGCTCACTAAATTAATTTCAGTACTATGGAAAAGTACCAAATCCACACACACACACTCTCCTCTACATTTAGAATTTAAGTGTATCTGGTCAGCAAGTTAACTCATAGTTTATGAAAGAGCAAAATGCAGAACTTGTTGCTGTCATCAGTGTATTTCATGTTGTTTGGCAGTGGCTACCTCCATTCTTTGAGTGTTCTGTGAAGGAAGTTAATTTTCCAATGATTTCTGTGATAACACTGGCTGTCAGCACACAAGTTGATGCCCTTTCATTACGAGCTACAAATTGGATATTTTAGTTTTAATTTAAATTTCCATTAACTCTTCAGCAAACAAAAACAACATCAAAAAATAAAATAAAATGAGCATGCTCAATAAAATACATTTGTACTAACAAAAAGGGAGGGGATTGTTTGCCTGCAGGGACGACATTTCTCACATGGAATATTGATGGGGTAGGTCATCACAGCTCTGTGCAGAAAGGAGAGAGGTGGGCTGGTGTAGGGGCTGTGCTGCAAATACTGCTGGGTAGGTGTATTGGGAAATCCTGCAGGAATTTGATGAAATATGAAATCCTAAAGATGTATCAGGCACAGAAATATGTGGTATGATCTAGCCATTAATAAATGTATGGAAAGGACAACTATTGAGCTGTTTCAAGTTACTTCACTTAGAGTTTTAGGAGAAAGCCGATGCGAAGGTGAAGTCATAAAAGTGGTAAATGCTGCTTGCCTATGAAAGCAAGTCAGTGACTAGGCGTGTCCTTTCAGTTCTGGGTTCCTGTGTGTTTTGCATCAACAGCCAGTTAGAAGAATCTTGCTCATCTATTCCAGTATTATTTATATCCTGCATAATAACTACATCCTCTTTTTCTACAGCAAAAATAGAATTCCTTATACAGTGAATGATGGCTGAGTGACATCTTATTTATGGCACTGATGATAGCTGGTGTTTTTTCAGTTTTGATATTTAGGGAAGTCTGCATCTTTGCTGTAATCTAGACATATCAGCACACTCTTAGAAGACTTCAGGGCTAAAAAAATGACTCTTCCTTTCGGGGAATGTTTTAAGCAACTTTCACAGATTGCCAGCGTTAATTTACCAAATTAAGGAACCAGACAAGAAGAGGAAAGATTATCCCTTTTGTAGGTACTTTCCAAAATAAACATTTTTCATGTAACACATTTAAAATCTCCAAGGAAACTAGATGTTAGTTTGTTTGCAAATTTAGCAGTAGCTGACAGAACATATTTATTCATATGTTACCATATGTACAGATTAAAACTGGCTACATACGTGTATAAGTCTAATATTAATATTGATTATCAAATGATGCCAGAAAAAGAACTTCATTAGTGATCATGAGGGCTCCCATGGATACTGTTGTTCTGGTGCTGCAAAAGGGTGAAATGTGGAGATTGAATGGATCTCTAGCAAGTACTACTGCTTTTTCTAACTTCAGCCTTCAAGCAAAAATAAAATTACTCTGTCTTTACAGAGAAAATAATGTTGTTCTCTTGACATGGCAAAAGTGTACTTCTGGGACAATATTTCCCACCAGAAAAAAGATTTTAGTTTCAAACTTTGTGACTCTATCCGAATAACAAGGCTTTTGGAAAGTGATTTTAGACATTGAAAGAGGTTCCTGAAGTGACTTTCTACTTTCTGTAGGTTGAGAAAGGTTATGTACATAGGTTCTTAGAATATCATGTTACATATAGAATGGATTTCTGAATTAAAGCAGGTAGGTGTCTCTTCTGAATTAAAACTTCTGGTTTTGAGACAGGGATGGTGACATTTCAAAATGTCACGCTAAACTTGAGTAATATCTCTTGAGAGAGGAAAAAAGATGTGAAGTTTCAAATGTTCAGTAGTAGATTGCAGATTTCTGTACTTTCAAGTCATGCTATCAAATTAACTTATGGAAGAAGAGTTAAAAATGAAATGTTTTCTTACCTCCCTTGCCTTTCATGTCTGTGCAATTCATGTAATTAAATTGTTTTAACTATAAAGTGAAACGCTAGTTTCTCTAAACAATACATCAAAGAACACCACAGAATACAAAACTTCTTTCAAATACAGCTATACAAACACGTGCATGAAGAGGAGTTTTGTGTAGTTCAAGTTTTTATATGTACAAAATAACTACCAATTATAGGAAGTTTAAAGGTATGAATTTTCATGCAATGTTAATAGTATTTATAAGGATAAAGAAAACACAAGGTAGAAAGAGAGGCAGACAGACAGCATGGTAGGGTTGGAGGTTGGAGGAGCTTGACTTTACTGCACTTGAAACTGCCAGAATGTGTCCTATTTTAAAATAGCACTTTCCACTGTAGTATTAATCCTTGCCTCATTTCACTAATGTGGGTCAACAGATAAAATAAAATTTATATGTAGTGGGAACAAATTTGCAGTAGTCATTGAGTAGTGCACAGAGGAAAGGGTAAAGTTGTATATATGCTTTGTATCTGCCAGGATTTGGAGGATCGCTTCTTAGACTGTGTCAGATGTGTCTCGCAAGTCTTAAAATATGCTAAAGTTAGGTCCTCTTTCAATGAAAACCTGGCTGTGGTGGTGAAAAGAAAAAATCAATGATGTTGACTAAAACTCTTCCTTCATGGGGTGCCTTGCAATGAAAGGCATGTGGAAAGAGTACATGTGCAAAAGCTGGTAATGCCTGATTTCATACAGATAGCTATAAGATTTTTCCTTATGTATACTGAGATTTTGTTGCTTATGGTCAGTAGTGCCCCAGCTGCTGTAAAAAAGACAGTTTGTAATTCTTTCAGCTAGACAGAGGCTCTCATGAGTATTTTCATCACTACAGAATTAAAGGGCAGAATGGAAACTATCTGGCTGAAACCTGCACCTTGCGTGCTCTTCTAGCTATAATTAAAATGATCTGCACTTCAGAAGTTTGATTTCTCTCAGTTGTACGTACACACCCCCTTGCTGGATCTTTTTTCCACAGTTCAAAATTAGCAAAATAAGCTGGTGTTCCTTCATTTTGAAGTTTGCCCAAGTCTGTACAAGGCAAACAGGAGGCAGAGATGAGGCCATGGGAGTGGCCTGTGAGCTCCCAAGAGCCAGCACGTCTGAGGAAGTTATACAGCTTCTTCATGATTTCCACCATGACACTTCTAACATAGATCTTCTCTCCCTTCTTTACTTTGCAGCTTCTCTTTTTTTAGCTAATCCTTGACCCCAGCTGTGACCAGGGATGAGGTTTAGTTGCATGTTGGCTCTCAGGTGCCTGTCTCCTGCGTTCTTGCTGCCAGTAACTGCAAAGCAAGTGCAACCAAAATCCCAATGTCTGAAGTACTCGGTGACCCTTTCTCGCCCAGCTTCTCCTTCGGCATCTGAGGTGTGAGTTTGTTTCTGCTGGTTGCCACAAACTGGGTAGCCCTGTAGGAAAACAGTGAGAGAAGGGCACAGGGGAGCGGAGAGGGAAACGAAGTAAAAAGACTGCAAATGTGGAGCCTGAGAGAAAGACGCTTTGTGGGGAGCGAAATTACAGAACTGGATTCTCGATCTCACCCAGGTTTCTCGTTTGCTCATCATCTTACAGCTCCGACTGTGTGCTTTCCTATACATCCTTTCCATGAACACGATGGTGTACTGGCTCTTGCCTGCCAAGTTAAATGTCTGGCACCTCTGGTAACACCATCTGTGACAGACGCCTCCTCCTTGGAGGATGCAGGGCAGGAGGGTGCATTTAACTGCGCTGGTTTAGCCCATTGCTTAAGAAGGCCTTTATTTAGTATAATTGTTTCAGAGCTTCCTCCGCAAGAGGTCCTAGGCCTGGGTCTCCTTCAGCTACAAGGAAATGACACAGTTTTTCACGGTATTCTGCTATGGAAACTGTCGGCCTCTGGCCTGGACAGGCGCACACTCTCCTGGGTGGAAAATTGGCTGGACAGCCAGGCCCGGAGAGTGGTGGTAAATGGTGTTAAATCCAGCTGGAGGCCAGTGACAAGTGAGGTTCCCCAGGGCTCAGTGCTGGGTCCAGCCCTGTTCAATGTCTTTATCAATGACCTGGATGAAGGCATCGAGTGCTCCCTTAGCAAGTTTGCAGACGACACTAATCTGGGTGGAAGTGTGGATCTGCTGGAGGGTCGGGAGGCTCTGCAAAGGGACCTGAACAGGCTGGACTGCTGGGCTGAGACCAACGGCATGAGGTTTAACAAGGCCAAATTCCGAGTCCTGCACTTGGGGCACAACAACCCTAAGCAGAGCTACAGACTAGGAGAAGTCTGTCTAGAAAGCTGCCTGGAGGAGAAGGACCTGGGGGTGTTGGTTGACAGAGACTGAACATGAGCCAGCAGTGTGCCCAGGTGGCCAAGAAGGCCAATGGCATCTTGGCTTGTATCAGAAATGGTGTGACCAGCAGGTCCAGGGAGGTTATTCTCCCCCTGTACTCGGTACTGGTGAGACCGCTCCTCGAATCCTGTGTTCAGTTCTGGGCCCCTCACCACAAGAAGGATGTTGAGGCTCTGGAGCGAGTCCAGAGAAGAGCAACAAAGCTGGTGAAGGGGCTGGAGAACAGGCCTTATGAGGAGCGGCTGAGAGAGCTGGGGGTGTTTAGCCTGGAGAAGAGGAGGCTGAGGGGAGACCTCATTGCTCTCTACGGCTACCTAAAAGGAGGTTGTGGAGAGGAGGGTGCTGGCCTCTTCTCCCAAGTGACAGGGGGCAGGATGAGAGGAAATGGCCACAAGCTCCGCCAGGGGAGGATCAGGCTTGACATCAGGAAGAAGTTTTTCACAGAGAGGGTCATTGGGCACTGGCAGAGGCTGCCCAGGAAGGTGGTTGATTCACCTTCCCTGGAGGTGTTTAAGAGACAGGTGGACGAGGTGCTGAGGGACATGGTTTAGTGCTTGATAGGAATGGTTGGACTCGATGATCCAGTGGGTCTCTTCCAACCTGGTTGTTCTATGATTCTATGAATTAGGAGGTCCTGCACATAATGGTGACATGGTTTGCATGACTGCCTCTCGTTACTGTTTTAATATATTGTTGTGCAAAACTGAATCATTGGCATTGCTTTTTTATTTGCAGAGTGGCTGATGGAGTTACTTTGTGTTCTGAAAATTACTGTATCACGGTTCTGAAGTTTTACTTTGTACTGTTATGGACGTTTCATACAGAACAGCAGAACGCGTTTTCAACGTGTGTGATAAATATCAAACCCAGGTTTGGTCACGAGCCTTTTCTGTTTCATTTTCCAGTCAGAACAAGATTCCATTTTATTGGGTTTAGTTGTAGAAAAATATGTCAATATTCATAATCGGGCTCTATAGGCGGTAGCAAGAGGATGTGTCGTTTTTAATCATCAGCATTTTTACTCTTTACAAGTTGACACCTTTCAGTAGAAGAATCACAATAAATTCTACTTTTCTGCTGAGGCAGAACCACCCAGGCAGTTTCTCGGACAGTTTGGGGGATCTGCTCCATTATGGAAACCATTCAATTATGTTTTATTATATATAAATTTATCCTTGATCTCTGTTGAGGAAATCATTGGAACAATAGCCATAATGGCAATAATGATAATTTTTAAAAAATCAGCTTCATTTATGGTTCAAATGTCTGTCCCTAGCAAATCATAATGTCAGTTTTTAGTGAAATTAGTGGTTCCACTTCTGGTTGTGCATTAAATTATTTTGATGGTAAGTACGTGCAATCCTAGTGGGTCAGCTTACAATTTCCTTGAAATATATTGTGTGCTCATAATTAATATGCCAATAAGATGAACTACTTGGTTTTTACTTTGTCTCTTACTGAAACTTGAAGGCATTTAAGGGGTTTGCTGCAATTGACTTCCTTGGGGGAGGTGTTTAGGAGCTGTATTCCCTCTGGCCTCCATAAATCATGTTGGGTTCAGTGTCTTTTGGAAGCATGGGCTCTGAAGCCCACCTACTTGCACTTTTCCCTTCCTCTTTCCCCAAACCAGATGCCACAATTTTCTGTAAAGCAGCCTTTCCTTTTTTTGTTGCATACTTTCAACAACAAAGCAGGTGAACTATAGCTGCTGAGCATAATGATTAATTCTTCAGCTAATGTTTCAGGGGGCTCCAAAATTTAGGTCTTTTTAAATTTTTGAGCCATGCCTCTAAGGGAGACTTGGTTTGGAGTAATCGCGCAAGCTTCCAGTAAGATAACACAAGTTTTAAATTGAATTCTCTTTAAAAATTGAAACTGAAGTAAATAGAAGTATCCACAAAGGCTGATACCTGTCTTGGTTCATGCTTGTTTTGCTGTTTCTGTGTAATTAGTTTTCTATGTACTTTAAAAAAAAAAAACCTAATCAAGATCACGTGATGGGGTATGGAAGAGACCTGTTGCAAAACTCCCTTCCCCTCTGCCTGCACCCAAGTCAATCCTTGCTTGTGTCACTGCAGGCAATTAACAGTGTTTCAAAGCTACCTGTGGCTCCTGTTCCACAATGCCATTTGATGGTATCAGGAGGCTTGATAGTTCAAAAAAAAAAAAAAAGTTTATTTCTTAAAGAGAGTTTATTCTTCATCATTAGAAGATGCTGAAATAATTAAAGGCATTGAGTGTGCAGCCATCAGCAAGTAGATCTGTGCTGTAAGGTATTGTCTTGATAGGATAAAAAATGTGTTCTTCATCTTCTTGTTTAGGTGTTCTACTTTGCTCCTAATGGGTTGTGAGACACTGTGCTGAAAGGGATGTGGATACCATTGATAAAAGAGAAGATCCTTAACATCTTAATGTATAGGCATATCCCACAGTTGCCACATAAATAAAGGTGTGACCTTCCCAGAGCTACTCTGAGACAAGGAAATCTTACCTCCTGTTGTCCCAAGGTAAACAGGTTGCTCGTGTCTCTGAGAGCAGCAGGGTGGTTTCTTCAGCATTGGCCAGGGACAGAGAACATGAGAATAAATATTCACTGTGGATTTGCCAAATGCTCTGTAACCACATGTACGTCTTGACCTGATATTACTGAATCTCAGTATTCAACTTTAACCTGCAGGATTTCTTCTGAGGGATTTTATTATTTACATCAAAGAGGTTTTCCAGGGATTTAAGTAACCTTAGGACAGGGATCATTTTGATGACTGAGGATTGGTGCTAATTATTTCAAGTAGATCAGTGGCTGGGATTTTTATTCAATTTCACTGTGCAATGAGAGACAATTAAGTATGTATGATGTAGCTGGAAATATCTTGAGAATTATTGGAGAATGCTCCCAGCTTGCACTGTCTTTCTGTTGAGTGTTTTGATGGGTCACTGTTTGCCTGGAGCACTGAAATATCCCTCTGCCATTCAAATCAGGTAGTAAAGGTGGTGTAACAGTGGAAAAATCTTCTTCCCCGGAATAAGGGCTGACCTGAACCTGAATCTAGTTCTTTTGAATTCTGTTGCTAATAACACTAATATCCTGAGCATAGCTGTGTTGTTTCTTGCTCTGCACACACTGCAGCTTTATCTGGATTAATTGCCTTGAAGAGATATTGTGCTGTTTAGTCTAAAAAAAAATCCTACCTCAACAACTGAAGAACATCTTAAAAGTTTTTAAAACTAGAGGCAAAAGCCAAGAGCTAGGACGAGCTAGCAGCAACTCCTGTGATGTACCAAAAGGAGAGGAGCTCAAAACCTGCACTTTCAATCACTTCACAGATTTCTCAATGCAGCCGCAAAGAAAGATTTCTCATTTAGTTGTCTGGTGTTCAGACGGGGAAGATAACTAGGAATCTACTGCTGTTTATGTTAGTATCAGTAGCTTCCACTTTGCAGGCAGAGTGTCTCAGCTCGTGCTGTGAAATCTGCAGTCCTTCCTCTGTAGGAAGATGGAAATCCAAATTCCAAGAGAACTAATATTTTTGTTTTAGTAGAGGAATGAATTGGCAGAAATTTGAGGTTAAAAGACCATCCTTAAAAAGCTACTTATGGCAGAAGGTCCTTCTCAAAGCTCAGTTTAATCCTGCTGTGGAGCAGGCGGTGGTCAGAACTGCAGTTACGTTGAACAAGCCACTGATACGTTGAGTGCCTAATATCTTGCTTGTGGTTTGGAGCGCAGAAGGGTCAGGTGCTACCATGCTTTGCAGTGCAAAGTTGAAAGGGCACGTAAATTCACAAGATGGCACAGTTTGGTCAATGATGCATGGTCTGTAAGCTTTCTTTATGGGATGAGTCTTTCATGGTATGGTACTACATTAATATGAGAAGGATTGTTTTCATTATCTCAGCTGATGTTCCTCTGAAACTGCTCGGTGGGTAGTTTTAATGGATATGGTATGGAAATTGTTTCACCAGCAGGTACAGTATCTTTTCATCTTATTTTCTTACAAATGTTCCAAGCAATCAAGTGTGACACCTTCCTGAAAATGTAGTAATTCACGCTTAGCACTTAGGCCTCTAAAGAAGAAAACCTTTATATTGTAACATTAAAGGCAGACGCTTTGTTTTAATCACTTGCCAAAACAGCTGAAAACAATTATTAATTAATAGGAAACATTGACTTTTAACTTTGCAAGCTCTCCAAAGAAGTGTCTGTGATAACTTGCATCTGGATTTATGGATTATTTGGATACAGGGAAACTGGGCATCGTACTGCAAAGGTTGACTGCTTTAAATTCATTTTAAGTGTACACATAGCGCTCTTAAAATTAATGTGTTTATAAACCAAAATTGGTTCAGTTGAATGCCTTTTGTTCTCTTTCTGGCTTCATTTGAAGCAGCAACAAAAAGCTGTGCTTGTTTGTGTGTTTAACCAAAATGTTAAATGCCATTAATCCACCAAAAGCACACAAATATTTTTTGAATAATAGAGGCGCCCCTTTCACAGTATCTTTGGTATTTAGCACTATGGTTTGGAGAGTAAAAGGCAACTTTTTCACATCTCATAAATAAAATCTAAAAAATCTTGTGCTTGTTTTTTTTTTAATTTGAGCCAATGCAGTGCATCACCCTCAGCTTTTCTCAACTGCTTTGATAAGGCCGAAGTTAGCATGTGTGGTTAGGGGGAGGTGGTATTGCTAGTATTTTAGATTCTGGATCTTACTTTCCCTTCTGGAAAGTATTGCGACTGACAAATGCATCTTCTAATAAATAAGAAGGAGGGGTGATGAATATTGCAGCTTGAGACACAGTTCCTCTTTGATCTGACTTGAAGGGTGATTATGTGGGGATTCTTCATGCATATCTCCTAGTTTTTCTTCTTTTGTCAAACAAAATAATAGAATTCCTTGGACTGCCAGAAACAGAGAATATTCAAAATATTTCAACAAGATGAGACCACATGAACTAGTTATCTTAACTGAGAATCTTGAGACATCCCAATTATTTTAACAATGGGAGGGTGGCTGCCTAGTCTGTCTGCTTCTAGCCAGTCCAATTCTCGGTTATTGAGAAATTAATGAGGAATACTGTGACAAGTTTAGTAACTGCAGATTTTTCATCAGTTAAAATTTCTTTTTCTAGCAAACATGAGAGCTTTGCTTTATACATTTGCTGCTAAGACTCTTCTCTTAAAAAAGTGCATGATCTCATCTTTTATCTAAAATTCTGCTAGTCCTGCTAAATCAGCAATTCACTCTTTGCCAGGTAACTCAATCTGAGCTCACCTCCTGTGTGTGGGACCGAGTATTAACTGCTGAGGGCTGGCTGGTGATACCATGTAGCTTGGGTGACTGACAGTTCAGATGGGCATAAAGAGCTATTGAAGAAAAATATAGCTGTTTCTTTCTTTAGCGTTCTTGCTTCTCGGTTGTTTATAATGTTTGGGAATCTGCTCAGCTGTCTTTGTCCTTTTGATCAAGATACAACATTCATAGCTATTCACCAAGTCAGTGAAGACAGAGACATGGGTCTATATAGTCCTATATTCATGGTTAAGATGCAAACTGGCATGCTGTTCAAAGGCTAAGTTGCACCTTCAGCTAATAACGCTTTGCTTTTCCTTCACAAAAAGACTGCACTGATCCTTGTTTTAACAAATAGTTAGAGTTTAAATAGCAATGAAAATGAAGCTGACAGCTAGTTTCCTTCTCCCTTCTCCCCACCCAGTGCTGTGTTCCCTGGGAAAGGGGGATGGATGGTGCAGGCGTGGATGCAGCAGCTTAAGTCAGATGTATAGGAATAAAGGGCAGTGGTGGTGCATTGATGGAATGACAGCTCTGCTTTCATTGATAATGGTCAATAATCTCAGTATCAGTAACCAGCTAAATATCTAGGGGGGTTATGGGCTGAACTATGGCAACTGGGCTGTATAAACTGGGCATTTGTACCCACACATTAATCTTGAAACTACTTTTTATTGCAAACAGTGGCTGTTTGCACAAAGAACTTAATCTCCTTGCAGTTCTCTTTCTGCAAGTAGTTAATTGGGTCATTACCAGCTTTTCCTCAAAAGAAAAATTGACTACTCTAATACTTTTCAAATGCAGATTGGAAGGGAAGAGTAATTTCTGCAGTGAGGCAGCATTTTTTGTACTTCTGTTTTTTTCCCACCTGCTGCTTTATATACCACTCAGTCTGGAGACTAGCACTAGACATCCACCCCACCAGGGGTAGCAGAACAGTGAACCGCACCTTTCACATCTCCAGAACATTGTGATCACTTACACAAAAAAGCAGTAAATTCCTTCTGGCTATTCACAGGTGCATTAGATTTCTACTCGCAGAACAATTTTCAGTTTCTAGGTAGTGTGTGGCAGATGGAAATAATTGCTTTCAGTATGCTCTGGGGTATTCCTCTCTGAACAAGAAAAAGACAGTATTGCTTCCCTCTCCTGCCACCCAGGGTTAGGGATAGGCCTAGTTGGAGTGCAAAGAGGATCTGGTTTGATTCCCGAGTATCATTTTTGTGATTTCCATTATTTACACAGAAGCAGCAGAGGGATAAATGTAAATTCCAAATGTCAGCTTCCAGGGAAGGTGTGAAACTGATATGTGACAGCACTTGTTGAGAATGAATTTGGAGTACTCTTAATTTTAATGCTTGTTTTTCACATGGACCGTGAGGATTCGGAGTTTGTCCAGACCAGTGAGGTTCCTTTACACAAGGGTTGGTTTGTGAATTTTGAGCAATGTCCTTTCCAAAGGCTGTGTCTCTGTGTCTCATCCCCAGGCACAGCCCCCATGTAGCAGAAACCCTCCCCAGCTCCTAAATGTGTTCCTAAACACATTCTGGGATTGCAGCATCCTCTGATGCTTCTGCCTATAAGAAGTTATTTGGATTTGGTCTATTCCTTTCAAACTCTTCCAATCTGCCAGCTCTGTGAGAGTAATGAGATGTTAAAATTTCAAAATCAAAACCCAAAACATGAGGCAATTATTAGATGTGCCAACTTCAGAAGACAACTGCTGATTACAGTACATCTTTCTGTGCTGCCTTCTTTTTGTGTTATCCTAAGCTTGCATGCCATGGGAAACAGCAGATATCTAGGTATAGAAATCCAAGATTTAAGAAGTGATTTGTTCGTTTTCTGCAGTTGTCCAGAAGGTAAAATGCATTCTGCAACCCCAAAGGAGTTCTCACTGTTTGCTGTGGTACGTTGTTGAAATCTTCAGTTGTTATGAATCAGAGCAAAAGGAAGCACCAATACTGATAAAAGAAAAAAAATTATTTGAAGAAAATCAACAGAAAATTATGCAGGGAGCTGGTGATGTGGAAAATTTTCATACAATGCCAAGACAACTGTCTTATCAAGGTTTTTTTCTTTAAGGTGTCACTTTGCAGGGTTCTTGCCTATTACATGCTGATGCTAATGTTTTGCTGCTAAAGCTGGAGGAAATGAGGTTGATGAATTTTTTCTGTGTGAAAACCTGTAGAAGTTGACTTCAAACAGACAAACACGCGTAAAATACGAACGTGGCAAAGATTTTCCATGGGAATATTTCAGCTATCAGGAATATGAACTGCGTCGTGAGCATTTCCCCTCTCAGATTTGCATAAATGGAGATAGGTTGATTCAAAACAGACGGATTTTGATGAACAGATATTAGCTTCAGCCATAGCTGAGTAAAGAGGAAAAAAGGTAGGTCATGTTCAAAACAACGGAAACTCAACAGCTTAATTATACACTACACATGGTCCTACTTCTTCAGTCAGCAAAGATGGAAAATCCTATATTACATGCTAATGGTACACATGAAACTGCCCTCTTCAAGTCAATGCCAACTGCTTCTTAAATCACAACAGCAAATACTGCAAGCTATGCTGCAATTTCTTTTCCTGACCTCATGTGCTTTAGCTTACAAGTGAAACTTAATTAGGTTTGGATTCAATAAATGATTTTGCATATATTTTATGAACTTTTGTTGCTGTTCTACCTTTTCAGTCAAGGAATACTAAAAACTTTGGACTAGAGGAGTTAGTGAAAGTAGTGCAACAATTTAGATAATGTGACTTTCTTGATGGTTAAAGGGTGGCTCAGCGTCAATTATAAATGATCAGTAATAAGAGTAAGCTAAAATTATAGCCTGACAGTGCTTAGGAGGAGACTTTAAGGATGTGCATAATGTATTTCTCTCCTTCCAGAACTTGTTGGACCAGCAACCTGACTACAGGAAAATAATTGTAATTTAGTTTTTGTTGGCAGTATTGGCAGTGGAAACTAGGGCATAAATACATTGCTTTGTACATATCTCAGCCCAGATCTAACACAGGATTAAGTGAATATGGGAAAGTTTGCACTGTTGTCTCATCTCCTTTTCTTAAACAGTAGCAACTCAGGTTTGGTCGTGCTGGAAAGCAGACGTGCTTAAAAAATATTACCTTTATTTTATCCCAAATATCCTATTAAACGGAGACACGAGCCTGTGTTGTATCTAGTCTAACACAGGGCTGCTCTCAAGCTGCTTTGGAGGAGGCACGTGGGGCAATGTCTTAGTTCAAGGTTTCAGGCTGGGCATGGGGAAGGCAGCTCCCATTGCACTCAGCCCCCTTCTAGGACGAAAGCAGTAATCTAAATTGTGGCCTGCAGGTAGAGGGAGGGGATTTCGCCCATCTACTCTGCTCTTGTGAGACTTCCCCTGGAGTACTGTGTCCAGTTCTGGAATCCTCAATGTAAGAAGGTTATGGAACTGTTGGAATGGGTCCAAAGGAAGGTTACAAGGATGATCAGACGGCTGGAGCACCTCCCATACGAGGAAAGGCTGAGAGAGCTGGGCTTGTTCAGCCTGGAGAAGGCTGCAGGGAGAACTTATAACAGCCTTGTAGTACCTGAAGGGGCTACAAGAAAGCTGGGGAGGGGCTGTTTACATGGGTGTGTAGTGATAGGACTTGGAGGAATGTCTGTAAACTGGAGAGGGGCAGATTTAGACTAGACATAAAGAGGAAAATCTTCAAAATGAGGATGGTGAAACACTGGAACAGGTTGCCCGGTTGCCCAGGGAGGCTCTAAATACCTCATCCCTGGAGGTGTTCAAGGCCAGGTTGGATGGGCCTTGAGCATCCTGACCTAGTGGGAGGTGTCCCTGCAGGACATGGCAGGGGGTTGGAATTAGATGATCTTTAAGGTTCCTTCTAACTCAGACTGTTCTATGGTTCTGCAATTCTGTGCTCTCTGAACTGTCCTTATGCCTCACATCTGAGACAAACATTCTAATTTCCTTCAACCCAGTCACTGTGAAACATCTGATGCAGCTCATGAGCTTTGCTTTGTGGTATGTTTGAAGCAGAATTTGTTTCTTATGGTAGGTACAAAGAAGGAGCGCTGTGGGTCTTGGTTTTAAATTTTGGAAGTAGGATAGTCAAGCAGTATGATGCATTCTGTTCCACCTCCTGTGAGCTAAGGATGGTGACATGTTTTGCCAAGTAAATTAGTATAAGCAGATTCAGGCCAGCCCTGAGTGTGTCATTGTCTGCTTTGGTGGACCTTTTTGCCCTGTTTGTAAGAAACCAAGGAATCACTGCAATCTGGAGAGCCAAACACTTGAGTTTGTGCCAGCACGCACCTGTTAACAGGGCTTTGCTGAGGTCTTTGACCTCCAAACATAGATAAGCTGCTCTTGTAGGTTAGGAGATTTGAAACTGCTGGGCTGAAATCCAGCATGTTACAACCCAAGCTCTTTACCTTTTCCGTGGTTAATAGGTGCTTGAACTATTTGGCAGGGAGCCAACAAGGTCTGCTAGGCCTGTGATGGGGCAAGGAGTTACGTTAAAAGACCCAGTTTCTAATTAATCCAGAGCCTTTGTAACTCTATAAGTGGCTTGACCAGAGTCTCTCCAGCACAGGGTCGCCCTTGCAAGACTGGGTAAATGAGGCCTCCTGTTCTAAACACTAAACTTCAGTACAGATCATTAGCATTTTGAAATTATCCATTGAAAATTGGTAGAAAATTACCTGTGTGATTATTTCTTGAGAGGCAGAAGCTAGAGCAGAGGTAACTGGCTGATGTTTCTCTCTTGAGCTGGAATTCAGCATTGCCCCATGCTCTGTGCTGAGGTTGTTTTTTGAAAAAGAAAAAACAGAACTTTGCATGGAGCCATTCTGATGCAGCTTGTGTTTAGAGGAGATGAGAATGAGGGAGAACTCATAGCCAAAATTTAGCCTAGTGTGTTTTCCATCTTTTTGCATTTCTGATGGCAGAAAACTGCTTTGCTGGACCAGTTTGGAAACATTAGTATAGATTTGAAAGAGACTGCAGGAGGTGGTTCTTGCCTTGGCCTTACTAAGCCATGTGATTGTATTTTATATACTCTTGGTTTGTGGCAAATATCTTTCAGAGGTAATCTGTTCTCTCTGATGCTGAAAATATGATGACCTGATAACTCTAATACATGATGGAGCTTTTTGTAGTAGTGGGATTATGGTGGATACCCTTTTCAGCAGCTAGGATCTGGTTTGCTAGCAAAATACAGTACTTGTGTGGTCAACTGATCACCAGATTCAAACCCATGGTTATCAGTGCTGGCAGTGCAGGCTCTGCTGCTACCATTTGTAACTGAAACAGCGACCATCTACAAGAAATGGCAATTCAGTGTAGACACTTGATATACCTGCTAATTACTTTAATAATTCACCCTTACAAGGGGTTTCATGTCCTTCAAAGTTTACTTGCTCAAAGAGAATTCATTTAAGGAAAACCAGGCAGATAACAAGCCTCACACAGGAAGCTTATTTTGTTCATTAATATAGTCTTCATAAATATAGTGTGTTTGTTAATATGGTAGAAGTTGAGTTGAGATAAAAGACCTAAGAAACGGAACTTAGGTTGCATGAGTCCTTTGTGGTGTATATTTAATGAGTTTTCACTTAATCATCCATCCATTAATATATATGATAAAAATAAACATGGCAATTGAACAGCAGAGTACTGCATACCATTCTGTAAGAAAGCCACACTGAGTAAACTTAAACCAACTACATTTCTTACTTCTCTACAGAGTGTATTTCATTTAAATTGAGAATTTATAGTATTTTAAATATCCTACCACACACTGAAACTTTTAGTGTAAACTGCCACTTTCTGACTATCACATATTGAAATACTTGTGGCGTATAGTGAAATTTATGTTACATAGTGTAAAATATATAGTGAAACCGAACTGATGTATAATGAGACACACATGTGCCTGCAATGACTTAACAGTTCCATTATTTTCTAACTAAACTAACATTATTTTCACGATGAAGTTTTTCTGGGTCAGAGGAAGACCATAGTGAAGAACAGGACTAGTATTACAATGCAAAGTGTAGACCAGAACTTGCACAAAAACCCTATTGAGCTGAGTTATCCTTTGTCCTTCTCTAGGATAAATGTGAAATGCAAAGTCTGCTAATGGTTACAACATGTCTCTTTTTCTCTGCCAAAGCTTCATTATGAACATCAACATCACCCCAGCCAGGGAAATACCACCAGCCACAAGCGCAGAGCCCAAGTGCCCAATTCTCAGCAGTTTTTACCAGGCAGGGGGTGCTGCATGAGAGACCCTGGTGAGGTGTGTGGACCCCATAGGAGCACCCCAACACAGCTCAGGTTGTTCAGATCTATTCAGGCCCTGCTGGGAGGGGCCAACTGGGCATCTCAGACCTGACCTCCTTCATCCAGCAGTGCTCTGGGCCTCCTGTGAAAGTTCGGGGTGGATGGGGAACACCAGTTCTTGCTGTGACCTGCAAAACTTCCTTCTCTACTGCTTAGATTGTTTTTTTTTTCTGGCTTAAGCCAGGTTCTGACTATGCAGCCAAGCAACCTTGCTGGGCAGGGTGGGCAGGCTGGCTGGTGGGTGTGCCCTGCTGCTGTGACAGCTGGTCCAGGCAGTTGCTGGCCTCCTGACAACCAGGAAAGCTCCTCTGTAGGGCTGTTGTTTCAATTCGTGCATGGTCTCCAACCTCAGCAGTGGTTTGGGATGAGGATGTCATCTCCTGGGCTGTCTGGCCTGGGAGGTGGTTTCATCCCTGTTGTGGTGGACTGCAGCCTTGCAGGTCCCACTCGGTGCAGGGCTATGGGATTTGTCCAGCCATGCCTGCTCTTGCTGGAGCTTTGTACCAGACATGGACCACAAACAAAGCACTTTTTCTGAGAGCTGGCAAAAAAAAAGAGACTGAGATACCAACACTGCTCAACCAAAAGAAAGGGAAATAAAGCACAGATCTCATATCTCCTTGACCAGTCCTTCTCCAAGCTCTGTCAGAGAGATTTTTCTTATGTGGGTTATCTTTTACTTGATTTTACACCTTTTTATTTGCCTTTAAAACTTGGTAAATTGTGACAGCAAGGAAGTTCCCTCTTTGTGATCTTGTCTTGATAGCACTTGAATCAGGATGCATTTCTTCCATCCTCACCATAGGACTATTGGCCTTTTGCTAAACCAAAACAATCTAGGCCACACTGAAATTGAAAAAAAGACCTTCTTAATTTACACCTGTTGAGCAATCAGTGCTCATCAAGGATGGTTGAAGGCACAAGGCAAAACACACCCTGCATTTGAGGGTAAGGTATATTAACCTTTCCACTTGGAATGCCTAATTGCTCATATATTGCCAACATTGTTCAAACTGCCAGATATGTTAGGGAACAGGCAGAACTGGAGGGACAACTCTGTATAAGGGGTATGACAAATTTGTTGGGTACATTGTATGGGAGTGCTTAACTCTTCTCTCTGTTCTGTTTTTTTGTAAGGACAACTGTGAAGTAGAGCTGATCATGACTAATTTGAGTGAGGAAATAGCAAAGAAGAAGGTAAACAGCAACAACTAGTTTAATTTCACTTGATACCAATAAGGCTTAACAAAAGGAGTTGAAAGGTAAGTTTGCCATTTGGTCTCTATGTTGTAAAAGTTGCAAGAGAGCTTGAAGAGAAATAGGTTCTGTGTTTTTAACACCACCTCTGTCTTTAAAGCAGAGGGAGGAGAGAAACAATTTAATTCCCTTGTGCACCAGGACGAAAGTTATCCAGGCTTCTTGTGTTTTTTTTTTTTTTGTTCTTTCCCATTCCTGGCTTTTAAAAATCATTCTAGAGACGTACATTAGTTATCCCTGAAGCAAGCAGAGCATATACGGGCTCCCATGCACGTCAATACCAAAACTGACGAAGATGATGTAGGAACAATAAAGAAGAAATTGCCTTGAAGGAGAAGGAGAAGAAAGCAGGAAACATACCTCAGGTACCTAAGCATAAATTCTAGAAAACAAGATAATAGGCATGAATATTTCAAGTGATACATCCACCTCCTACCTCTTTTTTTTGACCTGACTTCATATCTCCTCTGAATCAAAGGGTGTGACAATGGTCACAGTGAGTGGCCAATGCAGTATTTATTTAGACAACAATGTAGAAGATGATCTGTCGATAGGGAAACAGAAACCTTTCATAATGCTAGAAAGAAAAGTCGTACAGTAATCCCAGAATACTAAGTTTTTAATCGTTGGCTGTTTCCTTGTATGATATGAAAAACTGTCAGCCACTCCTTTGAACCCCTCTGCAATTTCATTGAGATAGACCATTTCCTTTAGAAAGATACTCATTCCAGCCCAAAACATTTACTGGTTTCTTCATCTCTATGGCTAGATTGGTCTTTTACTAAAACAGAATGGAGCAAATCTTTTCAAAGGCAGTATATAGAATTATTATCCCTTTGAGCTAACACTGGTAAGACAAGCACATGGCCGAGCTTTCATAAGATGAAGCTTAAACACAGTTCTCTTCATTTAAAATGCTTCTGCATAAACCAATCTTGATCTAAATGCCCGCTACACTACACTAGTTATCGGTGAAGACTGTCCAGAATCAGGCTGCCAAGCTGGATCTGCTCTCTGCTGAGCTATGTGTGTCCCTGTGAGAAAGCTGAAGGCAAAGGACTCTTGCTTAGCAACTTAGTAATTTTGTCAACATGCACAGGAAAGCTGGTTGTCATCATCTGCCAGTAAAAGGGATGCTTTGCTAGTATGGGCACAGTTATTTGCTTCCCTGACTGCCTGTATCCAGCTATGGAGATATCAGTGTTTTAATAAGAGCACCAGCTCCACACCACTGGGTTTTCAGCTCCAGGGAGAAGTATTAGCAGAGTAAAAAGCATCAAAATAAGGAAAACCTTAAAAAAGGAAGTAATTTGGCAATATCAACCCAGCAAAATGAGCTCAGCAAGATGGCAGCAGACTTCTGAAGAGCCATTCATTGTGGATGTTATAGTTTGTCAAGTCATGGGTGAAATTTCATGCCTTGCAGTAAAGTCAGAGATGAGAAACTCTGGGCCTTTCAATGTGGGAGAGCTGAATCTATCAAAATAGTTTCACTTTGCATCTACAGACTGTGAAAAGATGTTCTTCCTTTTTTTTTTTTTCTCTTAGTGTTTCATCTCACCCTTGCCCTTAGTTGCCTAGGTCTCCTCACTTAAGGGACACCAGATTTTCCAAAGAAAAGGCAGAGTTTCACCACTTCTCTCCACCAGGTTGTGGCTGGTGAGACTGAAGTCTGTGGCCAGCTTCGCCTGTAGTCATTGTGCCAGCAGGGTTGGCAGCACCAGCAGAGAGCTGAAAGCCTTGGGGATGCTGACCAAGAAGGTGAGAGGATGGGTCTGAGTGCAGGGAAGGAGGAGATTGAGGAAGGTAATGGGGCTGGAGAGAAAGAGCATGGGGCTCACCACCCACACAGGCTGCTTTACATTATGGGTGACGGGCTGCTGCCTGTGTTGTACTGATGTCCCCCAGGCCAGCCACATGTGCTTTCTAAAACCCAGAGGCTTGCCCAAGCAGCCTGTGAGACCAGCACTGAGGTGGCAAGCTTGGGCACTCACAGGCTGAGAAAAGCCACCCTTAAGGCTAAGTCAGACCTAACCATGTGGTCTTTGCAGGATGCATGTCACATTTTGCTGTGGCCTTTGCCGGAGGCTCTAATCTGCATACCCCACAGCTTGGTAGTTTTTGTTTTAAGTACTCAGTTGGAAATTGTTGAGGATTCCCAGTAACCCCTGAAGTTAAAATGAGCTACGCTACAGTCAAATAATCTTTCAGTTGGGATATACTTCCCAGGAAAATCTGAGCACCTAAAGAGATTATTTTATTTGAAATTCCTGTATTTTTTCTCTTTTTCTTTCATGCAGAGGGATACCACCTTCCTCTTCAGTGTGGGCACTGAATGATACAGATGGAGTCATCAGTCATCCTCCTGATGGGCCCACGAATAGCACTGAGGAGCAACCAGCCCCGGATGGAGAGCAGGGCAGGTGCACAAAGTCCAGAGCCATCTGACCAGCAATGGGTATGTAGAGATGACAGAAGAGGGAGAGCATTCCTGCCTTGTCGTGTACAGGATGAGCGTCTCCCACCTTGTGCACTGGGTGAGGTAGAAGTCCATTGGGAAAACCATCATGTGATCCTGCCAGCAAGGGCCACTCCTGAAGCTTATCTAGAGACAAGCTTAATTAATTCTGGCATTTCATAGCTATCTGGTGCTTGACATTGCAACCTTGCTAGCGTGTTAATGTGGGGAGAGAGGTGAGTGAGTGAAAGTAGTGTCAGTGTTTTGATTAGAACAAGTTTTCCATTAGATATAGATACATGTCCAACCAGATACCTGATTATTTCCAAGTGATGTGAAGTGAAGGCCCAGTGCTCAGTTTCTGCACATTTCTAGGGGCCCGGGCTTTTAATAGCATGTAATATTTCTGGCAACAGATGAGAGCTAATATATTGTGTTTAAATCTGGGATGAGTTGCTGACCAGCTGTGGTCTATGTGCAGAGATATCAACTGCTTTTCTTTGGATAATGTCAATTCCAGCCTGCAACCCACATGTGGGTCAGAGGCAGGACCAAAGACCAGCAAAAATAAGCCATTTAATGTCACAAAGCTGTCTCTTTCCTGCAGTGCATTTGGTGAAGTTGTCCTCTAACGATTTAAACATTTCAGAAAGTTCTGAATGAGCTGGCTGCTTTTTCAGTGTTGCACGTTGGTTGATGCTGGAGGGAGGTTTCTGCCCTTCTGTCTGCAATGGAGAGGTAAACTAGTTAAGCAGAGGCATGAATTATTTGCATGCAGCTGAGGTGGTGAATGTGTTATCTTAACAGCAGAAAAGGAAATGGTTCTCTATAGATTATTAGTTACTGAAAAAGCACAGGGCCTGTCTTTTGTTGTCACCATACCACTGGTCTGACTGTTGAGTAGATACGGATCAATATCCCCCCATCTTCCTCTCCCCCCTCACTCTTCACATTTTCACTTAGGCTGAGGTGAAGAGGTTTCACTTTAATTTATGTCATTCTTGTATTGCCAAATGGCATGCCAGGGCAACCGAACTGGGCGCGATCTGACTCTGTTGTGTGCTCTCACATGCAATCCCCTTGTGGGAAAATGCTGAGAGAAAATGGAAATTTAAGCTCTGCACCTAGCCACTGTGGTTTTTTTGGTTTTTAATAGTGCTTTGTTTGTAAGTTCCTTGGGGCAGAGAGTTTTTGTTGTGTACAAGGTACTCATAGACCATAAGTGAGGACTCCTAAATACTATAATATTGCAGATAGTACTATAAGCAATCTGTTGTCTTTCTATGAACAACAAAAAAACATGCTTTTACATATTGGAGGGTCTCAAAACAAGGTACAAATATTAGTTTTTCACCACAACTTGCAGAAGTCTTGTTCCTGTTCTACAAATGAGTTGGGCGCAGTATGGGAAGGTCAACTGACTTGTTCCAGACCTTGCTACTAGTTAGCGAAGTTACCAAAACTTGAACCCAGACATCTCGGCACCTGTGTCCCTGTCCTTCCTGAAAAGCTTAGCTCTGGCCTTGAAATACTGAAATTTCTAGTTAAAAAAATAAGTCTTTTAAAATGTCCATTGTTAAGATAAGCTTAAACTTGAATACAATCCCCCGCATAGGTGCACATCTCTGCCTTAGTTTTTAGGTTCATCTTAATTACACTGAGAATTAATTAAAGAAAGAAATGTGTTAGGAATAGCATCGATAGGCATTCCCATGCTTAAGTACCCAAAAATATAGGGGTATGTGAAAAAATAATAAGGAAATTATGAGTACCTGCAGCTGAACTCTTGTGTCTGAGTCCATCCCTGAATGTATTTTTGGAGTCAGATGCACATGGAATCAAAGTATTCCCTTGTGGCTAATGGGTGCAGAAGCAGGCAGAAGGCCAGAAGCAAAGCGCTGGGATTCAGGATGTTCACATCTAACAAGGCTCTTAGTGGTTTGCAGGAGTGTGTGCTGCTTCAGGAGTTTGATGGTCAGGGAGGGCCCTTGTTTTCTGACCCTCTTAGTTTGGACACGTAGATGAGATTTTGAAGGAAAGCAGCGAGAAGATACAGTGCCTTTAGTACAGTCTGCACCTTCAGCTCCTCATCCTGCCTCTCTGCCAGGTGCAGAACACGGATGCTAATCCCTCCCTCTATAGACAGCAGAAGGGCCTGTGCCACATTGCTTCTGCCCTGAAGGAGCCTGAACTGCTTATACATAGTAGGGCAGAGGGAGCTGTACCTGCAGCCAATGCTCCACCTTATCTTCTGAGCTCCTGTGTGAGCTCAGGCAAGACAAGTGACTGTGCAGAAAATGACACAGTCATTCCTGAATGCGCTATCCAGGGAGTGGGGATTAAAAACCTGAAGGAGATCTGAAGGAGGGTGGAAATCTGCATGTAGCTCCTGGATGCTATGTAGGTCATAACTTCATTGGAGAAACACTCAAATATTTTGTAAGCAAGCATCCCAGTGAATTGTGGTGCATGGCACCTAAGGAGGATGGGAGGAACCTGGGCATCCCAGGTGAACCACACTGAATTCATACTGAACAGTTCCAGATTCAGGGAAACTTCTTTCTGCAGATTTCAGCAGCAGCTATTGAGGCTGCTGTGGGGTCTGTCTCTGCAGGGAACCAGGTTTTCTTGAGGGTGGTGGATCACTGGGGCTGCTGCCATGAGGCTGATGGCCATACAGGATCCCCGGGCAGAAGGTGCAGGGATAGAGGAGGTGCTGCACATCTGGATCACAGTCCGCATGGGGATGGCAGGACAGGTAGCATGGACGTTCGTGTGTGGTCTAAAAGACAAGCTTTTTTAGTAAATAGATGTAGAGATAGAAATGCTCATTTGGAAATCAGCTGCATGACTGAGCACAGGGGTTACTGTTACGAGTCTTTGGAGACAAACTAGAGCCACTTCCAAAGGGCTGTGATAGTACCTTCCCTTCTCTTGCTGCTGCCTCTAATCATGAGCACAATTTTGGTCAGTAGTTCACAGCCAGGCTTGCTCAGGGCCAGCCTGGGAAGGAATGGGGATGGACTAGGGCCTCCTGCGGCTGCCCAGTCAGTGAGGCCAGGACAGGCCCTAGGCTCTGGGGCACTGGCACAGAGGGCTAGAGGAGATGGTGCAGGGGTTTAGGGTAGCAGGGATGTAGAAAAAGAGCCCCAGCTCCAGGGTCCTGACTCTGCTCCCTGGGATCCTGGCCAGGGCCTCTTGGGGTGGTGCTAAGGTTGCTGCTCTCGAGGCAGCTTATTGCCCCGCTGATCAGAGTGAGAGCGTTTTGGCCGATTGGGATGCTCTAGTGAGGAAAAAAGGCTCTGCTCGTCGCCTCACTCATTTTTGTGTGTTTACTGCATGTTTTCTCAGTTTGCAGTGTCAGGGGGCTGGGCTCACCATGAAGCTGTTTGGATTCTGTCTTGATAAGGCGAGTGCAAACTGTCCCCACGGCTCTCGAGAGCAGAATCAAACTGAAACTTACCACTCAGAGTAGAAAGCACATAACACCCACAGCTACAGACATGCACAAATTGCTGCAATATAGGTTAGGAAAGGAGCTCCATTCTGCACACTCTGGTCTCATTAAAAACACATGCATACACACAAAATCTTCTCTGAATGACTATAACCACCAGCGTGTGTTCCCTTCTAAACACCCAACTCACTTGTAACGGTTTATTAAAAAGGCAAATTTTCACTTTTTATGTATCCTTGCTCCCTTTTGCACCTGGTTGCAGTTTCTACAACATTTTTAACTTTTGTTTTTTTCGTGACAAGTAGTGAGTAAAGTGAGAACTCTTGGGGACACCACCCAGCTTGAGTATCTGTGTCCCTGCCTGGGGACACGACCCCAGCACAGTGAGAAGAAATAAAATCTTCCCTGCTTACTAAAGCCCTAATGCCGAGAAGAATTTCTGTGTGGCACTTGGAGGCTGACAACAGGAGCGAATCTTGTCAATAAATACGCACATGACATGTCCTTTTTTCCTAAAAAAAAAAAAAAGGGCATCTAAATACAGAAGGTTGACTGAGGACAGGAGAAAGCAAAGGTTCTTAGAGGGACAGTCCTCACGCAGAAAGCATTGTGGTAGAGAAGCTGGGAGTCAAGTCTATAATATCATAAAAACTGTGTATTCCTCTTCCTGCCGGCATTCCTCTTCCTGCCCAAAAGCTACTCTCTGCTTCACTCATATGCAT
Source organism: Clamator glandarius (assembly GCA_033459285.1). Lineage (NCBI taxonomy): Eukaryota > Metazoa > Chordata > Aves > Cuculiformes > Cuculidae > Clamator > Clamator glandarius. The sequence goes on along the minus strand of JAUNZM010000119.1, from coordinate 2,887,405 downwards.
TAGGATTTACTGTGTAAACTGTGGTAAAGACAGGAGCACTGGGGATAAGCCCAAGGTCCTTAGCATGGGTGAACTGGGAAAGTGGTTTTCAGCCCTTGATTTTTCTGTGCATGGTTTCAATATTGCAGGAGTCACTTCCCAGCGCAGTGCAGACTCTGTGGGGCAGGAATGCTGTAAGGAATCTCACTCAGTCCTTGGATAAGGAAATGATGAAGGACTTGCCTATTCACAATTAATGGTAAAAAAGAGCTGAAGGCCTTTATTAATCATTGCACAATAAGGAAGTCATACTGGTTTGGCTCCCTTCAATAGGGCTATTTGGTCACACCTCCCTAAGTGGTCTGGCATCCCAACCATCTCTCCACACGCAGCCAGAGAGGAAGAGGGAAGGGCCAATGCTCCCACATGCCACCAGGGTGCCTGGCCACCAGCTTCCAGGGCAGGGAGCAGTGAGCATCCATCTCCCTTTCACAGGGGAACAAGCATGTCTTTTTAAGAATCTCTGCCCCATGCATACACCTGTGCCTCTTTTCCCTGTGCTCTGGGCACAGATTTCTGCCCCATCCCCTGGAATCAAAAAGAAGCAGAACTTCACATATGCCCTGTGCTGGAGTTTTCTTCCTCTCAGCTGCCCAAGTCGCTGCCAAGGAGGGTCTCCTTCCAGGGGCGTGTGCCACCCACTCAGTGACTTGTAGCTCCTTGCCTTGCTGCTGGGCTTCTGCTCAAGGCCCCAGCTTACCTCTCATGGCAGCCAGTCTGTTTAACCTTCAGCTCCAGAAAGCAGTTAATGGCCAGATGTGACAGCTGGCAGGTGCCTCTGAAGTGCCGGGAGACAGATGTTCAGACACTGGGCTTTGGCTGATGCAAGGGGCTGCATTGCCCTGTCCTAGGAGAGCGTGCTGGTGAGCGTGCCCGTGCTGGCCGGGCAACATCAGGACAGGATGTGAGGCAACACTTCAGAAGCCCAAGCTACATCTCAGGTGCCTTTTCTAGGTGAGCTTGTGCCCAGGCTGGTGTTTGCACAGCTGAATGGCCTGAGCCAGCTGTGCCCATGCTGCCTGGAAGTGAAAAGCACCACCAGCTGCGAGATGTCTTGGGGAGGTAAGGATGCTTGGCTTTGAAGCAGAAGGCAATGTCTGCATTTTTAAGCAACAGACACCTGACTCCTCTAGCATGGCACAAGAATACGTTTGCATCCAAAGTGGGTACCGAGGCAGCAGGGACTCAGTGAGCATTAGTGGCTCCTCTTTGCTTCAGCCACCACTGTCAGTTGCTGAGAAGAGAAATTGTCCCTAACCTCCTCTAAAAATGGCAAATGCAGAGTCCTTTAGTGTGTTGCAAACTCGTGAGCCTTCTGCTGTTGACTGCAGTTAGTGCAAACTTGACCTTGATGGGTGTGCAGCTGTGCCACTTGCTAGAACTTCCAGTCACTGCTCATGAGAATGGGAATGGCAGCCAAGATGCTGGTTGCAGGATGGTCCTTTTTCAGTATCTGAGGAAAAATTAAACACCTCCGTTTTTGGTAATTGTCATGTCTTTGACAAAAAGTTGTGTTTTCCTGGTGCTGAAGTCACCAGTACTTCCACCTGTACCCTCACATCCCAGCCCAGGCAGCTGCTCTTCCCCTACTGGTCTCCCCTGACTCCACACGGAGGAGGGAGACCTCTGCCTCGGTGCCAGGGCAGCTACCTTGATGCTGTCGGTGAGTTTTTCTTAGGCCACCATGACAGCTTGTGTTTTTCAGATACCTGCCCCATGACACATGCATTCCTCAGCCGCACCGCATCTAGTCAGCCCTGGCTCATGCAGTAATTAGCCAAGTGTTTCCTTTAATTACAGCCACAACTATTTTTCTTGCTCTAACATAAAGCCTCCCAATGACAGTACAGGTTTTGGGTCCTGTTCTGTGTGGAGCACTATCCCAGCACATGTTGGGATGCAGCCATACACCGGCAGCCACTCATTTGAATCTGAAGGGCTCATACCCCCTCAGTGAGTCATGTTTTTTGTTTTCAACCTCAAGGTTGTAATTGCCCACACTGGGAAGTAGCGGTGTCTTCCGCAGCACCCAGCTGAGACACACCAAGCTTTATAAAACAGCCAGAAGGGCAGGATCCTCCTGAAATCTGTGTTTAAGTCTATCTCAGCTGTAATTTTCCCCATCTCATGGCAAGGCAGCTCAGATGGCAAAACCGTGGAAGGAAAGTGCACATTGCCTTCCTGGCCACGTCACATTTGGTGCCCCAACGTTTTCATGCTGGCAGCAGCAAGGTGGGCATTGAGGCCTCCTTCCCAGTCAGCCTTTGGCTCTGTGCTGGGGGCAGGCAGCCTTGCAGGGCTGCATTTTATGGCAGCACCCAAAATGATGAGCTTTCCCACTGCTGCACCTTGCTAACGCTCTCGCAGTTAGCCAACCCAGTGGTGGTGTTGCCATTGTTGAGATCTGTTGTATTTCTGGTTGCAACACACACCTTCATGGCTTCCAGGTGGCTTGGGGGCTGCCAGAAACCCATGTAGCAGCTGCCAGGCTCAGCCTTACGAGGCTGTGATCTATAACGTGCATTGTCTTTTTATGTAATGCGTTTTATTAAACATCTTCTAAAGCTTACAAGTGTCCCCAGGACATAACTCTCCAGTGCAATGTAATGCTTTGCCAAATAATGAAGTAGGATTTATGGCAGTAACGGTTATCTTATGTTTTTTTTTAAAAAAATATTACAGCAATATCTCTGTCTAATATAGGAATATAACATGCTGCCTTTGGCACGTTTATGACAACAGTGCTCTGGTTTTCTTAACTCCATAGTTCAGTGTTGGCAGTATTTCAAATTCTTGAGACAGATGTTTAAATGAGTTTTTTAAGAGGACAGTGAAATACTTCTAGAACATCATACGGCACTGAGTGTCTCAATGTGAGCAGAAACATTATTTCTTTAACATTCAGGGGCAACACATGGCCTCTCTGGTTTAGATCTCATGGTAAATGATGAAAGTAGCAAATGTTGAATTAGCTTTCTGGGGCATCCTGGCCTGTTGTTACTTTTTGGCTGAAGTGGTGGTGGAAGAACAGACACTTGACCTTCTTCTGGATTGAGTTTACATTGACATCTTGCTGGCGAGCCGTGAAAATAGATCCACATTTGTTTTGAATGCAGTTCCCACCATGCCGATACAGGACTAAGTGGTCTCATGCTGACATTTTGAGTGTGTCATTGTGGTCCCAGTGGTTAGGGTTTCAGGCCAGAAATACAATCATTTGGAAATATGTAAATGAGAGCCCTGGTCACATATCTGCAAAGCAGGTAGCATTCAAGTATTTCCATTGAAACAAATTCTTGGGGGAAAAAAAAAGGTATTGGCTAAAACAGATGAGCGCTACATAATTAACAAAGCCAGAGTTTTCAGCTCCGACATTGCTATTAGCAACTTTCAGTCACGGAAAATCAGAACCCACAAAGACTGAAGTCAGCATTGTTAGAGACATCATCACTCTCAGTGTACGGTGTGTCTGCAGCTGGGAGGGGAAAGCGCCCTGCAAGAAGGCTGCACATGAGGACAGTGCAGAGAGATTGAAGACAAGGAAAGCATCAGTAAAGCAATGAACACTTATATTTAATTTACATTTGACAATTTGCACATAAATAACGATGTAAACCAATACGTAAACATATGATAGTTTGTTGTTCTAGCAAAGTAAAAAGCCTGGTAACTTTGGTCAGTCTTTCTTAAGAGAGACAAAAAAATCCAACCCCAAAACACTGTTGATTGTTGCTACATTCACATGTAAAACTTCTAAGGGAAGGGGAAAACAGTAAAGAGAAGTAACAATTCTTAAAGCTGATGCATATAAATTCTTGTAAAATTTGTATCAAATACAAGAAAGCACTACAGGCAAATAATAGGAAAAGTGTGTGTCCAGTGACAGAGTAGTGATACTTTGGTTTATCCTACAAGTACTACATTTATGAACTATTGCTACATTTAAAAGATGTCAGCCTCACAATTTGCAGGAGTGGAAATGTAATGAACTGTAGTCCTTCAAAAGCTGTGTTGAGAGACTTGCTTTTCAGGATTGTTTCGTTTTTTTTAATAGAAGGCATTAAAATGAAGTTTGCTAAAAAAAAAAAGATTGCTGAATTCTGGATTGCAGAAGTGGGCTATTTTTTAATTTTGTAAGGATATAACCACATAAAAAGCTACAGACAGATGGGAGGTATGTAATAATGCTACTTATATTTATGTGAGTTGAGCAGGCAACACGTCGATATCTTGTTAAAATAAGACGAGGGGCTCATCCCAACTAACTTCTACCTTGCGCTTTGCTGTGTTTTGTGAACACATCACACACGGGTCATATTTGGCTTCTTTTCAAGTTCTTTCAGTTACATTTTCTGGCTTTGCTGACCACCCACCTCCTTCCCCCCAGTACACACTGCCTGGAGGGCAGGAGCCTGATGACCCTCGTCCTGCGAACTGGGTCATTCCCACCGAATTTGCTGAGATGCCACATGTGGGTGATGTCATCACATAAGGTGTTTGCACGTTCAGGCTTTGCCTGGACAGGGGTGCGTGTTTACTTGCAAGTGGTAAATGCCTTACTACATCCTTCTGGTTTTGAGGTCATTGGTAATATGCAAATGTGGATAACATTTGATTTTCACGCTTAGATGAAAAATAGGTTTTATTACATGGTTTGGCTCACAACTTACGTGATATAAATATATATACATATACATATATAGTATAGTGGTATAAATATATCTATAAATATACATGTATTCTTTGCTACACCTCAAATGTCACCATATCATCTTTGGGCTTAGCAAAACAAAAGATAAAAGGACGTGCATTCTATCTTTCCCTGTGCACATTTTGGTTTCTTCTCTAAAGTAGCAAAGCATTTAGATAAAACAGCATTGTCTGCACCACTGGACACAAGCACTGAGGTAATTGTTGTTCAACAACTTTGCAATGCCCTTTTCTTCTTTAATTAAATTAACCACAAAATGTACAAACACAAATACTGAGAAAAATCTGACTCGTACAGGAAGGAAGAAAAATGTATGTGCCAGGAAAGGACTTTGTTCCCCACTTCTACCCAGGCAAAGTGGGAGAGGAAAATACAAGTAAAACTGAACCCCTCCTTTCTTTCTCAGGGAGTCTGACCATTTTGTTTTTTTTTTAATCCCTGGAAGGCTCTGGCCAAAACAAAAAAGAAGTCTGCCAAAACCCTCCTTTTAGGCAGAACATTAAGAATATTTGTATGTTTGCTTTTAAACCGCTTTTGGAAACAGAAGAATGTAAATTTTGGAAGAGCCATTTCAAGCTGATGCATTCCTTTGGTCAAAAAGTTACATGACAACGTGTGGGGCTGTAGCTGTTTTCTAAAAATCTGGGGTATTGTCCATGGCAGGTAGGAATTTGCTGTGCCACATCTGTTCTGGGTAGAGCTGCAGGCAGTAGAATCTCTCTCCTATCCCAAGAGAGGCAGGGGCAGCAGTTTCTTCCCTGCTTGCTACTACTCTGTTGTTTTTTCTTTTTCTTTCCTTTTCAATTCCCAGGGGGGTGATTTGCACATAAAAGTACACAGCATTTTTTTAAACCAACGGATCTAGGATTTTGTATGTCAAATGTCCAACTTTGGCAATATGAAAAACCACATTTGTTTAAAAGACATCGGTACATAAAACACGTTTACTGAAACCCCAATCTTAGGTTCTTAAAACAGATGTGCAGAAAAAATATCTACAAAGAATGGCCATAAAACAAAAAATAAAAACATTTAAAGTAAAAATTACAATGATTTTTCCAGTCATTGTAAACATTTTCCTAATTATTGCTTTTAGAAAGATTAATTGCATAATAAATTATGAAGTACTATCATTGAAAAAATAATTATGGATAGATGATTGTCTTTTAGTAACTGGCGAGGCAACGTACAGTCCTCTGCCTCTTTTTATGCCCTGAGAAAACAGTAACTTTGGAGTTCCTTCTTTCAGCTGGAGAGCGTAGGGAAACTACTGTAAGCCGAGATTGCTTTGCAGCATTGAAACTATGTACAAGCAACTGCTACAGGCACCCTGACTTGCCAAGTCATAAATAAAAAAAAAATCACTTTGCCAAAACGTCTTAAGGGTCCATTGGTTCAACTGTTTCTTGCTTGACCTTTACAGGTAACAGAGGTAGTGGGTGACCATGAGGCAACTTCATAACTGACATATCTGACGATTCATAAAGGTTGCATCCTGAGGAGATAAGTCCGTTTCCCAGGTTCCTCTGCAGAGATGCTTTCAGATTAGCTCCTTCCATTTCCCTTCTCAGCATGGCCAGTATATCCTTCTCCACAATGGATGTTAAGTCGATATTGTCCTCCACTTCTTCCAGCTTGTCAGCATTGTCACTGATGTCGAACTTCTCGATCTCCTCGTTGATTCGATTCAGGTCCTCCATCGAGAGGCCAGAGGCAGGGGCGACAGGGCAGTTGCCCTTCAGGTGGACCTGGAGGCTACAAAGGTGAATGTAGCTCTTGTGGCAGTGGATGCATTTATGGGGACGTTCCCGGGTGTGGAGACGCTTGTGCAGCTTCAGGTGCACAAACTGTGTGAATTTGGCTGGGCAGAGCTTGCACTGGTAAGGCTTCTCTCCGGAGTGGAGCCGCAGGTGGGTTTTGAGATTGCTGGTGCTGCTGAACCGCTTGTGACAAACCTAACATGGGGGGTGGCAGAGAAACAGTGAATGAGTGGGAGGGGAATTTATGGTTTAAATCACAGACACCTAGGAGGAGACAGCAGGATGAAACGGCAGCTTTTTATATCTTCACACTTTCTCACAAGTAGAAAAGAATCCCCACCTTTTTTATTTAAATATTGCTGAACAGCATTTTGAGTATGGCTGATGGCAAAACCATATCAGGCAGATGTTGCTCTAGCATGCTAAAGGCCACCCAGGTGTCTCACAGACCCTGCTGCATCAAGGCTGGAAAAGGCTGCGATACCGTCTCCAGCCCTGAGGAGCTGAGAGTCTGTTGCACAGCCCTCCCTGCACGCTATACGGGGTGTGCATGAGCCCTGCTGTCCCTCAGGCCTCCAAGGGGAGTTGTCTCTGTGCTGTTACATACCTGACACTCGTGGGGCTTTTCTCCCGTGTGTACCAGATAGTGCTTCTGGAGGTGAGCCAGCTGCGTGAAGCCTTTATTGCAAGTCTGGCATTTAAATGGTCTCTCTCCACTGTGCACACGGAGATGCACCTACAGAGAAACAAAGAAATTAACAATTTGCAGTCTCCAGTACGGTAACGAATGTACTTTCAGATGTTTCCTGATGTTAGCAGAAGACTCCCATTGCTAAAATACAATGTTATCTAGCTAATTAGGTGACATTAGTATTAAAACAGTGTCTTTACAACCATGCTTTCTAGCTGGGGGGGTGCCACATTAAGCCCAGATTGATAAATAACCTAACGTGCAAGGGAGGCCTGCCCTAGCGTTCCTAGATAGCCTACAGGGAAGGAGAAGCCCCAGCCTTCCAGGAAGACTTATATCTTGTTCTCCATTGCCTACCTTCAGATTGGAAAGCTGGCCAAAGGTCTTGGAGCAAACGTTGCATTCATACTTGATCTTCCCGTTCTGCTTCTTCAGTGGGTATGGGAGGGTTTTGTAACCGGTCACATTCCTCTTACTTTTAATGAGATTCATGGCTTCTTCACCGCCGGTGGCAGCCAACACCACTGAGGTAGGTTTAGGTTGCATTATGTGTTCTGAACTGGCTGCTGTACCAGCTGTGGGTGACCCGCTGGTAGGGCTGCATGGCTTGTCCTTCATGCTGGCGGCAGCGCCCGTGATAGAGAAGGCACTGTTAGGTGCTGGTATGAGGAAATCTCTCGGATGATCAGGCTGCAGCAATCGACGGCCTCCTTCACTGGGCAATGAACTGGGAAGGGTGGTGGGGTTCAACATGTGGTGGGAAAGGCTACCTCCACTGAGCAGGTTGCCATACAGAGGATACATCCTTGGGAAGAGATTGAAATTGTTGATGCCATTGATATTGTTCAAAGCGCTCAGGTTATTACAGCTCATATTGAATGGAGGTAATAGGAATTTGGGGTAGTGAGGGTTATAGGATGGTAGAAAGGCAGGTGGGAGGTGGCCAGGGGGTGCATATCCAGGATAAGACCCCAATCCTTCTGAGCCATACGATCCGTTCAAGTATGAGTATGGCTCTCTGTGCTCTTGAGAAGTAGGTGCCAGAGGTGAAACCGTGACCCCTGGACTGCTGTGAGGGCTTGAACTTTTTAAACTTTGGTCTGGGCTGCTCCTCCCGGAAGGACTTGGCGTCGTAGATGTCTGGATGGGTGAGTGAGTAATGTAGCTGGGTCTGTCCATCCCATATGCTAAGGAAGCTTTCAGATAGTCTTCGGGAATGTGAGGTCGGATGGGGTAGACAACTCGAGGGAAGAAACACCTGTCTGGGCTATAGTTTTTACGCAAATCATCCAAGTCTTTTTCTGGAGTAACTGGTGAAATGTTGGTCTGGAAAAAGTCTTTTCCTTTTGGAGGATTTGATTCCATTTTCAGGATTTCTTTCACACTGTGCTCCTTCTTTGGGATACTTTTCTGATAGAGCTCATCTTTATCAGCGCTGTGCTCCTTTGGATTAACGTGGGTTTGTGCTGAAATACAAAGACAAGGCAATGATTACTTAGATAAGCCACCATCATTATCTCTGTCCAAACGCAATCCAACTCCTACAAGTTTAGTGGGAAGGAAGGGCTGCTCTCAGAGATGAGCAATCATTTAACTCGCAAAAAAAAAAAAAATTATGTGTGAAGAAATGCCTGCCGATATTAACTGTTAAATTAAAAGCATTGTTAATCTAAGGGACACCAGCCAGTATATACAGATCTGGATGACGATTCATTTGCAGAATGCTGGTCTTGGCTTTGCAAACCCATTTCACCTTTCTTTCCCATTAACTTTGACAAACTTCACTGTTCAAAGTCCATTTAAGCAGTAATTCTAATAAATGCGGAAACAAGCATTTGTTCACAACACAGGTTTAACAGAAGGACTTTGCAGAACACAAACTTCCAGAAATGTTTCTCAGTAAAATAACAAGGCATGACAAATCGGCTTTTGCCAAACCGCAGCAGTCCCTTCACCAGCCAGTTCAATTACTTACAGTACCAAAAAAACCATGACTGGCTAGGATGAAAGCCTTCTTCAAAGAGAAGGTATTCTCCATCAGTAAACAGATCATTACTCATTAAATATACTGCTTAGGAACATCTACAACAAAGCAGACTATTTACTGCAGATTTCTGTGGCATTCAGTCTATGCAAAACTCCTCTGCTTACAGCTGTACTTTATAAAAAAATGCTGAAGCAAAGCAAAAGAAAGCAAGACTAGTTGGCTCCAGCTTAAGCTGAAATGTACTTACAAAACAAAAAAGGCAAAAGAAGTATGCATTTAGAAGAAAATAGAAGCCAGCCTCCATTTGAATCAGTTCAGTGCATACGCTGTTTATTCATATTCAAAGCTACCTTGTTATCTGGACACAGAATAACACAAAGAGTACACTGAAAGATGTCTTCAACAGAAAAAGCAGTTTACTTTTATCTGATCTCCTGAAGTTAATAGTTACATAATCTTGAAATGATGATGACTTGTAACATATTTTATTGTAGGGGAAAAACTACCAGAAAGTTTTGTATTTGTGGTTAGTTGTGTGCAAGGTTTTCCATCAGGAGGTACAAATTAACACTGATAGATATGTGACTCAAAAGTATTGCAGCCCTTTAGCCAAATATTTGTGACTAACTGTTTTTACTTCATTAACCAGGGTGAGAAATAGTTATTTCTGATTTTTGGAGGACCAGCTGAACCCAGCGATGAAGACGGGAACCAGTAATGACCACATGACTTTCAGTGCAGATTCTTTGCTTCACTATTCACTACCCTGACAGAACCTATCATTTGGCCACATTACCCTATAAGGCAAAGAAACAGTCATTTATTAAACGTATCCCAGAAAACAGCTGCTTTCAAAGCACGCTCCTACTCACAGCAACCCACTTGTACAGTAGCATCCCCTTTTCAAATGGCACTAGACAAGCAGCAAGCAAATTTGATTTGAGATAGGTGGGTTGTTTGTGTATTTTCAAGTTGCAACAAAATGCAGTTGAACAGTTATGTTCAATTAAAATGTTTATGATAAAACATAGATTGTGTTGTACGGCAAGCACGTACACACATAAGTGTGCTTCCCAATTACTTCTATGCTATTTAATGCAGAGATGTTTCAAAAATAAATTAATAGTGTGTTGTGTTGTCTGGCATTAAAAATAATCTACTTTTCTCATTTTATCTGTACCCATGGACTGGTAACTCATTTTCTAAATGTCCATCCAGATTTCTGGGTGTAACATAGGGGTCCAAGAAGCTCCACAATGGCATTGTAGATAATATCATCTTCTTATCAGCTGCCTGTCACCACGCCAGTGTCTCAGAGCAAACATTCCTGGTGACGTTATCAGTGTTGGGAAGTACTGAAAGCTGGGGGTGGGGAGGGCGGGAAGTGAGATTTGTGAAACCTTGCAGCAGAAAAAATAAATAAATACCACCTTATCACGCCCGTATCAGTTTCTCAGTGGGGTCTGCTGAGCAGGAAGTTCAAATTGACACTTTTCAAAAGAAAAAAATCTGGGGGGAGGGGAAGAGGAAAGAGAAGTGCTGGGGTTCCTGGAAAAGTGATAGAGAAACTGGGGACACTTCATCTGGAGGAACGTCCCCTACTGTCACAAGGTTAAACATCAGGGTGTGGACCTTATGTGCTAGAACAAGCCTGTGAGTGACAGAAAGGAAGCTTACAACAAGAATGTAACTTTCCTTGTGCAACAGGCCCATGTCCCCACTTGACAGACTAGAGATAATTGTTCTTTCCTTCCCTTCAAAGTTCCTGGTAAAGCCTCCCCTCCTACTAATTTCAGTGTGCAAACACAATATTTAAATATTATTTTTCAAGTCTAACTGTGACAGCTCACTTTAGTTTGCAAGCTATCTTTGCTCCATAAATCCCCTCTTAGCTTCTTCCGCTATTACCTGTGCACAAGGGACACTTGGGAACCCAGAGAGAGCAAAACATAAACAAGTGTGTCAACACCTTCTAAAATAAGAGAAGGTAATGCTGGGGGCCAAGGAGAGGTTCTTATATTTTATACTGAAGGTGAATTTAAACCAGGGTTCAAAACAACTGAGGAGTTTACAACCTTTCTCCTTGCTCTTAAAAGAAGCATATTTCAAAAGTAGATATATTTCATATGTGAGGGTTTTTTTAAATGTTCCAATTTTAGATTTAAGTTCTTATTGGTTACAATGTCTCCCTCTTGCTCTTAAAATGCATTTCTCCTTCACCCCTCCATATACATACCTATATATACACACTAAATATAGGCACATACTCTTCCAAGATCTGTCTAGCTTCTGTGGTCAGAAACACATATAGAAGAGAGGTTCATGTCAAAACAAGAACAGTGTAACTGCATTTGTAAGTTACTGATCTGAAGGGAGAAGGGGGAAAAAAAAAGAAAGTCCCAGGCGTGCCTCTTTAGGAGCCTGATCCACTTCTGAGAGAAGTGAGCAGATTATTTGCTCAGACCTGAGACTAGTGAGTGCGTGGAAGAGGAAAAGGTACAAAACTCTCATTACTTTTAAGCGTTAATAAAAATTGAGCAGAGAAGCTTCCTGAAGTTACTCCAGTGTGGGTGTTCCAGCTACTGACTGCTGCATAGCCATAGAAGTGCTCTCATTTCTTACGCTCTGAGCTGTAGCCTGAGAAAGACTTTGAAAAAACAATGATCTGTTTTTTCTAAAAACTTCAAAAATGGTTGTAGGCTGATAGTAAGTTCAATAGTAATTTCAGGAGTGAGATGGTACTGAACATTTTGAGTGGTGGAGCTTAATTATGCCGATTCACATTTTCGATCTAAATTAAGGACCTCTTTTGCTAGTAGAAAGAGAACCTCGAAGTTGTGAAGCAGGCAAAACAAAGAGTGTTTCCACTCAAAATGAGAATGGAGACCAACATTTAGAAGTATATAATTTGACAATCTGTTTTCTATATGTGTCCAAGGCAGGGTGACATGCCTTTGAAAACATTTTGCTCAGAGAAGGTCTTAAGTGAGCCTTCAAATAATCCTCAGCATTAAGTCAACTTTAGCCCCCAAATTCTGGTTTTGTGAAGACAATCTTTCATATCACTTCAAAATAATTTTCCTGAGCCCTTTTGAAGATTCCAGGAGGCATTTTTTTTTTAAATAAGCGCAGATGTTTCCTCTCAACCCAAACAGAAAAGCTTCAAGATCAGAAAGTGAAACTGCCCATAAGCAAAAGGGAAAGCGAGCAGCAGGACTTAGCTAACAGTTGGTAAGTCAGGGCCAGCAGGAAGAAGAAAAGAATAAATCACATTTAGGAAAGCTTTAAAAAGTTAATCTTCATAGAATCCAAAATACTGAATTATACATTAAACCTGCTAATTCTCAAATATTTTTTAAATGCACAAATTGTCATCCCCCAGCTCAAAATTTCTTTTCTAAAGCTTGACCAAAACATGTCACCTGCCTGTACTTGACTGAGGAGACAAACACGACATGAGAAGCAGGAAGTTGCATCATACGATTGCAATACACAACATTATTATCTAATAGTCGTGTCCTGAGTCAAACCAATTTTTTTTTTTTTTTTTTTTTTAAACACAACCATGTTACCCTCTCCACCCTCCATCCCAAAATTATGCTCCTATGATGAGGCAGGAATGAAATTCTAGATTATGTGCGACCCTGAAACAGATTTCTCTGGTCTGTTTGCTAGTCCAAATGCCTGGATTATCAGAGACTAAAAGAGAATGTGCAGGCCCAGCTGATGAGGTTAAGCACATTTCACAAATCTTGATAGAAAACATCACCAGTGGCCTCAAAACAGGCAGGAAAGAGAAGGGGATCATTTGAAATGAGACTGAATTCCCGGTGCTGGGATAACGCGGAGCCTCCACCACTGTTGTGCAACTCCTTGCAGGCACTTCCAACATCCACTCCAAGTTATGTAGCTCCACTCAGAGCTAATCATGGGCATGAAGGTAGGTGTGTGCTTCAGCGTCTGAAGGACTGGGTCAGAGGCCTCAATTCAAGAAAACACAGAGTACAAGGTTAAACCCATAACTAAGTACTTGCCTAATTGCTGTCTTGAATCTGGATGCTTTCCTTCTACAGCACAAATGAACTAACGCCAGAGAAGTTATCTTTAATTTGAAAGTTTGCTGTTACAGAGGCAAACAGATGTAATATGTGGATGTGTAAATATATTTATGCTCTAAAGTAGTAGTTCTCTCATTTTTGAGGCCACTAATTACAGGAAATAAAGCCAGAGAAATTCTCTGATACATTTTTTCCCTGGAGGCCCATCCTGCTCAAGTGCTTAAAGAGGAACTGAGGTGCTGAACTTCAAGACCGTGATCCCTGAACCCCTGAGGCACCTAAAGCAGCTACCTATATTTTAAGTCAGCAAAACTGAGGTCACACTGGAAGCTCTCCCTTGGTGTGTGTCCCAGGCAGCCTCTCCTGTGCCAGGCTGGGCGACCAGCCAAGGCACAGCTCTTCCAACAACTCCCGCAGGCAGTGGCATGCTCTGCGCATCCAAGACACGATGAAGGGAGGGAGCTGGGCACAACACACCACCGCAGTGGGCTGGCTCTGCTGCTGTCCCACACTCACGCTGGTACATGTCCCAGTGGGAGGGAGCACTGACTTCAGCCTGTGGTGGAACCTGGATCCCAACCTTCCCTCCCTCTTCCTCAGAGGGTGCTAAAACCAGCAGTCAGGAGCTGGGAGAGGTGGCAATGCTCGCCTGCTCCACTGAGGGAACCTGTGTCACTTTAAATACCAAATTATTAGCGATTCACTTGTCTGTAGAGGGTTTTCCTGACTTTCTGCAGAAAGAGGAGATGACCAGTGGGGATGGTCCCCCCCAGCAAGTCTGTACTACGATGTTTTTATGGGTCAAAGCCTCATGTATGCAGCAGGCATAGGATGTTAGCTCTCTGGGGACAATTATTTATTGACAGATTAATGCAGTGTGAGGGCATCTTGGCCAGGTTTGTGCTAGGGATGTTCGCTAATTTTAGGTTTAACTAGAAGTAGCAGCCTGGGAGGAAGGGGAAGAAAACAAAATGGTGTTGACATACACTTTAAACTCATCTGGTTCCAGTACTAATGCCGGAAAAAGCATTCCTGCTTGCTCTGTTCTTACAAGGCCTTCAGCAAATAAGCACTTTTTGGAGACCCGTGGAATTTTTTTCCCATACTTTTAAAGAAAGGGCATCAAATCAATATTCATGGTACCTGTAGGGTTTCTGGCCTAACTGTAGACCTTGCACCTGAATGTTTGTCACAAAGATGAGGGGAAAAGGTAAACAAAAAAGTGAGATTTTTTTCTCGTTTTTCTGAACTGCTATTTTCTTTTGGTGGAGGGGGCTAACAGGAAACTTCTAAATGGTTTAAACAAAATTATCTTTAAAGATAAGGGATAATTCCATCTCAGCATCTGGAAAGATTGCTCTTTCAAATGTTAAGCTAACCTACACAATTGCTGTTCAAGATCCCATCTCTTTAAATCCATATATTAAACTGACTTTTTCTAAAATGCACAATTCTGCACATGTTCAAACAATCTCAGTTTTGACCTGAGCAAGAGTAACCAGGTAATTAGTTGACACTTTACAAATACATTCCTCACTACTTCTGCGTGCAACGTAAGATGCCAGCAGATGCAGGAAACTGAGGCTGTATTTGTGTTTCCTCCTAGGTGCTGGCCAAATGTGTCTGGCTGGATCTTAGTAAACTCCTCATCCACAGGAGCCCTTAATGCTGTTATCTTGACACATTAGTAGGTCCCACTGGAAAGCCAACAGATCACCATACCAGGAAATAAAACTGCACAGTGAGCAGTGAAATGACATATGTGTGAGGATGATATAATCAGTGAGATATTTTTTGAACGGGGAATATAGCAGCACAGGACATCCCCTCCCTCTCTTCCTTCTGCCATTAAGAGAAAGCAAATTTTCTTCTGCAATTTGTACTTAGTAGGGATAGACCAAAAACCGGTAAAAGGATGACATCCGTGGAGGACAGATGTACTTTTGATTAACCTAATTATTGTCACGATGCGGGGTTACATTTTAGCTCTAACAACCCCTGAAGTAAGACTGATATTAGCTGTTGCCAAATAACAGCAAATAGCTGTTTTTACTAGAAAAATGTAGGTGCTGGCAGAAGAGCAAAAGAATGCTCTCCTCTATCACATAGCAGCTAGCAGGAGGGGAGGCAGCCTAGAAGTTGAATGAGAAGTCAGCAAGAATCTCTCCTTCTCTTCAAGTGGTTTGGGATTACGTGCTAGGCGGTGATTAGTTATGAGTAAACCACTGAGGCTGGAAATGGTCAAAAACCACAGGGAAACAGATAAACTCCTGAAAATACCTCCTCCCTCTACTCCCAGAGCCATTATTTTTTAACAGAAAATGAAAGCTGTGATACAGAGCCAAGAAACAGGGTCAAAATACACAGTAACGAGATCAGAAGACCACATGAGCTTTGCTCCCATATAAGATAAGTAAGCACAGATGCAAGGCTCAAAGAGCATTGTGCAGTCAAAATATACTTTGTCAGACACCCAGACAGAGTCATGGCACACGGCTACTTCCTTGTACAGTGAGGGTAGCTCTTTGGGAGCATGACTGGACAGCCTTTAGTATATGCTCAATGCACAATGAGATCTGGACTTGGAAAGCCTGAGAGTGAACCAACATCCTACAGTTCCGAAGGCAGAGGATGTACTCAGGCTGTCGGTCCAGAATTTCATCAGGTAAGACTCAGATTATAAACCAGTAACTGTTCAGATTCTTTATAATCTGTTTACATTTGAAAGGGCACAAGGAACTCATTCTGTTGTGTTGGGTATTTTAATTCCTCTTTTCCACTCCAAGCTACCTACTGTGACACAACAGATGATGCAGCTGTGTAATTATACAACTTATTATTAAATCATATAGGCAGAAGAGACATTACTAGCATTCCTTGTTTATATTGTAATCCACTTACTGAGGTTCATCATTGTCAGCTCTCTGGAGGAGGGATAGTGCAGTCTCTCCGCAAAATCTCGGCAATACCACACAAGCAGCTCTTGGTTGGCAGGGATGGGCTTGATGGTGTAGAAGTAGATGTTCATTCCATTCTGACAAGCAGCCAAGTTCTGTTCCTGGACAGAGTAGCCAGGGTTTACATAACGCATCCAATTGCTCTTGTCCTCGTTAAATCCATCAATGAAGTGGTGAAGTTCACCACTTGAATAGATCTGGAATAGAAAGGAAGTGCCTATGAGTACATATACGCACAATATGCAACACGTGTGCAGAGTCCAGAGGGGAAAAATGATAAGCATTTTTTTTAAGAAAAAAAAAAAGGCATTACTGAAATAAGAATTTAAGCTGGATTCCCACCTTTCCAGCTATGATATCCTCTGTGCTAGGAAAAGAGATGCTTATCCAAATCTAAGTACAGTCACCTTTTCCATTTCCACTTAGCTTATGTCTCTGCCAGTATGGACGAATCAGACACAAAATCTGAAATACAGAGCACTCTTCCTGTGTCAATAGTCTACCTTAGAGCCCTTTTCCTGGTGCTATGATCAACAAGTGGGTAATGTTAATGACTGCAGGTCTGAGTGCATGCTTGCATTAATGCTTTGAGTCACCTGTGTATAAGACTGACTGGTTGTGCTACGTCAGAGTCTATCTCGCTTTTTTCTATGGCCTCTGTACTTGCAGTTTCCTACCACCTCCGCCCAAAGGTTTAAACTATGCAAACATCCTCCACCCCCCTATAGTCCTAAAGCAACACTTGCTCATAGTTGGACTGTAGCCCTTTTGTAGGAAGGCTGGGCGAGGCAAAGATGAACTTCACCTGCCATAACTTAACGAAGACCTGGAGAAGTGCCAGCCGATGAGAAGTCACTTTTTCTGTCAAAGGACATGTTCTGTCTTGTCTGCCGAGGGGAAAGAAAACACGCATCTATAAACTGCTCAGAAGCTTAGGGGGAGAGAAGTCCCAACCCCTGACAGAAGCTATGCTTTCTTGAAGTGGTAAGAATAAGAGAATTATTTAAAAAAAAGAAGAAAAAAATAATCCAGGAGACACGCTGGTTAAAGACACATCCCTTACTCTCAGACAGAACTGGGTTCCTGGGTTTCACAAAACGTATGACCACGCAAAAGCCAGAAGTGGTAGCAGCTTGCACCAGCGATGCACCTCACTGAGCGGAAAATGATTTTCCAAAGGAGAGAAAGCTTATTTCGGAGGGGAAAACGCTCCATGGTGTGTTCCTGCCTTTGTGTTCACACCACTGTCTTTTGCACCTATCTGGCCGGGCAGTGCGCTCTGTGACCACCTGCCAGGCAGCTGGGATCTCTCCCTTTCTCCAGATAGAGCTGCCAGCAGACAGGGGCAAGGCAGCCTGGCCCTTTAATGTGGGCCATAAACACCAGAATCACTTTCTTTAAGAGTAACTTCCTGTAAACTGAGAAGGGGGAAATACATGTGGCCTCATCAAAGCAGCTTGCGAGAGATTTTGCGGTGTGTTTGTTATGAGAAAATGGAAGGGAGCTAGGCGAATTGTGCTGCATCAAGAGGAGCCTTTGGGTTTCTCTGCTCAGCCCGGCTCGCAAACTTCCAGGAACACAGGGCTCCAACGACTGCCACAATTTCCCAAAGTGGTCCTCCACGGCTAGTGCTGGTCATCGTGTTGTGGGGTGAAGGCACCCCACTAGGCTCCCACCTATTCTGGGGAAGGCAAGAGCAGATGTGCTGAGTCACGGCGTGGTTCCCAGAAATGACGTCAGCCCCACGTCCCTCGCACGGGAAAGGAGCAGGCAGCGTCCCCGGTGCGCGCAGCAGATGTTCCCACTCCTGCCAGCAAGCCCAGGATGCATTTAATAACATGTGGGAAGTTATCTCCCACAATTTCCTTTGCATATGTAAGCCTGTTTCAGACCCCTAGGAAGGAATTCATATTCGGTGCAGCAGCATGTCTTGAATGAAACAAGGGATTACAACAGAGACTTTAACGATGCTTAGATGGCTCCTAGGATATTATTTCTGAGGATCCCTCTGCATTAAGGCTTAAAATCACATCATGATGTCATCTTTCTCACTGAAATATAGGAATGCCCTGCAATATGATTAGCAACCCCTCTTGCTAATGTTTGCCACCTTATTAGCAACTGGCAGGGCTAGGGCTGGCGTACCCATCACTTCCTATGCCAGATAAAAGCTCCTGAAAAATCTGGCTAAAAAACCCCATTTTGTAGCCTTGTGAACGTGAAAACACATCACCTGCTTTGTTAAAATACCCAGGCAAATAACTGCCTGTGCACTGCTATATTACATCACACAAAGACAATCTGAGAAAAACAAAATTATGCAATTAGGTAGGAAGAAAGAGGTGTGGAGAAAGCTGGTGCTTGCCCCAGGTTTCACCTGGATATGAGGTTGGGATATTGGTAAGGTAGGCAGGCAGGCACCTGGGCACAGAGGCTTGGATGTACTCCCAAATCCACTGATTTAGACACAACCTAAATGGCTAGAAGGCAGCAAAACAAATCCATGGAAGGAGATGAGGCTGAAGAAATGTTCTCTAATAATTAATAATGTGTCTGTAAAGGAGACTGAGGATTATGTCAGCTGATAAACTGGAAGCATATTCCTCAGCACAGACTCCCCAAGCCAAAACAAATTGGCTGGTGCTCCCTTCCAGCTTATATTACGAAGTACAAATTAGACATCACCTCTAGTGTTTGTCTGGCATTAATGGATTTTTCTCTTCACTAAGATCTGTGGACTGCTCTTTTAACGCTTTCTAAAGTAGCCTAGAAAAGCTTATGACTTGAATGCTATATGCTGAAGACCATCACCGCTGTGGTATAGCAGTTGCATTTAAAAATACAGGAAAAAATGTCACAAAATTTACCATAATTCCAGAGTAAAAGATGATGCAATACTTCCACAGCTGGAAAAATCAAAGATACCTGATAACTGCACGAAGAAGAACGACTTTCCACTGTGAAGAAATGCAAAACAACCTGCTCCAACAGCAAGCAGCAGAACTATTTCTTTACACATTGATCTGTTTTCAAAGACAGGGCCAGGAAGAGCTGCGCATCTCCCCTGCTCTCTCCACCCACACAGTCCCTACATCCAAGACAGCCAGGCTTTTACTTGGCTTAGTCCACCCCACTGATTCTGTTCATGCCTGGCAGCGTACAGAAGTTGCCCCCTGCATTCACAGAAATCTGAAGCAGGAAGTGACCCAGCTTTTCAGCTGTACTCATTTAGCGATCTGCTTACTGCAACAACATGGTGCTGTTTTTTCCTGCTTACCCGCCAAAAGTATTTTCTGTTTGCATTCTTGGGAACCGTATCGCTGGTATAGATCTCTCCTACCAGGGGTCCAAAGCGCGTTCCTTTTGGGATGTACTCTTTGCTTATAACTCCAGTGACCTACAAGAAGAGCAGCACAGGATCAGTCCATCGCCAGCAGAAATCGAAAAGTATTTTTTCCTCTCCCCAGTCCCCTGAACTTCACATGGTAATGCAACCAATGCAAGACATTTTTTAGTGACAGGTCAGCAAGACAGAAATAAATTAACAACTGTGTTAGATGTGATATGACTAGTCTTGTTAGGTACTAGCATCTTACCAAGACATTTGGAAGCCAAAGATGAACACCACCTGAAAAATGTGTTTCATGGAAATACATTTACATGAAGAAACACTAAGCGAAATGTGCAGAGACTACCAGATATCTTTAGAAGTTATTTCTCCTATCAAAGCCAACCCCTAAAAGTCTAATTCTAGCAAACAAAAATATTCAATAGCTATCAATCACTTCACTGCTACAGAGTTCACTTTTCTAATAAGTTAGGAACTGGAATGACTGCTCCTCCAGATCAAAACGAAACCTCCCTCCACCCCCACATTCTTTGCTCTATACCCATCCTGAGAGCTAAAAGGAGAAGGAAGAAAAAAAAAAAAGACGACCTACAATTCTCTCACCAGCATACAGTGACATACAAAACAACACGAAATGGCTTTGGGATGTGTACTCACAGATCACCCTCTTTTATAAAAAGAAGGCAGCAGTTCCGGTAACATATGTCAAGTGGGTTTGGTCAAAAAGGCGTAAGGGTTCTGATGAAAATGCTCCACTGTGCTAGGTCTAAGAAATGTATTCTAGTTGTTCAGCTTCCTTCTTGACAGTAATTATACCAAAAAAAGTCACTGACCACAAATCAGGAAGCAATTCATCACTATTCAGAAGAACGTGCCTTAGAGTAACCCTTTGCAAAACACTGCTGAGTTATTGGTTTTGTCTCTCTCTGTTCCTCACCAATCTTTTTACATTTAATGTAGCCAAACAATGTTAGAAAACCAACAGTTTTGTAAACCAACTCCCCACGAGCCTCTGCAAGACTGATCCTGCTGCTCAGTGGAAAAAAAGAGGGTTAAAAAGCCCATTAATTTGGTATTATAAACAGACTTTCACAGCAAAATGTATTAATCGTATTCCCTTCACACACTTTGCCTTATCTTTTTGCTCGATGGGATTTCAGAACAAGACAGGAATAGGAGAAGTGGTTGACTAACACTGAGAGTTGGGATTACTGCTGTCTGTCTCCTGCAAGGAATAAACGTCCTTACCAAAGGAGATTAGCACTCATCAGACCCTGCAGATATCTCACTTCAGGGAGCATTTCTTCCTAACAGCCCTTTGCTGCAAAGGACAGCAAAACCCTTGGACTGTAGACAGCACTTCACAAATTAGCTAAGACTTGTGATTTTCTCATGCTACCTTTTCTTCTGTTGCAGTACCCTTGGCGTGAGAGAGAAACATAGACAGAAATACTTGCCTGCATATTGCTCAAGATTAAAAATCCCAGTAAACAACTAACATCTAGTGTAATTTCACAGTAAATGCCAAAATAAAGTGGATAAATAACAGTCATGGAATCAAGCAGATAATCCACACGGAAACAGATCGCTGGGTGTATCTGGTAGCTGTGTGCACTTGTCTGTGTTTCAACATGTGTTTCAGCACACAACAACAACAAAAAATCAAATGTCAACAGCAGAGGTAGTTAAATGCTCCATTGATCTGTGCATCTGGACTAAAGAAAGAGAGAAAAGGGACTTCCAGAAATTTTCCTACCCCTACCGCAAGCTGAAACAAGCTCAGTGGCTCAGTTTTATTTTTGTCTTGCTTGTACATTTCTCATAGAAAGCTGAAAAAGGCAGATGTTCTTCTCATCTTCCCCATATATCTTCATTTACATCCATCTGCCCTCTCAGGAAAAGTTCACAACTAAGGTGCAGTTTTACTGCACGGAAGCTTCAGTTTTTTAGTTGTTTTAAGATAGCCAGGCCTTAATTAAAATGACTTTAATGAAATTCTCAGAATCTCTAGAAATCGCTCCTTGAACTAGTCAACTTGAAACACTCGCTGATCTCGTGGCTCTGACACAGCAGATACTTTTCTGATACCCCCTTCACACGCAGCGCTCGCTTCTCCCCCGGCGCAGCGGAACACGGAGACGATTTCTCACCCCGTCCCCATCCAAAGGTTATTTCGGCAGAGAATGTTCCGCACATCCGCGTGTGCCAAGAGCTGAGGTTTTGCTAAATCGGTCTAAAGCTGTCTGGATGGTTTTTAATCGGGGGGTGGGTTTCTGCTCCGCAATCCTCGTGGTGCGGGGACCCTCCGGGAGAGCGGGGGGCAGCACAGCCCGGCTGCGGGAGTCACCGAGCCCCCGAGAGCGAGGGTTCGCGGGCGAAAACAGCGAAGCGACCCGCGCATCCAGCGCGGGGAGGGAGCCGAAGAGCCGCGGCGGAGCGGCACTTCAGACTCGCGTCCACCAGGTGTCCCTCGGAGCTCCGCCGAGCCCTCCCGGGCCGGCCCCGCGGCGGGGGAACCACCGCGCGGCGCGACCCGAGCTCGCTCCCCGCAAACACGAGCCGCCCGAGCCGCGGGGGCGCGCCGCGCTGTCTCCTTCTGCACGACCCTCCTCGCTCGGGGCTCTGATCCCTCTCTCCCCGCACAGTCCCGTCCTCCAGCGCTCCCGCAAGCGGCTCTCCCCGGCGCGTCCCCCGCACCGAGCGCCGCGCCCCGCGGGGACACGGCCCGGGGCGGCCGCCCGGGAACTGACCAGGGTCCTAACGCCGCCCCGCGCGGCGCCGCTCGGGAACCGCCGCCGCCCGCGGCCCAGAACCGCCGCTCGGGGCTTCGAAAGCCCGGAGCTCCCGCAGCTCCGTCCCGAGAGAGGGAACAACCGCCCCGCGATTGCTGCCGCGGGACGATATGTTGCAGTGGCACCGTTAAAAAAAAACAAACAAACCAAAAAAAAAAACCCCAAAAACCCAAAACAAACCCCCCACCACTGAACAAACTAACGCTTTTTGGCATCAGTGAAATAAATGCAAACAGGGAAGGCCAACACGTGTCCTGGAATAACACTGGTTTTGTTTTTTTTTTTTCCTTAATCTACTAGTTCCATGGTTACATAAGCCCACGTAAATTTTACCCCCTTTGCTCAGCGCTAGTTTTCTAAAAGAGACTTCATGAAATAAAATGCTGTCAGCCTGCTTCCTCAGTGATCATACTGAAAATAAAACAAACCAAAAATAAATAAAAGCAATAGGGGAAAATCAGGTATCCAAGTTCAGCCAGGCACACGTAAGAACAGTTCAAAAACCACTGCTTTCATCAAAATCATTGATTCCATCAAAATCACTGATTCAAGGTCTACCTCTAAGAAACAGCCTTATCAGAGAAATGCAACAAGTAATGGCTCAGCTGAGATGTTTCTCCCTGTCAAGCTCCCAGACCAGGATGAGGCACTAGTAATAGCCAAGACAGCAGAGTAACTGGCTCTTTACATCAAGAAGGGCTCTTCAGGCTTTAAGCACTGAGACTAAAAGGAGAAAAATGTTTTGGAAAAAAAAAAAAGTTTTTAAACCTCTGGATGAAAAAGATCATTCGCATATGGCCTTCTAGAGCACGATTTTGGCACTGCGTTTCATCATATTTTTGTCAATTGCTAAAACTGGAGGAAAGGATAAATAAATCACACATAGGAATAAATAAATGACTTCATGTAAAACTATCAGCCTAAAACGTTACGAGCAGTAGTAATTCATTTTTTAAAATGCTGACACATACTGTGAACTCATAATGAAAAATGTGTCCTTCAGAAAAATCCCCAATCAAGGTCCAGGAATAAACAAGAGTATGACGTGTCATGGGCTCCCTTGCAAATTCAATAAAGCTTTGAAGAGGAGCTACTCGCATGCAAGGAGAAGAAACACAAAAAGCAACCCTCCCCAGACAACAGCGGTTGTGCTTCCTCCCTCTTACACAGGCATACGGTACTTTTCCTTTTCCAAGTGGAAGTCTAACACTAATCATGACAGCACTAGGATTTAATGATCTAATCGTGACAGTGTTAGCATTTCACAAGTGATATATCATACATGTTTTTGTCAATAAACTGACTCAGCATTTAAAACTCCTAACAAGATGAAGCCACAGCTCTCCCCAAAGTTAACAATGAAGACAGCTCACATCTGAAACCCACTGGCAAACATGCACGCACGCATCCCCTGAAGTCTTGCCTCATCCTTTCGCAAGTTAAAAAAACCCATCTACAAAGCTGTCAGGACTGCAGTGGTTTTCCATGAGGTCAAAATCAGAATCAGACTCCCTTGCTGACCACACAAACACTGATGTGCAAGAGCAACACACACTCAATCCTGGCCCCACGGAACAAAATAAAACTTCAAAGGTAGGTGGGAAAAAAAGAATGTTTGGCGTCAGAAGTTGCTAGAACCCAAATGGATTATGCTATTTGCAACTGTTTCACCCTGCTGACAAATAGCACAGGAGTGACCTGTCCTTACATTCACAGGCGGGTAGCTTTCACAGAAGCTGGGGGGGAAAAAAGGCTCAGATCGGCCCTTTCTTTCAAAGCTACCTTAGAAATAGTCAGGGTTCGAAAGTTCCTATTGGTCCTTAGGGTAGGTGCTATTCAGTGCAAATAAAAGACTAGGGGGAACTCTGAAGAACAAAAGGAGGATGTCCTATATTCAGACTCCCACTAGCAGGGAGCTGCACGGGTCACATTTTACAAGGAAGAACCAGGAATCTTTCAACAACTTCTCTCTCCCCACACCTCTTACACAGAGATGGCAGCAATCCTCCGACCCTGATTCACTGACCTGAGCCGTCGCATAAGGAAATTACACCTTGATGTTTCCAAACACAGTGCTGGGAATTTTGAAAGCTCCTCAGACATCTGCTGCTGTGGCAGCAGGACTGAACAGGGGCAGAGAGAGAGCAAAACAGCCTGAGCAGCCGATCAGTCACCAGTCAGCTGGCTGCCGAGGCTCTGCCTAAGCTGTCACGCTGCAAGTTCATCCTTCAACCAAGAAATCTTTCCGCACCACACAGAGGAGTCGCAGCTTTATCTCCCCACCTGCCCCAACAAACTAAGACCTATCTTACAACGCAGTAACACAAAACAAGGTTTCATGCTTTTTCCTGGAGCATGTTCATTCTCTGACAGATTTCTGCAGGATAGGGCAGGACATATAGGAAAAGAAGGTGATTCTACAGGAGAATTTAGCTTTAACCTCTTACTAAACATACCAGACACTATATTAGGCACTGCCAACTAATTTCCATGGTGCCGATACCCTCCAGCCAGGGGTCCAGCCCTATTCTCGTATGCAGGATTAAACAAGTAACTACTTTGGAAGGAAATATTTGATAGGCATGGATGAGTGTACCTCTTCTTTTCAGCTCTGTGGTCAGTGTGTTTAGCCAAAGTAGAAGCACAGGTAATAGCTGCTATACCACAAGTCTCAGCACAAGGAGAAATGAAGGGTTGTCCCTTGGGTTATTACCCTGCCGAACATCACACCTAGCTATAATAGCTACTCTATATGAAGGAGTAAACACAAAACCAAATTGCTCATCCGGGCTCATTTCTTTCCAGCCCTTCTGAAACAACAACAAAGAATGTACCCACTCCAGGGACAAGGATAGGACAGTTTCGAACGGCTAGGTACTATTGAAGATACTGTCCCAGATAAACAAAAGTTTGTCTAAGCTAACAGCCACTATTCTGTCAAGCTTGCTACAGTTGTACCCACGCTTCCTAAAGTGACACGCTAGAATTTTTAAGAATTTAGGAAGCTAGGAGTACAGTATGCTTACAAAAAGAATAAAGCAATTTCATAACCAAAGGGAAAACAAAAAGAAATAATTAAATGCATTTCCAGGAATTTGTTCTTTTTTTTTCCCCCTCCACTTTTTTTAAAGCTATTTATTGGACAACTGAGGCACTTTAATCTCTGAGCCAGAGCCAATGAATGGTCCTGGCAAACAGCAGTCTCTAGAAATTGGCACAGAACTACCCCACAGTTTAAATATGCTTATTCAGATGCTGTTCAAATTGTCTGGAAGTTTAACTGTTTATGAATTGGTATAGAACCAGTGTAAGGATAGGCTGGCTGCTATTTCCAGTGTAAATATTACATGACAGATGACCAGCTTACAGTTTCTTTAAAGACTTATTAGGGTCCCATCATAAAAGCCAGCAGGCAGCATTTGTTATTGGTGGAGTGTGCGTGTATGTGTTAAAGGATGGAAGCTGGGGTGAGCACACACTTTCCAAAGCGCTGTGATTTGGCTTGTCTGACTCCAACCTTCCCCAGAGCATTGCCGCTTACCTCTTTGCAGTTAGATGCATATTTGAAAGTCAAGTTCCTTGGCAAGGAAGCCTCTGCCTGAGTTAGGGTGCCTCCATCGGCACTGGGATCCAATGGGTGATCGTTTACAATGTACGTGCACTTTTCTTCAAAATCGGCTTCTGTCCACAGAGTCATGTCAGCATCCTCCATGTCCATTTTCATTGTCCACTCTCTCCCTTTCACCAGATTCTTAAAACTCACAGCGTCCGAGCTACACTGTGTAGCAGCCTGGAAAATAGGAAAACAGCCTTTAATCCTCATTGTCCTTCAGTGTTGTGGTTTCCGTTGAGACAGCGTGACTAATACAGTAGTCTGTGACACTTGAAAAGCATATGCAGGATAGTTGGTACAGTTGAGTAATAGCCAAAAAGCAGTGTAAACGAAGCTGCTCTGACTGAAGCAGTGCCTTAAAACACCAGCCCCGGTAATAATAAGGAGAGAACAAAAACAAAGAGAAAAAAAATCCCTATGCTGACAATCACTTTACCTTTTTCAGACCCTTTCCCTAATGCCTCAGAGAGAAAAAAAAATTCCGTGCTGAAGAAAACGTGGGGTCATGGCTGTGAGACCACTTAAGTCTCCTGTGGAAAAGCTGCCTCAGAAAAGTGTCACAAACAAGGAGAGGAAGAGGAAAGGAGCTGCTGTCTGCGTCTGAATGAAGCTAAAAATGGAAAGCGCATGTTGGAAGAGCGGAACCCAGCCTTGCCTCTTCCAAATGGGGAAGCCTGAACTTTCCCACCGGCTTTCAACACAAACAACTTTCAAAACAACCTGCCCCCCAGCCCACCCCCGCCTCCTCCTGACGTCCCCTTATCCTCTGGCACGGGAGGCCGAGCGAGCCAGCATCCTGCCAGCATCCCTGCGGCCCCGCAACGCGCTCCCGGCGCCCGAAGAGATGAGCAGCAGGATAAACAAGGAAATAAAATTTATAAAAGTTTTTTTTCTGTCCCTTTTGATTCTGACGGTACCTCTGAGAATTACTAGCCCAAACCACCACATAGGCGGCTCGCAGGACAATTCCACCGAGTCCTTCAGCCTATTCAGAACAGAAGGGCTGTTATCAGACCTATCACCAAACAGGTACCAGGTCGGGCTCTTTCCATAAAGCTCATCAAGGACCGAAATCCGCGCCTACACCGAGAGCTGGGAATGACGTTCAAACCCAGCGTAAAATCCCTTCACTTTTCCTTTTCGGATGCGCGGCTACCGTGAAATTCACACTCCTCCTCCGGGAAAAAGAAAAAAAAAAAAAAAAAAAACCAACCAAAAAAACCTCCCCAAAACCCGAAAGGCGGAGGCTGGAGGAGCAGGAGGGAGGCTGGAGGAGCAGGAGGCTGGAGGCAGCGGCGAGGTTGGCTACAGGAGAGCCCGGGGGTGGCGGCACCAGCCCCGTCCCCATCCCCGAGGGGAACGAGCAGCGACACTCGTGCTGGTGGGGAGGGGGGTGGAAACAGTCGAGCGGCGGAGCGAAGGGGTTTATGGTGATCGGGGGAGCCGGGAGAGCCGACGAGGATACTTTTACTCCGTCCTGCGGGAGCCGCGCGGCCGGAGAAGGCGAGAAGAAGGAGCCGGGGAAAAGAGGATGGGGGTGGGGGGGGGGGGGGGGCAGGCACCGCGCTCCTTACCGGGGCAGAATCCTCGCGCGTTCCCACACCGAAGCCCCCCGCCGGCGGCCAACCGAGCTCATCTCTACGGCAGAGTAAACATCTCTCCTCCCTTCCAGCCGCTGGGTCCCCGGGAGACTGACTCACACCTCCCTCCTTCTCTCCTTCCCGGCCCTCCCGCTCCTCCCCCCGCTGTCAGACAGGTGCCGCCGCGCTCCCTGCGCTTCCCCCGGGGAGACGCTGGGGGGCCGCCTGCCCCAGCGCCCGCCCGGCCCGGGGGGCGGGGCTGCCCCGCACACCCGGCCCCGACACACCCCAATTACCCGGCTCCTAATTAGCCGCCGCTCCTCGGCGGTGCCACCTCTGCCGCGGCCCCGAGACCGCGCGGGAGGCGGTCGCCACTCGGCACTCAACTCAACCGGGTTTTCGGGTTCCTTGAACCTCCGGAGGCCCAGCGCGAACTCGCCTCCGACCTCCCTCGGTTCGATTAGCTAGGGCGTTATTGAATTAACTGTTACAATTACTACGAGGCTCCAGAACGTCGATCAGACCCCGATTTAAAGCGCTCGCTCCCCAACCTTAACGACTACAGTACCGATTGGGCAGTTTCAGAGTTTGAACTCGTGTGCCGGCATACGATACAGGGGAAAACCCCTTTCCAGAACCTCTTTCTAAGGGATGCTTGTAAAAGGAATTAGGAAAAGCATTCCCGTTTTCTTCCTTTAAACAAAATCTCCCTGAGTAACAGCCGGGAAGCTCACAGGAGCAGGCAGTTTCCAGACCTGATGCCTCTTCCGCAGCGGGATAAGAAAACGAGCGCTGATCTTGTGCAGAACAACGTGTGAGCGGCCATCCGGGCGCACGCTGATGATGGGAGGAGGGCTGCTAATAGCAATTACTGGACCCTGCACCCGATTTTTTTCCCTCCGATCCGAGTCAGCGTGCTGGCTGAAGGAAGGACATCCTGTGATGATGGCATACAATGTCCTGTTTGTTTATTATTAAGAGCATTCCTGCTTCTCATTACGAAACAACCAGATGCCTTACTTCCTTCAGTGGTCCTGTCTCTTCAGCGAGGCGTCCTCAGGCTCGGAGGAACCACGATGCACAATTCCATTTATAGCCATCTACGGCCCAGGGCGAACACTAGCTGCTTCGCTGTGAGGCAACTCTACTACTTTTCCTCCTTCTCACATATCTGTGAGCGCATTGCTCATCGCTTTCCCGGCACTTTACATGGCATCTAGTGTCACACTCTTCTTTTGAACACACGTGCACTGGTATTTTGGGGTGATCTGGTTGCTATGAACTTTCCTTCACAGAAACAAAGAGTGCAATTGGGTGCCTGACTCTCTCTCTGATGGGTGTACAAACATCCCTTTCCCTTAACCTGCTCCTCCTCCTCCTCTGATAAAATGACACGTGGAAAGAATTGCTTGCCATTTTTGGTCTGAGATGCTGAGAATAGTGTATCTGTGTAAAGACCTTCTGTATGCGCCAGCACACGGGGGCTTGCGGCCGCAGACAGAAATAGGGCAACTGCTTGCAAGTGAGTGTCCTGGCTTAACTTCCACTGCGGCATAATTCCACGAGAGAGGTGGCCCGAGTACTGAGCTGAAGGATACAAATGTAATTGGATATACCTGCTAAAACCGAGGCGCATCCAAAATGAGGTCTAGGAAGGCTCTGAGGTAGGAAGAACCATTCATTAAAGGAGAGAAATCCGGCCTACTTGATTCGGTTAATTAGCCAATGCTGAGTCACACCACACAGAACAGAAAAACAATGTAGTCATACTGAAGGTGATTATTTTACCAAAAAATAGTCTCACTCCGAGAGGCAGCTGTTTCAGAGCTTTTCACTTCCCTGTTAGCTAGAAATAAAAGGAGGGAGGAAGGGCAAGAAAAAAGGGTTGGTATGTTTCCTTCAGGGGCTGATCTTCTTAATGTGAGGAAGAGGAGAAAAGCAAATCTGCCTTTCAAGGAACTGAGAAAGATTTTGCACTGGAGAAGAAGAGGAAGCAGAGATTAGATCAGATCAGATGAAGTGAAATATTTGTCAGGACAACAGGAGGATGCCAGTATCCCAGGTCAGTACTCTCCCCAGAGCCTGGGGAGGTAAGTACAGCCTATGAAGTCTGTGGACTTGAAGTAACTCCTTGGCACACTCCGAGGCTATTCTGAAATTAGCTCCAGGTGTCTCAGTGAAGCCGAGCCCAGAACTACTGTAGCACAGGAGAAGGGATTTCACTGGTATGCAGGTCTAGCCTAATGGTGCCTGATCTGGAATAAAGCAAAGTTTATCAAGAAAGAAGAGACAGAAACAAATTGTTAAGAATGTGTACTGAAGTAAAAATCACAAAGGGAACTCTGCCATTAAAGAAATATATAGAGTGACCTTCTGACCTTCCTCCTTAATAGAGAAACATAAAAAGATGCCCAGTTCAACCGGCAGTTTTCTGCTCTTTTATAGAAATCTTTCTTACCAGTAGCTGCTATTGTCTGGAATGTGCAATCTCAAATGTTGTTCATTTCAAAAAGAACATTTTTAGTCATATTTTCATTTTTTCCTTCTCGCTCACAGAAAACCTCAATTACCGTATTAATCAGCATTTCTCAGGCAGCTCTCTCTGCAGCAGCTTTCAGCCTGGCAACAAATCATGAATGGCCCTAACAGATCTGATCTCAGAAATCCCCATCCATTTCCTTTGATGCTATCACCACTTCGGCTCAACAACAAGCCTGTGCGACTCAGCCTCAGCTGCTGCTGCTGTTCTCCCTGCGCCTGGGAGTGTGGTAATTGTAAGGGGAAGAAGGAGGGAGTGGAGCTGGCTCTAACAGATGAAACTTCTTTAGAAAGTTGGAGGGGAGATAAAATGCACACCGGAGATTAAAGCAGAGTCTCATTTTCACATCCTCCCCTTCCCCTTGCCCAAACAAGGTCAGTGGCAGATTGACCACATCAAGAGTAAGTACCAGACCCACCCCCCTTTCCCACTTCCTGCACGTAGGCATCCTTGTGCTGGCAAACATTTGGGGACCAGTTGTGGTCATTGTGCGGAGAAGGTACATGATGTAGTTGTACGACTGCGCATCTTTTAAAAGCCAGCTGAGAAATCCAACTCAAAAGAAGAACTTGCTTTCAAGTTCTGATGAGATATACCCGTGTTTTGGGGTCACAATTCTGAAAACGTACTTGCCATCAGATTCAAGGGTAAGAGAGAGACCCAGCACGCTCTAGTGACTGTGCAACAGGAAAAGTTAAAGCTACCTTCTCACAGACCAGCCTGACCTTTGCAAAGCACAGCCTGTAGGCTTCCTATACAATCTCAGAGGCTCTGTATGCCCTAGACTACTTCAGCATGGTATTGCCTATAAGGAGAGAAATTAAAATGGCACTTCTATCTGCATCAGGATTTTTGCAAGGGCATTTGGGGTGGTATATGTTGTAGCCAGGAGGCTTTTGAATTATCACAAGCAGCTTTCAGGGACTGCCTTTAATTACAGAGCACCCTGCTCATTGCCTTGTAGCACTTCCAAATGCCTTTACGTTTATTTTTTGTCTCAGCTGTGCAATACCAAGAGCAGAGCTTTTGGCTGCGCTCTCAGCTACTGTCTAGCACAAGCCTTTACAGCTCTTTCAATTTCAATGTTGTTTTATTTTCTCAAGAAATATTCCTTAAAAAGAGAAAAAAAAAAGAATCAAACTAAAATACCCTGTCCCTTTTTGTTTCCAGCTAGGCCCTATTAAAATACTGCTTAGATGACTTACGAATAAGCCACAACAACCCTCCTCCAACGGAAAAAAACATTCTTGCAGCAAACAGAAGAGAGAACTATGCTTCAGCAGTTTCCTCTTGTTGAGGCTCAAGTTTGAGAAGAAGGAGCCAAGGCTGTCTGGGCCTGCTATCAGCAGTGCAAGAAGTCACTGTGAGAAGCTGGGCTTTGCTTTGCTGAAGGCAACTCGCTCTTGTTTCCCACGAAACAAGCTGGGGTGAAGGTACTCAGAAGATAGCAGTAGCAGAGGGTTTGTCACTGCAAGACTTTTCATTGTGTGAAAAGGCAGCAGACTTCAGGATCTGGACTAAATGTAAGAAGCCATCTCCTTGTCCCTTGTGAGAAGGGAAATGCCTCACAGCAAAGACTACAGATGTTCCCCTCTTGGTTACCATCAGCCTTCCCGTCACACTTCTGAGCAATGGTGGTCTTGGGAAAGGTAGGGATGATAGCCAGGAGCCCATACAACAATGCTTGTATTGTTTCTGCATGTTTCTACCAACCCAAGTTTATATTGGACAAGAAAACCTGACCACAAAAATCAACCTTCCCAACCATCCCAAACACAGACTTCTTGAATATTCTGTGCATAACAACTGGGTCTGAGGAAAAATGAATGAAAACAGGCCAACCCATTCCAACCACCTTCAAACTTCACTGGTGACAGAGAACTGGAAAAAGCATGTGGTTTGGGAAATTTTCCTTTAAAATAGGCTGATCTCTAGATGATTATGGAGAAAGGATAGCATACATATATTAAAAGGCTCACTCCTGTGAATGTTTCAAAGACATGAGTCCTGCAACAAGCTCACAACAATCTAAAATAACAAAGCCACCTCAGAATTAATTCAACTTTCATGTCTCTTCCCATCTTCTCAATCAGGACACTTCTTGGGGTACTCTCTCCTCAATGTGCTGGTAAATCATAGTGATGGGAACCTTGGTGAAACTCTGGACTCTGTTTTCAGCACAATTCAGTTTTCATTTCAGATACTCTCCAGGCTCCCAAGTCTTGTGGAACACAGCAGAAGGAAGGTGAGATCTATGGGTGGAACCATGCCACTTTTCTCAAAGAACTGGTCACAGAACCCATTTCGAAACAGATTAACAAAAACAACAGCTACACACCATGAAAAAGCACATATGGTGGAAACGAAAATATTTACCCACAGATTATCACAGATCTAGCAATGCAACTACTGTGCATCTAGGACCAGAGGATTCGAAATAGTGACTGCATGTTTAGTGCTGATTAGAGAATCTGGCTGCAATGGGCTGAAGGACCACTTTTTAAGCTTCTGTAAGTACAGTTGTCATTTCTCCACCTTTCCTAGCCCACAGTGGTGAAATAACAGTCTTTTCATACCTGTGTGTTGACTGGGGGAGGGAAGAATTCCTCTGCTATTAAACACAACTTCTCATTAAATAGTTGACACCTTATCCTTCTTTAAATGTTGTAATGTTTACTTTGCAAAACCCAGGAAAGCTTTTAAAATAAAGATAGCAGAGAGATTCTTAAGCCGGGTGTCCTTGCTTATCTGCTCTTTATCAACCAGCTATTGTTTCTGGAGGAGCTTGTTGGGGAAGGTGGAGCAAAGGGGGTTAATGTTCAATAGGTATCTATCAGTCCCCCTGAAGGAATAGCGCTGCTGACAGAAGAGCAACATTGGGCTCTCAGCTGCTTCCTGCAGAATGTGACAAACCAGAGAGGAAAAAAAAACCCGAGGGCTGCAGCTACCTTTTCTTTTTTTTCTCCCTTTTTTTCCCCTCCCTTTCCCCCCACCCCCCAAAAGAACTAGTTTTAAGAAAGACATTGTCCTTAGGAGAGATAATTCCACAATAGAGAGTCCATTAGAGGTATTAAAGCATTGGCAATGCCTGATCTACAAGAAGGGCTCTGTCCTGACAATAGACAATTAAAGCTGATAAATCTGCACTACTTGTTGCCGTTCTAATTCCTTGTAATTGTATGCTACTTGTCCCTGCCTCCTGCGTCCAGGGATGAAGCATGCTTCTTTAATCTCCAGAGTACCTGACCTAGTTCCTATGTGGTCTTTTCAGGACCTGTTTTCTTCCCATCTGGACTTCTTCCCTCCTACTCTCCTTTCCTGCTTCGCTCCCCTAAGCATTAAGAAGAGGTTACGATAGAGGGCACAGAAAACACCAGAGCACAGCACCCGGATCAATAATTCTGGAGCCCCAGACAATGCACTAATCTGCAATAACAGCTAATCATGCTCAATTTGGCACACCAGTGATTAAACTGTACTCTTCATTAGGCTCAACAAGTAGAGCAGACGCACACCGACAATTTAAATTGCCCTATCAGTAAAAGCTGCCAAACACGTGTGCACGTCTACGTTTTTAGCTGCTGTATCACTAGTCTCAACAGACTAGGTGTTCTGTGGGAGCTTGTTTTTTTTCTTTTGACATTTTACAGACTGGGACTCTTAGCTGTGTTTTCTATAAAAAGCAAGTCCCTGCTTCATTTTGCTACGAGTTCTCCTAGTTAAAGGGCTCAGTGGGTGAAACTGTGCTGTCCTTTTGGGGACACTGAAAACCAATCATCGCTGTTTCACGTTCTCTCATGGTGCTGACAATATTCTTGGTTTTATTTTATGTCTCAAAGATATTTGGTGTTTTTCGCAAATTTCCTTTTATTTTTGAAGAAAGCTCGGAAGCCTGCTGAGAGCAAGAAAATGTGTATCATAGGAATTAAAAGATGTAAAATTTACCTTGGAACTTTTTATTTTTCAAACTGAACTTTTCAGCCAACCTCACAAGACATTTGGAGACTGAAGAGTGGCTTGTTGGGTTTTTTTTTCCCCTCTGAACACGTGAACAAGCCACTACTATGCCCTCTTTAGAAACCTATGTAGGTTTTAACCTTTACATGCTGTTTTGATAGTGACCTTCCTGTCACCCTCATAGAACAATTTCTTCTGACAACAATTTCTTCTTGTTACAATCGTACCTAGCAGATCCATTTTGCAAAACACCCTGATAGCTTCACCCAAGAGTTTACCCCAATCCTCCTCTAAAGTACAGCACCAAATTCCACGACTCCTGGAGACCGACCCCACACACTCAGGGGTCTCCTTCTGTTTAACTTTAGCTTATCAACCCTGTATTAACTTGAATAAGTGTTAAAACTGCACTCCAAGTTGCTCTTAAAAAAAACAAACCAGAAGACAGGAAAAAAAAGAAAAAAAGAACGTGGAAGATGTCAAACGAATGCAGGAAATGTCTATCCTACTATTAATATTAATGAATCTCTAATGCATTTGCAACCCATTTGAGGTAAGTAAGTAGAGTTCTCCTCCTGACAGCTATTCCTCATCAAACTGCCGCTGCTAAAGATGTTGATGCTTTCCCTTTTGCTTTGTAATGTTTAAACCTAGTTTAAATCACACCAGAGCCTACCACAAAATAATGCATTTTATCCTAAGTGAACACAAAGCCCTGGAGACAGAGGTTTAAACCTGTGCACATGTCCGCTCAATTTATCATTTTAAGATAGGAAGCTGCCGCAACAAACAAAACACCTCCTTGAAAGTGGGACAGCAGCAGATTGCGGTGCAGAAAGCTCCGAGATCTTTTGTTTTCCTAGAGAGCAACAACAGGGCTTTGCAGAGAGAGACAACAGCCTTCCCTTGCTGAAATCTAAATCAGTTCATATAGGAAAGCCGGCAACTACTAGTTAGATGGTAACAAAATATTGCAGATAATTCACTTTTCACGATAAAGCAGAAACAAGGATGCATGCAGCACCCAGCAGGGGCTCAACTGATAAAATGGTGTCAAACTCAAACCATTTGTCAATTGGGAGGGAAGAGAGCAAGGTGAAAGATGGACTCAGGAAGTAGATTTATCTAGTGCGACACATTAACTAGTATAAATACGAAGGAAAAAGTAAACACATTTACTCAGCAGTATCTTCAGCCCGCCAAGAAAAGGCTTCTGAGCCTCAGACCCATGCTGGACGTCTAACCACTCAGCTGTCAGCTACCACAGCAGCAGCATTTTTCTTCTTGTGCAGGATTGCAATGCGATTTAATTCACGGCACTAAAAGGTTTTATTAAAAGCGTACATTATAATTACGCAAAGCAAAAGCGTGACTCCTCTGCTGTTCTAGTCCCCTCCCTCCACCCAGCAGCCAAAAACAATAAAACCATCTCGGCAGCAAACAAGTCAGGTAACATACCCCAGAGAAGAGCACAAGTTTGTTATATAATCATTTACTTTGCGTCTGGCTTGCTCAAAACTGCTTTATCAGAAACTTCTGTCCCGGAGGCTCCTGAGGCAACGGAGGGGGCTAACAATGCAGGTCAGGCACAGAGTCGCCAGCAGGATAATGTGGGGCACACAAACAAACTGGAGTAACGCAGGGCAGTAGGGCTCTTTGGATATACGCTGTCATTGGAAAGTCTAAACAAACAACACAGTTTATACAGCAGCACTACTGCACTCCACTGCAATCGCTGGGAAGAAGGAAAACAGTGGAAAGGGATTTAGGATACCAACCCACAGCTATGCACACACACCTTGCGCCCACAACCCCATAATATCAAAGGATGGCACGTCACATCAGCAAACCATTCTAACACTCCAAAACAAAATTCAAAAATTAACAGCAAAGTAAGTAATCTGCATCATGTCCTTCCCCCCCGCCCCCCCCAAGAAAAAGGAGTTAACTCATAAAGCAAAACACAGCACATTTCTTTGTTCAGTGGTACCTTCGTGTGTCCACACAGCAGAGGCTCCCCACCTCCAGCTCAGGCATCTCAGGATTTTAGTCCATATGGAAGGTCTGTCACTCACTCTCACACCCGTGCACACACATGCACACAGGCTCACTCGCTCGCACACCCGTACACACGCACCACATACGCACTCTCACTCCCCAACACACACTGCCTGGAACTGCTCTGAGGATTTTAGAATTTCCTCTCGCTAGCAGATTCCTCCCTCCCCTCACATCCACTCCACCCCGTTCTGTAATTAGGCTTAACAAGAGCAATTAACAAAACAAACTCCTCTCTGCCTGGTGGCCTGATAATTTTGATTGTCATAATGTATGAAGATGCGTACGCCTGTTTAAAATAAAGGTAAATTACAAAATTGCACAAGAGCCATTTTGCACCTATTTTTATGGCTTTTATCATAAGGATAATGAACATGCAGCCACGCCTTTAATTTAAAACAGAAAAACTAAAGCTCAGTGTCTGAACATCAGAACTCAAAATTGTCGTGTTTGGATCTATTGGTATACTGGGTGTTTACTGATTTATTAGTGGGCAGATCCCTCCTCCTGTGCACAGCAAAATCTATAGAAACATATTTTTCTTTTCAGATTTACCTAGTCACCGTAAAAATTCTAAGATATAAAATCAAGTTTAAATGCTTCTTGTGGCTTTACAGGCATCCACGAATCAATGGATTATAACTGTTCTTTTTTCCCCTGCCTGATGTCTAATGGCACAATATAGGAGGCCAAAGCCTCAAAATTTTTCTGATGTTTTGTCTATCCGTTTTCAGTTCACTTTCATTCCGCAATCAAATCAAGGAAATTTAGTGTTAGGAAAATGATAAAAAAAACACAAACAACTGAGGACTAGCAGATTTTAAGAGGTCAGTAGAGAAACCGATATCCTTTGATTCCTATGTGTTCAACCCACATAGAAAATTGATACACAGCCTGAATTCAACTGGAAAACATATCTAATTCTTGTTTTGTGTAAAAAAAAAAGAAAGGCTGGTGGTGCTAGTGTATTGTTGGGATCCTACAGTTTCTGATAAGCTAGATATGTTTTCCTAAGTCAATGATTTCATCTCTGCTGGGTGTCAACATTTACACAAGAATAATTTGGGGGGTCAGAAAGACATCAGCAAATTAGATTTCAAAAGATTTCATAAGAGCGCAGATTGCTCAAACGCAGGGAAAGGAGGGTTTCGGCTTCCAGAAGTTCACTCTTCTGCTTCTTCATTCCTCCTTCCCTGAAGCTGAGTCAAAGTTCTGTAAAAACCTACAGCAGACCATCAGATTTTCAAGACAATAGTCTCACATTAAACGCCATGTTTTGCAGTGAGAAAACCACTCCAAAATGACAGTAAATGGAGACTACTATGATGCAAAATCATGTACTCTTTCAAATGGTAGGAGATGCCAGGTGTAGAATTGCATACAGAAACTCAGTTCTACACTCCAGGCATATGATGTACCATCTTTTTCTTTCCACCAGATCTCTTCCTTGTTCAGTGTTTAGAAAGAAGACTACTGACTAGAATAAAAATTTTTCCAGATTTTTTCTCTTCTTTCTCCTTGAAAGGTCCAATATGTTACTTCTACCATATGCTGCTCAAATGGAAGACAAACCAATTTTGTCTTGTATTTTTCCACTTACAGCAGCCCATGAATGCCTCACAATTATCAAATAATGACTAATCTGATTTTCACAATACCTCTCCCATATGCTGATGAAAGTATTACTGCTATTCTTGCTTCCAGAAGGGGCATGGAGGCACAATGATGTTAACATCAAAAGTCTATATTAATTGTGGGATGTAGAGCAGCTGATATACTCAGCATGGAGTATTACTTTCTATGTTCAAAGCATTTCTCCTCTGGTATCAGTGATGGCAGCGTTTTGCAGGGCTTCACATCAGGCACCCAGAAGATGTCAAAATTTATGACCAGCTGCAAAAGGCTCTGCTGAGGTGAACTGGCATGAATCTTACTCAGAATCATGGGCAGAAATAACACTTGGTTCGTCAAAGCAGAGTTCACCTGTCCTAAGAAGAGCAATGCTTCTTCCTACCATGGCTGTTTTACTTCTTCACACTGCAGCAAACAAGACGGGGAGAAGAGGTGTCTTAAAGATAACATTTTATTACACCATCCCAATTCATCTCTCCTAGCAAGCTCGGCTGATGCCTGAATGAGGCAAGTAACCAGCAGAAAAAACAGTAATTAAATGAGTAATTAAAGACTGTATCATAATGCATAAGAGGATCAAATTTGGGTTAGGCAAACAACCTGAACTCTAGAGTACTTGAGTTTGCAATTTTAGTAATGTTCTTCAACAGCTTTTTGATGCTTTCTGAAACTGCAAATATAAAAAAACAGAGATTCCATGACCTGACAAAACACTGACGCCCACATCAGCAGAACTGGGATATTCTGCCCTGCCAGGGGCAGACTTCTGTAGAAAAGCCGACAGACCTGGCTCAGAACAACCATACGGTTGATTTTAGTTGATATGGTTGAATGGATAGCACACTTCTGCTGGCAGATTGCATAGGACACTTCTGGTGGGTACCTTCAGCTGACACGCTGGAAGCAGAGGAATGACTGCTATCAGGCAATTTGATTTCATGCCGGGTTTGATGTTGAGTTTGTTTCCCCTCCCCTCTCTTCTTGTCTCAGCCCATCTTCCAGACTTCGCCTCAAGACTCCTGATTGGTTTCCTTGCCCAGCAAGTCCTCACCTTGTTCATTCTGACCCCTCTTGTAGTTTCCCTTTCCAGTCACTCCCATTTTCTTCTCCCCCACCCAGGCTCATTGTGCCAAGTCTTCTCATCAATCCAGTTTCAGTCCCTCATGGTTCTTCAGCTGCACTGCATTTCTTCCCTTTCCTGATCTACACGAACACGGGACAGTCTCCATCCTCATGTGCCCTTTCTCACTGATTAACCTGCCTGGCCTCCATAGCTGGAACAGCACTACAGTCTAGTCTGTAGGCATGTAGTGGTGAGCTCAGTTCACACATGGAGCAGACATGGTGTCAAGCCAACTGGAAGTCCTGTGACTTATGTTAGTATGGCACTGAGCCCAAGCTAATAAGTCCTGGTGAGAAGCCGGATATATTAGCTTGGGCTTAGCACCGTGCTAATGCAGTCAGGCAGCTTTTGGATCAGAGCTGGCTTACATCCCACCCGCTTTTAACACCGAGCTTGCTTGTCTCCATCTACAATAACCCATAAAGATAAATCCCTCGATCTTGTACCAACCTTACTCTCAGTTTCCCTCCTCTCTGACACTGGTGATCTCCAGGCACATTCTCTCCTCCTTCATAATCCTCTCCAGGTTCAGCTCTTGTCCACAGGCTTTTTAAAACAACTCCTTGTGATGACTCTCTGGCCTCAGGATGGTTTGCAGTAACCATGCACTTAACATACACTCTTCTGCTCTCAGTTCAGGTGCTCACTTCTAGACCAGACAGTGTTCACTCATTGAAGTGAACCTCCTACAGCTCCTGGGCAGGCTGCTCTGCCATTTGCCTAGGTTGGCTTCTAGATCCAAAACAATTCTCCTGGGCGTTGAAGTCAGGGATGGAGGTGGGGACAGGACTGGTATGTCCCCCACTCTTGCTCTGACAGAGACCCAGTGTAAGTGAAGGAAATGTGCAGATCTAGGAAGTAGGAAGTGCTCCTGGCAGGGAGACGGCATTTGAGCATCCCTGACAACAACAGCCACCACCCTCCCCTACCCACATATGCTGTCCTTCTCTGGGCCACTGAACCTGTCACTCAGACTTCTGCTCCAAAAAATGGGGCTGTCATGGCGTAGATTGTTTTTCAAAAGAAAAGTCATCACGCTAGTAATGTTAGCAACACATTTTTTGACATAGTCAAGTTCTTGGAAATGGCAGAAGAGATTTTGGGGAAAATACAGCCTGAGTGAAGGAAAATGTGAGAAACAACTGAGCCACACATTTAGAATTTGGTAGATTTATGAGTGTCTAAAACTGAGATTTTCTAATGCAAATGGTCTATCTGTCTCAACAACAGTTAAACCTACAAGCCCTGCTTATGATAGAGACCATTTTCCTGCAATTAATTTTAGGGGGATATTATTGAACATTCTGTTTTGTTTAGAAGAGAATGAGAATATTACCATTATATACAAATCGCATACTAAGCCGTGCATAGATTTAAACCCTACTTCCTTGGCCTGCTATTCCTATTTCAGTGGCCCAAGCCAGTGCACTAGGATTGTATTAATTATACAACGTGGCAAGGTTTGACAAAGACAGAAAGGATGCTCCTGTTCCAATAAGTTTATGGAAAGTGCTCCTTTTCATATACTAAATCCTAAGGGGCAACGGAGATAGCAAAAATGCTGATGCTATTTTTCATCATTGTTAAGGTTAAAAAAACCCCAAGTGACTATCTAATTACAGTAGCTTGCTGTAATAAAACCAGATCCTCAGATGACTTATCTCGTCGCCTAATAATCATAATAATAAAATAATATTTTTTTGAAAGATTAATCAGCAGCATTCTGTTCTGCCATACCCCTCATCTAGAATTATTATGTGCACACAAATCAGGCAAAGGGCTGTAAGGGAAGCTTGCAATCAGACCTAATGTCTTCCCTTCCTCTCAGCCCCTAGTACAGGACAGCCACTTCCTTTCTACAAACGCTTTGCTCAGATCTGTACACAAGGCAGGCCACATCTTCCGGGGAGGCTCAAAGTCTTTGCAGACGCACAGTTGCCTTCAAAGCATTACTGGAAATCTGTGTGGGAAGACTCTAAAATATTAAAACCATCTTATAACCTTTTTTTTTTTTTTTAAGCTAACAACAATTTCCCCTCCCCCTCTCCAACTTATCTATCACTTCTCCGTTCAGTTTATTCTGGGCTGCATAATAAACTCTCTGACTTTTGAAAAAGATGCAAAATACATAAGCTCCACCACATGTGTAAAGGAAAACAACAGAGAAAAAATATATATAATTTTCAGACAGAGAGCTCTCTTCCAGAACATTAAAATTACACGTAAGCTTTTCCTCTATTACCAAAAGTAGCCAAAAGAAGGCTGGTGTGAAAATACCACACTTCAGAATGTAGCTTGTCTCCCCTACATCCAAACTGACTTACCTTTAGATCAATACTCTTGTTACCTTCTCGCCCGATTTCCTTTTCCCAAGGGTGACTGTTGGCCCTCTAGCAGATTTGCAAGTTACTTAAGCCATGATCTTCGGTCATGAGAAATCTCTAGCTGAAAGTTTGTAACCACAGCCCAGCAGCAAGCAGGACGCGACACTCCTCTTCCTCGCAGGGTGCTCAAGCAGCCAGACCATGCTTGTCATGTTTTCTCAGTTTCCCCATTTCTAACCTGTAAGCTACCCTATACAGCCCGATGACTTTTAGAAGACACATCCTTTGTACCCTCTCCTTGCTTCCAGATGTCCTCTGCAGCCAGTTCATGGGTTTAGTTTTGTATTTTGCAATAGCTTAACAATTTTGGTAAAAATTCACAGACTACTACTACTGAAAAATGTATGTATTTTTCTTAAAGAAAGTGGAGAAGCTAAAAGATCTGATCTCAATGAAATCCTTTGGATTCCTCTTACTACACATTTCTTTCTGACTATCAAATCCAGGCTTTTGCCAATCCTGTGTATAGATAACTGGATCCCTTTGGTATATGGTCAAGTTGACGAGATGTGGAGCAGTACAACTGAGATGCTATTTCCCTGAAGTACTTAGCACATTTGCAGTGTGCTAGGAGAGTAGAAGAATGTAAATTATCACAACACACTGTGTATAGAGAAGACTGCCCTACCAGGCCTTTGGAGGCTCATGATCAGTGTCTGAGGGTGGATGCTGTAACCCCATAGACAACAGTGAAATTGGGTTTAAGTCTAGTGAGGATCTAAAGACAAACAGGTACCAGATATTCAGTGTACATGCTGGTTACAGAAACAGACAAGACACATGGAAATATTTTTTCAGATTAATTTACATAAAAACAGATCTGACTTTTGGGTGTACAGTAGACATGATTTTGCAAATCACTACATCAAAGAAATTTAACCAAAATCCATCTGCATGCTTATAAACATGTAGAAGTGTTCAAGAGACACAATATATTAAAAAAAAATTCAACAGGAATGGTTAGTCCATGCTTCCAATTATATTCTTTCTTCAATTAGTCTTGAAGAAACTAACACCTCTATTAATCATTGCAATTAACTCCACGCACCACATGACATCCGCAGCAGCAGCCCATATGTTGCGTTCCAATCACCCAAATATTAAAGCCTTTTTAATTGATTGATCTAAAGAACATTCAACAGGCTCAAGGTGGCAGCCAGCCAGGAAATCCCAAAAGAAGATGACAAAAAGGTGGGGGTGCTAAACCAGCTTCCCAATTTGTTTTTCCTCTTCCTCCAGGGTTCACTAAGTTAATCCAATCACAGCCCATAAAGCCCCTTTTTAATAAAATAAATAAATAGATAAGAGAACACACATGTTTGCTTTCCCCCAGAGAAGCCCTCTCTGCTAAAGTTGGAGAGCCATCCTGTTAAGAAAGTGCTGCATATGAGGGTGCATTTTTTATCCAGCAGAAATATTTAGCTTGGCTGGCCGCCAGGGAATGCTGAAAGAATAGACTGAATTAGGGGATTTACCTTCCACGTGTTTGGCACGCGTCATTAGAGGCTCTGAAGAGCTTGACTCTTTCCTTCTCTCACTCTCTGTTTTTGCTATACCCTCCCCCCCCAGCTTTGATGCAGAGAATAAAGTATGAGTTATAAGAGCAGTTGATGTATTGCATTTTTAAGTGTTGGCATGGTGGCTTTTGCTCTGTTGAAGAAAACTGATGTCCCATTTCTGAAGGTAATTTTTTTTTTTTTTTTTAATTCCAGTCAGGTATGGGGTGATATGTTTCAAAAGCATTTGCTTTACTGCAGGAAAAAACACAGTTATTTTTCTTTTTTTTTTTTTCTAAAAAAAGAGTTTTTGAAGTTTTCTGTAGACAGATTTAAACTCAGAGAAAGTGGCTTAAAAGTAAATTCCTTAAGTGAAACTCAAACCACAGAGTATTTTAGGAGCTCATTTGAAAGGTTAGGTTTGTAACAATAACCCATTAATTGCTCTGTCATTTGACTTTTATATGCTGTCATGTGGACTTATGTTATTTTAAAAACCACTTCTTTACATAAGTACTTTGGTTCTGCAAATAACTCTTTAAGATCTATAACCACAACACATTAGCTGAGATGGTTGGTCTGTACCTCAAGTAACCCGTGCACCTTCACAGAGCGTCTAATTCGTGAAAGGAAAGACAATATTGTAAGTTAGCGTCTGCCTCCCTTACCTTACAGAGGGAAAAAAACCACCAAACAACCCACACAGTTTCCAGCTGAATAAAAGCATGGAGATCCTTAAACCAACA
Organism: Clamator glandarius; assembly: GCA_033459285.1. Classification (NCBI taxonomy): domain Eukaryota; kingdom Metazoa; phylum Chordata; class Aves; order Cuculiformes; family Cuculidae; genus Clamator; species Clamator glandarius. The sequence continues at coordinate 2,843,933 of JAUNZM010000119.1, read as the reverse complement.
GTAAATGTCAATATATCTGGCATACATGCCAACCCTGTTTACAAGGCAGAGTTTTGCAGAACAATTCCCAGTTCCACCAACACCCAACCACTGAAGTGGATCAGTTTTGAAGCTATTTGTTGACATGCTTACTCAAAGCGAGGTTCAAGCAGAGTTTCTGAACTGGTGCTGGCTGTATCTTTATCTCATCATCACTTGCAAATAAATCTGGGTCTGACTTTGGTTCAGCTGAATTCATGTCACCAGATGAGAGCATGTGATTTTTCATCTCTCAGTAAAGCTAGTTCCTTGTGACTCATGTATGAGGAGATTCCAGGGGCTAAGGAAAAGCAACTGAAGAGACGGGTATTGGCTGACATACAACTGAAAATACAAAAAATTAGCTCCACGTTGGTCGGATGCTTAGGCCCATTTCCTTGCTCAATATAAACCACCTCAGCTGTAGGGACCTCCTCATAGCTGAAGGGCAGGCCCACAGTTTATCACTTCTTAAATAAATCATTCATAATTCATAGCCTGGTTGAAAACCACACAAATAATTAGCTCTCAGTATCACTCAGTGGAAAGTGAGAACTAGAGTTTTCCACCCAAACCCGTAAAGGCTGACAAGCTCAGACATGTTTTTGTGATCTCCTTCCTGGACCCCATGTTTTTAATTCAATTTAAAGAAAGCTAGGCAGCCACTTTCCCCCTGTCTTTGAAGTAAAGATGTTAACATCCACGCTAATAATACAACCACCCCTTCATTTAGGAAAAGCTTCAGCAATCACGGAGACTTTCTTTTAATCACAAGGAAAAACTGCAAAAATAAAGCTGCCTGTTTCTGCTGCTAGCAGGGCAGGTTGGGCTGTACACACTGCATGGATGCCAGCTGGTGGCTGAAGCACTGATGTATGTTTCCAACAGAGCATCTTTGCTGCTAATTGAATCTCTGAACGATGGGCCATGCAGTGCTTGACTACTGCATGCCAGTAGCAGTAAGAAATGCAATAGATAATTCCCCACTGGTTGTTGCCACTTTATCAGAGAACACAGTAAGTGTTCTGAACTGACAGTCCCACACGACATAATTCCTCTGCAGAAAAAAATGTGGGTTTAATAGAAAATAATTGTGAATAAAGGTGAGGATGCTACAGGCTCGCATTCCACAACAAAGCACCACAAGGCAGCACCTGCTTTGCTGTGCAAACCTGTAAGCAAAAGCATTCGGTGTTCCCCACTCCCTCCCTTATAGGGCTGCCTTCCTGGAAAACACCCGCTGACACAAAAGGTGTATTTCCTTTATCTCTGGCCTCTGTCATGTATGATCACAGGAACATGAGAGTGTCTGCACTGTGCACGCGACTGGGAACTGCTTGCCTGCGTTGCCTCTCGAGGGGCTGCAGTGAGGCCAAGCATATGTGTGTCAATGTTGTGACTGATATTTCGAAACTCAGGTCAAATAACAGAGACCAATGGCTGGACAATACCAGTTTGGTGGCAAACTGCTTGATGTTTCTGTCGTCATTGCACAAACTTGTTTAAACACAGTCTGCTACGCTTAGCATATTTATAGATTTAAAATATGACCTTTATAAGTGAAATAAAAGAGCTCTTTCCCCCCGCCCCTCCATCTCCTCCCTCTGTTGTTTTAATTAAAACCATGAACCAAAACATGTATCCATCCTTCTCTCTGTAATAGTTTGGGATTCCACTCTCAAATACTATCCAGATAAAACAAACCTTTATGTGTTAGCAATTTGCAACACAGTAAATTCTCCTTTCCAAACCTACCGTCTTCATTAAAATCTTATTTTCTTGGTAATCTCCTTTGATCGCTAAAGTTATAAGAGCCCCCTCCTCTTCTTTTGATACTATCAGTGTAGCTTTTGACCAGAGAGCGTGATGAATTAAATGTATGACAGATATGACAGGTGAGGAGTGCTTGGAGAGGGCTTAAACAGCAGGGATAAGACAAAGCCCCCATTTAAGAACAAAACCCCTACCCGATGGCTAGCCCGTTAATGACCAACCACTCTATTTGTCCTGGTGGATGAGGAGCAAGCTGATACTACAGACAAAGCTTTGTTAGCCACGGGGCTGTTCTTCAATCAGGCCACACAGCCAACTAATTGAAATGCCTAGTTTCTCTCTCCCCCCCACCCCTCCCGGATTTGATACACAAGCTGGGGGGTTTGTAGGTATACTTTTTTTTTTTTAACTTTTTTCCCCCTCTATAATGTATTAATACAGTCACCACAAGTTTACAGCTGGACTAAGTGGAATTACAGCATATAAACCTGAAAATCTATCTGCAGGGATCCAGCTAAGCCTTGGAGAGAGACAAGTCCAGCAATACAAATCCAAGGAATTTTGGAAGTCAATCCATTAGGATTACTAGGCCTTTGATTTTGGAAGTCGCAGGCTCAAAATATGGAAGCGATGAACTCTCAACCTTCCTTCATTTTAGCCTCTTTTCGGATGACTTATTGACCCCATTTTTTTCTACTAAAACACATTGATAAATGTGGACAGAATGATATTGTTTTTCCACTGTATTTGCAATGAAGGAATACAGGAAAATAACTGATTTCCTGAACTCACAGTTAACGAGCCCTTTAAAATTTCACACGTATTTTCTACATATTTAGAGTTGCCACAAGCAAACTCGTCACCCTTCTCATCAGCTTAAGACCACTCTCCCCTTCTTTAAATTTCATGTTAAATTTTAGCATTCTGTGCTGTACCTAAACGAGGAGTTTCAGGCTCTCCTTAACTTTGAACTACAGGCTGCCTGCCAGAGGTGAAGAAATCTCTGTGCCCCCTGCAGACCAGGATTATATTCTCAAGGGGCAGTCTCTCATTTTAGCCTACCAATCTGTGGCCAGCAGTTCCCTGAGCTAGGTGCCAAAGTGATATTCATTGTTAAACTCAACTGTGGAAGAAAAGAAAAATTAGATTACAGGGATGCAGAAATGAATGACTTTGCCATTGCTGTGGGTATAATGGAAAACACTAACTGAAGCAAGAGAAGTCTTCACTTTCAGAAGAACATCAATCTTAATCTCTTCGTTCCTTCCTGTCCTGCCCTTGCTGTGAGCTGTAGCTGAATCACAGGTGCTGGTATCAGGAAGCCTGCATTCTGTTCTTAGCTCTGCCACAGGCTTCTTACGTGGCTTCTGGCATGCCTTGTGCCCTATCTGTGCCTCAGTTTCCTTATATAAAAATGCAAATATTCCTACCTATTTCAGAAAGAGTGTGGTCTAGTGGTTTAAACCACAGAGTCAAGACATCTGAATTCTCAAACTGAATATGGTATGAATTTCTGCTGTGGCTTTGAAGCAACTATCCTTACCTACCCAAGAGGTCACCTTCCCCTGGAAAATGTGGAATGGCCAAACCCCAGGCTTCCTGGTAGAATATATATGCTGCTTTTCAAGTAAGAGATATTTCTGTCTGGATGAGAGCTCAGAGTGAGAACTATAGAGTGCAAGAGAAAAAAGACGGTCCAAGCTATGGCCAGCAAAGCTTTTGGGAGCTGATCTTGCCAGAGGGCTATGGTGACCAGTGCTTGTCCCCAGGCCACCCAAGCAGAGCTCAGCCATTGCGGTCCGTATTTAGCATGTAAAGCAGTAAGGCTAAAATCTCAAATGTTCGCCGAGTAGGACAAAGGGCTAAAAATGCTGGCTTTCCCCTTCCCCAGGGAGCACTCTAACTTCTGGCTATTTTGCAGCAAACCAGTGTGTCTCTCACGCTCTCTCCTCCTCCACTTTTCCTCCATGAAAAACTCCCCAAAGTTTTGAGTCTGTTCCACTTAGAATAAGTAGCAATTTGCAAACTTTCATAGGGCAGAACAAGCATTACTTGCCTAGCTTTATCTCATGGCTCTCTGGACACTTGCAGAGGTTAATTAAATAATACTTAGATATTCATAATATGCAAAATCCCAGACAAGTGATGAGTGTTAGTGTCACAAAGCATAAAAGGGTCATTCAGAGAGAATAACCTTACAGAATTCCATAGGAAAATATTATTAACCTCACATAAATACGTGTTTCTTCACTATGGAGTATGATACACCTAGGCAAACTTGTCACCAGTATGATCGCTAACCTCCTATTGAAAAAGACAGACTGATATTTAGGAGAAGACCATAGTGATTCAGATCAATAAATTAAGGAGGGAAACCCCCCAAAAGCATTAATCTGGGGTATTTTGGTTTTGAATGAACAGATCTGAATGGAATCTTCGGTTTTTCAGACAGCTTTCAAATGTCCCTATTAGATATAATGTTAGCGTCTTATTACACATGTTGCCTACTTGACGTGCTCTGACTTTTATAGATGTCAACCCTATTTCTTAATTCAAGCCATTTGTCTCTTGTGATGTCTGCGCCTCTGGGTTAGAGTTCCAGCCAAAGAGGTGATCCCGCTCGTATCTGCAATGCAGCCATAAAACCCTCCGGTGCTACATCTCCGAAAGCTGCTGCTGCCTTGTGAAAAGGCCTGGATTTTGTCTGTCTGCAGCTCCGCACCCAGAAAGGACATTTTGCAGAAGGGCTCAGTGGACATCCAGGAAAACGGCTTTCAGGACCTTATCTGAAGGACAATACTTAACTTTCACCACCTGGGCCTGGCCCCTGAAAGGAAACAGTCGCACTCAATTATTGTCTTTTTCTAGACAATTACTATTTAGTCAAACCTCCAGCTGATATTAACTGGTGGAAAAAAGGCTATTTTTAGTCAGGACAGTGATTCCCCCTCACTCCTTTCATCTATGAGTAATGTATTTCCTTTTGCTCTCAGTACCACAAACCAGTCCACACCAGATGCTCAGTATTAGGTAAAATTAAAAATGTGGGCATCATACCCTTTGAAAGATGCTTTGAACTCAAATTAATATACCTAAACCCACTATTTAAATTAAAGATATCCTGTCTCTCTGCTGTGCAGTTTTCCCTTTTATCAGAAGTCCATTTAAAGTTTTTTTGGTTTAGCTCCACAGACCATGCTTTGACTTAACAACACATTGTAATTTCCTTTTAGCCACAAGAATAAAGGAAATGTATAGAAGCAACACCATAATCTTGTCAAGCACCCTCTTTCGTTTCCCTGAACAAGCTTGTTTGAGAAAATGTGAAGCCTAAGATTTTTAAGATGTTATCTGGAAGATGTTTAGATCGTGGAATACTTTTATTGAAAACAGACTTACGTATTTTTATGCATCTACTGATGTACCCACACACATAAAATATAGGTCTACTAAATTCTTTTACGGACAAGAACAGAGCAGTCTGCAACCTGCGGAGGTTTTGCAGAGTTCAGTCGCACTGCCTCAGCATTTTACCTTTTCCAGACTTTTGCTCAGAATCTGTGTGGATACTCAAGGAAACCCCACCAATCCTCACGCCCAAGGAAATGCTGCCTGAGAACGTAGCAACTGGGGAGCGTCTGCACCCAGACTCACCCATGAGCTCTCAGAAGCAAAAATGTGGGAGAAATGTAAAATACACTGATTTTTCATGTATCTCTATACACACTAAGAAATAGGACCCTGCAATACTTGTGCCATTTATTTTCATCTTTATTCTTTTTCAAAACACAGTGATTTAAATGCAGCTGCTGCCATTCTGGAGAGCTACAGGACCCAATGCAGTTTGCTGAACATACCAACTTTATATAAGCAAACACTGTCCACCTTCACATTCAGTCTAACCCCTCTTGATGTCACCCTCGATGCCACCGATGCCACCACTTATAGCGTTCAGAGTACAGGCAGAGCTGTAAAAGCCACCTCTTCCCTTTGGCAGTGAGCCATGGAGTTGCTGAATGCCACAGCAACAGAGAGGTGGCTTTGCTTTAAGCTTTGCAAGACCAGGAGGCTTGCTTCAACACACATAGCAAGCCCTGGGGGCACCCACGTGTGCTCTGGGGGCACCCATGTGTGTGTGTGTCTCTGTAGACCCTAAAGCCTTGCTTCATCTTGGCAGTTTCATGAGGCAACAGAGAGCAGCCCAGTCTCAGTCCCAGCATGGGGAGAGAGACCGGACAGGAGAAAACCCAACCACCAGGCTGGAGAAACCAATGCTGAACTCGCTGTACTGAGTGAGGGGAGAGATATTAGTTGACAGTGCTCATTATGCCAAGAAAACGTATTTTGAGACAAAGCAAAAGGGCAAGTTAAGCATCTGTGAGTTCTCTTGGTGTGGGTTCGACAGTGATAGTAAGACAGTTTATCCCCAAGAGCCTTCTCCTCACTGGAAGTGTTGAGTTAACTGGTGGTGACCTTCCACTGACCCACAGGCAGCATTTGCAAGTGGTGCATGGTGGTGGCAGCCAGGAAGCCCTTCTACCAAGCAGTACCCTTTCAAAACACCACTCCAAAAAGCAACAGCTGAGGCAACCCAGGAGTCAGCTGTCCAGCCCTGTCCAGCATGGAGGATGTCTCCCTTCACCCTTCTGGGGTTTCATCCATCTTAATTTGCTTTTTCTTGCTGCCATTTCCTCTCACTTTTCAAACTTGGGACACTGGTAGCTATTATTCATGCTCTTGTTTCTTACTAGTCATGCAGCAAAGAGCTGCAGTTTTCTATCAGTAAATACCACATCAATACATATTTAGCCATTATTTTAATTTCTCTTTTTTTTCTGCTCAGGTATCTCTTGAGCAAAAGCAGGTTCTACTTCATTATTACTGTTTACATTTCTAGGACAGGAACATCTCAATGCGATTATTAAACATCACTCTGGGTAGCTGCAAAATAACTTGCTAATAAAAACACTGAATAGGAATGAAAATATAATTGAGGTATGAAGAAAGTAACTGTCCAAACAGTTTGAGGTTAAGCAAGTATGAACAAACATCTTCGTTGTGCATTCTTTTTGTAGACAAAAACGGTGGAGATGTGAAGCAGCAGGACTTATCCCTTCCACCACAAACAATGGTGTAAACACCAGAGGCTGTCCAACTTCCAGCTATAATAAACTATTAATCTCTGGGTAATTCTAATAAATTTAGTCAGCAATTTGCAATACTGCATATCTTGTACTCATCTGACATCAGTTTGAGTAATCTTGTTTCCCATATCTGGTTAACGAAAGACCGATAGTAACATATTTTGGCTTCACAGAGGGAGGAAAAAAGCTAGTCCTTATCTCCCTCTCCCCTCCTCTCTTCTCCTCTCCTCGATGGTTCAGGAGGAACAGGGGAGAAAAAGAGGTGTTGGGGAGAAGAATTGGGGGAGAGATGGGAAAGTGAGCAGGAGTCCTGGTACCAGATTTGGGCATGGGATCATGTTCTCTGTGCTAAGAATGGACCCCAAAACTCACACACCCGAACACTCTTCCTCAAACGTGAGAAGGCAAGCTGTCCACCTCGTATGAGAGGACAACCATGGTGAGGAAGGCTTGGAAACGTGCATGCAAATGTGCTGGCAACAAGACTCTCTGCTCAACAGAAAAGACAAAAAGAGTCAGAGATTTTGCATAAGAGGAAGGGCTTGAATGACTTCTCCAAAGTTTCACTGAAAGCAGACAGCAGGGGCAAGAGTTGAACCCACACATCCTGAATCACAGCCCTTCATCTCAATCACAAGACCCTCCCTTCCTCTTGTATGTTTTGCACTATCGTGGGTAGTCAAGAAAGAGACTGTGTGCAATAAAGAGACTGCATGCCCTCCTAAACCAGGAATTGAACACTAAATCAATAAGTCACCTAGAAAATTCAGATGTCTTGACAGGAGGGCAATGAGTTCCAAAGAAATCACAAACCTTGCTATTGCTCTGGAAAGAGGGTGTAATTTCCTATGCTGGTCATCATGCTGAATAAAGATCAATTTAGATGCAACACAAGCATGATCTTTCTTGCTTTCTGGCTTTACCAAGGTTGGGAAAGGATATGGTTGTGCTCTATAAATATGTTACCGGGACCAGCTTTTTCAGCTGAAGATTTTCACAGAATGAAACTGACCTGAGCAGGCTGAGGCAGAAGTTCTTTAGTCTGGGAAAGGCTTTTCCATTCATCACAGTGGTGGAGAAAAAAATCCTAACCTTGATAAGACATGCCTTATTCTTTACTAAAATTATTTCTTTATGAAGTTGCCTTTCTTATCAGGAGACTGGGCTGAGTGACCAGGGAGACCTCTCTAGGCTCAATTTTTCTAGAAAATCTTCTAAGGTATTTCTAAGAAATACTACAGTGGTCTAGACATTTGTAGGCTTCCAGAAGGAAGAACTAGTAAAGCATTATGCATACATTTTTCAGAGCAGATCCTACATAATAAAGCAAAACAGAATTTTCCACTTCTGGATAAAATTCTAGCTGACGGAGCAGTATACATGCATATGCGTGCCCATGAACACACACTATTTTCAGTATTAAGACCATCTTCAAGCAATTTCTCACTCCTATAATGCCTTTGTTTTATATAAAACAGATGCATGTCTTTAGGGTAGGCTTTGACTTTTAGTCTTGTATCATGAACATCTCTTTTAATTAAAACGGGAAATACAAATTCCCTTGCCTTGTTCCAAGCCTGAAGACCACCAGCCCAAGCAGCTGTCTACAGATTCAACATCCCACATTAAGTCTGCTAGTTGAATTCAGGATCTTCAGACATGTGTAAATCAGTACAGCTCCACTGAGTTGTGCCCATTTACACCAGCCATAAAGAAGCTGAATTAGTAGTGATATATCCTGCTTGAGTTCCTTAGACAAGTCTTGAAATTCCATTGGAAATTGTTACATTAGTACTACTTAATACCTACACAGCTCATGAGAATGCCACTTTTTAAAGTCACTGCTATGTGCTGTGCTTGCTTAGTGGGATGAAGATGACTAAATGAGAAAAGCAAAAATGCTACACATTACAAATGGAGATTATCAAACTGCACTAGAAGTGAACTGGGTGGGGGGACACACATGACAACATACTGAATGATCCCTAATGCAAAATAATTGACGTGTCTTTCTAACTCATATATATATATTTTAAAAAACTCTTCCCTTTTCTTCCCGTACCCACATGAAGGCGGAAGGAAGCATTTCCTTTCCCAATGATGAAAGTGATACCAAGTATTATGTTACTATTAAGTGAACTTCCTCCCACCCATTTCTGTTGAATTAATGTCCTCTGACTCAAACATGATTAATAAAACTGGGCTATTCAGTTCTGACAAACTAAAGCCTTGCAAGTTTATAGACACAATTGCCTCAGGCTCCCCCTGTGACTGATCAGATAGGGTGTCTCTTCAATAGACTCAAAGAAACACATTTTCACACCTGTCAGGCCTAGATTAATATCCCTGCTAATTGCACTTTAGGAACGGCCAATTAGTTCTAGTTATAGAAGCTTTCATGGGTAAGGGGGAGAAGCAGCCTGTTATCACCATCAGGACTCATTGTTCCCCTGAAGAGATTTGTGTCCCAAACTGTGTATGCCTCAGTGGTGTGACTGGAAGTACTGCTGCACACCACTGCAGTGATGCCCTCAAACTCGCTCTAATGACACTGGAGATGGCAGAAGAGTCTATGATCATAAAGGTAAAATATACTAGTGCAAGGCTGAGATTACACCTAACACCCATTTTCAAGCCATAAGTGCTTCGCTGAAACTTCCTAATTATCCAAATTTATTTTTTTCTATGATAAAACCTCCTTTTTGCTCTAAAGGGATAGTACTTCATTTGTAACAAATCACTTGCTTCTGTGAGAAAAAAAAATGTCTGGTAATGTTGCTGAATTTGCAAAATGGGGATAAGTAAAGTTCTGGCCTTGAAGCAGCAGCCTGAAGAATGACAACCACAGTGCCAACACTAGCAGTGGGACACTTGAAAACAAGCCAGGGACCAAGGGTTAGTCTGGCCATTCGAACGTGACAGGAAGGCTAGTTAATAAACACCAGCTAACCCCTTCAATTACAGCAATAAATTGTTCAATTGGTTAAATGTCCACAGGTTCTGCCCCAAACACTGCTGTGAACTGTTTAGTTAGCAAACTCTTGCATCATTGGACAAACAGATGCTAGTGAGTGCGGAGGACGCTCGGCCCCTGAAGAGAGAGGGGTGCTGGTGGCCCGTACAGCTCAGCTAGCCTTGCAGGACTCACCACTGCACCATGCAACCCACAAGGTTTTAAACAGCTCTGGAGATCATTCATTCATTGCTGCCTATTTTTCAAAACAGAATTAAGGCTCTGTGGGCCAAATATGGCTTAATCACCATTCTTTCCCCATCAGTTTTCTGTATTTCGATAAGGCGCCCAACAAATTACAGCTTCTCACCTGCCGCAAGATTAGATAGACGTGAATGCGATAAGGGTTACACGACACAAGAGATACCGAGTACCTGGAAACTGCATGCTGTACAAAACAGACCTGCAAATTAAGAGTCTGCTGCCTATTTCTTGAAAATATTTAACACACTAAATTTGGGATTATCTCACTAAGAGTTAAGACCGTACAAAGTCTTGTAAAAAGACTTACCATTGAGATCACTGCTGGCTATGAAGAGTTTTGAGAGTATATTCATGAAGCATATATCACCGTAATATTAATAAATTCTGATACAAACAACATTATTGGTAAAAGGTATGTAAAATAGATGTTTCTGGTGAATAAAGTGACAAGTTTCAGTTGGTCACTGAGGATCAAGTCAGAGTTAAAGACTCAGATAAGTTGCCTTCACTAGACCTTTTATCACTTTCATGAACAACTGTTTCGACATACTCTTGTCAATAACTGAAAACCATACAGTGATGCCGGGGAAAAAAATATGTGGGTTTAAAAAAATTTTATATTAATTAGATCCATTTAACAGGAATTTCATGTCTGAAAAACAACCAGCTATAGGAGGTAAGTACTATATGTTGTGTTTACAAAATGAGAAATTGCATTTCCCTGCTGAAGTTTTCTTAAAGAATTAAAATAGAGGTAAATTACCACAGCTTGGAGCAAAATACAAAAATACATACAGTGTTTGCCTGTGGAAAGTAGTAAGTCTAGCAAAAGTATTTCTTTGGAAAAGGGCATAAGGCAGAAAGTTCATTTTAGAACCAATTTTTTTTATAACATTGGGGAAATCTACCACTTCTGCCTGAAAGGTTGAGCCTTGGATCTTCAAAGGCTCTTCAGAGCACAGATAGGCAATTCAGTTTACTGGGAGATGATGGAGCTGGACTATGTCCCATCCTCGACTTTGCAAAAATGCACAAATCCTACTGCTGGATTGAACTCAGGGTGTTTCTGGTTGAGCTTGCTGGCTCCTGGGTGTCCTCTCCTGAGTACTATCTTCTCCCAGTGAGCCATCTGGAGAGCCTCAGCACTTGACTCAAGCATGAAGATTCTCCTCCAGGAGAGCATGAAGATTCTCCTCCAGGTACCTACCACAAAGGTCAACACCCAGGAGAACATGTAAGGTTAGCAGTGTGTTACTGCCCCGCGTTTCTTAATTTCATTTAGCATGCAGAGTTACACAAAGCAAACTCTTAAATTCGGATTCACGGGAAGACTTCTGTTGACTTCAGCAGGCACTGGGTCCATCTTGAATGCAAACTTTCATTTTTTTACACTGCCAGACTCAACAGATGAAAATATGCAGCAAAAAGGCCCTTTACTGCTACCAAAGTACATGAGTTACCTCATGTTTGTACGTGGTGCTTAATGTTAAAGAAAACAGCTCTTTTAAATCAGTACCATGAAAAGCTGTGTACTCACTTGAAGAGCTGAATCCAGGGTTTAACTGTCCTGCCTCAGGAGTGGACAATTTAGAACTACTCTTTTTTTTTTTTTTTTTTTTTTCCCCCCCCCCCCCTTCAGTTTTGTAGTACTAAATGAATTAACATCTCTGAAAAGTCTCAGGGTCTCAGGACAGGCTTTCAGTTGACACCGATTAGCATAGTCTCACTGAATTAAGCAGAATAAAGCAGTTCAGGCCATTGAGAATCCACGGGGGCAGGGTAAGGAGAAACTGCAAATTAGGAAAAGAAAAGAGAACACAATACCAGCACTGATGTCCTGGCACACAGGCTTTTATTCTGGAGATAGTTTACAAGCAGTTTGTAACCTTTGGACTCCAGACAGTCTGTAGAACCAACACAAGAAGTTTCAAGATTTGGTCTGAACTTTCTATCCAGCCCCGAGACTGTCAATATTTGGAAGGTACATTGGAACTCATAAAGCCTCCATAAAATGGATGTTAGCAAAACGAAACAAAAAAGTCCTGAAACTTACATTCATGAAGTCACTATAGACTTTATTACTTTAATCCAAAAAGGTATTAAGGAGATAAATATTTATAACTTTGCTACGCTTAGAAGAGGAATTTCCCAGCAAAATAGCTAGTGCATTTTTCTTTAACAAACACTGTTCTTGTCCAAAAGGAGTCAAAAAACTGCCTCTTGTTCCAGATCTCTAATTTCAGAGTCACTTAAACAATTTTGATCCATAATCTTAAGTTTTCTGCAGTTACTAGAATAATTAATAGAAACGGTCCAAGTATGGTTTTTCTGCCTAAGAGACAAATTGACTGGAAAGTGCAAAAAGAAAACCATGTGTGTTTCAAGCCTGTCAGTATTTCATTGATCTTTTAAAAATATCTTCACTTCTACTTCATTCACCATTATTAATCAATTATCATATCAAACCACACTTGTGCATTAATTAAGTCTATCAAGAAAAAAATTAACAAAATAATTACAGGCTACAAGTAAAATTTTTGTTCCTTGATAGCAATTTAAAAAGACTAAATAAGAAAATATTTATGTCTATGTGTTCTATTTTGTGAATGAAAGATTCTTGAAACAATCATGTGCTCTACAGGCTTTCATGACGTTAACTAGGAAACTGACATTTAATATTAACTTAATTGACAGCTTTTGTGCAACCAAAGTCAAATGAAGTATACTGTTAATAAACAACACAAAACCAAAAAAAGAAAGTTATCTTTTCATTCACTCATCATTTTGTTTCTTGTCAAATGTTTAAGGATCTAAATTACGTCAGGAATGTTGTTGAATTAAATATACTTACACCAGTAAAAGGATAACATAAATGAAGAGGGAGCGGAATGCCTAAAAATGTATTAACAAAGAATTTTTATCTGTCAACAAAAATACCTTATATGCATCAAATTCTAAACTCTGTCCTGAACAGAAGCATCTACTGCTCACAATAGAAGCTATACAGTTATAAATCCATTATTTAATTCAAAATTAACAATCTAATTTGTTTGTAGGGGAAGCTCACTTAATTCATCAAGGGAGGAAAAGTTAGTCTGTAAAAAAAAATCACGCTGAGACAATTCCTGAAGTACTTACTATATCTCCTACTAGCCAAGGCCAAAAAAATTAATACCAACTTACTCTGCCCATAACTATGAAAAACCAAAATACATTGGTTTTGCTATAGATGTGTTTTTGAAGCCTTTCTCTCCAAGTTCTCATTTTCTACATGTAGGAATGAATAATTTGCTTATGCTCAGCAAAAGCCTACTTTTCTTATTTTAGATGTGTAGAGGGGATTTGTGTTTGCAATATTAAAAAAAATGACACAATCACAACTCAACCAGTATCACCACTTTGCTAACAGTTCAAGAATTGTTCAGATTAGAGGTACTAACTTAACACAATTATTAGCCAAGATGATTAATCAAGCTGACCTGACCATACAGTGCTATCAATTCAAGACCTGTGCTCGGGTAAGAGGTCTCTCCCATATATAAAACGTAAATCTTTGCCTTGGTAAAAGTTCAGAGAACAATATTGTTATCCCATGTGACAAACCATTTCCACAAATTTTTCAAAGCCCCCAACATATAAGCAAGATCCACAGAGTTTTGACTCACCTGATCTACTAGGTTTTTGCCTTCTACAGAAAGCTCAGTTTCAGCACTATCTCGCCCCTTCTTTCACCGTACAGAATATCTCCACACAGTAACCTCCTGCGTAAAGCATGATCTCGTCTATTTCTCTCACCTTTCTCAATGCATGAAAGCAAAGTTACACCAAATTCCTGAGAAGCTTTATACTGCATCAAGCGCCTGCTCAGACAATAACCGTTAAAAAATCAAAGTAACAGCTGAGTCGAGGTCAGCCGCCCCGCGAATTTCAGGACATACTGGGAAATCCCACTACCTTCATCCCTCCTGTCTTTATTTGAAAATAGCAGCTCTAGTAACTGATGCCTTACTTCCCTTCCCTGTTTGAGTAGGCAGTGAAAGCCGTCCTGCTGTCTTCTACTCTTAAGAAGAAAGCATTAGTCTCCAACCTGCACTATGCCTGTCTGCAGAAATAAGACAACTCATCCCACACTGATGGTGTTTGTTTAAGGAGCACAGGTCCAACAGAGCCAGTTAACCATTAGCTAGCACTGATATAGGTCGTATTACACTCACTATGCATACTTGTTAAGGTATCCCTACATGAAGTTTAGCTTAAGAGGAGCACTTGGGTCAGTCTTCTCTAAGCACTGTTAAAGGGTAACACCAACTACCCTAATACAGAACACCATGATGCACGCTAAGCCAACCTTGGGTACAAGCTCCACGTTTGTAGAAGCAATAGTTGTCAAATACTTCAGTTACACAACTCAAATGTTTATTATCGACACCAAAAGCTGCTCAGAAGGAATTTACAGGCACTAAAAACTCATACTAGATGTTTGCATCTGGAATTATTGACAAACGTCCCTAAGCCCAGCCCAGGCAAAAGTTCCCCTACATTCATCCATAAGCTGCTCAACTCTGAAGGCTGAAAACTGCAGGTGTCTTCCTAAAAAACAGTGAAAATATTTTTTTCAATAGTCTCCCAAGTTACTCATGGTGGTCAGAAAACAATTCAGTGCTGCCATTATTTTGTATTACCCTAAATCTTGACTAAAACTTTAGCTGCAATGGTAGTCTGTCATGTCACGCAAATTATTTTGTCAGTCCAAAAGCACAAGATCTGTTATTATGGACTTTTATTACAAAATCATCTAGAAGCCACAAGCAAGAGCACCATGCCGGGCATCATGTAAATGCATAGAAAGAAACCTTACCACCTCAAAGGGATTGCAATCAGTTAGAGAAAGGAAAGACGAAGTGAAAGAAGGGAAATGGCATTAACTTCACTTCACAGGACAAACAGAGTACGTATCAAGCCTTAGAAAGGCTAAGCCCCTTCTCCTTCAACTTTAGACTTATCACGGCAGCTATTACTGCTATAGGGCTTTTTATGTATGCCAGGGCTCACCAGGGCCACGACTGAAGCAAAAGGGCTTGTCAGTCTCCAGTTTAAAACAGGCACAGGAACTGAATGCACAACTCTCCTCTGTCCTACCTGCAATTTTAACAATTCCAGCTTTAACCCCTTTTTATACCTATACACGCTTCTTCTTGTGACAGTTGGTTGTACCCTGTTCTTCATTTATATTAATTCAAGATCCAAATCTAGTGCCTAGCTTTCCAATCTTTGTAGCACAAATAAGATTAATTTTTAATTTTAAGGCCCTGATTCAGCAAAACATTCAACTACATCTTAATTCTATCCCTATTCAGTAAAGTACTTAAGTATTTGCTTAATTCTCATTTACTCCGCTGAGACTTGAACATGTGCTTAAAGATAAGCCTCTTCTTAAGTACTTTGCTGAACTAGGGCCTAAACTGTGACCTGCGAGCCAGGAAGAAAAGAAAAAAATAGATCAATAATGTCCAGTGTTATTTCCTCACAAATATTAGGCTAGCTGAAAGGAAAAGATGAAGAACAAATTAAAATAAAAAAATCACTGATTTAAGTAAGCACACACAGTTAGTACAGTTGCTTTGTGGAAAATCTAATGAAATCCTACTAAGAAATACCTCTTTAAATTTCCTTCTTTTTCCCACATTTATATCTACAAACATACATTATAACAATATGTTTAGCCAACTGCTCACTTTTAGTTACATGACTGGAATCTTGGAAGATTTTCAAGCTAGATGCCTGACGATTTTATATATAAAATATAGAGCAGAATCCAATTTAATGAGTACAGTGGAGTAGAATTCAGTTTTATTATTCTCTTGAACCAAAAATAATGAAGAAATTGGGAAGATACCAGGGAAGGGCCCCCATGGTAAAAGCAAGAAAAAAAAAAAACGACTCTCCTACTCAACTAGGAAGAAACTGCTGAGTTAATCATCATCAACAGAGACCAAGCAGACACTATGTAATAATTCCCTAGCAAAAAGGTCTCATTGTGGGTGGATCCCTGGGCCAGCATGGAAGTACTACAAAATCAGAATCAAAAAGGCCTTGGCAGGTAGAAGAAAATGTGCCTATATATCTAAGCTTAGGCTTATCTAGCAGAGAAGGAAAAATAATCTATCATTTTTTAAAATACAAATATACTTGTTAGTGGCTTACTTTCTCAAGCGTTTGCCTGCCCTACCCGCCTACCCGTATGACCCTGAATCATTCCATAAAGCGTACTTCTCCACTGGTAAGATTCTAAACTGACCAAATACACCCTTTTTACTTTGGGTTCAGTGTTTAACCTAAAGCTAACTCACCTGTTTTGAGAGTATCTATATCAATTCAACTGAGCTGGCCAGAAAAGATCAGGAAGTTATAAGTAAGGCAAAATACCTGCAGACGAAACGTGTTTGAATGCCCTTCTCTGGAGGTATTCTAAACCCTTCTGGATGCGTTACTGCGCAACCTGCTCTAGGTCAACCTGCTTTAACAGGAGGTTGGATTAGATGATCTCCAGAGGTCCCTTACAACCCCAACCATTTTGTGATTCTGTAACTCGGTGATTCTATTTCTTCCAACAGTCATCTCTATTGTTCCACTGGGAAAAACTTTGGATGAACCCAAGTACTGGATACTGGATACATACTGCTAAACTGCAGAAGGATGTCACATGTGTGCCCACAGAAGCCTTCCACCCCTAGAGAAACCAGCCCATTAGCATTTTGCCAGGAGAAGGGTCCTGTTCACAAATAAAGACCATCACTTGTGTGTCACTGGCAGTTCTTCTGTTGGCAAGTCTTTCATGTGAGCTGCTGCTGCACTTCCTTCAGGAACTGTCGTTCCTCTGTAGCTGGGGTCACTGTCTTCATCTACCTTTTTATTTCTAGCAAACAGGAATGCTATTTTAATCTTTGCAGTTCCTAACTCACACGTATGCTTAACTTCACGCACTGTGAATGGTTCTGCTGAAGCCTGAATTACAGTACATAAAGCTAAAACATATGCTGAAGCGCCTGCAGGATTTGGGCCTAAAAACCTGAGCATTTACTAGCTATTACCCTTTTGATGGATCCATCCCACTAGAACGACAGATAAAAGTGTTTATAACAAAACCTTTGAAGATGAGAGATACTCCAGAAGTACATGTGTCGGATAGAGGAAGTGGAAAAGGCTAGAGACACAGATTGCATTGACTGCCCTGATGTTTACCATAGAAACCACGCATCATTATTAGCAGCTGTAGGATTAAGAAGCCTATGTGGTTGAGGAGGTTCCTCATATTTTGGAAGAGCACAGCCAGAGAGCAGACGGTGCAGTTCCTCAGCTCCCACCTCAGTTCAGTCCTCGAAAGGAAGAAGATGCACATGGACACACAGTTCCTTGGAAAGCTCGGCTGCAGTAATACCCATGCTCACTGCCAGCATGCACAGCCGCCTCTGTCAACGTGGCCTTTGTCCCTCTCCTGCCCCTTTAGCAGTGGTCATGGACAACAGCTAAGACAGAGGATGGCAAAGGGATGAAAAATGTTTAATGTGTATTCCTATTGTCAGAAGGGTGGAAAAGGTCACCTGGTGCTCCCCTTCAATCATACGTAGAGCAAAGTATCTGCCATCCCCTCCTGAGCTGCCAGGGCTGTGGAGGTATGAAATATATTCCAACAAAAAGAAACTGGATCACTTGCCTGGGGGAGCCACAACGTTTATTCTGATGACAATGAAAGACAGCTTTGATCACCACAGCGGCCATACATCTCTGAATGCAGACGGCAAGTCCATCTCAACACAGTTAAAACGTGTGTACTGGCCTCTTTCCTCCCACCAGGCTGGATGTCAGGCTAATCAGTTTGATCTGACAGATTTTAATTAAATTAATTAAGGCCTTTCTGAATGGACTTGATTAGTGTTCCATAGAGGAATCCCTCATGAAAAGAAACCCTGTCAGGGAAGGCACTAATATTATTCTCCTCTCACAATGAAGTTTCTTGAGTTGTTATTGGATTTTTTACACCATTAATAGAAGTATTTTATAAACACATAGTGTATGACAGTTTTTGAAGCCTGTCACCCAATTATATTAAATTAACAATAGCTTTCCACAAATAAACAGAAGATTTTCATGTCCCCATTGAAGCAATTTTGTTACTATGCTGTTACTGCAAATCCAGCATTTCAAATACAAATACTTCTTCTGATTTAAACAGAAATACACAAAATCAAGATGCAAACCAAACCTGATCACTTCCAATCAACCTTCTCAGAGCGGCCTTTTGTACAAATATTGGAAATTCAGCACATGTAGAAATGGGGTGTTGCTAACACTGTGAGAGGCCACTTTGCTCCCCACACTAGTTTGTGCAAGAGCAAAGACCGTATTCGTTCCACAGGATTTGACTGAGGTTGTGTTGGCATCGTTTTGAAAGGGTTCAGTATGGTCAAAACCTGCTCTTGACTGCAGAGATGCAACAGCATGGTCAATTTAAAAGGCATCAAATTGCTTCCCATACCACACTTGTGATCTGCAAAAGCACTAATGCTGGAAATCCCCTGGTGCTGGTAAATGGCTAGCAGTGGTCACAGCCACACTGTCTGCAAGAGATGTCCCACTGTCCCACATAGGTACAGCTCATACATACTAAGTAGTAGGTCCTGCAGTGATGACCGCTGGTGTATCAGAGTTGAATGGATGTGCTTCAGAAGGCTATTAGAGAGTGACATTAAATCCCAAGTTTACAAATAGAAGAGCTCATTGTACTGTATTTACAGTAAGGGCTTGACTAGAACATAGCCATAAAATGCAGGTAGTTATGGCTAGCTTAAATTAAATGTACTTGGAAAAGTAAACTCACCTCTAAATCTTTATGAGGAGGGACCCCATAGCAGTTCATTGTTTCCTCACAAGGAGGAGGAGCTTATCTCTTGTCTGTGGTGACCAATGATAGGACCCAAGGGAATCACAGAAAGATGTGCCGGGAAGGTTTAGGTTGGGTGTTAGAAGAGGGTTCTTCACTCAGAGGGTGGTGGAGCGCTGGAACAGGCTCCCCGGGAAGTAGTCATGGTGCCAAGCTTAACAATATTCACGAAGCATTTGGACAATGCCCACAGACATATAGTGTAAATTTTGGGGTTATCCTAGGCAGGGGTAGGAGATGGACTCAATGATCCTTGTGGGTCCCTTCAAACTCAGGTGATTCTGTGATTCTGTGTTCTTTTTTAAATTTTTCCTTGTACTCTAGATAGAAGGTGGACTTCTCTACCCACTTTTTGTATCTCCTGTTTGTCTCCTATTTCACTTCGAAGTTTTAGTTTAATAGTAAATGAAGCTTCTCAAGAGTTGCACAGGGTTTTGAATTCAGCCTGAGAGGAAGTAGCAGTGATCTTGTTGGAGTGAAAGGATACTAGGAGCTCAGGTGCTGAAAAGACACTACTTTTTCTACCAATGCTTCCTTTTCCTCTGAAGCCAGAGTGGTCATTCAAAACACTTGATCCTGAAGTGTCACACGATGGTAAGCCCTTCAAATTTGTTTCTGACACAGGCTGAGCAGGGGAAGGAAACTCTGAGTGGGAAGATACTGCATTTGGAATGGAAATCGAAATGGAGGAGAAAGGAGCAATAGGAAAAGGATAGAAAAAGGAGGCAAAAAGGGTGCAACACTGACCTGCAGGGAGAACATTAAAACATAAGGTACTCTGAGGGAAAAAGTGAGTAAGATAAAACAAAAAGGCTGATGTCCTCCAAAGAAAGAAAAGATACTGAAAAGGAGAAAACAGTGTTAACAGGCATGTACTTTATAAAATAAGACAGAGGAAACAAGGAAAAGAAATCCCATTATAATTTCTATTCCATGCCCATCTTTTTTTTTACCATTTTATTTTCAACATATCTGTTATGCTATGCATCTCACAATAAAATTCAATGCTTTTCTAAATTGGTGCCCATTTCTATAGTGTTCAAACAAACAAAAGCTATTTCAGCTTATCTGCTGGTTAGTCTGAATCCAGCATACCCAAAAGCATTTTCTGGTGCTATTATGATTGGAGTCTCATGGTTTTCTGAAGTTCAAATTCACTTATTCTGAGCTTGAGCCAATAACTAAAGTCTTCTCATTGTACTGAGATTAGATTTACATGTCAATGAGCAAATTCCACTCTCAAAAACATACCTGATTCTAGCATCTGTTGCAGTTTTATTCTCACAGTCACACTCAGACAAGAAATATAAATTGGCTAGAGTGTAGTTCTGTCTAGTAATTTCAGCAGAAACATCTATTTTGAGACTTCTGGGCTAGTTTATAAATGCTTCAAGAGAAGAAGGCAGATAAACTAAGAGTGATATATTTGCCTTTGCAAGAAACAAAACTGGGCTTTCTTTAATGAATTTTACAAAGAAAGCTAGGTTACAATAAAAAGAGACACATTCAGGAAGAAAAAAGAATTCAGTTTGACTGACCTTCAAGTTCCCTCTACTCTTTCATTAACTGTCCACTGAGGTGATCCCTGGCCAAATGCGGGCAATTCAGAGCCTGTCATAGAATTACAAGATGAATTAGGGACTGCTGCCACAAATTTACAGCTACCAAGGCCTCGGCTGATTAAATTTTCCCAGACTTGAAAGTAATTTCACTGGAAACACTCTTAATGTGGTCCCAAGATCAGCATCACGACAAATGAGGAAGGGGAGTAACACTTTTCCCTTCAAATTATCAGGTGATTTTTTTTGTCCTGTGTGACTTGTAAGCAAATAGACATCATTTAAGCCAGTCTAACATGACATGCCAATCTAACATGGATTGCTTGCATCGTAACAAACTTACTGGAAATATCTCAGTTTTCAGTTCCCTTAAAGAAAGGTGTCTCCTCTATCATCTTTTAACTTTTGACTAAGAGCTTATTAAAAAACTTCAGTTATCACACCAAACAATTCCTGACTCATCCCAAAATCAATTGAAAAGCTAATGTAGCTGAAACCGTACACAGATACGCTCACTACAGGTGAGTAACTTCACATGCATGAGCAGTGCCCCTGCACTCAGTGGCATAACTCATGTGCATAACTATTTGTAATACCAGGGCCTCAGATTGTAAACTCACTGAAGCAGAAACCAGATCTTATCTGCCGGTAAAGCACCTGGCAGTGCACCTATCTTTGCCACTACATAAATTAATTATAATTACCATCTGAATTTTGTCAGCTGCAGCATTCTCCTCTAACCTCAAACACCAAATTTCTTCCAGAGTTACATTTGTGAGCAGCAGCTGATAATACGTATGTGGATATGTAACTATCCTGGGATTTAATGTAGAATTGTTTCAAAAATTTCAATACAAGATGAACACGTACAAGACACTCGAAATGCTTACGAGGTTCGAGGTCTGGGTGGGGCAAGGGAAAACTTTAAAGGCAAAAAATATACTGAATTGAAATCCTGAAACACTTTGACCTTTAAACAGAACCTTCCTCCCCTCCTGATATTTAAGATAAGTTCAGCAAACAAAATTTCACCCTGGGTTTGACACATAACCTGCTAAATTACTGAAGAAATAAACAAACACTTTTTCCTTCAACAAATCTCAACATAATTTTAAGGGACAGACAGATTCCACTTCTTATAACTACTGGTGATGGTTTCTACATACAAGCTTATTATATACAAGGTAAAGAGCTCTCAGATTTTAATAGGAAACACAAACTTAGAAAGACAGAAACAGTTGTGAAATAGAAGCTCGAAGATAAGAAACTCCAAACAAGATGACTTTTGGCCATCTGAAGAAAAGAATAGTCATCTTCCTTAATCATTTCAGACTGATTGCTTCAGTTTGGTAATCTCACATTTCAATAGGTTTTTACTGCTGAACCTACAGAACCTGGGAGGGAGGTGGGAGGGGGGGGACTGGAAGTGCCGGTCAGTTCACTCAACCCTTTTGGTGCAACTCAGATAACATTTTTAGAAAGTTCTCCATCTTTTCCTTCAGAATGCTAGCTGATTTCATTTCCAATGGCAAAAAACCCAGCCATGAGCAAGTAAGTCGAAAGGGGGTGAAAAAGGCAATCTAGCATTCCACAGCTTTGTTTTGGTTTTGGTTTTTTCCTCAGGAAACAAAAAGAAAAACCAAATTGAAGGGAACATTTCTATTGTTGATGACTTGCTGTTAGGCAAATCTGACTCCGAGACAGCAGCTGGCTTTGATGCATGTATAAGTATTCAGTGCCCCTCTTTTCTCTGCCTCTGCTTTCTCTTCTGAGGTCTAGCCTTTGCTAGATAGCTCCTTCAAGAGGCACAAAATACTCCAGTGAGCAGTGAAAGCTACTGTGTGGTCACCAGACCTAAACTAAACTGAAATGGGGAAAACCAAACCCAAACAATCAAAAATAAAATAAAGGAGTAAACTCATCATGCATTAATTTAGGTAAGACAGAAATCCAAACTTACTGACCACATGCCAACAAAGACATTAATTTTCACTGAAGTCATGAAGACTTCAATTAAATTATGTATTACACAAAAAGACTGCCTCATGAAAATGGAAAAAAAAAAGCATTATTTTTTATTCTTGTCTGGGACCTGCTTGTATATGTATCCACAGAAGAACTCATTTACCCGCTACCTTCTGACATGAGTGTCTAAAACATATTTTTCTTTTATTGTTCACAAAAAGCTTCGCAAGTCAGTTTCTGGTAACACACCTTTCTTCAAATTCCCTGATGAAATTTTACCTCTGTTGATCATTTCTGTAGGCAGTGTGATGCCAAGTTCTATAGTGTAGAGCAATCTACTAACTCTTTAGTTTTAAGTCAGAGAAAGCAGCATACTTTTCAAGTCTATGATAAAAAAAGAAGGCAATGTCAGATTAAAACTGTCACGTAAAGGATTACAGAAATAACAATGTATGATTAAAACGCAATGGCAATGACATCTAATCTACTCTGAATCTTCAGCTTTTTCCCTGCTTGTGCAGTATAATAGGAAAACTGAAATATCCCACCCCAGAGAAACAAACATACACCACTTTGCATCTAATAACTATGTCCATTTGTAAAAAAATAAATGCAATTTAATTCTGAAAAGTAAGAAGTACAACTGACACTTGACTATGTAACCTCTCCATTAAATTGTGCATCATCCTGGGGTCTACACCCACCTCAAGAAGCTTGGTAGCAGCTGCTTACTCACAGCTCACTCTACGCATGGAAAAGGCAAAGCGGAACCCTCACCTTGGATATAGGTCAGAGCAGAAAGTGCAGTCTGCTGGCCAGTACCTAGGGCAGGTGTGGACAAGGGCCACCCGGCCGCTTTCAGACTGAGAGCCACGCCAGCAGTTCAGAGTCTTTATGCGGCGGGAAAGTAGAGCAGAAGCTAAGAGAGTACATCTTTTAAGCAGGATATTTAGGAGCCTCCGCAATCCTTTTACCAGACACACAAATGCAACCTGGTTGCCTTTTTTTTACTCCCCCCGCCCCCTTCTCCACTCTAAAAATACCAAGCCTTCTCCTGAACTAGTTGGAAAGGACTTGTGAAGGGGTGGAGTAAGGGAAATCAGTGCAGCAAGTCACCTTTCAGCCACCTATGACATCAGCCTGCTGCCCTGATTCCTTCATTAATACCTTTGAGCTGAAAACAATGGGCCTGCCATTAAGCACCACACAGTTCGAGATAAGAAAGCCCTAAGCAGATAATAATCGGTGCATTTAGCTGGATTTCAAACATTCAGCTGCTTAATCATTTCTTCCTCACTGCATGCTACCCAAACACACGGGGAATGCTTTGGATGCCTTGGGCTAAGGAAGAAGGAGCTGGGGTGTGGGGAAGAGAGGAGAGAACAGAGCCACAGAATGGGGATTGGGGGAGAAAGAAGGATTTCACTGGCAATCCTCTCCCTGGGAAATGAAAACATTTCTTAATTGCCATTAGGGAAATAGGTTAAATACAGGCTTGGTAAGCTGCTAAGGGCTGGCTAACAGATTAGAGTGGATGGCTGTTGAAGTATACTCATTTCCATTATATGACAGTGCAGGGAATTTTTATTTTCTTAATAGACTTCAAAGACTGTTCCTGTCAGGCACTGGGTGTGAGACTGCTAGTTAGATTTTAACTAGTCACCTTCCAGCTGACAAAATGAGGGCCAGTTTTTTGGCCCTGAAGTGACTGCTTTACTGCTTCATCCAACGGAACAGAAACTACAGGACATGTTGATGAGGGAGGTATCGTAACATCTGCCTGCTTTGCTCACACAAAATGACAATAAGTAATCACGGAGTCAGAGAAACTAAACACATGATGCAGCATACCTGCCACACCAGAAAAGGAGGGGCAAAGGAATCTTGGGATC
Organism: Clamator glandarius; assembly: GCA_033459285.1. Lineage (NCBI taxonomy): Eukaryota > Metazoa > Chordata > Aves > Cuculiformes > Cuculidae > Clamator > Clamator glandarius. Next base: position 2,819,424 of record JAUNZM010000119.1, on the reverse strand, counting down.
CCCAAACATTAAGCAGACTTACAGGCTGAGGTGGGGCTTTACAGCAGTCACCTCTGAAGCCTTGGGGCCCATGTGGGTGGGAGTGTGGGCAACCTAGGAAACTCAAATGCTACCCTTTGCCTGCCAATATCTTCAAAGCCCTCTCCTTCCCACAATCGCCCAAACCACCTCCTTCCTGTGGGTGCTCTCTCTTCACCTGTGTGTTACTCAAAAGCCCTATCTCTAGCCTACATAAGAGGATAGTAAAGAAAGTTTCCAGCAAACTGAGTAGAAGCAAACAGAAATAAAATTTCCCTCTAAATGGGCACAGTCTTACTCATCCGCAAAACTAAAAAGCAGCTCCAAGTAGTACTGCACTGCGAAGCTGAGACACCATCCTGTAATCCTTCGTCATGCAAAACTCCCTGAGGCACGAGTGGGAGTTTTATCTGAGCAAGGTCTGAGTTTTTTTAAGGAAAGCCTTTGTTCTGGGGCTCCCTGAAGCCACTATCCTGAACTATGCAAACGATCATGGATTGGCAGGTGAAGGCAACAGGGGGTCATTTGAAGAACAAGTTTCTTGCAGCAGTGCTGGTTTAAAGCAATTGCTGCCACCCCTTTCTTTCTATCTGCAGACACATTTACCTTCCCCCACCTCAGTCTCCCCCAGTGATAAAGACATAAGCGTTTGTACAGCTGTGTGCAAAGAACTGTTCTGGCTGTAAACTACCCTGGCTCAGAGCTCTTCCACAAGGTTTAGCTTACGCTCATAAACAACTCCAAGGCAGGGAATGCTATGGCCACGATTTAATAAACAAGGAACAGGGACACACAGACTATGGCCAAGGCTGCAAGCGTTCTATGCCACTGCCGACTATTCACCCAGAAGGGCCTATGTCAATCTCTTAGCCTCTAATGACTGGACTGCATCCAGGTCACCTACCAGCAACTGGTTTGTTTTTGACACCCAAATGCTACCCAGGAATTGCCCAGAAGAGTGTCGATTCAGTCAGGTCCAAACTGCTTACAACCATTCCAATCAAAACTGCTAGCAACCATTACCACCAGTTAGTGGTATAGATTTCCAGCGTCTACTGCTCCTATGTCCACTAGGCTAGCATAATTAATCCAGAGGCTCAGAGACTGATTGTTAAAAGTATTTTGTCTCCTTGGGGAACAGAGAACAGCCTAGAGTGATCTCCACCATCTTTTGATATGTCCAATATGTATCTGTCTGCATCATTGAACATCTTAATGCATTTTAAAGGCTGGGGCCAAGTGTCGGTTTCATCTGACTAAACTAAACTTCTTTGTTGTAGGTGTCTGAAAGAGACTGATAAATGTGTTCTCAGTATTGGCTGCTTTTCTTCATGGGCAGTAAAGGGAGCTCTGAGACAACTGACTCACATTTAGGCATGTGAAGCTGGGTAAAAAATAAGCCACCCCAGCTCCCTGCCCGGAACACACTAGAGACAAAGGGAGACCATGAAATTCTGTCTAGATGTTCCCACTTCTGAGTCAATACACTTGCCAAAAGATGAGACTTAAAGCATGCTTGCATGCGTATACAGACAGGCACAAGATCACTGTGGAAGAGCAACCACATTGATACCAATTGCTGTTGAAGGGCCTCTGTTAACACAGATTCAGCCAGCAAGGGCAGAAAGCCCATTCATTTACATACCACTAGCTGGTGTTTTTCACTTGGCCAGAAATTCTATGCACTTCATTTGCATGGAGTGTATTTCCCAGGAGCGGACTGGATATTGGTCTGGAATCAACAAGAAAAGGAAAACTCAGCACTTTCCTTGGTTTTTGCTTCCTTTCACTGCCTTTCACTCATAAATGTTTGCCTGCTTTCCATGCACATAAAGTACCTGTGAATTGACATAAATCATTGGGCTATGAATAGGTATGCTTCCTGGATGATCCCAGAGGTGATCCTAAGTTAAAGCTTTTGGAAGAGCATCCAGCCAGGGTAGTTTACAGCCCAGCAGTTGCTTGATCCATTTTACACACAGCTGTACAAATGCTTGTGTCATCATCATTTGGGAAGATTGGAGTGAGGGAAGGCAAACGGATCAGCAGGTAGGAAGAGAAGGGTGTTCCCAACTAGGGAAGCAAGGTTTATTTTAAAACAAGCAAGGTATGCTTATTTTAAAGAGCTTGGGACAGATCCTTTGCCAATCATTTCAGGTCAGAAGTTTTTATGCATGTTTTTCCTATGACCACACATTTAGCCACAGCCAATCCAAACTAGCCACAGCATTGCCAGAAAGACAACTGGATAACACAAGTGTGCTTTTGCGTGGTGACTGCACATGATATCCTTAGCAGCTGAATGTAGCCACTCTGGCTAGGTGTAAGAAACATGGGTGTATGTCCATGGAAACCAGTGGCAATGCCGTGAGTTTGGCAAGCTGAGAATGTGTCTTTCGTATGAACTTCTATAATAACACTGAAATCTCTGTTTAAAAAAAAAATAAAAATACACTGTTCATTTATGCTGTGTCTCCTTTTTTGGTGGGGAGGGAACAGTGGGCAAATAACAGAGGTGTCTACTGTTATTTCAGTGTTCTTGACAAGACTATTTTTTTTCCAGCGTAGGTACAGCTCAAGACTGTGCACCCTTTAAACTATTCACATCTGGACATGCAGACTGTGTGTGTGCCTTTTCAAACACATGGCTATACTACAGTTCAGATTTTTAGCAAACAGCATGCATTTATTCTTGTTGAAGACCATCCGAGTACCTCTGAAAGGAATCGCATGCTAAAGCAGCACAATCCTGGTTCCCAATTAAGAAAAAAAGATGCTGTCTTAAATGTCAATGATCATGGTTTTTTCTGTCATTAAGGAAAGGAGAGGTACTATGCTGAAGTACTAGTACAGTGGCAAAGAAGTGGACACACTGTGCTTAATATCAAGTACTTTCCTTGACAACATTAAGTAGCATACAGATAAATTGGCTCTTTCTGCAAGTTATGACAAGTCCAATTACTCTGAATCCTATTTTTGGTTTAAGGCACCCAAATTCTCATTCTATAAACCGACTAGCATGTGTATTCCTATAACAGGACAAATTCCTTTTCCATACCCATTGCATAAACATTTTTATAGTATTTACATACAGAAATAATTATCTATATTAATGAATAGTTTTCAGAGTACTATAATGACATCAGATGTTTACCCTTTGATGAGATAAAATTAACAAGGTCAGTAGAAGCAGCGCTTTGTGGTAAGCACAGAGACTATTGCTGCAAAACAGGGCTCCTGATAATGAATATAACTACAGATTTTTTTTTTCAAAGTTAATCATTACAAATCTTCTTCCTTACATTTTGCATATCTAAAGAGTATCTCTATATCTCCATTACAATATCACAATCTACAAGAAGAAAAATTAACCTCATCAGCCATTCTGGAATCCCCCACATTATGAATTACATCTCAAAACACTCTTGGGAAGCTAAAAACACTTTGAGGAATCCCAGACAAAACACTTGACATAAGTCTACTTATATAATTATGTAAATATGTTGTTCTGGGAAATCAGTTGCTTGTGAATTAACTGTTAAGGACAGATCATTTTTCATCAAGACACTACTTGCATCCAGTAGCTTTATACCAAAGTAAAATGAGGAACAAATGGACCATATTCTACAAAGGGTGAAAATAATCTTCTCAGCTACACTAGAGCAGCTCCACTGCAGCCTAGTATAGACACAATAGCAAGAAACTGGAACTAGATAAAGTCATGGAGAAATAAAACATAATTTTAAATATTTGCATTTTAAATAAATAATAATAAAGTGAGCTACATTTTGGTGGTATTTCTGCACTCCTCAATGCCTTTAAATCAAGATGAGATGGCTTCCTAAACACAAGCTTTAGCACATTCGTTTAGGACATGAGATATGAGCAGGAATTACTGGGTGAATTTCTATAACTGATGTTCTGCTGAAGACAAAACTACCTGATCCTAACAAATTTAGGCTTTAAATTCCATAAACCTAGGCATGTGACCCACCATTACTTATGTGACAAAGGATCTCTCTCAACTATTTATTAGAAAAGTAAAATTAATTTTAAAGACTATTAAATGAGCTTTTAATTATCCAAGTACAGTTTCTTTGCTGTCACCATCCCCTTCCACCTTTTATTCAAAATACAAATACACAAGTCTGTCTCAAGAGGAGACCAAATTAATGTAGGACTGACTTTGCGCATGAAAGGAAACAAGCCTGAATTCCTATAAACCTTTCAAACTTTCATTCCACCTCCCTTCCCAGTTTGCACGGAGGAGTCTATTTTACAACTTTATCCATGTAATGGTCCTGCAGACTGCCTCTTCATGCCAAAATTTCTCTTTGAAGTTTGCTCTCCCATCAGCGTTTCAGTGTAGGTATTCAAACTGATCGCGCAAACACAGCAGAACTCCAGAACTGTCCACGTTCCATTGAATACAGTTGTTTCATGTTGCCTGTGATTTACAGTCTTAATTAGTGCTCAAAAGAAGAGCAGCACATCTTTGGTGGAGCGTTCCCCCTCTGCACACATGCAAACCCCTCCTCCCTTTTTTCTTTTTTTTTTTTTTTTTTTTTTCCTGGTTCAAACCAGTGCTCCCAGGGTTTTGTTGGACATTGTGCAGGATGGCTTTGCCAAGCAGAATGGAACACACTTAATACTTTTCCTTTATAACCTTTGCAATAAATCAGCTACCACTCCACTTGCACGAGAACGGCCATTAGTGTCCTGTCCCCTCCCCCAACACTTCCCGAATTTTAAACAAAGTAGGAATAAACTGAAGCTGAGCAGAGCCAGTGAGCCCAGTAAATCAGTTTAATGAGAACTGAATCAGTCATATAAAGTCCACTACTGAACAAATAAAGTGGACAGGAGAAGCTGAGCTTCCCATGGAGGTACTGGAGATGGGGAAGCATGAAAGCAGTGCTCACATACTTGATCTTCAGCAGTGATGTATGTCTGTTGTGAACACTCTGTTCTTTAAAATCACATTTGCTGCAGCTTGCTGCTGCAATTCATTGTTTAGATTTGGCTGTTTCCTCTGCTGTTTGTGGTTTTGTTCCTCCATGTTTTCCCACAGAAGTGGAGTTTTCAGTTTACCCATTTTCACCACTTATCTCCTCTGAGATTCACTTTGATTTATCCTTCTCAGGTTTTCCCCATTTCCGCATTTACTGTCAGTGAACACATATGCACATATATATACATACTACTGTTCCATTCAAAAGCTGGAAAGCAAATAATCCTGTACTTGCAGGAATGCAGAGTATTAAAGAAACCACATCAACTTTCATATATGATGCCATGTAGATTCTGGGCATTCATCATTAAAAACACCTTCGCAGAAGTGTAAACCACCCTTGCCCCACACAAACCAAACAAACCCAGACCAAACCAATACACATTGCTACAAACATTTCTTCAAAACAGAGGCACTAATTTGTGCAAATGGGGCCAAGTGTGGATTTTCTTGGTCAAAGGAGATGAGGAGGCCTTTTACCTCCCATACATCAGCCTGCATCTCAGTGACATAGCTTCTCCTTGTTCACTCAGTTTCATGCACCCAGGAAAAGCAGCTCATAAGGTGTACTGATGAGCAAAATCAGAAATTCTCTCACTTACAATGCAGTAAGACAACCTCATCCTATCCCAGGTGCCACAACCATGGCTTTAGCTCTTTTCCATTTGAAACAGTCATCCCTTATTCAAAATTAAGGGCAGAAATATGGATCAACTTTTCTTTTCTGTCTTCCTGCCTCCTCCAGAAAGAGCAACCTGAGCCCACTTGTGAGATCCTGCTATCACATAAATCCAAAATTTGGACCAAGATAAAAGCTTGTAGTACTTATTTGTAAATTAGGTCCTGTTTTCAGCACATTGCTATCTTCACTGTGAGCCTAACAGAAGAGCAGAATTTGATTAATCTCTCTGAAGCACTTAAGCACCATACAGCCATACTTTAAATCCTGCCAGGACGGTCAGTGAGATGCAATAGAGCATCCTGTGCTGCTTCTCTGCCAGTGCATCAATTTCTCAGATGCACTATTGCCTGCTTTTCTGGAAAACCTGAAAAATTTGAATCTCTACTGAATTTCCAGACTCGTCAATAGGAAAACGTATCATTATTGGCACACCATCACCATCTCCATGACTTCTGGGAAAAGACAACTAATTAGAACTGTTAAATAGAAAGGAGAGAAAACGACACACCTGGAGCTGCCAGCTTGGTCAGGAAGATGGGAAACCTCTGCTGACACTGCAGTGACTATTCTGTATAGGTAAGGGAAGCAAGCGCTCCTTAAGAGTTTATGAGCACACTAGTTAATGATGTTAAGATGTATCTATCAGATGAGGTGAGGAACAGAATGCATTTATTAAAGTGAGTTTGGAGACCCTGCTTATCTACCATTGGCTTGCAGTTCATGCAAGACCAGTGTTGTGAGCTCTGAAGAATTCTACTGTGAGTCTTACAAGACAGGCTTTTTAAAAAAGACTTGTATTAAAAAATCTTGTCATTTTGTGGGAATCTCAGCCTTCATGAGAAACTGAGATCTCATAGCTTCAAACCCAGAAGCCTAATTAAAGAACACAAAATATTATTTTGTAATCTGTGATTTTTAAGCCAACTTTATGACCTTAGAGTCTGACTTACAGTTCTTGGAAGCTGGGGCTTGATTATACTAGAAGTGATAATCTAAAGATCCCATACACTCTGCATTGATATATTTATTTTTTTCTTGGCTTTTCTACAGGTAAAAAATAAAAATCTGTCTTGATATCCTAATTCATACCAAACTCCTTTCTCCAACCTCTAGACTAATGCTTTGCTCTTCATTACACTTAGCAACTCCTTTCCAGAGAAGCCTGTGCTTTTCTGACAATGCACTGTCTGCTGTTCTCAAACCAAAACCAAATGATAAAGAACTGGATACCAAGCAACTGATACTAACATATAAGCAGCTTCAAGGATCTCTTCTGCAAAAGCACATTGAAGAACTCGATATGTAACACACTAATTAGCACAAACTTAATTTTTCTTTCAGTCCCTGCTGTTCTCTCTGTCTTTTCTTCTGTACTGCCTGGGGTGCCCTATGGATCCAGATATCCCAACAATCTGAATAGTTAAGGAAAACAAACAAGAAAATGAAAAGCCCTTAGCACAGCTAATTCACTCTTCATTCTAAATGGTTACATCTATCTCTAATCTTTGTAAAAAGAGCAAAGAAATGTACTGCATTCTAAGTAGAATAATAGGATAATCCATAAATTATAGTTTCAAAGAGTTTGGGAAAGAGAAGTTTTCACTGGAAGGTAGCTGAAGGTTTTTCTTTTCTTTCTCCTCTCATCAGAACTTTGCAGGCATCTGTAAAACAGGAATCTAAAAATGATTTATTGTAATAGAACATCATTCCGGTCACAGCCACCAATGGGCCACATCCAAAGTCCTCTGTAATGATAGTCTCCCTGTTGATTCCATGGCTTTGGATTGAGACCAATGTTTGTGCATTTCTTTCAAGTAGCAAATTTTCCAAATAAGCCAGGGTTTATTTGGAAATATTCCAAGGGCTACGTGACACTTTCAAGAGTTTATATTCATCCAAGTGACTTTTAGGAGCCAGTTCTCTGTTTTTTTGCATGGAAAAAGCTTGAGGGAGGAGAAAAAGAGAAGCACTGCATGACTCTGTCTAGGCTTTTCTAGATTCTTCTTCAGGAGGTGTCCCCCAGGTCTGGTGGCACAGGCAGGGCAGGTGGCAGCACACCCTTCCTATCATTCTTTCCTGAGGAGCAACCACAACCTACTGAAGTAGAGGTGCCCAGGGGTGGTTATGAGGGAATGAGTTACACTGCCTTCCCCTCAACTTTTTTAGGGTTTGGGACTCGGCCAGTGCTAAATTTGCTTCACATGTCAAGAGTGGGGCAGGTAGGAGTTTGCCTGCCATGGGGAGTCCCTCAGGTGGCATGAACCCACCGTCCTGCTGTCCTTACTGCCTACAGGCCTATGTAGGGACTGCCCAGCATTAGGGACATTGGTTTAGTATGGTGATCCTGAACCGTCAGCACAGCTCCTTGAGCACCGTACTTCTCCAGAACTGCGAGTCATGCACTCTTCCAGTTGGCTTTTGGTGCCCAACTTTTGAGAAAGGCCTGAGCGGCTTAGGCTGGACTAGTCCTATGGCTGCTGCAGCTCACATGGTAGGCTGGACCAGCCATCCACGGTGCAAAACGCTGTGTCTCAGCACAGAAAAACTCTTATAACTGCATTTTGATCAGTATCTCCTTCTTCACTAGAAATAAGGACCATCACATGCCTCACTGTTTTCAGAAGAAACGTAAAGGGCTAAAGTCATTACCTTTGCCTTCCCACAACAATATCAAAGCAATCTGGTAACTGCTCTGAAGCATGAACAAGCAAAAATGAAACACCAGGCGTAGAGGTAAGGTAAGGCTGAAGAACAGAATTCCCACTCACTATATGCAATTGGGGGTGGGGGTGTTGTGCTAAGAAATCCCTGTGATATATTTAAAATAAATTCCCAGCTATAAAAATACTGTTAACATTAAAATTATGTGAAAAATTCCTCAGTAGACCTCTAGTATCTACCCAACCAACATTCAGTATCAGAGCGCTTACATGCTTATAGATATATAATTAACATAGCTTGAACTGCTCAGTACAAATGTTAAGCAGCCTGAAAATTCATAGTTTTTCAGTAGTACTTCTGCACAGATGGAGAAATACCATGATTTGTTACAGCAGAAGCCTGATATAGAATAGCAGTGAAGACAACCTTTTTATTTATTACATCACTAACTTCTGTACTGTTTTTCCTTCAATGAACACAGAAAGTTATTGTGCTCCCTCAGTGCTGGAAGAGTTTTCAGGTGGTCTTTAGGGTCAACAATATTTTCAGTTAGTTAGGTGCTTAACCTGCCTTGAAATCAAAGTTTTGTTAGTATGGTAGGGACTATATTTTGACTATTTAGCAGCTTTTTATAGTATTCACTTAATAAACCTTCTGCCAAAAAGCCAGGCCAAAAAGCTCTGCTGCATATGAAGCTAGATCTACCAAATTTATATGAGCTATTCTGAGCAGAAAATACCATATCCATATAAAAAAAAGTCTCAATTCAACACGAGCTGTTGTATAGACCTGCTGTTATTCACTTTGCAATTTTGACTGCCTCTTGCAAGCACTACTGTGAAAACTCAAAAGCACTTTTTCAAATGAAAGAAAATCAGAGTATCTAGTGTCGGCAAGCCTTGTAAAGTCCATACATGTTTACACTTGGCATCAGATTACACACATTTGACTTCTTGATTTAGTGTGCACACTTGTGTTTTCCCTTCTTTTGTTAGAAATAAAATACAGCTATTCTTAAGAGAAGTCTTTGTTTTTAAAAGGACCTAATTTGTACTGTATGTTAGGATAGTTCACTTTTTGCCCCACCCAGAAAAAGAGAAGCCTGGTCCAAATACAGGGATGGGAAAAAGCAAAACTCAAAGAGGCTTATTTGGGTAACGAGGATGTCTGTTTGCAAGACACAAAAAAGAGAAAGACAGAGAGAGGACACAAACAGTGGAGTCCTTGGACAGGTTGCTTTTTTTGTTGTTTTTTTTGCTGCATCTAAAAAGTGATTCTGCTGAAATCTTACTCGTAACATTGCCTGAGTAAAAAAGAGAAACTGTTCTTAAATTATTTTGTACTTTCCACGTATAGAGGAACAGTCAGAACTGTATGGGGTTTTACGCCTTCTTAGTAGTTAGCTGATAAACAGCGTAGCTACCAGTCTTTCCATAGGAAAAACAACGTTCTGTGGATAATAACATCATAACTGCCTGAGCTTCAGGGGTAAAGAAAGACTTCACATAAATAATATGTGGTATCTGACCATCTGTTAATTAACACAAGATTGATAGGTAACAAAAATAATAATAAAAAAAACATTAGAGGAGAGTCAGGAATTGGGGAACAGCCGTGCACAACTGAAAAGTGTACAAGCTGACCTTCCTCTTATTTCTGTGATACTCCAAGAAGAGTGTTACATTAAAAATAGATGAAACAGCAGGGTTTTTAATTTGTACACTGTGTGTTAAGAGGCCATCAAGTGGAACATTGGTACGTAAGTGTTTGCAGAATCAAACTCAGAAAGATAGCAGTAGCCACAACAAAGTGAATAACTAGGCGAGACCTGAAATTTTCAACATGTTTTTATGGATATTTATATGCAGGAAAAGGAAATTCATACAAAAATGCAGAAACCAGGTCAAATAAAAACACTTGCATGATTTCCAAGCTAATTCTGACATTACCCTAGCATTGATCATTATGTAAACAAAAAGCAAGTAAAATCAAACACTATTTGTGCCTGTTAATAATTTGAGGGAAAGACATAGTCCAAACCTTTTTTTCCAAATGTAACAAAGCAGGTTTGCCTCAAAACATGGCTTTATGCCTTCCACACACAGCCAACCTAAGATCGGCCCAAAATAAACCATTTATGAGCAAGCAAGCAAACAAAACACTGTTATGAATCTTACTATCTCTCTGCCTGTCTGACAAACGAGTGTACTTAACTTTGCTGCCATGGGCAATTCTATTGAATGTTTGCAGAATCGAAGCCTTACTTATGTTCTGCCTGTCTATATTAATCCAGAGGGGGGAATAAAAGAATAAAGTAATGTTTTATACATGTAATACCCTGAATCTGTATCTTTCTGCAAAGTGTGGTAACCCCATAGCATTTCTCATATGTTTCCTGCAGTACCTCACATAAAAATAAACAGTACTCCTTATACATAGCTTCTTTCATAAATCTATCACAGCTCAGTATGAAATTAACAGTGACAGAGAAATATATATTTCCTTACTTATGTGACACTTAACATTGCAGGTTGTGCTGTTCAGAGCTACTGTGAGTGCATGAAACAAATTCAGGCTCACATAAAACTTCCCTGACAATGTTGCAAGTGATAAGCTATAAATCACCTTTGTGTGATTTTTGTGTGTGCTGTAAAATTGTCGATAGCTTAAACATTTGCATTAATTCATGATGCTGCTGAAATCTCATTACTAAAAATTAAAATCGTGGTCTCAATACAAAGCCAAATTTAAACCATATTTTTTCCAGTTGCAGTTTTGACATTTGTTCAGAGACAGAACCTAGGACCAAATTTGTATGAGAGGACATTGACATGATGTGAATACATTACTTGCAGAAACCCATGGAAAAAAAGCTTTGGACTTCTGTTTTCCACTGAGATGTGTAATACCCTCCTGGGATTTGGTATGAGGCAGCATCTTGGGACCTCTATGTTCAATCTGCAGAACTATAATTTAGGCTCAGAGGCTACCACAACAAATAGCAACCTTTTATGCCTTCTCAGGAGTTCTTTTTGTGTTGGTAGAAATCTCTGCTCAGGCTTTCACCCCTATGCTGGGGAAAGCCACAGCTTTGTTATTCATCACTCTTTCCTCTTCTAAGAAATTTCTGAACTAGTAGTATAGAATAGCATGCAAACAGCTTGTACAAGCACAGAAACCACATTTAACATTATATATATTAGGGTCCATTTTAATGAGTTTCAAAGAATTTTTCCCATCCATTTTATTAGATTTTGGAAAATAAACTGTGTGACATACTCATGAAATCCAAAATAAGGTCACTACAGTTGCCTTGTTTACATGAAGAACAACAAAGTTGCTCTTCAGATTAGCAAAAGAGAAAATGGTATTTATTGTATAGGAATTCATTTTTTTATTGCTGATGTGCAATTATTTTAGCAATTGTGTGATTGAATTTAGAGAGGCTGCTTGTCTGGTTTAATAACCATAGTAATTATAGCTTTATGCTGAAGTCTCTGGAAAGTAGAGATGTTGCAGCAGTAGAAAAGCACACTCCCTAAAGTGGCCTTCCTCATGGGGAATTTTGATGGGGCACACAGAGGGATGCTCACAGACCTTGATACAAAATCCCAAACTACTTTAAAATTTTATTTAAATGTTTAAGTGGAAGCGCACTAACTGATACCTCTTGCACATATGGACCCAGCTGCTTAGAAACTAGAGCTGCCATGGTACTCGTTCTTGTGGTGGTTACTGCTTGGCCAACACCGGGCTCATTCTTACATCACCAAAATCTAGCACCCCCTGAGATGGCCTTCTTACTCACAGCTTCTGCAAGGAAGCTGTGTAAGTCAGTGCACACCAGCTAAGGATCATCTTCTCTTTACCCTGCAGAAAACAGCTAACGAGAAGCTGACTGACAACTACTTTGCATTTCTGCTGAGCGCTGCACGATCTGAGGATCTGTAAAGCCTTTTGTGCTCATGTTTTTTTCCTTCTAACAATTTTAAATTTCCAGTGTCTGTTGACATCTCTTTAAACTAAATAGCAAGGATGTTTCCAATTTCTTTATTGTCAGGATATGAAGATGAAACTGCATACATATGAGAGCCTCCCCAAAACCTCATGTGAGACCGGTGCTGTAACTAATAGTCCGTGGCTAAGCACTATAAAGGTCTGTAGGAAACACTATTTAAAAGTTTGCTATTGTGTCCTGTGATTGTTCACCTGTGGTTTCTGGTTAAGAGCTATAAGCTATAAGTATTTCTATGCAGGACAGGATGGAAGAGGAATAACTAGGATGTAAAACCTGAAACTGTAACCAGAGGGCTTTGCACAGTTGACACAGTGTTTATGCTTCAGATATTAAACTACAATTTGATTAACCTACTTAGTAGTGTTCAGATGATAAATGTGACTTTAGTGAAATTATTTTACTGGAAACAAAAACTCTTTAGACTATTTAAAAGACATGATGAAGTTAAATACTGTTACAGTGACTTAAGGAGTATTTCATTTCACTATGATACTGGAAAATCAAACAAGATAGTTTCAGTTTGAACTTGATTAGATTCTGGTCAAAGGCTTTCAGTATTTTCAGTTTTATTTTAACAAATATTATAATTTTTTATTGCTGGATTTTGGTGAAATTATTAATGAAATGTATCTGCATTGTACAAAGTCTGCATCACTCTTTCTAACACAGTAAGTGGATGTCAGCTGCCAAGCCTACCCTGCATGGCTCACAGAAGGACTTGGCAACTGAGATCCCTTGTGCTTCCTCAGGTTACGTTGAGCAGTACTACGCTTCACACATATCCTTTCAGGCTATGCCTCTGCAGATAAAATACTTCAGCCTCGGTACCTCCCTCCTATCTATCTGCTAAGCACTGGCCATGGGGCCAGTTCATTTTGTTCTAGTATTTGACACTGATCAGCTCGTGCCTGCAAGATCTCCACCTTCCAACCCATTCCTCTAACAAACTGTACACGTCTGTGCCTGTGACTTTTGGAGAGCAGATGCTTTTAGCCCATTATGGCCAAGGCCCTTTCTGCAGTGATTTATTTAACAGCGCTGTGTGCCAAGGACTATGTAGCTCTTTTGCCTGTTTTGGTAGGCACATTCTTACCAGGAACCTCCAAGCTCTAATACAAAGTAAAGTAACTGAGGCAAAAGAAATACATCATTAACAAAACTAATTTCAAGAAAACTCTGTGGCAATTGAGACTGTCTTTAAAAAATACAGAAAAAAAAAAGGAAAAAGAAAAATTTTTAGCTAAAATTAGCAATTGTGCTGAATACCTCCATCATGGTTGCCAGATGACAATAATAAACATGCAATCTCACTTACTTGCCTAAGAGAGAGAGCCTGGAGATCTTTAATGGTCTAACTGTAATTTCCAGTATTTTGTATTGCTCACTTTATGGAGCCAGAAATAGACAAGAGACCCCGTATAAACATGAAGCAGTATTACAGGAAACATGAGTTTTTCTTCATTTTAGGGAGGTGCTTGCCACATTTGTTTACGGAATCACTCATTCTGTTTACAGGGACATTAACTGCATGAGTATCATTTTTCCTCTCTGTGATTTTTATACACTGTGCACTCACTCTGAAAGTAAGTCAGTGGACTCTGGTTTATGCAGTTCAAGCCTAGTAATACAACATATTCATTATCGTGCTTCCTACATACATTAGTTTTTCAAAGGGCTGACCCCAAAATAAAACAATGCAAATGGCATTAGCACTCAAACCAAATGATGCTGTGCTGGGACAAATGGAAAGGCAGGAGTGTGTCTACCGCACCACAGCAGCAGCAGGGGCTGCTCAGCCAAGCTGCAAACACCTCCGTTGAGGCTGGGCAGGAGGAAGCAAAGCCAGGGCTGGCAGCTTGAAAAGGAGGAGAGGGGGCACCAGGGGATCTGGCACAATCACAGAGAAGAAATGAAAAGCAAAAGGCAGAATGAGAGAAAATACATGCTAAAACTTGAAGGAAACCAGACTGAAAGAAACAGGTGTGGACAAGTAGGTAAACAATGAGGGGTAAAAACAATCCATCATCATTCCTATTTTCAAAAATAAAAGAGCAGATGAGAAGCAAGAAGCAAGCCCACCTTTTAGACAGGACCCAGGAAAAGGAAAGGTGAGAAGGAAGTTGAAAAGCTCAAGAAAAAATGAGAAAACTGTGATGCTTCCCCCCCCAAGACAAAAGTTCTCCCTTGTCTTATTTTACTCTTGGCCAAAAATATGCAGACTACAAGAAAGCAAAAGGATGATTACAGTCTCACAGCAAGGATATAAAGGAGGGGAGCAAATTGGATATCAACTGTATTCATCAGAGAATATGTAAGGGAGTAGATGAATTCAAGTACAGTGCAATGCAAAAAGAACGTTTCTTCAAGGAGAAAAACTGTTTCTCCAGCAGAATTCCTGAAATATTACTGCAAGCCCATAACTTTGTCCAAAAAACCAGTAAATAAAACTTCTGTCTGAAACTTTTCCCACCATTTCAGGACAGTTGGTATTTAATCTAAATAACCTCCTGCTGAGTGTTGATCGCAGCCTGTAACTCTGCAATCCAGCCTCATCATGGTCCAGTCTAAATAGAGCTTTAATAAATACCCAGCTTAAATTCACTCAAATTCCAATTTGTTTAGAGTATTATCTTTATTTCCAAACCTCTAGTGACTAAACTGATGTTTGGAGAATGCTGAATTTTTGTGTCGGGTCTCCAGCTTTAGGATTGTTGCAAGGCTGCTGCTGTTTGGTGCACCAGCATTTTTGTCTGCAAAAAAAAGGATGCGTATTCAAATACAAGGTAAGTCTACAGCAATGGTCAGACTACGCTACTGAAAATGCCGCAATGGTGAGCTCATGGGCACTGCATCTCAGGTGGGGGCTGTGTTCTGACTGTAAATATTGGCAAAAAGAAAGGGAAACCAAAACGGTGTTTGTTTCAGCCTAGGTCCTTCCCACCTCACTTCAAATGCTGATTTTGCAACTGGTTTGCTCGATATTCATTTTAATGGTGCAGGCATCTCACTGCCTGTTCTGTACCTATCTTGAATCACAGTGAGCCACCTCCCATCACAACAAAGCCCCATCACAACAATAATTGATTTATGGACATGCTCAAGAGTCCAAACATGAGAAAACTAGATTTGTTCGAAGCCAAACTTCATAGGAAACTGGAACCTAAAGAAATGTGGGCACCACTTCAATTTACAAGTGCCTTTTTAATCTTCCTTGAGACCCTACTACACTGCTGACAAGATATTTTTTCCTCGAGCAAAAAAAGGGAGAGCGCCTGTTTAGAAGCAGATGAGAAGGCCTCACCCAGTCCTCACATAAGTGCAAAGCAAATCCTGCTGCAAGAGAGCTGGGATTGCAGTTGCTCCTTCAGCCAGATACCTCATCCAAAATAGCCCCTTCCCACCTGCCACATCCAATCCGCAATCCGGAGGAGAGCTTTTATGGAGTCCAGCTATCATTTCCTCCTGCGTTAGATCCAGCTAACACCACTGACCGCTCCAACATTACTGCACTGACTGACAGGGTCAGTCCTTGCTAGATGTCACTAAATCAACATCCCTCCGGGGTCTCTTTCCGTAGAAAGAATATGCTCTCCCGGGTGACCTTCAGAGTTCACAAGTGACTGCCGCAGAAGCCCCATGCCATTCATCACTCCGTCAGGAGGGGACATTTGCAGAGGGTCAGAATGGCACAGGACTGCTGTGAACTTCCTGCACCCTCCTTCCCCGCATACCAAGCCCCGCTGCTTCCAGTGATTCATTTCTCTGAAAGAGGGAATAGGAGGCGAAGTCAATGAAGCTGCAGTGCACGCAGCAGAGGTCAGGCCCAAGAGGGAACGCGGAGTGTACACACATGCATACACAAGAGACAGAGAGACAGAGAGAGGGCAAGTGTGTTTTCTATTAGCTGCCTGCTATAAATATTACCTTTCAGGTCAAATATTTTGTTTTGAAAATAGCCAAATCTCAAGGACTGCTTCCACCCATCAATCTAAAAGGAGGGGAAAGAAATGCCAATGCCTTCTCTTCATCTGAAAACTAGCTCAAAACAAACAAGGTCATGTCTGCTTCATGGCAGCTAACAGTGATGAGCGATTTCTATCAGCTCCTCTTCTATTCCTTACCAAAGTAAGATAAAAGGCAGATTTCTGATGCATGGAGGAGCAATTCCCAGGATGATCTCTGGAGGAACAGTCCCTGTGTAAGCTGTGATCTGAAGTACCTATACAGCAGATCTAGTACTGACCGAAACAATTTGAGATGTGAACGTGCAATACAGCCTTATTAAGTGTACAAAGATATTAAACCATATAACCAAAAGTAAAAGACTACAGGGTAGATTAATTTGCCAGGAGGTAGGAATTTTGTTTGATTAATGCTTCCTTTACAAATAATAATTGTCTTTTTTAAAATAAAGGGGAAATGATACAGTCTCCTTCACGTTACATTATGTGTTGCTCTCTGAGGGCTACTTGAGAAAAATAACTGCTTGTCTGACAAGTGACACCTAAGGCTTGATAAACGGTCCTGTTTCCCTTAACACAGCCCTCACCGGGGTTAGGCGGAGTTGGGAATACAAATCAACAGACTGCCTTCTGAATTCCCTCAGCCCATCCCGTTGTGGTTGCTGCCTCAGCTCCCAGCCCAGCTGTGGGTGGGCAGGCAGTCACACACCTGCTGCCCACCTGCCAATGTAGGAGCCATCCGGGCCACCTTTCCCACTGGTGTTTTATCCCTTTTATTCGCTGAACGATTGACAGGGAAGACACCTGTGTCACTCTGCTCACAGTCATGCAGAGCGATGGGGGTCTGGGCACCACAGATATCTCGAGTTTGCAATTTTGACTTATAAGAAACCCTCATTCAAAGACATTTCTTGGAGAGCTGAATTTTTACTCATTTATGCTGGGTGCTGCACTGAGTTTTGTAAGGTAGCCTGTAAACATCACAACATCAAAACCCAAAGCCACTCCCCTCCAAATACACTATCATCAGCTTCACAAAGATTTTTTTTTTTCATTCTGGCAGCTGCAATCACATATAATAAATCCTCATAGTATATTTTTTATGGCCTTCTAAATAGTCTGCAGTTAGTTTTGAAAAATAAGAGGTTAATAAAGAGACTACACTATAAAGTCTGGAAGCAGAGTGCCTAACCTGGCAGAGTTCACAGGGCCACCCTTCTGTCCTGCAGCACCCCAAGCTGCCACCTCACGAACACATGCTGATGCATGTGTTGCGATAGTAGCTATTCCGTCATGATAATATGTGGGACTCCCTTGATTTTCAGTAATCAAGTTGAGCATGTTCTTCACTACTAAACTCCACTTTCTGCCATCTTTACGGAAAGGCTCAGTTTTGAAGGAAAGGAAAACCCTCTCATAAGGGTGCCTGCCTGGCTGCCCTAACACAAGCGGTACCTATGCGGAGCTGAGGATCGCTTCTTCTCAAACCAGCCAACACCATTTCATGGCTGAAGTACCAGTGATCCACCTAACAGATTAATTACATTAATTAGCGTGACTGGAAGGACATTTCTTACCTAGCAGAATACCTAACCCCCTTTTTTTTTTTCCAAAACAAAGCTACTTAAACGGCCAAGGCAGTGTGAAGAGTATAGCAGAAGGGCAGTGAAGTTGCCCAACCAGAGGCTCTTGGTCACTTCATCATTTACCATTTTCCTAGCATGTCCACTGCCTATAAAAGACAGAAGTGGAAGGTTTACCATATTAACATAACGTGTAAAAATCTAATCTTTACATAATTAAGACTGAAAGAGAGGCACAGCCCTGTCTTATGCTGTCAGATCAGGTATATCGTAATCAGCTCCTTTACGGTGACAAAAAAGGCTGGGCAAAGGAGGACTGTACAAGAGGAAAGCAGGAAAGAGGGACCCTTAGGTACGTGCTGTGTACCCCAGAAACAGGATTGGCTAGAAGTAGCAGTGGTGTGAAAGGCAATGCTAACATTAAGAAAGGGTATACATTCAGCAAAAGTATGAACTACGCTAGATTAATAAATTGCCATGTGTATTAGGAACCACAGGGAGACAGCAAGGCCTTGTTTGCTACCTGAGCTGCTACTCTCTGGGCAGCAGCATTTGAGGTGCCCCTGTCTCCCTAGTCACCTCTAGTTGGTATTACCTGTAGTAAGCAGCTGCTGTGCAACTGGTTGTCACTGTTACAGCTGCTATGGTTTATGCAATGGAATGGGACTATCTGGAGTTTTTAGGTGACTGAGCTGGGATGATGACTACCTGGCTGAGACCCAAGCCAGCCAAAACAGAGATCACCCTACAGGTGCAGAAGGCAGGTGTGAGGTGGAGACCATAGGAAGGATAAGCCTACATCTGCTCTTCCGCATGACAGCACAGACTTTTATACACAACTCAAGTTTGCAGCACAGAGGTCTTGGTAGAGACAAAGCTGATACTGCACTAGAGCCACATCAAAGAGTTTTTATTCTTTGTCTGTGTTTGGTAAAGCACGAGCAACCTCTTGTTTCAGATGTGGATTTCTGACATTTACCATATTCCAGTCACCTCCAGAACAGGCTGCTGTCGTGGCTTTCCTTGCTCTAATTCTTAAGATTACTCAGACGGTGAAGTGAGATCCAAGACACAACAGCCTTAAGTGTGTCTTTATGAGTACTTAGACATGAGGGTTTGCAGGCTGAATTTAATCACAGAATCACAGAATAACCAGGTTGGAAGAGACCCACCAGATCATCGAGTCCAACCATGATGCAGTGGTGTGAGGTTTTAACTGCAAATGCTTTCAGTTTCTGCAATATGTATTTTTGCCTGTGGTGCCACAATATAATTCAATGGCACTATATATCTACATAAGATTATTGATATGCAAGAAGCAGCATGATCTAAATGCTAATCTTTCATTTGTAATGAGTTCACTGGGGAGGGAGACTTTTCCTCTTGAAAGATCTTTGGCTATTTTTGTATTTTTCTCTCAATTATTCACAGTTTTGCTCAGTTACTGAGCCCATTTGCTTTATATTTCTTAGTAGAGATAAATTTTACATTAACTGTAACCAGGCAGAAGGAGGGCTGCTAGTCTGCGCATCTCTGAGGGAGTAACACGCACAAACCTCTTACAAACTGTTAGGCACTGAACACTGCAATTCAGTACTCTGAATTCAGTGGTTATGCTGTACAAAGCTACACTGTATGACCATACAGCTTTCACCTCTACAGTGAGATGCGATGGAGTAAGATAACCGTTTGTCACACAAAATTCATGCCTAGAATTATCCATATTTAAATATACAAAGCTATGTCACAGTCCCCAGGACATATCTTGCTGTAACTATTTCTCCTAAATGTAAAATAATGTAGATCATATTACCTCTACCACCATAAAATATTTTTTCTCTTTCCTATCATCATCATGATTCTAAAATGGAAAGTGCCGAAAAATACAGTTTTTCTAAGAGGAGTTTTCAAACACGCAACAGTTTGCAAACTTCGAAAAAGTTCAGTAAACATGCTCATGGAACAAACACTCCTGCAGTGTTTCCAATGTAAATGGTGCAGCTAGGTGCCGATGTATGAGGACCAGAAAGTGAGAGAGGAGTTAAAATTAACTTCAGTGAAATGTTCTCAGCTGAGAAACATCTGGTAAATAAGCTAAAAACCTACGTAACTAAAGAAGTAGCATATGTCCTTTTATTCTGAGAAGAAGTAGACTTTGGTAAAATAGATGTGTAGTTTACTATTAATTTTTACTTACTACGAGCTTCAAATGAATGTTAAGCATCTGCTCCTGCCAAGCTGACCAGTGCTGAGTGCAGCAGCATAAACAAGTTTACTTTTTCAAATCAGGAGACATTCTGCTATGTTGCTTCCCTTTATTTCCTTCAAAATTCTGGAAAGTTTCCTTTCAGTAACTTCAAGCCACGCTAAGATATCAGACACTCTACTACTCAGATCCAAGAAAGGGTCATCAAAAAGGGCGTGGAGAAAGAAAGCTGTGTCAAAACGAGTTAAGAAGGGAGGAGCGTTTTTTCCCTGCACAGTGAAAAAGTTTTCGTTTTTGAACAAATAATGTTAAGCAATGTGAAACAAAACATGTCTCATCAAGGTTTCCCAAAGAAAATCTGTGTATTTTTTAAAACTGTATGTTTTATTTTGGAAGGGATGCTCTGAGATGCTGTGCTTTGAGAACGAGTAAAGAAATTAAAAGCTTAAAAATGTTTCAACTGAAAACTCTCCAACTCATAACTAGAACAACAAATTGGATTCATAACCAACCAAGTTAATTGCTTTCCAGAACAGCACATTTTGGCAAACAAAAAATTAGTCACAAAATTCTCTTTTACCCAACTTTAGCTAAAAAGCACAGGACTATTTTCCCAAATTTAAGGGATTAAAGAGCTGCTGTGGCTTGGATCATAGTGCTCTGCCGAGCTCCAGCCAGAGAGCTTGTGGGTCAAAATAAGGACAGAAGAACCAACAGGAACCTTGTGGTTGGTGTATACTACAGGCCACCCGATCAAGAAGAACCAACTGATGGTGTCTTCTTCCTCCAGCTACAGAAGGCTTCACGCTCGCAAGCTCTCATCCTACTTGGGGACATCAACCACCCTGACATATGCTGGAAAAGTAGCATGGCAAGCTGTAGGCAATCCAGGAGACTCCTGGAGTGCCTTGAAGATAACTTCTTAGTCTAGCTGACAGAGACCTTTTGGTCACCAATAGAAGCAAACTCATCAGTGATATTAGGATCGGAGGCAGCCTGGGCTGCAGTGACCATACACCGGTGGAGTTCAAGGTCCAGAGGGATATGGGACAGGTAAGGAGTATAGTCAGGACACTAAATTTCAGGAAAGCAGACTTCCAGCTCTTCAGGGAATTACTCAGTAGGACCCCCTGGGACATGGTCCTCTGAGACAAGGGAGCAGAATAGAGCTGGAAAATATTCAAGGATGCTTTCTACAAAGCGCAAAAGCACTCAGTCTCCGTATTTAGAAAATCAGGCAGGGAAGGGAAGAGACCAGCGTGCCTGAGTCAAGATCTGCAGGTTAAACTAAAGAGGGAACTGCACAGGCAGTGCAAGCAGGGATGGGTAACCTGGGACGTGTATAGGGATGCTGCCCAGTTGTGTTGGGATGAAGTCAGGAAGGCCAAGGCGCAGCTGGACCTGAACTTGGCAAGGGAAGTAAAGACTTATAAGAAGGGCTTCTACAGGTACATCTGTCAAAAGAGGAAGGTTAAAGAGAATGTACCCCCACAGATGGTTGGGAATGGTGATCATGTATCAATAGACGAGGAGAAGGCTGAGGTACTTAACAACTTTTTTGCCTCAGTCTTCACCGATAACTGCTCTCCTTACCCCTCCTCGCTCATGGGACAGCAAGATGGTGACCAGGGGGACAAAACCCCTCCCACTGTAGAGGAGGATCAGGTTCATGACCACCTGAGGAATCTGAACATTTATAAGTCTATGGGACCTGATGAGATGCATCCCAGAGTCCTGAGGGAACTGGCAGATGTCATTGAAGAATTTCTTCACTGTGAGAGTGGTGAGACACTGGAACAGACTGCCAAGGGAAGTTGTGGATGCTCCATCCCTGGAGGTGTTCAAGGCCAGGCTGGATGGGGCCTTGGATAACCTGATCTAGTGGGATGTCCCTGCCCATGGCAGGGGGTGTAACTAGATGATCTTTAAGGTCCCTTCCAACCCAAACTATCGTATGATTCTACAATTCTATGACACTATGAACCACACCTTGCCACCTTATTTTCCCTCTACTTAGAGGTAGAATAGCCAAGATCCTATAGCCAAGGATACAGGAAAGGCAGGGAAATCCTCCCCTATAAGTGGAGGAAGGCTGCAGGAGAGGAAAATATGCCAGAATTTCTTTTGAGCTGAATTTCCTGGGAGCGGTTCAGGCAGGGTATTTACATGAAAGCTGTATTCAATGACTGCAGCAGAACACCACATTGGCCTCATTTCCATGAAGAGGAGCCAGTAACATCAATCAAATCTTGCTTGACATGCAATTCAGTCACAATGGAAGTTATAAAGTCACATAATTTTCTTGTATACTTCTCAAGTTACCGTCTCTCAGCTGCCTAACATACATAACTTCAAACCACCAGCCAGGTAACCTCACTGATCACAGCTACTTCTTGATATCTCTCTGCCTAAACAAACACAAGTCCCAATACCAATTTTTTAAAGCTCCAGACTCCTCCAGGTTGAGAGCTGAAGACTATTATTGCTTGCCTCTTGGTTTTTTTCACCTTTTATAACTCGTGGTGGGACTTTATCACTACACTTACTTTAGTACCTCTGTGGAAGACTGAACCAAAAGAATATCCAGAGGTTTCTATTTTTGTTTTCATATACATTTGTTTTCCTCTAGTTTTCCTTCAGGAAAATCCAGAATGCCCAGCAGCACAGTGCACCTTAAAAAACCTGTGCTACTATTCAGTGAGTGTCTCCTTTTAGTTACTAGTTATGATCAGTTAGTGGGAGCAGAGATTCATTATGCCACTGAATAATTCCTAGGAACATAATTTATGAATCTAGCATGATAAAAAATGTAGCTCACATTATAGTAGAAGTCTCCTGCTCCCCATGTTAATGCTTTACAGGAAAACTGAAGGTGACCATTCTTACACCTACCACAGCCATTTAAGTCAGAAGTCTCAAAAAAGAAATAAAAAATCCAATGTTTTAATGTACTTTGTAAAGCTCTTTCATTTCATTCTTCAGGGGAAGGAAGAAAGGGAATTTTGTTGCCTTTTTTCCAATTCCTCAACTTCATTACTGGCAATGAGTAACTCCTGGATGGTTATTTCCCTCCATCATCTATTGTGGTGAAGCTGACACTAATTCCTAGCATACAGTTGCTAGGAAAACCCCCGCAATGTGTTAATTTTCATTATACAGTGCTAAAAGGATGTGCAACTGAGGTTAAGGAGCTACCATGTAAAGCACTGAACACTTACGTCCTGTTTCAGAGAAGCACTAAGTAAAAGCTTAGCTTTAAGTGTATGAATGATCCTACACACTAAACCAGTACCTCTCATGGAAGTAAAGTTGAGGATGCCAGGACTGGACTCACACCTCTCCTGCATCATCATCAGCATGACATTGCTATAAAAAATGCTTGCCTTTACCATTTGAACCTCAGTCATAAATGCACCTGCTTTTTTTCAGCTCAGTTACCAAATGACAGCAAACATTTAAAGTGTACATTTCCCATTTTGAGGATAGCCAGAATTACCAAGAGTACACACCTGCTGCCACTCAGGCTGAGGGGTTCAGAGCTCACATCAGCACTCCGTGATGCAAAGAAAATTGAGGGGGAAAGAAACCACTTCATCGATTTTCAGCATATAAAGTTGTTCCAAGGGGTGCCAAAAGAAATAATTTCGAGTCAAACAGTTGGCTTGATGGCTGTGCTAATTACAGGCCAGGGCTGCTCCTGCTGGGCTGAAGAAGGCCAAGGCTTGCTGTCAAGCAGACGGATTAGCCACTTGCCCATTAAGACCACTGCTTGGTGTAGACAGAGACGTGGAAGGAAACATAAGAAGGCGGCATGTGCATAACCAAACAGGCTACCTTGCTGAAAAGAAACCCCCTAAAGCCACATTCTGCTTCATTAGCACATGAAAATAAGGTAATTGAATACTTTATTCTCCCATCCAGAGCCAAGATCCATCACTCATGGAAATGGAGTTTTGATAAGGTGAGGTGTTTAAATGAGGCAGGAAGAGTCTTTGAGTGTGTGTTACTTTGTTTATCTGAGAGAAATCCCACTTAAATATAAGTGAAAAAGACATAAAAATCACTTTATCCTATGAATCACTGAGACACAACCAAGCCTTTCTGTGAATGAAACTTAAAACAAACCCATTTTAACGTTATTCTGATTATGGAAGGCATTATGCTTGACGCTGTGTTTAATTTTGTATTAGAAATCCACCTTTTCCCCTCCCGTGTTTTTTATTTTTTTTCTCCTTGAGCACTCCGACTAGCTGTTTTTTGCTGGTTTTTAACATCACACACATCATAAGACAAAAACTTAAGCAATTGGCAGGGCAAGGTATTTTAATCAGACATTTGTTGTTGTTTTTTTAAAGTTATGCATGTCGTACAGTCAGAGGTTTGGGTTTTGATTTTTTCCAACACTTCAGCTGTTGCCCAAAATAAGAAAATTAATTTATCATTCCCAATTCCAGACTGAGACAGCTTCTACTTAAGTTCATTAGCCTTGTTCTTGGAAAAAAAATCCACGAACAGGGAATGTAAAAATTTCTGATATTTAAAAGGCAAAAACATAAGCAGACAGTGTTTATCTTCTTTAGTGAGCTAAACAGCAACAAACTCATTTTCTCTCACTGGCTGATCACCTTAAGTATGAAGTAGAGTGAGTGGCATTTCCTCCAGAAAAAAAAATATTTACGTAAATACCGCAAATAGACTCCTTGCTTTAGCCAAAAATGCCTGCTATGGTATTGCCAAGTCTTTTGCAGAAAGGAGGAATTCCAGAAGCATAGAGGACAGATTGCACCCTTGTTTCTTGGGCTTAAACTAAAGTGGTATCGTTTCCTAATTTGGAAATTGTTATGCTGATATATTATCTCCAAACATAAAGAAAACTAATAGGATAATACAAACCTGCTCTCAGTCATTGGCAACCACAAGGATTTTGATAACATTTACAACAAACACACATACACAACACAGGCTCTTTAACAGGGACATATAAATGTCCCCAGCTTTTGTCTTGCTCTCTCATGTGTACAGACATGTGATCAAACAATGAAGAGGTTCTCCTGCTTAGGAATATGTGTAATAACTGCAGTATTAGGAAAAAGTGTTCATGTTAGCATTAGCCAAGCTACACTTTTACACCACTTTCAGAGCTTAAGTTATTGTGGATCTGCACCTTTTGGAACAACACCACTGTGGCCAAATGACTGAAGATGGACTAGAGGTAAACCTGAAGGGCTGGGGCAGGGTCCAGCAGGTAAACATTTCACAACCCCTGCTTGTAGTCAATGTAACAGTGGGAAAATTAAACAGGTCAGGAACTAAAGACAAATATCCTACAAACTGAAGATCCAGGAAGCAATCTTTAAGGTAACTAGGTCCTATCATGTAGCTTTGAAATATATATAGCAGCAGCACCTTGACGTCACTGTTTCATAGTTTGCCAACCCCCAAAGACAAAGAGCTAGCACAGCGACCACACAGTACTACTGGCTGACAAGCAACCACACTGCTGCTTTCCAAAGAAGCAGTGGGCAAGCAAAGGACAAGCAGGACTGAAGGCTTTACAGGGAAGGAACTACAATAGTCCAGCCTCGTGATCGTAGCAGCATGTGCTGTTGTTGCACCACAGCTGCATAGGCAACAGCAAGGCTGGTAACCCTTTTTTGTGTTGGTGGCTGAATAGACCTTCTAAGCAAAATTATCAGGCCACAAATTAACACCCCCTTTAATGCCTGCCAACAGAAAGCAAAAATAAAATAAAACCATGTGGCCAAGGGTTGTGTGAAATGGTGTCACAGGCCTTACTGCATATTTTCCCCACCCTTCAGCTGGGAGAACACACTGTGAAAACTGTGCAACTAAAGCAAACATTTGCAAATTATACCCAGCTTGTGATTTTTCTGTGGAATAAATCTGGGTAAAACAAAATGAGGACTCCATCTGACTGTATCTCAGAAAGAATATGTTAACTCAAACTGTCCGAACAACAGCCTGTATCGCCTAATAAAATACTGATTTCCCAGGCCTTAGTACAGTAAGCAAACAATGTGCCCCATGAATTCATCCAGAGAAAACTGGAGCTGCAGAGCCCTCAGGGAAAGAGAAAAATGTGTATTATCAAAGCGCTACTAACTTTCCACAACATGTTGAGAAAAGATTGCCAGAGGTCTTACGCACATTGAGCATAGACAGCAAGCAAAGCTCTTGATGACCACAGTTACCCAACTCTACTGGCTTACTACTTCTTACCAAACGTGCCCCAAAATCAGACACATGAGTTGTTTCCCTTAGGCCATGTCTACAAACAGATTTCCATGCAAAATTCTCACAGTGGTGCTGCTGGCTTTGTTGAGCCAATGGAAAATTCTTCCTGAAATTCCCTGTTGCTGACAAAACCCCAGCACTGAAGCAACATGATAAATTACATCATAAGCTGCCAAGAAGTCTATCATGACCGAAATGTTAATGCAACAGAAGCAGAAAAACACTTAAGACTCTGGTGAGGGTAGTTTTGACTCTCATCTAAAATACCTCTGTTATATAGAAATCAAGCTGGACATTTCACGGTGACAAGCAAAAATTTGACAGTAAAATTCTCCCTCAATCCTAATAAATATAAAAGCTAGTATTTCTGATCTAAGCAAGTTTAGTTCTCTCTCTCTCAGAAGATGAAACTCACTGCCAGATGTAACAGCATACATTAGTATGACACAAATCCCACATAACCTACATAAAAAGAAGGAAGTGTATTTTTATTTATTCTGCATATCTAAAATTTAATCTAAATATTTTTGTCAAAAACAGCGCTTAACAGTAGATGAAGATTTAACAGGTGTCCTTGTTTCTCCCAGGTGTAATCATCTTTTTCATTTGCCCATGTTTGTAAAGAAATGGTATTTAATGAGTAGGCTGAAAGTGATGAAACTAACACAACTTCTAGGGCCTGCGGTATATTCCTCTATTTGTGATACATTTCCATTGCTCTGAGCAAGCTGGAAGGCAAGAGATAGGATTCCGGCTCACCTTTTTTTTCTTTTAACTGGTATGTATGTGATCAAATATGCTTAAGCTGGTATGTGTTTGTGAAGGCTTGAAGATGATTCACAACTTACTTATCAGCCCTCCCGACATCAGTCATTCACGAGTAACACACTGCCTCAAAACGCAATTTTTTTTTGTGACAACATTGCAGTGCTGTCCAGTGCAAGATCTGCCATCACTTTTGATGTTTAAGCAACAGCACTTGCTCATACTATTTCTTCTTCTAATCACCGAAATCTGCCACTTTTTGAACTGAATATCCACACGCACTAAGTGAACCCCTGAAAGTAAGTCGCCTCATTGAAGCAGACTCACGACTGATTTTCTAGTGAAAACTTGCAAACAACAAGCAAGACAACAGGTCAGAGTTGGTAAGACATGTGGCCCCTTTCTCTTTTTCAAACTACAACACCTAGGGAACCTTTGATCTGAATGTCAGCAGTGAAAATACACAAACAGATACTCTCTTATTATATATTCACAGGTGTACATTCCTGAAACTGTTACATTCCATTACTTTCAGTTGTGCCGGAAAACAATACCTTCAGAAGTTGACCCCTTCTCTCCTCAGACTGCAGCAGTGTCCAAGTACAAAGCATCACAGCAAGCATGATATTCTAAACACCAGCAATGATCTCACTGACAAATTCAAGCAGCACATATAAGGACAGGGCCAAAATGCTGGATGAAGTTTGTCTGTGCTACTTAGACTGCGCACGGCTTTACAAATCACAAAGGGAGCTTCTCATGCTCAGCAGTATCGCTTCCGCGCCAGATAGCTGCAGTTTTGATAGTGAGAAGGCTGGATTAAAGGCTCACTCAACTCGATTTTGCCAGTGCAGCGAGAAATAGAAATCTTGTTGAGATAGATACAGCCCCTGTGGACGTTCAGATCACTCCCTCCAACAGCACGCAACAAATCAATTGTTTGGGCTGCGGCTGTTGAATGCAGAAGCACATCTACCCTCACAGAAATAATGTTCCTACTTTTAAAAAAATCGGTCTCCAGCTTTGGCAGCTTAACACAGGAGGCAGTGCTCTTCTTCTGTTAAAAATATGCCTGTAACTGGAAAGGAGGAAAAAAAGCGCAGGGGATTTTGCTATTTTTCCTCTGTTTTGCAGGCTGTTTATCAGCAGGCTAGTACTGCATCTCCTTTGTTAGAAAATTAAAAGTTGAACTGCAAGCATAAAAGCCACCATGAACCATGCAATAACCTTCAGGCATTTTAAGAGCAGCAGAGGTTAGAAGGGCAGCTCCTGACTCCAAACAGCACCTATTGTTTCTCTTTCTTCTTGAATAACAAAAGCAGAGCTGAAAGCTATTTACCTGGTTTTACCTCAGTCGGATCTCATTTCCCCTTTTATTTTTAGTAGATGATCTTATCAAATAGTGTCATTCCTAACAATCGCTTTGATCAGATATAATTTTTCTGTGGGATTTTTTTATTTCATTAGTAAGTTCTATTATAGATAAATCAGCATACTAGATCACAGCAGAAGAGCACTTAGAAGCCTTCAGGGTTCTGTTGGTGCATATTTAAATTAAGGATAACTTTTTTAAGCTTATAGGTTAATGCGCTTTCCTTTTGAAATCATGAGGGTCAGCTACAGTACAAGGCTCTGATATTGCAAACACTCCCACACGAAGAGCTTTCTGTCTGCACTGTCCCAAGTGTTTCCCGCTCGCTGCAATCCGATTCATATAACCGGACACTTAACTTGCATGAACACGATTGCAGAGCAAGTTGGAAGGATAAAACTCCCGATCTGCTAGACTTTCGGGTGTCCTGCTATTTAATGTAATGTCCTGCTATTTAATGTAATGCGACCAATACACCACTCATTGTTTATACTGCAGAAACAAAAAGAAGTTTGATTTCAAAACAAAAACCTTACATGAGTAGGCATCCTGCAGTTTTTGTGACTGGTTGGGAGTGATCTGTAGTTAATATAAAATCCTCTGAGATCTAGCCTTAAAAAAATCCTCACTACACATAAAAGCAATCCAAAATATATTATTTCTTCCACTGTTCCACAATATTTAAAAAACTTTAAAAGAAAAATCTTTTGAGAGTGTTTTTCTCTCTAGGAACAAAGTTCAAACAAAACTAATAATTTCTAGCTTTACTGATCTTTACTTAAAAAATTATTTTCTTTTTTCTGCTTTCTCTAAAGGACTCCCTGACATCCACCTCTGGCCTTTTGTACACTTTTGCAATTTCATTAAAATGTTAAAAATTACTTGAAAATAGTTAATAAAAATCATTCTGCAATTCATAAGCTGCATTTGTTACTATCTTAAGGAAGTAAACAGAGATATTATTTTATTTTAGCTATAAATTAAATGCTAGTGAAGTGCTTGCAACCCCAAAAAAACACCATTAGACATAGTAATCTATAATGCAAGTTTTATGGGATTTGATTCTTCATCATTAGCTGGACTTTGTAAACACCATACAGAAGTTTAAGAAAAGCATTAACATCAGTAAAATAATAGGATTTCCCTCTCCTGTGAAAGCATCTTATAAATCAGTATTTTTAGGAAATTCTGGGATGAAAATCTAGAATTTTCCTTACTGTAGCATGCTACCTATGAAATCCGATTTCACTAAATGTTACATTAATGGGACCAGGCTCTCAAGTCAGTATTGTATCAGATCCTTACCTGCTATAAACTGTCACAAGTCAACTGGAGCTGACATCCACTAGGGCTAATTTAAGACCTGCAAAGTGTTTCTGACAATAAAATAGGTACAAAGAAAAGGACTGAAAATATGTCTCTTGCACAAGCTGGAAGTATACTGGAGACACATTTTTTTTCAAATGGTTCTTAGAGCCTTACAGTCAAGGTTAGAGTTCTCTTTGAATATTTTCACTTTCTGCAAAGAATGTATCACTGATAAAAAATAAAATCAAGATAGGCTCTGAGATGTGCTTTACGTTTTTGGCATCAACTCTTGCCCTTTTGCAACCCCATTTCTATCTGAAGTTTTTCCTAACTACAGACAAAAAGGAAATCGACATCTGAGTGCCTGTAAGAACTAAAATTGTTGCATATATTATTGGTTTTCCATGTATCTTTATTGAGTTACTTGAAATGTTGTAATTACATATATTTCGTGCTTTAATAAAATGTCGGTGAAAGGTTTAGTTACTATGGTCCTTTATAGCTCTGGAAGAACTGGCAAGCTGGAAAGAGGAAAGTAACTTTCTCGTCAGTTCAAAGGAAATGGAGTATGCTCATTTCCACTTGCAGAATCCACTCTTTATCAGGCTCTACAGGCATTTCTAAGTGACCTTAGATGCAGTGCAGCATCCAGGCACAATATTTTCATCGTATTGCTTTTTTCCTACTGAAGATATTATTAGTTTAAAAAACTCAGGGAAAAAAAAATGGGCATAAGGTGAGAAGATGTTTGTGGAAAAATGTATGATTAGGCAGTTAATCACGTTCCCCTCATAGCTGCTGTGTGTGTTAGTATTTACGATTGCTCTGTTGCTTCCAAATTTGAATACAGGCACATACTTGTATGCATGCTATATTTCTTCAAAACTGTCATTTTTCGGCAATCACCTAACTTCATTATTTTTCTGTATTACTTAAAAAAGCAATTAAAAAAAAAATATTTATGCTGTAATTCTAAAAATGGCATTATACTTCAACAGGAAAGAGCAAGATTTAGCTTGAACTTCGGAAAATAAGCAGGTTTCCTGTGTCTAATAAGAACTAGTTTACCAATACTGCCTTCAAAAATATTTATAAGTCTTGGAAGATAAAGAAAAATAATTTCTCATCTTTACTGCCCAAATATCATTTGAGTCTTCCCACCACACAAGATGTTCACAACCAGCATTTTCAATTACTTCATACAGATGATGCAGTTTAGTAACTAAAACATTAAGATGCATGGCAGCCACAATAAAATTATTCTGGGAAATAGATAAGGAGGGCAATGTTTTTAAACTTCTTCATGTGACATAAATTACTAGTAAAAGAGTTACTAACAACAGTATTTAGAAACCTTTAATCACAAAATCAGTATGATCAAGAAGCTATTTACAATACACCTGCATCTGGCAAGCTAGACAAGACTGGAGTGTTTCAGAATAAAATGATACTCTTTTTCAGGTGCAACTTTGAGGAGGACAGTTATCTTCACAGGCCTGAAGGAGAGACTAGAGCATATATAACTAATAAACCATACATGATAACACAAAAGAAAAGCCACCAAAGGCTTAAAGGAGGAGGAAAGTAAAGAAATGTTATCCCATCTTCTGTTCCACACTTCTGGAATGTGGGCAGATCACAGAAAAGTTTAAGTGGCAAGAAGATTAAAGGAAAACTGTTAGAGCCAAAAAGGACACTTGTATCATCTGGTGCAAGTCAGCCAAGTCTCTACAGACTTCAGTAGAGATACACTGATTTACGCCAGTTGATGTTTTGGCCCGACAGCTTCATAGAAGATACTATCAATTAAATGCGTGTTCTATTTCGATTAAAAGCTTCTCTCACCATCAGGGCACATCTTGCCCCAGCTGGAAGCTACTCTGGCATTTTTCTTTTTGCTACGAAGTACCCTATAGGCAAATTCCAAAATAATAATACAAAAAGAAAATCGAATAATTCATCAACTACTGTTTGCTATTATTTATCATTTTTTGGCACACACAGACATACCAGGCACTTTACAGAAAATACCTCAAAGACAATTCCCTGCCCTGTGGAGCTTAAAAGACAAGGGCTAGTCCATTCTGCAAACACAGATCACTGCTTTACCAAAAATTACTGCAAAATTTCTGTGGCATTCTTCGCTGTAATAAGATTGTACTTACTACGCCTGCTAGCATTTTCATGTCTTAAGAGATGAACATAGCAAGAAATGGAGGATAAAAGAGAACAATATTTTCAAAAGAAATTAATCAGACACACTACATCTGTAAATGTTTCTGAGTCTGAACACTTCTTCTGTGTGTTTAACATGACCAGTTATCACCAATTAAAAAAACCCCAGGTCTTCAAGGCCTTATCTTTCAAAATATCATTATGCAGCTACATGATGCTTAGCATGTGGTTTCTAATGTGATACACTGCTAATGAAGAGATCCTAAGCATTGGCTTTAATAAGAAAGAGGAATCGGGAACGGTGGCAGCAGTTCTTGAAGACTAACTGGTTGAAACCCATATGGTTTCAACTACAGCCACCCAGCCCCGCATGCAGCAGTGCAACTGCAAACCCCGACGAGCTTTTCACCCAGCTTTCAAAGCAAGAAGAGAAGTGGAACATGAGGCCAACTGTGAAACTGAAAGGGCTATTGGGTTTGAGGAGGCTGCAGGGAAAAAACTCATAAATTACAAGGCTTAACAACTATTTGACTTAACACTTTTAACTTCACATATTGTGTATCAGAAAGACACAACCAAAATTTCAAAACATGCAGGGAGACATATCAACTATCAAAAAGTGTTTCTAGAAATACTGTGTTTTCATATCATAAGATTTCCAAGTCTTACTTGGAACCAACTAATAATCAGTATTAAAGAATAGGGCAGATCCATACTGACAAAGAATGACAAAAAAGAACCTATTTAATATATGCATAAAGGCACATTCCCTTCTTCGCCCCATTTTCTGATAACATTTCAGTAGTATCTCAGCTTAGGTCTGTTACAAAAGCTAACACTTAAATACTTTCATTGAGGCTATAATATGCTTGGAAGTACAAAAAAAACCCCAACCCATCTGTCAGACTTCTTCATTTGTACAAGGCTTTTAGGAAAGTAATTGATTTTTACTATTTATCTATTGTTACTTTTAGGACACAGGTAGAATTAAGTTATTTTTCAGTAGTCTCAAAGAAATTAATTTTGCAAACAAAACCACAAGAAATCAAACCTGTGACATTAGACAATCTGCACTCATGTATTAATTTTCAAAAACACAGTCTTGGCCATTATGAAGAGTGTTTCCAAATATCAGTTAAACACACAGCACTGTATTTCAATCACAGCCACAAGACATGAAACACATTATTATTACTAAGCACTTCAGCAAGCTCTTAGCAGTTGCTGAGAACGTTGCCATTTCTACAGCTTTTGACAAGATCTAGCAAGTGTGGAAATCAGGAAGATGAGATCTAGTAAAGATATTTTTAGGATCTCAAAAATAAAAATCATACCCTAAGCAATCATACATGCAATGTGCAGTTAAACTCTCAATGGTACTACTCTGCCTCTTCCATAGTTTCATATTATGTTGTAATCTTTTAATACAACAAGAGGAAAGCCAGTATGAGTACTAGAGGTACTCAAAAACTTTAGAAGTCCCACTGTGGAACAGTACACTGTTTGCCAGTGTATATACTTCTGAAACAGTATTAGCTGCTTTTTAAAGGTTATCCACTTCGGAGTGAAATTGATGGAACAATCATTTTAACTTCCATACAAAATGCTTTACAGGAATTCCAGTGTTTTAATTTGTTAGACACATTATATTGGCTTACCTAGCTTATGTAAAATTGTTTCCTCTTTTTAAGCGTTTGATTACGTATTCATTTGAAGCATGCAGTGTCACACGTGAATTTATTACTACAGAAAAAAATTACACTGCTAGTAGAATACATGGGAACACTTAAACATTAGAAATTCTTTCAGATAATCCAATTGGCTTTTATTTGTCTGAAAGAAATCATACATTTAGAGGAGAGATATTTTTTCAAATTCTTGTAGTTCATCTGGAATTAGCATTTAATATTTATCAAAGAGAGCAAAACGAGGTTCATCTGAACAGGAAAGCTAGGACTCAAGTTAATTTGTCATCCACGATTATCACTTGGAAGTTCACCAAGTTTATTAAAGACAACTACTGTATGATAAGGACAGTGCAGACACTATTAACCATGTCATTTAAATTGCTTGAGTTGGCATAGTGCCCAATTCCTTTAGATCTGTATATCAACACACTTGTTGTTGGCAGGGACTCATTTGGGGGGGGGGAGGAAGAGGAACGCTCTCAGAACTGAGCATGCTGTACAGATTTCTATAGTAACTCATCAGCATGAGCAGTATTACTGTGTGTTTGTATTTTTGATTCCTGGACAAGAGAGTGACAAAATAATGACAACCAAGTGAAAGATGCTGTTCTTCATAAGGGGAAAAAAAAAAAAAAAGGGAAAGCATTTTTACAGTTTTCATTTGAAATTACTTGGATTTGCATTTACTTGAACAGCATATTTTGCTTCTAACTGCAACGCTGACAAACTATGCCACCACCTCCCTCACCAATCACTTGCTCTGCCAAATTTTATGATCACATATCTCTTCCACCACTGCCCCCCCCGCCCCCCCAATCTCCTGCTTTCACTTCATTAAGCCTGTAGGGAGAAGAAAAGTTCTGGTGGCCGGACAGTTTATTTTCAGAGGTAGTTAGAGAAATTTTATTTCACTTCAGACATGAATCGTGCCACAAAGTAACATAACAACACATTTGTGAAAGCTGCAATTAGAAGGTACAAGGATATATTATTTTCCATTTCATACCAAAATCGCTATTAACGTCTCTGCTAGAAACAACCTATATGTCAGATTAGACATATTACTTCCACATGTAGAAAACACTGCAACAGAAACTTTTACATCGTACTCTTCATCTCCTGTTCTCCTAAGCTGTGTCATGATGAAAGAAAGGAAGGGTATCTTTTTTTTTTTTTTTAGAAGGGAGGAACTCATCAGCTCTAACAAGCATCTTGGTGCATAAAAGCAGTTTACTTGTTTGCTAAAAAATGTTGTTGCTTCCCAGTATCCACACTGTAGCCAGCAACAGCTCGGCTTTCTCCTGTTTTTCTCTTCCCTGGGACACAGACGTGAGACACAGGGTGTGCTGGCACTGCGGGCAAATACCCGGGTAGCTGCACAGTGTGTAGCCCAAATGATATAATCACTGGGGGGGGGGAGGGGGGGGGAGGGAGAGGCTTTCTTACCTTCCAGAAATCGTCCTCTGGCGTCTTCAAGTGAATGATCTGGAAACACAAACAACAGAAACCCCTAAAGTAACAAGAGCACAACCTGCCTTTTGCCAGCCCCGCTGCTCCGCCGTCCCGCCCCCAGCCCCCCCGGCCACTTTCCCACCGCTTGCACTACAAACACCAACTTTCCCGGGGCGTTTATTTTTTACTGGTGAGCCATAAAATCGCCTGCTCGTCCAATTAATGCGAGCATCATCGTTTTCATTTACCTTTCACCATCTTCCAGGGAAGGAAAGCAGAGGGGGCGAAAACAGAAACGCAAACGCGTGAAAGAAGCTTCAGAAACACGGGTTTCAACTCATTTACGATCCCAGATAAAAGTTAATAGTTAAACCCCTTCCTCTCCCTCCCACCCTCACAATTACTGATGCCCTTCAAGAAATGAAATGTTTTTTGTTCTCGTTTACCAGAGACTAGACAAGCGGCTTTATTTACGGGTTGAGCAAGAGCAGTTCCTCAAACATCAACATTTTTTACGTTAATCCTGGAGAGAATCCACTTCTCTAAAACTACAAAATCTGCCAACTTCTGTAGTATTTATTTTTAACGAACGAGAGCGAAAGCCTTGAGCGATCCCCGCTGCTCTCAGAGGAGAGGAAAGGGGAAAGTGAGACTCCACTCTCCCAACTTTAAAGCCCTTTTTCTCCTCCTTCCCACACCTCCCCAGCCCCCGGTCACTCCTCCGCTCCCCCAAAAATTTCTCCCCTCCCGATCCCCGACCTGCTCCACGTCCACTGGGGTTTGAAGGGAAAGGAAACAAGACCTGCCAAGTGGTTCCTTTCGGGCGGTTTCTTCAACCTGTCTGGAGGTTTAAACCTGAAAAACAAACACCTCTATTGACTGCAAACTAAGCTTTGGGGGGGTTGCCGAGTTAATTCCTCGGCAGACAGTTAGTGCGGGTGTCCGGTTACACAAACACACCTACAGACAGGTGGGAGGGGAGCCCCTCACAAACCAGAGCGGGGGTGGGGGAGCGGATCCCAGCGCGGGGGGCAGCGGGGCGGTCAGGCTGGAGAGAGGGGACACGAGTTTAACACCGGGAGGGAACGGGGAGAGTTACAGCAAGGGGCAATCCAAAAAGGAGCAGAGACCCCAGAGGTCGCAACTGGGGTTTGGGGAGTGAGGGAGAAGGGAAAGGGGTGTCCTTTTGGGCGGCGGCGATGACAAGTTTTTTTACGCAGCCTAAATAAATCAAAGGAAGGAAGAAAACCCGGCGGCTGCGGAGCGGGGCCCCAGCATCGCTCCGGCATCTCCCCCCCCGCCCCCGCTTACCTGCCGCTGCCCCCCGCATCGCGCCGGGCTCCGAGGGGCGGCCGGGAGGAGCGGGGGGAGCGGAGCAACGGGGACGGCGGGGACGGGAGGGAAATTAATTAAAAGGGGAAAAAAAAAAAAAGAGAAAAAGAAACAGAAAACACGGAGAAAGAGAGAGACACGACCACCCTAATAAGCCGCCGCCACCATCCCGCAGGGGCCGGTCCCTCCCACCGGGGGCAGCGCTGCGGGGCGCGCTCCTGCCCTGCCTCCCGCGCCGCCGCCGCCGGGAACGGGAGTGGGAACGGGCGTGAGCGCGGGGGAAGATGCTGCTGCGGGATGGAGGGGAGGGGAGGCGGGATGGAGGGGAGGGGAAGCGGTGCGGGGCTGCCGGGCGCTGCTGCCGCGGCGGGGATGGGGCACACGCGCGCACACGCTCACACACACTCACACCGCTCCGCAGCCCCGTGCGGCCGGGCTCGTTCCCGGCTGTCACATGGCTCCTGCCGCCACCCCCAAGGGGTTTCGGGAGCCGCTTCACTTTCGCTTTTGGCCCCACTGAGGGGCTCCCGGGGCAGCAGCCTCCTCCTCCGCCTCTCCCCGGGGTGCGGGGGCGCCCCCGGCCCCGCTGCCCTCCTCTCCTCTTTGTAAGAGAACAAGATCGACGGGCCTGTGGGTGCTCTGGGCTAGGGACGGGCACGTAACGCTGCAGCAGAGGGGTACTGCAGGGCGACTAGTGGGCACGGGGCATCTCTTTCCCTGGCTTCTGGTGGGACTGATCTCCTGTACATCCCATCCCCTTCAAGCTGCTTGGTTGCTGCAGGCAGTTTATCTACAGGAGTCGGTGAAAATCCTGCTGGAGAGCCGGCACCGCGCCTTGCGCTACAGGACGGGTCTCCAGTATCCTATGTGGGCACGTGGCAGAGCCTCCGCAGGTCTCCTCCTTGCTTCCCACCAAAACACTGTCCCCATGCTGGTAGGCATAAACTACTCAGTGCCCCACCAACAGCCAGTCCAGCATCCCATGCTTACGCCAAGGATGCATCTGGCCCAGCATCATGGTTTCTTGAGCTTGGAATAAACACTTCGAGGGTGGGAGGCACACTCAGTGCAAGTGTGTCAAATGCCATTGCCTCCCTGCTTCATTCAGAAGAGTGATTAAATAGGAGAAGAGAGTTATGACTTCTGTCTTCATGCCCTCTTTTACTGTAGGCACCTCACTCTTGTGGACATGGCCCTCCCGCATGAATGACATTTTCTGTGAGCACAGCTGGTCTAAATGTTGGTACCATTCAAAACCAGGATAGAGAGACCGCTGGTATCACTCAAGCCACGGGAAAGAGCCAGAAAAGAGCAGTAGCCTCCTCTGGACAGGCTGTCCACGTGCCTCCTGTGAAAGGCCCAGCAGCAGCATGGTGCTCACAGGCAGGTTGTCATTAACTGTGTAACAAAGCTGGTGGGTCCCAACAGTTCCCAGAAGACACAGCGGGACTTATTTCACTACTTATGGCTTCACATCCTCTTTGGGGAGACGGTGCTGTGTAAGTGAGTCAGCTGGCATTCTATCTTTGCTAATGCTTTTAAGTAAGGTCTTTCACTCTGGCCTTCTCTCAACAATCATCAAACGTGGCGCAATGCACGTTCATCATCTTTGATGAGCTGGCCTGTAACCATCTTCCTTGAGCCCTCATCGCAAACAAATTCCTTGGGTTTTGTAGCAGCTCGGCTGGTGCCCGTGCCAACCGCCAGGCTGTAAAGCACTAGCACATGCTCATACTTGGTCCCTCCGCACCTCAGTCCGCTCTCCACAATGGCATGTTTAACACAGCATGAACAGGCAAAATATAATTACAGTGGGCTTTGTTTGGGGGGGGCTTATTTTCAAAGCACAGTTAGATAAAAGATTGCCACCCAGAATGTACATTCCAGAGACAACAAATAAAGTCCCAGCTCCACATATTCTGTTCTGAGCTTTCTGTTTCTGAACTACAGCTATTAGCCTTGATGTTCGCTGTTAAATGGAACAAAAATGACTGACATTTGTGTTTGCATTTCTTCCTTTTTTAGCATTTATCGTGAGGCAACGAGAAGCACTGATAAATCAGACTATGAACAAATGCTCCCTCAACAACCATCTAGTGCATAGCCTCTTATTCTGAGCATTTGCTAACTTGAAAATCAAATTGCCATTTGAGACTATTCTACACTCCATAACATTCATTATCTTTCCTTAATTGTCCCTTCAGTTAGGAGGCCGAATTAGACCCTTGTTTTTTCTGCTAGAAGCTCCCACAAAATCAAGAGTGCTAGACACCAAGATACTGTCAAAACAGGGCAGAATCTGTCCCCAATTATACAGTTACCTCCTGCATCCCTTCACCAGGGACAGCCTGCGCCCTGACTAGGAACAATGGCCTGAAGTTAAGAAAGCAAACATTTTACAATAAGTGAAGTACAGGGAAACAATACCCTAATTTACCAAATAAGAATAGTGAGATACCATCCCTGAAAAGAGTGGAGAGTAATCCAGATAAAAGAAGAGAGAGTGAAGAGATGATCAGGCAGTCATTCAGGCCTATCTTCTGGTGCTGCCCAAAGATTAAATCTGTCCTATCAAAACAGAGCAACGGCCTGGAATAATGTTATCTTTCCTCTCCTCCCCTTGCCCATCCCCTCCCCCTCCCTTCGCTGTCTGCATTATTATCAAGTACTATTACCTTTGGATGCCTGGAAAACAAAAGGAAAGGGTGGGAAGTACAGAAAGTGAGAGGAAGGAATTTTTTTTTTTTTTTTTTTAGTTTAAAGAGAGGCACAAATCCATGTATTTATCACATTTTCATCACGGGATATTTTAATTTAAATTTTGGAATTGAAAGAACATCGGTTCTACTTTGAAAAGGCTAGAATTAAAGGAATATCAAGTTAAGTGTCCACCAAGTATCCATGATGTTTTAAGTAAATTGGGGGCTTTGTCTGTTTGTTAGCTTTTTTTACATCAGAAAAAGTGTCCTGAAACAAGTGAAGCAGAGTTTTAAATCAACTGACTAAAAGGCTTTCCATTGCCAAAATCACAGGAAGGAGAGCTGCATAACAGAAAAATATTTTAATGATCAGTAGCAGAATAATCTGGGGTGCGTTTGCATGTCAGGGTGCACAGAAAATGTGAGCTGAGCTGTGAAGGGAAGGATAAGCAGCCTTAAAGCTGTCCCTTTATGTATTTTTCACGTTATTCTCATTTACCAAAATATGTAAGTGAAAAACGAGAAGGAACGATAAATTAAAATGTATATCCAGTACCTATATTTGTTTCCAAATGCTTGTGCAAATTGTTTGTGATTTAAGTAGTTCTGAAGTTATTTATGATAATGGTATGCATGAGTCTAAATGGCATCCTGTTCTGAAAAAAGGAGCTGACAGACAAGTGCTTTGGGGAAGTCTGCACCCTTTTTAGTCCTTCAGCCATAAAGAGAACTGATATGGACAAAACGTGACAAATGTGGTGCTGTGGGAGGTGGTCCGACTGGATTAAATACAGTGTGGAAAGGTGGTTTTCCTATGGGGGTTAAAGAACTTTCTACTCCTGAACTAGACAGACTTCCTATAACCTTGGGCAGGTCACCGGGCATTACTTTTTTTGCTTTGGCAATCCCATATGGAAGGTGCTTGATCCGAAGTGGCAAGGAGTCTTTTAAGAAATTCATTTCCCTTTGAAATTTCAGATAGCAGAGGTATTGGTATTGAACCTCAGTCTGTACTCAAGGAGAAATTACTGTATTGGAGTCCTGGAAATCTCCTGCTAGTTTTATTTCTAAGCTTCAAACATCTTGAATTTACTGAAAGTACTTCCTTTTGAGGTACAACCCCCCTACTCTAGAATAGAAGGAAGATGAAGAAATAGTAATGTGCACGTGTAAGAGTAGTCGATGAGTGTCAATTCTTGGCTTTATTTAATTTGAGATTATTTAATATATATTTGTTAAGTCATTGTATTTGGCCATGGTATTTAGAACACCAGGTATGCAGGCACTATCTGATAGTCTGCAAACTGCCCAGATGTGTTAAATTAAAGTTATTCTTATTAAAAGTTAAGGAGCAAAAATAAAAGTGGAACATTTCACTTTGTAGTTCTAAAGAAATTTTACGTTGCGTGCTTGTACTTTTTTCTAGTTCCACTAAAAACAAATCTAAGTCCCAAAATTAGAATACAAATGTCAAGATTTCCTGTAGCAATTACTTGTATTGGAAGGGAAAGTCAAACTGACTCTGCCACATGTGAAGAACCAGACGACTGGTCAGGATTCCTACTTTGAATAAGTTTAAGAGGAAACATTTTATACATTACACAGTGTTATTTAGGCAGTGGGTAATGTTTTCAAAAGCTCTCAACTCCCATCTTCAAAAATTTGGAGGCAATGTTTTTCTGACAGTCAATGAGACATGCTAATTCACATAGGTGCTGTAATAGCGTGGAGAAAAGGATGGAGCTTTATTTGATGTGTTCTACTTAATATTTTAGTGTCATATTTGGTATTTCTATTCTGTGAATTCAGTTCCAGGCTTAGTGCTAGCAAGCAGAGCTAAAATCTGTCCAGGAAAGCTGCTCCAGAAGAGATGTAAAAACATGGCAATGGTCATACTACCTCAGTCTAAGGTGTACCCAGTATTCAATGTCAAATTATGGCTGCTAGTGGCTACTTCAGAGGAAGCTGCAAGAACCCTGACAAAATGCATTTATAGATTAATCATGTTTTTTTCCTATATCCTTTTACTCAGAGGGGAAGATCTGCATTGCTTCTAAACATGATAATACAAACCTAGCTCACATTATCTATATATCCATATATAATTTTTCCTTGAATTCCTTAAAAACCTTGCTTTTCATGGCATCTGGTGCCAGTGCATTCCACAAGTTAACTATGCCTTGTACAGAAAATTCCTAAGATCTCTTTTCCATTTCCTCTTGTCTTGTTTATGTATTACTCATACAAGTCATGAGGGTGGCCAAGAAGTTCCTAATCTACCTTATATAACACTCATTGTATTTTACACATCTGTGTTATTCATCTTTCCCTCTATTTGTCCTGTGCTCCCCACAGCAGCCACGATCTTTTCAAATATCAGCGTTGTCTATATTGCTGACAATTTGCAGTGCTCTACCCTGGGCCATTTTATTTCTGCTCTTTTCAAGATCCTGTTGCTGGCAGGGGCTTCCCGCTGATCTACACGATGACAAAGCTTATGTAAATCTTTCTCCCACGCTTGCCTCCCCTTTCCTTTGCTAACCAATATTTAATTAGCTTCCTTTGCTGTTGCTGCCCTTTGACCAGTGGTTTTCACTGTTATCCACAGTGATGTCCAGATTTCCATCTTGAGTCACTACAGCAAACTGAGGGGCAAATCAGTGAAGGCGTTTTTCAAATCCTGTGTCTGCTGTTTAACATTTACCAAGCTGTTACTGGTTCTTGTGGCTGCCTTGAGCCTCTCTGAAATGCCTCTCAGTCTGTCAAGTATTTGGCCGAAGTAACCACTTGCGCCATTTAAGATGGATACCACTTAGCTGCACTTATCCTTCTTTCATCTGCCAGACTATGGGAAGGCTGGAGTTACTTGACTGAGTTTAGGAAAGAAAGTGAAGGAGAACTGCAATGGTTGAGCCATTTTGAGTCAAAGGGCCAAACTTTCATCTCCTTATTATGTTCTTCCTCGTTAAATGGAGATCCCTTGGGAAACAGTGTCTCCTCTCTGGAATAAGATTCTAGGAGCAGTTGCATTTGCAGCCTTTTGTGCTGTTTGAATTCTGCTTA
Source organism: Clamator glandarius (assembly GCA_033459285.1). Lineage (NCBI taxonomy): Eukaryota > Metazoa > Chordata > Aves > Cuculiformes > Cuculidae > Clamator > Clamator glandarius. The sequence goes on along the minus strand of JAUNZM010000119.1, from coordinate 2,777,174 downwards.
TTAGGGGTAGACCATGAAATGTGGAAACAATATTTCTTTTAGCAGAGGGCACACTGAAGTGAGGTCTTTTACTTGTTCCAAAATGGCCTCAAATATCAGAAATACTGGAGGCAATTAAACAACTCTTTTTCCCCCCCCTTCTCTGTTTGGATGTATCTGCTCTAGGAACAGGAGAGAGCCCTTTCCCTCTGGATTAGTGTTAAAGTGAGAGACGTTGTTAAAAGGCTAATAAAAAATGAAAGAGCCATAAATACTAAGTGATTTCTAAGTAAATATGCTGGGTTTTTTTTTTCCCAAGGAATGCTCAGCTGTTACGTTTGACAGCTTGTAAAAAGGTGAGTTTTCACTAAAGAGCAAGAACAGGTCGAAGAGAAACAAAGGCATGTTCTGAGATAAAGAAATAAAGAGGTATCTGCTTCACAGATTGGAGGTGTTGCATTACTCTGTGCAATGTCCAGAGAGGGAGAAGTCTACACAGTAAAATGGTCATAAAATACATTTTTGCAAAGAAGACAGGAAATGTTTCTGTCAAAAAAAAAAAAAAGCAGTCCCTCTGGTGCAGTTTTCCCATCTGGTGAAACAAAGTGAGACAGCTATCTCCCCCATTCCAAAATTACTTATCTTAAAAGCAGCCCTACCCCTCGTAGCAGCAACTTCAGACACAGAGCAAGGTACTAGGTGTGGGAAGCGCTGCCAGCCCTGCATGTGCTGGGACAGCTGCGGGCGCCTTCCCGGGCAGCTAAATCAAGACAAGGCAAGCAAATAGACCAGCTGTAACATTACGGCTCGTTTACGTATGTAACTCGAAGGTCACTGCGTTAGCTCTGAGAAAAAACACTTGCTCTCTCATTCTTCCCTCAGGGTTTATTGCTAGCATGATTATATTTTCAGGACTGACAGGGAGGCCCTGAATCTATAAATCTAAGGGAGACAGAGAGTGAGCTCATTATCAGACACCTCCTTCCTGACTCCAGAGTCAATAACCTCAGCATCTTGCAAGGTTGTTTTCTGGAAGAAAACAATCTCTCAGCCAGGCTCTGCCTGTTTGCATCTGCTGAATTGCCTCCAGTCTGTCTTCCGGATAGCTGGGTAATCAATAGCTTGCCAACTATTCCAGAGCCCCGACAAGCCAATCTTTTTTAAACTGGTGAGAAAGAGGCTCAGGTCCTCAGTGGAGTTGGTGAATTGGGTTTGAAAGGGTTGGTTTAGGAGGAAAGTTAAGTACTTGCTTGATCGCTATTCCCCACTCCCAAAATCCAGCACGTGTATCAATCTTAATGCAAGCCCAGGGGCCTCCTGTCTTTGACACCCCTCCCTCCCCCCAATAATTCCGTGGGGTTTAAATAACCGCGAAGACACTAGAGACTATGCAAAGTGTTAAATTTAAGACAATCCAAGGAAAGCATCAGCATCCTCCTGGAATCTCATTTCCACCCCCAGGGTTAGTGTCCTGTCAGGTTACCGTTGCTTTACCCCAAAGGCAAGTGGTAAACTCGGAGAGCCGATAATATCGGGTCATTTAGTTTCTGAGGAACTGCTTGCGGATGGGAATCGGTTTTTATGAACCTTATGTGAAGGTAGCCTCGGCGAGTGGCTTCGAGGGCAGCGGAGCCGGCGAGGAGCGGCTCGGGAGCTCCCTCCCCTCCCGCCTCCCGCATCGCGGCTCGGAGGAGCGAGTTAACTCCTCGGACTCAACCTAAACCCTCTGCCAGAGGACTTCACGTTTCATCATAAATTCGTGCATTTTAAAACGCACTTTAAAGGGATTTTTTTTTTTTCTTTCACATAAATCCCCGGGAAGAACAAGAAAAAAAAAAAAAAGGATGCTCGCTCTCCTTGCCGACATCAGTCCGTGTGCGTTCCCCGAGCTTGTCCTGCCAGTGGCCCATTCACCCTTCAGCACAGGAATTACCGAGAAGCTGCGCGCCCGAGAGCAATCAAAGCATCGCACGGTTATCCCACCAGCGACCGGAGAGAGGGAAAAGGAAAAAAAAAATAAAAATAACCCCGTGTCGGGCTGGCTCCCAGCGTGGGTCGCGGGGGATGCGGGGAGGGTCCCCGGGGGCGCCCCAGCCGCGAGATGAGCCCCGATGCTGCCGAGGGGATCACTTAGCGCCGCGTTAATTATCCCTCTGCCTCTGCCCCGTTCTCCTTTAAGGAGGGAGCGGCTCTGCCCCGTCCCACCTGCCGCGGCTGCGGCTCCGGGGCAGCGGCCAGCGGGGACCGGCAGGCACCTCCTCGGCAGCACCGAGGAAAGGACATTATTCCCAGAAAGCCTTTTTTTTTTTTTTTTTTCCTTTCCCCTGTCCTTTCATTTATTTCTTTCTTTTACGTGCAACCGAAGCGCTAGGGACGAGGAGCGCGATGTAAATGCGAACTCCGCGGTTGGTCCCGGCACTCTCAAACCGCATTCATTTTCACATCCTTCCCAAAAATCTTCTTTTGCGTCGGTTCCTTTGGTGCAGCTCGCGTAAGCAGCTTTACCGTGCGGCGATCGGGAAACACAAACACACGCAAACAAACAAGACGCGCGGCGACGGGGATGAGCAACCGTGGGTAGAGGAGAAACTACAGGGATGAGCTCCCACAATGTCCATCGGTTTATCTTTATTTCCTCGCGAGCAGGCGAGGCAATTTAATTAAAATATAGGTATTTTGCCCCCCCCTTGTTTGATGTGCGCTCGCGTAGCAGCGACGTCTCGAAGAGCGAGACAAAGCAGACGGGTTCAGGCGCCGCTAATTAGAAAGCAACGAATGCCGGCATTTCATAAAGATTTGGGTGGCCGGTGGCGCAGAAGGAGCCCCCGGAGGGGCAGCAGCTTCCGAGAGCCGCGGAGCCAGCGCCGAGGCGGCTCCGCGCTGCGGGAACCAGCGCGGTTCTGCCCGCGGGGCCGCGCAGCCCGCGGCGAACGCTGCCTGCGCGCAGCCCCCGCGGAGCCGAGCGGGTTCGTCTGCGGGGGATACACCTCCCCCCGGGATTTGCGCGTGTCTGCGGCGCTGCCCGCGCACCCTTTTCTTCCCCCGCGAGGCTCCCCGCGGCTCCGGGCGTGGGGAGAGGGTCGCTGGTGACAGGCAGAACCCCCCCGACCGCCCAAGCTCTCCTCAATCCGTCTGCGAGGGGTGGCAGGGGACAGCCCGAACGAGTTAAAGGAAAAGGCTTTGTCGCTGCAGAAAAGAGGGAGAAGTAGGAAGAGGAGCGGGGGGAGGCGAGAGAAGTCTGATGCTGAGGAAAACTAGTGGAGTGGGAGGGGAACCACCTGGAGATGGAGCTGCAAGGGGAGTTAAACATGCAGGCGTCCTTCCCTCCCTCCTTCCTTCCATCCCTCCGTTCGTCCATCCCACTGCCAATGTCTCCAGTCGTGCTGCGAGGCTGAGACCCACCTGGGGAAGGTGCAGTAAGGCCACAGGTGTGCGGTGCCGTGCGTGGTGCGGAGCAGGGAGGAGAGCTACGGGCAGCTGGAGTGAGGATCAGGGGCTGGACCTGCCTGTTCGCCCCCAGCACCAGTGGCCTCCATGAAAGGAGCATCCGGGGTTCAGCTCCTTGGGCTGGGACCAGTGCGGGTGAGCTTTTCCCTAGCAGCAGAACCAGGGTGGTGTGAGGAGCTGGTGGAGGAAGGGTTCCCCCAGCTTGAATTACACTGGTTGTGCTTGTCCGACACAAGGGACCGCAGCAAGTGGGGAAACAAGAGCCAGCTGAGCCTTGTTGGGGCTGAACTTGAGGTCAGCGGAGTGCAAAACTCCTCCAGGGAAGGAGGAAAAAAATGTTCGTGGATCAGATACCAACAAACTCGAAAAAGTGGGAGGGAGGGAAGGAGAAGGGGCAGTCAGAGCTGCCTTCATAAAACTGTAAGCAGCTATGCTGGAAACGGGTTGAAAGAAAATTGCCCAGCAGCTGCTTGGAGTTTCCCTGTGAAGTGCTTGCCCTTGTGAGAGAGGAGGATGCCCTTTACGGAAACGTGAAGTCTCCCAACCTCCGGTAACTGCGACCTGCAGCAGAACTTGGCCATCCCCTCGCAGGTTCCCCTCTGTGTTACTGTCAGGCTAGTGGGGGGAAGCTGCACTTGGAGAAGAAATCTTGTCACTGCTGATTAAGGCCTTTGCACAGGGACACAATGTGCTCCAGTGTCCTGGCCCTCGCAGCTCCTCCTGCCAGGCAGAAGGTGACTACCCCTTTGACAGGCCACCTCTCTGTTCAGGTACTTATTAAATTGGCCTGGGCTGCTGGCAAGGGCAAAACTCCCCACTGATTTTTACAAACTGTGAAACCTTAAGCCTGTATCAGGTGATGCGAGAGCGGGGGAGATCAGGGGATTTCAGCACTTGCAAATCTCTTCATTTCATCACTTTAAAAAGGAATTTTTATCTCCAACCATATTGAAGGTAAATGGTCTATTAATAACAATAGAAGAGAGTTCCAAGAAGAGATTCAGGTATTCAGTTTTTTTAATGAACTTCTGGTTTAGGATTTATTTTCTTAACAGTGCTTCAGTGATGGTTTTTCATAAGATACAATATATGATTTTTCCATGAATTATCAGGAACAGATGCATCTAAGTAAACAGATACATGTAAGTACAGACACTCACAGAAGGCAGTGCTTATTTTGTCCATGTGAGCTTGGAGAATGATTTATTTTTCTAGCCCTTAAAGCATAATAATAATAATAATAGAACATATGTGTCCATTTTATTGCCATATTTCCAAAGTTCATACAACTCAGCAAGCAATGAGTTTTTGTTTCAAGCTGGGCTTTAGACCATATACTTCATTAAAAAAAGAATTCCACAAAACCCAGAACTGGTAAAACTATGTGTGAAGGGCCAAGGAGCTGCTTAACTGCAACAGTTGTGCCTAATGTTTGCATGAAGGATCAGAACAGTCTCCTTTCTTCCTTACTCACCTTACTAGAAAGCCTATGACATTCCAAGCTAAAGCTGTATAATCATTCCATTATAAACCACACATTTCCCATTTGTAAAGGGTCATGGTAAAAATATACTTGTGGCTTAAGTTTGGTGAGGGGAGTCTTAGACAGGACATTTTTTTCCACTCTGAGAGATTTTTATATTAAGAAATTTGGTCAGTTATTTGAGTTTGGAAACAGCAGAAGAAGGTCTTTTAAACTTATTTTCCAAGTTTTAACACTTAGAAGTGGTCTGTTTTTAAAAGTGATCTTCAGTCATTAAAGAGAGAACATGAATTGATTCATTAAATGTTAAGGGGAATATGTGATGAAGTTCAGCTCAAAGCTTTCCCTGACAGTTATATATGGCATGTAGACCATACACTGGAGGTAAACCATAGCTAAAGTTCCAGAAATGAGTTTGGGTACATAAGGGCAGTGAGAGTGAAAAGTTACTCTGACTCATTTACTTTACTGTAATACATTTATACTTTGTATGATGCCTCTCAGAATGGGATCAGCTGGACGTAGTGATCCTGGAAGTGTTTCTGAGTGTGACTGTTTTCCCCTTTTTTGATTTTATGTTTGTCATATAGACGTGGGTATTAGACACATTATGTGGCAGGATACAGAGAAATCCTAGCAAAAAGAACAGAAAATATGGGTGTGGAAGGAGGGGACGAAGGAAAGGGCAGGGAGGAGAAAATTGCCAGGACTTTACACAATATTGACTGCCTGAACTAAGGATGCAACTAGTGAAACTTTAGGAAAGGTCTGGTGCCAAAAGCCAGTCAACAAAATGAAAAGGAAGTCCCAAGACTCATGATGTGTCTCCGTCTCTATCTGCATCTATCTACCTATCTGTGTGACACTGCATCTGACACCTTAAGATTCTGAGCCCTGAGCTGGCAGCCGGCTTGAATTTCTCCCTTCCCCATGTGCTGGGAAGAGCAACCACTCCCTTACAGAACTGGGGTGAAAATTGGAGGGGGACACTGAGAAAGGAGAAGTAGCAATCCTGCTGCAACTTTGGGCACATTCAACCCACACAAGGCCCTGCAGCACTGGAGATTGCTGAACTTGTGCTGCATGAACTGTTATATCTGCTCCCAAAACATGCTACTATTTCTCAGGAGAGTGAGTATCAGCGTTGGTGCACCCACACCTAGAGTTGTTGCTGCCACTTAACTGGGCTGCCTTAAGGCCGCATTGCAGAATGACTGTATATTACGTATTCATTGAAACCAGACTTCTTGCACAAGCCATGCGTAACGCAGTTTTGCTGTGCATTACACAGGTATGGTCATGCTGCACATGAGTGTCACTCAACACTGCATGTCATACAGAACACCCACAGCGCAATACTATGAGACCTTTCCAGCATAATGCATGCTGAAGACTGCTCTTCAGCTAGGGAGTCTGACTAGGGCCCAGGGCCAGACCCTCTGAGCTCATGCTTGGCATTCATTATAATTTTTTTGCTCAGGAGAAGACCTCTTAGTGGTTACATGTACAGGGTGACTCCTACTTCTGCCACTGTGGTGGTACTTAGTACCTCTGGTGTTACTGGTGTTCGTGAGGCCTGAGTTGCGATGGATGGATCACAGGTTGAGGGAGGAAGGGTGTGTGGACCTGAGAGGACAACACTCAACCCTCCATCAATGCCACCATGCCACAAGACTGAAAAAATAATTAAAATAAAGAAAGAACTGTAGAAGTGTGAACTAAAAGACTGAAAGGAGTAAAGGAAACTAAGAGTGGGTGTAAAAAGGGAGGCAGCTGCAGTTTTTCATTTATCCTTAGGTTTACATTGCCAAGAGCACGGCTGAGGGACCACAGCTCTGCCAACAGTTGGAGAGAAGCCTGCTCGACAGGACAAAGAAAATGTGGCAGGTCCTGTACAAAATTTCTGTAAATGCTCTTGGTTAAACTAGTTGCTGTATTTCTGCTTTGATGGCTGTCCTGACATGTTTGGGCCACTCAGATCTCTGAGTTTTTGTGGTCTAGGGGTGTCAGAACAAGTGATTATGTGCCAAACCCAGCATGGAGATGCTGTACCTGGCCCCACAGCCATAATTACCTGAGCAATTGAGACTGCAGCAGGACACATCTTCTGGCTCTGTCACATCTCTTTTTCTAATGCTGTTTGTGTCACCCTTGCTAGAGAGAACTCCACAATGCTACCTCTTAGCAGTAGTAGCACTGCTACTTCTGCTCCCCTCCCAGTGTCACGCTTACTGCTACTGAAACAACAGGAAAATCAGTGGCTGTGTTTCAGTGCTGTGTGAAGTTCCATATTGTAAAATCCTTTGGAATTAAAGGTGCTGGAAGAGAAAAAAAAACCAAAGCACCACACTGTTTTTCCCTGTACTCCAGTACTACTCAACATCTGTTAGCAATATTTAATCTAACTTCTGAAAGTGTGAGTTTAGGTACTATGAAATGGATGGTTCTGATCCTGGAAACCTCTTAAATGCATAGCACTGACATACATTAATTGCTTTCATTTAAGTAAGAAGATTATTCCTTTATCATCAGGTAATTGATTTAAAAGTGTTTCACCGTATGTTTACACTTGACATGTATTGGTGTGTCCAAGGATTTAATAATTTAATAGATTTAGTCATTTAATGAAACCTGATGGTCATTGCATTACCCTAACACCTGACAGTATTTATACATCTCTTTCTGAGAAGGAGCTGCACATCTCAGTTATGTACAGGAAGAACATTTCAGGGATTTTAGCCTGTGTTTTTTTTGTTAAAGGCTTTTAAAGGGATTACCATGTGTGAGAGGTAGGCCACTGGCCTGCATTTGCACATGCAGGAGCACATGTTCAGAATGCACACTTTTTTACAGAATTCATAATGATATACTGGTGTCTTTGTGGCATTGTCCATACACTGGTTTGCTGCGTTTCATGGATTTTTTTGTGAAGCTATCTGTTCATCATCAGTCTGGCTGGTGGGTTTTGTCATTATTGCCTACCCACTGGATGCTGGTGAAGATTGTCTCAGAGAAAATAATCAACTCACTCTTATGCTTTTAGACCAGTTATGGAGGTGAGAGGTTACAAAGTGCCCAAAGCTCCTTTTGAAAACCGATTGCTAAAAAAAGCTTTTTACATTTTCATCTTACTGAGGTGACCAGCAGGGTAATGCAATAAAGGATACTGAATTTAGCCTTATTCTTATAAAACAACACCTATTCATATGCAAGAATGTTTGAGAAGTCTTTCATTTGTCTTTGTATGTACCTTGCAGTAATTTGCAGGCCAGTAAAAAGCAATCTTAGAAGTAGTCTTTGGCAATAGATTTAAAAAGTGATGATGTAAAAACACTTTGTAAATACAATATTTACTGGAAACTGCCTTTCTGACTGAATAGTTTATTGTTCTTTTTACTTCGAGTTCTGTTTTAATTTGCTGTCAATGACATTCATACCTTTAAAATCAGTTATGTCAAATTTCCACTCTCAGATGATAAAATGATTATTAAAAATGTGCCTGAAATGCCATTGGCCTACACGCAGTTTGGAAATAATTCCAATGGCTTCAGAGGAGTGTTGTGATTGCTCATGAGTATACACAAGCATGGGTTTTAGCTCTTTACATGCTTGCTTAATACAGTGTTGTTTCTTCTCTTAGTATGCAAGCTTTTAGCAGATTTGCTTATTACAATTAATTTTTCTCTATGTGCTACATTTTTTTTCCAGTGATACTTCCTCCGTTAATATATTCTATGAAGTCTACATTACATTGCAAAGCAGCATGTTTTGTACTTCTTGTCATGGAGTTACTTAGTTCTTCAGTGCCTCATAGCAGCTGATATACTCTTAATATTGAGGAAAGCTATAGAAAGACAGCTTCAGTTCAACAAACTGTAAACTCTCTCCTAGCTGGGTATAAAGGTACACTCCCCTGTCCCAATCATTACCACCATTCATAAAAAAATATTATAAACAACTCTTAGTACTTTGTATAATCCTTGTTTTTAAATCAGCAATCTTCTGCCCCAACCCCCCATCCCACAAATATGTTACTCAGCCTTTGAGACAATAGTTGTAATTTAGCTATTATTAGAATCTGATCAGAGCAGGGAGAATGGATGAACACAAAAGAAATCATCAAATTCCAGAAATGTGATACCACAGGCCAAATCCTGCTTGCTTAGCTAATGAAAGCTGACTTGCATGTGTTGGATGGACATAATTTTAATCATAACAAAAAAAATATAATAGTATCAGCTGTTGCAGAGCCTAACGAAAAAAAGAGCTGAGACTTTTAAGTAAAAAAAAAATCTTCAAAGGCGTATAAAATATTTTGACTTAATCCTGCTGACATCTGCCTGTTTTGAACACAAAACCAGCCTAATGTTTATCTAATAGTCTTAGTACATTCTGTAATTAAACTAATTAAGGAAAACATCTTACAGCTTTTCCCTGGAAAGACACTCCCCCAATAGAAACTGAAAATAATCTCTTTTGTTTGCAAGACAGATAAAATGAATTGCCTCTTTATGTGCATTTTTTCAGCAAAAGTCTTTCAATATTGGAGACTCAATAATCAATTGGTTCCTATCTAAAGAAGACAGACACCACCTCCCCTACCCCTCCCCCATGAAACCTTTTTCTACAGAAAGAAGGTTTTTGATCTTAGGAGCTCTGCTTCCCCCAACTCTCAGCTTCCAACGTCCATAAAAATGCTTCTAAGCAAAATTAGCTTCCAAGTCCATAAAATTGCAATATATCATTTAAATAATGACTTTTATAGCATCCTCTTTTAGTATTGGAAAGGGGAAACCCATGAAACGGTGTGAAGACATTCTAGGCTTTGAAGACAGTTAGAGATATGATGGCATTTTCAGCACACCTTCTTATTGACATGAAATGAAAAGTGCTTAGTTGATTAGCAGGCTGATCCATCCAAGTGAACTGCAATTAAAGTCAGTGGCAGTTTTGCCAGAGTAAGAACTGCATGAACAGCCATCCAGGGACTTATTAATCACTTCTTCAGAACTGGAGCAAAATCTGTTTTGTTTTTTTTTTGCTATCGTTCCATCTACTTTTTCTTCCTCTTTACAGCTACTTCTGCTTAGACTCCATGAGTTCTGGTATTAAATAATTTTAATCACTCTTAATTTAAATAAAAGTCGAATTTGCAAAGTGCACAGGCCGAGAAGTTGTCTTTATTTTCAGCTTTTGAACAGTGCTGACCATTGTACATTCTAACTGCTTCATGGAAGTCCAGAATTACTGTTTATTTGAGGATTATGATATGCTGAAAATAGCACATTTTGTATTAATGTATAGGTAACATTAAAACTGAATGTTACTGATATGAATAGTGTATCTATTCCCACTCACATATGTCTGTGAACAACCAGGACAGTGTGAACTATAAAAACACTAATTTTCTGAGATATCTGCAGATGGCACATTAGATGATAGCAGGAAACTCTGCAAGTCTCTTCTGCTGGACTCAACAACAAAATTTCTGTTGTCTTCATGGGGTAAAACCACACCACCTATGAAGTGTGGGCCGATGCCTGTTTTTGAGAAGTAGGATTCCCTTGCTCCCTAGGGAAGCCCATAGGCTGCAAGTCAGGAATTGTTTCAAGTCTTTGCTCTCTGCCAGATCTGCTCCACCGAATGGTGAAGACTTACAGGGTTGAACCAGTTACTCACCTATCCTGACTTTGAAGGGATTGGGGTAAAACCTCCAATGAATGTCAGTGTCTGTTCAGTGATTAAGTGCTTTTTTTTCCATGCAGGAAACAAATCAATGTATGATATTAAAGGATGTAAAGTACAGCATTCTTGAAAACAAGAAAAATGTCAGTTACCATTTCCAAGATTTTTTTCTCTAGAGTTAAATTCTGTATCCCCACATACAGCCTGTTACCTTCCAAAAGCATATGGTCATGATCATGTGCTCATGATTTCACAGTGTGTTTGACATGCAGTTATTTTGTACATTGTGCAAGTGAATGCAAATGGCATTGTTAATTTCCTTGCACTCTATTATGATTTTGATGACTACCTAAGGTGCAAGCAGTGCTGAGAATTGTTCCTGTAAAGTTCAGCTGATCTCTTCAGTGTCAGGAGAAATAAATCAGGTCCAAAATGGTTTTGTGTATGTATAATATAAACAAACAGACCCACAACCCCCTCTTTCTAGCAACAATTTCACATATTGTTTCAGCCAGAGAGGCCAGCTATGAGGAGGAATTCAATTTCCAGAGGCTGCCAAATGTCTGTGCTCAGCAGATTCATTTTAATTAGTGAAGAGGATCCTTCTCACTTGGCCAAAGGAAAACAGGTAATTAAAATAAAGGTGGGACATTGTATCTATCACTGCTTTGGCAATTAACAGAATTTTGTGCATGCAGTTCTTGTCTTTACTATTAATACGATCCATTGGCAACATCACTGCTTTTTAAGCGGACCCTATAAATGGTAAGTATCAGCTAGACTGGAAACAGTTTGGAGTGGAGGTGTGATTTTACTGATCAAGTTCAATGGATCGTGGCATATAAAAGTCTGATGTTTCTCCTTGTGTTTTTGGAGTATTTTCTGCTTTCCTGGCTGTTAATTCTATGTCCTGATTTCCATTCTTCTTTTCTCCTCTCCTTATATTTATACTGTTGCCAAACTGATTAGCTGCTAAATTACATTACATTCAGGTAACAAGATCTTTGTTATTGATTTGCTCTGAAGGCTTTCTTTGACAGACAGACTGGCAGAATCCTTCATCCAGGTTAGAGAATAATCTATTTGAAGGTTTCTTCCAGATGTCACTACTATATCAACAGCTTCTATAGTGTTAATGCTGATATTAAATAGGGTTCAGCCCTGCATTACCATCCAGCCATATGGCCCTGTTTTTTTAAACTTGAAAATGAGTTTGCTGCATCTCCCATAGTAAGGGCTGCGTGTCTGTATCTCCTCTTCATTTCCACTACTGATTTGTTTAGCTCTTCCAAAACCAGATTTTAAATCTCTTGGAAGACCATTATGAATGTACTCAAATTCCTTTTACATCGGTAGGTCTGATTAGTCTTCTTCAGTGAATTATGGAAGTATGTGACATTGCATAATTATGTTCCTGTTAAACTCAGTATTTTGGATATTTGCTGCTTGCTTTCAATTGGTTCCTTCCCTAGCTAGGCTCAGTTGTGTCCTCTTCACATCCTCACATGTCTTTTCCATTTCTTATTCTCAGGAGTCCCAGCCCATTATCCTTTGTCTTCTGATCTTGTGAAACTCCATTAATTTCCAGGAATTTTGATATTGCTGGGGTTCCACGTCTCCCCCCTCTGCTGGCTGAAATCTTCTTGATAGGTCTGCCCCCACCCTCACACAGCCATCTTTAGTCTTTTTTTTCCTCATTTTTATTGAAATATGAGGGGTAAGATTTAGCTGGCCTGAATGCATTGTGACCCCATTTTGTCTCTTTCAAGTAAAATCACTATAAATGCACTGCAGGGCCAGCCCTAAAGATCTCCAGGTCCTTCTCTCTCCACCCCCACTCACCAGATCACATCTAACACAGAGAGGAAACTCCACCAAACCAGAAGGTAGTAGCAGGGTTGGTGTGAACACCAGCATGGACAGCCATGAGAGGAGTTGTGGTGAAGGAGCAGGGTAGGATGACATGAGGGAGTGAAGCCAGGCTGGGCATCAGGCTGCAAACTCTGCACGAGCGTAGGCAGCAGTTTGGCGGGGGCAAAGAAGTGCAATTTGTCAGCCGCAGGTACAAACCAAATGATGGGAATCACCTGAGATCATGCTGCAAGATACATGGAAGGCCTTTTCTTCCCTTAAAGTGCTGCCCAACTGGTGATGTACTTTATGGGTAGAGTTGGAAGGGGCAGGAAGGATGGTCTTATAATTATGGGATTCAGCGGCAAATCAGGAAATCTGGGTTTAATAATAAACTGTGACACAGATTTCCTGTGTGACCTTCTCTAGATCACTTACTCACCACATGACTCAAGTTCCAGTTTGTAACATGGGGCAACGACATTTCTTTTCTCACACCTTTTTTCTATCTTACCTGTTTAGGCAGCTCTTCTGTAGGGCAGGTGTTTCTCCCAGCTACATGTAGCACCTTGGCCCAAGGAGATAAATTTTAGTTTGATTTCCTTCTTATAACTGATATTACTTTGATATTACTTCAGTTCATATAAATTGTCATGGGTCCAGCAAGAATAATCTGAGTAGCCGTTCTGACAATATGCTTCATGGCCATTTAGCTTGGAGAAGCCCTCTTTTCATCTGAAGTAACTATATTTCTCTCAAAAGAGGAATTCAAGTGCAGTAATAAGAGAGGTGATCCCCCTGATACATCACTAAGTAAAATCTGATCTGCAGATATAATGAAAACATGAAGCAATTTAATAATGAAAAATGTATAGGACTGAGCTAATGGCTGAAAAATGTTTAGCAAAGGATTACACTGAAGTAAAAAACCACAAGAAAGACATTCAGATAGATTAAACATTGGGAATTCATTTGTAAGTCCAGACAATCTATGGTCTGTAATGTACTTTTATGGTACAACAGGATGCAAAGAAATAGTTTTTCAAAAGACTTATTCTTTCTGGTAAGACTTATGTAGACTTTGTCAAGCACTATGAATCTGCCTTTGAAACTCCTGTCTACCCTCAGGCTCCTTTGGTACCATAACCACCGATAGATGGGCACGAGACCAAGAGACCCAGGCTGTGTCATGTAGAGTAGAAGTGCTGGCGATAGCCACGGTAAGGACTGAATATTAGTGAAACAGACTTTGTGAGACCAGACTGAATTGACTCACAAGTGAATCACAGCACAAAGTAGCACAGTAGGACTTGCTGAGAAGAGCCTGGGCTAGTGTGCAGAAAATGCATTGAATAGGTGCCCTGTGTGGACTACAAACAGTGCCTCCACATCCAGAAAACAGGAGGTTGCATGTATGAGGACGTCTCAGATCTGGTAGCTGAGAAACAGGACTTTTTGGGTACAAAGCATTGCAGGTAATCAGAACTATCCTAAGTATTCAGAGAAGTGTATTGAATAACAAATGCAGATACTTGTAGCGGAGCCAGAATCTCTTGGATTATGACTGTCCTCCCAGGTTTAAACAGACCTTGTAATTAACTAAGGTATTAAGGTGATAATTGATTGCCTAGTACCCCATTAGAAAAAAAAAATCTATAAGTTTATTGTGAAATATCAGATGTTACAAAGTCCCAAGGTGAAGAAGGTCTCCAGAAATATCTCTCCCAACTTCTAGATCTTCTAGTATCAAGACATCTTTGAAATGTTATTATTTCTTTTTTCACCTTATCAGAATTCTGTTTAATATTCATTTGAGAGAGTACTCCTGGAGTGCACATACCAGTGGAAGAAAACCAAACCAGATCATGGTTCTTTTATTAAAATGCTTTGTCACAAGCCAGGCAGCATTGGGTGATGCTGTAGTGTCTCAGCTGTTCTTCCTAGGTACCCAGTTGTTCTTACCTGGGAAGTCACTTACATCATCTGTTATAGCAACGTGTCTGCACTAAACATGCCCAGTATTGTGTTAGGCATTTTTTTCAGTTTTTCTTATGTAAGAAGATCTGCACATGACCAGCCTTTTCTCTGTTGGCATGATAGCAATCAGTCTGTGTCCTGTTTCCAAAAAACATGCTTTCCCTTTTCCGGCAACTCATAAACATGCAAGGGGAGATTTACTTCTATTTGTGGATCAACAGTGGTTCAAGTCATTATTTTTTTTCGCTACCATCTAGTTGAAATTGGTGTCAGCACTTTGCATTAAAGGACTTTTAGAGGGGTACTGCTACTTCTTATCACCTGCCTGTGCAAGGTACCTTTTTTGTTTACTGAAAATGTTGATTCATCCTTTTTTACCTGTCTACAAGCATTTCCTTTTAATTTATTGTACCTTTGGGAATTGTAAAGAAGCTCTAGAGAGAGTTTCTTTATCTCTGCCGGCCCTCTTTATCCCCGGAAGCAAACTCTCAACTCATCTCAGGTAGGGAAGGGGAACTCTCAGCCCTCCCTATGGCTTGTCCAGGTTCCCATATGTCCTGGCTGGGCACTGGTGGTTAGGTTGACTCTGAGGATGCCTTCATCAAGCAGGCAGTGGTCCCAGCTGGTCTTATGGGCTCTGAAGACTCTGAGCATTATTCTTCACTTCTGGGGTTGCGTAAAATCCTTCTTTTAGGATGGTTTGCTTCCTTTTCCTGTTGTATCTCACTGTCTGACTCTGTTCCTGACCTGCCTCATTTTGCCACCTGTCCATAGTGCAGGGATGTATAAACTGTTGTCTCATGTGAACTGAAGGTTATCTGCTCGGTGCCATCCATGAGCACTGCTGTCCTGCTGTCCTGCAGTCCTCGCTCTCTTTAATCTTGCTGCTTCTCTTTTGTCTTTGGTTGTATCCTTGAAGGTTTTTCATCTTTCTCTTCACCAATGACTTCATTTTAAAAAAAAGTTTGCCTGGCAGTGTGTAGTACTGGTAAGGTTATGAGGAGAGTAGGTGCTTTCAGAGTTTTGGACAGGGTCTAGTGAAGGGTAAGGGCCAATGGAACCAGCTCTGGAGAGTTATGCTCAGCTTTTATGGGGAAGAGAAGAGACCTGAGATGCAGGGCCTGCCAGCAAGCCCTTATTTT
This sequence comes from Clamator glandarius, assembly GCA_033459285.1. Lineage (NCBI taxonomy): Eukaryota > Metazoa > Chordata > Aves > Cuculiformes > Cuculidae > Clamator > Clamator glandarius. The sequence continues at coordinate 2,761,610 of JAUNZM010000119.1, read as the reverse complement.
TCAGTCTGAGATGGGGTGTGTCAAATCCCAGGACTGGCATGGCTCCAGATCTCCTGAGACCAGGCTGGGAATAGTCCGATGTCCCCCATTTGCTGACTGTGGCTTAGAGCCATTTCCTCCCCCCTCCCAAAAGCTTCTTTGCATGTTAGCATTATGATACACTTCACTTGTAAAATTACCTCAAAGTTGCTGCCCCCACTTAGACACATCTGGTGCATCTCAATCCACCTGAGTGTCCCAGTCAAAGCCTTTCTATCAAGAAAGGCTGGGATCAGCTCAGTCATGCTTTTGTTTTCCAGCTTTGTGCCTCGGGATTAACCCTTCTCATGCCTTCACATTTTATAAACCCAATGTTTTTGCAGGAGCCATGATATCTAATGTTTTAAGAACGTGCTCGTAAATGTCTTGTTTGAGGAGCGCAACACACAGGGAAGATACTTCACATTACCAAATTATTGGGAGCTTTGTAAATAACTTTCTGCTCATTTCTCTGTTGCACTTTCCCAGTGTCTCTTTGTGCCTTTGCTTTTTTAATATTTATAGGGTTTATTTTAAGTAAACAGCTCCCAGAACATAAAATTCAATATAAAATCTTTTAAGAACTAGTTTACATTGACCAGCTGTCACAGAAACAGAGAGAAATGTGTGAGATAGTGGTGGACAATATGTGTACAGAGGAAGGTAGGCATTTTAGAGTTGTTAAATCCTATTGCTAAGCCCAGGGCTTAACAGGCTTCACATTTTTTGCTCCAGGGTATCATGGTACAGTGAAAGCAAGCTGATGGGCTCCATTAGCATGAATGATAGCTTCCTTCTACACACAAGTCAATTTGCAGGTAAAGTTTTTTTCACGCTGTCAAGAGATAAAGAAAGCCTTTCTGAAAATGGCCCGAAGCTGATCTTAGGGCAAGGGAGGGTCTCAGTTCAGTCAAAGCAAATGTTTGCTGACATTGTTCAGCTATTTTGGAAACTGTTAAACGTTGTTTTCAGCCTCATGAAATTAATAAGTGGATTCCCTGAAACTGAACATTAATCTCTGTCATCACCAGCTCCAGTTCTTTAAGCTTTAGAAGTGTTTTTGTTAAATTCTTACTCGAATTTAAATAATAAAGAGAGCCTTTCACAAAACTCTATTCAAAAAATAAATGCAGTGTGCATTTTTAGAAACTAGTTTTTAAAAAAAGATTGGACTGGTTTTATAAGTTCTCTTTGCAGGCTTCCTCTTGCTTCCTTTGCCATTTTGTTCAGTCAGGTCTTTTGCCAATAAATGAAGTGGTAGAAGTGGGAGGACTTTTTAAAAGAAGAAATGGTGAAAAGAAAGCAGTCCATGTGTTAGGCTATAGGAATCTAAAGAAGACATTAATAGGGCCAGGTGCAGAATCCCAAAACAGCATGAATATTACATGAAGCATGTTCTAGCTATTAGGCAATACTTGATGTCACTGTTTGCACTTTTAAAAAGAAATTTCACCTGCATGCTCCAATGCATTGGAAGAGTTAAAACACCCATAAATTACTGCTTCAAAAGGCCACATGTGAAAACTCTTAAGTGGCAACTTTGCAGTAAATATTTGTGGTGGACTTAGGCACCTACATATAGCATGGCCACAATTCTTTAACAAGCTGCCATTAGAGTAGATATTATGGAAATAGTTAAAAATGTTAATAAGATTAATTGCCATGTGACTGATCCAGAGAGTGAGAGGAAGACAAGTGGTGAATTTTCAGCACTTCCTAAAAGAGGGAAAAGCCCCCAAAATGGCCTGTTCAGACTATTTTGCTTGTGGCTGATCTCTGCTTGTTTCCCCTCAAAAACTTCCAGGATTCCAGTGGTAGCTTTGTGTTGTTCTTTTCATTGCAGCTCTGCATGGAGCAGTTGAAGGTATTGATTTGAGTTAGGAGAGTTAACAGGGCTCATGATATTATCAATCAGGCTGCCTGCATCCTTCTGTTTCCTGGGGTTTCACCCCCTAAGGCTTAATGTCATTAAAATTGCTGAAAATACTACAAATAGCCACACTTTCTGAAGACTGATAAGATTGCCTGCCGGCTTCTACAGATCAGAGTGAAATTCTGGCCCCATGAAGCCAGTGTTAACATTCTGTTAACTTCAAGAAGGTAAGAAGTTTACTCTTCATTTTTATCTCTCTGTTAGAGCATGCTGTTGCTGCCCCTTCATGCTCATTCATTTTCCATTTCATTGCTGAAAGGAAACCCAGCCCTGGTTCATAAGGTACCAGGAACTAGAAGCGTACAAGGAAATTGGCAGGAACTGACTTTTCATTTATGGGCAGAAGGTCTGCATTTATAATGAAGCTTGTTACAAGAACCTCCATGGCTTTATAAAAGTTCTGTTCTCTCTCCAAGGACATCACGGGTGTCTCTTATTTACGGGCATGGTGCAGCATGCCTTGTTCACCCAGTAATGTTGCCATAGCCAGACATAACATTTAATGTTCATTTATTTGGGGGAGATAATACAACATGTTCTACTGCGCATTACTGAAGAAAGCGAGCTCTGATAAACTATTTCTGAAGAAAGTGTTTGCATACATCCCTGACCTGCAAGTTGCTGGAGGCTAGGAGAGTGTGATGGTTGGGAAAGTGTACCAGGAAAACGTTGCTGTATTTTTCCTTATTTTGTACTCCTCCAAAGTTACCTGCTTTTGGCCACTGTCCTCCTGTTTTTAATCCCTTTAGGTATGGGAGGCAGCCCATCCCTAACAGAGACTAAAAAATAAAGCAAAACAAAGTGGAGGGAGGAGAGGTGAAGAGAAGAGACTGGAAAGGAAAAAACCCTAAGTGGTCACAAGCAGTAAATGTGATATCATGTTGTCTTGTAGAGCTGCATGCATAGGGGCACCTAGCAGGGCTTCTAAACTTGGTCAAGATAAGACAGGACTGCAGGATTTAAGGGGGTCTTGGAAGACTGTGAGATTTAAGCATGCCCTGCAGCAGATGAGACAGGGACAGGGCAGGAGGAGCATTCTGTGAGCTGAGCAAGCAGAATGGGATCCACCTGGAATTTCTGATCATGGAGACCTAGTGACCCCAAAGGGCGCCCAGATTGTGAGGAAATCCTGATAATTTGGAGAGTTATATGATAAGGCATCTCAGGCTGATGGTGAAAAGTTGCTATCTGTGTTGAAGCCATTGGAGTTAGCAGAAGGCGGCACATAGCATCCTGCTCCAAGCTGAACCGCCTGTGTTGTAGATTGCTCACTGGGACCTAAACATGAGGTATCAATCTGTCCTGGCCTTTTCTAGACAGATCATGTTCCTCAGCACAGACTCAGATTGCTGCAAGATTGTCTTCATTTGTCATTTGTGCTGGAGAGAAACTCAGGGTGCATGTTCCCCAGGTCTCCTTCTTTGACGACAGGCTGCCATGGCCCTCTTGCACAGAAGGGAGCACACCCTGCTCCCAGAGCACTCACCCCAGATAGTTGTGAGATCTAAGCTATACCTGGGGATTTTAGGGGCAGATTTTAGGGGCACTATGGCAGAAGGCCTGTGGGGGTCAGCTACAGAGAGAAGGGAGGTGAATGGTTACACAGGGGCAGTGGAGCAGTGAGGGCAGGGCTGGAGGTGTTACTCTGCCCTTTTCCCTTCCATGCCCCCTCTGGGTAGGCGGTGCAGGAGAGGAGCAGTGAGTGGGCAAGCTCTCCAGATGATTAGAAGACCAGGCAACACGCAAGTGAAGCTCTGATTATGGGGTACAACACTGGCCAAGTCAGACCTTTGCTTTTGCTAGCTGGTGGTGGCAGTTTGGGAGGTGGTGGCAGCTTTCTCCAGCTCCTATTCAGCTTTTTCTGGCCCAGGAGGAGGAAGATGAGGCAGTGAAAGATCTTCAGGGCTTACGAGCTGTCACAGTCCACATGTCTAGGCCCTTCGTTTACTACTTGTCATTGGGAGGGACAGGACAGTGGGGGCAGCAGGCTTTTGAACCCATTTAATTGAACCCTGTGTGTATTACTGTACTTTAATTTGCTTAGCAATTTGAAACCCCTTTCTGTGAACTGTGAGCTTTCTCACATAGAAATGAAACTGGAAAGAGAAAGGGAGAGAAAAAATATTAAAGCAATAGAGAATATATGGGAGGTTTATAATTCGGAAGGGATTATCCACCAGTTTCTAGGAACTGTGATGGAGTCATGTTGTGTAGAGTAAGCAAATGGTAGACAGAGATGCTTTCAAAGAGCTGAGGCTGCTAGCAGCATAGATCACTCAGGTACAAGACTCATAGCACTAATCTTCTGCAGCCATATCTTTAAAGCAGTTTTGAATTACTCTGAGGCAGAGCTTAGATATGCATCTATGTTTCTAGTGCTTTTCATAGCATCGCTACACATCCCAGAAGAGCAGATTAAACCACTCTGTTTCTAAATGTCCAGAATTCTCAGTTTCCAAACCGCAGAAGGTCTAAAGAAAGGAAAAAAAAAAATGGAGCTGATCCAGGGATGCAGTGGCCGTCATGGGTGAAAAGGGACTGAAAGAGAACTCTTCAGGGCCTACAATGATGCTGATTCCAAGTGGTTCCCAGTTTGTCCTGATTTTCTAGGTAATGTCCTGGGGATCTCCTTTGAGACAGATGGAAGTGCTGACTTCTCAAATCATTCATCATGACTTCTTCTTTCATAAATACAAAATAGTGTTTTCAAGAGATTTTGCGGGCCTAAACATGTATATTTTTTTTCAGTGTTTAATTGAAACAAATAGTTCAGCAAATGGATCATGGAAAGAGTGAAACCAAGAGAAAATGTAGCAAAACTTTGAGTAGGTTAGACACTAGCTACCTTTTATGATCCATACCTTTTGGAGTCTGAGGCACTTACTGTGTCTTGTGCAAGAAATTTATTCTTAGCACCAACTTCCTGGGAAAAAAATACTCTCTTTGCAATAAGAAAGTACATATATCATCTTTGAGCCTGAAGCTGGCATTCAAGGTATTTGAAGTCTCTTTAATATAATTTCGACTGAGCGATCTGTGAAATTTACTTTTAATTTTTGAAAACTAGGTCTGTCCTTTATGAAAAGAACTGCTGGTTCATCTGCACAATTCTGTCTGCCTGCCGAAGTTTAATTATCAGGTTTAGTGAGACCTCTCTAGCCAAGAGTGAGACAAGGGTATAGGCAACCTTCATTAGATGCAACTTGCTGCATCTGCTCTGTTTTCTGTCGCAGCTCCATGTGGTGGGAGAGGACCTTGCAACCTCAGGTGTCAGCCCTTAAAAATGAGGCAGTAGGTCTGCATTCCCAGAAAAGAAAGGCTACAGATGGATAGTTATATACAGGCAGAAGTCCTCTTTTGTGTGTTTTCCTGAAGCTCCTTACAAGCCACTTGCTAGATTGAGAGCTGGGCATGGATCTCCCTTCTTCTCCACTGTTCCTTCTGTCCTCTGCTGTGTCCCCCTCTCCTCTTCCTCAGGCACTGGACACATGATTCCTTGTAGCAAGATCACAGTTAGATGGGCTTAGCTTCATAAAGCAGAGTTGCTGCTTCAGAGTGGTCTCAAAAAAACGACTTGGGTGGAACCGAACCATAGCCCTTGTTGAGGGACAGATGACATTGCTCTCACCACCCTCCACACTGGGCTGACTGAGCAGCCTGACACCCTGCAAGAGGAAAATCCCCACACCAAGCCATATATAATTTGCTAGCATATCTGTTGCCACTATCTTTTCATGTGGCATTTTCATTACGGAAACATGACTGAATACCTCACAGTCTGTGTTGCAAGTCCCAGGAATTAGCAGAATGCATCTATTATGTCTCTTTTGGATATTATTCTTCTCCATCTCTTGCACAGGCAGTATACTTGCACCTGGAAGCAGAGAGATAGCCAGCTCTCCATACATTTCTCACTGTCAAGTCGAGATACCTCAGTGGAGTGCACCATCCATCCCTAGGCACAGGGATGGTCTGAATTACCCAGTATCAATGGTCCTACTCATCCTAACCCTAAATCCAAGGTAAGTCATATTTAGCCTGTGGGATGACATGAGATTGCTCACTTGGCTGAGGCTGCTCACCTGCACCCTGCTCACCTGCACCGAGTGATTCTCAAACTCCTGTTGTTTTTCTCAAATTATTCAAATGAGACGATTATGGGAGTTTTTCTCTCCCCAACAAATGTTCTCAGCAATTTGAATTTCAGTTGAAAAGGAAGTTATTAAAATGTGAAGATTAGAAGTGACCTTGTTCTTACAGGGAAATTTAAACAAAAGTCTGAAACTTTGCCCAGCGTGCACAGTTGAGATTTAATAAATAATCAGATGCTTGTGTGACGTGGGGATGTATGTGCCCTTGGACTGAGAAACAGAAAAGCATTTGAAATTAAATCTGTCAACTCCTGTAAATGTGATTTAAATGATAAAGCTCAGTGTCTTCTCTAAGAAACTTGGAAGAAAATGAGAACATGTAAAATGTTTGTTTAAGACTCCTCAGACTTACCTTACCCTTTTCCTGCAGTGCTTTCTTCTTTGAAATTTATAAATAAAATGTACATTGTTATTATTAAGGCTGATCTGCATGTACATTGAATAGAGCGTGTACTCCAAATAGATTCTTATTAAAAAAAACACTGCAAGTATTATTTTAAGCTCTCTTCATCTTTCTTCCCCAGCCTCTCAGACAACTTTATGTGAGAAAATACTATTCAGACTGCTCTGCTTTTGCAGAGATCTTTGCTTGGATCTTTGGCTCAAAATCAACAACAAGAGAAAAACAAGCAAACAAATAAGCTCAGTCAGTCTGTCTGATTATCTAGGTACCTATCTGGGTTTTATAATCTTGTTAATATCTGAGTATGCTCTAGAGAAAATCTGCAGCAACAGCACAGTCTCTGCTGAATTCTCCTTCTTCAGAGTCAAACTTGAAGTGGTTTCCATTTTCTTATGACTTCACTAGTAATTTTCTCCGTTTTTTTCTCTTGTATTTTAGAGAGTGAAGTTAGATTAACAGAATATGGGAGAGTATCTGTTCCAAGGTAACTTTCTGGTGAGAAGGCTTTGCAAAAAAAGAGAGATTTTGCTGCATTTCCTGACGAGAGACAATCTCTGGACTCAGTCAATGTCCTCCAGACACACACTGCACAATGGGATCCCGGGGCCAGGGCTTGCATCACCTCCTCTTCCTGCAGCACTGCTCAGACTCTACCTATCTCCTGGCAGCCACAGAGCTCCAGCTGGGCAACATCTCACCATGAGACCCTAATTAGAAAATTAGGAAGTCATCATCTTGTCTCACATGTACTTAAGATATTTTAGAAATTTTAATGGATAATTTGAAGTAATACAGTATACCTGTAAATTTACTGTTCAAATATGTTTCTCCCACTTAAAAACCTTTTGAAATAATTTGGATTTTAAATTACTAACTTGGACTTTACATTGAACAATACATGTTTTGGTCTAAATCAAGCCTCTGGTAATTTTTCAATATACCTGTAATCCAGTTCTGAGGTAAATAAGCTAAACTGCATAGAACCAACTACATTTAAAAAAAATAATCTTTGTTCAGGTAAATCGGAATGATTTGTACTCCTTATGAGTAGTTTTGGTATATATTTAAAGTAAATTTCCAGTGACACATTCCAAAGTATTTCATAAGGGAACAAGGGAACATTAGGATTCTTTTATCTCTATATGTATTATCTCCAGCAAGAGAAACTAGTCCATGTAGAGGAGAGCAGAAGTCTCCTTTTCCTTTAATGAAGCCTGTTGCTATTGTCCCTTTATCTCTGTGACAATAATTTTACCTGAGCTTCTTTAGGATGGAGTTATGTGATTCTCTTGTGGGTCATTTTCATCACCATCTAGTAATTATTTCAGCTGTACTTAGGCACTGACAGAGGAGGGATATCTACATGGCTTGCGTTTCTGCTCTCTGGCACACACTGCTGCGCAAAGCACTAACATGTAACTTTCAAGATCCGATCTGACAGGCTCAATCCAATAAAGAGCATGATCATCTACAGGTTAAATTGCATAGCACCTACTGATGTCTGACTTCCCGAACAGAGGCCTAGCCCCTGGGTGAGGGCTTTTGGATGCTTGTTGAGTCCTTGAGTAATATTGGCATCTCAGAGTAAGTTAAAAAATGCGCAGTGTGGTGTCCCACCTCTTGCCAATATCCCGGGCACAGAAGCCTGGAGTTAGCCAAGGGGACATCTTGTGCTTTGTGGTTTCTGGTTCTCCAGTGTTTATCTTCCCCTGCTCTGGATCTCTCACTGTGAAAGGTATAAACTGTTCTGTGATGGTCCATGCAGCTGACCAAGGATGCCTCTTTTCTTCTGAAACTGCAGGAGGGATGACAGGCACCACTTAAGTGTTGTGGATAACTCTAAGGGCCCTCACCCTGGTGTCTTCCTTACATCCTTCTTCACCAGTGACCATGAAGTAGTCCTGACAGCTGGGTAAAGAGCCTGCAGCTCTTCCTTCCTCACTCTGCTGTTCCCTCCTGCTCAGGAAGCCAACTTGTCTCACTTTGGCTCTGGGATAGGCATGAGGTTGCTCGGCTTTCATTCTCAGGACAATCCTGGCATTGTGCACAAGCCTGGAGATAAACACCTCAAAAGCTTTTGACCAGGGAAGGCTTTCTGGCATTGCGATGGCAGCTGCACAGGGGCTTTCAGGGTGGTGGATGTAGTCTATGCCTACAGGAGGCACGGGAGCTGACGTACCAGTTCAGTGAAGATTCCGCTCTGATCCTTGCCATGCCCCCTGCTCTCCATCCCTAGAGGTATGCTCCTTCTGCCTATTTTGTGCCACTTTTCAGAGACTTTGAACCAAGCAGAATAGCCTAGCAGAAATTTTACCTTGCAAATGCAAAAAATATCTGAATGGCGCAGGAGCAGGCAGACTACCAGAGGACAAATAAGAGAGAAATTAAGAGTGCTGTGAGCTCTGGCCCACATGGGGCTGCTGGCTGAGAGCTTAGCTCACAGCTGAGGAAATGGCAGAAATAGTGACTTCAGTCCCACCCCTGTCCCTCCTGCCCATTAAAAGCCTTTTTGAATCTCATTCAAGAATCAAAAAAAAAGCTTGGAAAAGGAGTTGAACCCACATAAGATCCAAGGCATTTTATGTGGAAGCATCTTCTTGTCTAGCCCTTCTGGAGACCAGGGCTTGTGAAGGGCTGTTGGAATCTCCACTAGTTCCTGGGTTTTGAGAGTCAAATTCCCATTTGATAGTGATCGACATTGTGCTGTGTAGTATGATGAACCTCCCCCATCATAAATGGGCCATGATGATCACTGCTAGTTGTGAATCTGCCTTTTATTCTTCTCTCAAGTTACATGGAAAAATAAATTGAGCAATAACATCATAGTTCCTAGAACATAAGAGTGCATCCCACAGCTGGTAATCTCTGTTATAGAAAGAAGTGGAGCAGGACAGTGTGCAAGTCAGGGCTGAAGAAACCTGGCAGGGCTGAGGGGAGCTGGAACAACTCACACAGCATCTGCAGGCACACCACATATGTGGACCAGCACTCAGAAAAAAACAAAGTTGTTAATATGCTATACGGAGACATAATTTAAAAGCCTCCCCATAAAGAGAGTAGCATTATCCCCAGAGCAGTAAGAGGTATTACCAGCTCTGCTGTTGTCTGTTTGTCTTGCTCAGACCCTGATCCTACAACATCCCTCAAGTTCAAGTGTTGTGGAAGTAATTACACACGTACGTACCCTTTTGGTCTGCCCTGATTCAGAGCCTCCCCCTCCACTACGTGTGTCTGAAGCCATGATTAGCCACCTACTTATGCAGAGGTTAAAATCTGACCCTTAACCTCTTTCCTTTTTAGTTAAGCTTCCTGTGAAATGGATTTAACAAATATAACCAGCATGTTATTTAGAGTATTACATTTAATGAGGTGACTAGTAAGTGTAACAGGTAAATTATTAGCATAGGTGTATCTGTTTAACCCATCTTAATTTTACCCAAGGAATTTTTCACTTTGGAGAGTCAACTGTATTGTCAGGTTGTCAAGACCTTACTATCAAACAAGATTTCCCTGTTAGTAAGAAGCCTAATGCCATAAAGGGACTTGAGCATTTCAGGTCAGTGTGTCAGGACGTGAGAGAATTAATGCTACTACAAGGCTCTTTCAACAAGCTCTTTTAAATGCAAGACTTAATTGCTTAAAGAGTTTGCACTTGAAAACCCAAGTGTAAGTAACAAGAAATTACAGCAAGGATGAACTGTCTCATTTGCCTTTATATTCCTGTATGTGTAAGGCTACAGTGATTACAACACTGCAGTATTTTCACTTCCTTCTATGAGGACTTCTGGCTTCCTGCTTTTCAGCTGTTGGCCCACATACCACTTGAGCTCTTCAGACTTCTTCTCTAGGGGGCCCTGGGAAATATGGATAAGCAGCCTGAGACAGGCAGGCTTTAAAATCGCCATGCAGAGGTGCACTCTGCTACTTCTCCACACTTGTCTTTCTCAGAAAAAGTTAAGGATATGTGAAAAAAGGATATGAAAATCTGTGAATTAGAGGCTGAAAAAAAAGGAAACAGTGGTCATACTCTGAAGGTGAAACAATAAACAAGATACCAGAATATAGACTACTTTTTCTACATTTCTTTCCAAATGAAAGCAGCTTTGCAGTAAGTATGTGACTGCTCTGATGGCTGATTAATAAGAACCACAAGAAGAACAAAGGTTTCATAGTACTTGCAGTATTTAAGAATCAGGTTGGCAGAAATGTTTGAAACCCTCTTTCTTCAGTGTGTGACTGTCCACATCACTGAGTTGAATGATCAGATATTCAGAAAAGAAACGTGCTCCACAGGAAATTACACTGGAAGTACCCTGCATGAAGCATTGTTCTTGGCTACGAGGAGGCCTAAAAGCTTTCAGCAAGAGCAGGAGAAGATATCTACCCAGCTCCACCTACTCTTTTGGGAAGTTACAGGTGTGTTTTAATGTGGCTCAGCTATGTTGATGATTACCTTCTCTGTCTCTGGAGCATGTTATATTGATATTATGCTCCTACGGATATGATCATCACGGCTTATATTATCATTATTTAGGGAAGCACGGAAAGGAAAGCCACCTAAAGGTCATCTGGGAAAGAAACCAAAGCTGAGTTCACTTTAGAAAGTCATTAGAAAGCAAATGAGGACACTAAACGGATGCAAGGTTGGGGAAAAAAAAGAAGGATGATCATGAAGAGCAGGCAGTGGAATTAGGGCATTCTCCAGATGGACTTTGCAAGGATTAGGCCCTAAGGCCATAGTTAGCTAGACTGGCCTTGGAGGCTAAGCTTTCTCAGTAAGCTACTAGTACTTTTCCCCCTTAGGAAAAGCTATTGGTTCTTTTTTTAGTTGACTGGAGTTATTTAAAGTTTCAGTGTTTGTGATAGGTCACGTTTTAAATAACTGATTATTTAAGAATGACCCATGATATAAGGTCAGTTTAAAACCCAACCTCTATAATAGGTCAAACCAACAGGAGAAAAAGAATGTGTTCCACTTGGATGTGAAGTCGCTAATATTATAATTCTGCCCCTTTTTGGAGTGTATACAGTAGATACAAGCAAGGAGATGAAGTCTAGTATAGTGAGACACCCTGCTTCTAAAACCTCAGAATGTTCTGCACCCCATAATGATTTCAAAAGCATGGGATGACACTTGATGCTCTTGTCCCCAATTTATAGCTTCAAACCAAACAGTTTAACAAAGGAAACAAAAGAAATAGTTTATTGGCGTTATTAGAGGTGCCAGCTATTGATATGCAATGACACTGGTCACAATGTAATAGAAACAATTCTCCTACAGCCAGTGAGGTGCCATTAGGCACTAATTAGAACTGGGTTCTATTTTCTGTTCTATCTAAATTTTAATTTTTTCAAGGAGGCCACTGAAAAAAGTCCGTTCACCCATGTCCTTAGAGAATATTTTAGGAAGAGGGTTATGGGGTTATGTTTAGTGAAGACCTGATAGTTCTCTTTTTTTGAAAGGAAAATATACTGTTGCACATATCTATACTCATAGGAAATGGCATAGGAAAATGACCACAAATAAATGTAGTTTTGACTTGGAGGCTGTGGTGTGGCAGTTATTTTAATATCTGGGGAAAGACTAGCGAAGTATAGGAGGTGATATTTTTTGCCTTTTATTTTTGCATACTCTTATGTCCAGAAAATAAGAAGACTTTTCCCTACCACATTGTTGAAATTGGTAGCAAATATTTTGTGTAATTATAATTTGCAAAAGAAATACACAAACCTACTGTTCCATTTACATGCAACCTTAATTATTTTATATAAATTAAAACAGTGCTCTCATTATTCATATACATTTTTTTGATTCAGTAAAAGCTCATAATTCAAAAGAAATTTGAGTTTCTATACCACTACAAACATACTTTATTTCTTCCCGAGTAAAAAAAGGAGTGCTCTTTGACATCCCTGGTTTTATGTCAGGCCAACTTTGATGTAGCTTGAAATAAAATATTCTTTTCATTTCAGGCTTTTCAAAAAGAGAACATAAAAATACTTTACTTTAAGGAGACACCGAAACAATCCATTTAACTTCCTTATCTGAAAAAAGCCTGTTCATTTTGAGCAACATGTAATTTTTTTTTTAAGCAAATAGATTACCCATGCAAGAAGAAAAGTGTTCAGGTTTCCTCTTGCTCCCTTTTGTTCCTCTTGTAAGTCAGTATTGCCATTCCTCTGAAGGCAAGGAGACAGACTTAGGAGCTACAAGGATATAGAGTAACTGACAAAAACAGTAATCTGAGGAATGAATATTCTCAGTAGTCAAGCATGGCCTGAAGATCTTCAAATTTGCCTGCAGAAGTGTGGAAATAAAAAATTAAAATTCTGCAAGGCCCTTTTTAGATGCCTCTTGTCAATCAAATGATAATAATTAAAAATAATCAAACTTCTGCCCAGCTGTGTAGTATTACGTGCCCAATGTTGGGAGCACCTTCCAGCTCATGTTTTACTCCCCTTGTTTCAGACTATGTTTTCTGGAGAAGGTCCCGTCCCTGCCCTTCCAGGGCCTTGGCTTTGCTAATGAAGTAAAAAAAAAAAACCCTCATAACAAATCCCAGCCCTGTTTTTCTTTTCTGCTCAAGTTTTCTTAGCATTTGTCTTCCAGAGCTTGGGCATGGGAAACTCCTGTTTTGATGGAGCAGGGTTGCCGCTGCAGAGCCCAGTGGGTGGCCAGGCTTTCCCCTGGAGCCTTACAACTGAAACGGAGGAGACCTGACCTGGGCATGAAGGGAGGATCAGCTGCCAACTTAGAACTAGGTGACAGGAGCATAATCAATGTGCCTCAAAATCTATCACACAAATAAGCCTGAAATTCTAGTGAGTACAGCATGAATAATTGCATCGCTTGTGCACAGCCTTCTCCTGCTTCAAATTCTGGGGTAAATGTTTTCCACAAGAAACTGTAGGTTTTAATACTTTCTCTTTTCCAAAGCTGAATCACTTCAAGAAGGCCTTTTTTTTGGCTCTTCAAACGTTTTTGTCTCCTCAGACTTTTTGGCAAATAAAATGTACAACTGCTTAACTAGTCAACAAATACTGTTCGTTTGCCAACAGGGATTTAGTTTTGCCTCAAGTGATCAGTTTGTACTGTAATTTCTGGACACAGGAATAACAAAATTTGACACGTATTGTTAAATTATCATGTCTGGAGAATTAAATCAACATATAATTCAGTATTTATTCTTTAAAATTTGCAGTACTCATGCTATTTTGTTAAAGGAAGACCTGTTTATTTGAGATAAATGTTAATATCAGTTTTGTCTGTAACATCTCGAACGTCTATCAGAATTATGGTCCATGTTTCAATAGAAGGAATGTACGCAGCCTGAGGCTTCTGGTTTCAACACTGAGCAAAAGGAAAGCATGTGGGTCTGCCAAACCACTTGAGGTACCTATGGAACTGACCTGTGCTACCTTGAAGATAGAGAGTTACGCAGTGAGAATATTGCACAGGGTAGGATTCCAGCATAGGTTCAGGCAATATCTGGATTAATCAAAGAAGAGATTTCTTCTTCCTTTATTCAAAGTAGACTGCATCTATATGAGGTAATTGTACCAGTGCTGTGGTAACAGAGATAAAGCCTATCCACCTGAACTTGCCTTTTCATTATCTTTCCTGTGCAGAGTTCTCCACTTTTTTCCATGCTTGGACAGAGAAAAAGGATGTCTTCAGGACCAGGTAAATGTGTATTTCTGGCTGCAGGCTGCTGAGCTGGCAAGTGAGAGGTGTCATGCAGACTTACCATCCCAAAGCCTTTCAACGTCTGGATAAAGAGTGAACTTGGCAAAGGAGGGCAGGGAGCAGTTTTACTACCTATAGCAATGAATTAGAGAGGAGGAAAAAGAGATGGGGGGCTCAGAAGACTGAAATTAGTACAGATATTAAAGTCTGTTGGTAGCACCAATGCTTGAAGTTTTTATCTGGAGAAAAAAAAGGTGTGGGAACTGGAAATTAGAAGAAAATTTGTATGTTGCATTTCAGTCCTAAACGGTGATTGAAATAATGAAAATCTGTGTTTCTCTTCCCCCTTCCCTGCTTTTTTTGGCATCTTGAGAAAAGGGAAGCTTCAGGCAGAGCAGACATTTAGGGAATTCCCCAGTAGAAGGCCTCCTTTGCTGTGGAAACTTTTCCCTCTATTAGTAAGCCTCAGTCACTGCATGATCCAGACTATCCCAGGTGGGAGGCCTCTTCACCCATCCCATGGAACTAGACCAAGTTTAAATGTCTGCAGCTGAACTCCACCTGCTGCTTTCTCGTCCCCTTTTCCACACTTGCACCCGATGCTGCCTTCTTGCACCTTCTCCCTCCCTGCTTTTCCCTGCTGAGTCCTCTGGCTCTCTTGCCCCACTTTGCTGTATCTTCAACACCTACCGAGTTATGCAGCATTCACAGTGAAGGAAGGGAATTTGTTTAGACTTGGATAATGTCCCAGGCCAGCATGGGGTCTAAAGCAAAAGCAGTGATTTTGGAAACAACAAAACTTGTTTCTCCCCCCCATTTTGAACTATTCCATTTCTCTGTCCTCTTAGTATTTTTTTCTCCAAGAAAAGAACTTGCTTGAAATTTCTTAAATGAAATCTGGCCCTAAATAAAGAGCTTAATTAAATATGAAATTAGGATTAGATGTCCTCTATCCACCAAAAGGATCTTCTATTACAATGTCTTGACATTTGTTTTCCTGTGTTTTAATTTTTTTTTTTAATCTTGTGCTTCCTACCCAATAAATACTCAGATCTGGACAGAAATACTCTTGGAGTAGGCTACCATTTCTGCAGCTAAACTTGTGTTAACTCTTCATTGAATCTCTCACCCCAATTTTCTATATTTTCAAAAACTCCTTTCATGAGGAGGCACATAATATTTTTCGCAATGAAAGTGAAAAATTTAGTGGTCTGTAACATAGTTCCAGTAATGCAGAACATGAAGAACAATGTAAGGAAGATAGAGGGACGGAGGAGGGCATGTAAAGGAGGCAGTCTTTGAACAAGAATAATATGAATTTTGAGTGGAAACAATGACAATGACAATGCTTCATATGTGTGGAAAGTACTTGCTGTTTTCTTCCTGAAGGTCTTCTATTTTAGACTAGTTGATAAAAAAGGCATAGAGGGCAAATATGTGTGTGAACATGTACGTGGAAAGACACTGAACAAAACCAAATAAACATGGCCTGAATACTCTGGGGTGGATGCCATGTACATTAGATAGGACCAGAGAACACAGAGTGTGTCAGACACCTTGTAGTATCTTTAACACCTGACATTGTCGGTCGCTTTGGCAGAGCTTGGTTTCAGCTGCGATTCAGGAGAACATACTAATTATGTGTTTATCATAAATGTTAATTCAATGCTTTTGCGAAGATGACATAGAGAGTTGGGCATGTGACATATTGAAATTAAGTTTTTTAGTTCAACAAAATGCTTTCACTCTTGCAGCTCTTTCCAGGAGCACCTCCTTTGGCAGAATGGTCCTGAGCGAGAGGCAGTCAGAGAAGAGGGGGAAGCATGGTTAAGCAGGGTCTGAGTGTTGGTACCCCCAACAGCAAATTCACATTTTTCTGCCTTCCAAGCTTGTGATTAAGGGAAGTTCTCAGCTGAAATATGTAGTAGTTGCGGTCTAAATGGACAGAGGCACGTTTATCATGTCTGAACTCTTCTGAGTTTCTTTTTGCCACCTAGCCAGGAAAGAAAGTGGCCTGCTCAGTGAAATGAAACTTGGCCTTATCAGCAACATTTTGAAAGTGGAAGGAGAAAGTGTTGACATCGGCTGATATATTCTGAGTCTGGGGCCAGAGATTGCGTCACATTGTGTGAGAAAAAGAAAATCTTCATGTCAATGACAAACATCAAATGTTTTGTTGTAAAATCTGCCCTGACTATGAGATAATAATTACAAAAGGACATTTTTTTTTACTTTTAGCCTACAAGTAAGATATCTGAACAGCAGTGCATACAGGGCCAGTTATCAATCTCAGTTATATTTACAACTGTTTATATTAACTTAATTCCAGTTTTTGCAAGATTGCATCATATTTGTAAACAAAGAGAGCTCCTGGGAACTGCCCTGACCTTGGCTTTTGTTCTCTTATAGCAGATTTGCATACTTTCTGAAACCTAGCCAGCTGGCTGGCATTAATATGTGGATGCTCGCTAATAGGTCATTGCTTGTGTGTTTTAGAGTAACGATTTCCACACCAAAACCAAGCGGTCCTCACAGTCCATTATATTTACTATTAGAACATACATTTAAGGAAGGGGAAAACAAACACACAGAAGACTCTCTGGATAGGATTGCAATAGGGCATTGGGTGCATAGGCTGCTTTGCATCATGCACAGGTGGGATTCATAACACACAACAGGTTAAGTGAATAAATTACTTAGGTTACTAATAACAAAGGGCCAAAGTTATGCCTTAGAAATATTTTTATTTTTCCTGTGGCATCTATTTCACTTCCATCTGAATGCATTTTCACCAAACTGTGATCTAAGATTGACCCTGAAAACGCTGTTTAGATGCTGACTTTGAATAAATTTAAGTTCCTTTAGGAAGAAGAGGGATTACAGCATGATGGCCGCTACATCTGTACTCTAACCCTGAGCCTATGATGTTGAAAAAGGTGAGAGTGGGCATAACAAATTGCTTCCTTTCCTCCTCCAGCATTTTGTATAAGTGATGGAAGCATGCCTGGGCTTTGGTTCTGATACTTTGGATACATAGGCTGCAAAGGATTTCTCTGAGCCACAACGTCTTTGGCGACAGCAGGCAAGCCAGACATAAAATTTAGGAAGCCAAGGGAAAACATTACAGGCAACACACTGTACATTTAGTACCAATTAGTTGGTACCAAACGTGGGCATCTGACATGCTTAAGGTTCTCTTATGACTTTTATCTTATGTGTCTTATGCTACTTTACAAGAAAGCTTGGTGCTGCTGAAAAGCCAGACTACTCCTGAGGTGCAGTATGGCCACATATGTGGGAGACTATGGGAGATGCAACCTGATCAAGAAGAATAAAATGCTAAAAATACAGATCTTCTGTGGCACAGAAGTATTTTTGAACTAACATATTTCCATTTTGGCCACCTAAATTCACCTCTGAGATCAGCTGTGATACTAATTTTTATTGGTCAAGAAACCAAGACTTTCAGGTAGAGGGGCGTGGTAGGCTGTCTGAGGGAAACTTGTTCTGATTTCTATGTTGACTAGTGATTTTGGATGCTTTTTTGAAAGCTTTTTGATCACTATTGTTTTCAAAAAAATCTCTGCACTGACTGTCTGAAGACTGGACTTTTCTTAGTGAACAAATAGGCTCTGAAAGTTAGATTATGCATGATCTTGAATATGGGAAAAGAAAGAAAACCTTGTATAGCAGAATATGTGTGTAGCAATGGGAAAGGGGAAAAAACATGTGATGGTTCTTTCCAGCTCAAATTGCCAGTAATAGCGCAGCTAATGACACATTTATAGATATTAATTACTTCCAGTAAAGCACAGTTACTAATAGGAAGTGGAAACTCCAAGGCCTTAGTTTTTAGTATCCTTATCCTCTTCACAAAGTTAAATTTAAGACCCAAGGAGAACACCAATGTAATGATATGTTCTGTGACAGCAGGTTATTTGACCTCCTTCCTTTGAAGTTAGCTCTTTTTAAAAAAAATGGATTCCTGCTCTCATTGTCATCAGTGCAGACTTATCAGTAACTTAAATTAGGTGGCAGTCTGGATACCAGAGCGTGAATTCTTTCAAATCTGTGAACTATCCAGTTTATGAAATTTTGAAGCCATATTTGAGGTCCTTAGTTAAAGATACAGTATAAACAGGTGGGTTTTAGGAAGCCTATCTTCTGTAAGCTACAAAATTAAGAGTGAGGAACAGAAATTGTATCTAAATTAAAAATCCACAACAGGTACAGGTGGAGGCATCAAGAATCCATGGGGGAAGCCTACAGTACACACAAACACTCCAGGAATTTGTTGCCTGGCATCTCAGAGTAACCTGCTTTTCTCTTTGTGTGTCTATTCTATCCCAGTTTATGCCAGTCTTGCACTGTCCTTCTGCCTTCTTTCCTTGACCATTCTATGAAACTGGTCTCCACTGTCCTTAAATGACATCCTCCAGTGCTTCCCTTGAGTCCACGGAAGGAAGGAGAACTTTGCCAGCCTTCACTCTGTCCTTAGTCTGTATGCTAAATTTTTCCTGCTTTGCTCTTCTCTAGACAGTAAAATAATCAGAGCCCAAACTGTTTATTTTCTAAGCCAGGGAAAGAGAGGAAATTCAACAAATGAGTTTGCATGGATTGAGTACAATATATTCCCATATATCTTACTACTCTTTGAACTTGCCTTAAGGCTGGTTGCATTAGTATTACCATCTTTGATATATCTATGGATATTGATGCCTTCCAGTAGAGCAGAGTAACTAATAGGAAGCAGGAATTCTATTTACTTATTTTTAGCATCTATACATTTGAAGAATTAATAGATTTTTAATTTAGGTATGATTTCTGTTACATAGGTGTTGAGAAAAATCTTGTTCTGTCTCTTAAATTTGTGACATCTTTTTAAGTAGTAACAAATGCAATTGCTCCTTGAGAAGTACTATTCACTTTGTTTCTCCTCTTGTGAGAAACAGTGAAAATGATTTCTTAATTTTTTTGCGCAAAACCACGTCAGTAAGACTATTCGTGTGAGAGAGATGAGTGGGACTTAACCTCAGTTTAGCAGGGGAAATGAAAGCGCAGTACATAAAAAAATTGTATCACTGGCTTTCTGTTCAGACGCTAATGCTATTTTTAGAAAGATCAAATGCATTAGTTTTGCAACTTATGTCCTTCCACAGAGCTGCACATCTACGTAAAGGCTGACAAAAATCTTGCTTAAATCTTCAAAAAAACAGATTGCAACAGGGTGGGAGTGCTAAGAGTCAGACAGTATGCAAGCAGACTGGGAAAATGAGGGCAAGGTACAGAAACCACTAGAAATGCAGATAAGTCAAACATGCTGGCAAATTTTTGCATTATATTACTCATACTGTATTTATCCAGTTGTAAAGTTAGTTAAGAAATGGATGTAATACTCAATCTAATTGTAAGCAGCTGCCTATCAGGCAGCTTGGCCAAATGTTTTTAATTCCATCCTATGATGATGAAGGAAATGGGCAACTTTGGTTTGTACAGTGTGTGAAATTTCTGAACCCTTCTTTGCAAAGTCACAAAGTGAGATGTGGAGCTGAGAAGACTTTTGAATTGACTGCAAGCCTAAATGATGCAATCTCTTCCTACTTTTACCAGAATGTGTTTGGAAAGCATGGACCTGCAGAGGAGATCAAATTCCAGTTTTTGTCAACTTCACAAAGTTATTTATTAGGCCAGTGACTGCCAATGGTGAAAGTGTTTTTAGCAAAAATCAGATCATCTCAATTATAATGGAATTCCAGGCTGAAATGGGAGAAGGAAGCTTGGTGGGTAGGCAAAAGGAAATCTCTTGGGAACACTTTAAATAGCTGACATGGAAAATATTGCAATCTGGTGCATTTTAGAAGTGGTTTCCTGTAAATGTAAAGTCTGTTGTGAATTAAAAAAATAGAGAGTTTTCGGGAAGCCTTCTTTTTTTTTGTCAGTTTATCAAAGCTATCCAAGTTTTTGCACCAGTGTAATTCCTGCCTACCACTGATTAGATTTGCAAAACAGGTGTAGCTACTGAATTTTTTTTACAGGCAGTCTTCCCACATATCTTGATCTGAAGGACCAACAGTTGAGCACTAAGAACAATCAAAAACACTGAAAACAGGACAAAATACAAATTTTGTATTGGTATATTATCCCATGTGTATTTGTCTGTGATATAATATTGACTTTCTAGACTAAAGAACTGCAACTGATACAATCTCTCTGGACTTCAACAACATGATGAATCTGGCAGGACAGTTCAGACTAGAGAGACAGGATACATACCAGAACTGTATGGTGGCTGATGAAAGGAGAAGGCAACCATACCTGGTTCTACAGAGAAAACAGTATGTTTAGATGGACATAGGCAGGGCCGTCTTCCTGAAGGACTTGGTGTTGAGGCTTGATCTCACGTCAGGCTTTCTCTAGTGACTCGTTTGTGTATTTTTGATACCAAAGAGAACTGGCATGATATAATACTACCAGAATAATAGGGGTGACCTTGAGGGCTGGCATAATAGGAAGAGAAATTTATGAATATTAAATACAAAGTCATCACACTGTTAGGAATCAATGCCAAAAATTTCTCTGTATGCTGGAACTCACAATTTGGAAATGTGTTTAGAGGAAGACTATACAAACATAGTAATGACTCACAGGGTTACTGGGAGCTACCAGCATGACACAGCTTTGAAGAAGACACCTAGGAGATATTCTAGAAGGGAAAGTGAAGTATTTTCAACCTATTAGAAAGCATAGCAAAATCTGTTTGGATTACTATGTACTATTCTGGCCAGGCATAATCAGGAAGGGAGGAACTCAAAGGGAAACAGGTACAAAGAAGGTGCAGAGAGGATCAGGGAAAGAGAAGACTGTCTTCCAGGAGGAGGAAATTAAAAAAAGCCTACCTGTCCTGGCCTAATAAAAGGCCAAAAAGGAGTATAATTGCATGTTAGAAATAAATCAAAGAAGTAAAACGTGGAGAGGGAAAAGAGCTATTTAAGCTGAAGTTCAGTACTAGCACAGAAAAAATTGGGCATAAAGTGCATCTGAAGTTGTGCAGGAAAAGAGAAGAAAATCCCCTACCATCAGAGCGGAGAGGATGTGGAACAACCTTTGCATGGGAGGAACAGCAAAACCTGACTAATTTTCAGCTGAAACTCCATTGCTTTATGGGGGAATTATATAGTGCTGCCAGTAAAGCCAGGGTATGATGAACCCAGTGACTCGGGAAGTTCATTCCAGCTCCTAATTAGCCTACTATTTTAGTTTCCGGATGTTGTAACCACTAAACCTAAATGTATCAAGAGAAGCATACACTAAAGGTGAGCCTATTTCTTGCACGTGGGAGTGCTGTGTTTGAGCTGAGTCTCACAACAGCTCTTAAACCAGACCCATTAGAGGTGTTTTTCAGTGGGTTGCAATAGTTCATTAGCCATTTCTATACACTTACAGGACATCCACAGATTAAAGCAATTGCACATCACATAGCAAATTTAACTTTTATTCAGCAGCCTTGTGTTACATGTTACTCTTCTCCCAAGTGACAGGGGACAGGAAAAGAGGAAATGGCCTCGAGCTCTGCCAGGGGAGGTTCAGGCTGGACATTAGGAAAAAAAATTTCACAGGAGGGTCATTGGGCATTGGAACAGGCTGCCCAGGGAGGTGATTGAGTCACCTTCCCTGGAGGTGTTTAAGGCATGGGTGGACGAGGTGCTGAGGGGCACGGTTTAGTGTTTGATAGGAGTGGTTGGACTCAATGATCCAGTGGGTCTCTTCCAGCCTGGTTATTCTATGATTCTATATCAGATGAGGGAAGGGAAAAGTGGGACTGTCTGATAACATAACACCTTACAAAAGAAAAATCTCTGTAGCAATTGCTTACAGACTTCTCCAGGCTTCTTATGTTGTTGCCACTATCATTATTTAATCTCTCTGTGCATTTATGGTTCTCATGAAGGATGCTATTGATTCAGTCATCTCTCTTTCTGCAAAGCCCAGCATATTTCTTTAAGCAGATTTCAATGAGAAGTCCATGTCCCAGAGTAATCAAGGATTACATCTGTACCAATACTCCTAAAGGTTTTATTAGGAGTCATTATTATGCATCAAAGGAAGGTCCTGACAGTCATTACCAACTCACAAGGCTACATAAGGACATCTTGGCTATGCTTAGAGGGCAATACTCCTTTCGAAATGTATCATAATCCATATGCAACTGAAAATTCAACTCTGTATTTTAACCATTGTTGCATTGCTGGTGGAAGACATTAGCTGACAGAGAAATAGAAAATGAGCAGACGGGTTCACAGCTTTGTTAAGGTCTAGCCAGACCTCCCATAGACTTTTCCTTTCCACTGTTTCCAATATTTTTGAGTCTCAGACAGAAAAGGAAGTCTGAATTTAATGAGAAGAGAATACTGAATACCATTACCTTCATTGTCAATTTCAATACAGAATATTTCAGTGGTACGATTAACTAAATGTCTTTCAGATAATAATGAATCAACAAACCCAGTAATACACATGGCAAATAGTTATTGAACTTGGTAGCTTTTCATTTCTTAGTACTTGAGTAGCTGCACTGACTTTTCACAGAACTGGGAAATATCTGCAGTGTCTGATGGAGTTTTATTTGTATCCAAAGTGCTTTGAACACCAGTCCTCTTGACATTCCTCGGTTAGCAAGTATATTCAGCAGATCTAATTTTTAAGTCACTATATGAACCAAAATAGAATAAAGAGGAAGGCAGAAAAACAGGGATTGGAAAAAGTGGGAATCACACAATAAGAAAGAAAAAGAATATAAGAAGAAAATATCTAAAAAGATGTATTTTCTTATACAAAGCCTGTCCTAGTTCAGCTCTGTGCCTAATAAATATTTTATGTCTTTATTTTGAGGATTCTTTACGGCTTAGTTTCACCATACTTACATCACTGAGATTTGTGGCCATTTTGTGGCCCTTCCTTTAGCTCAAAGACAGTTTGGAAGCCTGCTCATGCATGAGTCTCCTAAACACCACTGATGCTTTCTTCCACAATGCTTTCCACAGCCCCAGAAATTCAAGCAAGTATTACCATACCTTCCTTCAGTTCTCTTCTCTTGCCATAATACCTGCAATGTCCACTGCAACAGTTGTGGTCCATCAGGTGGAGAGCTGTGAGTACTCTTCTACTTCCCTGCTTCTACTGCTTTTGTCTCTTAAACATGAACTACAATACTACTGTATAAGAAACTGCATCAGCTCTTCAACCCATTTGTTTGTTTGGATGAGATAGCTAATTCTTCATATGTTTATTATTATTGCTGGTTTTATAACATTTTATCATTATAATTGATTAGAAATATCTGTGAAAGGGATTTTCTTTTTATACTTGCCTTCTACAAAGAGGTCTTTTTCTCAGTTTGTCCTTTTCTTTTCCCTAAAGATTAGCATCGAGATTACTACTACTAATGAAAACTGAAAAAAAAAAATCTTTCCTGACTCACTGCTGAGTTTTCTGTCTTCTCAGACTATACTATGTGGTTGATGAAACATGTCTTGCTGGCAATATGGTCTTTGAGCCTTCTGGTTTTGTTAAAAAGTTTGGTCTTAGTGTTTCAACAATTTTTTGTCTGGAGAAGGAAGCATCTCCTCTGGTGTCAATTTAAGGTGGTCACCACAGTCTGAAACAAACATGTGAGGCTTTGCTCATCCAAGGCTTCGTGTGATACCCACCAGAAAGCCTTTTGCCAGGAAGATCCCATCTTGACTAAGTATTAGATCACAGTCTTGGTTTGCAATGAAGATAAACTGAAGAAAGAGAGTGTTTAAAAGATGTTCTTTAACAGACAGGGCAGTGGTCAGGAAGAAGATTGTTACTTATTTTCCTAGGTAGGAAGTTATTACTTTACTCAGAAGTCAAAATAGACAATTTTGATGCCTTTTCCCCCACCTAGACCTTAAATAGTTATGGGCATACTATGGATTGTGCAAAATTCCTCAGTTATGCTCTTTCTGATGGTTTATTTTCAATGATTTTTAGAGTAAGCCTTTCTTCTTTTTCTTGACTAAAAATGGTGAAATAATTTTAAATGTTTTTTGTATTTTTTCTTTTGGTCAGTTTCACTCAGTGGGGAAGGGGTGGGTATTTTTTTAAAGAGAAAACTGTTCTTGATGTTGTTATTATGTATAGATATTACAGTAATGCTAATAATTCCTAATCAAGCAAGGGAACCATTTTTCTAGTCACTGTACAGTCTTTGGAGAACTAAACCCCAAAATCTTTTCAGTAAATGAAACAAAATAGAAAGGGACAGAAGAAAGGGCATCAGTAACAAAAATGTTTCTACCTATTCTACCTTTATGCACAGTTTGCAGATAGAAAATCGAGTTCTGTTTTTAAGTGGAAGAAATAATCAGATTTGAATACATGAAGGAAAAGGTGACAGAAGCACCTCTGGGCATAGATGCTATTCATCCATGTGAACCTGGTCTAAGCCAACTTGACAGGAAGAGATTTTTAACTTTATCCCTTACAATATTTGAATAACATCAGAAAGAGAGTGAGTGAGTGAGTGAGTGAGTGAGTGAGTGAGTGAGTGAGTGAGTGAGTGAGTGAGTGCATATATGCATAGGACTGAAAGTGTGTGGGTTTGGATTTTTTGGTCTATTTTCTTCATATTGCACTGTGGTAACATTCTTCCTCTCTTGTGTCAGCACTTTTGGTTTTCACTGTTTGTGGAAGTTCCTCATTTTACAAATGAGTATAGCCTTTTTTCCCCTTGTAAAACAATGCCTATGATGAGATCAATTTTTTCAGACATGAAACAATCTGTTTTCAATTTTGAGAATGAGGGATTTTATTATCTGTTTAAAGAACACTCTCTGGTTGCTTAATTTTTTTCCTGATGCATCAATAATGCTAATAAAAATGAGCTGATAAAGACTTGGCTGGTGCTGGGGGAACAAACAAAAACATCTCACATGGACACTTTGTATTCAGAAATGTTGCAGTTTCTTTTCACTTTATGGAAAGTTTCTTTCCTGTCATAACATTTAGTGAAATGCTACACTAAAAAATAAACAGCAGGGTTTTTGGTTTGTTTTAATTTCCCGAAAGATCCACACTCTTCAAAAGCCCAAAGGATTAAACACTATGTGTCTCATACCTTCACAGAAAACTTCAGATGTGCTGAGCTTTATGCATCTAGGAAAATCCATTTAATCTGCAAAATATCTGAGAATGGCTAAAGTTGGCACATAGTTTCTGGTGTTTATGATATTAATCTTATTAATTTCCTCTGTTAGCTTGTGTTTCTCCTGTTTCTTTTAGGCACCAGCTATTTCATAATGTGCTCACTTTGTAAATATACTGGGAGGGACTGGTTGCTGCTTCGCATGATGACCATGTGTAACAAAATGGGACCTTGATTGTCAATTGAGGTATCTATTTTCTCTTAAATCAAAATGTGAGTAAAAATAGAGATTGTTGAATGGAGTTTTTCCTCAACATAAGCCTGTGGGCCTTTTAAAAAAAACTCTGTGAAATGAATTGTTGATTGGTAGAATAAATGTGTTGATTAAATTTCCAAGATTTTCTCTGGTCAAATAGAAAGCCACCTGTAATGCATTTTTCTTTTAACCCACTGAGACACTATTGATATTCTTAAGCTACTGACTTTTCAGAGGCAAACCCTGCTTTTATTTGGACAGTACACAGTCATTCGAGTAGCTCTTCTAAAATTCATGCATGCGTTGAGCTTTCTCCCACTAGTCAGGACTGATAGTCAGACTCATTTAACCGACAGCAGTTTCTTCTTGACAAATATATGGCTTTATGACATCTTGAAGATCTTTGCATGCATTGCAGTTGATCAGAGGAAGTCCCCTCCCGTGACACATGGGACAAGATTTTGTCTTGTGACTTCCACCTGTCCAGGTGCCACAGATGGTCATCAGGTAGATCTGGACTTTGGTGAGTGACAGGAAGACAAAAATGACTGGCGTTTGGCAGCTCAGCAGTTTGTAAATCAGGCATAAACATTTTGGAGGAAAAGTGAAAAGGGAACACACCATCACACCTTCTGTTGTGATGAGCAGTTTGTAAACAGCTGCAATGTAATGACTGCTGCACATTTAACTACTAATGTGTCAGAAGCCACTTTGACACCATCAGATGGGTGGTGGACCTCCTAATTCTTTAGTAGGTCCCATTCACATGGGACAAATTCAGCCCATCACAGAGGGAAAGAGAGGCATTCCCACAGAAGAAACAAGAAGTCTAAAGCAGAGGCGACTACTCTGCCTGTCTTGCAGACTGCCAGTGTCCCAGCACACATAAATGGGAAAGATCCAGAAGGAATCAATTTCCACAATCCAGTGGTTGACATGAAGTGGAAAACATTCAAGGAGGGTAGAAAACAAACAAACAAACAAACAAAATCAGGAAAAAGTCATCTTATTTCTTATTGCCCAACAGTTTACTATGGTTATTGTTCCATTTTGGCCACAGACTTGTGACCCCTCTTATTTTATTTAGTACTGCTTTCAATTCCCTTTTTTAAAACAAAACAAAACAACTCAAAGTGTTGCTAAAGCTGTGTCAAACTTGTTTACTGCTATTTGAGTCTATTGCATGGACTGATGTTATTATCAATATCAGAGATGGATGGGACACCCGCTTGAACACACAGAGCGTTCAGCCTCCAGCAACGTGCCTTAATTGGATTTTACAGTCTTATGTGAAAAGTGAGCGTATGAGTTAAAGGAATAATTATATTTTTGCAATTATCTGCATAAACAGGCGGGCTTCCAGCCTCACAATAGCACTGCTTGAAGTTTTGAAGTACTGCTAATGTAGGATGGAACAGTTTTTCTTGATCTAAATAAATGCCAAGTATATATATACATATATCAATAACTTAAAATGCATACATACAAATAGTTAGTATATAAACACACTTATAAACATGGAACATATACAGAAAATTGTAATCAGTGTGAATATCAGGAAAAGTAGTGTCTGAACTTGTTTAAATGTGTGTACAACAAAGCCTCTTCCTACATATTGCTGTCTCACCATTCACATCTTGAGAACAGCTCAAGCACGGATATGGCCTAAAAAAAGTACATAACTTTTAGAGTGCAATGCCTGCTTTTGCAGAGGAGCTGTTTACTCCTTTCATGCTATTTTAAGGACTTGGGAGAACTTACATGAGCTTCATTGCTCCATACTTTTCTAGCTTTTTGACGTGAACAGTCTGCCCACCTCTGCAGAGAATGTGCGTTCTGGAGTACTCAAGATTGGAGATGGAGCTGAGCCATCCCTTTCCCAGACTGGCCTCACATCAAGAATTTGGTTTTGCCTATAAAATGTGAGAAAATGGTGGGGTAAACGTGACTTATGGTGGCAAAGGAGAGAAGAAGCCTGTGGAGATGAAGCTTTGTTCATAGCACGGATGTCTGTGGACAAAACCCTCCTGGTTTATATTTCCTGGTCGCTAGGATGTTTAACAGTCTGTCACCAGGGATTCATCCCTGTGCCTGTGTCGGAGTTTGCCTGCACCGTGTAGCTTGACATAGGGTTTGAGATGCCCACATCTGCACCCCCTGGAGCCCTGCGGGTGCTGGCACTTCCAGGTCTATGTGGCTTCTGGGTGGAGTTTTTCTGGATGACAGCTTTGAAAGTGGGTACCTCAAGTCATCTACATCTTGCCTTCAGTCCCAGAGCTTTTTTCTTTTTTTTTTTTGTTTCTGACTCAGTGTGTCTCAGAAGACTTCTGGTAACAACTTGCTTTTGGCTGGAGATACCATGAGAAAATAACTCCCCCAGTGCTATTTTTTTCTGTCTGTCTCTCTCAAAGTCCTGGGCAGAATTAGGAATGCACAGTCACACCTACCCTCCTTTAAGCTTTGAATTTATTCCCAGTTGGGTCACTTTTCCTTTTATTTGGCACCCTAAGGACGCCTTTGCCTTCTGGTGGCTTTGTTCAGCAACTAGACCTTGTCCAGTCCCTGCCCCAGCAGAAGCCCAGCAAAAAAATTTGCTTTAGACATCAACTAGCCAGCAGCACATTCCTGGCAGCAGGAGCATGTAGGCGCAATCCAGGGCAGAAGGAAACACAGGTGGTAAAATGTCTTGCTGAAGCCCTGCCAACAAATGTGAGGGCAAACTATTGGTATTTGGAAGAGTATTTGCAACTTCTGCTGGTGGCGTCAGAATCTGATCGCAATTACAGTGAAGTAACCAGTCTAGATTTCGATCTGGATTAGACTGACCACATCTAAGTCCCTTTTAAAAGTTTTCTTCTGCCACACTACTCTAATGAGTCAAGTTGCCTTGCACATAAAGGCATGTTATTGCCCTGCTTCCTTAGCATCTTTCTGTTTGTTTGTTTATTCTTGGGCTTATGCATGAAATTTTCATCTGTTAAAAATAACATAAGCTTTTAAATTATTTTAACTGAAAAGATACTATCATCTGTGAAAGGTCTTAAATTGAATTAAACCCATTTTGCTATGGACAGAGCATCAGTATTGCTAGGTTTGTCTAGTACTGCCCTGTACAAGGTTTTTCTTCGAACAGTTACTTCTGATTATGCCAGATGTTTGCAATTCTGGATTAATTTTCTTACAGTGTTTTTTTGAATTTTCTGAGAACTTCCTAGATATGTATTTCACTTAGATGCTTCTGCAGAAGACAGTGACATATATCCAGCTGTTTTAAAGGATGCTTTTTAGAAGGGCTAGCACTTGCATGAATTGGCACTAGGATTTGCAGCTGGTCAAGGGAGGATCATTTTTATGTCAGGACTGCGTTTGTTCCATATTCCATGAAAAAGAAAAATTGAATTTTACATATATGCCGTAACTGATTTAGATTTTGTTGAGGGTGGTTCTAAGAATTATGGTCATTTGTGACATAATCTGCCCCTTTAAAGTTCCTCCTGTGATTAGACTCAGCTAAAACCATCATATATCTGGGTTTTGCTGGACATAACCTCCTTTTTTCAGTCTGGAAACTTTGTCAATGCAGATTTTGAGGTATTCATGTACATGCCCTGCCCAGATGGTCTGTGTGTGTGCTGTCAGCCTGGTGCACTTCAGAAGTCCTTGATTTACTGTGTGAAGTAATTGTCCATGGTGTGAGGAGGAGGGTCATAATACTTACTCAACCGGTGCTGTAAAATACAGAGGCACGTTGCTTTACTTAGAGACTTCTAAGCAAAATATAGAGGTTTGGGAGCACATCACTTGCTTAGGCAGACAAAGCAAAGAGGCTTATTTCTTACATCATAATTTGAACATAAATTAAGCACAATCTTTCAATGCCACTTTTGTCTTTAAGCACACATAAGCATAAGCACATATTGTATTCTTTTTCTTGGATTAGTGCTGAAAATTACTGTTCCTGCATTGTCCAGTTGAAAGATGCATGATTCCTCACAATGAGGAATCTTCTGTCTGATGAGTATTTAAGATAATGGCCTACATGGTTTTAATCTAGCTCTAATACAAATTAAAGCATTAACCACAATAAATGACTAGTTGGTGACTGAAATGTGATTTCCTGCAAGTAAGCCTGCTATTTGTCGGTAGTAGCAAAGCTCTGAGCACAGAAAATACATCAAATCCAAGAGAAAGCAGATGGAAGCATCATCTAAGATCCCAAATCAGGATGCTCATGCCTAGGATGTCCTAAAAAATGAATGAAGCAAAGCAAACAGAAACCTAAAGCACACAAACAAAAGCTATTTGATACCAATGACCCCATACAACAACATTTAAAATTACTACTGCACATGTAATTTCTCCCAGTTTTGGTTTGTAGTCTCTAGGTGTGATAACGTGCCAGCAGTGTTTATCTTCGGGAAAAACGTGTGGCCTGCATTATACACTGAGTTAGTTGCCAAGATAGCAGGTTGCAGGCTCATACATTTGTGGGTTTACTTGTGGCTGCGATTCTCCATGTATTGTGTCCTCATACCACATGGTTATGTTGACCTTGCAGGCTAAGCACTGAAACTGGGAAATGTACTTTTAGCCTTTGCCAAGATTAAAGCAAACAGCTCTGAGAGCTGTTCAGTGTCCCACAGCACGGCTTCCCCTCCTCTCTGTCACGCCACGCTGCCCCTCAGACTAGGTCTGTGCCAGGATGGGTCCACCTCCATCAGTTTGCCTGTCTTCAGGATCACTGCTCTGTATCACAGCTACATTTGGTCCTACCATTTAGGATAGGTTCTCACCTCCAGGATAAATTGGGATCTAATCCTCTGCACTCTGTACAAAGTTGAGCTGGTCAGATTTGGATCTTTTATAGCACTAATAATTGGTCATTTGTCTTACAAATCACATCAAGTCAAGAATTTCCAGAAGGTCCTTTAAAGCAGGATTTCAGGGAGATCTCATTTTAAGACATTTTTTAATGACAGAATGTTCATACATCACATTTAGTTTTAACATTTTGTTTTGAATAGTATTTTTATGGTGTATTGCTTTTAAAAGACTATACAATTTCACAGAATATCAGTATCGATTGTCAATTTTTCCCACAAGTTCCATGTTGACCTGGGAAAAGGGATGAGATGTATCAGTTCATATAAAGCAGCGGCTGCCAGAAATAAAATAAAAGGAATGGAATATATGAGCTATAATCATGCTATGATGATATATCCTCAATAGTAATACGTAGAGTGGCAAAACATGTCAGCGAGCTGCTGCTATGTCATGGAAAAATGACACATCATTAGAAAGACAACAGCATAGAAGTGTTTAGATACAATAAAAATGAAAACTATTCTAAATATCTTTTTAGATATTTTAGGTATTTTTTAAAATACATTAATGGAGAACATTTCCCTACAATCTATAGAATAACAGATTTGTCTTTTCTGACAAACTTACATTGCAAGAAAGTTTTCAAACCTATTCTCACATCAAGTGAACAGAAATGAAAGCAGATTTGGGCCCTGTGTCTATATGGTTCATATTAGAGACGGGCTCGAACCAAACCCACTAGATCAGAACATTCCCAGACTTTGAGAAAGTTTGGCTCTGATTTCAGTTTTAAAATTCAGTGCTGGCTCCTTTCAGCTAAGAACTAAATCATCTGAGCACCACTTTGGGAAATTTGGATCCAGAACAGCACTTTGCAGCTGCAGTCCTCATTGAAATCTAGAGCTCCTTGAGTCCAGTCCAGGGGGACCAGGAGAGCACGATGCTTCCTCAGCAGCAGACAGGCCGTCATGGGAACAGTTACACTCAGGTTCTGCTAAGAAGGAGATCTGGAAGTAAGAGGTGCATGGAGAGCACACATACATTGTAGGATACCAGATCTCACAGGAGGGCTATGTATCTATGGTAAGTCAGGCAGCATTCAGGTTTCTTGTACTGTGTTTGTGGACGCAGTGTGGAATGGGCTAGTCTTTCACTGTTGAAGGGCTTGGCTTGTACCACTGAAAAGCAAACCTGCTCTAACAGTTTCATTTGACACATTTTTCACTGTTGTATGGTTTCAGTCCTTTCTGTGTAATTGAGAACTGGGGTGGTGAAAGAGTTACCGATCAGATTTGTTGTCAATATCATTAACAGAAGCTTCTGAAGTGCTTAATCATGTGAGTCCTGGAAAACTGCTCCTGATGCTGGCAATATGGGAAACAGACCTGAAGCTGGTGTTGCTTTTACGTACAGAAAAGACATTTTTATTACTTTTTTCCCTAAATTAGTTAAAATAATCTAAAATGTTTCTCCCAAGCTACCTGAGTGACCACATCAAAGCCACCGAAATGCAGAATCTCTGCAGCAAGGACAGCAGATACTTTGAGGGAGGGAAGAAAAATGCCCCCTGGCCACTGCCCCATTCTCTCTGCCTCAACAACATGGCAAAACTGAAGCCATTCAGAGGAGATCCTGCGGTGGTGGAGACACAAGAAACAGCAAGGTGATTTCCTCCAGAGTCAGGGTCTGTGCCCAGAGTTGAGAGAAGAACTTGTGGACACTTCAGTTGGTGGAATGGGCTTGTATTCTAGGTTCATGCTCAGGATAGCTCACTAAGCAGTTGTTCACTAGATTTCTCCTTCACTCCTGCTTTAATAAGAATGGAATCAAATGTTTTTTACTCTCTTCAAGGTATGACTTCACTGTCACAGTTCCTGCTGTTGTTCAGGTAATCCTCAGAACAGGAAGGACATGGATCTGTTAGATCAAGTCCAGAGGAGGTCTACAAAGATGATCACAGGGCTGGAGCACCTCCCATGCGAGGGCAGGCTGAGAGAGTTGGGGTTGTTCAGCCTGGGGAAGAGAAGGCTTTGAGGAGAGCATATAGTAACCTTACAGTACCTGAAGGGGCTCCAGGAAAGCTGGGGAGGGGCTGCTTACAAAGGCTTGTAGTGACAGGACATGGAGCAATGGGTATAAACTGGAGAGGGGCAGATTTAGACCGGACATTAAGAAGAATTTCTTCACTATGAGAGTGGTGAGGCTCTGGGACATTTTGCCTAGGGAAGTTGTGGATGTCCCCTCCCTGAAGGTGCTCAAGGCCAAGTTGGATGGGGCCTTGGGCAGCCTGGTCTGGTGGGAGATGTCTCTGCCCATGGCAGGGGAGTTGGAACTAGATAAACTTTCAGGTCCCTTTCAACCTAAACTATTTTATGATTCTATGAAAACATCCTTGGGAATGGGGGCTGTATGTTCTGTGTCTCCCCACCTTTCTCCCCATTATTCCTTTAATACAATTCTGTTGTTACACTCTCTGTCCATTTTAGCTGCCTAGATTCAAATCATTCACTATGGTCACTATCTTCCACTTTGTGTGGCATCTAGAACAACAGAGAGCCCATTTCTAATTAATTCTTGGTGAAATTATATTAAACATGCTTTGTCTTCATACTGCTGCTATCGAAGTATCTTGTCATCATTCAGTTTTAGATATTGTGTGAGCAAGCAGTCATTTAGGTAGCTGGCTGATTGCAATGTTATTTTCAAAAAAGAAGGTTTTCGGTGATCTCCCGTTCTTGTTTCAAGTACTCTCTTATTCTTTATGTTGAACAATTACTTGAATGAAGCCAGTAGACCTCCAATATAATTGCAATGCATTGACCTTTATGAGTGCCTGGAGTTTTATGCTTAAATTAATCAGCAGCTAGTGAACCAGTATGGGAGAAATTAACAGCTTCTTTTAGGTGGTTGGAAGGAAACCTGTCCCCCCAAATAATAAAAATAAGACACCACGTGCTGTCACTTTACAAAATCCTAACACCTAATATGTACACAGCAAACCTTTCAACAAGTTCCTGAAAGAGATTATGGTTTGGTTGGTCACAGGGTGTTTTTATATAATCTCTTGTGGAAGTTTAATATTGCCCTAAGCATGTGGAGGTGATAACTACTATTACTGACTTACAGAAAGCTACGTTGATGAAAGCTTTCCTGAAGGCTGATGGAAGAGCTCCCAATGAGACAATGATGACAAATATTTCTCATGGACAATAAAGTGTTCCTTGCTGAAGTGGGAGCTGCATCTGCAAGCATGCAGTGATTTGGATATTTATTTTTCTGCAACTGTTAAATGGTCATTAAAGTAGAACATGTAGTATTTTCTTTCTAAACATCTTAATGTTGAAGCTGGTTTCCACTGTGCATTTTGAGTTTCAAATACAGTTGGTTATGACTAAGGATCACATAATACTCTTTCTGGGACTTTGATTAGTTCAGCTGACCTCATGTCCTAATGAACTATGGCAAAAGCTCTTTTTACTCTCTTTCCCAGAGGGACAAACCATTATTTTGCCATGTTAAAAAAGTTAAAAGGCCTAATACATTTTACACTTTTATGATTCCCTCACGAATGGAAATTGCATTACGATATGGGGTGGGGGATTATTCTCATATTGTAGTCTACTGTAATTTTACAAAGGAAATCAGAGGCATGTTTTAGTCTGATCTCATTTGTGCCAGGCTAACTGTGGAGTAAGTGAAATCCTGGAAAACTGTATGTAAAAAACTCGTATAGTTAAGACCAGAATCTGCCAAACCCCTATATACCCCTAGGCTACTAGTCCTACTGTCTGGAATTCCCTTCCTTTTTATTGCCCTGCAATTCTGTTACTTTTACAGTATTTGGTATTTCCAACTCTAATGCTATTATAGTTTTACTAGGGAACAGTCTCCTGAGTAAAACCAGAGTTCAGGATTGGCTGACATGCTCCATAACTAGCAGAGTTACTGAACTACAGACTAATCTTCTGTTTATATTGACTTTAAAATTGTCTTTTCATCTCTTTTTGGTCTTATCTGGATATACACTTTTTTTTCCCTCCTTTGACTTTTTCTTCTATCTCTTTCTGTTAATATTATTGTCCTTTGGCATATTTTACAGTTTTGAGGTTATTTGGAAGAAAACAAAGCCTAGAGTTATGAAGATTTACAGACATGAATAACTATTAGACATTTGATTGGTCTGCTGGATTGTATACAATTTATAAAAATTAGCTAGGCAAGGAGAACTCAGCTGTGCAAAATGACTCATTTGCATAAGGTTTTACAGCCATTCTACAACACGTAGCATTTGTACTTCAAAATCAGTTTGAATTAAGTGCTTTCCTTACCCCTCCATATTTTGATTAGTCTCAGGAGTCTTAAGGACAAATACATTTTTAGCAGCCTCAACAAATTAAATAAAAATTTGGGAACAAATGCAGTCTTAAGAAATCTGTCAACAATGATTATCCTTTTTTTTTGTTGTATGCACAGTTTCAGTTAAAAGAGAGTTCTTCTTTTATGAGAGCTCATTGAAGACCATGTACATTTGCAAGTTAAATCCTCAGGTACAGAAGTGCATTCGATTGGGTTATTCATCTAACAAAACCTCAGTCAAGCAGAAGTGTTTCCCATGGGCAGAATTTAACACAATTTTTCATCAGATTGGTGTACAGCTGCTTTGGGTGGGCACTACGGATTACAACCATTTTGTGCTTAGGAGCATACAATGTTGTCCAAGCCGTCAGTGCTGAGAATCAAGGTATGAAAATGCTCTGTGCCTTGTAAAGTGCTGACCCGCTGGCCCTGACCTCAAGAGGAGCTAAAGCATGTGCTCCCATGCAGAGAAAGTCCTAAAGACCTGAAGGTAAGTTAATGCTTCTGATCCCTCTTGGATCAAAGGAAGAATGCTCAGCACCTTGCAGGATCACAGAAATGTAGCTTGTATGCATGGGGCCACAATGAGCAGGGATCAGAATAAACAATTAGAGATGGCTGAGAAGAAAAAGGGCTTAATTTTCATTAATCTGGTTGTCTAACTCTTTTTTGACTTGAAAACGTCTGCACTGATACCAGAGTAAACTCAGAATATTTGTGCTGGCACTATTACTGTTGCATCAGGTTTATTTGTTTTCATTGTTAGGCTAAGAATCAAGCTTACAGCCACAAAAACCTGTACCTGTTCTGAAAACTGAGGAGAATTAGTAAGGATGGATATAATTTTGTTAGCTGAAAAAAAAAACCATTGTTCTTGCATTTTCCTAGAATTTCCTGCTCTTGGGATTATACCATTGAAATTTTGGAACTTGAGAGGGGGAGGAGACGGACGGCATGAAATAGCCATGAAACTTGAAGTCATGGCATTCCCAGGGGATGAGGCTGTGATCTTCAGAATTTTCAAATCACTTACCCTGCATGGGCCATGTTAGACATGCTAAATTGTGCATTCCAGATTGTGGCAAAATTCATGGATCCCAGACTATTTGCTAGTTTCTTTTTTTCTACAATCCTAAAAGACCCTTGGTCTAAGGAAACTTTTACAGAAAACAAGTCTGTTCAGAAGAATATATTTCATAAAGAAACTCTTCATGGACTGTGTTTACTATACAAAGGCAAAAGTCTCCAGTCCACAGGCAAGGCAGCTTCTGCCTCTTGTTACTTGCTGCGCCTCCTCTGTTTCCACTGCATCTCTTGGATCAGCATCACCCATGCTTCA
This sequence comes from Clamator glandarius, assembly GCA_033459285.1. Taxonomy (NCBI): domain Eukaryota; kingdom Metazoa; phylum Chordata; class Aves; order Cuculiformes; family Cuculidae; genus Clamator; species Clamator glandarius. Next base: position 2,725,476 of record JAUNZM010000119.1, on the reverse strand, counting down.
GCTCCATTCATTGGCACATTTGTCATCTGTACATGTGAAAAAACCCAAACTGGCAGGTCACTGCCACGACTCGCCTGGGAAAAAAAATCAGCTTTCCAAATGAGAGAGAGAGGTGGGATTTTTGAGAAGGCAGGAAACACTTCTGGTGTCTTGCCAGATGTCCCTGTTGGTTTCAGCTGGATGTACAGGGCTAGCTTAGCCCTAGGGCATTCAAGGCCTCTATGGAACTGATGATGGGTATGCTTTTAAGGAGATTCTTGGAAATGTAACAGTAAACTGCATGAGCTGTCTGGAAAACTCCACAGTGTCACCTAGAAGGCATTTTTTTCTGAGTTTCTCGGACTTGATTCCAATCTCATACTAATGTGACGGCCATGTGCTGGTTTTACCTCAGAGACGGTCACACTACATATCATTTTTTTTGGTCTTTTTTCTCAGGATGTTTCTCTGATTGCCTAGTTGGAGAAGAGCATTTGCATTTGCTCTTTTTCTTCCTAATTCAAAACCCATTCCACTTAATCTTCATGGTTTGTATATCATAACCTTGAAGCTGCTGAATGTACAGCCTGATGCTTTTAAATGTACTCTGATGATTTGCAGGACTGCTTCTGACTTACATGAGGAAGTCCTTCCCGTGAAGTCCTCTTCTGCCACTTTTTCCAGCCTGTATTCTATATCTCTCCACACGAGTCACTTAGTGAGCATATGATAGGTCATTTGTGTTATGTTTGCAGCAGAAAAAGGACCTCACTAGTTTCACACGAGAAAGTTGAACCCTAAATGTGACTGGAAAAATGTAAGGAAAAGGGATAAAAAATTGCCACCAGATAAATATAATGTGTGTATTCTTTTCTTCCAAAAGGTTTACTTATGCAAATAAACCACAACCATTTTGAGAGACACTCCTTGGATTTTTTTCATATTTTAAATGGATCACCTTGAACAAAAGCCATATTATGAAGGAAAAAGAAAACAGAAAACAAGTCTGACCTTGAGCAAATCTGGTGTGGTAGTGATTCACCCTAGTGTCATCTTAGTCAGACAGTCAGCATCAGCTATTCATAAACCCATGATTGTTGTATATACGAGTGAGTGTATTTATATAAATACGTGTATTTATCTATGACCATTCAGATGAGAAGTAGAGAAGAATGCAGCATCTCTCATGCATGAGACAGAATAGTCTGGAAGACCACGTTCACGGGAGATCTTTAAAATGCATTTAGCATTTCTAAAGGGCTGCTTTAGTCTAACAGCACTTACACTTACTAACATTTCTGAACTAAGTTGCAAGAATTTATTTCTACCCATATTGAAAGCTGTCGAAAGACCAGCTCAGCACCACTGTCGCAGCCTCACTCAAGAGTGTCACCTCTGTCTACATATAGTGAAGCCCAAGGTTTTCTTTGAACACTTGAAACAGAAAAGCTGCATTTGATATGGAAACATAAGCAGAATTTGGTGTCTATATCTGGGGAAGTTGTCAGCAGAAGGTGATTGACAGCTATAGCCAATGGGTATCCCTTATTCAGAAGGGGTTTATGAAACATTTGTCCATTAAAGCTCTTGTGAGAAGTCTCACTTTCTAGACCATGAAAGCAAACCAGAATCTTCTGCCACTTTGGTTAGACTGGTGAAAGGTGATTGCTGCTAGGGAGCCAGTGGTGCTGCCCCATCAGTCACCACACATCTGCATCAAGTGCAAAAGCAGAGATTTATGAAAACCCAAGGGAGTAATGGAAATAAAATGATTTGTCCCTGTGTGAAACTAGAAAGGAACAAAAGATATTTGTGCTGGGTGTGTCATATGTCATTTTATGGGCTTTAAGCAATCTAAATAATTATTGGTCTACAAACATGATGGCCCTAGTTGTCCACATTTTATCTTACCTTATTGTTTTTCAGTGAGGTTCAAAAGCAGACAGAACATGCTATTCCTCCACACTGAGTAATGTTTATGTTTGGAAAAGAGATTAGAAATCTTCCAGTGAAAGAGAGCCTTATTTCATGGAGATAAAAACTGCTTATTAAATCTGCCCTTAAATCCAGCTGACTGGCCAAACCCTAAGTATTGCAAAGTCTAAACATTTCTGTGAGTTAAGAGTTTTCTGCTACTTTCACTGCTGCAATAGCCAAGCTATTGTTAGCCAATAGGTGTAAGTGTGTGAGTATATGAGTGGCTGTGTTTGTAAAGAATGGATAATACCCTTTATGCAAGTCTTCTTTTAAGTATTAGCACTAAATACAACACATTTTCTCATGTGTTTGTTCTTTGGTCAAACTTTGTCTTTGACTCACACTCCTTTCCAGAAATTCTTCTTTTTTTTTTTTTTTTAAGAGTCCTGAAGCTATCTATCAAAATGAATATTTTTTTCTAAGAAAATTCCCTTAAGAAAGAAGGAAGTAGAAGAGAACAAAGGCAAACAGCCTGTGACAATGACTCATTATGTTCCTTATAAATTATAGCTGTGAAGTCAATGCAAATTGTTTCTCACAGTTTCAAAACCCACTATAAGACAATAACTTAGGGCTATAGAAAGAGGAGCACCTAGAGAAATAATGGTGTGTTTTTTTCTGTAAACATAGAGAAGTGTGCAACAAAAAGTAGAGTTAGTTGGAAAGCACTTGAAGATGCACTGTTAGATTTATTTCATGTTGTAGCATGCAAAACTAAAACAGAATCAAACTCCTGAACTCATAGGACTTGTGGTACTAATTAAGCCTGATGTTTCTATAATTTGTTTGACAGGCTACCATTACATGGGACATTTCCAATAGAGGAAAGGTCCAAAACCTTCTAGAAAAGCAGCAGATAATCGACCTCTAGAGCTCAGTCTGATTTGACAAACAGCAGTACCTTCCTTCTCCATGCAAGGAGTGAAATTAGTGGCAGGCTTGGGCTGCAGGAGAAAAGAGCACTTTAGTGTACCCTGAATGGTTAGCACAATGCTTTCTTAGAGGGGAATGGAAAGGCTGATGGGCTCTTGGTCTCTATGCCAGCTCAGGATTCAGGTGCTCTGTTATTATTTCCATCAGGAATGAGAGAGTCTCCAGAGCCCAGTATACACAATCACTTTGCTGTGAAGCTTGTCTGTTTTCTCTGCTTCCAAAATTTTGCTGGCAGAGTCCACACTGTGATAGAGGCCCATAGGTGCAACTTCTGTCTGAATTAGATTGGGTAACAGAGCTATTGAAGAGTGGGACATGAAGTCTCCAGAAGCATTTGTGGTTGCTGGAAGTCCTATGTTCTTACTCAGGAAGAAGCAGCCTTACTGCCATATCTTCCCAACTACCTTCCACTAGCCACTGTGCTGCTATACATAGCGACTCAGAGAGTGCTTGAAACCAAACCACAGCTGAATATACAACCCTTTATACCCTTGCTCAAAAGATGCGTGCCCTGCAGCTGTGACCTGCAACGAAACTATGCCCTCAGTGGAGCAAATACCACGAAGGGGTACCTAACTGTCAGCGAGTAGAAGATGGTAGCCCCAATTGATCTGGTATGTAGTCACTGGTGGCTGTCCCTTAGAAGAGAAAGTTCTATTAAAAATTGCAAGAAAAGCACTTAGCCTAGAGTCTTTCGGTGTTCAAGTTTATTACTTCTAAACACAGATCTTAATTGTGCAATGCAACCATGTCATTAGTATATTGGAAATCTCTTTGTTTACAAAATGATTTTTTATGTCTTAACACTCTTTGAGGGTGAGAAAACAGATTTGGAAACTTTCCTAACGTATCTTAAAGAAATGTCTATTGACTTGAGCTAGCTGAGTCACTGCCAAAGTCACCATATCTCAAGGTGTACACTACAGCTGTGTTTTACAGAAGCATTTTAAAAGCAATTATGTGTGTGCATATATAGATATGTGTGTACAGCCCTCATAGTTTCAGACAGTAAGCTTGAAGGATGTGCAAGGATGAACTAACTCAGATCTGGCTTTTATAAATTCTTCAGCTGTGTGACTGAATTCCAGCTCATTCCTTCCTTAGACAGATAGGTCTGGCAGTGTATCATAAGGGATATTTTCCTGTTATTTTAAGAAAGCAAGGTCCTTTTACTTTATCTTTCCATGAAATTACGAAGAGTTTCCTTGAAGCCATACCTTATCATGCATCCTGGCAAGCACGAAAGGACTCATTCCTGATCATTACCCATTAAAATATCCTTTGAGGAAGTGGTTTGAACCTTTGATCCTGAGAAAACTGTTTGATACCACATATTTTATATCTCATGTGTATTTCTCTAATGTTGCATTATTAATAGCTCTTTTACCAACTTCTTCAGCTGCTTGTCTTTTAGATATAAACTCCACTTCCATCATTTGCCAAAAAAATACAATTATTTCATGTTAAGAGCAAACATATTTTTACGATTTTTTTCAGAGATACGACTCCATTGACAGAGGACTGGAATATTATTTGAAGTCATCTTTTCTGCACCTAGTAATGTGAAAATCATGTCTCTACTAGCTCCCCAAGCTCTGGGCCAGATTGTCACCCCACCTATTCCATCTTCTAGCCCTCTGTCATGCCCCACATCTTGTATCCATGTGAGTCTGCCTGAGGGCTAGGTGGACAGAGTTACACTCCAATTTCACCTTGCCACCCTGGGTAGTGAAATAATGATGACATAAATTCAATAATTCCCAACAGGAGGTGAGAAATTAATGTGTCCGGAGAAATAAAGCCCTCAGCATGTCAATAGATACATGAGCTTAGGGAGGAAAGAGGAAGACAGTTTTCAGGAGGGAAATGCAAAGGCAAAAGGCTGAAGGGGAACAGCACCATAAAATACAGACAGAGCATATGATAAAACATCTTCTTTTAGTGACAATACAGAGCAGCTATCCTTCAGAGTCTTCTGAGGGTTTCTATACACTCCAGCCTATCCATGGAGTAAAGCAGCTTCAACCAGAAAGCTGTGTGTCCTTACATCTGGGTGGTAGTGAAGAGATACTGGTGCAGGAATGCATGAGTGACTGCATCTGCTCCATTTCCTTCTTTTGTTGGCTTACTCTTTGGTTGGTTCTTATTCCACACAGTTCCTGACCATCCCTTTGTACTTGACAATAAGTGGAAGAGAAGTCAGAATGCAAGCTGTTGTAAATGGCAACATTAATGACCCCTGCTGATGTAATATTCTCTCCCACAGTGTTTTGACAGTAATTCAGTAATTGTTTTCTAAGTGGGTTACTCCTTCTTCTGAGAAAAAAAAAATGCAGATACCTCTTACATTGTAGTGGCTATCCTCAAAATGTATCACTGAAACTAATTCCTTTGATGACCTAAGTGAAGCTGGCTGTCAGGTTTCAACTGGAAGACAGGTGTATCTCACTAAGGCTGTATCAGTCCAGGATTTCAACCATCTTCCTGCAGTTCCAAGAGTTGGCAGGGCAGCTGAGTAATTGGAACATACTCTCTTCTTGCTTTTGCTGATTTTTTGCCACTTAACCCAATGTGTTTCCAGACAAATATTAATTGTTTTTCTTGCACTACACTCTATTGCTTTGTGTTGTTGCAATTAGATGGCTCTGCTCTGGGTTCACTTCTAGCATGGCTTCCATACTCTCTCAGAAACACCATGTTTATAAGGCTGCTAGTAATTGGAGTAAGATGAGATGAGGGACATTCCAAAGTTGCCTTTGAGGCTTCTTTTGAAAAAAGAATTAATGAGACTCCCAGCAGCAGCTCCAGTTCCTAATGACTGCATTATCGTGGCCAGACTCCCATCTGCCATGATCTCATGGTCAGTAAACTGTGCCAAGCACGAGGGAAAGAGGCACAGCTCTGGTTACGATATGGAGAGCATGTGACAATATCTCTTGGCACAGAACTGTAGAGTGTGCTCAATGGCTTTTGCTTTACCACTTTAATATGCATTGGCTACAATGACATAAGTATGCACAGTATAATATGAACTCAAGTGTTTTTAAAATTTGTTGAGTGGATAAGTAAAAGGCAAGGGAACACCTGGATCCTTCTGTAGTGTCTGATCATGCACACCATGTGTCTGAGCCTCAGTGGGAGTAATGCACTCGCTCCAAATTTCATTCCAAGAAATGTTTTTTTGTACCCTTCTTTCACCAGCTAAATGAGAACTATATGGCAGTGTTTGACAAGGGATTCAGGAGGTGTGTTTTCCTCTTCATCAGGGACTTAGAGCTTCCTCCAGGCCTCTTCTCTTCTCTTCTCTTCTCTTCTCTTCTCTTCTCTTCTCTTCTCTTCTCTTCTCTTCTCTTCTCTTCTCTTCTCTTCTCTTCTCTTCTCTTCTCTTCTCTTCTCTTCTCTTCTCTTCTCTTCTCTTCTCTTCTCTTCTCTTCTCTTCTCTTCTCTTCTCTTCTCTTCTCTTCTCTTCTCTTCTCTTCTCTTCTCTTCTCTTCTCTTCTCTTCTCTGTTTGGAAGCTTGAACAATTCTAATAAATATATTAATTAATCTTTTTATCTGTACAAAGCAGAGCAGTCAGTGGTAACAAAACAGATCAGGAAAAATTTTCAAAGAAATAAATGGCATAATAATACCTAGACATTTTAAAGAGGTGCTATTACAACTCTACTTACTGACTTGGATTTCTTTTTCATCTGTTTTATGTGTTTAATTTCACACATGTTGATAAGAGGCAAAATTCAAAATCTTCCCTTGGAACTTTGTGCAATTAATGGAGCTTATTCTGAAGATGAAGCTGGATCTCAGCACCTTTAGAAAAGTATGAATAATACTTGAAAGGAACCCAGAGTCTTTTTCTTTCTTTTAATTTAGGACTGAGATGAAAAGGAAAAGGTACTTGAGGGTCCCTCTCCCACAGCCTCCCACAGGCAAAAGGAAGAAAGAAAGAATAGTGGAGGTGAGGATTAGAGGGAAAATAAGTTCTGTGAGTGGTGAGGTGAGGACAGTGCAACACAGAACATACAAGAAAGGAGTGAGTAGGTGTTTGTGTTTTACATGTTCCCCAGTGGAACATTCCTCATTTCAATGGCCTCTGGTATCAACAGCACAATGGAGACTGGTTCCACCTATCGATTTTGTCATACGCCTGCCGGACAGTGGCAACACTAGTCTCAAGAAATTTCTAATCTCAATCAGCATATGTGCATTTGTTGTGTGAATTCTTATTTTTTTTACATCTCTAGAAACATAAGCTCTAACATATATTTCCACATCTCTTAGTTGCCAAGTCCAGAGCTGCAACTCTACAAAATGTTTAACAGATTAGAGTGCAGTAGAGTACATGCTTAAACTATTTCAGAAATAAGATCAAATTTCCTTCCACTTCCATTTCTGTTCTTGGTCTTTTTTTTTTCTCCTCACTTAGCTGATTAAATTTATAAATTTTCTCTGCCATATATATACACACATACATATGTTAACTTTGAATGCCTATATTTTTGCACTTGGAGACACATTAAAGAAAAAACTGCTTTATTTAGGGCTGTTGATTTGAAATAACTTATAAGAAAACTAGAATCGGACAATGGTTTTTTTAATAAGTGATTAATTTTTCCAAAATATAGAATGTCAGAACATTCAAACCAGAATTTGGCATGATTTTATGGGTAGTTGTATTTGAGTTTTGCATAATTTCCTCTTTACATTTTCTGAATTTTTTTTAATTTGTTGTTTTGAGGCATTAGTTAATTTCAAAGTTTTCCTGCCTTTAATGCTGATTTTTAAAGGGATAAGAAAATTCAAGGAATAGCTAAAAATTGCCAAGTTGAAAAATACCTCATCTCATTCTGAGCTGAATGAAAAGTTTCAGTCAATAGTAAACATTTTAATTGCCTTGTTATTGTTGTATTGCCTAGTGAAAAACGTAGTTTCAGACTAAGCTGAAACAAATGAAAATTATTTTTCTCTTGAAAGAACTGAAAACTTGAGGTTTTGAAAATTGTAATTGAAACCACATAAGTAAGTTGGAAAGGGAAAGATATATTCTGATGCAGATAATCTCCCCATCACCAATCCAATAATTGTGGTCAACTATTGGATGAAAATGACTGGGATTTGTCTAATTTAATTTCAGCATCTAAGGGTCTGCTGTCTAAACCTGAACTAGTCCCTGTAACTTTCCTTTATAGCCAATGATGTGAAAGAAATCGTTCACAGAATGTGAGAATGTGGGCATCACATCAGCTCTCTCCAGTACCTTTTTAGGATGGGATGACTCAGAAATTCCTGTTTCTTTCCTCTGGACATAAAAAGAGACCAATGGCACCACTTAGATTACTACAACTCATGCTAAGCCAAATGGGGTGAATTGCATTAATTACATCTTTCCAAGGAAAAGGAGGTCAAGGCCCAATGCAGCTGAATTATACTATATTATATTATATTACATTATATGGAATGATTTTAGCATTCATCAGGCATCTTGCTTTTTTGCATGGATGATCAGGAAATTCAGATCCTAAAACAACAAGCTTCCTAATCACACAGGAATACAGACAAAAAAGTCCCCTTTGCAAGATCAGAGCCAGTTCTACCAGACATTTTAATGCTAAGTCAGATCAGTCAAGTGATAATTAACATTAATTGGCACACCCACAAACTGTAACATTTACCCAGTGCAAATGAGTGATTTAAAAATAATGGGCATTCTTATCTTTAAATGAAGAGAGCAAAGAAAATAAACTTTAAGCAATATTTCTAATATTATCATTGCTGTTTTACCTCTGTTCTGTATGACTAAGACTAGACAGAACAGTCCTGGCAGGAACTAGTGTTGCATATTAATTTTTGATCCTCGCAGTCTAACTAACTATAAGCATTTCTTATCTCTAAAATGACTCTTACTATATGTTATCATACCAGCGCTTACCAGCTGATACAGCTCTTGAGAGAACTGGACTTTGACTGGACTTTGGGGAGCCAATTAGTTCCTGCATATTTCTCAAGCATATGGTGAACAGCTTGTCTCCTCATGCTCGAGTGGAGCAACCTTGACTGTATTTTTACAGGTCTCGTGCTCTTCTCTGTGCTTCAAAAAGGGCTATGTACTGCTTCCAAGGAATTAATATATAAGCTAGACTTGAACTGCACAACTCAGTGACATAGGCTCAAGAAGCAGTTTTAAATATTGTATTTAAACCTAAGTCCAAGCATGAGACAGGCAACCACTGAATGAATATTTTTGCAGAATAATAATTTCATTACAGTACTGAAGGAAGTGTGATGTGTCTTCACAAGAATCTCCAGTGGCAGCAATTTACCACTGGGCATAAAAGGATGAGACATAAAACACTGATAAAAGCAAAAAAGAAAAATACATACTGGCTGAAGAAAAGAAGAGAAATTAAAAACAAAAGCAAAAGAAAAAAGCAGACAGAAAAGGAAACAAAAGAATAAATCAAAGTGACTGGAATGGTTGTGTTGCTATATGTTGTATGGAAATGTATTTAGAAAAGAGCAAGTGGTATAATGTGCTAAGCAGACTGGAAGGATACATTGGTTAATAGCATAGATAATCTGCTTCAATGGGGTCAGATGAGTTGTTGCTGTTAGGTATGCTTCCTTTAGCAGTGCAGGGTTCCAAAACTTCTTTCTTTCAGTGTTGCAACATGCTTTGCAGGAAATATATGAATGCCATGAGGGTTTGACTATCACACTACAATTTTTAAAAAAATTTTGGACAGAATGCATTAATCAGTGCAAGATTATTTAAGTGAATAATATAAATTGTGTAGGAATATTTGGTCATATCTTTAAAACTTCTAAAATGCAGAAAACTTATTATTCTGATTTTTTCCTATCAATGAAGCTCTTACATACTATTTTCTAAGCATTCCCCTCTCCACCTCTCATTCTGCTTCTAATACCTGTCGAGTGTCTTAAAGGCTGCAATGGAAAGGAGTAGATGAGTAAGGAGTGAGCAGGCAATACTGAGGAAGATAGAGCTGTAGTTAGAAAGAAGAGCTTGGAGGAACCAGGGAAAGTGGATTGTGTTACTGAAGATGTGGATGAACAAGTAGCTCTTCTGTTTGATTGAGGGGAAAGGGTCTGATGGAGTGTTGTTATACAAACTTAGTTTACAGATTCTTGTTGCAGAGTATGATGAGACAGTAAAAAGGGAGGGTCTACCAATGTCAGAGAAGAAAACTGATGCAAAACCTTTTGATTTATTGCGACTTTTTTTTTTTTGTTTTGCCTTTTTCGATGTTCATTTTAAATAACTCGTACACAAACTGTGAAGAAAACAAAAAGAAAAAGGTTTTCTTTCTCTCAAGGTTAGAAATTAATATTTTCATAAAAGTCTTTGAGATGGAAAATGAACAACAACATGTTTTGGCAAGACCTGACAGGACAACTACAGCAAAAAAGTACTTTCACTTTGGAAAACCAAAAACATTAAACTTCAGTGATCAGAGTTTTGCATAACAAACTGACAAAAGGAATTCAGTAGTATGAAAAGAGACAAAAATATCCTATGTGTTACTAGAGCAGCGAATGGCATATTGTATCTACCTCTTTCAAAATAAAATAACCTTATCAGAAAGATTCACTTCCTATGTGAAAATTTACAGTATTTCTCTTAAATTCAGGGATCCAGTCTGTGTTTCCCAGCACAAGGAAATCAGAAGTTTTGTCTGCTCTTGAAGATAGTATACCAGACTACACATTTTCTTGAGAAAGCAAATGGACAGGAAAACACTGATTTAAATAATATCCTTTATGTCTGTTGGCATAACACAAAACACTTTATGCTTCAGACTTTACTGCTTTGTTTGAAGTTGACTAGTAATATGCAACTTTCAAAAGTTTGCTGTGTAGATCTGGCTCTAGACTTCTGGGAGATCTCTTCTAATTGACATGTTTTAGCCTGTGTTTTGCTCAGATTTGTACATACTTGGTATGTGCTTACACCCTTGTAATACTTAGGGACATACAGTGGTTGATTATGAATTGTCATCAGCTGTCGTGCTTAAGATAGTCAAGTGCACAATTAAATATGTATTCTGGAGGTATCAGAGACCAGAGTTTGAGTATTCGCCCAGATGTCAGGTGCTGCTGAATTTTAATCCTGGGTCTGGCATAGATTTGCTGTGTAGCCTGTGGCAAATCACATAATCTCCCTGCCTCAGAGCCCCCACCTGTGAAACAGGGATAATAACACTTACCATTTCCTACCTCACAGGCTGTTTTGAGGATTAATTGATGTCTGAGAAGTGCTTTGTATGCTGGAAGTCTTGGCTTATGGGGAGGTATTTTGACTATGTCTGAGTGTAAATTTGGATCATTGTTCTGGACTTTTCAGGAGGAATAAAAGAATAATTTATAGAAAATAGCAGCATCATCCTAACAACTCTTTAGGTGGAAAATCCATTGCTCTGTCAGTGTCTAAGTCTCCTTGTGTATGACATTATTATACACAAATTCTACTGTTAGCATCAGCAAGTGGCCTTATTTGGGGAAGCATTTGGAGGATTAACTTGCAAATTCTCTTATTAGACCAATGGAGTCTGAATAAGGACTTGAGGAATTGTTGCACCACCTAATTTAATTTTCTACCTATTAAATACTTCCTTTCTTGATGCTGTTGCCCCTGTATTGAGCCTTAGTGTTACCTTGGCCCATGACAATTATTGAGAAAGAGTATGACCATCAAGAAAGTACATTCCTGACACACTGGCAAGGTTGTCAGAAGAAAGGGGAGCAAGAGTGCCAGAAGATCCACCAGTCAGATAGGAATACAAAAAGGAAACAAGAGTCCTTTCTTTAACAGCATTTCATTGCCATGGTAGGAGAAGGCAGGGTTGTGTACAGAGAGACCCCAAGGACTCTGAGCTGCCTGTGGTTCAGGTTGAGATGAAATGCTTTTGGCTGCCACGGCAGGCTACCCAGGCACCAGGGCCAATGCTGCTGGAAGGCACTCCTGCCTGCCTTGGCATGCCCATTCACACCCCCACAGTGTTTCCTCCATGAACCACTGAAGAGAAAAACGGCTTTCAGATAATGGGGGTTATTTTTAAACCCAGGTGATCTTGCTAACGGGAGCTATGTGCTGGTACCTGGAAAGATGCAGTTGAAGGCAGGAGTGGCAAACATGAACCCCTTACAGCGGTGTTTCTGCTGAAGTTCCTGTATTGCAAAACTAGGACCTGAGTAGGAGTGGTAGAATCTAGTCCCTTATGATGGAAAACAGAGACTGTGATTCTCCTGCCTGCAACTATACATAGTCACTATCGTCCCTGCATAGTGGGAGTAAATATACTATCGGTCTGATTACTACACCCACTTTTAACTCATGTTGCACAGTCTAAAATGACTATGAAGCAGCACATAAAAGACTGGAATTATTGATGTTAAAATCACAAAACACCCATGCAATTTTTTCTCATTGTAGCTATGGACTGAAAAACCAAACAAAACTCCCTTACCACATAAAGTCTGATCTCATGAAAGCTCACATTACTGCATACTTCCTAAAGTTGTGTATAACTGATTGCTATCTCATCTTTCCTAGTACGCACTTCTAAATGCAATGGTTAGTTAAAAATAACTGAGCAAAGACAGAAACATGTGACCTATTACTTTGAAGTGTACTCTGCACTAAGAGTAAGGGTTTCTGATAACACAGCAACTAATAAGATTTTAAACAGCCCTGACTGTTGATTAAAAATTGCCAGGGAAAGACATATTAGCTGGCAGTGACCAAACCTGAGAAGATTTTTGAATTCACAGTAACCAGCTGAGACCTTTTTGGAGATTTCGAAGTATTTCTAGATGCATTGATTTTAAAATATTAACATTTTTTGCTCATGTGACACTTAAAAATAGAGTAATCAATATGTGTTGTGTTGTATAGTATATTTGCTAAGCAAACCTCAGTTTTCTAAGCTGTACAAGACTGGTAAGAAATACCCCCACAGAGGATCATAGAAACATAGAATAGTTTAGGCTGGAAGGGACCTTAAAGATCATCTAGTTCCTACCCCCCTACCATTGGCAGAGACATCTCCCACTTGATCAGGCTTCCCAAGGCCCCATCCAACTTGGCTTTGAACACTCCCAGGGATGAGACATCCACAATTTCCCTGGGCAACCTGTCCCAGTGTCTCACCACTCTCATAGTGAAGAAATTCTTTTTAATGTCCGCTCTAAATCTGCCCCTCTCCAGTTTATACCCATAGCTCCATGTCCTGTCACTACAAGCCTTTGTAAACAGTCTCTCCTCAGCTTTTTTATAGCCCTTTAAGGTACTGGAAGGTCACTATAAGATCTCCATAGAGCCTCCTCTTCTCCAAGCTGAACAACCCCAACTCTCTCAGCCTGTCCTCCTACAGGAGGTGCTCCAGCCCTTGGATCATCTTTGTAGCCCTCCTCTGGACCCGTTCCAACAGCTCCATATCCTTCTTATGTTTCGGGTTCCAGAACTGGACACAATACACCAGATGAGGTCTCCCAAGAGAAGAATAGAGGGGCAGAATTGCCTCCCTCGAGCTGCTGTCCAAGCTTCTTTTGATGCAGCCCAGGATACGGTTTGGCCTTCTGGGCTGTGAGTGCACATTGCTAGCTCATGTTGAGCTTCACTTCGACCAACACCCCCTAGTCCTTTTCTGCAGGGCAACTCTGAAACATATCATCCCCCATCCTGTATTGAAATCGTGGATAGCTCTGACCCAGGTGCAGGACCCTTGCACTTGGCCTTGTTGAACCTCATGAGGTTTGTACAGGCCCACTTCTTCAGCTTGTCCAGGTCCCTCTGGATTGCATCCCGTCCTTCCAGTGTGGCAGGCTGACTGGCACAGTTACTGTGAGTTAAGCTGTTTCATGGCATCTCCACATCAGAGCCCGTTGTCGTCACTAAGGTCTGAATCAAAAAAAAAAAAATATTCTGGCACGATTATTTTGCTTTTAGTGTAATTGTTTGATAATAAAGCTAATCTTGTTCCACATCTCCAAATCTGGGAGATATTCTTAAATAAATAATAAATTCAGTCCTAATATTTGTCAAAGTATTTTTCTTTCTTCCATATGTGAAGAATAAATGCCTATTTTAGACTAAGAAAGTTGGTGAGAGTGGAATATGTTTATCCAAGTTTGTGGTCAGTGAATGTTTCCTTTGTAACAAGCTGCATCAACAATACATCTGGGCTCAGATGGACTCTGCAGAAACTGAAAGGTAGCTAAAAGAGGAGGGAAATAAATTCCTACTCATTCCGCCACTACGAGTCATAACATTTTGTGGTGTTTCATGTTATATCATACATGTTTTATCAAGCCCTTTTAGAAAGTCTTTTGATTTAATAACATATCATTGCTGATATTCTTTTGGGATTTTCAGCTGAATAAATAATGTTGCTTTTGTATAGTTGCTTTTGTGGGGTAAGTGGAACTGGGAAACTCAAGTGTCCTGCAGAATCAACCAAGGGAACACTAACATAACAAGAGGTTTGTGCAGAAAAAGGAAAGCTGGATGGATGTGAGACTGTGGAAGCCATGAGAAAGAAATCTATGCTCAGAGACCAGGCTTTCTCTCACTGCCTCTTCCTTGCAGGAGAGGACATGAGTCAGAAGATAGGCAGAAAAACTTGAACAAACACACAGCCCTCAGAATGCAAGGACCTCTAGAAATCAAGGACAGAACTGCAGAGAACATATATTCTTGATGTTTTCCTATCCCCTGACATTCATTCCTGCTTTCACAGGACAGTTTTTCAGCAGAACATGAGCTTTTGCTTAGAGGAAGAAAAGTCTTGAAAATAAAGAAAAAGGAAAGCACTAAAAGTCCTGTAAGAAACAAATCAGCACGAAACAAATTTAAATCTCCAGATAATTTGCTACTTCAAACATTAGGTACTTGGCAGAGTTTGGATGGCCTGAGAGAATAAATGGAGAGATGTTTTCCTGTCTGAAGTTCAGTCCTGAACTCAGAAGGCAGCCTCAAAAGCACAAACATTTCTTCCTTCCTTGCCTTCTGCTTGCTCATTTGCTTCTTTTTCTTTCTCAGGAAGGGCAGATGGTAATGACTTGAAGCTGGATGTAAATGCTCTGCTAAAATTCATGGACAGTAACATATTTCCAGAGTTTTAAGTAACTGTAACTTCCAGCTAGACAATGTCTCATTCCTGCTGTCCTGTTGGATCTTCTCCTAGCTTCAAAAGTAGCAGCTCAGGTTTGGAGACAGGAAAGAAAAGAGAGACTCAGAATAAAAGGTGAAGGCACCGAAAGATGAATGCTGCAACCCTTCTGCTCCAGATCTCTGACCTGCAGAGTTTATACAAGGGAGTGAGCACTAGAGCCCTTAATTTGTCTGTGTAGATCACTGGGGTACAACTCCACAACCATTTTGCTCAGCAGCAAGGCTGGCTTCTGTTATTCCCCCATGCTCCACTCAGGCCCTTTCCTTCAACTCCTTTCCCTCCTTGCGCCCTAGTTCACCTCAGGACATTTCAACAACCTAGCTGAGTGGGGTGGCTTTGTAAGCAGTTGTGTCGGCACAACTGAGTGGGTGGCAAGCTGCAACTTGGAGGGTGGAAATAAAGTGTTGGGGAGAGCAGGACTCTCGCAAGTCTGTTTTGCTGCCAAAAAAAATAGATGGAGGACCACACCCCAGGGCACTGCAGCACCCCTTGAGCAACTTGACAGGATGATGCAAAGATCCTATGTGCTGAGCAGAAAGGCACCAAGAGCTGGCCAACAGACATCAGTGGTGGTGGGGAGGTACTGGAGAGTAAAGTTCTGTGAGTCAGGGCTGCTAGGGATGTACCCTGCCCACCTATGTTCTGCCTGCCTCCCTGCAAAATGGCTGGATGAGGCACAGGCTTCAAAACACAGCCTTGAGGAGAAAATTATTGCAGTTCTGGTACTCACCTTTTAAGTATCACAGCAGTTAGGGCATCAGCTTGGCAAAAGGTGGGTATAGTACCTGTGACACCGTCAGCCCTTAGGATGGATGGAGACTGCACAAGAATGTGTCTGCCTGGCTATCAGACCATTGCTGGAGCAGAAGCAGGGATGTGCCCTCAGCCCTGGAAGGCACTTGGCTGCTTAGCACATCTTGTGCAGTTGGAAAAGGAACTGTTCAGGGAGCATCATGCAATCATATCTGGTTCCAGCTGTGGAGTTCTATGTCCCAGTTCTTTCATGAGCTATGTCTTAACCCTTCTCAGATACAAGCCATTCCCACGTCTCTGACTAGGCTGATTTTGCTGGACTATATTGCAAACTTGACATTAGACTAAAGCACAGTTCTCTAAATTACTTTTTCTTTTTGTTTCTTTTCCATTCATACATGCAAGGAAATTTTTCAGCAGGGTTTGGAAGGATCATAACCAAATTTCACAGGAAGTTTCAGCACAGCTGTTTTTCTTGTATACATAGTCTTTGTCTCATTGTTTTGTTGTGGTTATTAGTAGTATCACTTCAGTGATTTCAATGAAAGGACTCCAGAGATGAATCTGTCCCACTGAATTAGCCTTAATGAGGCGTAAAGGAAACTACCAGCTCTGGGGGGAGTCCTTTAGTCTTGTTATGAAAGAGTTAATACTCTTTGAAGGATCTCAGGAACACACCCTTTCATTGTCTGTTTGTTTTCTACTCCATAAAGCCTCCTTGCCTAGTTATTCACTTTCTCTCCTGTTCTTTGTTGCCCACTGCAGCCCAGCTACACCCAGAAAGGGACCACTGGTAGTATCCCAAATGCAGATTTCTCTCTTACAAGCTGCTGATTTGTTAGTAAACCATTTTCTTAAGCTGCTGTCTGACATCACATAAATTAATGTTAGTGCAAAAACAAGGGCAAATGGTTTTCCTTTTCTCTCAGTACTGCCAGAATGTCTTCAGGAGGGTGCAGAAGCAGTGGAGTGTGCTTGGCTTCTACCCCCTCTCATAGTGACCTCACCAAGACTGCATGCAAGCCAGTGAGGAAAACACCCTTTACTTTATTTCACTTAAAAGCTGCCATCATATCTTTTATTGCAGTAACTGCATTTGCTTAGGCTAAGGGGGAAAGAAATAGGAAGATGTATCTGAAGAATGTCCCCAGACCTCGGGAGGAACAAATCTCTCTAGCACATTATAGTGCAGTTTATGAGCTGCCAAAGCAATAGCTGTTTCCAGATTACAGGGTGCACCATGCAGTTTTTATGTTGCTTTTGAGTCCCTACCCAGCTCCATACGCTGGCAAATCCAGCCTAGGAAGACTTGGCATAGGCAGGTCAAGTCACTTTGCAGGTGGAATTGCACTGCAGATCCAACGTGAGTTAACAACAATGGATTTGCCACAACTACTGCACAAAATAGCCAAGCAATAACTGCAGGAATATTGGACATATTTGAAAGATTCAGGAAAGATCTTGGATTTAAAAGGGGCCTCATACTAGAGAAATGCATCTGCCTTCTTTCTTCCAACATATACGACAAAGCGTTTGTTCATTTTTATTATCCCAGACAAGCTTTGAAGCAGAGAAGCGCCTGAGGACTTTGTTCCAGGGAGGAGTGTTTAGATGCAATCTGAGAGAGCCATGGAGAGCAGCCCAAGCTCTATCATCAAGGTGGAACTTGTCCAGAGCCCCTTTGGAGCTGGTTACACCCTATTACACTGCAGCCACTGCTGGGTACATATCTACCGCTGTGTGGTATGGCTCCTCATGCTATTATTAGTAATGGCACCTCAGCAGATTCGGTCTGAAAAGCTTCAGTTAGAGGTGGGGGCCCTGATGATGTGAGTCACTAGGCAAATACTTATTAAAAGGACAGGCCCTGCTTTCAATCTGGTTTAGGCTATGCTAATTCTAGACCGCTCAGAGACACCGTGTATTCTCAGTGATAGCCTTGCTAGCTGGTTTAACTGGCTTTGCTGTTCTCCTGGTCTAGATGTTTAAGTACACTTATACGCCTAACTGCCCTTGACATTAGGTAGGTTCATAAATAATTTAAAAGATCTGCCCGTTTGTGCCAGTTAGTTTGCAAAAATCTTTTACTCAGAATGTGGAGGCAAAAAAAAACCCACTGAAAAAGTCTCCATCAGGAAAAACACAGCAATCTGTTGCAGTAACCATAAACCACAGTAGTCAGTCACCTTTTCTTCTTCAACACTGCAGGATCTTTTGAAACCCCGTAAGCAACGAAATTAGGCAGTTTCCTTCACTTACATTATATTTGAAAAAAAGATGCAACATATCAGAAATAATGTCTCTATGAGAAAGGGGCATGCATGTCTTATACTCTGTGATATGTTACATGAGAACTAAACACAGCTGAGTAGCTAGCAGAAGCAGAAAGTGGGCTTCTGTAGTTTAGCATGTCCTAGATAAACAAGAAATAGAAAGGCTCAAAGAGCACACTCTTCCTGCCGCTAAAGACATCTCTCCACAAAAGCAAGGACTGCAGCATCAGTTGTATGTTGAAAGCATGAGAGCTGATACTGTTCAGCCTGGAGAAGAGAGGCTCGAGGCGGGGGATCTTATCAATGTTTACAAACATCTGAAGAGAGGGTGTAAAGAAGATGGGGGCCAGGCTTTTTTCAGTGGTGCCCAGTGACAGGACCGTAGGCAATAAGCAAAAAAACAAACACAAGAGGTTCTGTCTGAACATCAGGAAACACTGTGTTACTGTGATGGTAACTGAAACCTGGACCGAGCTGGCCACAGAGGCTGTGGAGTCTCCATTCCTTGGAAATACTGAAAAGCCATCTGGACATTTTTCTGGGTCACCTGCTCTAGGTGGCCCTTCTTGAGCAAGGAGTTGGACCAGATGATCTACAGAGATACCTTCCAACCTCAACCATTCTGGGACTCAGTGAAAAGCCTGTAGCCATCATTTGATTTTGAAGCATTTGGTGTATCTCATACATATAGAAGTGAGAAAAAAGTCAATTTTATATACTTCCAGAAATACTGTAATAGCCCACATTTCTTAATAAGACATACAGAAGTCTCTCACTGCTACAAAGATCATTGAATCAAACGGCCAGTGATAATCGTCCATAAGGAAACTGCAGTCTTTGATGGACAAGTTACATGAAGAAACAAGGACCCTGGAATCCTTTCAACCTCTGCTTCCCAGTGGAAACTATTCCTCTTGGCAAACATATTGCTTCAGTTTTGCAGCACAGCTCTTTTGCTGCTAGTGGCTGAATGGGTGTCATTCTCAGGGGCAGGAGCCAAACAAACTATGATTCTGCATAGGTGTTTATAGTTTTTGGAAGAGCCATATGTGAAATGTATGTGAAAATGATGTAATCTGGCATGGCAGATCCACTTTTGTGGAAAAACAAAAAGGAAGAAAATGCAAGAAAAAACAGTTGCTGGATGTTGACATATGTTAGCCTGTTCCAGTCCTACCAATGATAGTAAAAGAGACTAGGATCTTTTAATCCAAACTAGTTGTCTTTCTCTTACACATTACTGATGTTCCCATTATTTAACTACTGGAATTCTGCATACATTCAAATCCCATGACACTTAAACCCCCCCAACTTTAAAGTAACCTTTTCTAAAGCAGAAGAAATCACATATAGAGTGGAAGAATATCAACCCGATCATAACTGATTCTGTTTCTTACTACAATGTGGTATATATTCTTCAAATACTATTATGTGCCTGCCATTCATTGGTTCCAGTGATACAAATGTTCTTTACATGTATCCACAGACTTGATCATAATGAAAGTGAGTCCCAGATTTTTATGAGCATCTTGAGAGCCTGATTGTGATGGACCATGCAGGCTAACAATGGTACTTGTTTCCAGCACAGCCCGAGTGCTGGATCTTTGCCTGGAAGATACATGCAAGCAACAGCTTTTTCTTTTTCTTTTTCTTTTTCTTTTTCTTTTTCTTTTTCTTTTTCTTTTTCTTTTTCTTTTTCTTTTTCTTTTTCTTTTTCTTTTTCTTTTTCTATTTTCTTTTTCTTTTTCTTTTTCTTTTTCTTTTTCTTTTTCTTTTTCTTTTTCTTTTTCTTTTTCTTTTTCTTTTTCTTTTTCTTTTTCTTTTTCTTTTTCTTTTTCTTTTTCTTCTTCTTTTTCTTCTTCTTTTTCTTCTTCTTTTTCTTCTTCTTTTTCTTCTTCTTTTTCTTCTTCTTTTTCTTCTTCTTTCTTCTTCTTTTTCTTCTTCTTTTTCTTCTTCTTTTTCTTCTTCTTTTTCTTCTTCTTTTTCTTTTTCTTTTTCTTTTTCTTTTTCTTTTTCTTTTTCTTTTTCTTTTTCTTTTTCTTTTTCTTCTTCTTTTTCTTCTTCTTTTTCTTCTTCTTTTTCTTCTTCTTTTTCTTCTTCTTTTTCTTCTTCTTTTTCTTCTTCTTTTTCTTCTTCTTTTTCTTCTTCTTCTTCTTTTTCTTCTTCTTTTTCTTTTTCTTTTTCTTTTTCTTTTTCTTCTTCTTCTTCTTTTTCTTTTTCTTTTTCTTCTTCTTCTTCTTTTTCTTCTTCTTTTTCTTCTTCTTCTTCTTTTTCTTCTTCTTTTTCTTCTTCTTTTTCTTCTTCTTTTTCTTCTTCTTCTTCTTCTTCTTCTTCTCTTCTTCTTCTTCTTCTTTTTCTTCTTCTTTTTCTTCTTCTTTTTCTTCTTCTTTTTCTTCTTCTTCTTCTTCTTCTTCTTCTTCTTCTTCTTCTTCTTCTTCTTCTTCTTCTTCTTCTTCTTCTTCTTCTTCTTTTTCTTCTTCTTTTTCTTCTTCTTTTTCTTCTTCTTCTTCTTCTTCTTCTTCTTCTTTTTCTTCTTCTTTTTCTTCTTCTCTTTCTTTTCTTCTTCTCTTTCTTCTTCTCTTTCTTTTTCTTCTTCTTTTTCTTCTTCTTTTTCTTATTTTTCTTTTTTCTTTTTTTTAAACTGAGAAGAGTAAATTTAAGAAAACTGATGTTAATTTAATGCCAGAGAAAATAGGAAATTAAAGATTTGCAAGTTCTGGGGCAGTCTTCTTCTGGCAATGTTGTGCACTGAAAGCCTATCCTGGTACCATCTCTCTTTTTTGTTGTGTTTGTTTTCTTTTTAAAGAATGCCGTAATAAAGGCAGGAGACTTTGTGATGCGTTAAAGACCCTAGGCTTTAAATTGCCTCTTTTTTGAAGTTACAGTGTGTCCCCACTCTCAAGCTTAGTTATTACAGGCTCAGTGCAGAGGAGGATTTGTGTCACTTTTCTGCTGATGAGTTTTTATGTCAACCCAAAACACGCATCAGTCTCATGCAGGGCTATGCACCTTCTAAATGATCTCATACCCTTTTCACAGCTCACTTTGACAGCTCTCCAGGAAAAGAGTCAACAGGGCTTAACATTGTCCCTCCCCTGCCTTAGAGTAATAGAGCATGTAACAGCACTACCAACACTGTCTTGCTGGGATCAGTGGGAGAAAAAAGGATGCTGGGTACTTGAGTATCTGACCTGAGAGGTTAGGCACAAGTTGCACCATGTACTTGGTTTGGCTGACTTTAGCCCAGAGGTTTGGGTTTAACTGTCTTGTTTATTTATAGAGAAGAGGCAGAGGGAAATGAGAATTATCTTGTTCAGACACACAGATGACAACTAAATAATTTAGTAATTTCTGTAGCTTACGTCTTGTTGGAAGAAGTAAGCTAGTCAAAGATAGCTTTTCTCCCTACTATAGTAAGAATTTAAAAGGAGGAAGCCCCAAACCTCTTTGTGCCTGAAAATGAGGGGAGACCTCATTGGTCTCTACAACTACCTAAAAGGAAGTTGTGGAAAGGAGGGTGCTGGCCTCTTCTCCCAAGTGACAGGGGACAGGACAAGAGGGAATGGCCTCAAGTTCCACCAGGGGATGTTTAGACTGAACATTAGGAAAAAAAAATTTCACGGGAAGGGTCATTGGTCACTGGCAGAGGCTGCCCAGGGAGGTGGTTGAGTCACCTTCCCTGGAAGTGTTTAAGGCACGGATGGACGAGGCGCTGAGGGGCATGGTTTAGCGTTTTATAGGAATGGTTGGACTCGATGATCCGGTGGGTCTTTTCCAACCTTGTGATTCTATGATTGTATGATTTGAGACCATCTTAGATCAGGAGGAATTGGCCTCTGGAAGTGTCCCTGTGAGAAACATTGGGAGCCAAGATGCCTGGTCTGGACTATAATCTTAACATTTACACAGCTGAAGCTTCTCCAAATGTTTTTTTTTTATTCTATTTTTTTCCCATAATAGATGTTTTACGTGGCTTGTAAAGTGTTAGGGCAATATTTTCACATCCTTCCTTTTTCAGGCCATAGTAAGATACATTTTATTAAATAAGCCAACTCTTTACACATAATATCTAAGTATTATAAAAGAAGATAGTCTACTATAGGTTGATTTCTCCCCTCTCATATCCTCCACATGGCACCCAGCTTTGCGTTATCCACAAAAAACACTGAGGTCTGACACTGATGGAGCTTGTACTATAGGGACAGAAGGACCTCACTAAAATTTGAATGTCTCCAAGGTGGTCCTACTGATAACACTGGTTCTACTGATATGCAGTTTTCCTATGCAGAGAAGATATGCATGGCTGCTGTATTGATGTGCAATTGTACTTTCAAATGCTGAAACTACTTCTGTTTCTCGTGAAGGACAGCTGTCAGTCTCTACATGTATGTCCTTGTCACATATTTCCAGTAGGAAGACAATACATCAAAACATCACCTTTCCAACATGCTCTGACTTCTTCTTAGACCTTCTTCAAGTTCAAACTATTCTGTACACAGAGTTAGTTTTCAACTGTAGGATGCCCAGAGTTCTTCCTGGAAAATATCACGGAGAAATAAAAGTTTGGGTACTATATAACATATGCACACAAGCCTGATGCAGCAGGGAAGCACTATATCAGCTGCACATGTACCACACAGATGGCTGACACATGCTTGGAAAGTTCGTTACATCTCTTGTGTATCAGGTGATCCACTGTGAATACATGCATGTAGACCTCTGAGGAGGGTCAGGCTCCTGGTGCATTGACCTGTCCATGAGCAGGGAAAACACATCTGTGGGATGTGGGGTAGGTGCCAGTTAATAAGTTCCAATCTCCCATGAGACTCAGCTGGTCTGGTTGTGGGGGAAGCAGGAGGTCTTCCAGGCAGAACTTGCCCCAGCCTCATCTGACCTCAACAGACACTTAGTATTTCTGGGTTAGCTTGCAAAAAGTGAGAAAAAAAAAGTGAAACAATTAAGCATAACACCTAGAAGGAGAATTTGTGTCTGGCAGGAATCCCAGGTAAACACAATTGCCTCTTAAACATAGATCTTCCCTATGCTCAGTGCTTCATTGGTGCAGAGTATGAGAGTTAATCTTCTCATTGGAGTAGGACTAGAGTAGTGTTCTGTGTTTGCAGCAATGTCCCATAACAATGGGACAGTCAAAATCATAAAAGCATCTCAAGATGCGAGATCAGTGAGTTCTAACGAAGCTACTTTTTGTTGTAGCAAAAGCACAAACCACCATGCCTGTTTTTGTGCAAATACAGCTCTGAATCCTGGGTCAGAGTTACATACGATGAAAATAGACATAGCTCTTTTTGATGCGTGAGTGGGAAGACGTTGTTTTAACCTAGATAACTGTCTGGGTCACCAAGTACTTTGAATATACTGCTATTTATTTTTACATCAGGGGAAGCTGTTTGACTTATGAGAACAGGACTGTTGCAGCATCTTCGGAGTTACTCAGCCACCTCTGTGGAGCACAGAGCCCTCACATTGGATGTAAAGAAGAAGGAATTTGAAATCAGGCATCAGGTTTTCTAGTTTGATAGGCTTCAGCAGGAGCCTATTTGAATTGTCAAAGTCAGTGTTTGGTTTGGAGTAATCCTCAAAAGCTGCAATTGTGCAGCCTCATGGAAGGGCCCACAAGTAGGTATCACATCAAATAAAACCAAAACCAAAATCCTGATTGATAAATGAAGCCTGTATTTCTTGTTCATTTGCCTATAATTGTAAACATTCATAATGCTGGATGTTTTTGCTGTTTAAAGGCTTTGCTGAGAAAACATGGCTTTGAAAATCAAAACAGAGAACAGAATAACACCGTCAAGTTAGGACATTTTATGGTTTTTAACAGTATGGTGTAATTTTTAATATTTTATTTTAATTTTTTTTTTCAGTTAGAAAGGATGTAAGCATATTGCAAGTATTACACAATGAATTTAACCAGAGCATTACTACTTCGGGAGGGGAAATTATTTTCTTCTTGTTCAGAGAAAAGTTGGTATATGATGCCTTCTGCTATGAACAAGTTACCTAAAAAAATTACCTTAAGCTTAAATGTGAAGGAGAAAGGGGCTGACAACATATACCATCTGCCTCTCCTCTTTTAAAGTGGATTATGTGCATTCTCCATTGAGGAAATTCAGAAAAATGTAGCTGAACTTTCCTCTGAATCACAGTAGGTAATAGAGGTTCAGGGTGGTTTTCAGTGCTCTATATTTGATATTCTGGTCTCTCCATTGAATGGAGATGATTGGGAGACTAATAATTTCTGTCACAAAATCTACATTTAATTTATCAACATTTGTACTCAAAAGAAAATATCTATATTCAATAAAAGTTATATTCAATAGAACTCTTCATTTTTGGCCTAAATAGCAAACAGTGTATTACTGGAAGATATGTCTGAGCAATTCATATGCTGAGAGCCACATATCTGGGTATCACTCAGGGACCACAGTCCCTGCTTCTGCACAGCCTCTGCTCCCTGTGGTTAACCCCAAACCATTGCCTGGAGGGGCTGAGCCCAGTGGAGGTTTCAGGTCTGCCTCCACACTGCAAAGCTAGCAAAAGTCAGCTGCTTGCTGAGTCCACCGCAGAAATGCCACCTATGTATACTATTGCCCCCTCCAAGGGTCATGAAGTATTTAGCAACAGAGGAATATGAGAAATAGCTTTCCTGTTCAGGAAGAGTTTTTGACATTTCAATGTTTTTTTCTTGCCTAACCCATGACAAAAAGACGTTCTTTTGGAAGGAAACTCAGGAAAATATTGATGAAGGCAAGACTTTTCATCAACTAAGATAGGCATTTAATTACAGTGAAGCTGAAAAGATTATTTTAAAATTTTCTGATTTAAACCTAATTCTTTAGTGTAAAATTCTACATTGAGAGCAATTTTTAAGTGGAAAAAAATGCCTTACCATACAAATGTTAAAATAGAAGGCTTTTGTCAACTTTGGAAAAAGAAGTCTCCTTGTTCAACAGACCAATTCTTCTATGTAAGAAGTTTAAAAATAAATATTTTTCTGATTAAAAGGTGTCCAAAGCCACTTAAAGGGCTGATCATGATTATCTGTGTACTAATGAAAGAGATGAAATCTTGCAAGTATTTGTGAATGACATTGGTTTGACTATAAGATCTGTTTAGGTGGATACATGAAGCAAAAAGTATTCAGTGGCCTAGTTTTGTGGTGAGCTGAATGTCTGGGAGGAAAGTGTAAAACAGTCTCATGGCATATATTTGGAAATAGGGTTATTTTAAATTCACAATACCAGGCAAATATTTTAGATTTGAAGAGTCAAATGGAAAAAACACATGGAAGGAGGTCAAAATGGTTTTGCTGAACTCCAACTTTTCAAATCTTCAGTGCTATTCTGCTACTTCTGCAATGGTTATTTTTAAAAATTCTTCAGTCTCAGTTGCAAGAAGTTCTGGGTGCATCTTAGCACCACAGCAAGCTTGACTAATGAGGCCTTGTCCAAAGAGAAAATATATCATCCCACTACCAGAACTGAATTCATAGACTTACAGCTTTGGTTTCATAGTTTGCGGTCCTAAGTATTGCATAGCACCATCAAGAGGTACATTTTGAAAAACAAAAATATAATCAAAGTCTTCTACAACTTAATGGAAAATATAATTGAGAGATTTTGAAACACTTACACTTGACAGATGAGAATAACAGCAATGATATAGTAGGATCTGTGGGATGAACCTTCACAGACCAGACACAAGTGAGATCTTACTGTGAGCCTGATTCTCCCCTGAACAAGCTTGGCTGCCATGCTAAAGCCTGACAAGAGCTCAAGTCCTTCTCCCAGCTCTGTCCTCTGTAACGTTTCTCCAGCTGGAAGATAGACCTGGCCTTCTTAGTAAAGACTGATGCTTTCAGAATCATACCAGACTAGAACAGCTATAAAACTGAGAGTACTGTCTGTTGGCCTAGACTTCACTTTAGGCAATGTTTCCTATTTCATTTTGTTCCTTGCTAGTGCGCTGGAAAAGCCAAGGTCAGCACCGACAGGAGTATCACATTGGACAAGCTGCTGTCAGTGAAGTGCACAGAACACCTTGAAAAACAGTACATTTTGAAGTCCAGAAAAATATATGTAGAACAGCTTGATGTACACCAACTGACTCATCCTGTGAATTTTTTGCTGCCATGTGTGTATAGGCTACGTATTGCTCTTACAGAGTTAAACCATACAGAGTGGTAATTATCAGAGTGTAATTAAGAATGTGACAGTGAGCAGCTATCATTTTCTTCTCTATACTTTCTCCAATATGCAGTGCTTACAAGTTTGCATGTGCCAAAATTAAGGGCTAGTAGATGGAAGCAACCAGTATTTCATATTTCTCCCTTTGTTTTACTCAGCTTGTCCTAAGACCTTGTGTATATATGGTCTCTGAGACCCAGATGCCCCCCTATGATGGGGAAAAGGGTGCTACAGACCTTAGCGACACCCTTTGGATTTCCACAATGCAACCAGACAGGTCCTGGCAGACAGCTTAACTTCTGCTGGCAAGCAACTAGCCTCAAAGGAAAGAGTGCAAGAATATATTGGCAGAGCCACCATTAGACACATCAAGGCTCTAGGCAAAGGCTATGACACGCTTCCACCCTCAAGTGTATGAGCAACCATCCCTGCTGCCTGTTAGATTCCTGCCTGCTCCTCTGCCTCTGGTGGGGGACACAGGGCTGGCCACTCTGGGTGTAGCTCCCTGCCTTGGCGCTCAGGCGGAGCCCCTGCAGCCTCTACCCATGGGGAAGAGTCTGTCCCATGACGTGAGCTGTGATTTGGATAATCAGTCATAATTATAGTTAATGACAGCACCCCAGCCAGAGTCAGGACCCCATTGTGCTCAGCATTGTGCAAACACTTAACACATAAATTAGACACTGCACTCAAAGCACCTTAAACTGCCTGGCAGTCTTACAGCAGCACCTTAAAAAAGTGTGAAGATAAGGCTGCTCGGCCTGCTTTAGCAGTCTGGAGGAAACAAACTCAGAAGGATGCAGTTGTATGGGCAGCTGTTTTGGCTGTGAATGGTCCTGCAGAGCTGCTGATTTTTTTCTTTTGAAGACTCAATGCATTGGGCAATTTTTTGTCAGCGTGAAACTATTTGTGGGTTGAGGTTGACTGCCATGAATACCATCAGGAGCAGAGGGCAGGGGTCACAGAGCTGATGGAGGAAGAGTGCCCTACTTAGTCAACAGTTCACAGGAAGAAATGCAACTTACAGGAGATGGTGGCCTCGGCTGGAGGAGCTGATCCTCCACCCCTCCTTCTCTTAGCCTGCTGCCTCTCAGTTAATCCATGAGGGTTTAGGGCCAGGTTTCTCATTCCTGTTTGCACTATCCTCTTTGAGTAAATAATTAAGCATTAATTGGAGCAGGGTTGAGTGTCCTGCATGTCACACCTTCCAGGAGAATGTTTTAACTAGCACGTCGGGAGTCATTCTTCACACTCTTCCTCCATGACTATGTGGATGTTTTATAAAAAAAACAAGATAGCTTTAAGAGGAGGAGACCTAGCAGCAGTTGCTGCAAAATACATACAAACCACCTCCTGAGTTTAAGTCCTCACATCCAAACTTCTGTCCTGAACCAGTGGAGGCTTTAGACCTGCGCTAACATATTCCATCTCTCAAGCCACTGTTAGCCATGAGGTTATAAATTCTTTGATGTGTGTCTCTCCTGTAGAAGCTGCTCTATTTATATTAAAGTACTTACACAGTCATGTAGCAAGAGAGTGAAAGGGTTTCAGAGACATGACAATGAGGCCAGCCTACTAGGAAATGGAGTGGATAGTTTTCAGTGTCGCTCCAATGAAGGTCAACCTGTCTGTACAAAGTAACAAATGTGACTGCAGTATCCTCATCTCAGGATGTCCTTATAGCCTGTTTGGTTATTTACCCCTGAGAGAGAGAGATGGGCATTAAAACTTGCCTCACAGCTTTCGTCCTGGTGTTTTAAATGAGGAGGATACCAACACCTCTGCCTCTAAGGTATTGATGAATCTGAACATAAGAAAATACTTCTTTACTGTGAGGGTAACTGAGCACCGATATAGGTTGCCCAGAGAGTCTGTAGAATCTCCATCCTTGGAGATATTCAAAAGCTGTCTGAACATGCTCCTGGGTAACTGGCTGTAGGCGGTCCTGCCTGAGCAGGGCAGGTGGACCAGATGATCTTCAGAATTCTCTTCCAGCCTCAACAATTCTTGGATAATGTGACCTGTTCTCTTCAGTTCCTTTGGAGCTTTCAAAGTTTCCCAGCATGAAGCAATCAATTTTCAGTCAAATGTTACATTTCCCGTTGAATGAAATGATGCTTTACAACCTTTATTTTCAGTGAGACCAATTAGATTATTTTAATTCCTTTTCTATCCAAACTGAGATGCTTCTACCTCACATTTTTTTTTTCAGCCCAGTAGCTAAACTGATAAAGCTCATTATTTGCACAGCCCTAGGGGTACATGCTTAAATGTATGCAAACACCTTGCTTTGCTGAAGTGGGATAAAAAGGACTTTTTGAGACCCTGACTTTACAGTGTAAGGAGAAGATGTCTGTTCAGTGCAGTAGTGCGATGTGTATACCAGGACCCTGCCCTTAGGACTTTTCAATCCTATGCAGTTACTATAGCAGAGAGGACAGTAAAGGATGGGCAGGGTGTGCGTGCATGCACATATAAATGCCAAAGATTTTTGCAATAGGAGTAGATGAGAGAAATTGTTCCTGCTACAGGCACATCTTGGTTGCTCACATTTTTCTTTTCAGTTACATGGTATAACCTTTTTATTTCAGTGGCCCATGTGATCTTGACTGGGAACAGTGTGAAGAGAACAAAAGAGACAGAGAGCACAGCATGGGACCAGGCAGGTATTCCTGCCATGGGGCAAGGACAGATGCCAGGTTATCTGTGAGTGATGAGTGCCAAACTGCTGAAAAGTAAGGTACAGTGCAGAGGACCAGGAAGCTTTGGCAGGAGGAAGGCATGGAAGATTTGTTTTAGGGATTGTTTAATAGTCGTGGCAATTAAGAAAAAATTGATGGTCTGTGTTTTGTTACAGAATGGTAGTTGAGTACGACTTTGCAGCCAAATTCACAGCACACTGCACTCTACAAGAATTGACTTCAGTGGGTTTTGGATCAGGCTTTTGGAATATAGGCCTGGAGCAGAGTCTGTCAGCCCATTAGAAAGCAAAAAAGAGAAGGATCATGAATCAATCCTCCCCATATCTGCTCCAGATTCTCAATCAAAACCATCCCTTGGTTCATCTGATTGCCAGAGAAAAGAGAAAAGAAGGAACAGAAAAAACCCATCTATCTGTGTCTGTGGAAAGACTTTCTCATCTGCAATACCTCAAACCTCTTGGGAACTACCTGGCATGTTCCTTGAAGAAGCACATTTCTTTGTTAAGATTTACAGTAAGCACAGTTTATGTCTGCCAGCCTCCAACTCTAGGCCTACATAGTGCTCATAGCTGCGATTGCAGCATGTACTGAAACCAGCTTTCATCTAGCACTAACAACAGCCAGGAGAATATGATGGTTTCAGCTTCATGGCTCTCATTCCCTCCTTCTGAAACACATATGGAGCTCCTTCCACAGCCTGCACAGCTGCAGAGTCCCTGCCACACTCTTAAAGCTAGCTAGAACATGACTGCACTGCCGTCACACCTCGAATTACTGATCTGTCTACAATGCCCTGGCAGTGCTATGGATGAAGCTTATTTACCTAAGGCAGATTCTTGGCCTGACACTATATTTCCACCATTATGCTCTACATAATGGTGCAGTCACTCCCAGGCTACATAAATATAATTGAAATCAGAATCAGACCTGCTGATCCTCATTATTTTGCTGTTTTTCATACCAAGATGGTTGTCTCAAATCATCTACAGGTCACACTGGACCTGAACTACCAGGTCTCCCTGGCTTTATTCTTATGGATGGTATATGCTGCTGCATAGAAGCCTGTCACAAGTCTGTGCATGTCTAGCTGATGCACATACATGATGCAGCAGGTCCTGGCACAGTTTCACCCACAGTAGATTAAGACTAATTCAAATTTTGTTGATTGTAACTGATCAGAGACCCTTTGCAGACTTGTTTAATGGCCCCATACCTGTTGTACCTGAAGTTTTATTGCCACGTCATACAAGAGATGATACCAGCCCTGGTCAGAAAATTAATATACAGTTTGCAAAGAATAATCACAGAAACAGAATCATAGAATAGTTTGGGTTGGAAGGGACCTTAAAGATCATCTAGTTCCAAACCCCCTGCCATAATGTGAAACTACAGTCTGGAAAAGTAGGGTGTGCCAAATACAGGTTGCTGTCTTTGTGTCACTCATCTCTCTTTGACATTCAGCATTTAAGCATTAACTCGGATCTTCCTTTGCCCTCCAAATTCATCAGTTCTGAAGGCTGGTGGAGGATGAATGAATAGGAGGTCCCAGAGCAGGTGTGGGGGCATTTTTAGGGGCAAAGGACTGTAGTCAAGTGTGACAGAAGAGTAAGGTTTCTCTCTCTGCTTGGCAACAAGCAGGGCTGGGACATTTAGAAAGTTGTGATGATGAAAGTGTTTGGAATGGTGTTTTTCTAAGCCATTGTGTTCAGCTCAACTGCAACAAATTATAGAGAAATATAATGAACTAACTAAATAAACAGCGTCGGCAAGGTAGATGTTGGATGAGATGCTATGATGGTGGATAAATAATAGGAGATGAAAACTTAATTACAGGCCAGACTGCTTCCTTCCATTGCAAGCAGCTCTTGAGTTCCCCCTGCAGAATTTTCACAGGTTTACTTTTGCTGAGTGGATGAGATTTGCAGGACTTGTGACAACCTGTTGATACAGTCAGGAATTTCTGGATTTATTTATAAGAAATCTTTTCCCCTTTTTCAGTTCTCCATTCCTTCAGATTTGTGGCCATGCAATTTCAGCAGAGTCATTCTGGAGCTGCATTTACATATATCTCCTCTTTCTGAACCCCTTTTTTCTTCTGGATTACCACACTGTGGACTGTGGAAAAGTTAGAGCTGCCTGTCAACATTTAGCTGAGTTTCTTCTGGGACCACAGACGAATGGAATGGATGAAAGCCCTCTTCCACCCATAGATTTACTCTACAATTTCTACTCTTTCTTTTTGCATAGATTCCTCAGCCTCAAGAGCTCTGGATCAGCCTAGGAAAACCCTGATATTGCTGTGAGATGGCTGCTTCATTGAGTTGAGTCAATAGCTATGGGCATGAGCAGACACACATGAAGTATATGGTCTTCTAGTCTAGGAGACACATGGTTTTGTTGACAACTGACTTCATAGTAACAAATCGAATTCCTATGCAGAAGGAGCTGACATGAACATTTAATTTTGGCTGCACAATCCTTTACTTTCACAATTTTGTGAAACAGAGCATGGGGATTTGTTAAAGGACTTTAAAACAAGTGTTTTATTGCCTCCCCAAGGCTTGCATGAAGAATAATTTTGAGGGGTAGTTTTGAACTTGCTTACTCAACTCATTTACCATAAAAGTTACCCACCTCATCATCTACACCCACACCTACATGATGTTCCATCCCCATTAAGATGAATCAAAATAAATCAAAAGAAAATTACATATAATGAGTAGGAAGGCTCACTTTCTCCTGTTCAACTTTAACTGCTTGCAAACATCTTGCAGCAAGAGGTAATAATTCTGATATGCATTCTAAGGATAAGCAAAAGGGAAAAATAATAACTTCACACAGCAAAGCTTGTATGCATAGAGCCCCAAGACTTGTGTGCTATGTACATATGGGACCAATCATTCATTGCTGTCTTGGAGGTTGCTCAAAGCAAAGTCCCTTGCCAGCAACACTCTGAAACAAACCTATTGAATGGATGTTTCTTTCCAGAATGATTATATAAGAGTTCATAGAGATTTGAATACTTAAAACAGGTGGTTGCAAAATTAAAAATGAAATTTTAAAATAATGGCTGAAATGCCACTACTGGGAAAAAATAATTCTCCACTTCTATGCTTGAAAGGCTTTCATCACTCTTGAGTGATCTCTACTAGACATACAAATTAGTATCTTATCTTTTATTCCCATCAGCTTCATTTGACCCACACAACCATGGGTGATTTGTGTTAAAGTTCTTCTGGCTTCCACAGCATTGGAATAGATCCACTTAATCTAGGCCTAAGTTTCAAATCCAGGTCCCAAACCTATCACAGTTAAAATAAACTGGCTGAAATGAAATTTTGGCTATGCCTTAAATGGAAAATATTTGGGTAACTGTAACCAAAGCAGAATGGGAAAATAATTGTTGATTATGTTTTAGAGCTCCCAGAGAGGGTACGTTCCTAGATCCTGACAGAAACATAGGAATTTTATACATTTCTTACCATAGTCAGGTAAAAAAAGGTAAAAGAATATACTACAGGTATATAAATTCATATATATCTATACATATATATTGATATACCATAGGTATATATATTGAGGTAAAGGAATATACCACAGTCAGGTATATTCTCTGTGAGAGAATACACTTGATGTTGGAGGGGCAATCTGAGGGATATTTAGTGATTTTGTTACACATCCAGGAGACGCCATTGAACTAACATGGAAGAAGAAGGGCTTTGTAGAAGAAGATTATGTCAAGGATAACATTCAGCTAAGCAATGATATATTTTGAAAACAAGGACAAAGAATTTGAAATTGCCACAAAGTTTGCACAGAATCTGCCCACAGAGTTTTTGTTGGTGGAAATAACTCTCCAGCTGGGAATAACATAGCTTTGACTTTCAGAGCCAGAAAGTTTGTGCAGCATTGATGCCTAACAACCCCTCCCCACCCCCCCCAGCTTCTTAAATATGAACTGACCATTTCTGTTTTGGGAGATAAAGAGATGCTGAAAGCAAAACAGCATTTTTCTGACTTTGTCAATTCATTGTAAAGAATTGACTTTTTAGACCTACACGTTAAAAAGAGAAGAAAGCTATTTCTTTTTATTTTTAAAAATGACAGGTTACAGTCTCCTTATAACTTTTGGATAGTTAATCAGAAAAGCATAACCAAGCAAGTGAACCGTTTGCTGTTTGACTACTTTGTCTATACTTGTATTGAAATTACTACCCCAACAGTATATAAAAATTCCCATCTCTGATATTCTACATCTAATTTAAAGAGCCAGCCTACTCTAAGTCTACTAGTTGCTAGCTGGGTGACTGTCGCGATAAAACCTTGGCCAGCTTCTCTCCCTCTCATATCTGTGATAGTGGCCCCATCCTCTCCTAGTCCTGGCAGCCTCATGGCCCATTCGGTGCTTGATTATTTCTGCCCACAGAGACAGTGGAGAGGGAGATAGGAATGCTTAGATCTCTTGCACACATGACCCAAATGCTTCCCTTCTTCCTCTGATATTCCTGAGTGCAGTAGATTTTTATAATGTCCTTCAGATGTCAAAGCCCTTCGGGTGATGAGTAGAAAGTCAGAGGTGGTGAACCTGCGAAGAAGCAAAGAGATAAATACCTCCCTCTTTTACAGCTTGCAAACACCTCTCTCTCTTTCTCTCTCTCTCTCTGATCTTGAGTCCTGAGGTTTTCTTTGCTGTGGTTTCAACTACAGTTTAAAATGTTTCAATTGTCATCTTGCATTGTGATGCATCACATGGTGCCCCAGCCACAAAAAGGCCTAGTAATTTGGTTTCATCCTGTCACTGATTTTGATGTGTCTGGTGCAGCTGGATGTGGTCATGTCACGGGTTCCAGCATTATCTTTAACAGGAAAACAAATGTCAAGAGAGAAATACTATTGTCTTACAATTAGTTTTAAACAAATTAGCCTTTGGAGAACAGTACGATTCTCAGGTCTGTGTGCCTGTACAAGGAAGTTTAAGATAAATTTAACATTTAACACACACAGTCATTCCTCAGGGGAAAGAAAAACAGCCCTGAGACTTCACAAGAAAGAACAGAGGATCTGATAACGCAGTTCCCAGGTAAAATCTTTTTGTAAAATTGCTATGCGTATAACAGGGTAGACTATATTTTCCACTAATCATTTTCCAGAGCAGATATTTACTATTTGCTGTGATTGGTAAAAGCCACTTTGCACTCGCAACCTGCTTTGACTGGAATTGAGGACAGCCTGCTCTAATCCTTGGAAGTCTTTTTTTCTTGAACAAATAAGAATGAAAGCGATGCAGCAAGTCAGACCTATTGCTATATAATACATTTTAGGGTAGTGGTAGCTTTCTACCTCTAGCAGTGAAGGAATTTAACAGTTTTACTTGCCTTGGTTAAAGGGAACAAAATGGAAATTCTATTGTGAATCCTTCCTTCTGCCTTTACCCACTACTTCCATTGCTCCTGTAGCCCTCCCACTCATGTAGGACTAATTCCAGGTGTATGGCTAGAGGAACAATGGTGATTATCTTGTTCAAAAGAGAAAAATCAGATTTTTCTAAGAAAGATGAAGAAGAAGTATCTCTTGAAAGGAACAATAGGAAATATATAGTGAACAACTAGACTCAATGTATTGAATTCTCAAATGTTTAAACAAACAGAACTGGTTTTCAGTTATCTGGTATTATGCCTTGATTTGTATAGTCAGGAATCATAGAATCATAGAATCAGAGAATCATAGAATCATAGAATCATAGAATGGTTTGGCTTGGAATGAACCTTAAAGATTATCTAGTTCAAATCCCCCTGCTACCATGCAGAGGATCTGGCTTAAGCCTTTGGGAGTAGAAATTGCTTGTCTTCAGGCCTGTAGTAATCATGTTGTAGTGCAAAGGCTCAGTTTGGGAAGAAGCAGCAAAGCAGCGCATGTCCCATGAGTGGTTTCACTCCATCCTAATATTGATATTAATGTATTATTTACATAAAATGAGTTAGTGCTGCCATTTGGATTTTGGTTTAGTCTTGGTGAAGAGTAATTTCTATGGATTTACTGTTCTGGGAAATGAGACATACATATAAGGAAACTCACACGTCAATGAGATTTCATTAGAATCCAGTCAGCAGATATGTCCTGTTTCAGAAGAGTCCTGGACTCCTCTTCTCCAACCAGGAGATCTCAGCTTCTTGAGAGAGACCATCACTAATAATATGAGCTTTTCTAAAGGCTGAAATCCTAGTATGTTTCTTGGCTAGAGGTAACCAGGACAAGTGTTAATGTTTTCCATGATCAGACAAATGATAAAAGAGAGCCTTGCATTCCTGTTTCAGTTGGTACATTGTGAAAGAACCTTTTTTTGCTTCATTTGGAAGAACTTTCATCAGTGTATTGGAGTCAAGGTAAATTTGAACCTTGGGAAAAACTGGATTTGAATTGAAATTCAAAAGTAGACATTTGAGCTTATCCTTATTGCTATCCTATTTTCAAAAAGAAGCATGACATTTCCACATTTCTAAATTAGATTGAATGAAAAGAATAATAAAATCATTTTGTATATATTTATTTGAATGCTTGCATGGATTCAATTCAGCAATATTGAGCTTCTATTGTATTGAATCAGTGGGAAACACATTCTGGGACTGGGATTTACATAGGCATGTAGAGCACCCATTTAAGTTGAATTTATTAAATCAGTGCAAAGACCTTTCATAGATATTCCTTTTGGAAGCTACCCCATTTCACTTTGTAGACATGGGGCTTTTGATTATTTGCATTTTTGTCTCTACTAACTTATTCTCAGTTGAGACAACCTTCCAATCTCCAGTAAAAATGCCCATGCAAGTTTAGTAAAGATATACAACAATTTCTAAGAGATTTTTTAGTGTTTGATGCCTACACTGAGACAACTGGCTGCAGGGATTGATGGCTGCCAAAAGTTACCTATAATGATAATCTTAAAATCAAATTGCTACAATTGTACATAACAAAAATCATACTGCAGCTAACTGTATTCTCCAACAGACATTTGATATGTTAGACAACAGAAAAAATTCCAATAGATTTATTTGGCCATTCACAATAATAACAACCCTAACTCATACTTATCAAGTTTTCTGAATAGGCTTTTTTCATACTTTGTTTTAAAACACGTGCAATGAAAGAGCTATTGAATGAGCACTTCCGAATCACTATCATCAGTGTTTGGTTTTAGATATTCTGAGACCAAAAGAGAAACAAAATCCATCAGGTTGCAATGCCATGATGAAAAATTTGAATTTGCACACTAAATAATCTTTTTATTTCCTAAAATTAGGAAGAAAAGGGAGTTGAAAGCCATTACCCTCCTGCTTTTCTAATCATGTTGGATGGTTTGGAACTGATTTGCTGAGAAGCAGTGGTGAAAAGAATGGGAGAGTGCGATTCTTCCATGTCAGGCTGGCACAGCAGAGAAGTGAGGTTGGGAAGATTATAACATGTCACATTTCTTAGCCTCATTGTATTGTTACAGGAGACAAACTCGGCAAGAAGACAAAACTAAGCTTTTACTGCGACTATTTTAAAAATTGATACTGCTAATTAATCTTTGTTAAAAAACAGGCAAATAGGTAAAGTTTTATTGGCAGTAAAATTTATGTCTGAAGCCAATTTACCCTTTTATTTTACAGACTACAAATACTTCCACATTCTTATTACTAAAGATGTAAAAGCATGGATAGAAACATTTGAAAACTATTAAGGTCATTTACAGTATTAATGTGGCTGTGCTTTGAACCCTATTAAAATGTATTGGATCCTATCAGTTGCAGTTGGAGTGAAAGGCAGAAAAAAAATTACAAAACAAAGGTTGTCACCAAGAAAGCGGCAGAGCCAGCAAGAACAGGAAAACCAGGATGACTGAAAAGGCATTCAGACCTCTTCTGGCTCTCTTTCTGGGCATTTTGCAGCTTCATTCAGACTGGCGCTTTAGAGCTGATTATGACTATGAAATCATTTCTCAGCCCCAAGGTAACTGTTCTCAGCTTTTCTTCACTTCCTGTATTTCTCACAAATGCTGCAGCATATTTTAATGTCCTGCAGATGTAAAAGCCTCCTTTAGAAACAAGCAACTAATAGCAGTGGGAAAATGAATGAAGTTTTGAGGGCACAGTTCAGGTTTTGTGTAGTCTGGGTTCCACTGCACAGCACAATGTCTAAAAATAACAGTTTAGGAACTGGAACCCAAACCCTTCAATCTTCCTTCAACTTGGATATCAGATAATTGTTAATTCCTTCCCAAGTTCATCATCCCATTATCTGCTCCCAAAATTATGGACTGGACAGGTACCGCAGGCCAGTGCCCACTTGAACATGCTCACTCTCAATGGCATTAACCCCTTCTACTGGTACTTAGGTTCTGGAGTGTATAACACAGGATGGTCTGAGACTGCATGGCCAAGGTATGTGTGCAAGCAGAAGGGTTCCAGTCCAGTGTGTGGGAATGTCACATGTCCCATCAAGCTTGAATTAACATAGTTCAGGTTTATTGTGTCATAGGTGTTGCCAGCGTGTCTGATACATCTGAATGTGGACGTGTCACAGCACAAGTTCACACAGTATGACGAGGCAATGCAATAAGCTATAATATTACAAGGGTTATGCAATGTTCGCAAAACCAAAGAGAATAAATCTTGTATTGAAAAACACCGCAGGAGGTTTTGTTTGATTGTTACTAGCTTTTGGAATTTACTCTGTATATTGGGATTTTTCCACTTGCAGATGAAAGTGCTTGTTCTGGAAACTTTGTTCTGAAACAATCAGGACAAAAAGGGCTTTTTTTTTCCCTTAATGAATATCCCTGAGTCCCCTTCCAACCAAGGAAGACCTGTTTGTCAGAAGCTATTCACACACCCCTCTTTTAAATCCACAGCCTGTTTTTACTTGTGCTGTTCAGGGTTCTTCAGCCTTTATTTAATAAGGTTACGTAAGAAGAGGTGAGGGAGGAGGTAGTGTATTGTATTGGCAAGAAAACAACAGGCTATTTACGTGTTGTATATTTAGCAACAGAGCAGTTTGGGTAACCTGGCCTCACTTGTCTTAGAATAATGAACACATCTGATTTAGGCCTCCAGTTGAAGGCTTGTAAGGGTTTGTCATTCTCTGAGTGGTTCCAGAGAATGATTCTTTCAGCCATCCCAACCATTCTTCACGTGCTTCTGTTGGCAATAGAATTCCTTGGCATCACTATGACCATTTGCTTGGTTTTTTGCAAAGGTGTTGCCACAAAGCCCGAATCGTAAACTGCTTCTGCAAAGACAGCAAAGGGGTCTTGCCCTGACGGAAGCAGAGTGCAGGGTGTTGGACAAAACCAAGCAGATGCAAATCATGAATGATTATTAGGCATATTTGTTAATAATGATTTCTATTCTGCTGTAGATTAGACTCCAAAGGCCAGGGTTAGAACTTTCTACTTTGCAAGTACATAAATTAACTGGACAAAGCGTTCAAGTTCCTGTCCAGCAGCAAATAATTGACAGGAACATGATCAAAACATCCAGCTACTGAAAGTCTTATTCTAATTTCTGGGTTCTATTAGATAACTATTTTTTTCAGATTAAAAATCCAGAAGAGAATAACAGCTTGATCAGCTGTGAATGCAAATGGGAAATGTATTAGGGAGTGAACCAAGAGCTTGCCAGAGTTAGCAAGTCCACATTCACTGTGAGGGGGGGCAGTTTTACTCTGCCTGAAGAGTGCCTTTTTGTGGTTAACTCAGCCATGTGTCCCTAGGGATACTATTATAAAACAGCAATGGTGGAATGCAGTGTGTGAAACAGTTACTGCAGAATAACTACTTCAGGCTGTTTTTCTGAGTAGAGAAGACTTACTACTCTATTTTGATAAGCAGATGCACCTAAACTTACCTGTTTTACTTGACATCTAAGGATTTTTTCGATTTGTCTATGCAGAGTAAGGCTTTCCTGAGAAGTTAGTGCTTGCAAATATTTACCAAAGGATACTGCCATGTCAGAAACAAAGTGGAGCAGGGGCTCCACATTAATGGAGCACTACTTATTTCCAACCCAAAGTTTAGGCTCTGAACTGAGGTATCAGAGTGAGGGGCCATACACTCTAGGTCTGTATATAGCAGGACTACTTGATATATTTTTTCTACGCTTATCTAGGTAATTTCACAATGGTTTAATAACATACTACAAAGTCCTGCTCAGCAGGAATCAGTATGCTGGCCCGATGTTTACAACTCACTGAGGGACGAGGAGAACTCCCTAAGAGCTTCTGTACTAATATAGTATGTATCATGTTTTGGGGATCCTAGGGAGGCCTGGGCAAGATTTAAAACCTGCTCTGTAGTTAATACTGTAAGGGAACACTCTTGGAGTGAGCTGGATGACCCAATCTCAGGTGAGCTGGATGACCCTCTGCCATTAATTCATTGAGGCAACTCATGGTTGCTAGAGCCAGTATATGGAGGAGCTGTGAAGTTGGGTAAGACTTAAACAGAGCTCATTGGCTGCTGGGTACCTCTGTGAAGTGCCTAAACAAGGAGGGGTAAGTCTGGGACTCATGTACAAGAGGTATTAATATGTGCAATGCATTAAGGGATCTCTTTGATAATAATAACTGAACACTTATTTTTGATATTCTATGTCAAATAAGTTCTCCTGACATACAGTGATTTAGCAAGTATTTGATGATGATGTGCAGGTGTCCTATCTGAAGTGGAAGGGATGCTTTATGAGGATAAATTAATATTTTTTTCACAAAATGCAGAAATGTTGCCATTTAAATATTATGTAACTTAACTAGCCTCATAGGAAAACAGAAATCTTTATTTAAAGGAGGATTTATGCAATCTCTGTTTCTATCAGACCTTAAAAAAAGAAATACTAGTATTCATGAGAGCTAGGAGAAATAGGCATTCGCGACAGCTAGGGAACTAAAAGTTACAAAATATTTTTTCAATACTTCCAAAAATTTAGGGTTTTGTCAGCTTTAAAGGGGACAACTCTATAAAATAGCAAGGGGTCATACTTGTCACATGCAACAAGTCCCTGAATTTTTTTCCTCCGATTCCCTTCCACTTACTCCAGAAGTTTGTGTGTGTGTGTCCATCACAACTTCTCCAGGAAATCAGGGAGACTTAGAGACTGAAATTACAAAACCTCACTGGGTGGGACCAGGAAAGGCAACTGAATGATGCATTATGCCAAGACACATATATTCTGCCCTTCTGTCAACTAGAGCAGGATGAGAGGCAACAAGTTGGCATAAAGTCTCAAGTCAAAAGTTGAAAGTTGCCCATTCCTAGAATTTTTTATGCTTCAACCTATTGGCTCACCTTACAAATGTTCTAGGAAAATTATAAGCTGTGAAACTGTTTATTTCCCTTATTTTGGGTAGTAAAACTCTTCCCTTTCAGCATTTTGATATCTGAACATATGAAGGAAAGAAATTTTTGGCTTGAACTGGCAACTACTACCCCCACAGGAAGATTACCCCTAGAAGACAGTGATCTGTGGAGGCTTTGTAGCAAGCAGGGTGGAGGAGAAAAAGCTATAAGAAGCGTAATTAGAGAAGCCTGGCTTGGCAGCTGCTTTGGTTGGTGGGTCCTAACTATGAGGTCTTTTTGCCAGATCTGTATCACATAACAGAAAGGGTACCTGTGAGAGTCAAAGAGGAACACTTGCCAGAGTGACCCTTATGTTTGTTCTCTGTATTGAAATGTTAACTCTAAAGACAGTGGGATTTCCTCCCTGGTACCATGAGTGAGATGTAGGCACCCACAACTGTCTTCTGAGTGGAATGACTGTGCCGTGGACTTTGGTTGGGCCTGATACTAGCTTCTGCATCCCAAAAACCTGTTCTTTCTCTGACTGGAGTATGTATTTCATCATTGCGAGAAAGGTTAGTCCTAAATGCTGAAACCAAATATGTTCCAGCGAGTTGGTGGTGAGAACATCCTGTTACATCTGGCCGACTTTAAACATACTTGAGGGCAGGTCAGATATAATTTCAATTTGCGAAGTTGTTTGTTCTGTTTACCAAAGACTAGAAGCTGAACATTAGTGTAAGCAGAACTGGAATGTCAGATGATGTTGAAAGCTGATTATATAACTTGTAC
Organism: Clamator glandarius; assembly: GCA_033459285.1. Lineage (NCBI taxonomy): Eukaryota > Metazoa > Chordata > Aves > Cuculiformes > Cuculidae > Clamator > Clamator glandarius. The sequence continues at coordinate 2,684,357 of JAUNZM010000119.1, read as the reverse complement.
TTTTAGTTTCATAATTAAAATTTTATAGGGTGAAAATACCTATTCACCCTATCTACTGTAAACGCAGTAAGTGAATGTAGGTAGACTGGATCTTTATTAACCACTGAATGATGGGTTGTGTTCACACCTGTATCTGAGCCTGAGCTTAGCTCCTTTGCACTGAAGACTGACAGAGGATGCAATTGCTCTCTATCATTATAGCTAGGTGTAAACACAGGGGAAGGAGGAGATTTTAAGATTAAAATCCAGAGGAAGATATCAAACAATTGGATATAAACTCAGAACATGTAGATTTTGGATGAAGTCCATTAGGGAAGTGAGACTTGAAACAAGTTTTCAGCTGGGAATGTAAGTGCAAACCTTCACCACAGTTTAAATTGGACCTCGATAACCTCACAGTTATGATTATATTGATTTCTGATGATAGTAGGGTACTATACACGGGGACTCGGGCAGCTCTAGTGGTGTTGGTTTCAGTGTATAGTCTCTTACTTAGTCTCTATAGCCTCTTAGTGCAAAAGCACTAATATCTCTCTGGATATGCTTGACAATGATTAGTACAAATATCAGTTTAATCTCTTTCTCTGAGAAATGTGTGCTGAGTTTTATGGACATGGCACAGAAGGACTTATTAGAAAGGGATTTGTTTGGGAAACTTCAATAAAAAAGTTTTAAAAATGCAGTCCTGTTTTCTTAAGCTTGATGGAGCCAGGGATATTTTTTAAGTGTCTTGGGCATTCAGCGTGTCAGTGAATGAATGTGATGCTATAGGAAGAGCCAGAGCCAGTTGTTCAGCATGCAAATTAATTTTATCTGATGAGAGGTGATGTTTGGCTGCTCTCACATATGAGTCTCTCCTGTAAAATAACAGGTCAGTGAGAAAAATAATTCAGTAATGTAAATTATTTATTTCCCAATTATTTACATGGTATAAACTTCACTCACAATTCCACCTCTGCCTTTCTCCTTTTCTGAACTGCATGATGGTGCGAGGTTTGTTTCACTTAAGCTTGGGAAAGAGCACACTGTAAGGACAAGTTCACCAGAGCTGCCATGGGCCTGGGGCCAGCCAGAGCCTGGGAATGACATCCCAGCAGCTGCCAAGCATCCATAGTGTGCAGGTCAATCTGTCAGCCTGGAGTTGTTGCAAACTGTAGAGATGGCACAGCCATGTTCACTCCACATGCCTCCTCCTGCTACTCCACCAGGGCCTGGCAGCAGATGTTTGCAGCAAAATTCAAACACAGTGGGGGCCAGGATCTAGGCAAGCAAGTGCAGCAACTTGCCTTCCCCAGCATTTCTTCTGTTTCCTTAAACAAATAACAATAATAAAATAACCAATATATCTGACTATAGAATATGGACCTCAGTCATTTCCAGCTCCAGTGGTACACCACTCTCTTTATCAAACTGCAGTTTGTGATTTCTAGTGCTGGTATGCAAATCTGGGAGTGAAACTGTTCTAACCAATGTCTCCTGAAATATCCGTGTACTGGGAGCAGAATGGATAAAATAGATTTGAACAGGTGAAACAGAAGTGTTTTGTTGACTCTCCTCTCATACCCAAAGAGAACATTGAGGGACTAGGTTTGGTATGGGGAAAAAGGGCTATGTCTTGATCCCAGTCATTATAAATGTAATTTATGCACTACGGGGTTGGATGGCTGAGGTCATAGTAGAAGAAGCAATAATGAGTGATCTGACAGAGCAGGAGGAGCCTTTCTTCTCCCTCTGCTTGGATGTTTTTCTTCCTGTGACCTCACCTTCTGACCATTCAGAGTACAATTTGCCACCAATTGCCCCACCTCTGAAAACAGCCCTCAAACTGACTTCCACTGCCTCTTTGCACTCTCAGGTACTGCAATGCCCAGTTAATCAGTGGGCACGTGACCTTCTTTATTTTCAATGCCAGAGCTGTTTCACAACCCCCAAGCAAAGCAGCTCCCTGCCAGACTACTTGTCATTTTTGGAGAAAGTATTCCTGGGAACAGCAAGGTAGAACAGGTAGTCTTCCTCACCTCGCTGTGTAGACTCTTCCAAGCAGGAAATCTGGAACCTGCAAATGTGTTTCCAGAGAACTGCACCAGATTGGCTTCTGCCCTCCAGCATGGTGTCAGCTTGTCTGTGTTGCAACTGTCACACATTTGCCCACTGCTTGAGTAACTCGTTGCCACCTCTGCACCCCTGGATGGAAATCTTGTCAGCAAAACTGTGTAGATTTCCTGGTGACATGAGGAGCCTCCTGTACTGATTGAGGCAGGGATGAGGGCATGTGTCATGGAGAGCCCACCTGAGGAAACACAACGGGGGGATGTGGAGCCAGCTGTGGGTCATTGTCCCCTTGCAAAGACAAAATGTGAACTGAAAGTGATAATGAAAAAAAATTGGGATTTCTTCCTCTTCCCACCCCTTGTTTCCAACATTGAATATCATAATTTATTTTCAGTTAGGAAGTTAATCTGTCCCCTTTGACATTCAACAGGCACTTTGTGCTGTAGGAAATGCTCAGGATAACTGTGTAAGTGAAACTATGTGATTGCTAATAAGCAGCTCCACCAGAGCTTGCCCGAAGGTACCAGAGTAGTCAGTGTTACTAATAAAGTTAATTACTCCCACTACAAGAGAAATTAGTCAGGGGGGGAAATCAACATGTATGAACAAGATGATTAGCTTCTGGTTTCACTTTTGCAAATACATTTAATCTACTGTAGTACTTCTATGCTGGTTAACCAGAGTCACAAGGTATTAGCGTGCTCCCTTCTTACAAGAGAGCAGAGAAAGAATACAAAACAGACACTTCCGTTTCAGGCCCTGTCTGGCAAACTGTGAGTGTATCCAAACCCCTCTGCACTTTTCTCTGCTTCAATAATTAGTGCCATTTCTCTCCTGGTCATCAAACTGTGGTCTGGAGGTAAAGTATTTCATAAATGAAAGCTTTTTTAGTAGTGAGTTTCCTCAAGAAAAAAAATCTCTTGTTCACCACCAGGACATGTAATTTCATTTTGTGGTGTTTCCAATCTTTATGCATGTGAAATAGCAAGACCCCCGCCCCCCAAAATCTCTCCATCAGGCATGCGTTTTCAATGACTTCTGACTGTAACTGATTAATCTTCTAGGAACAATGCAACAGCTGGATTCACATCTACTGAGCTCTTTTTTCTGTTTTGGGAAGGGAATGAGATAACACAGAAGGAGTCATAACAGAACTGTCTGATTTCTAGGTGCTCTTTTAGTGAAGATCTCAAGGTTCTGTTTTTTTTGTTTTGTTTTGTTTTGTTTTCAGTATAGAAATAGGGGGCATGTTCTCTACAAATAATAATGTCCTCCTCCCCCGGGGGTTATATAACTGAGGAACATCAAAGACTTTGCTCTGAGACATTGTGATCCACTCAGGATCTCCATATGTTATAAGAGGTGCCAATTACTTCTGATTCTTGTGGTATTTTTTGTAATATGGATACCATCCAACCCAGGTCAAAGAGGGCATCAGGCAAGCATCAGATGACGAAGCTTCTACTCATACTTATCATTAAGGATAGGAAAAGGGAGGGAAAATTATTAGTGGCTTCCTATTTCATTCAGTCATTGGTTCACCTTTCCAAATGATTGTTTGGTTGTTTTTCATTTGGTTTATGGCATTTCTGTGATACTTCCTGCTCCTAATTTGTTCCCCTCACCATCAGGAAGGAAAACATGGAGTGGCCAGGTAACTAAGCACAGAGATCTGACATGAAAGTACTCAGTCCTGGTTGCTCAGAGAAACACTTGCCTGTAGGCAGTTTAGAAAGAGCTCAGGAACTCAGATGTTGGAACAAGAACACGATTGCCATGTGGATAATTTGGAGAAAGAGAAAAAGAGACCACTTGCTGTATTTTTTTAATTATCTCTTGAGACTGAATTTTGAACTGGTGGTAAGATGAACGACTATACAACCTATGATTAAACTTCTAAATTATTCAGGAATTATTATTACTTGTGTATTAATTACTATTTCCATTACTGGAATATTTTTAAAAGGTTACTTTTTACATGTAAATCTATTAGGCAAATGAAAGTGAGGATACATTATTTGAGAAGGACTTTCATCTTTAAGCCACCAGTCCTTTAGAAATAGTAGACTGATTTTAGATATCTAATTAATACTGTTAAGACGTATTTTCTCTCTTTTCAGAGTAATATGCAGTAATGTGCTTTGAAGTGAGTGAACCTGTCATTTGCCTCTTCTTTGAAAGGCCAGTATGTTTCCAAGGTGTTTTGTTTAGAAATGAGAATCTGCTCCTATTTATTTTATTTACTTCTGTGCTCCTTTGTGTTGACTTTTTCCCTCATTTAGTTTTTATTCTCTCCTTGTCCCTTCTCTATCACACATTCTCATATCTTTTACAAAAGCCCATCTTTTCACTGTCATTACCTTTCTCCTTTTTACTATTTGAATACACAATGATGAGGTAATAAACTATCACCATTAATAGCTACCACCTCTTTGCATGGTATCATAGATTTATTGAATGATGCAGGATTGAAGGTGTCTCTGGAGGGCATCTGATGTGCTCCAGCCCCTGTTCAGGCCAGGGCCAACTTTGAAGTTAGGTCAGGTTGTTGAAGGTCATGTCCTGCTGAGTATGTTGAAGGACACACAACCTCTTTGGGCAACCTATCCAAGTCTTTGATTCTTGCATTGTGAACTTTTTTAAAAAAATCTAATCAGATATCTAAGCAAATTGTGGAAGAAGTCTGACCTCTTCTCTACATTTCTGTAAGCACATGTTTAAGATCTCACCTCTGCTTTCTCTTCTAAGCCTGATGAACTCCCCTCTACTTAGATCTCTGCAGAGATCTGGAACTATGGCATTTATTGTATGCAAGACAATATACCCACCAGTTAACATTGTTCAGACTCTTCTAAGAGGAGTCACTTAGAAAGATACACAGTGCTGTGAAGCTACTGAGCTATCACAAAACAGAGGAATCAAAAAATTAACCATGAATTAGTTGTAACCTCATCAGAGTAAAAAGTCCCACAATTAACCATTGTTAATGAATGAGTTTTCAGCTGCTTCATGATTCTCCAAATGATCTACGTTCTAAAAAACATTTCTGATGCTTTTTGATCAGGCTAAATACTTGAATGCACAAAAGAGCTTGTGACTGGGACAATGGGAATGTTATTTATGATCTATACAAAATCCCATTGTATGAGACACCGCTTTTGTTTTGAAAAACAATTTTATTTATGCACTGTGAGCTTGGTGGGGGCAAATTCTTACCTAAAGGAAGTGCTTTGATGGTTGGGTTAGGCTAGTTTTGCAAGAATTACTCCAGCCATTCTATCTTTGGAGCTCTGCTTTTTTCGTCCCATCCCAGCAAACCATGGAAGAGGATCAAGGTACCAGGAAGTTTTTCAGGATTTTTGTCATTCCTTAATCACTCACAGAACTCATACAACCAGAGACCAGGATTGCAGGAAGGATTCCTGAGCAGTAGAAACCTTGATGTTAAACAGGAATCAGCCATGACACACCTTGATGATAGGGTGGAGATAATTTGTTTTGTTATTAATATTTGACATTCAAGTTCATCATGTGGAGAAGGCAACCGCACTGCCTGGAAAGGAGGCTGCAGGCAGCACAGAATCTTACTCACCCCATTGCATAAGGGCCACATTTACATCCAGATCCTCATCTGGTGATTAAAAGGTGCGTTACACAATGCCACGAAAGAGTAAGTGTTTTTGGATGACACCCAATCTGCCTCTTACTGAGCTCTGCTGTGAACTCATGGGCTGAGGATGTCATAGTGCCTCCTGTGGAAATAACTTGGTTTGTTGGCAAGGGGAGATAGAGCCCTCTGCCCAGACTCCCCTGCCCTCCCCATGACCCTGCCTGTGGCCAGGACCCTCATGACAAAGACTGTGGCATTAGAAGTAGATCTGCAGGGCCCCCACAGCATGGCAGGACTAAGAAAGGGCAGCTCCACCCTGTGCAGGAGCAGGGTGTCATTAGGAGTGCCGGCATCCACTCGTCAACCATCCATGGCCGCCAACCACAGCCTGAGTCACCAGCACCCAAATGAAAGTAGTTTTGTTGGTGTTTTGTCCTTTCCAGGCTCTGAAGAGGGCACTTCCAGAAGACAGTTGTGTCTGAGTCCAGTCTGCCTCACCAGGCTTCATCAAGCCAGGCTAACTCCTGTGCTTTAACCTGACCTCAGGAGTGAGAGTGTCCTTCAGGTCAGGAACTCACTACCCATTCAGGCAACAATGGCACCTGATACACACTGCTCTACGAATCATCAGATTGTGGAAATTATCAGCAGGTTGGGATTTCCCCTTTTCTTTTGTCCCATTGCAACTCCCTTTAGCATTGCTTTGAGTTCTCATGTGGTTTTCTTGGACAGTTACAGAAACTGAAGTGTTGGAGTCGCACTGCTTGTTGGTGCAATAACAGCACGGGTGCTGTGTCTGCAAGAGCATGTTCCTGGGCACGTCATTTGGCTGGTGTGGGGCTGGCTGCAACAGTGCTGATGGACCATTTCAGCCTTCAAATTGTGGCAGAACTTAATACTGGGGGAGAAAACGTGTTTAATGTCTTCTTTTGCAGTCACCGCTCAGTGAGGCTGTGGCAGGCAGGTTTTGTTTGATTCATAGTCCCTCAGTTTCCTCAAGGTACTGATGTTAAAGGGATGTTGAAGAAGCTTTTCGTGCATTTTATTCTTCCCAGAACAATGAATGTTAAAAGAAGAAAGAGTAATACCTCTCAGCCTTAATACACAAACCACAGGAAAGTACCTGCCCCATTCCTCATTTCATGTTCTGCTTCATACTATAAACAATGATCATTACAAGTTTGCTTGTCCTCTGTATTTTCCCCATACTCTTAGACCATAATTGCCATTCACTGCCCCTAATTACTTCACACTGGCTTAAGGTGCAAGGAATGGCCTTTGCTTGGCAAACTAAGAGTAGGCAGAGCTTTGAAGGAATACATTGCTGTTATGGAGATTCACCCAATATTATGTGATTGGCTCTTTTAGCTTCTGCTAAAGACAAGGCTTCAGCTATTTCCAGCAGGGACAATCAGGAGAGAAGGACTGTCCTACAGACAAGAATATCTGACTTTCTACTGCATAAAGGTGAAAAAAGCTACATAAATAGTTCATTTTCAAGCTCACAATGTGCTGTAAATGGTACCAAATAAAAATGAGCACATGCAATATAAAAATAGCCTTTATAGTATCTTTAAAAAAATTTTAAGCGTATCAGCTGCAGCCTGTGAACAGGCTACATTGCCAGTTAACCTTTCTGTCCACATTTGTATATAGACAATTTTAGAGTTTTTGAATGAAACAATTTGTAACCATAAAAATCCACATATTCCAGATGCACATTAAAATGCTCTCAGGGATTGGTTTAAATTGTTTTTCAGATGTACACATAGCTTTGGCATTTTAAAATTTGAGGATACACAAAAGTGTCATTGTACATGAATAAATGTGCTTAGTGACTGTAAATATAGCTTTCATTCCTGTAATTTGCATATAATAAGAATAATTATGAAGGCATTAAATACTCATTTATAGATACAGCTTTAAGCACAAGTTATTCATGAAGATGCAGGATAGTAGGACTGATATATCGAACATTTTACATAGCTGAGCTTTGGGACAATCTTCCAATCTGAGATTTAAAAATTACACTGTTGCACATCTGGGGTTTAATTTCTTTCAGATCTTCTACGGAATTCTTGAACAAAAAGAGGTTTCCTCATTGAAGGTGTCACTGAACCAAGACTTTAGAAGAAGGAGGTGTGATCAGGATCAAGGTCAGTCTAGCCAACTTCAAGAAAATAGTCACATTTTTTAAAAAGACTATACATGCAATGATGCTACATCTGCACCAACATCAAGCTGTTGGCAGATAGGTGAAGTCATGTGTGAAAAGAATGGAAAACCAATTTAGATCAGGAGTTTCCCAACTTAGTATGCGTCAAAGTAGGCAGTGGCAGAAGCTACTCCTACTTCTGGTGATGGTAATGGATATACATGGCACTGATAAAAATGTCTTTCTGTTTCACTTTGTGAAGACAAAAAGGTTCATAGTGTGGTGCAAAGATGCCCTCTCTTCAGGAACTGTCATCGGTCCAGTTTGTCTACCCAGGCTGGTATAGAAACTATGGTAGGAGTACCCCCACACACTGGGAGAAGGACGATTAGATGAAAGCTTCAGTGATGAGGCCTTGCCCTGACAAGGACTTGAGAATGGAAGGGAAGAGTGGTTCCTAGAAGAGTGTGGAAAAGAAGAAGAAAGCAGATAACAAATGTGAACTATAATAGAAGGAGTTGGCAATGGTTGTTCTGTGTTTCCTTACAGAGCATGATTCAGGAACGCCGTTATCTGTAGAAGCCATCCAGGCCAAGCTATAAAGTTTTTTCTGATGGAACAAAGATGACCTTCTTTGGTAACAAGCAGTAGGTAGGGAACTGCCAACTCCTACCTCTCTGTACTTCTATCCTATTTCTTTCTCCCACATGAAGGCAACATTATTAATAACTCCCACATCTGTGTAGCTCCCCTTTCTCTTTTATATAGAGTTACATCTATGATACTAAACAGTGTGTATTCTGTTCTGAAGTGATTCATTTACCAAAATTTGGCAATCTTTGTTCTAAATCATGCCCATTCTGTCTCTTTCTTCAGAAAGACGTGTTTGGCCTTGGAGGATACCACTATGTGCAGCTTGTCTCCGGATTGTGTTCACCCGAGGGATGTGACCAATGTCTTTCCCAGTTGCCTACCAAGCCAATATTTAGGTCTGCTCACATCCAAACCACCCAGTTAGCACAGTTACTCTCTCTTCACAACTATCCCTTCCCATTTGGTTATTTATGGTTTCTAGTATTTGTTACTACACTGATTTAAGTCTTTGTTACAATAGCAAAACTTTCACTGTTCCTAGGAGTTTTGTGAAGGTGCAGGCAAGACACTGACTACTACATCAGGAGTGGTTTGGGATATTGTATTTCAGCTTTGTAAGTCAAAGGTGGTGTAAGTTCAGGAAGAAAAGAATTGTGACATGATGAAAGTTTCCAAACATGGGGCATTATAGCATGATACTACACCAGTGTCCACCTAGCAGGCAGGAGAGGTATAACTGCATTTTACTTTTAAGTCAAAACTTAAAGGATCTGGGGAGCTACAGGCCTGTCACTCTGACCTCAGTACCAAGGAAAGTCACGGAGCAGGTGATCTTGAGTGCTATCATGAAGCACATGCAAGAGAACCGGGTGATCAGGCCCAGTCAACACGGGTTCACAAAAGGCAGGTCTTGCCAAACTAACCTGATCGCCTTCTATGACAAAGTGACTTGGCTGCTGGATGAGGGAAAGGCTGTGGATATGGTTCTTCTTGGACTTTAGTAAAGCCTTTGATACAGTTTCTCATAGCATTCTGCTTCGGAAACTGTCGGCCTCTGGCCTGGACAGGCGCACACTCTCCTGGGTGGAAAACTGGCTGAATGACCGGGCCCAGAGGGTGGTGGTAAATGGAGTTAAATCCATCTGGAGGCCAGTTACAAGTGGGGTTCCCCAGGGCTCAGTCCTGGGTCCAGTCCTGTTTAATGTCTTTATCAACGACCTGGATGAAGGCATTGAGTGCTCCCTTAGCAGGTTTGCAGATGACACCAAGCTGGCTGGAAGTGTGGATCTGCTGGAGGGTCGGGAGGCTCTGCAAAGGGACCTGAACAGGCTGGACCGCTGGGCAGAGTCCAATGGGATGAGGTTTAACAAGGCCAAATGCCGGGTCCTGCACTTGGGGCACAACAACCCTAAGCAGAGGTACAGACTAGGAGAAGCCTGGCTGGAAAGCTGCCAGGAGGAGAGGGACCTGGGGATGCTGGTTGACAGCTACTGAACATGAGCCAGCAGTGTGCCCAGGTGGCCAAGAAGGCCAATGGCATCTTGGCTTGTATCAGAAACGGTGTGACCAGCAGGTCCAGGGAGGTTATTCTCCCTCTATACTCGGCACTGGTGAGACCGCACCTCAAATACTGTGTTCATTTCTGGGCCCCTCACCACAAGAAGGATGTTGAGGCTCTGGAGCGAGTCCAGGGAAGAGCAATGAAGCTGGTGAAGGGTCTGAAGAACAGGCCTTATGAGGAGCGACTGAGAGAGCTGGAGGTGTTTAGCCTGGAGAAGAGGAGGCAGAGGGGAGACCTTATTGCTCTCTACAAATACCTGAAAGGAGGTTGTGGAGAGGAGGGTAGTGGCCTCTTCTCCCAAGTGACAGGGGATAGGACAAGAGGGAATGGCCTCAAGCTCCACCAGGGGAGGTTCAGGCTCTACATAAGGAAAAAATGTTTCACTGAAAGGGTCATTAGGCACTGGAACAGGCTGCCCAGGGAGGTGGTTGACTCGCCTTCCCTGGAGGTGTTCAAGGTGTGGGTGGATGAGGTACTGAGGGGCATGGTTTAGAGATTGGTGAGAATGGTTGGATTCAATGATGCACTGGGTCTCTTCCAACCTGGTGATTCTATGATTGTCCAAATTGTCATATAAGCACAGATGAAAGTGGATACACCTTGGCTAATGTGTTACTTCACAGCAGAGGAAATCTCTGTAAGAGATTGTCTTGAAAACTCTCAAATTTGGACTGAGAGTTCTAAAGGAAGCCTAAGAAATCTTCTAATCATGCCCTGTTTCCTCATGCTCAAGGTAAAACTTGAACACATGAAATTAGAAACAGAAACTTCAAGCATGTGGATCCATTAAAACAAGGACTCGTCACCCCAGGAGAACAGGATTACGAAAGCTTGATAAGACTTGGATTTATGGCAGTATCACTTTAGGCTCATTCTGTCTGATGCAGACATTGAATTATCTGTATTCTGCTACTAAAGGACACCTGAGTTATGTGAACAAATCTCCTGGTTACTGAGTAATTCACTTACATAGTGAAGTCAACTATGCAGTTAGTTAAATTATACTGAGGAATATCCAGGCAAACAGTGTTTGCTTTACATATGTGAGTATCATTTTCCAGATTAACTTTGGTATGTAGAGTACTACTTGTAGACTCTGTTTGTAGGAGATTTTTGATGAGAAAGAGCTCTATGCCTATGTATATAATTGTACATACATGTATGTATACATATAAGATACGCATATGTGATTACGTGAGAGAGAAAGAAAATTTGAATGTTGCACCATTTTGGGTCTTCTGTTCTCAAACACTGAACCACAAATATACAGGGAAGACATCTCAATTTCATTTGTGCTACCCAGTTCTAGGAGACAGCTCAGAGAACTGTTATTGCCTGGACTTGTATGTTATCCATTGCTCATGCCAGACATCCACACATGTACACCATACAGCAGCCCTACATGTTACTACAGATGCTTTCCTCAGCTCCACAGTCAACATCTGCAGGGGCAAGACCACAGAAAGAGGTTGTAAGGTCCTCATTATCAATGAACACAACACAAATGGTGAAAGTAACCTTTTATTTGCATGTGATATCAAGACGTACACACTGCAAACACATGCCGCACATCATAAAAGGACAGGATACTTGGGAGATCGCAGCAAAGAAACATTAGCATCTGCTTCTAATAAACAGCATAAATAGTGCATGCTCTGAGTTTCTCATGGTGTTTCTGAACAGAATTCCAGAAGAGCTACACACACGGCACAGCCAGGCTCATTAACACCACCCACCCTCCACACACAAACGCTAAAGGGAACCTGGTCCTGGCTGGCCCTGCTCATGGGGGAAAGCCAGTGTGGACCGTTTTGCACTCCATTTCAGCTCACTCACTGCTATCCTGCACATCGCTTCTGCAAGGGGAGTGGTGTGCCAGTGGTCAGACTCACTCAGGTCTGTGGAAAAGTCCATGCCAAAAGAAATGGAGGAGTGCTGTGGAAGACAGATGGAGCTTTCTGACTCTGGGGCTCCCATGGGTACAACATGAGTCCTTTGAGCCACCTCCATTTGCAGTTCGCTATGCAGCACAAACTGGCACAGAAATTCCAGATAATGCCAAGAATTCCAGATTCCTGGAATTACTATGCTAAGTACAATACGAAAATGCTCAAAATATTGCTATCCAGGCAACACTCACAAGCTAAATCTTCTTTAGATTAGGACACACTGTAGAGAAATGAGAAAGAATGCAGCCAGCTAAGTAAAGACAGGTGTGTGGCTCTGCTGCCTGGCATGTAAGAACAGAAATTATTGTGGGATGAGATGAAAGCCTTGCTGTGAGCACAGGTTAGCCTGTGGCAGCAGTGTTGTGATTGCGTGTACACAGTGCCATACAGCAAAACACAGAACAAACTTCACCAGCACACATGCCATGGACAGTTAACAACTAGCTGGAAAATCATGTATCTACACCGATTCCCTTGCAATTGCCTCTGACTTCTCGTGCAGTCTCTCCGTGGTAAGGCAAATATTTTAAATCTCTTAAATATCTAATTTCTCTTTGTTAAATATTCTAGGTTTTTTCCAGTCATTTGCTTGGTTTGTGGGTAAAAAAACCAAACCAAAACCTTAGTCCTGTACAGCATATGACCAGAATCATCACACCTAAGACTAGTATATTTGCCAGAATACTGAAACTCATTTTCTGAACTACATCTGTTAGTGATATGGCAAGTTTTTCTTGCCCCCGTCACATCCAAGAGGCCTGTAAAGAAGGAAGGAAGAGTGCTCTATGCTATGCGTTGTGCTGGGCCATGGTTTTCTACCAGGGGTGATATTTACATGTGTCCTGGACTGTACTGCCCAAAAGCAATGTTCACAAGTGACAACCCAGCAACTGTTAAGTGCTCAGAAGTTCTTTGGCATGAAGCCTATTTTTAGTGGCTGGGATAGTTTTTACTGATATGTTTACTTCACAAAACATTCAATTAGCCAGATTCATCATCAGCATATTTGCTTGTATTGCTTTGAGTTGGGTGCTCCATCAAGTTTTCCTCATGTGCACAGTTTGCCATCTGCTTGTAGGTTGTTCAGAGAGTGTGTGAAGATTCTTCCTCTCTGAGAAAATGTTTGCTGGTCCATTGAAGTACTTGCTAGTGATGCAATGGCAGCTGTTATCATCACGTCATATGTGTGCGAGTGGTTGCAATACATGGTATATAGGTTGTCAAAATTTGCCAGGAAGATGTGTTTCTGATTGTGGTATTGTGTGCATGTGTGGTACTGCTGGAGTAGCACGCATAGGATTGGAATATTATGAGTAGTATGCGTGAGTGCTTTATAAACCACATACCAGAGTGGTTACATGCTGTACTGGGTGACAGTAACACTATATTCACACAGTTCTTTCACATATCTCTTTATCAGCTACCCGTTTTTGAGTATTCTGCAGGGTCCTAGCTGTTCCCCTGTGTGTGTTGGGCAGTGGTCTTCATCAAGACTGCTCTCACATTTGGAAATCAGCTTTTGCTTGCCAGTTCTTTTCTGGCTTTGTGTGCCAACAGTTCAGGCTCTGCGGGACAATGGTTCAATATCTGTCAGTATGTTTATACTGTTTATGTGTAGGTCTTTGTCACCTGGTATTAATTGGATTGTGCCCTCTCTGCCTTTGAAGGCACAGAAGGCTTCAAACTCTTTTTTATTACACATGGTGCTGTGGCCTGCAACGCTAATCAACTACATTTGGATGCACCATGTTGTAAGTGCGGGATGTGCTGCACCCCAACACATCTTTGGAGATCAAATGGTCTTATGGTGGCTGAGGCCGTTCCTGCACTTGTGACTTTCTTCTTTAGCTACACATTTTCTGCTACACTTTTGTGTTGAGATACCATTAGCTGAACCTAAGCAAGCCCGTCACCATGACAAATATCATCTGTTATCCTTTCCTTCTGATTATGCAGAAGTGTTGGTTGCTCTGATGTCCTGGATCATTGCTTTGCAAGCAGATAGCTGTTTAGCGTGTTGCACACTGTTTACGCTTTATTCTTCTCTTTATTTCTCCTCATCTCTAAAGGCAAATATTTACCTCTAGTGGATGTTGAAAATGAGGTTTATAACCCTGCTTCCACTTAACTAGGCTGGCCCATACTAGTAGACACCTTATTTGCAAAGTACCTGACACGGTGAGAAGGGTCCTGACAGCACTGATTAATAGTTTACACCTTATCCTACTCAGGTCTTTTGCCTGGTGATGACCAACCTGATAAAAGAATCCTACACATTGTTGCAGTGCTGGCCTCTTCTTATCTTGTCTGATAGATGTGTTAGCCATCACATACTGTAGCATAATCAGCAATGCATCTTTTGATTGCTCACTGAGACTGCTCTGCAATTGTCCTTTCCTCTCTTCTGGGTTGAGCAGCCTCAAGTCACAGCAAGCCGTGAATGCTGTGCCGGCGGACACTGGCACTCAGAGTGACTACGTCACTGCTGCCTGTTGGGGCACAGAAGCTTGGGGTTGATTAAGTTTTAACTTTTGAGTCTGGAGCTATCTGTGTGGGCTCACAGCTGGGGACTACAAAGTGCTATATGGAATTGGCACGGAGAAGAAACACACAGATCGCCTGCTGTCAGGACATCTGTGTCTTTTTATTTTGGGTACATTTAGCACTTATAGTGTTTCACATCTGTCACATATGCAGTATGGCGCTGACAGTGGTTACCGTTATATTTACATTTTGCCTAGATCACATTTGTTGTTGCTGTTTACTCCGTCTGCAAAGCCACCTCCTTGGCCGCACACATTTCATTTGTTAGCATCAGGAATGCCTGGCACTGAATGTTACCAGCAGTGGACTTGATGACACACACATGGCATTAACAACATGGCATTCAGCTAGTGTATGAGCCCTCCACCATTTATATTCTCTTCACAAATACAACTTTCCCAGTTCTGCCTGGACCTACATCATCTTGTCCTGCATAGCACTTGCAAGGCACAGGATAATTGAAGAACAGTCCTGTGAGAGACCCCAAATGGTCTGAAGACAACATTAGTGGCTTAGTTTGTCCTCTGCTTGAAAGTACATCCACAACACAATCTAGTCTGGACAGACATTTGTCTAATCTAATCTTTATAAACTCTTAAAAGCTCTCAGTGACAGCAAATCCAAAATCCTGCTAGGCAATATATTTTCATTCTGTACCTGAGAACAATTTCTGTAAACTTTGGCCAGAAATGTAACTTGTCCTTTGAGATGTAGCACATATCTTCAGAATCAGCTGCTGGTAAGTTTGACAGTAAAGAAAATATAATGATCCATCTCTCTCTTGTCCTTCCCAAATAAATTCCTTTTTTATTGCTAACTGCCCTGTCATTTTGTACTCTGATCTTTAGTTTTGCTTTGATATCACCAAGGGTCATCATCCTGAATTCCAGGGTTTAGGGACATGAAGTTTAACTGATACAGACATGTTCGTCTGGTGGTCATTTACACCTTTTTTTCCAGAATATGGCCAGAACATGGCCTTTTCTTGTGCTTGCAAATTCACATCCCTTTCCTCTCCTTTTCTGACCAGATCGCACACCGATTGGAAATAAAGTATTACCTTTTTATACAATATTGCAACTACTACTGCTCTCCTGGTGGGCTTTAATCTATACTCTGACCGTATCTGATTTCAAGCACTATGGAGCTTCCTGGTGGGATCAGAAGGAGCAAGTGAACTCACCAAAATAATCATTGGATCACCTCCTAAATTGCCAGTGCTGAGGCTGAATAGAAAAGAAGGCAGAGTAAAAGCTGCAGTGTTTGCTCTGAGAAAAGCAACGAATCTCTAACAGGAGTGGAAATTTGTCATTGCTTTTGATAGAGAAAATGAGGGGAAAAAGAGAATGAGATTCCTGGAGCCAAATCTATCCTTGGAATATATTACATCACAAGCTTTTCTTGTGACAGGGTTCTTTCATTATTATTTTTTAATTAAACTTTCCTTAAAAATAATCCTTGCTTTTAAATCACAAGTCAAAAATGCAAATGTGAGCCCTGGGAACTCAAAAGTCTCAGGCTACACAGATTTCTCTCATCCCTGCTATGGAAACAACAAAAGATGAATACACAAGGAATGTCTGCTAAGGATAAGTTTTAATGATCATCTGCAAGTTGTTATTCCATAATACATGCCATTAATAAACTGAATTACCCCCAAAAGTCTGTCCTGTGAGAAGTGTTATATTTCCTGCATCTGCTGCATCTGTTTTATCACATCTCCGCATCCTTATAAATGCACTGTGTAACATGTTAAAAAAGATTCCAGCTCAAAGCCATCACCACTCAGGTATACAATATCTGAGTCTTTCCTCTCCTTCCTTCACAGCCTTTTTATTTCATTTTTTACTGTTTTTATATGGGAGGACTAGTTTCCAACTGAGAAAACCTCCATCTAGCTCCTTTCTTCTCTCTGACTGGAAATCTTCGCCTCAGTTGTGAGTTCAAAACATGAAACCTCACCCTAGTGAATGGTAGTCACCAGCAGATTCAAGCTGTCATGTGGATTACTTTGCTTCAAGACTTCTGCTGCAAGGCCATTGAAATTTATACAATATTTTTCATTGCCTGCAGTGGAAGCTGGCCTAGGTCTGTAGTCATGCATAATTAGTGAGTGGGAGATGAAAGAGCCATACTACTTCTCATTCCCACATTTTTAGTGGACCATTTTCCCTACCCATGTGGCTGCAAGATTCTCATTCCAATGTGCTCTTATCTTGATTTGGGGGAAAACTGGTTCTCATAATGTTTTCATTGTGCTGAGGTACACATGCCTCCTCACAGAATTGAATTAGCCTCTGTTCTGTTCAGATATACTATTATCATCATTACTATTAAATTAGTTGTTTCTGGAGCAATTGAAGACAAGACACCAAGCCAGCCCCCCCTGGCTGCATTCCACAGGGCGAGCTGCAACACACATTTCTAGGGAATGTATTGGGAAATGCACCACTGCAGTTTGAAAAGCTCAGGCATGCCTCTCCTCTTTGATTCCTCACAGCTGCCCTCCATGCCGGTAAGCTGATTTCTCAGGAGGGTGTTGTAGAGGAGGTCTGAAGAGGTATAGACTTATGGCTACATGTGAAAGAATCCGGAGGTCTCAATTCCCTCCTGTGTCCCTGGTAACGAGCTGATTCTTAAGCTCCTCATGTGCAAAATGGCTACGTCTTCTGCCTCCTTCTCTCTAACAGTCTTTTAAATCTTTCCAGTCTAATAGACCCTGTAACTCCTCCTTGAACGCGAGCATAGCTTTCACTATCACCTACATTTTCTAATTGTTCTTAGTTACGTTCATAATTTTTTGTTGTACTTGATGAATAATATTTGTGTATTTTTTTCTATGCAATTATTTTATATTATATGTCACTGAACTACGTAATGGATTGGTATAAAGAGCATTCCTTCCATTTAGAAAAAAGTGTATCCCTTGTCATTAACGCTTTTATAATGTCATAACTTATATTTTTTCTCTTGGATAAGTCTTAGTTTGGGCTTTCTTGGACAGGAAGAGAAGGACCTGGGAGGTGTTGGTTGACAGCCGACTGAACATGAGCCAGCAGTGTGCCCAGGTGGCCAAGAAGGCCAATGGCATCTTGGCTTGTATCAGAAACGGCGTGACCAGCAGGTCCAGGGAGGTTATTCTCCCTCTGTACTCGGCACTGGTAAGACCACACCTCAATTACTGTGTTCATTTCTGGGCCCCTCACCACAAGAAGGATGTTGAGGCTCTGGAGCGAGTCCAGAGAAGAGCAACAAAGCTGGTGAAGGGGCTGGGGGCTGGAGAATAGGCCTTATGAGGAGTGTCTGAAAGAGCTGGGGGTGTTCAGCCTGGAGAAGAGGAGGCTGAGGGGAGACCACATTGCTCTCTACAACTACCTGAGGGGAGGTTGTGGAGAGGAGGGAGCTGGCCTCTTCTCCCAAGTGACAGGGGATAGGACAAGAGGGAATGGTCTTAAGCTCCACCAGGGGAGTTTTAGGCTGGACATTAGGAAAATATTTTTCACTGAAAAGGTCATTGGGCACTGGAACAGGCTGCCCAGGGAGGTGGTTGATTCACCTTCCTTGGAGGTGTTTAAGGCACAGGTGGATGAGGTGCTAAGGCGCATGGTTTAGTGTTTGATAGGAATGGTTGGACTCGATGATCCACTGGGTCTCTTCCAACCTGGTTATTCTATGATATGATTCTATGTCATTCCCCTGCCATTCTGCAGTTGTAATATCTTAGTTTTGAGCAACAAGTGCCTATTTTTCATGGATTTTAAGTAACCTAGGCATGTGCTGCTCAGTGCATTGGTTTACAATAAATACGAGGCTTTAATGCTTAGTCTCTATTTCTGCTTAGGGAGAAAAGCAATTAAAATAGTGTAAATTTTGAAGCGTACCATGAATATCAAGTTTCCACCTAACTATATTCTTAGCTTGGAACCACTGCTGACACTCCAGCTTGGGAAGAGGACTCCAGATAGAGTAGAGAGGCTGCAAGAGGCAGCCATGGGCTGGAAAATTGTGATGGCTTAGGCAGGACTTTTGTTTGTGTGAGAGTTTGTGATATTAGGCTCCAATATTGACTACACTTTAAATAATGTTTATTTAGTAAATTTATTAGATGAGTCACAAGGTTATTAACTAGACTTCACTACAACTTTAATTTTACAAAAAAGTGACTATGACCCTGCGAACACTGATTCATGTGATTTCCTTATGCATAACAGGGAATGGGAGCACCTACAGAATGAGAAACGAAGCACCTACATAAGCCTGAGCAGGATCAGAGACACAGAGGTAGGATACTGATTTCATACTTCTGACCATAGCCAAAACATTCTTCTTCTTTTTCTTTCTTTCTTTCTTTTTTTTTTTTTAATAGCTTGCTTTTCTTTCTTAATCTATAAAGCAGTCTTTGGCTGGTGACAGCTGTGGGAATTCTGAAATCCATCATGTACCATGGGGACCTCGTCTGATTTCTGTTGCCTTGTAATACACTTAGAGCAACACATGGGAAGTGAATAGCCAGAATTTTCTGTTGGTGAAAAGAAACAGAATCATCCAGAGGAAGGAGACCCAAGAGAGCCAACCTCAGAGTCAGGTCTCGCTTTACTCCAACAGTTTCTTCACAATTCTGTGAGTATTTTCACCAACACAGTTGCAGTTTTATCAGCTTTACATTTTCCCTCTGCAAACCTATCAGGTCATGTGGCATTTATTCCATCCACTGCATTTGAGAAGCCCTGAGATAAAGCTATGAAATTCTCACATTCTTAAAGGACCTGAAATAATGTGGAGTCCCCAAATATGTTTCTCATACACGTCTGTGGTTCCAATTTGTTTTTCATCACATACGCATGAATAACAGAGTTGGTTATATTAGGTGTATTTGATGTAAAATAGTCGACCCTTTTAGCTTATGGGGGAAGGGAGAGATTTCACTGAGGTTTGTAACTTGCTAGAAATGTGTATTAGAAAGTGAAAACCAGACTCCAAGTTGATGAAATGATTTAAAATAATTTCATTGAAAAAGTATGCCCTACAAAATTAACACTGTCTGCCTTCTATTCACAGATATAGAGGATTACCCTTTTGGATATGTTAGGATTCCCTTTAAGGCAAGGGAAGTATTCTTGGAATAATAGATATGCAAGGGCAGCTGGGCTGAACTGTAAGGCTTCCTACTGAAACTGCTGGAGAAGGGCTTCCCAAATCAGTGGAGGAAACCCGGGAGATAATACTTGCTCACCAGACTCACTGTGCCTGTTTTCTGGGACAGCAGCTTCTACATTTCTTTAGCAGCACAACGCCCTCGCTCCACCTCTGAGCTGTTTCTCATCCTGCAAACTACATTAGTACAATCACAGCCTTGAGGGAAGCCCTGTCTACTGGTTTGCTGAGGGAGGCTTAGATATCCTTTGTTATGCTGCCTTTCCAGACTATGTGTCTACTGCCCATGGAGCCCTCCGCAGGGGTCAAAGGCGAGAATATGATTTATCCTAAAAGCACTATATCAGCCATGCCTCCATGGAGTCTAAGTACCACAGGCAAATAATACACAGGCCTCTCCAACACAGTCAGTAGAGAAAAGCAGTCAGAATCAATCCTTCTACCTGGAGGATGAGACATTCCAGCTGTCTCCTAAGATACTTGCTTAGGATGGGAATCACCCTGTCCAACGTTAGAGTTCTCCAGCAGTCTAAATCAGAGGTTATTATCCAGGTTGTCTATATAGTCCCTCCCTAAAATCAACATTTAAAGTCGCTGGAGTGAATTGCCCCCTGGAGGCTCCTCTCTTTTCCCGTTGGCTATTACATGATCAGTGTTAGAGTAAGCAATTCACTTTGAGATATTTAAACTGAGGTGAGATAAATAATATCCCTCCAGGAAGTGGTATGAATACAGCCCTGTCGTATTTCTATGGACCCTGTTACATCCCTCTAGAGCAGATGACTCTTCTCTAAAAATGCTCATTGCTTTCTTGAATTTAAGTGCAGTATTGCTCCATTTTCTTCAGCATGATAAGTGGTCTGAGAACAAGCCTATGTGTTTAGAAAAGACAAAAATCACTGTGTAATGGAAAAGTGTGTACAGTATTGTACTTTAGTCAGCAATCATGTTTTCTTTCCCCAAGACAAAAATATCAGCAACACAGAGAACAGTGCAAGTTTGGATAATGTGTGCAAAATCAGCAAGAGGATTAAAGTGTGATTCTGGACAGTCATTTCTCAGCATTCTTACTTGGTGACAAGCCAGAGTGGGACATCATGTCTGTAGTTCAGTGGCATAGATTTACTTTTGCAAATGGTCGGAGAATTGCAAGCTTTGAAAGCTCTGCAAGAGTCTCAGTATCACCTAGCTTCTTAACATGTCTGAGAGGGAGGATCGTCTGAAGCCTTGAACACACTAAGTACAGACAAGAGGTACATAAGCAGTAAAAGATAACACCACTTCATATCAAGAGCTGCTATCCAGCCCTACAAAGGAATTTGAACAACTGCTAAGGATTTCTGAAGTCTGCACTTGATTACTGCAGGACTTCAGATACCCCCTCCAAATATTTATGATCTTTTGCTATAAATCAGTAATTTAAAGACACCAAGAAATAATGCTGGAAAAACTTGTATAAGTGTCTTAGATATAGAATTATTATTAGATTTGTTCCTGTCTTACAGATACATTCTTTGGCCCAAGCTATGTGTTTCAACACTCTCTCCTTACATCAAGGACTCATCAGGGCTTTTTCAATATGTGCTGAAAGACATTTCTTTACCTGAGGCTACTCCGCTAACTTCTTTGAGCACAAAGTATCTCTGGACAACTTAACCATGTGAGAATACTCATAAGATTTGGCAGATTGTCTCAGGAATTTGGAATTAACCAATAATAAAGTCCCTGCTCCTAATCCTCCAGATTTCTTCTAAGTTCTGCTTCTATTTGTTCTTAGTGAAAAGCGTGGCATTATCTTATTACAGCAATTTGATTTTCATTATCTAAGCAGGGTGCTGTGTCAGCAAAACCCAGCAATTTGGAAAGGATGGAAAAGACTGCGAGTCATGGACGAATGAGTGATAGGTGGAGACCTAAAAGAAGATGGAAGAGGGTATGTTGACTGATTGAGAGAGCTTGGGAAAATAAGATGAGGTCTGTGGTAATTAGTTAAGAAGTACAGCTCTTTGCTTCTATGGTTAAATGGGGGAAATTTGTATTTTTTCTGTCACAAATAACTTGTGCTTAAGTGGCCTAAGTTCAGCCAGAAGTGTCCTGAAAAATAGGTTGCTTAGAACAGGCTAGAGTACTGAGGTAACAACAAGATCTGTGTAAGTTATTTGACAAGAAAATCTACCTGGCAAGACACGGTCAGCCGTCAAGTAGATTTCTTGTTTTTTGTAAATATGCTTTTGAGATGCATTACCTCTCACCACAAGTAGAGGCCTGGAAGGTGGGGAAAATCAATCTGTTTCATATGGACTTGCATTTAATTATGCTTACAATGCCTCAGGCATTCCTTTGGAGATACAAGGTTTCAAGAGATGATACATAAATTGCTTAGGACACAGAGCACAGCGTGCTCTTGTTGGTACATAATTAACTCAAATTTAAACAGTTCACTGGGCTAAGTTTCTTTAACATTTAAAATCTATTGTATATCTTCTTCTATGTATAATCCAAAGCCTACTGAAGGCAATCGGGCTGTCTCTAGCGTACAAAATAAAATAAACTAAGGACTATTCTCTGACTCTGATGCCAAGCAGTGTGGCACAGCCTGTGCCCATATTGCTCAACTTTCTTCTTCTTCCAGAAGGACAGGGTCGGCACAAACAAATTACCATTGGGAATGACAGCCTATGGGTCTGACCCCTGAATGCTGCCTGGACAGTGTCAGGAAGAGCCAGAACCAGACTGTGGAGCACGCTATAAATATGTGTGATAGTCCTGTGCTAGTACACCCCCTCTGTTTATTAATATAGATATAGCCCGAGAGTCTTTTGATTGGCATCAGTGGACTACAACTGGGTGAAAATGAGCCATCTATTGTGATGGCTCTGTAATCCTTTGAGATTCCCAGAGCATATTGCTTACTGGTTGCTTACTGGTAAAAGAGACCTCCATCATAAAACAGGAAAAGGAATTTAAAAGCTGTGTTGGGCATTTTGCCAGCTGCATAGCAACATCTGGTTGGCATTCAGAGGCTTCAGGGGCAGCTAATCCTGCTCTGAGCAGGATTAAAATATGTGTTTAAAATGTACTCTTGGTATGTCTGATGGAACTAGGATTTTGGATTTCCAGAGCAGTAAGAAACAGTGCAAGAAGGATGTCTTGCATGATGATCACATAGTATTTCCACTCCTATTTTGTTCTCTGGGACTTCACCTGATGAAGCAAAGATGCACCATAGCTTTAGTATTGCCAAGTACTCATTAAATAATGCAGAGATGACTTCCTATCTCGTCTTCACTATGTATTCTGCACATGAAGGCACTTCTCAGCAAGGGATGAAGTTATTCACAGAAATATCGCTCTGCTTTCTCTAACATAGGTGACCAAGATGATATCCGACTCATGCAAATCACAACTGCTTTCACGAAGGAAATGAAAAATTTGTTTGGAGTAGAATTGTAGTAGAACCCATGGATGAGCTCCTACACAACTTCATACTTACAGGCATAGAAGTCAAATGCCCGACTCAAAGTACCTCTGCCGACTGTGACTATAACTGATTTCTTAAAGATCAGCACTGCTGCTGAACTCAGCTGTTGGAGGTAACACAGAAGTTTGACAGTGCCTTCAAAGTTCTGGAAAACCATGTGATTTATGTAGGTTCTCTTTGAAACTGGAGTGCTGTGGACTTGAGAGAAGCATGGTAAGCCACAGCCCACCCTGCCAAGAATACAAGGAGAATAGTTTCCTGTGGCTCCAGAGCAAGGAACAGCATGAAGATACAAGGAACCGCACACACACTTTATAGACTCTCTCTGTGTATCTTTTTGAGGAATATATTCAATTAAGTGGTTATTAATTAGCAGTATGTTCTGAACATGGAAAACATTCATATTTGCAAGCACAGTTTCTTGTACATCCTTTCCTTTCAATTTATAGAGTAGAGGAATTACTGGTATTCTGTATGCCACTGTGAGAAGCTGCTGCATAACTGCTGGTGGAAACCGATTTGGCTCTGCTGAGAAGGCAGTTCGAATTATAGCTCTCCTGAGTCTTTGGCCTGGTATGCTCAGATTGACTGATACCAACAAGACTATCGTATCCAGGAGTGATATTTGCATACTTGCATGTAGCATTTTACGTATTCAAGTCTAGTATTTACATGTTCTTAATTTTGCATGTCGAGACTTTTGACAAATAAAGGAAACACTTCAAACTGTGTTATATTTTTGCTTCCTATGTCTCAGTTTTTCCAGAAAAAAATAAGTTGCTACATCCCTTTCTTTCATCCCTGAAAAGGAGCAGGAAAATGAGCGGCTTTCCTGCAGCAGCTGCTGCACCTGCTGTTTACAGTGAAGCTGGACCACAGCAAGGCTCCTTTTCTCGTCCACAACATTTCCTCTAGCAGTCAAAGCTGACACATCAAAGTGAAAGCTCCGAAGGAGAAACACAATGTGACCTATTGTTCCAAGAAAACAAAATAAATTATTTGTAGGAAGCAAGTAAAATCTTCTAACTGGATATTTAAAACGCTGATATTTGGAAGAAGACCACAAAGCAAAACATAAAGTAATGTGTGGTTGCAATGATGCTAGACATAGCACGATTTGTAGAATTTCACTGTACTTTCACTCAATATGTTTTGACAATAGGAGCAATGCATACAATGTATGTCATGATTCTCTGTAGATACACTTTGCAGCTCTAGATGAAAGGCAGTATTGCACCCTCTCATTTGCTTCTATTTCCAGTTTTGAAAAGTCCTGAATTGTGAAATTGTTCAGTCTGATGAAGTTTGGACCTATCCTTCTATTTGTAGTGTTTCTTCTTTTATTCTTCTTTTTTTTTCTGTTCTTTGTTATTCTTACAATGGAAATACCTTGAGGTTCCCACTGAGGGCCCCATCGTGCCAGACAATTATGCTACACAAAGGGATTATGATGCAAATAGAGAAACCAGTGTATGGTAGAGGAACAAAGACACAGAGAGTGGAGAATTATCTTCCCCATTGTCACCTGCAAGGTTAGAGGCAGAGATGGTCAAACCCCAGACTTGTGTTGCCCAACTTGTAGATCCTCTTCAGCAATGGAGGAAGCCAAGTGAAGGTGCTATGTTCTTTCACCGGAATGAGAAGCATTACATTTTTTCAGAAGCTTAAAATACAACTTGCTTTGCTATAAGGAGATGTAGAAACATATACTTGAATGCCAACCAGTATTTCTTAAGAAACTAAATGCAATCTGGAATATTGCCTGCATCTATCTGGAAATCATATTATCCAGAGGCACTTGGGTAACCTCCCCTCTCAGTCTAATCAAATTAGTTTTGACCTTGTGACCTAGATGCAGGTAATAAAAGCTTCAACTTTATTCTAGCTGTGGAATGGTGCACCTTATTTCCTGTGATTGTAGTCTGGGTTCTGATTAGAATACTGATGGCACAGAAATAAAAGGCTAGTCCTTACTTTCTGGATGCTGTTTAGGGAGCCCTGTCATCAGAGAAAAGGAGACAGAGAAGAAAAGTCTGTCTAAAACTAAAACTTCAATGTGAGTTTACTTGAAAGTCTTTGGAGTAGCAGGTGCAGAACTGTGTATACTTCATTACTAAGTAAACAACTAAAGTCAAAGCAAGCAAAGTTGTTTCATACTAAATGGAAATCCAGAACTTGATTCAGTTTATTACCATTTTACTGAATATCCAGAGGAAATTAATGAAACCTACTACAAATTTTATGAAAAAAATGGGAAGATCCTACTGCTTTCATTTAATGACTTCCCCACAAAAGGCTCAGTGGGTTGGTACATTCTGCTTCCTGGGTTCAGTACCTGGGCCAGGTCTTCATAATACTCCCAGGATGAAAAGCTGTGTTTCATGTACTGATTTTAAGGCAGTGAACTGAAACATGTGCAAAACAAATACTGAAAATAAAAGACTTTGGATTGGTCAAGAGGTGAAAGTACAGTTTAGAGAACTCAGTGGAGAGATAACTAGTGAACTTTGATGGCCACTGAGAGGCAGGGGATCAGAGGGCTCAACACATTGCCTTCCCTCCATAGCCTTCACACTGACAAAACCATGAGCCGGGCGAAAACCAACCACTCCCAAAGGTCGACTATATGCAATTCTACAGAGCACTAGCTTGATTAAAAAAAAAACCAAACTTCAGTAGGCAGACCTCTATTTCTGTTATTGTGCTGTATTTGATAACCTTGTGATTTAGTAACATCTTCCTCAGAGCAAAGCTAGAAATTTTGTTACTCTTTTCTTTTTTTATTCAGATTCATTACCAAATGTTTTAGAACTATGTATATAGTTAGACAATATGTCTTGCTATCAAAAAAGCTACTTTTACTAAAAGAATATAGAAATTCCTTCATAATTTGACATACATTTGTGTAACTAGAGCACAATATCTTGCAATTGCAGGCATAAAACTATGACTACATCTTTTTTGACCCTAACATGTCTAGGTATATTTTTTCATCTAAGACCTGCAAAAGGCTTTGAGGGTCCATACAGTCTTTTTGCTGCATGTGTGTAGTGTTAGCACAGATACATGGTTGCTATGTGTAGCTAAGGCTCTAAAATAACATACTTAGTAAAGATGTAATACAGAAATGAATTCTAAGGCAAGAAGTCACAGATGGGTGCACAACTCCTTTGGTTTTCACTGACGTTTAGGTACTGTTGTACACTTTCTTCTAGTTTCCTTCTTCCTTCAATCGAAACTAAGATGTAAGGATTATGGTTCTTATCCTGCTTCCATAGATTCAGAAATATACCAGGAATAGCTTGTTCCAACATGTGAAAAAAAAAAATCTTTACCTGGGAATGCCTTAAGAGAAACCTAAATTAAGACAGATGACTTCTGGTGAATCCGGCTGAAGTGCTTTAAGGAATTACTGCCCTGCTGTCGTCTGCTGCTCTTCCAGCAGCTGCCCACTTCTTCAGAGGGTCAGCAAAATGGGATGAAGACCCATGGCTTGGCTAGTATATTACAGAAATTAACCCATTAACTAAGGCCATCCTTGTGGCAAATTTGGTTTACCTTCTTTTGCTCTGCTGCCCCACTGGCAGGCAGCAATGCTACCAGACAGGCAGCTGCAAGCAGCTGGAGTGCCAGCATTGCCAGCTGCAGGTCAGTCATAATTCTTCCTTCTTTCCTCCCAACCTCCCTTCTTCTGTTCCCTTGCCCCCCCCTCTTTTATCTTTTTCTTTCTCTTTCTCACTACCTTGCTCTCTTTCTCCCTTCTCTCTTACTTTTCTGTCTCTTTCACCTTTCTGTTTTTGTCTTTATCTCTTTCTTCACTGCAATATAGGAGTTAGATCTCAATAGGAAATCCACTTCATACTCCCATCAGCACACTCCTAAACAGTTAAAAATCTATTCTTTCTCCCCTCTCGCTCAATCTCTGTTTTGTTTTGTTTTGTGGATTGAGGTTTGCAGTTCTCTCTGGGCTCAGGAAGGCCTGGTAGCTTGGCAGGATTTCTTGCGAGATCACTGACCCTGTGCCAGAATCCTTCAGTTTGCATGATGATAATTTGCTCTTCAGCACAACTTATCAACTCACATGCTACTTAGTAACAGAAGGAATGCCATGTGCTCTACCCTGAGCAAGGAGTAGAGTAATTGGATAGATAACCAATACCTGAAATTGAAACTAATCTAACCAACCCTGGGTAAAATCCTTAATGTACTGTTGAGCTTCTGGTAAGATGTTATTAGACTGAAACTGCATCAAGCCAATTAGTTTCTTATTCTCCAGGCTCTGATTGTGCAGTTTTCACTGACATAATAAGGTTACAAATACTGCCTCATTATGGCAAAATTAATTCACGTAGACCTAGATTCCGCCATCCTTACTCATTGTGAGTAAGGGTAATAGAACTGGACCTTAATGCTTGTGTTAATGAAATGCTAGACATGTTAGGGTGGGGCGATACTGAGAGATATCACCACACCTAAGGGATGTTGCCAGTCACTGGGCTAAATGCCAGTACTTTCAGTCGATTAGGCGTGGGGCTATCTCATTGTATTACCACAAACTGAAGTGTCTTATTGCAATACCAGTTCTTTCAAAGCAAAACAAAACTAGACTGTCTAGAAAAAAAACACCACCTCTGTTTTCATTCTCAGCTGCACCCACACTGATAATATAACTGCATCATGAGTCTAAGAAGGTGGGACTTTTCTCTGAGTTTATTTAGGTGTGTAGGCACATAATTTAACCAGGTTGTCCAGGCTCTCTTTCCAAGAAATGGAGGAAAATGAGTATCTTTGAAGAAACAATGATCCTTTCTGCATGAAACACCTGTCTTAGGCAGGATGAGATGGGTTGTGTTCTGAAGGTGCTGGAGTCTTTCCTTCAGCTGAAGGGCAACATGGCTGAGACTCTAAACAGGATCCTTTCAGTCAGATGAAGTTACTGGAAGTGTACCTCAAGCTTAGTGCAAAAATAGAGTCTGATTTGGTTTCTGACTGATCGCTTGGTCACAGACAGGGACTACGGTCACAACTCTTGCACCAATTTGTTGATGCAATGCTTCCAACCCCTCAGGACAGGGACACACCTCTTAACACCTTCCAAGCAGCAATGAATAATAAAGGTGCTGTGAGAAGCAGCTTTGATTTTCTGTTGTTTGGTCAATGGGAAAGCAAGCGCCTTGACCGAACAGGCCATGTAGACACCCTCCTGGGAATGCAACTCTGTGCAATGGTATCACTCACAGGTGCCCAGTGAGCAGCTTGCTGCTAACATTGTCCCAAAGCCCAGCAAGCGGCACCTCAGCATGTGGGAAGGTCTTCAGAGGAGTGCTGAGCACACAGTACCTAAACTAAAAGGTGTGGAGATCAGAGGGAAATGGGATGAGGAATTTGTGAGGAAGACTATGAAATAAATTGTCTGAATAAGATGTAAGCAACTATTGAAGACAAAATAATATTACTTTAATTTTTTGGTCTTCTGTGCTTGGCTGTGCTTTTATCTGGAAAGCATAAGCGTGAGATTCTTCCAAATTTGCCTCTTCAGTTTGTCCTGTGCAATAACTTCCCCTGTGATCCTCCTTATTTTAATAAAGCTCTAAATATTTGGAAGGACGAAGGTTTGAGGGAATCATTATTCCCCCATCAAAGCAATATCTGTGTGTTGACAAACTGCAAAACATTTCCCATAAAGCACTATCTCTACAGAAAGGTTTATTCTATAGGGAAGGATCCTTTGGCAAAGGGCAATATCAAAATATGGGATACATCCTCTAGGGATATATTACTTGGATTTAGAGGACCACAGGAAGCTTACAATTGTAGCATCTGACAGCTTGATAAAAGGGAAGTAATTTGAAGTGATCTCCATCTGCTTTCTCAGGACTTTTGAGGCCTAAGGAAAAAGTCAAAGTCCAGCCATGGTTCTGTGTTAGCAATGTGCACTTGCTCTCTCATGGGACTTGGCTGTTGACTGCAAGTCAAAGATATGAGTGGCTCCCACTGCTGAGTACTTGAGAGAGGAACACTGCAATGGGAAACCGTCCTTTCATAGGATTGCTCTCAAAGTCACTGTCGACTATTGCCTATTTAAGGCATGTGGTAGATGTACATGAAAAATATAGTAGATTTTCAGCATTGTATAATTTTAAACAATCTAGAAGATGAGGTCCCAAAATTGTTGGCTTTCAAGCAATTGGCTTCATTGGGATGTCTGGATTTGCTAAGCCTCTCAGGTAGTGTAGCAATGCATGTGCCTATGGGGTTACATTATAGGGGAGTTAGATCATACAAAAAACACCTGCCCAGCAGCTGGCTTCTGGGGCTGAAAATCTTGCAGAAATTGTTCTAGTGTGAGAAAGTATGGGATCAGTGGTAAACCTTTAGAAATCTCTGTGGTTAGTTACGTTCCTGGTGAGTGTGGTGCTATGAGAGAAGGAAACACCATTATGAACAGAACAATTTCTCAGGAATTACTCTCCAAAGAAACACTCACAGTAAAGCTGCATTTCCATTCTTTAAGAATGTATCTATTTCTTCTCTTTAAAATCTCTGACTGTGCAGCTGAAGACAGAGGGAATTGCCCTTCCCAATGATTCAGTATTCTGGGAATTTCCCAGAACCACTTTGAGTTGAGCTATGGTTTCTGTCTGCCTTTCCCAGCCTTAAGAAAGTCCTTTTCTCCCTAAAATGGCCAAAATTCTTTTCTTTCATAATTCAAAGATAGAAAGGGCATTTGATTAACACTGATGACAGACAATGACTGATGTATGTAAACACGCTTTTATCACAGAGCTAAAAATGATACTTTCATTCCCTCTAGAAAATATTACTTTCCTACTCTATTTTACATATTTGTGGCAAATATATAGGGTATCGTACTAGGTTATATTGTAGCATAACAGCCAGGAAAACCAATCAGTTTAGCAGAGCCAGAATATAAACACGTGAAAGGAAGTAATTAAAAAGTGGAATACAAATGAAAAGGAGACTGTCAGTACATGCAAATATGATTGTGAGTGAATTGTGAATACCTAAGTCAGTCAGGCAAAGCACTCCAGTGTTAACCATTTTCTGTTGCCATTTTAAATACTTTCTTACTTCCTACTTTCTTTCTAGTATCCCCAAAATACTCAATACTATGATGTTTAAATAGTGATCAATTTCCTTTTCTGTTTAGCTATTAAAATCTTTCCTCTGCTGTTTTCTGTATGTGGATGTTAAAACTCAAGAAAGACAGGGGAAACTAAAGGAGGTTGTAAAATATTTTTTGCTCTTCCTTTATTTTTAGGTTTGCTGGATCTTGTGTGAGTACATGTGTATGCGTGTGTGCATGGCTAGCCTCTGGTACAAATTAAAGTAGCCACACAGGACACCAAAGGCACTTAGCCAGGATGAAGGATCTGTCCCCATTGTTTCCTTGGAGTGTTGGATCCAACATCCTTTGACTCATAATATGTTTAATTAAAAAATGTAAATCCTAGCAACCCAGAATTAAAACTATTGTTGCTAGAAACTGAATGTGCAACGAATGAGAGAGTGAATGTCTAATGTCTTACGATTACTTTTCAGGATATTATAAACTTTTCTCCCACTGAACTCAATGGGAAATTTCCCAGTGACATCACAGATGCACAAATGGATTCATAGTCCTTACTCAGGGCAGGTTCCCATTACAATCGATAGGTGTGGATGAGCACAGAAAACCCACTGGAATGAAAAAAAAATCTTTTTTTTTTCAAAGTTTATTGTCAGCATGAGCAATCCCGGTAAAGTCCTAATCACTCTTGTTAACAAACTGTGTTTTATTAAGTTTCCTGTAAAACAATGTGCTTTGAGGGGGGGGGGGGTGGGGAAGAAGCAGGGTGGGTAATTGCCATTCCAGTGAATCAGCCACTCTGGGAATTTCCAAAAGGTGCGGTTAGCTTGGAAGATCTTGGTGTTTGCCACATTTTTCCTTCCTAAGGCTAATCTTTGTAATTCAAATTAATTTACAACCATTTAGTTTTGAATCGAGACTTAATGTAGTCGATTAAGCCCTATTATTCGTAAATCCATCAAAGGCACAGGCAATGGCAACAACTATAGAAAAAGAGTAGGTATTAAGTGGAATCCATTTATTGCAAGTTCTGAGATTTGCCAGACAGTTCAACACGCCAAATTTATCCATCAAGAAAATGAGACTATCCAGATGATGGGTAGAAGATGAAGCCAGCACACCTGCAATGTGAGGGTGCCACCAGGCAGCAGGGGGAACACAGGGGAGGGACTGACCAGATGAGTTCCTGCAGTGAACACCACTCATAAAAGGAAAATATAAGAGAACTAGTCACATGGAAGACATGGAAAAAGCAGCCCCAAATAGCCAAATAGAGACTGCAGTGGTTTGATTACCTCGCAGGTAGGAAAGATTCATACAGAAAACGGCAGTAATTTTCTTTCTACTGCGAGTGTCTAACTTTTAAGAAAAGAATTCTCTTCAGAAGCCTAGCAGGGGCAACATTTTAGCTATTATTGGTATATATTTGACCAAGAAACTACCATTGTTAGCATCCAAGAAACATGGCAAATTCCTCCCAGCTGTATTATTGTATTATAATAATTTTCCATTACAGAGGTGACTGTTGCCCCAAGCCAGAGTATGTAAAATAGCCAAGATTTGACTCTCCAGGCTCTGCCATGCACAATGCTAAAGCACCTCATGCATGATGCTGACGTCTCTTCATACTTGTAGACTTCCCTGGGAGTTAAAGGCACTCAGAACTGCCTGGAAGGAAGAGATCTGTGTGTGGCAGAAAATGTTAGCATATTAGGAAAGTAAATGGAGATGATTTAATGATGAGACTACTGGTTCTCATGCTGACCAGCATTGTTTCATTGTGTTCCCTCCTCAGTCGGCATCTATCTCATGCCTCATGGTGAGTGAGGATTGCAAGCTCTCTGGAGCAAGCGCTGGCCTCC
Organism: Clamator glandarius; assembly: GCA_033459285.1. Taxonomy (NCBI): domain Eukaryota; kingdom Metazoa; phylum Chordata; class Aves; order Cuculiformes; family Cuculidae; genus Clamator; species Clamator glandarius. The sequence continues at coordinate 2,652,305 of JAUNZM010000119.1, read as the reverse complement.
GGCTTGGTGGTCATTCACAGCAATAGCCAGGTGCCTCAATCAGAGCAACCACAAGCTCCTGCAACCAGGCAACGGCTGCTTCCTTCCTTAATGTGGTTGCTCAGCCTGTTTACATTTGTCAAGGTTTTCATGAAACTTGTGCTGCTAGCAAGGGCTGTTTTGGGGTGGTTGCTTTTTTGGGGGTTGTGTTGTTTTTTGGTGGGTTTTTTTTTCTAAATTGTTTTGAAGGCTCTTTTTACTTAAAAAGTGCTTGCCACCACAGTTAGGACATGGACTGGATTAAAGTTCAAAACCAGCTCACGTCAGCAAGTGGATGGAAATTGTTACCATCTGACAGCTGGTGGCCTGGAAAGAAAATGTAAAAGTCACTGCATGAAGGATTGGTTCAGGGCAGTGCCACAAGAAGTGACATGGCTTTGTTTTAGATCCTGGGAGTGTAGTGCTCTGTTCTGCCTGAGTTTTTCTCAGTGGAAGTGAGCATGGAGACTAGTGAAACTCACTACACTTCTCTGGCTGCAGTGGCCAGGCCTTACCACATATCAAATCTGTACAGGAGAAGATGTAGTTTGTGCCACTGGTGATATGTGACAAGATAGTAGGGTCGCAGGCCTGGTTCAGGTTGTCAAGACTTCTCTGCTGCCTTTTGAACCCCTAAGTCCTCCTCCCAGCCTTTGTCTCATTGATTTTGACCAGCAAACAACTGAATTTAAGATGAAAAATTATTTTCTTTTCACCTCTGGTTGCTTTAATAATGGGCCAATTTTATTGTTTGATACAAGCATATCCTAGAAATGCTAATTGCCAGAATGTATCATGATAACTAGTGTGCACTTAAATACCCATTAGACTCCATTACAGAATGTGTAGTACAGATAAGACAAACCAGACAAAGGCTGCAGAATTAACTGACCCACCTAAGGTTACCCAGGGAATAAATGACAACATGAGGAAACGCACTGGGATTGCAGATGCATCTCTTCTGTCTCCAACAGTACCAGCTCAAAGAAAGGAATGCCTTGATCCTCTGATACACCAGAGATTCATGTTGCCATCCAGAGGGACCCCAAAAAGCTGAAAAAATGGGCTAGCGGGAACCTCATGAAAGTCAACAAGAAGAAGTTCAAAGTCCTGCACCTCGGGAAGAATAACCTCACGCACCAATACATGCTGGAGGCATGGCTATAAATAGCTTTACAGGGAAGGCCCTGAAGATCCTGGTAGAACATGAGTCAACAATGTTGCATTGTAGAGAATAAAGAAAATTCTGTCTTGGTTGCATTAGGAGGAGTGTTGCCAGCAGGTCAAGACAGCATTCAACATGCTGAGGCTACAGCTGGAGTACTGTGTCTAGTTCTGGGATTCTCAGCGCAAAAGAGAGATGGACATACTAAAGAGATGCCAGTGTAGGGCCACTATGACCAAGGGTTTGTACAAGAAATGGCAAAAACTTAGGCAACACACCTTTGCTCACTCATCCCTCAGCAAAAGCTAAGATCAGATCCTCTCTCCTTTGAGGAAAGGCTAAGAGAGCTGTGACTGTTCAGTCCAGAGAAGAGAGAGCTCAGAGGGGATCTTACCAATGTCTATAAATATTTTAAAGGATGGTGCAAAGAAGACAGGCCAGGCTTTTTACAGTGACAGGATCAGAGGCAACGGGCACAAACTGAATAACAGAAGACTCCATCTGAACACCAGGCAACCCTTTTCAACTGTAAGGGTGACCAAGCAAGGTACAGGTTGCCACAAGACTTCGTGGAGACTCCCTCCTTGGTGACATTAAAAAGCTATCTGGACTTGGTTCTGGGCAACCTGCTCTAGGTGATACTGTTTGAGAAAAGGATTGTACCAGGTGACCTCCAGAGGTGCCTTCCAACCTCAGCCACACTGTGAATCTGTGTTTCTATCAAGACACAACTAAAAATTACATAGAACCTTTCACCCTGTCAGCACATATCACCTTCCCAAAATGTACAAACCAGCTGCAGACATTAAGATCTAATGCATATCAATCACAGTGAGCTGGGTTACCTTAAACAGCAGTTTTTTGTTGATCCAGGTTCTTTTCACAGAAAAAGTTTCAGAAGTGAACCTAAGAGCATTTGAAGAGGATGACAGAACAAGATGTGACTTCTGGAGGGAGGATGGTGGTCAGTGGCTGGGGCTCGGTTGGGTCCAGTTACCTATTAGCTCTGTAACCAGTGCATTTGGAAGGTGTATATAGGCTCAATGTCCTTACCTCTGAGCCGCTATTTTAAACAAGTACTAGGAAATGGAAACCAGAAGAACAAGAAAGCCAACAAACTACTGCAAAATGCAAGAACTTCCCAAATGAACTAAGGAAAACAAGCTTCAAGACAATAAACTGTAGTGACAGCATTTACTCCTGAACTGAAACGCTCGGGGGTGGAAGGGGTTGAATAAATCATTGCCTGTGCCTTCCTTTACTGCAGAGGATGTGTTGAAATGTTCATGACTGAAGGTATAGGCTGCCTGCTTACAGAATCAGGCAGATTACATGAAGTTAGAAAGCACATGTGCATATTTGAGAAGAAAATACATTTTCTTAGAGAAAAACATTTTCTTAGAGGAAAAGAGATGAACGTGATAACACTTCATCTCAGCTGAACACCAAAATGACGTTCTTTGGAATTTAAACGTCCTTTTAATGATGAAATAAGACATATCATAGAATATTTTATCTTGTAACTGGCACACAGGTCCGCTGCTTTATTATCATTGTCAATGTTCTGCCCACAAGTGTCTACAGAGTACATGTTTACATAAATCATATTTGCATCAAGAAAAGTAATCCCTGATTTTTGTGTAGGATCCACTCTTACAGTATTTTGCATTCTTTTACATATTGTGGGGTACCTAGTATTTTAAAAGGCAGATCTAAGAATCTTAATCCTAAAGCAGATATTGCTTGGCAAAAGTATCTGGTATCTGTCCTTTTGGATTTTAAATAATAAATTCATACTAAGCACATCTTAACTTCCTCTCCTTGTGTTACCCTACTTTCTGCAAAATCTGTTTCCAGATTTGTGTCAGTCTCAATCAGTAATGCTAGATGGGAAAGGCAGGCTTGTTGTCAAAAGAAAGACAGGACAGGACTTGTAACAGAACCCAAAACCTAAAGTACCTGACGACTTCTCTGTATATGATTTACTTTTTGCTGTCTGAAGGTTAATGCTACCTATAGTCCGCCTGGTCTTTTAATTTCATTTCCTTAAGGGAAAAGAAGTCTTAGAAGAGCCAGGATTAAACTTATGCTTTAATAATCATCTATGTCTTTGGAAAGGCTGGAAAATTGTGGTTTTATTTTTCTTTTAGGCAGCTACAAAGCCTCCTAAATAGGGAAAAGGATTCCTTCCCTCTGCTATGCTTTCTTGGCAGGTAAAGCTGGAGTCAGCACCTTTGAATAATCATAAATGCACCAAGAGTAATACTCAAAACCAAGGAAATAGTTGAACATGAGCTGTTAGATATGTTTGTAGTTCAGAGGTGTAGTGAACATGTAGTGCAAATCCCCATTTCTTTGTCTTGTTTAGTTACTCAAATTAGCTGGGTTAGGGCTAAACTGTAACAACTTTTACATAGTATGATAAAGCCCAGGGCCAGTCATGCCTTGGTAGCAGTGCAGGGCAGTGCCTGTGAGTATATAATAATTACCTTTCATGGCATTCTAAAATAGTACTGCAGGGCACATGTCTACTAAGGTTTTGAGCTGAGCCAGAGCGCAAGGCCACCATCAGCTCTCTTTTTTAAAAACATGACCTAAGCAAGGGAATAAAAAAATTATGTTGCCATCCCTCATTTTTTTTTAACACAGTAGCTCATTGTTTAGGACAGTCTCTTGGGAAGAACAATTTGGGTGGTAAAGTCTCACCTAAATCCACATCAGCTACAATTTCAGAACTAAACATGGGAGTAGTGGGACTGAGGTGGTAGAGAAGGTAGCCAGTTCATTTTATGGAAGCTATTCCTTGAAGTAAATCATACTCACATGTTTGTTCACTTTTTCTTCCTCTTTTATAGAATCAAAGTTTGGGAAAGGTTAAGGACCTTTGCTAAGCATAGTGGAGCACAGAGGCGTCAAAAGCTAGGAACAGCAACAGGGGGACATCTACCTGCATTTCTTAGAAGATTGATTCTAACCTTCTCTTATACCATTGCTCTCACATGACTAGAAATAACGGGAGAAAGACATATCCCTTCTTCTGTTGGCCACATTTTGGGTGGTGGGTGATCTTACAGGTATTTTCTAAGGGGATGATGTGGTGAGGATCTCAGAAGGCACTCTTTGTCTGTCAGTACTAAGGAAACATAACATAGATAACCTCAAGGCTGTTACAGCTGAGTACACAGGAATCTGAAGGAATTTGTTGCTCAAAACCTAGGGATTTGGAAGGTATTCAGGATTAGGTGGTGGCTTACCAAGGGTGTTGGAAGTTGGCAGCTTTAGACTCAAATGTTTAAAGCCAAATTTGAATTTAGAAATTAACCTTCTCTTGCAGATTTAGCCATCAGCTCTTCAGATTAGTTCAAAACCTTCACTCAATACATTTATATTATTGATATTTATTTTCTTATTTATTTCTTTATTTAAAAAGGGGATGTGAAATGTGCATGCAGGATGATAACATTAATTTTCTTTTGGATTTTAAAAAAGTGAGTAAGAAAACTTCACAAATGATGAAGATAAAATAATAGAGTGTCACTAATGTTATTAATTACAGTGAATGCCACAGGAGGATCCCCCGTGCAGAGTTCATTTCTTTTGTTGTTAAATGAGTCTCAATGGTAGTTATTGTTAAACTGTGGGAATCGACAGAGGCTGCTGGCAAAATAGGCAGTGTGCACTTTCTGCAAATTCATGCTGCCCCTTTTTGTAAGCTCTTAAACTCACCTAATTCTACTCCGTTCTGCCATTTGAAAACTGAAGACATTACCCTATAACTTCCTGAGCTTTTAATGTATGTAACTGTAAAGGGCTGTAGCAGTGCAAAGAAGGATGTTGTCGTTGTTGTCATAGAGGTGGTAAATGTTAACCACAGTCTAAATTAATATTTTAATTCTTCTTTGGAAGCAATTTGCCTTACTCTTTCAAAGAAAACATAATCTTTTCTGAGTATTTCTATTATTCCTGGTCAGGCTGGAAATTCTTCAGTAGGGAACACTGTGTTCACATCATATCGCCAAAAGATCAGTCTCTTTGAGGGGCATTTTATAATGCCCTTGGCTGTGCACTGGGGAGAAGGGATATCCTTCAGCAAAGCCACAGTTCCTCTCTCTACATGTCTGTCTTTACTAGTCACTTCCACTCTCAGTGTTCTCAGAGAAAAGGAGCTGTACAAGCAGGGCCTGAAGTGCTCACATCAAACATCAGCACTGGAACATCCATGCAAAACGGAGCACTAACTGGGTACATAGTCCCAGGAACAAACAGGCACTAAAAACATCAGTGTATCAGTAATACACATTTTATGGAGCTCTGTTAAGACCTGCTGCTAGTGAAAGGCTAGGTTGTACTTCCTTCCTAAGTACTTGTATTGTACTTAAATTGTATTAAAAACTTCTATAGGGATTTCTCTTTGAATGCAATTATGGATAGACTAAGTAGTAATTTATCCACTGCAATGTTCATAATGTTTTTTAGTTTAATATTTTCATTGCAAATACTGAAACCTGTTACTTGGGCTCTACGCTTAAGCATGACTTCAAGACAGTAGACAGTTTTCTGCCTCCTCCCCCTTTTTTCACTACTGAACATAGTTCTTGTGCCATGGTTTTGTTTTTGTTGCTCTTCTCTGAATCCTTTCCAATTAGCTTGAGCATATTTCATGCAAATGTGGTGACCAGAACAAAACACTATGCCTTATGTGAAGCTAGACTACTGTATGATCTAGATACTGCTAAATGTTGGACTTCATGCTGAGTTTTGCTCTTGCAACAAATGACAGGAAAGATGTGTTGAGGAGATAAAAATAAGAGTAGGATTAGAGCACTCTCCATCTCTCACCTGTTTTATAACTGCCTAAGCAAGATAGGAAAAATCAAGATGTCTCAGATTCATTTAATTTCCATGCCCAAGTAAAGGGCATTAGTGCTGCTGTCCTGTACAGCACAGGAATATATTAATTGCTAAATCTATCAGCCCATCAGTTTATCTCTCTGCCCTCATGGGCTCGAGAGGGATGAAAATTAACTCAGATAATCTCAACATCTGGTTCTACATTGATAGTGATGCTAAAACCACAGACTTAAGAGTTTACAGGGATCAGAGTCAGGACGAAAATGTTTTCTTCAGCATAAAGTTTCTCTAGGTGTATTTAAGAGCTTAAAGAAGAGTGAAGAGAAGTCTAGTCTGTACGGCAGCAGTGGCTGGCTGCTAGCAGTAACTGGAGTAGCATGTGGACAGAGTTGGCTGATTTTTCTCACTGTTTGGAGATAGGGATTTCTTCTATCTTATCAGAGGGGCAAGGGTTACAAGGCTTTTCATCTTCCTTGTTAACATGTGGCATATGCTGTTTGCTGTGATCACAAGGATCTTTGGACACTGGTGACTCCTCAGTATTTCTTATCCTCTGCCTAAGGCGTGCAGCACTTCAGAGAAGAGAATTCTTCAAGAAACGGTTTTGCTCAGTACAGACCTACATTTCTTATAGGGATATATAATAACTCTATTTTTAGAGATTAAAGGGACGATTTTACTGTTCCTGTGGGCTGTAGTGAAAAGTAAAAGGGCAGTACAATATAGTTTTACATGTTACACTGTCGTACTCCCATCTAGACTTTTTTAAAGAAGGTTTACAGAGTTATTGCAGGAGTATGTTGTGAAAATAAGAAAATATTAAAATGTGGGTACGCATAGGGACAGTACTAAAAATGAGCAGGAAAATCCAGAATTTTCAGTGTATTTTCATACAAAAAAAGAGGAGCTGTACTTTTTAACTTATGGACCTAGCTTAATTAGCATTGTACTGTACATGAAAAATGTTAGACTTGAGGTAGAGAAAGACAAATTCCATCAGCTGATATTTGTTACGAGTGCAGATCTGACACAACAGTGTGATCACAGTATAAATATCAACTCATGGCTTTAGCATTAGACAACTGGCTGAATGAGAGCAGAGGGGGGCCATGTCTGAGTTTCATTCATATATTTACTATTGCCTTGATCATCTCCTTTAACAGAAAGAACCACAGGAAAAGGAAATATACTACAAAAGTATCATGAGTAGCTGTTTGTGGTTATCTCACATCATCATCTTCACTTGAAAAGCCACTCAGACAGACAGAGAATCTGAAAGAAACTTAATTTTAAGATTCATGGATCCTTGACCACACAACTGGAGCAGCTGACTTTCACACAACCTGAAAGCAACTTTGTCTTGGCCCACCAGTGGGTGTCTGTCCTCTCCTGCTGCCAATGACATCCCCGTCCCAGCCGAGAGGACAGTATCTGAGATAGAAATTCATTGCTAATGTAGAAAAGTTCTACATTGGGACCAGGTTTCAGCTACAGACCAGCCTGTTCCTGCTGTTAGGGTATATGCCATGTTGCAATGGTTACATCTCTATCCTGCCAAGCTGTGAAACCACAGCCTTTGTACGCTCCAGAGAATCAAGTGCAGGAGGAATATGAAAATACAAAACCTCTTGATGTCTTGTCTTGATGTTGCTTCTGCTCCTATCTTCTCTGGCAGTGAAATGAGTATCCAAAGATCCATAAAATGATGGATTCAACGATCTACCAAGACCAAAGAGCGTTACTGCTAGCATGAGCATTTTATGACTATGCCACAAGTACATAAGAGTGATTTCCTCCTTTGTCTGTATCAAGCTGACCACATACACTTGTCTGCTGTGAGGAAACCCCTTGCTTTTTCTCTGCTTCTGGGGCAATCCCAGTATGTAGGAGTGGTGAGAGAATCACGAGTTCAGCACTACTGCAACATTTTTCCCTTGGGCAGGTGTGTATCGTAAACTAAGGAAAAAGCCTGTATCTATGATAGCCAGAGACCGCAAAGTTACTCTGGAAGTGACTGGTGACAGATTTTCAGCGGCTGGTAGGGTGAGAAAGACAGAATAGTGGTAGGATATGCTAGTGTCTCCATCCAGACCGTGCACAGTAGAAGGCATGGCTCTGGCATTCCAAGGCCTTTGTAGCTAATCAAGGACCATAAAGAGATCTTTGTCTTCTCCTTCTGTAGCTCAAGGCCTACAGTCACTCTTTGTGCCCCATATCAAGCCCAGCTTCCCCTTCTGAGCTGGCCATCACCTCACTGCACCCTGGCAACTGATCCTGAAACTTGCTGCACTGAGGCTGCCCAGCTCATGATTCCCTGAGACTCATCCATGGCTCAGCCTCAGTCAGCTCTTTTGATTTGTTTTCCCTCCAGTCAGATACTTCTGCCATGAGGATTAGCATGCCATTAATAAAATTTCTATTTCCATTCAGTTCTGTGTTGTTGTGAACTGCATTTCTCTGGTAGGTATTTGTTTTTGCAATCATAGTGATGAAACACATTTACTGGTTGTAGCAGTTACAGGAATTCTAAATAAATATCTGTCTTTGTTTAATTTCAGTAAATCGGGACATTTCACTAGCATCATAATAATAGGGATTTGGGGAATACTATGTGTCTGCGAAATAATTCTTGAAGTAATTTATTCCTGCATCAGTGCAAAACCTCCTTCAATTTGGGCTATTACCAGAAGATAGAGGTCTAGTTTTCTAAACTAGAGGATTTTAATTTTTTTTTTTTTCAAGATTTTGCTCTGGGTTCTTTATCTGGGATTTTTTTTGCAACTTTAGTGTGTGGAAATGTATAATTGTGATTTTCCACTAGAAGTAAGTGGTGCTATTTATAGTTGTTGGCCTTCCTAACCTCCAGGTTAACTTCCATCTCCAGAAGGTACCAGCACTGCTGGTGTGATCAATATCACCGTATCAATCCCTAGAAAAATATGCAGAGATATACAGTGTAAATGAGCCTGGTTTTGGTAATATTGTTATCCTGACTTCCCTTTTGAATTTGTTTTTTATGTCTTTCGAGATAGAAGGTTTACTCTTCCGAGCTAAATGGGAATAAGTACATGTAACTGAGGAGTAAATTTAGGAGGACATGAAGGGAACTGTAAACTGGTGAAAACATAGGCAATGTTCACTCAGTGTTTTCTTTTTTAAAAATGTCACCTTCCTTGTGCTTTTTACTGAAGTGGTAAGAAGGATGTTGATTTTATTCCATGAAATGGCAAAGCCTTTTAATGTTTTTTTTTTTTTAAAAAATATATTATTTAAAAAGTAATTTCCAATTACATTGTAAATATAGAAAAGCACTGCAGTTGTGAAGTATTGTTTGGCAATGAAGACCATTTTCAGAAATTGAGGCATTTCATTGATTTCGTACATCTCAAATCCAGGGATTATTTTCTGAGAAATTATTTTCCCACCACTCCTACTTTGATGGAAGGGATCTATTGGTTTCAGGGATGTCTGTACTGTACCCATTTCTGGAAGAACTTCTGTCATTCAGATGAGATGATATGAAAGGCAGAGTGCACAGACTACAGGTCTGGAGAAGCACATTGTAGTCAATGGGTTCAAATTTTTCCAGGACTCATCTGGATAACAATTTTGAATTGAGCTGCTGCAATCAACAATAACAACAAGCTTCTTTTCACATATCTTTGATTTGGAGTGTTTCCTAAACCTGACTGTGGAAATATGTCCCCCAAACTCTCCTCAAAAGCAGCTAAAGAAATTATGCAACTTTTTTTTCAGAAAAATTATGATTCATAACAATACAGAACATGGGCTTTATTATATTGTATGGACATCTACAAGTGAAATCTATGAGGACTGTTCTGTTAAAAAAGTCCCCAGGACTCTGCCTAAAAAATTGTGTGTTTTAGGGTTGGAAATGTTGTATATTAATAGGAAAATTCTGTTTGTTTTTCTTTTCATCCTTCAATAACACGTGAAGAAAACAACATGGTTTAAACCTAAGTACAGTATTCATGCTGGCCAACAACCCGCTATTGCGCCACACACAAAATTCCCATTGAGGTCAATAGAAGTGCCCTGAGCATAGTGTCTCTTGGACTGAACCCATTTTTGTATGCATGTATATGTGCGTGCATGTGTGTGTGCGTGTGTTGAGTAATAATTTTCCACACCAGAAAAAAAAAAAAAACCAAGAAAACTTTGTTGTCATGCTATCTTACAAGGAAACTAGTTTCACCCACACAGAGTTGAAAGCACATACCACTCTGTTACAGCACATAAACACTGTTATCACGCTAGTTGCAGAAAGAGCACTGTCACTGGGACATTTTATAGACATGGGCTTTTATACTATTCAGCAAGCTATTGAAAATTAAAATGTAATTAGTGTAGCAAAACAATAGTTTGCATCTTTTAATTACTGCTCCATTTTTTGACAGAATGTTTTAATTATTGTTTTTTCTTCTGTTCTGTTTTTATTGATTTGGTGCCAGTTCAATTGTGTTACCAAGACCTCCCAGTACTCAATGAATTTACCTCAGGGGATTCTGTCTTCTTCATTGTTTTAAAATAAACCAGATCTCCAACTACCTACAAAACAAAATTAGAAGTGGAGGAATAAAGAAAGGCAGAAAGAATGGGAGAAAGAGTCAAAGAGGGAAAGAGAGATTGGAATGGAAGGAGAGAGGGAGGGAGGGCAGGAGGGTAGAAGGGACAACAGAAGGAAGGAGGAGGAGAAAGAGAGAGAGAAAGAAAGAGAGACTAAAAGAGAGAGAGAAAGGAAGAGAGAAAGAGGGAGAGAAAGAGGTAGAGAAAAGGAAGGAAGGAAGGAAGGAAGGAAGGAAGGAAGGAAGGAAGGAAGGAAGGAAGGAAGGAAGGAAGGAAGGAAGGAAGGAAGGAAGGAAGGAAGGAAGGAAGGAAGGAAGGAAGGAAGGAAGGAAAAGCAAGAACGAGCTAGAGGAAGGAAATGAAAGAAAGGAAAGAAAAGGAGCAAAAGAGAAGAAAAATTCTGCTGCTATTGCACACCTGATTTTTTATTCATATGTGTGTTAGTATAAAACTATTATTTAGCTATAGTACCAGATTAGTTTTTAATTATTTTAGTTAAAAATTTCTGAAAATTGGTAGGAAAACTCAACTCATAAAGACATTGCATTAATCAAAAGTCTAATGTTCAAATCACAGTATAAAACACCCTCTCAAACATACACATTTTGATAATTTTTCAATATAGTCCCTTGGGGAAGAAAATACATGTCCTGAGAGGCTAGGTTATGGTAGTACTGACATTCTCTGTGGGTGTGCATGCTCTCAATTTATTGCAGCTTTTCAACTGTCATAAAAGTGCAAAGTAAGTGGGAAATGACACAGAGCACTGATTTAGAACACTTTCATCTCTATATGGTCTGTTTTTGTTAGCGATCAAGAGAGAGGAAAGTAGTGGTTAGGCACTATCTGTACTACAAAGCAAATGCTGCAGAGGCTATACAGCACATGGTCTTTTGAATGACTGTATACCTCTAACTAGAAACAAACAAAGAACTGTATTTATTTGAGAGACTTTAATAGCTCCTTTGCAGCCATTTTGTACATAACAGGAAGCAAACCATTCCAATTTCCAGTGTGCTTTATCCTGAAGTATTTTCACCCAAGGGCTTAGTTACCATGTATTTTGTATTACTTTCTAGTTATTACATATTTGTAAAATGTAACAAGTTTTTTACTTACTTTTTGCATATTTGAGCCTTTATAATGCAAGATATTATTTATTTACTATGCCATTATTTGATTACTTAATAAACAGCTCACAGAAGGCAAACTGCAAGAAACTCTATCCAAGTAGACCAACACTACATTTTCAATAGCACAATCCTGTGGGAGCCAGACTCTGGGATTTTCATAGCAGAAAAACGTAGTCATACCACTCAGAGACATTAGCAGTCACTGGGCTTGGCTGGGAAGTGGTAGACACAAGCCTAAATGAGGAGGAACTACTGGAGAACCTGATGAAGTCAGAAGGGTTAACGTTGTGTCTCTCCTGGGGATTAATGGTTTTAAGTTTCCTTCCTTTCATGAAACATCTGGTTGCCTTTCTTCAGGAAGGATGGCCTCCCCAAGTAAGCAAAGAAGGGCCACTTTGCAACCTCTGTTCTTTCAGTCTTGCAGTTTACTGCTACTTCTGGGTGCCAGTTTTGCACTGGGCAAACCTTTAATGCCAAAGGTGTGAAATTTTACCTTCAGTTAATTTTACAAAGTTCTTTCTTCCAGAAGTTAGCCTTCAAACCCACAAATATTAACAGCAAATATCGCACGAATCTTTAAAATTGGACAATGTGTAGGACCTGATCCTTTTAAATCTCTTTTAACGCTTTCTAAGCTGCTGTTCTTTAAATTACTGCTTATTTTCCCTCATCAACATTAGCAGTTGTTGAGGGGCTTTTTGTTCTTCTGCTCCTTTCTTCTCATTGGAATTGTGGAACAGTGACATGTCACAGTGATGCACCAACCCTGGTGGCATCACGGCCATTTCACAGCAGGCAACCACAGCTCCTGATATGAGCTCTGATGATACTGTCACTGTATGACAGCTGGTAGAATGTTGGTGGTGATTAGTGACACAGTCAGCCCTGGACAGGGATGCTTCAGTCCAGGCTGACGGACTAGTAGCTGGGTGTGTGAGCACGGGAAGGCAGGATATGTCCACAGCAATGGAAGGTGACTGCTCTTCCTTTGTTGCTTCTCCTGTGTATTACAGCTGGATTCTTGCACAGGGATATTAGTAGATGATGACATGCTCCTGCATTCTACCTCCTCTGCCGCACAGAGGGAGTATTGTCAATGCTCTATTGGACAGATGAAATGGCCCAGCCTATACGTTATCACATTTTTGCAGGGATTTAGGAGCTCCCCATAGACATGGGCAAAGGGAGTTTCCTGCTCTTCTGCAAGTAGGAAAGGGCTGGGCCCCACATGAGCTACTGGCACCAGCCCTAGTGAGGCAGCAGGCAGGAGGCTGGTGGGGGCACGTGTCATATTAGCATTGATGGTATGGTTGGCCCAGGAAGGTGCCTCTTGGCTGTAAGGGAGATGTGGAATGGACAGCCTTGGTGCAAGGCTGGGGGAGCCTTGGCAGGGAGGTAGGGGTTGGCTGTGGCAATAGATGATGGTGCTCCTGGTTTTCATTCTCCTGTCTTTAACAGCCACAGCTCTGGAGAGGGACACGACCAAGTCATAACACACTCCTTTGCTTCTGCTGTCACTCAGCTGGAAAGTCTAGCAGCTTTCTGCAAGGACATTGACTTAACGATAAGGAAATAGATGTCACTCCAGTCCTCACCCTGTCGTGATCCTACAAGCACCTGGAAGGTCCCCCCATCTGTGGACAAAGGGAGCTCCACACCACCCACCTTCTCTGTGTGCAAATTCTTTGTGTGCAACCTCTTTGCAAACACATGAGGGAAAACCGGAATTTACTTCATCAAGAAGACCAGTCCTAAAGTTCAACAACATTGTTTGTAATAAATAAATATTTAATTAAACTTCATTGGTGTTAGACATATGAATTGAGAACCACTAAGAACTGTATACTAGAAATGAAATTTCAGCCTTAGCTGTTTCCTGCTGATTTTTCAGGTGTTTGTTCTCCCAGTGTGTTCAATTAATTTTATTAATATCGATTGTTCAACCTGAGGACACATTTTCACTTCTCATCTTTCCTATGCATAAAATACTCAAGTATTAGAGTCTTAGAGGCTGCTTCTGCACATTCATCTGAGGTGAATAACTTTCTGAAGAACTCTCTACCTTGTAGAGACATTTGTAATCTAGAGGCCTACATCTTTGGCCAGACTCCCTTTATAGTCAGTGGAAAGAAATACTCACAGGGCATGATTCATCTGACCTATTTCAGATATTCTGACAAGATTAACTATGCCCTAGAATTACCTATTTCTATTTCATTGTCTGAGGGGGACTGGCTGCATGGCAAACATCTCAAGGGGGATGGAATGAATCCTCCTCTTAATGGAAAGAACAATTATCCTGAGAAATCCCATGCTAGTATTTGCCTTTTCTCCCTACCAATACCACAATCCCGTAACACTGTGAAACTCAAAAACTATAAATGAACATCTTAATAGCAACATCGCTGGATTTCTATTCATGCATGAGACCTGACCCCCATCTCCCCAGTAGGGCTTGAGATACAAATGCTGTGGATGTGGAGCTCTATGTAGGAGACCTTTTACAGCATATGAAGACAGCAGCTCCTCAGATAACTGAGATAGCTCTAGTGCTCAGCCACATGTATGTGTACCACATTTGGATATGTGTACCACATTTGGATACGTGTACCACTCCTTCACAGCCCATGAGGTTGCACTGGTAACCTTGCCTCTTTTCTCCCTTCAATTCACAGCTCCAGGGATTGCAGCTTTAAGCACTGACATGCTGCTTATCCCATCCTTTTATGAAGAGTCCTTGCATTTTTTTATCTCTTGCCTCAGTCCACTGGGACCATGAACTCCCTCAGGAGTCAAAATGTATATTGTTGTGACAAGGTACTTCTGAAGAGTTAGAAGTTTGTGCACACACAGTCCGTGCACTAAATGTTTGTGTGCTAAGAAGTCAGAGAAGGTGGAGCAGAAGAAACCACAATATGCCAATGTTTCTATATCAATTTGCAGGTGTGAGGAGGGTAAAACTGGAGTGAAGGAGGAAAAAAAGAAAGAAATAGTTAGATATAGTGCCATTTTTCCATATGAGACCCGCCCATGCTCATCAGAGCAAAAGTAAGTGTTCACCAGTATTAAGCCTCACAATACTATGTTTGTTTTCTTGCCATTAGCAAGACAGACCAAGTCATTCCCTCCAACAAAGTGTGGTGTTTCTGGCTGGAGTTTTGCTCTGCCAGCTCACATTGGCTCTGATGTTTATTTACATGCATGGTGTTGTGAAATTATTATGCTGTGAAGTGAGGTGCTGGAGAAACTGTGGGACGTTAATCTGCCCAGCGCTAATGTCATAAGTAGGCCCTGATGCTGTGGTCTGCGCAAGACAGGCAGACCCCTGTGCTGGAGCAAAATACGATGCAGGCTGGAGGTCTTACACAAGCGGCTAAGTAAGGATGAGCTTACATTTCTGATTCTTATTTCACAAATATTTGTTTGTTGTTCTCTTTCCCAAAGAGCTGTGTTTGGCAATCCATGGACGAGCACACCAGGACTCCTACAAGATGGTGTGACAGTGGCCAGGCTTGTTTTGATGAAATAGGAGCCTTTGTGTAGGGTATTCCTCCTTCCCCAGAAGATTCAGCATAGTTGTCTTTTGTCTCAAGAATGTTAGTTTCTTGAGATCTGGTGCCTTGCCAGCAGCAGGTAAGACCACTTGCTTAGGAAGGATGGTGACAGTATTATCTTTCTTCCTCTGCCCCACACAGTGTTCCCAGGGTAGATTGTGTTAGCAGCATCTCAGGACAGTAAAACTTGAAGTTACTACCTCCTGCAGATGGAGGGAAAGAGCTGCAGCTCTGGAATGACTGTTTTTGGCTCTGTTTACACAGCAAAGCATATCTACATCATAGGCTGTTCACATCTCCAAAGTGTTTTATTGAGCAGTAAAAGGTAGAAAAGCATTCAGAAACAAGCCTGAGCTTGAATGGTTCCAAAGCTGGAACCATGATCGAAAGCAGCTTGCTTAAATTCAGCCCTAGTTTCCCATTCACATGAAATCAATCATATCCTTGCTATATTACAATAAAAGCTGCATGTCTTCATGCATATCTGTCTGAAGCCTCCTGCAACTTTCCCCCACCTCCATCTATTCCTGTATCTCTGGTCCTTCATATTTTCTACAGAGGGAGTCCGTGATGTTTAGGAAATAGTTGAATAAACTGAAATGGGGTTTGCATAATGCTTATTCTTGTCATGTGTGTTTTTTCCTTCTCCAAGTTTATGAAGGCCAGACCAGGATTAAAAGATTTAGCTTTACATTCCTGAAAGCAGTGCAAAACTTTCCACCCAAATTCGCTGGCAACTCCTTTTTGGATATCATGAACATAAAAATAATTTTTAAAAGATTAATCATCTCTGGACAGCTCAGGTGAGGAGTACCAGCTTGGTAGCAGCACAGATAGCTCTCAGGCTCATTTAATTTATTGGAAACACATGAGACAAACTCTCATCAGGCAGAGCTGACTACTTTTGGACAAACAGCCTGTCTTTTTTTGCATTCTCCTGATATTTGTTATTTGGACCCTGTCATGGCATTCAAGTAGATATCAAATACTCAAGGTCAATAGAAAGGATACAAAACAGGAATGTGTGCAAGTACCATCCAACTTCTCCTGGAACTGAACAGTGATGTGGAACAAAATTTGCAGTTCTGGGCCATGCAGTCATTTAAAATGCGTGAACACATTATTACATTGTACTAGTAAGTTAACAACAGCCTTGGATGCACAAGTGGCCTTTCTTCTGCTCAACACCAAGCTATCTCACAGCATTTCCACAGTTGCCTTACTCTCAGGACAGTATTACTGTCCCACGTAAGTGTTTTCATTACTCCTACAGCTTCAGGCTGTGAGGAACCTCCCCATGAGGACCTGAAACACACAAGGCTGGAGTCCGGAGGCTACTGGTGGTGTGATCCAGACACTCAGGCACCCAACGTGAGGCAGGCAGGGGTATGTGACAGTGAGTTTGAAACTAACCTGCACACTAAACAGGAAGCAACTGAGAGCTGCAATGCAGGAAACACTTGGGCACAGGGAGTCTGTAACTCTGCCTTGGCTCTGTCCTGCAGAAGATGGGCCCAAGCTGCCACGTAGACTTGTGAAATCTACTTGAAAGCATAAGCCCTGAGCGCCTAAAATTCTTAAAAGTGTGGTCCCTGGTGTCTGACTTCAGGGCAGATGTACGGTCTGAGCGGCAACAATAAATTGTCCCAAATGGTTGAAGAACCTTCCAGTGCCTTGCAGCACCCCTGGAGTCACTGGGTGCTCGAGGGCTAATAGAGCCTGATGCAGAGATCAGCCTTTTTTAACATGTATTTGCATGTGGCAGTCATTTAAATCTTTGATTGAAACAATCAGCTTGTCCAGGGGTGAGCTATGATCCTCTGCCTCCACAAACAGCCCCAGCACTTCAAAGGGATGGCTGACATGAATCAATTGCTTATGGGCCCAAAATCTTAAAGAGCTGTTTGCTCACTTTTGTTTTCCCTCTTTTCTCACATGGAGAAGGCAGAAATGGAGGAACACACTCAACACTGGAGGAAGGAAGGGGAAACATGATATTGCAAGTCAGGTGATGGCACAACAGTCTTGCACTGGGGCAGCCAAGCCCACTCACATTGTGAGCCACTGGCTGCTACCTCCTCCCAAAAGTTGCCCAGCACATGGTGTCTTTTGATAGCAATCTGAACCCAGAGAGACAGAGATGTCACAGACCCCACTTTCCCTGAGGTCCTCCCAGTGATGTCCAAGAGAGCTCATGGTCCCCTGACAAGTACAGTGCTGGCTGTCCCAGGCAGCATTATAACATCATTAATCCATATGAGGTGCCTGAACCTGAGTCTCATCCCATGTAGGCGCATTTAGCATAAGATATTCACATTTATGCCATTTCTTTTGGCTTTCTCCTGGCTGTTAGAGCACAGATAATGCCAAGTCTGGAGTAAGACCTGCAGATAAAAACTCCAGCTGTCAAAATATGTTAATACGTTTAGGCTGGAGCCCTGAGGCTGTATTTACTGTACAGCCGAACTGCAGCCTCAGCCAAACCTTGTCACCCCTGTCTGCATTCTCATTTGGCAGAGAGAAACAGGCATTTCTGGAAAGCTGTTCTCATTCTTAAAGGTGTTTCTGAGAAAGGAGAGCAAAACTTCAGCCTGGGACAATCAACTTTCAGGCAGCTGAACCCAGCTGAGGTGGGGTCCCCTGAAGTGCCAAACAAACACTTTTGATGGCAGTTCAGTCTTTATAGCAGGCTTTATGAGGTTGCTTTTTGTTGGATGCCTGTTGAAGACAATATCAAAATAGAATATACCATTGCTGATTTCTGATATGGAAAGAATTTTTGTTCAATTAAAGTGATCTATTTGGACTCATTTTTAGCCTTCCATTACTGGTGGGATTTATAAAAATTGTTTCCGAAGTCAGTAATGAAGAAAACAATCCTTGCCAGTACCCCTTGTGAGAGCAGTTGGCATAAATTACACTGTTCATAGCAAATTTAGTTGCCTCTGTTCCTCTGTGTTCTGAACATCATCTACAGTCAGCATCACAAATTAAATATATGAGTACAGGTTGTACTTCGCACCTCCAATATAAATGCTTTTTTATTTTTTCTGGTGAGCACAGGGCAGAAATTGATTGTAGCTAAGGAAAGAGCTAGCAGCAGCCGCAGCTCTCACTTGGATCCATTTTTAATAACTCAAAGCTTGTCAAGATCTGTTTTCAACTCACAGGATGATCTAAGAGTGCTTGAAATGCCTCCTTTGCCATCTATTCTGTGGGTTTCAATATTTGCTTTTTTTCTTTCTTAATTTGACTGCAGTAGAGTGCCAGTATCAAGCCAGCTTGTCTCCTTTTGCTGAGTTGTGGGGCAGGAATTTGAGTGGGTGAGGTCTGAGGAGACATTGTTTAGCTTTACAATTTTGAAACTCTGTCTTCCTTAGATCTTTACTTTTCCCTTCATGTATTTCCATTCACACCTGAATCATTCATTATACTCACAAGCTGGGAAGATCCTTCTCTTCTTCAAGGTAACCACACATTTCTTCAGTAAATTATAGGTGTGAAGATTATAGAAATTTGTCATCTAGGCACACACCCTGGCTCCTTTCCTTTTCTAAAGCATGTAGTAAAGATTTGTTTTTCTTTTTCCTCCCTTTAGCTAATATATGCCTAATGTGGGAACAGTTGTTTTCTTTGTTTTGATGGAACGTTAAAGCAGGCTGTATAACAAGGAAGGAAGTCTAAGAAGTGGCATTTTACTTCTAAACACAGCTTTGAAACTAAGTGGCAAGGCAGCGAGCCTGCTGCATTAGTGTGATCACCTTTGTGATTTCCTGCTGGACTGTCAGCTTAGACATAGGTTAAGCATGGGACAAACCCCCAGAGGTCCCTTTTTGAATTTTATCCAAGATAACCTGTTTTTTCCCACCCTTTGATATTTTCAACCCAAGTTTTGACTCCACTCTAAACAAGGATAAATTAGCCATTGTCATGTTATTTTGACCCAAAGCAATAGCTTTTATGATGCTGAAACTGTGAAATGCGTGCTACCACTCAAACGTGCTGTGGAAGGATTGTGTTAGGATTGGAGTATGAAAATGTGATGCCTCATTCTGAAATACTCATGTTCATGCATATTATTCTCTTATACTTCACAGACTTTAGTGTCCTATGCATATAGAAATGGAAAAGATCTGACACACTAATTTAAGCACAATACGAAACACAGAAGGCAAAGGAACATTGGAGATATTTCCACAGAAGTAGATGAGCTGTAGAACCACCAGATAATGAGAAACTGGGGTATAGAGGGAGTAGTACTTAGATCCTGAGAAAATATTGAGTGTTTTGAACCACATGTTGCTCACAGTCACTTGCAAGCAACAGCAGAGAGAATTGATCTGCCAGCTATCTCAGCCCTGTCTGTCAGGCCTAACCTCAGCAGATAAGAATATTACATAAAGGACTAGGGCCAGGGCAACGAGAAAGGGAAATGAAACATGAGACTGGGGAGAAATCTTGACACAGCAATTTTCAGAGGAAAAGTTTGTCTTATTTTTTTCTCCACAGAAGAAAAAATAAAAAAGGGGGAAAAGGAAATAGGAAAGTAAAAGGAAGCATCCAAGTCAGACACAGAAAAAGCAGTTATTTTTGCCATTTTTTCTGATCAAATTTACTAACTGAATAAAAATACCGAGACGAGGTTTTATTTGGGAAACACATTGTCTCTGAAAAAATATATTTCCAAATCATACATTTAAAGATAATCACATATTTTGTTGGAAGAATGTGGTGGGAGATGGTGGATGCACTGAGATTAAAAGCGGCAGTTGAAAAAGGAAGAGACAAAATAAGTCTGTGACCAGGGCATTCGGGAAGAAAGTCACTGCAACACTATGAGGCTGGTGCTGAAAATCATGTATATGAGCCACATCCTCTGCAGCTATGTTTCTGGAAACCCCAAACTGTGATATTGGGGAACAGGCAAACTCTGAAGAGCTGGCAGCAAGAGCTTTGCTAGTAAATTAGTCCCAAGCCTTTGTTACGACAAATTTAAATGTGGTATTTGAAGCCTGAAGGTAAAAGGGCATACAGCACAGTTCAGTCCTTTACTTCAGCAAATCATTATTTCAGAATTTTTATTCCAGTAAATGGAGCTTTCTAATCCTTCCTTTGGAACATGTGATGACCTAGATGCATTTGCTAATTGCTGTGTAATGGACTAAATGTGTTTATTAGGTTAAGTTTGTTTAACGGGGGAAATAAAGGTTATTAAACCTTGTTGTAGCTGGGAATGAAAATTGCAGTTCTTTTCCCTCCCTGCTCTCTCTACAGTGATAAATTCCAGAAAATACATCTCGGTTCCCTCCAGTCTGAGCCATCTACAGATGCACGTTTTCTTTCTATAACCAGCTGTAGCTAATTGCATCAGTGCTGCCTCTACTGCTACACATGAAAAAGAAACCTGTAATTTATTGCAACAGACCATACTATTTCTGCTGTATGTCTTGCCCATTCTGTCATTCCAGTGAAGGGATTTCTCATGGTAAATTGGCAGTTCAGAAGTGGAAAACAACCTTGCTCAGAAGAAAGCTTTCAAAAACTCCTCCATATGTTCTGTCCAGATATTGATAAAAGAACAAATAGAAAACATATTGTTTATCTGTAGGACCATGATTTCCCCATCAGCCAAAGAAATACTGAGTCAAATTCATGCCTCATGCACCTTTGTTGTAGCCAACACAAGTACAGCCCTCATAATAATGACCCATTCATTTTCTTATTACTTGAATGGTAACATGGTGCCCTGAAAAACATACACAGGTGAGGTGGTGTGAATTAGTGTCAAAATCAGTGGAGCTGTGCCAGTTTATACCAGCAACAGAACTGGCTCCAGTCTCTGCCTCAGGGAATTTATGAATCATAATGTAGCTCTAAGTAGATCTAGTGGCTGTAAAATTCAATCCTATCATAATAGCAGTGAGGCAGGAGAAGGCAAAAGGTGAGCCCTAACCTACTTTGGAAAGGGTCATATCAAGGGCATGGAAAAAAACCTTTTAATTGTTCTTATGACTTGGGGAATGAGACTGTAATGAAAGGCAGTAAAATCTTAATCACAACTGCATTGCTGGAGTTAGGAATTAAATATGATTTTACTTAAACCTGTGTTTTAACAACATGAAGGCTTCAGAGACTACATTGGTACAAAGATCTCTCTTCCTCTTCCTCCATTATCAATTCCATTAACATCTAGATACTAAAGCTCATGAAACTATGTTGTGAGCTGGATCTAGAAACTTCTCTAGGTCAAAAATAACCTAGAAAAGAAAATTAATAAGCTTATGGTATGCACATAGCGGAGGTTAGCATTTGCAGAATGCTGGGAGAGCCCTGTATGATTGACATTAGAAGTGTAAAACACTCAGTAATTCCCAGCTATTATTATGCAGTGTTGTGATTTATTACTGAGGGTTCAGCCTGTTGTTTGTATGTAGGTGCTCATCAAAAAGGCTTCATGCACAGGCTGTGCAGCCAGGTGCTTGGCTCACATCAGTCTCTGAGATTGGTTCAGCTCAGACTTCCCTGTGAGCCAGCCGTAACTACTCACTCCAGCTTAGCAGCTGAGGAGGATGAAGCCTCAAGTGTTAATTGCTCTATTACATTAATATGAAACTGGAGGGACGGAGTGGAAAATCACAGCCATTGTCTTTTCATTTACCCTAATTGACCAAGCAACAGTAAAAGAGTGGCCTGGAGAAAACCTCTTCTTGTAATACATTGACATTAACAGGAATTTTAATAGAGAGATTTTTAAAATTCTTTACAGACCTTTAGTATTGTAGCTTCAAAGCTGACACTGAGAGAGAGGGATTTCTGCCATTTAGGTAGTTTAAAGCAAAAGGCAGAGATCTCAGCTGTACAGTTCAATATGAGCAGCAGCCCTGCAGCTGACCCTAGAGGAGACCCAGCACTGTTGATGGCCACAATCATGAGGACATTCTTCCTTCATATGCTGCCTGTGGATCAAAGAGCAGAGGGAAAACATCCTATGGGATGGAGCAAATTTTGTGACTTATATTATGCCACTGTAGCCCGCAGAGTTACACTGCTCTGTGACACATCCGAAGACTGCCCTTTAGACCAGAGGTATGTTCTTCCTTTGAACATGGGTCACCATACTATACTTCTGCATTTAAAAAATCATGAAAACTGTGACATGTGGCTTCATTATTGTTTGTCTTCCTCTGTATATACTTTTCCCCATATTACCTTAGGATAAAA
Organism: Clamator glandarius; assembly: GCA_033459285.1. Taxonomy (NCBI): domain Eukaryota; kingdom Metazoa; phylum Chordata; class Aves; order Cuculiformes; family Cuculidae; genus Clamator; species Clamator glandarius. The sequence continues at coordinate 2,629,776 of JAUNZM010000119.1, read as the reverse complement.
ACCCTGTAAGTTTCCTGAGACAAGACTCCATTAAGATTAAAGAGAAGAGGTTCTTTCTTTTCTTTCAAATAAAGACTGTGGACTTCTCTTTTGGTTCCTACAGAAAGGAGTAACTGGGCATAGTCCTCTCCATCACTTTGCCTTGATCCATTACTGTTCCCGTTCTCCAGCAACATGACTTGGTGAAAGAAAAGTGAGGAGAAAGAGACTTCACTTTCTCCAGTGCTAAACATTTCAGCTGTGCAAGCCTAGATGAAAAATAAGCTCTGTGTAAAGCTAACAGCTACTTGTCTCCTGAAGGATGGCAAGTCAGGACAAATGGCCTGGGCATTTGGGCTGGGAATAACATTTGCAGACAGAATGTTCTGTTGACCTTGCAGCCCTCAATTTCAAGGTGGCCTCAGACACACAAAATTATTCCCTTTTAAATGTTACAGCGCAGCAAATATGACCACTAATGTGACTCATTGAGTAGAGTATCAAAGCAGCACATAAGCTACGAGACTGTATAGTAGTTGAAACTAAGTTAGGTGTTGCTCCAACTACATATTTTGTGCTGTTGCTAATGTGTTTTATGCCCTGGTGCATGTCCATGTCTTGTGTATGCCACAAATAAGCAGTTCTGCCATACAACTTTTGGTCTCCTAAGAAAGTGTGAAAAGGATAATATAAGAGCTATGTTTATGCTTTATAGTAGCAAAGCAGATTGTCTACTTACTGCATGCTAGGCTTTTCAAATAACCCCTATAGGGACAGACTGCAATTACAACTCTGCCTTTGTAGCAACATACTGCATGTTTTGTTACTTACCAGATTCTTTTCTTTTAAGGAGGTTTGTAACAGGGAAGTTAATTTCAAAGCTGCTGATTTGACCAAGACAAAACGGGCCACAGTAGATCCTCAGATTGTGTCAACTGAAATCAAACCTCATTGGGTCTCAAGTCAAGGCTTACCAAGCATTCTTGACTATTTTCAGAGTGTAGTTACAAGAACATTTTCTTCAGCTTTCTCTCCAGCTCAGGAAGTTTCTGTAGCTTTCTCCTACCCCACCAATTCATCCCTGTCTCTGTGCTGCTCTTGGCTGTCTCCCTGGTGCCAACTGGCAACAAAACTGCTGATGCAACTTTCTGGGGGCTGATACTGTAGAGGAAATCTTAGCAATGACCTTGACTAAAAAACCGAAATCTTCCATACTCTGTGCTCTCATGAATGTGTGCAGGCCAAACTGGAGATATCTCTGCAAACAGAGAGCCTGGATGAGATCGAAGTCCAGTAGAGGTTCATGTTCTTATTAATAGCATCAAGATGGATAAGAGAGCACTATGTCCAATAGCACATTTAGAGATACACTTTTCATTTGCCCTCATCCTGGCATTAAACTAATTAATGTGACTAGGAAGCACACAGGTTTCTGAGACAGACACTCTCTCAAAGTTACATTTCAGAGAACAATTAATTTTTGCTGTGTGAATGTAACACTGAATATGCAGGTAATATACAGAATAGAAGAAATCTTGTAGAGTAAAGCAAAGTCTTGGGCCAGTGTGGGCATGGAGGCCTTCTCAGATTGTGCTGTAGTTAGGTGTCTGAGCCTAGATACACCTGTGCCTACTTGCCTTAACAAATGGTCTGTCTTGTGGTTGGTGTCTACTACAGGCTGCCAGATCAAGGAGACCCTAATGACCAGGTCTTTAGTCCAGCTGCAGAGGGCATAGTGCTCACAGGTTCTCATCCTGCTGGGAGACTTCAACCACCCCCATATCTGCTGGAAAAGTAGCACAGCAAGCTGTATACAATCCAGGATTCTACTGGAATGCATTTAGGAAAAATTCTTAAGCCAAGTAATAGACAGTTCTACCGGGGGGACTTGATGGACACCTTTGCTGGTGAGCTAATGGATAATGTAAAGACTGGAGGCAGCCTGGGCTGCAGTGATCATACATTGGTGAAGTTCACAGTCCTGAGGGATACGGGTCAGGCAAAGAGTACAGTCAGGACTCTGAATTTTAGGAAAGCAAAATTCCAGCTATTCAAGGATTTAGTCAATAGGACACTCTGAGAAACTGCCCTCAGGGACAAGGGAGCAGAACAGAGCAGGTACATCTTTAAGGATGCTCTCCAGAGAGTGCAAAAGCTTTTGATTCCCAAGTGTAAGAAATCGGAAAAGCAAGGCACAAGACTGGTATGGCTGAGTCAAGACCTGCTGGTCAAATTAAAGAGCAAGAAGGAAATGCACAGGCAGTGGAAGGAGGGTCAGGTATCCTGGGAAGAGTACAGGGACACTGCCTGGTTATGCGGGGATGGGGTCAGGAAGGGCAAGGTGCGGCTGAAGCCAAACTTGGCAAAGGATGAAAAGAATAATAAGGGCTTCCACAGGTGTGTCAACCAGAAAAGAAAGGTCAAAGAAAGAATACCCCACCTGATGAGCAAGACTGGCAAACCTGTAACAACAGATGAGGAGAAGACTGTGGTACTCTACAAATTTGTCTCAGTCTTCACTGTCAGTCTCTTTCCCCACACATCTCAAGCAGATGGACAGCAAGAAGGAGTGAAGTCTGTAAAAGAAGATCAAATTTGTGACTGCTTGAGGAACTTGACTATATTGCAAGTCTATGGGGCCTGACAAGATGCATCCCAGAGTCCTGAGGGAACAGGTTGGTGTGATTGCCAAGCCACTCTCCACAATAAAGTCATGGCAGTCATGCAAAACTCCTGGTGGCTGGACAAAGGGAAACATCACACGTGTTTTTAAAAAAGGTAGAAAAGATGACCCTGGGAACTACCAACCTGTCAACCTCAACTCTGTCGGGAGGTGGAGACCATGGAACAGATCCTTTTAGAAACTATGCTAAGGCACGTGGAGAATGGGGTGGGGGTGTGATTTGAGATAGCCAGCATAGCTTCACTAAAGGCAAGAGACCGCACCTCAAATATTGTGTTCAGTTCTGGGCCCTTCACCACAAGAAGGATGCTGAGACTCTGGAGTGAGTCCAGAGAAGAGCAATGAAGCTGGTGAAGAGGCTGGAGAACAAGTCTTACAAGGAGTGGCTGAGGGAACTCGGTTGTTTAGCCTGGAGAAGAGGAGGCTGAGGGGAAACCTTATTGCTCTCTATAACTACCTGAAAAGATGCTGTAGAGAGAAGGGAGCTGGCCTCTTCTCCCAAGTGACAGGTGGACAAGACAAGGGTCAATGGCCTCAAGCTCCACCTGGGAAGGTTCAGGCTGGACATCAGAAAAAAAATTTTTATGGAAAGGAGTCATTGGACACTGGAACAGGGAGGTGATTGAGTCACCATCCCTGGAGGTGTTTAAAAGACATGTGGATGAGGTGCTGAGGGACATGGTTTAGTGGTTGATAGGAATGGTTGGACTCTATGATCCTGGGCTCTTTTCCAACCTAGTGATTCTGTGATGGTGTAACAGGTTGTAACTGGTAACTTGTTGTCCAGAGAGGAGGTAGATACCCCATTCCTGGAAGTGTTCAAATTCAGGTTGTATGGAGCTCTGGGAACCTAATCTAGTTTATGTCCCTGCTTATTGCAGGGGGATTGGACTAGATAACCATTAAGGGTCTCTCACAACCCAAAACCATTCTATGATTCTAAAAGCAAGCCAGCAATAGTGAGAATGTAGTGGGTTGGGTACCTGTGTGAATTAGTCTCTTAACAACGAGGCAGTTTTGTGTTGAATCCCATCCTATGGATGTTTCACTGCTGTTTATCTCCAAACATGGCATCTACGGATGCAAGCTACAGTCCTGTCTTAAATTTCAGTGTGCATGCAGCCTCAGACCCCATCCCTTCGTTTACGCAGGAACAACCTGGAATGAACACAAATATGCCATGACCTGTGCTAGAGTCCTCTTTACTCTGCAGTGTATTCACACCAAGGAAGAAGTTATATATCTTTTAACTTCTAAGGGATTCTTTCTACAAATTGTAAAAACTAATGTTTTGTAAAGATAGCAGAAATACTGTAAAAAGGTGGCCAAAAGGTTGATGTAACCCAGAGTAAATATGGTGATGGTTATGCATGAAATATAAACATCCAATATAAAGGATCCAAATACATAAAATGCATATTTTTCTTTAAAGAGAGATAAAGAAAATATTTACTACATTATTAAATCAAAAGAAATATGTAATTAAAAAGCAATCACTAGCTTCAGAGCTGCAATAAGCCTCTTTATTAGGTATTAATACTTTTACTAGGTTCTGGATTGCCAGAGGGTTGGGACCATATGGGTTGATAATAAACCATCTTGATACATCATGTTCTTTCAGTCTTGCCAATGTGACATTAGCTTTGCAGGCACTAGGAATGTTATACCTCTGAACTAAAGCAAGTGACAAGACTCCTCTACTGATCTTGAAACCCTATTAATGGCCTAGGTAAATTAATTTTAAAGTTGCTGACTTATGAAGAAAATATGCATTTTTGGTGTGTATTCATAGGAGAAAAACGTAGCACATAGTAACATTGACTCCTGGTCAAAAACTGGAGAGGTATGCCTAAAACCTTCTAGGTGGTTCTGGTGGCCTGTTTTCTTTATTGGTCAGTATAGCCACTCTTGCTGGGACAATACTTACTAGGTGACATCAGTGCCAGATGCTATATGAAAACAGCTGAGATTTTGTATTAAGCTCTAATACTGAACAAAAATCAAGCCACTGCCCAAAACCTATATCCAAATGTTCTGTGTAGTTCATCATTGTCAATGACACCTAGGAAGAAAAATGACGATTAAGAATTGATACCATAAACCCCATCTCCTTGACTCCCTCCAGCCATGAAAATAGATCTCTGCATGTGAGTATTGCCCATTCTGGAACAAACAGCTTGTTGCTTTCAGTGGAATTATGGCCCATGTATCCAAATCTGTTAGCAAGATGACATCAATGAATTTGAAATGTTGTTCTTATGTCAATGCTTCTCTAATTAGCAATGTTTGAAGTAGCTCTGCCAAACTAAGAACATATCCTAACCTCAAGCCAAAACTCAATCCAACCCCTCTTTTGAAAAAATGTGTTACCATTATTTTCTTTGTCAATATTATCTTCCCAAGCACAAACCACAACTCCAAAGAAAGAAGAGAAATTGTCTATAAGCACTTTGTACTTTAACATAAAATAATCATGTATAGATGAGGCCTTCAAAACATTTCTGTAAGCATTTCACTTATGACTCAATAGTTTCAAGAACTGTATCAAATTCTACAACTGACTTACAAATATCTCCATTAAATAGAAAGAACTAAAGAGCAAAAGAGTTCAAGAACAACTCCTGTACCTTTTATCTGTGAGATGACTGTAACAGAAACAGCAACAGTGACATAAGAGAATCAAAAGCCTGTAGTTCAGACTTTCCATTACAGCAGCAGTTGTGGAGGTGGGGCACTCTAGAAACATCCTCTCTCAAGCTTGTTCATATATACATGTTTACTTTCAAGCTGGTGTATTTCAGTATTTATTCTATTAATACATCTTTTCAGGAGTATACTGATAACATGTTTAAGGTTAGAAATTAAAACTCAGAAAACTCAGAAAGGCAGAGAATGTAGAATATACATAGTAGCTGAGTTTTTATGGTAGTGGATCAGACAGAAACCTACACATATGTGCAAAAATTCCAAAGCTAAGCAAATCTGCATGACAGAAGGATAAGAAAGTGACAATTCACCTGCCGTGCTGTCACAGAAAGCTCCCTTTTGATGGCAAGTAGCTAAGGGTAATATGGATTATGGGCAGGTTGATGTATATTGTTTCTCCCCTTTGCTGTGGTATGCTAACCGTTTTCTGGTGGTTCAACTTTGATAGAAACAGTATGTGTCTTAGAACCATTTTGTCACGTAGACTTCATTTGCTTTCTTGTATATTTTAAGAACTGCCTGTTTATTCTCTTGGCATCTATTGTTTTAACAGAGAGTGTCTTGGTTATTTTTTTTCTTTATAAATTTGACATGGATGTGTCAGTCTTGATTAGAGATAAAAATAAAGCAATGAAGTGTGTTCAAGAGAAAGTGACCCACCATTCATTATGTGAGATTTGCATAATGGGAAAGCTTTTCTTTTAAAACATAGATTGCCAGTTGTCTTGATTCGGCTACATTACATGTCGTTGTACAAAGTGCATCAGCTCCTGGTAGGCCCATGTTGTTATTAGGGTTATGATTGTATTCTAAGTGAATATTCAAATCAGGTATATATGGCAATGAACATGTCAAGCAGTTAGTCTCTTAAGCAGGTTACAAAGCAATATACAAATGCATACGGAGACATGCTCTGCAAGTATCCAAACAACACGTCTAATTATATGAAAATCATTGTGGTAAACAATAAGCAATTTTTCAAACCACTGTATATGATCTTTCCATAAAAAGAAATATAAAGGAAAATATGTTCTGTGATGCTCTTTCAGAATATTATGTTATGCTGCATAAGCATTCATTTGATGGCTAAGTTGTAACTTAACATCTCTCATCTTTACCTGGTTCAAGCCATTATTCATTTTACTCCTTAAGGCTCACAATGTATTACTGGTGTTAAACAATACAAAACAGCTAGGCTAGAGGCAGGGTTATTTTGCAAAATTGTAAGAAAATTACATTTTATTTTACCTTCTGAATACTGAAGTTCATTATAACCCTTTCTTTTTTGTCTAGAACTCTCACAAAACTGCCGTAGTTTTTCACTCAGAGAGTCTGCATGAAGTGTCTCACATGAGCGCTTTTCATCTGATTTGTTTTAGCTATTTACATCAGGATGAGAGGAGGTGCACTGTAAGCCTGCCTCTCCTTCAACTGATAAGTAAGCCTGGACAAGCAGGTCACATGTAGAAGTATATACTGCAGTATAGACATCTGCATATGGTCACACAAAGCCTTCTCTGATTAAGAGACTCATGGACATTATGGTAGGACACATACATTCTTGAGACTGGAACCCCACAGAATTAGTTCACTTTGTCTAGGATCAAAAAAAAAGATACTGCTGGGTTTTTGCATTTTCTGCTATGTAACCCAGGGAATGAAGAGAGAAACTGAAGAGATTCTGATATTTTATTACAATAATGCTCTCTTTCTGGTATTATTATAACAGTATTGGCACAGCTTAGTTCCTTGCTGGGGCAACTACATGACAAATATTATTTGCTGATAATTACACAAAACTGTAAATTTTATTGGAGCTTTCATATTCCTGATACTAACTGTGTGCAACCAATTTGAGTCATGACATTGTGCAGCTTTGGAGACAGTTATTCAAGTGATACCTGCCTTCTTCACATTCTAATAAGTATATTTATGACTAAAATCATGTAGCAGTAGAATTTACTGGTAGATTCTGTCACACCACAAACTATTACTTAGTGACAAATAAACAGTAGAATTTGACACAATAATTCCTGCTGTGGAGGGAATTAATCCTTTCTTGTTTACCAGAAATTACTTTTTTTCCTATTTTTTATTTGGCTGATCATACCACATGTTAGAAAGAAACAAGAGAATAAGTTACATAGTTCTTTTCCTATGTGTTGACAAGTGAAAAGTTTAAGAGGTTTTCCCCAGTCACGATTCACATTCAAGCATCCACAGAAATTCTATCCTGAGGATCAGAGGCATATCCTTGATAAACAGGAACAAATAAACAAACAGAGTCACATGTAATTGGAAACAAAGGTTGCGATCCTCAATTTAAGCTGATTAAAGTTTATAAAAACTAATTCTGTATCCTTACTCTGCTTTCTATGGGTTTTTCTTTCAAGTCCTCACATCAATTTTATAATTTCAGAAAACTGCTATTAAACAGAGTGAAATATTCATTCATTGTTTAGATAGGATATGTAAATCCCTTTCTTGTGGGTAATGATTGAAGCCATTGCAGGCTGATAACCTGCCTGCAGATAGGTAGTAGTGAATGAGTTCTGTACTTTGCTTTGCCTGAATGTGTAGCTTTTTCTTTACCTATTAAACTGTCTTTACCTCAGCCCACGAGTTTTCTCACTTTTGCTCTTCTTATCCTCTACTCCATCCCATTAGGGTTGTGGTGGGGCAAGTGGCTCTGTGGTGCTTAGCTGCCTAAGAGGGTTAAACCACAACAGACAGGCATGGTCATGGATAAATAAAACGTGAGGATATTTCAAGGAATTGCTAGCCTAGGAAGGTTCTGATGAAGACACACAAGCAAATAGTTGCCAGAAGCTTGCCCTCAGAAATATCATTAAATGAATTCCAGTGCTATTTTAGTGGGACACTCTTCTTCAGTGTGGGCTGACCAGAAACAATCATCTCATGCTACATGAGACCAAAGACTTGTTTAAACGCATACACTGCTGCTGGAAGCGGGAATACCCTTAAAATAGTTTTTTCTTTTACTTCTTTCCTTTTGTAATGTGCAATGGGCAAGAGGCAATTATGGCAAATAGTAATCAAATTAACTGAGCTCAACAAAGATTTCAGTAAACATTAGCTGAGCAGGGGACAGCAGTTCTGCTACTTGAGTAGTCTGAGGTTTAAGAATTTGGTTTTGCCTCGTGTTGAAATGAAACCAGAAATGTTCTATCAGTTATGTGTACTTGTGGGATGAATGTGTCACTTTAACAGTAGGGTGGTGAAAGGTCCAGGCAGGCATGTGGAAGACCTGAGTGCAACTTCCTGCTCCACCTGATGCAGGACAGGAATTTTCTGTTCTACATCAGGGATTTGAATGTACTTCTCCTATGTAGTCACTCAGCACAATGGTCAACCACCTCTGGAGTCTTTTCTTTGCATCTTCTCTCTCTCACTGTGAAACTGTGTAGTGCAGTGCAAATGTTTTGAGAAGATGCGAAGAAGCTTTTTTGGGTTCCTCTGCCTTTACAGCCTTCAAGATAAATGATGTTTTCATGGTTATTGCAAACTGGGTAGTGCTGACAATGAGAAAGGCATCTTACCATCCTAAGAGGTAGCAGGTGCAGAGCGTGTTTTCTGTAGAGGCCACATTTGGACAAAATTGTAGCCATGATGCAGAAGTTCCTGCAAATCCAAGTCACAACTGCTGATAAATTGGGGAGGGAACAAGAGAAGTTCACCAAGAGAATTAGGAGCACATGGTGTGCAAGGAGAACCTGAAGGAATTGGACTGGCTTACCCTGAGGAAGAGGAGGCTACAGAACAACCTGGTAGTAGCCTACACTTGCCTAGAGGGGAGTTATAGTGGAGCCAAACTCATCTTGGGAGTTTCAGACATAAACAAGCAACAACAGCCCCAAGTTGCCGGTTAGGAAATTCAGGCTGGACATTAGAAAAAGCGTTTTATATTGTTTGACTTATTTTTTTCATTAGGGAGGTGGTACAGCACTTGAGCACATCACCAGAGAAGCTGCATCCTTCTACAGGGTGTTCAGGGCTCAAAGAGACAAAACCAAGGATGACTTGATCCTGAATGGAAGGTAGTCTCGCACTCTGGATCAGCTTCCAATGGGAAGCTGGACTAGTCTGTCTTTAGAAGTCCCTTCTAATGAATAGTTCTGTGGTTCCGTTAATACGGCAGTAGAAATGTCCATTCTACTAAAGACTAGAAAAAAACTCTGTTGTAGGGAGAATGAAAGAAGCAACTGGACAGCATGCAAGCATAGTTGAACAACCCTGAAACTGCTGAGTGCCCAAATAAAGGAAGTGAGGCCTCTCAGTACAGAAAAGCCAGTTTATTTCTGCTCTTATGATGATGTATACTATGTATATTGGGACCATCCAGTGTCACAGTTGTAGTTAAAAACCTCCAGGTAATCCTCTACAGAGGCATAGCTTGGAGGACAGGAATATGCCCTGTGCTTTTCTCTCTGAGACCTCCCATGACCTAAGTGGTTCATCCAGCAACATGGATGATCTGTAATATTCACAGTAGAGAATGTTGTGAGACTCACAAGGTGTCAGCTGAGATGGATAAGCAACATAAACAGTTAAGCAGGAGAGAATAGGACTGTTAACACCACTTATAATAGATTAAAGGAATACAAGATCCATGATGAGAAACTCTAAGTTGTTTTGGGTAGTCTGATGTGCAGCCAAGCCTGGACAACATCTCTGTTACTTCACAGAACTGTTTAGTCTCTCCTGAGTCTGAGTGCTGCTGGCACCCCTTCTTCAAAGTGGGATGACATCAATGTAGTACGTCCTTTCCTTGCACCCAAGTCTCACACAATTTGTGCTTAAATTCCTGGAATTCAAGTTCAAAAAAGTAGTCCACACAATGAAGTAAACAGAGATCAACTGGGTATATAGCTGTCTTATGTCGAGGACACTGGTCTGTAAGAGACTGGGACACTAAAAGAAACATATAAGATTACAGAATATCCCTCCAGTGAACGCTGTGCTGGCTCTGGAAAGCACAGTGATGTATCATACCCCAGCAGCAGCAGAGTCATGCCAGCAGAGCTATAATGGATCATGCCACTGAACTCATGAGAACCGCCAAACTGATAAGGGATCTCCCCATTCTCTGATATCTCACAGAATGACATTTCCAACCACCGGATGACACATAATTAATTGTTTGGATTTTCTGTCAGAGGGTTAAGATTGAACTATCCTATCTTCAAGCCTAGGTGTCTAGATAGTTCAACAGCCCATGAAGTCACTTCAGGGTTGCTGCTTCAGAGCATCCAAGATTATTCCAAAGTGTGATTTCTCCAGCAAGCTGAAGAACATAGAGCATCCAGACAGCATGGGTGATCCTGACTTTTTCTCTTACTTGAATGGCATTTCCTCCTGCTTATGAAACTACATATGTGTTGATACTTAACATCCTATACAATTGCATGTACATCTGAATATCCATTTATTTTAACAGCATTGACAGTTATTTATTTATAATTTATTTGGTGTCACCGAGATCACTCCTGTGTCCTGGGCTGGTCTCTAGGGGGTTAGGTGAATTACCATATGAGGATTTTATCTGGGTTTTTGTATGTTGAGGGCAAGCATCATGAGAAATAAAGCCACAAGATTATCTTTCCTTCGTGTTATTGTAGTTTGAAATGGGTTGTGACTGTGGCAAGTGTCTGTGACTTTCTGTAAGTATTAACCACATCTGATAAAGATGACAATCACTATGGTGTTAGAAAGTTAACTGTAAAGCAGGATAATCAGCATGAGTCATGCTGTCAGGGGAAACAGTTCTACTCATTTATTTTGTTTTGTTATTTGATGCATCGGCTTCTCAAAATAGTATACAACTTGAAAGATGGCAAAATGCATTCTGCATGCTGTTGAGTGCTCTTCAGTTCCCAGGGATGGCAGTCATTATTGAGGAAGCACAGCACTTTTCCAAATTTGGCTACAAATCCATGGTGGCAAGTTACAGAGGGGCTCTTCCCCTTTTATACAACAGCAGGAAATACAGCACATGCCTTTTCCTTCTCCTAGCTGTTGGTAGGACTAACTCCTTAGAGCTTCTTGTCTGTCTTGTTTTTTGCTGACCCTTTAATTCAGACAAGCAACTTCACATCTGGGTGGCCATTTCACAGACAGCAGCCAATCGTGCCATTTCCATTAGAAGTCAACCAATCCCAGTTTTCTTTTACTTCTGTCCAGGGATAAGTCCTGCATACTTGCTACCTTCTTATACATATGGAGTGCAAAATTAACAGCACACATTTTTCTCAAGCCAGGCAAGCAAGCAGGCAAGTAAAGGAGTAAAATCTACTAATCTTGCTTATTTTGCAACTAGATTCCATCCTATATTTTAAGGTCAGGATCCCATGGTCTTCAAAGAACCTACAATGATGTATGTCACTGATGTATGACATTTTAGTCCACTATAATTATTACTGTCTCTTCTAATTTCCTTCAACTTTCCATGATTTGGTTTTTTCCTGCCTTTGCACCAATTTCTAGAGCTTGCTAAACCTACGTGTCTGTGCAAAGCTATAATGGATTTGATGGGAGGTTATTGGTGCCTCACCCTAGAGTTTATAGCTATTAGCACAATTTCTTTTGGAGCATATTATAGAGGAGGAAAACAGGCTGAGCCAGAATCAGGATAGTGTTTGCAGCATATCTTGTCATCTCTACCTGGAAGATATTTCAGTTCCTTGAAAATTTATAACACAGGAAAATTGGTTTCAAATAAGGCTTCTGAATTCTGATAATAGTTGCCTTTTATTATTATCTTTTCCTGAAGTGTGATGGAATCTCATAAAACTAGTCTGGAATATTTATTAATGGCTTTAAACTGGAGAGGGGAATATTTAGACTAGACATTAGGAAGAAATTCTTCACAATGCAGGTGATGACACACTGAAACAGGTTGTCTAGGGAAGTTGAAGATGTCCCGTCCCTAGAAATGTTCAAGGATAGGTTGGATGGGGCCTTGAGCAACCTGGTCTAGTGGGAAGTGTCCCTGCTCATGGCAGGGGGGTTGGAACTAGATGATCTTTAAGGTTCCTTCCAACCCAAACCATTCTATGATTCTATGATTCCATGATTCATCATCAATTGAAATAATACCTTTTCAAAAGGTGCTGACCACATTCTAACCTCCCAATGCAAGTGGTAGGCTTGTGCAGGGCAGCTTGCATATACCATATTGACTTCATTTTCTCTCTGAACTGAGATTTATTCCAAACTGAGTCAGTTGAGTGTGTGTAAATTCAACTCCCTTTGAACTCAGTGAACTACAGAGATTAGTCAAAGACAGAGTTAGTTATAATCTGTCTGAAGGAATGGCAGCCAGGTTAGATGACCCTTCCCACTGAAAATTCCCACAGGTCCACATTGGAATTCATGTAGTGCTAATGGCACACAACACACTGTCAAGCCTTGCTACCTGCAATAAGCATGTTCACACTCAGTTCAGAATACACCTTTCTATGCCTTCAAGATATGTTTACTTTATGCCATTATTTAAGTTATCTTTGCCTGAAATCTTGGTTGTTGCTCCTCTGGAGTCAGTGAAGGAAAGAAATCACTATGTCAGCTCTAACCAGTGAGTTAGCTTCAGGTGAGTACACACAGCAGCAGTCATTTCCACACTGACTAAACAGACTCCTAATACTTTGTTCCCCTTTTCTCTGTTTTGTTTTGTTTTGGTTTTTTTGCTTTTTCTGCTGAAACTGTGATACAAAGCTCATTAATTATCCGCTACCCAGCGACAGAGGTGCAAAGAGGTTTTCTATGGGAAGCACTAACTGAATATTTTACTGCTGTTGGATTTTAGAAGCTATTAAATCATAAAACTAACACTAAATATCTTCACACTCTTTTAAATAAGAAATTAACTTCACTACCTAAAACAAGCCACTAAAGACCCTTTGTTCATTCTTTACAAGCTTGTAAATATACCTGTGATATTAACAATCTCTTTTGGGTAAATGTGTCTGGGTTTTGTGATAAGAAATCATATAGGTGATCTGCCCAGTTTTATTAACCAGACTGATTAGCACTCAGGAGTAAGACAAGCAGAGAAAATACAGTAACATTACTGATTCTGTAAGAAAAACATGGCTACATAAGATATGTGACATGAATCGTCATCAGCCAAGGAGGAGAATAAAAGAGTAAATCCATCTTCATTTGGGAATATCAGAACATTGGTGAGGTCTCAACCTATCTTGTAATAGAGGTAGTAAGCGTGTTTGCATATCTCACTCTTACTTTACTAATTAGTATTCATTCAGTACCAGCACTGTTTTACAAAAGTTATTGGAAGGGCTACCTACAGTCCCAAAGAACCCACTGTTATTAAAAAGTAGGTGTATGATGGATATGTCTGCATCAATCTCAAAATATTGACATAAGATTGCTACATGGCTAGCAAAGAAAGAAAAGGTGTTGTAGGAGCAAAATCATGAAAAGGGAACTTTCAGTTTTCTTTCCCTGTGATAAAGATAGAATCTATCTTTGGTACAGTGAATAACGCCTCTTGCTGGCAGAAGCTCTAGGTAGAGTTGATTTCAGTGAGTGTATGGTCCCAGCTCAAATCTACTGCGGAGGCCGGCCAGCTCTGTCCTCTGCAATCTGAAAAATATTGTACAATAAACGAGAGTAAGGATTAAGAAGAGGACTTCATTGTTCCTTTTCCTTTGCGCCAGGATCTGAGTGATACACAATGAAAGAAGAATGCCCTGGCTAGTCCAGAAAAACAAGGAGCTTCATCACTGCTTTTTATTTTTGGACTTAAAATGTTTTAATATAGCATATTTTTCTAAGATTGGCATATTAATTTCAGTAGAGACAAGAGCAAGAAGGGAAACAATAAATCAGTGTAAACATTCATTAAATTGTGCCACAGAAAGAATAAAAAAACTTAATCAGTGACAACTACCTATTAAAGCACACCCTGTATAGTCAGTTCTCTTAAAAACTTTGCAAGAAAGCCCAAAATGTTGTATGGTATGCTGGCATGTTTATTTCAGTAAATGCTGTTTTGTTTTCTGAACCAGACAAAATTTGGTTTGCCAATGGGAAACAATGACCCCCCAAGGGAAAGTTAGCGTGCACTGGGATGTGCCAGAAGATGGGTGAGTAAAACCTCTGCGTTTGTGTACTACATATGTGTATAAGTCATTGCCTTTCTGGAGCTCCAGATAGCTTGCACAACCTCCTCTTTGGTGGTTTTATTTTCCTATTAAAAACTTATTTGGAACAAGCACAACATTTTAATTGGGGACTGGATCACATTAGAAATGGAATGCAGAGATTGGAGAGTAGCAGTCAACCTTGCTCACTGAGCACCCGTCAGGGTCACCTCCCTCTTTGTCTTGGATATTTCAGCTACCTGCAAATCATCTCAGGAACAGAAAGCCTCTCTATTATGATATCTTTTTCAGATAGTGTATTATTAATAGTGTCTTCGGAAAGGCAGCATCACTAAGCCCAGAGTTAATTATTAAACTTTCTAAATACTTTTAAGGCCATATTTTGTGTCCAAACCTTGTATCCAATGCCAAGTGCACAGCAATTTATAAGACAGTCCTCAATCTGGTCAAACCAAATAGAAATGGAGGAATTCCATGAAAAGTTCCCCGCATATCATCTCATTCTTTTCCTTTTTTCCTCTTTCTCAGAAGTGCTGGTTATTGAAAGCTCATACTGTATCACCTAGTTTTGTCCTATTCATCTTCTAAGTAAACAGCATAGCATTCATGGGTGGAGATCAGCACTTGTAGCACTGCATGGAAATACTTCTCCATAGCAGCACATTTCATGCAATACAGAAAATGTGATCTTGAATCACAGAATCACAGAATGACCAGGTTGGAAGAGACCCACTGGATCGTCGAGTCCAACCATTCCCACCATTCCCTAAATCATGCTCCTAAGCACCTCATCTACCCTAACCTTAAACACCTCCAGGGACGGTGACTCAACCACCTGCCTTGGCAGACTGTTCCAATGCCTAACCACCCTCTCTGTGAAGAACTTCTTCCTAATCTCAAGCCTAAATCTCCCCTGGCGGAGCTTGAGGCCATTCCCTCTCGTCCTGTCCCCTGTCACTTGGGAGAAGAGGCCAGCTCCCTCCTCTCCACAACCTCCCTTCAGGTAGTTGTAGAGAGTAATAAGGTCTCCCCTCAGCCTCCTCTTCTCCAGGCTAAACAACCCCAGCTCTCTTAGCCGCTCCTCGTAAGATTTGTTCTCCAGCCCCTTCACCAGCTTTGTTGCCCTTCTCTGGACTCGCTCCAGAGCCTCAGCATCCTTCTTGTGGTGAGGGGCCCAGAACTGAACACAGTACTCGAGGTGCGGTCTCACCAGTGCTGAGTACACGGGGAGAATAACCTCCTTGGACCTGCTGGTCACGCCGTTCCTGATACAAGCCAGGATGCCATTGGCCTTTTTGGCCACCTGGGCACACTGCTGGCTCATGTTCAGTCGGTTGTCAACCAACACTCCCAGGTCCTTCTCCTCCTGGCAGCTTTCCAGCCAGGCTTCTCCTAGTCTGTACCTCTGCTTAGGGTTGTTGTGCCCCAAGTGCAGGACCCGGCATTTGGCCTTGTTAAACCTCATGCCGTTGGTCTCAGCCCAGCAGTCCAGCCTGTTCAGGTCCCTTTGCAGAGCCTCCCTACCCTCCAGCAGATCCACACTTCCACCCAGCTTGGTGTCATCTGCAAACTTGCTAAGGGAGCACTCAATGCCTTCATCCACGTCGTTGATAAAGACATTAAACAGGACTGGACCCAGGACTGAGCCCTGGGGAACCCCACTTGTAACTGGCCTCCAGCTGGATTTAACTCCATTTACCACCACCCTCTGGGCCCGTTCATTCAACCAGTTTTTCACCCAGGAGAGTGTGCGCCCGTCCAGGCCAGAGGCCGACAGTTTCCAAAGCAGAATGCTGTGAGAAACTGTATCAAAGGCTTTACTGAAGTCCAGGAAAACTACATCCACAGCCTTTCCCTCGTCCAAGAGTTTAGTCACTTGGTCATAGAAGGTGATCAGATTAGTCTGGCAAGACCTGCCTTTCATGAACCCGTGTTGACTGGGCCTGATCACCCGGTTCTCTTGCAAGTGCTTCATGATCGCACTCAAGATCACCCGCTCCATGACTTTCCCCGGTACCGAGGTCAGGCTGACAGGCCTGTAGTTCCCCGGATGCTCCCTGCACCCCTTCTTATAGATGGGCACGACATCAGCCAACCTCCAGTCCAGTGGAACCTCCCCAGTCATCCAGGACTGCTGGAAGATGATGGAAAGGGGTTTGGCCAGCACATCCGCCAGTTCCCTCAAAACTCTTGGGTGGACTCCATCTGGCCCCATAGACTTGTGGGCATCTAGCTGGGCAAGCAAGTCTCTAACCACCTCCTCTTGGACCTTGGGAATCTCATACTTCTCTTCTAACCCTTGGGGTTGTGCACAGAGGGAACAATTTTCCTTACTGTTAAAGGCTGAGGCAAAGTAGGCATTGAGCACTTCAGCCTTGTCTTCGTCCCCTGTTACTGTTGTTCCCTCTGCATCTACTAGGGACTGGAGATTCTCCCTAGCCCTCCTTTTGCTGTTGACGTATTTGTAGAAAGACTTTTTGTTGTCTTTCACAGTCTTGGCCAGTCGCATTTCTAGTTGGGCCTTAGCCCTCCTGATTTTTTCCCTGCACGTTCTCACTTCCTCCCTATAGTCCACCCGGGATGCCTGCCCCTTCCTCCAGAGGTCGTAGGCCCTCCTCTTCCTATTGATTCATGACAGAGAGTGTTATGAGTAGAAACCTATCATAGATTTGAAAATGTAATGCTGTTTGCATTAACAAGAGAAAATCCTGATTATGTCAATAGACTGTGTTGAGACAGGCCTTTCTCAATGCCTTGGCCCAAGTTTATGGAATCGGCTCTTGCAGAATTTTAGCTCCCTAAGGTGCTCTTACCTCTGCTCTTAAAGCAAGTGAACTTCTTTGACTCAGCATTTAATATTAAACAATAAAAAGGATATCAATACATATTTTTAAACCCCACAATTTCCCTCTGTGAAGAGAAAGAATATAACATTACAGATATTAGTCATGTCACTCACCTAAATATTAGAAGTTGGTTTGATAGCATAGTGTTGGGTACCACAGAAAAACAGAATAAGAAATTTGAAAACATTCATAACATACTTAGGCTTTTTCTAACATACCTTTTTTCTTACTTATCATCTTTCTCTGTTTATTGATAGAAGGAAGATTTTTTTTTTTCTATGAGTCTCAACATCATGGTATTTGAACACTTTCTAGAAATGGGAGAGTGGGGAGAATCCTGTAGCAACCTGTTAATGGGAGTACTTCATCTCTGATGGACAGATGGAGGACCATAAACACAGAGAGATTATCTGACCTTCACAATACACAAAGTACATCTGTGGCAGGCCTGGAAGAAGGCTAAGTGCTTGATTCCTTGTTCAGTGAGAAACCATAACAACTTAACCATAACCAACCGCAACATCCATTCTTGCTTTCCTTTAAATCTCCATATTCTTCCTTCCATCGCTCAGCATGTTCTCATTTAACTAACAGTACCATTTTTTTTTTCTGCTCCCAAGCACCCTCACAAATATAATGTATGTGAAAGTAGGAGTAGATCATCAAAGCGTGCTCACACCTATCACAGGCCCTGCAGGGCTCTGTTTCCAGCCCATGTGGTTCACTTTTTCCACAAGTTTAATTGCTTCTTAATGTATCACTTTATAATGGTTTTCCCCTTCATTTTCTGTTACTGCCACTCAGCAAATCGCTAGTAGAAAATAGTAGAATACTGCCACTCAGTATTTGCACCCTCTTAAATTGATTATTGAATTAAACTAGCCTTTTGAAAAACATTATAGACGATTCAGTCTGCATCACGCAGAAGTCAGAAGTTAATGTAACTTTCATTAGTAAGTGTAAATATTTGCACAGGAAAGAGAAATTTTCAAAGAGGAGCTGCGCAGTAAATATTGCTATTCTTAAACATTGTGTAGTGAGGAAGATGCTCCAAGCTTCCATGAGTAAAATATCATCTAAGGTCAAAGATACAGTTGCAGAATTTAACTAACATAGAAGAACCAACTGTGAAGTTCAGATGTTCCTCACGTGAGCTGTTTCAGTATAGTGCATTAGCCATAGGAAACACCTAAAAACTTGTTAGCTGGTTTTTTGAGGATTTTATGTCTAGTTTGACCAGATGTGATGAATTTGTGAAATTCATAATTTGCATCAAATTTGCTTTTTTATTCTTCTTTTTGAAAGATTTTCCACTAGCGTTTTTTAGGCTGCAGATATTAAGAAAAATCTCAGTATTCAATACTGATATTTGAAGTTTTACCTGGTTTAACTGGAACTAGTTATATAAAATCACAGGGGTCATATTCTGTTCCCACATTGTTTTAGCACTACTGTTGTAATAAAACCCCGAAAATCTTTATAATGAGGTCTAAGGAAATCGTTGGTTATTTAAATAACTGAGAAAATGTTATATGTTAGAGGAAAGATTTGTCTTTGAATTTTTTTCCCTTCACACTTGACTTTGTTTTACTTCACAGATTAGAAATTCGAAAAATGTGGTTTTGAAAGATACACTGCCTGAGTCTACAATTCATATCTCTGATTTTGTTGGTACTTTGGTGCAGGGAATGGTCTTGATGATCACTTAAAATACCTAGCAGCCCTTTTGTTCTCTGAGACCACGAATCCAGAATTTCCACTGATAATACTGCAGCATATATGCTTACCGTTATTTTCTGTGAGGATATATACAAATAAAACTTGACCACTCAGGTGTGTGAAAGGAAGTGGAGACAAAATGTAAAAATATAGGTGGAGGGAATGCATTTTTCCATAGTTATACATGATACACTGCTAGTTTATTGTGAATCTAGATCCTGGAGGCAATGTGTTATATCAGATTCTGGGTCTGTGTTTTTAATGAATAATTTACATTTCTATCCTTCATTGGTACGAAGGTAAGCCAAAGAGTGTGGAAGGAGTGCAATGTAATGGCCCAGAATTCAGAAAACAAGTAAAAGTATGTAAGGTTTTCTTAAAGTCATTCCCTATGTTTCCCTGATTCATGTTTTTTAACATTTGGGAGTTACTGTAGTGTCAGCTCATCAAATTATTTTGCTCTTAACAATGTGTAAGTCAGAATTTTGGGAGACTGCAATGAAGTGAACTACATCCAAAAAATTTAGACAGTTGTGCAACTGCAAAGCAGTGACCTGTTTGAATCTGTCTTATCTTAAATATATCATGTGGAATGTCGACTCTCTGAGGTATTCTCCATCCTTTAATAGTTTCAGTGACAGTCATCTATCTACCCATTTGTAAGCACAAGGAAAAACAGGAATTAGTGAATCACTGGCACATGATTTTTACATGGGAAAAAAACAAGTTGTTGCCCAGCGCACACTTTTTTTCCCATAAAGAAAAAAACATTTGGAAATGTGAGCATGTGGGTGCTACCCACAAAAATGCAGTGAATTATCCCTCATTCTCCACTGTTTCTGTCTGGATACTTTAAAAGGTAATAAAAAGCTCTACCACTTGATACTTGCAGTGTATTACATTATACATTTTAGCAATAAAATCTAAGTACATTTAAATATATGTATGTCTCTTTAACTATTACATTTTATTGTTACACTTAGCTTCGCTGCTGTTAACTGCTTTAAGTAGGAGCTTTTCATGTTATTTCTCACATCTGTGGCTTTTCCCCATCAAATGTTATTTCTCTAAGCCACTTTATTAACATCAAAGGCAGGTGAATTATTTAAGGACTAGAATGAAACACCCCTTAGTAACAATTTTTAATTGACTTCAGATTGGTGTTTTGGCACTACTTAATGTAGCTGCTGTAACTTGACAATGGATGCTAGCCAGTAATATACTATGGACCTGTAAACCCATGATGGCCAAAACCATATTCCTTATGCAACTGAAAAGTCTCACATGTTATCTTGCTCTTTGCCTGAAATGAGAAGAAAATAAAGGAAGACAGAAAATTTTTAGTGGAACAGAATCACAAGTCAGTGATTCATTAGATCCTGTTCTACGTGTGCTTATAAATGGTTAGAGAGACGATTCTCTGTGAAATGGTATCTCCATAAGTTTTCTTTTCAAATTATAATTCAAGTTAATATGCATACCAACAGTTTCCCATTTGTAAAAATTTCTGAGGAACAATTCATTCTGGTGTGAAAAATGTCAATTTTTGAATTCAAAAGTGAACATTTTTTAAGAGGTAGTATTGCAAGAAGGACATTTTCAAAATTTCACAACCTCACTGTGCATTAGCATGTAGTTTTATATTTGTCCTTTGAAAATAGTGAAATTTTAATCAAAAGTGACATTTCAGCAACATGTTTTAGAACTTCAGTATTTTTCAGGAAATCTTTTCCCTCGAATATTTTGACTGCTGCATTTCAAATATGTCCATAACACAATTAAACCAGCCTCAGAAAAGATCCTGATACCTGAATCAAGGCTGGTGGCACTACGTAGCTATGGAGTGTCACGATTTGCATGCTGATTTAGTTGAAGCCTGTTGTGTGGTCTTTTTGTATTGCTTTGTGGTGAAATTCATGCCAGGGCTTGAACCAGCATAAAAAATTTTTGTCACCTAAATCTCACTTCACTTCAGTGAGGTATGTATGGCATACAGGCAGCCTAAGCTTCTGCTGAGGGCTCTCTGGAGTGTTTAATGAGGACATTATTAAAGCTTCCTCATGTGTCAGAGGGGTGCAAGGTGGAGTTTTAGAGGCTAGATGACCAGTCACTTGATGCAACCTTGTGGGAAGCTTGAGTTCATAATTGTAAAATGTGCTAGTTTGCTTTGTAGCACAGTTTACCAGGTAAGACTCTGCAAAACCCACCAACTGCAATTTGCATAGGTTTTGGAAAATGGAGCTGGCATGCTCATTTTGCAGTGCTTTGGGACATCCCCTCTGCTATTCGTACTTGAGTTTCAGTACTGTGTGAACCTGAAAACTCAAAGTGAAACAGGCCATAGCCATGCAGACGTCATTGCTCTGTTATGAACAATGAATCTGTTACTGCTAGTGCTGACTGAAGTGTCTCAAATCCCAGCCAGCGTCTCTGCAGACGCCAGTTCCAGTGCAAAGGAGGCTTTGGCCAGGGGTAATTCTATGGGTCAGCTGCCTTCCCTCTGCAATGTGTACTCAACATGCTCGTCCCTTGTCTCTCGCAACATTTCTGCATGAATGTGTCTGACTTGTTCAAAGACAGGAGCTGTGTGGAGGAAGAGAATAGATAGACTGGGTGGAAAAAAGTTTTCTAGAGGCTTTATTGAAGTCATTATAAACATAAAAGACTTCTTGTTCAGGGATAAAACCAAGGTAGATTTACAAGCTCTGTGGTCGGAAGAGTTTTTACAACTCAGCTAGATACAGAGATACTTTTCTTTTTGTGGAAGACTAATTTTTTTCTTCATATCAAAGAGCCCAAGTTGAATTAAATTGAACTACAACTTTACTGGGTTTAAAAACAATGAAATAACTTCATACATAAATTAATTTTGAAACAGGTATTGCTAAAGATACAAGGATGTGCATAAGACAGACACAGGCACTAAGGAAGGTAATCTTCTTCATGAAAATCCAGTGGATATTAACTGAATAAGAGAAAACCTCAAATTATATTAAATTTCACTACATTTTAATTAAAGATTTCTCTATTTTCTAGCAAAACAGCAGAGCAACTACACTGATTTTCAGTTTTGCAGTAAATACTTGCAAACTGCTAACAAATGAAAGGCAGTGAATGAAAATGTATGTTTCAGTGAAAAACAAAATGAAAGTTCTGTCACAGAAATCCACAAAATTCTGATTTATTCACCCAGCACTGATTTATTACTCTAAATAAAGAATTCCAATTTGCAGATAATGCTAAAACAAGCCAGTATGGCAAATTATTAAAATTCCTCTACTGGTGCTTCACATTTTCCCTTTTCCAGTTTGTCAACAATTGCCATCACTGCTTTTTTCTGTCTTATCCTTTATAAAAAGGCAGAGAAAGTAAAAAAGTAAATTTTACTAGCAGAGGAAAATACTGATGTTTCACAGCCTATTAAATCAGGATAATCTATAACTGCAAAGCAAGTCTGCTTATAGCCAAACATCATTTGAGTAACTATTTTTATGAGAGCACCCAACCCACAGTTTTAAGAATCAGATGCTAAATTTCTAGTAAATAGATGTGTATAGTGACTAACTAAATATGTCTCTGGTTCTTTAGCTGACTAACTAAATATGTCTCTGGTTCTTTAGCTGATTGCAGAATGCTGGAGTCTTGTAAGCAATTCTTGCTGTATTTGTTCTTTCCAGAACTGCACCCAACTAAAATTTTCACAGGACAATCACATCTTAGATCTGATTTCAGATAGAATGTGTACAGTTGATCACCGAAGGCGTCCAGACTGTACTCTGGAAACAGAGTGAGGGGGACCTTGTGGACGTGCACACACATATATAGTTGTACACACATATACACAGGTATGAGTAAATATATGGAGTACTAGGAGAATCCTTGGAAGCTTTATGTTCAAATTGTCAGGAAGTCAAGAGGAGAAACAGCTTGTAACTTTCAACCAATCAGGCAAGAAGGAAGAAAGATTGGGTGGAGGGATGGGAAATTTTGAGTGAGATGGAGTCAGACTCACAAGAGAGTCCAAGAATCAGGGTAGTCATGGGAAGGTCTCACTTCTACATTAGTAGGTAAAACTGGTTCAGAACAATCAGCTGAGTTAGCTGTCACCACTGTTTGTGGGTATCACTGCGATAATGCAAAGCAAATCCTAGCCTATGGTGCTATACAAAGGAAGACAAAGAGTGTAGTTTGGAAACGAAAACTTCACATGCACACATAACTGCAACCATTTAATATGTTATGGGAGTGCAACCTTCTCAGCCCATGTTAATGAAAGGACTAAAACCTGGCAGATTTGTGGGTGATATAACTCTGTACATCTCTTGACCTTTCTGCCTGATTGCACAGGCCAACTGGTTTTTGAACACACAGAAAGAATCTTTGCCATGTGATTGCTACTCAGACATTGTCTCTGTAATTTAGATTATGAAAGGCTTGTGGTGACTTTCAGGTTTTGTCATCAATAGCATGTTTTTGGCGTGGGTGGTGTAGCTGTGCCAAGCCCAGAACATCACGATGAGACTGTGAACTATTTCAGGTACTTTGCCGTGCTTAATTAAGACACAGCATAAATCAGTAGGAAGAACTGGAGTGTGTCTCTAGTGCTGTATCCAAAGTCTATCAAAATGTTAAGTCATTAGGTGCAGAAGTCTCATATGTTGAGGCCTGAGCTTATGGGGAAAAGGAGAAGGTAAGGTACCCCTGGCATTCCTGCCATAAGAAGCACACTGCTCTCAGTCTCATGGAAGAGCTAGGTGTTAGTATGCACACGCAACAAATGACAGCTTCCCCCCACCTTCTTCTCTGAGGTACAAGTTTGATGTGACATCAAAATCATCTTAGAATCATAGAATCACCAGGTTGGAAAAGACCCACCGGATCATCGAGGCCAACCATTCCTATCAAATACTAAATCTTGAACCTTTATTTCTAGGAAATGGTCACCCATGGGCCTAAGCTGTGACTCGCACCCATCCTCTCTGCAGATTTACAAAGGATCCTTCTCTGGCCCACCTTTTAACCATTTCCTACCTCTGCTATCTTTACAAGAGCTGTCCAGGCTGTTCCACCTGATGGCCTTTGGACTTTTGGAGAGGAGTGCAGAGATGCTCTTGATTTGTGTGTATCACTGAAGTCTTTGCTGTTTTTTCAATGCTCTTTTCTTCTTCCTCTAATTTTCAGTGCTTATTTTAATTTATAATAATAGAAAGTGCTTTATTCATTGGGCAAGGAAGACTGGTCAGATCAAATGGGAGAATTGTGCACCATTAATTTAAGTGGCAGGTTTAAATTCAATGCTACAGTAAAACTGACCTTGAAGATCACTCTGTTGCATCTGGAGAGGTAATATATCACAGGACTGAACTGCTAAGGCCGGCTCCCTACTTTGAATGGCCATCAGCTGTGGTGTATCAAAGTAGGAACGAGTGGATGACTCAGTTTCCTGCAAGTACAAACTCAATGATACTACACAGAGAAATGGGAGGTGGTAAAATGCTCCATGCCTGACCCTTATGGGCAGTGTTCAGGATGTTGACCAATGCTCTTCAAACAAAAACAAGCTCCAGTTTGTTCTATAAAATGAGGAATGCAGCACAGAAAACTGGGTCTGTGCCACAGAAAGCCCAGTGATAGCAGTGACTAAGAATTTTATACTGTGTTGAGTAATACCACTCTGCGAGGCGATGCAGGAGAAGGAACAACTTAGCACAGTGTATACGCAGATTTATAGAAAATCAGCTTCATGGAAACTGCCAGTAGAGCGGTACTGATGGGTTTGCATTATGTGAACACAGCAGCAAAGCAAAACAATGCTGGGAAACAAACTGGTTTTGTTCTCAGCTACCATGTACAGATGAAACTTTTATTAAGACATGTTTGCTCGCTCTGGCAGCACTTTGAAAATTACCTCCTAAATTTCTGATGACCCAGCACTTGCTCCCTCTCCCATTACAAATATTTGCAAGTCAGTGCACAACAAATTGGTGCACCAAAGCTTTTGGGGCTTAGAAAGTGCAGGAACAGGCTGCCCATGTGCAAACTGAAGACAGTTGCTAAGCTGTTTCTTTCAAGTGAAGCTGAATACGTGGAGTGGAGAAATGTGTAATCACTACCAGTTACTTGGCTGTTACTTCTGTAAGTTAAAAAGATAATTACTGTGTTGGGCCATGTGGTTCTTGCAGCTCACATATAAAGCTCTCGTTGAATTCATGTAGATTTGCCTGGAAAAGATCAAGGGCAATTTAAGATCTCCCTTGCATTTTCCCAGAATGAGGGAAGGAAAAAGAAATCATACTTCTACTTTTGCAAATTTAAAATCTCCCTCCTTCTCTAGTTGGCAGCTGTGCTGTTTTTCTAGGTGCAGCTGTGCCATAACCTTGGTTTTTTTCACCTATGGGCTTTATTTGAAAAGCAATGGATTGGTGAGGAATTTGTTCTGAAAAACTCTGGTTAAGAAGATACTGCTTACTAAGATCACATGGACTGGAACAGATTATTTCATTTTTTTTAGGTCAGATTTTCACTATGGCCATTTCAATAATGGAATGTGATTTTGCAAATAAAGCAAGGAAAAAATGGTGGGGAGGCAATATCATTTATCTCACAAGCTGGGGAAAACCAGACAAACTCCAAGGCAGACTAGTTCTTCCTTAGATACAAACAAGTACATTCATGAAATCTGGTTTATTATATGGCTGGCTGCATTCCTGTCTCCTTTGTTTCATTTTTCCACATGCACTTTCTGTTCATCTGAATGCCTGCAGTGATGCTAGTTTTATGATCTTTTTAGACACACATGAACTAACATTTTGTGCCATTCTCAGTTCTACATTTTAAAGGAAACTATTCCAGAACTCACCTCAGGAAAAGAAAAACATAAGACAAACAAAACCACTGTTGATTTCTAGTTCATCAGTTAAGAAAAGAAAGAGCATAGTATTGCAGATGTCTTTTTATCACATGTACATGTATGCTTACACTACACATTGTGGCTTTGAAGTTACTTGCAGCAATTACTTCAGATCATGTCTTTAAAATTCAGAAAGACTGTGTGTTTGGAAAGTAACTCCAGATAACTTACGTTTTGTAAAACATTTATATACAATATATGTACAAACATGACAGTATATACCATAGAAAAAGAGTACCTTACTGTAAAATTAATTATGGATCAGTATTTTCAGATGGTGACATACAGTCTTATAGATTTCCAACAGCACTGTTGCTATTCACTTCCACTGTGATAGTATCATGTGGCTCCAGTTAATATGAGAGCCTGTAATTAAAAATTACAATGGCAAATGCTATAACTACACAGTAAGAGACTTGTCCTGAAAATCCTAAACAGCTGGTGGGAGTGTATTTAATACAATTTACGTTAATAATTGTTGAAGAACTTGAATGCATTGGCTGGAGCTGTGGTCAAACCTCTCTTTCAGGTTTGGAGCTTAACCATCTGTATCTGCATGACGGCAAACAATCTGTATTTCTGTCTGCACTTTGCATCTTATCACACTCTAAGACCATGCATGTAGCAGATGTTATTTTCAGTGTTAAAGTTCATTTTGGCATGCAGACTGAAAATGCCCATGGCTGCACTTTATTGTGCCTTTTTGACAGATAATATCAGGTTTATTGTAAATTCTGCCAGTGCAAATCGACAGGAGGGTCCTACTGAATTTTTGTGTGGATCTGCCATTGAGAAATTACTGACAACTGAATTTTCTACTGACCTCTGGCTCATATCAATTTCAAATGCATACTTGTAGAAATATGTCCTGAATATACTTGTGAAAACATGTGAAAATCATCAATGAAATACTAATTTCATTTCACGTTTGCTGCTATTCACAGCAGTCTGTAGACCTTAATTTTGTAGGTTTGTGGAATAAGAGAAGGCTTCTATTTCAGTCAAAAAAGTCCTCTTTGCACCTACTGAGTAGAGCAAACTATTTTATTTAGTTTACTTCACTATGTACTTATTTTTGCTGGTTCATTTTCTGTAACCTACAGACCTTCCTGATCTGACACCTCATATATTCACATGAATACAAATGCCAGTAAAACTGAGAGACCAGAAATGAGCAGTTTATGTACTGTGTCTATATCAAGATATATACCATCAACTATGCTAATCAGACTGACTATGTCCTTACATGGACTAACCCTTTACCATCTGAAGCTTCTGGAGATACCTTGGCCTTCAGCATTTTAAAAGGACCCTGGATGAATGAAGCTGTATTTTCAATTATAAGTATTTAATTTAAGAGTTAGTATGTTGCAATTTATACTCTTGAAAGGAATCAGATAAACAAGCAAGCAAACCTTGAGCCTCTGTAAACTGCATTGGTTCTTCAGTTCGCATGGCTAGAAGGGCACAGCGCACAGCGTGAAAGAATTGTTCAGTCCCAGTTCCCATCAAACCCTTGACCTCTCTGTGAGACTGCCAACATGGATACCAGTTATGGAAGTAATTTAGTGCACAAACAAGCATTTACCAGGAATTAAACTGAGACCACCAAACACATTTCACAGTGGAGACCAAACAGTCATTAGGCTGAGGGAATTTTAGGTCACTACTAACTTGGGTTTGATTCAAGAAAGCAACCTCAAGATAAAAGTCTCTACATCCTATCATCTGAGTCCTTGAGGCATTCAGTCCTCTAGTTCCTTTTCTGTTATAAACATAATTCCTGCACAAGATAAGAAGTTTCACTGTACATTCAATAATCCAGGAAAAGATTAGAAACAGAAAGGGGGGCGCGGGGGAGGAGTGAGGGGGAACAGGCATTCAAAGCATTTTGCAGAGAGAGAAAGGGTGATGTTTGTGTGAAGAAGTTGGAAGAAGCCCGAGCATTCATTTTTAATGCATAAGTAGTTAATTACTTTATGGAGGGAGCAGTGATCTGTCCTTCAGGAGCTCAGCACTGACATAAGGCACTTAGTTACTCCACAATGTTCCCTTAATAAAATCCATACATTGAGTTATCTTAATTATCTTTATGTATTTGCTCCTCTTTAAATACTTCACTTGTGCTTTGTTTCTGTCATCATTTTTTTTTGTTCCATTTGTGAATCCAAAATAAGGGTGAACTGCCTCCTCACTGAGAATTCAACCTCCATGATAACGGACAAGTGCTTTTAAATGTACACTTTTTGCCACATATATGCAGCTGTTAGGAGGAGCAGCAACAGAGAGTACAGTCCTGTCTGTAAGCAACATGTACTGTGCTGGTAGTAAAAAAGCACAGGGTATACTTGCTGTCTATTTGCATAGCATGTTTCTGATATTGTGGGGAGCTGGTTTCTTTTCCTCACCTTTTTGCTCTCACAAATGAAAACTATTATGCCCCTCCCTGCCATGAATATTTGCTTTCCAGACAAGGAGGCAGTAGCCAGGCAACATTACAACCCACCTTCCAAGAACAAGACACAGCTTAAATGTCTTTCTGACTAGGAACACAGTGGTGCTCTCCTATACGTTGTTCAGTACTAGAGTGCAGCCCATCCTATGCATGTGATTTAATATGACAGAGGTCAAAAATATTAAACGAATACTTACCTAATTTTGTGCCTGTAGATGAGCACCCCACAACATTTCATTTTAGCTGTCTTCTCATCACTGCTGGAGAAAGCCTCTTCATTGCCACCAGTGCTACCACACAATAGATAGAAAAAATATCCTCAGTCAAATCTGCCTACCTACTTACTTTACCGCTGAGGCCAGGGACTATCCTTCATGGCATGGTTCAATCCTTTATGCACAGTTATTGCTGGTAATAAGCTGGGACATCTCTAGATGAGACTGTAAAGCCAGACAAGTTTCCTAGTTAGTTTAACACAAGTGAAAACCAGTGAGTATAATAAAGAAGTTTAGTTATTATGTGTGGTAATAGTCAAACCCAGCTCTTAAGTAGTGGTTTTTCACTCAGTTGAAGTTAGTGTTTATAAAGGAAATGTGTACATCAGAGATTTAGGCAGAACTCTGAATCTGAATCAAAACACGGTCTTATGAAATAGCAAGAACTAAAGCTTTGGATGATTAATATATTTTAATACGGGATAAAAAAACTACAGCACGTTAAGTCATGCTCATTATAGAGGCAAGTTGAAAGCCTTATTCATATTAAAGTCCAGAACTGAAGTTGGAACCCAAAGTTCAAAATCAGGCCCATCTTTTGCTGTTGCACTGAGAGTATATGGATAATTTGATTAAGTAATATTCTGTGTTATTTAATCCAGAAGGTACTCAGTGACTAATGACTGTAAGTTCACTGTAAGAGGTCTTTGTTTGGCTCCTCTTCTGGCATCAGACACTTTATATTATCAACTAGAGATATGTTCAACATGTGTAAGATTAATGAAGAAACAAGTAAGTCATACATGAAGTTAGTTGTTGGCCACAACGATGGGGAGAAGTACTTGGCTGTCCCTCACTACAATGAAGTCAGACTGGGGGCAAAAAAGGACTCTAAGTGGCCTTACAAAGAACAGCAATATAATCTCAGTATCGTATTTTGTGACGTTGCAATGATTGTGGTGATACGACACGTTCTTTCTGAAAGAAGTCAACCTCTGGAGTATTCGTATTCTGCCAGAACTTTTCTTTTCACAGTACTTACCTTTAACTTCTTTTTTCAGAATGAAGTCATAAAATAGACCATCTTGCACAAAATAGTTTGGAAACTCTCTTCCTTCCTAGAAAATCCCTCTTGCCATTCTTGTAATTTGAACAAGTCACTGAAAGCATTTTTTTAAACTGCACTTCCTTCCATTTACTTGCTCATTTGTGGTTGAAATACATTTATTTACTTTATAGCTCTCATCCTGCCAAGGAGCAAACACGCAACACAAGCCTCTAAAACAAATAAGAGAGTTACAAATGCCAATTTATGTTATCCCCACTGTTTCAACTCTCGGCTCCTTATTAGATGACTTCAATGGACAGCAAGGCACCTGAAGAGGACTGAGGCCCCTAAACCTCTCTTTCTGGATTTTAACTCCACTGATGAATACAGATTCACACTAGTATAAATAAGAATAGTAAGGGATTAAAAATCTTGATAAAATGAGCTAAAAGATATTTCACTATTATCACTATTTTCCATGTCACAGTTAAGCCTATTGGGTGGACAAGTAACCAGAAAGACTGAGCATAGTCTCTGTGCATAGCCACGAGGCCAGAGATTTAGCTTTTTGAGAACAAGGAATTATTTTCTATGGCAAGCAAACATTCACAATAAAGAGCTTGAAACTTTTAGTCGGCAAAAGGTGTTAATGGAAAATTTCTCACTTGCTAGAACCTAACTTTGATGATGTGGAGTTACATAAGTTAGAACAGCTCTGTTTTCAAAGATTGGCATCCCCGTTGTTGGAGTAGCAAAAGGTTTCACAAGCAGCTTTTGGGGCACGAACTGCCTGTGGCAATAGGAACATTTCCCATGTCTTGCTCTACCTTTCTTTAAGGATTTTTAGTGGAAGTGTTGAAGGTGAAGTCACCTGGCCTGATCAAGTGTTTCCTTCCTCCGATGACTGTTGGATGCCTGCTGCAAACATGCACAACAGGTTCTGCCTCTGGGGAAAGACCAGTGCCAAGTGATGGCTTGGCCTAAACACACCTGTGGTGACAGAGTTTGTCTGGAGGTGTGTTTTGGTGCCCCACACGTTTCCAAACATTACACCTTCTGCCCTTTCCATCCAGTGGCATCACGCTTTGATGAACAAAGAGCAGACATATCTCTGTGGCAGGTGGACCTAAAATTACACAGGAAAGAGTGTGACAAGATATTTCCACCTTGTGCTTCTGTGGAAATCCTGTTTGTTATGATCAGTTTTGCCCTATATACAACACTCAGACTTCATGGGGTGATGAAGTGCAAGGCAGCATCTGAGCAGGGGCCATCATTGAAAGACCATCGCAAGATGGTTGAAAAAAACCCAGTCCTTATAAATTGCAGGGTCTTTTCTTCAGTGACACAGGCAGTAGTCTATTTAAGTTGTGGTTTTGTGTCTTCTCCATCAACAGATTTCCTGTCCTTCCAATACTGTCTGACGCATCAAAAGGTAGAGCCACCATGGGATGGTTAGCATAGGAGGAACACAGGCCCAAGAAGAGACAAGAACAATGTCTGTGTCCTGTGATAACTGCTTGGGATGAAAAGGGAAGGCTGTGCTTTGTATGCTTGCCCAGGCACACTGCCAAGTGTATGCAATTCAGCTCTCTAAGAGAAAGTTAAAGTATCAGTAGGCCCAGTCGTGGAAATGACGCTTCCAGAGTCACTTTTGCAAGAATGAGAAAACTTATGGACACATGGGTAGGAATTTCTTGCTGAGGTGCGGTAGCAGTGCCAGGGTGATGAGAAGCCCATAAGCAATGCTATTCTTGCCTGGGAAGGAACAGTCTTCTGATTGCGACAATAACAGAAAGACCAATATTGAGCATCTAGCTGAGGTTCCAGAAGTTACAGTCTGGTCACATGCACCTAACCAGATCCAAAATCCCCAAACCCAGCCTGCTCCTCCAACACAGAACTTGGCAAAGAGTGTCAAGAACACCCATATCAGGGATGCCCATTAGAAAGGTAAAAGAGCCATATGTGCTTTTGCCTGATCCCTTTGCTTTCACATTTTTCTCCTTTTCTTCTAACACCTGCTCCCAGTATGGGTAATGCCAGCTCTCTGCATACTCTCACGTCTTCCCTTTTCCTCTTCAGATCATTATAGTAATACAGATCTTGTTGTCATGTATTAGAGCTCCTTATACAAGCTGCTCACCAAGCTGAGCTATTTTAATGAGCCAGGACAGGTACAGTCCCTCATAATTACACACCACTTCCCCACTCTGAGTGGTAGCCAAAACTTTGTGCCATGCTGCTTATTACAGCGAGATTAAAAATAGCTTTATAAAGATATGCAAAGTACTGCTAAATCCTGTTCTTCCCACATTAAAAGCAGATGCTCAGACAGATTGAATCAGATTGAGTGATTTTATTGAGTTAATTTAGTTGCATAAAAGCTTCACAAGGACTGACTTAAGTCTGTGTTTAAATAGGACTGGCAGTATTTTCAGAGTTAAGAAAGATACTGTTTTGGCGTAGACCAAGTGTTCTTGTTTGGGGTTACAGTGGCCTTGGGGTCCAGCCCTGATACCAGTGAAATAAGTGGAAATCTAGATGGATAAGAAGAAGGTCAGATCCATTTTAGGACATCTCTTCCAGTCTGAAAATTACACATGTAAGGAACCACAACTTGTTATATAAATAAATAAATATAAACACCCCCACCCCCCCCAAATTCTCATAAGTTAAGGCTTTAAAAGCATTAAAAGTCAGAGAAAAGAAAATGGTCTGATATTTGTGAGGTTTTAGGTAAGCATTGTTTTTCCCCCTTTCACTGCTGCTCCCTGAAGTCTAAATTAAGAGACTCTCAAAGTCAGGAAGCCAGACAGACTTCCAAAATATGTGGTGACGCTAAGGGGCCTGTGAACCGGAAACAGACATTTATTGTCTTCTTTCTCAACCCAATTGGCTCCAAGCATCTGTAGCTGATGTTCTGGCATTTTGGGTTGTGGCCAGAAGACCTAACCTGAGAGAATGGGAGCGCACAGATCATGGAGGTCATGAGTCGCTTTATCTCCACCCACTTCTCTTGCAGGGAGAGTTTACAACACTGGCACTTTCACAACAGGAGATAGAAAAAAAAAGAGGATGTTTTTAATCCATTAGACTGCTGCTGATTCAGTAATAATAAACATGAGTCTGTTTCCTTGATTATTCTGTACACAGCAAACATTTGTGTAATGTGTCAGTTAAGTACGTGCGCTGTAAGGATCTGTCATTGAAGTGTGTCTGCGTCAATAACAAATATATGAAAATGTGCCTTTGTGTGCGCTTGTGCGTGTCTGCATGAGCAAGAAAGAGAACAAGAACTCAATTCCCAAGACCCTTAGTCATCCTCTGATCTTTATTTCTGAGGGTGATCAAAGTACCAGCTTTTGAGAAGATGATTTGTCTCTGCTAGCCTAAGATATGAAATTCAGAAGACAGCATACTTTGCAACAGCCTGCTAGGAATGAATGCTGTAAAAGTTTGGGATGTTTGCAGGCAGTGAGAGGGGAGTTTGTTGCCGCTGTTGCTGCTGCTTTTCTGCGCCTCTTGCTGTGTTACAAACATCTTGACTGGCCTCACTGATTTAATGGTGAGTGTTTGTTGGCCAGCAAAATGTAAACACATTGCAAGACTGTTTTTATGCTAGCTAAACTTTTGCAAAGTTTACATGCTAGAATGTGTTCTTTGCTCACATTTATCTGTATTCCCAAAATGTGTCTTCCTTTCTCAGTGGAGACTTTCCTTTACTCTTATTTCACCTTAATCTTGCAAAACACATCAGCGTTGCCTAACTTCTGATCTCAAGAGTAGCATAAGGACATTTATATGACAGCGAGGCTACTTTACACTTTGTTGAAAAAACTGCAACTGCATTCAGAAACAAAATGGAGAGGACAATTGTACAGAAAGGTCAATGTTTCATTTTGAAACAATTCTTATGTTTCAGTGTTAACCTCATATTTTTTCGGAAGGAGCTAAATAAGGTCAACTCGAAATGCTTTATTTCAGATAAAATATTTCAGATCAAAGAAAAATGAAATATTGTATGTTTTCCATTTTCCTTCTTCCCTCCCAAAACCCCATCCCTCTTTTTTTCCAGCTCAGTCATGGACTGAAACTTTTATCATTTACACAACTGTATCTTAGAGATTCACAGAAGGGGAAGAGCTTAGGGATTTTGCTGAATCATAACCTATATTTATCAGTGATATTAAACTGACAATACATAGGAGAACATAAAATTTGTAAGTTTAAAATGAAATACATGTGGTAGCGGATATCACTTCATTACAGTGATACTGGGATTCTGGGAGTGACCAGATGCAAAAAGAAAGACAAGGGAAAAACAACTGCTAAATTTTCTTCCTACTTTTCTTCAGAATTTTTTTTACTGCCTCTATTTTTAATAAAGTTTGATCCATGCTGAGAGTGATGATCTGTGTCTCATATCTCAGCCTTAGGTTAGATCAGAGCTCCTGGACTGGATTACTCCGACTTCTTAACATTCGATCTAATAGTTCCACTGTGAAGTACATTACCACCCTATGTTTCACCTCAGTTCTTTGAGTCAGGTAAAGCAGGAATGTAACTCTGCTTCTGGATCCAGAGCTTTAATACCAGGCTATCTGTATTCTGACACTTTCTGAACATCCCTTCTCCCCAGTTAATAAAAAACAATGACTGAAATTTAGCCCTGCTGAAGTTGATGGTGAAACTCTCACAGAGTTTAGAGGAGTCTGAACTTCATTTAAAATATTTATGTTCTGGCAATCAACCAAACCCTCTTCCCAGTAGCCTGAGAAGCCATATTCCACATTATCTCAGTTTATCTTTCATAGAATCATAGAATCACCAAGTTGGAAAAGACCCGTCGGATCATCGAGTCCAACCATTCCTAAACTATGTCCCTGAGCATCTTGTCTATCTGTCTTTTAAACACCTCCAAGGACGGTGACTCAACCACCTCCCTGGGCAGCTTGTTCCAGTGCCCAATGACCCTTTCTGTGAAAAATTCTTTCTGATATCCAGTCTGAACCTCCCCTGGTGGAGTTTGAGACCATTGCCCCTTGTCCTGTACTCTGTCACTTGGGAGAAGAGGCCAGCACCCTCCTCTCCACAACCTCCCTTCACATAGTTGTAGAGAGCAATAAGGTCTCTCCTCAGCCTCCTCTTCTCCAGGCTAAACAACACCAACTCCCTCAGCCACTCCTTGTAAGACTTCTTCTCCAGGCCCTTGACGAGCATTGTTGCTCTTCTCTGGACTCACAAGACTCTGTTTAAAACACCCTGAATATACAGCATTCAGAGGGCATGACATGGAAGCTGGACTAGCAGCTGCTCCTCTTCTCTGTAGCCATCTGCCTACCCACATGAGGTGGCAAAAATAGCAGGAGGTGCAGCTTGTCCTTGCTCGAAACTAGATAAAATGCTTCCATGCTACGAATCATTTACATTAATGTAAGCAGGAATCTTGAGGTAGATGTGGCTTGATTAAATCTTCAAACAAATTTAGCAAGTTCTGTAGTTTGTCCCACCTTATGCATTTGTAATAATCCTGTAGATCCAGCTTTCTTGTTTAGTACCATTTCCACATACCAAGGGTGGTTTAGAATCAATCTTCAGTACAAAGTTTCTGCTCAATTACACCACTCCAGATACTTTATTCTTGATGATAACATGAGAGAAAATCTAGAACCCAATATCAGAGTTCTGGTGC
The DNA here is from genome assembly GCA_033459285.1 of Clamator glandarius. Classification (NCBI taxonomy): domain Eukaryota; kingdom Metazoa; phylum Chordata; class Aves; order Cuculiformes; family Cuculidae; genus Clamator; species Clamator glandarius. The sequence continues at coordinate 2,594,374 of JAUNZM010000119.1, read as the reverse complement.
AGTTTGTTTGTTTGTTTCTTTTGTAAGAGTAAGTCACTTTATTTCAAGCACATATAAAACATTAATGGTCCATCAGTAATAATAATTTATTTCTCCATGTGTTTAATCCTGCTCATCTTTCTTGGGATGATAGGCTGCATTACCCACAAAAATCAGGACCTTGAAACTCAAGATTGACACTGTATTACTGTCACTTCTTCAGAAAAATCTATACTAGCCTCCGCAAAGGGCTATTGTTTTCTGAGATGGGGAAAGATGAGAAAAGCAAGAGGACTGAATAAACAGCAACAAAAGCACTCAAGCCCAAAAACATTCTCTGATAAAAATTAAGTACCCACCCCCTTGGCGTCATATCAGGGTGGGGGGGACATTGTTGTGGTTGAAAACAAGTTTCCTCAAGTTTTAGAGCAAGAAAGACCAATCATTCCCTGAAATTCAAGGATTATTCTCCCTAGGAAACAGTCAATTAGCATAACTTTGAACCCAGAAAAACTCTTTCTGTCTACCAGATGTAACTATGGCAACAAGATTCAGGAACCTACAATAAATATGATACAGTGTCAATAATCCAGCCTTTTTTATGGAAATATATAAAGCACAGGGAAGACAGAAGCCCATTCCCAGTGCTTTAGATTCAATTTTTAGATCTCTTCAACGCTATGAATGTTTGCCCAGTAATGCATCTCACCCAGACATAGCATGCAACTTCCATTACTGTCATTTTTCTGACTCCTGTTACTCATCCACCAATGGCTACAGTTTCCATTGCCTCCTCCCACAAAAAATTTCTGCCTTCCTTCCCCTTATGGCATTTGGATATCAGCTCCAGTCTCCTCTTTCAACTTTCTTCTCAGGGCTCCTGTTTTTTTTATCTGTTGTTTCTTGGAATTAATTTTATTCCCTAATTTAGAATATTACTCATAAACTTTAATTACCAAAATGCCTTCATAAATAAACAGAAAGCAATGAGATAAAAATGCAGTAAGGAAGTTTCAGGTTAGATGCTAAGGAAAAATAGTAACCTGGAAATTGCTGACATATCCCATAAATATTTGGAAGGCATTTTCTACTTCCAGATGTCATTGAGTCTGCTGAGAGAGCTCTGGGCTAAACTTTACATTGCAAGACAAGCCTCAGTCATACCAAAATTAAAGAGGAAAGGAACAAGCAAAGCCTGAAGAAGGGACAGCATTATCCTATCTGTGCCAACTCACAGAACCACACAGGAGGCAACATGCGGTGTGCCCTGAAGTTGTGCAGGAGTGTTGTGCTGTTCATGATGCCCCAGGACCATGGGATTCTTAGAGCAGAGTGAACAGCTCTGCACAAGCACATCTCTTCAAAATCCTGCTGCCTTTAAGGGAACCATTGCAATATACTTCCTAAATATTGCTTAGGACTGGTGCAGAACATTTGCATGTGTTTCATGGAAGGTGTGTTAGTTTTGGGGACCAGGCGTCAGCTGAGATGGGAATTTCTATGCAGCCCAGCAATCCTGTGACTTTTGTGACTTATCAGCCAGACGGACAACAGTCCCGGCTCCTCGGCATTTATGGCACATTTTTCCAGTAAGCTCTAATAAATTGCTTCCTATCATCCCATTTCATTGGAATGAGGAGAGTTCCCACAGAAAGTGTGCAAACTTGGCAAAATATAGTAAAGCAAATATTATCCCAGAAAAGCAAACATGGAATAAACTTTTCTTATCATGTAATAATCAAAGGGCTTTCAGATGACACTGACACTCCTTTTAGGTACTGTGGGATAATAAGTTAGGTGCCAGACTGCCACATTTATCCTCAGTTCTCCTCTGAACTGGAAATAAGGATAAAAACTTTAAAGACACCATCCTTAGACATGGCTTTGCAATATGCTACATGTCTAGACTGCTGTAAAATTAGGAGGATTTTGTTTGAACTACTTGTTTATATGACTCCCATAATAAATAGCCTGAGTCTCCCTAGTTGTATTAAAAACACATTGGAGCAAATTCTATTCCGGATTAGACCACTGCAAGTCCGCCATCAGCTATCAGGAGCTATTGCTTGAGATAGAAGTTTCTCTGCCATGTTTGTAGTCATTGTGCTGATGAGAAGTATGACTCCAGAGTGTTATATGTATTGGAGTATCAAGGAGTGTAAGGCTAGAGGAAGCCTAAGGCATTTAAACTAAGAGGAGAGAATTAAATCAAGTTTTGACTTCATATAGTCCCATACTTCATCTGCAATAGAGGTGATGCACATGAAAAGCAGAATATTAAAAGTGTCAGCAACGAGTGCCTAGCCCAAAGAAAAACAAAAAAGAAAAAATGATTTGAGACTTCAGCCTGAGGAGAAGCAGGCCTTGTATAAGACCTGTGCTATCCTGAAGAAGATGGGTGATTGGTTGGAGAAAATTTGGTATTTTTTACTCTTATTTCTCTATAATTCTTTTGTTGTAAATTATGGCTGCCCTGCCCTGCTTGCAACAGTCTTACTGAGTCTCCTAAGTTAAGCAGCTCAGATCTGTCTGGTCCTTGGATGAGTGGTTGGAGGTTCCAGTACAAAAATCACAGGCTAAGAAGATACAGTTGAACCTGAGCATGAAGGAGCTGGGAGACTACTCAGCCCCACTGCCCCAGCCTTGCTTAATCAGAAATCCAGCTTCCACTTTACTATTTTCTTCCATGTTGGGGGATCTTCCCTGAAGCTGTGCTCTCAGAGTTGTGGGGGTCTCTGTGCCCCTGTGCATTCACATCAAGCCCTGTGAGCTGTGAGACAGGTTCTGCCGTGCACAGGGGCACGACTAGAAGATTTTAAGTCAGTATTTTTCACAGGCTAAGGACAAAATAACATGATTTTTCTTTCCCTCTGCCATGATCAAGTTCCTTCAGAGTAGCTGGCTCAAACACCCAAGGCTGCCATCAGCCAACAGGTTTCTGCGCTGTAAGGCTCATCCCCAGGCCAGCTGCTGAGGAGCTGGTGGGGATGTTGCCTTCGCACAGCAGCAGTTTTAACCTAGGATCTCTTAAGCAGTTCTGGCTGTGGGTTTCCAGCAGCTGCTGCCTCCCAGCTTTGCCCACAGCTGCAGAGAATAGCTGCAGAAGCTGCAGAGAATGAGGAGGTAAAAGAGGCTGAGTGAGACAGCCTTTATAATTTGAGAAGCTGCTTCAAAAAGGGATTTTTCCTAAGCTTTAAATACACTTCCTGAGCTTTAAATACTTGCTGAACTTGACAAAGGTGCATATTCAGCTGAGGAAAGAAAACTTGGTTGGTGGCAAAAGATTGTGTTGTGGATGCAAGAAGATGAACCCCCACTGCAAAAGGATGACACAGGCTACCTTCCAGGAAATCTGCAGGAAGCACAGTACCAAGCTGCAAAGACAATGCAGAAGAGGCAGAAAAAAATCTCGTATCTCTTCAAAATCATGAAGCTATCATCATCCTGCCTTCTGCTAATATGATCAGCTTGGGTACGTTGCCTGTGAGGCCACAGGTATAGAAGCATACCAAGAGAGATCTCTCCTTTGCATATGGAGGCATTTTTGTTGGTGCAGTGGATATGTTAACCTTATGGCCAGTTGGTCTGGAAATGTGTCCTGCACCAAGAGCCTGGAAGATCCTAGTCATAGGACTGACATAGGACTAGATTCCTGTTCTACTCCATTGACCTTACTCCTTTACAGACACTCAGCTTTGGCTTTGAGAGTATGAGTCAGGAAACCAATATGAGCTGTGGAATTAAAAAAAAGACTGCCCTTGCAGGTGCACCTTTGTAATCTGAGTAGTGATTGTCCTAGAAGGTGACAAACAGTAGGACATTTAGTGCCAGCATCCATTTGGAGCCAGGTAGGATGCCTCAAGCACTTTAGATATGGGATCTGCAGTGATTATTTTTCTATACTGAGGATAGTATAGTCAGGACATCAGGAACATGGGAAGAAGAGAAGCTGTACTGATGACTGAAAAAATTCTTAAAGAGTAGATTTGCTTAATGATAGCAAAGGTCTAGGAGCAGATTGCAGCCTTGGGTGGATCTGGTATATAACAGTGACACACAATGATTTTTGCATTAGCCACAGTTTTTTAAGTCATCAGCTTTTCTTTCTAGGATTCCATATCTGGATATTTCAGGGCATATTCACTCTGCCTAGTTTTGCACAACTGTTTTAGTCACCAACATGACAAGTCTGTCTCCCCAGACTATCTTTACTATTAACAGAGAGACAGAATGTTTTTTTCTAAAACAGTTTAGGGCATAAGTTTACCTTAGGCATTTATGTATCCCTTTGAGGTACCTCTTAATTCCAGATGGAGCCTATAGCCTCTTAAATTAAGGATTTGAGTCAGTGTTTAAATTTATGTGATGTAAATAAGCTCCTCCAGGTCCATTTCAAACCACCTCATAGACTTCACTGGAGTTACTCCAGTTTACATAACTGTTTGCGAGATCAGAATTTGATGCAGCTCTCATCTTTACTCCAGCACCTCTTGGTCTTCATCAAGAGGCTGCTAGTGGATTTGTTTTTTGTTTTAATGTCAGTGCACTCATTTGGTAGCTTTCGGTTTGAATGGACACGAGTGTTGGCTTCTCTGAGATATTTCAGAAGCTTCTCTATCAGTGGGGGCAGCCTCAGCCGATTCTGCACTCTGCTTTCGCTTCCCACCTCAGTGCTGCACTACAGCATCAAGCAAATTATATGAATTCCTTGCATTACATTTGCTGAAGCAACTGCACGGCAATTATACTAATCCTGAAATCCCCTTGGTAGTTTATGTTTATAGCATATTTATGCTGTGCTACATGATTATATAGTCCGATTGGTTTTCCTAGACCACTCTCTGGAACAACAGACACACTAGGGGAAAGAGGGAAATTTAAATATCATTGAAGTGAGACATGGCTTGGTGTGCACACACAGTGCCAACACACCTCTGCTACAAGCTCACCCAAACTAATGGACTTATATCAAACAAACATTTGGTGGTTATATCCTATGAAAGACAAAAGGCCACATTGCAGATGGAGAAAGTGTGGCTCTCTACAAGGTAAAGTCAGCAACTCCAGTGAGATTTACTCTGTCACAGTGATGTCCTTGTGCCAGAAAGCTGGTCTGTGTGGATGCAAGGCTGGTTTACTTCTGTTCACGCATCATCAGGAGAGAAACATGCAGCTCTGCTAGGTGGGGGGGGGGGGCCTGGAGGCCCAGGGTACTTGGCAGGGTGGCTACCCCAAGAGTGGAACAAGTTGAGGCTCTGAGTTCATTCAGCAACCACCAAATCATGGCTTGAATTCTTAACTTTTAGAGGAAGAAAGATGAGTACTTCAATGCTGCTGGTGTCCATTTGACTCTACTAGCTGCCAGACAGGCATCCATATAACTGCAGGAACTAGGTAGGTGAATACTCCCTGACTTTCTGTAGCTCCATACTGGCATTTCCTTAGGTATTATTTGTAATCCATGGAGAAGTTCAGAAGTTCTGGACTTTTTCTGAGTTCCTCCCCATGACATATTTGTGCAAAATCTCCCTAAAATGAATGGATGCAGAGAAATATGGTCTGCTTGGAGCAAGTTAATACAATAGGAAGCAAGCAAAAACTGGTGACGAACACCCAGCAAACTCCAAAGACACATACCTGGGTACCCACAACTCCTTCTGCATGAGAACAAATACACTAAGTGTCAGCTGATACTGCATTTAGTGCTGAACTTCAGTCACAGAAACAAACACTAGTTGTTAATGACACCTATTTCAAATAAAGACTTTGAACACAGATTGAGGGGAATTCTGTGAATTCATTAGAATGTGGATCAATGTTCATCTTAATGAAACTGACTTAAATTAGAAAAACTGGATTACTCCAAATTTCTTCAAATAATTCTTTGGTTAAATGCAGATGTCAGAACTTACAGGGCTGGTTATCTGGCAGGCTTTCACAATAAGATGTGCATTGGTCATGGGAAAAAACATCCAATAAAACTGTTTTTCTTAAAATAATTATTAGTTTGTAATGCAGTGTACACCAAGTAATCAGCAAGTTTTATGGTAAGCTTGAAAACTCATAGTAGTGTAGGAAGTCTGCTTCTTTGCGGACAGTGCTGTTATTATCACACTGCACGTCATTACACTGCAGATGATTAAAAAATAAGCAAGAAATTATGCGTAAGAAACTGAATGAAATCTGGGAGGCTTGGCATTTCCTCCTGGTTCAACCACAGGCTCTCTGTGTGACTTATAAAACATTATTGATCTTTCTATTGCCACAGTTTTTCCTCAGTAAAATGGAGATAACAATATTTCCTTTTTGCCTTTCTTTTGTATTTAGATTGGAAACTTCTTGAAACTGGGAATATGTCTAACTGTATATTCATCACAACAAACAAAGCTGCTCCAGCAACCACAGTAGAAATAGCAAAATGAAGAAACAAGCAAGAGGGTGAAAAAACAAGTTGACTGGAAGAAGAAGAGAGAAAAAGTGTCCTGATTAATAATAAAAAGAAAAAAAGAAAAAAAAAAGAGAGGATGGGAGTAAGGAAAAGGAAAGAAGCATGAGTTAGAAAAATTGAAGAAACAAAAGATGGAAAGATAACAAAAACAAAAAAATCAACAGGGCAAAAACCCAGAAGGAGAAAAACAGAGTGAGGAGCTAAAAACAGGGGAACAAGAAAGAAAACCTAAGGCACTGAAGAATGTGAAAAGGAGGGAAGGCAATACAGTGTTAAAAATATTTTTAGTGTTGTCTTAGACTGTGCTGAAATCCTAATTATGAGGGAGAAATTTCAGTATAGATTGACCTCTTGGTTTGGGTCCCCTCTTGCATACTCTGAATATCTAGAACATCAGTGAGTCAGTTGCAGTTTGGGTGTCTGGGAATATAAGGTTGGGCCCTTATTGTGCACTTGGGGAAAATACACAGAGTCATGCCTAGAGCAATCTCATGGAGGAGTGCTGTGATGTCAGCATTGTCTGCAGAAAGAACAATTTGTTGCAGATCACTGAAAATCAAAAGTGCTTTCCAGGAAGCAAAAAACTGGCCATCAAAAAAGAACACAATCATGCATGAATGGTAAGCAAATATAATTCACTTTCAGACATGTAGCTTTGAGTCACAGAGCTCACACACCATCTATTCTGTGTTTCTAAGTGCAATGGACTTTTTGCAACATGAGAGGAAGTCTTGTGCCCATCTCGCATGTCACCTTTCCAATGAGGTTTCAAACAAGTTAGACCTATTCCTCTGAAAACAAAATTCAGTCCACATTCAGGCCAGAGATTTTTTAAACTCAAATCATGTTGCTCTTGTGATTTTGCTTTTGAGGCCTGTGCCTTTCTTTCCTGAGGAGTGGCAAAAGGGGTCAAAAATGCATAGGGATTGTGTATATATGAAAGAGAGAGAGAGAAATGGAAGAAGACTAAGATGGCTTTAAAAAAAAAGATGCACCAAGAACAACTCAGAAAATCTTCTATCCAGTGTTCCTGTCTCTCATTTTACATTAGAAGCTTTGCATTTCATCTTGCTGGGGGTTTTATTTGAGCTGTGCAATACATGGATGCAGTTTCCCAGGCAAGTTAAAAGAACAAGAGAAACAGGCCCCAGTAGCTGTGATTTTCTATGTTTAATTTTTGACCAATGAATCTCTAAAATAAATACAATAATACTGTATCTACAAACCGCAAGTGCCAGTACTGTCTCATGAATCAATCCAATTACACTTCTTCCCAAGACTGAAATATCTGATCCACGTACATACGCTTTGAACACCGCATATATTAAGAAACACTTTCCTACAACGCAGAACAACGCAATCATGAAATTCATCAAAAGAAGTATAGCTAGATCATGCCCATAAAATGTTCAGCACAAGCAATTCTTCTTGCTTGACATGTTACTGAAATAAAATCTTCTACTGGAAGAGCTATATCACTCAGTGACCCCTGGACTTGTAAAATACTCATTTACCTCTATCACCTTTTCTTAAATGAAATGTAATGACCCTCTTCTTTATCTTGACACATCAGCAAAATCACTAAAGAAAGATCACAAATATCTCCTATATTAGTGTAAGAGAAAGGTTGTTTTTTAATTTGAAAACATGAGCAATATAGCACATGACTTTCTGAGGAAGAAAGCAGTCATACTAGAGTGAGTGCTTCTATGCTGCTGTACCACAAAGTAGAAGTACCACTAACAGCCAAATCGGTTTTCAGCCTTATTTATGTGATAATCACAAGTATGGTAAATTCAGTCATTCTGAACGGTGCTTAAACAAAGTTTTGTAGTGATGTAAGTAGGCTGGCTTTAAGTAAATCTAATTACACCTCCATCAGTTTTTAAACATAAGCAAGTCCTTGGTGATGACATTCATGAATCTCCTGGTAAATTATGCCAATGAGCACCATTACTGCAGTAATGAGCTGCTCACACCTGCGTTAGTGTGTCAGCCTCTCTCAGTGCTGGAGGAATAAAACATAAAGATGAGGTTGCAGATGAAGGCCAAGTTGTTTCACTCAAGGCTCTTGAGACATATGATGTTCCATGGAAATCCTGGGAAATGGCCATATTATAATGGCTTCTGCTCCATTGAAAAGGCTAAATCCAGCATGGATGTCTGAGATATCACTCTGCCCGAATTCTGAATGTCCAATATTTAAAGCTGATCCTGAGATGTGTCTTCTTACATGTGGTTTCCACATGAGAGGTGTTTTACTTATTCTTCCTCAATTTATCGTACTTCATATTTTGGGATTGAATCACTGACATCCAGCGGAGCGTATTTACTGTCATAGCGCTGCCTGAACCTCAAATTGTCGGCTTAAGTCCACATGCTTCAGCAGGCACAAACAATCTTCTAAGAGATAATGCTCAGACTCTAAACTTATCATACAGTAATCTCATGACTTCTGCAAATAAAATGTATTAAAATATGGATAAACAACATGTATGCACATTCTCATTATTGGAGACTGGGAGTTTCTGTTTAAGACTGCAACCTAAAATGTACAGGAAGAGACTGTGCTTTGGAAGAGCAGTAAACAGTTTGGCAATTGACCTGGCATCAACTCTCAGACTGATAAAATTTTGAACTAGTGGTCTTCTCTATATGTCATTGGAGAGGGAGAAATGATTGATGATGTATTCTTCCTGAAGACTGGAAAACATGTATACAGATTTGGCCACAGATCATTTTGCATGAGGCAGTTGTTTATAAGTCACACAGGGTTGTTTCCCATAGACCAGAGAGATACAGTTTTTCTGAAGAACAGAAAGTTATGTGAACATAGGGCTCCCAGTGAGCTCATTTCCAGACCTGCAAGACCATATAGAAATGCATGACCTTAGAAGTGAGACATTCAACAATAAGGGAACCAACCAGGTCCAACAACCTCAGAAGAAAGGTCCCAGTCAGATTTCTGAAGGAATGTCAAAGTCTTGAGAAAGGGCTGGAAGATAGGAAGGATGCTTGAGGCTAATCACAACAGCTGTGCGAGAGAGTATTAAAATGTATAGGAACAGGTACCAATTAATGCTTGGCAGGGAGATAGAAAAGCCTCAGGAGGGTGCCAGAGAATTTCATTAGGATAAACTTGAACAAGAAAAAAAAAAAAACAAAAAACAACCTAAAATTTTCAAGACCATCAGATGGCATTTCCAGAGGTACCCCCCATTATAGGCAGAGAAGAGAAAACTCTACTACGATTTTCTGGGAAGAGAAGACAATTCTCCCACACCCTTTTTATGAGAAAGGATTCACGATGTGGGTGAAGTGCAAAGTTCTGCAAGCCTCCCTTTGAGTTTCACAATGAGATTAGTGATTCTGGAGCTCCAGCTTCAAAAAAATACACTTAAAACAACTACTTGTCACAAATACATAGAGCAGCTATATAACGAGTTAAAAAGCTCTCCCATAACCTAAAGGACAAGTGAATGCACTGCTGTAAAATATTACACTGCAGTAATCTACCTAGATTCAGCAGGGCTGGAACTGATGTGGCTGACCTGAGCTAAATAAATGTAGCCAGATTGTTTTCCACTCCATCCCACATTACCCATACAAGGTTTTCCATTGCCTAGGTAAAATTCTGCCTCCCATTGTGCTAAAAAAGAATAACTGACTGTATGTGCACCCACAATATCATACAGTGTCGTCCTGTTATAACTCTGTATCAGACAATGCTATCAACAGTCCTAAAATATGACTTAATGGCACTAACAGCTTGGAGACAAGAGTGTTTAGGTGGGAAATCTTACAGTAACTCTCTAGATTGATCAAATCTGATTATACTAATAAATTACAGAGTGTCAGTCCCATGGACTTGGGTGCTAGGACAGAGTCACACTCTGCTCCCAGGCAGAAGGTGCCACAGAGCTCGAGAGTACACCAGCAATGCCCTGGTATTGGATAAAGATGTAGCTGTTTGATCCTTTAATATGCTTTCTTGAGGCTCCCACATCTCCTGTGTCTTGGGTGCTAAGTGTTCACTCTGTGTGTGTGAAAATTATTTAAAGGCTTTTGATTCATCTTAATGAGGTACAGATTTATTGAAAAAAAAAGGAAGTCTTTAAAAGTTTCAGATGATAGAAAACATTGTCTTCTGCCTTCTTTAGCCTCAAGTCTTTATAGGATGAAAGTTATATTTATGCTGTATTAGATATGGGAGCAACATGCTGGTAAGAAACCTGTGTCTCTTCCAAGACAAAAATGTTCCAGCTTCAGTGCTGTACATTGGAGCTCTAAGGGTAGATCAAAAGTAACTGGAAGTAGGGGCAATGGGTTTCCAACACTACAGATCAAATCTCTGGACTCTTCTTATTAATGCAACAGTTCGAAGCCACTTCAGGCCAAACAAATACCAAGACTATATTGTTTCTGCTGCAGGCATGGGGGAAAGTAACTTTTCACCTAATCTAACAAGAAGCAACTTTTCACAGCTATGCACCAAAGCTTTACTCAGATTTCAGAGATTTGCTTATTGCTTCATATGCTGAAGTACATGAAAGGATCAGATGCTCTCAGTGAGCCAGGTTCCTGTTTTGAAGGAAAAAGGAAAGTACACAGCAAAATATTGATAATGTATCTATGTTTGTAACAATTTTTCTTTTTTTTATTTAAGCTATATGAGCAACAAAAAACTATTTACAAGGCATACAAACTTCAGTTTATAGCTAACTCTCTGTCTGTGTTGTCTCTGCAAGTGTCAAAACAGACTTGTATTTCATACTAATAAAACATGAATTTCGTGCCAAGAACAGCAAGAAACAAAATAAAATGAAGCTATTTCCTCAGAAAAAAAAATAAATTATAACTCTGACAAATCTGCCTCTGATCCCATAATTGGGCTGGTGGGAGCAAACACCATGGGAACCCATATAGCAGCCTGCTTCTGCATATCCTTTCCAGTAGGACCCCCTGTAGTTTCCAAACAGTACTGAGAGGGTGCTTCTTTCCTCCGATTAGTTCCTTACTTCTAAAGTGTTCCAGTTAATTTCAGAGGGTGAAGGGTTGTGAATTTAGCCCAGAGTGTGAAATCCAGAGTTATTGCTAGAGCTGGTTAAAATTTTTTCCAATGGAATGCTTTTTTCCATCAGAAAATGCCTTTTTGTCAAACCAAAACTGCTCTCTGAGGCATGTTGATTTTCACAACCTTTTGTTTTGGGGAAGAAATTGGGTAGAAGTACTGTGAGAAGGTCAAAATATTCCATTTCAACATTTTTGGAATGGAAGCTAAGAGGGAGGAGGTGTTTTTCAAAAGTACTTTTTGTTTCAAACTGTAATTTACTTTCTGTCAGAGAAAGAAAAGTATTGTGATGCAAGGATTTTTTTTTTCAGTCATAGCAATTCATTCGTTTTCACTCTGATTCAGAGAAAAGTAAATGTTAATTTCCTAGAACTCCTTTGGAAACTGAAATTTCTTGTGCTGTCATAGCACTAATTAGGGCTATATTGTAGTTGTGAATATATTGGAGATACATTTTATCCATCAATCTTTGCAACAAGTGCTTAGATGGTTAGTTGATTCTAGCAATTTTCTCAGTTAAATAAAAACCAATATTCATACAAACAATTGGCTTGAATAAATGTTCAGAGATAGCGAACAATTAAGACGTAAAACAGGCATATATGACAGCTGATAGTGATTTGCCATAGTGTTCTTGTATGGATCCTTAACCAGTCAGATTTCATGTTTGTTTATTCTGTAAGAAAGATAAGTATAGATCTTACTATGTTTTGAGTATTGTTTTTAAATGAGACCCTTCTTCATCTAAAAGATTAGGCTTACATTTAAGTTCATTCCAGTTCAATTAGAATGTGCTAATTAAACAGGATCTAATTTTTCTTAGGTGGTAATAAAATATTTTGTTTTGCTTGTATTTCTTTAGTGTGTTCATTTTATTTTAATCATTTGATACTAAGCCTGGTAAATCATATACAGCACATAGGTCTGTCACAAATGAATAGAAGGATTAAACTCTTAGTTTGTTACCTGCACCTAGCACTAAAATAACACCTTACAGAGATCTCCTTATATTTATAATTTTCCAGCTATACTCCATGCCTTGACTAGCAAAATAAACCAGAACTGTGTACTAACTTACACCACATTTGCACATCTAAAAGGGTGTTTAAAAACTAAGAGATCAAAGATTTTGGAGCATACTGTAGATCTAAAACAAAGAGTAGCACTATTTGTTTGATCCTGTTGAATTTCTAAAAATATCTTCCTCTTTAATAATCAGGTAGGGTGATTCATAGGAATTTAGAAACTTGGTCTCAGTAGAGAGGTATTACCAACACCTTGTGGGCAGAACAAACATGTCCAAAGCTCTGAGAGAGGAGGTGTTGTCATCAGAAGAAGAGGCCCCTCCTTCCACCACTCCTGCTTGCCCAGTAAAAGTCAGCAACTTCCAGGCCTTCCAGGTTAGTCCCCCAAAATATCAGGAGTAGCTTAAAAAGTACAGCGTCCTAAAAATTATGAATTATAGGTCTTCTTTATTGCCTTTTGACCTTTGAATGTTTCCGTTTCATGTTCTGAAGACACTTCTTCAGCTTTAAAGCCCTAGAATTTAATTCTTAAAGACAGACGGAGATTTTAAGTTACTCACTTGATGCCAACAGATGGGATTTTGATGTGGGAGAAAAGAACACTGGAAAACACCAAACATACCAACTTCTCTGGAGACACTCAGGCTGTGTCATTTGCAAATGCAAAGGTGGTAAATATTGTCGTATGCCCTTTAGAAAAGAAGAGTAGTAAATCTTGATTATGACCAGCAAAGTATAACTCTTGTTTAAGTGAGTAACGCTACATCTTTAGCCAGCATAAAGTATCTCAAGCATAGCTAGTCCTTAAAGGTTAAGAAGACAAAAAATTAGAACATTATAGTTCAACTCAACTGAAATAGGACTGGTCCTTAAGTCCAACTACATTATTTGGCCTTTCATTTTCATATGTATACAATAAATTGTAAGAAAATTGATCATACCCAAGCGTGTGTACTGGTGGATGAACCAGAATATCCACGTGTACATATAAATTCAATATGTCAATTTACAGAATGTTTACGTGTATGTGCCCTTTTCATAAGTATTTATGGGATGAAACAATCAAGTATCATAGTTACAAAAAACTCACTTCTTTATAATATGAATTGTGTTAACTTTTAACAAACATAATGTCAAATTCTGTCTTCATTGGGCATTTATATAGACAATGAAAACCATATGAAAAAAGTTTTACTCAGAGCTTAAACACACACTGCCTGGACCTTTCAGGTTTTTTTTCAGCATCTTCTTGCTCTTGCTGTAGCTACACCCTCAGATTCCCACATCCTGTGGCAGCACATCCGCACAAACTCCTTGTTAATACTCCCATTTCATGCCTATATCTGAAAATGGCTTCTTAACCCCTCCTTAGTTTAGCTAGAATCTGAATGTGAAGGTTGTTCAGCTGTTTAAGTGTAGAGACCTAATCCTAGCAAGCAGCAATGGGTCTATATAAGTTGCAGCTGCTTTGTTTGACAGCTTCCTGGGCTCTGTGGTTAGTTCCTCAGCTGACCTTCTGCAATTTTGTTTCTTTCTTTGCTTGTTTTTAACTTAGAAGAATGGGCTGGAGTGACTCTTTCTCTCCCTTTTTTATGTGACCTATTGCCATCTGGATTCCTGGACAATGGACCAAGTTCTGAACTCTGTTAGAAAATATAACATCTCCATATAACATTATCTCTTCGGACTCAACCACTTATGTCAAAAGTATAGCCTCTGAGGACTGCTGCAGTAACATGGAGAAGATGCTGTTGTCAATTGCTTGAGTTGTTCTACCACTCTGATTAACAACGAATATCCTATTTCAAATTAATTTTTCTTTGAGTAGGATAGGGATTAAAATCTAAAAAAAGAAAAAAAAAAAAGAAGAAGCATCTCTCAGGCTGTGTAGACACACCTTCGATCAGGTGCAGACAGGCTGTTCTGCACAGGCTCCGAGGTGGCTGGACCCCGGCCAGCTGAACACAGCAGCATCTTCTGAGGGTAGCACAGATGAGCTCAGGCTCTCCTCCCAGGCTGACTCGGCGCACGGGTGGAACAGCACCAGCCAGGGGCACTGAGCTGTGTAGACGTGCCCAGAGACTTCTCCTGCCATTCAGGTTTCTTTCCCAGTTAGTGTTTTCCCACAGGCAGTCTCTAAGATTTTCTGAGGACACACTTACTTTGCAGCTCTGACTGTGGCCTTGGTAGCCCTGTCTCTCTGAGACTCTCCTCAACTGCACTGGCAAGCACTGGCACACACAGCTGCATTCATCCATGCTGCTGCTTTGTTCCCAGTGGATCTCTGAGCTGCGCCAAGAGTGGGGTGGCAGGCAATGCACCTCTCCCTTCCCTCTGTCTCCAAACAGAATAATTACCCTGTCCCTCCTTAGGGCCTAATGGAAGAGTCGCTTCTACACACATCTGCCTAACAAGGTCTGACCACCTTGCCACAGCGATAATAACAGATACATCCATCAAGAACATTCTGTTCCCCAAGTGCTTACTGCTCCCAGCTCATCATCTGGATCTTCTTATCAGATATTCCTGAGTCCCTCTTGTCACATTAACAGAGGTTTGTGTGAGAGTAGCTGACTTTTAGGGAGCACCTATAGGGGACACTTAGAATGTAGCCAGGACTCTGTCAGCTGCCTAATGATAAGATCAGTGGCAGTAGGTGAGACCACGGGCAAGAAGTAGAAGGGAACATTTTGTTTAATCGAAATATGAGGGACAAAAAAGCTTGGCCTATCTGTCTAAATGGGATTTATCACACTGAATAAAACAACATGCCTTTCTTAGATTGCTTGTTCTCTTTGCAGTTGTTATAGGCCCATAGTGCAATTTAATGCACAAATCCATGTACTCAAGACCTTTAGAAAAGGTACCACTTTCAATCTCCTGCACTGAAGTCTCCCTTCCCTACCCATACTCACATACAAGTCTTCTGCAAACAATGTGGCAGGCAGCAGGAATCTGTTTGGTAAAGTGTTTTCCACAATTACATAAGTGCAGCCTGAGAGCTGATGTGGAGGTAGTCAAAAATGTGAGAGTGAGATTTACCGTAATATAATTAGATCACTTACAGTAAGAGGGAATGCTCCTTCCTGTTTTAGGCCAAATGCCATAGGAGCCTCCCGCTACTCCTCCTCTGAATCATCTTTCCAGAGGCATTTCTGAGACCCAGCCACCCTCAGGTGTTGAAGAGTATTTGTTTGTGCTGTGGGTGAAAAAATATGTATACGCGCAAACAACCTGAATTTGATTAAGCAAACAAGGGCAAAGAAACAAGAGGGCTGTGGTTTCTTTGAATGTCTGTCTGTCTGCTTGGTGACAGAGCCAATGCATGCAGTCTTAGCCACAATACCTTGACTCATCATGAAGTCTAGAAGCAGCACTCATCCCTGGGGGGGGCAGGAGCTGAACCATGTGCACACACTGGAGAATGGCTGAGAGAGCACTGACAGAGTTATCAACTCTTCTTGATGCTCCTCATCCACACTGATCCACACCATGGTGAATCCGTAGTCCAAGATTTATCATGGTAGCATAAGCAAGTGTTTTAACTTTTGCCAGCTTAAATAACTTTCAAAGCACTGCTTTGGCCTAGGGATTGAAACACATGGTTTGGAGCAATCCTAAGTTCCCTTCCAGGCTCTGCCTGGGCAAGTTGTTTATCTTCAGTGTTCCAGCAACAGAGTCCTGTCTCTTGGTTCACAATAAATAATGTCTTCTGTGCATAATAAACCTTATCCACCTTCCAGGCATGTTGTGAGAATGGATGGTTGTTTTTAAGGAGTTTTGTAAGCTGTCCATGAAAAGAGTTACAAGCACACAGTATATAATTATTGCTCCTATCTTACACATCCATCCAAGTACCGAAGGAATTCTGGCTTTATACAGCAAGGGCACACTACAGCACCAGACTTGCAGGTTCCACTCCAGTTGAGATGAGCCTCAGTATTTATTCCAAGTGGAGCTAGGTATGTGACTGATGTGATTTTTTATTCTATGTCAGCTGAGTGAACTACAGGCACTGGGTGAACTACAAAAACCTGGAAACAGAAACCAGAAGCCAGGACAGCTTTGTTCCATCTGACTGCTACAGCCACTAGGCTACAAGTCATGCCGCTCTTTCTGCCCCGCTTTAGTCCTGTTAGCTCCTTCTGGCAACATAGTATAGCTTTAATTTGGCCAGTGGAAAGTGCCCCTAGCCATACTGAAGGGATTTAGCATTGATGATTAAAGGCATCTGAAATCACAGGTAAGACCCATAGAAATGACCTGTGCTATTCACCTCTGAGTCATAAACAGGAAGAGACATTTTTTTAAGCAGCACATTGACAGGCTTGCATACAGACAGCAAGAAAACTTTCGAGGCAAGTACTGTGTTCTGACATAACAGACAGACCTGAGTCACTAAAGGCTTGAGACAAGCCTTGTTTTTTTCAGTGAGGAGATGGTTAGGAATTAGCTACAAGCAGTAGCAAGAAGAGTTACATCAGAGCCAGGTTCTTGTACCTGCTTCAAGGGAGCTATATCCTCTGTGAGCAAAGAAAGCCCCCAAAATCTCATAGTGTGACAACTACAGGTTCTGCCAACTGCCTTGCATATTATATGACATGAAACCATATGTGCACTGGAAATAGGACAGTCTAAAGTTCTGAGTAATCCTGACATGAGTGGTCAAGGGAGGTTGTAGCAGATCTCCAGCTCCAAAGAAAATGCTAACAGCTTCATAGCACTGATGCATATGCAAGAACATGCCTAAGCTCAAGACTTCTAAAGCTTACGTAAAAAAGAGAAAAGAACTAATATTCTCCCTATTTTATAGGCAAAACCTCAAAGTTCACATGTAACTTTCTAGAGGTCGTTCAGGAGCTTGTCACAGAGGCAAGACCTGACCAGTGCCTTTTTCCTCTCCTTGGGGTACATGTCCTCAGCTTTGAGTATATACTTGCTGATTGCTAAGCTAAAGTGGCACAGCGACAGAGGAGCATTTGTGGTCTATGAACTTATTTGGAGAACGGGAAGGAGGTATACTCTGTGGGTATGTGTGAGATCTGAAAGTGTCTATAGATAAAAAGAGGATGTGAATTCCTATAGCTCGGAATAAGGAAATAACATTGATGCTTTCTCTAAGAGTGGTAAAGTGGTTTTTGCAAGTGCTAAGTAGCATGTTCTGTGTAAGTGAACTTCATACTCTCCCTGCCTTCCCAGGTAAATTCCTGCTGCATCTAACAAAACATGTAGTCCATACAAAGAGTGGGATATCCCTGTTATCAGCAAGATCTTAAGCAGTCACAGAACGATTATGTGAGAAAGCCCTTATACTGCCCCTGCGGGAGGACTGTTTTTACACTGAGCTTTAACTTTAGTTTTTATGATTGATCTCTTAGTAGATACACATGGCTACATCAAAAAATACTACATTTTTCATTATTCTTTAGACCTAGGGATTTCCCTAGGGGCTAAACCATCATCCCACCTTTATGCTGGAGGCACATTTTCCTCATCAGTTCTGGTCTAGACCCATGCTGTGTGATTGAGGGCAAAGATCTTTGCAATGAGAATGTGATTCTGCCATCTCACCTCAAAGGTTCCTGAGATTTTTCTCTCTCTGTTCACAGCATACAGCGAGCCATGTCAATTTACAGACACAACCCCCCCAAATATTTGCTCTGAATATCTGAAAAGCAGCCTGAAATCCCTCTCCCTAAGGCTAATGGCAATGATTTCAGTGGTTTCAGTGGGAATAGGATCCATTTTAAGCAGGACAACATGAAATTATGTGCAGTTTGAATGTTTAGACTTTGCAAGTAGCCAATAGTCTTATGCATCTAATTTCACCATTGTTTTTAAGAATAAAGTATATGCCTGTAATCCTCAGCATGAAAAAGCATCTTGCCAAGGAAGGCATATTCAAATACCGACAGAGTTAAATTAATGATTTTGCCCTTCACTGTTATGATATAAGCAACTCAATATTAATGAAATACTTTTATATCTGTCAGGGGATTATTTTATTTTATTGAACTGTATTCTATTTTATTTCTTTAATGTTTCTATTTTATTTTCCTTTTTCAGATTTTATTCTATTTCCACATGTTGCCAAGGAACAGAAGAAGAAAAAAGAGCAAGGATCTGACTGAAGCCATTGCAATCAGCCAGCAGATGTTCTTTTTCTTCAGTCTTGGATCATACCTCAAGAAGGTTATGTCCTGGTACTTGCCACCTTATCAAAAACATAAAAAGTACAGGTATTTCATACTGCTTAAACACCGGAACACATTATTAGGAAAAGCTATATCAACCACAATCATATTCTGCACGCCAAAGGTTGGCTTTTCACTCAAGTCAGTGGTGTTGGTGGTAAAATCCAAGACCAAGTTGAGTGATTTTTCTGAAGAACTCAAAGGCAAGTGTGTGGAGTTCTTGGGGTTTTTTTGTTGCAGATGTGGTCTGAGTGGTAGACTCTGTTATTTGCCGGGTGGTAAAATAGAAAGTAGGCTGCATTTTGTCTCTTTGATCCCAGTCGGCTAAATAGTAGCTGGTAGAGAAGGTCCAGTAGCCCTTGGAAGTGGGTCTGCCCTCGTCTAGGTGAGACAGTTGTTTTCTGAACTCCGGCAAGGAGCAGCTTATTTTGCAGAAGGGAAAAATGCAGTGTGAAACCACTACAAACACTGATCCCACCAGAAATAACCAGCTCTCCCTTCTCACTGTTTAGAAATGGAGAGCACAAAAATTCCAGTGATTCATTCACTTATCTACCAGAACAGAGAGAAAAAAAAACCCACCTAAATAAAAATTTTACTCAGAAGTATGGTTTTACATGAAGTTCTATTAACCTCTCACTTTGCGGTAGTTTGTAAAACTAATTTGTAGACAATGAACCCTGAAATCCCATATTCGGTTCCTTCCCAAGAATTCCTCTGGAGTGTGTGGTCTGGCAGGCTATCCCTGACCAATGGATCTCACAGGTTTCCCAATGATCTTCTCTCCAGATAAGAAGAAAAACAAGATACTTTACCCTGCTTGGGTTTTTTCTTGAGAAAAGACCTGTCTGGCAGAATGAGTCCTCTTTTTGCCCCCTGTTCCCCTTAAGCCTTCAGCTATTTGACAGCAAGCAGAGAGCTTCCTCTTCTCCTGAGACTCCTGAGCTCTTCTTTGTATCAGCATGGTTACAAATACAGGAAGAAAGAAAAGTGCCTACATTCAAGAGGTACCTCTATATATATCAGTTTAAAACCCTGATATTGATTACGTGAAAGGGAGAGCCTGATTTAATTTTTTTTTATCTTGTTCTGCTTCCACTAGTTACTGATCATTAGTTAACATAATATTAAAATCCTTTTGTTTCTAACGTGATTATAGTCATTCCTTGCTTGCCCTTCCCATAACTCAGTTCCTTCATTCATCAGTCTGAGTCAAATGGAATCATTTTGTGTAAGAAGAAAAAAGGCTGAGCGTTTAAAGTGTGTCATATTAAATTGTGTGTGCGCGCAAAACAGATAACCACAAACCATCGATGCCAAAGCTGCCACTCATGGGATTTTATTTCAAATGAAATATATCCCAACTTTTAAGTATTCCACATCTTTGTGTTTTGGGGTTGATTTTTTGGTTTTGGTTTTTTTGGGGGTTGTGGGGTTTTTTTTGAGGCTGAGAGAGGTCTGATTATGCTGTAATTCATCAAGGAAAAGAAAGAGCTACAAACATGATTCCATAATGCATCAGAAGGTTTGTGGCTACTATGCCAGAACTACAAAGCGAATGTTGTGCACTAGTTGGTTGTGAATGTAGATGAAAATGGATTTAAACACATGTATGCAATGGGTAGACATCATAGTCAAACCATCAGAAGGTTGCTTAACCAGGATTTTTATGAGTCAAGAGAAAGCACAATGCAGATGAGCAAAGCAGCTGAGAGCTGCAGCAGCTGATCCAGTGACCACATCTCAGACATAAAAAATCATAGTGATCAAGATGGCCAGTGAAGTTCCCAAGCAACCAGATGCTGTGGTAAAAGTATCTCAAATACGGCATTTGGTCTAGACATGAGTGAGAAGTGAGGAGGAGTGGAAACAAGACTTAGTAATTCTAAGGCACAATGCATTGTCATGCCAGATCAAACAGATTAGGTAGTCCATTATGCCCCTTCTGCTCCTTGTGTGTCTTAAGGCTTTTTTTAATGCTTCTAATGAGATATCCTTCTCTTCGTTTAGGGGCAGTGGGTATAAAATGGATAGGGGCGGATTTAGACTAGACATAAGGAAGAATTTCTTCACTATGAGAGTGGTGAGAGCCTGGAACAGGTTGGCAGGGAAGCTGTGGCTGCCCCATTCCTGAAGTTGTTCAAGGAGGGTTGGATGGGGCCTTGGGCAGCCTGATCTGGTGGGAGGTGTCCCTGCCCATTGCAGGGCAGTTGGAACTAGAAGATCTTTAAGGTCCCTTCCAATCCAAATTATTCTATGAGTTTGTGATTCTTCCTAGATCAACTGAGAATTCACTAGGAAAGCAATGAATTGGGACACAGAAAAGATGAATTTGTGACTCTCAGTCATGCCAAGTGCTCTTAACTCCTTCAAATATGTGTAGTATTTGCACATGCAGTCCTCAAAGTTTCATCACCAACTCTAATGACAATTCTATCATATGCAATGGCAGTTTTCAAGAGATTTTAGTATTCCACTGTTCTTAAAAATACTAGAACCTGTGTGTATATATGTGTGTGTGCATGTTGTTTAAATCAGTTTTGCAGGATAAAAAAAGTTTCATTTACTTGATAGCTTGTACATTCACATCTGCAGTGGAAGAAATACATGGAATTATTTGGTTGCCTAACTGCTTAGATGGCCACTTGCTCAAACACACTCAAGCACTGAAATTAATTGGTATACCCACAGGCAGCCTCAGCAGAGAAGCCCAGAAGTAGTAATAAAATATCCTCATACTTCCCTGGAAGGTTCCTCCAGGCTGACTTAAGCACATGTACTCCTCTCATATGTAGCTTAGAGACTTTTGGTTTGACCTTTAAAAGCTCTGTTTCACCTATTTTTAGGTGTATGCTGCCTTGCAGTCTCTAATGCTCTGATATAAGTCCCCAGACTTTGTAGAGATTAAAAGAGGATCAGCTCTGCATGCCTAACTAATAGTATTACTCTTTGTTTACTAAATGGCTTGGTAATTAGGTCCTTACCAAGGGACAGGCATCTGCCCATTTAGATTTATTCAAGGAGATTTCATATTACTCTTGAAATGCTTCCCACTCTCCATGGAACTGATTGATACTTCCAGGTCTGCTCAGCAAAATAAATTAGGCAATGTAGAGCTCAAGGCCACGACGGCGGCTGTGTTTCTGGCTGAGGGGAAAGATCAGTTCTATGGAAGCCAAAGCTAAGCTTAGTCAGCGCTGCTGCCGTTTTACCCTTCCCCAGCTCGTCTGGGCAGGCGGCCAGCTTTCAGGGCTGAACTAGGTAAAGACTAACCCTGCAAAGAAAAACAGTGAATTTCCAGCCAGCGTGGCTCCCTGTTTGGGCTCATGGTAGGGAGGGAGCAGAGACATGCAGGTGGGTTAGGAGACTTGTAGGTCCTCACTAAGACAATTCCCTGCTCTGGCTCTGGACCTTCAGACACATAAAAGTTAGTGGTAGCTGAGGAGGGGAAGGGTACTGTTAAGTGGAGTTTCACAGCAGTGAGTTTAACCTTTGGGTTTTTACCTTCATTCTCCAGAGCCCTTGACTCTTGTTTCTGCTCTATATTTCAAACAGAAAAGAAGCATGCAGCTGATCAGGTTTAGCACAAAAGAAAATCTTGCTCTGGTTGCAAAGCTGCTCGTGTGTTTGTTCCTCCTGCCTTTGAATATGCCCATCTCCAGCTGTGGTATACTTTATGCTATAATTCTGACTATTCTCAACAGTCTTTGTTTAGGAAGTGGCAAATAAACTTCACTTGTACAAAACTTATGGATTTTGACCTAAGAGATGCCTACCATTTGGAGGGGCCAGCCATGGAGAAATGTAAGGAAACTTTCCATACTCACGTCCTCCATGAAAAAGCAAGACACAACAGCAGTTCCTCTGCCTGTTTTTTCTTAATGCCCTTCATGACTCAGAGCACTTTAAAGGGGGTTGGAAGGCACTTTTTGTCAAACTTCTAGTAACACATCATGGATCAATTTTTTTTTCTTCTGAGCCAGAGTTACCAACACTAATTGAAACCTGACAATGTTGCCGAGACCAAATTTCATGAGAACAACAAAGTTACTTAAGAAAAAATAAAATGATTCATTCCCCACTCCGTGCACTGTCAGTTACTGGTACTCCCCACGCTTAATGCCTGAGGTAGCTAATGGCATTAACACATGAAAGAAATCATCAGCATGCTTTTGACTCCCATTGGAATACTTTATTAAAATAGTCCTGACACTTTTTTTCTCTGTAGAGCTGCTCTGCCAGCAGCCACATAGCCAGTACTCTGACCAATGAAGTGATAATTCCCAGAAATACAGAATTTGTTTAGACTTCTCCAGACGCAGTCACCTTGACTGGATAACCTCTTCTGGATTTTGTGATGCCAAATGAGTATCTGTTATGGCTAGGCAGGGCCACGGTCCAGCAAGGAGCACAGCTCTCCCTGATCTGCATTTGGCAGGCAAGAGTAAACAACTCCTGTCCACAGTCATCCTGAACAGCTGCTCTGGAGACTTCTCTTTTCTTTCCTCCTGCCACAGGATGCACATATTGGCATAGCTTTGCCATAATCAATGGTCAGGGAGTTGCGGGGACTCCAGGGAAACCACTGGTTCCAGAGAGATCCCCACAGCTGACAAGCAACACACGAACCATTAGAAAAAAAAACATACATGGAAAAGTGAAAAACATAGAGAGTGGTGGTTAATATTGACTTCTGTGAAGTAGAAGTGGTGACTTATAGACAGAAAATATTTTCAGCAAGTGACTGTTTTTTCCTCTAGAGAGAAAGAAAGGAGAATAGAAGTCTGGAGCTTTAGCCTTCCCCTATGTTGTCCTTATGTGGAGGCCACTGTGGCCATGCTGACTGCTTTCCCTTCTTACCCTCCTCCTCTTACCTCACATCAGTCCTTTTCACCTGAAAATGCATATATGTGTGTAAGAAGGTGCAAGTCAATGGGGAATGAATAGTTCTTGCTGCAGAAGGAAGTTTATCCTAATTATCCAAGCTGTGGATTCACCTCCAGATCATAGGCAAGTGGTATTTATCTAGCTACTGATCAGAAGAGTTGAGAAAGGGAGCAAGCTTTAACTAGAGAAAGAAACTTCTTTGGAAAGATGCAGAGATTTAGATGAAAGACTGTGGTCTTAAACAAAAAAAGCTTTCATCCTTATGCTCATCAGATAGAAGAAAAATCAGTGAATTATAATCTAAAATTATAACAAAGATTTGTACATGACGTCACATTACAGAAGTGTTTACCTACTAACACATTGCCTTCCTGTCTCTCGGGGACTGTGCCATAACATTTCACTACTGTCAGAACTGTAGCTCCCAAGATTCATTTACTGTGTTGGCCAGGTCTTTGTTTAAAATGAACTAGAGACAATCTATTACTAGCAAAGTAAAAGACAATAATGCAGTGGCTGACAAAAGACAGCTAAGTGAGTGGAAGTGTGTCTAAATCCGGGACACTAATAGTCTGAGTCTCAGATGACCTGATATTCTGGGACAGCGTCAAATTTCAAATAATTGCAAAGTGTTGCAATTGTGAATCTTCCTCATAGCTTCTCTGTTGAACTGAGATTCCTAAGGATTTGTGGGAGAGAGATATTTCAGAACTGGATTTTTTTTTTGGCCTGGGTGGAATAAAAAGTTACATTTCCTGCAACACAAAAATTCCAAATATTTCAATTTGCAAGCACAGAAGCATTTTGTTAGTGTCCTACAACTAATATGCAGATACTTGTACAGCCCAGAAAATATTAGACAGACCTAGCATATGCAGCATACTGGTAGTATATAGCAGTAATATTCCAACACACAATATCTTCATTCATATAGGCTAACACAGAGATTTACCTTAAAAAAATGAAGTAGTGTCATCACAATTCTCCCCCTGTCACTCTGCAGCAGTGAACTTGGCACAGTAAGAAAAGTGTACTCTGATCTTCCTTTCCTTGAATAATCCCTCTTCCTCTGTTTACCTCCTGCCTTTTTTATTCAGTGGCCTCTCTGCAAGTTGTGTTGTGCTGCCCATGTCTTCCAGAGGCAGCTTGGAGTAGCACTGACCTGAAGAAGCTGTAACTTCTGAAGGGAAAGAATACTTAACTTTCCAATGGCCTAAAGTGCATGTTTTAATTTCAGCTGTGACTTCTGCACAGTAAACTTCAATATACAGATCTCTCCTGTGGCCACAGCTCCAGTTTTTGGACACAGGAAAATGTAACTTTACTGTCTGGCTGTGGTTTGTGCTTTCTATGGAGCAGGGAGAAATGTTCACCCACTCAGAAGACCAGTCCGATTGGATTTTTTGTGTTATTTAGAAAGGGATTTGTTAGGAGCATGGGTTAGTATCCAAGTTCAGCACTGCTTTGATTTTTAAATTTAGATTCTTGAGCACTAATATCCAGTTTCCCCATTCCTTGAGTATTTGCATGCCCAGTTTTAGGGAGGCTGTGCCCTGATGAGAGTGGCCATGTGTGGGTAAATGACACAGCCTGAGACACATGTTACTCACCCTTCTACAGACCATTTCTTTTGTATTGCTTTGTGTTTGACCTGGCTTTGTACGTACAAGACCTATTTTTACCAGGCTGCATAGGTAGTGCCTATGTACTCTGAATTGTCTCATGAAGTAGTTAGACACTCATTTGGGATATTAAGCAATCACAGCCTGGGCTACTATTTGTGTGTGTGTGTGAGCCTGTTTGGAGTCACTTTGTCTCAGCATGTATTTATTACTCCAGCTACCACGGCTAGCAGTAAGCATGGAAGACTTTCTCCTGTTTTTCCTTCAGGCTTGAGATAAGGGAAATTGTTCATTTCAGGACTCTGCATGGAGGTAATTAAAATGTCCATCTACTTCAGAAATAAATCTCTTGTGGTAGCACTGTGCATCCTTAGCTAGGAGGTGGGGTCCACAGCTGTAGACCAGAGTTTGAGCTAATTTCTAACTTGACTTTAACTCACATGGCCTCAGGTGCACTCTGGGCACTGCCTATTAGGAGTAGCAGGAACTGCTCTTCTGCCGTGGCCCCTCTTTCCTATGAGTGCATAGCTTTCAACTCTGTGTTTTCCCTTACTCACTCTCTTCTCTGCTACATGAGACCTTCCTCAGGTCGTTTGCTCAGGGCTGACCGTGCTGTGCATAGCCCTGTCCTGCACAGCACCGTTCCTAATGTGGCGAGAACTAATGAACAAAGACAAAATGTGGTTTTGGTTTTAGACATGCAAAACACAGCTGCTTGGGTTTAGCTAAAACCACCTTTTCTCCTGCCTGCTTTAGCCTGCACTTTCATCTTGGCATTCAAAAATATGTCCCCTCTGGGATTTAGTGAGAGATGTGCTGTTGGACTAAAAAAGACACAAAAGACCTCTCACTTTCCTAGTGGAGTATTCACAGAATAACAACCTTAAGTGGTCCAAAATGTTCTTCATGTCCTTGCCTTCCACCCTTCAAAAGTGCTACTTATGGTGGTGGTTGTTGTTTATTAACCCCACAAGCCTCAATTACAAAGTCTTGAAAAAAAACCACCCAATGCAACTCTTGGAATATTTCCAGAGCTGGCATTGTGTCCTTCTTGCCCACAGTGTTGTTGCTTAACAATCAACCTAAATACTCCTTGTCCCTTCACTGCTGAATACGTTACACTGACTGATGACTCGGCTCCTAGACTAGCTGGGAAGTATAATTAACTCTATACTTAAGCAAAAGTCATTGCAAAAACTCAGAGAGGATCTGGTGCTACTCCTGAGATTATTGCTGATCTGCTCAGGGTAACATCCACTGGGTAAAACCTGATGTCTCCCCTCCCGTGATTAAGTAGGCACCTGGGCCTGATGGATGGTGGCTCTCCGTGGACTTTAAATCCAGTGATTTATGGAAACAGTGAAACTTTAGAAACCTGACTGTGAATGTCCACCTTTCTGCTCCAAATTTGAGTGGTCCCATAGCGAGCTCTGCTGGTAGTACTGGCAGTGCCTGAAATGGAGTCTCTAAAAAGTAGGAAATCCAAAACCAAATAAGCCCCATATATTCCTCAATCCTTTGTCACTTTTGTCACTTTTTGCTTAAAAAAAATAAACTAGGCAACATATTCGTTGTGTAGTAATGCACTTGATCCCCATAAAAGAAACAAATGATTCATTAGTGCTCAATGCTTTATCTCCTGGGAGAATGTTCTTTAAATTAGAAATGGTTAATTGTTAGGAGGCTAAATAACTGAGTAGTTTTGAGAATAAACACCCTTCTGAGAGACATGAAATACTGCATTCAGATTTTCCATTATCAGATCTTGGAAAAAACGTGATCTCTTGCAAAACTGCTGACATGGTGCCGTTGTGTTCAAGGTCTGAGTAGATATAAGTGGAAAATCCATATTTGCTCACAGGAAACAAACACAGATTCCTCATATGGAAGATGAGTTGGATGGAAATAGTCTTTCACCCTCTGATTAAAACTTCTGATTAAAAAAAAAAATTAAAATACTTCCCAAACCAATGTTTAAAAAGAAGAGGGAAGAGGAAATCTGGCTAACAACAAAAAAGAAAATTAATCCAAGTCTGCCTGAGATCATCTTTCCTTTCACAATTCCCATATAGCAATTTTTTTAACGGAATTGTAATGAAAATGTTTACCTCTAGCCTGTCTTCTTAGAAACATAAATAGGCAAATGGAAGGACAAGAATCTGAAAAGGGAAGGAGGATCTTTCATAGTGAATATTTATTAAATTGCATTTTTCATCAGATATAATAATTTTTTTACTGTCTTCCTGTTCAGCACTTCAGGGAAGGAAATGTAGTGCTCACAACAACTAGTTTTTTCCTTCAAGTATTTAAAGGGTTAAAATAAATCTAAGATATCTAATAAGAAGGAAATGCAAAAAATTATATTTTCCAAAAAACTGATCTGGGAGATTACAATTGTTCTTAGTAGCACTGTTCTCCCAAGCACTGAACACCGATATTCCATTTTTACATGAAAATTTTCACTGACTTATTTTACAGAGAAATTTTTTTTCCAGGAATAGAACTAGTTTATGAGAAGATAAAACTAACCTTCATCCTTAAAGTTTTCCTTTCATGCTCAGAAAGCAGGCTGTAGAATACTAGAGTTCAAGATAAATTTTTAAATAATTTTTTAAAAATCCATATATTATACCATTACAGCATTTTTTCAATTCAGAATAACTCCACTTAAAAAACATGGTATTGCAGTGACTCACAGTTAATGTCAATGTAGTGAATCAATCCACATACTTATAATTTAATATTCATCCTTGAACTTTCTAAGTGTGTTTAAAAATAACTCTTTTTGTCTCGCAAACTCTGTACTATGTAAGCATATATGGCCTTTCAGTCACGAGGAACAGATACCAGTGGTTACTGCATATAGGTTTAGCATCTTTTATCAGTTAAGAATTCTTCTCTGGTATTTAATGTTTCTTTTAGTATCACCACCACCTGCTTAACAGCTTCAGACCTTCCTTCCTCAGCTTATGCCTTCCATATATTTATATGCTACCAGGTATCCTGACAGTTAAAATACTACCTGAAAAAATTCTTGTTTTGTGTTAACCCGAAAGTTAGTGTGGAAACTCTTGATTCCCTCTCTTACGATGCTCTGCCAATCTGGCTGAAAAATAGGTTGTGTTCTTTTGGTAAAATGACAGCACAAAAGAAAACTAAAACAAACTAAAACAAATGAACAAAAATTAGACTTTTTTTCCTGGCATGCTTCTCAGAGAACATTTGGACTTAAGTTATCACACTGAAAGGCAAAAGAGGCTAGTGTAAAAATACAGAACAAGTATTTTTTCTTTGAAAATGTGGCTGTAATACCTCTTAGGGATTTAGTTTGAGTGTTCTCCAACTCCAAGGTTTTTAAATGTCTGATCCACAGTCTTCTTTTGCAGGTTCTTGGTAAACAGAAATACTGAGAAAATAGTACTCGGTTTAAGTCGGTCATCCATGACTTTGGGCTTCCATTAGGAGATCAGGACTAAAAGGGTCAATACCATTCTCAGACATGCAAGCAGGAAGCTGGGACCCGGACAAATATTGATGTTTTCCTTTTTTCCCATTTTTTGAAAGCTGCATGGAGAGCCACCTCAGCCAAGGCTATTGGTGGGCCAGGGAATTTCATCTGCAGGGCAAGGCAGGGGATTCCCTGCTCCTCACTACAGCAGGAAGGGAGACAGAGTTTCCATTTTGAGACCTTCTCACCACTTGTCTGGAAGCCGGGTAATTCATACCTGGCAGCTTGGAAGCAGCTGGCACCCATGCTTGCTCTTACTTGTTTTCCAGGAAGGCTACAGGAAGAAACTTCTTGCAGGCAGCCCCATGGGCAGGTGTGAGTCATGGGATCCTGCAGCTGGGGTCAGATGCTGACGGTCTGTCTGTCTGTCTATCTACAAGCCTGCTGCAACACTACTCTCACTCTGGGAGGGGCTAGGCTGTCCCAAAATAACATGGACCAAAGACAGGAGTCAGATATGGGAGGGAAAATCCTTCACGATAGATCTGGAAAGACTGTGCACAAAGATACAAATCAGCCCAAGAGGATTAGAGGGTAGATGTAGGAGGGATGGCTGACCACCTGAGAAAGAAATAACAAGCAGCCTTTGGAGTGTCCTTCTCACGTTGCATTTGTGGATGAAGTTCTGGAAAACATCCTTGGAGAAACCCCAATGGGCTTGAAATGCAAAGCCTTTTAGCTGATAGCCTTTAAACTGTTCTTCAAGCGTTTGAGTTGAAAAGCCTTCTTTTTTTTTCTTTGAAAGGCTTGCTTGAACTTTTGCCCTATACAAAAAGTGTCTGCGGCAGAAGTGCCAAAAAAAATGGTTTAAATGTTCACAACTTCAAATACCCAATGCTGAATCATTATTTTGAATTACGGGCAGTTACTGTAGGTTGAGATGTGAGTATGACTAGTTTTCTCAGCAAAGTATTCATATAAGAAGAGAAAATATATCATGTTTTCAACTTCTGTCAAATTCTATTGCGATGGTTCAAAAATCATAAAATGTTTTCTCCGCACTGCTTTGGTTAAAGTAATTAAAAACTGTTATCTTAGTGGCAGCAAAGCCTTAAACATACTCAAAATACATGTTCCCATGAACAGTCACACTGACTGCAAAAAAGAAAAAGAATAGGTTTTTGTGTGGACTACGTATTTGTCATTGACTACAAAAGGGCATTGATATTCTCAGAGTTCTTTTGCTGTAGCAAAGATGGGATATCAGATGCACTATTTTACTTGGAAAATGGTGGGACTATGTGCTAGGGATAAATACAGTATCATTGAGTTAGAGGTTGCAAAGGAAACTGAGGCAATCACAAAGTGGTCAGACTTTACCCCTCCTCACCTATGCCCTTTCTTAATACCCTTAATAAGAATTTATAAGCCCTATTGTTTCAGATAATTTAAAGTACATAGCGACTCTCATTTTTTGTTCAATTATGCCTTGATAAGTGACAGTTTATAACTGGAAATGCAAATACCCTTGTGGAGAGGCATTTCTGGGCTAGCTGTGGCTCAAGAAGTTGCTTTAAAGTGGGATGTTCCCCTCTCTACATGAGGAGACCCCTCAGCTGTTTCACTGCCAGTACCTCAAGTGTAATCAGTTGCTGGCAGCCACTGCAGGGTAAAAAGAGACCTTGTCATCATTCACACAAGAGTGTTCACAAAGCTCACAGGCACTAAAGACAAAAGACACCAACAGGATCATTTCAAATGATCAACAGGAATCACAGGCTGTAGAGTTACTTCAGTAATTCTTGCATCAAGTCTTATAACCTGTGGCTGAATTAGACCATATCTTTTTTGAGAGAGCTGTAATCTTAATTTATTAGTTTGATTTGATTTCTTTTTTTTTTATTCCCTTGTGGTTTGAATTAGTTCCAGCTATGTATTTTTGTTTGAAATGGGGTTCATAAATCCCCAAGTGAAGCCAGTCAGGCAGCAAGATGTACTCTAACACATATCTTGCGCTACTAGTCCTGGGCACAGACACTGGCCCTATTTATAGTTTTTCCAGTATGCCCCAAAATCAAAACACTCATGGATGACACAACTGAGGAGGGACATAGTACCTGAAACAGTCCAGTGCGATCCAAATACAAATAAGTTACTCTTTAAATTGTCTATGGTTACATATGGTCATAGTTGTAGGGTGCCTGGGTGCTGTGGGGTCTCATGACAGGATAGATTACCACAATTTACCAGTAGGCTCTTGAGACAGAACGGACCAGGCAGAGATCTTTTATTATGTGTCCTTAAGAGACAAATGCTGGTGCCAGGTCTGCTCTGCCCCAGACTTCCTAGCCTTGAAATTTTCTCCCATTGAAAATCTGCCCTGGCATCTGTGGGCTGGGGTTCCTAGAAATGAGTGAGGCATGCTTATATAATTTAGTTTTTCAGCTATCTTTGTTGCTGATTGATTGACTCCTGTCACAGAGGAAGCCAGAAATTTTGGTATGGCGATGCTACTCCTTATGAGTGATTTTATACAAGATATGGCTTTTAAAACTCCTGGGTGAGCAGCTTTCTACTACAACTGTAAACCAGCTAAGGTTATTTTAGCATGGTGCACCATGCATACTTGTCCCCTTTCCAGCCAGCAGTATAGACAGGGTGGATGCATTAGTAGTGCAAGTACCCAATGTTATGCTGTGTTTTTTCTTTATATGCTAGACTCAGACAAATAATAATTACATATACAGCATTCTTACTAGAGTTATATTTGTCATGATCTGATGTGTAATATTTTACCAATATGCCTTTATTTGGCTGTAAGAGCAGAAAGCAGAATAAAGCCGAGAAAGTGGTAAGTATCATATACTACAGGAATATTGAGAAACGCTGAGTGGGTGGGGGAAGGAAATTACTTCAGAGACTGAAGGGATGAAAAGAGGAAATTACTTCACTCCCCACAGTACCATGCAATGTCTCAGCATCCAATCACAGGGAATAAGACAGGTAAACAGGAAAGGCAAAGAAGAAGTAGGTCATTCCCCAGTGTGATGGGAAAGGAGCACTTAAGTAACTGCTCAGGGTGTCTTCAGATGTCCTGGATGGTAAAAGCAAGAAAGGATGTATTCAACCTACCTGAGGCTGGTTGTAGCAGCTGTCTGGCCTTCCTAGCAAGCTACCTAGGGGACTTGAAAAGACTTCTTGCTGTTAAGTTTAGTCTTACTCGTGATTTTGGTTTAGTTTTGGGAACTTTTATTTCATTATTATGGAAGTATATGCTTCAAGTAAACCCACTCTTCCATACATAAATCTGCTAAAGATGACTGAGTAGACTAACAAGCAACACATTTCCTTCCTATGGACCTAGTAATCTTTAAAACCAGAATTATAGACAGTTTCTTGAGTGCTCAGTGCTTGGGACAGCTGAAAAAGTACCAGCAGGTAAGTTGTTGCCAGCACATTAAACATGACCTTGACTGCTGTCTGCCAGAGAGGCCACCAGCACGATGAGGCCTGAGTTCATTTGCCTCTAGAGTGGGACAGCTGCACGCAAACTGCCCATTGGCTTTGGTCTCTGGCCTCACTAACATTCAAGCTATAACAGGAATGGTTTGGCACGAGTCAGCACCATATAGCAGAGGCTATTCAAACAATTTAACAGAGGTTCAATTTCCAGTGCCTGGGAACGTATCCAGCTTTATTTGCTAGCACAGATAGAGTTGAAGTGTTCCTGCACTGTGTGATGTGGTTTAGGGGTTGAAAAAACAGGGTCTGTATGCGTGTGATCTCTTCCAATACCTAACATAATCTGGGGAAGTTTCTTTGGCTGACGGTAGTACACTGGATTAGAGCCTGAACCACAAAAGCCTCCAGGGAATAGGTAGCACATTTGCAAGACTCTCTTCTGACCTAGCCCAGCTAGTGGCAAAGATCTCGAAGGCTGACAGAGACCATTGTACCTCCAATGACTTCTCTGTTCACCCAGTCAGTGACTTCTGCCTGAACCAGCCATCAGGAAGCAGCAGCCTCTGACTTTGGTTCTGTGCCAACTTCTGCAGCCTTGTCCTGTCCTGGCAGTGCAGTGTCCCTCACGCTGCTGCAGCCTCACTTGGAAAGCATGGAGGGTTGGGTTTTTCTAGGCTCCGAGTCTTCCCTCATTTCCTTTGGGGAATTTCACAACAGCTGGATTAGCTGAATAACTTGGCTCACATATGCTCCATTTTGTACTGATTTCTGCGATTACAATGATAAAAGCTGTGCTATCAGGCAATGTGTCACTAAGGTCCAGAGAGCTGTATAAAAGAATAGGTCTTTTGGGGCTTCCAGTGCACGTGATGTATAATGCTGATGACTGCAGATCAGACCTGTTCTGGCTGCTTTATCTGGCTTCACAGACAGTCCAGGTTTATGACTGTTTCATATCACCGAGATGATGCAAAGCATCCCAAGCATACCAGAGAATGCGGCCTGATGAATACACTGTATTTCTTCATACCTAGGGGAGATCATTGTTCTTCAGACCGGAACGCTTTTTGAGTCCTTTTTGATTGCAAACATAGGAGCCAGTACAGGAAAAGCACCCTTAAGCCAAGTTATCCCACTCAATCCAGCTGTGGAAAAATCCCCAGAGGAAATGAGGGAAAACCCAAACTTCAGGAAAGCCTGAAATTTGTGTAAGGGATGTATTAATAATTGATTTACTGTCCCCTTTTGGCCAATTCTGTGTTAACTTTCATTTGTTTTCTAACCCCAAGGCTATAATGCTCCTAGGCCTAAGCAATAAGGCTTATGTGGCTCAGCTTTGGATAAGCATCTGATCTTCAGAGAAAGGGCAGTATCATTCTAGTTTTTGATATGCATTTGTCTCTAATCAACACCTTCTCAGAAGAAAATTATTTGGAAGATACATGAAGAAACTTCCTTTGGTATTTTAGGAGATCAGCTTTAAAATGTGTGAGAGTTGCATCACATAAGCCATGAAAAAAACAACGAATGTCCTTCCCCAGATCAACTGAATTAGTAATTTGCCGCAATCACCTGGTACTTTCTTCTTGTGTTCACATGCTTAAAAAAAAATTTCTGTTTAAACTCCTCCATTGTTTAAGAAGGATGTTTTACAAGGGAAACCAAGAACATGCCAAATCATATTAAATTCTTGACAATTGCTTTCTGGCTTCACATTAGTTAAATATGCTCCTGGATCTTGTATTTGAGAAGTTATGCTTTTGACTGTTTTTGCTTGATCTGACTCCTAAAGCTACATAAAGAACAGGAAGATGTAATGACTGGCTCTGGCTAAGCAATATTTTTCTGGGAAATTCTGAACCTTTGATACTCAAGACCTGGGTCCTGGTGAAGCCTTTGGCACATGGCAGTGCAGGGGGTCAGAAGACAGACTGGCAAGAACTACACCTATCGTAAGGCCTGCTGCTGAAATGCTGGTTTTGCTGACCAAGTTGCATATTTTCAATGAAACACTCCTGCCAGCTCAAGTTGAGCTTCTTATCAGCCACCGCTTCCAAGTCCTTCTTGTCAGAGCTGCTCTCTAACCATTCTCCATGCATCTTTCCTTGGTGAAATACAGGAGCCTATTTTCTCTGAATATCCAACTCAAAACAAAAACACATTTGGAAAAAGGATTCAAGGTGCTACAGTCCAATATAGGACACACTGGGAATAACAGCTTAGGCCACGAAGCAATTCCCTGGCAATTAAATCTGTAAAAACATACATGTAAAACTACTGTCAGCAAAATGATGATCTGACCAGGAAACTAAAAGAGAACTAGCCTACCTGGGGAGAAAGATTTAGTGTGCCTGATGCTTTAGTGTCATCTTGAAAAGTCATCTTGCATTAATTTCCTTGCAGAAGCATACTGCACTGAGTGTGCTTGTTATGCTGGTTTTGATGTGCACCCTATTGCAACCAATTTTTCTGGATGTTTAGTGTGTTTCTCTCAAACCACTGAAAAAAATTGAGTAGTTTACCATAATAAACAGATAGTGACGATTTCACTACACTCCACATTTTAGCAGTTGTCAAACGTAATTATACATGAAAAAACTTGCAGATGCTGATCCCTCTGGACATCTGCTCCACCCTGGTTCACAACATATGGGAGAAGTAAGATATTTAAAAATATAAAAGGTTAAAAGAAGTAGATTTTATAAATATCACTCTCGAGGAACAACAAAAATATCATCTTTCTCCATCGATTGTCCAGCTGAATCAAACTCAGGCTTAATCACACAGCAGCAGCTGGCCTATGTGTCTTTCTGAGGGATCCTGGCATGTTCCACCAGAGCCCCCATGGACAGCATTTCCCACATGTTGCCTGCACCAGGCTCCCCTTCAGTCTCAGTAACTCTCCCTGTGGAGCAAGCACAGGGGACTTTGGTGGAATTCAGGCCATCTGAATGTAGCCCTGAGGCAATCAATAAAAGGCTATGTTGCTTTGATCTCCACATCCAGAAGAGTTAATTGTGAACAGCTTCATTGAAGTAGGCAGGGTGTTTCGCCATAGAAAGATACCCTGGGATATGTACTGAACTCTGGCCACAGAAGGGTTGCACTCCCCTAACTGAGAGCAGATTTGCTGTTCTGCTTGGAAAAAATCAACAACAGAAGCAATAAACAAATGGAGCTATTATCTTTAAAATAAAGGAAGGATTTCCAGTTGGCTGGTTTTCTCTTATAAAACTATTTATGGTGCACATTTTTGTACATGGATAAGAACATTAACATGCAAATAAATCAGTTCTTTGAAGAATGGTGGAAAAGTCTTCACTGATCATGTAATCAGAAGGGGTTTTTTTCTGTTTGAAGTGGAAAGAGGATGAAAACTGGTGGGGAAGGTCAACAGTCTAAAGATACTAAGCGATCAGATACATTACAACTACGTCTTAATACATAGTTCTCTAGCAACATGAAATCCATATACTGTGGTTTTCTTTAAAGTGCGATGGCCCCTAAGACTTTAAGTTCTGTGTTTAGCTACACTGAGAGCCCTGATCTAGTTCTGGAGTAGCCTGCGGCATTAAAAGTGCCATGGCTTGAAGTTTTATTTTGCCTTTGCCACAGCTCTCCAAATTTGTTCCAGCAAGTGCGGCCGTCATTTTCATGAGGGATCTGATCCAAAGACATTTATTACTAGTGGGAAGGAAAAGCCTGCTTCATCCTTGGGGTCATTCTGCTGCCAATTATGAACTGGCTGAAAACAAGGGTAAGCTAGTTCTACTCTCATTTTCAAATTAGTTCTTCAAATTCCTGGTGCTTTCCAACAAAAATGCTTCTGGAGAAAACTGGGAAGCAAGTGAAACCCACTCTCTCTGCTTTGCTAGTGAAAAGATGGATGGGCTATGTATGGTCATGGTGCCTTTGCCACCTGCTCTTCCCACTGTATCTGAGTGTGCCAAATCACATGTTCCTCAGCAGCTCTCCATCCTCCTCACTCTGCTTGGGGCTTTTAATTTTCTTTTTCTAAGGCACCTAATTTCAGCCTTTCCTCAAGTGTCTGATGATCTTGAAGTCTTAAGAAAGAAAAACTGTGCATTTTTTGCCCTATTTTACATCAATCCTAAATTAGCCACCTTTGTGCTAGACGTAACTTGCTGCTGCACTCTGACTGAAATGTACTTTGCTGGCTTAGCTGTCCTCTTTAGCCCTGTGTGTGGATAGGATATTAGCATAAGAACTCTCTTTAATCTACTACAAATTCCCTTCAGTTTTTACTAAAGAAAATTAATTAAAGCTCTTCTTTTCATCTCTCTCTGGCTCCAGTTATATGCAGTTCTTCCATCATTTTAATTTCTTGCTTCCTTTTGGTTTCTAACTTGTCCTGAAAATGACATTTTAATTGAGTCGCAGATACTTGGAATTCATAGTCTTTGTTTGGATATGTAGTCTGGATGTGCAACTGGTTTACAGCATCACAGAACAGCTGAAGTTTGAAGGGACCCCTAGAGATGGTCTAGTCCAACCTTCCTGCTCAGAGCAGCATCAACAGATGCCTGTTGCCTCTTGTCCTGTCACTGTATACAACAGAAGAGAGCCTGGCTCCCTCTGCTTTACTCTCCCCAGTCAGGTATTTATACCTGTTGATCAGATTCCTCCTGAGCTTTCCCATCACCAGACTGAACAGCCCCAGCACTCTCAGCCTTCTCACAGGGCAGACCCTCCAATCCCTACACTTGGTCCAATTCTTTCTTATAATGGGGAGGCACTCTTAAATATTAGCAAAGAATAATTAGTGGAAAACGTGGCCAGTGGATGAGCTAAACAGAAAATAAGAAACTCTTTGGACTGATATTTTGAAGTTATCACATAAATCATAAATTTTCTCTCTTAATTCTGCATGTATGGAAACCATGATGCCCTTGCAGAACATGCAAGTTCTCTGGCATAAAGGATCCAAGCACAACGCAAGTGTTTGATCCAAGACCCAGGTGGCAAATACACACCCAATTCCCATGCGAGTTAGTTCAATCTTTTCCCTTACTAAAGAAAATCGGTAGCAAAGTACTCTCCCAAATACTGTGAGAAGGTTTGTGAAAAAAGGATGGGAAAACCAAGGTCTGCCCTATGAGGACAATAACTGTTAGGAGGATGATTAAGAAAAGAAGTAGACAGCAGATGGCAGAAAGGAAAAGAGCAGTTAAGGAGCTAAATTAATCCCAGCGAAGAAGGACTGTTCTCTGGTGTCCTCTGCTACAGACTTGGAAAGGTAAAGCTAAAAGAAAGATTTCTACCAGAATGCAGTCCTGCCAGACACAGGGGTAATGAATTACCAGTTCACTCAGATGATTTTCTGACCTTCATAATAAAGCACAACTTTATAGAGCAGAGACTTCTTCATACAACAGAGGCAAGATTCAGCTACTCCTCCTGGAGACTCTTAAATGAACTAGTCTAATCCCAGCATTTGTCTGGGGTTTATTTGTTTGTAAAGAGGGAAATAAGCAATAGACCACACTCTCTTTCCAGGTCCAATGAGTCCTGGTACATAACCTTTTGCTGCTGTCACCCAAATATTCATGTGATTGATTTTTATTGCCTGAAATACTTGTTGAACGTGTTTTGTTTTTTTGTTTTGTTTTGGGTATTTTTTGTGGCATTACTTTGTTTTAGCATGAAAATGCAATACATGTCAGATAATTCCCTCTTTCTACATATTATCTAGAATCTGACTGGAAACTGTTCCTTTTTTCAGCTTTATAGGAAAGGGAGATTTTACAATCTTCTGTT
Organism: Clamator glandarius; assembly: GCA_033459285.1. Classification (NCBI taxonomy): domain Eukaryota; kingdom Metazoa; phylum Chordata; class Aves; order Cuculiformes; family Cuculidae; genus Clamator; species Clamator glandarius. Next base: position 2,556,460 of record JAUNZM010000119.1, on the reverse strand, counting down.
TGTTCATTATGCCAAAGGTACTTGAAGAATTCCATCACTCTGAATAAGTGCCAAATGTGACAATGAACTTCTTCACCCTTTAAAGATCACACACTCAAGGGATTCTGTAGAAACAAGTCACTCTGAACAATCTTGTAGACTAATGATAAAAGTTTCACAAGCACAGATATCACATACTGATGTTGACACTTGCTAGTGACTAAAGGATAAATGACATGCATGCTGTTGCCTTGATATCCTGTATTCTGACCAGATTTAGTTCATCTTCCTGCCTAATTTCCTTTGTCTTGTTTGTAGTTCTTTTTCTCATTAATTGCTGCTCTAGCCTGTCTTTATAAATTGCATTCCCGCATGTTTACTTGTCAGGGGCACACAGTCACCATGTGACAGGACGTGTGTGCTCAAAACTGAAAACGTGTGTGGATCAAAGCCAGCAAGGCAAAGAAAAAGCTTCATAAACAATGCTGTAAATAACATCTGGGCTGTCCAAACATGGAAGAATGTGGTAGTTTTCCCTCTTTGTTGTTATTTTGTTTTGCCATGGACGTATCCCTATAGACACAAACAAGTCTGAAGTCAGTAATTATGGTACAGATTATTTTAAGCTAATTCTCATCAGCAAATGCATATAACAACATGCTGCAGACAGAAAAAAACCAGCGGACAAGGTGAAGTGAAATTTCAGGAAATGAATGAACCAGTGTTGGAGAACAAAGCCAGAAAAAATAAAGATACCAAGCTGATTAAAATACCAAAATGATTAAATGAAACACATTTTAGGCATCCTCATCTCATCTGAGTACATAAGACACTGACATAAGATCTTTCTAACTTATTTGGATATCTGAAATGGGAGTACAAACAAAGAAGAAATCTTCATGCCTCCAAAAAAAAGTGGAGTTCAGACAAAATCAGTCCTGGGTCTGGAGATATTCCTACTTTTGTTTTGATTCCTGAGTCAAAGTTGGACTGGATGGTACTTTGCCAGGATTCCTGGCTGTGGATGTTGAACCTAAGTTGCTGCTGTTGCTTTGGTAATTTGCATAAAGAGATGGATGAGAAATTCATTTGTTATCAGACAATGGCTTATTTCTGGAATCAGTAGAGAGAGATGTGTGATGTGTATATTACGCTCCTCCACTGGGCAGCAGTCGTGCAGTGATGGGAATTATCATTCCTGCATTCACCTCATCTAAACTTTTAGCTTTTTCTGTTGGGGAATTTCCTTTTCTTTGTACACAATCCAGCTCTATAGAGCCTGCTTTTGGTTGGAAGCTCATAAAGGTAATGTTAAAGCCAAGTAACTTTATAGATGGATAAATTAATTTGAAAGCCTGGATCTATAAATTCAAGAAGGCTTTAGTCTCCATTAAGGTTTTTGACAACAATATAAACGATACTGAAATACACTCCTATTTCCAGTATTCTCCCTTCAGAGAGAGAAATCATTGCCTCTTGGATTGTGTTAGCTATAGCTGATGGTGGTGACAAAGAAACCAGTCTTTTCCTGTAACTTTCCTTAGTCTTTGTGGGCTTACATAAAGAGGAAGCATAATTAATCTATGTGAATATAAGATCTCATGCATATTCAGAACAACATACTCTTTGGATCCGATCAAACATACCATTATGTCTTCCCAGAAATTTAAATAGAGTTCTTGCTGGGTTCAGATAGAGCTGACAAATGTCATGGTTTCCAGGAGAATATAAGTCACTCATGACTTTGGTTCATTGCATACATGCAGAAAGAAATCCCAGTTGTCATGCATTTCTGCCTACAGCAGGCAATAATTTTTTATTTTGAAGTCTCTTCACTGCAGGCTGGCAGTAAGCTGCACACAAAAGCCCCAATGAGGCTGCTAAAACCTCTGCATAACTCTGGGAATCTGATGCCCATCTCACCTTCAAAACAGAACAGAACAGAAAAGGGACTTATAACTACTGAAATTGATAATGAAAAGGTTAAAATTACTGTTTTCTGTTATAACCTGATCTAAATCTCAGTGAACTCCAGGAGAGGGTGTTTTTACAGTAGGTCTCAATGGATGCCCTTATCTTCTGTGAATCCAGTAAATGTGCAGCAAAGATAACCTCTGATTCTGGGAATTTCCAATGCTTTGTGCTGGTGATTTTTATGCAGTTAATACATATGTTTGTAAATAGTTTTCCAACCATTAAAAATAGCTTGCCTTTTTTTCTGCAGGCTATCAACACGTTTACAGGATGCCAATGTGTATAGAAACACAGATCTTAAACTACATGGTCAATCCAGCCTAGACTTGAGCAGCATTTCTAACATTGTCCAGACAAAAGTACATGCCATTTAGACCATATTCATGCTAATGAAGTAACGTACATATATTGTCCCCCTAAATCTGCAGGCAAGCACTGTTTTAAAATTTATTTCTACCATAGTACAGATGCTGACCCTTGTAAAGTACAGCTATATTAAAACCAGGCATTAGGGAGTAAGTAGGTCATTTTAGAAGTGCAAAGTCTGCATGAATACAATGCACTGTGCTCTCCACAGATACTTAGAGCTATTAGAAGACCATTTAAAAAAGCTCTTTGCCTCTTCGTAAAATCACACGGATGCAGCTCAACAACGCTTGTTGAAACCTTTGGTGCTACTAAATACTGACTAGGATGATGGTTATTTGTATTATGTATCATTTGTCTAGAAGCATTTGGATAGAAAAGTTTTTTATTACCAAAATGACTTTATAATGTGGATTGTTCTGTCATACCACCTACGCAGAAAAATAGTGAATTTATACACCAAAGCCTGTAGCACCTACTGAAGTTTTCCCATTGAGTTGTGAACATTTTGCTTTCTTCCCAATTCTGGTCAGAGTAAATCAGCTCTCAAGTAAATCACAATTTACGTGAGTCTTCAATGAGATTTAGAATTAAGGAGAAATTCCACATAGCACATTTTAAGAAGCACAGATGAGAACTTGGAAGCTAAGGAGGAGATAATGCTCCTATCATTTGAAGCTCCTTGGTGCCATCTCATGCATGAGCTGTTCAAGGTCTTCCTGCCACAGAATAATCCTGTCACAGAACTAACAGAGGCATCCAAAGCTGTGAGAGCCTCATCCAGCCATCTGACAACTTTCAGTGTTCCCTGAGGTGCTTCATGTCCCCAGAAAGCCCACTTCTGCTGAGGACCTGAGCTTGGTCCATGACAAATGACAAAATGAGATTAAGCCCTTAGGAAGCAGTCTCAGGGCTGCCTGTCAAAGCCTGCACAAATAAATCTTTTTTGAAGGGCAGACTTTGCCTTTATAGCTCTCCAGAATTATTCCATTTGGCACAGAGGACTTACTTAGAAGAGGATGGATAAGGGACTGAGGCAGGGAGAGAACTCAGTCTTGAGATTTAGCATTCAGCTACTGGATTTGAAGTTCTTTACTCCATATACATTATCTGTTCTATGGTGTATTCAGAGGATCTCTCAGCAGGAAAGGACTTTCCAGGGACCACTGGAGGGACAAAGGGAGATGTCTGGGTTTGAGTTTGAGCAGAGGGAACCATCCCCAGGTTTTCATGTCATTGACATTTCATGTTAAGTTCAAGTTAATGAGGAGACCTTGCCTTCTTCTTCCAGCTTCTAACTGATCATGAGGGAACTACGATATTTCGCAAGGCAGGAACAGTAGTCGAACTCACCTTAAAACATTAACATAAAAACATTTACTATAGGTATGACATAAAAAGAAACACTAATCAGAGTAATTTTCTTTATTTCTAAACTAAGAAACAGTTTATTTCCAGTGTTGACAGAAAAGCACTGATGAATGAAAATTATAAAATCTCTTTTGTGCAAGAGTTTTATTTTATTTGCTAACAGCAGCCTGATGTTGGCATATATCATAACCAAGGCATTATTTTTGTTCATTTTCTTTCATTCTTCAGCCCAAATGACACATCTGTGGAAATACAGAATGAAGACAAAACTGGAGGGTACCATCCCATGCTACACCTAGAATATCTATCTTATTTGGGTGCTTCCCTACATGGATGCTTCAATATCTGAGAAGTGTGATGGCTTTCGTTAAAGTTTTAAATAAGAAAAACTATAAAGGTGGCGGGGGGTGAGGAGGGGAGAGGGGGAGATTTAGTTTTCATTGGCAAACCAGAAAGCTTTAACAAAACATTTCCTCCCCAAAGGAGAATTATAAAGTTATGTGCCTAATAATCTTGCTGTCTGTTTCAGTTTCCCATCTGGAGGAAAGCCAATGGGAAGCTTGTGGCAGGATAGTTATTCCCCTGAAATATTGATTTCCTCAAATCTGTTGATTTAGCTTAAAAGTGTGGCTATTAGACAAACGTGGCATCAATCATTACTTGTGTGTAGGAGACCAAAATATCATCAAAGTTCCTCAGATTCATACTAGTCTTTGCTATCAGTGTTCTTGAAGATTTACTGATCTGCATATGCAAGAGGTGGAGAATTTTGTTGGCGTTAAGAAGCTTATTTCCTGTGTTCTCTAAGGAAACGACCAGAAAGCTACAGTTTTGTCCCAGAGGCAGAATACTTCAGGCAGCAGTTTATTAGTGTTCCTACAAAACATGGGCAGATAATTTCTGCAAGAACATGTGAGGAGGAGATAAATTTTCTGAAGTAGTCATTTAGCTGATAACCTCCAAATAAGTTCTTCTATATATTTTACCTGGTGATACGGCTGATAAAAGAAGGTAGCTTGGATGAGAGTTATTTAGACTGAGTCTTAGGTAAGTGAGAAAAGACTTATTTTCACAAGTATATGCCCCACTTGAATTGCATTCACAAAAGCCAAGTGTAGTTTTCAGGCTTGGCAGTGAGTGACTTCCTGGCCATTTTTTCCTGAACACCTGTACAAGGATATTTATTAAAATAAGGAGCAGAGTGTTTTCCTTAAGAAGCATGTATACATGCTCTCTCTCTCCTCACTGCAGGGTTGTTGCTGTAGACTCTTTCCCCATCCCTATCCTGCATGGTTTCCTGCTACATGTTTAAAGAAACAGAACATATATCCTCATAAAAATAATATCAAGTCATTGGTTCAGAAGAAAGAATGTCCCCATTTGAGTTAGCAAGAATATTTCCTTCTGCATCAAGAAGCATGACTGGGACAGACACATCTGACTCGGGATCCAATGTTATCCAAGCACATGTAGTTTTGACTTCAAGATGTTAAAAATAAGCTGGTGATAACCGGACAACTAGTATTTGGAAACAATTATTTCCTTGGATACAGAGAGAGACAGTGTGTGTGTTTCTAACATCTGCACTTTTTCTTATTCATGAGTGCATGAAAACAGGAAAATAGCATGAAAGACCTGAAGCAGAATTTTTGTTGTATCACATTTCTGCCAGTGAACTTCCACTGGAAAGATATTGACGGTTGTAATTGTGTTTTTTAAGTATGTAATATACAATTCATTATTGTGTCATGCATCCTACGATTGTGAGATACTCTTTATTACTCATTGTTATATGAGGCAAGTTTTGTCTCCTGCACACATCTGGGTTTATGCGGTTCTAGCAATGGAATAAACATACTACATTCTTTGTGGCATCTCTTCACAGCTGAGTTTCCTTTGCTTGACTTTTGGATGGTACTTATCATTTGCTTGGAACTTCACATTTTTGAAGCAAGTCTTTATTTACAAGTGATGACATTAAAGATGAATAACAGAAAGAGGATCAGTTCAGTGATACAATTTTGAAGTGAATAAAGAAACTCATAGTAATTAATAGATAATTCATTTTAATCTCTTGCAACAGATGCATGTGCTTCTCTTGGCAGTTAACTGCTTTCAGGCACTAATTTGACACCATATGGGTGTCAGATTTCCGATCTCAACAACTGCTTAATTAATTGATGTCTTTATTCTTGAATGGGTTGTATCAGCTCAGATCAAAAACCGAACTGTGCTATAAAATTGTAAATAGAGAGAGCTTTCCTTAGAGACTAATGTAGCATAGCACCAAAAATTGGGATATGTTATGTTTATGATTGGTTTCACTTGGATATCATGTTGCCATAAATGTGAGAAAGAGAAAGGAGCCAGAAACCAAAGACAGTGCTGGAAAGCACATATGTAACGTATTGCTAACTTCCAAAATCATGAATAGCTCTCCCTAATAGAGATAGCTAAATAAAAAAAGAACCAGAAAAGGTCCTGAAAGTGGTTTGCTGCAGAGACAGATACACAGAAAATTGAGATTTTAATATTTTCTCTATTCTGTTACAACAAATGGATTTTACCACGGTATTTGGGGTAAGTTGCAAGGTAAGTACATGACTTGACTTTAGATACTTCAAAACTGTTGCCACACCTGTCACAGTCCGCTGCAGTTCCACTCAACCCATTTCTAGAAGATACAGTAAAATGGAAAAGATGCAAAACAAAAGGTTGATAAAGATGATTAAAGGTATGGAGCCAGGAAAAGAACTAGTAAAAGAGATTACTAACACAGCAAATCTCCTATATTGACTGATATAAGGAAGATGAATAGGTGCCATAGGTGAATAGGAACCATTTACTCATTATTTTTCACCGTGCAAGAGAGCACACTAACTGAAATTTTGAGGCATAGTGTTTAAAAAAAAAAAAAAAGCATAATTAGCTTACTGTCACAGGAAGTTGTGGAAGCCAAGAGATATAAATGGATTCAAAATAGGAATACTAAATTTTACAAAGAATAGATCCATTGATGAACATCAAGAACAATAGCCCAGATGCAACCTCTGGCTCAAAAATTCTCTGAACTCTTGATCATTAGCAGTTTTGTGGCCACAGAAGCTCCATTTGAGTTTGTCTGTTTTCTTTTGCTGTTTTCTTAGCCAGCCTGCACTGGCTAGTGTAAAAGAAAGGCTAGATGGATTTGGTTGGCCTCATCATGATCTTTTCATTTTAAAAAGTGGGAGTTAATCAAAACAGTGGAGTTTTGCAAAAGTTCCATGTATCTCTGCTCTGTCAGCTGTGTCCTGTTTCTACTGTAATCACAAAAGGATAAACTAAAACTTACAGGTCTGGAATAGGGAAGGGAGTCTTGCTGTGAAAAAGACTGTCATTTTACACAAAGTCTGCACATTCACAGCAAAGAGATAGGAACTCCATCAGAAGGTTCAGAATGACGATGCCTTGGACCCTGATCAGGAGTTGTCACAAATACTTTTGAAAATGTTGCATTTCAAAAACAATTTTTCCTTAAAGAAAAAAGTTGTTTCTTGTAACTGTAAAAATATAAAGTTTATTTGTTTCTTGTAGCTGTATCAGAAAGGGAATTCCCTGGCTCTGTAAGGAACATTGAGATTTCTTCAGAGTCAGGCATGTTCCTTATACCACAGTCTGAGGACAGTAAAATGTAACTTGTGCTTTCATAGTTCCAGTTTGAAAGGAGTTTTTTGAAGAAGTCAGTGTCTGACTTCTTGGATGATCTCTATCAAAAATTTCAAGCCAATACTCAATATTGCCTTCCCGCCGACTCTACCCAGGAATGTCCATCTCTGCTGCCCCAGGGACTTGCAGGCTCCACTGCAGCCGTGATTAGCTAATTTCAAATAACAACTTGAGTTAGCAGCCACGTCCTGCTGACTATAAAAATAATCTTGCTTTTTGTCAACAGCTTATTCCTACAGAGGATGAAGATCACTGGAAGCACCCTACACTGTTCGTTTGGCTACTGACATTTCTCCACCAGATGGAATTAATGAACTTCCAAAGACATCCTATTGCCAGTGGACAAGCTTTGCCTGAGCCAGGTAAATCACTGTGATACTAATGTGTGATACTGCTGGGGGGACTCACAATGCTTTCAAGTGTAACCTGAAGCTTGGGTTGGGAGTGACAGTACTACAGCAAAACAGCACACCAATAATCAGCTCATATCTTTGGGCAGACAGAAAAAATGAACTGCATCACCCTACGTCTGTACTTTTCAGCTTCTTTTTTTTCTAGAGATATGATGTGGAAATCAACTTATTTTTATGGCACTGAATAACTTGGATGTAACTTGTTTTATAAAGTGTCATCAGAGGCCTGTGTCAGCCAAGTGAGTGTGTTAGGCCAACTATTCAGACTGCTTAGTGTAAACTCCCTTATGAGCTACTGCTTTAGAAAATATTGGCTTAACTTTATGCTCAAACAATCAGGTGATCTTTACCACATAAGGGGTAGTACAAAAAAATGAAAATGAAAATTTATTTGGGGTTGCGAGAAAAAGGAACATCCAAATTAAACACCAGTTACCATCAAGTACTGAGTTACTCTGAATGGGGCATGACTAACATTTGGTGAAGTCTGAACTCTTTAGGTTTGTGGTTTCATCTGTATTATCTATCAGTAATCTAAAGAAAAGCAGAAGTATTTTCTTAAAGTAAGACTTTCTTACTAACACTTGTCAGTGAGAGCTGAACTTTAGCTGACATAAGTCATGAATCATAATTATTGGAAAGCTCTGGAAATATGTTTGGCCCTTCCTCTCCTCTTTCTCCTGGAAGATGTGTCCTTTATGGTTCTCATCAAGTTAAATGGCAGTAACTGGTCAGGTGCTAGACTACCGGTGGTTGTTAAGCAAACTGTAACTGGAAATCTAAAAATGCATCACCACGACCTAATAGTGAAACTGCGGGCTCAGACAACTGATGAACCAGAAAGGGTAGGTGTGAGTTTCTAGCACAGGCAGCCTGCTGACATCAATCCGTTTCCTGGTCACCTTACTCACACAAGTAGCCCTACAGAGATCAGCTATATCAATCAAGTAAGCAAAACAGCTTTTGGACCTCTTGCTTCTCTGCAGAGATCTCCTAAAGCAAAAGGAACAGGCTAATGATTTTATATACACAAGTGTTTTATACCGGCCCTTGTAGTATCTTACTCCCTTTTTCAGAAGTCAGTTCTTTTCTCCACATGTAGCTTTCCCCATCTCTCTCTTTCATCCCTCTATCTGCTGAGAATCAGTGGAGCAGTGATTTCTGGCCCCAAATTAAGGGATGTGCTAAAAGTGGGTGCTTTTACACAGTGGAAGCAACTAACTATGGTACAAATACTTAAAGGTGAAAATGAGAATTCAAAACAACCAAAGAAGATATACGTTGCAATGACTGCACAGGAAACATTAGTACAAAGCACCAGCACACACAGATGACTGATTGCATTTGGCCTTTTGCTTAGACTTGTTCCAGATATCAAGTCACACACACTCTGCTCAGTATCTCAGTATGGGATCTTAAAAAGACGCTGCAGAAACTGCAAAACGGGTGTCCAGTCTGATGCAATCTCATCTAATCATTCCTCCACAGACATACATTGTGGCTCGTGCTTCCTGAGTCCCACATTCACGTCCCTTCTTCCCTTCCCCTTTTATCTCCATCTTTCTCACCCTCATTTCCTTTTCCTACTCGACTAAATCTTCTGGACCATCACCCTATCCTCCTTTTCTCCCAGACGCATATTTATCAGCTAGTGTAAATCGGCATTGTCCGTTGATGTCTGTGGGGACAATGTCAGCTGAAAACCTGTCTGACAACACTTGTTTGAAATGCAGAAATTCAGTCTTGCACCTCTGCCTCTCCTCACGCTGCCTGCTTTGCCTCCGCACTGGATGTCGGTGACTGGCACAGCCCTCCTCACCACTTCATCCCATCAAAGCGTGAACCATTCACAGGGCTCTCTCTGATGGCAACAGTTAAAGTGCTGAGGACTTGACATCCAGACAAGAATAACTTTGTGTTGCTGTACGAACTACTGAGAAACAACGATGACACCCACTGCTGTTCTGCAGTGGACATCAGGGACTTGAAATCCTCATCGCTACTCAGCAAGATGCCCAAGCTTTCAATATTTCTGCTAGTCTTCTCGTAATTTTTGAAGTCCCTAGCAGCCCTTTCTTGCATGCACACCAAACACTGATTGCAGCCTGGCGGTCTTGTCATGTTAAGAAAACAATGGCTTAGGTCCAAGCTACAGTGTTTTTCTTTCTGTGGGGTTATCAAAGGGCTATAAACAAAGGCACAGAGAAGGTCTCCAAAACGAGTTTCTGCAGTGATTGAACTAAGGTTGCAGACAATGGCAAATACAGTAAAGTTCGTGAAAGTGAAAAGGACTGGTAGGGAAAACATTTTCAGGGGCTCAGAGAACCCAGTCAGCTGATGAAAAGGTGATTCAGTTATATGTAACTGACCCCTTCTGATTTCTGATTGAATCAGTGACAGGTCTCATCAGGTGAGTTTGGATTAGCCTGTTTCATTTTGATTTTTTTTTACTCTTTTGCCTTGTGACATTCTTGTTCCAGTATGTGGCCCCAGAGACATCACACTTGCTCTCCCCAAAGCATTATGAGAAAAATGGTGGAACCAAGGGTGTTGGAAAAGCCTGCAGCATTGTTTTGCTGTCATGTAAACCTGGCTACATTATCATTATTATCATAGACTGACATCTTTCATCGCCTTTTCTGTTTTCCAAGACAAAAGAGCCAGCTGACACTGGAACAAAGGAGAATACAGGGAAAAGGAGAGAATATGTCAAGCAAGAATAGTTTGGAAAGGGCCAAAAGTGGAAAAGGAAGTCTAATTCTAGCCTCATCCAGGGGAAAAAAGTTTTTTGAGAAATGTAAACAAATCAGGAAATCCTGGCACTTACTCCAGTTCCGATTTGGCAAAACACACCAGCCCTTTCCCTGTGTGTGAGCTGCTGTTTGTGAATGAAATCCAGATTAGGTTATTCATTGAGCCCTGCCAGTCCCACAGTTTCCAGGTTTCCTTTTGCCTATGGCATAGCTTAAACCTTAAAATAATAATAATAAAAAAACATATGCATGTTATTAACTCTCCATATTCAAATGGAAACACAATGCTATCATAAATCTCTTTTTTTTTCTAATGTAAATTCCTTTCTCCAGCATGAAGCTTCAGGAAAGCTATTGTATCAGTGCAATCTAAACTTGAAAGGGAATTTTTGTTAAACTAGTTATGATAGGGGAAACATGTTTTTCACTGAGTTGAAAGACTAAAGTTGGTCATAAAAAGGGGTGGAGGGGCTGGGGGAGAATTATTGGTTGCTCAACTAATGATTAGATACAGGACTTCAAGGACAAATTAAGGAGCACAAGAAGAAAGATTTCTGAAGATAAGTGAAACCAGTTCCAATAATATCAAATAAAAGATGCCTTGTTTATCATGGATTTTAATCTCCCTCAGTTCTATTCTACCTTTTTTAGTCTAATTAGGACAAAGAGAGTGTAAAACTCAAAAGAGACAATCAGCCTTTTGTAGAACTTGAATTTCGCCCAGCATATGTCTTCCAACTTACCCTTCTTTTGCTTCTTTCCCAATGCAGGTTATTTCCTTCTGTCTTGTGGTTTCAGCTTGAACAGCTTCTTTGTAGCATTCCCTCCACCCCCAATATTATTTTTGATCCTTACAGAAATACAACACTGGTTTCCAAAATTCCCTTTTTTCCCAATTCAGAGCAGTTTCTGGTTCATTAACACTGTCTGCTTAGGGCAGGGAAGGGGAGCAGGAAGAGGAGAGGGGATTGAATACCACTGATTTTTACCTTAAGCAGGGTTTATCTGTGCTGTAGTACGGAATCTGTTTGGGCTAAACCAAAGATAGGTCAGAATCCACAAAAATAAACTACCTGGGAGAGGTGGAATTCATTGTGCACCTCTAAATGTTCAAACCAAAGAAGTGTACCTTCTACAAACACAGAAGAGTTTCATACTTACTGACCGGTAGCAACTGCAAGCTCTCATTCAAAGTTTTTCTGTGCAGCGAATTGCAAGGAGTCAAGGAGAGAATCCCTATCAACCCTGAATGATCTCGCCCTTCTGGGTGGCTGTGGCTAGGGACTGAGGAAGCCAGGAGCAGTTTCAGCCCTGCTTGGAGATGGATACACATGTAATCTTGCAATTGAGATGTTGCTTCTGTTCCTTGTACTCTCTTAGTCATATATCTGCAAAATTAAAATAATGGAAGACCTACTTGAATTGCTGAAGACCTGTAGCTGTTCTTGTTTCCAGCAGGAGTTTTGCTTTCATTTTTTTTTTCCCTGTGTATGCTCATGTGTAATCATGTGCACTGTTTGAGAGAGAAAAGACAGAGAAGGTAGTACTTGCACAAGAATCTTTTATAAGCAAAAAATGGTTCCATCTCCTGCCTGGAGATAATCAATGGCTGTGAGCAATCCTGAGCTAAAATTACAGTGAAAGCAAGGTGGTTTTATTTTACTGTGATACTACCATAGTGTCATGAACCTCTTTTCCATGTGGAAGCTGGTCCTTACTGTGATTTACATGGTGGTAAAACAAAAGTGACACTGCTTGGTTTTGGGTTCTTTTTTTAGGTAGATGTATTTTTTAGGGGTAGGAACTAGAGTTCCATTTTTGAAAGTGACTTGTTCTAAAATACAATTCTGCAAAAATTTTCACCTTTTAGCTTTATGGCAGATGTTTTCATATACTTACACTTTCTTAACACAAGCAATTCTGTGGCCAGAAACTGGAAGATGTTGCTAACCATCCATATTTCTCTAAATTATAAACAAAATAAAATGCTTTAAGGCGGTTGGCAGTTTTATGTTCTCCATTAGTTTCAAACCTGTTTCATCTCTTTATTCAAAGACTGACAACAGTCTGTGGCAGGACACAAATGAAGGTTGCAGCTCCTGCATTGGACACAGTCCTGCAGCCTGTGATTTTTTTTTTTTTCTGTATAGTTTGTCAGCCACAAAAGCTGCAACCAATAGCATGCTCTTCTTCCCTCTCTAAAGGGCAATGCTTTTGGGAAGCCAGAGGTGGGAAGGTGCAGAAAAGGTGGGCTGGGGCTAGGGAGGGCTCATTACACATCACAGTGCTGCAGTTTGTTTTTCCCCAGCTCAGCTCCTACTTCCTAGCCATGCCAGCCACGGGGACTGTCAGACAGAGGAATAAGAACTTAGTTAGGGCCATCACTTTGTTCACCTTTCTCGTAGGACTAATACTACCTCTCAGTCGGTAGGATTCCAATTCTTTTCACATCATTAGAGGGCTTTCCATCACCTGCAAAGCAGTAGCAGTGAGTTAACTATTCTGAACACAGCACTGTAACTGCATTTCTGTATTCAAAAGAGGCATTTGTAGAACCTGTGAAAATCGATGTAAAATACATATTAATTTTTTCATTTAACTTTACTATAAAAAAACCCTTTTTTAATGGCAAGCTATGGTTAATGATGAATAAAATAATCTGGAGAGACCTGAAGTTACAGACCCGTCTCTGACTGCCTTCTGTTGCTCTGGAAAAAAATAGTAATCCAGCACATGTGTATGAACACTCAGAGGAGTGCTTTGCAAAAGCCATAGATGGTACAATCTCTGTTACCCTGTCAAGGGAAAGCTGCAGCAGTGTTATTAATCTCAGGCTGTTTCTCTAGCCTGCACAGTGTGGTATTCTCCAGTGAGGAAAAGAAGGGAAACAGGTGCTCCATCTCCTCAGCATCTGGTTTGGATGACCACAGTACTCCAAACACCTGCACTTTGCAGTCCCGCCAAGCCTTGCCTGCTATTGTATTAGGCAGGACTGGCTGCCTATAGCAATAAAAGACATTGTTTATCAGTTGTACCAGAGAAATGTGGGTTGTGAGGAGAGGACATAACAAACAAACCTGAAAAAAAAATCTAATAGGAAAGAAAACCTGTTCTGTGACTTGAATGCTTTTAACCGTGAAAGGCTTTTTTTTTTTTTTGCCTTTCAGAGACTGGAAAAGGGAGAGCCAGCCTTGTGACAGGTTTTCCTGTCTAAACAGACAGTTGGCACTTGTGTTAAGAGGATGATAATATTTTAGTATCAGGTATAAGGTTTTAGGACTTGAAAAGGAACTGTAGTTTCACATTTTAGTACAGAATTGTTTTTTACAGACTGTGTCAAGTTTTATCTCTGTAGCTCTGACTATAAACATGATGATTCACGTCTTACTAAGAATGGATTTAGGGCTATTTAGGATTAAACCTGAAACTTTGCCCAGAACCTTAGATACTGCAGTTCATTCTATTTTAAGTTCCCTCTTCAGGGCTGGCAAAGCCATCTCCCTGAATATGAAACAACTGATACATTCAGCAAGCAAGTTGGGGCAGCACATTTTAGAAGATGTCGTAATGTGAGCTCTCTCAGTGAAGTCAATGGTATCTCTTACATCCTTAAAATCACGCACAGTTTTTAGGACCTTTTTAAGATGACAAATTATTTAGTACTAAAATGAAGGCTTGGCAGATGGTCTACCTAGATCCTGTTCTGCAACCTGCAATAGTCTTTTCTTCTGCCCTTGTGAAAGCTACTTAACTTAGGGGCATTTTATTTTTCCTTACCTGCAAAACCAGGACCATAACAGTTAGCTAGCTCCTATGTTTGCATTTTTGTGGAGATATACAGAGCATTTGAGGTCCCCAAGAAAAAGCCTTTCATAGAATCATAGAATCATTAAGTCTGGAAAAGACCTCTAAGATCATCAAGTCCAACTGTCAGCCTGACATGCCTACGAAACCATGTCCTGAAGTGCCACATCTACAAACTCTTTTAACACCTCCAGGGATTGTGACTCCACCACTTCCCTGGGCAGCCTGTTCCAATTCTTCACCACCCTTTCAGTAAATAATTTTTTTTTATCATCCAGTCTAAACCTCCCCTGGCACAACTTGAAGCTATTTCCTCTTGTTGTATCTCTTGTTGCGTGGGAGAAGAGACCAACATCCACTTTGCGACAGCCTCCTTTCTGGTCATTGTAGAGAGCCTCCTGCAGACTAAAGAGCCTCAGTTCCCACAGCCACCTCTCATTAAGACTTGTTCTCCAGCCCCTTCACCAGCTTCATTGCCCTTCTCTGGACACTCTCCAGTGCCTCAATGTCTTTCTCGTAGTGAGGAGCCCCAAACTGAACAGAGTATTCAGGGTGTGGCCTCACCAGCACCGAGTACAGGGGAATGATGACTTCCCTATTCCTGCTGGCCACACCATTCATAGAATCACAGAATCACAGAATCATAGAATAGTTATGACTGGAAGGGACCTTAAAGATCATCTAATTCCTACCCTGCTGTGATGGGCAGGGACACATTCCACTAGATCAGGCTGCCCAAGGCCACATCCAACCTGGCCTTGAACATCTCCAGGAATGGGGCAGACACAGCTTCCCTGGTCAACCTGTTCCAGTGTCTCACCACTCTCACAGTGAAAAAAATTCCTCCTTTTATCTAGTCTAAATCTCCTCCACTCCAGTTAATACCCATTGCCCCATGTCCTATCACTACAAGCCTTTGAAAACTGTCCCTCCCCAGCTTTACTGTAGCCCCTTCAGGCACTGTAAGGTTCTTATAAATTCTCCTCAGAGCCTTCTCCAGGCTGAACATGCCCAGCTCTCTCAGCTTGTTCTCATATGGGAGGTGCTCCAGCCCTCTGATCATCTTTGTAGCCTCCTCTGGACCAGTTCCAACAGCTCCATATCCTTCTTATGTTGAGGATTCCAGAACTGGGCACAGCACTCCAGATGAGGTCTCCCGAGAGAGGAATAGAGGGGCAGAATCATCTCCCTTGACCGGTTGGCCAAGCTTCTTCTGATGCAGCCCAGGGTACGGTTTGGCCTTCTGGGCTGCAAGCACATGTTGCTGGCTCACGTCGAGCTTCTCATCGACCAGCACCCCCAATTCCTTCTCCGCTGGGCAGCTCTCAATCACGTCCTCCCACATCCTGCACTGAAATCGGGGATTGCCCCGACCCAGGTGTAGGACCTTGCACTTGGCTGTGTTTAACCTCATGATATTACGATATTACGATACACGCCAGGATGCTATTGGTCCCCCTGGGCACACTGCTGGCTCCCGTTCACCTGGCTGTCCACCAGCCCTCCCGGGTCCCTTCCCTCCGTGCAGCTTCCCAGCCCTTCTTCCCCAGGCGGGTCGGATCGCTCGGGGTTGATGTGACCCGATGCAGGACACCGGGCTCTGTCCTGCCGGGCCACCCGCGGCTGCCGGGCTCCCTCGTCCCTTTGCCGTCAGCCCCAACTAGCGGCGGGCAGCCGCAAACGCCGCTCTCTTCGCGCAAAGGGCTTCGTGCGGAGGAAAAAAACTTTTCCTCTCCTCCCCCCCCAGCTCCGCCACGAACCGGGGCGATTCTGCTGCCCTTCAAATATCCGTGACATCGGACTTGATTTAGCCTGGAGAAGAGGAGGCTGAGGAGAGACCTCATTGCTCTCTATAACTACCTGAAAGGAGGTTGTGGAGAGGAGGGAGCTGGCCTCTTCTCCCAAGTGACAGGGGACAGGACGAGAGGGAATGGCCTCAAGCTCCGCCAGGGGAGATTTAGGCTGGACATTAGGAAAAAAATTTTCACAGAAAGGGTCATTGGGCACTGGCAGAGGCTGCCCAGGGAGGGGATTGATTCACCTTCCCTGGAGGTGTTTAAGGCACGGGGGGACGAGGTGCTGAGGGGCATGGGTTAGTGATTGATAGGAATGGTTGGACTCGATGATTCTGGGGGTCTTTTCCAACCTTGTGATTCTGTGATTCTATGAATATCTTGCCTCTGAGCTTTTTGAAAGAAGGGGTGGGAATTCATACTTCGTAGGCATGGCTTTGCTTGAGAAAACGCGCTTCTCCGCCTGGCATGAGGAGCGCTTTGCTAGCAGGAAATACTTTTGTGGAGTGGTGGACATGAGGATATAAACAGGTATAGAAAACCTGACAGCGCTTATGCAAAAAGTAGAGCCATTAAGTACTCAGCTCAAGAACATAAAGGGACACCTGCAAGAGAACATATGGAGTGCTGGATTTTGTTAGATAACAGCTTTTTTTCCCCCCCAGTGCCTGCAGTGATCTAACTTCCCAGTTTACTGCATCTCACACATAAATGCCAGTGTTTAAGATCCACAGCTACCCATTCAGATACATGATGGTGTAGGACATAAAGCTGAAATAGTCAAAAACACGCAGTGGAAAAATGAGACAGGATGGGAACTATGGTTATGCTAGTCAAAGGGCTGATGTATACCATGTACATGCACCCATTGCTGCACTCCAGGGACGCAGTTAAAGAGAGAAACTTGTGCTCACAGAACTTTGGTGTTGCTACACTAGTGAAATCACTTGAGAAAGAAAGTACTTGCAGTTCCTTGGAACTTTTTTTTTTCCCCTGTCTAAGCAGATGCATCTTCTCAGATTCACTCTGTTTTTACAGTAACCACTATGACTAATTGCATATTTGGATAAAGAATGGGGAATCTTATTTCCATATGAAGCATGGTGATTAACCATCACTGAATTCAGTCCCAGTCCTGGATTAAATTATGCTCTTGTTGGCCCCTGTGTACAAATGATGAAATTTAAGGCTAAGAATATAAAAATCCATATATTATACATGGAGGGAGGGAAAGAAAGAAAGAGAGAGAGAAATACAGATATTAGGAGATGTACATTTAACTGGTAGGAGCTCTTATTTTAAGCTCAGCAGTTTGTAGAATGGTCTGCATAATAAAGCTGTGATTGAAGGTTGGTAAATCTGCAGCATCACTTTTCAAATCGGTTAAATAATGCAGTTGTGCTCAAAAAAGTTGTTAAAACAACTTCTGATCCCTAGGGATTGAGCACACTGGCTATTGCTGGTGCAGCCAGGAAAATCCAGTTCTCTGCAATGACCACTTATTCCTGGTAATGATTAAATAGGTTCCACAAGATCATTCGAAAAGCGGTTTGTTTAAATACCATTTATTTGAAGGCCATTAAAGTCCCTGGAGTTCAAGGGTAGCAAGGGAGATAATGTCAAGGCAATGATATCACATCTTTATTTTATGACACCAACAGTGCCATAGATCATACTTTGTACATTATTTAGGTGTGGAGAAAAGCTATTTTATTAATCCATCTTATCCTTCACCTTCTATTAAGACAGTTCATATTAAGAAGGGAGGTTGGAAGGATAAGGAAGTTAGGACGTTAGCCATAATCTGTCTTTTTGTTAAAAGCTACAGGCACTGCCTTGCAAGATCTTGTCTGCAGAGTGAACTTTATTGTCACAGTGCCATTATGGCACACACCTTTGATTCATCATCTCCTAAACCCCAATTTTGTGTATTTGCTTAAAATCGATCACCTGCTGTCTGGTGACATTTGGATGCTGTTTCAAGGCTCACTCCAGAAATGCAGTTCTCAGAGGTAACACAACTTGTTTGTCTAGTAAAAAGCAGAGCAGAAGGAAGCACAGTTCCATGTAAGAGGGTGGCAAAGCTCCAGTTGTATGAATTGAGGCCAGGAACTTTTTTCCCATGATGTTCCCATAAAATGAATTAAAAAAAATGTGAAAGTAGGACACAGTCGAGCGCTCCATGATCATAAATTTACACCATATCCTGCCATTCATACACAGGCAGCAGTGCCTTTGAAATCACTGAGTTAATGGGAGACTTGTCTGACAAAGAATTACAGAATTACATCCTCAAATTGTTGAAGTTTCATGTGCGTAACTGAACACAATTTCCTTTGAAATGGAGAAAATAACCTTGTAAGGGTAAAAAGTGAATCTGAATTTTGTATTTTTCTGAGTCTATAGTTCTTGCCTTGGGTTTCATTTTCAGAAACACAGACTTGGATGTGACTCAAAACTTTTTCAGCAACTCATTATTAACTCAAATGTTTCTGCATGAATATAAATTTCCCAGTCCTCACTGCCTAGACAGGCAGACAAAGCTAAATCAGTCAGGGCATGCTTGACACATCTACTACACCAAAAGAAGAAAGCTGGGCATCAAAACACAAAGTAGTTATAATGAGTGTACTCACTCTACCAGGGCAGTATCAAAGAATGTATTACAATTATGCCTGATAAGAAGTCTGTAGGAAGCAGCAGTGAAAAGAAGACATTTAAAAACAGTGGGATTTACTATAAAGCAGCATTTGAGTTTACCAGAAGCCATGTGAACTAAACCAGCTGCTATGTATGAGAACGATACTCATCTAAATAGATTGTCTACCATGGGTTTCCTCAGCTTGCCAGGATTTTAGGCTGTTTATTGTTTCTCTGTGGTGGTCATATCATTTCTGACCACAGCATTGTAGAGAGTAAAATTTAATCCAAACAGAGAAATGTTTACCACCAGCTACCTATTTCTGACACACTGACTCAGATAGACATAAATCAGCATTTGTTTCCCTTTCACCTCCATGTATTGCCCAGCAGTTGATCTTGGTGGACCAGGGTGCAAAGATGTCCAACAACTCAGGCAGATGCACAGTGAGTCAGTAATTTAGGCAGGGTTATGGCCTGAAACTCTCCCAGTTCCCACAGGTTTGATGCAAACACCAGGCTGCACAGCCTGCCCTTGGGAGAAACTGTATGGAACTGAGATGCAAGTGAGAGCAGCAGCTAGTAAAAAACCCAGCAGCTCCCTCTCATCACTCGCTTTCCCTTTATGCAACTCTTGCCATTTAGGTTTCCATTCATTTAAAGATGCCGTTTCTTCTGAGAAGAAAGCAATGCCTTACATGTCCATAAGGGAAGGTCTGAATGCTTGTTATGCTCCAGCTCTGGCATGGACATGCTTTCTATCAGAGAAACAACCTCTGCCCTGGACCTATCCTCTTACCTAACAGAGAGCCACAAGCTTGCTCATGAATAAGTGTGAATACCCTGTCTCGATTCAACGAGTTAGCTTTGTTCTGGGACTACTTTTTAAATCTTCCAGGCATGCTTTTTATGCTGCAGGCTCATTGCCAGTTACCACAAGGCAGCCCTGCTCCTGGAGGAAGCCACTGAGCTCCCTTCCTGCCTCAGACTCGCTTCATGCCCTGTGACTGCCTCTCCTTCTTCTGTTGGCCCAAACACTTTGGAGGGAGGATCACATGGTAGTTGACCTGGCCTACCCAAGAGCTTTTTTCAATTCACGTTTTTTCTAGAAAACTCACCTCTCTGCTCTGGTCCTGCAAAAGCCTCCAGAAAGGAATGAGTAGAGTATTGGAGGGAACGGTTGGGACATAAGTACAACTGATCTAAACCAAATTTCTTAGCAGGAGAGAGGTCTCAAAGGGTCTGCATGTTTGTATATAGTTATCAAGAAAACAAGGGAGAGATTAAGGGAAGACAGCCTATTTGTGCCAGTTCCACGAAACCAATGTGACATGAGTGCACCCCTCTTGAAGCATCAGAGAATTTATGTGGAAGACAGAAATGGTGAATGAATGCTCCTCTTGTGTGTAAAGCTTCAAGCAAAACTCACACCTTATTAGATATCAGAGAATCCAACCACAAGACACAATTCCTCATGGACCAAGCTCCATCGGCTCTGCTATTCAGACCTACTCATTTCATTTTACTCTTTGATAAGATCTGGTGGTTCACTGCAGTCTAACCTCTATGCAGCAGATGAGTGAAAAGGCACCAGGTGATCGGAGTATTTTCTGCTCTTGCGTAATGAAGCACAGTCATTCCTGCAGAGATGTCAGGACTGGCAATGCTACCTGTCAGGTTGACACATCAGCAGTTTAGGAAAGATCCTGATATCACCTTGCACCTTTGTTTTCACCTATTTCTAACCTGTCTGTGTCAGCTTTTCAGTACTGGTTCCCTTGCTTTGTTTCAAAAACAAAATAAGTTCTTTACCAGAGGAAAATTCATGAAAGCAATAAACCAGGTTGATCATGATGATCAATATTATGAAAATGCAGGATTACCCTGGGGTCTGGCATTTGGTCAGTGTTTTTTCACCAGCTCCTGTGGGAAACAATTCCATACAGAATTGTGGATCTTACTGTGAAGAGGTTTTCCTGCTTATTTCTTCCCCCTTTTTGTTGACATGTGTATCTGCACCACCTAAAGTTCCAAGTTAGAAATGGTCCTCCTTTTAAAAATACAGTTACCACCTCTGAGCTAAATCTCTCATAAATTAACTTTAAGACCCTACATAATTTTTTATGTAGTATAACCCAATTGCAATATATATTTTTGGTTAGCAGAGAAAGGAACTATTTCAATGACATCTGTCTGTGCCCGATGGGCAAAATTGTGTATTCTTGCAAAATCGTATTTAACATTTTGTCCATAAGGGCTGGCCAAAAGAGGTAGTAATGCTTCATGGTAATTTTGGGGAAGATGCGGTGACTAAGTTCTGAGCTTTTGATCATCCCAAATTGGAACTTAGAGAAAACTTGGTTTAGGATTTTCTTCCAGTGATCTCTTCTCCTTTCCATCTCATGCTTTTTTTCCAGAGAACTGAAAAAGAACAAAAGCTAGAAATGGAAGAAAACTTCTTGAATTACTTGTACAGTTGTTACCCTTGCCTGACTCAGAGGAACTCAGTCCAGAAGCTGTACTGGAATCTTCTTTTTCCCCACAGGTATAGTTACTAAACCAAATCCATTTCACTCCTGTAGCCTCTTTAAAATTGATTTGTAATTCTCTAGGCTTACTAAGAAAGCCTTATAAAAACTGAGATTATTTTTCTCCCTGGTTACCACAGACCTCTGCTTTCTGATCTTCCTGACATTCACCTTGGTTTATTTCAAATTACCCAAAATGCATCCCCAAGACACATCAAAAAGTACCTGGAAATTATCTGGAAATTATTGGTTCTTGTTTAAATTGACAAGAGATGACAGGTATGTTATGAGGGTGTTAGAAAGCTGATGGAGAAGTAGGCTAAATTGATGCTGGCCTGCCTCATGAAACAGACTAAAGCTGACACTGCCTTGAGACCTTCTTTAGTTAGTGAGAGATTTGTACTATTTCAATTAAGCTTTTACTATACTACACAACCGGAATACAAAGCTATTAATTTGGCATACTGACTTCAATACATGGATTTGGATTACATGCTTATTAAAACACTTGTTGAAATTGCCAATTCCCATTATGCTCTTCAGAACCTGGATCTCAATGTGGCAAACTACGTTAGTTCAGTCCTACCTTGGTTTAGGACTTGTGTTGTCGGTTACATGCTGGGAGATTCCCAAGGAGTACCTGTGTGTATATTGTAAATTTTCCTCATGTTGTTCCCTCTTGTCTGTATCTACATTGTGGGCTAGTGTGGAGTCAGAAGTGGCTCTCCTACTGGAACTTGCACTGCCCTGACGGTTTCTGACAGTAAAAGCATTCTGTGCAAAACATAGATGTTAGCCAAGATACCCAGCCAGAGACTTATTTTACCCTGTAAGTACTCCTATTACCCTTCTTTCTGGTTATTCCTCCTAACCCTTTAATTTCAGTTATTGACAGAAGCGGGAAAAAAAATGAAAAAACCCAAACCACAAAATCAAAACACCTACAGCCCCCAGCAGAAATGCAGCAGACCACATAAGCACTGCCTGACTCACAATATTATCCACGAGCACCTTCTAGCAAAAGCAGGGGATAGGGAAACATGTGGGCCAGACAAGAGCTCTGGGCCAGCTGCCTTCTGCACCCTTTCCCCAGGGCTGTCTTAATCTCTGCCTAGCAGCCTACGGAGGACACAGCAGCCAGACTCCACCTACACAAAATTAGCCTGTCTAGTTGTCTACGCACACTGGGAAAGCTTCTCTCCTTTCTTCCCTCCAGGATTTCAGATCCACGATGCAGGGCATATGAAATGAATGAGCATGGACTCTCTTTTGTCATCATCAAGTCATGGCAGTAGCCCTCATTGGGACAGCACAAATCTTGCCATGAAAGGAGTTGCGAGTCATCCTTTCCCATATCACTAAGTCAGGAGATCAGATGCAGGTCAGTAAAGTGACATAACCTCACAAACAGGAGGCAAAGCCTGTTAATAGTGTCTGGGGTAAAATGCACATGCTCTTAGGAGTCACTTGGGCTGTGAGAATGAACTAGATTTGTAGCTTGTCCCCATAGGACAGGACATCTATGGATGATACTTCCAGGATTCACAAAAATACTCAGAAACAGAGTAACTGCCCTCAGCTCCCAGGACCCTCACAAGAGAACTCCACAGAGAACGAGCATTTGCAAGGGAGATGGTGCTCCCACGCTGCAGTGTGCCAACTGCACCAACAGCATTTAGTTCAGCTCTATCTCTCACTCTTTCCTTTCAGGACAGCCTTCAAATTAGGACTGGCAATTTAACCAACAGACCTGACAAAAAATTTGATTAGGCAACGCATCTTTCAATAGAGAAACCTTCTTCAAAAAGTAATATCTTCATGCTCTCACTATGGCCTATGTAGTTGGACCTGTTCTCTTGACCAGCTCAAGCTCCTAGCCCATTGAAGAACTGGAGTGTGCAAAGAAACTGACTTTGCAGATGGTCTGATTCAGCTCTGGAAACATCTCAGAGATATTGCAGAACAAAATCAGGAATCACTTAAATTATTCCCAGGACCCTCCATGCAACATTTGTTCCAAACAGAAGAAGCAGTGGCAGAAAGGATACAACTCCCAGGCTGTTCCTTGGGCCCGGGATCTCCCTCTCTAAGACAGTTCTCCAAGGTATCTCTCAGGATGTGTCCCAAGAGACATTTAGAAACTAGGATAACACAAGAGTATCTCTCCTTTTCTTGCTGACACAGCAGCCTGAGCAGCGGCTGAGTTTAGAGGCCCCAGGTCAGGGCAATTCAGATAAAGGTATTAGTGACAGGAACCTGGGAGGTGTTTTGGCTGTAATTTTAAGAAGAGGACGAAGTAGAGAGAAAGGTGAGGTCAGTGAGAGTGCAAAAAATAGGTCTGAACTAACTGCCTACAAAGGTCACAGCAATTCTGGAGCCTATTTCCCAGTCTTTGTAGACCCTTCCCAGCCTCTGAGCACCAGATGTGTGTCCCATCATGCTAGGCCTGGAGTTCCTCGGAGCAGCTGAGACTAGCCCCACCACACTGGTGGCAGGAGGCCAGTCAGCTTGCTGCTCACCTCTCTGAGATGTGCCTTACACCTGCTTCAGCCCCAAAGGGGCCTTTCCAGAAACATCAGCATTACTATTGCGTCCTCAGGACATTCCAGACCTGGAAGACCTTTCCATCTGCAGTACCCTGCTCTGCTCCCTGGATAACGCTCTCCTGGCCAGCCTTGTGTCTCTGAAGCACAAGACAGCCAGCTTCACAGCCTGCTTTTCCCCAAGCGGTGGTCTCTGTCTGAAGCAAGACAGCCAGGCTTGGCTGACTCGTGGAGGATGCTGGAGACTGGAAGGGGGGAACAATTTCTAAGCACTTCTGTTTGGACCTGGAGGAAAGGAAGGAGTGCTAAACTGTCCTGCTCTCTGGCAAGAAATGATGGTGTCAGGCCAGGCTGCTCTGACATGTGTTCATGACAAGCAGTTGACCAACCCCCAAGACAGTCAGGCTGGATCTCACATATGTGGCTGCACACCCCTACATACCATCTTGCTGCCTCTCTGGGGGTGAGCTAGAGGGAAGGCAACCAGCAAGTCAGGACACCACATGTCTTGAAATCCATGCCTCGTAGGCAGTATTTCACATCCAAAGAAAGACCACACCTATTCATGCTAGTTTTTGCTGCCTACCTGCTTATGCACAGTAGCTGCAGGCAGTACTTTTGCCCATTCATTTTTCCCAGGCCCACTTCTGCTTCTGAGTGAGCAGGGGATGAAGGAGGGTTCCTGAGCAGCCCATGCTGGTGCAGCTACACCATTGTATGGGTACCCTGCAAGAAAGCACTCTTACCTCCACCCTGATGCAGCCACTTGCTCATCAAACACAGGACGCCTGCCACTGGTGAAAAAGGGTGGCAGGATTTCATTGCACACCAGGGTCCTGGAGGGGATGGGTTGGTCCCACTGAATAGTAGCAGGGCTGAGGAGAGTATTACCCCCAAACATGGATTGCCTTTGGGATGCTGCTGAGGTTGCAAGAAGGAAAGGGGACGGTTGGAGGAGTCGTGACTTCTGGAGGGCTGATAGGGACACTGTAACAGGACAACATGGACAAGGTCTGCATGAATTAAAATAGCCAGTGGTGGGCATGAGCTCAATAGCATCTTGGCCCTGGGTTCACAACAGATGCAACTACTTTCAGTCAAGTCTTTTGTTTTCTTGGCTGTGCATGAGGAATCCAGAGGCTGAAAATCTATTTATAGCTAATGGTAATCAAATATGCATTGACTTTCTGCTTTTTCTAAAAAGTGATTTTAAAAAATCATGTTTTGAAATACTGAAGAACTTGTGCCAAGATATTTCCATGGGGAAAAAAATTACTTCACTCATTCTTTTAAATTCAAATAAGGAATGTGCCCTAGGTTTAATTTAGGAACAAAACTGCTGAACATAAATATAAAATGACGTGAACTTTGGCATATATCTGTTGGAGAGCTGGAATTTAGTTCTCCATGCTAGGGATGAGTGGATGGGTAAAACATGTAGGAATATCCCTCCTTCTTACTTCACACCATTACAAAACTTTTGCCTGGATTACTGGCAAATAGAATACTCTAATTGCTCTGATGACTAGTACATTTGAGTAATGATCCGCCTGTTGGGGGAGAGGACAGAGGCTTACAACTGACTCATCTCATGCAGTCTCTTTTCTAAGCAAGTATTTATTTCATTCTCCAGTGACTAATTGCACACTGAGATTAGGTTCTGAAAATAGTAGATCGAAGTGTAATAGCATTGTTTTCATTTTCCGTGGACCTAGCAAAGTCAGGAAAGCTGCTGTGCATCCACCAGAGCTCTCTACCACCCCTCTTGGCAACAGCCAAGCCCAGTCTGGCCTTTGACCAAAGGGAGATCAATCAATTTCCAGAATTCTGGACCAAAAAGGAAGGTCAGAGTAATGAAATAATTGTTTGATAACACTTTGTGTTGACCTTATCATTATTTGAGTCTTTATTAGGCCTTTTGAACAGGAGTCTAAGACCACTTTGGTACACAAACTCAACCAAATATTTTGATGACAGCAGAGGGTTCCTGTGAAACCCCAGAGCAAACCCACGCTGGAAGGCAGAGGAGGCTGCCTTCACCTTGCAGCAAGGCCAGTTGCAGCACAAGTGAGGCTAAGCAGGCTTGGTGAAGGTTCCCACTGCCAGTCTCAGAGTGCTTTACAGCACTGTCAAACAACTGCATTTGGGCAAGCCACCTGACGCATGCTCCTTGCTGAAAAGGCCTATGTCATGGGCAGCCAGATCCTCTGGGGAAGGCAGGGAGCCTGGATGCTGAGCTGCCCTGAGAAAAATGCGCCTGCATGACATACGCACCTTGGCAGCCCAGAGCCAGACATACAACCTTTAATCATCCCCTGACCTGTGTCTCACCTTACAGTGTGCATTTACCCAAAGAGCTTCAGTTTGATCTGCTAGGATGTACTATACCTGGTTAAACAACAGGAGTCAAAATAAACGCAACCTCTTCTAAAGGATTTGGGGAAATTAGGGGTGAAATTTGTAGCCAGCCTGTCAAACAAAGAGTAAACACTAGTTTATCTGTGTGTAGCTGGGTCAAAGATTCATTGATTTATCCCCTGGGGTGATGTTGCTAACTGTTCTTTGGAAGGGGAACAAGTATCTGAAGACTAGAAATCACCTGTATGGATCCGAACTGGGAGGCTGTGGACGGTACTAAGATGAACAGCATGGAGACTTACATCAACTTAGATGACATGAAATCATATCTTCTGAGTTATGTATCCCTATTTTTAGTAAGCCTTAGGACATTCACTTGCCACATTGATGAAAAGCTGCTCAACAACCTCAAGACGTCAACCTCTAATATGTAAAAGCTTAGTATACCTAGGGATATACATAAAGTGGTCTTAGGAGGGAGAACAAATGGAGGGTCCTTGGGACACAGCAGTTGGGTTTGTCCAATAACACTGAGAAGCAAGACTAGCACTGTACTGCCATGCCATCTGCAGAGCTATCTGTTTGCTCGCAGATAGCACGGGAATCTTTAACTCAACACAGGACTGTAGTGCATAGTTTCACCATCTGAAAGCAGCCAGTAAACCAGCCCCTAACCACTACTGACCTAGTCCTGTGCGGACTAACCACTGCTGTCCTCCCTCAGCACAAGGGCAGCAGTCCCAAAATTGAGTTAAGGATTTATTTAGAACAAAAGCAATACAGAAAAGAAACCCCCCAAACTTATCTCAGATCAAGGCAACTATCTGCCAGCTTACTAACTGTCAAGTTACCTCCCTCATGAGCATCTTCATGGATTGTGCCTTCCCACAGACCAAGATCAGTAAATCTTGTTTCATGGTCCCTTCTGTAAATGGAAAATTCATCTCACTTCAGCTTCATAGACAGTGTCTTTTAAAAGCCACTTAGCCCTCTTAATCTCCCTCATTGTTTTTCAAGTTTGTTTCAAGATACTCTTACCTGAGAAAATATCTCATTACCTCCCTGTTTTTTCTTCCAAGAGCCCCCCGTAAATGAGTGCAGAAAAAACATGCAGCAAATACTAAATTAATTGATTTGTTTCCAAAACAGGATTTTGCAGTAGCATTCTGGAATTACTAGGCTTTACTACCCACATCTTCACTTCATAACATGACCGTGGCTCTATGGGGCACTCATTTCATTAACATGCTATAGCATCTCACTTTTACTTAAATCAGCACAGCTTCCATGTGTTATGAAGTCCAAGCTGTAGCTTTTTATGAAAGTGGCTGGAAATCATCCCATTTAAGTTTACATACCTGCACACCTAATTATTCTGGCCTATTTTAGACACATACCTCTGAATGAATTGAACTGAACCTCAGATGTGCCCATTTCTCTTCACTGCTTCTAAAAAGAACCTTGAGAACTAACTCAGACATAGATACCTACATGGCAGACATCTAATTTTGGACTAAAAGTCCAACCCAGTAAAGAAACACGGCAGATTCCTATGTAGCTCCATTTGAGCTAGCTAGACATACACCAGGTCCACGCTGAATGTCGTAGCTGTGCTATCATGGCAGCAAGCCCAGGCTAGTAAACTCTATTGATGGAGGAGTGTGTGGCAATAAAAAAGAGGCTACTTGACTTCTAGAAGGGAGTGAGCTAGGTAGGGTAAACTCTGCTCTAATTATACAGAGAGTGAAAAGGCAACTGTCTGCACTTGTTTGTGTACCTTTTCTGCATTGTTTAGTCTTTATAAAAACTTGTGATTGGCACTGGATCTGTTCTGGATTCAGGAATTTGACTGAATCAAGTGCCTTCTCAAATGTGGTCATTTGGTAAATTCTACTGTAGCACATTAGGGCAAAGCAAGTCAAGAAGCTTATGTCTTGCCAACTAAAATGTTCTCCAGCTTATAGCTTAATAACTCTTAAAAGTCCTGCCAGATTTGCTATTAAGTGTGAAAAATTTACCTGAAGCACATAGTCATGCCAAAAGAACTCTAATGTAGATATATCAGCCAAAATGTCCTTCAGCTAGTGTAGCTTATTTACATCAATAAAAATTATAGTTGCTTATAGCTGTATTTAATATGTATCCTGATGTATGCAGACACTTTTATACATTACACATATATACCAGTTGCTACAGTATAAGTAGACATATAGTAGACTATTATTGAATACAAAGACTCTGCTGGAGGAAGACTTCTGGATATGTTTTTTGTGATGTTTGAAATGTACATTGTGTCAATGGAAAGACTGTACACTTCTTCCAATCTTTCTTAACAGGATATAGGTATAATGTTCCCAGGGTAAGTTTTTAACTTGTTGAGGGCTTTTCATACAAACTAGTTGAGTTAAATTTTCCTAAATGAAGAGATGTAAGCTATTCACGGCTTTTCTAAACTTAGAATGAAACAACGTATGGTTTGAGACTCAACATGCAACAATTTAAATATTTGAGTTTATTCACTTGCCCAAGGCTAATTAGGGGCCGATCCAAAGACTATTTTAAGACAATGGGAATCTTTTGACTGGATTTAGTAGATGTTGGATCAGGCTTGGTGGGCTATAGAAAAACAAAAAGAAAAGCAAGAATGTTGTCACAATTCACCCAAATAAATGAAAGGATCTGTAACTTATCGTGATTTGAAACTAATTGCATGGAAAATTAGATTTATGCCCCTAGAGATCAGGGGGGATTTGGATTCAAGCACTTTTTTCCCCTTGTATTTTAAAATATTTCATTTTCACTTTCGTAGCTTACTTTCAAGAATCACAGAATCACTAGGTTGGAAAAGACCTCTTGGATCATCGAGTCCAACCATTCTTTTCTGCCACTAAACCATGTCCCTGAGCACCTCATCTACCCATCTTTTAAATACCTCCAGGGATGATGACTCAACCATCTCCCTGGGCAGCATCTAACAGTGCCCAATGACCCTTCCTTTTAGGTAGCTGTAGCGAGCAATAAGGTCTCCTCTCAACCTCCTCTTCTCCAGGCTAAACAACCCCAGTTCTCAGCTGCTCCTCATAAGACTTGTTCTCCAGACCTTTCAACATCTTTGTTGCTCTTCTCTGGACACGCTCTAGAGCCTCAACATCTTTCTTGTAGTGAGTGGCTCAGAACTGAACACTGTATTCGAGGTGCGGTCTCACCAGTGCCGAGTACACTGTCCTATAAGTGCCATAACCAGAACTGACATTTATGGTTTTCCAGAAAAGAAATTCAGTTCCAACCTTGGTTTTGCATATGAAAAGAGAGAGGGTGAGAGATGAGTAAATGATAAACAGAGATTGACTTTTGCTGCTTTTTTATGCAGCAGCAAAGTTCTGGCTCTTCTGGCTGCCTGCGCTTGAATCCCCTGCACCCTCCCTGTGCGGAGCCTGAGGTACTGCTGGCCCTTGGACCCTGATGAGTGCTGCCTCCAGCTCTGCCATTCAGGGGGCACAAGGGAAGGCACCTCCTTCTTAATCTCATCCCAGTGCTTTGGCTCTGCTCTTACTCTAAATGACTTGCAAAATAAATAAAATACATTTTAACCCAACTTGGAAGTGATTTTTTAAGAAAATAAAGAGAATGCACATGCTTTTCTCAGGCAGCCTTAGGAAATAGTTTATAAAAATCAAGAAAGTGAAAATGAGGGACTCCTTTCAATCTTGTTTTCTTGCTCAGGCACACAAAGCTCTGTTTGGTTATTTGGGACAGATTTTCAACTTGAGCCAGCAGATTTGCTGACTAGTCTATTCATTACCCTATAAAAATTACTCCACTTGAGCAATCAACAAGACTCATCCTGCAATTTCCATGTGCTCACTATCAAAGAAGGAAAGCTGAAAAGCTCTGCATGTGGGGGATCCAGGGCGTCCTTCTAACAAACCATGTTACGACAGGCTTTTTGGTACACGGCCACATTCCAGCATTTCCCTTATGAAAGGGAGACATGCAGCAGCACATCCTCCTGCACACTAACCCAGGAGCTGCAGCAAGCTGTTTGTCAGGGCCCTAAACAAAGGATGGGTGAAATTGTTTTGTCTAATTTCCAACCCACTTGAATGTCATGGGTTTTAAAGTTCATCAGCCTTGAATGGTTATTTGGTTTGCATTCCTCTGAGGTGAGGCTGCAAGGGTGGGGTAAAGCAGGAAGAGGTCCTGGATGAAAAAAAAAAGGGACAGAGCAGACAAAAACAGAGCGACAATGAAAACAGGAGCAGAGAGGAGGGAGAAAACAGTTAAAATAATGAAGTATGGCCTATAGGTATTCTCTGTAAGGCATCTTATTGTATGCCACTGACACGTGCTTCAAAGCTAAACACAATTGTATTTATGTTTATAAGACTTAGGGCCTTAGGGCCAATTAGGGGGTGAGAGGGAGAGAAAAGAGGTCAAAGAGTTAGACTTTGAAGAAATGTAGTATAATGGGCTTTCCTCACCTCAACAGATACTCTTTTACTGTATGTAAACAAACTAGAAAAGGAGTAAGGGAAAACTAAAACATTAAAAGCAGGAACAGTAATGATTAATTGTGATGGGAGTTTGATTATTGGGATAGGATTTAATTAGGAAGAGATTAGTTACATGGAAAGATAATGAAGGGAAAGGAATCACAGGAGAAGCTCCAGTGGCAAGGGAATGAGGAAGAAGGAAGAGAGATGGAAGGTAAAAATAGTGAGGGGACTGGATGGGAGAAGCTGCAGTAAGTTAGCGCCCCCATTTCTCATGCAAATTCTGCTTTCATGTAAAAGTGATGCCAGCTTGGGGGTATTGTAAGGCCTCTTCCATGGAAGCTTTTTTCTTATCAATCTCCATTTTCCTCAGGATGAACAAAAGCTTGTGCTGAACTAAATGGACAAACAAGGTCAATCTCTGCTTGCAGAAATGCATCTTCAGATTCTAGAAAAGGAAAGTTCTAACTCAGTCTCTTGACCAAGGCCTGAAAATTAGCTCCTAGTGGCTCTTGTTCCCCCTCTACTGTGACCTGGATTCTCCAGGGATCACCTCTTGGAAAGCAACAAGTGGGTTCTGTTCCCAGGCGACTCCCAGAGCCCCCACCAGAGTAGGATACAGACAGAAAGATGGCACATCCTTCAGCCTTCTTCCCTTTTTGGCTTTCACCCAAGGAACTCTAGTACAGTGAGTGTGAAGTGAAACAGCTGCAGTCCCTGCCAGGTCACCCTCCACCCGCTCTTGCAGCCCAGCAGAAGTGGGAGAGCCTCCACCTCTTCTGCCTCCCTTCTCGGAGCTGCCCCAGGGCTAGCATAGCTCTGCACCACCCTTGTTGCCAGATTGTATTTAGAGAGTACATTGAGTTCTTAGCTATTAAAGAAAGACCTGGGGGTGTTGTGTGTGCTGTGGGACACGTGCATCATGCTAGATCACTTTTCAATAGAAGGAGTGCCATTAGCAGCTGAATGTGTGGTGTGAGGTAATGAAACATTGAAAGAGCATACACTGTTCTGGGAGGCTCTGAGCAGAGCTCTTGCATCACCGATGGCATTTGGCTATGCTGAGAAGGGTGGATCAGGCACCTTGCTGCTCTCTGTAGCCTCACCTGCAGCTTGCACTTTTCCTTGGCATATTAACAACCTGACTGACACTGAGCTGTCAGCATCTTCCTTTGCTCTGCAGGAATGCCAGGCTATGCTTTTTTTTGCTGTAGCTACCAGGGAACCTGTAATTTTCTGGTAGGATGCAAATGAGAAATTTCAGCAAAGTGGTTGCAATAACAGAATAAATGTTAATGGTATAATACCCTACTTTCAATGTCTCCACCTGCCTTCTATTTTCACTTAGCTTCAGAGATAATCCCTAATTTAATGAGCTTCTGTGTAGGCTTGCTAGCAGAATGCTTTCAATTGTGTCTGTAGAGCAGAAAAGCATCTTTATCAGGCAGATTTTTTCAGTCTTTTGCAGCTGCAATTAAAATATTGGCATAAAGTATCTGTTAGGATCTTGGCATTTTCCATATCTGACATTTCTGTGCCTTCAACAAAAGAGGAAGAGGAAGGTTTTTTTGGTTTTTTTAATCTCTACCCTTTTATTAGAAATCAGAGAACCTAGCTCATGCCTGTCATTAAAAATGAAATGGTGATTATTGTACAGCTCTATTGTTTGATAGATAAATTCATTAATGAGCAGTAATGCAGATGGAAACCTGTCATTGCTGTTCCATGCTCAGTACCTACAGGCAGTGTGAAACAGTGCCTGCCACAAACCCATGCAGCTGAAATGTGTCATTCAAAGGACAAGGAGAAAGGAAGTGATCCTCAGGCAGGAAGCCGAGATATGCAAGGATACAGCCTAAGTCTATGTCAGCACAAAAACCAGGACAAGTCCTCTGAGTTCTTAGTACATTTTTCTTAAGGTTGTGTCTTTTTTTCCCCCCATCAATTAAAATCACTTTAATGAT
This sequence comes from Clamator glandarius, assembly GCA_033459285.1. NCBI lineage: Eukaryota > Metazoa > Chordata > Aves > Cuculiformes > Cuculidae > Clamator > Clamator glandarius. The sequence continues at coordinate 2,523,776 of JAUNZM010000119.1, read as the reverse complement.
TTGAGTATATAACAGCAGGAATTCTCCCAAACACTTCAACATCTTAAAAACAAACCTGAAAAATCATGATTATCTGGTGATGCTTTCTGCAGCCCGTGATACCTTCTGCAGTTATTTTTTTGACTGAAGAGGTTGCCTCAGATAACCCAGGGAGACGAAAGTACTTGCTGCTTGGCTCCTCAAATGAGCAGACGTTTCTTACTGCTGCCCTCCCTGCCCACTTCCTATTTCTCACAGCAATCGCTGAGGATCGCTCCTAACCTATCAGGATGTGTCTGTGGCGTTGTTCCAGGCAAGTAAACAACACTGGACAGTTTAGGAATACTAGACTGGGAAGTGTTTAGAAGCTCCATCGTGGGCTGTCTCCTTCATTGTGTTAGCAACTGAACCACCCAGTGCTTGTTTCCTCCAAATAGCAGCCCTGTAATTGTTTCCTCTTGTCTAGTTCATTTTTAGAACTGTTTTAATTTTGCCTATTGTTGACCCTGCTAGTTTAGTCTATTAAGCTTTACATACACATGGAAAAAAATAACAGCACCTAGCTTCCTGCCTTCCATTAGCCTCAAGAGTAACACTCAGGGCGAATCGGGAAAGATGTATTTTAAGCCATGATACTACCATGGTGGCAATTTAGAAAGTTAAACTGGGCAGGATTTAAGGCATAAAAGGCAACTCATCCCATGCATTGTTCACTCATGTCACATACTCTGCGGAGCAAGGAGTCTGGATTCACTACCTGCAGTTCGAGATGGTGCCCAGGGACTGGCTTGTGGTTTATGTTGCAGTGGTATTAGTTTTGTCTGCTTTTATTTCATACTTCCTCTTTCTCCCAGACAAAAAATCCAGACTCTCTGTGAAATTCTTGGGAGAAGCTGCCTATTTCAAGATGTTATAATACTTACTATTTTGAGCTAAGCTCTCTGATAATTTCCATTAATATGTATTCTCATCTCTATGTTTAATGCACTGTAATGTCTTTACCCCAAGCCATTTCAGAAGAATTTCATCTGATTTCCCAACAATCTTCTTGTTCGTCTGTTTTAACCTTTTAATAGTGTATTGGCTTAAAGTTGCTTTCTAGTAACTGCCCTGTACTGGAAAGAAGAGCTCTTTTTTTTTTTTTTTTTCACACAGCTAATGAAGTAGCTCCTGCATGTGGAAAGATGGGCATTCCAGTTTGACTCCTATAGGCTTTGGATTGGGTCCTGGTTACTGAAGATCTGAGAACCTCAGACTGGAGCTCTGAGACCATCTGCATCCACACCTGGACTCATCCATACCCAAATGGCCTCTTAGGTGACCTTCTGGCAACCTTCAGCACTTAATGGAATGTGTTGTTCATGACAGAACAAGAATGTACTGAAGCATCTGTTACTTTAGCAGAACAGTGCTAAGACCAAGGTGCCAGGAGGAATTTCAGCCTTGGAATAACCCACACTGAATGTTGGAGCGCCTGGCTGTTGAGGTACCTAGAAGGCTGAATGGGGAGAGATAAGCACCCAAGAATGAATTCCCACCTAAGTGCTTGACTCAGCATGAGAGGACTTCCAAATCAAGCTATAATAAGCACTGAAAAAAGAAGAATCAGGAAGAATTTTCTTTTGCTTGGATTTGGCACTCTTGTGAAACTGGGCTTCAGAGCCTCAAATAATTTTCCATGCTTGGGGAAGTAATATCATGCCCTGTATTCACTTAAATCTGGATGAAGAAGAAAGTACACATGCATACCTCGTGTTTGGTTCCACAGTCCCCTTACCCAGGAAACCGGAAATCTGGCTTGTATCCTCAGTCTCAAAGGGCTTGACTCCACAGTTCCCACATCCCAGAAGAGCCCTGTAAGCACCAGATCAATTCTTCTGGGAGAGATAAACCTCCACCCTTCCTGCTGGAGATGAGTCAGGATGAGCTGCAACAGGTCAAATCAAAGGTCCAAAAGGAGAGTAAATGAGAAAGCATCTGATGCTGTGCTCTCCTGAAGAGGACATGCAGCAGGAGAGATGAGGTATTCCCATCTGCCAAAGAGCCTTGGATACAGGGACCCATGGTGGAGAGATGCAGCAGCACCAATTCACTGAGAACCTTCCTTCTCTGTTCAGAGAACTGAGTCCAAAGTTGAAACATTTTGGTTGCAAACATTATAGTGGGTTTTGTTTTCCTTTTTCAAGTAAAATCTGTTTTCAGTTAAATTTACATTAAAAGCCTGGAAGAAGCTGTAAATTTTAGGGGTTTATTATACTGAGATGAGCAATCACATAATACGTCGACAGAAAGTGGGAGATGATATATGATACATTTATATACTCAGCCCTTTTGTTGACAAAGCAATTTTATCATCAAGAAGAACTGTCATGACTTGTAGCCCAAATGGCTTTCTCTTGCATACAGTAGTGTGACAAGATATACACCAAACTCCTATCTTTGGTTTGCTATACATATTTGCCTTTTTTTTTTTTCATGTCTTGTTGCTTTCCCAAAACCAGAAGGTGAATTTAAATCTCCAGTTCTCTTCAACTACATTTTCCTGATTCCAATCTAATTTCTATTTTTGCATTTTAAAAGCAATACAAAAAAGGACCATGAATTTATAGAAATAATCAAGGTCAAATTAAGATGTTCTCTGTGAGCAAAAGCATAGGTGGAAAACAAGAGATCTATGTCTCTTCTCCATCTAAAGCACCTATCGCTGGATGCGTGATTTAGTCGCAGTGGGAAGGAGGCTGAGCACCATTAGCTGGCAATAGGAACAGATCATATCACTGGTTTGATAAGGAAATGCAGCAAGTTTAATTCATGGCTATAATGGCTACCTAGCACTCCTTAGTTTGCTGCAGCTACAACACAGGTTCAGAAATATCCCCATAGAAGAAAAAAGGACATTTATTTCATGTGTGCCAGTGGTATTGTTGCCAAGCTCTGATTCAACAATAATGCGTGCACATTTCTGAGAACTGGAGACTTATTTATTTCTAGTTCAGTGTGCTGCATTAATTTATCTAAAAGTATGAAACATGTGACTCCAATATTTACTTGAACTACAAGACTAAGCCTAAGAGTTTCCAAATGCACTGAGCTTTCTTCCCTTCTTTTTTCAGTGTTTATCTCACAAAATACTTCTAAATGCTACTGTGTACTTCTTCCAGTATTTATACTTGAATGAAACATAATGCTCAAGATAGCAATGAATTCTAAGTCAACTGTGAACATAGATTTTGCCATTACCAAAAAATATGCTGGCAACAATAGCAGAGTGCCCCAACAATTAAAGAAAAATCTGGAAGCTTTCAAGTATTTTGAAACCAAACTCATGAGGCCTCATATTAAAATAAGGACATGTGGTTTCTCTGCTCACCAGGCACTGCTTTTACCTTCATTGTAACTACGTAGTTCCTAACAAAACAAGGCCTCTTGACCTCCTCATAAAGGCAATTGATAATAGGTAGAAATTTCAGCTGTTTGAATAATTGCAAGCATTAACTGAATTGCAACTCTTTAAGCACTCCTGAAACTCCAGTGCTTCATCTATTATCCTGGACAATGTGAGTGATGTATCATGTAGAGAAGAGTGACAGTGTTTGCTGACATTCCCGTTTGTAGATAGCAAGAGGAAACCTAATCCTAAAAGGTCCTGACAACACTGGTTGCCAGAATTCTTAATTTTCAAGGCAAGGAGAGCTACTGGGTGTTAAATTGCATGTGCCTGCATGCTGCTGCTTAGGGATTGATGCATGAGAGAAAATCCATTTATGAAGACTCCAGTGGCATGTTAGTGTGCCCTAAAAGTAAATACATGACAGCTTCTCCCTGCTCTCTGTGCCAGCTGGTATGACTACAATACTGTTTACCCACCTGCACGTGCCTCAGCATGTTATGCAGCGTATGCCATGATATCATAGCTAGCGCTGTGTCACTTGAATGCCTTTCAGTGCATTAAATGACACAAATAAATGAAGCAGAAAGAGTGATGTGACATTTCTCAATAGGAAGTGTTTATCTCTGTTCCATCAGTGTTTAATTGACTTGCAAACCACTCAGGACTCTACAAACATTAGGTGAAGAGATCTTTAGTAGACAGTAACACTTTACACTGAGTGTTTTTAAACCTGCTCATTGTATAAATGTTCAATAAATAATACATTCTTTATACACAAACTGTGAACACTAACAATGACACTTACCTTTCAGTTTCCCTATCTATATAATTGTAGGAAATTTATGTTTAGCATGCTAAAACTATATGTGGTGTTACACAGTGAAATTTCTACTTGCTCATATTACTTCACCTTTCTTTGTTCCAGTCTGTGCTTTGGAGTCTTATGGTGTGATCATGAGAAGTTTGCAAGTATAATAACTGTCATTAATGCATTAAGTGCATAAGTCAGTGTCTATCATATGCTGTTTGTTTTCTTGTCCGCTTCCCAGGAGGAGAAGCATTCAGTTGTTTGGTTTTGCTATAGAGTTCTGGCCTTTTTTGCCTTCCATTTTTTTTTTTAATATGTACGTTACTATGTGAAATCTAAGACTACCACAAACACTTGGATACGGAGAGCATGACTAAAAGGATGCTGAGCACATGTATTCCATATGTCACCATCTACCACAAGCCATATATTTCTCAGCATACCACATTAAAAAAAGATTTGTGAAGATTCTTGTGGGACTATGTAGTGCCACAAGAAGGGAGCAAGAAAAAAAGCAGGTCAGGGGAGGTGATTCTGCCCCTCTACTCCACTCTTGTGAAACCTCACCTGCAGTATTGTGTCCAGTTCGGGAATACCCAACATAAGAATGATATAGAACTCTTGGAATGGGTCTAGAGAAAGTTCACAAAGATGATCAGAGGGCTGGAGTCCCTCTGCTATAAGGACAGACTGAGAGAGTTGGGGTTGTTCAGTCTGGAGAAGAGAAGGCCCCAGAGAGAGACCTTATAGCGACCTTACAGTACCTGAAGGGGCTACAAGAAAGCTAGGGAGGAACTTTTTATAATGGCATGTAGTGATAGGACAAGGGGGAATGGCTTTAAACTGAAGAGGGAAAGATTTAGACTAGACATTAGGAAAAAATTCTTCACTATGAGGGGGGTGAGGCACTGGCACAGGTTGCCCAGGGAAGCTGTGGATGCCCCATCCCTGGAGGTGTTCAGGGCCAGGTTGGATGGGGCCTTAAGCAGTCCAGTCTGATGGGAGGTGTCCCTGCCTCCGGCAGCAGGGCTGAAACTAAATTATCTTTAAGGTCCCTTCTAACACAAATCATTCTATAATTCTATGAAATCAAGACCACAGATAACTTCCCATTTACATTTGCTGTTTGGCTTGCTCAAAGGGTAGCCAGAAATTATTTATTTGCCTTTCTGTAAAGAAGCTCCCACTGCCTCCTCCATGGGCCTTACCAGTTTGGCATGAGGGAAAATGTGTTCTTGATCCCAAATCTAGTCATTACTTTATGTACCCAAGGTTAGAGGCCCAGTACATCCTGCATAATATCCTTGGTCTTACTGTGGATGATGTTTATTGCTGAAAAAGGAAGCAAGAAGAAATTATTTTAAAAACAAAACAAATTGGGAGTTGAGTTTAAAGTCAAAGAAGAGGAAATAAATCTTTGCTCTCTGCAGGTGGCCAGCAGAAACATGAAGCCTTACATTGATGTGACACAACTCATCTCATGAGTAACGGGGATCACATCCCACCCATACATTAATCTTAGAAGTAATTTTGGATTCCTTCTGCTACATTTCTGTTAGGAAGACTATTTCAGAACTTGCTATTGCAGTGGTTGAAAAATGTCTTCTGTTTTCTTTTCTAAATGTAAGTGATCAGTGATCACTGCCTACAGGGCAGGCAAGGTCCAAGAAATGGGCCCCAGCATGCTAGGCTCTTGAAGGGGAAGTTGGCAGAATTTGTAATATTCCTCAGACCCCACAGGAGTTCATGAGTCTAACTCTTTGACTTTTGCAAAGATCGTCATTCTTATTACATTTAGTTTCACTACAGCAGAGGAAAGTTTTTGCTGACTGTGGTCTTCACCCAATAGCCTGAGGAACTTGGTTTGTGCCTGTAATAGTTTTTGGAAGCTGGAAAAAAGAAGGATTTCAATAGCTTCAGATGAGCTATGTACTGTAGTGTCCTATGCCTTTTGAAGTTTCTTTAGCACTGAAAGCCTTTGTATATCACATCACTACTGTACCCTAGTGAATGGGCATAAATAAGCAAAGCCAGGTCATCATCTACTGAGATTAGAAGGAAAGTCTTCACTAGCCAGTGGTGACAGAAAAGCAGCCCTATTGTCATTTAGGGTGAGCAGTACTTCAACAATATTTATAGATTGCACTCCAAATCAACCTATTAAAGCCAAGAAAAATATTTACTATGGCTACAAAGTCATCAAATTACTTTCCAGCATCCACTCACTAAATTTCTGTTACAGTGTTATCTCAGATCAATCATGTTTTACTCATAATCTGACCCGTCCAACAAATAGACTATTCTGGTAGTACCAGTATAAAAGAAAGGTGGAAGAGATGTAAACATTAGGACTTCCTCCAGGGTGGTATTGGTTTATTCCTTTGACCTGAAATCGTACTATTTCTCTCATTTTCCAGCTATGTTAGTATAAATACTTCCCTTTTAAACAGGCCCTACTGTCCTTATTTAAACTAATCATAACTGAATTTCCATTGAGACCCTGCTGACTAAAGATGTCAGCAGGCACTGAGGAGCAGCTAATTACAAAGTCTGTAACATTTTGTGCACTGCTTATATTTCTGTTACTTTAATAAGCTTCACCTGTATTGCTTGATTGATTATTTTCAAATGTGAAATATTCTCTGGGTAGGCACATGATCCGCACGTCACGTGTTTCTGCCATATTGCAGCAAAATAGTTTAGCAAAGCAAGGGAGAGAAGAGGTTGTAATTCCATCTCAGCCATGTCCGTGTTGTCATATGACAGCATGCATGGCACTCTGCCTGTTACATGCACAGTTGAGACAAGGAACTCAGGTTACCATGATGCACATATCTCTGCAGACAGCTGTTTAATTGCACAGGACTGGTGTCTGTGGATTGCAAAGCCTGTTTCTCCTTCACCTGACAGTTACTAGGCTGGTGCTGCTTATCTGAATGGGTGTCAAGGAGGCTTTGCTAGTGACAAACACCGATAGCTGAAAGTGTGTAGCAAATTGTTTTTCTGTCCTAAGGTCCAGCTCCACGTTAATGAAGTTTCTTATAACAGTACTTATTTTTTAGTACCTGATATATCACATAATAGCGTCGTATAGCAGTATTGTGAATTCTCAATGTATCAGCTATGCTGGTCCTTCTGAAATAATTTGCACTGCAAACATAAACAGCCACTTTTTTTTGTTACTTAAAACACTCCTTTCAACTTTCATTGTCACAAAGACAAAATGGCTTCAAACAAAAAAAATCTCTAAAGCAAACAGATGAATGAAGGGTCATGAATCCTTAAAAATAACAATGCCGCAGGTCTATTTTGGTAATTCTCTTGGCAGAGGGATATGGAAGCTTCTCTCAAATGAACAGCTTCCAGGTTTCAAGGGAACAGATCAGAAATAGATTTTTCAGGAAATTCACAAAGTTTGAGTATGATAAAGAAAGTAGTTGATTAAAGGCAAATTTTGAATTTACCTATCTGACTAAGTTACAGCAGCAGCGCACTTGTCCATCAAACAAGACACCAGCATGTTTCTTCTTCTTAACCCTTTATGGTTTATTTTTCTAAGTTAAAACTCCATCCTTTTCTTAGCAGAGACTTTATCTCTGGAGCCAGAGATAGCCTTTAAGCCAGCCAAGGAGAGGACACAGTACAATAAAGGACATAGAGGTCTCTGTGATGACAACAGGAAAAGCTTCAAGGAAGAAAAAGAGAGTGGTGCTGAAGGATGTGTGCCAGAGAGGGACAGGGAGGGAGGGGATGCTGGAGCCAGAAAGGGAAGAAGGTGAAGGAGTCCTGGAAGTCACTGTTATTTGAAGAGATGGCACAGATAGGCAGAGAGCAGCTGCTGACCTTTTGCAAGCTTCATGTTACAGCAGCCATCAGATGCAAGCACCAACAGAGCTGGTCCATCTTCAGCAATACTCCAAGACAGCCCCTCTCTGCCTTACTGCAACTCCTTTCTCCTTTACTGCCAGATACACTTTCCACAGCTTCCTATTTCAAACCCCTGTGAACCTCACGACTACTCAATCAGGCTACATTCACTCAACATAGAGCTGGCAAAAATTTGCACCAGAGGGTAGCAAGAGGAATGGGTGTTTTGATTTCCTCACCAAAATACACCAGCTTATCTTTAATCATTGTGAAAGAAGTCAAAATAGAAGTCTGAAGCATTTCCAACTTTTCTTTTCAAGGGGAAACTACATATACAAACGATTCTATCGTCAGGAAATAATACATTATAAAAGGGACAGAAATTATGTGGGAAGACATTATCTTCCTTTTCAAAACCTTTTTTTGCTGAAGATAATAAGTCTACAGTTTTGGGAGGGGGTTTAAATACGGAAAACCAGGAATTTCTGAGTTATTTTTCTATTTAAATTTTACCTCAGTAAGAAACACTAACTTTCTTATCGCCATCTCTCCCTATATATGTATATTAAACTGGAAAAAGATACAACACAACTGGCATTGTTATGATTTTTTACATTGGTCATAAAAAGAAAACAACACATTCAAACTTACCATGCTATTAATAGCAAAATAATTACATTAAGTGGGATGCTTTCTCCCTTAAGATCCTAAAGCAGTGATATACTGACAGTCAGTCATTCTTCTGCTGAAACTCAGCACCTTGTTGGCAGCAGCCCTACCTGGTTATTTAAGACAGGACATGAAATGTATGTCCTTTAATTGCAGGAATGATGTATGTGGCTAGAACAATACTTTGATATGGCATTTGGTTACGTGACACATTTAATAGCTATGTTATTGTGGCAAGTACTAGGCATTTCCCTATAGCCCAGGCGGTCAATATAATTTCATCTGGATGATGGCATCTTCAATAGTGCAGTACTACCCTAAACATCAGCTGGGCCACTGATTAGTGCTGGCTCAGAGAGCATATTCTAACATGCTAAATTACAAACATTGTACTCTATACAATGTGTTACCTGGACATTTTTTCCTCAAAGCAGAATCTTTTTTAAATTTAGTTTTGAGAACTGAAGAAGAGCTAGTACATAGGGTGTGAAAGCCTCCTAATCACCGTTCATTCTTAGTTTGCTGTTCTGATCTGGGTCAGCTGCAAAACAAAAAGAAATAAAAAAACGCTGCTCATTCTGTGAGATTTCAGCAGACATTTTATTGTAGTCTGGATAGATCCTCAAAATAACTTTCACTGACATCCACTCCATTTTCCAGAAAATTTTAACAGAATTTGCTTTCTTTAAAAGTGGGAGAAATAGCAAGTTAAATCTTGCAGACAGACTTGTTCAAACTTATACGTGACTCATCATCTCCAGTGAATATACACATAAGCACTGCAGAAGGTATCACATCAAGAAAGTGCAGCACAGCTTCTTGTGATCTCAATAAAAAAGACCGTTGTGTTTGTTATTTGGAAGCTTTTTGTATCTTTTCTATCTTTTGGCTGTTCCCTTGTACCAGAAATGCTTTCTGAGGTCTGTGAAGAGGTATGGCCTCTTAGTTACTTCCCCCAGCCTGTTTTGTGAGAGTAAGACAAGTTAATTGTGCCTGACGATATGGATGACCCTTTCAAGTCATGTAAAGTGATACTGCTCTGCTTATCACAGGTAGATAACCATTAATATTACTTGTACTGTCTATGGGAAGAGAAAGGGTCTTGTTTGTTTTGAATGTTTTCAAAGGTAGGAAACAAAGGGTCCTGTGAGGACACCAGCATGCAGCAGAGAGCGCAGCCATAAAAACTGAAGTTAAAAGGCAGGAATCTGCAATAAAAATGGGTGAAAGACAAAAACCTGGCTGTTTCTTTGCTATAAGGCTAAGACATTTCACTGAAGTGTACAGCAATACAGAAGTAGAATAATGTTGCATTTGACTCAAGTAGAGTTCTTGGCCGGAGTTCCTTCTTGGTCAATCACTATTTTTACTGAATGAAATCCTCAATTCTTATTCATTTTTAACCAGGCTTACGTGTAATAAAATCTCTTAAATTAATTGGCATCTCTCAGAATCTAGGCCAGAGATATTTCAGCCAGATAAGGCTCAAAGAAAAGGGAGTCTAGAAACTGAAGCCTTTGCATTGTTGTAACATTAATCATTACAGCTTAGGAGTGTAGATCACAGTCTTTCAATCTAACCATAAACAAAATGTCTCAGTGCAAGAGTCTGTCTCTGCAGCCATGGGCACCACTTAGTTTATAGTAGAAAGGTAAGGCAGGATGAGGAAACTAGTCAGCTGGGTAAGTGATGGGAGGATTTATGAGCTTGAGTTCACCTTAGTGCAGTGCTTTATAGCCACAGAACAGAATTTTCAGCTTGATTTGGCCTTCTGAGTCCAGTGGACTTTGGATCTAGCCTTTAAACTCCATGTTTAAAAACCCCAAACAAAACAGGTCCCTAAAAAAGGCCCAAAGTAAAATGCACCTACATGTATTGCACAAGGAGGAACCACATTTTTAAGTCAGTGGAAAAAGTCTCATTAGCTTGAGCTAGCTTTGGATCAAGTTCCAGAAGGTTTGGAAAAGACATTGCCAGTGTCTGAGGGCTTCAGACAGCTTTGTTTTTTGAAGTGGAATATAACAGTTTCTAGTGTTATTTAAAACATGTATAATGTGCACTATGTGATTTATTGTAGAACAATATTATAACAAATATCACCTTTACATTTCATTTCACAGATTTTGTATTATCTGTAAAACAAGAACATAAAGTATAGAATTGCTGGGCAGGCAAAGAGCTGACTGAGGAAAGGGATCTCTCAACAGAGTTCTGTGGAAACACTGTGTTTTAGAGTATAATGAAGACCTCAGATTCCCAGTGCCTCAGTACTTTTGAATAATTAGGGGTTCACTTACTAAGGGTCAGATCATCTCATTGACCTCTAAGTTTTCTGATTACTAGGAATCTCCTCAAAACAGCAAAAACCCAACAAGCAGGTACTATCTGCTATCTCCTAAAGATTTTGGTTTTGAAGCTTTTCATAAAAGTAACTGTTGCCTCAGCTGAGTGAAAACATAACATTTCTTACATCTTACAGACAAGAAATGCATTTTAAAAATTACTCTAAAAGAAAATTACTGTTTCTAGTTACAAAATAACTTTTTTCAGGGCGAATATGTTTACATTTTGACTTTTGTTTTTCATTGTGGAAAAGCTATCAATTCGAAATTTCTTGGAAAAACAAATTTGGGGGAGTCACAGGGCCAATTTGTTTTGAAAATAGTGCATTATTATTATTATACATATTATTATTTATTAGAAAGACTTGAAACAGTAGAGATATATAAATATAAAATGTATGGTTAATACAATATGCCGTGCAATGAAAATTAGGATGGTAAAGGGGGCACACATGGGTGAGTCAAAAGATTCAGTACAATTTTTGTCTGGCAAATACAGTCACTGAAGTACTTTGAATCCTTTTGATTACAACAAAAGATCTATCATTCTTCTTCTCCAATAATAGAAAATTTCAGCATCATGGTGCTTGAAACACTTTCATAGCATATCTCTGAAAAAAAGAGGCATAAAAATTGATGAAGTTGAAAATAAATGTTTTGTTAATACTACAAATGCAGAAATAAAATTATTTACATGTTTATGAATAGTATGTGTTCACTTGTTTACACAAGTTCGCAAAAAAAGTAGTGCAAACTTTTTACAGGGCAATAGAATTTAATATTGATGTTGCTGTTTGCATTTGAGTGAAAACTTTTAATGGCTACATGATTTTAGTTCACTCGTAGCATGAGACACGAAAGTTTTTAACTTGAAAGAAAATTATACCATTGTATGATTATATTTTTTCTTGTGTTATACAAAACAAATGGATCTTCTAACTTTCATTGGGTGCTCCGGATATTGCCATGGTACATCCCTTTAAAATGTTACATGAAAGCTTCCTTCTTTTAAAAAAAAACTTACGATTGTAAAAATTGTTATAATAATGTGCTTACCTCTTGTCCTAATAAAACAGAATATTAAACTAGCAACTTCAGAGAAATTAACAATTTCTCTGCTATTCAGATAAAGGATCTCTCAAAAAACAAGTGTCAGAAATATCATGAAATCCCCTTGACCTTGCTACTGCTCTTGATATTATGTAGGAGGCATTAAGGTTTCAAAGACCCTTATGCACCAAGCCTCTCTGAAATCATGATACTTGAAGTATTTAAGCCTTACGCTGCAGTGATAAGCTGTAGCGTGCAATTCTTAGGCAGAAAGCACTGCTCTCCCAAATTAATTTTGCAACAGTAATAGGAATACTCGATCAATTTGGTATTCTGAAGTAAAACTCCTCTTTAAAGCAGTTTTCATGTATGGTTGCATTCCATCTACACAAAAATCCTCAGACATTTTGCTGAATCCTTTAGGAAAGGCTCTACTGACCTACTTGGAAAGTAATTTGCAAGAAAACATTGTGAGCATAAATTTTAGAGCTCTCATAAAACAATATGCATGGGACAAGTGAGGCCATATTTCATACGAAAACGGACTCTGTCCATAGACTTATCAGTTAGGTTAGTGGTTAATATGTAATCTCAACCTACAAACCCTGAAAAATGAGCTCTCTGCACTTCATATCACCTCAAAAAATGTGTGGATATAGTTACTTTCCATGGTCTCATAAGTTTATCACTGATTTTGTTAACTTCACGCTATTAAGCTGAACAAAAATTCTTCTATCTATCTTTCTACCAAACAGAAACATTTTATGCTAGAAAGTACTTCAACTTATAACTATTTTGGTCATTGCTACTGGGCACTAGAACTACCAGACCCACAGAAATAATATTTATTCCAGACAAGAATGGGTTGGGCTATGCTTTTTTCCTTTACTATCATCCATACCCAGAGGAAACTTACTCAAATAGAAATGAGACACATACTCACTCTCCTGGGTGGAAAACTGGTTGGATGGTCGGGCCCAGAGAGTGGTGCTTAATGGTGTTAAATCCAGCTGGAGGCCAGTTACAAGTGGGGTTCCACAGGGACTAGTGCTGGGTCCAGCCCTGTTCAATGTCTTTATCAATGACCTGGATGAAGGCATTGAGTGCACCCTTTGCAAATTTGCAGATGACACTAAGCTGGGTGGAAGTGTCGATCTGCTGGAGGGTCGGGAGGCTCTGCAAAGGGACCTGAACAGGCTGGACTGCTGGGCTGAGTCCAGCGGCATGAGGTTTAACATGGCCAAATGCCGGGTCCTGCACTTGGGGCACAACAACCCTGTGCAGAGCTACAGACTGGGAGAAGTCTGTCTAGAAAGCTGCCTGGAGGAGAAGGACCTGGGGGTGTTGGTTGACAGCGACTGAACATGAGCCAGCAGTGTGCCCAGGTGGCCAAGAAGGCCAATGGCATCTTGGCTTGTATCAGAAATGGCGTGACCAGCAGGTCCAGGGAGGTTATTCTCCATCTGTACTCGGCACTGGTGAGACCGCACCTCGAGTCCTGTGTTCAGTTCTGGGCCCCTCACCACAAGAAGGATGTTGAGGCTCTGGAGCGAGTCCAGAGAAGGGCAACAAAGCTGGTGAAAGGGCTGGAGAAAAGGCCTTATGAGGAGCGGCTGAGAGAGCTGGGGTTGTTTAGCTTGGGGAAGAGGAGGCTGAGAGGAGACCTCATTGATCGCTGTAATTACCTGAAAGGAGGTTGTAGAGAGGAGGGAGCTGGCCTCTTCTCCCAAGTGTCACGTGACAGGACGAGAGGGAATGGCCTCAAGCTCCACCAGGGAAGGTTTAGGCTGGATATTAGGAAAAAATTTTTCACAGAAAGGGTCATTGTGCACTGGGACAGGCTGCCCAGGGAAGTGGTTGATTCACCTTCCCTGGAGGTGTTTAAGGCATGGGTGGATGAGGTGCTGAGGGGCATGGGTTAGTGGTTGATAGGAAGGGTGGGACTCGATCATCCGGTGGGTCTCTTCTGGCCTGGTTATTCTATGATTCTATGATTCCAAGCTTCAGGGGGACATTGCGTTCCCTCAAAGCCCTAAATAAAGATCTTCTTCCCTAAATTAAGACTCTATTCCCTAAATAAAGACCCAACAAATTCTGCTTAAGAAACTACGGAAGTGACTGAACTTTTATTGAACCTCAAAGTTTTGGCTTATCGCTTGGGCAATGGCTGGGCTGGTTCTTATTTATATCCCTATTTAAAACAAGCAGATTAATTCTTAGGTTTGCTTTCAAATTTAGTCACACATGGAATGCCTTAATTGTTTGTTAAAGGAACAGCACATTGTGGTCAGGGTCAAATGCCCTTGTGCTCAACAGATTTTAACTTTGCATAGTACTAGCTCTTGAGACCATGATAAGCAAGCAAAGCAAACCTAGAGGAAGATCTCTCTGCTGTATATGGGGGAAGTGCTGAGTGTGAAGGTATGTAAGGGTATGGGCAAGGGAGGAGGGGACCCGAGTCCATGAAACTAGGCATTTTTTGCCATATTGGACAGCATAGTATGTAGAGGTAAATGGGCTTTCAGTGCATGCATATCAGGGAGTATGGGATTCTGCAAGATTAGTAGGAAAGCAACGCAAAATATCTCTACTGCAGAGTTAACTTGGATGTTGGGAGAAGGGTTTAGGTATATGGACTGGAAACTTGGCTCTGTGTTAACTCCTGCTAGTAACTCATCACCTGCTTTGTAGGCAGAGGCTGGACCACAGACCTGCTAATGGTTCTCCAGGGGTGCTGTTCCAGAATTCCTTGTTTTCCTAGACCATAGGGGGTCCTCCCTGAGTCACTGGAGAAGGCTCTTCAAGTAGTTTATTCTAACACAGCATAAGGTATCATGAAATTTCTGCTCACATATAGTGAAGAAGTTTTTCACATGTATGTGAGGAAAAGTGAGGGCCTGGTGGATTGACGGAACCATGAAGTACCCCAGGAGACCTGCCTGTAGGCAGTTCAACCAGTATAGTCATGAGAGCCATGGGCTGGTTGGGTGGTTTCTAAAACAGACTCCCAGGGAGCTGGGGGATGAAGGCTCTCTTCACAGTTTCTTTGCTGTCCTTCCAAATCTGATCTTGCTCATTCAGGTACAGATTATGAGGGAGTTCAAAGTGGCTGGATGGCAATGGAGAAGACACAGTTAGATCTCTTTTTATGTAATCAGTGAAGTGTCAGGCTCAGGTGTTTCACTCCCTATGATTGCTGATCCTCATTGGTAAGTAAATCCTCTCAAAAAGGAGAAGTTAGCAGCAGTAAATCAGGGGAGTGTTCAATCTCCCCAGACTGCAGTGGGTCAGAGGAACTGGATGGCTCATCAGTCCAACTGCCTGTTTCAAGCCAGTGGTTGGCACAACGTCCTTCTTGCATATCAGGCAGCCTCCAGGGAAGAAAAAGGGTTATTTTAAATCACCAGCCATAGTTTCAGCTCCATGCTCTTCTGTGAGGAGAAAGGGAAGAGGTCTCCTGTATTTGGCACCAAGGGACTAGTTTTGTTTGGCTTCCCTTGGAGAAGACCAACTGCCAGCTTTTCCACTCCTTGGAAAGAGAGGGGTTGGCTGTATTTATTTTCAGCACCCTCCAGGAAATGAGGCTTTTAGGTTTATTATCCTGAAGCTAGAAGGCCAGTTCGGTTTCTTTAGTAGATGTAGGGGCACAGTTACTAATGTTACTGTGCTTTTTTCCAAAGAGTCGAGCCTTGGAGCAAATCTGTTATTCCCACTAATTACCTGATGTGTCTTTGGCTGAAACCTGTCTGCTCTAATCGTGACCTGCCAGCATGAGCAAAGACCTTATGTAGGCAGCTACTTTCAGGTAGCTCTGGTAAAAGAGAAAGTCTAAAAACTGTGTAGAAATATGTCTATTTTCTTGTGGTTGTGTCTATATGATATCAAGCACAGCAGTGGTATAAGTTAAGGACAGTGAGTGCAGAAATTTTAAGAGGCTGGTTTACAGCAATATGCCAGTCTTCTACAAGACAAAAAGAAAATCCATGTAGCATTACACAAGAGAAAGGCAAATTTTTTCCTCTGATCTCTTTAGTGCTTACGAGATTTAGATAACGTGCTTATCATGAAGCAAATGGAGATATTTTGCAAGTTTTACTTGGTGTGGTAACAAATATTACCCTTTATACCTTTGTAAATACCCTGAAGTTTGCAAGAGTAAGGGCATGAATAAAGTGAACAAACACAGCCTAACTCTGAATACCTCTTGACTTTTCACATACATCTCTAATTAAATGATGAGGGTGAATATTTTGTGAAGTTGTAATAAAATACAATTATTTAAATAAATATCTGAACAAAATAGTCATACAGACAGAATAAAGTACCATCATATTTTTAATTACTGAAGTAAGTTTTGGTAGGAGGAAATGAATAGTATTAAAGGATTTAATTAGTGAATTCTGAGAGGGTTTATTTACAACACTAACACCAACAACATAACATCTAACATAATTAGAGATCAAAGAAAGTCTACCAGGCAAGCAAGACCCTACTTGCAGAAGAAGATGTGGTTTCCCAGACTTTAAATCTTGTATTTCTCTCCTTTAAGTTTCTTTCCCAAGTACATTTATTTCCTCTAGAACATTTAATCATGGATAATTAAATAGTTTTTTGTATGGGATCAAATAACTTGCAGCAGTATCCTGGTGGTTCTACAGAAGGTAGGCAGCAGACATGGCTGATGAATATTGACTTCACAATACCACTACATATGAGAGGAACAAGTCAAAGGGAAGCAGGAGACATCACTGTTACATAGCAGAAATGCTGATTTGATTTTTGTTGCCAAGATGCATAAAGGGTCTTTCCAGCCTGGGTAATTTCAGCAGTGCTTTGGAATAGTAGGTCTATAAAGTTATAAGGCAGAGGCTTTTTTCTGCCTTGGCCTTTTCATGTGCCTTTTGATGACTCTCCAGCAGCATGTGCAGGGTTTAGAATAGGACTCCTACCAGGAGGTAAAAATTAATTAGATTAATTAGAGGCAAGTTTGTGAGGAATTTTTGCAGAATGTTATTCCACCCAAATGTGTCATACTTATTTCTGCAATTTGTTTGACTTGTTCCGTGTTTCCTGGCTGTGCTTAGACACCTGTTCCAGTCAGTGAAAAAGATGTCTCCTCTGCCTGTACTGAAGGTGAAGGAAGAAGATCAAAAAGTGCTCAGAAGAGGAATTGATTTTCACATTTGTCTCAATTCCCCTTATTTTATATCAGAATTTGAAACCCTACTGATAGATTTTTTTTTTTAAAAAAAAGAGCTTGCAAAAATTTTATTTAAATTACTAGGTAAAGAAAATGTAAAACTTATTTTAACGTCTATCCAATCTTTGAAAATTCTGCTCTGTTGAAATTCCTGCACATTCCTCCAGGAGAAGGAAATAACAAAATACATAAAAACCATAGTTTTCAGTATAATTGTTGTAACTTAAGAAACTTAAAAGTCATCTCCAAAAGTGACTTTTTACTCAATAAGCCATGCAGGGCTTCTGTACCAGTTCCATACTACATTAGAATTTGTGCCCTTAAAAGTTTAGGTAGTAGGATTTAAAATCAGTTATTAAAAGCTTTTCATATCAAAAAAATCACATGCTGGAACAGGAGAATAACATGTCCTTGTTTGTCTCCATCTTGCTGTGGCTCCAAAGGGCTCTGCCCTTGGTCACCTTCCCTCCTCCCTCTGAAAAGGGCACCTCCTCTCCAAGGAAGCTCATCTGTAAACACAAGTGAAACTGCTCATGCTGATGACTCAAATCCACCCGTATGCTCCCTTCTGTCCAAGCCCAAAGCTCAGCCTCCTCCTCTCTGAATGTCTCGCCATCGGCTCAAGCTCAGTATGGCTCACCAGAGCTCTTAATCTGTCTTCTAAGCTCTCTCTGCTGCTGCTTTTTCCAGTTACTGTGGCTAACATCACTGACCCGTCTGCTGCTTGGGCCTTGAAGTTGTCAGCACCTTCAGACTGGGACTTTGTCCACCTCAGCTTCTCATATCAAGGCTCTGCGTAAATCTTGATACATAAAACTTCCAAGCTATGACCTTCCTCACACTTACATACAGCTAAAATTACCAGTTTGTCTTTCATCCTTTAACCACAAGATGCTTCTCTCTGTTTTTGACAGAGCATGTTTCCTACTCTTTGTGCCCACAGATGTAAGCAGGTTTCCTCTCTCCTCCTATCTTCCCTCCAGCTCCCCCGTCATCAAGCACAGCATAATTCTCCTCCATGCCGATCGCACATTTGTAAATCCTTCACACCAGTCACATCTTCTTCCTACACTGTCCTTCAAGCCTGGGAGGAGTTCTCTGTAAAAATACACAGCACTTTACCATTATGCATCTTGAAAAGATCCCCCCGAGTTTTACTTTTTCATAACATCTGCAAAAAACAGGTTGCTGACACGCTGCAAGTGCAGTACACACAATGACCAGCAATGTCATACTGTTTTCCCCCATGTCCCTGAGTGTATCTACCTGTTGTTTTGTGTTTTCTGCTTTGGTCATAAACCTTAGATCATAAATGCATCAAGCATCAGTACCACTTGGGCATACATGGAACAGGGCACAGCAAAGCCCTGGCCCATGTCTGAATCGCACAGATGCTGCAATGTTATAAAATGAAACGCAGAGATTTCACATTCAGCTATGCAAATGTTGGGAATGCATTATTCATTTACAAGACTAGGTTTAACTCACATTCCTTCAGCAGAGAGGCTAAAGTTACCCCTGAATATTAAAAAAAAAAGGTTCTTTACAAATATAATTATATAGAGTCTACCAAAATCTAGTGCCTTTCTTAAAAGGCAGTTCTGGAATTGAAATTATTTTTTCTAGTATTCTGTCTCCATTGTGGAATTCTAGTGGCAATATTTTGCATTTCAGACTCAGTGGTCACTGAATTGCATACAGTTTTCTTTCTTACTTTTTCCCTTGTATTGAGGTTCTTCTCAAAGGCATGAGCAAGTCTTCACTTGGAATCATGTTCTTGGTGTACTGACATTGATGGTTTTTTTGAGTTGTTTTTTTTGAGGGTTTTTTTTTTGGGAGGGGGGTGGGTGGGATTTTTCCTGCAGGGATCTATAGTTTCTATGATGTTATAACCCAAACGTTTTCTGAGGAACAATAGAAAGCTCTGTTTCTAAGCCATCTGAACACATGTATTCGAAATGTATTAAACATGGGTAAAGGATAACTGCAGAAGATATTTCTAGACGTGGAGTCTTTTAAAAGGAGCTGAAGTTGTTTTGCTTTCCAAGAAAAATATATCAGTTTTGCTATGTTTTGTGTATTTCAAATTCTGTCAATAGCCATAAGCTGTTAACAGAAAGCTGCCTTCTGTTTTGCTTGCTGCCAAGATTGGGGAGTAACACTCTTAACCCCTTGAAATCAGTGACAAAAGTTCCTTTCACTTCAATAGGCAGAAGATTTCATCCTAAGCAAGAAAATGTTTATCCTTACATTTCAGAACTGAAAAGAATAAAAATTCTCCTTCCAGCTCAGACTTCTCTTCGTTTCCAGATACTGCCATGTAAGAATTATATATGCTGCCATCCTTTTCAGTATAAAGGTTACCTTAGTTGGATTTGATGCCTGAAAGCAGGAGTTAGCTTATAAAGTCTTTTAGCAGGATAGAATAACAAAAAAGAGTAGTTCAGAAACACTAAAGCAAACAGGAAAATAAGCATTTCTCTCCTCATTTTATTAATATGGATTTGCTACCTTTCCACAGAAAAGAATGAATATAATTTCATTAGACAGAAAATGATGCTTATAAAGATAGTTCTTTTTTCAGATTGATTTTTGGTGCTAGCAGACAGAGGAAGGGTTGATTCAAAGATCAGTGAAATAAGTGCGGAAAAGCATAGACAGAAAAGCTTTTATTGACTGTGTGGGGCTTTATATCACAACCTGTCCCCCCTGTAAAAGACTGCGTAGCAATGACAGTTCAAACCCTTCTGACTTTTCTGCAAGAGTTTGCTTCAGAAGAACAGCAAAATACATGAGGCATGGAGTCCTAGCTGAATTGTATAAGATTAGGTACATTTCCTGAGATGCTGAAGTAAGTATAATCTAGGCATCAGGTGGTGATCCGGTGCATAAGTAGGCAGTACCTAACCTTGCAATCTCTGGAGGTGTCTCTCTCTGACAACTTATTAAAAGACCCAACGACACCAAATTAGGTGAAAGCTGAGTATTGACTATATATCCAGGGATACAAGGGCCCAGATCTCTGGGGTTGTCTATGTGGTCTCTGGTGTTTAGCAAATCCTTCTTTTAATGGTCAATTGCTATCAGTTAAAAACTGAAGAATAAAAACAAATCATCAAATAAAAAAAGAAAATTGGTCATCAGCCTCTTCTAGGATTAGAAATTTTTCATTCTTTAGTTCACAAGGAAAGTCACTGCTGAAGGAAAAGGCTAGACTGAAACACCTTAACTTTTATTTGTTTGAAAAAAAGCCTTCAAAGTTCTTTTTAATTGGGTGTAGTTATACTATGATCTGCATGTTGGTAGTCATATGTCAGCTTAGATAAATTTATCACAGCATAATCAGGGTTTAGATTGCCTACCTCATGAAATAGTTTGAGATACTACTTTGTAATTATTGTTTCATACTAGCTCCCCACGTGGCATCACTACATTGCTTAATTGACTTCACAGCACCAGGAGCATAAGCATACCAATGCACAATCCCCAGGCAAGCTAGATGTGATTCTGCAGCATGCCACTATCTTCAATGCACCCATCCTGTCCCACAGCATGCAGAGCAGTTTACCACAATGAAGTATTGTTTTGCTTGACTGTACTTCCAAATATTGACCAGAATTACATCATGTAGAATTTTCTGTAACTGAGATAATAAAACCATATTTTATGTTACGTAAGCTGCTTCATAATTCTGCTCAAAAAAACCCAAGCAACCCTTCAACTATCCATAAACAAGACACAATTTCATAATAAATTTGTACAAGTGATGATCATAATTTAGGAATCAAAGATTCACTGAAAATCGACAGGACTGAGGCTCTTGAGTCAGTGCTTCTGAAACAGGAATACAGCAGAGCAGACACTTTGAGTCGCGTTCTTCTGAAACTCGAGTTATTTGTACACTTCAGCACATGCTCGGGACAGTGAAAGGCTGAGGTTCTGCTGACACCTGTTGATAAACATTTGAACAGCAGAACTGGTGTCTTACATTTGAGTATATTAAACTTAAAAATATAGAAGGAAACAGCAGTAAAGGTATAGAACTGCCTTCTTTGTATAGCAGAAAAGCTTCCAGTCATTGCCAGGTCATAATGGTGGAGTGATGTTAGGGAAAGGACAAAAAGTAAAGGCAAACCCAAACTTTGCTGCTAGATTTTTTGTCAGATCTTGCCTGACAAGGACAATGAGGTCACTTCCTACTGAGTCAATAAACTACTTGCAGTGAGTCATTGTGGAGATGCTGACTTAGCTGAAAGAGATTTGCTAATAACTGGATGTGATATCAGCAAAAGTATAATTAATATCAGCAGAGACCAGTATGTGTTTTTCAAACAATCTGAGTGCAATGAGATTACAAAGACTACTCAAGAGATTTTTCAAGCACCTTTTTTAAATACAGAAAGAGAACTTTTTGCTTAATCATCATCTTATCCTCAAAACTCAGCAAACATCATATCTGAGCTCTGCTAGGTTTTGTTAGGCCTAAGAAAAGGCAAAATTTTAATAGAATTATACTTGCTGCTACAACACTAAACAATAAAGATGATCTTCAAATTTGAAATTTATTCCTAGCATTGGTCAGTTTTAAGGTCATGTTAAACAAGCCTACTGAAGGAGGGAGAAGACTGCTACACCTTTCATCACAAGAATTTCTGTTCACAGCCTGTACTGCCTTTCATTTGTACAATGTAGATGTGCTGCTTTTGCTGTTGTTCACGTGTGTTCACGAACTCCCTACCAAATAAACAAATGAGAAATTTACAGTAAAGACAAAATTGACTTTCTGTCCCTGGTGCTCACCTTTGAAACAAAATTATTGCTTGTAAAAAAAAACCAAAAAAACCAGGCTCAAAAATCTTATCTTGGACAACCAGGTTCTTGGGTTTCTTTGTACATTCCCACCTTCTCTGTACTCAGAATGAATTGGAAGGTATTGTAATGGATAATTATTGTGATTACTGGATGTTTTCCAGGTCATTCAGGATTACTGGATTGAAAAGGTTGCTGAAGCCTGAAAATCCGGAGCCACTATGTGCCAGCGGCACTGCCGTGTGCAGTCAGACTGCCCTCTCCCGGCACATTGGATCTCTTCGTGTGTCGAAAACATCTGCCCATAACTTCCAGTACACCTCAGCTTGGCTGCTTTTACAGCATAAACCTCATCTATGAAGACATGGAAATGCCCAAGATATATGGACATACAGCCTCTCAGTTAGAGATATGTCCAAGCCTGACCTAGCTGCTAAACATCCAGAAATTCTGGACAAATGTAAGGTGCATTCACCTTTACAATATTTTCAGGCTGAAAAAAAAAAAGGTAAATTGCATTTTTGAATCAGATACAGGGCCTTTGCTGTGTATGAAGTGAATGTGCAGTCGAGAGTGCTCAAAACTCTCAGATATGCTGTGCATGGACAGTATGTTTGTGCAGCACATAGGCAAGCCACACGCTTTACAAAAGTATTGAGCTAATAATTCTCCATATGATACCAGTTCATGTACATATGTACTTCTGTCCAGAAAGCTCTAGACACAAATGTGACAGACGTTGCCTGCCACTATTTACTTAACCAATCAGCAAGCTTTCATCAGCATTGGACATGTCAAGGCATTGCCATCAACCACCTTGTTGGCTGCATCTTCTTGAGTGCTCCAGCATGAGGTGTAGCTGGCAGCTGTGCTCCAGCCTTGCAAAGGAATAGAAACAAGGTAGAAAGGAAAAATGACCAAAAGAGAAGGGACAAGACACAAGAAGCCATGCTGGTATTGTTTAGGATGTAATTGAAGTTAATGAATGCCGTTATGCCACTTATAAACAGTGATCATTAGGGGACTGGCTTATTTCCTCATATGGACACAATCCTCAACCTCCTCACAGGATGCCCAAATAGAGATGGTAACTCTTTTCATTAAGAGTAAGCAATCGAGGCACATTTCTGAGCTGGTAACAATAAGCGTTTGGTGCAATTTTTAAAATGGTTTAGATCATTGACATTCCAGGTGGATACTTTATCTTCAGCTGTGAACATTCTTTGGTCTGATAAAACCTTTAAACACCACTGCGTGGTGCCACACACACAAACACACACACACAACTTTATCCCAGATAAGCTGAGGTGTCATTCTCCCCGGGCTGACAGGACAACTTGGTGCAGGCTGTTGGCAGCAACTCTGAAGCAACAACTATTTGGAAGAAAATAAGTTGAGCTGTGTTGCTAGTCAAAGGACCGCCTGTACTGTGCACGTTCCCTATATATTCATCCAAAGCCGGGCCACTGAGTGTCTACCTGGAAGGACAAAATGTTTGCAAGTTTCCTGACCCAGGAAAATAAGTGCCTGGCCAATAAGCCTGAAGTCACCCGACCAAAACGCCTTTAGTGGGTGCACATTAACCCAAACCAGAGCCCACACTGAGAAGGGGCTGAAGCCCCTAACACCAGGGGTGCAGCCATCATCACAGGGACCCAAGGGACAACTTAGCCCTGGCTCGAGGGTGACAGGGAGCCTTCGCAGCTTGTGGATAAGCAGGTTTGATGGAAACACGCTAAAGGTTTGGGTAGACCCAGCCCGATCCCCACCCGTGAAAGGGCTGCTGTATTCTGGGCAGAACAGAAGGGACCTCGCCAGGTCCTGCCCAAGCCTTCCCACAACCTGTGTCAAGGTGGCAAAGCTGAGAGGGAAAAGAAGAAACTCCTACGAATTCCTACTTTTTTTTTAAATGCTTCCTATAAGTAGGAGGGAGCCCATTGTATGGGTGGTGACTGCAAAACAACTCCTGTGGCAGGAGAAGGGAGCAGCGAGCCAGAGAAACATAGACACAAAGCCTGACCCCTCACTCACCCCTCCCACTACTCCATCCCGTCGCCAGCCAAGACGAGAGGCCCGGTCCTAGCCCCAGCTCCGCCTCAGCTCAAACCCAGCCTCAGCTCAACCTAAGCCCCAACACTGTCCAGCCCAGCCCAGCTCAGCCCCAGTCTCAGTCTCAGCCCCAGTCTCAGTCCCAGCCCCAGGCCGAGTCCCAGCCTCAGCCCCAGCCACGAACCCGGCCCCGGCCCCGGTCCCAGCTTCAGCCTCAGACTCAGTCCCGGTCCCGGTCCCGGTCCCAGCTTCAGCCTCATCCCCATTCCCAGTCTCAGCCCAAGCCCCAGCCCCAGTCCCAATCTCAGCCCCAATCGCAATCTCAGCCCCCGCCCCGGTCCCGATCCCAGCCCCAACCCCGGTCCCCGTCTCAGGCCCAGCCCCCGTCCCAGCCGCAGCCCCGATCCCAGCCCCAGTCTCAGCCCCAGTCTCAATCTCGGCCCCGGCCCCGGTCCTGGCCCCAGCCCCACTCCCAGCCTCAGCCCCAGGGCCAGCCCGAATCCCAGGCCCAGCCCCCGTCTCAGGCCCAGCCCCAATCGCAGCCCCAGTCCCAGCCCCAGCCCCGGTCCCGGCCCCAGTCTCAGGTCCGGTCCCAGTCCCAGCCCCAGCCCAAGCCCCGGCGCCGGCCTCAATCTCAGCCCCAGTCCCATCCCAAGCCCCATCCCAAGCCTCAGCCTCAGTCCCAGCCGCAGCCCCGATCCCAACCTCAGCCTCGATCCCAACCTCAGCCCCGCTCCCAACCTCAGCCCCGATCCCAACCTCAGCCCCGCTCCCAACCTCAGCCTCGATCCCAACCTCAGCCCCGATCCCAACCTCAGCCCCGATCCCAACCTCAGCCCCGATCCCAACCTCAGCCCTAGTCTCAATCTCGGCCCCAATCCCAGCCCCAGCCTCAGTCTCAGTCTCAGCCCCAGCCGCAGCCCCAGCCGACCCGCAGCCCCGCCCAAGACCAGCCCTAGCTGCACACCCCGCTCCAGCTCTAACCTAAGCCCCAGCCCCGCCCCGCCGCTGCCATGTCCGCGTTTCCCTGCAGGGGGCGCCGCGCGGCCGCGGGTTGGGGGCGGGGTTTATGGCGGCGGCGCTCCGCCTGTGCCGCGCCGCACGCCTGCTACCGGCCGCTCCGGGCCGCGTCCCAGCCTCGCCGCCGCCCGCCCGCCTCGCTGCTGCTGCTCTTTCCCGTCCCCCCGCCATGCAGGCCTTCCAGTACCCCGAGGTGCACCGCGACGAGACCGCCGTGAGTCCGCGCGGATTGGGGTGCTCGTGCCGCGGGGCTGGCGGCTCCTGGGGCCGCCGCGCGGTGCCGGGAATCCCGGGAACGGGGTGGGGTGGGGGTGTCCCGTGGTAGGGGGCGCTCCCCTGCGGGAGGGAGCCGAGGCTCCTCGGCGAGAGGAGGAGAGCGGCCTTTCGCCTCCCGGAGGGGCTGCGGGAGAGCTGGGGAGGGGCTGTTTGCAAGGGCGTGGAGTGGTAGGGACAGCAGGGATGGCTTTGGGGCGGGGGGGAGGGGGAAGAGTTCGGCATTAGGAAGAAATTGTGCCCGAGGGGGGTGGTGAGGCCGGGGAAGCCGTGGCCGCCCTGTCCCTGGAGGTGCTCAAGGCCAGGCTGGATGGGGGGAGGTGTCCCTGCCCATCTCAATGGGGCTGGAATTACCTGATCTGTAAGGTCCTTTCCAACCCAAACCGTTCTATGATTCTAAGACAGTCAGTCTCCTTGTGTTCCAGCCATAACTTGACACGTAAGAGTTGCTGTGTATGAGTTCAGTTCAGTTCTTCTTTCACAAAGGCCTGTGCTTTTGGCACCAGACCAGGA
Organism: Clamator glandarius; assembly: GCA_033459285.1. Taxonomy (NCBI): domain Eukaryota; kingdom Metazoa; phylum Chordata; class Aves; order Cuculiformes; family Cuculidae; genus Clamator; species Clamator glandarius. The sequence goes on along the minus strand of JAUNZM010000119.1, from coordinate 2,497,806 downwards.
GTCATTTGGTGAACTAACATCTCTTTTAAACTAAAATGTTTGCTGATGTGAGCCAACACGGGAAAAAATTGTTTACTTTCATAGTTGAGTGAAAGGCTGAACTGTTCAAGTCCTGACAGCAGGTACCTTCTAGTCTTGCTCTGTATACTGGTGGAAGTAAGCATGTGGGTTAGTCTCTTGTATTGGATTGTTGGGGGTTTTTTCTGTTTTTTTTTATTTATTTATGTATATACTCACATGCTTGTGAACAGCAGTAGTACAGAGGGCTAAACCAGGGATGGTTCCATAACTAGAAACTACATTTTGGATGCATCCAGTAATCAGGTTTAGTGATTTGACTTGCACATCTGGATTTGGGGGAGGTCTTGGGTTGTTTGGGGTTTTGGTTTGTTGTTTCTGTATTGTTTTACTAATTTATCTTCTGGAAGGAATTTATGTTTGTTTTGCATTTTTCTGGCGCTTTGTATTTTTCTGGCTGCCTTGGTGCTGTCACTGAAGAATGGTAATATTAGAAACTCGAATGGGAGCAAGGTGTAGCTTTTCACTACCTTTGCTTCTTAGCACTGCATGCTTTATGAAGTTCCAAACAACCCTTTGTCTTGACTGTCATTCCTTGGTGGAAGGAGTTTGCTTGTGTGAATGTCTTTTTTAAGTATTGTCTTTTATAAATTCAGGTGTTGGATTACCATGGCTGTAAAATCAGTGACCCATACTGCTGGCTTGAAGATCCCGATAGCGAGCAGACAAAGGTAACCTTTCTTTGTGCAGGAATGGCTATTTTGACATGGTTCTCTTTTATGGACCAGGTGCATGGGTACTCTGTATTTGAAGGACCTGCCAATACTTTTTGAAAACTTAAATAATGAATGTAAGTTTAGTTCATGTGATATCTTACGGTGCCAACAGCAATGCCATTATTTTCTATCTTTGTGCTAATGGGGGAAAGACTGTAACAGTTGGTATAACCTAGATCACAGAATTTGGAAGACTAAGGCCTTGTTTGTCTTTCAGCTGTTTTCTTAGACAATTTAAATGCTCGGGGTGGTAGTGTCACCCTGAAGAGAAACACTCTTCATTTTAGAGCTCTTTACCCACTCTCATAAGTACATATGTACTACCATAATAAAGTAGTTAGGAAAGAGCAAAAGCTAATTTGTCTTGCTTTTCTTGTACAATGACAAGGTGTGCAAAATCATTTTTGTTTGTTTGTGGGCCTCTTTTTTTTAAAAAACCCACAAAACTAAAATTAGGCTTTGTTAGTGGGTTTTATTAGAGCTTACAGGTGTTGCCATGTTTTCAGCCTGCAGTCTGGTATAGCAAGGTAGTGCTGCTGGAACTGGTATTTTGCTAAGAGAGAATCCTGAAAAATAATAAAAGTATGACTTTGAAACAGTTCCTCTGATATTCATGGCATAGGGAATTGCAGGGACGATGGCCACAAAATGGTAGGTGGTAGTGTGGAAGAGTTTCCTCTGTAATGGCTAATAAATTTGTGTTAATTGTAGTTCCAGATCTAGATCTGTCTAGTGTGGATGATGATGGAGGGCTGGATCTCCATTTAAAAACAAGTTGGGTGAGAACAGTTGAAAGAGGGCAAATCTCATTCTTCAGAGGTTGTAGTTTAAATAGGAGGCACAATAAGGAATGGGGCATTATAACATCCTCTTAAAAATGCAGCAGTCCAGACACAAGTTGTCATATTGGTGGAATGAAAATACTGTTGTCTCTTACTTGCCTACACTCTAAAAAAATACATCCCTTGTCAGAGTTTTGCAGTGCAGTAATAGTATGATGCAAATAGTGGAGAGACTTGCTGTGTGTATGCGAGTAGGTCATCTTTTTCTGAAGTTCTAGGAGTTACCAAACAAAGGGAATTAAAGTATTTTGTTGTTCTACCACTTTCATAAAGAGGTTGGGAAAAATAATCTGCTTTATCACTCACTTCTTTGTGTTCTACAGTGGAGGTTGCTGGTGGCTGTTCTTTCTTGCTACCTGTTCCTGCCATCCTGCACCTAACAGATCAAAGATGCAGGTTTAGAGGCATTTGAATGACTGTTCAGTCTTCAGAGAGAGTTTGTAGTGTGCTTTGTAGACTTTTCAAGCCTTCAAGTCGCTGACTGTATCCTTCTCATTCTTCCTTCAAGTTGCTTGCCCTTTTTATTCCCTCCTTAATATCCCAAACCTCCATTTGTTTTGAGGAAAAGTAAAATTACCCTTTGTACACCTCCAACAATAGGCTACCTTTAATGTTCTACATACTAAGTACAGAACTAGGAGAATTCCTTGGGCATCCATGCTTGCCTGTAGTGAAAGAGCCCATATTTGGTTTCTGTTTACGACGTGCTTGCTTGATTTGAATGTGTGTAACAGTGAAAGTTCTGGTTTATGCCAAGAGTGAAGACTGAATGTCATTTATTATCAGGAATCTTTTTCTCACACACAGTCAAAATTATTTGGTGTGTGCTGTCAAATAGATATACAGATATGTTGGAATTCCACTTTTCCAGACTTAGCAATAGTCGTGTCAAGCATTGGTGTGATCACAGAAAATAAGTAGGTAGGTCTAACTTAATTTCTGTGTTGATGTGAGTCAGTGAAACATCAAGTTTACTATTTCTTGAAGCACAGACAATGAAGCACAGGCAAGTGAGATTGGTTTTAACTCTAGAATTTTCACAGTCATTTCTCCAGATGCCCACTGCAGGGTTAACAGGATTGAGGCTGAAAGAAATTGCCTACAACAGCTATGAGTGAAGAATCATACTCATTTTTCCTCAAGCTAGTCCTAGTAGGCTCTGGTAGTTAGCAGCTTAGAAACATGTGACCATGGAAGGGCGGGATTTTTTTTGGTAATTTGCTTAAGCAGGTATTTTTATAGTGAGAGTAGAGTGCAGATGGTGCCGTGCCTGATCCACTGTAGCTTGCAGGTTTCCATTAAGTCAGGTGGTTCTGTGGTTTCCTTCTGCCCTCTCTGCCCTTCTTGCTCTGACTTGAATGCTTCTATCCTTTCCTTCATGGATGTAGCCATTACAAGGTGGTGTTCTTGGAGGGAAGCCTTTGGTGGATTAGTTTTCTGTTGGCATACGTGCTTAATCTAGGTCACCCCAAGGCCACATGATAGTTGGATCTAAGGTGCTTCAAGAATGGGATCTTTCCTTTTATAGCAGCCCACAGCCTGGCAACTTGTTCCAGTGCCTCACCACCTTCATTGTGAAGAATTTCCTCCCTACATCTAGTCTAAATCTGCCCTTGTACAATTTAAAGCTATTCCCCCTAGTCCTATCACTACAAGCCTTTGTAGAAAGTCCCTCCCTAGCTTTCTTGTGTACCCCCTTCAGGTACTGGTACTTGACCTCTAAGACAGACTGAAGAAGCATCTCCAGCATAGCTGAAATGTTGTGCTACACTGGTAAAAGACTTCTGGTGATGACATAGCCCGCAGCTGCAAAACCACGCTTCTACTGTTGTCTTGGGTTTGGCTTGGTTGGACTTCACAGCTTCTTGGTTTGTTTTTACACTTTGTGGGAAATAACATTGTTTTTAGACTGCAATGAAGTCTTTTGCTACTATAACTGTGTCAGTCATATACAGCACCCTAACTCATTGACAGTGCAGGCAGTAATGCATAGTTTGTTTCAGATACGAGGGATAGACATGGGGTGAAAGAGCAGGGGCCATGTAGAATACGCAGTTTAGTTGTGTTATATTAGTAACATTAGTATATTAGTATGTTTGGATTATAGAATTCAAACTCTTAAAAAATGGATTTGTAGTTTTCATAAATTTCCATTTGGACTTTGAATTTTTCTTTGCCAAATACTAAAGTAAATGCTAAGAGGCAAGCCATCGGAAGTCTGCTTAATTTTATTTTGTAACACTTGAGAAATTCTATGTGAGCTTATTGTAGGAGTTGAACTGAACTACCTTTTACTGAGAAGATTTATATAAATGAAGATTCTAGGGGTAACTATTAATCTGTAACTACTTTACAGATTAATAAGAAAGTCTGATAATGTTAAAACAATTTATATCCTAAGATTTCTCCCTGGGAAGTACACCATACATGGGAATCATCTCTACTCTTAGAACAACAGTTTAAAAATTCTTTTGCTTTTCAAATTGCCCTATTTTCTGAGATACCCATAAGCATATGCCTTACTTGGATGCTTATTCTGTCCTTCCTTCTGAAGCAAATTCTGTCCTAGTTCAAGGCTTGTGGTTGATTGTCAGATGCTGATTTCTGCAGGTAAAATAAGATTCTTTATGTATAGGCTTAGAGTTACTGATAGCCCGATAGGCTGAGTGGCATCTGATTAGCTCAGTAAGGTGGGTGGAATTGTTTACTGTGAGAGTTTCTACTGAAATCTCTTGCTGTACTTTACCTAGAGCAGTATTTCAATTATGTATTGGTTTTTGAACATGGCTGCAACCTCATGCTTGAAAGCATAGAAGAACATTTGGAAACAGAGTTGAAAACTGAACTGGATTCTCCTTTTGGAACTTTTTGAAAAAAACCTCTTAATTCCTACCTCCTTTTTCAGATAGCAGTGGTGTTCCCTTTTACAAATAGTCTTGGAATCTTTGATGCTTACTAAGTGGAAACAGGAAGAACGTGTTAAGTTTCTGTAACAGCAAAATTACTAGTGAATTCAGTTGAGTGTAATAATTAGTACATAAGCATGTACTTGTGAAACGAATACTTGTGAAGAAAAGTTTGTTTCCTCTTTGAATGCCAGCAATTAAAGCAGATGTGACTGAGCATTTATAAGTCAGTAATGCACAGTTCCAGGATACTGTTGGAGCAATGTTTCCATTTCAGTGGTGTTTGGATAGATGAAACAAGGGCTTGTGCCAGTTTGTGCAGTGAATGCAACTGAAAAGTGCTTTTGCCCATCCAGTACAGTGGATGGTTTTGTGCATGTTTTTATAAGATTTCTTTTCTCTGAAAAAGTCATTGCACTTTCAGTAATTGTTTTTTTGTGTAGCATGTGTTGTCTAGAATTTTTGTATGTGTGGTCTTTTGAAATTTGTGTGATTCTGTTTCGAGAAAACAAATTCAGGACTACATAATTCTTGGGTAGATCTGATTAAGTTATTTCATCGTCTGATGGGACGAGGTATAACTGTTATAGTGGTACAATGTGGAGGCTGCGTGCAGGTTTGATTTACCATTGGGATGTGCTGTGCTGCCATACTGGATGTTAAAGCTGTCTATGCCAGTATAATCCTGGAAGGCAGAACAGTAGCAAAAATTGATCTTCCCTTGATAGTGTATTCCTCTCTTTCCTTTTTCTCGGTGGATTATTTTCTGACTTGATCGTCACTGGTATGTTGTCTGATTTTTGAGTAAAGGTTGAGAAGTCATCATTATTAGCCTTCTGTATCTGTTACTTTTGAGTGTTGTAGTGCTTTTTTTTTTTTTGTCATCCTTCAGTGGTGACTTGTGTGTAGTCAGTCAATGTGTTCAACTAACATGTTTTAGTACTTTGCCAGGTGGTCTCAGGGCATTACTAATTCTGCACTTGCATGTTTAAAGGTTATCAGTTTCTGTACGCTTGGTTAGGCATGTCAAATACCTCTCAAGTGGAGACTGACCATAATTAATGCACTTTCTCATTTACCTTTTGGCCCAGCAAGTCTCTGAAAACACAGCTTGGCATGTAATGCAGCTCTTAGCTGCACTGCTGTGGCAGCAAGGGGCATGATTTAGTGGTGGAGCTGGCAGTGCTAGGTTAAGCATTGGACTAAACCTTAAAGGCCTTTCCAACCTAAACAATTCTATGATTCTGTAGTTCTATGAAATGGGAGGAAGAGTGTCTTTCTCTGCCCTGTGTGCTCACTCCTCACCATGTGAAATGTCTATAAAATGCTGCTGAAAGGGTTTTATGTTCTATTCTTTCCTCTTTTTCACCTGAAGAATTAAGAGATGAGTAAACGTTAGTAGCAATTTGTAATTTTGTGCCAGGTACTCCATACAGCAGCTGTCTTTTCTGAAGAACTGTGAAACACAAGTTATGGAGTATGGACTGTAGCCCTGCTGCTCCAGTGGGTGTTGCCCTGTGGTAGAGTGTGGCTCAGGTGTTGATCTGCTCGCTGTGTGGCAGATTCGGGACAGGTAGAAGCAATAGCCTCTTTCAAAACAACTGAGGAAGAGACATGTGTAAGCAAGAAATTGGTAGACAGGGTTTCTGGCTGGAGATGAGAGGCTGGGGTCCGAGAGTGGTACCTGCAGCCATCATTGCAATGTCTGGCTGTGAGTTATGGCCACACACATAGTGTCTTGTCCTTCCCACTCCATGTAAGAGACAGAAAAGCCTGTATGTCTGCTGCCTAGCAGCTGTGGTTCACCTTAAGATACTTAGGTATTCATTTGATGTTAATATACTGTGCTATAAATAGGGATAGTGAAACACCAACAGAGCATATGTTTTTCCCTGTGTGCCTTGGGAGTGGCAGCCTCTAACAAACAGCTGGAGTGGTAATGGTCTTGGCCACTGTCCTTAAGTGTATGTGACTAGGACGTGGAGTGTTCTGAAGAAACCAGAATCCTCAAATTTCTCAGAGATTGAGTATTCTTGTTCTTTGTAACTAAGGACTAATCTGTGGACTGTATTTTGACCTTTCCAAGAAATACTGGCTGGGACTAATCCTGTGTGTTATGTTAACAGGATGAACTGAAGCTGCACATGGCATTTTGTATCATCTTTTACCCCTTCATAGTTCCTCAAATTATATTTTGTCTGCAGACAAAAGGGACTACTCTTTATCAATTTCCTAATTTATTTATCATTGAGTATTGGAGTATCATATATTTGTGGTGAAGAAAGAGAAGATGGTATTTCCTAGGTGTTTACTATAAGTTAGCTTTTCTATGACATTTGGGCAAATATAAGGAGAGTTTATAAAAGTGTAAGATTTGGGATTTTTTTTTTATTTTTAGAGGGGAATGGCAAGAATATAGCTTGTCTTCAGCTGAATCACTGGTTTCCCCAATGCATGTCCTGGAAAGGTATTACTCAAGATGTAAGATTGGTTTGATTACAATATTGTGGCATAGTACAAATAAGTACATAAGAATCTTCAGGCGTGACTCCTCACAACCTACATGGGGAGGGAGAGATGTCTGTGACACATTGCTTCAGATTTTAGTGTTTTCTGTAGGAATTATGCATTTCTGCTTGAGTTCATGTGTTTTGGGGCGGTTGTTTTCTTTCAGGCATTTGTGGAGGCTCAGAACAAACTTACAGTACCCTTCCTCGAGCAGTGTCCTGTCAGAGGACTCTTCAAAGAACGTATGACTGAACTCTACGATTACCCTAAGTACAGTTGCCACTTCAAGAAAGGAAAAAGGTATGTAAGGAATGTTTTTGTACATGGTGATGAATGTGGAACAAGTCAAAAGCAACTACTAGTTAGGAAAACAAATTAAAAATTATATTTGTATTTTTTCCTTTATAGTTGGTCATTAGGAAAAGTAAGCCAATGTTATATATATGGTTGCATGATTTAGAGCACTCAGTGCTTGTCTGTCTCCAGTTCCTGGACATATTATCTTGTGCTTTTATTGTCTTTATATAGGAAGAACTGTAAGTTTAGAAAAACTCAGACAACTGTTGTAAAAGTAAAACTTTGAGGAGTTCTTGTCAGGGTTGATCACTGTTAGTGCAGTTAAAGGCACCTCATCCTGAAAACAGTGCAAGTCTGTCATGAACATGTTATTCTAAGTATTTACTGAAATACTGCTCTTATGTTGGACATACTTTGAGCAGCTTTTACGATTTTTGTTTAGTCATAGCCAGTGAAAAGCAGTGGCAGTTCCTTTGTGAAAAACAGTTCCTGCATCTGCAAGGGATAGGGGAAAAATTGTTTGGAGGGATAAAGGCCACTGATTCAAAAAGATCTGTCTTTTAAGAAATAAAGGAATTGTGCCATGTTCCAATACTTGGTCTACTTGTATCCATGTTTTTGTTCTGTGGCTAACTAAAGAGGTGTGCTTATATGGCTTATGGAAGTTCTGGAAACTGCAGCTTTTACTCAGTTTTATGTGACCTCTTTCAGAAATGCTAGCAATCTCCTAGTGGAGAGGAGTAAAGGGATGAAACTGCTGAATAACATAGTAACATCCAAAGATTGTTTTAGTAGTTGAAAGAGAGGTAGTGTGAACAGCCAGCTGTTTGTAGTCAGGGTAAATGCAGACAGTTGTTTTCAGTATTTTCAATTTGTTTGATCCTTGTTGAGTGAACACCCAGAAATGCCAGGTATATTTTTACTGTCATCCACAGGAAAGAGCAGAAGATATCTCATTGCCTTAAGATTTCTGCACAGACATTGAGGGAGATGTGCTTCTCATTAGTGACCTGTCCCGCGCTGTGAGCAGGATGTGAATAATTGTCACTGAGGGAGGGCAAACCTATGCTGTGTGTGGGTTTTTTAAAAATTATATTGTGAGCAGTGAACCCAAGCTGATGTTGATTTAAGTTGTCACTGGTGTATAGAGGTGTGAGGGTTAAGCCCAGAAGCAGTGAAGCTGCTGTAGGACAGTATTGCATCTGGGGAAATGAGCCTTGATGAGCAAGTCAGGCGGAGCTTATTTGTATGTGATGCTCGTGCAGATGTAGTTATGCTAAAGTTGGTTCTGGAGCAGGCCTGGTCAGTGACTGCTCTGGATTCTCTGACCCATTCTCCCTGTACGGTGCAAACATGCCTGGGTGTGTTTATCTTTAGTGCTGATAAGACTTGATATTGCGTAAGTACACATGGCAGTGATGAATATAGTCTTGACTGGGGGTAGAAAGTCTTAATTCGATATAGCTGACTGTCCTCCAGGAAGAGCATTTATGACAGGAGCTTCATGTGCTTTAATTTATAACACCTTACTTTGATTTTAATAGATGTCTTTTTAGTTTTTCTGGCTGTTACTCTCTTTCTTGGCATGTGCTGAACTTAAATCACGGTGCCTTAGAAATCATACCAAAACCCCACATACTGTGGGTGTTTGAGGAGATCAAGAGGACTCTACCAAGTTAAGTAACACTTAGTATGGGGTAGAGGGAGGAACTCTTCTATTTGAAGAACTGCCTAAATTTCCCATGACACTTAAAAGATCTTAAATTTAATTCCTCTAGTTTTCTGCCCAAGAATAGCTGTTAAAGGACAGTATCTGAAGAGCTGTCCTGTAGAATCTGCAGAATGGAAAGTACCCCACTAGGTGCTGTGCTTGTCGCATTGTTAGACCTTTGCTTCCCAACTTATTGCCCAGCATTGCAGAGGTGCAATTGACTAGAAAATGTATGATCAAGTGGAAAATTACATATCTTTTACTTCTGTTCCTTTAAATCTCTTGATTTTTTTTTTGATTTTTTTTTTTAATTTTGTAACTCTGTTGCAGTTAAACCAGAACACTCTCAGTAAGCATTATTGTTAGTATTTGAACATATGAATAGTTCATATTCTTAGCCGGGCCTTTGTGACTATAGTTTCACCTTCTTGGTTTACCAGGTTCCTGAGCTTGTATCCAAGTACTGGAGAGTTGTAGAGAGTGTGTGAATTTGTTTAGGTTTGAATGTTAATGCATAAATTCCCCTGTTCCCCCAGGTCAAGCTGCTATTTGATTTATAAAGTCACAGGCTTGTGTAGTAAAGCTCAAAAGTCCTATGAAGGAAGAAAAGTGTAGTATCTATAAATTGCATAAATAGTTATTGATTTATTTGCACTCTGTAGTGTCTTACGATGTAAAGTGTATTTCTCACTAAAGAGAATTCTGTAATTCTCTGTTCTCTAAACCTTTTCAAAACACACACAGTTTTAGCAGCATCAGGAAATAATTTCACTTGTAACATCTGTCTGCCACCTGATACGGATTGAAAGCAGCAATATGAATGACTAAGCTTAGAATTTAGGTGATGGGAACTTTAGCCAATATTTGTAACAGAGAAACACTGTGGTTGCCGGAGCTGTTTAAGACAGTTATTTAACATTTATAGTATACTTAGCTTTGTTTGAAATGCACTGTGGCAAATGCTAAATGCATCTTTTATTTTTAAAAGATGTTTTGGATGCATCCTACAGGCTTCTCTGCATAATCTATATCACATTAGTGGTGGTAAATGGTGTTAAATCCAGCTGGAGGCCAGTTACAAGTGGGGTTCCCCAGGGCTCAGTGCTGGGTCCAGCCCTGCTCAATGTCTTTATCAATGACCTGGATGAAGGCATCGAGTGCACCCTTAGCAAGTTTGCAGATGACACTAAGCTGGGTGGGAGTGTGGATCTGCTGGAGGGTCGGGAGGTTCTGCAAAGAGATCTGAACAGGCTGGACCGCTGGGCAGAATCCAATGGCACGAGGTTTAACAAGGGGCACAACAACCCTGTGCAGTGCTACAGACTAGGAGAAGTCTGTCTAGAAAGCTGCCTGGAGGAGAGGGACCTGGGGGTGTTGGTTGACAGCCAACTGAACATGAGCCAGCAGTGTGCCCAGGTGGCCAAAAAGGCCAATGGCATCTTGGCTTGTATCAGAAATGGCGTGACCAGCAGGTCCCGGGAGGTTATTCTCCCTCTGTACTCGGCTTTGGTGAGGCCGCACCTCGAATCCTGTGTTCAGTTCTGGGCCCTTCACCACAAGAAGGATGTTGAGGCTCTGGAGTGAGTCCAGAGAAAAGCAACGAAGCTGGTGAAAGGGCTGGAGAACAGGCCTTATGAGGAGCGGCTGAGAGAGCTGGGGTTGTTTAGCTTGGGGAAGAGGAGGCTGAGAGGAGGCCGCATTGCTCTCTATAACTACCTGAAAGGAGGTTGTAGAGAGGAGGGTGCTGACCTCTTCTCCCAAGTGACAGGGGACAGGAGTAGAGGGAATGGCCACAAGCTCTGCCAGGGGAGATTTAGGCTGGACATTAGGAAAAAAATTTTCACAGAAAGGGTCATTGGGCACTGGAACGGGCTACCTAGGGAGGTGGTTCCTTCACCTTCCCTGAGGGTGTTTAAGGCACGGATGGATGAGATGCTAAGGGACATGGTTTAGTGTTTGATAGGAATGGTTGGACTCGATGATCTGGTGGGTCTCTTCTAACCTGGTTATTCTATGATTCTACATTGGAATGAGATTCCTCTCATTTTAAGAGGCCTAGAAACTGGTGTTTGGGCTTCTGCTCTAAGTGGGAGAGAAAGCCACCTGCAGAGGATAGTTAAATCCCCGATGACCACAGAGGAAGCTGTAATTCTCACTGTACTGTAAAGCTTGTGTTTCTCTTATGTATTTATTTCTTTTATTCAATTCATTACAATCTCGTACATGTTTTTCTTGCTTGGCTAACTGAAAATCTGGGTTTTTCCTACTTAATTTTCCCTCTTCTTCTCTTTTAGGTATTTTCATTTCTACAATACAGGTCTGCAGAACCAGCGAGTTTTATATGTGCAAGACTCCTTGGATGCTGATGCCAAAGTATTTCTTGATCCAAATAAGCTTTCTGATGATGGCACTGTGGCTTTACGAGGTTAGTGAGATAGCAGTTCCTGCTGAATAAGTCTCAGTCTTAAGCAGAAGCTGGAAATGGTTTCTAGCTTTTCACCTGTAGAAGTATGGCTTGTTTTAATCAAAGCAGTCATGATAGCCATATGTGTGTTTGTATAGTGTTTCAGAAGAACACTTCTAAATCTGTATTGTATTCGCAGTTAACTTGGTTTAATTTCTCAGTCTTTTTTTCACAACTCTGTGCAGAGGTTTCCACTGCAATATGAACAGATCTTCAGACTGTCCATAGCAAGTAAAAAAAGTTTATGTATTTATATTTAATTATCTTAAAATTGTATTTTGAATCTCTAACATAAGCCAAGAAGTTGAAGTAAGAGAGTATGTAATGTAGCATTAACTTTTAGGAGAATCACAGAATTACTTGAGTTCATGAGGGCTTTTACTTGTGTTAGTTGTCCATTTTCCTGCTCCCTGTTGGCTTATTTCAGAAGCAAAACTCTTGGACCTAGAAGTCCTTTAAGACCTAGTTGAAAAGAATCAATATGGCTTTTTTTGATGAGAAGTCCTGCCTTAAACTGTGGATGTAACAAATTTGGTTCATATAATCTTTCTGTTTTTCTACAAACCTTATGATGAAATCTCTTTCCAAATGCACTTAGAGAAAGAACAGCTATGGAACAAGAGGGGGAACATCTGTTGTTGATAAATAATTTATTGAAAAGCAAAGACAAGAATAACTGATTGGCACTCAAACTGGAAATCACCAGTAGAGTTCTGCTGGGGACTGTGCAGGGACTTGCACTCTTCAGTGTGTTCGTTTATATTAGGAAAAGGAGTGAGCAGTGAGGTGTTAGTTTGGTGACAATACAAAGTTATTCCAGGCAAAGGCTGAAGAATAACTCTGATAGAGCTGCAGGAAGATGACAGGGAGTGAGCAATAAATTAACAGGTAAAGTCTCTGTGCAGATAAGTAAGTGATGCACGGGGGACAAACAATCCTAACCTCCTTTGCAGAGGGGTGGCTGGAATGGACTCTGAGCTGACCTTGATCACTTGGGAACAATTCTTAAGCTGTAATAATAGATTGTTCCATGAAAGTGTTGGCCTAGTTCTCAGTAGCAGCCAAACAAGCACATCAAGTGTCATAAATGATTAAGAAAGATATAGAGAACAAACCAGAAGATATCATTACATTAGCAACTCTGGGATTTATGCACTAGCATTTGATTCTAAATATAGTTCTAGTTCCCTCAGCTCAAAAGGGACTCTGAAATACAGCTCAGAGAAGGACTGTAGAACAATCAAAGGTACAGAGCTGAGGTCAGGAACAATTGAGTGTGCCCAGACCAATCAGTCTGGAATAGGACAGTTTAGCAGGGATATAATAGAGGTCTGCAGAATCATTTGTGGCATGCAGTAACATGGAGAGAGTGAATAGGTGGGTTATTAGTGGGTTTTTTCTATTACAAGAATGAGGGGATATCAAATGAAGGCGGTGGTAGCTGATCCCAGAGCAAACAAAAGAAGGTGATGGTTCCTAAGCTAAATATGATAAGAGTTTATAAGAATATTTGCAGGAAATACTACATGAGCTTGTATTGTTCTTACTCTGGTAGGCATTTCCTTGTTGTTATTCCTGAGGACAGCTAGGTGCAATCTTGTTTTGAATCGGAATGGCCACTTTTATGTTCTTATCCGGGAAGAACATATTAGGGTGGCACAGTGGTGTCTCTCAAAGCTATGATTTCTATGACATGCAGCTATTTGGGTTTTTTTCAGTAGTTACTTTCTAGTCTGTACAGGCCTACAATAATTCAATCTCTTCACTTGAGTGGATTTGCAAGAATGAATTTGATCCTTATCAACTGTCATGGAAGCTCATCTGAATTTTTTTCAGAATCATGTTTTCCTCACAGTTTGGATAAAGCCACATATATCTTGGAGGTGTTAGCTGAGAACACTAGTGACTAATCCATTTGTGTGATAATGGCAGATTTTTCCAGTTACTTTAGCTTTCATGGCTTTGCAGGGTCTGGTTTTCAGTGGCTCCAGTATTGAAGTGGTATTTGCTTTATTTCAGGATGCATTGCTTGCATCTCAATTTACATTCACCTCTTTTCTACTGTTTCTCTATTAACTCCACTTTAAGTTCTCTACCTGTGTGTGTTTTCACGCTCTGCCTCTTCACCCCAAACTCAGGGAAGCAGAATTATTGCACAAATCATAGTTCAGATGTTGGGCTTAAGTAGTGTTACTGAACACACATACTTGAGTATGCATGCCTAAACTCAGATCTGTGAACCACTTGAGAAATCCTCAGAGACTGGAAAAGTACTTCAAATCCCAGATGATAGCAGAAGTAGTGGCACTGTCTGTTGGAAAATAAACCTCCTTTGGTGTTTGACGAATGCGGGTCTTTTATTGACTTCCCATTTTCCCCTCTTTCATTGGAATTTGGCTAATGTATAGTAAATAATAAAAAGCTATGTGGCAAAATAACACTTTTTTGAAAATATTGATCCCTTGATCTGGTTCTTACTTGATTCATTGTTTGGTTCTCATTTCCTAGGTTATGCATTCAGTGAAGATGGCGAATACTTTGCATATGGCTTGAGTTCTAGTGGCTCAGATTGGGTTACTATTAAGTTTATGAAAGTGGAAGGTCCTGAGGAACTTCCAGATACACTGGAGAGAGTTAAATTCAGTTGCATGGCTTGGACCCATGATGGAAAAGGCATGTTCTATAACTGCTATCCAAAACAAGAAGGGAAAAGTGATGGTAAGTGTGACTGTATTAATTGCATACATTTTGAAGCAAAATGACCTTTGCAGTAAATTTGTGTAGGAAATATTTAGGTGTACTAGTTAGATATCGGATGATGGTTTGTATGACCAAAGCCTATGCTCAGTTAATGTGTGTATGTTCTTGTCTACATGTTCCTGTCTTTCTCCTAAAAGATTCTTGATCCTTTTCTTTTTCTCTACAATGAGGGTGTTTTGGCTGAAATTTGATGTCTGGAGAGAGATCCAGATCTTAGATCTTTACCCCTTATGCATTTATGTGGGCATAGATGAACAGGCTTGAGAGGTTGACCTGATGGATAGCAATCTAGAGCATAAGTTTTTTGTTATTCAACCAGATTAGTTCATCTGTGTTTCACAGCACAGCAACACAAAGCACTTGTGCTAGCAAAACTCAAGTAGCAGCACCCAGAGGGGAATAAATTGCTGAGGAGCATCGATAGGGAAGGACTTTAGCAGCTCTTGTTATGAGCACTGCTACTGGAAAGTTTCTTCTGCAGCTATGCTCTTTGTTAAACCTTGGAAAGAGCCTGAACTCTGCCCTTGTATTTGCTTTTGCAGCCTCTTTTTGCCAAACTCACTAATTAGATATCCACCTTGTGTTTTTTAACTTTTAAACGTGTTTGTAGCTCAGAAACTGAAGTTGCAAGAAAAATAATTTAAAAAATCAACTAGCAGTACATGCAGTGCTTTAAAATACTTCATTTTTTATTTTAAGCAAATGGAAGTATGTCTGTATATAGGCATATTAATTAGTAATAAGTCTCCCCCCTTAGTTGCTCAGAGTGAACTGGAAGCAAAAGCATCATTAGGAGGTGGCAGGGATTGTTGTTATTTTTCTTATCCTGCCTACAGCTTCTAGAAAGCAAAGCTTGAAATGATAAATCTTAAGATTTGGAGGATGTCTTATCACCAATAAAAGCAAAGAGTAGCTGAGCAGGTTTGCAGCGTGGTTTGAAGTTTTGTTTCTGTTTTGAGCATGGTGGTTGTTTCCAGGGAAATGATTGTAGACTCGAAGCATTCATAGTTCTCTCTGCTGAATCACAGAAAGATTCAGTTTGGAAAAGACATTTAAGATCATCAAGTCTAACTGTTATCCTAGTACTGCGAAGTTCACTGCTAAACTCTGTTCCTAAGCACTACATCTAGAGATCTTTTAAATAACTCCAGGGATGGTGACTCAAGCACCTCCCTAGGCAGCCTGTTTGAATCCTTGACAGACCTTTCTGTGAAGAAATTTTTCTAGATATCCAATCTAAACCTCCTATAGTGCAATTTGCCATTTCCTCTCATCCTATCGCTTGTTACTTGGAAGAGGAGACCAATACCCACCTTACAACTACCTGAAAGGAGGTTGTAGTAGAGAGCGATTAGGTCTCACCTGAGCCTCCTCTTCTCTAGACTAAACAGACCCAATTCCCTCAGCCACTCCTCATAAGACTTGTGCCCCAGGCCCTTCACCAGCTTTGTTGCCCTTCTCTGGACATTCTCTAGCAGCTCAGTGTCCTTCTTCTAGGGAAGGGCCCAAAATTGAACACAGTATTTGAGGTGCGGCCTCACCAATGCACAGTACAGTGGAAGGGTGACTTCCTTGGTCTTGATGGTCACACCATTTCAAATACAGGCCAGGATGCCGTTGGCTTTCTTTGCCACCTGGGCACGCTGCTGTCCCATATTCAGCCAGCTGTTGACCAGCACACCCAGATCCTTTTCCACTGGGCAGTTTTCTAGCTGCTCTTCCCCAGGCCTGTAGTGTTGCATGGGGTTATTGTGACCCAAGTGCAGGACCTCACACAGCCTTGTTAAACTTCATACAGTTGGTCTTGGCCCATTGATCCAGCTTGTGCAGATGCCTCTCTAGAGCTTTCCTTTGCTCAAGCAGATAACACTCCTGCTCAACTTGGTGTCATCTGCAAACTTAATGAAAGTGCATTGGATCCCCTCATTCACATAATTGATAAAGACACTAAACAGAAGAAGCCTTAACTGTGAGGAACACCACTTGTGACTGGCCTCCAACTGGGTTTAACTCCATTCACCACAACTCTCTCAGCATAGTCATCAGCCAGATTGTGCCCATTCAAGCCAGGAGCATTCCATTTCACCAGGAGATTGCTGTTGTAAACAGCATAAAGACTTCACAAAAGTCAAGGTAAGCAATGTCCATAGCCTTTCCCTCATCTGCTAAGCAGGTCACCTTGTCATAGAAAGAGATCAGGCTAGCCAGGTATGACCTGCTTTTTCCAAACCCATGCCAACTTGTCCTGATCACCTGGTTGTTCTGCACGTGCTGCATGATGGTACTCAAGATTATGTGCTCCATAAGCTACCCCAGTTACTTTTTCTTGTCTATTCAGCAAGATACAGAAATGTCTAAGGGTTTTATCTGGCTGTTGTAGGATTTATTTGAGAGCTAATTGAATTAAATATCTGCATTTCACTAGGCACGGAGACTTCCACTAATCTGCACCAAAAGCTGCATTATCATGTATTAGGAACTAACCAGTCAGAAGATATCCTATGTGCTGAGTTTCCCGATGAACCAAAATGGATGGGTGGAGCTGAGGTATGGTGAACACCCTGAAGCTTCTAATTATGTTCAGTTTTTTAGATTCTAACAACTTGTAATAGTTAGAAAGCAGGAAACATTTTGTTAGTGTTACAGAGTTGACCATTGATTTAAGTATCATTGACTTAAGAATTGCTGAAAATAAGACTGGTCTGCTTTAAATCAGTCCTCAATCCTGTGATGACACAATTACATACCCTCTTTCTTCATTGAGGACGTTGTGCCTGTTGGGAATTCCAGGACAGACAAGGATCATTTGATGGACAATGTGTCACCGTTTCTTGTTTATTCTTAGTATTGAGCCCCAGCCTTCACTTCCTGCACAAAAAGCTTATTGCAATAATTGACACGTCTGAGTTCCCTGACACTTTTTTTTTTTTTTTAATATTTATTTTTCTGTTATCTTTCCTGAAAATGAAATATATCTGTTCTACTTGAAGAATGCAGGCATGCAGGGTAAAATCTGTTAATGCTGTGTGCATGGTTGGAGACTTTTACATTTCCGTAAAACAGGTTTTATCAGCACAAATATTGTGTGGAATGTGTTATTGGAGATGGAACAAGTAACTGCTGGAATTGATTTCTTAAGCTTATTTTGTTGAACTACTAATATGTTGTGCAAAGTCCCCTTGAACCATGATGGTAGGTAACCATGCTCTGTTCTTCCTCACATGAATCATTCAAAACACCTGAAGTTTTGTAGTTACTATGTGTTTTATTCTTCATATAAGTTTTAACAGTGCTTGACAGTGTGCATTGTTTTAAGTGCTGTTGGACTGTAGTGGTGGTCATTCTGTTTATCAAGGAATTGATATTTTTCCAGTGGATAAAACCTGTTGTAATTCTTTCTGTTCTCTTAGCTGCTATGTTTAATTGTTACATTTTGTTTCTATACAGGGTCTGGTTTGGTGTGACACTCTTTACAAAATGAAATGTTTTTACCGTGATTTGGGGTATTCAGTTACTAGAATTCCTTTTTAATGAGAGTTTCTCTTTTTTAAAAATGTGATCAGCAGTCTGTGCTCACTCTTCAACATATTAACCTGTGAAAATGTTTGGAGTTTCTTTTCTGTACTCTGCCAGGAAAGAAAGGTTCTTTCAAAAGACTTGAAAAGAGGGATTCAAAATATGACAGTGAGAATGCAAAAGGCTCCCCAGGAAAGTTACCACACTGAGCTTTCTGTATACAGATCAGACTTATCTGTAGGTTCTGTTGAGTTTATTTGGTAATAAAATGGAATTTGGAAATAATTATCCTTATTTTTCCCTAGTTCTATAAATAAATGGGCTTTCTTTTGGTGACAGATGTCTTGTACTGATGTATCCACTGATTCACATGAATGATGCATATTATTATTATTGCTGTGCAGTGTCGTGAGGTAAACTACACATGTTGTTGTGAAGGCAAATTAATTTTCCGTGGGGGAGTGCTGTTGCAGTCTGATTCATTAGACTATACAGCTTTTTAGGGTAGTGAAATTTGGCAGTTTGGTATTAAATGCAGTGGAAATTATACCATCTGTATTAGGCATGGAGGTAGACATGTCTTAGAGGTAGCAGAACTTTCTTTGAGATCATAACACACTAACACAGCCTTTTCTTATCTAAGTTGAAGAAGCAGGGAAGGAACATTTTGATATCAGAAATAGAGCTGAATATGAGGAGGACCATGGCAGAGAACTCGTACTATAGCATAGTTAGTAGCAAAGAGTTTGCCTGGCCAGGGTGCAGAGAAGCAGCCATCATGCATCTCCTGGCTCTTCTATTGTGAAAGAAAAGCTTGAGGCAGCCTTAAATGTAAAAGAAGTATCTTTTTGCCTGATGTAAAAGATCTGAGATAATATATAGCCCTTGTATTAAATGATCAAAAGGTCTTTGAGGTGGGAAGATGGCAGTGACACCCAATAGCTCTTGCTGCAGAACAGGAAAATAATAGAATGTGGCACAGCTACTAGTTCTGAAGCCACTGGAATTGAAACAGTATTGGGAGAGTGGGGATGGTAGTGAGCAGAGATCAACATCACTACTGGAGGTTCTTGTCTAATAAATCTGTGTAGCTGCCTTATGACTTTTTTCTTGACTTCTAGCAGGCATAAACTTCTGGAGATAATGATGTTTTCTTAAGAACAGCTCTTTTAAGGAGGAGTAATAAAGCAGTGGTCCTACTTGCAGAGAGAAAATCAGAAGGGCTAAAGCCCAACTAGAAATTGAATTGGCCAATTCTGTGACAGGTAAATTTTTTTTCTGCAAGTATATTAACGATAAAAGGAGGGACAAGGAGAATCTCTGTTTTACTGATGCAGGGGAAACAACAGTGACAAAGGATGAGGATAGAGCTAAAGTACTTGATGCCTTCATTGCCTCAGTTGTTAATAGTAAGGCCAGCTGTTCTCCAAGTACCCTGTCCCCCTGAGCCAACAGACAGGGATGGGAAGTGCAGCAAAGTTCCAGTGATCCAAGAGGAAATGGTTAGATATCTACTCAGCCAACTGGATATTCACAAGTCTTTGGGGCCAGATGGGATCCACCCAAGTGTTTTGAGGAAACTGGCAGAGGTGCTCACCAAAATCCTTTCCATCATCTACCAGAAGTCCTGGCTGACTGAGGAAGTTCTGCTTCACTGGTGGTTGTCAAATGTTATGTCCATTTACAAGGAGGGCCAGAGGGAGTATCTGGGGAACTACAGGCCTGTCAGTCTGAGCTTGGTGCCTGGGAAGGTCATGGAGCAGGTCATCTTGTGTGCTGTCATACAGCACATGCAAGACGTTCGGGTGATCAGGCCTAGTCAACAGAGGTTTATGAAAAGCAGCTCCTGCCAAACTAACCAGATCTTCTACTGTTTCTCACAGTATTCTGCTTGAGAAATGGCTGCTATTGGCCTGGACAGGTTCACCCTCTGCCAGGTTAAAAACTGTCTGGATGTCGCAAAATGTGGTTTCATCCTTGTGCAATAGGTCATAAAGCTGTTTTTTAGGCCATTCAGACAAATGTTCTGGTCAATTTTTTTAAAGTATGTTTTTGAGAAAGTGGAAGGCCACAAAATGATGGGTTAAAAATTAAAATATCTTTAGTATAAATCAAATTACGTGGCTTACTGACACTGCCCTGGGTATTCTTACTTAGCATTAATGCAGTGCCACAGATCGTTGAGCTGTGCAAAGATGTATTTTACATTATATGAAATCCTGCTTTCATGCATTCCTGTCAGACTAATAAAGAAATGTAAGAAAGCTTTAATTTTACAAGGCCTTGCTGTAAAAAGAACATAAGAGAACATTTTGGGCTCTCTTATGTTTTACAAAAGCTGCAGTGAAGAGAGTTGGATTATGGTGGTGGGATGTAGTCTTAACTAGCAAATATCCATGTATAGTGAGGACAGAATTTGTACTTCCATGCTCGGGTTTAGAGCAGAGTTTGGAGGTCTTGCAACCATTGGGTCAAGAGAGCAAAATACATTACTTGCAAGTGAGAAGCACCTGACAAGGTGATCCTTCAGAGACTGCAAAAGTGATAATGCTGGCATGATACTTTAAAAAATGAATGATCTTGGGCTGCACTGTTGGAAGTTGGTGCAATGTGTATTTTCAGTGGAGAGAAGAAACCTGGTCACTGATTAGGACAGAAGAGTCGTGTAAAGTTTTTTCAGCTTCATACAGGACAATGTGCAGGAATGTAGCTTCATGTTTTTTCCTTATTACCTGTTCAACACCAGTCCTAAGTATGCTTGAGTTGAACAAAATCTACGGTGCTGAAAATGATGTTGGCATAGAAATATAGATGCGTTTCCAGCTCATCACTTGAATGTATTGCTTGTGAGGGAAAAAAAAAATCTGTTTATTGTTAGTCAGAGTTTTATATTTACAGATAGGTAAGTTTTGAAAAAGAGTCTCTCAAATCTTTTCCGTAGTCTAGGAAAAGCGTATATATTTCTGGGATGGTGGGGAAGCTGCTCAGAGCAGGGATGGAGGGTTTTTTAAATAACATCCCAGTAGAGGGCAGTCTGGGATGAAGATTTTTAAAACCTTGGCATGTCACAGCTACTCTTGGAAAAAAGGAGCTTCCCATGCTTCTCTGTTTAAGTGGCATGTTCTTGCTTCCTCTGCAGACTCATATAGCATATTTCTCTTTCACAGCCAGACTGTTATTCTCAAAGTTAAACAATAAGTTATATAAGAGCCTTTCACAGTTTGGTAGTGTTAAAAGTCCCTATGGTACTGTCAGGAAAGTAAACAGGAGAGAAAGGAGGGGCTGAGGGGAACCCTCCCATCCCAGTCCTGCCAGCAATAAAACAAGTACAATTTTTGATGTTGTTGTCTAGGAAATTATGTGCATGTCCCTGAATTGACAATAATTTTTTTTTAATGTTTCAAGCTGTCAGTTAACGTCAGTGGTTTGCAGCCAGGGAGGTGATTTTGCAAATGAAATTCAGCACAAAGGAGTAAGCTGTGCCAGATACGTGCTGGCTATGGTGTATTTTCACTGCAGGAACATGGAACAGCAGCATGCGTGGGGGAAGAGTGAGTGTCATGAACAGGAAAGGCTCAAAACACTGTCAGCTTGCTCCAATGAGACTCACTGCTGGACTGAACAGCACTGTGGTAATTTTTCTGAATCCTTAACACCGTCTTTGTCAAGGCTGAATCTGAAATAGACACCTTCTATGAATATATTTCTTTTTTTTTTTTCCATCCTTGGCCACAGGTCTGGAGAATTTTGCCATTAGGAAGCAGGCAGGCAACCTTTCTGGCTGCACATGGGGCTTTGGTGCTTTCATTGCACTCAAAAGCAAGCTGAAAGCCACAGGAAAGATTGTGATGTCTGTCTGTAACCTCAGAAGGCCGCTGGTTTTGCTCTGTGCTAGAGTTAAGAAAGAGAAAGCATGTAAAATATGCATGTACATATTGCTGTGTTCTTCTTTCGAACAAGGCTATCTCCTGTCCTGTTACAATTGAAACAGTCATAAGCACAATGATGTAGTGTCAAATTCACATTTCTCTGGCCTTCATAGGTCTACTTCAACCCCAGGCTCAGAATAATATGGTCAGAATAGAAATCTTCTTTATTCTAGCAAGGTGTATCTGAAATCAGAGAATAAAAGCTTGGCTGGCATAAGGAAATCGAATTAATGCCCTAAGCAATTTTTCTAACCTGGGGAATGGTCAGAGAGAGAGCACATCGGAAAGTTGTTTACATATAATCATTCCATGTCCCACATAAAGCATGTCAGGCCTCCTCCTCAGAATGTAGCAAGTGGTTTCTTTTGGACATGATCTTGAAATTATGTATTCCTGGGATCAGCCATCATTAGGTTTTTGAAATCTAGTTGATTAAACCAGTATGATGCAAGTAGAGAAAAAAACAAACCATTTGCAGCATTATAGGGGCTTAGATGGTCCCCAGAAGTTGCTTGCTTCTTGTCCCAGTCCTTGTCTTCTCAAAAGCCTGCTAGAACTTAAAATGTGATAGGAGCTACATGTAAGCTTCAGTGACTTTCTGGCATCGGTGCAAAGATACTGTCAGAACATAGTTTTGTGTTTCTTTCATTACAAACACATCACAAACCCTTTTCCCCCACCTCCCCAACCAGCCTTTCCAGGTCATTTTACACTATGAAAAACTGTTTCTTGTTCTAGGAGAGGAAACAGCTTAACTTTTTCTGCTAGTGAGTTAATAAAAGCAGAATTTGAAAGGCTGGAAGATTACAGTGGGGGTTCTTGACTTTGTCATCGTGCAAACAGAACTTAATGGCACCAGCATGTGTGTATGGCTATGATGTTAGAGCACTTGATTGAGGCTGTTCAGGCAGCGTAATCACTCTCATGTTTTAGTGACCAAATATTTCGACAAATTCTACAGGAATTTTTGCTTTTTTTTTTCTGTGGGAGGATTGTAGTTTGTAGTTTTTGTGTTCAGTGCTTTGCTTTACTCAACTGATACAAAGCTGTAAAATACTGATACACAAAGCAAGGCAGGTAATTTCTGCATCAATCTGAAATGTCTCTTCCATGTAGATTCTTCTTCGTCAAATCATATTCGTGTTCAGTGGTGTAATGCAAAGATGACTACAAAAAAAAATTCTACTTAATCACTCTGGGTGGTTTAAACTGTCGTATCCATAGTGTATAGTGAAAAGTGTAGGAATTTTAAAATGTGGCCTATTGGTGCTATGAGCTTTTAATTCCTAGTTAATTAATGCCATGCATTGCATGGTGGCATCTTTATTGCTGCCCATTCTGCCTTCTCTGGATGGTTTGATATTCCTATACCTGGGTACATGAACTCCAATTACCAATTTGACCTGTTGACTTGATTTGAAAGCTTTGATTCTATCTGTGATTTTGTAAGCTTTGATTATTTTTTTTATGTGTTTCATTTGCTCAGTTTCATTGGAAATGTGTTAGATAGCAATAACAGCTGCCATCTTGCATATGCAAGGGAAACTAGTGTATGAAGAACATTAATTTATGAAGAACGTTAATCGCAGACCAGGTTGTAGAGTGTTGATATCTGCAGCTAAAAAAGTCAATTTAGCTTTTCCTGTGCAGAGGTTTATTATCTAATAACAGAGTTTTATTTAGTTAGTTTTTTAATATCTTGTTATGAGGAAACAAATTATACAGTGATTAGTTTTTTCCACTTTGATAATAAAAAGGGCAAAGTTGATAAAACTTTTAATTGCTTAGCCTGAAAAGGAGTGATGTGTATTTATTGCTGCCTTAATAGGGAACTGTGTGCTTACAGAGGCTGTATTTGTGAACTAAATATAGAGAGCGCCTCCTTACCCTGAATCTTGCTACGGTGACTACCCAGGTAGTATTCAAAGAGTTAGCGTTAATATTCACTGGGGTTGCTGTCATGTACTTTGCTTGGAAGAAAAGCACTTTAATGTTGTCTCTCCTATTGATGTTTTAGCTGAAGAATAGTACATAAAGTCAGGAAGTCAGAAAACCCGACAGCCTTCTGTTCATTCTTCCTTTTTTTCCTTTTTTTTTTTTTTTATTATGGATGAATTTTTAGTCTAAAATGTGCTGCTAGTAGACAAAATAGTTGACATTTACTGTGGATCCTTATAGATAGTCACTCCTATTTTAAGTGCAGAACATATAACTGTTTGGGGCTCCTTATATGGCTTATGCAATGAGTTAACTCCATTTTGTAGTAAAAATAGAAAAATAAATGGTTGAAAAACTCCTTTTACTCATTAGGCTTTAAGTTTTCTTCTTTTGATATCCATTCATATATTGGAGTTACAGGTAAACCACTTCATTTCCTAATATTTTTCTAAAAAGTGGTTACTTTTCATGAAATTGGAGTGAATGTATAACATTGAAAAAAATTGCTAGTAAAAGCAAAAAAATATTCCACTAACTTCTCTATAAAGATTTTACTTCTGAGAGTTTGATCCTGGAAAGACTAAAAAGAATAGTACTTGTGAGCACAGGTATCATAATGATACTTGTGTTTGGTTTTATGCTGTCGAGATGGTCACAGCAAGTATTTCAGAAATAATAGATCTAATAAATTCAAAATTATTAGGTGGCTGTATGGCAGCAGTGAAACTACAAACCAGATACCAGCATTGGCTCTTTAGTAAACAAAGGATTATTTCAATGCTGCCTTAGGGATTAGTGCTGGGTTATACCAATAAAATCATTGTTGTGCTGAATGCTTCTAAAAGCTCCATTTGAAAGCCTACAGGATTTCTGCCTATTTTTGGCACAACCTAAATATAATATTAACATATTCAGTTACTTTATAATCTCCTTACCTTTACCAGTAGGTGTTGTTTGAAATGACAGAAATTATTTTGATGAGAAATGTGCACTGACTAGTGTTCTAGATCTCTCTCAGAAATTCTTGAGATGTTTCCTTTTCAGCTTAGTTGTCAGAAACGAGGAGAACTTACTTCTGAACCATCCTGTCAGTTCTGACTTTACAGCTGTCTCCCTTGTGCTGAACCATGAATGCATTCTAAGATTTGAGTGAAATGCTGATATGAAATTTCAGTTCATAAGTTTGTGGGCCAGGAGCAAGGATTGCAGTTCAGGTTATGAAGACAATGCAGCAGCATAAGAATAACCCAAATGATAGTTGGGAAATCCTGTTTACTTTTGCCATTCCGAAACCCAGACTCTTCTCTGCTTATGATATACAAGAGTCAGTGGCATTCAGGCCGTGATTACACATTCGTCAATACTGTCATCTGAGCTGCCTTAAGCAATCTCTGCCCCTGTTCTTGTTTCCAGCAGCTTGGTGCAGCGTGTTAGCTCTGCTTTTGTGTTAACTGCACAGTGAACTGAGATACTAATCTAGCAAATGAACTTTTTCTTTTTTTCTTATTGGTTTTTTCTTGTTCTTATTGTGTGTTTTTCTTATTCCTTTTTTTCCTCCTGGATTCTTTTGTTTTGTTTTACTTTGGATTTCTCTCTCTCTCTCTCTCTCTCTCTCTCTCTCTTTTTTTTTTTTTTTTAATTTTTATAACTTGCTATTTTTTAAGCTGGACCAGCTGCCTGGTCTGGTTTACCACACAAATGGTAAATGCTTGTATTGGCCTGACAAGGGGAATGAACTTGCGTGGGTACAAGCCATCATAGCAACTGAAAGAGCTAGAGTTAGAAACAGCATAAGCTGGTACTTCTGCCAATATTTTCTCATCAAACTGTAACTTTGTAATGTTTATGTCTAAATCTGCAGTATAATAATAAACATTTTATCATATTGCAGTAAACAGTGTCTTGTCCTATTCCTGTCAAATTCCTTTGGGCTATAGAACTCTCTGATGCAAGAATAGCTTTAGAGATAGAGACAGACCTAATTGGCATCCTACCACCCGTATGCTTTGGGAATTCCTGCTTCAGATTAAACATAAATTGCTATCAACTCTTCACTAGTCCAGCTGGGAACATGGAAGGAGGAATTCATTAGATGTACTCAGATTTGCTGTCATCAGAAGTTCTGAATTGCCCTTGCAACAACATCAGAAATTTGCAAACAAGTTTTCTCTGTTGGGTAAAGCGAGCACTCTTCTGTTAACCACTAACTCACAGCATCAAAGAGTAAATTTATGTGGGTTCTGACTATGACTGCAAAAATTTCATGTCGTATTCTGGAGTTTAACTGAAATTTATATTTGTATATACCACTTGCAATTATTTAACATGTCTTCTGAATTAGTGAGGAAGAGAATGAAACTTGGTGATTTTAGAAGTGTGAACAGTTGTTTAAGCAACATATTGCAGTCATTGGTTTAATTAATACTGACACTTGAAGTTAACATTCATCTAAAAACACTGAAGATTTTTCTTTCAAAAAAGATCACCTGATCTTGGTTTCCGTATCTGAATATACTTCCATCTTGGAAGGAGGAGGCAAAACATCTCAATTTTGCAGGCTGCCCTGTTAAAGCTGTCTTAGTTGTTTCATGTAATGGTGTGGGAGCTTTTATAGTCCAGTAGATATCTTACGTGTTCTTTTCTGTTTGCCTTGTGAGCTTCCAGCTCTATGGGTTTGGGTTTTTTTTTAAGTGGTATAATTCATTGTTGACAAAATATCTGTAAAAAATACAGCTTGGAAACCGTAGTTTGGTTGAGATTTTTTTTTTGTTTTGAGGGGTCTTTGTTTATTGAGGGAGTTTTTTTGTTAGTTTTCATATGCTGAGATTTAGCTCTGTGTTCTACTAAGTTCCTTTCTTGTGTCTTCAAAACTGAATCTGAATAGAAGTATAGTTAGGAAATAATTCTTCTGAAATTTATTTTGCGTAACTACTTCTACAGGCATCTTACACAACTACTGTTAGGAATATTAACCAAAGTAAATCTAAAAATTAATTATAATATATGAATAACACTTTTTTTTGAAGGTGTGTCTAGGGCAAAAGGGAAAGTTTTTACGGAACTCAGACTCGTATTTTGTGACTAGAGGTTTAAATTTCTGTTAGATTCTGTCATGTAAGAATGTGAACAGGAAATAGCCTTCTGTATAAGCTATTAATAAAACATCTAAATCTGGTAATTTCGGAAAACGCTAAAAACTTGGCAAGGGAACTTTTAAGTTGATGATTTCCTGTTCCTTCCTGTCATTCCTTGATGGACTTGCACTTTCAAAAGTGTTGCCAGGGACAGAATATATTTGCAAAGCCAGAGTAGAAAGAAAGATTCATGGATAACTTTATCAACCAGCAGATACCAGTTTAGAAAATTTATTGTATATGTACATGGATGTGCAAAAGCAAACAGAGAAACTTCATTGGAAAATGTATGATGTGATTGTAGCTTATAATGTTCATTCAACAGCAGCATTAGATGTTTGTGTATGTAAACGTAATGAAAATGGCAAAAATGAAAACCTCATAAGCATAATTTAGTTTGCCATAGTAAGCAGAAACATCCTTAAAATTACCAGCTTGGATGGTTGCTAGGAAATTTCTTACCTTATTAATTCTATCACTTGAGAACTTGAGGGGAAAATCTACTGTGAATTAAATGACTGTCATTCAGGCAGACTAAGCTGCCAGCTCTTTCCCACCTCTGAGATGGATTTCTGGCAGATAAAGGCAGCCAGAAATCCAAATCTAACTTCTACCACTTGTAATTTTTCTGATGTATATCATACTATGAATAACAGTATTAAGTAGGTGAGTATTCGACTTCTGTTTTAACATACAGATTGGCAGGGCAGCTATACAGAGCAAGCATGTTTGCCAAGCGCTGACTTGATGGTTTCCACTGTCCTGCCATTGTGAGCAACAGTTTTGGTTTTCCCATTCAAACAGCAGGTATTGTTCTGATTAAACTCTACTGTTCTGTACACAGTACTGTGATGGCATGTGTAGAGGTGTGTCTACACCAGCAAAATGGTCTTCCAGAGTTTAATTCACCAAACGTATGAATCTAGAGTCATTTGCTGAACTTGGATTTTGGCATAGCTAGGATATTCACAGGCTCAAATGCTGTCAGTGTTGGAGTTGCTGGAGAGAGGAAGCACAGTGAGAAGACTTCACTGTAAGGTCTCCCCATGAGAGGAGGCAGCAGTCAGTTTATGTAGGCCTATAAGACACACTCAGGGCCCATGTTAAGAAGTTAGTGACAAACTCTTTTCTGTAGGTTCTGTAGCTGACATTACACAGTGAAAAAGGAGTGTTTGCACAGGAATCAAAATAAAGACTTGACCAAGATAAATGCCTCTTTCACTTAACTATTAGCAGTTTCAGCAGCACAGGTTTTCATTTGATGAGCAGGTGCAGCAAGTGAGCTGGTACGTCGCTGCATCTGCTAATATACCTATGTTAATACGTATATCTGAAATTATTGATTTTCAGTGAGATACACATCACTGGTCCTTACCTTGTCACTTCTTGTCTCCATCCATTTCAGTAGGATAGGGGGTGGGGAGGGGTTGGTTTGGGTTTTTTTACGTGGAATTTGTACCTTGATAAAGAAGTTTAGAAGTTCAGGAGTTTTGTTGTCATGACAAGGAACTCTTAATGCTTTTTGCCAGTGGGCAAAAGCCACTGGTCACTGTTGTGTTTTTACAAAGGTGGCTCTTGCACAGTTTAACATTGGATTTGGATGCTGACGTTATAGTCAGTGACTGTAGAGAAACTGGATGCTTACATCACCAGACGTGGCTGCCTTGTCATTTTTTGAGAAATTTCTGTGGAGCTATATAAATCTATGTTTTAATTGATGTAGGAGGATTCTTCTGGAGTTACTATAGTTCTGCAGGAGTCTGGCAGTCTAATTGATTACAAGACTAAACAGCGGTTTATATTCAACGTTAAATTCTGTGTTGAAAGCATTGACTGTGAGTTATTTTTAATGTGGTTTGTGTTTCCCTCATCCATGAAGTGGGTCACCTTGTTATATAAGGAGATCAGGTTGGTTGGGCATGACTTGCCTTTTCTAAACCCATCCTGACTAGGCCTGATCATCTGGTTATCCTCTAAGTGCTGTGTGGTGGCATTCACGTTGATCTGTTCCATAACCTTCCCTGACACCAAGGTCAGGCTGACAGGCCTGTAGTTCCCTGGATCCTACTCCCAGCCATTCTTGTAAGTGAGAGTCACATTTGCTAACCTCTAGTCAAGTGGACCCTCCCCTGTTAGCCAGATCTGATGATAAATGATGGAAAGTGGCTTAGAGAACATCCCTGCCAGTTCCCTCAGTACTCTTGGGTGGATCTCATCCAGCCCCCCAGACTTGTATGTATCTAAGTGGTGTAGCAGATCACTAACCATTTGGATTGTGGGGGCTCCATTCTGTTCCCAGGCCCTGTCTTCCAGCTTAGGGAGCTGAATACCCAGAGAACTAGTCCTGCTATAAAAGACTGAGGCAAAGATGGAGTTAAGTACCTCAGTCTTTTCCTCATTCTTTGTCACTAGGTTTCCCCCCACATCCACTAAAGGTTGGAGATCCTCCTTGGCCCTCCTTTGCTGCTGATACATTTATAGAAGCATTTTAAATTGTCCTTTACCTCAGGAGCGAGGTTAAGTTCTAGTTGGGATTTGGCCCTTCTAAGTTTCTGGTTGCATAACCTCAGCATATTTGTAGTCCTCTGGAATTGCCTGCCCCTTCTTCCAGAGGTCATAAGCTCTCTTTGGTTTTCTCCCCTGAGTTCCAGCCAGAGCTCTCTGTTAAGTGAGGCTGGTCATCTTCCCTGCCGGCTTGTCTTCTGGCACATGGAGCAGCCTGCTCTTGCACCCTTAAGACTTCCTCCATGAATAATGTCCAGCCTTGCTGGACTCTTTTTCCCTTCAATACTGCCTCCCAGGGACTCTGGAGGTTGCCTTCCTGCAACCTATGGATGTCCACAGTGGAGCAGATACCCACCTGGACATGTTTAGACACCTTTTTAGATGGAATACTTCTAATAATCATAAACTGGCTTTTTTTAATTCATGGTGGAAATAAACAGATGATGCTGTTTGGTTTTCATCTCCTGAAATGTCAGCAGACTATAGTTATGTTATTTCTTGATGTAAGGCATGAGTGTGGTTCATATTTCATACACATCTGTTTATTCAACTAACTATAACATAAAATTATTTTTTATCAGGGATTTAGGGGCTAACTTTTCAAGTTGGATTTTTTTTTTCCAGAAGATCAATTATCTTTGATTTTTCTGTAACTTCTTAAAGGTGTCGGATGATGGTCGATATGTCTTGCTGTCTATCCGAGAAGGGTGTGATCCAGTGAACAGACTGTGGTACTGTGATCTGCAGACAGAGTCTCAGGGTATATCAGGTATGCATTTTCTTGCTTTGGAAGTTTTGTTTCATTTTAAGACAGTGTAAGACTTTATTTTTAAATATTTATATTTAAATATATGGATTGTTTAGCATCCTCTGTTTAATGCAGAGATTATGAGAAAACATGCACTACTTCTGCTAGCATCCCATTTTCTATTATGCGTCCGTAAATGGAAAACTCCATTCTTAGTTCTGCAGTTTGTTTAAAAGGTCACAAGGAAAAAATGAGATAATATAAGCAGCCTTACCAGTGTATGTTCCATTTCTTTCGACAGCATTAGTACTTTTTGATGTTTAATTATTTTTTACATGTTGAAAATTCATGTGTCTCCCTTCAAATGCTGATCTCTGTTCTTTGAAAAAAAGTACCTGGTTTATAGGTGACTTTTTTTCCCTCCATATAGTACCAGGAAATGAATAAAAATCCTCTAATATTTTAGTAATATAACTTTGCTTCGTAGCATTATTATTGTTGTTGTTATTGTTATTACAGTAGAATTATCTACTCATAATTCAAATACAAGTTCATGAAATGCTCCTTCTTGCCTTCTGATTGGATTAGCCTTTGGCTTTTTAGCCTCAGTGGTACGGGCTGATATTATTGTACTTTTGCTCCATATGGCTGTTGTTGCTGATTGGCATAGTTAATTGTTTTACTGATCAATGATTTTGTATTTCCAGAGTATGGAATTATTGAAATCTCTTCCTTGATATGAGCTTTACATGGAACACAACTAGCTTCTTTTTGATTCTCTGCAGCTTGTGTCTTCAAAAACTTCAGAAACAAAATGAGTACTGCAGTAGCTCCTTGTTAAATATTGTGTCTCAAGAAAGTTATTCTCTTGAACATACACAGAAAACTTCAGGCTTATGAGCATGATTATAACTGATAGCAGCTCTGCAATACTCTATTTCTCCCTGCCTTTATTATACTGTGTGTGGTCTTTCCTCTGTTCATCAACAAGCTGTAGTACAATATTTTTAATTTTGGTGAGTTATATGTTAGTGATGATAGTTAACAGTTTTATACTCCTTTCTGGGGGATTATTAATTATATTTTGTGAGCATGTCACTCTCTCTTTATAATGGGTATTTCTTAAATACTTTTAAACTTGTCTTGGACAAATGAGTAGTTGTTTCATGTCCTCTTGAATGTAGAAAATGGCAGGCCTAATCAAAATTATTAGAGGTGCTTTCCATATAAATTTATTACAAACATAAAACTGTGTAGATAAAACTGTTTAGTACAGTGAAGTATTTTTGCAAATGATAAATTGTATTGTCTTTCAAGTTGACACTTCCCAGCTAGAGATACAATACCTAAAATGCATAGTGCTCCTCCCATTTATAGACATGCTGGACAGCCTTGAGGAGAATACTACTTAAAAGACTGTGGATGAGATAATAAAGCTTTGATTTGGTACTACCTGGTCTAAGGTAAACCTACAGTTTAACCTTTTCCAGGCTTGGAAATGCTTCTTTAAAAAGTTTTTTTTTCTCTGAACCAGTCTTTACTTGCCTTCCTATTTGTTTGTTTGTTGTTGGGTGTGGAGTTGTTCCATTCCCTCCAAATTCTCCCTTTTTCCCTATAAAAGGAAAGATCTAGCTGTAACCATTTGCTTGCACAAACGATCTAGTTTATAAACTTTCCATATCTGTCTCCCTAAGTTGCCCAGTGCATTTTCAGTACAAAGGTTATTATCTTCACTCATGTCTTTCTACCTCCATGTTAGTAAGCACAAACCTAACAGTAAACACCTGGGGTGTTTACTAGAGTGGATCTTCTATGCAAATGTAAACACCTTGAACCACTAGTCCTTCAGCTGTTGGTGGCCAGAGGCAATAACTTGAGCAAGCATTAATAATATCTTGGCTCTATCAGTCCAGACCACAATGTAATTTGAGTTCAACTTTTTATGGAATAGCAAGTGTAAAAGAGATTGCTTATGAAGTTAGGAGAAATGAATGCCAAATTTCATTATTGAAGCTGTTCTAGACAAGTAAATAAGCAGCTCTAGAATAATGGAGTTCAATGGCATATCTATTTCTTGACTTATGACTTGCATTTAACTGCCAGTTTGTATAGACTGCTCAGTAATACCTCAGAGTGTGTTCAGATGGGTTAATCTTAAGTGATGCTTAGAGAATTGAGTATGACAAGCACATTCTTAATGAAACAGTGGGATGCAAAAATACTGGCTCTTGTTATGCTGTCTGTAGAATGCATTCACAGAATCACAGAATAACCAGGTTGGAAGAGACCCACTGGATTGTCGAGTCCAACCATTCCCACCAATCCCTAAATCATGCTCCTAAGTACCTCATCCACCCTAACCTTAAACACTTCCAGGGACGGCGACTCAACCACCTCCCTTGGCAGACAGTTCCAATGCCTAACCACCCCCTCCGTGAAGAATTTTTTCCTAATCTCAAGCCTAAATCTCCCCTGGTGGAGCTTGAGGCCATTCCCTCTCGTCCTGTCCCCTGTCACTTTGGAGAAGAGGCCAGCACCCTCCTCTCCACAACCTCCCTTCAGGTAGCTGTAGAGAACAATGAGGTCTCCTCTCAGCCTCCTCTTCTCCAGGCTAAACAATCCTAGCTCTCTCGGTCGCTCCTCATAAGGCCTGTGCTCCAGCCCCTTCACCAGCTTTGTTGCTCTTCTCTGGACTCGCTCCAGAGCCACAACATCCTTCTTGTGGTGAGGGTCCCAGAACTGAACACAGGATTCGAGGTGCGGTCTCACTAGTGCCGAGTACAGAGGGAGAATAACCTCCCTGGACCTGCTGGTCACACCATTTCTGATACAAGCCAGGATGCCATTGGCCTTCTTGGCCACCTGGGCACACTGCTGGCTCATGTTCAGTCGCTGTCAACCAACACCCCCAGGTCCTTCTCCTCCTGGCAGCTTTCCAGCCAGGCTTTCCAATTGCATTGTTCACTACGAGAGTCTCTGTAAATATCAAATCATACCCCTTGTGTGCTAAGAGAATCAAGTGTCTTGGAAAAGTATCTGCAGTTTTAAAACGTATTACATTATCCTTCTATCACTTAGAACACCATTTGTGAGTAGACATCATACCTTTGGTAATACCTAAGATGCTGCTTACCTTTTTCCTCCTTCAGAACTATTAAATGTTTAATCTGAGACTTTTTACTTGACCTGTTTATATCTTAGTTTTGAAAAAAATATAAAGGAAAGGAAAGTAGGATAGCTGGTGCTTTTGCTGTGTCCTAGATGGTACTTTATATAGATGAATAATTAGATTTTCAGGCACATTTCTTCTAAAATTCCCTACTTGCTGTTTTAGTCCAGATTGTCCAAGAATATAGTAGTTCCTTAGAAAATTTTATTTTTATGCCTTAGATCTTTCAAGTCTCAAAACTCTCTAGACTTTTCAGAGGCCGTCAAACAGAAAAACCAATGAGGCCTTTCCAAAAAGTAACAGGCAGTCATATTTCATATAGCACCCAGCACTTATACCATGAATTTTTTTGAGGAAGTAAAAGCAATTGTTAGGCAAAATTTAATGGATGAGATTCTGATTCTTACAAAGTTTGTGGCAAACTCTTAATATAGAGTGACACGTTTCAGCAGGTTGTTTTTAAAGCTGCTCTGTAGCATATGTTTGTGAAATAATGTTTCAGTCACATAATCATGAACTTCTCTTTATTTTACAATACCTTCTGTCCCAATGTAAACATACCATGGCATAGTTTGAAATGCTATGTCTGAAACCGTGAGTTAAGGCATTTTCTGTTATTTGGAATTCAGGTGCCCAGGGAAGCTGTGGCTGCCCCGTCCCCAGAGGTGTTCAAGGCCAGGTTGAGTGGGGTCTTGGGCAGCCTAATCTAGTGGTAGGTGTTCCAGCCTATCACAGAGGAGTTGGAACTAGATGATCTTTAAGGTCCCAAACTATTCTATGATTCTGTGGATTGCATAAAAATGCAAAGAACTGATTCTCATCTGTGACTTATTACCTGAAAACCATGTTTTGAAGTGTCTTGTTAACTAACTTAAGGGTGCCTTTCTTAATTTTTGATTGCTAGTATTGGATTCTTTTCCTTTGACAGGAAGAAATCAAATTTCTTAGTTTTTTTAAACAATTTTCAGTAAAAAGAACATGTTTTTACAGTCGAGATCTGTGACCACTGAAGAGCGAATTTCTTTTCCTTATTGTATACTGAGGCTTTGTGTAATTAACTGTAGTGTAGAGATGATGGTTGCAGTGATAAAGGCACTTATTTGCCCTCCTTACTAACAAGTGACTGTGAAGAAGTCATGAAGTTCAGTGTTGAAGCCTCAGTACTGACTGCTGAAATGCCAGGTGGTTGTCTGTAGGAAAACTACAGGGATATCTGTGAAATGAAGATCCTTATGGTTCTAGATAAATAGCTTATTCTTGAGCTAGAGAAACTTTTATTTTTACTGGGAAATAAATATCAATATTTCTTGATTCAAGAAAGGTAACATGGGATAATTTGATTTGAAAAAAAGTAGTGCAATTACTTGTTTATGCTTGTGTATGTTTTGGTGGTTCAAAAGCAAAGAAATTGAGTTCTGAAAATGAAATGTAATGCTGTTATTAACACTTACTGCTTCTGAAAAAGTACAGTTTTTTGAGATGTGAGGTGCAAATGTGTCTCTTGCATGTTGGGAACTACAGTAGCCAAAAACTAGAGGAAGAGAACGGTTCCTCAATCTGTAGATTAGATGCGAGTTTGTAGAGGAAGGGGTGAAGGTAGCAGGGTACATTTGAAAGAGTGAGCATGTGTTTGCACATTCCCTAAACAACTTTTCCTTCTTTAATACTTGTTGCAAAGTTTGTGTTAAAAAATGCATAATGTCTTTCAGTGGGGAAAATGTCAGGACAAGACAACAAAATTTAACCAAACAGTTACACTAGACATAATCACCAAAAAGTTGTATCAGATCTAGGTCCAACTGTGTCCCAATTATTACATTGAAAAATCAGTGGTTTATTTCTTACCTAAGATGCATCAGATCTTCTAGTTATTGAACCCATTAGCAGTATTGATGGGGGAGGTCTGTTTCCTTCAAACTAATATGTAACTTCTTGCTTGTTTATTATGGTGAGATATGTTTTGCAGCTTTAAAATTGACAACTTTAGTGTCACTCTTTGGCATTTAACTGTTACTCTACTGATAATGGTCTTAATTTCTAGACAGAGTTAATGCAGTAGTGATAGATGTTTGGTTGGTTGGGTTTTGCCTTTGCTTGTCTTAGGATTCAGTCCTCAAGATTTACACTTGCTTTAGAGGTATGGAACTCTGGATGGAGTTCACAGTCCCACAGTCTGCTGAAGCCTTAAATGAGTTGGTAGAAATTGGAAAAAGTAGCTTCTTGAAAACAATCCAGCCTTACCAAAAAAGAACCAAGTTGCTCTATTCAGTGAAGGCTACAAGAGATTTCTCTTAGCAATAACATCATCATCACCATTCCCTGAAGGAAAAGAGGATTTTTTTTTTTTCCTTCTCCTAAGCCTGAATGATTATTAATTCTGTAGGACAGGTGAGTATCTTAAGTTGATTTTATCCAGATTGAGTTTGATTAGTTATGAGATGTCTTCATTGCATAATGTATACAGTAGTAGAATTCATTAACATGTTATTTCATATTTTATCTAATAGTCTGGTTCTTCAGAACAGTGAAAAAAACAGTAATTATAGTCTCTTCCAAAGCTGGACCCAAACAGTCTACTTTTTCAGTATTTAGTGTGCTTTGGAAGTTCATAATTATAATTTGACCTTGTCCAATCCTGAAGTGTCTTCGTTCTTGTTTTATAGGAAGTGAAAATGCAAGCTGAAAAACACCATGTGTTAGGGAGCACTGAGAGAACAGAAAAGAAGAAAAATATATTTGGCCTCTTCAGAAATAGTGTGACACATTTTCATAGTGTGCCATTTAATCAGTAGTGATCTCTAAAACTGACAAAAATCTGATTTCCAGGGCAGCTGTGTTCCAATTATCCTAATAACACTTTTAAATGCAATTAATAAACAGATTCAATTGATACTCTTACAACAAGCAGCATAATTAATTATTGCTATCCACGTGTTCATCATTGACTGCTGTGAGATCCAGAGTGTGGATGAGACAGTTAATGAATTTTATCACATTGTGCTCTACTGCAGGAGTTTGGTCACTGCCACATTCTATGTTGGACGTACAGTGAGAATCCCATTCAGAACCCTAGATGTGTTAGAAAAGATGGACTGAATTTGCCTGTTTAGACCATTAGCTGAGGTTCCTGTGTTCCACCTATAGCTATTATGCATAAAGAGCCTGTGTGAAATCAGAGACCTCGGGGTGATTCAATCCACGTGGAAGACAAGTAGGTTTCTGGATAGGTCTGGACCTCTGTGCTGATTGCCCATAGCTGTGAGCTCTCATGCTTCTGAAAATAAAAGGAGGGAAGGAGCAAGGAAAACCCACAAAACTGAGATCCGCTTTCAAAAATCAAAATGGGAAAATTCCTCTCATGGCAATTGAAAGAAGTACAAAGCTGAGGTGAGAGAAGAGAATGATCTGATTAAGGCACAGGTGTTTGTGAAAGAAGATCTCAAAAAAAGAGAACTAGTTGCAGGCCTGTAAGTGAGTATTAGTCATTTCAGAAATAGGACTGACTGGCAAAGAGAGAATAAGGGAAATTGAAAATTGAAAGAAAATGCTAGGTTATTATAGGTATCTTAGGACCTAGCAGGTAACACTTCTGGTATAGATATTTTCTGTATATTTGAAGGACAGGGTGCTTTGACAGTGAAACTCCAATTTAGTGACCTTAAAGAAGAGGTGAAGTAACATTAGATTAGATTAGAAAAAGGAGAGGTTCAGATTATTTCAGTTAAAATGCCTTTACATCCTGGAGATGCTTGCTAGAGAAAGATGTACAAATAGTCTGAATTGGTGACTGAAAACTGAGATAATAACCTTTGTATTTTATTTATTTATTTATCACCATTTTTAAGGTGATATTGACTAAACTAATAGTGGATTGTTGGATTTGATTGACCAAAAAAAGTTTCTGTCAAATGCCAGATATAGGACTATAGTTTTGTAATGAGGAGAGAAAAAATAACAGAGCTGATAATTAAGGGAAAGGATTCTATATACAGAATGCACCTCTAAATTGAAAAGGCACAACTGGCTTTTTGGTATTACAAATAGTACTGTAATAATTCTGTGATTAGGTTGTCTTCTCCTTCCCTTTTTTGACTCCTTTTGTAATAAACCCCTGATATCCCTGTTCCCTATGACACTACTAGTATTTGCACCTGTCCTTTACAATCTAACAAAGGATGTTTATAGGACTGTCCTTTATCCTATTTCTTTGAGATATACCAGAATTTAAATACTGTTTGAGTGGAAGGTAAAAATAAGTGCTTGCACATCTATGTAAGGACTAAGCCACCCTACCACTGCGGGAGCTCGTATGTTAAGCGTACTGGGTATGTTGCTCTGCAGCAGCATTCTGGCTGTGGCAGGAAGGCTGAAGCATGAATAGGTGGATCTGACTTCTGTTTTCTAGAATGGGCAAAACAAAAAATAGAGCTTCCCTTAATTACAAAGGGACTGAGGTACTAAACTAGTCCTATCCCAGACATTTTATAGGCATGTAACATGTTGCTAGCTCTTGTGGTACTCAATGGTAATGTTCTGGTTGAGGCCCTTGTATTAAGTCAAAGGTATTTATGTTGCCATAAGATAATTCGTAGCTTGTGATCCCTTTGATGTGCTGTACAGCTTATTTAGAAATAGTAATTGCTTTTGTCATCTTTCCCATTTTCAGAAGGTTTTGCCCCCCAAAAAATGAAAAATTCCATGCAATAAGGCAATATAGCATGGGATGTAATTAGAGGTTGGGAGTTGGCAGATTTCGTGTCAGCATATACAACTTTCTCTGTCATATATAGAGAGATTATGAAACAGTTTTTCATTATTATATTACTTTTCAGAGATTTGTTTGCTTTAGCTGAACTAGCCTAATTCATCAAACAGATAGGTATATATTATGCCCTTGTGGGATATTTCAAGTCTGGTGTTAACTAATTTCCCATAGATATGCATGTATTTACATTATAAAATCATGGTTTAGAAAGTTACATTGAAGTTTCTCATTGCAGTAGAGTAGATACTCTAGGAGGGCTAGAGAAATACTTAAGGAGGGCTGCTACAGTTAATATTGGCTAGCTCAGTTATGGAATTTGCTTCTAGTTTAGTGCACGTTAGAAACATACAGGGGTTTTTTGGAAATTTTTTAACCTATGTTGTAGCAGACCTGCTTGCTCGGACTTAAGTTTTGTTTTCTTGTTCTGAAAGACAAAAAAAATTCCCTCAAACAGTACCTGGTTGAATTATTTTGCTTAAATTTGCAGGATGGAGTGGAGAAGTGGGGCAACGGGTTCTGTCTTGGGAAAAGAAAGAAAAAATAGGAATGCAAAATGAAACAGTGTTTCGTGTATGGTAATGAAAAGCACTTATCAAAAATCTGTCAGACAGAACTCAGAAGATGACTGTGAATTCATGGATGAGTCAGCTACTGTGGGAATTACTGAGCTATACAAGGTAGCTTATAACAGGCTTGCAGGAGTTCAGAGATGTTTTTGCCCTCTCCTTTCCAGCGGAAGGAAGGAATGCATAGTCTTCCCTTTTAACTTTTATTTAAATGTAGCATATTTTATGGCAAGAAGAAGTTTTCCTCTTAAAATTAAATTCATTAGTTTCTGGCTTTTTTGAAAAGATGAATGCAACAGGATAAGCATATCCAATTAAACAAAAAGCTGTGAAACCATTTTTGCCTCCTTAAATTGTGACCTTCTTCCATACTTATGCTCAATTACATGTGTATGTTGTTTTTATTGTATATCTAGACAATACAAATAAATAAGTAGATCTACAGCTCTTCCATCATAGGGGTTGAAAGAGAAGATCCAGATTGTCCAGATTAATTGAAAGGGAAGATTCAGCAAGAACTAGAGCAGAAAGAAGTAAAAAGTTCACCCCTTTTTGCTAACAGTCTGTAAGTGTGTGCAGACCTGAGCTACATGTCCATTCTATAAAATTCAAACAGAGACAGGGACCACAGAAAAAAAATGCATAATAAGCTGCCTACTGACCTACTGAAATTAGGAAATAGGCAGTGTTGAGGTGAGAGGGGAAAAGATTGAAACGGCTTGGGATGTAGGCACTCCATGTTCAAAGGTAGCTCCCTGTCTGAACTGTCACGAAATAAGTATGGAGGTCTGGTTTTCTCATAGGGGCATAGCATGGGAACACATGGTGTCTTTTATTTGACCGTGGATGTTGTCTCTTGGGGTGAGGCTTTGTATTCACTCCATACTTTGCCTTCAGCTGAACTTCTTAGCCTAGATATTATATTAATCAAATCAGATTCTAGGAAGTGATATTTCAAGTACTTGGGGAAAACGCGTTCCTAGTGGAAATCATCTGCTGGGACCCCTGTCACTTCTGTGCATATCAGTATGGTATTCTAGGTGTCAACCAACCCAAAGTAAATTGCTTTGATGTAGAGGGAACCTCTGGCTTAATGTTCTCACAAGTTACCTTTTTGTGAAATGTGATTTGCCCAATATTTGCTACTTCATTATTGCTGTAGTAATGTTGAGTTAATGCATTTCACCAGCTTCCTGCACAGCATGAGTTGTAGCTTCTCTTTGTATGTACTCCCTTTAAATTGTGAGGAGATAATATATAATGCTTTACTAGTTCTGCTGTACTGAGGGCAGTTATATCTTGCATTCATTGATTCTTGATATGTTTCAGTGCCTGTGGAAGTTAAGTTGCTCAGTGTTGGGCAGGAAATTATCTTAGCTCTGAGGTGGAGATTGCATCTACTAAATGGGAATAGACTATTTCTAAATGTTTAGGAAATTTAAAGGAATTTACTTGCTTATTTTTAATCTTGAAACTTCAAGTGTGTCTGACAACCCTTCCCCCTTTATTGTGATCGCTCATGGTATTTTATCAACAGCCATAGGCTGGTTGAATTTGCAGTGCAATCTTCTGTAATAATCCTTGTCAGTTTACTTTCCCTGGAAGATAATCAAGGCAGCAGTATTTGTTTCTTTCCACAAACATTACAGGGAGTATTTGAGCATCTTTTCTGCTTCCCATTTTATCAAAAATCTTCTTCGTGCTTCCCTTCACCCTTCACTGTCCTTCTACTGTATACAGACTGAGTCATTTTCCTCTTCAAATGTTCAAGTTGTTTGCTAGCTTTTAAAGTGGGCCATTGTGAGCTATTTGTCCCAAGAATGCTCTTTTTTAGAATAGAATATCACTGTGATAAGTAACTTATGACAAATACATAGCTATTTTTTATGAGGCTTTTAAATTAGTCTGAGAAGATGAGAGGTTTGGGGGATATTCTGCTATCACGTGCATATTGTGAATCCCTCCAGGTTAACCCAGCTTGTAGCTTAGTTTTTACCTCAAAACTCTTTGAGTTAGAAAAGACAAGTTTTGCCAGTTGAAGTCTTATTTTTACAATTAACTAGATGCACTTTAAAAAAATAAGCTTTTATTATATCATATCTAAGTCCTTTGCAAATACTCCATTCCTTGAGACTAGAAACCTGCAGTCATAATTCATAATATTATGGTAAGACTGTACTGGGAGAAGACAGCTGGACTGTTCTTTAAGCTTTTGGAGGAGCTCTCGTGCTAAACTGTGCTTAAGGTAGCTGTGAATATGGGGACTTTTCCCTTTATGCTTGCCTCTCTGGTTGCTTATGGGGTAGCATTTAGAAAGATAAGGGAGAATTAAAATGATGAAATTCTTGTCAGGATTTCACTACTCTCTGCTGCTGAGCAAACTAATACAGTCGCAGCTGTGCATTGTGTCAGGAGGGATAGTACTGTGGGTCCATGTCCAGAGCATTGTCCCTCATTCAAGACTTTACATATCTTGTCAAATTGCAAGTGGGATTTTCAAGCTTTGACTTTTGTAGCGAACATTTTAAAGTGATCTAATGTTGTGTATGTCTTTAAAAAACATGCACATGTATTTTCCAGTAGCTCAGTATTGTAAGGCGCAGTATTTTAGTAGCTATTTTATCAAACTTATCTTCCAGAATACAGGCAGCACTCAAATTTATTTGTATGTTGAAACAGTCAAAAAAAAAAAAAAAAGAAAACTTGTCTCATTTATCACTTTGCTTAACTGTTGTTTTTATATCTGAAGATGCCTCATGCTGGCCAAATAACTGGATGCATATTAATCAGAAAGTTATACATTGGCAAACCTTATTGTACACCTCACAAAAACAAACCCCAATCCAAACTAAAATATGGCAGTGCATTTTCTGTAGCTTGTGTCTTACTCTTTCTGTGCCTCGTAATAATTGTTTGGTTTTTTGTCTTGAGAAATAAAATTGCTGCTTTTTAGTTAGATTGTAAGCCTTGTCTCTTTATTGTGGTGGTGGCGGAAAGAGGGGATTTAGCACAGATCTGTTGGTGTGCAACAAGAAATAAATTAAAGGTCTTTAATCAGCCTTGGCTGTGAATTTAAAGCAACGTGACATAGCCAATTGGTCTTGCTGAAGTTGTTCTTAAAATTGACCTTTTTCTTTATTTTGTATTATGGTAGCAGCTAGGATGCCTAATAACAAAATCAGGATCCTCTTGTGAACACCAGAAAGCTGATTTATGAGTCACTGAGTCAGAGCCCTGAGCAGCGCCTCACTTTTGTCCTACAAAAGCTGAAGCATGAGGACAGAGGGGAAAAAGGGAGGCATATAAGGCAGCGTTGGGAGCAGAAGAGGTAGCTCTCATTATAACCTCTGGGCTCTTAGAAACTTTGAAATACTGCTGTGACCTCTGGAATGCAAAAAAAAAGTTGAGAGGGATGGCAGAGCACAGCCTGGGTTGTTGCATTGGAAAGGATTGCACTGCCTAAAAGCTAAACATGGGTGTCTGTAAATTTGAGGTACAAGGAGTTTGGGTAGACAGGACAAAAGAAGGGTCCTAGGCTGATTGGAGACTGGCAGTTCGTCTGGTGGGAACAGTGAGAGGTGGTGGGAGGACACGATATGGGAGGAGGAGCTAGTGTGAAATATTTGAGAATCAATGGCTTGGAAAGGTGCAATAAAAGAGATGAGTCAGTGTGTGCTGAGTAGACTGAAAAAGTGGATCAAAAGCTTTGTAAGGAAGATGAACAAGAGAAAAAGGATAACGCAGACACAGTTAGAATGTGGTA
This sequence comes from Clamator glandarius, assembly GCA_033459285.1. Classification (NCBI taxonomy): domain Eukaryota; kingdom Metazoa; phylum Chordata; class Aves; order Cuculiformes; family Cuculidae; genus Clamator; species Clamator glandarius. Next base: position 2,455,491 of record JAUNZM010000119.1, on the reverse strand, counting down.
GGAGGGAGAGTGCTCTTTTTTGAGAGAGAATTCTGTGAGTGAAGTAACTTTAAAAAAAAAAAACCAAACTTTCAAAAATCATTATTGAAACATGGTCATTATATCCTAGTTCCCTAACAAATAGGGAGAAAAGAATCAGTTGAGTTTTTGAAAATGTGTGAAAGCCTCAACAACGGAGTGTTTACTTAAGAAAACTGTTTCATATCCCTTAAATGGCAATTCCAAAGAGTTTTGCTTTCAGTGCCATTTTTCTTATTTGGAGGAAAATCATTACCAATTGAATTAACTAGCTTGCTAATAATTTGAGCAAGGAGATCTTCATGCTGCTACTGTGTGACTGTACATTACATTTATAAGTAGCATTCACATTGAAGTTATTTTTTAGCTTACGTATTAGTGCTTTTCTTTGTGTATACTAGAGAAAGTGTGGCAGTAGAGAGTGTTCAGTCACCTTTAGTTCCTGTTTTTCTGTTGCTGTGTTCTGCTGCATGAGGACAAAAGCTATAATTCTCTCAAAACAAAGCATATATATTCTCCTGTCATTTGAGTGATCATCCAAGTGGAAGTAAAATAGAAGCCTTGAAACTGATGGAGGAATCTTTGCTCATAAAAGTGCTCATTTTCCTTTCTTCTGGGATAACCTTTGATATATCTTGCCGTGCCTGAACTTTTTAACACAACGGAATAAATATTCCCTCCTTCCATTCATTCTTTATTTAAATTGAAAATACACTAACTTCCGATGACCATTAAGTAGCCATCATCCATCATCTGCAGGTTGAGTGATACTGTGAGCTCACCCAGTACAAACATGACAAAGTTGCATTCCTTCCAGGGACATCTTAATATCTCCTCTCCAGTATTCCCCACCTCAGATGTTTGTAAGTGAAGTCAGATCCCAAGAAATTAAGAGGTCTTACTTTCAAAGAGAGTCCCTGTTGTTTAAAAATCTCCCTTGCCTTTGGAGACCAGAGTGAGACACTTAATTAAATATTTATGGCTATGAAGAAGAAAAAGGTGAAAGCCCCTGAGTTCTTTTGTGTAGCTGCCTGGCTCAGAGCAAGAGCTTGAGAGCAAGTTGAGTATTGTATGACTCAAAAAGAAATTAGATTCCAGTGTGGAAGTAGATCAGTGAAGGGCTGTGTTCTGCCATTCATTTCCCAGATATGAACTGTGTTCCTGAAACAGTCACTTTCATTTTGAAGCACGCAGTGTACCGCGAGGTTATCTGTCTTCTATTGAACATAAAAGCTATGGTTGATGATATTGAAATTTGGAAACCTTTGAAAGTATGGATTTTCAGTTTCTGAGTCTTTTAAATAAGTTTGATGGATCTGACTTGCTTTAGTGAGCCAGTATTCAGCCATGAAAGTGTGCTTCTGCATGAAAACTCAGATACTTTTAAAATGATGACTGCGCCCTTAATTATGTGACCTTGAGCAGTTAAGCTGATGACTGGTACAAGTAGCAGAGGTTAAAATAAAAATATTAGCTTTCATCTGCCTATCAACATAATTGTTAATTTTGTAGGTTATAAACTTCTGTCAGTCAGCATATTCACCACTATCCTTTTGTGTGTTTGTTATTATTTTGGGACGCTAGAAAAGGATGGATATCTGAACTGTTATTCTAAATATATTGTGGATCTGTCTGTCAGTCTCTTATGTTTTGCAGCTGGGTGAGTTGCAGGGTTTTTTGTTTGTTTTGTTTGCTCCTTTTTTTAGTAAAGCTGCTGGTAGAGCAAAGTCAGAGGACCCAGAAGGAGTCATGTCAATAGAATAGGGTATCTGAGTCATAATTTCTGAGTATTTCTGAAGTCTTGAGCCACTGGAAGATGCAAATCAAATGAAGATGCCAGATGATGCAGCTGCTGACAGGGGAAGCAGGAAGCAATAGACTAACATCAGTGTGGTGGCTTGAGGTTTGCAGGTGAAGTGAAACTATTTCAGTTAGAGATATTCTAGCTTATAGAAATCTCCTAAGCACCGAGGTTCTTGTACATTTGTGCTTTAAGGGTGGAGCCACTGAGACAGACTTGGAGGGATGGGGACAATGCATCCATGTATAGCCATGATCTGCCCTGCTCTCCTTTCACAGAGGAAGGTACTGTGCACCACTGTTTGAAAGCTGTGTACTATAGCTACCCTAAAGCAAACTCAAGTTGTTCTAACATACTCTGGAAGATGATAGCAGCCTAATGCTGGGTTCTCTGTTGTATCTAAATATCCAGCAGTCATCAGGATGAGATACAGGATGCTCTCTGATATGATGAGACGTACAGTGCTAATATATAAGTATTCATGATGAATTATGGCATGTGACATGCAGTAGTTGACCATTGTCTGCTACAGTGTAAAGGGTAAATCCAAGAAAGGAAAGGAGAAAATATAAATGGGAGAATACTAAAACAAGATGGGACTACTAGACAAGGAAAATTTTAATTGCCCCATGAAATTTGTGTTGGGCTTCCTCCTCCCAGTGATGAAAGGCTTTATGTATCCTATGATTAAGGTTTGTGGAGGTGGAATAGAGGTTGCCAGGTACCTCTAGCAAGTGAGGAGCGACTGAGAGAGCTGGGGTTGTTTAGCCTGGAGAAGAGGAGGCTGAGAGGAGACCTCATTGCTCTTTATAACTACCTGAAAGGAGGTTGTAGAGAGGAGGGAGCTGGCCTCTTCTCCCAAGTGACAGGAGACAAGACACAGGACAAGAGGGAATGCCACAAGCTCTACCAGGGGAGATTTAGGCTGGACATTAGGGAAAAATTTTTCACAGAAAGGGTCATTGGGCACGGGCAGAGGCTGCCCAGGAAGGTGGTTGATTCACCTTCCCTGGAGGTGTTTAAGGCACAGGTGGACGAGGTGTTAAGGGGCATGGGTTAGTGTTTGATAGGAATGGTTGGACTCGATGATCCGGTGGGTCTCTTCCAACCTGGTTATTCTATGATTCTATGAAACAGACTTTCAGTTAGTGATTAAAACTTTAATATGTGTGTGTATACATCTATACGTATATACATGCATGTATAAATATATATATAAACATATGTATACATATATATTACAGATTTTAAGCCATTTTTATTATACTCCAGGCTATGTAGGTAGGTTGATATTCAAAAATGGACTCTAAAGAGGATACAAGTGATACTTTAAGAAAACAAAATTTAGGGACTAAGAGCTTGTCATTTAGTGGGAAACATAAAAACCTGACATTTTAAGGGACTGAGTAGTTTTAATCCATTTTACTCAGACTGAGAATAATAATAATAATAATTCACTAACAGAGTCCTAAACTATAGAGTTTGACTATTGGTTGTGCAGGCAAGGTCCTTCAGTCTTCTGTCACAGTGGAGGTGAGGAATGAAGATCCATGCAACAGCAAAGGCACAAGGTTCTTGAAGTGTTAGAAAACACAAAGGGCCTAAGAATGATCATGTAGGTATTAGGTCTTATCCCTCCAAAAGGTGACAGGATCAAGAGCCCCACTGAAGTGCATCTGCACCAATGCATGCAGCATGGGCTGCTGACAAAAGTATTTTGATTGTCTAGGGCTTAATGATAATGACGATAGCGTACGAAGGGAGCTGGTGGAAGCGCTCACCAAGAGACTCTCAGTCTTTTATCTGGGGAGTTCTCATTTGACTGGAGGTCAGCTAAGGTGACACCCATCTACATGAAGGGCTGGAAGGAGAACTGGGGAACTGTAGGCCTGTCAGTCTGTACTTGGTGTTGGTGAGGCTGCACCTCGAATACTGTGTTCAGTTTTGGGCCCTTCCCTACAAGAAAGGTACTGAGCAGCTGGAGCATGTCCAGAGAAGAGCAACAAAGCTGGTGAAGGGTCTGAGGCACAAGTCTTAAGAGGAGTGGCTGAGGGAACTGAGGGGTTTCAGTCTGGAAAAAAGGAGGCTGAGGGGCGACTTTATTACTTCCTGTGATCACCTGAAAGGAGGTTGTAGCAGGGAGGGTGTTGGTCTCCTCTCTTGAGTAACAAGTGACAGGACAAGTGAGAGGAAACAGCCTCAAGTTGTTCTAGGGGAGGTTTAGGCTGGATATTTGCAAAAATGTCTTTACTGAAAGGGTTGTCGAGAATTGAAACGGGCTGCCTGGGGAAGTGGTTGAGTTGCATTCCCTTGCTGGTATTTAAATACATGTAGATATGGTGTTTAGGGATGTGGTTTAGTGGTGAACTCAGCCATGTTATGTTTACGGTTGGACTTTTGATGAGCTTAAAGGTCTTTTCCAAAGGTCTTTTTCTATGATTCTGTTTCCTTCCAGAAATAAAGATGAAAAGAAATCCAGATATCAAAGAGGAGATACAGAGAGACACATTCATTTCTATTTAATAAACATTTCAGTAAAATGTGTTCTTCCCTTAAAGGAATGGGGGAAAACATAGAAAATGAATGGAAGTAAGTTAAAAGTGCTTATTAATATATGTATCCATTGGACTTCTGCTTTTATAAGGCTTTTTTTTCAGTGTTCAGCTCTTGGAACTGAAAGTGTTAAGGCTGTGAAGTTACTGTCCTCGTATGTTCTCCCAGGATGTGCTGTTGTATAGGTGTCTATATTGATTAATCTGTGAGTAGCAAAGCATTGAAGTACACCAGCATGTTCCTCTCTCATCTGTCTCCGATGCTAGTAGCACTGAATGCACAGATATTCACATTTAGGAGATGATTGTGTTATAATTCTAGTATAAAACATATGTAAAATCCATATGCTCTAAAGTTAGTTTTGCACATGAATGTTCATAGTAGATCCCGCAAAAATAAATTACACTGGTTTTAAGACTTTTCTGTGAGCAGATTAGATTTAAAGTTATTTTTGTTTTCACTCTAAAAAGAAATCTTCCTTATGAAAATGATTGAGGAAATTGTCATCTTCAAGATGGCAGGCAGACTGAGTTCCAAATAACTGATGAACAGCTTTCAAAATTAATTCTATTTAGAAAGTCATACCTGTAGCTAAGCTGGAGACTAAGTTGTTAAGGCTGAAGATGAGTGGCTGGGTTTGTATGTTTTCTCAGTTCTTGTTAACCTTCAGATTACGATTCAGAGACAAACACATTATATGCTTATATTCCAGCACTCCCCTGAAAAATTGTTCTGGAGTAGAATCTAAGACCTGAAAGATCGTGATCTTTCCTTGAGTAGAAGTTTACCTGCTTAATGCATGTGCCATAATGAAATTTGGTGTGACTCAGGTAGAAAGCCTGTCCCTTCATTACAAGCCAGACCTCTTGTTACACTTCCTGGGCGTTCTCAACACTGCCCTGTTTCCGGAAAAACTGTCTTACAAAAAATACAACTGACAAGTTAGAATGGAATATAAATTTATGGAGAGTAATATTTGTGTCTTCGCCTGGGAATTTTGACTGCTAGAGTGCATGAAAAAAGACAAACGAGACTATTTACGTTTTGAAAACTTTTTTTTCATAACATTAGATAAAAAAACTATCATTGGTTGATTACTGAGCCTTGTCTTCCTGGCCAGCACAGTTGAAAGGTTATTTACCATGAATGGATTGTTTGGCCTTTCCGTGAAATGTGAAATATGGAAGGAAGTATTGAGAACATTTTGTGAACTGATGAACAGTGACTCTCAGCTGCTCTGTTCTTTGTTAGGCAGGGTTGATAACAGGCTTTCTGTGATCATTCTTGCTGTTTGTAATGTTCGTTCAGTTTAGCTTTTCCTTCTGTAGTTGTCATCATTCAGCTACAAACCTGCTTCATCACACAGGAAGCTCTCAGCAGACCAGTAAATTATTTGCTGTGTTCAGAGGCCAGTACAATATTGAGGGCTTAATCTGTGGTACTACTGATAGAATTTCCCTTTTCATCTTCTACAAATCCAAAAATTTTGTTTAAACATTCTGTCTGTATACTCTGTGTTGCTTTTGTCCTAAATATTGCACAAGCAGGGCTAACTCTGTAGGATTATGATTTTCTTTTGTGTGGCATGGCTTTATTGTCCATTGAATAAAGTTTATAAATTCTACCTGCAGTTCCTATTGTAATGTAATTATTTTATGTTGGGTAACTGGCTAATGTGAAGTATATAGGAAACTCTTCGGCAATGTGTTTTAGTGAAAGGGCTGGCAGGTGAAAGGATTAGATTATAGCAGCAGTATACAGTAAATTGTCAAGATCTTCAACCTCGTGTTTTTTCCATATGTAATAAATCTGCCTCGCTGTATGCTTATGTAGATTAAACAGAAGTTTCAGCCTCTCTCTCTGCCCTTGCCTTGTGTATACTGGTTGCCTTGTACATAGTGGCACTCCTCTGCCTGAGGAGTGAGCTGGTTCAGGTAGTGAAAAAGAAAACTTTGTTTTAGAGCATGTTTTTATTTGGTTTTGAGTCATTAAACTTGTTTAACTGGGTCACTGCTGGGGCGGTAGATGAGCAAAACAGAAGTGGCAGATTAGGAGTAATGGGATGAAAGACAAACTTCTTTTCAGTGATGATTAGATTTTAGCTCAGCTGCATGGTCAGAGTCCTTGGCGGGTGCTGTGCCACACTAGTAGATGGTATGGGCCTGCCCCTCCCTTTTGCTGCTGATGATTTGACCTGGGGATAAACTGTTTCCCTTCTACGTGAGTTTTCAGCCATATTAGGACGCAGTGTATTGTCAGTGCTAGTCACTAGGTTGTTACTTCTAGCTAAGTGGGGTGATCTAAGGCAAGGCTAGAACATCCCTTTCAGTCACAGGGCCACAACTGAATCAGCTGCAACCAGCTGTAAATTTGCATCCTCTTATGTCTGATATCTATCTCATTGCAAAGGGAGGTCTTCCCCTCACTGAAAAACTATGGCACATACTCTGTACGGTATTGCAGATGCACCTGATGTGATGGTCTCTTTCAACTGCTTGTAACAGCCTTGTTACTGCTCTGGATTAGACTAGATGTCAGCATATTTAACCACTTCCGTGAGACAGTGCTCTAGAGAGAATTCATAGAGCCATATAATCATTTTGATTGGAAGAGAACCTTTAAGATCAAGTCCACCCCTAAACCATGATCCACAGTGCTGCATCTACACGTCTTTTAAATACCAACAAGGCTTCCATGGGCAGCCTTTCCAATGCTTGACAACCTTTTTGATCAAGACGTTTTTTCAACTATCCAGCCTAAACCTCCACTGGCACAACTTGAAGCTGTTTCCTCTTGTCCTGTCCATTCTTATTTGGGAGAGGACACCAACACCCTCCCTCCTACAACTTCTTTTCAGGCAGTTGTAGAGAGCAATTAGGTCTCACCTGAGCCTCCTTTTCTTGAGACTAAACAGCCCCAGTTTTCCCTCAGCTGCTCCTTGTAAGACTTGTGCCCCAGGCTTTGTTGCTCTTCTCTGGACATGCTCCAGCAGCTCAGTGCCTTTCTTGTGAGGAGCCCAAAACTGAACACAGCCTCACCAGCACTGAGTACAGACCAACAGACCTATAGTTTCTCTGGGAAAATGCTGTGGGAAACAATGTCAAAGGCTTTACTAAAGTCAAGGTAGACAACATTCGCAGGTTTTCCCTCTCCAACTAAGCAGGTCACCTTGTCATAGAAGGAGATCAGGTTAGTTTGGCAGGACCTGCCTTTCATAAACCCATGCTGACTTGGCCTGATCACCTGGTTGTGCTGCATGTGCTTTGTGATAGCACTCAAGATGATCTGCCTCACAGCCTTCCCCAACACCCAGGTCAGTCGACTGCAAGCTCCCCGGTTAGCTAGGACTGTTGATAATGATTGAAAGTGGCTTGGTGAGCACTTCCACCAGTTCCCTCAGTGCCGTAATTTGCAATATTTGTCTTCTAAGACTATATAACATGCACTTTAACTAGATGAATGCTCTTCATTTTGTAATAACAACTTCATGTATCCCTATGGAGTATCAATCCTCTCTGTTTTCCTAGCTGTTCATTTGGGAGTGGATGAATGAGTTGCAAAGTAGCAATGTCAGTCCTTTATTACGTAATCCCACATTACTGTCCTTTTATTTCACAGAATCCAACTTTTGTTGTGATCGTGGAGACTACTGTTATTGTGCATATATACAATTAAAAGTGGCTGGTTTTTTCAACAGTCTGGGTATTCCTTTTTCTGAAGTCTTGTTCTGCCTTAGTAGAATGATTTCATTCTGTCAGATACTAAAATATAAATGTTCTGATATTGTTATGGAATTGTGCTGTGGTTAAGTTTTTATTTGCTAAAATGCTTGTGCATGTGTCTTGAGATCTTAAAACAGTTTCACTGGTATATACCAGTGTTCACTACGGGCTGGATTTTCTTTGTTTTACTGGACATCAAAGCAGGTTTTCTCTGTAGACCTCTGAGCAACTAGAGAGACTTAGCAGGATTTTTCTTCCACATGAAATCTCTCAAGAAGGAGAAAAGATCTGACCTCAGTGAAAATTAAGGTTAACGTGCATTTGGTTCACTCAGAAACGGGATACTAAATTGACTGGATTATCTCAAAAGTTTATATTTCAGCAGCATGAAAAGTAGAATTTAATTGGCTAATCTATCACTTTGCATGAAGAGATAGGATAGTTTTCCTTAAACCAAAATGGCAATTAAGAGATATGAACTTTGTGAATGTACTAGGCCTGGCTACATTCTCTTATTACATTTAATGGTTTTTAAATTACCGTAGCCATCTCACTGTTTCCTCCTTTTTATATTATAAAATAAGCTGATGTGCTGTTTTATTGGTGTAAACATTGTATTACAGAGTTTTATTAACAGATTTATGCACAGTTTATTTGTTTATATTACAAAGTGAAGACCCAATCTTTAGTTTTAGTAAAGAAGGAGAGAGTGGGCCATATTTTATATTAAGATACAAAAGCTTTAATTTCACGTATCAATAGGAATATGATTTTTCAGCATAGCTAATGTATGATACTCATAATTTTGGTTGATAGGTTTGGTTGTAGATATAGCCAGCATATTACATATTTGATCTAATCTTGCTGCTTTTTATTTCTACTAGCCTCTATGTCTGTTGCAAAACAGTAAAATGTAAATAAAAAGTAGCGGAGTCTTTCAGTCCCAGCTCGAGGTTGAGTCAATACTAAGGCTGAGGTACAGAGTGAGTAAACTGAAGTAATTAACGTTTGAGAAAAGTGTGCTTTCATAACTGAGTGTGATATTCTAGAAGGTTGATAATGAAAACACAATTTCGTTGTTCACAAACTCAGGAGTTAACATTGTCGCTAACTGCAGTTGTCCTTTTGTGGTGACATGGTTCTGCAGGAATGTTGTTTCTGAATTGATGGTGAAATTTCTGATACTGCAGTTTATTGTTATCATTCAAATAACATCATTTCCATTCTGTAGGGAGGTCCAGCATTTTAAGGAGGATGGAAAACTTTCCACTTTAAGAAAAAGTAACTTTTTTGCAGAAAGAAGAAAAAAGAATAATTTGTTATAATTAAACTAATTAAAACAAAATATTAAAAACAAAATAAGAAATAAAAATGAAGCTTAGTGCAAAGTCTTGAAACTCAACTGCAACTTGCTGTTCCTAGAAGTCTGTAAGATTGTGAGGGTGTGAGCTCTGTAGACAAGAGCCTGATGTGCGTGGCATTTTTAGCTCCAGGGTAGTCGAGGTGGTAGAAGTTACTCTGCAGCAAACATCTGAGCTTCCCAGCAGCCCCTTAGGCAAGCTAGTGAAATGCTGAACATAGTTGTGTCAGTATTCTGCATGTGTTTTGCTAGTAATCCCTCAAAACCAGTATGCTAACATGTCTGTGAACTGGCTTTTTTGTGCTGCAGCCTGTTAATCCAGAGAATTCTTTGTAAGTTCTTAATACTTGGTACATACTCAGGTCTTCCCATAGGTGTACCTCTTCTTGTTGCTGCCATTGTTCAAGAAAGAGCCTATAGCAATTGTCAGGAAGACCCTGCTCTCACGTATTAAAAGATTTTGTTTCAGGAGGTGAAGAATTTATGTTGTATGTTTGATTTTTCAGGAATTCTTCAGTGGGTGAAGTTGATAGATAACTTTGAGGCTGAATATGAGTACGTCACCAATGAAGGAACAGTGTTCACCTTCAAGACAAACCGCCATTCTCCAAATTACCAGTTAATCAACATTGACTTCAGTGACCCAGAGGAATCTAAATGGAAAGTTCTCATTCCTGAACATAAAAGGGATGTTCTAGGTAAGAGTTCATGTCAAATAAAAGACTTTCTAAGATGCTTTTTTCAGATTATTTCAGTAATTAGTCTATTGAATGACCTCATACAGACTTTTTTTTTTTTCCTGTGTTAAACTTTGTTTAGGATTTGTGATTAAAAGACTTCCTGGGACTTGAGAGGCTTGGGATTCATTTTTTTTCCCCCCTCCTCTTTCTCTAACATCCTTTGCGGCCCTAGTGAAGTTGCTTCATCTGTCCTTGTTCGAGTTCTGTGTTCGTAGGAAATGAGGGGAAAGTATTTTCCTGCTTCATGTCAATGTAGTAAACGTTTACTAGATGGTCACGGATTAGAGGAAGAAGGACTTTGTAAGCGGGAAGAAGGGAAAAGTGAGCCTGGCAGTAGTGCAGCACAGTATGAAGAGAGTTGATCAGTTTGAGACAGGATTTTCTGTTTTTCCTGGGATAACAGGATTAGACGACACTTGAGAGAAGGCCTTAGGGAAGGTAAAGGACATGGAATTCTCTAACTATGAAAGCAAGTTCAAAAGCTAAATCTTAGGATTTGAGGTGATCAAAATGAAGGTGTGTTTTATCCCATCATTTTTGGGAAAATGCCATTAAAAGTTAGAATTGGTTTCAGATAATATTGAAAGACCTCCTCTGACCTGTTTTTAACAGCTGCTTTGTGTATTATACGTTTATGTAATCTGTCCTCCCCACAGTGCGAAATAAAATTATGATTTATCTGACTAACATAATGATAGGTATTTAAAAAAACTCTGATCTTTTTTATTTATCCATGCTTATACAAATTCATTCATGTTCACTACTTTTCCAGTGAAGAGCTACTTCGTGGAAGTAGAATTCTTTCTGCGTATGTGATCCATTTGTGTATATTCAATGACTTCCATCTTTCCCCAGTAAACCAAACCTATTTGACCACTCTTTCAAATTCCTCTTATCTTGCTTTTCAAGATACCTAAAAACAATTTTTAATTTCTATATGTTTCACAATGTGTCTTGTGTGATTTCTGCCACAGCCTAGACAAAGTATGTCCCCAGTGTGACATAAATGATGACTCTCAGCGCAGTCAGAATTGTAGTGATATTACAGACAACTAGAGTCTAGAGTATTTCAGGTATTTTGGTAAACACCAAAATAAAGCTTGGTGAGAGACATGTCTTTTTCTTAATACTGTGAATTCTTTGAATTGGTAACTACCTTCATCTTCAGTGAAGTACCTTTCAAGCCCTAAGCAGAGAATAAATAATTGGTGTAAGTGAAAAATTTCTTCCAAGTCTAATTTCTGATTGTGTGCAAATTTGCTGACAGTCTGTGAAGCCATGCTTAAGTTATAGAGAACAGCAATTTATAAAGCAGGACCAAGTTGAAGAAATGACAGCAAGCTTCCAAAGAGAATGGAACAGAAAAATGTGATTGATGTGAAAGGTGGTTACCATGTGTGGATTTCCTCAGAAATGTTCATTGGGCACTGGAACTGGCTGCCCAGGGAGGTGGTTGAGTTGCCATCCCTGGAGGTGTTTAAAAGACGGGTGAATGAGGTGCTCGGGGACATGGTTTAGTGATTGATAGGAATGGCTGGACTCGATGATCTTGTGGATCTTTTCCAACATAGTGATTCTGCGCTTCTGTGATTTACCTGAGGTGTGATCTGGGTAGCCAAAGGAGCTTTGACCAGTGGCTGTATAACACTAGCTATATATTCCTTCCCAGTAAGATAAAGGGCACATCTACTCTTCACTGCACTGCAGTATTTAGCTCAACTCTATTTTGTTTTTGTTCTAAAGGCAAAGTTGTGCTGAGTTCATAGTTGTGCACATGCAAAAAAAAAAATTATGCATGCAATATTCCTTTAATGGAGTATGTGTGATGGCCTTGACTCTACGAACATAACAAGAACTGCATTTAGGAAACAAAAATGGATTTGCTGAGGGCTTTGGCCTTCAGACTGTAAACATGACAGGCATACAGCTCTTAAACACTTGAAGGCAAACATAATTTGTCATATAAAATCATCAGACTGACTTTCAGGAGTCTATTGTGTGTCGTTAAGCTTCTACTAGAATACAGAGAGTACTTCTGCTAGTGTCCAAAGAAGGGCAAAGAAGCTGGTGAAGGGGCTAGAGAGCAAGTCTTATGAGAAGCAACTTGAGGGAACTAGGGCTGTTCAGTCTAGAGAAGAGGAGGCTGAGGGGAAACCTCATCGCTCTCTATGGCTGCCTGAAAGGAGGTTGTAGCAAGGTGGGTATCTGTCTAGTTTCTCAAGTGATTAGTGATAGTACAAGAGGAAATGGCCTGAAATTGTGTCAGAGACAGTTTAAATTGGATTCTTTACTGAAAGAATGGTGAATCATTGGAACAGGCTGCTCATTGAAGTGATGGAGTTGCTGTCCCTCAAGGTGTTCAAAAAATTTGCAGACACAGTACTTCGGGACATGATTTTTTAGGCAGGATAGTGTTGGACTGATGGCTGGACTTGGTGATCTTCGAGTTCTTTTCCAACCTTAATAAGTCTATGCTTCTACCACATTTGAATGTGAAGCCAGAGTAGGCAATCATATGTACACTTCTCTCTGGCTTTTTGGATTGATATGTAAAGGAATTGGATTAAAATTAAAAATGAAATGCTCTCCATGAGAAGATGAGTTACAAGTAGATCTTAACACTACAGTAAAGTAAATTTGAATTGTTCAATTGCTTCTTTGTGGCAGACACTTTCAAATTGATAGTGTATCCTCAGCACCAAGAGAAAGGAGATTTTTCATCTGTTAGGAGGTTTTAGCCCTGAATAAACAAAATTCTGGCTCATTCACTTGATGAACTCAGGAAGCAAGCCAATCTCTATGTCATGTTTTAATCATTCCAAGATTTGTTTTAGAAAGACATAATTATAGCAGAAAGCAATTAATAATTTATTGTCTTGAAAACCTTGCAGTCAAGTGACTTTGTGATTTTGTGTGATCCAGAGATGACAATGTAATGAAACGCCTTCTGCTAAAGCTAGGACAGCAGTCGTGCAAAGGATAAATGAGTATTGCTGCTTGTCCAATTTTACATATGTGTGGGAGCGACTCTTTACTGAGGGGATTGATCACACGGACTTCAGTCTTGTGGATCGAAGACATTTTATTGAGCTTAGCTGTTTCTTTATATAACTTTTTTAGTTACATAACTGGGTGCCCACATCGGTTTCTACAGTGTATTATTGGCTAAAGATAGGTGTCCATATAGCTATTACTAACATATTACTGGCTAAACTACCGCGCATGCTAGAAAACCAAGTTACACTAAAATTAACTATGTTGGTAGTTCTCTTCCATTGTTTTCCTTTCAGTTGGTACTTGTTCCCACTGAACTAGCTCTTGTATTCCTTTCAGCTGGCCTTTGCTTATCAGAAGGCAGTCTTTTCTAGTCATCGAACTGGCCTTTGTTTATCTTTCAGTTCTCTGTTTCAAGGCCTTGTTAGAATTGCTCGGTATCAATCAGTCCCGCAGCATCCAGGCCTTCTTCTCTGTAAAATGTTCCCACACTTTACCAAGATGTAATCAGCTGTATTAAAATTTCTTCATAAAATTTGTAGTTAGGGATGCTCTAGGTCACAATTTTTTTTTGCTGGTGGTGCACACTCTGGTGTGATCTTCGTGGCATCCATAGCTGCTTTTGTTGCAATGTGTTAACTTAGGTTCAGTTTCATGAAAGCTGTACCGTGGATACAAAGAGAGTTTTATTTATGAACAATAAATTCATAATTAAGAATTGACGGTCTGCAACTGTCTATCAATGGGTAAAACAGAAATCCCACAAAGCAGCATAATGCATTCTTAGGGAAGATGGTATAGCTGATGTAATCTAACCAAGAAATAAACACACGTGCCTACAAGGTGCTTGGATGTCATTTGGTGGATGTCATTTGGTTTCTCCAACATATTCTTTAAGGTAGACATTTTTTATTGGCTTTGACCTTTTTGTTTTCAAAGCTGTTTATGAATGAGCTAATTTGGGAAATAGAGGGGGAAAAAAACAAACATATTTCTGCAGTTGTACACACACGTCATTTTACAACTCTCAGCAGAGATTGAGGTAAATTTAGATCTTTACTCTGTCAGCTGAAGGGAAGAAATAAATGAAAGCTGTTTTAAAATGAAATTAAAGGGTGGCCTCAGAACATATTCGTGTATGATGAGACTCATTTTCCCCCCTCTGGAGTTTGTTTATAAAGTGTAACTTTTAATTTTCAGGGAGTCTAAAATAGAACCATAGGAGAGATTCACATCTATTGTTGAATGAGTGGTTTAAACGACCATATAGCTGTAAGTAGGTAGTTAAAATGTAGCTAAGAAACCGTAAATGCAAACTGATCATTAGACACTCTGACTCTTCTCCTAAGATACAGGATAAATCTGTGGTCTTTAGAAGGTTAAATAATAAATTCTGAGAAATGTGATGCTCAGAAAAGTGCCCAGTACCAGTGGAGCAGGGCAGCCTGAAAGTAGCAGTTATATCCAGCCTTGTACTTGTGATGATGAAAAGAGAAACAGAATAGATCTCATCAGTAAGGAGAACTAAGAATTAAGACATGTTCCTGAAAGTGTCATAGATGAGTTGAATATCTTGAACAATTAGTTGAATCTCAGTTGGCCGTAGTCCTGTACCTTGTATACATCTGCACATCTAAACTCAGTGCATGTAAAATGCTTTTCTTCCCTCAATTAGCATGTGCACACCAAGTGAAAAATAGTCGTTCATTCCATTAACCTGCTAGCTAATTCATAAACACTTAAGAGGTTGGGAGGGGAGTTACCACAACTACTAAAATGTTATGCTTCATCAGTGTCACAAAGATTTCTAGCTATGTTTTTACAAATTTACACTCTAAAGCCAGATTTTGGGTCATTGTCTGAAGTACAGCATGACGTAAAAAATAGGTCCAGTCATTCTTTCAGATTTTAGATAATTCTTTTGAAAGTAGCTTACAGTGGAAAACACAGTGTGGAGACCAGATACTGGGCAACCCCTCGCTACAAGAAGGATGTTGAGGCTCTGGAGTGTGTGCAGAGAAGAGCAACAGAGCTGGTGAAGGGGCCGCAGAACAAATCTTACAAGGAACGGCTGAGAGAGCTGGGATTGTTTAGCCTGGAGAAGAGGAGGCTGAGGGGAGACCTTATTGCTCTCTACAACTACCTGAAAGGAGGTTGTGGAGAAGGGGGTGCTGGCCTCTTCTCCGAAGTGACAGGGGACAGGACAAGGGGGAATGGCCTCAAGCTCCACCAGAGGAGGTTCAGACTGGAGATCAGGAACAGGCTGCCCAGGGAGGTGGTTGAGTGACCATCGCAGGAGGTATTTGAAAGACGGGTGGACAGAGTGCTCAGGGACATGGTTTAGTGGCAGATAGGAATGGTTGGACTCGATGGTGCTGTGGATCTTTTCCAACCTGGTGATTCTGTGAACAACCCAGAATTGTCAAATGCATTGCAAGATACGGTTGTCTTTTGGCGCTGTAGTGGAACCAGGAGGGAAGGTTTGGAATGACTACTGCAAAATTTTTCATCCCAAATTACAAGGTTGTGCATGAGTGTGAGTAATCCCTATGTTCATCTCGATCATCAGGAAGCTTATGCACTCCATTCCCCTGTGGTGTTTTTCAGAGTACCCAGAGCTTTACACACTTTGGAGTTTTGCTTGTGAAGCAGGTGTGTGTTCTGCTGGTATGACTGTTCTGAGGAGCAGTTGGGTGACTTTCTGTGTATAGCCCAGAGGAAGCATCCTGCAGAGACGGCTAGCGCAGAAGTGGGGCAGAGAGGAGGAAATTGGCTGGAACACAAATTACCAGATTGATAAGATTCTACTGTGAAATATAAAAAAGAAAAAAAACACAACCTTCCCCCAGCCCTGAGATATGGCTTAGCTCAAATGTTTCACAGCAGCAAAAAGCACCCCCTAGAATCTGTCCAAACTAGGTACAGTCACTCCTCACTGGGCACACAGGGAAAGATGCATGTTCTTGACTGGAGGTGTTATTCTGATAGGGCTTTTCTCGCTCTATTTAACCCTGTTTGCCATGGAAGACTGGCATCAGTCAGATAACTAAGACCTGAAGGTTAATTAAGGAAGCATTGCTCCTGATGTTTGCAGCTTCAGAAGACCTTTGCCCTCTACTCTCTCTCCTTTGTGTGTCTCATACTGGGGGGATGTGAGGTATAAAATCTGTCTTGAAATTGGTTGGAGCTTTTCCATTAGCTTAAACGCGGCAGGCTATCACTGAGTATGGTGTCTCAGAGAGAAGACATATGCCTTTTCATGTGTTGTGAGAGCTCATCAACATTTACTGACGTGTTTTGGAATGATTAATAGTTTATTCTGTATATTGCTCATGCTTTGCTTACAAGTCTACCCATACCGTACATAATCTTGAGTGGTGGTTATGGGTCATTTTAATTGATCAGCATAGATACCTGCTGATCTTCAGAGACACTGAAGTTTATGGTCACTATCTGTGATGACTGAAGAAAACAAAATGACCTTCTAGGTCTGTTTTCCAGCTGAAGCTTTGACGGTCCATCAAAGTATATTCTCAATTTAAGTGGACACACAAGCTCATTGAACAGCACGTACAAGAAGCTTAGGTTGGAAAAGGCAACCCACAAGTCTATGGGGCGGGATGGGATTCACCCAAGAGTATTGAAGGAGCTGGCGGATGTGCTGGCCAAACCCCTTCCCATCATCTTCCAACAGTCCTGGAAGACTGGGGAAGTTCCACTGGACTGGAGGCTGGCTGATGTTGTGCCCATCTACAAGAAGGGTCGCAGGGAGAATCCAGGGAACTACAGGCCTGTCAGTCTGACCTCAGTGCCAGGGAAAGTCATGGAACAGGTGATCTTGAGTGCTATCATGAAGCACATGTAAGAGAACCAGGTGATCAGGCCCAGTCAACACGGGTTAACAAAAGGCAGGTCTTGCCAAACTAACCTGATCGCCTTCTATGACAAAGTGACCCGCTTACTGGATGAGGGAAAGGCTGTGGATGTATCTTCTTGGACTTCAGTAAAACCTTTGACACAGTTTCTCACAGCATTCCGCTATGGAAACTGTCGGCCTCTGGCCTGGACAGGTGCACACTCTCCTGGGTGGAAAACTGTGGATCTGCTGGAGGGTAGGGAGGCTCTGCAAAGGGATCTGAACAGGCTGGACTGCTGGGCAGAGTCCAATGGGGTGAGGTTTAACAAGGCCAAGTGCCGGGTCCTGCACTTGGGGCACAGCAACCCTAAGCAGAGCTACAGACTAGGAGAAGTCTGTCTAGAAAGCTACCTGGAGGAGAGGGACCTGGGGGTGTTTGTTGACAGCCGACTGAACATGAGCCAGCAGTGTGCCCAGGTGGCCAAAAAGGCCAATGGCATCTTGGCCTGTATCCGAAACGGCGTGACCAGCAGGTCCCGGGAGGTTATTCTCCGTCTGTACTGGGCACTGGTGAGACCGCACCTCGAGTACTGTGTTCAGTTCTGGGCCCCTCACCACAAGAAGGATGTTGAGGCTCTGGAGCGAGTCCAGAGAAGAGCAACAAAGCTGGTGAAGGGGCTGGAGAACAAGCCTTATGAGGAGCGACTGAGAGAGCTGGGGGTGTTTAGCCTGGAGAAGAGGAGGCTGAGGGGGGAGACCTTATTGCTCTCTATAACTACCTGAAAGGAGGTTGTAGAGAGGAGGGTGCTGGCCTCTTCTCCCAAGTGACGGGACAGGAGTAGAGGGAATGGCCTCAAGCTCCGCCAGGGGAGATTTAGGCTGGACATTAGGAAAAAATTTTTTACAGGAAGGGTCATTGGACACTGGAACAGGCTGCCCAGGGAGGTGGTTCATTGAACTTCCCTGGAGGTGTTTAAGGCACAGGTGGACACAGTGCTAAAGGGGTATGGTTTAGTGTTTGATAGGAACGGTTGGACTCGATCCAGTAGGTCACTTCCAACCTGGTTATTCTGTGATTCTATGAAATAAATCCTTTGCCTGATGTGTCTTGTAAGTAGGTGAATTATAAGTATGCTGTAGAAGTAGTAACAAGTTTAGGTTGACTGTGAGAATGACTGCCCTGCTCATTTGTATTAGCTGAAAATAAACTGACCTTATGCATTTGGAGAGATCTCGGATGGTTAGCTTTTTTAAAAAAACACTTGTGTGAGTGAAGCTGCCCAGCAAGTAATTCACAGTATTCCAGAGCATGGTATCCAAAATAATTGGGTGAACAGCATTCTAAAGGTGCTTATTTCTGCCCTTTGTCTATTAAGGGAGCCAGCAGCAATAGTATCACGTTCAGATTTTAGACGTGAAATTTGCAAGCACACAATCTTAAAAGCTTCCAGAAAGTACAGAGGCATGTAGAATGTGTTCTGTAAAGCATGAGCAAAACCAAGGAGAGGTTGCTAGTGCAACTATCTTGACAATATCTGCAGACCTCAATGCTGAGTATGGGAATAGCAGAGACTCAGCTTGTAGCTTGCAGTCAAAGAAAGACTTGTTAATAATTCAGTATTGTTTTAGCTTGCTCTGTATGTTTGTTGGTTCTTAGTGTCTTTTTTTTTTTTGCTTCTGCTCTTTCAAGTCTACTTCAGTGTTTTGTTCTGTTTGGATTGTCGCATTTCTTTGTAGCTTCCATTACTGTAAGTTTGGGAGGCACTTAGCAATGCACTGAAACCAATTATAATACAGGTATTGTGCACTGAAATTGTGGTCCTAAATTTCATGGAATGTTTATAAAACATTTTGCGTTGTTTTCTCATCTGCTACCTTCACTGTCTGAGAGCATCTCGTAAACCAAATGGATGATGAAGAGTTAATATTGCTTCTGTTAATATGATATGCTGTTAATATAATATGCATGTACATATAATGTAGCTGGAATCCCTAAGTAAGCCAGCAGCATTAGGCCTGGGCAATTTAATCTTATTAAAGAAGGATTATTATGTCTTCTTAATATGTAAATTGAGGTAATAATGTATTTTGACTTTTAATGAAAACATCCATTAAACTGCAGAGTTTCATCAAATGATTAGTGAGGAATTAAGGGTCATCACAATTTAATTTTAAAATAAAATAAATTATAAAATAAAGACTGCTTAATTAGTATTTTTCCTAAAGCAGAACTACATATTATATACATTTGAAGTTGACCTGAGAGTGTCTATAATCCTTTTTGCGAATTGAGAGTAAAACTGCACATTTTAGTTACAGCAATTACTGAGAATAAGGAATGGAGTTCATGAGATCTCGTTGCACAGCAGTTAATTCCACAGGCAAAAACGGTGTGTTATCGTAAGGGTGCTATTTTTTTTAATTCATATTTTATGTTCATAAAACAGTTGTACATGTGAATGGTGGCATCTTTGTGCAGGGACAATGTAATAACTATTTCAAATAAATGCATATTCTCCTTATTCGTATAATCAAGAATGATCCTATATCAATAGAATAAATCTATTTCAATCTATGTAATTGGATATAACAATTAAACTTACAAAGCTTATTCTGTTCTCCAACCTCACTTAAGAAATTTAAGTCACTCTATAGCTAAAATTACACATCAGCTATGAATTTATGAACAGTGTTGTGTTCTGCTGCATCTTACTATTTCAGGTCATGTCTTCATGACTGATATTTGCATTAGTGTTCTTACCCTGGGATGTTTGTTCAAAAATTCCCCGATTTAGACTAGAAGCTCATGAAGCTTCAAGTTAGAAAGTCCAGGGATAAAAATATCGGTGGTGATCTTTGGGAAGAGGGGAGCAGTAAAGCTTTATTTTAGTATTCATGTAACACAAATTCCTGTGACTGGAAGGTGAGACTAGCGTGAAATTTCGCTGGTCCTTCATGAACAAGCTAAAAGGAAAGCAGACTATTGAGCTATTAGGGTTTGAAGGCCTTCAGGTCTTACAGGGTCATGACAGACCTGAATTGTATATGAAAGCAGGAAGTCCTAAAGTAGTTAATTGGCACAGAATTAGTTTTGACCTTCAATTCAGAAAGAACTTGTTTCCCTTAATGAAGAGGCCACATGATACAACTTTGGACATTTGCTCTGGAACATAAATGTGGAAGGATGCATTTATAAGACTGTATTCAGTACAATTCTTTGAATTCAAATTATTAGGATTTATAAGGCTTTGGGGAAAATGGAAAGAACTGTTAAAATATGAATAATGTAAAATAATGTACAATAATGTAAAACTGAAATTCCATCAATTTTTACCTTGCTTCTGTTGTGTTTTCTGTGTTTTTCCCCTTGATGTTGGTATTTTAACTCTACATCTTACAGTGCTACTTTGACATTGCAACATGCCCCCTCGATTCTACCTGATTTTTCTTGCTCATTTGATTACATCTTTTCATCTTTTCTTCCAGTAGTAAGAATGTCTAGTGCTGGTACCTTGCTCATGATTTACATTTCCAGTCTACTTGTCAGGAGAGAGTTGCACATACATAGTTGGAAGAGCACAAGAATTACCACATCACTTAGTCCTACAAAAAAATTATCCATTGTTCCCTCTTTTTTAGATATTTTTTTCTGGACTTGTATCCTTGTTTGTGTTTTGTCCAGTTTGTATTTGATTTGAGAGTCAATGAGAAGTTGTTGAAGTACCTCTGTTGCAAAACAGGGTAACCTTTTTCTTAAATGACAGAAATACTAAGAGGCGTAAAGATGTTTTAAACATTTTCTTGTCTGCTTGAGTAAGTAAATAGATTTTTCACTAGAGAAAATGGCACAGAAGACAGGAGGGAGTATATCATGTGATATATTCTAAGTGAACCGGGGCCCTGAAGAACTTTTATATTTCACAGGATATAAAGATGGGGATTGAAGTGAGATAGTTAGTAGAACTGCAGGGATTTTTGTAGAAATTGCCAGCCTTGATTTATCTTTTTAATGTTTGGATTTGCCAAATCATAATTAAAGAAAAACTGTCATGAAAAAGTTCATAGATCTGTGGGGGTTTTTTTTCTCTTTGATTCTGCTGAGGAACGAACTCGGAATGTGAAGGTTCTGTGAAGCAGAAGCTCTTGTTCGTGCACAGCTGAGGTGGGCATCTCTGCAGGGACCACAACTGCCAGGAGAGGCATAAAGGAAATGAACCTCTGCAGAACGCTTTGTGCCTGTGTCCTTCTGCCAGTTTGAGTTCACTCTGCTGAATCTTGTTGCTACTACCTTAGAGTCTCAAGAACGCTGTTCAACAACATCAGCTTCTTGACTAAACGTGTTGGTTTGGGTTTTTTGTGTTGAGGATATCACCTCAGAACAGCCCTTTTCTTGCACCTGCTAGAGCTTACTTAAAAGAACAGCTTCCTGTAATTCAGGAGCAATAAAAGAACATTAATAGTAACCTCTAGGTTCTATACTTTAATGTGCAATACAAGATCGTGTGTGGTTTTGTTTTCATTAATTTAGCTTGAGTCTCAGTCACAATGATTGTTTTTATTTTCATGCATTTCCATAGGTATTGCTGGTGAAAGTTTTGCTTGGGTTTTGCTTTGAAATATGTGATATTTGAGCAGTATTGATGTGTAAGCACCTCAGATGCATAAGCATCTTGGTTGAACAATTTTTTATTCCTGTGGCTGCATCAATTAGCTTCAAGCAACATTGTTAGTGCATTTCCAAACAATGTCAGCCTTTACTTCTGAGTTCCAGAAGGCAAGTGAATTCTAAAGATTTAAGAGTTATATTCAATGCATGTCAGAAATTTTGGTGCATGTGTTTAAGTATGCTAAGGAATTTTAGAATCTGATTATGTATGATTGTTTCCTTGCTTACAAATCTTTTTACTATGTTTTCCGTGGCTTTGTTTTTCTTTTCAACACTCTGCAGAATGGGTAGCTTGCGTGAGGTCCAACTTCCTGGTTTTGTGCTATCTGCATGATGTTAAGAATATCCTGCAACTTCATGATCTGGCTACTGGTGCTCATCTCAAGACTTTCCCCCTAGAGGTTGGCAGTATTGTGGGATATAGTGGTCAAAAGAAGGATACAGAAATATTCTATCAGTTTACTTCCTTTTTATCTCCAGGTAAGATTATTTTTTCCTTTAGTTATTGTTCCTTTCCCCAGGAACTATATCTTTCTCATTTTCCTTTGTTTAATAGTTATTAGGTATGTCTAAGATGCAGATAAAACTGTTTCCCCCCCATGTAGTGAGTAGTGATTGCGTACTTTAAAATGCATCGGTATTTGATCTGTAAGGCCTAAATAATATGCCTACTAACGTTTGAGAAACATGCATTGAGAAATTACTGGCCTGCCTTATAATAGAGATGGAATTTTAGCATTCTTACTGCTTTTGCTTCATACAGTGTTTAAAAATTCTGTCAAAGACAATTGCCAGTGTACTTAGGTTAACTTATATCTTCCTACTTTACTAATAAAAATCAATGTAATTTGTATTAAGTTGCGATTTTTTTTAATAATGAGAAACAAATTAACATACTGGTGTTTTAATACCTACAACAAAAGCAATAGTGAACACATATATGAAATAATAAATTAAGCACTTCTGAAACCATAGGTGCTGACACCATGAAAATAATTTTTGTTATTCCCTGTAGAATACAGTTATCCCTGCTCTCCACTCCAGTCAGACGCTTAAGTGAGCACTCTAGTGGTTTGCATTTATTTGGCACCCAGCAAAAGAGTGCAGGTCCCAACATTACTATGGTTTTGGATATTAACTGCCATGCCACTAAAAATAAAGCAGAACAAAAGATGCAGTACCAGGAGTTCAATTGCCTGTTACTGTAATATTAGGTTGATTGACTCCTGAAATGCAGTTTATGACTATGCTTATGCTTCATCATGTGGTTTCCTAATATGCAGCTATTCTGCCTTCTCTATGTGTGATGTTTGCCAATACATTATTGAGCTTGGGTAACTCTGCCTGTGACCACCTGATGTGCTTTCCTTTGTGCTTTTGTGTCACTTTCTGGATCCTATTTTTTAAGGGAAATGCAGCTTTAATGCTTGTTTATACTGTCACCCTGCATTAGAGTTGCTAGTCACTTTGTGACAAATGAAGAAAAAAAATTCCCAGCAGGTTATAGTTGTCCTACTTTTATTCCCCCCATTAATTCATCATTACAGAAAGAGACGCTATCAGTTATTAGAAAAGTTGGATTTCATCTGTGTTCCTTTGCCAATTTGTGTCTCTGATTTTCCACAGTCTATAAAAGTGATTTAATGAGGCAATTCCCTGTATCAGATATGGTTCCTCATTATTTCACATTTCAGTATATTTTTAATAGCTGTAACCTCTGTAATAATTAATTCTATTTCCTCAAAGTATCTAAAATATACACAGTACAGCAGTGTTTCAATCAAGTCTTATCCACCTTGGTTAATTTTATTACATTGAGGATAGCTAGAGAGGGCTTGTTGCCTTAACTTTTAGTGTCCTTTCCCCTAATATACATCCAAAATTTCAGAGACCTGCTTGTTGTAAAGCAGAAAAACAAAGAATAATTAACACTGAGGTTACTTTTCTCTATTATGTGTATCTGTAATATAACCACAAATATTTGGATTTTGTATGATGTTAACCAGTGTGCAGACGTGATAGTCACCTTCTATGGCACACACTAATGTTATTAGTGTTGAATGACAGGAAATGGGATTTATAATCTAAATGCAAAATTCTTCTTGGCCAATTACACATCTGTGTAATGTCTAGATTGCTGCTGTCTAGATTTGCCTCTGCTGCAAACTGCAAGTTTTACACTGCTTACAGACATAAGTGTTCTTATGCGCACAATCCTTTGGAAATCATAGGTACAATACAGGCAAGTGAAGTTGCCTTCAGACCTGCAGGATCAGGATGTAAAATAAGTAGACACAATCAAATTCATTTGGGTAATGTGTGCTAGTCTGCCACAATTTCAAGTGAATGCTTAGCTCTTTCCGTTATCTGAGGGTCTGTTTGAATACAAAGTTCAAAATATTTTGTCACAAAGAGAAAAATGTTGACCCAGGTGAAATTCTTGATACATTTATTCTCAATCTGGTAGCTCCAGAGGAGATGTTTTAAAACTGACTTTATCCTTCTTTCGTCCGACATTATCGTTCTCAGTAAGTGCTGTGAAATAAGTTCATGAAAACAAATATTTTTTTCCATTTTACTTAACTCATTTTGAATACCTGCCTTTATATAGAGGGTGATAATTCTTTCTATACAGAAAGCCTTTGCACCCTTCCCAGATTAAGTGCATGCATGTATGTATGTGTTGTGTTATATTATTATATTAATGGAAAGAATGTGTCTTGAGCTTCTGTTTTTCACCCTGCTGAGTTACCTTTGCCATTCATTATTCCATCACAGTGCCTAAATCAGCATCCTTTTAATGATGGACACGCACTAGCTGACAACCTGCACTCTGTTTTAGGTATTATATATCACTGTGATCTGACCAAAGAGGAACTGGAGCCAAGAGTTTTCCGGGAGGTGACTGTGAAAGGGTTTGATCCTTCAGTTTACCAGACAATTCAGGTAATAAACGTGAATTCTGCTATCTTGCTGTAATCACTTATGCAAGAGTTTAAGGAAATTGCACTTGACCAAAGGTGCAAGTTCTTTGATTAGCTCCTGGTTGCAGGTTGCAGGTCTATGTGCACTCTGATGGAATTCTGCCAAGTCTTTTTAGAGAGATTGGAATATGTCACTGCAAGAAACGGGGTAGACTCAGTCCTCTGTCACCTGACATTACAAGGCAATATATTCCCTAACTTTCCCTGTGTTATGGTATTCTTTGATATTTGTTTTAACATGAGGCTACTGCCTTTCCATGTTTATATATTTCTTCTACCAGGGCAACTTGTGTCAAGGCTTAAGAGGCAGTGGAGAAAAAGAGGAAACTTGGAATAGCCAGTCGTCTTCTCAGCACTTCCACAGTATGCTAGGGCCCACTGTGGGACATGGCTACAGTAGATAAAATGCTTTGATCCCCATTACTCTTCTATAAAAATAGTGACGATTTTTGCCACAAATTCATACTGTGGATCTCTACTAAGACCTCAAGAAGAAATAAGGAAATGCGTTGATCCATCTGTTGGTGGCATCAAATATGAGATCTGCCATAGAACTATAAAAGGTCTTAACCACGGTTCTTTGGAAGGAAAGCAGGAAAGTATGTAGTGATGGGAATAGAAAAATCATGTTCATTCATGCTGTGTAAGAATTTCCATTCTGTCCATCTTTCCAAGAACGCCATTGTATATAATGTATTCATTAATGCATCAGTGCAGTTACACTTGGAGCTACTCATTTTGATTGTTGTAAGAGCAGGATTAGACCCTTAGCTTGCAGTGCTGGAGCAACTAGAACAAGGAGCAAAAGATAAAAGCGATTTAAAATACATACATATATGTAATTAACACTTCTAATATAAAACTCTATGAAGCAATTATTGTACAGGTCTAACAGCTTTTAGTATTAGATGTTTAAGTGATTCAGGACAGTGACCCTTTCCTTTCATATGCTACCCTGTACCATAAGATCTGGCTCCATTGGATGTTTCTTCAATACTTAATAAGTAGTAGGTTAGCACTGCATTAATACTCATTTTAGCTGTTTCCCAGGGTTCTGATACTTCATTAGGATTCCACGAATACAGAATTAAAAGACAAATGTATTTGTCCTGCATAACATGGTTCCACAAAAAATAAGTGTTGTCAGATATACCTGCTGCCTCTTGGGAGGGTAAGCTTGCATGGATCATTTTTAAAGCCACCGAATGCTCAAGTCTCGTAAGAGGGTTTTTGCCTTGATGAAGAAAAAGATCCTGGATTTAAAAGTTTGCACAAGTGGAGTTAAAATTACAGACATAGATCATCTGCAAACTGTTCCGTCAGAAGTGAGCATGGAGAGAAACGAGTGAGGTATTTCCTAGCAAGGTCTAATGCCATTCAGTAAATTCCTGAGGAATCTAGAGAATAAAATCTTCGCTGATGAAATAGTGGAAGTCAATAAAGACTGTCAGATAACTAAGAAAGAAGTACAGCAAGTTACTGATTTATAATGATGTGAACTGTTTGTTAAAAGGTTCCAATATGGCAATATCCTTCAGTATATATATATATGGAATATCCTTCAGTATAAGCCAAATGAGAGTAAGACATCTGGGAACGAGGAAGGGATTTATCCTACTTCAAAATCTTAAATCAGGTAGGTTGTGTCAGCTGGGCCCCCAGGGCTCTCTTTGCACTCCACGGAAGGCTATAAGCTGCATCTACAGTAACAAGCAGCATGGCATAATAATTACAGGAGTGAAATGGCTTGTGCTGAGAATCCAGTGTCCATTTTGAGAGTTTTACTTTGGACTGGCTGTAGTCAGTCCTGTGAATTGAATTTCCTTTATCACTTGAAGTACTCTCAGTGCACTCCTGGAGTATCTGCTACTTAAGTCTCATCCAGAAGGAATCCAGTCTGCAGACGTGGAAACCTCCCTGCTGTGGGAAGTGAGAGTGATGGGAAGATTTGCTTTAGAACCACACTTTTGTTTTGAACTGAAATGCTGTTGTAGATGCACCAAAGGCTCAGACAGGTATCTCAGTTGGAAACTCCTTTGTGGGTGCGTATTCCTTGCATGTGAGTTAAGGCATGTA
Organism: Clamator glandarius; assembly: GCA_033459285.1. Taxonomy (NCBI): domain Eukaryota; kingdom Metazoa; phylum Chordata; class Aves; order Cuculiformes; family Cuculidae; genus Clamator; species Clamator glandarius. Next base: position 2,428,721 of record JAUNZM010000119.1, on the reverse strand, counting down.
AATTTAAGGCTTATAAAATTAAAAGAAATTACCTACAATTTAAAGAAGAAATATTGAAGGTTGGTTTAATTATTTTATATGTAGGATCTTGTATCTGTAGCATAAGAGTAACAGTGGAATAGAGGATTTTTTTTTCTGTAGACAAAGGTATAAAAAGATTCAGTGCCTAATGTGGAACTTGTATAAGCTTAGCCTGGAAAAGGTGAAGTGACCTAGAAGATAGAGTTAAGCAACAGTGTGACAGCATGGCTTGGAGTCTTTGAAAGGAGATAAGATATTTTTCTTAATCTCTTATTTTTAATTTTACCTCTGGCACATACACAGGGCAGATTCTTGATAAGCATACAGTAGTGTCTGTGCATGAGGTGGTTGTAAATAGCTCCATATTTTTTTCTCTGCATCTCCAGACAGAAATAAGAGTGTTGTAGAGGACAGTTCGCTGGAAATGTTCTCACAGAGAATACATTTTTACTGCTTCACTCAAATTTATTAAGAGACTTCTGAGGGTAACTTCAGGGCATAGTGAGCTGAAACAGAGAAAAAAAGCAGCAATGTTCTCAGGAAAGAACTTGGTACAATTATAATACCGTCAGCAAACTCAGAAGTATAATAATGGAACACAAATACCCCTGTAATTAAAAAGAGTTTAGAAGGGGTTGCCATAAATTAGAAATAATGTATTTTTCTAGTAAATCAAATTTTATTAAATAATTGCCTGGAAAAACAAAATCTCATATTACATTTAAATCAATTACATGCTAAATTAAGGTAAAGTAGAACAGTAATACACATAATTTAAAGGAGGAAGCATGCTGTTGCTATGCCCTTGGAAGCCTCCACTCTGTAAATTACTGGCAGTGCTTCACTACTCAGCTGTAATGGGGTGGAAGGCAATATCACTGTTTCTGGTTTTCTCCTTACTCACTCCTGCTCACTACTAGCTCTAGGGAGATGTGGCCTGTGCAGTTACTCCGGGATCTGTGCTTATAAAGAGCGCTCTTGGCTGACCACTCATCCAGTTTTGTCTTCTATCAACACATCATCCCAGTGTGGCAACATCTTCAAATTACTTTCCCATGTCATTCAGATTCATGGAAAAATCTCAACAGAGCTGTGAAACAGGCTGTTTGTCAGGGCCAGGGCTGGTACTGCCTGGTCATCTTTGTAGTAACTTAGCCTGCCAATGCTACACCCTTCTGCCAGGCTCCAGTCCTTGTTTCTCTTTGTGGGGTCCCACTTGGAGCCTTAATGGTGCTTCTCCTTGGTGGAGGGAAAGGCACGTGGCAGCTTATCAAAGCAATTTATAAATGGCTGTCAGCCTAGATGAGAGCTTTGCGTAGCCATTGCAAAACTTGGGCGACACTGCAGGGAATTGTGGAAGAAACTCAGAATAAAAAATGCAAGAAATATACAGAGAATAGGCAAAAATTGCTGATTACAGGAGATGAACAACACTGCAAAATGTTTCATTTTTTTTATTTTCATCAGAGTAAAGAAAAATATTGCTGTCTCTGTCCTGATCCATGTCCTTAATGAAACACAGATTTCCTGCCAAGGTTCTTCCTTTATTTTCATGTACCTGAAGAAATACCTACTAAGACTAGCAGTCCTCCTGGCTTTTTGTGTGTAGCATATATGAAATTTTAATGAGTTGTTGTCCTTCAGCAATATTTGAGCATAACTGAGTTGAGAAGATGTAAACTGAAGTATAAGGTGTCATGTGTATGTGAAACCTAAATTAATGGCAATTGAAAATGCCGCAGTGCCTGCTTTTTGCTCTTTTGGATCCACTTTACAGTATTTCATGGATGCTGTGTAGATCAGTGATAAAGTTTACTACACTAAGTAAGTTTATGAGAGAGCTGCTGCTTTATAGTACCTGGGGTTAAATTCTTACCTTTTGGCAGCCCAAAGTAAGAACAAATTAACCAACTTATCTTGCAATCGAGGGAGAGCTGTGTCATTGTACCTGGCATTTACACCAGAGTAAGAGCGTGCCTGTACGTTGTTGACTCTATATGACACCCTGCAGGTACATAGTCTAACGTACTCTGCAGTAGCTTGTGCATGTGCCCTTACCTTGAAAGGCTCTGTGTGACCTTCATGAAAAAGTCAGACTGTTTAAAATACTTGCCACACATCAAAAATTTATTCTGCCTACTCTTGTTATAATAAATGAAATATTGTGTTAATAACTTTCCCTCTGCCAAATACTTCTTGAAATTTGTCTTTGCCTCCCTGGATGCTTCTACCCATCATAGTGACAGACTTTTTCAGGAAATAGCCTGGAGTGGGCTTTACAGGACAAAAAACCACTTTTGCAGGAGCTTAGAAATGGTACTTGCTTAAGCTGTTCACTGTATAAATAGCTCGATTGCTGCTTTAAACAAAAAGCTTTTATCTTCACAAAGTGTGCAACTAAGTTATTATATGCCTGTTCATATTAACACCTCACAGTGACACTTAATAATAGATAAATAGTCTTCTGGCCTGGCTCACAGCTTACCTACTTCTAGGCTGATATGCAGGATTATAAGTGTTGAAATTCCAACAATAAAAATGGCTCCTTTTGCCATTCTTTGAATACTTTCCATTACTGCCCTTAAAATAGTTGGAGATGAGCCAGAAATAGATGTTGCTATTGACAGGTCCTTCTCTGCCAGGCAGCTTTCCAGCCACTCCAAGCCTGTAGCATTGCATGGGATTGTTGTGACCCAAGTGCCAAACCTGACACTTAGCTTTGTTCATCCTCGTACAGTCGTCATTGGCCCATTGCTCCAGCCTGTCCAGATCCCTCTGGAGTGCCTTCTTTCCCTCAAGCAGATCAACGCTCCCACTGAATGTGGTATCATCTGCAAACTTACTGAAAGTGTATTCAATCCTCTCATCCAGATCATTGATAAAGATATAAGTCTATGGGACCTGATGAGATGCAGCCCAGAGTCCTGAGGGAATTGGCAGATGTGGTTGCCAAGCCACTCTCCATGATATTTGAAAAGTCATGGCAACTGGGAGAAGTCCCTGGTGACTGGAAGAAGGGTAACGTTGTGCCTGTTTTTAAAAAGGGCAGAAAAGATGACCCTGAGAACTACTGACCTGTCAGCCTCACCTCTGTGCTTGGGAAGATCATGGAACAGATCCTCCTAGAAGCTGTGCTAAAGCACATGGAGGACATGGAAGTGACTAATGGCAGCCAGCACGGCTTCACCAGGGGCAAATCCTGTATGACCAACCTAGTGGCTTTCTATGATGGGGTAACCACAGCAGTTGACATGGGTAAACCAACAGATGTGATCTATCTAGACTTCTATAAAGCCTTTGACACAGTCCTTCACAACATCCTCCTCTCTAAACTGGAGAGATATGAATTTGATGAGTGGATGGTACAATGGATAAGAAACTGGTTGGATTGTCATATTCAGAATGTAATGGTCAATGGCCCAAAGTCCAGATGGAAATCCGTGACCAGTGGTGTCCCTCAGAGGTCAATACTGGGACCAGTGCTGTTTAATATCTTCATCAATTATATTGACAATGAGATTGAGTGCACCCTCAGCAATTTTGCAGATTCTGTATGAGGACAGGCTGAGATAGTTGGGGTTGTTCAGCCTGGAGAAGAGAAGGCTCCAAGGAGATAATATAGTAACCTTCCGGTACCTGAAAGGGACCTACAAGAAAGCTGGAGAAGGACTATTCATAAAAGCTTGTAGTGATAGGACGAGGGGAAACAGATATAAACTGGAGAGGGGCAGATTTAGATGAGACATTAGGAAGAATTTCTTCACTATGAAAGTGGTGAGACACTGGCACAGGTTGCCCAGGGAAGATGTGGCTGCCCCATCCCTAGGGGTGTTCAAGGCCAGGTTGGATTTGGCCTTGTGTGTAACCTGACCTAGTGGGATATCTCTGCCCATGGCACAGGGGTGGAACTAGATGATCTTTAAGATCCATTCCAATCCTAACTATTCTATGATTCTATGATACTAAATGAAACTGTCCCCAACACTGAGTTGTGAGAAACACCACTTGTTCAGTCTTTCATCCCTTACAGCACTGATTTCAAGTTATGAGACACTGATAGGGAAAATTTGTCTACAGTCATTCTGATTCCTAGCAGAACTTCACATCGTATGGTTTGGCACAGCAGTTAATCTCTGTTTCAGGAAAATACAGTGCTGGGACAAGATGAGTCAAGCTTGAGGTTGATTGGCAGAGTTGTGCAAGTAACTTGTGCACAGCACCTGCCTGTGCTATTGCTGGTAGTGTCACTCCATGAGCATCGGATTCCCTCATTAAAATAAAAAGTAACAGATGTCAGCAGAGGAAAGCAGCGTCCTGTGAAAGCTGTAGGAAGCTCAATCTGCTTAGCAGTGCAACAACTGCTGTTATCTCTGTGGTTTTTTAGTGTGGATATAGAGATGGTCTTACTGTTTTTTCTTTCCCTTACCTAAGTATTTATGAATAGGTCACTGGAGTTTAGAGGGAAATACAATAGCGCCTGATTTATCTCTGTTGAGAATAAGCACTCGTACAAAAGAAGAGGCATGTACTTTTTACATTCATTCTGAGTATACAAGGAATTCTGGCCTTTTCAAGGGAATAAGTTGTTTTGGAATCCTTTTCTTCCCCCTCTGGGATTTCAGCACAGCCAAAAGGGGATTCATTTTTGAGGAGCTGAACTTTGTTGCTTCTAACAGTGTTTGGGGTTTGAATCCAGCGTCAATCTCATGTGATGGCAGGGTAGAATCAATACTTGGGGGGAAACGAGTTACTTTCTGGGGTTTGTTTCTGTTTTATTCCTTTTATTTCCTTGTGGTTCCATATGGGAGTGAGGAAGAAATTGAAGAAATACTTGGGGTTGGGGGACAGAATGTGAAGGAATGCACCAGTTTTAGTGCTTGCCACAGTGTGACAGACACCTGCCCTCTTGCAAGGAGGAAATGAGCTTAGAGTTGCTTCCATCAGAGCTCCAAGGAGGAAGATTGAAGTCTTCAGCTCTGCCAGTATTTGGCAGTGACAGTAGTTTTGCTGCCTGGACAACAGTCTTATTCTGGAGGATGTCAACAAAATCACAGTGACAATTGTGTCAGTATTGACTGTCTCCTGATGTGTATTTAGCATCTTAGACTTTTGACGTGTGGTTGTTCTGAACACCACTTTAATCTGCCATAACCTCTTCTAATTGCATGTCACTGAAGAAACACTAACTGCAAACATAGTCCTCTAGTTTTAAGACGTTGCATTTCCTGAAAGCCAAGAAATTGTATATTAAGTATGTTACATATTTGCAGCCATAGTGCAATCCATTTTAAAGGGGGAAACTTGTTGATATGAAGGACTTCATGTCTAGAAGTGTATCAAGTAAAGTATTTCCCATAATGGCCTTACGTGCTCTTGAACTTTTAAACCCTTATGCTTGAGCAGATGAGTAGCAGTTGGCTCTACACCCATTATTTTTAAGCAGCCCCACCCAACGCCTTCACATAATTCACACCAGTAATTCTGGCTGACCATGACACTGCCAAAGTGTCTAGAGTATGAATCAATCTCCATATTCCAAGAGGATGAAGTGATAGGATTTGCATTGTTTTCTTCACTGATCCTGTTCAAGTTTTGTTTTAAGATCTAAATATCTGGGGTTGCTTTATCCCTTTCGTACATTTCACAGAATATTGCTGCACAATTTAGGATGTTGAGAGCTTTTGTTCAGCAGAAAGCAGAACAATGAAAATGTGGTTTGGGATGGAGATTGAGTACAGAACTGCTCTTAGGAAGAATTAGCACAATACCAGACCACACAGTGCGGAGGGATAATACGAGAAATGCCAGTCTCTGTGTTCATTTGTGTCGTCATATAGACTTTGTGATTCAGTAGTTCTAAGCTTTTAATATTAGATTGTTCCTTTTTCTACTAAGCATGCAGGAAATGGAAAAGTATCTTAAGAAAGTCTGTAGAACCTTCATACGCATGATATTAAGAAAACATTCATTTAAGTCTCCAAGTGATTGCTTAGTAGTTTAACTAAAATTCATTGTGAAATATACTTCTTACGCCTTACTCAGTAGAAATTTTCTTTGAGCTTGTAGTGGTTTGTTTTCCACTTTTCTAGTGAATGATGTTGGTTGATGTACTCAATTCCAAGCTGCATTCTGTGCTCCATTTCATTCTCAGAATTTCTTAAAAATCAACATGAAATAACATGGATTAAAATTGAATTATAATAATTGAACGTAGTGTGAAGAATCTGTTTTCACACACAGGAGCTTTAAACAAGAGCTTAGAAGATTGTTTAACAGCCTTCCATGTCTTAAATGACTGTGTTATTAATTGTGAGTGAAAAACAGTTTTTATTTTTACTATGAATGCCTAATATATTTTACCATCAGGTTCATGTCATTCACTCAGACATCTTAAATGATCTTGTGCTTTTAAGCCTTCAGGAATCTCAGTAGGTAGATTCTTTGCTGATACAGGTTAAAATGATAGTATTTTTGCAATGAAAGTGCTAATTTATTGTCCTCTTTCTAAGCAAACCACTGAAGATATTTCCCTTCTGTTTTTTTCTCCAGCTTTCATATCCACTCCTGTGATTAATCTCACCCCCAGTAATTAACCGCGAACACGTTACTATTTTAATTAACTCCCTTATTCACAAGATAAGTCAGAATTCTATTTAAAGATTCTCAGTGGGAATCTTGTTTCAACTTTTCTTCTCCCTTTTGTATAAGGGTATCAGTGTTATTTCTCAAAGGTAGTGAGTATTATTAGCTTCATTCTACAGCAGCAGAAACATTCAGTCCATGGTTATGCATTGATGGGGTGTTGTGCTAGGGATGTTTTGATAATTTGCAGTTCTAATGGCAGTGACTTGCTACTCCTCTTTTTGCTGATCCTCAGAAATGGGTATTCAGATGTAGTTTGAAAACTTAATCAAGCGAGTCTTGCACAAGTAACCATTCATAGAACCTCAGCATCAGTAAAAAAGCCCCCACTCTTGATATCTTTAATAGTCTTAAATACAGACAAAACTCTGTCTTTTGATCAGGACAGTGTTTATGTGTCTCGTGTAGGGCAGATTATATTCCGTCATTGATGGAGGATCAAACACAAAGGATGCTTCCACAAAAAACCTGCTACGAAGCTTGTTTGTGGCTGTTCAATCCTTGCTTAGACCAGTCATAAAATTGGAATATTCAGCACACTAAGGACAGCACGTATAATCCTCTACTGAAAGAAAGACATGGTAGCTGCCACTTTTCTGTGCCCCATTGTTGAGGCTAAATGTCAAACTGTGGCGTGCCAGCATTGTTCAGAATGAGAGCACTCCTCTGCAAGTGTGGGAATTTTCTCTCCATCTGCCTTCCCATTACTTTGCCTTGTGGAGCCTTCCCAGGAGGGACATTAAATTGTGACAATAGTGCTGCATTGAGGACAGATCACTCTGGGACCACAGTCATTGGTTTTATTCACACAGTTGGCAAAAGATCATGAGATGATTTCAGTTGTCAGTTACCACTAGTGTGGGCCAGTATTCAAGCCATTGGTCTGGCACAGAATTCCTTTACCACCAGACTCTTTTGGTTGTCTTTTTAAGTACTGTGCCAAGCATTGTCATGTAAGTCTGTTGAGTAGTCACTAAGTTTCCAAAGAAAGGGACTTAAATTTAGTGAAAGTTATGTACACAGGTATATGTCTATGTCTGCCATGGAATGTTTTTCAAATTCATGAAGATTTGCAGAACAATAGTAATTACAGTAGCTGACTTGTTAGTGAAGCCCATGCTACCTGAGAATAAAATATTGTGCATTCTGTTTATAGGTGTTTACACATTTTAATATTTGCATTTTTGAAAATTTAAACCATTTTCTGAAATTTAACTATTACAAATTCTCAATGGAAGTGTTGTTTTTAATGTATCTCTATTCTCACCTGTGAATTTTATATATGTAAGCTGGTAACTAGTTTATGCAGCCTTTTATTAGGCTTGGCATACAGCTGATACAAAGAGGTTTAAGGTAGTACAACAGCCTGTAGAGAACAAAGTAGAAAGTTTTTACTCCTTAAGTCACTTGTGTTCTTGCAGCACTTAGGAGTTTTGGTCATGGACAACATTCACCAGTGTGTTAGATGGCACACAAATGCAGGCCATTGCAGGGCCCTTACCAACCAAAGCTTGGAAGCAGGGCAGAGAAATAAATTATACATTTGGAAGATTAATAATTATATATATGCATTAACTACATACAGGAGACAAAAATTATATTTGATAGTATTTAAAACAAATGAAAATGCAGATAAACTTGTAATATATGCTACAACAACCCAATAAGATTCTACTTACTCTCTTTACCCAGTACTAAAACTTCTTGATGGTTTAGAATTGTTGTTGTTAATTAAAGTTCAGCACTGTGGTGGAAAACAGATTAATAGAATTGAGTGTGGTCAATATTAATGGAAAACAGCAATTTCAAATGCTGGTGAGATCTTACATAGACTTGGTTCAGATTTAGTGTAAGTTGTTCATAACCTGAGAGCCCCTGCAAAGTAAATGAGGCTGTGTGGCCACTGCTTAGAGCAGACTGCAATTCTAAGAAAAAAACGCAAGCAAATATTACCATATCTTGTCAACTAAAGCTCCATTCTTGCTTACACTGTGAATGTGAAACCTTAAAAAAGGTGTATATTAACCAAAATGGTCGTGTAATAGTTACGAACAGTTCAGTTTGTACTGAGAAAATAAATTTTACTAAATAGAAATCAGGAGGGTTTGGAAAACCTTTCAAAGGTTTATCTTTTATTAGTGTTCTATGACACAGTCAAACTTATTAATAATGTGTTGGAAGCTTGATGCTTTCAAGTGGCGTAGTCTCCATTTATACCAAACAGAAAATATTACATTAATACCACGTAAGACAGAGCTAAAAAAGCTTCTTAGCCAATAGCTTTGTATCTAGACAAGCTTGGGGTTTTTCTTTCTTTTGTTTTGATTTTTTTTCCTGAAGTTATCATTTGTTGGTAAAGAAATAAGACAAATAAAACACCAAGTGCTTTGATGAGTATCCAGAGCTGCAGTTGTCAACTTGTGTATGTGGAACACTCATCCGAGTGGGATCATTCAAGAGCCTTCTTTCTTGTCCCTCAGTGTATACTAAGATCAGAAGTAGTAAAAATTTAAAAATTATGAAGTGTTGGACTATCCTGAAAGAATGCTTTTTCCAGGGAAAAGGAAGGGAGGTAGTAGTTCAGTTTCCACTCAGAAACAGTTCAGTGAATAATTATGTGAGGTTTTTTCTGTGGGTTTCTGTCTGCCTGTACAAATTCATCAGTGTACAGTTTTATTAAGGGTAACCTAGTTAGGATCTTCATTTAGTGGTTGATTTGATTTTATCAGCATTGCCCAGAGGTACTGATAGGATATCATCTTTCCTTAGATTAATTATTTCTGCACTGTCCTTGAGACATCTCCCAGGAAATTTATGGGACATGAGAAGCCTCCTAGAAATATTATTATTCATCATAACTAGTTTTTCAACTGCATAGATAAATGATATAAAAAATAGATGGTTTCCTTAGTTCTGGCTTGCTCACAGACAGGGAAAATTGATACATATATTCTCCCTGACAGCTCCCTGAATGGCTTGCTTTTCAGCCAATTGGTCAATTATTTTTGAAAGTAGTAGTACACAGTGATCATCAGTAACGGCTGAAAATAAACAAGATGAATAAAAGCTTCAAAGTATAATGGTAGAATGCCTAAAATCAGGGAATCTTACCAATAGGTGCATCCCTGACTTCTTCCTTCTACTTAGAGATGGTTTTGGACTGTTAGCACTCACTGACGTTGACTTGACATCATTAGACATTTGGTCTGTTGATTTATTATGCTTTTAAAAAAAAAGTGTTCCTCTTTTGTCGTTCATTTTTATCCTCCTTGTTCCAACAGTATAGTGTGGATGCATCAGGACACTTCTTAATGTTCCTCTTATGAAGCATCTTAAAGTCTTGGTTGACATCTGTCTGGAAATTATGCCATCAAGTGAAATTTTTGCTGAGTTTTTTTTTTACTATTTTTGGTTTGATTTTTTTTCCCTAGGTATTGTTACAACTGTGTCACAAAAACTCATTCTTGTAGTTCTCTTCTACTTCTTGCTACTCGCTGGGTGCTTTTTCTTCGTTGTGCAGTGAGTATTGAAAACAATAGATGAGCCTGGAGTAATGCCTCCACAGCAAGGAGGTGGTCACCAAGACACAACTGTTCAAATCAATAGCATCTGATCCTTGGAATTATTTTCTTCTAAGCTAGCATCCAAAGTATTTTCTAGGACTAGTTTACTCTTGACCATTCTCAAGGGAGTTCTTTTTCTGCTGCTGCCACTTTGGGGTTTTGTTTTAATCATATACAGGCACAAGTGGATAACTTAATATCAAGCTTATATGTCAGAAATTAAATTATTTGTACCTATAATTTGAGTGAGAAACCGCAAATAGAAGTGCATCAAAATAATTTAAAGTGACCAGTTTATTTCAGTAAGTTCTTCAGAATAAATATTCACAGGATAAATGATCAGGGGCTGCTTTTGAAACATACATTGTCCAGTGTAGTTGATCTGTCTTTCTTTTCAAACCAAAAAATAGGAATGAAGAGTACCAATTGTTTTTTCAATATTGTACTGGCCATGTGCAGAATTTTTGTAGGTGGTTAGTGATTTATACCGTCTCTGATTTTGAGTAGCCAACTTGATACCTATAAACACAATATGAGTCTCCAGTGAAGACAGAGCAAACTGCTCTGAAATTGTCCAACTATAGAAAGTAATAAATAAAGTTTCTTGGCAGCATAAGTGGAATATCTAGGTCCTCTTGGGGCTTTGACACAAGCTGGACTCTGGACATCACCAGTGTCAAGGTTGGATTTGCCTGTGTGAGAATTTTTTGGTACAGGTTTACAGGTGAAAGTTGGGCCCTTGGAATCATGTAGGTGTCCCTGTCTTAAGGAATAAAAACAACTGGGATTTTATCATCTTGTTGAAGGTCATAAAAGCTCAACAGGAGGGCTGTGTTGAGATAATCAAGCGAGTTTTGAGCAAGGTGGAGTCAGAAACAGAAAAACTGAGTTAGTCAGTTACTGTATGAGTGAATGTGTCTTTCTTAGCATACTGAATTAGATATGTGCACCCACCACAGTGTAAAAGCATAAATAAAAGTAGTTGTTGTGGGGCAGCTTGCATAAGGTAACGTTCTTGCATGAGGTAATGTTGTAGAGAAAAAGCAGAAGGGCTGAGGCTCAACTAGAAATCAGATTGGCAAAGTCTGTGAAAGATAACAAAAAATCTTTCTATAAATACATAAATAATAGAAGGAGGACTAAGGAGACCATACAGTCCCTGTTGGACGCAGAAGGAACAACAGTGACAGGGGATGAGGAAAAGGCTGAGGTACTTAATGCCTTCTTTGCCTCAGTCTTTAATTGTAAAGAAAGTTGTTCCCTCTGTGTACAAACCCAGGAGTTAGAGGAGCAGAATGAGGCTCCCATGATCTAAGAGGTGGTGGTTAGAGCCTTGCTTGCCCGACTAGACACCCACAAGTCTATGGGGCCAAACTAACCTGATCGCCTTCTATGACAAAGTGACTCGGCTGCTGGACGAGGGAAAGGCTGTGGATGTATCTTCCTGGACTTCATTAAAGCCTTTGATACAGTTTCTCACAGCATTCTGCTGCAGAAACTGTCAGCCTCTGGCCTGGACAGGCGCACACTCTCCTGGGTGGAAAACTGGTTGGATGGCTGGGCCCAGAGAGTGGTGGGAAATGGTGTGAAATCCAGCTGGAGGCCAGTGACAAGTGAGGTTCCCCAGGGCTCAGTGCTGGGTCCAGTCCTGTTCAATGTCTTTATCAGTGACCTGGATGAAGGCATCAAGTGCTCCCTTAGGAAGTTTGCAGATGACACTAAGCTGAGTGGGAGTGTGGATCTGCTGGAGGGTAGGGAGGATCTGCAAAGGGACCTGAACAGGCTGGACTGCTGGGCTGAGTCCAGTGGCATGAGGTTTAACATGGCCAAGTGCCGGGTCCTGCATTTGGGGCACAACAACCCTGTGCAGTGCTACAGACTAGGAGAAGTCTGTCTGGAGTGCTGCCAGGAGGAGAATGACCTGGGAGTGTTGGTTGACAGCGACTGAACATGAGCCAGCAGTGTGCCCAGGTGGCCAAGAAGGCCAATGGCATCTTGGCTTGTATCAGAAATGGCGTGACCAGCAGGTCCAGGGAGGTTGTTCTCCCTCTGTACTCGGCACTGGTGAGACCGCACCTCGAATCCTGTGTTCATTTCTGCACCCTTTGCTACAATAAGGATGTTGAGTCTCTAGAGTGAGTCCAGAGAAAAGCAACAAAGCTGGTGAAGGGGCTGGAGAACAGGCCTTATGAGGAGCGGCTGAGAGAGCTGGGGTTGTTTAGCCTGGAGTAGAGGAGGCTGAGAGGAGACCTCATTGCTCTCTATAACTACCTGAAAGGAGGTTGTAGAGAGGAGGGTGCTGACCTCTTCTCCTAAGTGACAGGGGACAGGACAAGAGGAAATGGCCTCAAGCTCCGCCAGGTGAGATTTAGGCTGGACATTAGGAAAAAGTTTTTCACAGAAAGGGTCATTGGGCACTGGAACGGGCTACCTAGGGAGGTGGTTCATTGACCTTCCCTGGAGGTGTTTAAGGCACGGGTGGATGAGGTGCTGAGGGGCATGGTCTAGTGTTTGATAGGAATGGTTGGACTCGATGATCTGGTGGGTCTCTTCCAACCTGGTTATTTTATGATTCTATGGTTCTCCCTTTGCAAACCCCATGGTAAGTTGCCTCTACGTTTTTATTCTCACAGCGTTTATCATCACGACTTGAACTGATCTCCACTGTGGTAAAGAGACAAGTGGTGTTTGCTTTCTAATTCCTATACCCTATTGAAGTGAGTTGTCTTCTGTCAGAGCAGTTTTCGCAAGGAAGTAAAGCTTGATTAATGAAAAGAAATTACACTAGCCAGAAGCTGTTACTTATGTTTTTATTTATAACAGTGTGCTACTTCCATTCAGGCAGCTCGTTATTTATCTTATGCTATACTTCTTCGTAGTAGTATATTTCTTGAACGTGTAAGCACAGAGGTAATTCAAGAAAAAGACTGTAACTTTGTCTGATGGGCTCTTAAATTTTTAACATGACTAGAATGTATATTTAACTAAAAAGGTAAATGTTACCTCTCTGATATCTATCTGTATTTATACTGTGCACTAAATTTTCTTTAGGGCAAATTGATGAAAGAGAAGGAATAACTGTAAACGGCAATTGCTTATTATTCTGCTGCGGGAAGCTCTGAGATGACACTGAAAGGGGCAGAGGATAAACATTTAGAGAAGAATTGAAAAGTCTTTCAGGCTGCACAGATGGAGTAGTGGGTTCTCATTGGATCACATTTATCACTAAGGCTTTATGTAAAGGGAACGCTGCCTTTTAACTGATCTAGAAAAGTGTGATTTAAAAGCCATTTCTGCCATACCAGTCCTGCAGGATTTCTGAACTTTCAGCTCTATTTTTCACTTTCCCTGTATCCTCCTACCACCCTGCGAGGTACCTCCCTGCAGTCATTTGCAGCTAGGCAGCCAAACTTACTTAGAAGGCATTCCTTCTAAAAGACCACCTCCTGGCACTTTGCCCCTGACAGCACGAGGCTGCTTTTTGCCCCAGTGGGTGGGTGGTGGAATAATTTCTTTTAAAAGGTTTCCTGATTATTTTCATAGTGCTTTTGCAGATGTCTGTAATGGCTATTCTTCTTTCTGGGCTTTACCTGTTTGAATTTTTACTGTGCTGAGTTACTTTGGCCCCTGTCCAGTTCTGTATTAAGCAAGCTTTGCAATCCACACCGAATTGCTTTGAAGCTAATTTAAGAGGCTTTAAAAAGATTGATGAGGATTCCCCTCTGAAGAAAGGAAACCTGGGATCACATGGATTTGCTGTGTACTGGTAATAGTTTTCTTCTCCTGGCTTGTGGTTCATCCTGTATACAGGAATACAAAGACTGCTGGTTAGCAAGAGCTGCTTTTACAGGTAGCTTGTGATGTGATATATAGTCTCTAGCCCCAGATTAGTATCAAGTTTTCTTGTAAGATCAGAAGCAATGAGGGATTGAATGGGATGTGAGGAGGAGTGTGCACAGCAGCACGTAATTCTCTTTGAATCAATGAAATTTCTGCCCTGGCATCTCAAGGAGAGGATTTCTCCCTGTCTGCCAGTGTGAAGGCGAGGTCTTTGTGATTTGCCTTTTTGAAGCAGTAAGGAGCAGCTGTTAGTCAGAGGTATTGCTGTGCAGTATTGCGCAGCCTCAGGCATAATAACTGTACCTAAATAGAGATTTCAACACCCTGATGCCACTGTCTGTGTAAAAAAACCTTCTCCAAAGACTGCTCCCTTAAATTTATTCTTCCAGTCATCTTCTAAATATAGTTGGGGGGGATTTTTAAATTGGTGAGCCTTTCAAAAGCATTTGTGATGTTTGGGGAAAATGTGTGTGAGATTTCTCATGAATTGCTTATGCTTTTCTTCCCCAAATCTCAAAACACAAATTTTGGTACAAGTGTGATGAGAAATCTTCATTTCACAAAAAATGAAGGAAATAATTTATGTAAGACTGGATGCTTGAAATGCAGTTCCAGGAAATAAAAACTGAATTAGTTTTTGCATTTGAACTGCTCAACACAGCCATGCATGCTTCACTCATACCTGTGTATGCTGGGACTCAGCAAGATTCTGTGCTTCTCTAGCCTGTAGTTTTGTGGTGGCTGCTAGTGGAATCACAGCGGCTGTGTGTGAGGGCAATCTTTCTTACCTAGAAGCAGAAAACAGTTGCTAAATTTCATGAGACTGCTACATCCTGTATATGCTTCAAATGGAAATATCTGGGTAAAACTAATAGAGAAGACATTGGAACAAAACTCATTTTAGAGGCACTGTCCTGTGTTATTAAACCTAAATTAGTGAAC
Source organism: Clamator glandarius (assembly GCA_033459285.1). Lineage (NCBI taxonomy): Eukaryota > Metazoa > Chordata > Aves > Cuculiformes > Cuculidae > Clamator > Clamator glandarius. The sequence goes on along the minus strand of JAUNZM010000119.1, from coordinate 2,413,713 downwards.
ATGGTAAGATACTCTAGCATGACCTTTATACCTTTTTAGTTGCTTTTTGTAAAATTCTTCGGTGTTTCACACAATGAATGTCAATCCAGCAACAAGTGTAACTCTTACCTGGTTTTGATCAAGCACACAAAGACATGGAAAGAAGTGGTATCTCTGGTATGTAGTACCTAATCTTGAAAGAGAAGTTGAGAGAGACATTTTTAGAATCACTAGTGGCTTTCAAAGAATAGTTAGCCTACTGTGACTTGGGGGATGTTTTCGAGTCCCAGGAGTCAAAAGTTCTTTTCATATGTAAAATTCATGTATTAACTACAGGAAAGAATTCTTTCTGAAAAACCAAACTAAATACCTTTTAATTAGATTTAAATTTAATGAGCGAGTCAGAAAAATTATAAAAGGTTTCTAGGCATTCATATATTTTTCACAGCTTAAAATACATGCATTACAACTTATTGGATATGATTATTTTTTATTCTGTGCTTTACAGCAGTATTTCAAAACCTGTGTTAAGTCTTACCTTTATAAGATTAATTTTAAATCTCTACAAGTTTGGGCTTGTTTTTGTTTAGAAAGATTTTTGATTTTTCTAAAAGTAAGATAATTTCAGGTGTACCTACACTTTTTTTCCCAAACAGTTGTAATTACATACATCTTTTAATCTCTTCATGTTTAAACAGAGAAAATATTTCAGATGAGGGAGAAAAAAGTAAATGCTCACGAATTGCTATGTTTTTTAAAAATGGAAGTTTCTATCCAGTTTCAGTAGTTTTAGGTATTTTTGATTATGTGACACAAGGTGAGTATTCAGGCAGATTAGTTTTGTTTCTTTATTTGTGATTGTATCACTTCCTTTAATAGTCAAAGATACTGATTTCATATTTACTTACAAGAGAATTGCATAGTGGATGATTGCCAAAATTATTTTTAGGCCTATATGTAAGTGTCAGTGTCTGGCTGAAAGAAAAACTTTGTCTCCAGCCTCTCTCCTTCAAATCCTCTTAGGTTTTCAAAAGCTAAAATACTTTGTTTTCCCTCCTGGTGATACAGTAGAGAGGATGCTTATTGTCACTGCAGAGGCAGAAGTGGATACATTTAGAGTCTTTCTGAATTTAGGTTTGTGTCTACAGTGCTGGCTGATTGTTCCCAAACAAAAACCAAAAAAACCCTCAACACTATATAAATATGTATGTATGCATTAAGGAAGAATGAGTAAGATTGTATAGATTGTATAGCTTAATCTTCATGTAGTTTATAGTAATGAGTAATTGTGCGAACCTGTCGCTTTCTCTCCGAGTTGCAATAATCAGAATAGGTGTTATAAATTTATGCCTTAGATTACAGCATTTGAATTGAAGGCAATTCTTTCTGACACCGAGACTCCTCTGCCATGTGACAAATAAGGGAATTCAGTGTGAGCTGAAGTTAGCTGCAGCTATTTCAGGGCTGGTGTACTGCTGCTGTCGTCCTAGAATAGCATGAAGGGTCGCATGCAGCAGGAGTGCCCTGTCAACCACACAGTTTGCTGGTGCAGTCCTGGAGGCTGAAAATATTTATTTTTAGCCTGCCCCTCCTTAAATGATGAGTTTTGTTATTCATACCAATATATATGAAGCATTACTCCCAATTCTTTTACCCCCAAAATCGCTTTGCTGATTTGTTCTCTACTTATGTGTACTAATGACAGTAGTGACATGGGAGCCTTTAGTCCATATATACACAATGAGTAATACAGTGTAGACAGTACAAGTGGGTCACTCCTAACTGTGATAAAGCAGAAAACAATAGTAACCTTTTATGAGCATTTACTAATGTAAAAGCTGAGAGCTTCTAAAATTAGTCATGAAACACCATCATGGGAAATTCTTCTTTTTAGGGCTTGCCCTTTCCAGTTTACCTTAATCTTTGAGATAGAAGCACATCCCTTTATTGGTTACATGAATAAACCATTGGACTTGCTTCAGACATAACACCTAATTTAAAGGTGAGATTGAATTGGTTGTTGAAAATATTCTATTTGGAGGTGTTTAAATAGCTACACGAATCTCGGTGTCTCACTAAATTGATTTCCACCCTCTCTCCTGTTTGTTCATCTTGGAGGGAGAGGTAATCATTATTTTAGCAAAGATAGGAGTGAAAACATAAATTGCAAGTGTCACCTTGACATTCATCTTTGGTTTTGTTGAGTTTTCATTGAATAGTACATTATTTAATCTTAACTGATGATGATAAAAGTGCTACTGAAGACAGTTTTCAGAGAGTGGTTGAAAAAAATATCCTTGTTGAGAAAGAAGCAGGAAAATCAGTGGCATCCTTTAATTATCAGGAAAGGACTAGCCAACAGCTGTAAATGACTAGAAACATAGGAGGGACAGGTGCTCACCTTGCATGAATTGTCAGCAGCAACTGGAGTTGATGGATAGCATTTTGGAGAGGATTCTCTGTAAACCCTCATCACCAGCCTCAGCAGTTCTTCTGTCCATCAGATATTTTGTTTATAGTATTCAGCTACATACTAAAAACAAGAAGTCTATTTTGCTGCAGTGAGTTCTGATGAGCGTTTTGTCAGGAAAGATATAGTTGTGGCAGGAGTAGAAAACAGTGATTTCATCTGTGTAAAAATGCCTTCATGGTTTTGTTATGAAATTTTCCACCAGATGGAAAATTGTTAAATATTGAATTCTGTCTGGAATATGTCTAAAAGTTTAGGTGAAGCCTTTGGAGGTAAATGTGGTTTCACTTGAAATTTCTCACATTTCCATAGCAATAATTAAATTAAAATTAAATGTGTTTATTTTGTTTTCAGCATGCCATGTGGATTTACATGTTTCACATTACAAGCAATACTCAGAATAAATGTGTTGCACAGGTTCATATTACTGTTGAGATTCATATGTTATAAAAATAGATCCTGTTGACCATGTGCTTATAAAGTGTGGTAGGTTTATTTGCTTTAAAAGCACAGAGGTTATAAACATGCCACAAAATGGTAAGAATGTCATTCCTCATTTACTTCTCCTTTGTTCTGATTAGACGAGAGCTGCAAGTAATGGTGCTAAAACCAAAGCAATGAAACGTAGTCAGCCGGAACTTCACAACAAGCAGTAAACTGCATTCACACCCACATGGTTTGCTTGACTGGCAAAATAAAGCACTCTGGATCCTGAATTAGAACAGGCAGGCAGATACATGCATCAAAATAAGAAGATACAGGAACTCTGTTAAGCAGTTGCAGTGTGTGCACGGAATTTAGCTATTAAGATCACACAGTGCTGTAGAAGTAATAGAAAGACATATGAAAACATGTACTATGTGGATAATTTGTGGGGTTTGAGCTGATTTCCTGAAAGGCAGAAGGTAGTTCAGTTGTCTTGCCAAATGGGTTTTGAGGGTTCTGCAGCATTAGTGTCCTGTTTCTAGCTGCTTAGTAAAAATGTACTAAAAATATACTGAGGCCTACAGAAGTTTCTGTCTTATGTTACTGCCCTGCTGAGACAATGCTTAGACTTGCTTTGGTGAATTTGTGCTGTGTGTACAAGTGTTGAGTAGTCATATTTTTGCTGTTATCACAGGGCTTAGTGAGAAACAGTGTCTTCAGCTATTCAAAGTTTACTCTTTTAACTTGAGTCTGGTGTGTGGAGTGACTCTGTTGAAAAATATTGTTAATGCCAATGTATTTATACTGAAACCAAAATACTGTGACTTTTTAAATATCTTTGGCCTTCTGCCTGTGATTTAATGTGTGTTTTTACAAGCAAAGACTGCTACATCAACTGATACAAAGGAATTCTTTGATATTTCAGTGGTATAAGACCTGATCTTCAGAGAGTTTTGCATATTTATTTGGTGGTAACTTAGCTCTCTGTTATCAAAAAAAATGTGATGTTTAGTGGGGTGTCACAAAGCGACCATCCTACCATGAACTTCTTTCTTCTCTGTCCTCTATTCTCTAGTGTCTGAAATTTTGATTTTTTAAAAAAGAGAAGTTTTTAGAAATCATAATTTTAGATTGGAAGTCTGGGTTTAGTTCTGTTCATTCTTCTTGTCATCTCAGTCTTTGCTGCTTTCATATATGATGAACTATGCAGTTCTTGCATTTTCACAATGCCAGTCTTCTCTTGCAGAAAATTGTATTGGTTTTGTAGTATTTTCTTAAACCCCCTTGTATATAGAACGAGTGGATAAAGTACCTAAAAATTATACTGTCGTATCCTTTGTGTTGTCTCATTTTGATGCATTTTCCAGAGCTATTCAGCAACCAAGCAGGTGATGGCCATCACAGAACCTGACCCAGGCAACTGTTGCAGATTGCTTGGAACATTTTACCCATTGGACACTGGAAGTGGTTGCCTCTTTAACAGCAGTTGTAGAGAGCTGTGACAATAATAACATTTCATATTTCGTTTTCTCTTGTCTTAGGTTTTCTACCCTAGCAAAGATGGTACTAAGATCCCAATGTTTATTATCCATAAGAAAGGAATTAAACTGGATGGCTCTCACCCTGCCTTCTTGTATGGATATGGAGGTTTCAACATATCAATTACACCAAGCTACAGGTAAGCAGGGTAATTTATACCCTATTCTGAAGTATCTGGTATTAACAGCTGTCACAGACTGAGGGCAGGGTGGACTGTGGATCTTATGGCGTAACGCATAAGGACTGCACATCTGTGTCCAATCATCATTTGTCTGTTTTGTTAGTTCAGAATTCAAGGGTTTTACCTAAGGTCACAGAAAGATCTGTGTCAGAGCAGAGAAGTGCTGTGAGGTTCAGCAGAAAATCATATGGACATGTTTTAAGTAAGGATTTGAGCCCTTTCCTGAACTAATAACATAAGAAGTTATCTTTTCCAAGTTATACAATTGCCTAAAACATTATAGGAAATAAAATATTTTTTTAAATGAATCTATATTGACTGTATTTTCATATTATACTTGTAAGGAAATTACATTGGAAGCAAAATCCTACTCTGTTCCGTAATGATCAGGGAAGATTGTCTTGAGATACATATGATGTGGGCTCTGCAAATGCAGAGTAATGCATTGTAAACCAAATCTCTATTGAAAGATGATTTCTTTAAAAACAAGGCTTATTTCTTCAGCAAGGGAATTTGAATATAGACTTACCAAGAAGCAGTGATTGGCTGTAGTACCCAAGAAATGCTTCTAGGTGACAGGAGGAAAACAGGAATGCAAAGGACTGAATGGGGAGCAGTTTTTCAGATTATACAAGAGCAGTTCACCAACACAAAAATAATCTATTATGAAACCATCCTATTAAGTTCAGGTGCTACCCATCTTGCTTTAGAGTCAGAACATTTTAAGAAATCCTTTGTAGTGCTTGCTTTTCCAGGTCACTGTGATTGTATTTCTAAATAGCATTTACAGTTTATCATCCTTTTTAGCAAATACCTTGTCTAACAATGGGCTTCCCATCTTGTGTGCTATAATTATTTGTAACCTTTTTATATGCCTTGTAAAGCTACAGTTTTAATTGCCCTTGGTTTTTGAGAGGCAGAATTATATAATCAGAATAGTTTCTAAATTCCTTTTTAGATTAGGTTCAAGCACTGATTTATTACAATTTATTGTAGATGCTGAAAACTGTGATAAAACTTCCCATGTTTTCTTGTTTTAAAGTAAATATGTATCTGTTGATTTAAAGTAAATTTTCACATAATGCTGACATGAGCTGGCTGCTGGTAAAAGGAGACGGTATCTCATGTTGCCTTCTTCCACCTCCCATCCATTGGCCCTGGTGTTTAATAACCTGAGAATTGAGTAGTCACTGAGGAAGCATGTTCCAAAATCAGGCTGGCATGATTAGGGAAAGGAAATTGTAATAGAGAATTTAATGCCAGAAAGGCAGGACATCCATTTCCCCCTTTACCTGACAGATTCAAGTAATGTTTGACTACATCCTTATTATTATATGATGCAGTATTCCACAGGTAGTTCCCATGTCCATGTGCTGCTCCAGCCGCATCCTAGCATCACTTTTTTTGTAGGTGACCATAGGCATGAGTACTAGAAAGAAGCCACGAGATGGTCGAGGCTGAGGCTTGTTGCATGGTTCAGCTGATCCTGAGCTGAGATGTAGCTGTGGAAATGCAAATGAGTAGCAGCCTGCTTACCTTTAAACAAACAAACAAACAAGCAAAAGCTCCTGGAGAAATATTCCTGATTTTTTGTTTCAACTTAAGGCTCGTATAACATTTCACAAAGCACTCTGTCTTCTCCTTTCCAGTGATTCATTTTTGTCTTTTGTTTCTTCAAGTCAGTACAATATTTTGTCACTGGTGTTTCACACGCATTAACATGAGGCAGCTTTGTGTCTTGGGGAGCTTTTTTCTGCTTAACTCAGAAACTGATGTTGCATTTCATTTATTCTCCGACGCAAAAAAAAAAATGAAAATAGAGTCCTTTTCACTGAGAGCAATGGAAGCAAACCAACAGGCTGGAGGATCCAAAAATAACTATGAAAATGATAGGCCAGAGTCATTAAGTTAGTTACAGTAGTGGTTTATTTTTGAATACAAGCATGCAACTTTTATGTGCTCCTCCAGACTGAAGAGCTGCATTTGGTAGCATTTTGAATATGGTGCCCGCTAGAGCACTGTCATTAATTATGCAGCCTGCATAGCAAGTGCAAGTTAAAGCTGATGGAACTGTCAGCAGTGGCTTGGCAGAGCTGCTTGGGAAATGCCATCCCAAACCCACCACTAATGCCTCAGATTCAGCTAATTACCCTGCCGCAACCACCGTGTTTCCCTTCACTGTTCTATATGTGTCTCTGTGGATACAGAAAAGCAGTTTCTAATGCATCCTGGAATACAGCTGACTGTGAAGCTGCATTTCACTGCCACTGGGTCAGGTGGTACGAAGCCTTTAAGCAAAAAGCTGGTGCAGGGAGGTGTAAGGCCAGAGAAAGGTCAGGCAACATAGCAGCCAGGGTGCAGAGTGCAAGATTACTCTTCCAGTTGCTTTGTTACTGTGCCCTTCTGCTCCACAAAGGCAAGAAAGAACCAGATTCAGTGACTCAGTACTTTTTCCCCGTCACCAGTGCCCTAGCCTGCATTCCTGTCAGCTGTAATACCTGACAGCAAGTCAGTAATTCTGGCAAAGTATTCTTGCTCCTTACATTGTTCTATACTGTTAAAAAAAATACCTGTCTTCTTATATTTTGTGTTATGCTCCTTAGAAGTGATAGGGTCTGGAAAAAGCTTCTAGGGAAGTAACTGTCTTCTGCTCCCTCCACTGGCTTCTTCCTGACCCCATTTCCCTTGCTCCTTTTCTTTGCACTGCTCCCAGGAGAGAAGGAAAAACAGGAATAATGCGCTAAAGGCTACAGAAACTGTTGGGAAGAGCAGGGAGCCAGACTTGCCTCTGCAGAATGAGGTATTTCATAGGCATCCAGAGTGAATGGTTAATTTGCTGCAACTCAAACACCCAAGTTGGCTTGGAATCAATTCTGGACTCAATCACTTGAAAATTTACTTATTTTAAAAGTTAATGAGTTCTGGTTATATGCGTGATAAAACATAGCTTCTTGGACTTAACAGTCACTCTGAGAAAGCCTGTTATAATCTCTACGCATATCTGCCTTGAAGGATTGGTCAACTTAGGATCCTAACTCGCTTTACGACTGACCATACTAGAGTGGGTATTAATTGTCATTGGCGGTGACATTACTGAATGTATATGTTGGGGTTTATGGGGTAATGCTTTCTGAAGTGTCTAAATCACAGTAGTATTGCTGAGAGTGAGCACAGATATACTAAACTTTATTTATAATTTTCATAGTATAATGGTTGTTACCAGGCTCTGGATTTTATCCCATTGAAAGTCTGTGCAACAGAAAATTTGTTTGCTTATAGAAATAGAGTCTAGTTTCCTATAATACTTATTGCATATCTGATGAGATCTTAGAGGCAGTTAAACTCCTCCAAAAGTTATCATCAAGGTACCATCCCTGTTACAGGAGCCCATGGACAGGATAGGATGCACTCAGTACTTTGGTTTTGCATTGCTCACAGATTCTTTACTGGTAGAATATGCTGATCCCTCAGATGGGCACAGTTTCTTCCAGCAGATGGAAGAGGATGGACTCTGTTCAGAAATTTTTTTATTTTTTAAATATTCTCTGGCAGCATATTTGGGTAGCAAGCTCTTACCTTACTTGGAATTCCTGTACTTGCTATATTTTATTACTAGATTAAGTTTGTACCAAAAGGTTTCTATTAGTTTTGTTTGGAACAGAGATGGGGGAAAAAAAGTGCAGAATATTCGGCAAGGTTTGGCTCTTACATACCAAAAATTAAGAAGCCACAGTCTCATGAATCAACCTACTATCAGGCTACTCCACCTTGGCTGTGCAGCAGCGCATTGAAACTAGGCATCCTGGAGTTTGGCAGACTAGGGTGCTCTGACCTTTGCACAGCGTGTGTATGGAATGTTGATCTTGCATCTGATCAGCATGTCACAGCAATCTAAAGAAAATACATTTCACAGTGATGGAGTTCAGAATCGATTTTACACGTGCAGGGATAATTCATGCTTCCTGAGGCATCTAATGGCTGCAGATAACCAGCCAAAGTGAAAGTCTTTCCTTTGATGGATTGAGAAAATACAAAAATCTCTTAACAGTTATCCTTAGGCTTTTCTTTTTGTTTCCTTAATCCTTAGTATATACTCCCAAGAACAAGTGCCAGTATATAGGTAATTGCTTTGGGAAGTATGAAAAATATACCTGTTTTGATGCTACATCCATGTGATACACACTGTAAGAGTGCTGTCTTTCAAGATGTCTCTGATAAGCAGTAGGGAGACTTCAAGGTAAAAAGGCCAAATCCTTTTTTGCTCCCATAGTTGAATAGGATTAATTTCTGCAGGCAGTGGTTTCTTGTGTGAGCAAAGATTTCAAGCAAATAAGAAATATAAACGTACTAGAGGAAAAAGAAAGACTTGATGGGATTAAGTGTGAATATTTTACTGGTCTTCTCCACATGTGTGGTTTGCCATCTACAACTTCTGCTATGTTAAGCTACTGCCTCAACAGATCAGAGATCTATTTTTCTGAACGGTTAAGTATCATTTCAAGTAATCCAGTCCTTTTTGACATGTTATCAGTAGCTTTGATAGTTTTTAAATTTGGCATATAAGGAAAATAAACTGATACTTTAGCTTTCAGTCAGATTCCAGAGATGGATACTAGGGAGCCAGAACTTGTAATTTTATCTTTTACTGTTTGTTTTATATTTAGCAATATAAGTGAAAAATACATAAGAGGGGCATTGGCCAAAACTTGATTGCAGACTCTGATGCAAAACAGTGGCAGAAGCAAAGTTTTTCTTTGCAAACACAACTTTATAAAGACCCAAAAAAAAGTACATTAAGCAGAAGTTGAAAAGGTGTGTTCATAAACAAAGATGAAGTGCTGATCTTAAGTCCTATTTCTTTGCTAAGCCTTCCTTTGCTGTCTGAAAAAGCAGAGGACCTATGGAAGAGGAACAGTTCAGCAAGCTATGGGGTCCAGTGGTACTGTGTACCTCTAGTCCTCATGCTGAAGGGTTTGAAGATAATTAAAAGTGGTGGCATGTCCATAGAGAGGTCTTCTGTTAGGTAGACCCACTCATCACTGTCCTCCAAAATGCAGAACTAAAGGAGGAAGAACGAACCAGCACTGGTTCCTTCCTCTCCCAACACTGCAGAGGGTTTAATTTCCATGGATAACCATTGAAAAAAGCCTGCCTACTTGGATTTGCCATCAAGGAGTTCATTCGTGATTTCGTCATTGATTTTAGAGAACATCTTTCTCTCAAAGTATTTTTTAAAAGTCATGGGGATATTAAAATTGGAAATTAAAAATAATCCTTTATCTGTTTGCTTTTTCAGTGTGTCGAGACTTATTTTTGTGCGACATCTAGGGGGTGTTCTGGCAGTGGCAAATATCAGGGGTGGTGGTGAATATGGAGAGACCTGGCACAAAGGTAAATCTGTCCAAGTAGAGGAATAAAACTGAAGACTTAACAATGAAAATTACAACATTTTCTCTCCACTCCCTCTTCTATACTCATATCCTCTTTTGGCTTTTGCTCTGTAGAAAAGTATTTCCTGACTCTTGTGTTAGATCTGTACATTGTCTAGTGTTACCTGATGGTTTTCCTTAGATTGTTTTAAATTTTGTGACCTAATTAAAAACAGTTTTGCACAAACACAATGTTTTCCAAGAAAATTATAGTGGTTATTTAGGCAATATCAAGTTCCCCAAACTTAAGGATTTGAAAGTGAAGCTATTTTTTTTTTAAAATCAGTTCAGGATAATGTCTACTTTGCAGGAGATCTGGTTTGCTTTCCCACACCTCTGTTATTATTTGCAGGTGTACATGGCCCGTCAATTCTAGATGCCCAAGACAACAGCACTATTTTGACTGTCTTGGTATCACACAAAAAAGAAATCTTTTGCAGAACCTTACAGAAGCTGTGAAGTTCAGAGTACTAAATTTAACACTTCCAGATTATTTTGCACAGTTTATGGGTAGATATTTTTCGATATTTGATGAATGTGATTGATGTTCATAAGAAAACTATCAGCTCCCTAAGTCCAGTAACATGGCATCCCCCTCCGCACTTTCTTCAGGTATCTAACTTCTTGTAGGCAGGCTTTTGACCTTTTTGGCTTTTTTAAGCTGACTTTCATGCTGCAGGAAAACCAGGTCACTCACTACAAAACCCTGTCAATCTCTTTTCCCCTTTTCTTAATAGCCTTGTTGTATTTCTGTCCATGTTTTTCTCATGCAATCCTTGCCTTAATCCTTTGATTGTCTGTTCACTTGCCTTATTGTTGATAATATTCTGCATCCCTTCACCAGAGGAAAAAGCTGGAAAAAGTCCTACTCATCTCTGTAACATACCCATCATTATTTAATGGTGATACCTTATTTGCACCCCAGGAATCTGGTGGTTAAGTTGCTGGAGATGATGTCAGGAAGGCAAATGCACAAAAACAAATGCTGCCACTTGCCATGGGAATAATCCATACAAACTTTTTATCAAACAAAAACGCTATTCCCAGGTCATTACATCTTGGTTTTACTATTTCATCTGTGGTAACTTTTTGCCTGGGTCATTTCCTCACAATTGAGTTAAGTATGTAATAGTTTCATAAATAGAAGCTGTATATGCTTGCAGATACAGGATATTATTGCTAAAGATGAAGTATCCTTCATTCATTTTAATTTGCTGATTGGTTTGTAATAGATTTTAATAAAATTTATCTTAATATGATAATGTTTCTTTGGTCCACCTATTTCCTGCCTAATTTTGATTGAAGTGTTTTATTGCAGTTGTATGATAAGATATGCATTTGATCTTTGTTAATTCCAGAAGCAATTACAGAAATCTGTTTACTTAGATATAATTGTATAGATAGGATCCTGATCTTACACCAGACCTGAAATTTGAGCTAAGAGTAAGATTTATTTCTCCTTTATTGCTACACTTTTGGAGACTTTTGCATTGTCACAGTATGTCTCTGTTTAATGGTCTTGTATGTGTATTTGTTAAAAAACAGAAAATGAAAAATTTACTGGTCCCGGTTCTACAAGATCTGTATGACCAAATGTCAGAGTTATCTTACCAAACTTTTGTAACATAGAAATAAAGCACCTGGTGTTAACTGAGTGTCTAGGGTCACTGGCTGGACTAAGGAAGTAAGGAGACAGCTCAGATTACACCTGATCTCACTTAGTTCAGGGTAGAATTAAATGTCCTGGAGGTTCCTGCACCACAGTGGAAGCCTAAAGAGATTAGCCTAGAATAAACATCCAGCTTGTAAACAAAGAAGGAACTGGAGTTTGACTTGTGCATCCACTGAACCCTTGCTATGCTGGACCACACCTTTGCTACAGCAGTGCGAGGATCTTCTTCCTAGTTTTCATTTTGTACTAGCATTTGATTGCATAAGAAAGAACATGACCACATTTTAAGGCAGAATAACGCTCAAGGAGAAGCAGTTTTAGTCTCTTGCCAAACAAGCATCTAAAGCAGGAAGATTATAAGATTTGGCCAGCTGTGAGTTCTCTAGATTGATATTATTCTGCTCTAATCATTGAAAGATTATATAGCAGAACCATAATTTTCCTTTCCTATCTTATTCTGCAAAATTTTTTGGTTTGAGAATTGGAAGTCTTACTGATTATGCCATCTGGACCTACATTTTCAGTCATGATTTATTCCTCATCACGTTTGGAATTTTGTTCAACAGGATGGCAGTGTCTTAAGCATTTCCATATTGGTAGTTAATTAACAAAATTTCAAATCAAGATGCAGCTCTCTAGTCCCTTTTTGACCACAGATGTATATCATCTGATTTGAAAAGTACTAATGGGAAGAAAAAAGTAAAATACCAGCCGCATTTTCCATGTCCAGGAATTCAGAAGTGCTTATTTTATATACTGTATTTTATAAGTTGAAACTTTGTTGCCTTAAGAAACTGGCACTGAGTTTAGTGCTGGTGAAGTCCCATTAGATCAAACCTCAAGTGGATTGTTTGTGGTCATTTTATATATATTTTGCAATGCAAAGCTTTTAGCTTTAATTTTACTGGTTAGGAACGTTACTTGGCACTCGCTCCACAGTATTAGGTATGTATTATTCAGAGCATCTGAAAGCATTACTATTTATTGACATAAGCATCTTATACCCTCTCTGTGTTGAAAGAATCTTTCATTTTGCTGTCCTTCTAAGCTACATAAATTATAAAGATGTTCATGAAACTGGAATTGTTCCCAGGTATTTTTGCACACGTGTTTTTTCTGAAGATTTGTTGTCAAATGGATTTTACATTATCAACTGATTTGTTTTATTTGTATGCTAGGTGGTATCTTGGCCAACAAACAAAATTGCTTTGATGACTTTCAGTGTGCTGCAGAATACCTCATCAAGGAAGGCTACACATCCCCAAAGAAGCTGACTATTAATGGAGGCTCAAATGGAGGCCTCTTGGTTGGTAAGAATTGCTCATTTATTTCCTGGCTTTGGTGCTGGGTTTATCAAAGTAACCAGACAAAAAATTATGAGAGCCCCTTTTCAAAAGTTGCCAGCATGTCAATGCATTTATATATCAGGTGTTAAATGTACACAATTGTACTTCATTTGCTGTTTGCATACAACACTGAAGTTCTACAGTCTCTAGCAAGGGCTCACTGTTAAAAGCCACACTTAGAATTACTGTCTTGTGTGGTAGAGCTAAGTCTGCAATAGAATCACAGAGTAATTAAGAATGCTTTAAATATTTTTTTTTTCTTAAGGCTAAATAATTACTGAACAGCCAGAAATCTTTTATATAGCACTGGGTAACTTTGTGCAATTTGTAGCACAAGCTAGAATTCTGTGTCCTGCAAAGCTTCGTCAGAGTTCCTCATTCACTCTTTTTGTAGTCATGCATTCTTCTTGGAGAGTGATTGAAAACATAGCTGTTCTGCATTTAAAGCCTTTGTACAAGGGACACATAACAATTTGTCTCCACTTTTGTTGTATAGTTAAAACATGACCACAAATAAAATCATGAATGCCTCTGATGAGAAAGGTAAAATACAAGTACAGCTAGTGGAAAAAGTCATGAGCTTTTAAGGGGTGTGTAAACGTAGCACTTTGTTACAAATGCATCTTGTTCACATATAATTCACTGCTGTGTTTTTAAATTCAAAGAAATTAATAGCCTTCTCTTAAATGGAAAAGCTTGTCGTAAAAACATCTCATTGTCTAAGCAGTACTTAAATATATATAAAATTTATTTCTGATTAAATCCCTGTATCTCAAAGTAGTAGGAGAAAAAGTATGGCGATTTTGTTCAATTTTGAAAGGAGAAGGAAACACATATTAATAATACTGGGGTTTGTTTGTATCTTTTTAAAGAGCCTGAAAGGCATGTGACAGCATGACAGATCTGAACTACTTGTGAGAAAAGCATTTCAAATTCATAAGCCACTGATTCATAGAAAATCAGCAGATTTGCCAGGCTCACTCTTTGTTCTTCCTTTTGTAGTCCTCCTTGTTTATTTGCTGCTGAATACTGGCTCTATTGATTTTATTTTATTTTTGAGTGAACTAGCATCCAGCATAAGAAACAGAATTTGGAGTTAATACAGATCTTCAGTTTAAGCCACGCTGGCTATTCCTGCATTCTTGTATTTAACAAGCAGTTGTAAAGATAAATAAAAAGTACCTGTAAAGTTGCAGTTTTGCTCTCTGCTTACATGCTTCTCAGTTACAGGTGACAGGACATATTTATGCATTGTAGATAAGAGCACTGATAGGTAAAGGATTAAAGGGGTTGCACACAATTGGGTGTGCAAGCATTGCACAAGTCAATTTTATGTGAGCATAAATATGTATTTAGAAGTGCAGGTAAACTTTCAAGATATTACATAGTATTTTATGGCTGTGTAGACTTCAGTTTCAGTCAGGATGAGATTCATTCTACCCAGCTTTAGTCATCAAAAGAACTGGCTGAAAAAGTCAGCTGGGCTCCCTTTCTAGGTAAGGGGAAGCAAGTGACATCTGCAGAGTGCTCTTCATTCCAGTATGAGTCCAGTGTTAGGAGTCTAGTCCTCCTGCTCTGAAAAATCTTTTGTTAGAAACCTTCCCTTGCATTTGCAGATGGATTACAGTGCATCTGCATTCCCATCCTCTTGATGAGCCAGGCAGGGATTTCCTTTCACAGGGTAGAATTAGGTGAATTTAGGAAATTCTTGTAAGTGCTTTTTCATCAAAGCAGCACTAAATTTTGCAATAGATATTCATGCAGTACTAGAGACCCTAACTTGTGCTTCAGGTGCAAGGATCCACTGACAGTTCTCATTTTCTGAAGAAAAAACTGACAAGGCAGAGTATTGTCGCTCTTCCAAAATACTGTTTCCTTTTAGTCTGACAAACAGGAGGTGCCTCTGAGGAGTGCAGAGCCCTGAGCTCTTGCCTCATTCAGCTGCAAAACAAGACTTCCTTGTCCTGCAGTGTGATCCCAAAGCTGAGCACAACAGCACAGATGTGAGCTGAAAACCTCCTTCATGCAAATGCAGTGTTTGACCTTGTATTTGCTTAGACAAACAGTTTTGAGATTTTGAAATCTTACTTTTGTGCTCAGTTTTAAAGTTCAAACTATGTGTAGAAGAAGAAAATTAATGAATAAATTGTTGTTCCAGGTTACAGTTTATTAGTGCATATAATTAAGTATTACAGCACATTAAAGGAGTGCTGTAATGGATGAGTGTCTCCTTAAGTGATCTCTTACTGAAGTAACTACTTAGGGAACTAGGAGCAGGAATTTTTTTTTACAAAATTCTGAGCAACACCCAGTGCTTCAAGAGACACTCTAAAGTAAAGGCTAGTAAAATTATATGTTATCATAGTTGTTTTGACTTTTTTTCCTACCAGAATATAATTTATGTTCATGAAATAACATGAAGGGGAGGGATCTGATAAAAAGCTTCATTTAAAATATAAAAAGCTTTTATGTGGCAGCTGTTTAAGGCACTACGTATACTTTATGAAATTGGCTCAGAAAGGACCCAGGAAGAGTTAGCATAGTTACATATCAGGAATGACCAGAAGTAAAATTGCATCCTTCAGAAAAAAGAATCATATCCAAATGAGGAAGACAGAGTAGAGCATAAACTCTGACAGGGATTGATGGATGACAGGAGATTGGTGAGCAAATTGCTTCTGATATAAAGACTAGCAATGAAAGCTTTCTATGCGCATCAGAAGCAGAAAGCTGGCCAGAGGATCTGTGGAACATACAACTTAGTGAGGTATAAAAGGAGCATCAAAGAATGAAAATGGCAGAGCAGAACAACTAAATAGTCTGTTTATATTGATGTTCCCTCCTGGGGAGTTCCCTGCACCAGGTTCTCTCTTTGTGGGGAATACTCTGAGGAGCTGACTCAAGCTGAAGTATCAGCAGAAGAGGTTTTGTAATAAATCAATCATATGAAAAGGAGTGTGTTGCCAGGACCAGATGGTGCACATTCAAGATGCTTAGTGAACTCTAATTTGAAATTGCAGGCTACCAAGCCTGAGTATCTGAGAAACAGAAGGGGGCAAGTGCAATGCCAATTTTTAAATGGTTCATGGTGATCCACAAGCTGCAGATGAGTAATTCTGACTTCTCTAGTGGGCAAACCGATTGAAACAAAAAAATTAATAGCTAACATATATGGAAGAATTTTACCGGCTGAGCTTCCATCTTGTAAATCTGTTTTTATAGATGTGTTTATAGAGGATATATGTTTTGATAGCTGTTTAACAGGATGGCTGGACATAACTCCAACTTGGGGAAAACCTGAACAGATAGTTCAAAAGTTAATAATGTGCACAAAATATCTCCTAGTATTTGCTTAGCGTCTTTTCCCAGAGCATCTGCCAGTTGCCAAACTTGTAAACTGAACAAAGAGCTCAATGGGCCTACTGTGGTTATTTTTAAAAGATGAAGCAAGCATTATTCTTAAAGAAATTGTCCCTTCCAGTAGTAGGAAGATGGAAATCATAAAAACCAAAAATACAACTGCAATTTACTCTATTAAAATGAGGTTATTCCTCTCATTTTGTAGTAGTCTGCTTTTATCAAAAACCTTTTCAAATAGGTTTACGTAGTCGTTATGGAAGAAAACTTTCATCAATAAATGGAGGGATTTTGCTCTTTAATGCCCTTTCCTTTGTTGATGATAATTTGAAAGTTTAGGCAGTGAATGATTTAGGAAGCTTCAATTCAGTAGTCCAAAAGCTCACATATTTTAAAATTGCATTTCTACTTTAAACTCAATTTCCTAGTTTGGAATGCAGTTTTCAAAGAACAGCATATTTGGTGCTTTAAGAACAGGGAAATAACTCTTAAGCTCTTTTGAACATGCCATCTTTGGGAGTCATAATTTTTATCCATTTGTGTATTTGCACTCAGTTTTGCTTAAAAGTCTATTTGTCTTCATATTCACTGGAAGTCTTCTCCCAGTGCAATTATGTTTATGTCGGATATTTCATACTGATGCTTTTTGGTGCCAGGAATTATAAGGTAAAACATATTTCTTCTTACATATTTTTTAATGTAACATTGTTTACAATTTTTTTTTTAAAAAAGAACACCTTTGGGTTTGTAGACAGCTTTTTGGAAGTTGGTCTTTCATGAATTTGGCAGTGGATGTTTCACTACTGAGCTTAATTCTTTAAGACATGAATACTAATAGAGTTGTTTTCCTGTTGAAGCTGCCTGTGCTAATCAGCGCCCCGACCTATTTGGTTGTGCTATTGCCCAAGTGGGAGTGATGGACATGCTCAAGTTCCACAAGTACACCATTGGCCACGCTTGGACCACTGACTATGGTTGCTCTGACTGTAAAGAACAGTTTGAATGGCTGTGCAAGTAAGTGCTTTTAAATACTCCTGTGGTTGCTAAAATGCATGTTCCACTCAACAGCCTCGGGTTGTTATGATCAATATCTATTCCAAGAATTACTTTATCCTTTCCCACACTGGATTTGGGGAGTTCGGCATTCCATTACAAGTCAGTTTTCCATGAAGACTATGTTCAAAGCCGTATTGAGTCAACTGGTCATATTTTGAAACACCTTGTTCTACTAGCAGCTTCAACAACTCATAAGGTTTTGTTTCTGAATAATGACTCCTTTAGGCTGTCACAACAGAATATTCTCAAGTGAACCATTACATAAATTGTATTTTTAATGGTGAGGAAGAGACAATCAACATTGTGAATTGTATTATACGTTGTGGATGGGATTTATCTGTAGGTATTGAATGGCAGTAGACCATAACAGGATATTAATTCATTTCTTAACTCCTTGCTGAGAGGACTGGAAAGATGATAAAACAAAAAAATAAAGTAAAAAAGCAGACAAGAGAGACAGCTGTGTGAGAACAGTAATGATCTGCTCATTGGATATGGCTAATAATGAGTGTTGGAATAAGGACCAGAATTTTAAAACATTTTTCTCATTTTTCTAGAACCTTGTCTTCTGTTATTGCATTTGTTTTTCTTTGATAATGAAGATTGACATTCCAGGAGAATGCTTCAGACTTACTAAGCTATTTGGCTTGTTTGAAATTTAATGGAGTGTTCGGATATTAAAAAGTTGTGAGCTGCAAGTACATTGAGATCTAATTAGATCTAAAGCATTTATTAAAAAAAAATTCGTCAATGTCTAGTCCAAATACTAGATGATCAGTTGGGCCCACTGTAATTAAACTGTTTCAAAACCTCCATTGTCTAATTTAAGCTGTGGCAAACATGTTTTTGTAAATACAGTGCAGAAACCAACAGATTTAATAATTCATCTTTTATCGATAGATAACTTGGATCATTTTTATAATAGTTAATATTTAATGGATTCTCTAAGTAATCTTCATGATTTTGGACACTGAAACTTGCCTGCACATCTGTGAAATCAGATATTCTGAAGAGGTAAAGTAGAAGCAAGGTTTTAAATTCATTCTCTGATGAGGAGAAATGCATTTGTAGGGAAGAGTCATTCTGTGTCTACTTAAATGCATGCTTACTCACACAATTGAAGTATTCCTTTGCCCTCTTTTCAATAATATGGCAATTGCTTATCAAATGTAGGAAGACAGATATGTAATGTTGCTTAGACGTCGCTTTTACTGATACCAAAAAAATATTTAAGGCAAATAGAGTGACATTTACTGGCTATCATTTCACTTTTTTCCAAACAAATTATAAGCTGCAAATTCTCTTGCACTGTTCCTTAGATGAATATGAGAAAGCCAGGAATCTGTTAGGTTAGACATTCAAATATCGCATGTGTTCTTAAACATAATTTGGACTTACATAATGAATATTCCTCCTCCAAGTGGGATATTCATTCAAAAAGAAAGCAAAATTTCTTTCTCTATTTCCTGTCATTAACAGAGGGAACAAATAGTACCCTGCTCTTAATTTAAGGAATGCAGCAATTTTCCTAGTACCCTGCTCTTAATTTAAGGAATGCAGCAATTTTCCTAGGTATAGTTTTGTCTAAACGAAGTATGAAATGGTTGGATGGAATTCTTTGTGACTTACTGGGTTTTTTAATTTCTAATGCTAGAGACTACTTCATGTTTAGATATGTAATGCACCTTTTATATTATGTTACAGTAGCTAAAAAATGTAAATTTTCCTGCAAAGAAAGCAAATTTTGAATGCTAGATCATTGCTCAAAAGAATAGGAATCAATGTTATCTATCAAAAGTGGGAGAAATTGCAGTTCTCCTTGCAATTTCCTACATGGTGTTCCTTCAGAGTACGTGCACGTTCAGAGGTGGGCTAAGTATTGGAGGGAGTAAATGTAATAACTGTAGAGTAGTTGTGGTTTATCATCAGAGGCTGTTTCCAGATTTGTGTGGGAAGAAGCCATCCACATGCAGACCTGGACTACATACGTATGCTGGGAAAAGGCCTCAATTTCTCTGCCCAGCAGCATGGATCCTTGACAACAGCTTTTGCTGTAGTTTCCATGTTGCCCATTCCTGATATTTTTGGCATTTCTGTGAGATGTATGCATATGCCTCTCTAATGAAATGTACTTGCTTCACATTTGAGTGTCAGAGATCAGTGGCCACTACCACATTATCAGATGCCAATAATGCAGTTGTGATTTGTGCAATTAAGAACTGTATATTTTGAGTGCTATCAAATGCCACTGTGACAAATTCAGTATGAGAGGACTTTCTTGTTGGGTCTTGAGGAAAAAAATATATAAACATATGTGTGCTCTTCTCAGGTACTCTCCGCTTCACAATATCAAACTACCAGAAGAAGATGGCATCCAGTATCCCTCTACGCTGCTTCTCACAGCAGACCATGATGATCGTGTGGTCCCTCTGCATTCACTTAAGTTTATTGCTACTCTGCAACATGTTGTGGGCCGAAGCCGTAAACAAACCAATCCACTTCTCATCCATGTTGACACCAAGGCTGGGCATGGAGCAGGAAAGCCGACTGCTAAAGTTATAGAAGAAGTGTCAGATATGTTTGCTTTTATAGCACGATGCCTAAATCTTGATTGGATTGAATAGGCAAAATGCTTATTACTGTCTCCTGTAGAAAACAAGGGCTTTAACACCATTTAAGACCAACCAGACTACTACTTGGTGTAGTACTTACATTTAAGAACTGCAGTTTAATATTTTATTGATCCAACCTGCTATGGAGTTTTGATCTTCTGTGCTTCCCTCTGTTTGGCATTTCTTTGAGTTTCTTTTCTACTGTGTTCCAAAATACATTTTGAAATGCATGTTCAAATAAATAGCTGAGCTACTGTCAGTGCTGTTGTGATCATTTAGATTCCAGAGTGAGTGCTAGTTGAGCTTAAACAATTTTAATGTAAAACATTAAAACTTCTAAATGGTTTTAATGTATTTTGTACCTATAAACTTATCCAGTTTATCTGTAATTAAATGTAAGTACTGTCCAGATACAAGAGCACTAAGCATACTTTATTTACAGAGTAACTTATTTAAGAATGTAAACTGAAGGTGTTCAATGATAACTGTGAAATACTGAAGAGACAGTAATCTGGGTAATTAAGTCAAGTATTATTAAAAGCTGATATTACATGTGGTTCACAGATGTGTTGCAGTCTATAATCATGATGTTGCCAAGTTGTGCTCTCTTTCCAAAGAGACCTCAAAATGTCACCAGTTTAATCATCTGTCATTTACTTCCACTCAGAAGAGAAAATTGGAGGCTGGAAAACTTGAGGATTCTTAGATTCTTACAGTAATCTCAGCCAATCTGTAAAGATACTCTTCAACAACCCTTCTGCTGTTAGCTCTCTAGCTGTTTCTGAAGAGCAGACCAGGCATTGGTTTAGAAACAAAACAATAACAGCAAAAGAAACCACAGTGACCCAAACCCACAGCTTTGTCCAGATTGTTCAGGTTCAGTTTTTCCTGATGCCTTTGACAGAATGTTCTTTAATAAACTGAAATCTGAACATGCATATATAACCTACTTCTGGCTGCAGAACAAGAGCTCTTAGTTAGACTCCCTAGTGATTTGACCCAGGCACAGTATTTGAATGGGCAGTTCATATATTTCCCATTTAGGCTCTAAAGATACAAAGAAAATGTGAGTATTTCCTGCTAGCTGTATAAACTCTGATACGCTTCGGCAATTAAGGTTTAATTTTACATAGCAAAAACCTATTCTACCAATTATCATCAGTGTTGCTGCCACTCCAGAAAGCACTGCTGCGTCTCACTTTTGGGTGAACTGATATATTCTTGCAGAGTAATGCTCATAATTATATTCATTCTTAGACCCCAAGGCCTGTATTTTAACCATGAGCTCAGGAGTTTAATCTGAAAAGAAACAGCATCTAAGCTGAGGAAGATAAGGGAATGGTGTTTAAAAGCAGAGTAAACTGCTGTAAACAGCAGCAAAATTAAAATAAATTTGCACCAGATTCACTCTGTGTTTCTCATGCTCTGGGGCTTCTGCTGATTCCCTCAAGATGGATCATCCCTCCCAAACCTCATTATGCATAATTTGATTTTAGGAGGGAAAAAATAAAAAGATTTCTGTTTTCGTGTGAAATACCACACCTAAAACTTGCATGGGATCTGGCGTTTATTTTTGATCCACAGACTTCACAGTCCTACCACATAATTTCATGGACTGATGCATCCTGATCACCACGTTGAATTAAACAGTCAGAATAGGGACTTGAAGGAGAGCTTAGGTTTGGGGTTTTTTTTCCCCTGTGGGCTGTGAAAACAAGGTTTAGGTTCAGCGCCTCCTTTCTCCCAGATGTACACGAACAGCTTTCCATCATCATCTGTCTGGGAATTTTGAATGGCTTCCTTGCACAGCAGAAACAGGGCACATAAAGCAGTGCCATCTCCACTTGTAACACTCCCAGCTGCTGCATCTGGCTTGTTGCTGAATGTTACAGTATCATCAGGAGAGGAGATCTTCACCTCTAAGAAGACACCTTTGCTGCACAGGGTGTGTGGAAAATGTGGTCCTCAGGTGTTAAGGAAACAGCGCTGAATTTTGCTGGTGAATGCAAAGGTTTGAGCACAGCCACCTCAATCATCTCTTCAGGTCTTTGTTCCTAAAAATGCATTTCCTGGTACTCCAGCTGCTCGAACACAAAGCTACTGGCACAGGTTAAAAATCATTTTCCTCCTGAAGCTTTCTACTGAAGCCGAGTTGCCTGAATGACTCAATATCGGGGCAGATAACCTGTAATGTGGTGAGTTTGGAAACTAAGATTTCTCTCTTAAGTGGCAATCAATAGTATTAAAGGCGGAACTGACTTGTTTGAGACACTACTCACAAGATAAAAAAGTTTGTAGAATGCTGGGACCTCTGTTGGGAAAACATTGTGTTTCTGTAATAGGGTCTCAATGTCAATATTTTAATCAATCTTAATCAGCTATGCCAGGTCCAGGATTCAGGTGCCAAAATAGTGCTCTTGCAGAACTGTCCTGTTAGCTAAGTTGCTCCTTTCGGTGCAGGAAGGGTCATGGCTCCAGCTGAAATCTGTAATTAACTCTGAGCAAGTGATGCTCTTGTAATATGATGGGATTTAAACCTTCAGGGTTTGGATTAAGTAGCTGTATAAAACCTAAGAAATCTCTGTTTTCAAGGTTAATTTCTCTGCAGTGAAGATGCTATTTTATGAAGCAGCTGTGTATATGGTATCTTTTATTCCCAGTATGTGAAGCAAAATTCACTAGCTGGGCAAGGTAACCTCCTGACAACCAGCTGCGTTTTCAAAATCATCTTTCATTATAGATAAACAGATACCAATGTTTTGTGCCAAGATCAAAACGAGAAAAATCATAGAATCATAGAATAACCAGGTTGGAAGAGACCCACCGGATTGTCGAGTCCAACCATTCCCACCAGTCTCTAAACCATGCCCCTAAGTACCTCATCCACCCAAAAAATCTTACAAGTGCTGTAAGAGGCTTATGCTACATCAATCAAATTCTGGTTTTAAGTGTAAATAAATGAACTTATTACCTATTGCTCCTTCTGGTGCTCTTTACAACTAACGTGAAGATACCTTAGATGTCTTTGCTCCTACAAGAATACATCTGTATCAGAAATGATTTATGTGAAAAAGTTCAGAAGTATTTTTAAAACCTGAGAGTCTTCATATTCTTCACAGAGAGAGATATTTTAATTCCTTTGCATCGGAGTTCATTTACATTCTGGGAGCAGGGAAAAAAACCAAAACCCAAACCAAAACACTGACTTCAGTTAGATGCTGCACCCTGCCCGGCAATGTAACCACCAAGATTTAGGGTAGAAGAAGGGCAGCTGGAAGAAGGACATTCAGACAGAGTTTGGAGACGCCTGTTCCTGGCACCTAGGACTTATGTTTCACCAGGATTTTCTTGACCCTAGTTTGCCATTTGTCTGTGGGAAGGCAGAAACATGAGCAGCAGTACTTTTGGATTCGATGTGGCAGGCAACAGCTTTCAAATATCTATGTTGTCAGGTCACTTGGTTATTTGTAGCCTGAGGTAGCCCCTCAGGGTTGCATAAGGGTTTGCTCATAGTCTTCCTGACAACCTCTTGTATGAAAGGGTTTTCCAAGCAGAGGAGGATTTACAGAGGAGGGCTGAGGGAGGGACTTGTAAGCCAAGCTAATAAACAACCACGCACTTGCCTGCCAAGCTCTTCTGCATTGAAAACCTTCTGTAGACAGCTTTTGTGCAATTGCCTCTTTGTGCAGACCATCAAGGATTTGGGTAGTTCATGCTGTTTGAACAGCCAGGTTTGGCAACTTTATTCATTTCTCCGTATGTTCTTTTAATTACTTCTGCCTCACTATTACTGCGTGCCAGGAAAAAGAAAAAACATCCTTCTGGCTTTTCTTTTTTTCCTTACTCTTGCAGGAAGGGGAGGTGGAATAGCCTTCCACTTCTTACGTCTGAAGATAACCAAAATGTGTCCTCAAGATAACATTTTTCCTGAATAGTCATTTCTGAATAACGTCATGTCTTCAATTTATTCATAGCAGAGAAATCCCAGTGATTGAGTCCATCAGTGGAAGGTGGACTAGCTATGGGCATCTGCGTGAATGAACCAGAATCTGCACTAGAAAGGACCATGGTTTGGCCATTTCTCTTGGTTTTCCATAAGAAGATTAACTGAAAATTCAGTATTTAAAATGGAAGCTGAGCAATAACATGTCATTCAGAACCTCTGTTCTGTAGATACCCCTCTACCTTGCTAGCAAGATTAACAAAGAAAAGGAACAAACCTGGTACTCATGCCCTTACCCACAGCAGGGTAAGTTAAATGCACAAAGTCTAAACAGCAAGAGTGAAGTTGTGGTGATTTTCAGATGCAGGACAAGAGCTGAAGTCAGTGGATGGATCATGTCTCTGCAAATGTGATTTTTCTAACCTGCCACGTTCTGTTCAGAAAACTACAATTTGTGCTCGTGCACCTACTTTCTCAGGCCGTCTGTGTGCAAGAGGGAAGGAGCCATTATCCTTGAACCACTTAAAGAGGGGGCATGCACACTGTTGTAACTAACTTGAGTCCTAGGTAGGTATTTGATTTATAGTTCTAATTGAAGCATTAAATTAGACATTTGTCTATGACCTAAACAATAGGTTATATGGAAATATTAGGCCTAAATATTACCTACAATTTTCATCTTAGCATCACTGTCAGAATATAGGGGAAATAATCAGAAGAAAAACAATAGGAAGGGCTTGATTTTGTAGTATTCATATTGATCTGACCCTTTCAGGACTGCAGGAGGCTGGATGAACATTCACTGTATGGGTTCCAAAATAAGCATCCTGTTTTGCAGCATCCCCACACAAACAGCTGGGGGGAGGAAGGGGCGGAATTTCCTGGGTTTAAGAAACAAGGTTGTATTTGAAATGTTGGATTGCACACAGTGAAGCTACAGACAGCTGTTGGTTGAGCTGTATGAAATATCGTAGTTCAGCAGGGGCACCAGGACTCACAGGTGGTTAATTCCATTTAGTTCTTAGCACCATCACTTCCACGCTGTTTTTCTTTCTGTGTGAAGAGCTGTACTGAATCTCTGACATATCCTCAGCAAAGGAACAGATGAACATTAAGATATATTGCATTTCAGTGATGCCATCAAATATATTCTCTTCTCCTCTGGAACTCTGAAGGTGTCAGAAGAGAAGAGAAACACTGAAAAAAATTGTTTGCCAACTAGCAGTGAGCGTACTAAATAACAGAGGAATTAACTCATTAGTTATAGACTAGTTAATGCAATTTTTTAGAAGTTCAGATGAAAATGCTTAGCTGCTGAAAATCTGCTTTCTCTTTTGCTTTATGCTTCTAGGTTGTTTCCTGGTGTGCAAAACGACATGTAATTTTGACAGCAAATGACAAAGTGCTGTAACATGGACTGTTGTTTCCTTCCTGGGGGATAAAGAATGAATAAAAGGCTGGGGCGTTTCACTATTCAGAATCTTTTTGAGCTGTAACAGGGGAAGATAAACGATACTTAGTGTCTTCTGATTATTTCAAATGAAATAGTGTAATTTCTCAATAGAATGTGATGCTTTCTATTGGTGTTTATATTGCAGAGAAAGCTCTGTTATAGTAGAACAAGTTCTGAAATGTATATATGTGCAGACACCTATGTCAGTAGCTTAGCCAAGTTGTTCAGTACTTCCCACTTTATATATTTACAGTTAATAATTAGCATTCTGCTCCTGAAATTGCTTTTCAGTTTTGGTTTAAAGCTTCTCTGTTTGAAAGTGTATTATCTTCATCAATACAGATCTGGCATAAAACTGTAGATTAAAACCCAAGCTGTAGATCTAAAAACCAAGGGACCCAAGCTTCAGCTCTTTTATGGTTTACCTTCTATTTTGCATTTCACTGGGTAGACACAAGTACTGTGAAAGCTTTGCGTTACAGTAGGAGGGTGAAGTCAAGATTCATGATCGCTGCCTGTAAATTGCAGAGCTTGGGAAACTGCTGTTGTTGACTGTACATAAACAAACCTCCAGCTGTATTTTGATATTAAAGGGACTACTTTTACTGACGAAACATGCTCAGACCTCCTTGAGCTTCAAGGAAGCAAAGATCCAAATCTGATCTTTGAAAGAGCACTCATCACTCAAAATGCCTAAAAGTAAAAGCAAAAGTTCTTGGAAGTCCGTGTATTCACAATGTGGTTATCTTCTACCACTAGCTCGCAGATCTCCGGCTGCCAAGGACAAACGAAAACATCCTCCTCTCACAGATGACAGTCACTCGCACAGCAACCCAGTCATTAAACAGTTTGCTGCCTTGGGCTTGCTGCCCATTCTTCCTGCCTGGTGGAGCTTTCCAAGGCCTTTGTGCTTGCCAGAGGAAGATTGAGGGGGAGGGGTGTCAGAGCTACAAAATTACTTCCAGCTAATGAATCAGAAACCTTGTTGAAACCATTTCATCAGAGGGTTTGGAGAGCTTTGGTTATTTTGATGCTTGTTCCCTTTGGTGAGAATCAGGCAGCCTGTTCTGCCAACCTGGGCCAGCAACTCTGGGTCAGAGAAAGAACCACCTGGTGGTAGCTGTCACCTGGAAAGGCACTCTGGAAAACATGCTTTCAGTTCATCAGGGTTTGACTCCAATGTGCACTGATTTCTGCTCTACTGATCTAATTAGATGCAAGGGAATATCCGTCAGAGCATTGACTACAGAGCAGTGTTGTGGCCTCTTCAGTCCCTCAGAGTAGCTGGGGAGGACAAGACACCCGTTGTAGCAGAACTCGTTGGCAGCAGACAATGGACCCTCTCCCGGGGAGAGAACAGGGTGTTCAGACATCCCTGTGGGGGGTGGTGGTGGTCTGGGTGCTGCCAGACCTCACATGCTTGGGTCATACCTCCTGTGACTTAGTGGTTGACCTGACAGCTGCTCTGCATCCCAGTTTGAGATCTAGGTTTACTTTACCTCTGCTCTTACAGAGGTCTGGCAGACACCTTGCTGAATTTTGCCATCTCTTTGGGAAAGCCTAGCTCATAAAGTTAGGTATTGATACACCCAACTTAACTGGCATTGAATCCCACGCCAGAATTAATCTGAGGCAACTCCGCTTGACTGTGTAATCTTGTGGCTTTTAGTAAAACCTCCGGCTGGGCTCAGTTTACTTGGTTCAGATAACTCAGTATCTCTCTTGAGGCCAGGTACCAACTGCTTGCTCTAGTTTAGTGTTATTGCGGATGTGATTCAGCAGCCATTTTCAGAGGATGTTTAACAGACAATCTGCCAGGACAGAGCTCCTTGTGAATCACAGTGTTTCCTTCCTTCCCTCCCTTTTCAAGCACAGCAGCAGCCTCATGGCTAGGACCCTCCCGAGGGATCGGAGATGGAAGGGTTCGGTGACCCTGTGAGCCTTCCCTGGCTGGGCAATGCCAAGCTGCCATCATAAATGCAGGAGTCACAATCTGGGCAGTGCACAACATCACCTTACTCTCCACAGAGATGTTCTCAGCTCTGGTGTCAGCATCCAAAACTGTTTTGCTGTTTTATCCCTTGATATAACTATAAAATACCAATATGGGCTAAGGCAAATTCCAGAGATCTCACATTTCCCAGTATATAATAAATTACAGAGTTGGGTCACTCTTTTTTTTTTCTTCTGAACCCTGAAATTCTTCATTTCAGAGGGGACGCTTCTTTAAGTAATGGGGAAGGAAGAAGGATCTGCTCAGGCTATACACACATAGGTGAGTTTGTTTAGCCAGGCACCTAAAGGCTGTGCTGTGCAGCTCCTGACTTGTGCCTGTCTTTGGTGGCCATGACCCATTATGAAAAGTTTAGTACCACTTTAAATAAATAAATCCCTCTTCCTCTAAACAGCATCCAGCATTGCAGACGTCTGGTCAGACTCAAACAGCTGGTGATAAATCATTTTGGAAAAAAAAAACAAAAACCACTTTTCTATTCCTTTTCTACTTCATGGCCAGATTCAATATTCTTCCAGCTGACACCAACCCTGAGGCAAAAGTCTGATGTTAATAATTTTTACCTGTCTGCCATGGTGAAATTCAGAGTGTCTCACAGGGCCAGGGACACATAGCCCCCCACAAACACAATATATGCCCCCCTGCAGCAAGCAGCCTGATGACACCATGCCAGCAAACCTCTGAACAGGCTACAACACTATGCAAGGTGGGAGCAATGGGAGGCTCGCGCCTGCCTCTGCAACTTGGAGCCCAAGAATGGTTGGACTCAATGATCCGGTGGGTCTCTTCCAACCTGGTGATTCTATGATTCTACGATTCTATGATTCTGTGAAGAAGGACTCCCCAGTGAAGGGCTGCTGGTGCTGCAGCCCTGCCTGCCAAGGCTGGAAGGACAGCAGCTGCTGCTGGTGTATTTATTACCTCTGTCATCATCCAGACTAATGCACCAGCTTGTGGAGGGATTGTGCTCTCTGTACACGTGCCAGAGCAATGCCAGCACTTGACACAGGTCTTGGCTGTGGAGGAAAATGGGCTTACGTAGCAACTCAGGAGATATATTTGGAGCATGAGGTCTCTAGGGCCACCTGCCCTGCCTCAACAGAGGGCCTGAATTCTGTCAGATCACACAGACAACCTTCCTCTTCTTAAAGTATAAACATCTCCTGCACTCAAAGCTTTCTGGTTTTTTCCAAGTTTATTAGCATATTCGTCTCATTTGTGGGTTTTCTGTAGTATTCAGGATGACAACAGGTGTCTAGGGAAGATAATCGCTCTTTTGTTCAAGCCCTAGAAAACTGTGCAAGCCTTCGGGAGAGCATGTCAGCCTTATATCCAGCATAATTTTTGTTGAAAACATCAGTTTTGCCTAGAAGCCAGCTTCCCAGAAATCTTCCTCTTTACAACCAGACCATGGAGCTGGTCTCCTTGGCTTGCCAACCTTAGACCCCACAGACCTATAGACTGAAGGGAGATGCCGTGAGCAAGGACACCACTCAGACCAGGAATGGCAGCCAAGGCAAGGGAGCTGGGAACCCCCAACTTCTCCAGGACTTACCAAAATTCTACACCTGGTTCTTTCATTTCATCTGTTCTGTTGTGCTGTAAAGCATGAGGCCAGCAGGAGAAAAGGCATGCAGGAGCCAGACCCAGCTATTGAATAACCAAGGCCTGTCATTCAGCACAAAGGTGAAGTCCAGCTGAAGGCTTAGGCGCAAGAGACCTCCAGCTACTGAGAGAGCTTTCTGTCCCACGTGAAGAACATTTCTGGAGTGAGGCTATGAATTGACAGAGATTCCTGAACCACAGTTTCAGACTTAAACACCTAGAGTCTGTCTGACATAAATCCTCCTTTGACCCGTATCTTACAGCAGCAGCAGCATTCTTCTCATTCTGCCATCCATTCTCTCTGCACTGTATTATGTTACAAAAATATCTTGTTTTCTGTATCCATTTGGAGCTCCACAAGGTGCTCTTATCTTTCCTGATCACACTGCCACTGCTCATTTTTCATTCTTTTTCCTTCTTGCTGTTTTAACCTTGTCTACTCCTTGAATTACCTAGAGCTTCAGCATGTAGGAATCACTACAAAACTCATGGCAAAAGCAAACAGGCTGCAGGCTCACACACACATACAGAGACCTTTCCTCCTTTCCTTGGGGCTTTGCTTAATTTTCCTTGCTTTGTTCCAGATCACTTATTAGAAATACAGAAATCCCTCAAGCCATTTTCGGAAGAAGAGCTGTTCTCCAGGGGTGACATATAGTTCCCACATGCGTGGTCCTCCTAAGGACTATGTTTCACTGAAATGTTTTTTGTGGGATGCTACAGGGACTTGAGACAGCAAACTTATTTTCCACAGACAACTGAATCTCACCCATCGGGAACGTTTGGTACCGGCGTTAAAATTCCCAGTCTGCCCTCTGGTTTTAATCTCTGCTTTCACCATCTGCTGCTAACTTGAGCTGTCGTCTGTTAAAGAAACACTTTTTGAACATTAGTTTGGGCTCTGACAAAACTTCTCTCCAGGCTTCTGTGAGGCCTGGGTGTCCCTGGTTAGCAGAGTCAGCACCACTGGACACCCAGACATACTGCTGCTCTGAACTTCCCCCTGGTCTCTTTCATTATCTCCTCTAGCTGGAACTAGCCATGGTTCAGCTTCTGTTGTTTTCTCCATTCCTTCATTATTTCACCAGGGCAAGCTGTCCCTGCAGACTGCTGCCACCTCTTGTGCATCTCCATCTTGTTCCTCGAAGTTCTAAAGCACTTTGTGTAAGTTTGGCTTTTTTTCCCAGGTCATTTATTATCACAGCCAACCTCAGTAATGGGATAGGCAAGAGCACACAGTAGGGGATGGCCGGAGGAGGGTCTGTGCCACGAGGAGGAGGCTGGGTAGCTGCGTCCTGTCCCCTGGATGCTCCCTCGCTGGCCCCAAGCCAGCAACTCAGCCTGGGGAATCACAGGCTCATAGAACTTTTTAGGTTGGAAAAGACCTTTAAGGTCATCAAGTCCAACTGCAGACTTGCAGGCTTTCCTAAAATAGCAGCTCGCTCTCAGCCCTAGCCCTGGGGAGGCTCAGCATTAGAAAAGCGGCAGCCTGACACCCTGCCATGCTTCCTAACTTCAAGCCCTAGGAAGTCCTAACCTGACCTACTCACTATCCAGTAAAAACATATCCACAAATACATTTAGAATTAAACGAACAAAAAAGCAGAAAAAACAATCCTAAACCCCCAGCGCTGATAAAGAAGAGGAGAGATACTGAAGGTATTAAGCCTCCACTGTAATCTGGCATTTAACTGTATTGGTTCTATGCTGAGAAGATGGAGCAAAAGTAGGAAAGTGAGTATGAAAACCAGTGAGTCAGATGCCTGTTAGGAAAAACTGAAAAATTTGGAATTATTAATTTAGAGAAAAGTGAAACAGGAGGGTATGAAAGATATATTGACAATAAACAGTGTAGAGATGGTAAATTTGATACTGAAATTTGCATTTTCACTAGAAACAGAAAGACATTAAAATAAAACAAAGAGACAGAGATTTTACAGTCAGTGAAGGAGAACAGTTTCAAACAATGTATGATTAAACTACAGTACTTGCTGATACAAGATGTCATTGGAGTTGGATGCTTAGGAGAATCTGAAAAAAAAAAAGGCATAGTACATGCTAAAAAACCCATGTAATCTTCTGTGGTAGCTGAAACTTAGGGGAAAAGGCCTGCAGGATTTGTAGAAAAAAAGCACAGAAGGCAGGTGACAGTACACAGGTCAATGGAGGTATTTCATACCACACAAATACAGACAACGTCCTCCAATCAGTTTTATCTAAAATCTGCTGTTGAAATACAAAGTTAAAAAAGTTTGAGCATTCTCAAGTCTCCATGACACGTTCTGAGGATTATTCAGACTAGAGAAATGGTGGGAGAAAAGTGAGGAAGTGGTTGTAAAATGGAAACATGTTGCTTCATTCTTAAAATCCTTTTCTTCCCTTCCAATCTCTGCCAGATAAAAGAGCCATAGCAGAAGCCATTGACTGAAGCCATTTAACATTTGAAAAGGAGTAAGATTACAAGTTGCAAGGAGTAAATTCAGATTTTCTTCAAATGTGAGACCCCACCACTGATGAGCTTTTTCAGCCAAGGGACTTGCATTTCTGTGCTCAGTTCTTGTGTTTCTTCATCTCCTGTGATGGCTTTGTTGGCCTGTGGGAAGGTTGAGAAGCACAATGTTTTGAAGGAAAGAGTAATGTAAAATGCCCAGGGATTGTTTTATGCAAAGGGTTGTTTAAATACCTAACCATAACTGGTACCTTGCCTTTTAGGTTCATGCAAGCTCTAAGTGGTTCCCTGAACTCTTTGCTTTCTGAACAACAGAGAACCAAGGTTTTGATGACAATTTTTATTACTAGAACTGCCTTTAACCACCTACACATCTTCTGCGCTACTCACACCTAACTATGCACTCATTTGACAACCGACTCTTAACCTGATTTCCATTCATTCTTTTTCCTCCTCTCTTCTAACTTACCTGACTGCACTGTAGATGCTAAAATTGATGTCTCTATACTCTTGGTTTCTGCCTTTTAACTCCTATTTTCCATCACTGCTACTTGTGCAAAACAGTTTTCTGGCCAAACTGAAAAATACTGGGTTCAATATCTTTTTTTTCCCCCCACAGAAATGCATGTTTCCAAATTCATTTTCAATTGAAGAAAATGTGTCATTTGTCCTGGGGAAAAAAAAAAAAAGAAAAAAAAAAGATTAAGAAGATTAAGTACATCTATCCCAAAAGAGAAGCAATTTGAAAATTATATTACTCGATTTTGCCTATGTTTTGTGAGTCTCTTTTCTAACAATTCACTGAATTTATCATGAACACATCACTATATGGTCCTAAAATACAGGGTGCCGCTTTCTCCTGTTGCTGCCCTTCACAGCCCTTCCTGCACTGAACAATCTTTCATTACCATAAGACTTCCAAGTTTTTTCTAAGGCCTTTGTAAGCTCATGAGAGATTTTTAGGTATGTTTCCACCTTTATTTTTGTATATCTCCAAGATCAGTCCTGCTTCTGATCCTCTAACCTTTTCTACTAGATTGCTGCTAAAAAGTATAAGCACTCAATAGAAGATAATGTGCAACATCATTAATCAGTGTCACACACAAAATTCTTGCCAGTATTCAGAGTAGCACCTGGGGAGAACATTTCTCAACTTCCATTCATAATCAGTGACCTCTTGGTTATTACTTTTACTGCAGCAAGAGTTTTGCTGGATCAAAAGACTTCTCCATGTGTCCTCTGTTGAATTTGCAGCTACAAAATTTTAGTCTTCCTAAATTCTTACCTGGCTGCAAGTTTCTTCCCAGTTATAAGCCTCCTCTTCAAATTCTTCTGCCCCATGGATGACAACTGGCTTTGACCCCGCTCTAGCAACTTTGTGCAATGGGTCTGCATCATAGGAGCAGTGGGATTTCTTCTTCCCCTCCTTTTAGATGCCTTTGTTTCTCTTTTCCTCACTGTCTCAGATAGAGGCAGCAGATGAAACACCAGCCTTCAAGGAGGAGTCTGAAAGGTAGTAAGAAATCATGAGTTTCAGTCTCCTTCATAATTTTCATTTTTAAGAAAACAAAACCTGACCCAGAGCTGAGTAGTGGCAGCCGCACAGGAGCCACCAGCCTCCCAGGGCTCTGCACTCCACTGCAGCAGCTGAACCTTGCTACGTTTAGGCATCGTGTCCAAGACCTGGATATGTCACCTCTCACCAGTGACACTTTCCTCCAGTGGCCACACAAACTTGTTAAGGAAGGGCCACCTTTCCTATCAGAAGCTGCAGTGATGCTGTGGGTACCACAGACATGCAGGAAAAGGCAGGAATAATTTTAGCAGTAAAACAGGCAATGGGACGCTGTTACTGTCCCACTGCATTTCTCAGTAAACGTACTGGAAGCCAAGTGGGCACCAAGCTCAGTTTAAAGAGGCTCAGGACAAAGTTATGGGCCTGTTGGAAGATTTCTTTTAAGCCTTTCAGACAATTCAGGCTATACCATCCCATTTTTAGTTCATTCTTGCACCCCTACCATAGTGCTACAATGAGTTTCATAGACACATCTTCAAAGGGAAACAGAAAACATCTTTCAGTTTGCCAGCACTGAAAAAAAAGAAAGTTAAGACTAATTACTATTGTCAGCTCTGTTAACAATGTGTTTTGCAGATTTGGCCCATCTTAGTGTTATTTTCGTGCATATTGAAGTATTAGCTATTGTCTTTGTCACAAGAAAAGAATTCCGTTTCTTCAGCAGTGTGCTAAAACCTGAAAAAGAAAAATTGTCCATAATAATTCCTGAAAGATTCCATTATACTGAAAGGGAAAAGAGATCTTGTATTTTATGCACCCAAAAAAAAATGATGTCTTAAAGGCTGTGATGCCTGTTACACAAAGAATATTTTTCTACATCAGTGCAGTTACTCTTAGACATCACATCCATTACTGCCCTCTAAGTCTTTCTTTCATGTAATATGGGAGTACGTTCTGTGGAAGACACACAATAATTCTCATGGCACATCAAAATATCACAGAGAAAATGCATTTTTTTGTCAAAATCTTTAAACCCAATAAATGGCTGATAAGAAACTATGGTTTATAATAAACAGAGAATTCTTAACCTTAATGTCTGAATAAACTACACATTATTGTTTCAGCATACAATTTTGCACCTCTGGGATATTACAGAAAAGAGAATTGGAGGAATCTGTGACAGCTTAAGATGAAAAGAAAAAATTCTTCCCTGATATAAATTCTCCTTACTTCACCAAATTCAAGCAAGCTACAATGATTTACACTTCTCCAGGGTATTTTCAGCACTGTTTCTTTTACAAATATAAGAGTGAAAGTGGGAATAAGAAAAGGTAGAATAATGGGTAGATAAAGCAGAATGGAGACTACATGAAGTCTGCTCAGGACCCCTGTTCAAATGTAATTCAGCAAGGAAGTGCATGTGCTTTATACCTCTGTGCCTTACAATAAAAATAAAGACACATTTTCAAAAAATCTCTAGAAAAGTAACCCATTACATCCCACACAGCCCTGTGTCAGATTAACTCTGCTGTGCTTGCTAAGAAATACCAGTTCTATCTTGAGTCATTAGGGGGGAAGTTCAGTTGCCCACACACAGGTGTCTAGTGGCATTTGAGATACTCTTGAGCATCCTCTCTGTTTCCAGAGGCTCCCTCGAAAGGTGCAGCATTCACAGGCTTTGGATGGTATGTGCCAGCCCTGCACAGGTGACACAGACACCCTCAAGCATCTCAAAATGAGCAGCCTTCTTATGTTTGGACACCTGAAACCTGCCCCTCGCAAGGAGCCAGCTCTAGGTTAAGATATTTAAATATAGGTGTCTATATGTAAGACATCTTAGGTGCTCGAGGGTGTCTCAGGGTCCACACCAGGCTGGCAGATGGGAACCAGTCTCTGCAGGAGACCCACAACCTGTTGCAGAGGCTTCTGGGGCTCAAATGGCCACAGGTTCTCATATTTGAGCATGTGAATGCAGCCCTGAGTCTCCACTGGCCACAGAAAGAACTGGACCTCAGCTTATTTAAGCACACTACATGTACACCCACAACACAGACAGTAAGGCTGAAGGACTGCTGCAAGAACAGCCTCAGGTTGTCCAGGTATTGGTCACCTTGACAAAAGCTTAGTGATTTTTATCTCCTTTGCCAGAGCAAGATTTGAAAGTGGATGCCTAGTCACACCTCTGCCATCTGATATCCCTGTTCTGAGGAGATTACTCATAACTTTACAATCCAAGTGGTTTAAATATGTTTTAATACTATCTAGATGCCACAAATAGAGTATCTATGGGTTTTGTCCTGGAATGGCAGCAAATTAAATTTAGATACCAAGTTAACCCTTTTCAAGGGTGAGGTCTCAGCAGCTGAAGCTTTCTAGTGAAAAGGTTTTAGCTATTAATGTGAATATGGATCTCAAGATTTCAGGTTTTGGAGTTACTTCAAAGTCTGGCAGCCATTGAATCTTTGCTACTGGAGTTTATTTCACATGCTTAGTTATCAGTAGAAATAATTTATGAATGCTCTACAGAACTGACAAGTGAAGTTGTTGTATGCTGGCTTCCAGTGATTCTGGCTTGGTTTTTTGAACTCATATTTTCTGCATTCATCTGTTCAGTAAAGAAAATACTTCCCACTGGTTCAGAAGAAGAAAGGGAGATCTCATCCTAAACTTAGTTAAAAGTCTTCTTCTCTCACTCTGCACCTGCTTCGATGTGTCCCAGAGAGAGTCACAAAAACACTTGGGCACCAGGTTATCACTGCCCTATCTTTGCAGACCCCTAAGTCCAATGTTTAGACATAGACTCTGGAAATTTTTACTTGGATGACTTCCAATTCTATGATATAAGCATATAGACCTATAGTTATGTTCTAGACATGCAAACTCATGTTCTGATTAAGTTTAGCAATAATGTATCCAGACCACAAACTTAAGTGTGTTGCATAAGCCAGATACTCAACACCTTGCATATAAAACCCATCTGGGAAATACCACCAGAGAGCACACACTCCCTCCATCCCAGATGTAACATGGGTGAAGGCAGCAGTTCCTTCCTTTAGTTCCTGAGAAGAGCATAGGTGGTGTCCCTGCCCCACTGTCTGACGCCAGAGTTAGCAATGGACTAAAAAGTCATGGTCACTCGCTCACCAGTTTAAAAAAAGACAGCCCTGGCTTCAAGAAAGGGTGGAGTCCACGACTGAAGGAAGGATTGAATTTCTGTCCCTCCATATCTCATGTGGGCAGATGAACAACGGCCAGTGGGTAAGAAGATGATCAATGCTGCCTCCTCACTCGGCTGTGAGGAAAACGCTCCTATTGTGAGAAGGAGCAAACTCTGCAGCTTATCACAGTCTCATGACAAGGTAACTCAGCCACAGTCAGATGCCTGTTCGGAGCCCCAAATCCACCTAGGTCTCAGGGAAGAACATATCATTTCTGTTAGCATTTCTCAGACAGCTCTGCAGGTTCCCAGGCAGCATGCTGGGCTTCACCAGTGGATCTCCCCAGTGTCTGTACAGAGAGCAGGGATCAACAGAGAATTCCAGAAGGTGCCAAAAAGTCATGAGCCTCAGTGGTTTGCTGTTTGGAATTGCTGCCCTATATAGTTATTTGTCTGCTGGTATATAAAACAGTGATTTAAAAGAAGGCTTTTCATCTGTTTTCTAAGAGATTATTTCACAGAAGGATTATGGGTCTGTTTAACAAACAGTGCAAAGAGCATCTGGTCTATACAGAAGAAAACAGCAAGCTAATTATAAATAATTCTGCCTATACCGCAATTCCTTATTTTTTAATTCCTTCTCTGAATTAATTTCATTTTAGTATTGTTTCAGGGAAAGAAAATCTTTTGCTTTAAGACTTCATCTGCTCTAGTTTCTCATAATTTAGAAGCTAATAATCCTTTTCAGGACATCAAACACACTCACTGAAACCCATTATGCGAAGGACAAAGTATGACAGTCTCAGGCATAAGAAATAAGAAGAACAGATGAGAGACAGCAACAGATGCAAATTAACTGCTAAAGGCAAAGAATTACATTGTCCCCCTCCAGGAAGAAGGGAAACAGCCCAGCAGTGCTGTCTGTGCCCTGATGCTTTCTAAAATCCCTCGCCCATCATTAGCAGCAACTGCATTGATCAGAGCAAAGCTTCACTTCTTCACAAAGGAAATGTAGTGGGCTAACAAATGGCAGCTAAAACATGGTGTTAAACACAGCCTAACACTTAGTGTAACCAACTCATGGTTAGCCTTAGGTTGCTTTTAGTACTAAGTAAAAGCATGGCTTTACTCCAAATCACAGTGTTATCCATTTTCCCATGCAGTTTGAAATGATGTTCAGTATTTTTTTAAACAATTGTATTTTGTTTATCATTTCTAAAGGATAGACAGTATATTAAGCAGGGCTGGGTAGGTGGGATAAAGATTATAGGGACGTTTTTATAGCCCTCAAGCCTATTCACCCTCACGTTTAATGTCATTTTAGCCAAAGGAGTCACGTGACTATTGAAAAGCCTAATGCTATTAAAAACATTGCAGTGTACTGCAGTCGAGCAGTGGAAATGTGTTCAGAGACCTTTGTGGTCACAAACACGGGTTTTACTCAAACAAGGGCTTACCTATGAGTGCTCTCAGCTGGGAGAAACAAGGAACAAAGGTGGGTTGGGAAACAGTTTCATAATTTTGATCATCCTTGTTGACCTTTTCTGAAACTTTTTTCAACCTTTCTACCCTTTTTTTGAGAAAGAAAGACCAGAACTACATGCAGTATTGAAGGGATGAACAAATCATGGACTTACATAGTGGCATGATGATGACATCCAGTTTTCTGTCTTTCTTTCCTGGCAATTGTTAATACTTGCTTTGCCTCTTAGACTGCATACTGATAACAAGAATGAATGGTTTTCATGGAGCTATCTATCAAAATACAGAGCTTTTGCTATTGAGGGAAGCAACCAGCTCATCTTTTTATATTTGAAATTAGGAGTGTTTTCCTCCCACCTTCATGTTTGTCTACATCAAATTTTGCCTGTCATTTTATTGCCCACTGAATCTAGCAAGCTCCTTCTGCGACTCTCCACAACCATCTTTGCTATCTTGTATAAATGGTTACCTCCACATCATCAGTAAACCTCACTCCTCATCCTCTTTCCATGCCACATATGATTGTGTGGACAGCACAAATCCCACTATAGATTTTCTTGCAAGATTCCTCTTACAATCTTGTTTCACCATGAAGAATGACTATTTGCTCCTACCCTCAGGTTCCTTTCTTTTACTAAATTATTTATCCATGCATGAACTTTCCCTCTTGCCACACAGCTGCTTCGGTTCCTTAAAAGCTTTTATTGAAGAACCTTGCTGAAAGCCTTTTGGAAATTCAAGTAGATAGCACAGCAAGCTTTTTCTTATTCAATTGCTGTTGACATTTTCAAAGAACTGAAGGTCTGAGATGGTGATGTTGATCCATAAAAGCTATAACAACTATTCCCTAGTAAAAGGAATTGCTGTTCCTGCAGTTAGGGAAAACTTCCTTGGTGAAATGACAGTGCAGGGAATCCAGCACCAATAAATATTTTTTTTTGATGTGACATGTTACTCTGCACTCTTTTCCTGAGGAAATCACCTAGGTCAAGAAGTCATCAGGACTGATCAAAAAGTCAAAAAGTTAGGCAACCATACTCAGAGTTCCAGCTTGTTTTCCACTAAGGTGGGAAGTGATGCTGAAACTCATGAATTGGGGCTTAGATAAATCATAAATTGAGCTTTAAACTAGATGTGAGGGAGGAG
The DNA here is from genome assembly GCA_033459285.1 of Clamator glandarius. Taxonomy (NCBI): domain Eukaryota; kingdom Metazoa; phylum Chordata; class Aves; order Cuculiformes; family Cuculidae; genus Clamator; species Clamator glandarius. The sequence goes on along the minus strand of JAUNZM010000119.1, from coordinate 2,374,881 downwards.
GACATGGAGGCCAGGCAGGATGGGAGTGAGCCTGGAGGTGAGACTTCAGTGGCAAAGGGGTGGTGTGCTGGTGATGCCTGCCAGTATATCACCACTAAGCAAGAGGGGGTGAGTGCAGCTGGGGATGGGAGGCAGCAAACTGGCACTGTGGCCTTAGTTAGGTCAAGGACCGCTCAGTTGGGGAGGAGCCCTATTATGAAGGCTGAAGCTACGCCTGCCCAGTTGAAGTGCATTTACACCAATGCACGCAGCATGGGAAATAAGAAGGAGGAGCTGGAAGCTGTGGTAGGGCAAGGAGACTACGATGTCATGGCCATTGCAGAGATGTGGTGGGATGACTCGTACAACTGGAGTGTACCCGTGGTGGGGTATAAACTCTTTAGGAAGGACAGGAAGGGCAGAAGAGGAGGCGGGGTAGCCCTCTATGTTAGAGAGGGCTTTGATACCCTCAAACTGGACTACGGTCAGGAAGGGACTGAGTGCCTGTGGGTGAAAATCAGAGGAGCCCATGGGCAGGCAGGTATTGTGATGGGAGTCTGCTATAGACCACCCAGCCAAGAAGAAGCAGCTGAGGAGCTCTTCTACAAACAACTGAGTGTAGTCTCAAAATTGCTACCTCTAGTCCTTGTGGGAGACTTCAGTTTCCCAGATATAGGCTGGGAGTATAATACAGCAGAATGAAGCAGTCCCAGAGGTTCCTGGAGTGTGTGGAAGACAATTTCTTCACACAGCTGTTGAGAAAACCGACAAGGGACGGTGCCCTCCTGGACCTGCTGTTTGTGAACAGAGAAGGACTGGTGGGGGATGTGAAGGTTGGAGGACGCTTGGGGCAAAGCGATCATGAGATGATAGAGTTCTCGGTGCAGGGTGAGATGAAGAAGGAGGTTAGCAGAACAGTAGCCCTCAACTTTCAGAGAGCAGACTTTGGGCTGTTCAGAAGGCTGGTCGGAAAAGTCCCATGGGAGGCTCTCCTTGAAGGCAAAGGTGTCCATGAGGGCTGGGCGCTCTTCAAGAAGGAACTCCTAGCAGCTCAGGAGAAAGTCGTCCCCAAGTTCCGGAAAAGTAGCCGGCGGGGTAAGAAACCAGCATGGTTGAGTAGGGAGGTCCAAGGAGACATCAATAGGAAGAGGAGGGTCTACGACCTCTGGAGGAAGGGGCAGGCATCCCGGGTGGACTATAGGGAGGAAGTGAGAATGTGCAGGGAAAAAGTCAGGAGGGCTAAGGCCCAACTAGAAATGCGATTGGCCAAGACTGTGAAAGACAACAAAAAATCTTTCTACAAATACATCAACAGCAAAAGGAGGGCTAGGGAGAATCTCCAGTCCCTAGTAGATGCAGAGGGAGCAAGAGTAACAGGGGACGAAGATAAGGCTGAGGTGCTCAATGCCTACTTTGCCTCCGTCTTTAACAGTAAGGAAAATTGTTCCCTCTGTGCACAACCCCAAGGGTTGGAAGAGAAGTATGAGATTCCCAAGGTCCAAGAGGAGGTGGTTAGAGACTTGCTTGCCCAGCTAGATGCCCACAAGTCTATGGGGCTGGATGAAGTCCACCCAAGAGTTTTGAGGGAACTGGCGGATGTGCTGGCCAAACCCCTTTCCATCATCTTCCAACAGTCCTGGATGACTGGGGAGGTTCCGCTGGACTGGAGGCTGGCTGATGTCGTGCCCATCTATAAGAAGGGTCGCAGGGAGGATCCGGGAAACTACCGGCCTGTCAGTCTGACCTCGGTACCGGGGAAAGTCATGGAGCGGGTGATCTTGAGTGTGATCAAGAAGCACTTGCAAGAGAACCGGGTGATCAGGCCCAGTCAACACGGGTTCGTGAAAGGCAGGTCTTGCCAGAGTAATCTGATCACCTTCTATGACCGAGTAACTAAACTCTTGGACGAGGGAAAGGCTGTGGATGTGGTCTTCCTGGACTTCAGTAAAGCCTTTGATACAGTTTCTCACAGCATTCTGCTTCGGAAACTGTCGGCCTCTGGCCTGGACAGGTGCACACACTCCTAGGTGAAAAACTGGTTGAATGACCGGGCCCAGAGGTTGGTGGTAAATGGAGTTAAATCCAGCTGGAGGCCAGTGACAAGTGGGGTTCCCCAGGGCTCAGTCCTGGGTCCAGTCCTGTTTAATGTCTTTATCAACGACCTGGATGAAGGCATTGAGTCCTCCCTTAGCAAGTTTGCAGATGACACCAAGCTGGGTGGAAGTGTGGATCTGCTGGAGGGTAGGGAGGCTCTGCAAAGGGATCTGAACAGGCTGGACTGCTGGGCTGAGACCAACGGCATGAGGTTTAACAAGGCCAAATGCCGGGTCCTGCACTTGGGGCACAACAACCTTGTGAAGGCCAATGGCATCTTGGCTTGTATCAGAAATGGCGTGACCAGCAGGTCCAGGGAGGTTATTCTCCCTCTGTACTCGGCACTGGTGAGACTGCAGCACGAATCCTGTGTTCAGTTCTGGGCCCCTCACCACAAGAAGGATGTTGTGGCTCTGGAGCGAGTCCAGAGAAGAGCAACAAAGCTGGTGAAGGGGCTGGAGAACAAATCTTATGAGGAGCGGCTGAGAGAGCTGGGGTTGTTCAGCCTGGAGAAGAGGAGGCTGAGGGGAGACCTTATTACTCTCTACAACTACCTGAAGGGAGGTTGTGGAGAGGAGGGAGCTGGCCTCTTCTCCCAAGTGACAGGGGACAGGACGAGAGGGAATGGCCTCAAGCTCCGCCAGGGGAGATTTAGGCTTGAGATTAGGAAAAAGTTCTTCACGGAGAGGGTGTTTAGGCATTGGAACAGTCTGCCAAGGGAGGTGGTTGAGTCACCGTCCCTGAAGGTGTTTAAGGTTAGGGTAGACGAGGTACTTAGGAGCATGATTTAGGGATTGGTGGGAATGGCTGGACTCGACGATCCAGTGGGTCTCTTCCACCCTGGTTATTCTGTGATTCTGTGAGATGATTCTAATGAAGCTTAGCAGATGATCCCCTTACTTCCTGAAGACTCCTCCAATTGAACCTGATCTGGCAAAAAGAGGCACGAAACTCAAAGGGTATAATAGGAGGAGAATCAGCCACTGAGCTGCAGGCTATGGAGCCAGTCTGAGGAACTGCCTTTCTGCTGATCACCAGCTGCAGCACCACTTGCTTGGTCTGCACATGAGGATAAAGACTAGGATTAAATCATCTGCAAAGCTTTTCAAGAATTTATTGATCTTCATTTCAATGCTGACATTTGGGTTATAGTACAAGCTATTCAAGATCTCAAAATATTAATTTAAATTATGAAATATCCTATATATAATCTTCATAAAATAACTGGTAGCACTCTGAACCCAGTCTAATATTTGTGCTTGGTATGTTTCTCATCCTGATTTAGCCTTCCCTTCCCTCCCCTTCCCTTCCCAGCAATTTGCATCAGGATGAGATTCTTACTCTGTTCAAGATGAATCTTGTGATATCTGGCGAATTGAAACTCTGTGACGTAACAGTCTCTAGGATGTTCTTTTTTCCTTTGATGTTCCTTCACTCCACAGATCATAGAAGGTAGTATGGCAAAAGATGTTTCCTTTTTTTTTATAATACTTTGTATCTAATGCAAATAATAATCAAAAGTAAAATTTTAACTCTCTAGGTTCCACCTTACTTCTTGAAAATTTCTGATCATGATTTCTAGAGCATCTATGTGCCTCCAGGACTGAGCTAGCACAGGCATTTCTGAGTTATTTTCGCACTGACTAGATACGTCCACTTTACAACAATTTCTTAGAAATGCCCCAGCACAGTAAGTCAGGATGCACAGAGGGCTGTGATTTGAAAATTAGCTTTGATAGCCCTCTGATACGTATCTGTCCGTACACATTTACTTCAGAATAGTATCTACGCTTTATCACAGGAGCAGGGGTGGAAAAAAATACGAACAACTAGTACAAGTTATTTTTTATTTGCTCCCCTTTGATTTCCATATGCAGCCCATAACTGTAGTATCTGAGCTTGTCATCCATGTTCATACTCTAAACATAATTTTCTATGCATGTAATAAATGCAAAAGCAGTTCAACTTTTTATATCACTTATTCATTGAATATGTACAGCAGTACATAGTCTATCGGTACTACAGCAGGCAATCTACATTAACAAGCTGAATGACCTCTGAAAATTTCCAGTCTCCAAGGACACAATTCAATTGTCATTTTCATAAATACTTCCAAACAGCTTTATATTTGAGTGCAATCCCATTGACACTACATTTTAGGCTATGTGTCTATAATTAGATCTGTCTGTGTCACTCTTTCAGCTGAACATATTTAGCCAAAACACACACTGCAAATTGTAAAGATAATGCCAGAAAAGAGGAAAGGAAAAAAATATCCTTAGTTGTTAGATATAAATGCAGGCAAACATGCCTGAAAACAGATTATGAAAAGAGTAACTGAGATACTCTTTTAAAGTTATTAAGCAACTAGGAGAGTTAACTCAATTGAAAGACAACATCCTTATTAACAGAGAACAAGATAAAGGAATGTATCGAAGTGGGTGACACTTTCCAGAAAGAATGAGTTATTTCTGAAGCCTCTACATTGAAATTTGACTGTTATCCATTTTGTTATCTAAGTCTGTATATGTATGATCAGTATGAGTACATGTATTCGGAACTACAACCTCCCCTAATGTACCAATTTCTCTCCCACTGTGCTGGTTTGGTAATATATTTGTACTGCTAATATACAGCAAATATGCCTCAAGTCCACACTGTTCAGTAAGAACAGCATCATGTTCTCATTTGGGCAAAAGAAATTCGCAAGCCCTGACGTACCAAGACTTGCTAATCTTTCATATTCTGCTGCACTTCCACCCTCCCGCTGATTTCCATGGCACAGAAATCTGCTTTCATAATCACAATGGAGCTCATTAACCCAGTAATTGTTTCTTTGCTGCTTGTTTCCCTCAGTCATCTTGATCCTGCGTACAGGCAGAGTCTGAATGAGCATCTGCAGGTGAGGTGGAGGGACAACATGTGGGACACTTCAGAAGTCAGATGGTCTGGTGCCACAGAAGTCCCAGGTGAAGATTTTGGAAGAAAAGGCAGCCGTCCTGATGCTGCACCATGCAGCCAGTGCACTAGCCCTCCATTGCTTATATTTTTTTCACCTGTACCTGAATGAGTGAGGAAGGCACTAGTGAATTCATATGTTGGGAAGCTGGTCACAGATGGTACTTCAGGCTAATGAGTCTGACCAGCCAGAGGCTTCTTGGCAGTAACAGAGAAAAATGCAGCCGCCACACTGCATCCAGCACCGCTGCCCTCCATCGCATTGGCTCAGGGAGAACAGCTGTACCCAGGCTGGCTCTGGCAGGCTGCAAGGAAGGAGCAAGGGAGGTCACAGTCTCCCAAGGAGCCTTGACTTGTGTTTTTCCTCCCTTTCTGTTATGCAATCCACATGAGTTTTTTCCACCACGTGCCACGGGACTTGGATTCACTTATCATCCTGGCCTGCACCCATCTGCCACGGTGGCAACCACTTACCTGGTCCTGGCCAGCAAGGCTATGGAACCTCACAGCTGAATGCGGCAAAGTCAATGCAGCATCCAGGACATGGGGGTTTGCCCTGTGTGAGGATTTTCAACAGTAGGACCTACCCTAAATCTTTCCTCATCCAGAGGCACATCTAAACTCCCCTGAACCCAAGGAGAGTCTCCTTTTCTGTAATAGATTCACAGATGGCCCTCCCAGAAGGCCACTGACTAAATTTGATGAGCTGCATGTGTGAAAAGAAAGGCAGGTTTGAACCAGGAAAAAAGTGTTTTAATAGGTGAAGGAAATAGTGTTCTCCTTGCTGGGTTGTTGGTTTTGGATTTTTTTTTAAATGCCATTTTCCCCACATGTAAATGTTGCATTTTGAAGAACAACAGCACTATCAAGTGCAGTCAGATGTAGTCCAGGCTCCCTGCCTTTTCTTTGTTATCCAAAACATTTACAAAATATTTGCATTTTAAAAGTTCTTACTTCCTCTTCTGTAAGTTACTGATTTTGTTTTGCTGCAGCCTAGGCAAACTCCGAGTGTTTTTTAACTAAACTTTCACCTGAAGTAAATATTTTTAATACAGAGAGTATTAAAACAGTTCTTCATAATGGATTAACTGTATTTTGGGCTTTCCTTTAACTTCCATCAGCTTTGGCTAAATTATACACCCTGAAGGCACTGCATCCAACAGACAAGTGTGGTACATTCCTATTTACTTCTACTCCTCCGTTTCCCATCACTGTAAATCAGTCACTTCACAGTATGCAAGATAAACTGTACTAAACTAATTCTCTGGTCCTTCTTTCTTTCCATATAAATGCATGTTGATTTATTAGATTAAAGTAATCTGCTTACTGACACCTATGCAGCTGGGTATATGACCCAACACCATTAATTATCTTCTCTGATATGAAGACAGATGGCTGTCAACATTCTCTGTGTGTTTTGTGCTGGGAAGTCAAAAAAAGGAATACCTAAGCTCAGAATTTACTTATTTAAAATCAGTGTGAAAGCATTTTTCTCTGCCCATGATCATGTTAATTAAATCAATCCTAATTGTTCAACAATGATATGAATGCTATTATGCAAATAAACAACTGCTTTTCAGACTTGCAGAAATGATAACACTTATACAAAGATTACTGAGGTTCTTTAGTAGTGGCAGTCACTGAACTTCACAAATGCTGACTTGTAAGTATTGCATTTGGTGAAAATAATATTTTTTCTGTAAAGATCTAAAGCTGTAGCTGGAAGTTGGGAACTAATGAAATGTTTAAAATTCTAGAAAAATTCACCTCCATACATCAGAATGTTGTAAAAAGGTTCTTATCTGATGACGCCCGCAGCTGGCACAGTGCACTCTGCATTTATCACAGTGCTCCAGATAATACTCATATTTAATGACTGTGCACTGATAAGCTGAAACTGGTTGAATAGACTGTCTTCCACCTCATTCTGCTTAAGGTGACATGAACTTTCATTTATGTCACAGCCACTTGCAGCTGTTCAAAACCATTCTAAAGACACTGAAAGGAATACTCTATCAATCCACAACTGAATGAGTGACCGTAAGAATGAGTCTGTTGCCTTACTATCTCTGGACTCCTTTAATAAAAGCATTTGTATTCCAGGGAGTAGGCAAGAATATAATTAATCATTGACACAACTGAATAGGCACATTGTCTAAGTAATTCATTAGGAAGCAATTTCAAGAATATTTATTTTGATAAATTTTATAATTCATTAGCAACATAAGAAAGTGAACATTGAAAAGCATTTTTCCTATTTTTATACCTTTGAATTAAATATAACTGCATCCTTGCTATTTCTGACTCTCTGCAAAGCTTTGCCTCTGAAGCAAAACACCAGAACAGTGATTGTGATGGATTAAGTTAGTGGATACTGTATTACTAACTATATCTGTATATACCAACTACCCTGTAATACAAAGCTGAAGTCCATTTTGCATTGTTAACCACAATTCAAAACAGAAATTTTATATACATGCTGATGTTAATCTCCACAATTCAGCATTACTGATAACAACCTCAGCAGATAAGTCTAGAACTAAACAAGTGCAACTACAGGCAGGAATAGATACTTCTTTCCATATTCCATGTGTACTTCAATGTGTAAAGAATAGAGGGAGAAGATGGTAAATAGCAATAAAGAATTTCTCATGCTGCCATGCCTCTCTTCTGCACCTACATGGGCCTAGTGCTGTAATACAGTGGCTTGGTACGCTATGTGATTTTTCTCTCTTTGAATGATTCCAGATAAAATGTTTGGTTTGAAGAGGAGTGGTTTTGCCAGAAATTTGAGTACTATTTCTTAAACTCCATAAGCCTTCATGGCAAGTTTGCTCACTAGGGCTTAACTTGGTTATGTTCACTGCTAGGGCTACCTTACATACATTACCCATAGTTTCCACCTGCAATTAACCTAATGCTATTTTGTAAATGCACCTTCTTAACACTAAGAATGAGAGTTACAGTAGATGAAATAGGAGTTAAACAGTATGGCACGTGGAAGAAATCGGTGCAACTTTGAGTTAGTCCAAACTTGTTTTTAACAAGAAGATGGGCTCCCCAAGCCAAACAGACCTCCTGCATTGGCCAGCACATCTGGCCATCTGGATCTTTGTAAGCAAAGATGATAATTTATTTAAAAGATCTTTATCTATTCTTAATGACAATGCTTGTGAAAATAGCTTGATTGGTAAGGACTGAGACAGAAGGCTTCTGGGAAGAGAACAATGGAGAGCTGAAAGAAGGTGAAAAAGCAAAAGGAGCAGTGAGATTATAGAAATAAGAATAAGGAGTGTAAATCTAAAAGCGATTGAAAACACTATGCAACTACTGACATGTTTGACATGAAAGCTGGGAATTACAGATTTATTTCCTTTTCCTAACAATGTCTAGTAGGAGGTTGATGACCACTGAGAACTTCAGCAAGAGAGAGCATCAGATACTGATATCAGAAACCACCTCCACGCCTGAAAAGTCTTTAAACACTTATGGTGGAAAGCATCTGTTTTATTTGCCTGAGTATAACATAGCCTTTTCCCTTTCACAGTTGACTTCTTCCTCCATAGCTACATAATGCTTTGAAGAGCTTTTAGATTTTACACTCTGTATATTTAACTTTATATTTTCACTCCTGACCAGACACATTACTTGAGGGATGGACGAAACAACAGCTCTGCAGTGATGCAAACATCAGCCTGGTGGAGCACCTTGTCTTATAGAGCCATGACTCAGCCACATCCCTCCTCTGTGCCGGCAGCCCAGTTTTTACCTAATAGTCTTATGGTTAAAGCACCCACCCAAGCAGCTGGAGGTCTAGCACAATTCAAATCTACACCCCTTTTTTGCCATACAACCATTTACCATGCTACATTGGCCAGCTTCCGAACACCTGGACATACTCAGCATCCGTGGGGTGTATCTGAGTGAGGCAGAGATGTCATAGCACAGTGGTTTTGGTACACAGTCCAGCTTTAGTGCTAGTTTCCATATTCTTTTCTGTACTTGGCATTAAACTATTTAGCTGAAAATTGGAAACAGTCTTGAGAATATGCAAGTTTCCTTTGCCACACTGATCTCCCCAGGCACTGGGCTTTCAACCCACAAGTGTTTTGGACCCCTCTTTTTGCATCATAGAAGTCTTGGACCCATCCCTGGTTCCTACATTTGATGCTAGCTGAACTTCATGCACAGCTCAAAGCTTTGTGGATGAGAGAAGTCAGCTCTAAGTCTGTCCTTGGCTCTGTCGTGCACAGAGCACAATGACTGAAATTAACAATGGGCTGTGGCAAGCGCCCTGAGCAGAGCGACTCTGGCCACACGCAGAAATCACGGAGGGGATCCTTCTATAAACCTAAAGCCAGGAAGCACTCACTCAGTGAATTTAAGCACCTCCAGCAGCAGCAGTCACAGACTGGGATTTGCATATTTTTGCTTTTTTTTTGCAGCTAAATCATTTTGGGTACTTCTTGCACCTCTTCTAGATGCTGGTGTCTGAAATAAACTGAGACTGGGAACAGCTGGTTGCAAGAAGAAGTCTCCTCTCTGGTAAGATTGCTTTAGGGTGCGAAGTCATTCGGTCAGGGAACTATATCCCAGACATTCTTGCTTATGGAAACCTGAGTGGAGAAGCAACCAAGACTCTCCACTTGAACTGCAGCTCAGGATACTCAATTCTAAGTCTATTATCTGGAAGCCTTTAAAAGTGAAAAGATAAAACCTTAAATTTACTATTTATCATTTTATTTGACTGATGCATTAAAAAAAGCCTTTTGCCTAAATTAAAACTATTTTACTTGTACCTGACTGGGAACATTGTTAATTGAATGACATATTTAAAAAAGGCTTCCAATTTTAATCTTGCTCAGTTCTGCAGGCTGAACTGCAGGATTATATTGCATTATGAACAAACTTGGTTGATGTCCTCCTTGTAAAAGGTACCAATAAAAACTTGTTTACTACATGAATGCAGTCCTGATTCTTCTTACTTTATTTATACCCACAAACAAAGGGAGGAGGGGGTTCTGCAGGAGAACTCAGCTATACAAAAGTCTGCTAAAACTTTTTCAAAGTGCATAAAAGAGTTTAATCCTCATTCCAAAATGACTAAGAGCTCCAAAACAAGAGCCCTCTTGTGACTATCTGGGAAGTACAATAATACATCCATAGAGGAAAAGCACATTGCTTCTTAAAGAGATAATTCATCATGTCACCTACTACCATATCTCCCTGCTTCATAACTTATTTTTATTGATCAAAGATAATGTAGGGAAAGAAAAAATGCAGTGGAGATTTATTAAATGTTAAAGAAATCTAAGAAAACATAAAAAAATCTCCCCCTTAAACACAGTTATTGATAACTTCTCCTCCTAGAGTACAGTATGATGTAAGAAACAACATTACTTCAGAGATAGTGGAGAAGGCAACCATCTGATTTTGTACCTAAGTCCCTCCTAAGCAATTACTGAAGAAATAGATTGGGCTGTTTGCTAGAGAGCGAAATCATACACTGATTTTTTTTTTTCTTCCTCTGCCTGGGGAAAACTACCTTCACACCTAGGGGAAGGCTGGATGCCAGCACTCTGGAGGCACTTTTGAGTGCCTGCTTGGGTAACTCTGCCTCGACTGCAGCAACATTACAAGTGGCACCTGGAAGCAGGGCTGCTGAGAAGCCAGCAGGGAGGCAATCATCACATTTTATGGAGCTGTCAGACATTTTGGAGGATGGATTGTGCCCAGAGATAGATGTATCTAAGGTGCTCCCATAAATCTAAGGGCAGGTACGAGAAGAGAGCTGTTTAGAATCAGCCAGAAACTCATGTATGTCCAGTTTCACAGCTGAACAAAATGCTCAAAGACACCAGTTCAAGTATTTGGATTCCTGTCCAGCACAAGTGCAACAAATCTTGCACCTTCTGCTGCTTCTTCCTAGCTGTCCCTTGCTGGCTCCTTGGTCAGGTGCTTTCCCACCCTCTGCACAAAGTATTTGCCACAGCTGAGCCTCTCCTTTGATCCAGGGCCACAAAGTCTCAAGCAGCTTTTTAGGTCTGATAACAGATTTCTGAGTCTTGTCACAGGCTCTCTTGTAAGCCCGTCCTTAAGTACGACCTTTCTTTCTTGTCATACTGTTGCAAAGACTAATATTTGTTATAATTTTGGTTTACATTTATTATATTTTTAAAAATATTAAATAGTTAATTTATGTAAATACCACAAGTGCTTTTAAATATATAAAAGAGTAGTTTGATGGCTGGTTCAAAGCACACTGAGCAGTGCTAGTCCCTCCTCGGCATGCAAGAGGTTTTGCCATTTTAGTTTTGCCTGCTCTGGATTTCTCATCCAGGCCTGATTTTCAAGACTAGATTGAGAAGGTCATTTGTTGTCCCAGTCTTATAGTGCTAGAGAATAATTTATGTGGGGTTGATCGAATTAAAATAAAAAGTATTGTAATAGAACTGTTTCTTGCTGATTTGTGTTTTTGTTGAGAATTATGATGACTTAACTGTTGCTTCCAATGAAGTACAAATCAAAAAACGTCTTACAGATATGCCATCAAAATATACTCATGATTAGGAGACAAATGTTTTAAATGCTGTAATATTGGTTTATTAGAATAATGTAATATCAATAGATGAGTAGTTCAAATAAAAAACTTTAGCAGTCCTTCTTTTATTATATATTTCATCATTCCTTTGCTATCATCCCAATGAAGAGTAAATATAAAGGGTAAATTTACACCTAATGCAACCATGGATGAATCTGAATAAGTGGCTGAGTGCATTCAACCCCATTCCCATACAAAGAACAAGAAAAAAAGTAAATCACTACTGCCTCAGGTTTGTCAGTATAGAAAACTCTCAAACAATCCTACCAAAAATAAACAAAAATATCATAGGCAAAGCATATCTGAAAGGCATTTGGAACGATACACCTTTAAACATTTAATTGACTACAAGAACCTTAACACATACTGGAAATATATATATAAAAATACACATAAATAATTATTCTGCAATCATATCATGAAGTTTTGAATATGTGTAACTCAGGATAGCTTTGAGTTATACTGCTCTGGCTCTTTGTTTTAGGACAATCAATTATTTCAAAACTTCAGGCATCTTCTTCCCTGGTAAATATGGAGATGATAATCTTAAAAAAAAACCCAAAGGACTGACTCGGGAAAGCAAGTTCACAACAGCATTAAGAAACGCCCCAATCCCTCTATCTAGAGCACAACAGGTTGCTCTGTCCTTTTACTTCTGGGGAAGTGCATTGCCCTGCTGTATGATGAGCATATCGGCCCCCTGTGGGACCTCAGAGCTGGCCACAGGCAACTGCATGAGATTTTCCACCCTAACTGTTTAAAAGACATTATTGCTCATGGTCTAGTTATTGAGAAATACCTTCTGTAGTAACAGGAGCTGCACACTTAGTATGCTGTGATTTTTTTTTTTTTTGTATATTAACAACTTGTAAGTCTGTGTCTTTCCATCAATAAATTCTCTCTTCCCGAGACACAAAGTGATCACCAGAACAAATGCAGGGCTTGTACAATGAAGGGGTTATGTATTGACATGGCATTAACACTTCTACCTATATTCTTGGTGAGGCATACACTTGTTCTGAAATGAAACATCTAAAGACCTGGAATCTTCAGCCTAAGAAGGATTTGGAGCTGTTGGAACGGGCCCAGAGGAGGGCTACAAGGACGATCAGAGGGCTGGAGCACCTCCCATATGAGGAGGACATGCTGAGAGAGCTCGGGTTGTTCAGCTTGGAGAAGAGAAGGCTCTGAGGAGATCTTACAGAAACCTTCCTGTACCTGAAGGGGCTGCCGGGAAGCTGGGGAGGGACTGTTTACAAAGGCTTGTGGTGATAGGACAAGGGGCAGTGGGGATAAACTGGAGAGGGGCAGATTTAGACTAGACATAAGGAAGAATTTCTTCACCACGAGGGCGGTGAGGCTCTGGCACAGGTTGCCCAGGGAAGCTGTGGCTGCCCCATCCCTGGAGGTGTTCAAGGCCAGGTTGGATGAACCCTGGGCAGCCTGATTAGTGGGAGGTGTCCCTGCTCATGGCGGGTGGCTGGAACTGGATGATTTTTAAGGTCCCTTCCAACCCTTCCGTAGATTCTGTGATTCAATGAACAAGTGGGCGCGCGAGTCACGCAGTGCAGACAACCCTGAAGGCACCGACCGCCCTCCTGAGCAAACGCGTTGCTGCGCGCGACTGGGTGACAGAGCCGGACCCGTTATTTTCACTAAACTCGGAACTGACGCCCCCAGACACCCCACCCCGGCCCCTCGACGGCGGGGCGGGCGGCCGGGCCCCTCCCTGAGGGGGCGGCCCCGCCCCTTCCCCGGGGCCGCGCGGGGGGTGGCGGTGGCGCCCTCCGCCTCGGGCCTGCGCGCGCGCCGCGGGGCTCCGGGCCGGTCACGGCGGCGGCTCGGCGGGACGCGGAGCGGGGGACTTTTCTTCCGAGGGCGCGGGGCAGGTAAGGGGGAAAGAAGGAGGGAGGGTTGATGCGAGCCGGTCTGAGCGGCCGGTTGGAGACCTTGTCCGTGTGCCCCGGGAGGAGGAGCGGGACCCCCGAGGGCTCGGAGCGTTCCTCTCCTCGGCACCGGCTCCAGGAGCGTCTCCGCTTCCACGAACCCACCTCGGGCGCCGGGGGTCTCTCCCGCCGAGCAGGGGTTCGCTCCCTGCGCTGCCGTCGTTTGTTTCTTCTCTCTCCCCATCAACGAGTGGTAAGAGCCGACGGACCCCGAAATTAAGATCCGGTTCTGCGTTTGCAGCTGTTTTTTCCACAGATTCAATAAGCGACACAAACCACTTCGCTTCCCCGAACTGTCGTTTGTTGTTTTTTTCCGAACATGCTTTTTCAAACTGTAATATTTTATCACGTTTTCTTCAGCTGTTCTATGAAGCTCTCTGTGTGTTTAGGCTGTCAATCACTTCATGGGCAAACATTTTATTCAGCTCATCTCTTGTGATGTTGAATCAGGGACCACCTGGTAACGTGCCAAAGGTGTCGTTGATGAAATTTGGCTTCCAGAACTAGGGCTCTTTACCACTCTGATTAAGGGGAACGTGATTACATACATGCATGTCAGAGTGTCTTCCGTGACCACAGCAAAACAGGGAATGGTTTCCACATCTGCAGAACTGTTGCTTTTCAGGCTTTCACAAAGTTCTGTGTGGTGCCAAATAATAAAGTACCTTCAAACGTCAAGTTTTTAAGATGTCTAGCCTGCAAAATAGCGAGTACATTGCGGGCCCTGTAGTGAGGAGAATAGATACCGAAATAGAAAGAAATGTAATAGGTAATTGTGAAGGCAAAGTTTGTGGCAGGGAAACCTTTTGTGATGAAAATTAGAGCAGAAGTTTATTAAGGGTTTGCAATAAGGGTTGTTAGCTGAAGCTTCATTTAATCCTTTTCATAAGTGTGCAGGCTCTTCAGAGATGAGGGCTTTTTTTATCATTTTAATGTTTTCCACTACCTTGTGAAAAGGAACTCTGATGGTTGTGTCCAGGTGATGGTACAGTACCTGTAACTGGGCACGCTGCTCTTACCCAAATGAAAGTCAGATATTGTACAGGGAAGAAAGCCTTGGTCTGCAATTGTATTACATGATGAAATTAAGAGTATTCTGGCTTTCATAGATAGAAAACTAATGAAAGTGGTGCTAAATCAGTACCATGTGTTCTGCTTGGCTCTGTTTGTATGCAAAGCTGTATGACACTCATGCCAGTAAAGCAGAGAGTAGTACTGTACTTCTAACCCCAAACTCTCCAGTAGAGATAAATAATTTCAGCAGCTCCATCAAGGCATCCTTGGTGCCTTTACCCGGGTTTCACTCTGCTTTAGAGCTCACAGGGTACAAAAATGTGGCATTTCTTGGTTCAGAGTGCTGTTTATCTGTTTGAACACATGGCTTATGACCCTACTCCACAGAATCACAGAATAACCAGGTTGGAAGAGACCCACTGGATCGTCGAGTCCAACCATTCCCACCAATCCCTAAATTATGCTCCTAAGTACCTCATCCACCCTCACCTTAAACACCCCCAGGGATGGCGACTCAACCACCTCCCTTGGCAGACCGTTCCAATGCCTAACCACCCTCTCCGTGAAGAATTTTTTCCTTATCTCAAGCCTAAATCTCCCCTAGTGGAGCTTGAGGCCATTCCCTCTCGTCCTGTCCCCTGTCACTTGGGAGAAGAGGCCAGCTCCCTCCTCTCCACAACCTCCCTTCAGGTAGTTGTAGAGAGTAATAAGGTCTCCCCTCAGCCTCCTGTTCTCCAGGCTTAACACCCCCAGCTCTCTCAGCCGCTCCTCATAAGATTTGTTCTCCAGCCCCTTCACCAGCTTTGTTGCTCTTCTCTGGACTCGCTCCAGAGCCACAACATCCTTCTTGTGGTGAGGGGCCCAGAACTGAACACAGGATTCGTGCTGCAGTCTCACCAGTGCCGAGTACAGAGGGAGAATAACCTCCCTGGACCTGCTGGTCACGCCGTTTCTGATACAAGCCAAGATGCCATTGGCCTTCTTGGCCACCTGGGCACACTGCTGGCTCATGTTCAGTCGGCTGTCAACCAACACTTCCAGGTCCTTCTCCTCCTGGCAGCTTTCCAGCCAGGCTTCTCCTAGTTTGTAGCTCTGCACAAGGTTGTTGTGCCCCAAGTGCAGGACCCGGCATTTGGCCTTGTTAAACCTCATGCCGTTGGTCTCAGCCCAGCAGTCCAGCCTGTTCAGGTCCCTTTGCAGAGCCTCCCTACCCTCCAGCAGATCCACACTTCCACCCATTCCTCCGTAATGCAGTTGTACATGCAGGGGTAATGCAATGAAACAACCCTCTGGTTTTGGTTTTTTGTTTTTCTGTTTTGAGAAATTAAGTTCACATCAGGTGGCTGGTATCATGGGAATATGTTCTGGTCCAAAGGCACTACTGTACCATATAAACTCATGTAAGCTGAGTTCTGTAGATTTCAGCTGTAGTTCATTAACACAGCTTTAGAGCATAAGTGAAATATGTGTTGTAGCTGCTCTCTGTGTTATTAATTTAAAAGGTGAACTGTAGAAAAACTTGAACTTGTGCTTCACTTTGAGTTTTTATTATAAAGCAGACCCTCTGAATTATTTTTTGGCCAATACTGTTCAGTATACAACAATCTTGCTCAAATTTACCCAAGTGCTAGAAATCCATAGTTACTTTTAAGAAATGTCTGACTGTAATTCCATGTTCATGTTTTCTAGGCCTTAAAAAAGTTGGGGGGGGATTATCCTCCTTAGTTTGGCAGGAATGCCACATGTACTTAGAGTTCATCAGTTCTGATTCAAGCTGGAAGAAAATCTGTAGTTATTCTTATAGTAACTACTTCTTGTATCAATATCAGATACTGCCTAGAGAATAAAGTAGGTAGCATCTTCAGTATTGGCTTTGCAACCACAGAAGATTGCATTGTATGTTTTATAGTGATAAATGAGGAATTGTTCAGGTACTACAAGCAGTGTATAGTAAGCTGGTCTTTAAATATTTAAAGACGAAATAATAGTAGCTTCACTGTATGCAATGCTTCTAATGAACTTTAAACTATTCTGTATTGCTGCAGGTTTTCTTTCTCTCTTGATGCCTCCACCTGTGCAGCTTTTTTCCACTTCTTAAAAAGACTAGGAGGAATTTGAGCAAATTGTAAATGGAAATCAGGCCTTCCCAGCTGCAGCCAAACAAGCTGAATGAATTGGAAGTCCCATGAAAAGGCTCCCATTAAAGTGCTCTGCTTTGGATAAAGCAGTTCTGCATCTGGTGCAGATGGGAAACGGGAGTGGCAGGGTGGACAGTCAGTCACCAGCCTTGTGCTGTTGGTGGGTGATTCACATGGACTGTTGATGTATAGAGATGGTATTGGGGTGTCTCCAGGGTTAGGCAGCAGCTGACTGAAGGGGCTTTTGGTTGAAAAGCCTTGAACTTGGAAACCTAAATTCTGCCTGACCAGAGCAGGAGTTTTGGCCCCCAGAAGTCCTGCTTGGCTGGTCGTTATGTCACAGAGCTTCTGTGCAGGGAGTGAAGCACCACTGGTTGTTGGATGTGCTTCAGCTACTTGTGTTGTGTCTCTGAGCATTCCCAGAAGCATCGCTCTCTGAGAAGATACTGCTTCGCATAGATACTCTGGGGTGGGGTCCCAGTACAGCAGCTGCAGCCCGCACAGTCCAAGAGGTACCAGAAGGATTGGGAAGGGTGTGGTTTGATGGCTCTCCCTACAGCCCAAGATACTTTAGCTTCCAAGTGACAGCCTGCACTCAGAGCACTGATCCAGTGGGTGCCACATAGTGATGAGACATCAGTGAGACATGGGATGCCTTCCCCAGCCCCAAAGGAGTGCAAATCCATGTTTCTGGCTCCCATGAGGGCTTCAGTCACTCTTTGTTCTGCAATGGACCCACTTGCCCAGGGAGTGGGATCCCGAGGCTCAGCTGCTGGGGTTGCGTACGTGCTTCATGTTAAAGCATTCATTGATCAACATCCCTTTATTTGAAAAAACATTGCCAAGAAAGGATAAAGGCTTCCTCTGGAAGGTCTATATGAGGTAAAAGTTCAGAGATCTACCTGTCTTCAGTGCTTTCTGTTGCGTAAAGTATCTGCTTGGTTGGCATCTGAGATAGATTCCTAGATTTCATTGAGAAGACCAGCTGCATAGCTTTCTAGGTACGTACAACTTTTTTTATATTAATTAACTTTAGACAAAAGTGCAGAAGACAAAATTGTGGTCATCTAATCTGACCTCCTATGGAACAAACCCCCCAGTTGTAGTAAATCAGTTAATTTTTTAATAATAGCACATCCAGATTTATTTTAGGTGCCAGACAACATACTTCCTGACTTCCTTAATTCCCAGGAAAGGAAATCTTTAAATGCATCCCATTAATTACCTTTGTTATGGGTGCTTGTGTGTCTTTGTAATGCAGATATATCTAGTTTTATAGTGACTGATTATCTTGATACTTTTGTTTTATGGATTAGGTAATCCTTTTCTTCCTCGTGCTCCTTCCATCTTCCTGATGTTGTGGACTGTGATGAAGCTATGGTAGACTTCTCTGTCTCATACAAGTTACATTTTCTCAGGAAAGCTATGTTACTGAGTATTGTAATTACTACTTTCTCTGTGATATAGTCATACAAAGTTTAAGGCAAGCTAGGATATAGGCTTGTGTTGTTAGTTACTGTCCTAATTGCTGCATCCATACTTAGAGCCTGGAGTGGGTTCAAGGACAGTTTACTACTGAAAATGGCTTTTTTTATCTGTCCATAATTGCCTATAGGTGCATAGCCCTACCTGTATGTAGCCGCATAGCTCCTCTGTGCACTGCTTGAGTTAGACACTCTATTTCAATTAAGAGTTGGGTTGCCTTGGTCCCTTTGGGTATCTAATCCCAAGTGAACAACTGCAGAAGGAAAGTAGCTGGGGTAAAGCACACAACTAACCATTAAGAGCAAATGGTGCCAGTAGTGGGGCAGAGAGAGGATTTCAGAGACATAGGGGCGATAGAAGAAAGGGATGCATTAATTGAGGTATGCAGTTGCATTGCATGTTAGAGGAAATAGTTGCTAAAATTAAGGAGCAGCTTCTTTTTATGCATCTAAGTGATGGCCAGACTAGATGTAACTTGCCAGGCTAGATGAGGTGCTTGGAGCTCGTCCTTCTGGAATCAGGGGAGCACTGAGCCTGGGAGGGTCCCCATTGGCTCGGAAGTCTCTCTGCTTGGTTCCTGGCAGAGTTGCTGGCTGCCAAGCCAGGCTGTGGCCATTAGTTCATGTATAAACATCTACAATGTAGATGGCTAAAACCAGTGAGACAAATCCTGCTAAATCCAGAATAATCTCATTTTCTATGTGAAAGCACGTCTGCTGTAAAAGAATCTTCGCTTTTTTTTCAAACACGTATCAAACAATTAATCCAGGCTGGTTACATGATCAGCATGTACAGCTCTATGGCCTGTCCATGCGTACGCTGTGAAAGTGCCGAGTGCTTTCTAGGTGAGTATTTGAGTATTTGGGATAAGACGACTAAAGAAAAGAATAGCTAAACTCTGCTTTACTTTTGACTTAATTAAAAAGAACAAAGAGACAACTGCTGGTGGCCTGAAGGCTTTTAGAGGTTTCTTTCTTGCAGAAATTATTGTGATCTAGACTCAGTAATTTAACTTTCAAAGTTTCTCAGAGTTGAATTTGAGTCATCAGTAATAAAATTGGCATGTAATACCCAGTTCTCAAGCAAATTAACAATGTATATAAGTGGTAATTCTTTATACGTATACTATCATGCATGGGGAAGGTCCCCATTTGGGAGGGTGGAGGTTGTACTATGTGCATTTAAATTACAAGCTTCATTCTGGTCTGATTGTTGTTGTAGACTGATGGCTGGTGTTTATTTTGGAGAGTATAAGTGAAATATTCCATTTACTGCTTTGAAGTTCCAGCAAACTAATTTATTTTAACACTTTCTGATAACAGCTTAGTCCCTTCAGCAATGCTGTTCTTTGTTTTAAAGAAATCCATGCCGCTGTATATTGCTCGTATCTTTTATTCTGAGCTAATTTTTCTGAGCACTTGATCTGCTCCTGCTGGAGAGGGTGGCATGCATGATGGAGCAAAACACTCAGAAGCATCTCAGAAATTCAGCCTGTGTTGGCAGGGTATATCTCCTCCCTGAGCTGAGAGGTGCACCTTTTCCGTGCACCTCTGGTTCTGGCAGCCTACAGATGTCAATGTTGTGTTATTCTGAATATGGTAGTCACATAGCAGAGACTATGCATGGTGCTCCTTCTCCATAGGCGAGAGGCAGAGCAGCAAGTATTAAACATTTACTTGGGGAAGATACAGTTCTTCAGGCATATAATCCAAGATACTTGCTTTAAATGCAGTTTCCTGCTGCAGCTTGCCTGTCACAGCCATCAAAGGAACCTTTAGCAATAACTGTTCACCACAACTAAAGACAGCTGAAGCAGGATATCAAACAAGGCTACATCAGTTGGCACTTTCCCCATCCTAGCAGCTCAGAACGCCTAAACATCTCAGTGAAAGGATGGTGTCCCCTTCAGGTGCTTACAAACTTGCTAAGTGTCCATCTACAACTCACAGTTGGTGCCACAGCTGTTTGGGTTTTTTTATTTGGGGGATTTTTCTCCCCACATCCTCACTTGCAGTAGATTAATTAGAATGACTATTTTGAAGCCCTCAAGAGTTTAAATTTTGGACTTGTAGGAAATATAAAGAAAAATGTGAAAGAACTCATCTATCACCAAGCAAAATTAGAAATTTTACTATATGTAGACCTATACATACAATCGTCTGTACTCTATTTAATGCTTCATTAAAAAAACCCTGTGAATAATTTTTTGCTCTCAAATCTTAGAATGTAAGAAGAGGTGAATCTTCACCCTCTGCCTGCAGTTCCCTGGCAGCAAGTGTGCCTGTTCTTCATCACAGCCCTGACAAACCGGCTCTGCTTAGCAGTAGGTTTTGTCAGTTTTTCCAGAGAGTTTGGTTTTGCCTGCATACCTTATGTTGCTTGAGAGAGGGTCATGTTGGTGAGGCTGTATTGTGTGCTAGCACCTCCCTGTTTTGCCCTTCCTCTTGCCCAGACGGGAGGAGGCCCTTTCCAGCCTGGGGTAAGCTGTGGCACAGTAAATGTTTTCATTGTACAGAACTATTGAAATAACTCAGAATTTTGTGTACAGTGGTTTTAGAAGACAGGTCGCGTTCCAAAAATATAATTATAAACACAGAACAGTTTATCCAGGGCTTTGGTTCTGTGTATGATGAGGCTTTATCTATGTCCTAGTGGTTTGCTGTTCTTTACAAATTTTTCTGACCCATCTTGTCATGAAGATGTGTTTTGCAGCAACACGATGAGATGTAGTGTGGGCAGGCTGTGAATGCGAATTGGAAAGTGAACACAAATTTTGTGAAATTATTGCAACGTCATGTCAAATTTTTCCAATGTGTGACTTCACAGGACAAGATAGCACAGGTAATGGGAAGTAGATCACAGCATGGATCCACAGTGGTTTGTGGCAGCATACAGCTTCCCATGTAACTTCTTAGTCGTGGTTCCATTCTGAACACTGATTTGGTTTTTTTGGTAGAAATTAGAGTCCTCATGAGAACTGCTCAGAGCAAAACATCGGCAGTAGACTAGAAGTCTTAACAATAATACAAAGTTGCTAATAACAGTGTTTCTATTCTAAAAACAAAATAATCAAACAAAAAGTTCTGCCACTGTTTTTTTACTGTACAATGCAGATGCTGACTGGATTCAGAACACAGGGTCTGGGAACCATATGTTTTATTTTCTTTTGGTTCTGAAATCTTTCCCCTTGATCACAGAAATACCCCTTAAAATTCCTCATGCTTTTACCACAGTAGGGTAACTTCTTCGTAGCTGATGCAGTTCTCATCTCCCGTTCTCCAAGGGTGAAATCCTGCATCTGGGGGGAATCGTGTATTTGGGTAAAGAGACAAAAAAGAGCTCATAGTTAGAAACTACCTACTAGCTGTCCTCCTAACCTTTTCTTCTGAACTTTGCCACCTGGTTGTTTAGAATTTTGTGTCTTCATTTAGCATTAGTGGTTTTGAATCATGGAATTAATGGTGGGGCTTGAAGTAAAGCTGTGGCAGCCAGGAAATGCGATGCTTTATTAATTTCTTAGATGTGTCATTTTACAAAAAAAAACCCCCAAAAGCACAAAACCCCACTGAAATCCTTGCTGAATTACGTTGGGTGCTTCACTGCACCAGCAGTACTTTTTAATTATTGACTCATGTGGCTGTTAGCAGAGCGGGGAGTGGGAGCTACCTTTGATATCATAGAGAATCAAATAATTTAGATATCAAGATACTTCTTAGCTTCCCTGCTGTTTTACCAGGAAAAGAACCAGACAGTTAAATACTTTAGGGAGTTTCAATTCTGGTTACACTACTGGTTGGCTTTACAATTTCTGCTGTGTCTAATCTCACACTGAAGCATGTATTTTTGCTTTAAAGGACAGACATAGAAAGCTCGTTTTGATTTTTTTTGTTGTTTTTAATTTATATTGGGGGTTTTATGCTTTTTGGTTGTGTATTTTACTTTTTATTTAATGCTTAGGAATACATTGTCATATGGAAACAAATAGCATATTTAACACTTAACAGTAAAATTTTCCACAAAATTATGTGGTCCATGGCATGAAATTATACAAGCTAGAACTTGAAATGTTATAAAATTGCTTTGTAAATGTCATTTGAGAATTATGTTGCCGGACTACTTACTTTGTATTCTTATAATGTAATCTGCCTCTAAAATTTGTAGTCTTCCTTATACATGACAGCTTTTTGCCTGCCATTCTTGGAGCAGAAAAGCAGAAAAGACCATCCCTCATAATGCTCAGGTTTCCCTTATTGTGATGTTTCAGGACATAGTTTGTTGTCTCTGGGGACAGAAAACAGCCTTTCTCAACTCATTAATGAACGTAGTTTGACTGAAATACAGAGTGAAGTGGAGAAGGTGAACAAGAAACAAGAGTTCACTATTACTTCTTGTCCAAAAGCTAGGTAGGACATTAAATAAGACTTGCAGGTGGCAGGTTTGGGACCAACAGAGTCAGCTGCCTTCTCGGCAGTTAAGCTGTGGAAGGGCTTGTCACAGGATGCTGCGGGTGCGATGTACAGGTTTACATGGATTCAGTGGTGATTTGACAGTTGCTACAGGATTCGTAGATACAGAAACATTATCTTCAATTGAATGACTATTAAGGCTTGATCCTGGAATCGCAGGGCTACAAGGGGAATTGGACAATTGTGATGCAGTCTGTGGTTTTTGACAATAAAAGCTTTGATAGAGTTTAATTGCTGAAAAATTTTTATAGTTTCTTTTCTTCACTTGTCCAGATCAGATGAAGCTACAGATGACACGGCCAAAGTCAAAACAATGCATGAACTGATGAAAAACAGCATTGCCTTCCGAGAATATTAGCTTCCTAATTGCTGGAAACCCTAAATGCAACATTACTACCAAAAGAGACCTTGAGGTTATGTGATCATTGAGCAGAGTTTGCAAGAATGGAAAAACAAAGGACCCCGCTAGCTGCATCTCATAAATAAAAATTTCCAGGATTCAGCTGAATTGAAAAATTACTCCAGCCATGGGAGAAAATGCAAGCTTTTGGGAAAGCTTGATATATGCACATCCTACATGTACTTCCTGGAAGCAAGAGGCCGAGGGATCTATCTACCATCTAGCCAGTATTCTCTTTGTTGTGGGCTTCATGGGTGGAAGTGGATTCTTTGGGCTTCTCTATGTCTTCAGCTTGCTTGGATTGGGCTTTCTCTGTTCTTCTGTTTGGGCTTGGCTGGATGTTTGTGCTGCTGATATATTCTCCTGGAATTTTATACTGTTTGCTGTATGCTTCGTCCAGTTCATTTACGTTACCTACCAAGTTCGGAGTGTTTCCTTTGACAGAGAATTCCAGGAACTCTACAGCGCACTCTTCCAGCCTCTGGGAATTTCCTTGACTGTCTACAGGAAGATTGTCTTGTGCTGTGATGCAGAAGTGGTTACCCTGGAGAAGGAGCACTGCTATGCCATGCAGGGCAAAACACCTATTGATAAACTGTCCTTGCTTGTATCAGGCAGGTTTGTATCAGTTTGTTCAGACTTAACTGCAAATATTTCTTTTCCCTCCTTCTTGAAAGTGAAAGAAAAAAATGCCTTATTTGTGTATTGTTTGCTCATTTTGCAGTACAATAGATTAAATATTAATGCAAGTAATATAAATATTAATAGGCTAAATACACTTGTCTAGGACAGCACTAGCATAAAAACACTAAGCGCAAAACCTGTAATAGCTTAAAGAAAAGGATTTTAAGTCATTCTTTCCAGACCACTGTATCACAGCACTTAACAGGATAGGTGGATAAAGGGAACAAATGTGTGCTTCGATCTTCAGGCTGTGGCTTGCTGTCTACTGCCTAGCTAATGAACACAGTATCTTATTTTAATTTGCTAGTATCATCTGAAACAGGACTAAAACTGATTTAGAGTGTTCTTGGAAACTGCCTAGGAAGTATTATATGGAGGTTGCTTTTGGTCATAGTCATATGAAGGAGAGGTGTCAATCCTTCTACGTGCCCAGCAAGTTAGTAATCATGCAGGGAGTTCGTGCTACCCTCCTTTGTGCTGTGTAAGGCTGTCTTTTTGTAAGAAGCATTAATCTCAGGGCAGAGCAGATGTAAAAAGGGGACTCTTACAGCTTGCTTTTCTTCTTTTAGCTCATGAGGTTTATGCATGTTTGCTGCTGTGTGCCTTCAAACTTATATATGATTTTAAAAGTGGAAAGAATGTTTTTCTTTGGTGTTTGCAGAAAGCCATAGCATTCATGCAGAGATCCCATACCTCCATGCTGTTCTCCTGGCTCCAGAGGCAGTCCTGTGGCCATGTAATTCCTGTTAAACATTAAGAGAACATTACTTAATGCATGCTGTGGGGAACTTCTGCTTCCCACTCCCTGCTTTTGCCACTTTGTTCTCTCTAAAATGCTTATTTGCGAGGCCTAGAAATATATCCCATGGCTTTGAAGAGAAAGAGGCAAATAGCATAATGTGCATTGGTCTTTCATCTCTCCAGTGAACACTGCCCTTTTCATAACAAAGCTTGCATGTCACTGCACAGACCTGCCCCAAATAGAATAGAACTTGAGGAAGGTCTGGGAAGATTTCCATTTCAGTTGCATGATTGTCTTGTATTCTCTTTCAACCAACCTGATCAAGTTGTGTTCAAAAATATAATTAGAATACTGTTGGCCAGTAATTGTTTTTTCATGCTCTCAAAGCTATATTTAAACTCTTTACATAGTAGAAATATAACACATTCTAGTTGTAGTCATTGCTGCTGTACAGGTAGTACTAACAAATTAACACATCTTATCTTGGTAGGATCAGAGTGACAGTTGATGGGGAGTTTCTGCATTACATTTTTCCTCTTCAATTTCTGGATTCTCCTGAATGGGATTCACTGAGGCCCACAGAAGAGGGAATTTTCCAGGTAAAAGCAGAGGAGGTTTTAAACACATTTAACAATTTTCTGTAGCATTAATTGGCAAATTTCATTTAGTTGTGGGTTTTGTTTGTGAAATTACACAAACAGGTGGCATTCCAGTGTTTTGAGGAGGGAAGTCCTTTTCACCTGCTGAACTAATTATGCCATTTGTTTCTTCTGTTTGCATCTTGTTGTTACAACAAACTGTTTTTTCCTTAAAGCTAATCTGGGAGGTAGACTCTGTTTGCATTCTCTGGCAGTGCTCCAATCCAGCCCTGAAAAAACAGATTTGCGGGAGGTGGGTGGAAATTGGTGCTGAAGAGGTTTCCCTAGGGAGGGTGAACCAGAGAGCATGAGCTGGGGAGAGTTGTGCCTGTGGTACAGCTTGGCCTGGAGGGGACAGCAGGGGACACAGCGTCCATCAGGGCTGCCTCTTGTGGTCTGTGAGCCCTCCCACTGCTGCCATTTGACTGACATGCTAAGCTCCTGTTGGGGGGAGATCTAATGTCTTGTGCCATGAGGGCAAATTGGCATTTGTTGAGATCTTTCTTTAGACCTGCCTTTCAGGCTGAGGCTGCTGAGAGTGACACAGGGTGTGCAGAGCCGAGACTGGGGCAGGCAGCAGCCTGCGTCCTCGCTGGGGCAGGCAAAGGCACTGTGGCCAGCAAGGTACAACCTTTCAGTCTGTTCCTGGTCACCTTTCTCACTTGTCTTTTGCTTACAGTAGACCTCACAGAGCTCTCTCTGGCTGGACTAAATGGCTTTAATTGCAGTAGGTGCAAAGATGCAAAATGTGCGTTACACACACAGCCTGTGTGCCTGCTGGGAGGATGGTGTGCTTTCTGAGCAAGGGAAGCAGTGGGAATATCACTGCCCTATCACCTAGCTAATTTTAATTTTCTCTTCTATAGGTAACTCTTACAGCAGAGACAGATTGTCGGTACGTAGCCTGGAGGAGAAAGAAACTCTATCTGCTGTTTGCTAAGCACCGCTTCATCTCCCGCCTCTTCTCAATTTTAATTGGGAGTGACATTGCTGAAAAACTGTATGCCTTGAATGACAGAGTGCACGTGGGGAAAGGTTTTAGGTACGACATTCGGTTACCAAACTTCTACCACGTCTCGCTGCCAGAGACCCCTTCGGTGCAGCCCTCCTACCACCTACAGAGAGGGTCCCCCCGGCGCAAGCCTGCGGGTGTTACAAACTGCAGTTCCTTCAGCCCACAGCCCTAGGAAGGAAAACTGCGCTGCAGCCATTCCCAAAAGCGAGGAAGGGTAATGCAAAGCGGTGAAGTGGAAGAGCAGAAAAATTAAGTAGAATGAGATCCAGTCTAGCCAAATTTGGCTGCTAAGTGCTATTTACTTTCATTGGAGTAGCCTGAATTCTTCCTCCCTCTAGAGCCAGCAGGTTGACTTCTGCATTTTGACTCTTTGTGCAATATGTTTAGTTTCTGTTGATTCTTTTGTTGAAATTCATCTCATTACTTTTCGAGGAAAACAAATCATAACAGGCTGAAGTTTTATTGTAATTGTGGTGGTCTGTGTTGTGTTTTTTTTAAAAAAAACAAACCTAACCCACAGTATTTGTAATTATATTTTCTCAAAATTATTTGCTATAATGTATAGTCAGTATAGTCAATAAAAACAAGTAAGTTGACTTCAAAATATAGCATCTTGCTTGTAACAGTCGTATTTATGCTATGTGAACATAGCCTCAATTAACATGAAGAATAATGCAGGAAAAAAGACTGAGAGTGATTGTATTGGTTTTATTTTTTTAAGAAATGAAAGATTTTGAAATGCACAGCAGGCTTCTTAAAAACACAAACAAAAGAAAACAACAAATTCTGTCCCATGAGCAGTTGGTTTCTCTCTGGCTGCCCTAAAGAGGTAGTCTGTGAAAACAAACATGAATGTAATTGCTGGTATTAAAGTGGACTAGTTTTAACTGCTGCAGATATAGCTTAGGGAAATGATTATGTAGTGTTTCTGATAGTGTGATGCTATAGGACCTGGGCTTCCACAGTGTCAGCACCATTCATGCCGTGTACAATAAATACTGTTATTCAATCAACTGCCAAACTATTGGAGTTTGTTTTACAATATCCTTTTTAGCCAGGTTTGTCAGGAAGAAACTAAGAAACAGCTGCAGCAATAAATACTATTTTTAAGCAAAACGTTCTTGTTCAGCTTCTAGAGTCGCTTCTCTGTGCCTATATGATTCTTAACTTAAAAAGTATTCTCGCTCTAATTCTGTGGTATTTTAATAACATAAGGGAGCACCAGCTCACACTTCAGTAGGAGAAAGTTGGTTTCAGCCCTTGAGGTTGCTGCCTTTGGGGAGAAGTGTCTGACTATCTTTGCTAGCTCACCTTCCTGCTGCTATGCCTGATGCTTGCCAGTAATCAAAAAATGAGAAACATTATTATTTTATGAGACCGTGCTGCTGCTTGATAGATCTGGAGGTAGATCACATTTTTAATATTTTTAAATTGCTAGACTGTGTGGTAGGACAACCATTATGTTTGTATGTGCAGGTATACATGCCAGTTTAGATCTTTAGGAGTTGTTGCTGGAAGACTTAAAACAATGATACAATATCATGCTTGAAAGATGATGATGCAGAAGGCTGTTAGAAGTGATATGAAATGCTACCTGTTTGAAGGACCTTCACCGCAGAGCAATTAATGTATGAGTTTTGCTTTTAGCTTTATGTTACTCTCTCAAAGAAGAAAATCTGCCAAACATAAGTACCATAGCATGCAACGTGATAATCCCTAAATCCTTCTAATAACCCTTCCACGCGATGTATTCTGTATGTCCTACTTAATGTGTGAAGTCCCTGAGTCACAAAGCTACTCTGTTGTGGTCAAAAGAGATTGAAGAAATGCAAACAGAGGGTTCATTGATAGCTATTAAAGACTGGCACAGAAAACAAGGCACAAGGTGCCAGAGGCTGGCAGTGTGTACGAAGGTCATAGAGCTGTATATGCTCCCTTCCTGTAGCTTTCACGGTTAAGGACAGGACAGCAGGCTACCTGACCCCTTGGTATGACTCAGCATGGATATTTTGATGTAACTTCAGCACTGTGATTAGTATCATATCTTATTTGTTGGTGACACCCAGTGCCAAAGGTGAATAGGAAAAGCATCATGTTACCACTTAGGTTTTGCTTTGCAATCCCTGTTATGCTTCACCTGGATGAGCTGTTCCTGATGAACATGCCAGGTGCTGAGAATCTTAAGCTGTTTTTTAACAGGTGAGTTAAAAATAGCTGCCTGTCTCTCATTCTGATAAAATAACATGAATTTATAAATCTCTTGTGCTATAATGTGTTGGACCAATATGAAGTTTATACTTAATTTTTTGTGTTGTCTACAAACAAGAAGTTTATAGTCTAGAGATATAAAAGGTACATTCTTCTAGAATTAAATGGATCATAACTCATAGATTAATGCTCTCCTCAGTTTTCTTGATTATATAAGCTTGCCCCATATATTCAAGGCAACTTGCCTTAACCTAAATAGAGTCAGCATTTAATAGAGTAGTGTGATCATCTTGACTTTCAAAATAAGACTAAGAAGTCTTTCCCACCATCTGTATCAAGTATATAGATGCCATTTAAACTATAGCATACTGCTTAGGTAATTGCTCTGGTGTGATGGGTACTTTATTACATGATTTGAGAATTTTTTCTTCTTTGTAAACAGGTGAATGCCTTGGTTTAAGTCTGGTTTACAGAAACAGTCATCAGTGGTGCTTTTCTTACTATCAGAAATCTCTACTAGGATGTGACTCAGTCAGTATCTGAAGATACTTTTAGATAATCTTGTTTAGCTTTTGTTACTGTGCTTTTTTGAGGTTTGAGTCACTTTTAAAAAATTGTTTCTGGTTTCCCAGCATCTGGTTGAGTCATGACTAGCAGAACAGTTCAGCTGTAGAATTCGGGGCATATGTATCTACAGTAATATAAGTACATACACAAGAGCTGGAGGTGAGACAATAAGTCCTCTCAACTCCCAATCCCCCCCATTTCTTTTAATTTTGGCAGCACCTTTAAAATGTATTGTAAAGTATGTCCTGGTATATGACTCAAGCCAAAGTTTGGGAGAGCACTATAATCCACCTAAGTAAAGAAGCATTCAGACTGATGTCCGTGAAATAATACAATCTGAAGTCATATCATGCACACCCATATACAGAGTTGGAGTTGTTCTGCCTAGAGAAGAGAAGGTTCTGGGGAAACCTTATTGTGGCCTTCTAGTACTTAAAGGGGCCAGTGGCAGGCTGGCTGTGCTTCTTTAGCAGATAAAAAAAAAATCCTTAAATAAGCATGAGACTGGCCCTGCAATTCTTTCATTAGGTAGTACTTGATTAACTGCTAGTGGTATGCATAAGGTAACAGTTTCTAACCAATCTTTTAACTCCATCATGCAACTTTACTCAAAGCTACAGAATTACCAGAGAGAAGGCATCCTGGTGTACTACAGTAACTACTAATGCTACATGAGGCTAGTTGTGAGGGCTTAGTGGAAGATTATTCTATAATAATAGAGGCTGGGCTTGATGACTGAGGAGAGGTCCCTGCCAGTCCTCAACTTTCAGGAGTTAATTACCCTGTAACAAACCAGTAAATGTGGCAGTGATCAAAGAACCTCAGTAATGGAAAGAATAATGGCAAACTATACATATAGATATCTGACCTGTGCTAGGATAAAGCTGGGAAAGCCGAATATATTCTTGGATGAAATTGTATAGTTTTGCCACACCACAAAAAAGGCATATGCTTGCAGTAATTAAATAATTGTTGATGCTACATTTCCAGAAAAAAATATGCTCTACGTTTTTCAATTATTTTTAATAATAAATATGACGTATTTAGGCTCAAAATACATGAAAATTTAAAATACATTCTTGTACTGCTCATATAAACAGGTCTTTCAAACCAAGTATTAAAAAAGAAACAGATCCATAGGTATTTAGATAGAAGAAAACCGTTTAAACAGAAAGGAAAAAGATTAATATCTATCTGCTGAATTTAGAGACAAACAGATCAAGTATTTTTCTTTCTATGGCTGTAATAATTGAATGCATTTTCTGCCCCGAAGTGTTACTGTGTAACATATCTTTTTTACAGCACAACAAAATAAATACCTTCATTAAGCTGATTTGTTAATCCCTCTTGAAAATACTTACTTTGATTACATTAATATGCATAAAAATATAATTAAGTTCAGAGTTCCTGAGGGAAAGCACCTTTTTTTTTGTGTCTATTTCATATTAACTTTCATTTCTTGTAGATTTTTCTCTGCGGTTTCTGCTTACTCTCATTCTACCAGGTGAATCATGAGTTAATTTAACTTAGCATGTAAATCAAGCCACCTCATCCCAATTAATCAAACCATGTAGGTGGAGCTTCATCGGTGGGAGGGTGTAGGAGAAAGGCAGCACAAGCACATCGTCTGCAAGCCCTAAGATTTGAGGTCATGTCCCAAAGTATAGCACACAAAGCCCTTTTAGAGGGTAGCTTTGCAGGTTCTGCCAGCAGAGGGTTTAGATCAAAATCATCACTCTGCACACAGCAAATGTTGTTAAACATTGTCACTGACTCGAAAAAAGATGGGACGTTCCTAAGAGCTTGTGGGAGCAGGAGGATTTTATAGCAGTTATTCTTCTGGCTGTATTCACAGGCAGTTTTATTCAGTCATCAGTTCCACCACAGCTCCTAATTTAAGGGATCTAGTGTATTGTGGGGACAGCATTATTTCCCTTCTTCAGTGGGATTTTGAAGGTAAACAGTGATAAAAGACACATGATTAAGAACTTTTACACTAAAGCCAGATAACAAGCAGCTGCACTAAAATAACAGTGGTAAATAACTATTTTAGCTATGAATCTCATAGTTTTGTTTTCCGCTAGTAACTCTCCACCCAAAGTTGTCTAAAGTCTGTGGGGATATAATAATTTTCTGGAGGTAAGGTACCTTGTGCTGAGAAAGGTACTGAAGCCAAAAATCGTATTTCATATATGAATGTTCTAACTATGTCACTGTATAGAAATGGGGAGCGTCATCACCTTCCCTAACAACTGTACATCATAGGAGAGCATATCCGTTCTGTGAAAGGAGGTGAGTGCCTCCCTGTTCCCATGCAGGGATTCTGCTGGAGTCTGGGGTCAATGGAAGTGAGGCACACATCTGTGCTTAGTGTTTCTAAGGTGCGTGTTCTAGGGACTTCTAAAAGTGTATAGGACAATCTAGATACCCACTGTTGGGTTTGGACTTCCAGGGGCCAACTGTAGGACATGGCTACAAGGCTGGGGTACAGGCAGGAGAGCTGTGGGGTGGATTTAAAACACATTAGGTATGATCCTGTGTCTTCTCATACACTGAGGTAAATACAACATAACTTAGACCCTAACAAAACTGAAGCAAGCCAGTTCACATCTGCTAGGACACACAAGGATGATTATCAGCAGTTACCATAAAATAGCTGGAAATCCTTACTGCTCTTTGTTTTAACTTATCTTAAAAACCTTAAACATTTTACTGAATCCAGTTGTAGCAGGTATTATATTTTACAAAGAGATTTAGCTTAGAAAAGTTTTTTGAATACTTACTATGAATATGAAGCAAAACAATAGTGTTTTCATTTATAGAAAGGTTGGGACCTCTCAGATGATAGAGTGGGTCTACTTCGTAAAAACTAGTCATACAGCACCTCGCTCTGATTTTTACTGGGTCTCCATTTTCTTGTTTGGTTATGGCTTTTCAAAAAACATAATGTCTCTTCAAGTATATATGTTCCTATTTTAAAGAACCAAGGACTAATTACCAGTAGGGAAAAAATACAATAAATACTGATATTTTGAGATCAGATATGGAGCATAAAATTTTTTATACTCTTTTTGGGTTTACAAATTATTTTTACTTTTCTCTCTACCATAGCCTTTGTCGCTTTAGTTCTTAAACTGCTTTATATAGTGGTGTATGTACTTAAGCTAATACTACATGCAGAAGCAATAATCCTATATATCTAATAGGATGTTTATTGCAGTCTGTATCCCTGTTTTTAACCTTATATAATAGGAGTTTCTTCATTGATTCTTTTTTTCCTTTACTGAACAAAGAAGTATAATAAACATTCCTCAGAAGACTGGTCTTATTTATTCATTGAGATTAGAGGAAAACTATTTTTTTTAATTCTGTGTTTGTCTTTAGTCTCATGGATTATTCAAACAGTAGTGAGAAGCGATTGAGGTATGTTATAACTCTGCACACATTTTGATAATCATTTATGATATGCACAGCTGAAGTCCAGCATCTGGATATACAAAACAGCATACTTGGGATGGACCAGATGCTCCTTAGTGATTGTTTGATGCTGACTCTTCTGAAACTGTAGAGGAAGCAGCTAATCCAGAAATTGGGTGCCTATTATCTCCTTGAGGTTTATGCTCAAAGCAAGGAGTATATCAAACACAACTTGTTTAGGACTGCTAATCCCATCAAGTGCATAAAATGTTCCTCGTCAATACTTGGGCTACATCAACCTCTTTCTATGCATTTGGACCAAACGTGCATTCCTGGTTTGGTTTTTGCTCCTGAACTTCTGTTCCTAGCCTTTATTTTAGCTTATGTACTTCCCCACTATGCTCTTTCATGGGATTATCCATTTTCTCTCTGCTCTTGCCCTCTTCTCTCTGTGTCTTTTTACAAAAAAAAAAAAGTTTTAAAAGCTACCTCATACACACTCACAGTTCCTCTGAGCTAATCTATTTACCTTTTCTTCCACAGCAAGAGTAAGTGGAACAGACCCTTCCAGCAGCAGTCTCAGGAAATGCACTTGCAAGCAGATCATAGGCTCACGTATATTCAAAATAATCACTCACTGAGCAATTTCAAATAATAAACATACAAATTAAATTGTCAGCAGGAGACTGCTCATGTATAATTTAGGAACAAGGATAATTGCTAAGTTGGAATAACTAAATTGTTTACTGTGCACAGCTTTTATAATTTTAATAGCAAACAATTTTACACCTCAGGATCAGGTACCCTTTGCATAAATGTCTACAGCTATCTACCAGTACATCTGTTAGAACTTGGATGCACTGACAGATCAATTTAAAAGAATCCTGGCTCTACGTTCTCAATAAACAATTACTCCATTATCAGTCAGATACTTGGAAGCCCTGGTATATGTTTTATATCTCAGTGGAGTTCACAAATAGACAGCCCTTCTTGTATAAACAGAAGAAGCCGTTGCTGCAGCTGCAGCATGACAAAAATTGCCAGGTTATATTGCGATACATCAGAAAGTAGCTGTTGGAGGGTCTGGAGGTAAAAGTCCACCGGAATATGAAAGAGCTGAGAGAGTATTTGTTGTTCACAACCTCTTCAATACAAACTTCCTTCTAATAAAACATAATTCTCAAGGATGCTTTCAGGCAAACCCCGAATAAATAATTTTTTTCAATGGAAAATATGTGTAATTTTTCAGTTTTATGGCACATAATGTCAGCATGTAGGATGGGATCTGTCTCACTGATATGGGGTACTTCTGAACTATGCCAGCATATTTCGTTCCACTCCAGACAGGTGTCAAACACACAGAGGATTAATAACTTTCTAAAAGAGCCTCCTCACATTGTCTAAAGAGGGAGTTTAAAACATTAGTTTAGAGTAGGCATCTTTTAGCCTGTAGATGCCGAGTACACTTCCTAAAACTATAAATGGAAACATTTCATAGATCTCGCCATTGTCCGAAAATAGCCCTGTCAGCCTGGCACATCTGGGATTCCGAATACAAAGCATTTGTTCTCTTTAGCGAAAACTTTGCCTAAAAAAGGCTGCAGAATTGGGCTCTCTCTTGGAAGAGGCAGAGTGCTTGCAATTTTACAAAAAGTTACTTTATCATCTACTTAATGAAGTCTTTCAGTGCCCGGCTCAGCTGAAGTGAGAAGCAAGAGGCAGAGGCTCTGGTCTCAGCTCTGCTTCTAAACTCCTGCCTCACCTCCACTGAGCAACGTCTGCCTGCATCATCAGTGTGCTTTATTTTCCCTGCAATACAGGAGAGCAGCCAGGCATCAAGAGGTTAGCGTATACTCTCAAGAGATCACAAAGCAAGTCAATGGAGATGAGGAACAAGACCAAGCAATTTCCAACACCCATGTGACATTTTCTACTGTGGACCATTATTTCGGAAAATACTAAATAATGGGAAAAAGCACTTAAGCTATCAAGACTTCAATAGCAAGAGTGAGAAGCATGGCAGAAAGAAAGTCTGCATCAATGAACAGCTGTAATAGTTTGCTAACAAAATGCGTCAATTCAACACAACTCTAAAAACTAATCTGACTGTTTGAAGCCAACTTCTTATCAGTGTAGATGTGAAGAGTTTTTATTTCTTGCCTCTGTCAGATTAGGGACATCCCACTAGATCAGGCTGCCCAAGGCCCCATCCAACCTGGCCTTCAACACCTCCAGGGATGGGGCAGCCACAGCTTCCCTGGGCAACCCATTCCAGTGCCTCACCACTCTCATCGTGAAGAGATTCCTCCTTATGTCTAGCCTAAATCTGCCCCTCTCCAGTTTATAGCCATCCCCCCTCATCCTATCACTACAAGCTTTTGTGAACAGTCCCTTCCCAGCTTTCTTGTAGGCCCCTTTCAGGTACTAGGAGGTTACTAAAATTAATGGCCATTAATAATTGCACATGACTATGTGCCATTGCTTATATAAAATTGATGCTAGTCATTCAATTAGAGAAAGGAAGGTTTTTCTTCTACGTGTGGATGCACCCCACAGCGCGAGGCTGAGCCCATCAGAACCATGTCTACACCCTTCATCTGCTTATGATCCTCCTGAAGGGCCAAGACACAGAGGTAGCTCTCAGCTCCTCCCTCGTTTCTCTCTTTCTGCTGTACTAGCTACCACCATCTATATTGCCCATGCAGCCTTGGTTCTTGCCACTCCACTGCACACAAGAAATAACATTTAATCATGAATATACTGAACTATAAAGATCCCAAGAGACTAGCTGCAATCAACACAAAGTTATACACCTTCACATGGCTACAAATATAATTAGTTCATTACTGAGCTTTCCTAAGTAGGATTTTCTGTGTTGGGCTAATCAGATACTGTTTATCACCAAGGCTCTCCACAAAAAAAGAGAAGACAGGTGGGTAATGAGGGTAGTTCAAAGACTCCATAAATACACAACTAGTACAGCAAAACAGTTTTCTCCAATGCACAGCATTGTTTCCTAGCATGTGCTAGGAAACGCTTACGTGTTACTCTAGATTTGGATAGGAGCTCACTGACAGGCTGTTTTGTGCTGCTTTCAGAAGGTACTTGGCTTTTGCTCCAGCAATGATGACTTAGTATTATCAATCTCAAACAGATGCTAGACACTATCTCTTGTGGCTGTTTCTGTGGCCACGCTATCCTGACTTGCTCTACTTGCCGTTTGCTCACCTCACTTACTCTGCACACCTCGGGAAAGAGTGAATGCATCTGTAAGAATGACTGGCCAGAGGAAACACAGTCCCAAACCAAGTCCTTCCTCATAAATTAATAATATATTTTGGAAAAAGAGGCAGCAGGATTCATAAATACCCTGCTGACATGGCACACATCACTGGAAAGATCCATATCTCGCATGATGTTATGTACATAACAGATGTATAAATATTTGGTTAAAAAATTATTCAGGATCCTGTATTCTTTCAGAAAATATTTAAGTATAATGGTGACCACATGCTCTTGGCCACTAAAAGAACAACCTAAACACTTTGTAGGTAACTCATCAGGATATATATATCGACAGGACAAGACGGAATGGCCTCAAGCTCTGGCAGGGGAGGTTCAGGCTGGACATCAGGAAAAAAGTTTTCACTGAAAGGGTTATTGGGCACTGGAATGGGATGTCTGAGGAGGTGGTTGAGTCACCTTCCCTGGAGGTGTTTAAGGGACAGGTGGGTGAGGTGCTGAGGGGCACGGTTTGGTGTTTGATGGGAATGGTTGGACTTGATGATCCAGTGGGTCCTTTCCAACCTAGCGATTCTGTGATTCTGTGATATACCAAAAGAGATTTTCTTCTTTTGCTGCCCTTCTCTATTACAGACAGTCAGGTTTCAGGATGGTCTGGGTCACCCACAGGCTGTACCCGCAGTGCCTTTCACGCCTGGATGCCACATGTCACCATCCCAGCTTGGTGGCCGCTCGCCGGGGCAGCGGACAGGGCCAGTGCCACCTGCAGCACCGTTTCTGGGAGCCGTCACGCAGCCAAACGAGCAAACGCGGTGACATTTCTTTAACGAGACACTGGCGACAAAGCAACCGCAGCAGACGCCAAGTCGAGAAGAGCCGTTTCATAAAGGCTATTGTGGCTCCTCGGCTCGCCATGTAGGGGAAGCGCCGCTCGCTGCTCCCTCAGGGGAGAACTCGGCTCTTCCAGATTTAACCCCCGAGAAGCGCAGCCGGCGCTCCGCGCTCCCCCCACGGCGAGCGGAGGCTCCTCGCGTTCCGGGGCCCGAGGCCGAGCGCCACCCGCACCCGCGGCGGGACCCGAGGGGCGCCGGGAGGCACCCGGGCGGGCCGAACCACCGCCCCCTGGCGGCCGCGCCTGCGCGCTGCGGGGCTCCCGGCCCGATGCCTATTTTAGTCACGGCGGCCGCGCGGCGGGACGCGGGTCCGAGACGGGAACTTTGTCCGGGAGCGCGGGGCAGGTAGAGGGGCAGCGGGGCGGGTGGAGGGGCAGCGGGGCAGGTAGAGGGGCAGCGGGGCGGGTGGAGGGGCAGCGGGGCAGGTAGAGGGGCAGCGGGGCGGGTGGAGGGGCAGCGGGGCGGGTGGAGGGGCAGCGGGGCGGGTGGAGGGGCAGCGGGGCGGGTGGAGGGGCAGCGGGGCTGGTGGAGGGGCAGGGGCAGCGGGGCTGGTGGAGGGGCAGGGGCAGCGGGGCCGGTGGAGGGGCAGCGGGGCGGGTAAAGGGGCAGCGGGGCCGGTGGAGGGGCAGCGGGGCGGGTAAAGGGGCAGCGGGGCGGGTGGAGGGGCAGCGGGGCGGGTAGAGGGGCAAGAATGCCGCCGGGCGATGGTGGCGCCGGACGGACGGACACACGGGCGAGAGAGAAGGACACGCAGACGGAGAGACACACTGGCAAGAGAGGGACACACGGACAGACCCGCGGACAGACAGAAGGACGCACGGGCGGGCAGGCACACAGACGGACCGACAGACAGACACACAGGCAGACGGACAGACAGACGGACGGGCAGACACACGGGCGGACGGACAGATAGACGGACAGGCAGACGGACAGGCGGACACACGGATGGGCGGACAGGCAGATACACGGACAGACGGACAGGCAGGCACACAGACAGACGGATGGACAGATAGACGGACAGGCAGACAGACGGACGGGCGGATGGACAGATGGACAGAGACGGACGGGCAGACACAAGGACGGGCGAACGGGCAGGCAGACAGACGGGCAGACACACAGACAGGCGGATGGGCGCACACACGGGCACACGCAGACGGACACACACGGGCACACGCAGACGGACACACGGACGCCCAGGGGCGGCTGCCGGTCCGGCTCCCCCGGGCGCTGCGGGCGGCGGGTCCCGCGGTCCCCGTGGCTCCGGGCGCGCTGTCTGCGCGGCTCCCGGCCCGGGGGAGCGGGGACGGCGGGGAGAGGGACCGATAGGCTCCTTGGCTTTGTTGGTTTGTTTAGGTTTTGGGGTTTTTTTGATTGTATTTTTCTGAGCAAACGTTGATGTTTGCGCGTTGTGGGCTACAGGGAAGCCCCGGGGGCGACAAGCGGGGCCGCGGGGTGACAGCTGTGGCCGCGTCCCTCGGCTCGGGCTCGCTGAGCATCGAGCACGATGTGACCCTCACAGAAGAGCGAGCTCTGAGGCTACAAACTTCCACGGCCAGTGTGTTAAGCCCGTGTGAGAGTATTTCTCAAAGTTATGGGTATTTTGGTTAACGAGGCAGAATGAAATGTTCGGTTTGGTCTAGAACAAACGGTACAGGGAGACTAAGAAATTTCTGCAGTTCAATGACGCATTTGATGGAAATTAACTTACCCCAAAGAGCATATTGAAATGCATCTCTTCTTATACCTCTCTGTCATTCACTCCTACTTCATTATAAAAAGGGAAATTGGTAACTTAAACTGTAATTAACTTAGTTACGTTCGCGCTAATAGTTTGTCTTCAGCTCACAAAAGCAAAGAAATTATTGATAGTCTAAATTTTGTATGCAGCTTTTGTGCTACAAGATCTTAGAAAAGTAGCTAAGGTTCAGCAGGTATATTTAGAAAAAAAAATTGTTGAGTTTCAGGGGCTTTCTTTCCCATTTTTTTTTCCTCACAAAATCCATCTACATAAATGACGCTCTGTAAAGTTGCAATGACTTTGAAGTTATACGAGCATGCTCAAGCAAAGCTTTAAGAAGTTCACTTGAGTGATGTTGAACAGTAAAGCTGTGGGATACAAATAATCTCAGTAAAGTGGATGAAGACGTGTGTGGGACACTGCACTGTCCCGTGTCAGCTTGGCTGACCTGTTCTACTACAACCAATTGCTTTAAACTCTTTCTGCTCCATCTGTCTTACGTGAATGTTGAGTAGGTACCGATAAACGCCTATTTCTTTAAAAGGCATATTTGTGCCTAAAGATTTTGGAACTACACAATTTTGGGAGCAGCTTTCAGAAGTTTGACCTGTTGCATGAAGATCTCCCGAGCATAGAACAATCCTGGAATAAGCTCACTTCACTTACATTCTGCAAATTTGTGTTTTGCAGATCTAAAAACATGATCTTAACTCTCCCTCAAATTTATTCTCAAAAAAATCAATAGGTTTTGTTGTTAACTATACTAATTTCAGATAAGATTTACTGATAAGTATCACTGAGTGGTGTTTTTTTCAATATTTGTTCTCTTTTTTTCCTGTTTGGACAACAAATTGGCTTGAGTTTTCAATTAACTGTTTTCAAACTCTTAGTTTGGTACATCTAAATTCATGAGAAGGAAAAATTACTGCATATTTAAAATGTTATTTTAGTTGTCTTATGCTCCATAAAGCTTTGATTTCATCTGACAGTTTCTCCAATTTTTCCAAAATTACTTGGCCATATTTATGGCATTTTTAATTTCTGATATTAATACCTGTCTTCATACATTGAAGCCTTAGTGTTGTCCCTAGCACATATAACCCTAAATTAAAGTTTTAAAGACCTGAGTCTGTACTTCCAAGATTAATTGTTGGCTTTCTGAGATAGCAGAAGGTGGGGAACGATAATTGCCTGCTTGTCTGTTGAACTTAAGATATTTTGCTAATTCTTCAATATTATTTGACAGCAGTCAACATTAGGACTAAAGAATTGGATTTAAAAATTACAGTTATTATTTTGAATATTTGCCTTTCTGGTGGTGTCTACGGACAAACATTTTAGGTTAGAGCTTGTAACGCTGCCTGCCTGCCTGTTTTGTTCCTAAGGAGTCCCCCTAGCTGAAATCCGTTCCCCTTCAGAGCCGCTGTCACAATCTGTCCTTGTGTCATTGTGCAGTTAACATCAATCTATTTCTGCCAGCTTTAAAATGCCATCATGACAGAGAAGTTGTGCAGCTTTCTGCTGTTCCCTGGTGTGTTAGCTATGCTGCAGTGTTTCTTTGTGAGTATTAAGTTCGGCTGAAATGTATAAGCTCTTATATGAATAAGAACTTTGAGATATTGAAGACAAAGCCTATAAAACCAGAAGTGACTAGACATAGGTTCCTATGTTCTAATTTGCCAGCAGTGTGTCCAGGTGGCCAAGAAGGCCAATGGCATCTTGGCTTGTATCGGAAACGGCATGACCAGGGAGGTCCAGGGAGGTTATTTTCCCTCTGTACTCGGCACCTCGAATCGTGTGTTCAGTTCTGGGCCCCTCACCACAAAAAGGATGTTGTGGCTCTGAAGCGAGTCCAGAGAAGAGCAACGAAGCTGGTGAAGGGGCTGGAGAACAAGTTTTATGAGGAGCAGCTGAGAGAGCTGGGGTTGTTTAGCCTGGAGAAGAGGAGGCTGAGGGGAGACCTCATTTCTCTCTAGAACTACCTGAAAGGAGGTTGTGGAGAGGAGGGAGCTGGCCTCTTCTCCCAAGTGACAGGGGACAGGACAAGGGGGAATGGCCTCAAGCTCCACCAGGGGAGGTTCAGGCTTGACATTAGAAAAACATTTTTCATGGAAAGGGCCATTGGGCACTGGAACAGGCTGCCTGGGGAGGTGAGTGAGTCACCTTCCCTGGAGGTGCTTAAAAGACGAGTGGATGAGGTGCTGAGGAGCATGGTTTAGTGTTTGATAGGAATGGTTAGACTCGATGATCCAGTGGGTCTTTTCCAACCTAGTGATTCTATGATTCTGTAATTTAGGTAACTAAGTAGGTGACCCAGACTTTAAAAAGTATTAAACATCCTATTGTTACAACTCTGGACACTTTATTGTCAGAGGCTTTAAATGATTTGGTCAGCACTTGCTAGAGAAACAGTTTCCTATTATGCCAGTTTATGGCTTGTGGGTTGTGGCATCAGTATCTGTGGCTGAGGAAGAGTGTGGTGTTTTGGCCAAGTTGTGAGGAGAATGATATTGTCACATGCTGTGCACTTGATTTGGTTCCTTGGGTTTCCACTCTTAAACTATGTGGTGCTTCACAGCCAAGTCTAGAAGAGTGAAGTAGCCTCTGTTCTCCCAGGGATACAGTGCAAAATTTTGCTCTGAAAAACTTCTGGAAAACTTTGTGGATTTGTAGTCAAATGCACCTGAATATACCTCTTGTAGCCCATTTTGATCTTGAGATGAGTTGATGGACTTATGTCTGGTTATGATTCTGTGTGATGGTTTGCTTGTCTTTACTTGTTCTTTTACCAAATGAGGACACATGAAGCAGTGCTCTTCGCCGATGGCTAGGCAGTGAAAGAGCGAATGTCAATAGAAACTCAGATAACTTTTTGCAAGAGATCTAGAGATCCTGCTGTTCAGTGTTGGGAGTTTATATTGTTTGGAAACAGCAGGAGTGCAGTGATGAGATATGGGTAAGATGAGCACAACCACAGCTACCCGGAGTTAGTGTTTACCTTCTGTTTATAACCACATTAAAATGCCAGTCCTGCAGTCTTGTACAGACTCGCACTTAGGCTCTGTGTGTGAGCAGCTTTGTCAGGACAGTGGAACTGCTCTTGTTGCTAAGTTTACATGAAAGAACTGAAGAAAAATAGGAGCATGTTTGGGTGGTGCCTGCATGTATACCTGGACTGTGTATTTGTTTGGGCACTGTGATTTTTGGTAACAATTTAATGTAGAATATGTTTATGCCAAAACCCACAATCTTTGTGAATGTAGGGGTGAAAAGAGGAAAGTGAGCTCTTAAGGAATGTGAACTATTCGTTTTGGTGAAATTTAGATAAATGTAGTTTTTTAAATAATTTCTATGCAGGGACTCTGTACACTATGTCAGTGCTAGTGTTTGCAGGATGCCTCTGTATGTTCTGTAGCTTGCCCTAGCTGTGACAAACTCTAGGTGCTGGGGAGGAACTATCAGAGGATTGAGGTTTTCTTTCTGATTTCTTTCTTCCCACTGCTTTTAAAAGGGTTTTAAAAGACTGATTAATTTCAGAAATCATCCAGCTTGCTTTGCCTTGTACATAACTTGGTTAGAGGGGAAAGTAATAAAAAGAATGGATGAGGCAACTCAAAGTTACTTCACGGCCCAAGAAGAACTTTCAAATAACAGAGAAATGCTGAGCATACTCCAGTCTGCAGGAAATATTGAGTGTATTAACTGTGACTCAAAAATCTGCTGAGCAGATGAATTACATGACAGTTAGTAAGCACACACGGCAGGAACCTGCACTGTCTCTACAGAATTTATTTGAATGCAAACCCCACCATATTGTATGTTACGGAGCCTGTTTGCTTGGTGATACATGTATGTATGTCATTAACAAGACTCAAGCAGAGCTCCTTATGGTTCCCCCCCTATTTTAGCAGTAGTGACTATATGTGTCCCAGTGGAAGCAGGCTTCTCCCATGTTTCTGAAAGCCTGCCTAGGAACAGTCGTGTTCCTCCAGCTGGGAACTGAAGGGTTAAGAAGACCTTCTAGAGTGCTTCCAACACTGGCTGCAGTTCCCTAGAGAGACCA
Source organism: Clamator glandarius (assembly GCA_033459285.1). Classification (NCBI taxonomy): domain Eukaryota; kingdom Metazoa; phylum Chordata; class Aves; order Cuculiformes; family Cuculidae; genus Clamator; species Clamator glandarius. The sequence continues at coordinate 2,332,592 of JAUNZM010000119.1, read as the reverse complement.
CCTTTTAAGATTTTAAAGGCAGTGTCTAGAAATCTTCTAGTTTCTCTTTGTAGTTTGTTTCTAGTAGGAGTTCTTTACTTTGTACTGGGAAGATATTTGCCCACAGGTATCTTTTTTTTTTTTTGTTTTTAATTGGTGTGAAAGGAAAATATGCTAGATTTAGCATTACAACCACAATCAAGAAAACCTGGGTTTTTTTTTTTGATTAGCTTTTTCATCTGTCTCATTTTCTCCAGGAGTTCCACAGACAACCAAAGGTCTTGCAAGTTTGCTCACAGTAGGTAGACCAAGTGAATTCCCTGAAAGATTGGCAACCTTGTCATAGCTGATGGCTGGGCATCAACTTTTCTCATTTGGTAGCATCTGATCAACTAGGAGGAAAACCAGGTTTTTTATTTACTGTTTCTGAAGCGGCTTGAGTTGATTTTGTCTACTTTGTATAATGTGTGCAATATAATAAGTGGCTTGGGAGACCTCTAAGTTATCCTGCAAATATTGCAAGAAAGTTAGAAGTTGAGATTGTCATTCATTTTGATTTTTGTAGAGTTTGTTGGCTTTTGTTTTTTAAATCAACTGAGCAGCATGTCTTTCTCATTTAAGACCTTTCATTCCTCATTTAGAAGAATGACTTTGCATGCTGTAGAGGAGACTTACACTACACAAGTCTTTTATAAAATTATTTTTTATTTTATCTTTCAGTTCTCATCTTGGTTTTTAAGTTCTTTTAAATATTTACTTCGCCTATGATTGTAGATTCATTCAGTAAATGGTAGACTGAAATGTGTTTATTTGTGCAAGACTAGGAAGAATGTGTAGGATGTTGTACTGAGTGATGACAGTCATAGTAGCTGGTGTTGTTTATGTGCATATGGTCCAAATTTTGAAATACACCATTCTTCAAGCCTAGTACTTGGGAGATAGTAAAGTATGACCGAACTATAGATAGAGCCCATCCTGTCAAAGCATTTGTAGATCTCTTTTTTCCTTGAATGATAAAGGAGAATATATCCTGAGAAGAGATTTAAAAACCCTAAAATCTATGTGTATGTCTAATATATTTTAATTTAATATATGGTGATTTTTTTTTCTTCTCTCTAATTGCAGGAGTCTCCAAGATGAATACTACATCAATGACTCCATTCAGTGTTACTCCACTAGGTTTTATTCCAGAATTAAAAAATGCCACCCTCGTGCCTTTCAATGAGACTGCATGTGAAAACTGGAAAGAAATTCATCATCTTGTTTTTCACATGGCAAATATATGCTTTGCAGTTGGACTGGTTATTCCAACTACTCTGAACCTTCATATGATTTTTCTGCGAGGCCTCCTCACTATAGGTAGGAAAATTATTATGCAGAGATTTGTGACCTTCCAGTGGCAGAAGTAGCTGTTTGTGACCATTATGGAGCTTGTCTCTTCAGCTTGTGATGAAATTACAGCCCACATGTATGGTTGTTGTACTGTGCTGAAAGTGATTTTGGTATAAGTGGGGGTCTGTTCTGGCCCTGACATACCTTTTTTAGAAGGTTTGTATGTGCCTAGGCTCTTAAAATTTACCAGATTTTTGACTTCCAGTTTTAAACCTCTGAGAATGTCAGCTTGAAACAAGTAGACCCTACCTACTTAAGATGTTGCCTGGATGCTTAAAATTCATTAAATTCCAAATTATATTTAAGTGTATGGATCCATAAGACCTTAATTTTAGGCTTCAAGTAAGTACTGAGACTGTGTATTGGCTGGTGCACTAGCCCAGTATGTCTGCAGTGGGTGAAGTTTTCCTTGAGAAGCTTGATGTTGGCTGGCATGTTCTTTAACTGTTATTTTCATTGCCAATTTAGAAGTGTGAGCTTTTCATTTGGAGTGCAGTCTGTATTCTCCTGAATTCATTTATTTCTTCCACCACTGTAGGCATCTTGCAACATGAAAAATTGACTTCAGAGGAAAAACTAAATTGGGCATACTCGAGCCTGAGCAAATGTAGTTCCACTTTTAACACTCTTGCAGTCCCACAGCTATTTCTAATTCCCTGTGCTTTCTGTTAGACAAGGTCTTTGTGATCAAAGGAGAAGGAGTAGTGAGTTATTGCAGTGTAAGAAAGATAAATCGAAGCATATAACAATATAGAGCATGCTTAAGTATTCTTAAGTGACAATGCTTATTCATATAACAGTGCAGGTCAGTTTTGTGATAAAGCTTCTCTGGTAATGAAGCCTCGTTCCTAGGGGTCTGTCCCATTTGCTTTGACCTTGCCCCGCCTCTGTATTGCTCCACAATGTAGCACCTTTTCAATACTTCCAGACCTCATATCCTCCTGTCCCTTGTAGTCTAATAAACCAGCTGGTCAAGGGCCACCATATTTAGATTTTTCTGATCCGCACATAAGTACTGCCTGGCCAGTCAACAACCCAGACAGAATAGATAATACGGAGTTAATGAGTTCAGCATTGTCTTCATGGAGAAAGTAAGAAGGGACGCTAATTTGGCAGCTTCTCCTAGTTGTCTTTACATGAAACTTAAGGGAAAATGTAACTATCTCTACAGCCATCTCTATTCTATGGTAGGCTCATAGTTACCTGGGAGAGACTCACTGGTGCATAATCTATCATTTGATAAGTATTGTCTTTGTAGGCTAAAATGGAATCCTTAATCATACAGCATGCCTTGTCTTTTAAAGCAATTGTCATTATTCAAAGCAAAGCAACTAAAAATAAGAGCAAGCATTTGAAATTTTCTCTGTGATGCTGTACAAGACAATACAGATCCCTGCTGTGAATTTGTCAAAATGAAACAATAATACTTCCTTTAAATTTTCAAAAATATCTCTGTATGACTTAACAAGGTTTTTGTGCAACTGCTACTTGCTAGTTAGATATGGATGTTACTGATATGAACAACAAGCATTCATTTCTAGGCTCTTCTTTTTCGAACTAATTTAGTACCAGTAATAAAGGTTTTTTGAGCTGTTTTTCTTTTGAGGGGATTGTATTTAAGATACAGTTTCCCCTTATTCCATTTCTACATTTTAGTAATAGACCGCCATGAGCCGCACCTTTTTGCTTCCCTGAGTCCTGATCGGAATTATTGTTGCTCCAGTATTGCAGTCCCATGCAATAGGACTGCAGTCTGCTGCCAACCTGCTCTTAGTGCTGTTTGTAGCATTCTAGTGATTTAGCTGATGCTAGCAGTGCATGCATTGATCCGTGGATCCTAACTATAGTAAAGCTTGTAGAACATTTTGCTTTAGCGTGTAATTGAATCCAGTGGACATGTTCTTGATGGCTTTGTATGCATGTGTTTATTGTCCAGTGAAATTTAATTTCCTTTTTTTTTTTTTTTTTTAATTTTTACAGGATGTGCTTTGTTCATCATTTGGGCTACACTCTACCGTTGTGCCTTGGACATAATGATCTGGAATTCTGTGTTTTTGGTTGTTAACCTTTTACATTTCATATACCTGGTGTATAAGAGAAGACCGGTATGTATAACAGCTAATTTGCATGAGCAGTCTAGACACAAGAAAAAGGAATTTTAGCCCGTGTTTGCTGAACAAACCAATAAATTACACAGTAGTCCTTGAATTAGACAGGAGTACTTTTGGCTGAAGTCTGTTAGTTACTTCAGGAAAGATCTGGAACATAAGTATGATCTGATGCAGTACATAATTGTTTCCCTGACATCTATATCCTTGAACAACAATTTGACTTTAGAAGTTACTATTGGTTGGTTTTGACTGTTTTGTTTGGTTTTGTTGATAAGGAACAGTTTACATAGTTTCTTTTCAGAGAGACCAGAAATGGTAGTTCAGGGTTTGTGTGTATTTTTTTTCCCCTCACCCTCACACCTACATGAGTACACACATACAGACCTCCTGAAATAAAATCCTACTAAGATACTTAAAATTGAGTGTTCCAAGACAGTATTTTTTCTTAATTCAGAATCTGGGAGGGATCAAACTTTCCTACCTCACTTTTAAATCTTGAACATCCTCTGTGGTGGGAAGGGAGACAGATGAATTACAAGTGCCCTAACAGACTGTTATTTCAACATAGAAACAAATGCTGAGGTCCATTTATAAATAACCTTCACACTCTTTGCTTTGCTGGCAGGTGCTTTGGCCCATGTGTTTTGTACTACCACATTTATTTTACATGTAAGTGAAAGATAAGTGAGATGCTAGTACCCTTTTTGAACATCTATTGGACTTGTACATAAACAGCAAAATTGAATAAGGTGTGGAAAGAGCACTTGTAAGTGAGATGATCCATCCTGTTAACTGATTCAGTGCATTCATTGAGTTTTGAGGACTGTGTCTGGGAGTTTTGAAACTCCTTTTGTAGCCCTTAGAAGGATGCATTAGGTAAGAATATATTTGTAATTTATACCAAAAATACAGGATTGTTTGTCCTGTCTTCAGCCAAATGTATATCCAATAGAAAATAAATTTATTTTGTTAGTATTATTCATCCACAAATACATTCCCTTTCTACAAGTTGATTAGCAGCCCAACCTTCTAGTGGTATACGCACATCAAAACTAGGTACTCTTTAGTATAATAGTTGCTATTATGTGCCAATCAAATATTAATGAAGTGCTAAGTGTTCAAAATGTTACCATTGCATTCAGTAGTTTCCGAAATCTAAGGCAGATAGAATTATAATGTGAAGAACACAGGGATGTGTATGGTGCTATATCATTAGCAGATTAACTCTGCCATTCCCCAGAAGCAGACACATTGTGGAAGTGTGTAACAGCTAGTACAAAAAAATAATAAAAAAAAATAAAACTAGCTGGAAATAAGCTCTTCACCAGGTCAATGAGGCCTGTGCAAGAACACAGCCAGGAAATTGGCAACCTCCTCCTCTACTGGCAAGGGAGTATACGCTTCACCTCTGTCTTTCCTCAAGGGTTGCTTAAAACTAGGTAGGCTGATCTAATACTAGATGTTTATAGCTGTGTAGTAAATATTTCTAGTCATTTAAATTACATTCTCCAAGAGTAATCTTCCCAGTTAAAAGAGTAAGTTCCTCTTTGGTTGGTACTTCTAGTGCCATTCAATCCATTTATGTGCCATCGTCAAGATAGAGCAGCATGGTGAAACTCCACCATGTTTCTGCTAATCACCCATGGCTGTGCTGATATGCATAGAAACAGCACTACATGGCTAGTCTATTAGAACTTAAAATAATTTCAGTATTTCTCTTCCTGTTAAGTTTAGGAAATTACAATATTTATGAACATTACATGAAAAATATTATGCTATTTTAATTGGTTTACTACATAATATTTTCAGTAATTACTTTTAAATCAGGTTGGTTGGTTGTTTTGTTTTCTAAAACACCCTCCTACAGACCTTAACACTAGTTTCTTTTCAGGTTTAGTTCTCAGCTTACTGTCCAACAATGAGGTGATACTGAAAAATATTTTTTTTTCAGAAAGACCTTTAGGGAAACTTAGTGTAAAATAACTCTTTTTTTTTCCTTTTAAACATTTATTCAAGGCACATCATTTGGGCATAACATCTAAGAGTGAGTAATAGTTGAGTTGCCTAACAGCTTTAGGTGGAACAGGGTGAGAAACAGTGTAGAACAGATTGTCCAGGTTTAGGTAAGTCCTGCATAAAGAAGTTTAGTTATCTGGCTCTTGTTAGAGCCTAGCTAAATATTTCCCATGTCCTGGCAAGAGCATCAAACTGTTCTTTGCACCCACCTCAATCCATGGTGTGGAAACTGTTCAGGCAGCCACATTCCTACTTCTCTGGCTCCTGAGTGAAACCAGAGGAGAGCAGGACCTTTGAGGGGGCTGGAGTTCCACCTGTAGATGTAGACAGCAAGTTTGTTCTCCAGCCACTGGAACCTGAGGTGTGGTTCAGTGACAGACTCTGCTGTTTGACTTCATGCTAGAACACTGAAGGAGTGCTTGCACACCTAGATACCTACTGGGAGGCAAGCTAATAGGTCCAGGGATTCGCCTGAGTACAGTACCTGCCATACTATGTGCTCACGCTTGACTGTGTCATAACTTGGTTACCACGTCATGTGGTTGTAAGGCTTATAGCATTTAGTTCAGAACAACGCCCCTGGCTCCATGCTCCACATCTTGAATGGAACAAGAGAGCTTGCAGGAAGTCTTCCATGTGAAAACTTCCTAGATGCTTCTTCTAGGGAGACTGCAGTTGCTACTCTAAGAGCTGACCTAAAACAAATATCAGTTCTGTTGACTTTAAAAATGAATGACAACTTCATGACATTCTCCATAATTCTGAATAGAGAACAAAACAAAATCATGAAACTGCCACTATAGATGCCTTTATTGAACCTTTTTTCCCTTCATCTTCTGCTATATTTAACTGCTTTCTAGACAGAAACATACAGTGAATAGAAACAGTGACATGTAGGAGGAATATCTAATACTTTTAATTTGTGAGTCCATGTAGGCATTGACTATTTTCTTAGGCAGTCTCAGTCATATTCTGTCACTTGTACTGAAATATTACATCCTTCAGAACGTAGCTGCTCCCAGAAATGAAACGCCTCTGATAGAAAACATGTAATACTTGAGTGTAACATTTTCAAAGAGAACAAATCATTATTTGTGATCTCTAATTCTGCAACTAGGTTTACCTTATGAAATAGGAATCGAAATCATCTTGTCTGACCTCATCCATATGCAAATTAATCATCTAGTTTAAGCTGGTTGTCCAGTGTAATTCAGCTCACTTCCCCAATATCTGTTTAAGATATGATACTGACATCTCTCCACTGACTAGAGAACAAGCCTACATAACCATTATAAACTACTAACCTAGCTTTATATAGTCATAGGTGAGAAGCACTTCACTGCTGTTCTCTAGCAGTATGAGGAGAAAAGAAAACCAAATTGCTTCATATTAATCTAAACTGTAACACAGTGGAGAACTGGTGTCTGACTTTCAGATTTGTATTTCTGCCACTGCAGCTTTGGTCTTGGAACTGTGGGTACTCAGCTTCTTTGAAAACTGTAACTTACATAAATTTAAGCAATAGTTGAAATTATATGGAATCAGGGTAATTTGGAGAGGGACTATTCATAAAGGCTTGTGGTGACAGGACAAGGGGGAATGGGTATAAACTGGAGAGAGGCATATTTAGATTAGACATTAGAAAGAATTTCTTCACCATGAGAGTGGTGAGACACTGGAACAGGTCGCCCAGGGAGTTGTGGTTGCCCCATCCCTGGAGGTGTTCAAGGCCAGGTTGGATGGGGCCTTGGATAACCTGATCTAATGGGATGTCCCTGCCCATGGCAGGGAGTTTGGAACTGGATGATCTTTAAGGTCCTTTCCAACCCTAACTATCCTATGGTTCTGTGATTCTAATTTCCCAGACAATATATGAATCTCTTTGTCACAGACGATCAGCAGGCTTACTTGAAGTGATGCCTGGTAGTAAACAAATGTCTTTTAGCTGTCTTATACGTTCTGTTTATTTTGAACTTGAAGGCTGTTTTTAAGTGCTTTTCTTATAGAAAGTTAGAGAATGGAGGAATAAAAAAGAAAAAGGAACTAATTTTGAGTAAGATTTTCTGTGTGCAACTGTTGTATTGCCCATCTCAAAGTCAATTTTATTTAGTTGTCCTCACAAATGTTTTTAAGGAAAGGAAGGAAAAGAAGAATAATTTCAAGTTAGTCATATTACAAAATGAATAATTGATATGTTCAGTTGTTAAATATTTATTTTATTAAATGGAGCATGCAAAATAGCAGCGAATTTCTCTTCTGACCAGAAAATTATTTCTCTGGTTTTGACTCCTTAGAGCTTTCAGATTTGGCTTTTCTAGTCTGAGTGGAAGCTGAAAGAATCTAATTGGTGTCTCTATGGAGCTCTGACTTGGAGCGCTGGCGGCATCCCAGAGTATTTCAGCCACTGCCGAACAAAACATTACACCTACCCATATGACTCATTTGGAATATGACCCACAAGCATGACTGGAGAAGCCGTCAGCTGCGCTTCTGAAGGGTGAATAGTCTGTTACGAGGGAGACCATGTGAACTATCCCTGTAGTGTCCAATCTGATCAGTCTTTAAGAAAGTGGTTATGATCTGACTGATCAGATTGGACACTATAGGGATAGTTCACATGGTCTCCCTCTTAACAGACTCTTTTAAGTATTGAACATGAAAGGAAGATCACAAAGCTGGAATTATGTGCTAGTTAAGGGATTATGTTAGCATTCCAGGGCCAAATCCTGTTCTCGGGTCTGTGTGCATTGTTCTGAATTCATGAGTCTTGGGAGCTACCTGTATGTTCATCTAAGAAAGTAATTTGTCTTGAAGCTGCATGAATAGAAAGAGGTGCACGTTAATTTGGTATGGCTGTTAAAAATGAAGGAGTTCCTGGAGAACCAGTGGGCAAACCCAATTGTCAGAGGCAGCTGGCCGATGTCACTATGAAGCCACTAGATAATTTCTGAACAGTCATGTCAACTGGGAGAAGTGCCTCAGGGCTGGAGGAAAGCAGTGCCACTGGTTTCTTCAAAAAGGGCAAGAAGGAGAATCCAGGGTATTGCAGCCTCACCTCAGTTCCTGAGAAGATAATGGAACAACTAATCCTGGAAACCATTTCCAGGCATGTGAAGTACAAGATGATTGGGAGCAGTCAACATGGATTCAGCAAGGGGAAGTCATGTTTAACCAACCTGATAACATTCTACTATGAAATAAATGGCTGAGTAGATAAGTAGAGAGTAGAGGAAATTGTCTGTCTTAACTTCAGTAAGGCTTTTGTCACAGTCTCCCATGAAATCCTTTTAGAGAAGCTGTTGGCATATGGGCTGGATGAGGAGACAGTGATTTGGATTGAAAACTGGCTGAATGGCTGGGCTGAGGGTGGTAACCAGGAGTATGACATCTGCTTGGAGGTATGTACTGTACACACTAGTGTGTATAGTAGGGGTGTAACCAAGGGATCGGTGCAGGACCCAGTCCTATTTGATATCTTCATTAATGATCTGGATGATGGGGCAGAGTGTACAGTGATAGGCTAGAAAGTTGGGCAGCCAACTGGAGGGATCTCGACAGGATGGAGAAGATGGTTGATGGGAATCTCATGAAGTTCAACAAGAAGTGCAAGGCCCTGTGCTGGCAGAGGAACAACCTCATGCACCAGCACATGCTGGGGGCTGACCAGCTAGAAAGCGTGTTTGCAGAAAGAGACCTGGAGGTCCTGTGGACACCAGCTTGAACATGAGCCAGCAATGGGTTCTTGCAGGAAAGAATAACAACAGGATTCCAGTGACAGGACCAGAGGCAATTGGGACAAACTGACACACATGAAGGTCTGTCTGAACATCAGGAAAAAATGTTTTTTACTCTAAAAGTGATGGAGCACTGGCAGTGGAATGTCTGACCTTGCTCTAGGTCACCCTGCTTGTTAGGGGTGTTGAACCAGATGACCTCCAGAGGTCCCTTCAAGCTTCCATTCTGTCATTCTGTGACTTTATTGTTATCCTGCTTGAACATTTATATTCTAGTCCTCCTGTTCTTTGTTCTGACAGAGATTTTTAGTCAGAGCTTAATTTGTAGAAGGATGGCAATGTGTAACAGAATGTTCACAATGTAATGAAATGGGAAGATCCATTTAAATGTTTTTAGGTGGCAGTAATTCATGTTTTATTGAAGCTTAGGTGTGGACAGATCGAAAAATCAAATGGTGCTTTAATACAGCTGTGGGTGGTGAATGTACATAGATATCTTACACAAAGTGAGTTTGGCTATGCGTAAGAAAAATAAAGTTCTCAGGAGTTCTCTCATACTAAACCCTTGGAAACAGGTGTTGGTGTGTGTTTCACATGGAGGCTGCATATAAAAGTCCTCATGGCTAATAAATTTGCATTTACTTTTCATGGTTAGAGGCTGGTTAAAAAAGTGTAGTCTGCAGGTCTGGGATATCCTTTTGTTGAGCTTTTGTGGAAGTATAAAGACTAAGATGTCATGAAATGATAACTGAAAGGTCACAGAATCAGCCTTGTATCTTCCTACTTAGCAGTTTAATAACACACTGTACACTATTTCTGTGGAACTAACCCACCATCTCTGTCCACTGGATTTTCCAGAGTGATTCTCATGGTGTTTGGTGACCCAAATGTGGGATGGATTGCATCAGTGACTGAGGCTATGTATGAAATACTCCAAATGTGGTTTCACACATCTAGAAAGTTTCTATTTTGTCTCAGTTTGTTCCATGTTCAAATAAACTTGAAATGTAAGAAGGAAACCTCAGTTTTCAAAAAACTTCCCGTTATGCTTGCTTTACTGTTTCACACACAGAGGTAATTCTACCAAAAGCAGCTTAGGGAGGACTGTTGATGTGGAAAACTTGCATCTCTTAGGGGCTAAAGACTAATATTTTCACCCTAAAATGCTCTCCTGGTGAGAGAATAGTGACAATTTGAAGCCCATAGGGGCTTCAAGCAGCCTGGGGTCTCCTGTGGTCATTCTTGATTCCTCACCTCCCCCAGCCATAGGGTGACCAGAAGTTTCTGTTCTCACTGTTGGCCACCATCAGCTGAAAAGTGACTCCTGGACTTCTGTGCTACTGCCTTCTCTCCTCCCCTGTTTTTAATATTGAAACACAAAAAAATTCTAGAATACTGTGTGAAATTTGAATATTCTCATTTGTTTGTGTAGTGACTCCTTTTGTTTTTATTCTGCTTTTTTTTCTTAGTTGCTTTTCCTTAATCTCTGCTCTACATAATTTTTTTTCTTTTCATTATCCAATGCTTATTGTTCTAATTTGTTTTCCTCACAGCAAATGTGCAGGCTTTGTTCAGGATGCCTCTGCTTTTGGGGAGGCTTGAATACTGCCTCATTCCCTGCTGCCTTCATTCAAGAAAGACTTCCAGGCCTGGGATTTCAGCCAACATCCTTTCCCTCTTTGCTGCTGCCTGAGTTTGGGTGGGCTCCTTGATGTGGGATGTTCAGCTGGCAATGTTCTTATTTTCTTCTTCCTTTGTCACATGTGGTTTCAATATGATGGGTTTGTTTTTTCAGGATTCATAGTATTACTTTTCCACTGCAACAAAGCCAAGAAACTCAGGGATGAAAAGGGCTCTTAGGAGAAACCTGAGAGATGCCCAGAATGAGGTGTGCACATGGTATGAAAAATGCAGGCAACCTCATTTATTTTCCTATGTAATTGTGGCCTGCGTCCGGTTTGCTGTTGCATCAACAGACATCTCAAAAGACTCCTTGTGCATGATTGAATGTGCCACTTGAATAGAACAGCATCCTGTAGCACCAGTGTGCCCACCTGGCTAATTTTAGATAAGGTTTCGGTCACTCTATAATAGTCAATGTCGTAAATAGATGTCACCGGTTCTTACCTTGCCTAAACATAACAGAAATGTTCCTCAAATCTAGCAAGTAAAACGTGCACAGTCTTACACTTATTTTAACACTTCTGTATTTTTTGATGTCTTTTGTTTTTGCATTCTAGATCAAGATAGAGAAGGAGCTTAGCAGCCTCTACAAGAGAATGTTTGAACCTCTCCATGTCCCTCCAGAGCTCTTCCAAAGACTAACTGGACAATTCTGCAACATTCAGACTTTAAAGACAGGTCAAGCCTATGCTGCTGAAGACAAAACATCAGTTGATGATAGGCTAAGCATCCTTCTGAAGGGGAAGTAGGTTCTATAAAGCTTGAGGACAGTCTTATGCTTTGTGTGGTGGTTGAATAGATAGGAAGTTGTTGGGTTTTGTTAGCTTTTTTAATTATATTGTTTGTAGCATGTTATTGTCTATATCCAACTAGTCTATAGACATAGGCTGTTTTGTGACACAGTTTTCAAATGACAATGATGTCTCTTACTGAGACCGGAGTATGTCCTCAATTGTGTGTGCAGCTACATGGATTTTCGGGGAATTATATTTGTGTAATACCAAAGGCAGTGTTTTTCAGAACAAGCAGGAGATTTGTTTGAGTCTTAGATATCCGAGTTGCCTTCTCAGTGCATTCTCAGTTTTCAGTGTTAAATGATACTGTGCATGAGGGAAGGAAAAACTCTCTCCAGTAGACTTTAAATGAACAGACCTCTTGGAAGTTATAATTTCACATGTATGTGCAAGTAGAGAGGAGTAGATACACTGCCCAGAGGCTGACAGGACCCAGGTGAAAAACAGTGAAATAAATGCCCGTGGCTAGACTGTAATCTTGAAGCTCTTGCTAAATTTCAACCAGTATTTCAACCAGTTTCTGTTGGTGGCAACGGTGATGTTGCGTTTCATTGTTTTCCTTTGAAGTCATTAGCTGCTCATTACTGAGAAGGTAATTATCTAAAGGAAGCCTGATTCTGGTCTGGCTGTGTAGCATAACCCTTCAGATCTTTCTGATTTTGTATAGCAGTGTTCTAAGGATACACACTACATCTGGCAATTGGAATTGGCTGTCAACTGCTTGGAATCGGTAGAAGTTTAGGCAGAAGATAGGTTAGCTCTGGGGCTGAAATTCCAGAAGAGGGGCATATTTTTGCCTGCTACCTACTGCTTTTCCGTCGTCAATAATCATATCCAAATTTAGATTTAATTAATCAACCACCATGACTTTAAAATATTGTTTCATATTTTATTTCCAGAATGAAGGTGTCTTATCGAGGGCATTTTCTGCATAATATTTACCCCTGTGCCTTTATAGATTCTCCTGAATTTCGATCAACGCAGATGAACCGGGGTGAGAAATTCCAGGTACACTTTTGTTTAAATGTCACTGCATACAAATTAATGAAATCATGAAAAAGAGAGTATAACTTTGATTGACAGTGAACTATTTGGCTGCATAATTTTGTTCGCTTTCTAGTACTGTTTCATGATGGACCATATCAAGAGTAAATTTTAAAATGAAATGCAGCAGAAGAGTATTATAATGGTGTTAGCTGAGTAGTCTGGCTTTTGCTATTCTGTTCTCCTTTACTATTTGCAAGTTTGTTTTGTGTTAAGAGATTATTCAGGACGAATAATTTGGCAGAGAGCTTTACTGGAAAAGAAATTATATGAACAGTGTCATCACTGGTTCAAAAACAGAAAAGGAAAATTTGTTGCTGTAATGTTTGGTGTTACTAAAATAAAAGACTAAAAGTTCAGGCATTAGTAATTTGAAATGGGTGTTTATCTAGTTTATCTAGCATTTATTAATGCTTCTCTCATTTCAAAAGTTGTTAAAACAACTGAAAGAGATCACATTGTTTTGACTAAAATACTCATGGAGGGTAATAGGGGTATATGTTGCTAGCGCTGTAATTATACTGGTACATTAAAGCATATTTGGTACTGTTGCTTGTGGGGAAAAAGTACTGTTAGGGAAGCTTTTTTTTTCACATAGTGACAAACAACTATTTTGCTGCCTCTTACTTGATGTTCTTTCACTGGGTGTTTGTAGTAATGACTCGACTGCTGCTGACTAGGTGCATCCACGCTAATACGCTGGCAAGAGGGGAGCAATGTAAGATCTAAAATCAGTGATTGATGTCATATGTTCCAGTCAAACACTAGGCTGAACGCCAAAGAGAGAGAGTTGTCCAGATGTGTTCATTTTGCAGCAGTGAGGGATCCCTCAGCACCGCTGCCTCCTTGGCACGGCCTGTTTGTAAGCAAATGGATACAAATTGGTCCCTCTGAAGGGAAAAACCTCATGCCTCAATTTCTGCCTGCCTTGCAATAATTTCTAATTTACTACAGTGTACATCCTTTCACTTGTGAGTTCTGCTTGTTACTGCATACAAACATTCTCAGTGCCATACAAGCACATTGCAACAGGACAGGGATTCAATCTTAAGGACCCCATCTGCTGGCAATGCTGGCAAATTCTTCCTCAGCCTGTGTGCTTGTATTACAGAATCACAGAATAACCAGGTTGGAAGAGACCCACTGGATCGTCGAGTCCAACCATTCCCACCAATCCCTAAATCATGCTCCTAAGCACCTCGTCTACCCTAACCTTAAACACCTCCAGGGACGGTGACTCAACCGCCTCCCTTGGCAGACCGTTCCAATGCCTAACCACCCTCTCTGTGAAGAACTTTTTCCTAATCTCAAGCCTAAATCTCCCCTGGCGGAGCTTGTGGCCATTCCCTCTCGTCCTGTCCCCTGTCACTTGGGAGAAGAGGCCAGCTCCCTCCTCTCCACAACCTCCCTTCAGGTAGTTGTAGAGAGTAATAAGGTCTCCCCTCAGCCTCCTCTTCTCCAGGCTGAACAACCCCAGCTCTCTCAGCCGCTCCTCATAAGATTTGTTCTCCAGCCCCTTCACCAGCTTTGTTGCTCTTCTCTGGACTCGCTCCAGAGCCTCAACATCCTTCTTGTGGTGAGGGGCCCAGAACTGAACACAGTACTCGAGGTGCGGTCTCACCAGTGCCGGGTACAGGGGGAGAATAACCTCCCTGGACCTGCTGGTTACTTCGTTCCTGATACAAGACAAGATGCCATTGGCCTTCTTGGCCACCTGGGCACACTGCTGGCTCATGTTCAGTCGGTTGTCAACCAACACCCCCAGGTCCTTCTCCTCCTGGCAGCTTTCCAGCCAGGCTTCTCCTAGTTTGTACCTCTGCTTAGGGTTGTTGTGCCCCAAGTGCAGGACCCGGCATTTGGCCGTGTTAAACCTCATGCCGTTGGTCTCAGCCCAGCAGTCCAGCCTGTTCAGGTCCCTTTGCAGAACCTCCCGACCCTCCAGCAGATCCACACTTCCACCCAGCTTGGTGTCATCTGCAAACTTGCTAAGGGAGCACTCGATGCCTTCATCCAGGTCGTTGATAAAGACATTAAACAGGACTGGACCCAGGACTGAGCCCTGGGGAACCCCACTTGTAACTGGCCTCCAGCTGGATTTAACTCCATTTACCACCACCCTCTGGGCCCGGCCATCCAACCAGTTTTTCACTCAGGAGAGTGTGCGCCCGTCCAGGCCAGAGGCCGAAATGACAAATCATGAAGCTGAAATCCATGCATATGTGATAGTTTCACATTATTTCTTAGGCTTTATAGATATTTAATTTTTCAGGGGAGTGACATTAGCTTGTAATAGAAGGAGGCACCCTATTTTTTCATAGGTGACTGATTTTCCATGGAGTATCACTGAGCAGTGCAGGTTTCAGTCTGCCATTGCCCTCTGCTGGCACAGGGGGATGAACCTGGCAGGTCCAGCCTCCCTAGAGAGGCTACAGGCTCATCTGTAGTTACCAATAGCTTAATTATCAGAAACTGAGCACAGAGAGCCATAGCTCAGCTGCTAGAATGTGGCTTTTGGGGATAAGCAGGGCTTACAGTGAAAAGAGAAAAAAAAAACCCCACTACAAACTCTTTGATGGAGACCTTTTGATTATACCACTTTTTCCTGTTTGGTGACAGCAACACAAAATAAAACCAAGCAACATTTAGCCTGTTGGGATGCAGGTAGTGCATTCTAGGGCCAACTCTATATGTAAATCTCCTCTAACATAAATGCTTTTACAGTTGTAAGAGATTCCCTCTATTACCTCTCCCAGGTTTTCTGAAAAACAAACTGGTCTTCCTTATCAGTTAAAAATATGATGCTAATAAATATCTGAGATTACTGCGTTTGTAAATATCACATTCTAAGGGATACTGAAAACTTTCGTGGCTGTAATATTTATTTTGACTGGAGACAGATAAAATGGTATCACATATTTCAAAGCAAGAGAGAAGTGCTAATTATGAGTGTGTATTTTCTTAGGTCACCATTATTGCAGATGATAACTGCAAGTTCCTGTGCTGGTCCAGGGAAAGGCTGACTTATTTTCTGGAATCTGAGCCATTTCTATATGAGATTTTTAAGTATCTTATTGGCAAAGATATTACAAATAAACTGTATTCACTGAATGACCCAACCTTAAATGACAAGGTAAGCAACTGAAGTTTTGTTTGGGAATTTTATTCCCCCACATGAATGCATTGTTACTTCATTTTTAAATCCTCTTAAAGCACTTTTTTTTTTAACCTGCTGCTGTCAGCTGCTGAATTCACAGTTCTTGCCTTTTCTGCCAAAGTATAAGTCAGTGAAATGTTTTTGTCAAAAGCAAAGTTAGTGCAGTAATATGCAAGAAAGAGTAGTAACTGAGATTCAGAAATGATCAGATAGTGCAGATATTTCTAGTAAATTAGTAGACATGATGGCTGGTAGCTAAAAAAGTGCTTCTCCTTGGATATGCTCTCTTACTAAAAAGTTGGTGCCTTTGTACAAGCATCAGCATTGCTTTGTGAAAGAATATATTTGGATGGTAACTTAGCTGGTGGTGGCTTTTAAAATTATTTATGTAGTGTCTGTAGGGTTCTTATGCATAATTTATTAGGACTTTCACCATCATTTATGAAAAGCTTTATAATTTTATAATACAGTATTTTTGTATTCTATCTGTATTGACTGAATTCACAGTAACTCAGAGCAAAAATCCTTCTCATCAGATTTGCTGTACATATCTCATATATAGGTTAAATTGTTACTTCTGCAAAGCTGTAAATTTACTGGAAAGTGATCCAAAAGGAATGACTGCCACTGCTACTGTACAATAGCCTTAGAAAGGCTTAACTTCTCATGTCTTTATGGCTAATGAGACATTATAAGTTTTCTCAATTTTGTACTGGCTATAGAAAGAGAAAACAAAAAATTGCTGGAGAAACAATTTAACTGCAAGAAAGTAGGGTTTATTCTGCCTTCTGGTCAATGGAGTAGAGGATTACACTGTCTTGTGATCAGATCATCAAAACTATTTTGGATTACTGTTTTAATCTTGCTAATGCAGTAAGATAAAAACGATATAGCAGGAATGTACTACCTATAATATACACATTATAAAGTGTATGGTTAAAGCTTGGTGGGTTTTTTTAATAAAAATAATTACAGGAGAATGGTCTGTAATTAAAACTCACATCTACATAGACAGTAAGTCACTCCTGCAGTGTGGCATCTGAAAGGAACATGTAGCATCAGCCTCCTGTGTGCGCACTGAGGGTCGCATTCAGACTGCCTTTCCTGGAAGACTGCTGTTAACACTCCTCACCTTGTCGTCTTTTGTTTTGTTCTTTTTTCCCCTTATTTACCTTTTTATCTCTTTCCTCCTTTTTTTTCCCCTCTTTTCTTTCATCTTCTCTCATTTTCTTTTTTTTCATGTGACTGACAGAAGTAGGATACCATGCCTAATATATAAAGTCATCAGCAACATGCTTGTGCTGCTGACTTCTGGTACTGTAGAGCTTCAGCACCAGAATAAGTATTTCTTGAAATGAAATATTCATATTAATGCTGTATTTGTTATTTTTAAATGAAAGATCCTTACCATAGCTTCTAAGTATATTAAAAAAAACTATTAAACTTCAGTCCTCCTTTGACTTAACATCTGAACATTTTAACTTCAGTTCATAGAATCATAGAATAACCAGGTTGTATCAGTCCTTCTTTTTAGTAACAGTAGTCACATGAATTTGAGATTATTGTAACTGTTTCACCACAGTAACTTTTGAAAATGTATGTTCTAAAAATTAAGAGTGAGTATTTGGGAATGCTGTAGTACCTTTCTATTCTTCCTTAAACGAAAATCCTGTTGCGCAAGCCCTTCCTACATAACATAGGTCAAGAACTGCCAAGTAAATTCTCCTTTATTTCCCCACTGCCAGCGCTCTATGCACCTCACTTCTCACAGGCTTCATTGTCAAATATACTTATTACTGCTGTCTTTAATGCTTTTTAACTGGAGACAACCTCATCAGAAAATTTTGCTGGTGACTTCTGTACACAGAGGACGCTGAAGAGAGCAAGTTCAGTATAGATTATTCACAATCAAGCAGGTAGTAAGAAGATAAGAATATCAATTTGTTGCATGTTGGAAAACAGAAAAGTATCCATTTATTACTAAGGAACCTTGTGATTTTCTCCTGCCTAAGGAGATTTTCACCACTGTTGGCAAAATAGTCATTCCTCTCTGTGTGAAATAGGATGCTAATTCCTGACTTGGAAAATTCAGTAGAGCCATCCACTATGCTTTTGTCATTGATTATTACCTTTCATATACATTTAAAATAGCATTCTGACTTGCAGTAATACTTAACAGCATACAATATATGGTTTCATATAAATGTTATAGTACAAAGACTTCTCTGGAAGACTACTCAAAGTAAACGGAAGCTCCTAAGACCACTTGACAGTTAGGGGATAATGCTCGTCTGATGCATTTAATCTGTCTTAAGTAAAATAAAGAGCTAAATTATCATTTACTAGGAAGGAGTGACATTCACCATTTTCTAACATGATGAAATGAAAAGCCAAGAAAGTGAACAAATTTCTGTTAAGATATAAACTGCTGAACTCTATACATAGTATGCTCTTTTGTTTTGCATGGAGGACTAGTCTCATTCTAAAGGCTGTGTTTAGCTGCAGAGCATCATACCTAAGTAATGAATTACCAAATAATAACAACCAAACTTTCTGTAGGAAAATACATGAAAAGTCTAGTGCAAAACAGAATTAAAACTGAATAATTAACCTGAGGTTTCATGCTTGTCAGTGTTCTAATTTCAATATATTATTGAATCTTCTATTTTCATATTAATCATTTATACTGCATAGAATCTTCTGCTCTAACCAGTTTATTGATTTATAAATGGTCATAGCTGAGCCCAGAGCATCTACTGCAGAGGTTATTGTTATTTTCCACTTTTATTTTCATTTACTTGATAATCTTTTTAAAAATAATAATAACATTTTATTTTAGGCTTCAAAAAAGATTGATCGACAGCCTAGTCTTTGCTCACAGCTCTCTGTGATGCAGATGAGGAACAGTATGGCCAGTTCCAGTGACAGTGAGGATGGCTTGCAAATGTTCCTTCGCGGGACTTCTTCTGCATCCTCTCTTCGTGAGTGCTCAAAATAGTTCATGCCAGTTTTGATTACAGCTTGGTTGATCATGAGACGTAATTGTAGAACTCTTATTGTCTCCAGTGGGAGCAGACTGTAGCTTTTTGTGTGCTCCTATACATCACATAAGCAAAAGGACGCAACTAGGGAATTCGTAAGATGCATAAAGCTTTGTATGTTAACTGAAACTACCTCATATAGACAGCAGAAACAAACCAGCATGTGCTGCAGTTTTTGACTTAATGTGAATGTGCAGGCATGATACAGAATGGTTATAGCAGTGGGGCAAAACTGTCAATGTGCGGTGCCTGTCACAGTAGTATCTCCTTTGGTCTGTGACGTGCTTGTAGAAATTAAAAACCCAAACAAAAGTTTTTACATCAACAACTTGGTGCTCTGCATTTCCTCCTGAGACAGTTTGTATTGGCAGGGTCTGGAGAGATGTGGTGCACAACCAATGTTTTGATGCCACCTGGAAAATTTCCAAATATCTTGTCAGCTCTCCTTCCCTGTGCTTTATATGGCAGAGGTAGGCGACAACAAGTGAAATGAGGGAAGAAGCCATAACTGACCATTTTGCTTCTGCTCTTTGGATTTATTTCTTTATAGAAACCTTCTAAATTATTCTTTCTAGGCTATTGTTATATTTTTTACTTCTAATTTTCCTGAAAAACAACTTCAACAGTAGCCTGAAAGCAGCTTTTGAATAAAAGAACTCAAATGGTGCTTGATTTTCTCATTTGACATAAACCATTAGTTTAATGGAATTCTAAAGAATCATATTGGATTATTTATTTTGATTTGGGAAATATTATTCTTCAGTAATTAAAATTCAAATATATGAGGAAAAAAGTCACTGCTCATTATTTATTATGAATAAACTCTCTGATGAGAGAAAGTGATTTAAAGTTTTTGCCCTTTCCAATTTAATTATCTGTTCTCTGTTACGTTCCTCACAGTTCTCATCCACGAACTCCTTCAGACTTGGAGAGCCTATCTGTTTTCACTCCTTAACATTGGTATAGTCTGCATGCCCAGATAGATGGAAGCAAAAGCCGTAATAGTGTTTCACCATAATAGAAAGTCAGGAATTCTACAGTTGCGATATAGATGTTAAAGACTGGTAAAAATTCCAGTGTTTTCTTTATTCCTCCTTTATTCCCTGAAAGAACATTTAGAATCACAGAAGAGCTGAGATTGGAAGGAACCTCTGGAGTTCAACTAGTCCAACCCCATATTCAAAGCAAGGGCAACCAGAGCAGGTTGCTCAGGGCCATGTCAAGTCAAGCTTTGAATATTTCCAGGTGGAAGAATTCACAGCCTCTCTGGGCAGCCCTCACAGTGAAAAGCACTTCTTTTATTTTAACTCATGACTGTTGTCCTTTGTTCTTCAGTGCATGCCTTTGAGAAAAACCTGGCTCTGTCTTCTTTATACTCTTCCATTAGGTAGCTGAAATCAACAACTGAGATCCCCTGAGAACCTTTTGTTCGCAAGCCCGAACACACCAGGTTCTTGCAGTACTCCACGTATGTCATGTGCTCAGACCCTGACAATCTTGTTGCTCTCCACTGCACTTGCTCCAGTGTGTCCTTGTCTTTCTTGTTCAGTGGAGCCCAGAGCTGGGCACGGCACTCCAGATCCTGTCTCACAAGTGCCACATAGAGGGGATTAATCTCTTTCATTGACCAGCTGGCTATGCTTTTGCTAATATGGCCCTATACATGGATGGCCTTCTTCACTGCAGGCGCACTCTGCTGACTTGAATTCCATTCTGTGTCCACCCATCCCTCCCAGCCCGTTTCTGCAAAGCTACTTTTCCAGCCAGTTGCCCATGGTACATCCATGCTGGTGGTTCTCAGTCACCTTCCTGTCCTTCATGTGCTTTGATGTGGCTTCCAGGAAGACAGGCTCCGTAATCTTCCTGGGGACTGAGGTTAGACTGATATGCCATTAATTCCCGGGGTGCTTCTTGCCCTTCTTGAAAATGGCCATGACACTGGCCTTTTTTTGGTCTCCCTTGACTGCCATGACCTTCCCAAGATGATAGAAGGGGGTCTTGCAATTGTATCAGCCAACACTCAGCACCCTTGGATGTAGCCTAGCCCATGTAATTCCACATACTTGTGTTTGCCCTGTTGACTTCAATGGTCCCTAACTCAATCTGGCTTTCCTGTAAGTATCACTCTCCCAGTCTCTACCACTAGACTAAGAGACCTGAGAGACCTTAAAACAAACCTGTAAAGTAAAAGCAGCAAGAAAAAAAGCTGTTGAATATTTCGGCCTTTTCCATGTCCCTAGGTCCCATGCCTCTGAGCCACGAGCACAGTTTTCCTGATCTTCCTTCTGTTGCTGATGTATTTGTAGAAACCCTTCTTGTTGCCCTTCGCTAGATCTAGGTCCAGCTGAGCTTGGGCTTTCCTAATTCCATCCCTGCATGCTTGGGCCCTGTTTCTGTATTCCCTTCAAGCAGCTCATCCCTGTTTCCACATTGTGTGTTTGTGTTTGAGCTGTCAGGACTTTCCTATTCACATATACCAGCCTTCTACCATGCTTGTTCAACTTTCTGTACACTGGAATGGACTTTCCTTATGTTTTGAGGAAGGTGTGCTTGAAGATCAACCATCTGTACTCTTGTCCCTTTGCCCCTGCAGACCATGTTCCATGGGTTCTTGCCAAGTAGATCCCTAAGCAATTCCCTATCCTCAGGTCCAGGATTGTGACTCTTACTGTTTGTCTTGCGCACTTCTCAGTATCTTAAACTCCTCCAGCTCCTGGATACTGCAGCTGAGGTTACCATCAGCCTTCATCTCCCTGATGAGTTCTTCCTTGTTCATCAGTGACAGGTCCAGCAGAGCACCTCCCCTAGTTGGCTCATCGATCACTTGTGTGAAGAACTTGGCTACACTCACCAGAAACCTCCTGGACTGCTTGCTCTCAGCCCTGTTGACTTTGGACAAGATACTGGGGTGGCTAAAGTTCCCCACGAGTACCAAGGCCTGCAATCATGAGACTTCTTCCAGTTGTCTAAAGGCGGCTTCCATCTACTTGCTCTTCTTGATCAGGCAGCCTGTAGCAGATACCTGCCACAAAGTCTCTCATGTTGGTCTGTTCTCTGATCCTTACCCATAAACTCTCGACTGACTTTTCACCTGTTCCACAGGAAAGCTCCATGAAATGGAGGCCATTCCTCTGCATAAAGCACCCTTGGACAAAGTTACACCCTCAGAAGCCTGAAAGAAATTACAAAAATGTTTATGCAGTTAGCTAGAATTAAAATTCTTTCAGGCTTCACAGCAAAACACTTAAACCAGTAGTTCAGCTTTGGGAGAAAGTAATCTAAACACTTGAAATGTTCAGCTGTAATTACATTAATTGCTAAGACACATCCATGCTTAGCACATACTTGATAAATACACTTCCCTCTGTTATACTTTTCTTTGGTTGTGTACTGTATTTTCTGGTATACATTGTGTACTTTCCCTGAAAGAGGGGTTTAGATGTCTTTTATGTGCCAAAATTCCTCAGTCCGACAGCAGCTGGTGTAGTTTGTACAGCCACAGCCACCACCCCAGTGGCAACAATAGGTGGGCAGCAGCCTCACGAGTCCTGTAATTCCCTTAGTTTTGGGGAGGCGGGTGGTTACCCGCACAGCGGTGTATCAGACACCTTGGGAAGTACTGTACGTTCTTTCTCCTTTGCGTCTTGATGAATATGAAATGTTTGACATCTGTAAAAGGCTGATAAAAATTCTTGATGAAAGGTTAGTTATCTCACCAAACTGTAATGCTTCAATCTTTTTTTTTTTTTTTTGCCAAAATAGCTTGTTAGTTATCCCTGGGTACTGTCATTCCCATTGAGGGGTTTGCTGCCAAGGTGAGCTCTGCTTAAAGATTTGTTTTCAGTGGGGATTGTGGCCACATGTGCACTTTTTCTCAGATCACAGGGGAAGAAACAACAAAAAAAAGCTGTCATTTGCCTTCCCACTGCTATATTTTCAAAAACCTGCTCCTGAGTGTTTTCAGTGCAGCAGTCAGTCTTTTTGGTTGTTTGGGGTTTTTTTAAGATTCAGCATGAGGTACATGCTGAGGCATGCTGCTCCACTGCTGCTCCCCTGGATCCTCCTTCTGCAATCATACATTTGTTTATTAAAACAGAACAAAACCCCCAAAGCCAACACAGAAGATTTAGTGAGGAGCTTGTGGAAATTACAAACTTTTTTTTAAAATTAGAATAAGACATTAGTAAAAGAAACTTATCTGTACAGGAGCTCTACAGGAATACTGTCTTGTCATTGCTAGGTGATCAATTGTTGTGTAGACAAAAGCTGCTCACTACAAATATGATAATTGGGTACTGTAATACAAATAAGTTTTATTCTCCTAATAACTCCTAAACTTTTTAAATTATGCTTTCATTTGTGCTACAATCTACTTTGACTAATTTTCTCAAGGAACTGATACAAAGCTTTACTTAAAGTGTTTAGTAGTAAAAGAGTGAAGAATACTAATTAGTGGGTCCCAAACTACGATTACTAACAAAACTGTGTTTGCATTTAATTTAACTAAGAAACCCAACTAACTGTTTGCTTTTATATTAAGGAAATAACCAACAAGAGTTCTATAATGCTTATGGAGTGAGCCGTTTGCAGCATGATGTTTTCTGTTGATAACATCACATTAACTCAGCAAGCATCCTCAAAAAGGTATTAAAGCGGGATTTCTTTTTCACGTGGTACTTGTGTTTGACACCCACAATCCAGTTAAATATAATTTATTACTAAATGAAACTGATGCATCCCTTCTTCCAAAACCTGGGTTAAGCAGAAATAGTTCAACCTGGTTGCAAGGGTAGCTTCACCTAACTTTCAGTCCTTTAAATAACATTTTGGTATTAGTTTCTGTTCAATAATTCTATTGCTCAGTAGTCATTCACATACTTGTTATTGACTCAGTCTGTTTTTCTGTTCTGCTGGGTTTAGATCACTCAGATTTGCTTGTCTGCAAATCTGTATTTGCAGAATTCTGAGCTAAGCAAGAATGCAGAGAGGTTTTGTTTTGGTAATGCTTTTATTGGTATTATCTCATGTGTGCTCCCTATGTTATATCCAGCTTGTGCTTAAAAGCAGGATTGAGTTTCATGGGAAATGTCAGTTTAATAGGTATTTGGGCTTAGGCCCTCAAGAGAGTGCAGCAGAGTAGAGAGTGGAAGGTCTGGATTCAGGGTCTGACTCGGTCTCTTGAACATCTGTCCAACACTGGATTGAGGCATCAGTAGACACGGCTTTTGTATTTAGAGAAAATGAGCATGTCTCAGAACCAAACAAGTTGATAGTGTTAGACCTTATATTGAATCCCATTGAACAGACTTATGGCTTCTTCTGAATTCTGGAGAGAACTAAGTGCTCTTAAGCAAAAGGGAGAGAGTCTAAAAATGGCGATAAACTGCACCAGTACAAAAAATCTAAAAAAACAGAAAGCTGAAACTAATCCAGCATTTTCAGGCATCCTTTCATCTAGTAGAGTGTAAAATTTTGGTGTCCCCAACAAAGCCAATTTTATATCCAAGTGTACACACAAATCGTGGGTTTAGACAATTAAATGTTCTAGACATTATTTGCTTAGGTTATAAAAACCCATCTGTGTGAAAAGAAGTGCTTAACAATTCCAGTAATTAAGAATGTGTTTGAGTAACCTTTTATCACAATGATTAAAGTAGTGGTTTTGAATGTGTAAAGAAAATATTAATACAGTTTTAACATGAAAAGGTCTAAAAAGATAATTCTGACAGTGCTTGTGTAAATTTGACTTTAAAAAATGCAGTAATACTATAATTTGCTGGTCTTGCCTGTAGCTGAATTTTTGTTCTCTGTGTGTAACATATGCAGCACAAAGTAATTCTCCTTCATAAACAGGCTTCCCTAGCAAAGCACTTTAATGTATATCTGATAAACATTTTTAAATTAATAGAATATCCCTGCAATAACAGTTACATTACAGCTATCAGCATCTTTTTCAAGAACATTTGAACTTTCAGCTAGTATATGGTGACCTAGGAGACCTGACCACTACTTCTTAAAGTTTTCTTAAATGGTATTTCAAAGTTTTCCCTTTTCTTTTTGGTCATCATATTGTAGCTGTTTACAACCTACTGCCATTGTGGTAGTATAACTCTAGAAGAGAGCACTGAGAGAAAAAAAAGTCCAAGTACAGATGCAGTTTCAGAATGGATGATGGGAAATAAACCTGTTTGGCTAATGTCAGAGAATCTTTCTGGTGAAACCCTCACGCATAAAATTTAACTACAATAGAAGTAGTTTGCAATAATAACTTGGACAAAAACTCCATGTATCATCTTAGTAGCAATGGCTGATGCGTGTGTTCCACTCTAACAAGCTTTATGAGTTGCTGCTTTTCTACATGATTGTGTCAAAGCAATGAAATCACTGTTAGCCAAAAGTATTGTGGCCTTCACCCATTCATCTTGTTTTCTGTATGGTTGTTTATGGGGGTATTAGATTTTCTCTGTTACATTGTTGTGCTTTTAAGGCAGTTAGAGCTGTGATCAGGTACCCACCTGAGCTTTACCCAATGCACTAAAGAGGCTTTTCATAGCTGAAGCAAATGTGCAGATGCACATACCTTTTGTATTTAACCATATATGTCTTCCTTTGTGGAGAAGAACCAGTAGGTGAGTGTAATGGTGATAAAACAATCACCAGGGACACAATGTTGGGCACCTGACACAGTCAGGGTTTGCAGTGAATTTGGGGAGCGTGCTGTGGCTGGCTGCAGAGTCTGAATCTCAGAGGCATTACTGATTCACAGAAGTGTGACTGCCCCGTGTCTAGAGTTTCATGATGCCTGTGGCCAAATAACAAAGAAACTTTTACTTACAAAATCCTCTCACAAGGGAATTAAGGCAGGATCACCATATATTGCATACACTTTGTCACAAATAGATGTATGTAGCAGATGTGTGTTGTGAAATTAATTGGTAATTTCTTTGTAACTGTGGCAGGCCCAGGCCGGACGTCTCCCTACTTGAGAACTTCGGCAAAAATGAAGCCAATAGAAGAAACTGTTGAAGACGATGTCTTTGAAGCACCATCTTCTGATAAGCTTGAACTCCAGCAGATGCCTTAAACAGATGTGTCCTTGGGCGTATCAGAGCTTGCACAAAGTTCCAGTGCAAGAGGAAGAATCTGAATTCGGGAGGAATCTGAAAGCTAATAACAACCTCTCCATGTCAGAATTTTGCATATGTCTGTGGCTTCTAGGTGGAAATGTCACACTTTATTTCAGTTCTAAATAAAGTAAAATGAATAAAAACTTGTACTGGTATTATTTTTGTCTTCTGGACATGGATGGTTGCTTTATTTCTACTTTGACTCTTGCTTTCATAAATTTAGTATTAAGTGACTGAATAGCCTGAAATTTCTAGACACTTTCTCAGTGGCAATCATCCCCAGTTTCATTTCTGTAAGTTTCTTAGAAGCCTGTGTCTTATGAATGGGAGATTCTGAAACTGTGTTTCCAAAGCCAGGTTGCTGTTACCTACCTTCATTTCTGTGAGAGTCTCATGTGGAATAATACCTGTAATCTTCTGCGTCTTTTGGTAGGTATTTGCATCTAAGTCTGGCATTTCTTAACCTGTCTGCTTGACAGTGTAATAATAACTTCAATTTTACTTTTTCTTGGCAAAATATTTAAATTTAATGTTGCCTTTATTCCTTACCTTTTTCTTCTTTAGGTAACAGTGTTACTCTGAAGTCTATGCTTTTCATTAGTCTTATCCATGGAGTGATTGAGCTGTTCTGGATTAACCTTTCCACGTGGCAATACATGAGGTACAAATTACACTTGATGTAGGAAATTCAATTTAGATCTCAAAACTGGGTAGCTGCAAGTACAGTAAAACACTGTCTCCTACAGGGAAGCATTTGGAAGCATTTGTAAGAGGTGCTTGGAGCAGTCCTTTCTGTGATATGTGGAGACATGTAGATGGCAGCTATAACTCTGCACTTTGACAATTATTGAAATTTGTTATGCAACAAAATAGTATATTTTACCTGATAATAGCAGAAAATAGATACTATTCCATTTATTGAACTGCACAAAACTCTGCTACACACAATAATAGAAGTCTGGCATAAACTCTTAAGGAGTCAGAGGTGTCAGAGTCTGGGTTTTGCTGGTTTGTGTCGTTCCATTTTATTTCTAAAATTTATCCTGACAGAGCATCCTTGAATAAGCCTGCATCTGAATTGCATAACCTGTTTAGTCCCTCCTCAACAGCTCTTGGAATATCAAAACACATAGTTAAATGATTGGGAATTTGACCTGTATTGCCAAGTGTTCCTGCTTTTGTGAATTTAAATCCACTGTTTAATATTACATCATTACATCTTGTTGTTCGGTCAGTTCTGTATTACTAAAAATGCCATCCTGAGGTGAGACATACTTACCGATTTGTGTGAATATATGTAAAATATCTTCAGGCCACCCATATGCAAAAGACAGCACATTGGCCTCTGTTGGAGTTGATGTAGTTAATCATCCAAATTCGATTTCATGTTATGAAAGTCTTCATAGGTAAAAAATAGGAAATCCTCTTGCAGCTGTTGTAACTTACGCACTAGCGTTAGTTGAAACAGCTTTCAAAACCACTGGTTTAATTAATCAAAATGAGAGGTAGAATCAGTTGCAAGTCTGCTGGTGTACAACTGGGATTCAAATAAAACATAAATGCATTCTTAAAATTTCACATTTTTAGGAGCTGTCAAATACTAGCAACTGAACAGATTACACCATGAACAAAACTACAGTAGCCAACAGGAAAAGTAAATATATTAGAAAACCAGGAAATAGTCTCCATGCCATAAAATGCATACTAAAAGATAAATACGTATCCTTATAACTCCAGTGACTGCTTGGTGTAAAGCTGTGAATTTGTTTGAGGTTTTGGATGTCCTGTTTATTTAATAAAAAAGAAAACTTACAGAATATTCCCATGGGATAAATAAGTCTGTATTTCTATAGTTTAGTTTGACACCTCTGCAGATCATCTGATCTGGCTTCCTGCTGAAGCAGAATCAACTTCCAAAGGGGAGGAAATGTTGTGATTAATGATGGAAACAAAAATATTAACAATTACTGTTACAGGAAGATGGCAACATGCGAGGATCATATACCTGAAGAGCTTACGTTCCTCTTGGATTACAACACAACCAGACTTTGTAAATTGAACAATTCTGTATATTTTTGCAGATTTTACAAAAGCTGTTCCAAGTAGTTGATTATCAAGCCCTGTAAGTAACATGATAGTGAGAGATTCACTGATTGGGGGGTTAGTTGATTATCAAGCCTTGTAAGTAACATGACGGTGAGAGATTCACTGATTAGGGGGTGAAGGCTTCCTCGCTCCTAGGAGCAGTTTCAAGCTCTGAGTAGGAAGTGATGTATCTTACTCCCAGAGAAAATTATGCCTGTGGCTAAAACACATCAGTCAAAAGATATATGTCAATGCATGGGTTTGGTGGCTAGGACTGAAAAAAAATCACAGAACAAACCCATTTGACCATGCTGAAAATGTGCAAAACTCCTCCTACCTAGATTACAAACAAAATATCTTTTATACATAGGAAGTCATGTGTTCAATGTCTCAAGGACAGTAATCAAATCTCTGAGGCTGCATCTTGGCTACTGGGAGGGTAAGAGAGGAAATAGGAATTATTTTACTTACAAGGAGATAAAGGAAGCCATGTCCTTGTCCTGATGAAGTTTTCCCAAATTTCTGCCAGTTTTCAGACTCCTTTTGAAAGGAAAACCAAGTTGGTGGAAGAGAGCTCCTTACAGTTCAGCAATAACCAGAACAGCCAGCATGACTGAAGTAAAAATAGCAGTTTCCTTTCTCCCCTCTCCAGCAGAATGATTTCTCATATATTGTTATAAATTCTAGCAATATTCAATGTCTGGAGAGACTGCATCTCCTGAACAGAGTTTGCCTTAAAAATTCAGGGAGGCTCTGCAGAAGCAGAGCTCTGCGTACCAGCTGGCATATCCCAGCTTCAGGAGCACAAACTCTCACCTGCTGTGAACAAGAACCGAGTCATCTTTATGCCTGCAAAACATCACATGTGCTAAGGATATATAGCAGCAACACTGCAAATAATGATGAAGAACTGAGACAGTCAACCAGACTATATTTTATTACCTAAAAATATGTATCTATAAATTTAAAAATTCCTGGTGAATCGATAAAATTCATAGCAAATAAATGTACTTGATAAACACAACTTGCTAATTCTGTTTACCTCTGCTGCTGCTGTTTCAAGTAGAGTGGTTACAGAGACAACAGAGGTTGAAATAGAGTGCAGCCTGCCTTTTTGTATTGAACTCCGTTCCATAGCTGTCGAAAGGGCAAGTAAAAGCATCCTGCATTAGTTCAGATTTAAAAGTAGAGTGTTTTGGGGGGGGGGGTTGCATGGGGGACATAGAGGAGGTGCTGTAATGCCATTGTTAGCTCATTTCAAGATGTGACCAGTAAATCGTACATAAACCCACACATACTTTTAAATTACAACATCATTAACATCATGTCCTGTTGATTGTAACTGTTACTATGTCACAAATGGATTCATAGTAGCGAATAGTTCTTTTTACTAACCTCAATGCCTAATGCCTGTAGAGAAATAAAAAAAAAAAAAAAAAGAAGATACTTCATGAAAGTATTTTGGGTTTTTTTCAAGAATTCTGTGATTTCAGTTGATTTCTGTAGATCGAGTAAAACACATTGAGCATCATGTTTGTTAGGGAGACTGAACTAAAAGGTGTTAATCAGCTGTATCAGGAATCGTCTTGGAGAGTAATTTCAGAGTCTATCTTGCTCTCATTAGCAAAGGGCTGTTTGTTTTTTAAATGCTGTGGAATGAACGTCACCTGGAACTGACTCAGCATCTCTTGAGCTGGAACTCATATGCAGAGCAGCTTGTGTGCCTCTGCCCCAGGAGATAAATTCCTGTTGAAGAAGTTGTGCAAAGGTTGCAAAAATGAGTTGGGCATTTAGAGGATTCAGAACTTCAGCTATAGCCCAGCACTCAGAAAATCTGGTATGTAAAAAAATGCTCCACTTATGAAGTTGGTGAACACCTAGATCTTAGTTAATGTCAATTCAAGGATCAAAACTATTTTGATAATATGAGTATAGTTTAAATAACCTTGTTGCTAAAACAGTCATTTTATAAACAAGCCCAATGTATTTAAATTCAAAAAAAAAAAGGTTGAACTGGTATGCAAATAATAAGTGCTTTAATTTTTTTTCCTGTACTATTTCCCTTTAAGAAATAAGTACAACTGAATTATAATCTCCTTATAGAAAATAGACAACTTTATTTGATACAGGCATTAGAAAGCAAAACAAGGATCTAATGAAAGAAGTGCTTCAGTAAAAAAAAAAAAAAAAAGAGTAGCAATGCTGATACAATATTTAAAATGCAAGAGCTGGGATCTTCAGTAAACCTTCTGCATCTAGGCAGAACCTATTGCAAAAGTGGAGACTGGGAAAGTATCTTCATATGCAGAAGGCAGCAATTTCTTGAGTAACATTGTGCTTGTTAGGCAGAGATACATTCACAAATCATTTGGATTGATTTTTGCGACTTGAAATTGTAGTGACACATTTTAACCTCATTACTGGAATTACAGCAACAGTTACTTTAATTATTGTTTCAGAAATGTAGTCATAGGAAGTGCCTGGGAGTAACATGTTTTCCTGTCTCCTGTGCTATGTCGGTCACAGCTGCTTCTGATTAAAAGGGAATGGGTTCTTAGTACTTATGGGATTAATAAGAGAAGACAAACCTTCTTAATTAATTAGCTCTGACATTTAAACTTCCTGAGAGCATGATGATGATGATATGAGAGTCATTAAAGAGTGCAGAGAGGCAATACAAAAGCAAAAGATGCAAGATAGCTCAGTACTGATTGCAATACAGTTTCTCTACTTTTTTTTTCAATAAGGAGAGCACTGCACAGTGGCTCAAGAACATGGCAGAAGTTGATGACTTCTTGTTGGGCCATTTAACAGAACAATCTGCTTTTCAGTTTATAAAGTTATTATGACTACAGGTAGAATAAAGCTTTTTCGGTGAGCTTAAATATTTGCTGAATTTTAGTTCACAAGAATATTTAGTTAGTACTTAATGAACATAAAATTAATTACAAATCTAAGTTAGAGTCATACCATGCCTGTTGTGTTTGCTAAGTATCTGTAGAAGCCTGAGAGCTTTATTTTCCAGAAAGCTCTTTAAGAATTATAAGTCATAGTTCAAGTAGAAATTAAGGCTTTGCACAAGTAGAAAGGTTTTGCACAAGGATGGATGTTGTCTTATGATCTCCAGACACCTACCATAGCTATTCAGATACCTCAAATGAATACTGTCAAGCCACTGCAATTTGCAGTACTTGAATTCCTCCTTAACTTTCTCCTGGGGGATTAATATCTGTTACAGCCACATCCTGATTTCCTCTGCTAAATGCTTTGGGATAACAATTCCCCATCATCCTTTGTAGCAAAGAACAGATCAAAAGCAATGCCTCTTGACATACATCCACTTGGATGCTACTGCATCGAAACTGTTGTGTTCACTGCTACTCCATGCCCAACTCTGTTTCAGAAAACTAAGGAATTTAATAATAGCTTGGCATTGTCTACCAAAATTCTGTGAAGAAATATGAGTCTTCTATGCTTTTTTTTAAGAAAGCATGCTCTCCTTCAATTTTTTAAAACAATTTCCTTGATCACATCACCATCTAGAGTTTTACACTGTGCTTTTTTATTGTTCAGTGTACCCCAAATGGTGAAAAACACACAGCAGTGGGCAGAATTGTTTATGATGAAAGGAAAAAGCAAAATTGCTAGTGTATAAAATGCTCTAGCAGAATGAAAACACAATCCTGTTCTTATTCCAATCATGTGGAGGTGATTTAAGATGACAGATTTGTCTAGACAGAAGTAAAAAACATCTAAACATCTATCTGATTGCAGTTGCTTGAACTTCCTCAGTTTCATATACTGGAGAGATTCATGTAAATGACAAAAGGGTATGTGTCCTGCAAGGAGAGGGTGAAAGAGTGGGGACTGTTCAGCCTGGAGAAGGCTCAGGGGGATCTTCTCAATATATATAAATAACTGGTGGAAGGGAATAAAGAAGATGGAACCAAGCTCTTTTCAGTGCATTTTTCATTGCTCTTCCTGTAATCTCATTCCTTTCCTCATTTTCACCTGTTCTCACCAGTTAGGCAGATCTTTTTCTCTACTTCTTTTCCAGCTTGCTCTTTATGAAATTTTTTTCAAGAAGAAATATTTATGAAAAAGCTTTTTCTATAAAAACTTAGCTAAAATTTTTTTTGAGTGGAGTTTTTCTGTTACATTCATTTAGATCAGTAAGTTGGAGCTAATTGTATTTTGTCTACAAGTTGCTTACATTACATTCAGCTCCAGACAGTTTATTTTTACATTGACTGTCTTAATGGATGGAGACTCTGCTAGATTTTAAATCTTATCTCCACTCATCATAAGCGTCTCCCAACACCAATTGCTTTCTGAATGTTACCTTAAAGATGGAACAAGCAAACAGAACTCAATTGGTTACTCTTCTCTGCTGCAAGTACATTGTTGGGGTCAGGGAAGGTGAGCAGCGATGTGGACAAGCCTGTTCCCAAGCTGCTTCTTAGATTGCACTCAGGCAGCACAAGTGTTTCTTCTAGCACAGCCTGATGGCATAAACACAGCTGAACTCTGACTGACTGTCTGATGCTGCGACAGAAACAAGTTATATGTGAGAGCACCTTGGAATTGGTGCTGTTTTGCTCAGCAGAGGAAAAATCTGAAAAATGTTCTTGTTGGAAGACAAGAATGCAGACAAACAGCAGCCTCTACTGGGGACAAACCTGCTGTGCTTTTTGCAAATGCTGTTGATATCAGCAGGGAAGGCAAAGAAAAATTGTTAATTCGGGAGACGTTGATTTGGCAAAGACTGTGGAAGCACGTGCAAGCTTCTGGCTTCTTGGTGAGCCAGGTGAGCTTAGAGTACATCTCATGGAGCCCAAAGTGAGTGATGGAGGTAACATTTCTCTTGGCTAGGGTGAATAAGAATAGTTACGATAGTAAACTTTTTGGGGAAACTACTAAGATGAACAGAATTGATTTGATAATTGATAGGCCTGTAAGCTGCCCCTGCACAACTTCACCAGATAGCTAGTCCCATTAAAGAAGCACATAGCTAACACAATGCACCATAAGCGATGGCACAATTTTAATCTTCCATCTCTTTTTCTGATTCCTGTCTTCCTCTCAGAGATGCTTTCTCCCCCTCTCTAAGTAAGATGCAGTAGAGCCTACTGAAAAAAGACAAGGGTGTAATCAACACCCTTGAGTAATGCAAGTAGTGTAAAGAATAATCACTAAGCTACTTGTGTCTTGAAGCAATTGATGTGAGTTCTGCTCCTGTTCAGCATCATATTCATCATGCTATACAGTGCATTTAGAAGTACTCATTACTGACTGATGACAGTAATGGAAATCCCCAGTAGAGTCAACCTGAAAAAAAAGAAGACTATGTATATAAACAGTATGGGAAACATTTCAATGGCTTCTGGATTGGGGAAAATATTATTAAACTTCAGTTTGGAAAATCAAATCCCCTTGTGCTTTTTTATGCTCTTTTTTTTTTTTCTTTACCAGCTCTATTTGCTGTAAGCTGTGTATACTAACTTTAATGCATTAATATCCAAGCCCAGCTCCGTTTCGTACAATGAAGAGAAAAAGAAAACATCAACTGAGCTGTTATTAGAGGAGTTTTTGGCATCTGCAGTATGGCTCTTGCAGAGTTAGTATTGCTCTCATGGCCCAAACCTGCCTTGTTACAGTTTCAGTACATTGTGCAGCACAGCAGTGAAGCAGGAGACTAATTTTGGCAGCTGATGCTGTGGCAGTCATAAAGCATTCCAGATCACAGCTAGCAACTCTTCCTCTGTCCCTATGCCTTCAGAATGGAGAAGCAGAAGGGAAAATGAATCTGCTTCTCCTGGGCTTGTCTGCGTGACTTGGGAATATCCTCTTTGTAAGGTCAGATAAGTGGATGTTCAGTGCTTGTCTACTTCTAACCTCTTTAAGCCCCCTTTGAATAGGCTGCATAAGCTATGGGGGCATCCTGCAATCAAAGGATCCTGCAAAGTGGATCTAGATGTGTATCTTATCTAGGTGGACCTTATTTCAGAATAAGCATCTTTGCACAGAGCAGCAAACAAATTAAACAGAGCCTCTCGGAATCGTGAGTGAGCTAAGTGTGTGACATTCTCCTCTTGCTTGAGCTTAAACTGTGAGTAAAAAATGACTTCCTCAAGTAAATGGCCTACATAGGACAACAGCCTGTTTCTGTCTGAGCAAGAATCATGTCACTGCTTTAGGCCAGGACATGAATACACCCAGGTATTTCTGAGTTCTTTAGTCATGTCTAGTTCAAAATCATCATGCTTTTCTCATATGGCCTTACCTGTGCTGTCCTGTAACACTGCCAGGAGCTTGCTTTGCTTGAGTGAATTCTGGCTCAAGCTGAAGGGTAATAAATACATTATACTTGCAAACCCACGTTGCCATTTTATTTTGATTAGCTCATACACTCCTACACTTTTTGTGCATGTGAGGTAGGTTTTCTGATGGTATGTGTGGGTTAACTTCAAGAGGAGCCTTCTAACTCCATCACCTGTATTGTAAACATCTGTGAACATGGCAAAGTTGCACGATGCCCATCCCATGAGTATTGGTCCTGGGGATACCTGACAGCTCTAAGTGTTGCTGTAAACACCAACCACCTCTGCAGATCATGTCCTGAGTTTCCAAAATTAAGCCAGCAGATGTGAAAGCTGATAGTAATAGTGAGGGTCCTGGCAGCAGAAGCGAGGACACCCAGGGAAAAGTTAGCTGCTACCATCAGACTTGGAAGAGCAGAAGTGCCTTAACAATTTTAAGACTGTTCTGCTTTTGGTTTACAAAAGCACTTAGTGTGACACTGGCCGACCACTAGTGCAAGGAGAGGAGGATCCTTACCTGCAGGTGGTGATGAGTAGCTGTGACATCGGCACCTCTATCCAGCAGAGTCCGCATCTTGGACAGAGGGATAACCTCACATTTCCAGTAGTTTCTCACGTCCCAAGAATTGACTGGGTTAGTGACTCTCATCTGTTGACTCATGTGCCACCTCTGTTATTTGTGGACCACTTGGCAGCCTGATTTTGATGTGTCCAAACTGATCAGCTACTGGCAAAAACTTGTTGCAAATAGTTTGTGTGGATAATTTAGTGTTTCTGCTTCTTCATAGCAGGCATCTACACCAGGAGGTGGTTACTCAGTGAAGAAATAATAAAACACATTCCTGTTAGATGGATGAGTATAACATGGGGATTGGGCTTCTAGTGCAGCTAATGCTATAGATGAATTCAAGACCAAGTATTTTTCTAATTGTTGACTTTAAAATAGAAAAGCATGTATTGTACGAAGTTAGAAGAGCAGTTAGTTCTCTGTACACATGTCCAACACTAGCTCTTGTATGAAAAGTACAGATAAAATCTCCTGGGCTTTACAGGAAAAGGGCAATTGCCCAGTGATCATCAATAACAATAGTAACAACAAATTTCTGAACTGAATTAAAGCCAATTAAAGATACAGAGGAGGCACATGAGAAGATCTGAAAATTCACAGGGCAAATACCTTGCTAGATAATCTGGAGGAATAAACCAGTGCACATTAAAGAGATAAAGAGATTTGGGGTATATTTACTGCCCTCCTGAGATGCTGAATGAACTAAGCAATGTCCAGAGAATGGAGTACAGGGGCAGTGATTTCCAGGATTCTGATCTCCTTGTTGTGTCACTGCCAGTGTGGTTCACCAAGCCTGATTTATGAGAAGAGAGGGGCACTTTCTGGAAGCTGCTGAAGCTGTACTTAAGACATTTCAATCCTTTTCAGGGAGGCAGAGGCTTGTCCTCCACATTGACCTGTGACCTGGCTGCTGGGGCCTTGCTGAGAGCCAATGAATAGCAGACACAGATGAGACAGAGTAATTATGATGGGTGAAATAAAGATGGACCTCTTTCTTACTTTTATCTCAAATAGAAGAGCTAATTTAGGGAACTCTTTTGTAAAAAAGCTCATAGTGACTCAAATCATTCACCCTTTGACTCGAAAGCCCTTCTGGAATACATTAGATGGACACTTAAAATACAGTGAGTGATGAGTGCAGGTGGATCCTGGCAATGCCGGTACAGGCCTGGGAAGCTCTGGTGTAGGCTCTGGTGACCCCAGGAGCCCTGTGCTCTCGGGAGCTGCCAGCATCTCCCTGCAGCCATAGAAAACTGATTGACAGAGAACCTTGACCTTCTTTATTCTCCACCAGCCCTTCCTTGTATCCTGTCACTTCACTTTCTGTCTTATGCTTTGTGGTGGTGGTATTCTAGGAAATGAATGATTCTGGTTTTATTTTGAGTGTGTATAGCGTGTTCCTGTGTGACTCACAGGGGTGACAAGGTTTTTATGGTAACTACTTGTGGCTCTTATCTGCAAGATAATATGTATCTTGTGTGGATCTGATGGAGTGTAGGGAGGTTGCAAAGGGATCTGAACAGGCTGGACTGCTGGGCTGAGACCAACGGCATGAGGTTTAACAAGGCCAAATGCCGGGTCCTGCACTTGGGGCACAACAACCTTGTGCAGAGCTACAGACTGGGAGAAGCCTGGCTGGAAAGCTGCCAGGAGGAGAAGGACCTGGGGGTGTTGGTTGACAACCGACTGAACATGAGCCAGCAGTGTGCCCAGGTGGCCAAGAAGGCCAATGGCATCTTGGCTTGTATCAGAAACGGCGTGACCAGCAGGTCCAGGGAGGTTATTCTCCCTCTGTATTCGGCACTGGTGAGATCGCACCTCGAGTCCTGTGTTCAGTTCTGGGCCCCTCACCACAAGAGGGATGTTGAGGCTGTCTTAAGCTGGTGAGGGGACTGGAGAACAAGTCTTACGAGGAACGGCTGAGAGAGCTGGGGTTGTTAAGCCTGGAGAAGAGGAGGCTGAGGGGACACCTTATTGCTCTCTACAACTACCTGAAAGGAGGTTGTGGAGAGGAGGGTGCTGGCCTCTTCTCCCAAGTAACAGGGGACAGGACAAGGGGGAATGGCCTCAAGCTCCACCAGGGGAGGTTTAGACTAGATATCAGGCAGAAATTTTTCGCAGAAATTTTTCACAGAAAGGGTCACTGGGCACTGGAACAGGCTGTCCAGGGAGGTGGTTGAGTGACTATCACAGGAGGTGTTTAAAAGACAGGTAGGTGAGGTGCTCGGGGATATGGTTTAGAGGTAGACAGAAATGGTTGGACTTGATGATCCTGGAGGTCTTTTCCAAGCTGGTGATTCTATGATTCTATGATTCTAATCCATAGGGCTGGCCCCAGCCAGGAAAAACATTTTCGGCTCTTAGTGCCTATGTCTTGGCAGCTCTCAGAACAGTGAGGTGTCTCTTTCAATAACAGCAGTGAGATTTGTCTGGTAATGATGCACCTGATGCTTGTAATGTAGTTTGTAGATTGTTTTAACATCTGTATGCAATATTTTTAATTGCATGACAGATTCTTCATATTTGTTGCTCATTTCGGAGTTTGATTTTCTTTCAAATCCAACAGTGCAGTGCTGAGAAATGCTGGCAAATGAAACCAAACCAAACCAGAGAGACAAGTACACAGCCAAGTGGGTAGAAAGGAAAATCCCAGCCTTCCCCTTCCCAAACGCATTACCCAAAGAATTGTGTCACTTGGGAAGCTGTACTCGCCCACAGCAAAGTTCTAGCAGTCTAAATCAGAGAACCAGAGATTGTTTTGGGTTGGAAGGGACCTTAAAGATCATCTAATTCTCATCCCCTGCCATGGTGGAGATTGCCACAGTGCCTCAGGGAGATGGTTTAAACGCTTCTCCTGACACAAGTGCTCACATTATCTTGTGAGTGTATATGTCAAGTCACTTCCGAATATGCCAGTGTGCCAAGTAGCACCCTCTGGTGTCAGCTTAGAATGTCTAAGCACTCAACTAAAACGACTTCAGGGGAACAAGGCTGCAGCTTTTAGTATAAGGGCCAATAAGGGGCCAGCACTTTGTGAGTCGCTGGGAGAAGCAACCCCAGTCCCTGGTCTGGAAATGGAGCGTTACTGCAACAGGTGGAAGAGGAGCTGAGCCTATTGTTGCTCTGTGAAACCCCCTCATAAACTGCTCCTAAATGTGTCCAGTAATCACATTTTTTCCAGATTCTTTGATCAGAAAGGCTATAAAACCTTTCCCCCTGCTTCTTAATTTTTTTTAATCACTTAGTGCAGGATCCATATGCCTGTTCCTCAGTTCTTTTAGTTTCCCTTGGCTGTCACTAACATAGAAACAGCTCCTAGGGCTGGGGAGCGCTGGGTGGCACTTCTGCCTGCCCCCGTTACCCTCCCAGGCAACTGCCGCCAAGCAGAGGGTCTCTGCGAGGGAAGCCTCTGCTTCTCTCTGAGCAGCTTTGTGTGAGACAACCCCTTTTCACAAACTCTCAGGCTTGAAACTCCATAGAAGTTACGGTTCAGCAGGCTTGACTGTGACTTTTTGTCACAGCTGTCAGGGTAGGTCAAGGAGAGATGAAAGAAATGGGGGCTGGATGGAAAGGAACTTGCTGCTCTTCAAACCCCTGCCCTTTCTGTGCTGCCCTGGGGGAGAAGCAGCATTTCTGCTTTCTTTCACAGGCAGCTTCCAAAATATCTGCAGATTTAACTCACTTTAAGTTACACCAGTCACTTTCAGCCAGTATTTCCTAAGTGTCTAGTTAGTCTGATTGTTTAAAATATTTTAAATGCTGAAGCTAAAGTTTTGCTTTGTTTGGTTTGGTTTTGGTGGGGTTCTTTTAGCTAATTGCTTTAGAGAACCTAGAGCATGATAATTGAGTGAATTCCTAAAAGGGAAAGAAGACAAAAGCATAAATTTTCTAGAATATTGAAGATCCAAGAGTGTGGCAATACAACCACCTGCTGTATAAATCTGTGTAGTGAGCCAGAATGACTATAAAAAAACTCACCTTTGTGTTGTTCTGCCAGTAACAGATTTACTCAGCAAAGGCCAAGACAAGTCCATCAATTTGTTTCCAGCTACAAAACATCTCTAGACATTTTGTCTTGGAGACACCAAAGGAAAGAAATTGCAGTCCAACTCAATTTGCCCCGTGCCTTGGTGGGGGAATTGTTCTGCTGATTAATTATCTTCACCTATGGTAATGTTCACACTTTTCTGGCCCAGGCTTTTTGCCTTTTCTCCTGCAGGGCCCAGTATATGCTGTATCTCTGTGGCTAGTCAGGCTACATTGTTTGGCTAGTGTTTATTTTGAGTGAGATGGACTTTGATTCATAATCTTGTTTTAAAGCCAGAGCCAGAAACACTAGTCCAGCATCAAAGTTGAAGGGCTCTGGAGCAAGAAAGTAGCCAGTTTCTCAAAATGACAATAAAGGAGGAAGCAACTCCTCATTAAAATAATTAAAAAAAAAGATATTTGGTCTTGTCTATCGTTTTAAAATAGAAAAAAAATGGGTTTGCATTTTCTTACTGGTGCACAGAAAGACTTTTTACTCTAGTGAACAAAGACAAAGAGCTAAAAGCTGAGGCCAGGGGAACTGGAAATGAGGCACTACTTGTTAGCAGCAGGTGATTAAAACAAGCTGTCACAGAGCAGAGCATCTCTTTTTTCTCAAGAGCATTCAGGCAGGATCTGAAGCCTGACTGGAAAATATGCTTAAAGCAGCCAAGCAAACAAGGCTCCAGTCAGAATCTGAGTGCTAAAATTCAATACAGAAGTAACTGCCCTGAACTTAACAACCTCCATCATGCAGCAGATCAAACTAGAAAAATGACATAATTTCTAGCCCTGGATTTTTTATTATTATGGAAAAAAATTGGGTTGTAATCACCTAGAGCTGGATGGATACCAAAGCTCAGAACTCGTTGCTATTTCTACCTAGTCCACGTTTTCATGGCTTTAAAATGGGAATAATGACACCGGTTCTTCTGTGTTAGTTCATGAACTATTTCTCTGCTCCAGCCCTGAATATCCAGGCTAAGTGCTGCATAGCAAGTAACACACAGGGCCAAATAGTGAACAGCCAGGAAACAAAAATTGACCAGCTGCATGTTAATTGAGCACCAGCAGCAGCCTGAAAACGTGCCCAGGGCTTGATGGCAACTACTCTGCGATCATGTGTTTGGTGACTCTTGCCAAAACATAACGGGTGCAGAGTAACCTGCTCTGGAGGGGACTGGTTGTCCTGGAGGTCAACCGTATTGCAAGCAGCAGATGCCACTGGGCACAGCAGAGAGCTTTGCTAAAAAAGTCTTGAAGTTAATTAATCAGGGCATCACCTAAATTATACTAATTAACAGGAGTAGGATGGCCACAGAATGAACTCCCTCCTCTCCGCCACAGTTTCTTTTCATGCAAATACACAGAAAATGAGAGTTTAAAATAGGTAAGCAGCTTGAAAGTACAAGAAATTATTTGCATCTGGGATATACATTTATTATCAGGGAAAATACAACTGCTGTGGAGGGAAGGAGATAGGTAAGCAGCCTTTCATGAACTGAGAGTAATTTTGAAATGACTGACTTATGTTCACAGCTCCTGGTCCCAACAGACTGCTGAAAAGACATTAGTTCTTTCACAAAGGCTAAATTTGTTCCGGCACTGAGGCTTACAGAAAGGCTGGAAATAGCTTGGAAGCACACATCCCAAGACCTACAGAGTATAGGGAAGCAAATGAGAATGATTCTTTTATAATAATTCCAAAGGGCTGCTGTGATCTTTGCTGTTAGTCTCTTGACTCATCAGGAAGTCTCAAGCCAAGAATTTCCTCTCGTTGGCATGAATCAATGTTGCTGTTAATGCAGGACAGCAGTTCTCCTCTGAAAGATTAGGAAGGGGAGGTGTGGCTTGCAGCACTGGACTTCGGTACCCTGATGATCTTTCTTTGCTTAGTGCACAAGACATGCCTTTAACATGAAAAATGTTCTTAACTGTCTGGGGAACTGATGAAATGATGAAGACCAGTGACTTCTAGACACTCTGGGAGGGAGGGATGCATGTTTTGGAGACTATATGGGAAGAATTAGGTATTGCTGCTCTTCCAGGCACTTTGGTTTCAGCCACTATTAGGCACTACTGGAGGGGAAGCTCCCCCATTTTACTTGCTCCAAGGGCTTCCTACATCTATGTGTCTCCAATGCTGCTCACAGCTCCCTGAGGTATCAAGCTCCTGCCAGAGGTTGGATGGTGTAATGCCCAAG
The DNA here is from genome assembly GCA_033459285.1 of Clamator glandarius. Lineage (NCBI taxonomy): Eukaryota > Metazoa > Chordata > Aves > Cuculiformes > Cuculidae > Clamator > Clamator glandarius. The sequence continues at coordinate 2,291,314 of JAUNZM010000119.1, read as the reverse complement.
ATGTCTCCTCCATTCTTCAAAACACTGGGGTCAGGAAAGCCAGAACTATGTGCAACAACCCAGTGTGAACTGTGTTCTTCAACAAACACACTCATAAACCATTTTAAAGAAAGCCTTGCTCCTCTTGACTGATCCAAGAAGTCTTAGCCAAGGGGATTCAGAGATGCCTGTTCCCCTTTCCAGAAGAGTGATGAAACCATTTGACTACTGGTTTGGAGTGCGGTGGGGACAGGACTGGATGCGATGGGACATGCATTTGGGACACATGTTCATAGCTCACTCTTTTCTGAGGCCATGAATTGGGGTGGGGAGGGAAGTCATGCAACAAGAAGAGTATATGGTAGATCAAATGGATGGTAACCCTTCATGCAGGCGCTTGTACAAATAGGAAAAAAACCCCTTCTTTTGCCTTGTGTTTAGCAGAGATTGTTAATTTCTGCTATCAAACACCTAATATAGAGTCCTGTATAGAAATAAAGGCACTATCACTATACACAAGCCCTCAATATTTTAATAATGATGATCTAACACTATCCAATTCACTAATACACTTTACTTGGAAACTCCATCTCTAAATGATATAATGGTAGATGACAGCACTCAGTTCTTAAGAAAAAAACCTCAACTCTTCAAATTATTTTAAATTAGCATGTAATACATATGTACAAGCTTACAGATTATGGAAGAAGTAATAAAGGTGGGACGAGATTTAAATACCAGAGAATAACCCAAATGTCTGATAACTTTAATGACCTGTGTACTTTCACAGTGAATAAGTACCAAAACTTATAATCTTACAGTTTGACAGCTGAATAGGGTTTGGGATGCAATTTCAGCAGCATTGCTAGTATGATCCAAGTATGCATTTATCATTTATTTCTTCCTACCCCTAACAACAGCTTATATAACTAAAGTTACCTATTCTGAAGATAATATCCTAAAATTAAGTGAACATAGGTGCATATGAAAAGTTTGCCAGGTGTCTGTGCGGTGCTTTTTTACCACGCAAATAAAGAAAATCTCAAAGGCTTACTGTAAATGCCAACGTTATAGGTTTTATTTTTAATCAAGTAATTCTTTTAAACCTCAGAATATCCATGACTGACAGGAATAAAAGACATTAGGCATGAAATGAGAATATAAAATACATGATATGTAGAAAGGCAATCAGTGCTTTAGTCCCTCAAGCGCATAAACAGGTGAAATGGTTTTCAAAACTTCAGCTTCCTGTCTTTTCCTTAAAGCATAAAATTCAAGTGATTTTTCTTATATTTCACCTTGTAAACAACATACAAGTCAAAATGGACAATGAGGTAATCTACACTACAGAAGATAATTTAGAAACACTAGATAAGACACAGTATTAAAGACTTAATAGAAATCAGTGTTCACTTTGGTCTCTAGTATGGTTACTGTTATTATTATCACAAGCAACACATACTAGTTTAAGCCAGTCTGGTGATGTTTGTCAGCCAGTTGTCGCTTAACTTAGTAATCCAAGAGGTAGTCAAAACCATTACCCTTTGTAAAGATGGTTGCTCTTATATTGGATTCAATGACAATGGTAGCAAATATCTTGGTACTTTTCATCATTCTCATAAAAACACTGCTGAAGCTGGTAATATCCAGCTCTGCTTTAGTATAAAAAAAAGTGTGTGTTCATAGATCGACCTCTTTTTATCAGTCAACAGTTGTAACAGGGGTATCACAACCAATGATCTTAAAGAAGAGGCTGTTGATATACTAGGCAAAATAAGATCGATGCATTTAACAAGGCTCTGCTTGTTTCTAAAACAATACTCAAAATCTCATTAAGACTTCTAAAAAATTAAAAACCAGTGCATCTGCACATGTTCATATCTTCCCAATTACTTTTATATTCTAGCACAGGGGAATACATATATATTTTTTATGATAAACATTTCTTACAGATAAATTAATTAAATTAAATTTAAGACTCAATGAGATTTCCCATGGTTTTTATAACTTTTCTTACAAAGAATGTTACAAGATCTATAAACACTTTTTATGGGGCTCTATTCACAAAACTAAGTATGATTGAGCAGGAACTCCAGGATAACACTGATGCAGAATAAAACTGGGCTGAAAAAGGTGGCCTACAGAGGGAAGAAGTAGGATCCAAATGTGGTGTTTGGCACACTCTGAAACTGTCTAAATTCAAAACACTGCAAATGGTATTACAACGCCAGATTTACCATCAACTGCAGCAAAAGGTTATTTGGCTCCTCCTTCAAATGCAAGCCTTCCTCATGGCCTAACTTCTGTGGCATGTAAATAAATACAATGACCTCTCTTTGAGGTAAGAGTAAAAACCACCTCACAATGTCCCTTATAATTAAATTGAGTATTTCAGGTGGGGGAATGGGAGAAAGAGAGAGATTCTTGTTCTAGGTTTAACCTTGTCTCCAGTATTGTTAGGAGAAAAACAAGTATGTCTGAGCAGATATTTGAACTATTTCTACTCAAATGAGTTTTATTGTGAAGCATCCTGGCAAGGACAGGCTGGTGAATAGGGAAAATCTAGGCTGAGCCAATCCTGCAAAATATTAATTTCATCCTTAGACATGAAGGAAGAATCCCAAACTCAGTTTGTGCTTCTTCCTTTATAAGGTTCTTTGCTTATTTGGAACAGGCTATTGAAGGGGCACAACTAGATTTTTTTTTTTCTAGGGCAGCCCAGTGCTAAGTAGGTACCTGCTGCAGCTTGCGCTGCACGTACATGTCTCTTTAGGAGATATATTTATTTTCATGAACAGTGCCCATAATCCTTTAGACAGAAAAATAAAAACTCTCAAAGAAATGTTTGGAATTGTCTCGTAATTTCAAATGAATGCTTAATCCTGAACAAGTATTTGCCATAACGTATGCAGTGGTGAACTATCAATTACTTATTCAGTACAGATAAAAATTATGTACCATAGATCAACAGCCACCTTTAAGGCTAGAGCAGCACAAAGGTGTGTTCATGCAGTAAATATGAGGTAGTCTTTTGCTGTAAACAGAATAATAATTTTATTGTCACCTATGTAAACAAAGTGGGCTTGATGCTTTCGTGTTTCTTCTCTTTTACCTCCACCCCTTGTCACCCATCCCTCCCCTCCTAGAAAAGCTAAGCACCAGTAACTCCAACTGGAAGTCAGTGGGAGCTGTTGTTGCCTAGCATCTCTGAAAACTCAGACCCTGTGAATGTAAAGACATGAATGCTCATATAAGCAACCAGTACAGAACACCACTTTTTCATTTCACAGGAACTCATAATACAAAATGCTGAGATCTGATTATCAGAAGTGTAGGTCTACATCAACTCAGAGGTAGTTACTAATATCAGTACATAATACTTATACAGAGATACAAAGGTCTAAGACTATTTGGTTTGTTCTGAGTAAGCAAGTCTGTAGACTATTCTGTAAAGAAAAAACAAAATTACATGGTATATTCCCTGAGTAAAGTTCTTTGTCCTGAGTATGTTATGTAATAGTGACAACATTCTAATATATAAAAATAAAACCTTAAGCTTTCAACAATAAGATAGGGTTTGGTATGTGCTCTTAGGAGTTCAGTCTGACTTTGGTGCGTACGGTGATTTCAAAGAGCACCAATTACAATCTGTATGTTAAAAATATTTCCCTATCTCAGCTCTGAACTTGTTACATATAAACAGGGAATGACCAGTTTTCAAATCCACAATTGCCTATCCTCTAAGGAACTTTGGTTTAAATTTTCAAAGTGACCTAAGTTTTGCATCTTTGCTGTTTAACCAGGTTTTCACACTGGCTAGGAGGTTAAGCAATGCCACTTTGATTTGTCTACATAATTTAAATAAGTTTACTATCCTTACGTAAGGCAAGGAAGTTCTTCTCTATAGGTATATCACATTCAATATCGTCAAAGGTAAGCTTTGCATTAGCATACTGAGAACTTCAGTATAAACCATCGAAAGTCTCACAAACACTGGCAAGGACTTCACACAAAATAGTTTTCTTGAAATTGTGCCCTTCACTGAGGCATTTGATTACTGCCTGTTCACTGAAGCAGCAGCAGCAGCAATAGTAAAAGTCTCATCTGGCAGGACAAGTGGGAGGGGGAAGGCCACGTAATAAGCCAGCTGCATACCTGTTGTAACAATCAGCTGCAAAGGAGGTACCATGTGTAGGACTTTGGCTCACTGTAGCATTTCACGCAGGCTGTTTCTTTAGTTTGATTATCCAAGCTTAAACCTACCTGACTCTCTCGAGCTTTAACAGCCTGTGTTTATTGCCAATGTTAAGGATTATACAGGTTTCCCTAATTAACTTACATCTGCAATGGGATTTGTCAAAGTATGTTATCTTACGTGTGACTTGGTAATTCAGAAGTTACAAATGGAAAGCGACTTGAAGTTTTGATAGGCTCCAACTCTATTAACCCTGAGCAAGGGCTGCAGCCCAGGGAGTCTCACTCTGAGGCCACCAGTCTTTCTCCTCCTCAATGTAGAAGTGTGTGGTCCGGGCATGCTCTGGACCAAGGCTGGTCAGCAACAGTCTCCAGTTCACAAGAAGCAGATGACACCCAGGGCTTCTGGCAAATATGCAGATTCCTTCACTCAGGCTTGTCTGCAGCAGACACCTGTCATTCTTGGCTGTACGCATGTTCTTATCATCTGCAAGGGAGGCTGGCTGAGCAACCCCAAGTACTAATCTACCTTTATTCTTAAGAAACTATTTACCCCAGGATCTCATTAGCTTTGCATTTTGTTTTCTTTCAAAACCAAAACGGACATCAACAACAAAAATCGCTGGGGAGTTGTCTCCATGGCATTTCAACAGAAAACAAGAGAGAAGACCCTTCAAATTGAGGGGCACTATATGGGACTAAGAGAAGTTGCTGCTGCTGCTACTGCCACAAAGGTCCCCTAAATGTTCCAGAGTTGAAAGGGTTTAACAGGATAGTCTCCTGAATCCACTCAAAAGGGGCTGTTTGGTAACAACGTATACATTCTCCCCTACACAACAGTCATCTAAATTACAATTACATCCATATTAATTTAACAAAACATTATGAGAAACCAGTACAGAAACTACACATTCATTGTCTTTTCTGGAGCTTTAAACTCCTCACCAACAAAGGATGGTTGCAATGAGAGCCGTGTCAAGTCATGACACTGCCCTGCATGGGCACAGGGAGGGAAGGGGATTTGATACTTTGTGGAGATGAGAAAGAAAATAACTCGAATTGATGGCATGGGGGATGTCTTAATATCTTTAGTACCATATGGCGGCTTTTAAACGTGAAAGTATCCTTTGGTTCACAAGAGAAGTAACAGTCTTGAATCTCATTTCTCTGTGTGGTTTTTCAGATTTAGTTTGGTTTTGAAGGAGATTTCTTGGTGTTCTTGTTTTTTTAACATGTTTGAAAATAGGTTCTAGGAATGTGTTCAGGAACATCTGTGGATACTGTGCCTATTGCTTCACAGTAATGTCTTGTGAGAGCTGGAGAGTGGTCTGATGGAAAAAATATATATTTATAGATATGCACACAAACACACATGCGCGCGTGCACACTCATACACACACATACAGAAGGTAAAACATAATGCACCCTGCTCAAATGTACTTTGCTTGGAGTGATTTGTCTATCAAAGAAAAAAAAAAATTCACAGTTCCTCAACAGTAGTTAAAATTCCAGGTCAGGTACTGATAATGAAATTATTTCCCCTGTACTTGCATGAGGTAGACATCCCAAGAGGATAAAGAAAATGCAAAGTTATGACAAACATTTTAAGTTTTTTTCCTTTTCTGAACAGATGGCCCTTTTTTGCTCGGTTCTTCGGGTGACACAGACAACTTACTTGACGAAGCTTCCTGTGGTGACCTGCCCGTGCATTCTGAGATCTCCGACCTGCCCTCCTGAGAGTATGATGGAGACGAGTAGCCATGTGTTCCTCCCCCTTCTCTTGGGAAAGCAGAAGTGGAAGGCTGCGGCTCAGCTTCGTGTCTTCCCTGAGAACTAGTGGGCTGCTGCGAGACAGTTTTATGGGGGCAGTTAGCCACCATGTGCATGATGCTCTGACAGTAATGGCACTTCTTTGGCTGCGGAGGTAGACTACATTCTTTAGCGTGGTGGTCGAGACCGCCACAGTTGTAGCATCTAAAACCAAAGAGAGACAGGCAGTTATAAAACGCAGCGTCAAACGGTAAGACTTTTGATGCTGGGTGAGCTCAGCGTGGGCGTGCACTGGCGACAGAGCGGGGTCTTCTGCACCCATTCTGCAGCAGGCACTTGAGTTTTGCTTTATGGGTCACTTGGAAGATGCCCCTTTGCAGCAAACCCCAGCGTGTGCTCCGGCCCCGCTAGAGGGCACCATCCAGCCAGGCATCCCCTGCATCACACGCTCAGAGAGATGCTCAGCCTTGGATGTAGCTCGGTCCTGATGGGCAGCGAAACCCAAACTCGGAGATGGGACCGGGTGCTGCCAGGGCATGGGGGCCGCACTTACACGGTGCTTATGCTGCAGAGGGCTCCTAATGGCATTTAAGGTTTCCATTCGAAAGAAAATAAATAAAGCCTTGGCAAGAGTCATAAATCAGAATTGGTTTGTTTTCTCTCAAAATTCACAAACTACACGCAAGTGGTGGTGACCCAGATGCCATCTTCAGAAGGACGTGGCTACCTGGGGGCACAGTGTCTCCTCCACAACACAGGGGCAAGGCAGCCTCCCCGGTACTCAGAAATGGCTAAAATTCACCAAATACTCTTCTATTGACCTTGTTTGGTAGGGCAGTCCTGAAGAAATCTCCAGCAATTCCTTATGGAATCCACATGCCAGGAATGCCAGTCCGTGGATTCCATTATTCTAACATGTGATACAAAGCCATAGTTATATACACGCCTTTGGCATGGTAACCCTAAGCCAGTCATGTTCACCACTGAGCTTTTATTTTGGTTATTTTTCTATGTTTTCTGTTTCTTTGTTTCATAAAACTTGCACTGAATGCATAGATGTTTAATTCGTTACAATTAACAGGCTTCTGAAGAGAATTAAACCGATGTATTTATCCGCTTCCCCTTAACCATCAACTAACTTAAAAAACAAATGGACAAATACTTAGACCTGTTCGAGACAACTGAAGGATCAATAAAGACTGTAACTATAACTAACTAGATGTAGAAAATAGTGCAACATGTCTAGATAGAGCTTGCGTTATAATATTTTAATTTTTCAGATTCCTGGAAAGTTACAAGGTTACTACTACTCTATGCAAAACCAAGAAGTTTAGTCCATGCAAAGCTGTGTGTATGCCTCCAGCCTCATCTAAAGAATTTACCCTCCAAAGAAAAACTATGACTAAAATCTGCGTAATTTTTAAAAATATTGCAAAATGGCTGATAACTACTCTAGGAAACAACCCCTTGGCACCTTCATATCTCTTCTTAGCTATTAGCAAGATACTAACCATATTTTAACAGACAAAAGAGAACTCAGCGTAAGTCACCCACAGCATGCTGTCATGTCCTACAAGACTGACCTATAATTTAGAGAAGTTAAATGACGAACTGAACTTCATTATCCTTTCAGAAAACGTTGTAATTAAATTGTCATTTCTTCCCTAAAATTGAATAAAAAACAAAAATCCAAATCCATTATATGGAACTCTGTACTTCCATGACAACTGCAATAACATATTTTAAGTGAACTGGTTCCATGTTTATGTCACCACTGCACTGAAGTTTTAAGTGATTTTTCAGTGGGATTTGTAAGCTTAGACCAAGTCTCTCTGCATATACTACAGAATAACCCATGAAAACACACAGACTACAAAGCTTTCCTTGAAAATAATATGTACAAGCCCATATTAAATACATTGTAAAGTACAAACATCCTGATCTAAGACCAAAACATCAAGCTTTCACCCCTATCTTTTTTTAATGTTTTGCATTTTTAAACAGTATCCACCTCACTACTTTTTCCCAAATCATTGCTGATACTTTCAAATTAGTGACCCTCAATTAACAGTAGCCTTCAGTCTTCTGAACCGGCATTCAACTGTTTCCCAAACAAGCTTTCTGAACACCTTCTGGGTAAAATAATAAGGAAGTAAAACTTGCAATCAGAAAAACAAAAGAAGAGCAACAAAAAAAAAAAAATCCAAAGTAAATACAGAAAATGTTTTACTTTCTCCCCTTCTGCTAAATACATTTAAGAAGTCACAAATGATGTATTTATTATAAATTAGGCTATACTAGATGATGCTTATTATTATTATATTCTTCATAGGTTTCTAGCAGTGTACTTGTTCCTAGGCTTAGTATAATTCAGTATAACGCGGGAGTGTGCAGACATTCTGGAAATCATGCATTTCATCTTAATTCAGAATATAGAATTTTATAGCAGTGAATGCATTTCCACTTGCTTCTTTCCCATAATATCACATGTATTTAGAGTGGCTTACAAAAGGAAAAAAATTTGAAAATAGATTAAAGGGCCTCAGTAGCAGGGTAGGTGGTAGCCGTGGACAAATCAATTTAATCAGTCAGTATGGTATGCATTGTGTTATCCAATTCAGTGAACCATTTCACCTCACCAATTGACCAAGAACCTGCTGTCAGGGCCCTGCTTCCACTCAAGAGGCTTCTGTCACCTTTTGCACATATATTTATCAATACATCTTACTTGCAAAATATTGTAATTCCCTACTCTCATTCAAATCACCATTAAAATGATACCATAAAATAAAACTCTATCAGAAGCAGTCCCGATTCAGCTATGATTTGGATTTTCAGGAATGTTTTTCGTTTCCCACCAACTCAAGCATTTGGCCAAAGTGTTGCATTAGAATATATATGTGCCAGCCAGGGTGTGCCTGGACTTAAACAGGAGGGTGGTATTTATTCAGCTCTTTTAACTACTTATTCATTCCTTGTCAATCACTCCTGCCAGAAGAGATCACACCCTGCTCTGAAATGCCTTCCTTCTCTAGGAATTTACACCAAAATGGAGATGGTCAGCCACCTCACAGCTCACAAATGATACCACATGGCATCATCCATACACATCAGAATTTGGTATTAACCCTTCTGTCTAAAACACTTCAAAGCATTTGTTCTTCTCTGCTGTATATACTACCATTACAACATCATGAAGCTTAATAGCATACAATATGCACACACAAGCCCGTATATCCACATCTTTAAACATATAAATATATGTAGGACAATATACAAGCTGGCTCCTGCTAAGAAAATAAACAAACTCTCATTTGAGTACGTTCTCAGAAATTCTGGATAAGTACAACCACACCAAGTATTTCTTCACTTCAGAAGCACCATGGGAATAATGTACGCCAGCTTAAACACTACATAAAAGTTCATATGTAAATTACATCACGAGATGAATAAACCACAAAAAGCCCTTTAAAGTGCAATTATAGCAGAAGTTACCCTTATAAAAAAGCAACAGCAAGAAGGATTTGTTAAAACAGGATTGTCTGTCTCACACTAGGCTCCCATGATTTATTAGGTAGCTTCAGGCTGAAAAAAAATGCAAAAAGAATAAAGAGATGGCAATTATCCTAATAGGGAATCCCTTCTTCACTACAGCACTGACTGTAAGGTAAAAAAGGATGATTATTTTATATTTAAAAGTTGAACATTTTAATAAAAGAACCTCTTGAGGATCTTGTCTAGTATTGCATTTCAATATCTCAAGAAAACTAATATTAATACCTACTAACAAAGAAGGAAGAGAACATATAGCAAGGTTAAAAACCAATTGCAAATTCTCCTTCACTATAGATTTGTAGTTTCACAGAACTATACATATTAAAGGAACCATGAACAAGCAAAAACCGTAGAGATTCCAACATAAACTATGTCGGATTAATTGCTTTAAGCTGATGTCTGAAATGCATTAGAAGTACTCAATTTCACACCAAATGCAAATGTAGAATAAAATACTCCCTAGTTTTCAGCTTTTTGCCTTGTCGTAGCAGTCAGCTCCTACTTAGGAAGTACAATCTAGCCCTATCCCTTTTTACAATTCTAATAGTCCTCTTTTGAAAATCGGCTTGCCACAATAACGGCTCAGCTGAACTAAGCAGCAAGGAGGGTAAGCACAACTGCTTGCTTCTTCATTCTGCTTTATAATATGATTTAGAAGATAATCCAATATATATGACAATTAGAGAATAATTTCTGTGCCTCTACACTATTATCTGCTGACAGAAAAAACTTTAAAATTACCCCGATGACTGACTTTTTCTTGGGGGGAAGGAGAGGGGTAGGGGAGAGGTTAACATCTAACAGGGACAGCCAAGGGAAGAAAGGGGGTATAGTCAGAGGAAGACTAAAATAATTCACCAGGATATTCCAAACATCAACTTCTCTCTTGTTTTTCCTTTTTGAATGCTATCAGACAACAAAAAACTGTATCTTGGCCAACGATGCTCCATCTAGCAATGCTTTGAAAAATGGCATGGTATTTTAACAGCATATGCAAGTGAGATGTTTTTACAATACACTGAATGCCAACAAAGCAATTAACCATAAAGGACATGCTTGAGATTGTACCTAAATGTGCTGCCTTTTTTTAGTAATTATTTTCATGACATAGGTAAAGAAAAGGACAGTTGTGGCAGACATAACACACAGCAAACTGCTTCTATTTTGATGTAAGGGGACATTAAACTATCCAAGATCTAACAGAACATGGATCTTAGAACTAAGATGCTTTACTTTTCAAAGGCTTCAGTGACTTGTCTTGAAGTCTGGCTGTGGGTTGGTGCAAGGAGACACTGCTGGCTGGTGGATGTGAATGCTTAGAAAATTATGGATTACTTATATGTTTCAGTAACCGAATCCAAGACATCAAATCTATCACAGCAGCACTCCAAAGACTGACAGGCTCACAGGTGATTGCTGCTACATGGGCACCTCTTGTATGTTACTGTATTATAAAAGGACTAATTGTCTTTATTTAAATACAGGTATAACATCAAAACTCTTCTTCCTGAGAAGTCTACACCTAAAAATGAAAAACTGGTTAATTTTTTTTTTTTTGAAACAGAGTATTACCCTTACGTCTTAAAACAGATAGCACATGCAGACCTCGTCCTTTTAGAGCAAGAAATGCTGAAACTAAATATGAAGCTGCAGTCATTGCAACTGTAAAACAGGCAACTGTCCCTGGCCAATAACAAAGTTTGGTTGGCTGCCAGGGCAACAAGCCGCAGGAGCAGTAGCAGAGAAGGAGCAAGGGCAGCAGCAGTGCATGGCAGGGGAGGCATGAGAAACAGTGGGGCCCCCCAGGAGCCCCCACAGCAGCCAGCACCTGCTAGCAGCCCTGTGCTGGGCACCAGCTCCTCTGGCATTTCACTTCCCCCCCTACCGCTTTTATTGGGGGATTCCCTTGCAGGCGTTGTTTTGGGAGACTTCTCTCCTCATCACTTCCTCCTCAAGTGTTTTAAGCAGCAGTAAATACCACAGGAAAATAAACCCAGCCTATGTTTTTAAAAAAATCATGGGGCAAAGGAGGGGCCATGCAGGACTGTGCCCCCTTGCTGCTGAGCTGTGCTCCACATCCGCCCCACTCCCCACACCCAGTGGGGAATTCACGCAAAGTAACGTGGTCCTGCTTTTTGTGAAAACCCACCAGTGAGTCAATGAGACAAACACAAGATGCATCGAACCTATACGCTCTGCCTGTGCCCCCCAAGAAGGAAATTGCTGGAATGTTTCTTCTTACGTGCACACTGCTGGGGTTTAAGCCATTTTCTTTATTAACCTTTATTTCCTAAGCAGCAGTTGAAGGCAGGAGAGAATATAGGTGACTTGGAGATGATCTAATAAGGTATTAGTATTCAAACTACTGAATATTGAAATAATACTGAAAAAATAACTTAAGCTAGAGTGAAATTATCTTGCTAAATATACTAGAGAATGAAGCATTTAGCATCTTCATCAGAGTATTTACAGTGTGTCCAGCAAGCATGGTCACACTAAAACAGAAAACCTCACTAGCACTCTCATTTTAATCCATGTAAAAAAAAAAAAAAATTAAAACTGTAGTTATTCTTAGCTATCTAAATCTAAGTTGGAAAATGGTCTATTACCAATTCAGAAAGCGGCACATCAGGGCCACATTTAGATTTGTGCTGATGCTGTATTTGCTACCCTGAACCCCTCATTCATATAAAATACTATGAAGGGGCAGCATGCTGGGTAAGTCAATTGCAGGCTGTTGTTCTTCAGTAACATTCAGTTTGAAAATTTCCTGCGCTTTGCTAGCTTTTTGAGATTAACAGAAATATCATCTTCTAAAAAAAAAAAAAAAAAAAGATAACCTCCTAAAGAAATAAAGATGAAGTAAAATAAAAATGCTCACCTACCTATTTCTCCTCCAATTCCTACAACACATGTTAACGTACCACAGATTGGAGACTTCCAATTTCATCAGAAAAAGAAAGTCCTTCCATTTTTTTAAGCTTGCCTCCTTCCATCTTCCAGATAGCCAGATCAAGCTGACACAAACCCACTGTCTGCAAGGCACCCAATAACGCAGGGCCAAATATTGATGATGTTTACTCTTGTTACAAACAAGTAAATAAAAATGCTCCATTGTAAACTACTTTACTGTGGTTAGTTCTAAATCAATCTATTTCCCCCAGTGTACTGCAGAAGTAATATCAATAGGTTACGGTCTTTTGTTGCTTGGGCTTCCCCTCCCCCTCCCAACAAAGAAGCTGACAAACAACGTGGGGCATTTGCCTGATAAATCAGGCCTGTCGGGATACAATTTAGCTTAAACGAATTCATTTTCTCAAACTTAAAATCTACTAACACAATTTTAGTGCAAGGCAGTTCTTTTGTTTTGGGTTTTTTTTGAGAACCAAGAACAACAGTAAAACAGAAAGGTTGTTGAAAATGCAGCCTTTTTCGCCACAAAAAAAAAAAAAAAAAAAAAAAAAAGAGGAAAGGACTACATGCACACAGCTCTTCAAAAGTAACCTCAACGATGATGTTTCCATTCCTTCTTCCTTTTCATGAATCCTTATCTGTGCTAGCCACTCAGCCCTTTTTACCTACATGGAGGAAAATGATTTTTCACATGATCACATAAACATCCTTCTGCAATGCACCCTCACAAGGAATGCTTTGGATGTACTTTCATTTGTTACAACAAAAAGTTTTTCTTTATATTGAGAGTTAAGATCCCCTGAAACAACAATTTACAAAGTGAGGTTTTTTCCCTAAATAACACGAAAGGTATTTTTGCTCAATAGCATCAATACAGCTTGGAAAGCATTTGAATATTTTAATGGCTTTCACCCACCCAGATAAAGCAGCTACAAGATCAGTGACGGTTTAAGTAAGTTATGTTTTAACCAGTCATACATCACGCATTTGGAACATGAAATGCTATATCATGATTTCAAGTAAGTCTACCACTGTTAAGCTTTTTGTGTTACAAAACCACACACACAAATATTCTCAAGCTCAAATTTCCCTTGCAAGCCTTAAAATAATTATTCCTACAGAAATTAATTAAAACAGTTCAGTATGCAGTACACAAGTACATTAAGTATTGTCCACTGTTCACGCTGTGGGTTTGCTCTGGGTCTCCCTGCTGTGCATGCCCGCATTGGTGGCCTATTGCCCAAGTTGGCTGGGGTGCCACACTGAGCGGGCCTCGGGGTGGCCAGAACGAAGTAGACCTTGGCTAGCTGAGTTTGAAACCACTTCCACCACAGGGAGCCCCTGCTTACAGCAGCATAGTTCAGTAACACCAGAAGTCTTCACAGAGGTGGCTTGAGCCTCCTGGCCGTGTGGATAAAGTTGCATACTGCATAAAACCGGCTCAACTCTTTTTTGGGTCAGTGAGATGCTGTTCATGTGCTAAGAGGCAATGCCTGACCTTATCTGCCTCTCAGCAGAGCCAGTTCCACGGTTTCCACACCCACTGATCAGCTAATCTACAGATGAGATGAAAGGGTAGTAGGTAACTGGGAATCAGCTCTTAAAAATTGTCATTTCTCTGCTGTTCCTTATTTTATCACTAGCATTAGCAGCAAATACAATTAACAAGGACTCCTCACAACAGCAGGCAAATGGCATCCTGGCAAGTAGGTCGGAGCACTGAAGCCAGTAGTGGTAAAGGATGAAGAGGAAGGTTGCTCTGGAAGTTCATGACCTATTCGTCTTCCCCACATACCAGTTTAGAGTCATATGACTTTAGGTATCCCTTATACTCGGGTATCATGCATAAAGGCACCCTCACAAATACCTGGTGACATGAGCATGGACTGACTTAGATCCTTGCCTTAAACCAGATTCTCCTATTACATTCGCTGAATTAGGTGACATGAGCATGAATAGAGTCTTCATTATTGTCATAAGGATGGCAGGATTTAACCAGCAATTCCCATCTTCATTTCATTATTTAGAAATAAAGGGACAGTTACTGTCCAAGACACTAGCCATGCCAGCTATCTCTATAGGGGTTCCTTCCAGAGCTCATGCAATTGATGAAGTAACTCTTGTCACATGAAATACACTCACTGCTTTCTTTCCCAACTGTATAACAAAAGGACATTACATAGTGGCTCATTTTCATTGAAACAGCACCCATAAGTATGCACCTATAAGTACCTGTGTTCAATACCAGCAAGAAGAATTAAGCCATTCAGTTGCTCTATAGCCACATTCTGCTAGTAAGGGAAATCTGTATCACTGTGATGCACTGACTGAAAAATCAAACAATTGGTTCCTAAGTAACTTTTCCAATAGGTGCCTCTTGAAGATGTCTCAAACAGACTACCTCCATATATTGATGTTATTACTAAAGGGTTGCATTCAGCATTTTTTATGAAACATTTTTAAACAGCTTGTCACATCCTAAAGAAAAAAAAGATTGTGAAAATTTTAAAATCAAAATGCAGAAGCAAGAGTAAATCATGCAGATTATTTCAGCTGCATCAAGATTAACTGTCATATGTTAAAGCTTTTAACTCCCACATAAGGCAGGCATTTCTGTTGTCCCATACTGCCTGATCCCTGAGAATTAAAAGTGAAATAATGCCATTTTCTACTATTCACCCCACCTCACCGCCAGATTTATCTTTATTGTTAATTTTCTCTGTAATTGTGTACATGAAAATAAACCCCACATTTCTACCCATAAAAACAACATTGTTAATCCAAAATTTGGCATTTCCTTTTTCTTATTATTCCTCACAATGAGAAATCTTATGCATAGGTTTGAGTTTAAAACGTCTTTCTCTGAATTCTGTTAATTCTGTGTACAAGTAAAATTAATGAAACATAACTGAAAGCATTTAATTACATGTAATAAACTAGATAACTTTATATGGTTTGATTGTGATTATATAGATTAATTGGTATCACTCCAGTAAAATGGTAACAATGAGGTTAATAAAACCTTTTTAAAAGAGCAATTTAATAGTCTTAATTCTGCTATCAGTCACACGGGCATAAATCCAGAGCTATTCTGATGATTTCACTGAGCTTATTCTCTGTTAACTTTAACAGTGTAACTGAGAAAATAATTCCCCACTGTGTATGAATACTGAAAAGTCACATTGCAGTAGTTAAGCCTGGTTGCAGAAGTCAGAATGATACAAGCTGTGAGGCAATGCAGGCTGAAGCTTCTCAGTTGCATCAGTAAATCTGTGTTTACTGGTTTATGTAACAATTTAAAGCATAACACAGCATGAATCATGAAGCTGAAAAGAAGAAAACCAAGAATTATGGCCAAGGTAGAGGATGGATGAGTGTGATTGTTCTGCTCGTTTATGCTCAGTCATTAAGGTTAAAAACAATGGCAGAATGATTTCAAAAGTAAGGATGTCTATAGGTCTATCTTGTTTAAGGATCAATTTTCCTGCCATGACTTATGAACTCAGGATGAAATCAGGAGATTTGGATAAAATAAGAACCCTAGACTTAAATAAAATGTCTGAAAGAAAAGAACAATTCAGAGAAATGCAACCCAGTTGTGATCAATGCAAGTGGACAGCAGATTACAAGTCGGACACTTAATGCACTGACCAAAGAAAAACACAATGAATATGCTCAGTGAGCTCAACACAGCTGATCTGCTGTTTAGATCAGAAAATCATACCCAAGCCACAATTCCAATTACGGAAGCCCTGAATTTACAGTTTTGAAAGCAGTTACAAACCAGAAAAGTGATTAATGCCAGCATCGTGTGTGTGCCTTAAATAATTCACCTATATTCTAAACCAAACCACCTTCCAGTTATCAGTAACGCTTGCTACTGACAGGAAAACCGTACATTAAAACTGGAAGTGAATGCAGGCAGAAAGGGCAACACATTTTAATGCAAGCCCTGAAGTGGCTAGTGATGAATCAGACCTCTGGTTGTCGTGGAAGGCATGTATGTCTCTGCAGCCACCTATGCAAAGCGTGCACAGGCCAGCAAGGCACTGAATTTCTCTGTGGGTTATGGTTACAAGTTCTTCTGTTTTGGAGTGCAAATTTCACCTTTTGGGAAAATTAAAGGATTACTCAGTTATGCTGGTAGCCTGTCTACTCTCCTCTGATCCCAGGCTCTGACAACAGGTTAAAGACATGGAAAGGTAACTGGGACATAATGTAGCAGCTAGTAATGGAACATGTAATGTGTCAAATCCATAGGAATCCACAGGATTTCATTAGCCCTGACTGAAACCCAGTTTCTTCCTATTTTAATGATTATTCACCATACATAATGCTCTAAGGTTATGGAGACAACTCTTCCTATTTGTTGAGCATAATTATTCCAGTGACAGACCTTCTGCAGGAAAAAAAAAAAAAAAAAAGGGAGTATCTTTCTCCCACAAGACCTTAAACTGTCAGAGCTGTATTTGAACTCACAGCTGGACAGAGAACTGGATCTACTTTTTCTTCTACTCTGGATAAATGTCCATCACTGAGTAGAGGGAGCAGGGAGCCTGGCGGCAGGCAGAGCAAGAGAGCCCAGCTGCTCAGCACCAGGCTGGAGTAGGGCCCCCACCACCCAGGCTTCATCCTCCATTTGTGTGAAACCTTCCTTACAGCTAGTCCTGAGGGCTGGTGTACGGGTACCACAAGCCTCGATCTGTGCAATAACAAATTGTATTGGCTGTCAGCATTAAGTATTACTGCACCATTGTAAAAATTGCCTTAAGAGCTGCTGTACTCTTCGTAGCTGAACTCTTCACCCTGTATTGCCCAGAGGCTCCTTCACTGCCTGCCCTCTTCAAGCAGAGCCTCCCTCCACACCTCATGGTGCTGTTTCCACCACTGGGCGTGATCCTCCTGGAAATGGTGAGTGACCTCTGCTCCCCAGAGGGTGAGGATGAGAAACCCCTGTCTCTTACCTACAATCTACTCATCCTTCTTCAAAAAGCTGAAAAATTACTATTTGGAGATCACAGCAACCTCCTGACAGAGGGAAGACTTGCATCCAAACATGTCTTTCATACTGAGCAAGGTATGCGGTGAACCTACAGGGACCTTTTGTGTCGGTTAAAGTGTGCTCACTGCTCTATGCCCATGTGAAGGGGAGGGCTCAGGAGCCAATCTGAGAATTTTGCAGAGCTCAGCTGTAAGCTAGGATACTGAGTTGCTCGTTGTCCAGTAGAAATCCCAATGGATACAAGACACAAACAGCAAGTAAATTCAGGTTTTGAGGCTCTTGGCAGCACTCAAACCAAATACTTTCTGTGTGGCTGAAAATAGCAATGGCAGAACAGTTTTAACATTTCAACAATGGATGAGACCTGAAGTTTAGGACTACCATGCTATTCCTGCATTCTTTCAGGAATAAATAATTTTAAACCAGGCTCACTCTTGAAAACCTGGAAGGCTAGAAAGCCCTGCTCCTAAACCAACAGCCCTTTAGCCCTCTTCCTTACAATCTAATTCTAAATATCCAAAATACCTGGAAATACCAAATTCCAAATAAACACAGAGTGGAAGGAGACTGTCCCCCCTACCCAGGAGTCTGGACCTCAAACACAGCCCACAAATAACCTTCATGAAAAGTCTCATCTTTCCCAGACTCAGAAGCTGGTTGTGGAGAGCATGGCATCACCTTCTTGTCATAGGCAGCCTGTGTGACTCTTGTGTATAATCAAATGTTTACAGGCATTTATATGCCTAAGCCTCACTGACCTCAGAGGCAAGCAAGGATCTGAGTCTGTGCCCCTAGGGATTATATTTGGTAAAGCAAGGAAAAAAAAAAAAAAAGGTTACGGTACAACAGTACAACCACATGGACTCGACGATCCAGTGGGTCTCTTCCAACCTGGTCATTCTGTGATTCTGTGAAATCAATGGGCATTCACTGAACTAGAATAGGAATCAGCCACATCCTGGATAATGCACAAAATACCTGATTTTGAGTCTGTCACCTTTCTTATAGCTATTTCACTACTGTCCAACTATTAGGATGAAAAGTCGTAGACAAATTGTGAAAAATTATTTCACTTATGCCTACAACCCAAACATTGCATGGAAAATGAAGGCTATCAGGAGCTTAACTGGACTTGCACAAATGCACACGTCTTTTTTATTCCCTGTTGGCAGGAAGCACAAAAATGATAATCAGATGAGGAAAACACACACTTCTACAGGGTGCAAAAGTCTGAACCAGAATGTCTTCAACAAACCACTATGCTTAGCTTTCATCCCAGTTTCCCTCAAAGCTTTGCAGAGTGCCACTGCTGCTTGCTGTCTTGGCAGCACCAGCAACAGCTCCTGGGATGCCCTTCTTATCCATCCAGAACCTTAAACAGTGACCAGAACTCCAGCTGAACTACTTTGCATTTCATTCATAGCTGTTCCTTGGTAATGTGAAAATTAATGGAAGATTATCACCCAGTAAACAGCCACCTTTTCAAGAATACTTCCAAAACCATATGATCTGCCTTCAAAAACTCCTGAGGATGATCCCTGCAGTAACTAAAACTGCTAGCAAGTTCTCAACAGCAAAAGTTTTCAGGTAATTTATCTACTTTTTTCAGTTTGAAGTGTTTGTTTAGCTTAGTTCACATCACAGTTTCCAGGCAAAATCATAAATCACTGCATTGGCACAACTGCAGGTGTGATAAACATTGGCAGGAGGGAGTAGATTAAGCAGTGAGATTCCCATCACCCTTAAACAATTCTGCCAGAGGAACCGCAGTGTAGAACCACACCTTGTGCCTGGGACATACCCTTGGTCACAGTACACACACAGCACAGAACTTAACCCTTCTGACATGCCTGTCAAATGGAATCTTGCAGTAATCATGCCTACAATTACAGGACAATTTTGCTGCACAAAATCAGAAACTCAAGTGTAATGTTTAAGGATATTCCTGTCTTTGTACGAGATACAAAAGGGTAGCACACAGAGACCATGAAGGTGGTTCAGAGAGCTGGGCAACAGAGGAGGGAGGGAGTTAAACAAGCACAGGACCATCCACACTGCTCCCTCCATTAACAGCACGAACACCAATATCTGTGATACTGGCTCATCTTGGAAGCTGGCAGACCTTCGAAGGCATGAAGCAACTGCAGGGCTGTTCAATGCTGGTGAAGCTGAAGCCAACCTTTCAGCAGCACGGTCAAGAGGAAGCATGCCATGTCACAGAGGTACTGCACAGCTCACCAAGGAGGAAGCTTGGCATGGCAGGATACTGGCTCAGGGCCTTCCTATGCAAGATTACTGATGTCACCAGGATAAACTATTAGTCAACAACATCTGCTGGTTTTACAGTACACAAGTTTAATTGTTCAACTTAAGGAGCAGTATGAATTTCTGCTCTGTTAATGAACTCACAATTTGGGGTCAAAGGCATATAAGACGACTAGGTTTCTTGTATTTGTTGCAACACTCCCTGCTCTGTGGATTGCCTTGAGCACCACCTCCACAGCAACAGTAGATGCATTCTCTGTCTGGAAATTACCTTAGATCTCTGCCACAGAGTTAATTGCTCAAATGCTTTTCCTACATATCATAAAACAGCCTGACAATTGAATTATCAACTATGATATCCATTCCATGACTACTGAATTTTTATTCAAGAATGAGACAGCCTATAGGACAGTCGGGTCCCCCTGAAGCATTTCAAACCTGAGACAAACAGCATGATTTCTGCAAAATGCTATGACAATTCCAATGCCTTATTATACTCAATGGCATAGAAATTAACAGGCCAACATAGCTGTTGATGTACCATTGGCTCTCTACAGCTAAAATGTTTTTTAAAAGTAATTGTTTACCACAGTATATGATGCTATTAGTCAAGTATTTTGTTGCCTCTGAAGGTAAAGTGCCTTACAACAGAACACATTTCCATGTATCAATATCCCTTTTAGCTTAAAACTGGACTGGAGTTTTCAGGTTAGCGTACAAGAAATGCTGGTAGTAACCAGCATTAATATCTCTAATAATTTCTGCTATTAGCTGAAGCCAACCACTAAGATTATAATGTCCTTAAAATTTCAGTAAACAGTATCTGACTGTAATTCTAATTTGTTGACAGGATTTTTTTTTCATAAATGACTTAGCAAAAACAATCTGCACTTTCCAAACAGTCCTTATAAATTATCTAAATGCTATTACTACTGTATATCTTCCAAAGAGCATCAATACCAAATGTGTTTACCACACCTGTTAGGAGACCCTTGCCACGTGTGTTTAGAGCAGTGCTCCCTCCAGTCTAGCTCATAAGTTGAAGCATCTGAAGTGTAAATTATGTGTGACACAGCCAAGGAAACCCACTTTACTTTAACCTTGTTAATGGCGAGCCAGATGGAACGGCTGAGGCCACCCATTGTTCGGGTTTGCATTTTTGTGTAATGCCATGGTGTAGGTCCATAGGGCCTCATGAATTCCCCTCCTCTGAATATATACTGTGCTGTTAAAGGCACTGAAAGGATCAAGCTCTGCTCTGAGAGCAGCTGGCTTTGTATTTTTTTTAATGGTTGTTAGCAGCAGCAGGTCCATTCTACTCCCCCACTCTCCCACTGCCCTTTTAAAAATCCTGATCGGTCAGTTATTTGGTGAAATCAAACCCTAACTCTGTCCTGTGTAGCACATCATACATTACCTCAGGTTCATCACCCCAGATATTCATCAGAAAGTCTCAGATTCTCCCTTGCAGCATCAGATCCTGCCCCAGTGGTTCTTAATCACACGAATAATCATCACTGATTTCATCAACAGTCAGGTTGTAATTTCTTTCCTACCAAACCCAGGTAACCCGTGCCTGCATAATTTTTGTTACTGATCGCCCTGACTTGACCTCTTTTGTGCCCTTAAGATGTAAACAAAAGCAAGAGGAGTTTTGAGTAAAGATAGCCCACGGCAGACTCCTCAGTCTGAGAAATAAGGGGAAGCTTGCAAATTGTTATATGTCAACACTCATCTGTACAGCGCTTTTGATGGAGAAGATAACATCTTACAATGCCTGTGCCATGATGCAGCAACGTCAGACATTTGCTGATGAAAAGCTGCAACACACAATGCAGAAGAGGCAGTGAAAAACCCACAAGACTACAGCGGGCTGCCTAGCAGGCTTCCAGCGGCGGTGTGAGGTAATAGGTGTCAGAGGCTGAGAAAGGGGAGCACCCTTCTCCCCGTTTACTCCAGTGGTGGTGAATGCTGTTCTGAATGGGATAAGAAAAGCATGAGGCCATCCCTCCAGCCCTTCCTCCCCAACAGGCCTGCTATCAACAAAGCAAACTGCACCTCACAAAAGGGAGACCGAAGCCAGAAATTACTGAATTGCACCATCCAGCACCGAATACTGTGTCTGCCTTTTTGTGAGAGGACTTTGACATACTGGCTCCTGAAGACAATACAATTCATTTAACCTGCAAATTATATTAGAAGGATGCTGCAGACAATTATCTGTTGTTACAGAAACTACACAGAGGCTTTTGCAACACTGGGGCTGATCAGGTTGTTAAAAGGGCTGAGAAACCCTATTTGATAGCTTAGAGCAAATTCCCATACCTGTTCAAAGCGACTTGCTTTGGCACTACATGGGCAGAGTAAGAACAGAAATCCCCTACCAGATTCTCAGGTCAGTGCCTCATCTGGTATAGGAGACACGTGGCTCATTGAAATATATTCCTGCCCTTCCCATCTGGCCTGTGTGCCTTTGGGAAGAGGAGCTAGGAGGCATCTGAAGCTCAGCAGTGTTGAGCACAACAATGCCAGACAAACTCCTTCCTGGGGTTTCTATAACCTGACATAAAAGTTTTGGGATAACCATACCTGGCTGCTACAGAGAAAGACAATTGAACTGGGGAACCATAAGAAAGACACACTGACAAGAAAGGCAGAACATGGTAACCTCTACTTTATCCCCACAACAAGATCAATTTTTTAAATCCTGTTACTCGCCCCTTTATAAGTAGCAGGGTGCAACTTGGGAAAGTTATTTTGAATATTTCTTTAACGTGGTTTTCCTTAAAGCCTGCCTGGATGCTACCAGGTGGCTCAGGGGGAATACTACACAAGCACAGCGGTTTTATACTCACTACGTTGTTAAAAACATTTCTAATTTCAACTCATAAATCACAGGGGAGCATGGGAGGTTCAAAAACAAGTGAAGCTCTTGGGATCAGTTGTTTTACCCATTTCAGGGTTCATATGGTAAACCTTATTTTAGCTGACAGCTTTCCCTTGCACGCTGTAACAAATCCTTTTTGAAAGCCAGATTAACTTTAGTGTATTTCCCTTGTCTCAGAAAATAATCTAGTTAACGAAATACAAATGCTAGTTAAAGTACATAATAAAGTTAAGGCACAATTTGCATCTGATAAACTAACATTGCACTTCATTAATTTTTTCTATTTCTTCCAGTTCTTTCCTATTAGTAGAATGCAAGGCTGTCATACATATTTTGAGATGGGACTGGCTTGGTTGCATTGGCTTCAGTATTTATGTCCTTTTTCATGAGCACTCTTTAGACCTACATCCATATTCCAAAGCAAAAGCTGTTAATAACCATGGGGATTATACATCCCCCTTGATTTCAGCATGTTAAGCTTCCTTGAAGCTTTGTTTCTTTCAGAGGCAGCTGTCTGCATTTCCATACCTTACTCTGCCCTCTTGCCACCAAAGTTAAAATCTTGTATGTATCAGTTAGAAAAAACAGCTGCAAAATTATTTTTCCTGTGAAGTCTTATAGAATGAATTAGTTCAGCTAGTAGCTCTCCTGTGATGATGATTTCAACAAGAAAACCTTAAGCTGTCATATAGAAAGGGGAGTCATCAATAAAGCAGGACCATAGTTGCCAATAACACACTCCTTGTACAAAAGAAACTGAGGAACATTTGTATCACTGTAGAGCTTCATAATAAATTATCTTGCAAAAATGAACTGTGGCTGGGGTTTTTCTGAAGGTACTTATTTCACTTTCCTGATAACTGAGGGCAGTTGAAACGTTTGTAATAAAACTTTGCACTCTCAACCAGCATTTTATAATGTTTTTTTATACTTGATCAGTATTTATGAACGTTTTGAAAACTCACAGATTCCTAGCAAAGACTAGGGAAATACACATGCCTGGCAGTATCAGGGAATATAGGCTTCTTTGGAAGCCTGGAAAACACAATGTCGAAAGGATTATATACCAAGTTTCAAAAGGTTACTGACACTTGTATACTTTTCAGTGTTACAGTACTACTAGCTTTAAATGCTGATTTAATATAAACCTTTCTCTCCACTCAGTGTGAAAATTTCTTTCAAAGAACTGTCATTAAGAAACCTGAAACATTAACTTCTTGTGCACCACACAAAAACCCCCTAAAACTGATGCATACAGTAAAATTAAACAGAAATAATATGGCTCTTACTACTGTGTGTGAAATTTGTAATTTTTTTCCCTGTCACAAAGAAGGCAGGTTATCATTTTAGTAAATTTAAGTTTGAAAGTAAAGCTCTGAAACGAACACGCTTTAGCTGTTATGATTTATGTGAAATAGCAGAACACCACAGTAAAAAATGCTAGTTTTTTCCAACTGTCTTCACATCATTCCCAGCAGTTCAAACTAATGCAACAAAAGCAGAAAAAAATTAAACAGATTGCTTAGAGGAAGCTAAAGTGAAAGGAAGAGCTGTGATTAGACCACACGTTGCACTCCTCCAAGCCTGCTGCTGACAGTTTGCAAGTTTTGAGGAGTAGCTCCTGAAAGGCAGGAGGAGAACTGAGAAATGACCGCTGCATATGTGCGCTCTGCCATACTAAAATGCCAAACTATAAGTTAACAGTGAATTAACTAAGCCTGATCACTGCAGCTTTTAAAGGTTGCTCTTCAGCCCAACAGGGATGTTGGGCACAGAGCTGAGGCTTGCTGCTCACCTTTCCAGACAGTCACTGACTCCCTGGTACAGTACAGTTTAATAGAAAAGTTAATGGTGTGGTGGCACCAAAGCATCCAAAATAGGTAGGATTTGCTTTTCCTATCCTGCTTTCTTTTGCTGGCCAGGAAAACTTCAAGCTGCAGCACTGCTAAAAGCACACACCATTGTTCTTGTAGGGAACTAGTGTGCAGGGAGGTCTAGTATGTTAGACCTGGGTGGCAGTCTGACAAGGGAAGCTTGAATAGATAAGGCCTTGCCTGAGATGCTCCCCAAACCCTTGCAAGGTCTTGCTGATGCCTATTCACACCTCTGGCCTTTTGGAGACCAAACCCAACTCGCTGCTGGGTTTTGTGTTCCTGATGCTTTCCTTCAGTAAACCCCTCCAGCTCTTAAACCCCCATCTGCCACCAATGAGAGCAGACTTTGCATTTGTTCCTACTACAAGGACCACAAAGCCACCACCATGTCCTGAGGAACTTATCTGCCATGCCAAGTAAAGAGCACAACATATTCCACGTCAAGCTGCCAGTAGCATTTCATACTCCAGATAAAGCCACCAAAAGCAGAGCTGTGTCCAAGACGTGTCCCCTGCTCTGCCATCACCCTATTTGTTTGCCCTTTGGTGCCAGTATTTCAGGACTAGTTTCTCTCAGTTTTGCTCCCTGAACTGGCTCTCTGCAGGATCAGATCAGCACCAATGACCCTGTGGGGAGCAGACCACAGTGCTGGCTGTGGGTGCAGGGGGCAGTGGCAGCTGGATGACCCCTGGTAATGTGCAACTGCACCCGAGCAGAGACCTGGCATGCAGAGCCGGGGCAGCATCCGTTTCTTTTAATGACATAGCTCCTCTACAGGAAAAAAAAATAATGAATGGGGAGTCAGTCTGTTAATGCTGTCCGGTACCTGTGAAACTTCCATTTCTTCAGCTTGACCAGCACGGGACAGAAAAATCAACAACTATAAAACCTCATATGCTTTATACTTACTTAAAACTACTTCAGTATTGCTTTCTAAAATTTACAGTATTTTCAACTTAATAGTGCCTCTCTAACAAAGAAAACAGCCTGTTTTGTTTGTCAGCCACAGGAAAAAAAAAAATCAGTTGCATTGTCAAGCACACCTGCTTGAGTTTTTGGCTGAAGAGTTTTGGGGCAATTGTTGAAGACACTTTTGGCAAGCCTGGATCAGATGCATGTCCCTGGGGGATGTCAGCATGTGATGAGGAAAAGACCCTAGGTATTAAAAGGACACAGGTATGAGATACAGAACCAACCACTGGAAGTTTATGCACTTCGTATTCAGCATATATGATTTACAATCACATATCAAGGAAAAAAAGATCTCACTATATTCAATGCCTACATCAACAATAACCTAAACCTACACGTTTACTGCACATTTAAGAACATCGTTATTGACATAAGAAAACTAAAGTTAACCCCAAATCTGAATGAATCTGTCTTGAATTGCCCCAAGAAATGTTATGGCCTGGGGCTGGGCAAAGGCCATCTCTGTACCTTCCCCATCTTCATCTCTCTTCAGAGAGGCTCTTCTCCTCTGTATAGACTGCAGCATCTGCAGAATTAAGTTATTGGCACACTCTGCCAAATAGGTCCCTAGGGCTGCATCTACTACAACATCCTCAGGAGAACTCTGCTGGCCACACTGCTTGACCATTTCAGTAGTCTCAGCCCAAGGGTACTGCCACAAGTGCTGCCTGTCTGAAATACCAAGAGGGGGATTTTACAAGCATCTGTCTTTTTACAACAAACTCTCTCAGGGGGGAACATCCTGGGACACCTGAGCCTGCTCATCCACCTCCCACACATCAGCAGCAGAACCTCTGTCTTCAGGCCACACACTTGGTAGTCTTCCTCAGATAGTCTGTGTACAGGCAGGAATACCAGCTCTCCCAGCCCCCAGGGCTATACACCAGCCACAGCACACCTCAGAGGGAGCCTGCCACTCAGCACCAAGCTGTTACTCAACCAGATTTCAGTGCAAACAGAGTTGTGGCACACATCTTCGTTTGCACTGGCTTTTGTAGATAATGCACACCCCATGCGTACGCATACAGAATGCCCCTGGGCAGCTACAGCACCCAGTGTGCCCCAGCAGAGAGCTGTATTCCAGCTAGAGACACCCCTGGCCAGTCAGGCACTCTGGGACATGACCGCAAAGCACACACCTACAGTCCGTGCTGTTCTTTGACTCTTCACCTTGCAGCAGACCCATGTTTGACACTCCACTTCCTCTGAATCATGTCAAATATGCATGTTAAAGAAGCTTCTCTAAGTGATCCCTCACTTTTCTAGGGGGAAAAGAGGGGCAAAGGAAGGCAAACACTACAGCCTGCTTGATTTGAAGTATGCTGAACACCTCTCTACAGGCACTGCAAGTCTTCATACCCCAGAAAGCATCAAGTCGGAAGCAGCTCTGCCTCGTCTGCCATGGAGAGGTAAGCATTGCCCACCCACCACTTCTCTTTAATCCAGTCAGCCCTAGTCCCACAAACTACCACATCCAGCTATCCCTTTTTCCACATTTCCTCCCCATATCTGGCTCTTCACACCCCCACCTTCCCTTTCATCTTGATTCTGCTAATCATTACATACTGACATGCATGAGCCATTACAGGTCACAGCTGGCTACTTTAAGGAAATACTGCTTTATTAAAGTTTGTCAGTTTAAAAATCTGTGCCTTAAAAAAACCCAAACCAACCAAACAAAAAACACAACAGATTTGTTTCAAGTCTTTGTGTATAAGCCTGTCCTTGCAGAATTTTTTATTTTTGCTTTAACTAAATGAGAATCTGCTTTAAGAAAACAACTTCAATTTAAAAAAAAATGGATTTATATGCACATAAACCATAGTCCTCCACAGTGTAACAAAATACTTAAGCAAATTCACCACCTGCTACCACAGAAAGGGAACATGGTGGTATCCCATTCCCAACACAGCATCTCATTATAGCAAGTGGATGTTTCCACTATAGTGATTAGTGTGAACACAGTGTCACAATTAATTTCCAGTAATAATACCACCTTACATTTCATAGACTTTTTCACTTACAGTCTCAACCATCATTTGTAGCGCATTATTTTTTGGCAGATTTATGAACGCTCTCAACTAACTTCACATGGGCAAGACCACAGATGCCAGAAGGGGATGTTATGACATTAGTACTTCTGTTGCTACCTGGCCTAATGACAGCAAGCTAACAGAGCGATGCTGGTATAGCTTAATTTTGTCTACTATCTCCCACTGCAAAAGAGGAACGCTATAAAACAATGCACTTGGGAAGCATTAGCAGAGAGAAATGGGAGAAAGGGACACATGCTGTGGCCACGCTTACTACAGACATAGTCTGTTGGTTGATTAGAGGAAGATGGTTGGACTCGATGATCCAGTGGGTCTTTTCCAACCTGGTGCTTCAATGATTCCATGCCCTACTAATGCAACATGTGCAGCACCTTTCAGAAGAAGCCAGTCATGCAGTGTCTTAGCTACCAGTGACTGCAATAAACTAAACCGGGTTACAATGCCAGGATTCACCAGTTCCACAGTGTGACTTTGTTACAAGCTCACACAGCAGAGGTTTGAAATAGAAAGGGAGTATCACTGTCAGCACTAGAAAGAAACGTTAATCAGATCCTGTCAGTTTTGTCTTGCAACTATAAAAATGACCTATGGTTTGTTGGTTTTGTGGTTTTTTTAAATCAATGAGGTCAGCAACACATACAGGTCATTCCTAAGTGATCTCTTATTAAGTCATCTTCCTTTTGATACTCATTTTCTTCAATGCAGCTGAGGCAACCTTTCATAAATCTATTGTGTACGCATTTATGCATATATTATACATATGTATACAACACTTATGTATATAACAAATTTAGTAATTTTCAGGTTCTTTACAATTAAAGCCAATTATGTATAAAATGCATCTTAACATTACAATAGCATAAAGACTATTATTATTATTATTCTGCCAAATGCAAAAGTTTTCAAAATTTACTAATTCCTATTTTATGCAAGAATTAAACAAGAAATGTGGGTCATTAAGAAAAATGAGATAGAACAGCTTAGCTATATTACAATATACTTCTAAAGATTTTATGGATAGCTATCACCTAAAGTACCTGATAGGCATTCACGTTCACCTGGCAGATGGTAACAACTGTAACCACTAATTACAAAAAAAATTAACACACTTCTTTGTTGGCTTCTTGTTCAAATTAGCAGCTAGAAACAGATGAGGAGGAACAACAACAACAAAAAAGAAAAAACACCACCAATAATCCAGATTTCTGAAACCCTCTGAACTTGAGTTATTGCATTACTACAAAAGGAGGGTGGCAGTGCAGGTTAAACCCTAGAAAGCAAAGGAGAAAAAATCATCTCTTTATGGCAGTTTGGGTAAGGAAATGACTCAGCTGAGGCAAATTACAGAGCCCATTTGGAGACACTGATTCCAAGAGCACTGGGGGCTGCAGTCAGAAATATGGCACAGCTGCGCTGCCAAAAATTTCAACCTTCACAGGCACATAAGCCTGAAAATACTATTTGCAGTAATTCTAATCAGTTTTGCTTAGCTCTGCAGCAATTTTGTGTTGTGAAAAGAACTTGTGAGGGAACTGAGGATATATTCTCTACCTGTTTCTCACACAGATCAAGCAATACCAAAGCAGGTCTTCATCATAAAAAGTAAAATATAATTTCTAAGTAATTAAAAAATTGTATTGTAACTTCCTTGAGGTTTGAATACCCCCTTCTGCAAATTCAGCAAGCAGTCTTCTCTGCCCTGCAAGCTACGACATGCATAACTAGGGAGGCAGTTATCAATATATTTAGAACTTGTGCAACAGTAACTATGGGATGAAAAAACTCCAGCACCCTACTCTCCACTATAGCGATTTTCAGTCTGTAGATCTCATGTGTCTATCGACTACTTCTAAAGGGTGGACAAAAGATAGTTAGTTAAGATAGATAGTTAAGAGCAGCAGGCTTGTGAACAGGATGTTTGAATCATCAAACATCATGAAACAAGAGGAAAAACACATCCAACAAAAATCCTGGGGAGGAGGTCTTCCACATTAAAAAGTGTGTGTGTGTTTCACTGCTTTCTAATAAATGAAATAACCAAGAATCACAATTACTATTGTAAATAAAACCAGCACTGATTTTAAGTATTGCATGGACTAAGGAGGAAACCAAGTCTGCACTGCAGAGTTTGCTATCTGAACACACAGAACAGAGGGAAGGTATAATACAGCTTAGCCAAAAGGAAAATTATCTTAAGTCATGTCAGCGATGTTGACTTTATAGTTGCTTAACATTTTTCCTTTATTAATTAACAAGTCCTCTGTTCCTTCACGATGATTCACGTGTTCTCACAAACGGGTAACCAAAGACATTCTGCAAAACAGAACTGGCTCTCCATCCATCAATCCAACTGATTTATTTAACCATGGAGAAGGGCTGACAAGCAACCATCACAAAATGGCTGATTAGAAGCTACTCCATTTTATTCCAGGACTTCAAACGGGGAACAGGTCTCCAAGATACAAAAGGCTTTCAGGGTTGCTCCAGCCCCTTCAAATCTGTTTTCCCCCATGCCTGTGGTACCTCTGGGGATGTGGGCCACAGCAGTACCAGTCGGGTCGCAGGGCACACCCAGCCGTGGCGACAGCCCTTGCAGCTGGTAGAGCTTCTCCAGCCACCCCAGTGAAACGGCAGGAAGGAAATAAAGCAGTGGCTGCGTCCATGGGAACAGTCCATGGGCTACTCCAGTCCACAATAGCTCCTCCTTCCCTTCTTTTCCTTCCACAAATAGGGAAGAAATGATAGTCATAATTTTTCTCAATTTCTCCTCAGGAACAAGTCAGCGCTAAATGCTACAAAAGGAAGCTTTTAGCCTTTAGAGGAATAATGAGGAAAGTTATGAACTTGCAGAGGGGTTTAAATCTCATATCCTTCACTATGAAAAGAACAATTATAACACATGGAGGTTAGACTGAGGCTTACAGATAACTGTCCGCTTGAGTTTAGCTGTGGCTTATAGTACTTCAATTAGTAGCCATACCTATAGCACAAGTGCCAGAATTCATACACTACAAGTCAGAGCCCGAGCTATGAGATATCCAGAACTATTTGGAGTTTTTTACCTGCTAGGTGGGTTTGCACACTGTAATGCTAGTCTGGTTTTGCATGTGATAATGAAACAACTTTTATTTGCACTTTGAACAAACAAGACAAAAGTATGATTGCTTAAACAAATCCTTGAACTTACATAATTTTCAGATGTGGAAAGGTGTCTTTTTCTAGACAATGCCACCTTTGAAATTGATTGTACAGATGAAAGATGCAAGTCCTCATTCTTCTAAAAACACATACTAATGAATTTTGAAGTATGACAGACAAGAAAAAACAGACTGCTGTTTTCTTTCAAAGCAATTTATAATCTAGGAAAGAACATTCCTTGGTGACAAGTTTGCATTGGAAAGGAATTCACATTTGAAAAGCTGTAATGAAGAGAGATGCTTATAAATGTTTTAAAGCATCACAGTCAGGAAACTGTAATATGGGAATAATTTTTCCAATGAACTGAGAGCACCTGTATTCTCCAACAAGAGTGAGAGGGTCTTTGGCAGACCACAAGCAAGATCCAGGTTCCATAACACTTACTACTGCTGTTTATAAGAAACAGAGCTAATTAAGTGCATACAGACTGTATGATCAGATCCTGAAACATTATCCTGAATATGTTGCATGTAAGTATTTAGTATAAAAAATACATAGTGCATTAATACTGAACAGGCATTATGTTTCTCCAATAAAAAAATTCTTCAGTGTTAATGTCCTCAAATAATATAAATTGCTTGCATCAACAAACAAAGTACAATTAGCTTGTTACCCTTAAACTGAGTTTAAAATAAGCAAATTGTTTGACGACTTTGATGTTTTCCACCCCAAATGTGCTGGCTAATTTTTCCATTCCAGTTCCCATTCCAATCTTTTAACTGCCTTAATCTCCTGCCCTCAGATGTTGACCTCCTAAGAACAGAGGTCATAGGTTAGCACAGACAGACCTCAAAAGATCTGGACTATCAATTCATGCCTGAAAGATTTCTCTTCCACAAAAGAACCACTAAAAAAGCAAATTCCAAAATCCAGCCCCACAGGCTGTGTAAAATATGAACTTGTTGATATGTTACATTCATAACTATTCTAAAAAGACTGGATCTAAATGATACAAATTCATTTTTTTAGGACACAAAAATAAATAAAACCAGTGGCATTGACACAGAATAATGACTAAACTTCAAGATAAAAAAGTGTCTTTAATCACAGACACTTACGTTTAAAATGTTTCTAATACCTACATTTGAAAGTAGCATTTTTCACACCAGGCACTTTAAATTGCAATTGTTTTCTTGTAATGGTGAAAGCGTGAGACTAGCTAACATGGAAAATGAAACAGCACCAGTTTATACAAATTTTACTGATTATCAGTAAGACCACTACCTCATTTTCTTGTGATAATCAGCCATACAACAGATTCCTTGCTGCTTGTTCAGTCAATGAGAGTACGGCTCTCATTAAAAAAATGCCATATGCTTCTTTTCTATGCATAGATGAAATGTATAGATTGTAAAGGAGAAAGATAACTTCATGAGGCTCCAGTGAGTTAGAAAAACAGGGAAAACAGGAATGAACTATTTGATAAAACCATTTCTGAGCTCCAAGTAAAATTTGTACATTACACAATGTACAAAAGGACAAAAATGCTAAAAGTGAAGTGATTAATGGTACTCCCACTTTTAATGACATAAAATCCTATTGAACTATTTAACAAAAAGTAAATGAAAACATTCTGTGGGTTCTTCTTTGACTCAGAAAACTAAAGTGCTTTGCACATTTTAAGTAATGATTTAGAGGAGACACAGGCACATATTCCTAGCATTAATTACGTGAGCCACTAACCATGACTCTCCAAAAATATATCAAAGCACTAAAACATGGAAAAATGAGTCTGATCAACAGGAAATTAATGATTTTTAATTTATTTACCGGAAAGAAGTGATTTACAACTATTAGCTCAGGAAAAAGAGTAAAACGAAACCTTCAAAAAGGTTAATAAATAGGCTTTTCCTTACACCTGAGCTACATACAATTTCTAAGCTTATTGCCAACTATTGATGATATCCTTCCACTGATGAAAGAAGCAACACTGCATAATTTTATAGAACAACCTGTCCCATTGTGCAGACACAGACTGACACAAACATGCTATTGTTTTGTTTTACATTATTAGTTTAGCACAACAAAAAGGCAGAGGTACTAATTTTAAGCACTAGCAAATCCGAAGCTGAATTTGAAACATTGAACTATTTCAGCTTTTTATATTGGTCAAAAGATATCTATTTATCATTGAGGAAATAAAAGCATTGCAGTGAAACTTTGATGCAAAGGCTGTTGCAACGAAATAAGAGCAGTCTGTGGTTTGCTATTGTTTCCAGAGCTGTCTCAAGTAAATCAAGTGCTTAGCATTTAAACTGTCCAACAGCTAGGAGTAAAACTCCAAGTAACTTCTAGGTTAAAGAAAACCATTCAGTACAGGACCAGTGCAATTAAAATAAATTCTTGTACTTTCAGCTATTCATTGTAAAAGCTCTAGTGTAGGACACACAACACCAGTAAGATTATAAATGAATGGAGATCAAAGAAAAGAAATTGTTAAGTTCACTCCCATATTTCATAGTGACCCTTCACAACTCCTTCCTCCTTAACCGTTCCACGGGTCTGTTACTGAGCAAATCCAGCTCCCTCTGCTCCATCAATAATGCCAGCCTCGGCTGGCTATTCCTCCAGCTTACTCACAGCCACCTTTATTCTCTCTTGCACACGTAAATGCAATTTATTCCATGAAACCAGTCCCTTCGTCCTCATCCTGGATGCCCGGTACAATTTCAAAGAAGAAATGGTCCAAATCCCCAAAGCCTAGCTTCTTGAATTTAGGTTCATTTCTACCCATTACACAAATTCAGCATTCAAAAAAGAAAGAAATAATTTACAACTATAGTACTAGCCTGTGAACTGCATGACTTGTGAGTTCTCCTACATCACCTTTCCTCTTTTGCTGCACAAAATACAAGGTAGATATTGTATACTTCGTCTTTAGCCTACTCAGTTCAATGCCTAGACTCACCACTAGGTCCAGCTATATCTTGAACATCATATGGAAGTATTGATTTGGGGCTCTCACAATAATTTTTACAGGCATTACAAGTATTAATTACTTTGCAATGGCTCCAGGAAATTGTGTGGTTTAATTGGTCTCAAGGAAATGCGCAGGATTCTGGAGCACAAGAAAAGAAGGGCAAATTTGTTTTCAAGAGGAGACTTATTCTAGATGCCCAATTTGAAATATTAGAGCCCACAGAGCACTTACTATTTTATAGCACCCAATACATTTACAGCAAAGCTCAAACTGAGCAATTATTACAGCTGGGAGCATTTGGTGGTTCTACAAAACAAACTCCAGATGTGTCACCTTTGTCACCCAGTAAACAAGGAACACACAATAAGCAGACTACTGTAAAAAGTCCCATTTCAGATCAGTCCTCCCAGATTCACTGGAATCACCTCAGTCTTTGCAGGGCAGCAAAGCAGGAGCTTAGCTCTCACTTAAACTTCAGCTCTCAATTCCCAGCAATCTTTCAAAATGGAGGAAACACTGATTCGATCCCTATGTGTGCCTGAGGTGGGTCAGGCTTCTTCACACTCCCTGAAAAGTGCTCCAACTATCAGCTTTGAGGTGATGATTTGGAGACCAGAAAACTCCGTGCTTCATATACTGACACCATTTTAAACGGTCTGTACTCCCCTCTCCAAGCTCTTCTCTTTCCTGATCCCCCTTGTGTCTGCATTTTCATATTCCTGCTCCTTCCTAATCTTCTCCCTATCTATTGCCCTTGAAATATCTTTTTGCACAGCCCTAGGGCTACATGTTCAAACGTGTGCAAACACCTTGCTTTGCTGAAGTGGGATCCAAAGGACTTGTTGAGGCTCTGACTTTACAGTGCAAGGAGAAGATGCCTGTTCAGTGCAGTAATACGGTGTGTATACCAGGACCCTGCCCTTAGGACTTTTCAATCCTATGCAGTCATTACAGCAAAGAGGACAGTAAAGGATGGGCAGGGTGTGTGTGCATGCACATATAAATGCCATCCTGCCTGAGGGATCATGGACATCACGGGAGCATTTCTATTTGAGTTCCACTGTCTCAACTCTGAGCAGCTTCCCATAACCAGAAGTGACTGCCAAGTCCCAATCAGTTATGCCGCTTCTGGATGGAGGAGGGTACTACATCGCGGTGCAGGAGTGGCTTAAACAAGTACTTTTTCCAAAATAAACATACCTTTCCTGGTGTAAATATGCCTTAAACCCACGATATCTTTCAGGACACAGCCTGCTTGAGAAGTGCTCCAGCACACTGTAGGAGCACTTGTGGGGCTGTGTGCACAGTAGGAATAGCAGTAGCGTGCCTGCAACACCACTACAGAGATGACAACCACTGTGACACATCCCTCTTATATAATGAGCTGCTGAGCTTCTTGACAAAATAAGATATTTAAGTAAATTCACATTTTTAAATGATTCATCTTTAAGTAGGTTTGATATTTAAGTGTCAAAGACAGAAACATGAAGCCACAGCTAATAAAAAAACCCAGCTGTAGCAATCTGGAATTATATTACCACACAGACTTTATTAATTTGACGTTAAAGGACTGCAAAACTTTTATTCCTTCTGATGAGATTCAGATTCATCAACAGTGCTAAACCAAAGGCAACGGTTTGGGAATACTTGATTTAGCAGCTATGCTATAATTCAATTTTCTCCATCTTTCAATTTGTTATCTTTTTCAACAGGCCAAGATACTGGGCATATTTTTCCATCATCTATAATGACCACCACTATAGTCTTTCCTTAATGTCATGTATATTAAATGCTTTGAGTGTGTTTATTAGGCGATACTGGAATTCAACACTGTCTTCCTAAAATAAAAAGGATTTGGGGCCTAACTATTTACACTGAACATTTTTGTACTAAAATATAGCTCAGACTGTGTGCATCTTTTCAAAAGACAGTCCTGCGAGCAGTTCTGTTCCCAGTTCATTGACAGCTATAACAAAGCACATTAGCAAAAAGCAGCATAGTCTGTAGGCCAGGGTCAACATCAACTTAAAACAACATTTCCACCACCCGGGAAATCTTATCAAATAATGTCCTCTCCTCTACTACCTTCAAAGCACAGGCTTAAGTATTTACTGAGTTGGACCCTGAAAATATACGCACTTTTTTTGTTTATTTTTGTCTACTGGAAAGTAGCATAGTAATACAAAACTAAAAACCGAGAGAGCAATTTGAATTATGGAAGAAGATACCAGTTATATTAAGGAAGATTTTTAGAAACAGAAATTATGTTTTGTAAACTATTTACTGAAATACTTTTTAACATACACTCAACTGGAGTGTATACGCATAACTTCGGTCAAATTGTGCAAAGTTCTCAATTCTTCCTTGTTTCTAAATTCTTTGAGCATGGGGAATCCTAACTACAGGACTAGGAAAAAAAGCAGCTAACATTCATTCCATAACATCGGTGGTTCCTTCTTCCTGAATTACCAGTATAAAGCACTGTACTTGGTAGTGCACAATGCTCTGTGCAAAATGAGCTCTCATGAGATGACAAGGAAGTATGTAAGACTGTGTTTTTCAGCAGAGATTTAACTGTTTTCTTTCTTATTGAAAGAAACATTGCTGTTCTGATTTTTCATTAAGTTGTTCGAAATAGATACAAAATGTATAAACAAAAAAAAATTATTCAGCATATCCTTAATTTATGTTTTTTAATCTTCTGTAAATAGTAATGTGACTAAATTAGGTGACTAAAAGAGATTAACTTCTCCCCTTTGCCTCAAAATCCCTCAAAACAAAGAAATCCATCACCAGCAAAGTATACGCTTGTCCCCTGACATAAAAACAAGCAAGTGCTATCAGAAGAATTATAAGTTAAGCAGTGTATGAAATAGCGCCATAAGCTCCTCAGAGCACAACAGGACCTAAAAAGCTGATAATAACAGCACGAGATTAAACTGGGATGGCTGAAAAGGCTACCCCCTTTTTTCTCCTACATATTGCTTCCCCATGGCTTCATCATTCATGAAGCAGCTCATGACCTTTGCACTTTGCAGCATGGCATTTTAAAACAGTTCAACTATCTGTAATACTCTCTCTAGCAATTTACTTGCCCAGACCCAGAGGTGAGACTCCAGTGTGATAATTAGGCATATGAGTAAACCACAGCATAGGCATGAATACATGCTGGCATTTTACTGTATACGAGAGATAGCTCATCCCTTGATGAAAGGTGGTGAAAGAAAACACAAGGCCTGAGAAGACATCTGATTAAAGAAAAATATTCTGCATTCAGAAAACAGTATATGTAGCTGAGATACCCATCTGCTGTGCAACGACAGCTTTACTCAACATGAGGCTGCATAAAAATGACACCTTCCTACTCACTTCATCTGTTCCCTGTACATTTTCATAATTTTATCTACTTACTTAAGCATAAAATTTGGGTTTCCTATTACAAACATCATGAGAAATCTGGGGCCTCTCTCTTCTTAACTGTAAACTCAGAAACAGATACCAAATACAACTTTATTCAGGCTCTGCTCTATTCTTAATACAAGCTCACAATGAGGAAAATTAGGCTTGGATATCACTTAGTGACACCACTACCACCAGGTTTCTATCTCTTCCTTTAGCACAGAAATTTCTACTCACATGAAGCACAGGGAACAGCCCTATCGGAAGGCACATCTGATAGAAATGTATTTTCACGTGTTTTGTCAATTTGTGTGCCTAACTGCAAAGCTGAGTTCCCACCTGCATCCGAGTGAGCGGGCTGAACCACCACATGGCTCATGCAAGTTCACTATCAACTGAGGATCTGAAATAAACCCTTGAAGTTGCCTTGTGTTGTATTTGGTAGTTAAAAATATGTTAAACAAGAAAACTACCCTTCAAATGAATGAGGAATTCCTTTTATCACCACCCAGCATACTACAGTGTGCCTAAGTACCCCAAAATAACTCTTAATTGATCTTGGTCTCAGAAGCAGGGCAGCCGGTAAGGGACTAAATTAAGCTCTGTAGCCTGCTGTGGGCACTTGGCTTTGCAAATTAAACAGTGTTCCCTGCATCTGAAATTTGGAATGGACCTTTTATCCCGATATTACATACATTGCTATGTAAGATTGTAATGATTCCTACACACAGCTCCAACATTTGAGTACTGATCTTTTAGCTCTGTATCCTGGCTCCTACTGCTTGAACTACAGAAACGGACAGGAAGGGAAATCCATTATCTTTTGAGGAAGGCAACTCCTGATGCTGTGTGCTGGATCTGAGGGTAAAAGTTAGTCTAGCTATGGCGTGCTGCCTTCTGAGAGGTGAAGTTTTCCTGCTTGTGCTCTCACTCTGGGGCATTTATTCTACCGTAACCCTACACCTGGCACTTCCAGAAGGCTGAAGTTTAGCTATGTTCTAGGCTGGAGATTAAATCACGCCAAATAGTGTATGCTCCACAGATAACTGGGCACTATATATAGCAGCCAGTGGCAGTTGTCTTGTCTTTTCTCCCTTAACCTTCGTCAATTACTGGAGTAGTGGAAAGCTCTTGGGCATTTTGGGGTTTTGCCTTTCTTTTTTTTTAATATAGTGACATTCTGCTGCTCTGTTATAAACAGTTCATACTAGTTTAATGGCTTATTATAGCACAGTCAGCAAATGTCAATAATAAGATCATGTAAGAAAGCACATTTAAGATTGCTGTTTATCCCTCCTTCTAGGTGTGCAAATTATTAACTACATAAAGTTCTGCACAAGCAATCTCAAATTTTGCTTGAAGATCCAAGAGAAAGTTGCATCCAGCAGCTTGGGTACTTAACATCATCTAACTGTCTTTTGCAGATTAGGTGTTGATACTGAAAAAATGCCTAAATCACTATTTGCCAAAGATGGAAAGCTATACCTCCTTATTTCTCACTATCTCTACTTCAGTACATGGTCCTCTTAGAAACAGGACAGTAGGCCAGAGAGAACTCATTTAATATGTCAGTTTTCATGTAACAGAACAAAGTCTATGGTGGTCTTGTCTGCAAGTCTAAAAGCGGTCTCAAACATCATTGGAAAGAGGAACTAAACATCCAACAGAATCCCTAGAAGAGAAGCAGGAAAATACAACCCTCTGATAGTGACATGCTGACATCATTTTGTACCAAAGGCTACAACTCCCTGAACTTTTAATCTGTTTCTCTAGATAGCTGAGTTCTCTTACTTCATCTGCCCCCCATTTTGCCCCAGTGCTATTCAGGACCTGCTCAAAGCAGGTCCCTGTGGCTGACTGAGGGCAGAAGTGGACATGCCCCTGTGGTGTAGCTGTGTGTGGTGGCCACCAGCCTCGCCCTCCCTCCCAGCTCTTGGGTGAAGGGACTTTGATGGACTTTCCTCACCCATATCAGTCCCATCTGTCTGTTAAGCACAGTTTTTACGAGCTTCTCCCATTCTGGTACTAGTTCAGGGCTCTCCGTCCCAGGCTGTACCACTCCCATTATTCACATCTCCTTCACAAAAATGTGCTTGGCTTGAACCACAGAAGGCTTTTCTTTGAAAATTAAATTACACATTTGAGCAGCCAGTAGAGATGGGATTGGTATAATCTCAAGTTTGAAATGACTCTGTATCATGTAACTTTGCTGTCCTAAACAAGCTCTCCTAGTTCTGTTAATTTCAATCTAAATGTCTTCCACAACACTTAGCAGCAGCTGTTTGTGCAGATCATGAGCTTTTAAAGAAAACCTTAAGATTTTCTTAATATACTCTGACTTCAGATCATCCACGAAGCATCTTCAGATATTAAATTAGTTTTCAGTCTGACTCAGACACAAACTAGTTCTAAGTGACAGTTCATCAGGGAAGTATTATTACAGCCCCCTTCTCTAAGTGGCTGTATCTCCA
The DNA here is from genome assembly GCA_033459285.1 of Clamator glandarius. Lineage (NCBI taxonomy): Eukaryota > Metazoa > Chordata > Aves > Cuculiformes > Cuculidae > Clamator > Clamator glandarius. The sequence continues at coordinate 2,251,861 of JAUNZM010000119.1, read as the reverse complement.
CCTAATCGGTGGTTTAGAAATAATGCTTTTCTTCATTTCAAAACTATGCTTTTCATCACGTCCAACAGTTACTGGTAAATACCATTTATTATATAGTAACACAAAATCATTTCTTTTCTAGTTGTCTCCCCTTCATAGACATCTGCATTGGAAAAAGGTTTTTGAAGTGTTACAGCAGTGCTGCAGTGCTCATTTCTGTTTAGCCAACTGAGCTAGAAATACACCACTATTTCACTAGCCATATTCACAGAACATAATTCAGCATCACCCTTTATCCAGTGGTGATGCTTCATTAAGCTCACTCATTTCCAGCAGCTCCCAACTCCCTCCCTCACAATTTACTTGCTGAGCTGTACTTTAAACCAAGTCAGTGAATTGTTTCATGTCAAATCGGCACAGGTTGCCCAGGGAAGCTGTGGCTGTCCCACCCCTGGAGCTGTTTGTGGCCAAGTTGGACAGAGCCTTGGGCAGCCTGATCTAGCGGGAGGTGTTCCTGCTCAAGGCAGGGAGGGGGGCTGGAACTAGATGATCCCTTACAACTCAAACTACTCTATGAAACCCCAAATCTCATAACATACTGCTTAACTATTACATGTTTAAATCCAAACCACTTGCTGAGGGGCATGGTTTAGTGTTTGATAGGAATGGTTGGACTCGATGATCCGGTGGGTCTCTTCCAACCTGGTTATTCTGTGATAAAGGTCACCCAGGCTGGAAAGCTTCCCTGCCACAAGCGTGATGTTAGCAGAGGATAGCAAAGTACTGAAATCTCATAAATTAAAACTGGGAGATGGAGCTATACCCTTAATTATTTCTTTCTTGTCCCGTCCTTCTTGCTTTATTTTACTGCTTCCTTTTTGCAATAAATACTTCAAAACCAAAAAAAAAAGAATAAAAAAGGTTGTCCCCTGAATCATTCCACATGAAGCAAGTGCCAAGCTGAGCAGATGCAGCACCACAGACACTGATGTAAACATATTCAACTTTGAAATTCTACTAGGAATCTTTACAGATACTGGATAATACCTTTACGTCCCAAAGAGAACCATAGCTTCTAGTCCTATGAGAATCGTGCATTTTCTTTGTTAATAATATGCCAAAGATTTGTGGATCAGATTTATTTAAATACACACTACATTGAAGGATATTTTCCCAGCTATACAAATTCATAAAAATAATGATAAATAACAAATTACAACTAACAAAATGGTCCTTTAACTTAGGTCACACACAAACACTAAAAAAAAGTGTAATTTTTTTCCTTCTTCCCCCCTCCTTCCTCCAACCCTGATTCTGAGACAGTGGGCTAGGTTCTGATTTAATTTATTTAACTCCAAATCAAGATTCCACAGATTTGCCAACAAGTTATTGAGCAGGTGATCAAGGCGTGAATTCACAGAACTTTATCTTTTCTGCATCAGCTCCCCACAGCCACTTCTAGAGAGCAGCACAGCATACTTCTGCGTCAGCTCACTGTCAAAGCTGAGCAAAACACACCGTGTTCAGCACATGCTAAAATCTCCTACAAAGAGAACTGCAACCTGCTGCAGAGTAACACGCTGCAAATTCAACCTCTGGCTTACTCAGGTAGAGATCAGCCCCAAGAGCTGCCACCGTGCATCTCTGCCATAAAACACCACTTCTGAACCCAGCACTTGTCAGATGAAAATCCCAGCTGAGTCTTGTTTAGAAACCTCCCCTCTAGCCGAAATTACTCTAGACACTGTGAAAAAAATATATAGGTAAGACACACAGATATTGCAATAACTTCAAGTAAGGTCTGGGAACCTAAAGCCTGCAGGCTGCTTACGCCTGCAGCTTCATTTCACATGGACCACAAAAGACCTTCCCTTCCTTGTACTGGCCTGTGCTAGCATGCTGGCTAGGAAAGATGATGAAGTGGACAATATCATCAACAGTGATTACAAAGCCTTCCTACCCATGTCATAAAATAAGTGTGGCTCAGAATAACTCCGAAGGGGAAATCCCGTCATAACAATGTTCCCACAGCAGCAACACTGCAGATTACAGGGACTCCAAGTCTACTGTGGAAGAATCACAAAATCTACAAACAAGTGTCAATATTGGTAACTTCCATGTCATGACATTTTTTCCCCTTCTCTGTACACCTCGCTGCTTTTACTCCCTTTTTTCCCCTCACTTTTGCTATCTCTCACTCCTTCTGTCAATCTTTCCTTCTGCCTAATACACCATTAATAGAGTCACGAAATCCATTCAAATGGGATCCATGTAAAAAGCTACAAATAGAAAGGAGCTAAACACAATAAGTTATTAGCTTTCACAAATGAAGGCAGCTCCTATAGTAAACCAGCAATATTCCACAAATTTTCCACTACACATGGAGATGCTCTTTTTTTACTGGCTAGCATTCAGTCAAAACTATTTTCCTTCAAGCAAAAACACTGCTCACTGAGTGATTATGTTAATGCTACTTCAAACGTTTTACATTTCAGACTTTTTTTGAATTTTGAGACAGAAGTGGGTAGATGTTTTTGCCTACATTTTCTTATTCAAATCAATTAAATTTAATTTTGAAATTTTTCTTTCTTTAAAGGCAAATGAACATTAAAGAGTACACTGTCTCATAGATCATACCTCTGCACTGTTTTTCAGGGTGTATCTGTTCATGGAAAAACATAACTGAAAGTAGGATTCATCTTACCCAGCTTCTAAAGATACGTAAGTATCTACAGCATCAGAGCTAGGCTGCCTTTCTATTTCCTGAAGATAAACAGCAATAAGACAAGATTCACCCCCTCAATTTTAGATGCTTACCTAGTATGAAAGGAGTTATATTTAAAGGACTACTTCCTCTGCAGTGACTGCACTGTGCACTATAGGTATCTACAGTTGTTCAGATCCTGTTCTCCTTAAAAGTAGTTTTCCTGATCTACTTACAACCTGTTCATTTAAATTTCAAGGCTTTTTAAGCAAGGACTGTCTTCTTTCATATATACGTGCAACGAACAGGACAACACCGTCATGACTGTGACCTTTATTTGCTGCCATAGCATGAAACATCAATAACAACGACAATGCTAATAGCAATTACAGTCCATGGGAAAAATGGTTTAAGTAAGAACTATATTGAAAGTCTAGCTCATAAAAAAATAAAATAAGCAGGGGAGTGAGCAAGGCTGTGGAGAAAAGATTTTTCACAGTCACTGCATGCACCACAACTCTGAAAGGCCAGATATGGTGAGCAATCAAAAAGAAAGCTTTGTATGCCTTACAAAGTCTCTCCTTGTTGTGGTTATGGACTCTGATCTGTTACAGCAGTAATAAATTTTGTTCATGGCCTGTAGCTTTTACAAAGAAGGTGAAAGAGAGACAACTATCATGTTGTCTCCATACCTTAATTAAAAAAAGAAAAAGAGAAAATTGGGAAACCCCCGCACCCCCCCAACCTCTTAACAGAGGTGGGGACAACCTGAGTTCATTAGTACCCCGCAAAGGTTTCTGATGTAACCAGCAAAGGTTTTTCAAAGCTAGGCTACACTGACTTTCCAGGTGACCTCCTCTTCCCCAAGCTACTATCTCAATTCAGACCTTGCAGTGGAGGAGAACCACCTCTCAATCACGCCACAGATAAAATACTGCAAGCAAAACTTGGCTGTTTGCATGTTCTTACTAGGATCCTTCACAAGTAATGTATACCTTCTGGTCACAGTCATTACAACTACTGGGCAGCGCAACACAGCGAGGAAAAAGTGTTATTCACCTAAACACAAGCGATTTGAGGCAAGATGACTGTCCTTGGAGAACTAGCTGTAGATACCTCCATAGTGAAGAGGTTTACAGAACTTCTTCAAGCCATCAGAGACAGAAAGTAAAGTAAAACAGTGCAAGTTAAGCTGCTGCAGTGTGTATAAACAAGTGCAGCTCTCAAGACTAACCTGGAATTCATAAAATATTATTACAACAGTTCTTCAGACCACCAGGTGTTAAAACTTTGGGCAACATCTGATACTCTGCTCACTATGTAAAAAGATAATTAAATTATGTACATCTCAACCATGACTGCATCACTTATACTTTCTTCTGTATAAAACTACTGATACACAGTTCAAAACCCCATTGCACACAATAGTCTCTTTAGCATGTGCAGTTCTCACCTAAACATGATGTTATTTCACCTGTATTCAGACCAACCTCTCTTTTCAGTCCAATAGCAGTATTTTCAAAATAATATTACATTCCTTCACAGGTTCCCTCTAATTCATTACAACCTTTTTAAGTAAAAGCAATCAAGTGGGTAACATACGTAATTGCATAGATACAGCTTACTAAGGTCAACCAAATTGCTGGGCTACAGGTACAAACCAAATCTACATAGGAGAGTTTCCTTTCACAAATGAATAAATGTTGAAAACGACTTTCAAAGAAAAAAAAACAAGGAGGGAATAGCAAAGTAAGGTAATTACCTATCTCCCTTTGGTTTTCTTTTTTGTACTGTCTTCCCTTTGGGTCGTCTTTCACTTCCTAAACAGGGGCTCCCACCAGGGCCTGTTACCCGTATTGATTCAAGGCCTTTGGAAGATTTCTTAAAAGTAAATTCCACTGGTTCTCCTTCTTTTAGGCTTCTAAATCCTTCCATGTAAAGCTTGCTCTGTAAATATGAAAAATACTCTTGGTTACCATTGCCTTAAAAACAATATTTACATTCACAATCAACAGGACAAATTATCCTGCCTACTATTCTAGAATACATACAAGTTGAATAACAGTGTTGTCTGCATGAGCTATAGCAGATGATATTACAAATTATAGTTCGGCATATCCTGAAAACACTATTCAACACTAAACAAGTAACAGAACCTATTTCCAGTATCAACAAAACTGAAATAACATTTTCCTTTTCTGTGATGAATGCTGTAGATGCAAGAAGCAGAGAAAATGCTGTATTCTTAAAACTCCAGTCTGACAGGCAATGGGAACTGAAAATGCTTTTTAAATAAAATGTTTAAAAATTTAACACAGTGTTGAATAAAACTCTTTAGTGTTCACTTCAGAGTAAATTCATTTATGATCAAAATTATCATAATTCATATTCTGTTTATCTGGGACACAACTCTGGTGCTCTGAACATGAACCAAAGATACAATGAACATGAGGCAGGAGGAAGGCACTCAGAACAAAGTGGAACGGGTAATTCCCTAGTGAGCTGCTAAATTTCTGTCCACTACTGCAATAATTTTACCTATTTAGCATGGTTTATGTATGGATTTGTATTTTCATTCACAGAAAAGGAAATTATTATCATCAGGGCAAGTGAAATAAACACTGATACACCTTTGATATTACACTGTACCATCAAAATCTTGGACAAGCTGAATACAACAGGAGCTCAACATGAATTTTGATGCAATGAAAATTTTCATCTCGGTTCCTAATAAATTCTGTACCATAGCAAGTCTACATCCCAGGACAAATTTGATGAATCAAACTCTTAAATAAAATTATCATATCATCAAGTTAAGTAAGACAAGTCTTTTTTTGGGAAAAAGAGAAAACTATAGATACTGGTTGCACTAAACGTTTAAAAGTGTCAGAAGTTACATATTACTTGAATGAGATCAGTTGGACTCACACAAAACATTACAAAATCCATCATTTTCCAAACAGATGTAGTTTTTGCAGCAGCGTTATAAAAGTAGTTTTTTCCTTTGTGCACGAACTCTTCACAGCAAAAAGGAAAATGTATCCTTGCTGATTCTTACTCTGCTCTCCAGCATTCACTTGGCTGAACCATGGACTGAGGAAAGGAATATTCACTGGAGGTGCCATCCCACTCAGTCGTATGTCAAAAATGACACACAGCTCTCAAAGTCACATCTACTATCCTACAAGTGCAAATAGGGAAAGTCTTCAACTCAGATAGCAATCCCTGACATGGGTTCATGGGTTATAGGAGGTCTGCAGTACCAAGGAACTATTTTAGCAGAGCTCAGGAACTAAAACCTAGAGAGTTCATGGTTCATATACAAAGAGGGAGTTGGTCCCTTCACAAAGACACAGGGAGAACAGGACAAGAGGCAAGTGGCCTGAGTTTTCCAGGGGAAACACCATTCAGACGTAAGGAGAAGTTGCTCATTGTGAGAAGAATTAAACAGAGAAGACCAGAGAAGTAGTGTAGTTCCCTTTGCTGAAAACACCTAAGATTCAGCTTAATAGGGCACTGAATAAGCTAACCCAAGGCCTTGCTTTCAGCAAAAGGCTGGGCCAGAAGATCTCAAGAGATCTCTTCTAATCTAGACTTTTCTAGACATCTTAATCCAGAGCTGAATCACACCTAGTAAGACTAGAAAACAGGTTTCCAGTCCCCAGTTCTGCAGCAGAGTTACCTTGGGGAATCTGTGTCACTTAACTTCTCCCAGTCTTTCTAAAAAGGGACACCACCACAAAATCCATCTCCCATAGCGCTAACAGACTAAGTTAAAAATTATTTTATAATTGGGAACATTTATTTTAATGACATCATGTGAAAGCACACACACCTTTGCTTCCAAAAACCTCAAGTATTGGACCAGCTGAGTTCTCACAGTCTACATAGAATCAAACATTCATAATGCAACAAGCCACTACTAATATTATATTATTATAATACATTATTATAATATTATACTAATACACATTTTGATAGGAATGGTTGGACTCGATGATCCTGTGGGTCTTTTCCAACCTAGTGATTCTGTGATTCTGTAATGCCAGTCTTTTTTTGCTTATTCAGTTGTGGAGCTCTAGTACAGGTGGCTCTTCCATCAAATGTAGTAACAGTGCAAAGAATAAGTCAAATAGTTGACTTTTCTAGGTGAGAGGTTGAGCGTTAAGCATTATTTTAAAAAGGTGGTACAGTACAGGGGACACACACACAAGGAACAAGAAATGTATAAAATGTCACCTGAATCATAAGCTTGCCCGTTTTCTTGAAATGAAAATATAAAGTATGAAAAAGGAAATATGCCAATTTTCTCACTAATACAACTGGAAGAGAGTAACTGCACATAAACCAATTAAAGAAACCACCCAGGGAGGTAGTACTATGTCAAGGAAGCCCTCCACTTTGAACTGTCTGTATAGCAATAAAGGGATCTTTGTCACAATGAAGAAATACCCAAGCTGAGAATAGGCCCAAAGAAGACACCACTACTCATCAACTGAAACAACAGATTGTGCCTGTGGCACAAAACCAAGCCTAGGTCCATCCACACCTCTTCAGACTTCAGCAGCCACCAGGAAAAATCTTGTTATAAGGAAAGAACTGAACAACATGTATTTTGTCTCTGACTAAAACACACAGCTAAATGTTCCAAAACTAGACAATCATGACAACACAGATGGGTGCTAATCACAAGAGGAACCTCAAGCAGATAAACATAAGCCCTTATTTCCTAGTAAGACTGAACATAACATGAATGCTTGTGTTTTTTTGTTTAATTACAACATAATGAAGATATTGTTAAGTCTCAACATGGCTTACGCATTTTTCTCTAAAATGTTTTTATTTTTCTCATTTCACTTTTTTCCTTATTTCACTTTTAGCAACAGAACTTTTATATCCAAACAGAGCACTATATTTACAAGAGGAATTTTTTAATATATTTAAGAGCCAAAGTAATGGAACAACTATGTTTTCATAAATCACATATTGTGCAAGTGGTCATTTTTGCATGTTTGCTTTTTAAAGCACTTTAAACAACAAAAAATGTTGGAAAAAAAAGCACTCCACATGACTTGCACGGTGCTCTCCTTGAATACACATCAACAGCTTTTCAATGTTAGAGATGGATTTGGTAGCTTCTGACTTACTGTGTAAATGTATATACTACTACACTGTCAGCCAGCTAAGCGAGATTCACTCAGGGTGCAATAACAATTCAAAGCCATAGCAAATAAACGGCATTTGGAAACCAGCAAAACAAATCTAAACCCTGAATCCCTCTTAAATTGTCTAAAGAGCTGGACAAAAAATGTCTTTTAAGTTGATAATTTAATGTTGAGAGACCTAGTTTGGTATTTTCCTCACATTACTTAAACAAATAAAACTCACACAATTAAAAGCAGCCAGAGTTTCAAGTCAGTGAACCATTTCTAGAGTCCTGAATGGGGTGTATGGGCACATCGCCAAGGAACAAAGGGAAAAACTTAAAAGCAACATGCTTTTCCTCTTTTCTCTCTCTTTCAGCTGTCAGAGTCTTTGCTGTTATTTTTACCAGCAGTCAACAGAGTGATTGCAGAGTAGGGCTTTTTAGTTTCTTTTTTAACTTTACAGTGCCATTTCTTTTTTCTTCTACTATTTCTTGTTAAGTTAGCCTACAATGAAAAGTCTCTCACGTCTCTGTCACAAGCAATGGCTTGGTTCAAAATGCTGATAATGTTATAAGAGTATAGGAGTGGAAAAACCCATGATCACAAGTTCTTGGAAAGTATTTCCTGCCATGAAACAAAACACGTATATATAAACTGTATTAACAAGATGGTACCAAGGAAAAGTACCATTTCCTGGGCAGTGTCAGGGAGTGCTTTACAACTACCACTGGCCTGTGCAAAAGAAAGGAAGCTTGGAATTAAGCCTCGTTACGGGGCCCCTCTGATAAGTGTGCGTGGGCATTACTTTTATTAACGTGTGGGGAGGGAAGGAGGAAGAGGGTCCCGGTAAGCACCTCCTCAACACAACTTTGCTATTTCTAGTCAGGGCTGTGAACAACTGCTGTCACAGACATTAAATTCTCGGAGGTAAAGCAGGGAAGAGAGTAATTTGGCAGCATTCTGCTTTGGATCATTGATTTTCTGTACCTCTGATTTCTGCTCCATTTTATCCAGTGATTGATTGCTCAGTACAATGACTAGATGCCACCAGTACGCAGGGTTTCCCAAAGTAAGAAAATGGTTTTCCCTCCAAAATTATCTACAATTAAATCAAGCCATGGACTAAAGCATATCCTGAAGCCAAATCAAACTGAAGATCATATGAAATTCTCTCCAAAACCTCATACAGTTCCGTCAAGAGGTTGCAGCCTTTGAGTAAAGCAAGAGTACAGAGTAAGAGGACACAAATAAAACAATTTACACTTTATCTATACTACTGCTCTTATCTGCATTAGGTCAAAAGCAGAATTTAACTGTTGTATACTGCAAATGTTAGGAGAAGCACTGCAAAACAGTATCAGTTGCATGATGCAAGTTCTGCTGCAAGGACTTCTGTCCACCAGAAGTTCATTTTAGGAGGTTTGTGAAAATCATGTATGCTTGCAGACAGAATGCTAAAACAAAAAAAAAAATCCACTAAACTGAACAACAGCCTCTCTGAGAACAACGTGCAGTTCTGCTACACCAGTACAGAAGAAGGCCAGGCACCCACAAGATAACTCATCATTGCTACCGCTGACCTTAAGGGCTCTTTCCTGCTCCCAAGGCTTATCTTGCACCAAATCTGGCACTTCTTGGTCCCTCACATAAGCCAATTTAACTCACTAATCTGACAGGAAACAAACTCAGTTTAAAAAGGGGGCAGGATAAGAGGAAGAGGAAACAGGGATCGAGTTTTGTTTTCCCAGCAAGCTAAATCTGTTCACAAAAAGGTTCAATGAGCTCTAGGGTATATACAGTGGAAATGGCAACTTCTGAGATGAGAATGTTCCTTAATATTTTACATAAAAAAATAAAATCCACAGTATTAAAGATTTTTTCAGCTCATTAAATTAACTTTACTTTAAAACTAAAGCTACGAACTACTTTATTTCTCAAAGATTGCATTTCAGCTCTTTGCAATGAAGAGCCACATATACAACATCTAGGTATGTCTGCAACAGACAGGATAAGCTATTGCGAGTAACTTTACAGGAGGGAAAGAACTTGTACATAGGCAGTCACCACAGTGCAGCTGGTACACTACTATTTCACATCCTTGTTTACTTGGAATTTGTTTCTGTCTTGAATTTCCACCTTGACTGTAGTCAAGTTCATAACCTGGTTTCCATTCACCATCCTGTCACTGTCCCTCCACTGTCACTCTTCTTAATGAGAAGGGTGCAAAGGTATTTATTTAGCTTTTGAATAAAAGGCTCCCTTTAATTCCAAATCACCTTCTCTGTACAATAGAACAATTTCTTCTTTCTCTATTTATTTATATATCTAGAGAAACTTTCATTAACTGCTTCAACTCTTAAGATCTTTAAGTAAATTCAGCTTAATACTTTCAGTTCTTGCTCCACAACTTCCAAGAAGGGACTTCCTTAGATAACTTACTCCTCCTTCCTTTCACATCGCCTTTTCTATACCAATACCCCTTCCAGGAGAATGCCCTTTGCTAGAAAAATTAGGTTTCCCACAGTTCTCTTCTTCCTTTACTTGAGATTCAAGTTGAACCTCTTCTCCATCTAAGCCTGCAATACTTCACCTCACCTCTGTTCATCAACTGGTTTTCCTAATTTAACAAATGATTGCCTTAAAAAAATGTTATTTACTTTTCATCATCCCATTTAACTTAAACCAAATTAACCCAGTTGATATTCTGTCTTAACCTTTAAAACAATCAGGTATTCTGTAAGGTCAACAATTCCTTCCAAGTCCAAAATAACAAACTCTATTCTGAATTATTCTTTTGATAAGAAAAACTATTGACTGTCATGTACAGAAACATCATATCATTATAATATCATCTGTGCTTAAATACAGATCTGGCCTACTACATAGTCTAGCTATGTTACTGTTCCTACTAGTATACCTCTCTCACGATATTACTATTATACTGTCTATATATAAAGGTTAAGTTAGAGGTCTGCAACATGTCTGTCATAATTCCTTCCCAAAGTGATTTTGACCAAACAGATTCTACTGTGCCTGTGCTACTGTTTTTTCCTTTACATGGTGCCACTTCATTCATGACACCTTACTAATTTTCTGCATAATTTTCAGTAATCATGTTCAGCCCATGAATGCAATTTGACCGTGCTGTCGCTGCCTCTATATCTGGTTACATGGTCATCACCAGTTGCTCTATTTTGCATACTAATGAGTATACTAATTTGTATACTAAAGAGTATATCCCTGATCTCATCCTCTTTTCTCGCTATAGCAAGTATTTTTTTCTGTTAATGTAGCACCTACACAACCAGTCTTCTACTAGTTTTCACCCTCCCTTTTCTCCTTTGCATAGATAATTTGTATTACTGCATGTGAAATTCTCATTTACCCAGTTTTCCTCCTTTTGTGCTTTAATATCAGGCATGAAAATTAAGCCAGCCTCTTCTCCCATTTCTTAGTTTAAGTATTTTCTCATCAGTCATGCTAGGCACAGGAACAGTTTTAGGACTCAGTTCAATCAATTCAAAGGGACAGTTCCTTCACCTCACCCTCACATTTACTCAGTAAGAAAACCATTTACCTCTTTTTGGTCACGTCAGGTTTTCTGCTATGTTTCTGCCCTTGAATCAGATCTATGCAGCCAAAAACCCAAGAAGCTATAAGAGTGTGCAGCCAAGATAGATAAAGCTATCCTGTGTAGCACCTTGCCAACTTACCACTTACATTGCCTCAGTGATCTCCTGAAACCATGCCGCTAATCCCAGACAATTTATAATTCCCTCTTAAGTCTAAACACTGAGAAGCATCATCTTCTCTTGTGACATATCCCTCCCCCACGAAGCTGCTGAAGAAGGCTGCTACTTTGCTGAGTCATGGGGTGGAGAGGAGTGAGACGGAGGTCTGGTGGCTGCTCCACATCAGCGGCCACATCAAAGCCCACGTGTGCAGCAAGGATGAGTCGGGGAGAATGAGAGCGCCGTTATGTCTCTGCCACTCATTTGCCGATCAGGATGACCAAACTGGCCCCTGGTCACCCCTTCCCGCATATCAACACAGGCACGCAGTTACACCAGAGCCACAGAACAAAGAATCAGAGGTGACCATGAAAACACAAATATTAATCACAGAATCAATAACCAGGTTGGAAGAGACCCACCAGATCGTCGAGTCCAACCATTCCCACCAATCCCTAAATCATGCCCCTAAGTACCTCATCCACCCTCACCTTAAACACCTCCAGGGAAGGTGACTCAACCACCTCCCTGGGCAGACTGTTCCAATGCCTAACCACCCTCTCCGTGAAGAATTTTTTCCTTATCTCAAGCCTAAATCTCCCCTGGTGGAGCCTGTGGCCATTCCCTCTTGTCCTGTCCCCTGTCACTTGGGAGAAGAGGCCAGCACCCTCCTCTCCACAACCTCCTTTCAGGTAGTTGTAGAGAGTAATAAGGTCTCCCCTCAGCCTCCTCTTCTCCAGGCTAAACAACCCCAGCTCTCTCAGTCGCTCCTCATAAGATTTGTTCTCCAGCCCCTTCACAGCTTCGTTGCTCTTCTCTGGACTCGCTCCAGAGCCTCAACATCCCTCTTGTGGTGAGGGGCCCAGAACTGAACACAGTACTTGAGGTGCAGTCTCACCAGTGCCGAGTACAGGGGGAGAATAACCTCCCTGACCTGCTGGTCATGCCGTTTCTGATACAAGCCAGGATGCCATTGGCCTTCTTGGCCACCTGGGCACACTGCTGGCTCATGTTCAGTCGCTGTCAACCACCACCCCCAGGTCCTTGTCCTCCAGGCAGCTTTCCAGCCAGGCTTCTCCTAGTCTGTAGCTCTGCTTAGGGTTGTTGTGCCCCAAGTGCAGGACCCGGCACTGGTCTCATGCCACTGGTCTCAGCCCAGCAGTCCAGCCTGTTCAGGTCCCTTTGCAGAGCCTCCCTACCCTCCAGCAGATTGACACTTCCACCCAGCTTGGTGTCATCTGCAAACTTGCGAAGGGAGCACTCGATGCCTTCATCCAGGTCGTTGATAAAGACATTAAACAGGACTGGACCCAGGACTGAACCCTGGGGAACCCCACTTGTCACTGGCCTCCAGCTGGATTTAACTAGTCATTCAACCGGTTTTTCACCCAGGAGATAATAAGATTATGACTTATGGATGTGGAAATTGTCAGTTTTGTGTGTTGGAAATGGCTTGATGTATGACCCTGGAGTTTTTCCGATCCCTACACACTGGTGGGGGCCAAAGTAACCCACTGTGTCCCTTACCAGTGATGCCATTGGCCAAAGGTAAAGAAGATAAGGAGTTGGGCTACCTGATACCCCAGATGTTATCACTCCAGAATGGACTATAATAGAATGAGAAGAACAAGCCTTAATCGGAGCTCCCTCTCAGCTGGTCTGAGACTCCCATCAACGTCAACATAACATCATGGACACATTCCCTCCAAGCACCAGAGACTCTGCAAAACTTCACCTGCAGCAACTTTGTGGAAACATCTAAAAAGTCTTTATCACTGAACTCCAGAGAGGTTGTAAAGTCCCTCACAAACCCTTATTTGATGCTAATATTGGTCTAGACTTAAGCTTATATTCTTGGCTTAGAATTGTAACATTATGGTAACAAACTAAATGTTTAAATGCTGTTCTAGGTCCTACTCTTGTCTCCCTCGGGGTGTGACATCTTGACAGCCTCCCAATGGTCGAATATCTCCAAGCTCCCCCTTCACAAGCTCTTCCTCGCTACCAGCTAACCACACTGCCTTTGGGAGCCCCACAGATCCCCTCAGGATGGAAAGCCTTCCTTTTCTTCACTCACCACTGAGCACCATCTGTGCCCTCAGGTGAGCACAATCACCTCATGCAGCTGAAACCACCCTGTTTTCTGTCACAGTCTTGTCTGCTGTGAGGCAATTTTGCAGAAACCTGAAGGCTTTTTCTACAAAACTTGGGAACAAACAGACATGACCTTTTATGCAGTCACTGAATAGGAAACATTACCTTCTTTCTGTTTTCATTGGGAAGAAGCACTGTTTTTTTTCCTTTTTTCTTCTTTACCAAGACAAGGGTCTGAGGTGCAGATGAACAGGTTTACCAAGGCACATTGACATTCAGTTCATTTTAGTGACATGTCAAGTACAAAACTTCCCAACGAGGGAGAAAACCAGCATGGCTAGGCTATGAGCACAGTGTGCCTCTTCCAACAAAAAAATTCATGACACTTGTGAGCTTTGCACTTTCATAGTGTCCACCTATGTGGACTATTTTTCAAGCCTCTTTTCTGTTAAAAGCACAAACTTCCCAGGTAGACATCAAAAGAAGCTGTTCTTACAGCTTTTCTTCTATTACCTGGAAAAAGGTGTGTCACAGAGACCTAGACCTTCCCTTCTCCTCTCCTACTGCCATTCTGGCAAAGAAAATAAACCCATGAATGCTACTGAGTCCAGTTCTCTCCTTTCTTCCACAAGGGATATAAATGCACTGAAACCTACAAGATGAATGCAGGTTGAGCTCTCTCCTGTATGGCTTCCCCTCCATGAGTTTAATGGTGAGGACAGAATGCAGTATGGCTGCAATTCACTCACTTTGAAAAACACACTGTACATACTGAAACAGCTCCCCGCAAACAAATAAAATATTGACTAATTTCAAGGTAGGTCATCTCATAAACATAGGTGGAAGCACAAGAGCAGAGGAAAATGCAAAGTACAAGCCCCACAGTTTTCTGCATTTTTCAAGTACTGGAAATGTACTCAAGTAGAAAGCATAGACTCAATGGCAGCTAAAACCACTATTTCCTCCATTTCAAAAACAACTGCAGCACCTCTATCATCCGTGCCTGCCCTATGATGTCTGTAAGGTTGATTTCTGTGTTCCTCTGTACACTGCCATGTATGGGAATGACAATTCCCTATGCCAGGAGATGTTTTAGCTATATAAAGCTTTCCTTTCCACCTCCTTCACCACCTCCTACTGCTCCCAAGAGTTTGCATATAATTAAAAATAAATTAGGCCCAGATTGTGCTCTGCTAATTCAGGTATAGTGGGATCTCTCACTGCACATGTACCTTTCCCTTCCCCTGCATAAAAGTGGCCCAAGAGTCATGTGTTCTTACTGCAAACTATCCACCTCTGGGAAGCTCTTCTTAACCTCTAAATTGGATACTAGTAGCAAAAAATAGTACCAGAAAAATAGGGAGAAAGAGGTTCATCCATCCTTTTATATCCCAGCTTTACATGAGAAAAACAAGTGGTTCATGTCTCATCAGTAAACAGAGGAACGGCTAACACTCTGGGTAACTACAGAAGCCACAGGCTGACACTGAAAAAAGGCATTTCATACAAATGATTTAGCAAGTCAGCAGTGCAGGGGGAGTCCTGAACCTGTTAAGACGCTTCAGCCCACTCTACTGTCATGGTAAAACAAATCCCAGTCACACCAACTTGCCTCTTTCTTCCTGAAGCATGGTGTAACAGGTAGCTACCAACTCTGAAGACCAACAAGGGAACAGCAGGTTGGAGAGAAGGTAGCTGAGTTATGTTGGCAGACAGAGGGTAATACATACGCAAGACAGAATGGATCTTACTTGTGAGCAGTAAGTTGAGGTAGGACTGCGTTGTGGGAAGGATGGAGGTAGAGAGAGGACAGTGGTTGGGTCGTACTGGAACTCAGCAACTTGAGTTTCTCAAGGGGTAGGATACAGGGCAGTGGAAAGGCTGTGCCGTGCTGAAAGACCAGGGGTGGTAGCCTACAAGGAATGGGCTGAGGCAATGGTCTAATTGATGATTCAAGCTAAAATTGATCTGTGGATAAGAAGTGGTTGACAGTTACAGTGGCTACAGGTTCTCAAAGCTGCAGAAGAGCCAACTCCCCTCTTCCCAGGCTATGAAGGCACAGGAGCAGCTCGAGTCCTGGAAGCTGAATGAGAATTTAGAGCTCAGTCCTGACTCAGACTGTGCTGGCAGCCCAACCCTGTCAGTACTTCCCTTTCCTCCTTCTCCTCTGGTCAATCCCAGCTACCTGTAGGTTAGAGCCAGAAGAACTGTCCTCACACCAACACCATCTCCTCTCCTAGGCCCTGGACTGAGAAATGGAGCCTGCCAGCACGCCCTGTGCCATGATGCCATCACAGGTCCCTCACCTCAGAAACCAGAGATATCTGCTGTGGAGAACGCTTTCTGAAAACTACCATCAGCTGCATTATTGCAAAGCCCCTCTATGCTTCAATGACCTCTTCTAACCCTTCAGAGAGAAGAAAGCTGTCTGCTTGAAAGCTACAGCAAGCTGGGGAGCAAGGGAGTAAGTGAGCACTCATGATATTTTAGCCAACAGAGAGTAACTATGCCCTAAGCAATCCCAGGATAAAAATCCATTATCTTGCAAACAGGAACCTCTCTTGAACTTTCTCAAGCTCTTGGGCAAATACGTTTTTTACTTTTAATGTACCAGCATCCTCAGTTCCCATCAAGGACTCACGCTGCACTGTGCAAGGTTCTGCACAAAACGTACAAGACATGGTTTATCAACAGGCAATACACTAACACTGCTAAATTGTTCCGAGGTCAGAACCTACATTTACTATGTCTTTTTTAGTTCAATGCATTTAAAATGCCAACGTAGAAGAGAAACAAAAATAAAACAGTGGTTAGAATATTTGTTTACTAAAACCAAAGTCACCATTCACACAAAAATGAGACAAGAATATCCAACAAAATTGGTGGGGTTCAAATATCTTTGCTCAGAAGGCAAAAAAATGGTTAACAGGCTGAAATTTCTGTTGAGGATGGTATTTTTTTTAAGTCAGTTATTTTCATAACATCTCTACTGTAAAAACAGAACACCTTTCCCTTTACTATAATAGCAAAATTAAACAGCAGCATTTATACTGTATTAACAATTCCTGACTTATGATCCAAGTTCTCTGTTTCTTCTATGTTTTTTTTTTAAATTAGGATTAATCCTCCTTAGTTATTTCTTGTACAGCACATTATGCATTTACCAATTGTTCATTTCTTAAAATCTAGTACTAGTTATAATCAACTATATCTTAATTAGATACAATTGTCAGAATTATAAATATTGATCAGACATTCAGATTTTGAATAAAATAACACTTCTGTCTTGGAGAAAGAATGAACACAAGGTCATTTTTTTACTTCAAACCTCTATCACTTTTTGGGAGGGAAAGGAGCAGCAGATCATCTAAATATGTAACAATTAAGGCAATAGAGAGCAGTGAAACTAGTATTAAAAGTCTGATACCTTCTGGACATAACAGGAAATGAGTGGGTGACTTCAAATGAAATTACTTTTTAGAAATACACAGCAGTACAAGGAGATAGCGATGATGACTCAAGAAGTAACTTGAACTTAGCACCAACTTTCAATTATTATTTGAGAGAGTATTTAATTTGTAGCTTTACTGTGAACTAGCTCTCTGAACAGCTGCATTTTAGAAACTGACAGAAATGATTGGTTCAGTGCCACTTCTGGTATCAAAGCACATGCTATATTCTGTTACAAAGGACATATCCCATGTTTCATTGAAACATCTCTGAATTTATAGTGACACAAACGAGAAAACAGCACTTAAAGCAAACACCTTCTAAAGTAAACAAAAGGCAGTTTTTATGAAAGACAACAAAAGATTTTAAATAGCAAAGATAAACTATTTTGATTTACTAGCATAGGTACTGGGGAAGTATTCGGAAATGCTTGAAAAACTTTGCTTTTAAAATAGTATCTTATCACTATAGTTATGCTTATATTTATTGAGGAAGTAATTGTGAAACTGGAATATCATGCATACAACCACATTAATCAAGTGAAAGTAACATTGGCTTCTCCTCAGATTATACAACACAAGACTACTTAAACATTATTTAAGAATCTAATATTGAATTTGTCATTTTTATGCCCTAATTTTAGCATGCTCTGCCAAAGAGTGTAAATGTTTTCAGAGGCGTTTTGAAAGAGGATCAGCTGCAGCACGAAGACACAAAAGCATTCCTTAAGGACAAGTTCTTCCTCTTACAATCTGATGACACAGCTCTCATCAGCACTCATGGGGGAGAGCAGACCCACAAGTATCAGCCTTGCAACTCTGAATTTGTTCTCTTTTGTGCCTTGGTTGCACCTCAGACATGCCAGACATCTCATTATGAAATGCAGGCAGGTGATGCAGTTGTATGGCAAATATTCCGCAGGAGAAATTCTTCCCAAACACACATTTATGGTATAGGTGCGTCATCTAGTTCTATCCTTTCAATACAACAGTTTGAGAGGCAGACTCTTCCCTGCCCATCCTTCTTTCAATACTAAATGCATGTTGTTTCACAGGGCATCAATGGCATACACAGCACATTCAGGTTTCCACTGCCTGTTGGGGGTACAAGTCCTGGCTGACGATAAGTCCTGGCTGACGATGGGAAAGCAAACAATGAGTATCTTCTCTTTCAACTACCTCTCCTAGGGCAAGGCAACGCAAGACCAGGGACACTGGCTTTGCAGTAGGTACATTTGCTTAACTTCTGAGGAGTTTATTTCTATTGTACCCATCTGTAGTAACACTAAAACAGTTCCTTATGTAATGATTCTATTCCTCTCAGTTCTGATCGAAGACTTTTCCACCTCATACCATGTATTTCATAGGGGTCTAAAAACAGAACTGCAGAAAAACTGAAGTCTTTTCACAAAACACATTTATGTTTCCACTCATTCTTTCTGCTGCATTAATGCAATAGTCTGGTCTAACAGACTGCCTAACACCTGTGAAAGCAGCCAACCCTCTCCATACCAACAGCTCAGTACCTCCACAAGCCAGAACTTACGACAAACAAAATACAGCCTGAAATTTCTACCATCTACATTACTCCTTTACAGGTCCAATAAAAGTTGCCTGTTTGCCTTTAATACTATAAATAAACAAATTCCAGGCTCCATTTTTATTGGACTGTTTGAAAGAGAAAACTCCAAAAGCTCAAACCAGAGGTACATCACATAGTAACTAAGATGCAAGAAACACAGCTGAATTGTAGGAGACAGTAAATTCTCTGTATTATTGCTTTATTTAGACTCCTTTCAGTGATGTATCTTATGACCATACTCACACCAACAATTACTTTCTAGCTACTACACAAGATGTAACCACTTGTAGATGAAAGCATCACACGTTATTTTTGGCGGTTGCAGGTTATCATAAATCAATTAAGTAAAATTTAAAGTGAGAGAAATAAAAAGGGGTAGACTTGCAGCTGTGTGTACAACGTCGGCTTCAGAATTTTTAAATTTTTTTCTCCTGGGTTGTATAAACTCAGGTTTCCCTTATCACAGTGTATGTGCATGCGTGTGCACATGAAAATGTGTAATTTAAAGCCAACTCCATATCAAACAGATTAACTTAATGAAGATCAAATTAAACACTAAGCCACACAAGGTACCCATTACAAAGTATAATAAAAGGTTAGCTAGAAAGAAAGGTTTGCCCACAGAAAAAAATGCCTCTTGTAAAGACTATGCTGGGGGCAGGGGCAAGAACAGGTATGTTGCACTATTTACCTACGAAGGCTTTTAAAATCCAGGCAGCACCTACACTGGATGCAAATGCCCAGCAATTCTTGCACCAGCAGCATCCACAGAGATACTCCACTGTGAGAGGAAGTGAGCAGAATCAGGAGAAGAAGCACAGGAGAAGGAAGGCTACTGAGCAATTGTTCCAGTTCTGGTTAAATAAACTCTGTTACCAGCACATTCACCTGACCATGGGTCAACATCCATCTGTGCAGTTTTTGACTCTCAGTTATAGTTAAAAATAGCTGTGGCGATGCAGTGAAGTTGGAGATGCAGTGAAGTAAGTTTACCAGGAAAAACTGAAAAACTGCCTATGAGTGGGAATGACTCAGCTTTTGTAAATGTGGTTTTGGAAGATGGCAAATGAAACTGTAATGTGAACTAACTTGACAACCTCGAGTAGGAACACAGTGAATCTTCACGGAAGATGTGTTACTACTGCCCTCTGCAATCCCCAAAATACCACATCCACTTCCCAAAAATACAGTAGTAGGAAGCAGAATGTCATCAACATGAGTGGCAGTCCCACCTGAAAGGCTGTTCATGTCCACTTTAATTAGACTCCTAGAAGTACTGTAAAAGAATTAGAGAAGATATAAGTACCACCAACAGTGAGATCAGAAAGTAGATGCTGTGCTGTTTCCATGAGGCTTACATAGCTGGAGAAAATGCTTACTTTTTAAGCCGAGTTTTTAAACTCACTCAGTAAAAAGTTACCTCCTGATTCAAAACTGGTACAGATAAGAAGGGGGACAAGCAGTATCCTCTGGTTGTCAGGAATCATCCAGGCTCCATACCATGATAGGGAGGATTGGACACCTCCCTCCTGCCGTGAAAGAAGAGGCCTGAAATCCCTGGAGTTGTACAGGGGTACATAGGGATGAGCTGAAGAGCAGATCTGCCTGCATCTGCCAAATGGAACATGAACAGTGGAGAGTCTCATTCTATCTAATAAAACACATGTAGGATTAAAGGCATAAATAGATGAGCAGATAAGATTTCATTGGCTGAAGGACAAAGAAGGTATTGATACACAAGTGAGGCTAAGATCTCCTCTGGAAAAAAAAGTTCCAGCAATTTTGGATAACGCAATAAATATGTCTCTAATTAGACCGGCATAGTCTAAGAAATTGGTCTGTGGTAGACCTCCTGCATTTCTGTTCATTATGCTGACAACTTTAAACTGATAAATCTGCCTGTCTGGTATTCCTAAGGTTCAAAAAACACAATACTAATATCTGTATCCACAACAAAGCAGCGCATTAATTCCAGAAGCTGATTACCACCTTACGCAGCAGGGAGAAGATGACAAAGCTATTGCACCACAGTTTCAGTGTCAGAGAACACAATGATTATCCAAGTGTGGAGATGAGGCTGCATGAAATACTGCAGGAAGGCTCGGCAGGCTGTGCAGCCACATATCCAGAAGGCACCGTGACATGACCTCAGCAGGTCAGCAGACTGGACACCATGAGCTGGAGGCATGCTCAGAGTGTGTTTCCACACCCGAAGAAAAGCTCACACGTCACACTTATGACTGACAAACTGCCTTTTCCAATAAACAGATAGGTAACGTGGTCTACAGGACAATGTAGGCTCAGTAAACATATTGCTGATGTGGAAAATGTGCTCATGGGCAGAGACATAGGGAAAAAATATAACCCTCAAACCAAGAAAAAACTTCTCTACATCTGTTCGGCTGAAGAGATATGAATCATCCTGAGATCAATCCTACTTAACCTATTTCACTTTCTAAAACACGTATCCCGTCAATGGCTCTTAAGGACAAATTAGTAAACCAACTTTTTTTCTTCATAGCTACACAGTCCTTCTGCACCTCCGAAATCCCTGAGGTATGACCATTATGTCATGTGAATAATTATTTTAAGAATGCAAGGGAAGTTCAGAATTAGTCATCTGGTAAGTTTCTGCAGTTCATAAACCATGTGGGATTTCTTACAGCTGTCTTTGTTCTGTGGATTTAGGAATATTCTTCAGAGTAATCAGGTGCATAAATGTCTGTTAGGTAGACAGGTGAGACATTTGAGATAAGAAATTTCAAAGAAATTAACGTTAACAAGAAAACAGCAAGTTAAGACTACACAAAAGTAAAGTCAGACTGTTTTGGATTTTCAAAATTAACACAAATTAGCTTGATTCATCACCCTCAGTGTTTCCAGAGAATTAAGCCCCTGAGGCCAACCACAAGCATGAGAAATGTAGAGGTGACAGCTACTGGCAGAATTAGGAGAAAAGAGATAATATAAACAGATACAGAGCTGGGAGAAGCATGATTCTCCATACACTCAAGACCTCAGGCTTCCCTGCTGCATTCAAGAACATAGGAACAGCTGAAGATGCAAGAGTTAGTCTTGTATTAGTAAAATGTTCATATTTTCAGTTCAGCTGTTGATTTAGAAGACATTTAAGAATAAACCATGGAATGGATACCTCTCAGCACAGCTAAAGACCCGGTTTATTTTCCTTAATGACATATTCTAAAGTGAATGAAAAGCTTTCTTGGAGAGTAAAACCAGGGATTGACTGCTGTTCCTTGGATGCAGTTTTTCAAAACTAACAATCCCTCTGCCCTGCATTCCAAAGGATGCAGAAGGAAAACGGGCATCAAAACTCTTTTCTTTCTTATCAAGGAATACATATACTGTGAATGTACTCGCAGACACCTCAGCCAAAAGTTATCTCTTCTGGGAAATAACACAGTTACTTATCCAATCAATTTTTAATTCCCTAATATGATACAGAATGAAGGCCTATCACACGTGAAATCATAACCAGTAGCAAAGTCATTTGTCGTCTGATGAAAGGGACACAGAACCAGCTACATATGATTGGTCAAGTAATAAATAAATAAATGATAATATGCTTAGATTTGTAACATGTAGTAATTATGTTTTACTCACAAATGCATGTAATATTTTGGTTTTCTTCCTGTTGATTTCTGCTCCCTGTCACTTAATATGAGAAACTATCCAGCCAAGTTGTTTTGTCAAATATGACATTTTGGTTCTTAAAAGCAAAACCAACCAAAACAACCAAACAGCTTGCCAACATTACGAATGAACTGTTCGTAAAACAAAAATACCAAACTCTCTAAATAGCAGCTTGAATCTACGCTATCTTACTAAATTCCTAAGAATACGTGTGGAAAAAAGATATACAAATATCTGTCTATAAATATATAGAAGATGCTGTTTTCAGAAACTGAGTATTATTGGGACGAAAAGAAAACTAAAATGTTATAATTACTCTTCTAAACTCATTAATATAATTTTTAATTTAAATGACACCTTCTCAGGAAGGGAGCTGCCCCCTTCTGCTCTCCCCAGCTCCAGATACAGATTCCCGCTTCCACCTCCTGTACCAGGACTGACACTCATCTCAGTCACCATCAGTTTAGGTAGCTTTGCCAGCAAACAATTAATTCTACAAAAAAAGAGGTTTGGTTTGTTTCATTTTTAAAACAGGTTCAGCTTGCTGAACTGACTCATTCTGGAGCCTGGGCTAGTGCAGAAAGAACAAAGAAGGTAAGACTGCTCCTTCCAATGCAGCTAAAATTGTAATGTCGAAGAAGACCCTGAGAGTACCAGTCACCTAAGCCTTTAAAAGATCAATGAAGTTCAATAAATAAAATGTCAAGATTTTTTTCTTTGTGGGATGTTTCACTAAAGTAGAAACACGCTGTGTTCAGAACTCAAAGGGACAGAGATGAAAAATTTGGAATTTATGACAAAACCCTTCTATCAATAAGTCCAGCCTTCTCTACACAAAAGAGAAAAGTTTTGCAAAATTAAAAAAAAATGTTCACTGGGAACTAAATCCATATTAACATAATATAGCAAATCCATACAATTCATATCTGATATGCCCATTAGCTGCTGAACCAATCAAGCTACTAATTTTTTTCAACCACTTTCTCATGTCATCATATAGCAGTTGATAACACCCGTTGCTTCCAAAGCCATAGATCAGTATGCTAACATCCTGAATTAGAGATGCCAACTACTGTTGGAGTAAGTCTGGGTAAACAGCTGAGCTTCTTAATAACTGGGAACTAATATAAAGCAGGAATTAAAAATATTTCTGAGAAAAGATCAAGCTTGCGGAGCAGTGAACCACAGGTCTTTAAAAAATCATTGTCATGAGATGCCCAAAAAATTAATTAAGTGACAAGAAAAGATACTTCTACATCAGTATCGGAACTCAGCCTACAGAACAGAGAACCAAATAAAACAGTAATGTGCATAATGTGCTGATCCCTCCCACTCTGCAAAAGGTGTATTATCAATAGGTCACACAGTATATGGAAAATACATGCAAGGAAACAGTAACTACCATCCTGTGTAAGTTCCGCTAGGACTGTGGATGTGGCTAAAATTAAGCACATTCTTCATTCACTGTAATATGAAGAAAATTTTCAGCCACCTGCAAGAATCAGTAACCCTGACAATGAAATATGAACTCACATTTTAGACTTTGACTGTGGGCTCCTCTTCACTACTGTTAAATCAATTGTACTTAACTCAATTACAATGAGGTAATTACATTAACATGAGTCAGTGCATCCACACATGGCATTTGCACGTGTGCTTAGTGAATTGCTGTTACCTCCCACATGGCACAGGAACTTCACTCAATCACATTAAACAGTACACAGCTCAGGACACTTTCACCTGTGGTTCAAGCCAACACACTGCTGCCAAATGCCTCTATCCCACTTGCACAGCATACGGCTATTGCAAAGGGGTCTTTAACCAGGTACAAACTAACCCTGTGTGTCTTT
Source organism: Clamator glandarius (assembly GCA_033459285.1). Lineage (NCBI taxonomy): Eukaryota > Metazoa > Chordata > Aves > Cuculiformes > Cuculidae > Clamator > Clamator glandarius. The sequence goes on along the minus strand of JAUNZM010000119.1, from coordinate 2,227,671 downwards.
ACCAACTCACTGTAGGGCGTCTCACATTTTAAAATTTACTGTGTCCTTTTGGAAAGTAAACAAAAATACCAATTGTTACAATCTGTTATTAAACAGAAAGGTAAGGAGGAAATGAATAATAATAATAAAAATCAGCATAACTGTGTGGGCTAAAAAATGGTACTGTTACCACAAACATTGTGATTCATGGGCTCCTGACTACATCTGCTGGCAGCCACATATGCATCCATTTCAAAGCCTCTCCTGCCTTCCCATCCCTCAGTGTCTCAGGCTACGTACATGTCACTACTTAAGCTTGGGCATCATTCCCTGGCTCTAAAGCGAGGTGGCACAGCATATTTGAGCATCTGTCTGGCAAAGCTCTTTCCTTCCCCAGCTCCACCCAGCTCCCAAAAGACAGGGCAGTGGTGCTCAGACTGCTGACTGGAGCAATGCCACCGCGCAGGCACTCTTCTGCCAGATATGCCAGATGCACTAGCAGTTGCTGTGGGGAGAAAATAGTTATAGGGAACAACATCCTACCTCTCACATAGCACAGAGGATCACGCTGTGCTGTCTCAGCCTGCTCCTGACCATGGTTTATTTATCACCAGATGCAGTCTCAAAAGCCCACAGAGTGAACCATACTGGTTCAGTTAATAAGAGAGAGTTTCTGCTACTGAGCAGGCAGGTATTTGCAGTGATTATGTTTAGCTGCCCCATGCAAGAACCTCGATATCTGTGAGCACACCTCAGCAATGATCACTTCTCTCTGGTTCCTGACAGAAATCTCTGCACAACTTTTTAGTATAATCAACAAGCAGTTGCCAAGAAACAGAATCCATAGTCAAGATGCGCAAAAACCAAACCCACAGGTACAGAAAAATAGCAGACTATTGCAACACCTATTTTCTCTTAAATGACTGTTAAAAGTAACTGAATACAGTATTCAGGAGATTCTATAATAAGATATTGTGCATATTTCAGAAAACTTGTAAATATTTTTCCTTTTTGTTCATGGAGAATGATGACCAGTAAACACAGAAATGTAATACTGATTGCATAAAGTGTTCCCTGGTATTCAGCTGTTTGGCACAGTTAACAAATGGTAACGGTAAAATCCTGTCAAAGGAAAGATGAAAATCACGGTTTAAGCTGGATATAACTCTGGCGGCAGAAGGACAAGGGGAATGTAGGTTTCTTATATTGTCTAGAGAAGCACTTTCTAAAACACTTTTAACTAGCTTCAGCATCTATCTACAGAACACTGATCCTGGAATACTAATGCCAAGAAACAGGTTAAATATGCTCATATAAGGTTTTAAAATATCATTATTACAAAACACTAAGTTAAGGTGAACTTCATTTCTAAGGAATAAATAAAAGGCATTAATTTGGAAGGACCAATTAATATTTAAATTGTATCACACGGTTTTCAAGAGTTTATCTTTGGAAACTTGTTTGAAACGCAGAAAGATGAAAGGAAATAATCTTTCTATTTGGCATCTGCTTGCCTTTTTAGATCAAGAGTGCATTTAACTATTGTTATTTTTTTCCAAATTGTAATAATGAATCACAATAGAAACACAGATCTTACAAAAATCTATTTAGGGAATTCTTACAAATAGCTGGGTTATCTTTCAATATTAATTGTCAAACAATTTGCACAAAATCTCAAGCCCTGGTTTAGGACTACCACATCATTTTATTGGGGGGTGGAAAAAAAAAAGACCTTTACTTTCCTTTTGCTGCCTTTGCAGTCTCTTTCCCGACTTGTGCACTCTTGTTTTATCCAACAATATTAATCTCTGATCATACCAGTGTCTTGCATGGCTACAAGCTCACAGAGTGGGGTCAATAGAGAGCACAACCAGAAAACTTGCGAAAAAAGGAAAACAAAATGGAGGAGGGGCACTCACAGAAGATGAAGGAAAGCCAGCAGAAATGCCTACAGCATACACCGCTTTTTGCTCAGCTCTCCCACAGCAGTGTTTCCTTATTGATACTTGAGAATTAAAATAAAAAATGGTGTTAAAGAAAATCCCTTCCTTGGGCAACCTCCCCAGATTTCCTGGGGCAACTCTGAAATTCTTTATTTACTATAGGTTATATCCTGTTTGTAAAGAACTCAGGATTTAATGGTAAAATGCTGGCCCCAAAATGCTAACCTGATGGGGAAAACAATTAGTTTATAAAGTTCCCTCTTTGTGAAATTAAAGATTTATGTTTTTTTTCTCAGAAAAGGTAGATACTGCTTAATTTTAAAATAAAAAACCCTTATGTTTTGCAAATATCTTTAAATGGAAATTAAAGTTACATTTATAGTCATAAAGACTTCAAACATTGCTTTCCTAGCTCATACTCCCTTGAAAAACATTTTCTCATATGCAGCTTAGTCTTTCTTACATTAATTTTCCCATTTGTTTGCAAGTTACCCTCCCCCAACCACTGGAAAAAAAGGAAAAATGTTTACTGCTAATGTCATGGTGGTAACTTATTTTAACTACCTGAAATTTCGAAATCAATAATGACCCAAAGAACAACGTACAAATAAAGATAAATTGTATTCTGTCCTCTTAACTCAGCCTTTGCTGGAATAATGTGCCAAATAATTCAATTTGTTACAATATACCTAATACTGATATTATTCTCATTATTATCTGTGTGCCAGAGACAGCCATGCCTACTTTAGTCAGTCTTACATTAAGGCAACTGTGTACAGCTATGATCCACTTAGACTACGTATGTAATATCAGTGCATAAGTCACACAAACTATTGTTTGCAAGAGACACTGTCCAATTACTTTAAGAAACCATTAATCTAAGCAATAAATGATGGTTATTGAAAAGTGTAATAATTTCCTCACAGTTAACGTAGTAGTTGGATGGATTTTTTTTTAGTGGCATTTGGCAATTTTTGTTTCTGAAATGAATACATAGATGCATTTAAAGAAAAGCAGCTACAAATTCAAACCATATATAAATTCATATATGAAAGGCAACTTTATCATGAAGAACCTGATCAAATTCTACTAAACACAGGGCTTTGCTACTGGACAGGCTCCATTCATCAGAGGAAATCTGACTGAATAAGAGAAGTATTTCAAAAATTTTGAGGATATATATTTTTCTCAATTAAAGCCACACACAGCAGTTTCTCCCAAACCACTGACCCCACCCGGCACGGACTGGCAGCAGTGCCCTAACGAGCTGCCAGATCCCTTCCACTACAATTCTGCCCATCCTAGCTGACCGAGGCCACTCACTCCCAACAAATATATACATTATAATAGACTATATGTATATAAATAAAAGCTACTTCAATTTACATACACCTGTATATTACCTCCTCACCGAACAGCCGTTGGCAGAAGGCATGGACTTTTAACATACAGTAGTAATGTTTACTGTATCTGTAGCATGGAGCACCCTCAGCCAGCCACAGCACAGCTTGGGTCAATGAAAAATCTGAAGATAATCACTCTTGCTTTTTATTAATTACGACATCTTTCTGACTTTATGTTAAATTCACAGCAATGAGACCTCAACATTTTCAATCTGTCGATTAAATCTGCCCAGGTTATGCATACGCAGCGCAGCACTCGACATAATTTCACTGACCCTTCACAGACAGAATTCTGTCCTACCTGCTCAGACAAATCGAGAGCCTGTCCTGCAATTTGCCACACACAGGAGTCCTGCACAGAGCTCAGTTTGGGACCTTCATCATCATCAGCCAAGTCAAACAAGTCTAAGTGACTTCTTAACTTGGCAGGTATGGCACAGGTAGCCGACGCTTTGCAGCACTGAACTAACAACATGAATGATAAACTTTTCAGTGATTTATTCTGGTGAAAATATTTTTCAAGTGTCTTTAAAATAGAAACGAAAATTACTGCTACAACCTGCTTCGAAACAGAGCCTGGGCACCAGAAGAGAAACTTTACTGCCTATTTGATGAAGCAGTGATTGGCCCTGAACCTCAGTCAAAGCATCCACCAAGTTCAGCTAATATATACACTATATAGGGTTTGCTAAGAAAGTTTAAATCATGGAGACTCTTCGAGGGAGCTTAACTCAGTTCTCCTGCAATATTAAGTAAAAGGTAAATTGGTAAAGGAGACATCTCAATTATACCTGCTAGCCACACACCAGCTGGATGGTCACAAATTAAATGTCACCAATGGCAATGGGAAACTTGCTCTGAAATCTCTGTTTTTGAAAAAGCCACAGAAATACACTCACCCACCACGTGCAGGACTGGACTGTAAATGTCTCTTTCTAAGCAAACGGACACCAGACCAAGTACAGCACCGATACAACCTGCAGTTGCTGTGAGCGTATGCCAAGAAAGACAGAGGTTCTGGGAGATGCAGTAGTGCAAAGTCTCGCTCTGACATTTTTTCAAAGCTAAGTAAAATAAATGAGATCAAAGAAAAGTTCAGGGAACAAGAAATCTATTTTTATTTTGACTCAGTTCCTTGAAAAGTAGTGAGTAGTCCTTCTACCACTTTCCTTAATTTAGCTTAAATTTTCAAGTAGCAAAACCAAAGTCCTATGAGCTTTCTTACACAAGCAAAATTCTTGAAATGCAAACCAGATTACTAGTTTTCAGCCTGAAGAATAAAGGATTATAATTCCTCCTGCAGCTAGTAAGCAGTGGAATTGACATAGGAGTCCAGGCAGGAACATGAGGCCAGGGTAGAGGAAGGGCTAGGTGGGATTGCCTCTTCTAGCAGAAGTCTAGAGTTAGGTGGCTTAAGGCAACAATGCAACTGCAGGGTTATAACAAGCAAGGATTTGCCCAGGGGGTAAAAATAGCAAATAAAAAAAAAAAAAAAAAAAAAAAGCCTAGCACAGTATCACATCTTCAGCAAATACTTTTTTCTTCTAGAGTAACAGAGATGCTTACTTAATTTAAAATTAACCATGCAGCAGAATTTTGAAGGTCACAAAAACATCATCAAAAAGTTTGATGTGTATCAACCAAAATGTCACTAAAGCACTGGTGTATGGAATGACAGTTATTGAGCTCTCTGATCTGTGATTTTTGAAAAGTACTTCTACCACATGGGATTGTAAAAGCAACATTTACTTAAAAACAGAAAAAAAATTTACACAAAAGGTTAAAATAAGTTACCAACTCCAAGGGAAACTATCTAGTTATCCCAATTATCTGACATATGCAGTAAAAAAGCCTGCATATTTTGTAGAACAACCTATGTTTAATTGAAAATCCGCAGCCAGACAGAATACAGGAATTAATTCAAACTAGAAAACACCTGAGACAAAGTTATCTGTACTTGAAATGTGCAATACTTCTGCTTGACAGACACTTCCAAAAAGCACGTCACCTATTCAAATCGAACAACACAAAAAAAGCAGCCTTTAAGCCCTGAGCTATTTCCAAACAACCAAAGCAACCCCAGAGTTCTGTCAGTACAAAGTCCATTCATAACATATGCAGATGAAAAAAAACAGTTTGCAAGTAAAAATGTTATTAGAAAAGGACACGAGATTACAGGCATGCTGACTGGGAAGAAGCAACTGACACAAATGTATCATGGTCATTGGCATTACACCAAAACTCATGCCACAGGAGACACGGAGGAGTCCTAGAGGGCTGAATCGTTATACACTACTCAAAGCCTAGAAGTGTATTTTGTATTTTCAAATGTAAGAAGTATTGGTTTTAATCATACTAATTTAAACTACAGTCAGAGAACTTGTAAAACAGTTTTACACAACTTGCCCACACAGACAGAGAAATCAACATATTGAGACCTGTGCTGCTAAAGACTGCTGATTGCCCTTACAGCAGGACTATTTTTGTGGAAGAAATAAATATAGTTCATATACATGATATGTGTATGTACTTTTTTGGTTTTAAAAAGAAAAAAACCACTCAGATCTCAACCCTTTCCTCAATCAAAGAAATATTTTAAATAGTGACACTATAGTTCTTACACACACACACACAAAAAAATCCCCCATGAGGAACTTTGCCCAAGGCCAGACTAAAGTAGAAGACCATTTTCAACATGTGAGTAATTATAGAATTCATGTATTTAAGGTCCTTGTTTATATGAATAGCTTGCTCTTTAAAGGACAAGTGCTTGCAAGACAAGAATCCTACAATCATTAATCTTTATGAATGATTTTTAGCATGAAGGACTATGTTCTACTTTGAAACAAAAAAAAAGTATATAATTCTGCTTAATATTTTGCAATATTTGTGTTGCCACTTTACAATACTCAGAAGTGAGGAAATTGTAAGCCATGAGGTAAAATGCTGCCGAGAAGTTCTAATAAGTTTAAGAAAAATATTGGTTGTTGCTAAAAATGTATTCACTTTAAAATGTCACATAGTTATGTCAACACAGCTAGTCGAACACAGTGTGTTATTCAGCTTTGCTTGATCAGTAAGAGGGAGCATCTAGCTGTTTACTGAGAGGTCTACGAAAATCACGTGCAACTTTCATTCATTCATTTCATTCCCCACCCAGTATTCTATTTCCTCTAATCATCAACACAGCCAATGACAAACACAACACTTGGCTTAGGTTTCATATGCTCCTTAAAGAGAGGCTGCATTTGTTTTCAAAGTCATTTAAAACGTGAAGGAGAGGAAAGACATCACTGCTCACTATCCCCTTCTCCAAGCTCTGCAACCCCTCCATTCCGCTCCCAGGCAGTGGAAGGGACTGACCCCCATTCGGACCTCCTCTCTGGAACCTTGGAGCTGACCAAGCACCCACCGCTCCCAGCGCACTTTCTGGGCTGCCCATGTGTGGTGGCCCGTGTCCACAGAACAAAGGGTGGTACCAGATGGGGCTGCAGCACATCCCAAGCTAAGGACTGAGTTTGAGGTGTCTATGACAGCCGCATGCAGGAACCCACGCTACCGAGGCACTACACACCAGCATAAATAGCAGCAAACCTCCGGGAAATGTCACCCATTTGCTGCGCATTAATTGCTCTGTGGCTGATGGAAAACTGGTCCTCCAGCACATGAAACGATGGTCACCCCCACTGAGCCACACCAACAGTCTGCAGAGGCAGAGCATGCGCTTTACTGCTTGAAAGACACGGTGGGGCATTAAATCCATTCATTCCAGAGCACTGCCCATTCTAGCAAGTCAGATAGTCAGATACCTATTTTCTGATCTATTATTATCCCAAAGATACTAATCAATATTTCCAGTTCTGCACTGCATGCCAAATTAGCTTTTCTTTTAAAGAAAAATTTAAGCTATAATAAGAGTAATAAAAAGAAAATCTTTCATCTTTTCCATCCATCACATCCTTGGGCTGCGGTTGCTACCGGAGGAGGATGGGTTACGAATGGCCCAAGGAAGGGATAGGTAGCAATAAGCCCTGACCCCTGGCTTTCCCAGCTGGACCAGAGGTTCCACAGCCCAAGTCTATGGGTGCCAATCCCTCCCACAGGTCCCAGCTGCTGTGGAAGGGACTGCGATGTCCAGCTCGCTGCTGCCGGGCTTGCTGTGCTCCCAGGTATGTGCCCTGTTTTAAAGAAAATGCCCAAGCAGCAAATGCCTCACTCCCAGGCACATAATTGCCTACCTGAATTAATCTAGCCAAATTCTTTAGCTAAAAATTAAAACCAGTTACGGCTTTATACTGCTACATTAAAAACATCCCACAGTCTTCCTGCTTGTTTTGCCACTGGCATGAAAAAGTCGAAGAATCATCTGTCTTTACATCAGCCACTCAATTACTCTACACTTTATAAATCTGTAACTGAGAACAGGATTTCTGATGTTTTGTTCACTGCAGTGGTTATGTTTTGCTGTTGTTTATGTTCACGGTGATGATGATAAAAACAGGCATAATAACAAGCACAAAAAAAAATACTGCAGTTAAAACGTGTTTTAAATGAAGGTAGGTATTTACAGCCCCTTCATTATCAGAGCAGTCCAAGACAATTTTTATATTAGAGGCAACCTGCCCTACACAAATATTACCAATTGAGCATACAACAAATACAACATCTATTCAAGAAAAAGTCTTGCGAGGCCAGAGGTTTTCCTCCATCCAACTACAGCACAGCAGAGAAGTCAATAGCTGACTGGCAAATCTTGTCAGCAAGCAGAAAAATCACGACCCAGAATCTTTACTTTTGTCTCTTTCCAAATATTAATTACATGAATTTGCAAGGCATTGATCCAAACGGGGACTGACAAATATAAAAACCACTGTTACAAGTAGTATTGGTCTCTGCCATTCCTTTATGCAGCAGAACGTACACTAACCTACACTGGTATTGCCTTCCTGAGGTAGGCACAAACACTGTAGAAGATGAAAACAAGGCTTGAATACAAATATTATAAGAGATCTTGTATTAATTAATAATGAAAATTTCTTTTTTTTGCATAATACCTAATTAATTTTGTTAATTTCATTTCTTAATGTTTGACTGTAACTTCTTAATTTTAAGACCAACATTGTTACCAGAAAGTTCTCTATAAAATCAGTAAAATTAATGGAAACATTTAAAAATCTGAGCACCTGCTTTTGATCTGAAAATATTTTTAGTAAATGCATCAAAATTATTTTACAAAAACGTAATTAGTCTTTTTCAGCAAATCAATTTTTAAAGGAAGCAAGGATTTCATATTATTAGTGTTATTATGATATTAGTTTTGGGGGTATTTTTAAGATTGTGAGGTACTCACAGGGGAAAACCAAGTACACTGAATGATATTTTACACACACATCCTCCCCTTATATTTATTTAACCAAACTATTCTGGTTTAATTATTTAAGCTCCTAAATGAAACTATCAGACAAAAATCTTTGAGAGAAATTGTGCATACACATTGAAACTTCTTTACAACTATGTCACTGATTTCACCTGACTCAACATTTTATCTCTTAGTAACATTTAGTCCTTCAAGTGTAACTAAAATATATTTAAAATATGTTCATATGGAGGGAGAAAACAGAAACTAAGCCAAGTTTTACCAGTTTTAAAGAATTTAACGAATACATTATATTAATCACCCTAAACCTAGAAACATTACAGCAAAATCAATCACTTTATGCCAATTGCCTCAATACTTCCCATGAGAATATAATATGCTATAGGTGCATTTCATGACACCTATTGTGGTCGCTGCTGGTTTAGCTCCCTTATAAGGGACATACTATTAATAAACAATAAATACTAAATTATATAAGGATAAAAGGAAAAATTATAGATGCACAGTATTTATTTAAGAAAATGACAGGTTCCTATATGAAAGCATGGAATCAGCTGTCAGTTTCCAATAAACTGTCAATATTTGTCAGTAAAAAAGAAACTGTTGTATTACAAAACCAAAATAATCTGCCATTTAAAAAATATGTAATTGCTTAATAAAATATATGAATGAAGACTAATGTAAATGCTTCCGGGAAACTGAATCCACTAATTACATTATTAAACATAAAGATATTTTATTGCTCAAAGCAGGCTCTAGATTAATTTTGAAAAGTATCTTCATAGCAAGAATGCTATGAAGTCATTAAATGCAAGGACATCACACAATATGGAAAATGCCTTTTATTTTTTACAAAAGTCTTTGCTAACTTGTACTGAAGAAGATGTAGGCATAGATCAAATTTAAAGGAACCTTTTCAAACACAGTGTTTTGAATTTAAATAATTTTGAACATTTTCAAATCTGATAGATCAGAGTTTTGAATGCTTAGATTTTCTTTTTTTAATTCTTCTTGAAGACAAGGCACTGCTAAGAGTAGAATCTGATACCCTGCTTTCTTAGGGTAGATAATATACTATAGTCCAGGAGAATTAAGCGCTCCTTTGTGAAAGATGTGGTATTTACTGCTGCATTACGTGTTCACAAAAGCACGAATCAACACTAACGAAGTCCTATTCCAATTAGTCTAAACAAAGATTTTATCTTCAGAGGTGCCTGAAAATACTATGATTTTTCATCTTGACATCACACCTTCAAAATCTTTTGCTCTTGTTTCATCTACAGTTCAATCCCACAGTATTCTCTTAGTGAGTAGTCCTTCTAAACTCACTGGTTACATGCAAAGTTCTCTATAAAGAAACTCTTCATTTATGATATTGTTTATTCATGCAGCTGCTTCATATCCAGATCATTCACCTTTCAAGTAACGTCTGTCTAACAATTATCACTATTTCCTGAAGCCAATTAAAAACACTTAAAAATTATTTCATTTTTCTCTTTGTTTCTAGGTTGCATTAGTTTCTAAACCAGAATCACACACAATGAACAGGATGCCCTGCTGGATGTCCTGTTACTTAAAAATCAGTGCGCATGCTACAGCCATACAGACCCCTATACAAGAAACCACGCATTCCTTATACCCGACATTTCCCATCCATTAAATAGTTTTTGTAAAACATGTAATGTGAAAACATTAAACAAATGTGAACTTGATTCATATAAAAACAGCTATTACAAGTGTAACATGCTTCCTTTAATTAACACACACACATACACAAAACCCCAAAACCAAACAATGAAGCAGACAAACAAAGCAGGTTTGGCAGAGCCAGATGCAAATTTAATCACTGTAGTACAGCGCTATAAAGCGCTGTGGTGAAATTGAAACTTTTTTACTGACTGCATTTACAAATATATAACCATATTATGCCTCCAAATCTGTAAAGTGTCCACCACCCTCCTGCATGGACAGAGGGTTCAGCTACCTTGCTCTCCCCAAGAGTCGATGCTTTCCCTTTTATCCGAGTAGGATCTCTAGATCCTACTCCCGCTTGGGAAAAAGGCAGACTGTGGAGGACTGCCAAGAGGATTTCCATCCTGCCCCTTATGAACACAGATACACAATACTGCAGTTACAAAGTTCTTTAGAAGTTTTCCCAAGACCTACTGCAATCCATTACCCCTGCCAGAAACCAAAGGCCCTGTACAGGTCTGTACAACTGTCTCTGCTGATCAAGACCCCAAAGGCGCTTTCACTGCAAGGATGACATTCATTCCCCTTCAACAGAACCTTTTTCACACTGGGAGCATGTCACATACTAATTCTACCACTTTTTCCTCCTGTGAGGGAATGATTTGGGACTGAGAAATTTTTCAACAGAAAGATGAAAAAAATCACAATCAGCATAGCAGTTTTGCACCACAGCAGACTCTCACGTTAGTGGTCAGATGAATTGAGGTGAGGCATTAAATGTTACACATTCACAGTACAAAAAATAAGCATATTGTGAAAAGCAAATACAAATTAGACAAATGTCAAGTTAATGTACAAACATTATGTTATGTTGTATCATTTTCATTTCACTTTTCATTAAGCATCACTGACTCAAATGCTAGCTTACTACTCTACATTTCAGGCGCTGTACAAGGAACAAATTAGATTATGATCCACCCCTCAAGCTTTTGAGCACAAAAAAGCATACTTACACATTTAGAAAAACAAAAGGATGCAAACTACATACTTCTAGTCACATCATTCATGTAAAAGACTTAAAATCAACTCCTAATGCTGTCCAGTTTATTGAACAAGTTTCACCAGTCAGTGGGGCCACTTCACACAAGAAAATTGGGCCATGAGATCTGTAATATCCACAAGAAAAGGTGTCATGGTTTCACTACATTAAGGCAGATTTTTTGTTTACTGTTGCAACAATCCTCTAATTTCCATTCATCTGATGTAGTTTTGGTTTTAACATGTGGGGGAGAGGGTAGCAAACAGGCTTGGAATTATTATTCCTTCTTTAGTGTCAGCAATGGCTACTTCTCAAGATGCACAATCTGAGTGTCTTAGGCCAAGTAATTAAACACAGTAAGACAGTCATGTATATCTGTTAAATCAAAGGAGTAGTTGGGGGCCTAATCCGAGGTCTGCAGAAGTCAGCTTGGGTCTACTTGGTACATTCGAGATTAATTTTTTTTATATATTTCTAGGATTTTCATCATAATGAGACTAACAATATTCAGAAATTACTACACACGGTCAGCAGAGACTTTTTAAAGCCCCATGTTTCCACTAAGATTGTATTATTACAAATAGCCCATAAAACCAACCAAGATTTTGATTACTAGCTTGCAAAACACTGTTGTAAAATGAAATAAAACATTTTTAAAATTATAACACATGTGCATTATTGACTGATTTTAAAGACATCTGTACCTTGAAAAATTAGGTAGACTAGAATAAGCATGATCTTGTAAAGTACACAGGGGCTATCACTTCCACTCTCAATTTCAGCCCTAGGATTATTCTGGTGCCTGTATTTATATGACCATAAATGAAGAAAGTTATAACACAAATGTTAAAGCAGCCCCAAGTGGCACTATAATAAAAAAAAAAAAAAAATCCCTCAATGCTGTATACCTATAAATTACCATGACTAATTACAAGAAGGCCTCTCTGGGAACAGATTAGTGTTGATGGGAAAGCCACTGTCAGCTATGTTCATGAGAAGCGCACGCTTATGAATGTAATAACAACATCACTGTTTTCTAACAGAGCATCGTAAGATCTGTAGTAGGTCATGGGATATCGCTTTGAATTTGTAGACAAATTCATACACTCCAAATACATGCACTCACAGGTAAACATTTTACCTGTTAAACAATTTTAACAGGTGAAAATACTAACCTATGATGTCAACAAAACCAATCCTTTCAGTCTCCTTCCTTCCAAAGCACTAGATTAGAATTTTGGAGTAGATGGTATCCATGTGACTTTTTTGGCTCCTGTACTGGTAATAGAACAAGGATAGTCTACAAACTCTCAAGTAGCTTTTCAAATGTACTTAATTCTCAAAGTTATATATATATATGGAATAATTAGGGAGCTATACTTTTCATATTATTGAATATTTTCACTAAACTCTCTTCTGTCTGATAAAAAGATATATCTAAATTACTATGAACATGCCCTGTAAGTATACTTACTTCTGTTCTGAAGAAGTAAGAAACATGTGATTGTCACAACTAAAAAGTGCTTCCTATTTTGTTGGGTTTTATTTTATAAATAGTGCTCATTTAAAACACTGCTTAACTGTAATAAATAAAAGACAAAAATGTAAGATTGAACTAAACTGTGACCCAAAAAAAAAGGTTCCTGAAACATTCCATTTCCAGTAACCTCTAGTGCCCTTTTTCTTGAAAAGTCACTAACACTTTTGTTGTCCCTCCACCCCCAGACAAAAGTAACACAAATATTCTGCTGTTCTGCACCAGACTACAGTTTCATTCACATTTCTGCAACAGTAGCCTCCAGCTCTCTTTCCTCCTATACTTTCACCTCACACTGGCAGCTGCTTGTTAGCATCCTTGCCTGCACTTCCACAGTGCCAACACTGCCAGCCTCTTTTTGTGGAGATCACGGGGTTTCTCTGATACAAAAATCAGATACAAAATCCAAAATTTTCCCAACTGGGTTTGCCACAGTTTCACAAACACTTATGCTAATCCAACAGGAAGAGTGCTAAAGGTTTTGGAAGTTTACTTAAGCAGCAGCATTGCTGTCAAATGTAAAATCATGGCTGTAGGGCTCCCATCAAGAAGTGTGGCTGTAGGAATTTTAACCTCCACCTGTTCACCACACTGCTACTGCAGAGCCAACTCAGCTGCTTGCAGAGCAGCTGCTGACTGACCTGCTGCATGTTACAGCTTCACACATTAGGAAAAAATCAAAATCAGTGCCAGTTTTCCTTAATACTATGGACTGTAAAAGTTGGGGCAGCTTCCACAGCTGCTCTGCAGGCAGCTGAGCCATCTCTGGAGTGAGGATCTGGAATTCCCTCTATCTGTCTCCCAAGGAGGTAACTCCCATTTCAAGTCAAGACCAGGCAGAATAATCTGAGGAAAAGTCTGGATGCCAATTTCTCCAGCTAAATGTGCTTGAGCAATCAGAAGCACCTTCCCATCTTCCATGCAGAGCCGTTTACTGATACTCTGCTGATGTAAAAGCAATTTAAGGATTCACTGCTTTGTCCAGTGGTATTCAGCAAGCAACACATAATCCAGACCTGTCCTGAGTAATTGTCCCTTAGAAAGAGTTAAATATCACCTTTCTATCCGTCATGATAGCTTTGGGGGTTGGGGGGGTAGCATCCTTAAATATCGGCAATGAAAAATGCACATGATATCTTCTAATTTCTTTGTGTTCATTTAAGAATCATCGTAAAATGTCTTTACCCTCTGGTTTCTAGGTTTGTAAGATCTTACTTAAATTATACCTTTATGGCCACTTTTCTACACCTTTGTGGAAACTGATGGCCCTAATTTTGCTTGTTTATTACTAGTGGGAAAAGATGACAGGCCTTATACTGAAATGGGTTACATAAGGAAGATTAATTAAACAATACCTAGATGGGAGTACATTTTGTAGGGCCTAAACCAAAACTCTGGGTGGTTCTAGATATACTTACTAACTCAGCAATTTAACTGCAAACCAGGACAAGGAAAAATGACATTTTTCCCAATTAGACAATTAATTTCCTTTTAACTTCAATTCATATATCTGCTTTGATATTTTATGTTTGCGCCTCAGACAAAATATCCTCTTCCTTCCAGTATCCCAACCCCTGTGCACAACTTCCTCAGTCTTGGAGAAAAGGAGGATAGCATGCTCTGGAAAGGGTGTACTTTGCTCTGGCAAAGAGGGAAATCTCTCTTTAGACAAAACAGTCCCATTGAAGGTCTCTGTCTTTGGGCAGCTTGTGATTTTGGTCGTCAACACTTAATTTCAAACTTCTTCAGCAAAATCTAATCTGGTTTCACACCATTTAGGCTCAATGGGACTTGCCGTTCACTTAAATACTATATCAACAAAAATGCAATGTAATGTTGGGTTTAGATGTAAATAGATGAAATCTGGAAGATACTTCCACAGATGGAAACTTCATAAATTAAATACCGAATTACCGAGTTTCTTCATACAATCATCTTAAACCATCAGGTCTTGGTGGAGTATTTTGCCATCTGTCTATGCGCTCACAGGCAGAGCTTGAAATTTAGGGCTGGGCGTTATTGGTAGCTAAAATTAATTAAAAAAAAAAATCCCCAACAGGGCTATACCACACCACAAGTCCATGATTCCCACCATTGGAAGCAAATTTTCTCTGTGTGATCCTGCACACATGGCGAGTGCCAAAACTTAGCTCTGGATCCCCAGCAGTTACCCATTACAGTTTCTACATGCGTTGAGGCTGACAAGCAGACTTTGACACCCACTTTTTAGCACAGGTCTGATCTCTGCCAGATCTGCGATACGCATGTTCACTGCAGACACATACTTATTCCCCATTCGCTTCCTTCCTCAGTTTCCCTCTCTAAATCCTGCTAGCCACTTTTGTTTTGATTAGGACTGGCCTTGCCTGGTCCCCAGCAGAAGTCAAAGATGACAACTTTGTAATAGCACACTCTGCATGAAGATTTCTGCACTTGCATTCCTATGTCCCATTTAACACTAAGGAGCAATACAATATTGATCTCACTTACTCACTCAGAACTTCCAGCTATCCTGAGCAATTAAGTTCCTTTTTACAGGCCTCTAATAATGCAGAAATGGAAAGATGTGCTAGATGTATTAATGCATCCTTGCAAAAGCACAGGATCCCATGTGTCACAATATAAAAAGTCAATGTTCAGTGTATCATGCCGTGCCCAATTTTATCCTAGAAAAAGCAGTTAACTGTGGCTAAAACCCTAGGTATTTAAATAGGCATCTGATTCATCACGAAAAAGGATAGTCGGCCAAATTAAGATAAAATACTTTTCAGATACTGCTTACACGTCTAATTTTCCATTTATTCTTCTGTTTACAATTGTAGCTGAATAGTCTCAGCAATTTTCCCTCCTCCTTTTGTGATATGTACTTGCCACAATAACAGCAAAATTTATAAAGTACAAATGATAGCACAATGCAGAAGGAATCAATGAAAGAAAAAAGCTCTCTTCCTTTTCTGTCTAATCTTACAATTACAATAACTTACAGCAACAGTATGAAAGTTTAGATGAAAATGAAATATTTCAAACCAACCATGTTCCTTTTAATAAGAAAACAAAATACACCAACTCCTGCATGCTGCTCCTCCCTTCCTTCCTCTCCCCATCTCATAAAAGAGGATCCCAAAGACAGATCATGTTTAAGCTTCCATTCTGAATGCTTCCATTCTGCATTCAGAAATTCTGCATCAATCCCTGAATGCAGTAAGAATTTTCAACTACAGAGCCAGATCCCAACATCTTTTAAACTGAACACCATGTCTTATCCTGAAAGACTACATTGCTCAGAAATAAAATGTAAAATTATAAACCTTGATGTTCATAAAAGTATTTAATTGCATCTATTTACAGCCAGCACTCTACCCTTCATTATCATCTTTAACATCTGGGCTTGATGCTAAGCAAAGGAAAACAGACACGTTTCTAACACAAACCATGCAAAATGTGTGCAAAAAAACATCTGCAGCATTTTGGCCTTAATGCCAGCATCCAAAGCAGCTGTGTGTATCTAAGTTATGTGTACAATTCTGAACATGCAAAAAAAAAAAAAAAATATATAAGCATCATCCTTTTCTCTGGTTTTATGAAAGCTCAAACTTTCAGTTCTTAGCAAAAACTTAAATGTCCACCACAGAAAGTTTCACTCACTTCGCTTCTCCAGCCTCTTTTTTTCTAAAATTTAAAAAGAGCTGTTCATACATAACTGTGCAGAATTCACATCATAAGAGAGAAGCAAGCTAAATTATTCATTCTGTTCTAACCTAATGTCCAAATGACAATATTGAGCCAAATTCAATAAAGTACTCCTTTGCTTGAATTTGAAAGTTACATAGGACTAACACTGCTACTACTATTTTTTTTTTGTAAAATTAACCACAGGCACACTGCTACATTGGACATGGCTTGTGTTTGAAAAATTAAATAGTTTTTAGGACTTGTAATTTTTACATGATGCTGAATGACTCAAACATATGACCTGAAAATATAATCTGCATCAGAATAAAGCTTAAAATGGACAACACTGTATATGTTTGTAAGAGTACCCTATCTACATTGTACACACAGGCACACTCATATGTAATGGCTGATGTGTTTCTACTTTAACTAATGCATCTAGGTATGTCATTACCAGAAGGTTAACAACAACCTTAAGGTAGTTCAGAGAAGATCAGTCAAAATTATTAGTGCTAAAACTCAACACTTCAGCTGTTTCATTAACAGAACTTTCATTGGGTGAAAGGGAAAAGAAGTCCAAACAAAAGCATGGTCCTCTAAAGACATATCAATATATACAATTAGTGAAGCCCTGACTGCAGAAAAACATGACTATAATTTGCACACAACCAAGTGAGAACTCCCAAGAAGAAAGCAAAATTACTTGCTGCGAGTTTAAAAGCCCAGGTAGAATGAACTCAAACTACTACAGGAATTTTGACTCGACATCCAGTAAGCTTTTGCTCATAGCAAATTCTCATAAACCAGGCACAACCTCACCTAGAAAACATAAGGCAACGCAGTAAAAATATTGTTGCAGGGTTCAAGCTGGCTTTGACAGGACTTGGACTAAACAAGATAAAAGATTCTTTCCCCTGCTCAGATTGTTTGATTCTATAAAATGATACTAGTAGCTACAAACGTTGCAGAACAAGTGAACGCACACAACACTAGGAGCACACAAATAAACGATCAAGTGTTTTCAAACCAGGTTTGAACAGCAATATTTGGTTTCAACAGATTAATAAACTAACAACTTTGCCTTGAAAAGGCTTTTTCACACTGACTTAATTTTTCAAATTATAACTAATAGAAATAGGGTCCAATCACTATTCAGGCAACAGACTCTGTTGTACAAGCAGCACTGTTGAAATACATAGTGATTTAAATACATTTTTATGCTCTGGCTGCTACAGTTGCCACTGATAAACTAGTCAGCTAATACAAAGTATACTATACAGCAATATACATTATCTAACATGTACTCTGAAATGGAATAGATACCTCTTCTCCCCATCACATTTAAACAGAAAAATTCTGCTTTGGACTGATGGAAGGATGATTCAGGTCACCATGAAGTTTGGGGATATCCTAGACGTTATCAGAAAGAAAAAGGTGAGAAACACATTTTCTTTGTTTTAAGAGCAATCCATTGCAGAATGCTAACAACTTCACTCTGTAAGGTATATTTTTAAGCAATGCTCAAGATTACTGAGGTGTACAGTTTATATGCATTGAAACATGCTATTTTTCACTGCCTTTTACATTGTGATATGTGCTAGAGACCTAAGAAAACGGAAAAAATTGTAGATTATTTAAGTGTAAATAAACGTGTTTAACATTTCATTCCTATCCCCTCCTTTAGGGGACACGAATAGCGACTTCCAAATTTACCACATACTTTTTTATTTATTATTTTTTGTGTCTACTTTCCATTATTGAACAGCACACCTTCCCTGGTATTACTCGAATGTTTTGTGTTATCATACAGTTCAAGTTCTTTATTTCCACAGCTCCAAGAATATCTTTGTTTCCAAATGTGAGTTTTTCATTAACAACACTGCTACACTTCAAATATTTGTCTTCTATTATTTGAGAAGCAAAGAGGATGACATGTGTTAACACAAAATCAGATCAAGGAAAAGGTTTTTTTATCTAGGAAGTAAATTTATAGAACTGTAAAGAGAAATTGCATGACTTTAAAAGGTACAAAGAAGGGAAGAAAAATAGGACTGCTCCTTCTTTAAAGAGTATTTAATTCATTTGGCCCTAAACAGAAAAGGCAGCAGCAAAGAGGGAGGCACCTCATGTGCCAGTACAAAGCAGGAAGTGTAAGAATTGAGTAAGTTCGCTACTGGATTCTACATTTTCTACATAACTCCAAATGCAAGCAAGTAATATCGATGTGCAGGCCCTTAGGGTAAATGTAAGGGAGCAAGATCTGAAACCCAGTCCACCATCGCAAGGAGCAACGCGACACACTGCAGCAGCAGAGCTCTGCCTAAGCTTCAGCCACTTTATTAGCCTAGTGAAAGGTGTGCTCTTTAAAAAAGCCTGGGGAAGGTTACCAGAAAATAAGGCCAGATCATCAAATGGAACATTAAAAAAGGATTCATTATATAATCATGGAACACGCCCTGCCCCGTCAGTGCAAACGTCATAGAAAATGGACAACCACGTAAAAAGTTAAGATGCCTTTTTCCCCTCCTAACATGGCCCTAGCCAAACCCAAAATGGTCTCTTTACCTGATACCGCTCTTCTGTTCTCTGATCACAGAGAAGATGGGCGAAATTAAAAATGCTGTAACTGGAGATTAACTAAAGGACGGGGGAAGGTCTACACACGCTCCTTCTTGACAAACCACACTACAGCCTTGGGAAGATTTCCCTTAACCTTACGAATTTGTACGTATCTTCCATCTGAAACCCCTTTTAGTGAAGGCAGTCAGACCAGCTCCCATGTTCCAAACACGGCAGTTATGCTTAAAAATACCAACAACGGCCTCAGGCGCCTTCTCTCCTGAGCAGCCTTACAGGGACTCTGCTCTTGGGCCGATTCCTTAATCCTCACTTTTTTATTCTAGGAAGGAATATTTAAAAATCAACCAACCAAACTACATGCATGCTTCACTCTATCACCACAGGGACGCTCTCAGGTCTGAATTACCGCAGAATAACACGATAATTACGTCTTAATTTCGCTAATCTCAGATGAGCTTTTAAAAAGCAATTCGAGGTTTACAAGAAAAACGTTTAAAATTGTATCCAAATGTTATCTGAATGAAACCCGACATTTATTTATCCTTTTCCGAGCTTAATTTTAGTCAGTTTCCAAGGAAAGGCATATCTGTTTCTGATCAGCCTGGTGACAAATGAAAAATCTTGTTAAAAAGAAAAGGAAGTGTGGCATTTGAAAAGAATGAAAAAGCACAGGAGACGTTTCTAACCAAGGAGTAACATATGAAGAAACTAGGTTATCCTTTTGCAGAGATCTCCAGCCACAGAGACTAAGCACCATCTAACTACTTTATTTACTCAAACTGTAGGCTGCCAGCAAAACCACTACCTAAGGTAACTTTTAAATTACAGATAAACCTAAATATCTAGGAAAACTAGGTTGCTTCACATAAACCCGGAGCCTCACTGAGCTTAACCAAACGCGGCAGGCTGAGATGGAAGACAAAAATGGGTCTTACTTGGTGTACAAAAACATCAACTGGAGACTCCAAAGGGCTTCCCTCTCGGTTGTTCATGGAGATGAACCCGAATCCCATTCTCACATTGAACCATTTGCAATGGCCGGTTCCGTGCAAAACCTGGGATTCTTCCTCTTCTTCCTGCTCCGGCAACTTCCCGGGCTCGTCTCCACCTTTACTCGCCCCTGCTGAGGAAGAGGGAAGGGGGGGTGGGGGGGAAAGGGGGGGGGAGAAGGAAGGGGGGGACAAGATGCAAAGCTAAGAGTTAAATTCTGGTAACATCCTTTTTTGCCACTGCATAAAGGAGTTACTAGAGAAGAAACAGGGCGGGGGGGGGGGGAGGAGAACAAAACAAAATCGCAACAGAGATGGCGAAAAGAGCTTATTTTTTTCTTAAGTCCCAAAATAAAAAACCTTCTCCCCAAGATACATAACAAAATAAAACCATCGGAGGTTACAGAGAGGAAACACTACATACGGAGGCTCTCCCTCTCTCTTTGCCCGGGTCAGCCCACGTTTCTGTACATACGTGTACTTTTCCATTTAACTCCATCTTTCAGCCACATTACAGCACGGAACGAAATACTTTACTTGAATATTGCTGGTTTAAGACCGATCCCATTTCGCACCAGAGCTTCTCAGCCCAATTAGTCTCTCCTCGCAAGGCGCAGGACCGGGGGGCGAGGGGGGAGGCCGGCGAGGAAGGGTGGAGGAGAGAGAATAAGCAAAATTGGGTAGATTGCACAACTGCTTATTGCACATGCAGCGCCGAAACCACTATTTTCCAACGTGTATCCATCTCTCCTTGGAATAAACTTTCGATTAAAGTTGGGACAGGTGTACGGCCGTTTTCTCATCCCACCACCGCAACTGTGCTTAATCAAACAGGAACAATTCAAACAATAGCCCCCTGAAAGCTTTTCAAGTTGTGAATCGGTGTGGGCGGTACGGAACAGTTTCTGAGCCGGGTAACAATGGGTTTGGAGAAAGCCCCCTCGCGCGAGCTGCTAAAAAAGGGTAATGCAGAGTTGGGTTAAAAGGGGGGCTGGGGGGAGAGGGAGGGAGAGAGCGAGCGACCGAGCGAAAATCATAGTAAAACAATAGAAAAAGAAAATTAACCTTCGGCCATGTTGCCCCACGGGCCCTCTGCTCCAAACTCGTGAGATGAAAACTTTCCCTGCGGATCGAAGTGGTCTTCTGCATTAATCTAACATCCTGATTTTGAACGATCGCAAATTTAGCTCGCATGGTCTAATGTGCTTTCCCTCTTTTGATTTTTCCCCTTCTCGCTCGCTCCGGTTCTGGCCCCCTGCGCACACGTGACTCGGTCAATTACATGCTTTCTTGCTACTAATTTCACATCGGATCCTTAAGGGGTTGGCAGGAGGCAGGAGCAGCCAATCGCCATTTCAACTGGGCTGACACGCCAAAATAATTTATGAATGAACAAGAAATTTCCAACTTTAAAAAAATTGTTATTTTTACTATTATTTTTCGACAGCTGATCTGCGCGCTTCTTTACGGGAAATCGAAATGACGTACAATCCTGAGGGGTTTGCGCTCCCGTGCGCGCACAAATACGCAGGAAGATCCGCGTGTTTCTAGGCGCAGCCCAGAGAGCAACAAATACACGCGGAGGCAGGCGCGCAGAGGAGATTATTGGGGTGCCTCCACCCGCTCTAGGCAGAGTCCGCACAAGATGCTCACAAACGAGCCCACGCGTGCGCGCAGACGAGCGCTCGGTAGGTCGGGAGGTCCCCGCACCGGGTGCCGTCTGCGCGAAGCACGTGTGACAGCGAATCGCCGCGTCCACAGCGGGAAAAGCCACCTCGAGCCCCCACGGCGCCGCTGCCTCCGGGCACCGTCTCCTGCCCACGTGAGAGCGGGGGGAAGCGCCACAGCGGGAGGGGAATCCGCCTCTCCCACGCGTGTGCGGGGCTGCGCGCCCCACCGCGGCTCCCCCGCCGCCGCCGCCTCGGCTGCGCGGGGACAATTCCGCGTTCACATGAAATGCGCGCCGGAAACGCGGAATCACCTTAATACGGCCCGGAATGCGCGGAGGTTTAGCGTTTCAAAACATTTTTGGAGGGGGATGGGGCGAGGAATTGTACTTCACAGGTTTCTCCGCCATCTCTTTCCGGGGGAGGGGATGTGATTAATGACTTCCTAAATAAGAGCCCAGTTTTCAAGCCTAGTATTGGAGTGAACCTCCATCAGCAACGATTGTTCCTCGGGAGCGCGGGGGAAAGGAGGAGGAGGAGGAGGAGGAGGAGGAGGACTGATCGAGAAAAGGATTTGCTGGAGGGGAGGAAGGCGGAGAAGAAAAAAAAAAAAGCCGGAGGAAGAAGACAAAGACGGGAGGAATATCACTGACCAGGGACTGCTGTTTTAAGCCTTCACTGCCAGCGGGAGGGGGGAATCCAACTCGCAAAAGAAATGTGGCCTGTGTAACGGGACCCCTGTACAAACGCCCTCCCCAGCTCCCACACTGGTACCCAGCTCCTGCCCTGCACGCAAGCCCCTGCTGTTGCTGCACGGTCGCAAGTTTGTTTAAAAATACTTTTAGAAATGTACCCTCCCCCCCCCGCCATTAGGTGAGATTCCGTTTTATGTACCATCTGTCCCATCTTCTTCAATGCAGAGGTACAGATGAAGCTGTGAAAAGATCAGACAGGTCTTTTCTGTCCTCGCCACCTACTCACATACAACCTCACTTTACGTCCACTGTGCGTAACCTTTAAACGCTGACTATACCTTGTTAAAACCTGGCCTCAATTACTTTCTTATTAAACCTCCTTCCTTTCCCCTCCCCCGCCTTCCCCCCGGGATCCTCTCTTATCCCAAGGACACACACAAACAAAAGCCCAAGCACCGAGCCGATCCGCGCAGAACCTGAATACAAGGGGTTTATGAATTTGCAAAGCACTTGCTCTTGTTTTGGAAGTGGCGTCGATCAGTCTGCCCAATTAAAGGGGACGCCTTTGCCCCGATGGGCCTGTTTACTCCTTTTGTTGCCTTTCAGGAAAGCGTAAATTCCCTGCTAGCGCCTCGTTTCTGTGTGAAAATACCAAGGTGCTCGGTTGGATCCTTTGCTGGAAAGAAGCGAGGGTGGGCAAAAGCGTACAAATAGAAGCAGCCTGGCAAGTGGAGCAGAAGCTTTAAATCCTGAAATTCCTTTGCAGACTTCAACCGTAAATTTCCTATAGGTTATTTCAACAGTGGAGGTCGACTTCTTACACTGACCTGCAACACACCACTTCTTTTTGCCCGTACCCTCCCTTCCCCCTTTACAAGAGCGATTATTTTACAATATTAATTCACGAGTAATTTTATATGCTTGGATCTTATGACCGGGACGATATCTAATATATAATAAATGTATGAGATTTTAACACATGTGAAAACCCAGCTACGAGCAAGAAATCAAGATTACCGGAATAAAAGTGCTTAGACTTGCTCCAAGTGCCCAAGACTCCATTTCTTGTAGCAGAACAGCATATTCATAAAATACGAGCCCTCTGTGTCCCTCCTTTCGAAACGACATGAAGTATTCTGTTTAACGCAGTTTTAAAGGTCTTTTTTTCAGATAGATTTATTTCACCGCATTTGGTATAAAATCTCCTTAGAGGCTAAAATATTGGTTAAACAGCCACAAACAAGTTGATGGAATTCATTAAATAGAAAAAAATGTCTTATTAGCAAATTCAAGTTAAAAGAAAATTCAGAATAATAGGTTCTTCGATAAATAAAGAGTAAAAAAACCCCATAAGTACATGAATGTAAAGGTATTTGTAGCAAAGTATCTCTCATATTGCAAGACAGATTTTGTAAAATGGAGGGGGAATTTGCACAAGGTCTTTACTGAGATTTTCAGGCCTCCAGTATTAGTAAAATTAAGGTTGGGGTCACTGGACTGGTCACTGGTGTCAGATGTTATCGACTCATTCATTTCCTGCAAGCGACATCAGCCTTTCAAGTTTTGTGGAAGGTAGAGAGCTGATGCCAGCTGGGAACTCTCTAGAAAAAAAAAGAAAAAAAAAAGGAAAAGAACCCAGCCCACTACTAACACACTTCCAAAATTCATTCGCAATAAACCGGGGGGGGGAGGACGAGAAGATAAAGGTGGAGAAAGCCCTACAGAACAAGTCAGTTGGTGGAAAAATTAGTTTAATAGTTCACATATTAAAAAATATACTTCCATCCTTACATTTCGCTAAATAGATGCTAATTTTGGCAAAGACGATTATAGGAAGCTGGAACCCGTCTAAATACACAGTAAGAGCTCGCTTGAAACTATGTAACCAAACCCAGCGGTGTTGGATTTCCAGTTTGTCACTTTACTAAAAACTTGTTAAAGTCCCGGTTGTTTTTTTTTTTTTTCTCTGCTCCAAAACAAACAAATAAACCCCCAAACCCCTCCACCTCCAAAAGCCGAAGCGGGATAAAAACCAAACCCAAACAAACGGACGGCCCCGCGCGCATTTGAAACCAAAGGCGTTTTGCCCTTGACAGCAGAGCTCGGGGTGCTGCCGCGACTTCCCATTGCAAAGCTCAGCCAGCGCTTCTAGGGCGGGCAGGGACGGCGCCGGGGCCCCCCCGCCCCCCTTCTCCGCTCGCTGCGGGAGGGCTCCGCGCCGCCCCCGCCGAGGTTTGACCGAAAGAGCCGCCCGTCGCGTTTCCTACCCGATTCCTATCGAAATCGGCTCGTCCTGGGGGGGAGAAGAGGGCTTTCCGGGTGCCTCCTCGGGGCAGACTCCCGCCCCCCCCAGCCAGGGGGTCTCTGCTCTTCCCACCACAACCTCCTCACCTCCAGCCTGGCTGCGCCTTCGCTCTGTCCTCGGACTTGCCGCAGGTTAGCGCTGCCCGGTGGAAGGGCTTGCGCTGTGTTACAACTGAACTAAGTTTTGCATCAAACACCCGCTAAACTGGCCGAACACTGCCTGCTTTCAGTAGGCGAAAAAGAGGTGTCTGCTACATTGTGAGAAACCACCGAGTATCCCAGCCAGCTGCCAGTCTATGCTCGGTCCTCTACGGTTTGTGCCAGCCCCGTGCAGCTCCCTACAACAGCCGCTTTCCTATCAACGTAGCTTTGTAGATTATAATGAAACCACCTTCTGTGGTTACTGTCAATTTTGTCGAGCATCAGCGGCAGTCTGTGCACGCATGGATCACCATGACCGAGCAAACCCAGTCAGGATGCTGCATCTCGCACTGAGCTGCAAGCATGACCTTTTCCCCCTACTTTGTGCTCTTTCTGTAGATTTTGCAATTACAAGCTTGGAATATAGACAATGGAAAATGAGATAATTTATCCAATTATCTCACATACTAAAGTCTCATCATTATGTACAACATAAATAGAAACTGTTAATCTAACTTAATATTCAATTGGTTTTGCCTTAAGAATATCATAAGTTTCCTTTGATCTCAGAAAGTTATGCACCTTTCATGTGAACGTTTGCATAAAACTAAACCCTGCAGTGCTATGTGAGGGTTATGTAAAACACGGATCACCGCAGCTAGGGATTTTGGCACAGCCACGTTTCTTTGCGGTTACTATCAGAGAAGGAGAGGTGAGAGACCCCTCTCGAAGCCCCGCTCTGCCATTTATCTGCACTGACGACTTTAAGACGCTTCCAGAAAATGCGGTTTCTTCCCACCGGGAGAAGGCGCGTTTCACGGAGCAGGGTCAGCCGTGCCCAGCCACCCCCCGGCGCTTTTTCCCTGCTTGGGTCTCGTTATTCCCGCGGGACACGCGGCCAAGTTCTACCCGAAGGCATCGCCGCTCTCGGGGCCGGGATCTGCCCAACGCGGGGATGAGCAGCGGGTCTCCCGCCGCCCCAAGGGGCGCTGGAGCGGGATCCCGGCGCTGCCCCCGCCGCTCGCACCGACGGCCGCGTTCCGGGCGTTCCCGGCGGGACGGAGCGCGGGAGGGACGCGGTCTCACGTGGGTTTTGACGCCACCTCAGCTGCGGGTTCGCAGCCGTTTCCCGGCGGGTTCGGGATGCTCTAAGGCCGTAGCGGGACACCCGGCACCCCCCCCCGCCGCCGCCGCGAGTTCCCCCGGGCAGGTAGCGCCTCTCGGCGGGAGCTCCGCGCCCCCCGCTCCGAGGGGGCTGCGTGCGGGGCCGCCCCGCGGCGCCGGGACTCGGCAACAACACGGGAAGAACTCGAGGAGGTAAAATCGGAGCCGGCGGGCAGCGGTAGGTGCGCGGTGGTCCAGAAGTGTCAGGTACAGGCGGGCGGGCATCCAACAGGTACCTGACGCTGGGTACTGTAAACTTTGCTCGCACAATTGTTTATTTGTATTACAGGAGCTGAACACTCAAAACTCATCAAGGAAGAACTCTGAAGCCTGTGCACAAAGTTAATTATCCTCCTCCCCCTCCCCCCAAGAATGAAGTTCGTCTGAATCAGGGGGGCACAAGTGCTACAGTGCTTCAGTTTTATAGACACAAAGTCAGCCATGTAAGACGCTATAGAGAGGACTGACCTGAGCCTGACGAGACCTTCTTGAATGACCTCATCGTCTTCTGAGGAACCTAAAATCAGAGAGCTGCAGTCAGTACTGTGTACATTGTGCCAGGGTACCATATTTAATTACCCCTTCTCCAGTTTAACGGCTCATTAGAAGGCCATAAATTGCCAGGGCATTGACTCTGTGAAGTGACCTGTAAACTTATTAACTGTCGGAGACTTACCTAGCTCATCAGAACCACAATGAGATAACCAAGGCGTAAGATAAAAATGAGCACTTTTTTTTTTTTTTTTTTTACACTTGACAACAGCAGAGGGAAAAGACAGAGATTTGCAGGACAGTGGAAGGTGTTTGTTTCCTTTATCAATATTTCATTGCAATAGGTAACCCGAGAACTAATGAATTGTCTTTACTACACTTAAAATTCTACAAATTAAGCAACCAGTCAAGCCTTGTATATGATTATAAAAAAACCCAATAAAGATGATTCTTCGTGATTCCTTTCAAGGTAAAAACTGTAAATTGATGCCAGTTTACAAGCATAAATAGAAAAATGCTTTCAACTGCGTCAGTTATAAAATAATTGCAGAGCATATGTAAGAGTATTAAATCCCAGGTCTCAATGCGACCAAAACTAATTAGTCATAATAGTACAGATGTGTAACTTGATCGAATCTTCATGAAAGGTGTACTTTTGATATAGCTGAGCAACACATAGCTGATTTTGTATAACCCCAATAACAATTTCACACAGAATATGGGTACACAGATGGTAGGAAGCATGAAGGAAAAAGACCTTAGTTTTGGAATAAGCCTGTTACTTAGGCTGACCAGTTTGTTTAGTAAGAGAAAGGTGGATAGGAGCATGCACAAACTCACCTGCTACAAGCCTGTCCTCTTGTCACTCTCTACTGTCTTTTGAATACTCTAACTAAAACCCATCCAAAACAAACAAGGAATTACATTATCTTCCTGTTTAGATATAACCCAAATACTCTTTTGGAGAAATTTGAGATTTATCTTTTTCTAGTTCAAGACCACATCCTGACAGTTATCCTGCTCTCTTACTAAAAAAAATGGGATGTTCCACTAGGAATGAGTAAACCCAGAAGAATGACCAAAGACCAGTAAGAATCACATTTCATGATCTTCTTTTCCCTTACAGTCAGTCACCCTGAATCCTTTCCAACACCAGAAATCTGAAAAGGGGACAGTACAACATTATTTTCAGTGCAAAAATGCTGGCAAGCTGATTCAACTCCTCTTCTTTTGTAGTAACTAAGTTTTCCACTGGAACTGTGCAGACTTCTGCCTGCTATTAAATCTAGCTCTGCTTTTACACCTTCAAGCGCTGTAGCTCAATCTCCTTTGTCTGCCTCTTTGTTCTGTCAACCTGTGGCTATGTGGCTTTTGTGTCTTTTGGATTTACTTGCATTATTTATACAAGTTAATGAAATATGCAAGCATAGAAGTAAAGGATCTGTTCTTGGCTTTGGCAGGTAGCCTGCTTCAGTTTATGAAGAGATTAAAAATAAATATTTGGGGGAGTGGTGTTCGTATTCAAAGGGATAAAGTACATTTCTTGAAAAAACAGCACAAGCTTATTTTTCTTGATACAGATACCACCATTTCATAACATATTTGCAAGCATCACATATTGTAGGAGCGTCGCAAAAGCATATTAGATTAACTAGAAAAAAGGAAATGTAATATTTTTATAAAGTATTTATTGTAAGTAGTTTCTCAATACCTAAAACTTGGCACAAGGGACATTAGTGTAGAAAAGCCTGGACATTACAATTCTAAACCAGATTAGATGAGAAACTAAGTAGCAGGTATTTTACTGCATCATACTGAAAGCCATAAGGAATCAGTCCCTGACTTAAACAGAAGCAGGTTTGGGCTTTGAAGTGGCTCATGGTGAAATCTCATGTTCCTCCTTATGCTGTACAAAACTGAAAAGTATTTTGGCATTTTAGTTCTGAAACTATCTTGGCATTTACATTAACTCTGTAACTGCAAATAACCAAATGCTGTTTAAGAATTAGGTGCTAGATAGCATGATGAGTTAGAGGAAAAGGTTAGTTGCTTTGACAGCAATCCTTGTTTTAACTAGGTATGCACAGCATGTGGAAGGATACTGTAACAGTAGGCACAAAAAATAATGCAACAGCACACCACATGGGGTTATCACAGGATGGGAAATACAATGAAAAGAGTAGTATCAGTTAAAGACACAGACACCCAGCAAAAGTAATTCCCTTTTCCTTACAGGTAGCATATTTTACAATTGAACTTTCTTAACAGCTTACATAGTTTATTTTTTGACAACCCATTGGCCAGGGGAAAACAGTAAATTTATACCTATTTAAAAAGAAAAAAGTTCCCTCTCTTTGATAAGCATTATTTTAAATTAATAAGCTGAAGCAAGTTTGCTTCCAAAAGACTAAGAAACCTAATTTGCTTGGATGAAAATAGAGCAGACATACATAGTTACTCCATTTAAATAAGCTATACACTTCCTCCAAAACCAAGTTGAAAATAAAAATTCTGATATTAAATCTGTTTATTTCACAGTCAGAGGGTAGCCAGGGCACAGATTTCTTCCACCGAATGAAGCCTGTAGTGTATTTTCAAAAGAGTGCTGGATACTGTAAGTATGATCAGAGTGCAGAAGAACTAGAGAACAAACTCCACCAATACTTTATTTTATAACAAACAAGTATGATAGTGATGCAAAGGAACGAGGAAAAACATTCAGATGTTAAGAGAGTTCTTCTGGTTAATGCAGCAGGAGCGAAAGCTTGAATAGATGAATGCTGCAAAGTAAATAAAAAAATTAAAAAGCTCTGTGTACAGAACCAAAGCATAGAAAGAACATAAAACATCAGCTTTTAATACATACATAGACACACACCCACACAGTGATCAGACATATTAACTTAAAAAAATGCATTTTGTAATTAACAATTTTCTGTGTGTCTTTTCAACCAGACAGTTAAAATTAACACTTTATTGTTGTTTACAATTATTGATTGCTGATTAGAAGCATTATGCACACATGACTTCAAACATCATAAATATGTTATACTCTGAATTAGCTTGTTCTAAGAGTCTGTAGATGGATTCCTTAACGTACGATTCTGAATAGTGAGTTTCTTCCTGAGATGTTTTCATTCTTTTAACTCTTTTCCTTTTTGTTTAATTCAGTAAAATATACATAGCTTGAAATGCATAAGAAAAGTTAAGATTTCATGAAAATGTACACTCAGGACTCAATGTCCTTACGCAATTACAGAGAGAAAAGAAAGTTGAAAGCCCTCACAATTTTATTCTTAGTCTAGCCATAATTTTCTTTGCTTCCCCCCCCCCTACTTTTCTTCTTATATCATTACAGTCTTTTTCTAGCAAATGATGATAAAAGCAAGCTCCTGTGAGATGCTGAAACATCTTAAAAATGGTGATTCAAGAGAAATAATTGAACAACTATCAAATTAAAATTTAGTCTCTCTTTACTAATTTCACTGTATTTTCTTGCTGGTCTGAAGGAGGGTAAACTAAAGTTTGAAGTAAATAAAATGCATGGCAATAACACAGATATATGTGTCTCAGATATAGAAAGAGGCTAAGCATACCTTAGTTTTTAAGAAATTAAGTACACATTTTTGAAGAGCAAACATCCGGTTAATGCACCTTTCAACTACTTGTAAGAGTGTCATTTGACTACAGTGGGAACAGGAACATAGAATGGTAAAATGTGCTTCCACTGCTGTTATGAATCTGATTCTTCTGGGTGATACAAAAGGAGTAATAAAATCCACCATATCAGAATCAGAACCAGTGAAAGCCTGCCAACTACTTAAACAGGATCAAAGTTTCCCTTCAAAATTAAATACTGCTATTACACTAATAGTGACAGTTATTTCAGCATTAAAAACTATTTAGGATTTATTTAGTTTAAAACTTTAACTAAGGGAACAAGATTATTTATGTTTTAAGGATTGAAAATAGACAATTCTCATTTATTCTATTTGATTTAGTACAATCTGCAGTTTCATATAGTCTACATTCTACTGTACATCTATGAAACAACTATGATTATTAAATAAAAAGGAACATAAAATAAGTATGTTTCAAACAACATTTTGTAAGATTCCAAGAAGAATTTTTTAAAATTACACAATTTAAAAATAAAACATATCACTACTGTTTTTCTGCTTCCTTCATATTTTAAGTATTTTCTTCCCACTTTACTGTTAGCATTTGCCTATTGAAACTGCCACAAATTGATTTGCTACATACCAAACAAAACCATGAGAAAGCCACCTTGTGATCTCATTACATTTGTTCTCAGAAGGATTTTTCTTTCTGTTATTTAAATCAGTATCAGTACTTTGTAAGGAAAAAGAACACAAATTTACAAGCCACAATTCTCAAATCATAGATCAACTTTTTTTTTTCAAAGCTTAATGACTGATTTATTTAGTATTTATTTATTTCTATAAGAAACTACATATATATAAGTAAGATTTTATTTCCTCAATTAAAAAAAAACCTATTTGCAAACAAAACAACACTAAATGAAACTGAAAAGATACATGTTAAAGGCCAAATAAAGAAAGAGCATTATGGCAACAACTTGAATTCAATATTTCAGCTTTTAGCTTTAAGAAAAACACATTTTTTTCCCCATTTTCCCTGACTGCACTAAATTGAATGTGAAATACTGACAATCATTATAGAGATGTTGTATTTTTAATCCAGAACTGTACATGCTTTTTCCTCAAATGCAAACCTACTATTAAACCAAGATTAAATACGTTCTATAAACAAATGGTATAATTTACAATTTTCATCTCGGTTATAAAAGTACTCTAACTAATTTAAAGACTTTAACATAACTCCCTCAAAAGTGATGGCACTACAACAAGTTTTATTTTTAAAAGTATATTATATAGATTTTTAATTTGTTTTTATAACAATTTTACTGTTTTTTTCAGACCTCCATTCTGAGATGTTTTACACTAATACTTATTTTCATGGAATTTACACTTCTTTCACATACATTTTCCTTTGCATAGAATTTTTGGTTTATTTGTACATGCCATTTACCCACAAAACAGAGGATCTTCTTTTTTTAAATGACTAAATCATTACTTGAGAGCATTAACAGAGACAGATTTTTATTATCTTTTGCATTTTATAACATGCTCACCGAATACTGCTATAGATATTGTGGATTAAACAATCACACTAAAGGTTATAAAAGAAAAACATCAGATGAGAGTCTGTCTTTTAAACACCGATACTGTCTTTCCTAGAAGTATGGATGGTACAGGGCATCAATTTAACTGGAGAGGACAGCAGCCCTATATGTCATATCTTCTGACCCAGTCACTATTTAAAACAACTGAGCAAATAAAGTAACGAAATGCTAATCTTTTATAAAGTTAGTGCAGATAGGTCATTAATTCAAACAGAATAAAGTACACGGGAACATCAGCAATATGTAACTAAAAATACATAATTTCTAAAATCAAAGATGAAAATCTTTAAAAATCAGTGCACATGTAAGTATTTCAAGTAGGTGCAGGAGAGACTGTGTCTGAAAGAAAAGCAAACACCTATGCTATACAAAAGTACCAGTGAGTGTATAATTTTAACAGTATTATTTGTGGGCTTTATCCTTAGGTTTTGCCGTACTGTATCAAATGTTCCCTATAGAATAATTGTTAAATATTTCTAGAATGTTTCTGAAAACATGATTTAGTGTAAATGTGAAATTATTAACATAAACATTGAAACAATCCCTTCAAATGATTAAGAAACCTGAACCTTAATTACTGAAAGAATACTACACTGCACAATAGAAAATTATAATCATGGTCAGTTTTTAGGTGTGTGTAATTACTGCATAGTGACACAGAGAATGCTGCAGGCTGGAAGCAGGATTTTTGGGAAGGAAAGTGTTGTGCTAGAAAGAATATGTGCATGAATGCCAAAAATGCATGGACCTGCAATTTAACTTTACTGAAACCACAGTTTTATCTGTTATCAGGATAGATCTCTTTCTTTTTGCTAAGATCACTGGAAAAACACAAAATGGCTATGTTATCTTCTCTCAGTTCTCAAGTATAAGCACTTAATGCAAATTATAAATTAATAAACATATTGAAATGTTTAGACAGACCTTTTTTTTGTATCAGTAACAACAGCACAAATAATTCCGCATTACAACCCCATTCAAGAAAAAAGGGAATTGGGTCAACCTATATCTGTTTCTCTGTTAAAAATGACTAGTTAAATATTATACTCCTCACTTTTCTGTATAATTAAGCTTTTGTTCAACCATGAAAAAACTAGGAACTGATTGCCTGAAAATGAGCTGCATGACCTTTGTCCCGGTTTGTCACCTCTGACCTTTAATCTGAAGACCCTGCATATCAATTAATTCTATTTTTAGAAGCAGAATGTTGAAAAGTATGTGTATTTTTAAAATCGTTTTCCTTCCATATGAAACACTTCAGGTTGGTTTTCCCGTCCTTTTTAGCCTCTACACATAAAGCCAGAGTAGCATATTTGCTTCTTATTATGCAACTGCATTTGAACCACAGTGTGCAATTACAGAAAACGAACACTTGTCTCTGTAGTGAAAAAGAGCTTTTTTATTTTTTTTTAGAGTAGTGGAGATGCTGAAGCACATTAAAGCGAATTTAGGAAAAAAAAAAAAATCTTCTGGACTGCATGCCTGCAGAAATTTCACTGTTTTTTCTTAAAGAAAGGAAGACAGAATAAACCTCGTGTCTGTGTTTGTATTGCTGCTAGTGGATACCTGTTTTTTTCTTGAACCTTCCCCATACGATCAAAGCTTATTGTGTTCTCACTGACGACACGCTGTTTTGATATCAGCTTTCAGTGTCCTTTCATAAACTGAACCTGTGGTTAAAAATAGCAGGTTCCCGTCCAGATGCTGCTTTCAGCTGCACTTCCATTTTACAGAGGCAACATTACGCTTCTCAAGCGTTCTCTGAAGAAATCTTTATTGCTGGAAGGGTTCCTTTTCTAAAGAAGGAAGCTCTATAGTATCTCTGTCACCGATTTTACTACCGGCAGTCAATACCGAAGTGCCACAGCGCATTACATAAAGGCTTTGGGTGAAAGCATTTCCCTACCGTGACCCCTCGTGAACGACGCAAACATGCACCGGAGGAATGAGACGGCGGCGCACGCGGTGCCCGCGCGAGCACCACCCGCCCCGGGACCGCGGGTCCGAACGCACCAACATGGCTGGCGGCGTTCAGCACCGCGGCCAGCGGCGCGACGGCCGCGGGAGGGAGGGAGGGAGGGAGGGGCAGCCGCCCGCGGGCCCTCGCGCCGCTCCCGCTGCGGGGAAGCGGCTCCCGGGGAAACCCGCCCCGACACCGCGCTGCGCGGCGCGGGGCTCAGCTGCCACGCGAACAAAGCGCTGCCGCGGCGTTCTGAGAAAGAGAAACAGCAGGAACAAAGATTTCAACCTCCCG
The DNA here is from genome assembly GCA_033459285.1 of Clamator glandarius. Taxonomy (NCBI): domain Eukaryota; kingdom Metazoa; phylum Chordata; class Aves; order Cuculiformes; family Cuculidae; genus Clamator; species Clamator glandarius. The sequence goes on along the minus strand of JAUNZM010000119.1, from coordinate 2,193,516 downwards.
GGTTTTTAAATTCATTTCTGCGCTCGGGGATGCAAGCCGGAACGCTGCCTGTGACCTACCGCGGCATCCCAGCGAGGGCTCGGAAGGTTCAGGCCTAAGAGGAGAGGGCGTGTGTGCGGTTTCCGTCTTCATTCATCCATCCATCATCATTTCTTTTTCTTCTGAAAATTTTAATACGTGCTAACTAATGAATTTTCTGATTAAAAAGTAAAGTTTTGATAAGACTGAGATGGCAGCACACGCCCTTTACAGAACGTGTTTTGACAGCAGCGCGGAATAGAGCTATTCTTGTCATGGGTACACGAGCAGTTTTCACCAGGCTGCATTTCTGTAACTACAACACAGAGCAAACACCCGCCATAATCGCTACTTCTGCCATACACACGTGAATCATTACACTACAGCAAAGGAAACGTAGCTTCCTCCTGTATTACTAATTAAGGTCATCATTTAATTCAATATTGATTCCAACTACTCTACACCAAGGGGAAACCCCATCACCTCTCTTTAAAGAACTATGGCTTAGTTGTATATCTTATAAAATGTTTTCCACACAAGCTTGTCAGTGTCGCCTCCTCATAAGTTTTAAGGTTGTTTTTAATGTTTAAAAAAAAATAATAAAAAAGACTTGTGGGCTTGTAAAACAAAGCATAGAGGTATCACTCTAAAGGTAAACACACACTATTGCATTTTAGTACAATATTACACCCAGAAACCACTAAAACAATACACAGCTCTATTTAAACAAATTTAAACCAAGTTTCACTGTAATTACTTTATTGCTATCTGATGACTGGCTCACGACGACGGCTCCCCGTACTTGCAGTTATTTACGGCGTCCCCATGCAAGATGTAAAATTCCAAAACAGGCTGCCGGAGAGGGCAAGCCCCCAGCCCTGCGGAAGGCCTACTTAAAAAGAACAGCAAGGCCACTTACACAACGAAAAAGCGTGAAGCCTGTGCACAAACTGGCCGAAGGCTCTACTGTTTCGTCCCACCACTGCGACAGCGTCATCCAGAATATACTCACGGCCACTGACAGGCTAACAACCGGCAGGAGAGGAACCAGTAAACCAAACCTCTTCAGGTGACGCGTTTATCAGATTAAAATTTCCTTGCATTAAAGCAAAAAGATATTTTTTTTAAAAAAAAACCAAAAAACCTAGAATTTTCAGATTTATTTCGAACCGCTGATTTCGTACCGCGTAATAGCCTGGGCAAAGTATTTTTACGCGCGTTGCGGCTGAGCCGTTCGCTTATTTTTGTTCGACTGCTACCGGGCCAGCGGTTGATCCGACCCCCCGCGCGATCCCCCGCAGCCCCGGCCGAGCGGAGCCGCCGCTCCCCCCCGCGGCCGCGGCACCAGCCGAGCACAAACCACGCGTGTGGGAGCCGCTTCTGCACTTTATTCGCGCCGCGGCCGGAGCCCCCGCGCAGCCTCGCGCGCAGCCCCGCGGCGCGGAGCTATCCAAGATGGCGGCACCGCTCGCCTCGGAACCCCCCGCGCGGCGCTGCGCGGGGCTCCCGGCCCGATCACCGCAGCGCGCTTCGACCCCGCGCCTTGTGCGGCGCCGCCACGCGGTCCCCGCCGCTTCCCCCCACCCCAAGCCGCGGGAGCCCCGCGCCGGTCCGCCGCGCCCCAGACCTGCGGGTGGCAGGTGGGGCACCGCCGCCGGGCGGAGGGTCCCGCACATCCCCGCGCCGCCGCTCCCGTCCCGCTACGGCTGCTGTGGGCGCTCGCGTCTTACGCGCGGGGCCGGCACCGCTGCCCTTTTCTCCCACATCCCGGAGGGCGAGGGATGCGGCTCCGTGCGAGGGCGGCGGCGGCGAACGGGGCGGGGGGGGGGAGGAAAGGTGGGAACCCGGAAGTGCGCGCGCCGCGCCACCGCCCGCGGGGACGCGCGTCGCCACAGCGCGGAGCCGCCGCCCCGGCGCAAGTTTCCTTCCAGCATGAAATAGGGGAGGGGGGGGAAAAAAGCCAAAACAAAAAAGGCGCCCTTCGCCGCGCCCCGGCAGGTGCGGCGGGAGGGAAGGGGGGTGGGGGGGGCTCGCTTACCTCCCGCACGCCATGGTGGCCGGGCGAAGCGGGGCTGCGCACCCCGCCGACGGGCGCCCCCGCTGGGGGTGGGGGCGAGGGGGCTTCCCCTTTCGCGAGCCGCCGGGAGGACGGAACCGAGGAGAAGGAGGAGAAGGAGGAGGAGGAGGAGGAGAAGAAGAAGGAGAAGGAAGGGAGGGGCGGCGGGGGGGACGCGGCCCCAGCGCCGGCTCTCGCCGCAGCCGCCGCGCACCTGCCCGCCGCCCTCCCCGCGGGCAGGGCGGGCACGCGCGGGGGCGCTCGAGGGCAGCGCGAGCCGCCGGGGCGGGGCTGGTGTGTGTGTCCCCCCCCCGCTACCCCCCCGTCCCGGGACTCGCCCGCCCCGCCCCGCCCCGCCCCGCCCCGCGCGGGCTGAGCCGCACGAGCTGCGGGTTCGCTCCGCTCCGCCCCGCCCCGTCCCGCCCGCGCCAGCGGCTCGCGGCATCCAGCCGAGCCAGGCACTGCAGCCCGCTCGGGGGGACAGACTGAGGGTGTTGGGGCTGTTCAGCCTGGGGAAGAGAAGGCTCCGGGGAGAACTGCGACCTGCCAGCACCTGAAGGGGCTCCAGGAAGGCTGAGGAGGGGCTGCTTACAAAGGCTTGTGGTGATGGGACGAGGGAAATGTGTATGAACTGGAGAGGGGCATATTTAGACTAGATAAAAGGAGGAATTTCTTCACTCTGAGGATGGTGAGGCCCCGGCACAGGTTGCCCAGGGAAGCTGTGGCTGCCCCATCCCTGGAGGTGTCCAAGACCAGGTTGGATGGGGCCTTGGGCAGCCTGGTCAGTGGGAGGTGTCCCTGCCCATGGCAGGGGGGTTGGAACTGGATGGGCTTTAAGGTCTCTTCTAACCCAAACTATTCCATGATTCTACTTAAAGGCATCTCTGTGCATCATGAAAGCCATTCCCAAATGTCCAAAAGTCCCGTGACTGCACTTGGCTCTTAACACCTGTAGCTGCAGTGTGTCCGGTTCACTTGCGAGTAAATAGAATCATAGAAATTCTATGAAAAATAAAAAAGAAAAGCCCATCCTCAAATCTGCCGCTGGCAGGTGGGGTTATCACTGTTGTGTGGAAGACCTTGCATATCTTAACATCACCTTAACCAGCTGCAGCCGTGACCTGGTGGTAGATCTCATGACATGCTGTCCAAATCCCCAAAGCAGGCAGGCTGTCTGAAAGGTTTGTCCTGACCTTGTTACTTCCCAATTGTCTTGCACCACAATCATTTTTTTTTTCCGAGACATGAGACTTTATAAATCCCCAAGTTTCATTTTTCTAGTTTGTCCTCACATATCCACAGAATGTCCCAATGGTTGTTTATGTACGGTCATGAACTCGCTTCACCCAAGTGTACACTCAAGAGTACATCATCCTAGAAACAAGAGCTTAATTACCTACGGATTAATGCTCCACATCCTTTTTCTACCTGTCTCCTCTATGTAGGCTCGGATAATCCCCACCTCCCTTGTGCACTAGCAAAATGTAGATGGTTCCTAGCAGTGTGTAGGCTGGCAGGTTCACCAAGCACTTGTGCTTGGATTAGCTAACAGGGAAGTCAGTCAGTAGGCATCTGGAAAGATTTTTTTTTTTTTACCTGAGATGACATGTTAAAGTGACCTGCCATCCCTAGTGAAAAAGAAAAAAGATTGAAAAAAAAAAATAGTGCTTGAAAAAGCACTTTTAATTTTTCATGCTGTTATGTTCCACCCAAAGCAAAATAAAGAATTAGTCTATTTGTGTTGTGCCGCAACCCAAAATAAATTCTGGAATAGCTCATGAAAAAAATGTCATAAATTCATTATATATAATATTTCTCTAGCAAAATCTGCTAAAGCTTTTTCATTTCAGAAAAAAAAAAAAGAAAAAAAGAAAAAAACACCAAAGAACATTCAGTAAATAGTGCTGTTTTCCATTCTGTAATGGTGTCTCCAGCTGCAGGAATTATTCACTGAACATTTGAAAAGAAGGAGATGAGAAACTAATGTCAGGGAGCGAATTACTGAGGTTCCAGGTACTACCTTCTTTGGCACATTCCTGGGTTCCAGAAACTAGTCCAAAGCCAGAGCTTCCTGGCTTTTGTTCCTCCTATTCCACCTCCATTGCTACTCATACCAGTGAGTACATTTACTGATTTTGTGCAGCAGGGAGAGCCTGCTGCTCCCGCAGCTTTGTGGTGCCTCAGATTTCCCATTCTTCCACATTTATCCTCTTGGTGTTCTGTTTCGATCATGCAATGTTTCCTTTCCTGATGGTGTCATCTCCCAGGTGCCAGCTCCTTCATTAGTCTACTTTATGCTAGCTTAATTGGGCTCTGAGTAAGTACTTCTGGTGATTGTGTATAGATTTTTCTGCAATATTTCTATGAACTGCTGTTTGCTTTAGGTGGGTGTGTTTGTGTCAACTGTTAGTAAAATTGCCTAAAAAATTCCCATTATAAGACAATTTTCCAGTTGCTTCTATCTTTGGCAAGCTAGCTCTTTGATAGGAAATTTTCTCTGTCTTATGTTATAGGGTCATCACATTTTTTCCCCCACTCATTTCCAGGAAAAAGTATTTTAGAAATACATTCATTCTATATGAAGATATTATTTTCTTTAAAATAATTTAGTGGTCCCAACATTTAGAGCAGGCATTTCAGATTTAGAGTAATGGCAGGAGAATGCCTGTTGTTCACATGGATACTCAACCCAGGTCTGGCTGAGCTATAACCCCTTGCCAAACCACAGTTTGCACACACTGAGGGACTTGATTAACAGATGAAATCTACAAAACCTTGAATCCAATGAAAACCCAAGTTGTTTCCAACACTGAACACCCAACATCCTGAGTGTACCAAGTTGTCTGCAGTGAATGAGTACAGTTCACACACATACTCTCCCTCCTTGTCTAGGCTACAGAATCCCAGGGAAAACTTTCCATGGATGCCTTTAGCTGCTGCTTTTCCCAAACCTGTTTTTGTTTGGGAACTGAGAACAAGGAAATTCTTTCTCTTGTCCTTTTAGTGACCCTGCTGCTAACACCCTGGAAACGTGAAGGAAGAAGCCATCCAAGTCAAGTGGAAAAAAAAAAAGACAAATGCCAGGCGACAATGAGAGGGGAAAAATAGATTAAGAGTCTCCTGAGATCAGAACTGTTCAGAGGGCAAAAAGCTAAGTCTAGAATTTGGAGAGCAGAGGCAGACACTAAGAGCATTTCACCTAATATAAGCATGCTTATTTGCCAGTATCACGTAATCCACAATATGTGAAGTAAGAGTTAATGAACACCAGTGTCACTGTTATATGGATCTGTGGGAAGTAGCAGCATCTTTCCTATTTCTTGTGAGGGACAGGAACTGGGAGTATGTGTGGGGGAGACTTGACTACAAAACCATGAGAGAAGTGTGGGAGGTTAGTGGGCAAAAAGGAAACACTAAAAGAAAGAAGAGGAAAAGGGTCTAGCAATGCAGTGGAGAAAGAAAGCAACATTTAGATCCTTTTCTGCAAAATGAGAGTTACAAGAGTGTTGAAATAGGCTTGATAAGGAACTCTGGTAGATGAAAGCAGGAAAGAAACATGGGAAAAACTTCAGAATGGTAACAGTATACATGACTGGTGTATGCTGGTCCTGTGTGCATTCCCCCTTCTGGGTGTGTGGCTGCCTGGGCTCAGGGCCAGCTTAGAGATAATGTAGCTGGTGGCCTTGAAAGGAAACACTAGAAGAAACATCAGTGAGGGACTGCTGGTCCCTCACACAGGAGCTGATTTTAAGCTGAGGCCGCCACCCTTGTTCCTATTTAAGCTCCATTGCAGTTGCGCTGCAGCCATGGCCATGTCTGTTAATCTGAAGCCTAGCAGATGACAGGCTTGACCTCAGGCTTGCCTCATCCCTGTGGGCTCATCTGACCATCTCAACTCTTGACTGGCCTTGGTTGTCACAAACAGACCTACTCTACGCCCTTGTTGGTGAGGACCCCGCAGACCCTGATGTCACCCATGGCTCCTGGTTGCCCTTCACTAGTGGAGCAGCCTCCCCTCACCGTCCATGGCACTGCTTGCCATGCACTTTCCCCTACAATTTCTCATTCCACCAGTGATCTCAGTAGAAGTAGTGTAGTAGGATTGCAGTAAGACTGCACCTTAAGCTTTTGCAGATGCACACCAGGTATACACCTTAACAGTCTCAAGTCTGGTGACAAATCATATGACTACCAAACACCCTATTTAATTCCTTTTTAACTTGTTATTTCAAAGCACATGAAGTATACTGTAAAACTCAATCAAAAGAAAATTACCGCAGTTGCAAAGCTAAGTGCTCCCTGCATGCTGGCAGCAAAGCTGTTATAAAATGCATTATAGAAGAACCCTGATGAGGGTCTTGTTTCTGTTTCCTGTTTTCTATCCCCTAGGACTGCCCATGCCTCATGAAGGTCCAAACTGTCAATGGCTGTATGCAGTTACAGAACTTTCTCTTTTCTCCTTTTAGCCATTAGTCTCCTTCTTAGCCCTTTGGGATTGTTCTAATTTTTTAATGATCCAATGAAATGTTAGTAACAGAAAAGTTTCCTAATTTTCTTCTGTTGTTCTCCTATTTTATTTGCTTTTGCCAGCAGGGCCAAAGAAAGGAAGTGATTTTTTTGAAGTTAATTTGAAAAAAGTGTGGCAAAATATGCTGTTCTGTTTCATTTTGTTTTGTAAAAATCTTACAGCATATTATGAAGATTGAAATTGTAACATACGATTTTCAAAAATGTTCCATGTGCAAATCTGGACAGATGTCTAGGCACACAGGCATTCGATATGGTAATCAGAGAAAGGTGTTTTATCATAAATGCCTTTTTTTGACATTTGTTTAGTTGCAGCCAAGTCGATTGCATTTCAGTCAAACCCTTATTACAGGCACACTTGGAGCACTCGGCCAAGCCTCAGCTGTTAACTTCTCCATGCCTTTTCTTAAACCAATATTTACTACCTTGTAAAGACTACATTTAATTCCAAACTGGTAGCTATACTGGTTTCTTCAAATGCTTGATCATTTCTGCCCTTGCTCAGATACACTGATTTGAAAGTTGAGGTTATGCTCATTTTTTAAACTGGTGTGTAAACTGAGTTGTGTGTATCCAGAAACTTGCCATGGCATCAGCTGGTGATAAGTTGATCAGAAAGAACTAAACCAAAGAGGAAGCCATGAATCCCCTCAATCAGCGCCGATGCTGTTTTCTGCTTTTTAGAGTGAGGCCATACAGGCAACTACAGAAAAAAGTGTTGTTGGCTTTGAATGTGAATGAGTGTGCCACGTGTGTCTCATACAGGTATCGTTTTTACATCAAGGACAAAGATCAAGGAAAAAGACAAATATTTTGCTCCTGACAAAACAGTATTGGACTACTGCTCTCAATCTGTCTGTTCCCCTCAACATATTTTGTTTCATGGATGGAGAATCCTGTGCCTGGGTCTTCACTTCTGATTTGCTTGTTCAGGGATAGGAAGACTCTGTGGCCATGTAAGAATTAGCAAAATGTACAGGGCCAGGGCAAATGCCAGACCACTGGTTGAGCACAGTCCGTGAAGTGGTTTTGTGCCAACCAGGCCTCACTGAAACAACTGGTGCCAGGTTGTGGGTTGGGGAACTAGTATGGGCCAAAGCCAAGCCTTGAATGCAGATTGCTTTTAGCCTGGTTGCGAGCATAACTGGTTAAACCCTTGTGTGGTTGAGATGTGCCAGGCTAGGTAGCCATGAGGTCAGAAAATGACCCCTGTACTGTTTTATTTACCAGTATAGGCATGGCCTTTGGGTCTTGACCCCACAGTGAGGTTGGTGGGAGGAGGGGAAGGAGAGTCTCTGCTATGAGGACCCCTTTTGTAAGAGCCAGCTCCAAGGAGACTGATAATTGATTGTTTACTGGTCTAAATTGCTTCTACATTTTACATGACATCGTCACTGAATTAAAAAAAGATAGTAGGCAGGGAATACAAGCTCAGATCTCCTTTTGTCCAGCTGACTACCCAAAGTGGTAGTTTATGGCCAAGTTTTTAAATGTTTATTCTACTTCTGATGCCAGGATCTTGACTTCTGTTCTGTCTAGTTTAAACAGAGAGTTTGAGCATGTTCCTCTACAGAAGAGTGGAGGTTGTAGCACTTTAATAAGGAAAAATAATGTGTAGCTTTTAATCTAATGCTTATTAAAAGCAACAGCAAATAATTTGGTGCAGGATGAGGGATTTATGGTAAAGCTGAACTAGTGCACAAGATTCCCTGACTTACTTAGACAATTATTCCATGGCCATGTTCAAATACTTTTTTAGGAATTCAGTGACATATACTTGGTTAACCATTAACATCTTAATGCTTTTAGAATCAGTATGTGTAGCCTCTAAGAACAGCAACTATAAGAAAATGTTAGTTTAGCATTAGGAATAAATTTTATTTTTTTATGACGAAGACTGTTCTGCAAGTTTTATTGCATTACACTGTATGCAGTTTTCATCAGCTCAAACTGTCTGGCTCCTTACAACAGCTTGATTTAAGGAGACTTAACTAGTTTCCTGCAGGAACTGCAGCCTAAAAAACCTGATTTGATAGCCGTTAGGTAAAAAACTACAGAACATTTTTCAAAGTATACAGCAGTGAAGAAAGGAAATGATTACTTGGAGTTGGGGGTGTAAATTTAGAAAGTGCCTTCCTCAGGCGTCTCTGGGTGGTAAACCACAGTTGGTTTATACACTTACTTTGTTTCTTCACCTATCATTACTCCAATCACAAGAACTAATTACAGCCATTTAGGTCAGCATTTCTTCATTCTGTTGAATATTGAAAAAACAAGTAGGGCATTTGACGTGATTTCAAAGGAGCTTCTCTGCATCTCCACTGGACTAGAACAGTATGCGACTAGAATAGTAATTTCCAAGCATTCATTTTTAGTGTCACTTTTACTGTTAATCATGAATTTTAAGAGAGAAAACTTAATTGATAGGTAAGGCTTAAAGTCCTCAAAAATATTGTCTCAAAATTTTGCTTTAGTCCTTACATTTGTCACTTGATTTTGAGTCAATCAGAATTCACTCATAGATTAATTGCAGAAGTAAACCATGTCGCTAAAGGATGAACTGATGGAAAACTAAGCGGATTCAGATGAATATTGTTTTCATAGAGGAGAGTCTCCATATTTCCCACATGCTTTTAAATAAACAAAAAAAGACAATTGACATCGAAGTATGGTATTTTAATAGATTTGGGTTTATTTTGTGACTTTCTTTAAATGTCAGTATAGTTTAAGTCCCGTTGTTCTTGCCATCAGAACTAATTTGGAAAACAATTAGGCAGACAGAGATCAAGTTAAATTGTGAGTGGGTAAGGAAGCATGGAATGTAGAACTTAGCAAATCCTATTTATTTGCTCTTTTAGATATGCAAAAAAGCAGCAGATAACAGCCAGAGATAAAAACCTTGGAAGCCAGAAAGAGAAAAAGAAGTGCTCCTTGGCCAAAATAAAACTGAGCTAGGAAGTGGAGGATCAGCTTGCTGTGGGAAGAGCAGTCTTGTGACTTTTTTCCAACAGATTCTGGAGTATGAAAAACAAAGGTATGTCTGAGGCTCAAAATAAAGCAAACAAATCAGCTACAGAATGGTGAAGAAGTTAAAGTTTCATCGTCCAGTTGGGGAAAACTACTGGTGATGAAAAGGAGGGCAGGGAAACTGGAGCATCAAAAATCTGACAGTTGCTGAAGGACTGAGTAGTGCAAGTATCAGCAATATTTGGCTTGTTAATGAAGCCACTGAAGAGACGACTCCATGCCAGACTCAGATGGACATGTGGAAGAAGAGAGGCAAGGATAACACTCAACAGCTGGAAAGTTGGGCGGTGAACTGTGAATATATAAAAACCATCCAGGTGTATGGCATTTTTTTCTTTCAGGAACAGAGCGCTAGCATAATCTGATTGATAATTCTGACATTATTATACTTAGTAATATAGGCTACTAATGTGCAGAGCTAAATCCATTGCTAGAAAAACTCCGCTGCAGGCAATAGAAGTATCAAAGAAATTACTCTTGACCACCAGTACTGCAATTTGGGTAGACTCTTGTGTGTTTAAGTAGCCAAATCTGTGACTTACAGCTTTATGCCCTGTCCTTTTCCCCAAGCAGTTTATCTGTACTTCAGCAACATACCCTTCATCTAAGGAGCTGAAAGCTGCTCTTCTTGTGTGTCTCTTCAAGTACTGTGCTACAGTTTTCATGTGATAAAGCATTGCTTCCTAATGCTAGCTGTTTTAATTTATCAAAACATACGGACCTGAGTTTCCTATTCCTTTCCTATTCCTAAGAGATTAAAATGGCAGTGATACAAATCAGGGGAGAGACTTTTTCACCCTTAAACATACAATTGATTATTCATACTGTGAAATTTTACACAACAAGTAAGTGTAGAAGAATCTAATGGTTTGTGAATTATTCTAATGGAAGCACATTCATATATCCTTTTCAGGTTATTTATTAGCAGTGGCTGCTTGTGACCCTAATTAAAGTAATAGTTGCAGAAGACCCAAAAGTAACGGAAGAATGATCATTTCCTGTGGCCCAGTTTCATGAATGCATTATCTTCCTTTAAACCTAGATTTCTGCATTGGGAACAATAACGTACTGACACTGTCTAATGAAATTAACCTCAATTACCATGACCTTTCGTTTACTCAACCTTTTGCTTCCATTGTTAATTATATGTGCGTTGTAGTTAGTGTAGAAGCGGTGATTTGATCATTATTAAAAACCTATCAAGCTTGCTTTCTTCTGAAGAAAGAGGAAAAGCTACCAAAAAAGCCTGGAAAGAAGTAAAGAGATAAAGCATTTATGAGGGAGATGAAAACTGAACTCTTTTCAGCCTGGAACAGTGAAGAGATACAAAGCAACTAGTGGATGAGGCTTTCTTGGAAAAAGCACAAGATATTTGCTCATATACATAGGGTTTGTGCTTGCTTTGTTTTTTTCCTTGCATAATCAAATGTCATACCAATAAGAGATTATGAAGTGACAGTTCTCTGAAAGACACGCAGACATACAGTAGGTGAACATAAGAAGCAGCTGGGTTCTTGCAAGACATCGACATATTTTGGCCCCAGCCCAGAGGATCTGTTTTCACAAATAGCATAGTTTGGAAGAGGGTGTAGTCTAGATGACATGATATCTGTCTCAGAGATAAGTCTTTTTCCTTTTCCCACGCCTGGTCTCTTTTCATAGGGACAACTTCTCATGCATCAAAATTTGAACCATTCACTAAGCTGGAATGGTCACTGAAGCAAAGTGCTCTTCCTCAAGCCTATTCTGGCACAAATGGTGCCTTCCCTCAACTGGGAAGTACTGAAGTACAATTTTTTTTCATCTACATACTTTTTACAGAGAGGTGAATCTTTTCAGTAAGATAAGTCCCATGTTTGTGGTTCACTGTGCAAGTGAACATGAGTGAGTTGTGTGGGAGGAGGGGAAAACCAACCACACCTGTCATGTCTGATTTAGTCCCTGACTTGCTCTGTTAAAGCAGGAATAGAGCTTTTGAAGGCTGCTGTGGACATTGCAAGCTCTGAGCTGAGACAATGGCATGATGAGACAAAGACTTTGGTGAGGGCGTGCCTCAGATCTCTTAGTCCATTCTGTTGTGATGCAGCTGCTACTCATTTTACCTGTCAAGGAAGACAGTGTAGCTCAGCAGCTTAAAGAGAAGAAGCCTTTAGATTACCTTAAAACTATTCTTCAGTGATCATTCAACAAAACAGTCCCCAAATGGTATTACAGAATGATTGAATTTGGAAGGGACCTCTGGAGATCACCTAAGTCAGCACCTCTACTCAAAGCAGGGTCACCTAGAGCAGGATGCTCAGAGCCATGTTCAGTCAGGTTTAGATATCTCCAGGAATGGAAACTGCAACCTCACCAGGCAATCTGTGCCACCATTCAATGACCCTCATAATAAAACTCATTTTTCACATTTAAATGTAATGCTGTATTTTAATCTGTGCTTATTGCTTCTTGTCCTCTCACTGGATGCCACTGAGCCTTCTCCAAGCTGAACAACTCCAGCTGTCATCCTCTCCCCATATGATAGGTGCTGCAGTCTCTCAATAATCTTAGTGACCCTTTGATGGTCAACTTATTATATAGATATACAGGACTATAAAATCACAGTGAATAGTCACAGCTGAGACTTTTCAGAAACACATGCCTTTCCCAGGTGACAATCATCAGGTCTGACTGCATGCTTGAAACGTGTGATATTACTTAGCAATTTTACCCTTTCAAATGTACTGATAACTTCCACTGCTTCAGAACCTGTAATATATAGAAGCTAACTAGAGTATTGGCTTTTCCAGCTTCTCTTCAAACACCGATTGTTTCTAGAAAAACACTGCAAATATATCTACCAAGATCTTGATATCTACTCAGGTCCTTTGAATCTACAGGATTTTATCAAAGATTCAGTTTCACTTCTGAAAGGAGAGTTACTAAGAGAAAAGACTATTTCCTGCTATCAGTTAGCTCCCCTCAGCAACAAAAGACCCTTCAATGCAGATTTATAGCTTACAGCAATCTTGTTTGAAATACAGGTCATCATAGAAGTGTATCCCAAGATTGATGTGTGTTGTAAACTTTAGATGCATTCTACAAAAGGGAACATGCACAAAGAAAAAACAATGAAAATGTCTATCCCTTTTCTCCTTGAACATCGTGCTGGCTTTGATATGGGTCTACACAGGGAGAGATCTGGGTTGCTTTGTTCTTTCTATGAGACAAACCCCAGAAAGTGTTTGCATAAAGATTAAAAGGTGTCTTAGAGACACGAGGGGCTTCATAAAGACAAATTTCAGATATGAGAGTGTTATAAGAATCCCATGCACTATGACATTCTGGGGGATGACTAGCTAGAAAGCGCCTTGGCAGTAAATGAGATGAGGTCCTGGTGAGTATCAAGTTGAACATAAGTGTAGGTGCCCTTGTGGCAAGAGGACAGAAATATCCTGGTCTGCATTAGGAAGATCATCTGGAGTGCTGGATCTAGTTCCAGGCTTCTTAGTACAAGAGAGACATGCTGCACTGAGTTCAGCAATGGACCCCATTGACAATTAAGGGATTGGAGCATCTGCCATATCAGGAGAGGCTGAGAAGTCTGTAACTATTCAGCCTGGAGAAGAGAAGGTTGTAGAAGGTCCATTCAATGAGAATAAATACCCGATGAGGAGAAGAATCATAGAATCGTAGAATAACCAGGTTGGAAGAGACCCACCGGATCATCGAACCCAACCATTCCTATCAAACACTAAACCATGCCCCTTGGCACCTTGGCCACCCATGCCTTAAACACCTCCAGGGAAGGTTAATCAACCGCCTCCTCGGGCAGCCTGTTCCAGTGCCCAGTGACCCTTTCTGTGAAAAATTTTTTCCTTGTGTCCAGCCTAAATCTCCCCTGGTGGAGCTTATGGCCATTCCCTCTTGTCCTGTTCCATGTCACTTGGGAGAAGAGGCCAGCACCCTCCTCTCTACAACCTCCTTTCAGGTAGTTATAGAGAGCAATGAGGTCTCCTCTCAGCCTCCTCTTCTCCAGGCTAAACAACCCCAGCTCTCTCAGCCACTCCTCATAAGACCTGTTCTCCAGCCCCTTCACCAGCTTCGTTGCTCTTCTCTGGACTCACTCCAGAGCCACAACATCCCTCTTGTGGTGAGGGGCCCAGAACTGAACACAGGATTCGAGGTGCGGTCTCACCAGTGCTGAGTACAGAGAGAGAATAACCTCCCTGGACCTGCTGGTCACGCCATTTCTGATACAAGCCAAGATGCCATTGGCCTTCTTGGCCACCTGGGCACACTGCTGGCTCATGTTCAGTCGGCTGTCAACCAGCACCCCCAGGTCCTTCTCCTCCAGGCAGCTTTCTAGACAGACTTCTCCTAGTCTGTAGCTGCACAGGGTTGTTGTGCCCTAAGTGCAGGACCCAGCATTTGGCTGTGTTAAACTTCATGCCGTTGGACTCTGCCTCCCGACCCTCCAGCAGATCAACACTTCCACCCAGCTTAGTGTCGTCTGCGAGCTTGCTAAGGGAGCACTCAATGCCTCCATCCAGGTCGTTGATAAAGACATTGAACAGGGCTGGACCCAGCACTGAACCCTGGGGAACCCCACTTGTCAGTGGCCTCCAGCTGGATTTAACACCATTTCCCACCACTCTCTGGGCCCGGCCATCCAACCAGTTTTCCACCCAGGAGAGAGTGCGCCTGTCCAGGCCAGAGGCTGACAGTTTCCGTAGCAGAATGCTGTGGGAAACTGTGTCAAAGGCTTTACTGAAGTCCAGGAAGGTACATCCACAGCCTTTCCCTCGTCCAACAGCCGAGTCACTTTGTCCTAGAAGGCGATCAGGTTAGTTTGGCAAGACCTGCCTTTTGTGAACCCGTGTTGACTGGGCCTGATCACCCGGTTCTCTTGCATGTGCTTCATGATAGCACTCAAGATCACCTGTTCCATGACTTTCCCTGGCACTGAGGTCAGACTGACAGGCCTGTAGTTCCCTGGATCCTCCCTGCGACCCTTCTTGTAGATGGGCACAACATCAGCCTCCAGTCCAGTGGAACTTCCCCAGTCTTCCAGGACTGTTGGGAGATGATGGAAAGGCGTTTGACCAGCACATCCGCCAGCTCCTTCAATACCCTTGGGTGAATCCCATCCGGCTCAACAGACTTGTGGGTGTCTAGTCAGGCTAGCAAGGCTCTGACCCCCTCCTCTTGGATCACGGGAGCCTCATTTTGCTCCTCTAGCTCCGGGGTTTGTACAGAAAGGGAACAACTTTCTTTACAATTAAAGACTGAAGCAAAGAAGGCATTAAGTACCTCAGCCTTTTCCTCATCCCTTGTCACTGTTGTTCCCTCTGCGTCCAATAGGGACTGTGTGGTCTCCCTAGTCCTCCTTTTATTATTTATATATTTATAGAAAGATTTTTTGTTATCTTTCACCGACTTTACCAATTCGATTTCTAGTTGAGCCTTAGCCCTTCTGATTTTTTCTCTACACAATCTCACTTCTCTCCTGTAGTCCACCCAAGAGGCCTGTCCCCTCTTCCAGAGCCCATAAACATTCCTCTTCTTGATAAGACTTTTCTCAGTAGTGCTCAGTGAAGCAACTAGAGGTGACAGGCACAAGCAGAAATACTGGAAATTCCATTTGAACGCACTTTGAAGATGATAAAATGCTGGCGCAGGTTGCCCAGACAAATTGTAGACTCTCCCTCTTTAGAGACTCTCGAACCTGGACTGGATCCAACCCTGAACACCTTACCATAGGTGACCTTGTTCTGAGCATACATACTGTATGTGTATCCATATGTATCTCATCAAAGTATCTGAATGCCTCAAAGCCATTAGCAGATTCTATTTCTTATGACATCCATGAAAGAAAAAGATTGGAGATGTATACTAAAAAAATGAATTTTCCTCTTGTTGCTGATGGCTATATGCCCAAGTGGGAATGTGAACTACTATCACTATTTTTAGCTTAGTAGCCTATTCATTAGACTATTTTTTCTTCTAAAGTAAAACCTTTAAAACTTAAGCAAATTAAATTTAGAGGTTAATTAGGTTGTTAGCAAAGCTGAAACAACCGAATGTGTAAAGGTTTACTATAGATCGCAGAGATGCGAATAAATAAAATATCAGCTTTGAATTCTACTCCAAGGGAACAACTGAGCCCATCACATGCAGAATTTTACATTTGAGAAAGTGTTTGGTTTTGTATTAAGGCAAGGGAAATCACAGAACTGACCTGATATAATAAGCATGGATTTCTGCAGCTTTCATCGCCTTTCAGTTAAAAGAGTCTGTGTACATATGCTTACACATTTTATGATAACTTCTACACTACTGATTTAAGAAGTTCTGATTTGCTAGTTCTTTATGTTCTCTACAGGGGTAGCGTAACATCAGATTATGATCTTGTTTGAGGTAAACCTCCAAAAGTATGATACGATTAAAAAAATGTAAAATTTACAGTGCACTAAACAGAAACATATCAAACATAAGATGTCTTAAGTAAATAGGAGTGAACACCACTGTAATTAAATGAAAAAATATCCTACATCAAGCAAATAAGGGTGAATATCTGACCAGTTTAAAAAAAAAAATGTCAATTTAAAAATAGCAAAGTATCCCAAGGTTATAGATTAGGTGTGACATAAGTTATACTTATATTTACTTACTAAAAGCAAGTAAATTCACTACCCTGAGTTCATCACTGTTAAGTGTTCTTTTGGAGTGCTTCCTGAGAGTAGTTCAAAAGTCCTTGAGTGACTGAAGAATTATTTTGATGGCTTAGGAAGTTCTTTTTTATTTATTGGTTACTACTCAAAGACGATAATCAGGTAAGATCAGTATTCTACTAATGGTATGTGCTACACTTTGTAGCAGTGCTATTTATCACTTAGCATCCCTCTAATGAGTTACTTTGGGTACTTACAAAAATACTAGCCTCACTCTAGGGATATGGAATTAAGACATCAAAGAATAAGTTGTACAGCATCACTCAGTGAATCACAGACAATATTAAATGTAGAACCAAGTGGAATTTGGGGAATCCAGTCTGCGTATTACAAATTCTCTCTCCCACGGGAATTGGATTCCTGCATTGTTCCCTTTTAATAGCATGGGAATAAAAACAACCCTTAATGAAAGACTTTAGAGAAAAGAATTTTTCACGAAGTTTGTTAACCACAATTCTCACTGCCTTTCTGAAAAAATAATTGCCACTCTGAGGAAGAGTCAAGAAAGCCTAAAGAAATGTCTCCCTCAGCATGCCATTTTCTCAGTATAGGTGACAAATACAGGGATTCACATACTTCAACTTGATGACATGCTGGGTATGCTATTGTATTTAACAGCTAATAGTGGAACCCTCAGAGGAAAATTAAATGGAAATCAAATCACAACGAGGAGTTTTCTGTAACTCCTCAACAGATATAGATACAAAACACTTCCTACCCTTCATTATAGCCCTTCCTAAGTCTGG
Source organism: Clamator glandarius (assembly GCA_033459285.1). Taxonomy (NCBI): domain Eukaryota; kingdom Metazoa; phylum Chordata; class Aves; order Cuculiformes; family Cuculidae; genus Clamator; species Clamator glandarius. The sequence goes on along the minus strand of JAUNZM010000119.1, from coordinate 2,176,429 downwards.
ATACCTAACTCTGCTTATAAATTCCTCTGCCATTCAACCATAAACAGACACTTAACAAGGGAAGACAAGTCTCACACAGTTCTGTAGAGCCATCCTATTGTGCTGCACCAGACCTGGGAACATCTAAATAACAGATATGCTAACACAGCTGGAAGTCTGAAGAAAAAAGGATTCTTTTTTTAATTTTCTTTTGTTTAACTAAGTAGTCAGCAACTATGCAGGCGGAAATAGCAAAAATAAGGAAATGAGGAGATAAAGGCTCCATCCCTTCATTATCTCTACTGTCAGAAAAAGAAAGAAGCCTCTTAAAAACATCAGAATTTTTCAACTGAGCCTGCATCCTCCTGCGCTGATTCATTCTTCAGGCACTGTTCATGAAAGCTAAACTGTAGCCATGCAGTTTTCTACAACTTTCATTTATTCTAGGGGACCTGGGTCTTAAAAAGTGAGTGGAGCAGGCAGAATAGGTGAATTAGTTTATGTGGTATGAATTCTGTTTCTTGCTTGTTTTTATCCTGCCTGACATCTAAGTGTCAAGTCTATTTGTATAAAGGTTTATGTAAATAGAAAAAACCCCACATTATCATCAGTAAAGAGTTTACAGTTCAAAATAAGAAAAAAGATTTATAAGAAGGCACCAGGAGACAATGAGATAAAAGTAATCATGGCGCACTGGTAATCGAACTGTTGTCACATTTTCTGCAGGCGTTATGGAAGAGATGTGAGGGACCTGTCTGAAAATGTATGATGAGATGACCTTGCAGCAGAGAGCTCCTACTGAATGTAAGGAACAGCACAGGAAGGAAGAATCACAAAGATTAAAAAAAAAGAGCCTGACCTGAGACAGGAACTGACATATTACTAACAAATGACTTCATCACCACAAATTGAGTTCAGTGTAGAGTGGTGTGTGGAATGGCAGTTGGAGATGTGACAGCACTGCTGCCTCCCAGAGCCAGCCGTCTGTCACCTGCTTTCTCCTGCATGAATACTCCTGCTGAATCCCTGTTGACACAGAAGAAACTAGACTGGGAGTAAATGAAACACTTTGAAATGAAGCTGCTCTCTCATTCTCCTTTCCTTCCCCACCCCAAGGCACTCCTAGCAGCATCCTCCAAATTTTGTGTTAAGCTAATTGTCCCTTCCCTCCAGGGACTCCATCCAACAATCCTCCAAGTGTCTCAGCCTTCCAGTATGTCTGACTCCAAGACTCAGCCAGGCAAGTGAAGAGACTTTCTTCAACATACTTTGAAGAAACTAAATAATCTTTTACCTCTTTCCTACTTAGATTTTTTTGTTAAATGAAGGCAGACACTTTTTCTACTGACTTTCACTTTTACTTAAAACAAGTCTGTTCTTTGAAATACCAGCAGGCCATCATGCAAGCGATGTGCAAACTATGTAATGGTTGATAATCAATTAACTTCTTCCCAAAGAACTCTACCTAACCAGGAGGAGTCTAGCAGCAGACCTACTCTCTTGTCTTCTTGGAACCTCAAACAAAACCATAGCAGAGTACAAATAAATTAAATGGTTCAACCATTTGCTATATGCATGAAAGGCACCAAAGTACTTGGAGGCAAATTTCCATGGAGTAAAATAACATTCCACTGAATTCTGAACCAGTTCATCTATCAAATGTGATGTACATCACAGATTTTGTCCTGATCCCTGAAGTATCACCACAGCTGATCTTCTCTTGGACAATTCAAAGCTCTGGTTGAAGTAAGGGAGGGCTGGGTCAAAAATGTCTCTGTCAGAGAAATAGAGTGATTGAGCAACCTTCCAGAGAAGAGAACGATCCAGAGTAGGAAATAACCACTAACTCTTCTCTTTTAAAGATATCTTTCTATCATTTGTGACACTGATGAATGCTGAGTTCAATTATTTTTTTTCTTTCAAGTGTGTTAAAGAACATTTTGTTCAGCTGTTGCCTGATAACTTTTCACCTATCAATGAAAGACTACAGGAATTAGGTTTTCCAACTACCAAATTGTTAATTTCAACAGGATAGGAATTGGTAAGCAGTAATATGTTTCATAACTGTGAAATTGCTTTCTTGCCCTTTTTGTAATGTCATATTTTTGCATACTCTCAAAGCTGCCTACTCTTGAAGATCCTTTATAAAAAACCAAACAGATATCTTAAAAATTTTTGCACTTGCAAGAGGATGTTGGAGATTTGGTGAAATTTACTGATAATTCTTATTTTAAAAAAAATTTTATATGGAAAGTCACTTTCAAATTCACATTAGCAAAACTCTTAAGTTTCCTACTTTCGTCTTCTGCCTTACATCAGTGTCTATGCCTTGCAGTTAGGCTGTGAAACTGTCATTAATGGACCTGGCTGAAATGTAAGCCCACAAAATCAGCCAGAAAACAAAAAATATTTTAACCTGGATTATGTATGCACTAAAGCCTGTCAATTGTCTGGACTTATGTGGGAAAGTGTTAAAAACCATATAGCTTAAATACCACATACAGGAAGAGTTTTCTTACTCGGCTAAACTGTATCTCATCTCAGACCTCTTGAAGAAACTCACATGTGTAGAAGATGCCACCTGGAAGGCTTCTTACAAGATAAGATATGTCATTGACATACAAAAAGGATATGAAAAACTGTTAACAGGCAGCTCTTCCCTGACCACATATTTGAGAAGATTCAGTTGTCTGTTGAGCTCAGCACCTGTACAGCCTCATCTACACACAAGCACTTGAAGACAGCTACTGATTTACACATCATGGAACATGAAGGAAGGAGAAAACACTGTGTGCTCCAGGGAGAGGCAAGGGAATTGAAAGCCTAATGCCTTTAGGATGTCAAGGCAAGCTGGCTGGAGTTTTGCACATGTTTGCAAGACATAGTGCTTGTTTTGCTACTCTCTTGTAATTCTACGGCAGTTGTCTTTTCAGGCAATTCTGCCGGTTCCTCCTCCTTTGAATAAGCCAGCATTTCCACCTCACTGATGGTAAATCACCTTGCCCTCAGAGCCTGTAGGTACATAATTTGACACGTACATATTTTTCTAATATAATTATTTAAGATAATAATTTACAAATGAGCTTAAGAATGGAATAAACTGCAGGATTCTTTTCTAGGACAGCGTTTCCAGGAAGTCTTTTAGTGACATATTTGGATCCCAGGACCTCATAGGACTACATTTAAGATGCTCTTTTTCCCTTTAACCAGGAGATTACTTCTTACATTCAGGTATCTTCCGCAAATATATATTATAACAACTCTAGGCATACATCCCAGGCTGTTCCACTATGGGCTGAGGATTCAGTAATTGCACTGATTCATTTAAAAGAAAGTAGAAGCAGTAAAGCCTAGCTGACTGAGAAATAGCGTAGACCTTTCACTAAGTCTAAGGTTGCCCTGACAGCAATATTACTTAGAGCTTCAAAAACTTTAAACTTACATCCTACAGAGGTGAAAACACTTTGAATACAGAATTGCATAAGGTTGTTGGCAAAGCTCTCAGGTGGTTGCAAAGTAAAACCAATTCCTTTGCCCTGTACAGTATTAGAGAGTGTAGTCCTTTTCTTGTCAGACTCAGTAACATATATGCTCTCCCTGGCTTTGAAGGAAGAAAGGAAAAATATGGGAAAAAAAAGTATGATGAACAGATGGAAAGAAATAGGACGAACCTGCTCTCACTGCTCAGCTTATACGTCTGTCAGAATATTAAATAAGTAAACTTTTTGTTACTGCCTAGAACTTGCTATGTTGATGCCCATTCTTCTGTAACTCATTTGCCAAGGGTTTAATTTAGCAGAAATAGGGTTGATAGCTACATGAAGTCAAGCTTTTTCAGTGTTGTTACTGAAGTGATTCATCAGCTTTGTTGGCCTGACTTCAGCACTATTAATTCCTGAGACGTGGTTGTGAGTAGAGACTTTGCTAGAATATCTATTCTTCCTGTGAAACACTAATCTCCGAAGCCAAAACTCACCTACACAGCTGCTGAAGCTATTTTTGTATATCCAAAGTTAATCCAGCTCTGAGCTACAGTAATGAAGATATATCCCTTTAACTATAGGCATGGAAGCTTTACTCGGTTCTTTTAAAACTGCTTCTAGCAAGTATTCGATTGCACAACCTGGATATCTGACAGACCAATAGCTGATGGAGTGCTATCATTCTTCCTCAAAGTCATCTAACAGTTTAAGTAACTCAAAAATCAAACCCAAAGATTTTTTTAGATAAGGCCAACTTGAATTTTCATATGTGTTTAAGTTCTAGTTAATAAACATTAATTGACTAAGATTATTATAATATGGACATGACACATACATTTTTGATTAGCCATGTCTAAAAGGCAAATATTTGAGCTATGGGACAAATATGTAAATAATGTTAGCACTATAATTTGTAATTGCATTAATTAACACACATTAAAGCAGACTGACCATTTATGAAACAACCAGTGGGAAGTCATTATATAATGGCCAATGCAAATTATGGCCTGGCAGTACTTAACAATTAACTCTGTAATTAACTAAGTAATTAACTCTGTTAAGGAACAGGAAATACAAATGATTTTACGAATTTAAATATAAAGTCCAATGTCATATATTCAGCAATGAGCAGGATGATTCATTAAAGCATGTGAAAGCACATAGTGATGTTCTCCTGGTCCGGTCCACTGACATTTTAGAGCCAGAGTTGTATCCGTGATTTTGTGTTTAACAGTCTTTGATGAATTTTTTTCTAGGAAGTTCTCTAGCTGCTTTTTGAATCCATCTGTACATTGAGCTACCACAATAACCTGTGGCAATTGGTTCCAGTTGCCTATGTGATGTATAAAATAATCCTCTATTTTGTTCACACTCAAATTGCTGCCTGGAAATTTCACTTGATGTTCTACAGTCAGTTTGTGCTCATCTTTTCTGTGCTATTCCTGATCTTCCAGAGATCTGTTATAACTTTCTCCTCACCCCCACCTTTGTCTTTCAGTATTTAGAAACTTCTCAGATGGGAGCATTTTCATAACTTCACCCATCCCTGACATCCTTCTGTATCCTTTTTGAACTGGATGAGTGGGCAGAACTGCCCACAGTATTCAGTGGTGTATTTTATGTGTTTTCATATTATTCTTTCTTCTCTGTCAATTTACCCCGGAGAACAGATTGTTCTCCCATGCAAATACCACAGGGCATTGTTGCTGCCTGCCCATGGAAGAGACTGTGCCTGGGTGGAGATCATGCCTGGCAGGAGGCTTGAGATTCCTTCTACCAGACCTAGTGTGGGACTCTCTTTAGGAGCCATTATCAGCCTCCAAAATAAAACAGACTGACATAAAACCCATGAATGAATGGGATCACTAGCCAATTAATTAAACAAACTAGTAGTTCTCTAGGGCTTACAAACCCAGCAAGTGTTAGCTGTTGTTTCTAATTGAGGGTGGCCATACACATACCCTCTTGGAAATGGTCACTGGCCTTGGCCAGTCCCTGAGCTATAACTGGAAATTGCTTGGGAGGGATGTGCCTGGGTAAAACCCTTCCAAGGAGTCCTTCAGCAAGTTAGCAGTTACAGACACTTCAGTCCCAATGCCTGGCAACAGTTCCAGGCACTGATTTACTCATACAGATTGAAGCTCAGGGACAGGTAAGATCAACACAGAGTCCATGCTGAGTGAGTGCAGGTCCCTCTAAATCTGTGACTTTGTATTTGCTTTGTATTTGGAGCAGGAGAAAAATGCTTGGAAACTGGATGGTTCCAGCTGTTCTGCATTATATGTAGAAGACCTAGAAGACATAATAGCATAAGACGGCACCATTTGGAATTGAGGAAGTGAAAGATATGCCCTGTCTATATAGAACACATATTTAAAGGAGATGATTCATGCTAATAAGCAATTAAGTCTTTATACGGTAATCCAGGAATCAAGAGCAGGTGATTGCAGAGGGGAGGATTTTCTCTGATTTAAGATTAGGAATAATCAGGATTAGATACAGATATTAAACAGTTAGAGCACACAAGTTCTGCAGAGTTAGCATATTCAGAAATCAGATTTTTCTTAATAACACACAAAAAAAATTTTAACATAGATACCCATATACAAATCTGGCCTGCATAAGGATAGGCATCTCCCTAATGATCTATTTAAGTATTTAATTAAGGGCATAATTTATATGTAAATAGATAGATATTACTTCCTTTATGTCTGGATTCTGATTCTTGTACTCACAAGGAAGAATATTCTGGTAATTATCCAACCCATACTATAAACAGAAAATTAACAAAAAATATTATCCAATCTCTGTATACCAATTTTATTGAGGGGATTATTTTAAAGGCTGAAACAAAAAAAACCCAAACATACTTCTCTTGTATATACACGGTTATACGTACCTTTGTAGATTAATAGGTTTAGTTGATACTTTTTGTGGCTTGACTAAATATTTAGGTATCGTTAGAAAATCAAAGTTTCAGATTAAAATAGCTACTGCCTGCTTTTATGAACTGTCAGAAACTAGGTCATTGCAAGAACTGAAAACATCCCAGTGGTCTACCGTATTCTATATATTTATGTGTAGGTAATACAACATATTGTTAATGTGAGATCTGGTAGGTCTTATTCTAGCACAGGTTTATTTAACTTGTGTCAGATGTGAAACTTGCCAAGGGAAGCAGAAGCCAAGCACAGTCTGTGGATGCTAGGCTGCCTTACCATTTGTTTTATGATGGCTCAGAAGGCTCTTGACCTCATGTCCTACACCTCCCTGCGTACGCACATGGAAGTTTCAAAACTCAAGATTTCCGTTCCATCCCTCTGGGCGAGCTCTGCAGACCATCGTCCTGGTGCTCCATGCAATCTTACAATGTAGCCAGGATGTGTGTCCTGAGCACAGGGCTCTGCTGGCAGTGCTCTGTCCATGGGGAAACTCATTCCAGTCCCTGGAAGGTAGCAGTAGGCAATATATTAAACTCCTCTGTAGGATCTGTCTGCCTGTAGCTTTGTGCTGCTGCTGTTTCCTGTGCACTCCCCATCATCTTCTCCCACAAGACCACCCACTATTGTGCCCTCACATTATGCTGTCAGGTGCCCTCTCTGGCATCCCGTGTGCATTACAGGCAGTAGCTCACTGGAAAGAGTCGCTTTTTCTCACTTCTGTAACTCAAGTTACAATGTTCTATGTCTGTGTGACAGTTTCTGGGTATGGCTGTGCCTTCTAGCAATTTTCCATAGCTGCTTTATCATAACTTCATTTTCCATGAGTTACTCTTTTTATACATGCATTCATGTATAAAAAGAAGAATTCTTTTATGTATAAAAAGAAGAATTCTTCAGAAGAATTGACCAATACCTAGGGAGAGTTTTTCCAAAGCGTATGAAGTAGACCTTTCATCTCATTGATTTCTCTTAGATGGTCCCAAAGAGCTCTAAGAGGGAAGTCAGAAACAGCCTAAAATAATAGTTCAGAGTGATATAAAACATTCTGCTTCTTGTCCTGCACACCACTTTCTGTCTTCCCAGGACCCACACCACTGCTTTGCTCCCATGAAGCTGACCAGATGACGACATAAGCAAGGGTGACAAGGCTGGGTATTCTATACAGCTATGTTTCCCAACCATATATATGTTTTAGACAATTAACTCTTAATTTACAAAGTTGCTTTTACCCATAAAGTCGAATACTTAGGCAACAGACACAACCCAATGACAAACCTCTCTGAATAACAATAGATATTATAAAAAAGAAAAGGTATTGTAATAAAAGATAAAAATAAAGTCACCACTTACTAGCGTTATAACTTGTGTTCTAGTGCTCAAGGTTTATCAGGCATTCAGAGAGTAACAGAATGAATGATCTTTCCTCACAGAACTAGATATTGAAATCATTCTTTAAAACTGAAGCTTGCTCATCCTCCCCCTGCCCATATTCCCAAGCTATGGTACCAAAAAATCAACTCTCTGCGGGATGTGTTCCCAAGCTAACCTACATCTGCTTTCTGGCATCAGAGTCCTATAAGTCAAGTGCAGCTGAAAGGCAAACCAACCAACTGCATGTGGCAAGGCAAACAAGGGAGTCCATAAGGTGGAGGAGCAACCAGCAGTATGTGCTGGAAAACAGACTCCCCAGCTACGGTTCTGGCCATCAACAGGTCCACTGTTGCATGATCTAGTGCTTCAAGAAGGGAGCAAGCAACAGAAACCTGGTCATGCGTTTGGATTCAAGGAGAAAAAAGTGTGTGATGAAGATGTTGAAGTCTGAAAATTTCAAAATCCAAATATGGGCTTCATGCAGCAGAAGAAACCACAAAGAAGAAATCTGGAAAACCAGCTTTTTAGCTTTTTTCATTTTTAAGTTGAAACTAAGGTAACATCAAGAATCCCATCCTTCCATGGCCTTGCTGTTAAAGGGAAACCTTATCTTAAAGTACACATCACCCCCATTTGCGTGGTGAGCTCTTTTTACAGGCTACTAAGTCTCATCCTGCCCTCTAGGATGTACTCCAGTGCAAGGAAGAAAATGAGACTGTAACAGAAAACTGGTAAATCTGCATGTCTCACTGGGCTTGGGTTCATTTGTTTTCTGTCTATAAGTGCATGTTCTGAAGGACTGAAGTGATACTGGAAACTGATGCAGAATAGAAGAATAAGGGTAGTGTTTATGGGCAGACATGTTTTTAAAATAAAAATAATATGGCAGAATAGAAAGATAAGGAATGTGATGGGTAAGCTTAGGGATGCAGGGCAGGAAATGGATTGTGAATTAGTCTTGCCATGAGAGGAAAGTATACATCATCTATCATCATTGCTGTCAATGGGTAAAACTGAAGTTGAAAGAAAAATCAATATATAACTTTGTCTTAAAATGTTTAAACCAGAAATTTATATACTAAGAACAGGTGGACAAGTGAATAACAATTAAGAAGCTGATTAAACATCAGGCAAGGAAAGAAAACTCTCTTTAATGGAATGCAGTAACTCTATTAGCTGTCTTCAATGAAACTTGAGCTCAGGTTGTGCTGACTAAAGCAAAGCTACCCATGAAACCAAATGCTCTAGGAGCCTCTGGTGTAAGAGCTGGGGAGATCCACTAATCAAGTTTGCAAAATGAACAAGCTCTTTAAATGGCAAATTCTAACAGACTGTGTTTAGAAATGTTGAAAAATATAAATATGATTAACTGATTGGTCTGAAAATTTGATTTTGGTATCTTGGAAGCATAGGACTTTTTGCAGAAAGTATCTATGTCAGCTATATCTTTAGATAAGTTCTGGTATTTCATTTTCTTGCTGACATGTTGTATTTCTCTAGTGGTACTCATTAAAAAATAATTGATGAGTACTAAATCAATGTATGCAAACTCCTGAGTCTATGATTTTATAACCCTTGTGATCAGATCTCAGCAGAACGTGAGTCACCTTTTAACCATGCACACAGATAATCTACATTTACAGACACACTTGTCTCAGAGAGCAGGTGACTTTCAGCCATGGGAAGTGGACTTCTGGAGGTTCCACAACAGTGCATCTCCCACCTTTTGTCTATCTCTGCTTTTGGGGGGCAGTAATAGGCAGCTGCAAGGTGATGTCTCTGCTTTCTGTTGGCTTCTCACCACTCATAACCCCAGAGTCGAGCCCCACAGCATCTTTTATCTGCCTGTTCTCCCCATAAAGAAGAAGCAAACACCCCAAAAGGAGACTGGCAACCATCATATGGTATATTATGAAACCTGAAGACAAATGTGAATTAGATTTTAAGGCCAAAGTAACTTTAGTAAAAGTGCTTTTACTTAACAGCTGAATAACAAGAGTTGGTCAGCTTCCGTGAAGAATTTTGTAAGACTGGAGGACTGGGGTGCATGGAGGATGACAGCCTCTGTAAGAACATTGTAAGTTGAGAGGCTAGGAATCTGCTTGCTTGCAGAGAGTTCAGAGCCAGTGAAGAAATTAAAGGTTCGGGGCTGAATTTCCAGATGTGTTGTGGTGCCTCGGCATATTTCATGTATGAGTTGAGGTGTAAGGGTTTTAATTGTGTTCTGGGCAATTTGCCTGTGTTTGCTGAGGGACCAAATACTGAATCTTGTCATCACACCTCACAAAGAAGTAATCAAAGGCAAATCTGGGTCAAAGCATCTTCAGGCATTTTGTCTTTTTTTTTTTTTTTTTTTCCAGTGCATAGGTAAGGTCCTGCTGGGAAATTACCCCTTTGTGGCAAGGTATCTGTGGCAAGGTCTCTGTGCAGATCCTGGGTATCACTTCAACTTTTTAAGCTCAACTGAAAGACTGTATGGGCTGCAGAAAGAAAGGACTGAGCAGCAACACAGAAACAGTCAGCAGTTTTGCTGCAGAACAGAGCAAAGCAAAGCAGCGCAGTGTGAACAACCAGCAGGAGCAACAACAGGAGGTTGTGAGTGTTAGCAGTAGCTAATGGTAAGTCTGGCCAGTGTGAGCAACTAGTACCAAACACAAGTGTGAGTCACTAAAGGCAAAGAGAGCATTCACACCCCCAGCAGACAATGGGGAAATAGAGTGCAAGGTATTCCAAGAACAAGAATCAATATATGTCACTTGGATGTCTTCATACTTGGACTGGAAATGGAAATTGAACTTTCTTATGAACTTATAAACATTCAGAACTGTAGTATGAGAATATGGTAAAGAATATTAGAAAAATAAAAATAACTTTACAGGCAAAAGCCTGATGTTCATATAGTCTGATACTCCAGCTCTGACAGCAGATGCTTAGAAAAAGAAGCGTAAAACAGAGGGCAAGTGAGGAGTGACAAATCCCTGCCATGTCCTTCCTGTGAGTCTTAAGCAGAAGGGTTAAGTCTTCAGCTTTTTTTTCTAGTGGAAACAAGTGAACATGGGGACTACACTTTGAGCTGATATTTCATTTTTCTGAATATCTTTCTGACTAGGAATGTTATTCTTAGATTACTTTTTCCACAAATTTTTCAACATGATAAATAATTTTCTCCTATCTAATTACATAACAGTTAGGATCCCATCAGAATAATCTACTGTAATTCATTAAGGCTGACATCTTGTGGTTGCTTTTTGTATGCCTCCTTGTACTTTAGTTTCTTAGGAAAGACAGACTTTCTTCCTTTGCTTAAAGAGCTGTTGTACATCTCTCTATTTCACTGATTGTGTATTAGCTATCTGATTCTGAAAATTATTCAGTAACCCCTGGAAGAAGCTGAGAAAAGAAGTAATGCTGTTATCAAAATTGACTTCCATTTCTTTTCCAGAGGTTTATGGTTTTGAATTGCTAATGTACGAAAGCATTCTTACAACTGCAATCACAGCCCTCTTTAACAAGTCTTTGTTTACATGCTGATATTTATCAGCTTAAATATTTTTAAATCTCATAGTAATCCCATCCTAGAACACTAAACAAACTTAAAGGCATTGGCTAGAGTAACAAGGAAGTATATTTTAGTTTGAAAATGTCTCTAATTATTATCTGGTTTTTGTAAATTAAATGCCACTAGTGTCCAGCAGAATATATGTAGCGAGGCCTGCCTTTTGCATATATTCAGTCAAGATAATTACTGAGAGCACTTCTGTGCTTCCCAAGGTTTCATCATTTATTTTGTTGTGGTAAAAGCTTAAAAGACAGACCTCCAATGACTGCAAAACAGGAACAATTTCAGAGAATGAAATACTACTATCGCCACTTCAAACAGTATAGCATTTACTACGTTATTTTTTAAATCTCAAAGATGGTATAATATCTGCCTACTTTTTTTGTATTTTTTTTCTTAATTTAAAGGTAGAATTTTCTTTCTTAGACAGCACTTTGCAACTTGCAATACATTGATACAAAGATGGAAATTAATTTGGATGTTTATCTGCAACTTTCTGATCATCTATTGGTACTTTGTTAGCTTGCTTACAGTCATCAACATCTTCTGCAGCAATATTTTACAGGAGGTTTAGGAGTCCACCTCTTGCTGTACAGCAACAGCAGCAAGTAGCAGAGAAACAGCAGATTGGTTATCTCCAGTTATTATTGTGTTAAGTAAGGATAGATCAACCCAGTATTTTCTCATGCATTTATAATAAATTTATTTATTTATTTCCTTGAGAAAAAAAGGAGATTGCCTGCCTTTGAACTTTTCTGAGTGACAGAATGATTCCAACTAAAATCAGCTCAGTTTTAATACACTTCCAAAAGGAAATCAGTTGATCAAGAGCAAACTAATAGATTTTGCTTGTCCTTAAACTTTTTGAACAATTTACAGAGTTAATGAGAATCTGAAACAGTGATAGATAATGAAAATGTCAGGATTTTATGAACTCTAAATTTGCAGCAAATGCAACAAAATAAGTAGTTCCAGTGTCCATTTAATATGTTTAGGTTGTTGTTCAGGGTGTAATGAAATATAGTATTTCAACATTGTTCACCTTGCAGGTTTCCTTATTGTGATCTTTACTTAGTTTAGAGATAACGAATTACAGGACCTTAAGTCTACTATCACAGAATTGTAAGTATGCATGCTCTAGAAACATAAGAGAATATAAAGATATTGCCCCAGTTTTCTAAAGGAAAAACCTCTCACATCTGTAGACAGATACAGCTGTACAGATTAAAGTTAGAAATACAACTAACTGAATAATTGGTAGGGAAAACAGGACAGTCAGCAAGAATCTTACAAAAAAGGCATCACCTAAGTTAGTCAGGCTAAGACAGAATGATTATTGACTTCTTATTTCCCAAGAAGATATCTAATAATCAGTTGTTCACTGATTCCACCTAGGCTAATACTGAGAGAAGCAGAATAATTAGCACAACAAAGTCTTGTGTCTGTGTCTTACCATTTGGTATTTTCTGCTCAATGCAGAAGATGGGTTTTACTAAAAACAGAGTGATGCTGTTTTTTTAAACATGAGATATAGTTGTAAGCTTTTCAAGCTCCAGTAAAGATACTGCCAAGTTAAGGGCTGTGACATTATGGAAACAGTTCAAAGCATCTTCACTCTGATCCTTGAACACTGTGGATTTGTTTTGAGATATTGTAAAACATCCTTTCAAAAAATAAAACAAAATGCAGCAGAAATATAGCAGATCTACAACAGAACTGACAGAATTGCTTCAGACCAGGAACATGGATATATCAGACAAAGAGAGAGTCAAAAAACTTATCTTCAAGCCAGGACACATTATTACAGAGAAATTTCAGCAACTCAGCTTTAAGGAAATGCAGGTAGGCGTAGTAGCACTAACTGCTCCCCAGGGAATAGGAATGGATGCTGCATAAACTATAATTGGAGGTCCTTTAGTATAGAAATATTGCTCAGAGTCAGCGTAAATTATGTGAGTCATAAAAACAGACACTAACATTTTAAAATATATGTTAGGTTCTAATTAAATTTAAAACAAACAAAAAAATCCACACCTCTTTTGCAGCACTGTAATAAGTCTCAAAAAGAGAAACCAGGATTTAGGATGGTTCATGTAACAAAGCAGGAAAGATATAGAATAAAAGAATTCAATAGTTCAACAACTCAGGTAAAATAAAACCAGAAAAAGTGATGGGGATTTTCTCTGATGTTCTGCCTACAACTAGTTACCTGCCAACTGTCAAAATCAAAGTAACTGCAGTGCTTTCAGAGCCTTCTTTGAGTGTATTTTCCCCTCTTGATGAAACCTCTTCATAATAAAGTGAAAAGAAACCCAGTCAAAGTATACACAAGTAGTACTTTTCTAGAACATGGGTTTCAATATTATTTGGGGAACTAAGTTTGTCCATTAAAAGAAGATACTAAAATAGTTTTAAGAAATTATAAACCCAGTGATTATAAACCCAGTATCTTATTAAGTGATTATAAACCCTTTTTACATAGGATAATATTCCTCAAAAATAAGACAATACATAGAAATAACAGGTCTTATTTTGTAAGAGGATGATGATGATTATTATTACAGTCCCTATTAGTATTGCTTTGTTACCTATGGTAACAATGAGAAACAGAACAGCTGAGTTCACATTTCTTTCAGCAGTAGAAATTGGTGTGGACATAATCCATATTATTATTATCGTCTTATAAATCTCATTGACAACACAGTGAGGCTACACTGATTGCTTTTAAGATGGATATACAAATGGAACAATTGATTTCCAGTCCAGATTACAGATAAAATTGATGCTACACTTTCTTACCCTCAATACTATTGATAATGAAGCTAAAGATACATTCTGGAATCTGAAAAGCATCTGGAAAAACAAGAATTCCTGTATATATATATATAAAGCCTATCTATCCAATGATACACAGCTAATATATCCTGAAAAAGTCTCACAGTGGCAGCATTTTACATAGTCAGATGTACTAAAATACAGCTGTATGAATTAGAGTATAGGACAGAAATGCATCTGTGTTAATAGTGGAATTCACTGAAATACATATAGATTCTTCATCATTGTTTTCACTGGGATTATGCAGTGTTCTCTGTCTGGAATGGCTTGATCTGATTTCTCAGTCCCTAAGAGCTTATATCCAGCAATAAGAGCAGTCTTCATAAGAACCGAGGGAAAGCAGCATGGGTTTATTATCTCTGAATGTCTTAAGTTCTTTGATGGTAACATGCAAAAAAGGAAGGTAGATGAAGTAGGTCTCTGTGAATTAAGTTGAACTATACTATAATTCTGTGAAGGTCCTCTGTTAACGTAGCCTCATCTTCAGCAAAGGCAAATTTCTGCACAGAAGATGCAGGCAGTTTCTAGTCTGGGTCTGCTGGTGTGTCCAGAAGAAGCTGGCTCACCCTACAGCAGCGTGTGGCTGCTGGGAAAAATGGCTCCAAGCCACACTCTGAGGATGTGCTGAGTCCTAAAATTGCAGTGCAGCAGAGAAGAAAATCTTTGAGCACCTTCCAGGAAGGACTTAAATTGCACTCATGAGTCCACTGGCAGAGAAGGAAATCGAGGCTAATGGAATCACAGGGGGAAGTACAACAGATTGTACCTGCCTGTCTGGATTATCCCATCAAAATATCACACTCAGTTAGATTTTAGTTAATTTGTTGATGAAACATGAGCTACCACGCTACCTGCTCTTTCAGCATGAGTGGGAAAAAAAAAAAACCAAAAAGGAAAATAAACTCCTTTACCATTCTGTAAATATTTAACAATATTTTTCCTTTCTGAAGAGATGTGTTGATTTTTTTCTCCAAGTAGTCCTGTTTCATAGTTTGCCAGGAACTGAACAGAGGCTGCTAAAGTGAACCTGAACTTTAGTAGAACTTCTTTTTTTTTTTTTTTTTTTTTTTTTTGTAAAAGGAGACAATATAGCTTTAAAATTCTTTCCTGTATTCTGGCATCCAGTGATTACAAAAAAATCCAATTGAAGACTGGATGCTTGGGCTCAGCACTGTCCAGAGAAGACCTAGAAATCTAATGATAGACAAGATACAACTGAAAAACAAGATCCAAAGCTCACTGAAGCCTTTATGCCACAAATTTCTCCAGGGATTTCAACACAGAAATGCCAATATCAATATCAATTTCTCTCTGTCTTCTATGCAGTAGGCTAACTATCTTAAAATTACAGTTTTGTAAGTCTGTGTGAAGAATGTGCAGAGAAAAAAAACAGTGAAAGAACTTAAAGTTTTTATTTTTACATAGTACTGGATTCCCTTTATGATGAAAATCTGCATCCTCCAAATCCTGAAAATAAAATTATTTTTATCTTCAAAGAAGACTTTGCTTGTAGCAAAATAGATGCCTTGAGCTCTGCAGTTTTAATTGTTTTGAAGGTATTATCTCTTTGAAAAGAGAGACAGCCTTTCTCTGGTCTCCCCTGAGAATGCTCACAGCAATGAACTTCCTGTAAAATCCAGGAACAGTGTTTCTCTTGCAGGACTGATAATTGATTTCATTTACTGTGAAAGAAAAATTTGACCAACTGCTTTTAGGCTTATCTTTAGATATGGGAGTGCAGTGGATAGATATATTAGTGTCTGCTTATCTCAGCATTGAAGAGAACTCTGTCATCTGTGGAAGTGTGGATCTGCTGGGGTGTAGGGAGGCTCTGCAAAGGGATCTGAACAGGCTGGACTGCTGGTCTGAGTCCAGTGGCAGGAGGTTTAACAAGGCCAAGTGCCGGGTCCTGCACTTGGGGCACAACAACCCTGTGCAGCTACAGACTAGGAGAAGTCTGTCTAGAAAGCTGCCAGGAGGAGAAGGACCTGGGGGTGTTGGTTGACAGTGACTGACCATGAGCCAGCAGTGTGCCCAGGTGGCCAAGAAGGCCAATGGCATCTTGGCTTGTATCAGAAATGGCGTGACCAGCAGGTCCAGGGAGGTTATTCTCCCTCTGTACTCAGCATTTGTGACACCGCACCTCGAATCCTGTGTTCATTTCTGCGCCCTTTGCTACAATAAGGATGTTGAGGCTCTGGAGCGAGTCCAGAGAAAAGCAACAAAGCTGGTGAGGTGGTTGGCGAACAAGTCTTACGAGGAGTAGGTGAGGGAACTGGGCTTGTTTAGCCTGGAGAAGCGGAGGCTGAGAGGAGACATTATTGCTCTGTACAACTACCTGAAAGGAGATTGTAGAGAGGAGGGAGCTGGCCTCTTCTCCAAAGTGACAGGGGACAGGACAAGAGGGAATGGCCTCAAGTTGCACCAGGGGAGGTTCAGACTGGGTATCAGGAAGAACTTTCACGGAATGGGTCATTGGGCACTGGAACAGGCTGCCCAGGGAGATGGCTGACTCACCATCCCTAGAGGTGTTTAAAAGATGGGTAGGCAAGGTAGGTGGTTTATTGGTTGATAGGAATGGTTGGACTTGATGATTCTGGAGGTCTTTTCCAACTTAGTGATTCTATGATTCTGTTATTCTGTGACTGCATTTAAGCAGTAAATGACTTAAAGTCTGTTAAGTGATAAGATGTGACTCTTAGCCTTTCTTTGTTATGACACTTTTGTCCTTGACACCAAGGAAGTCAAGGAAGTTAATAAAATCTGTGAATATTATTGATGATATCTGTCATGGTATAACAAATTTTAGCTAACTTTATGACTTTCACCTAATTTTAGTCACTTAAAAGTTTTCAGTTTGAGACTTACTCTCATTACTACAGGTGTCTTACAGACACCTCAGAAGGTGTTTCATCCCTGTAGAGTACCAATTTCTAAACTAGATGAATCAATTACCACCTGGACATGCCTAATTATCCATGACAATCAATATAGGCATAGACAGTAACAATATCACTGGAGAAGCTCACTTTTCCAGTAGGAATTTCCCAGGATATACTAACAGATGATAGGGTTGAGCTGAGGTGGTTTTAGATAACAAAGCCTACCATAAAGTAGACAACTAAAAAGAAAAACACTTAGCCATTCATGCAGCCCTAAAACCAGCTGAGTGGATCTGGAGTTTAAATCGGTCTCTGAAACTGATACTGAAATTTGTGATCACTGACACTGACTACTGAGATCACATTACCACTACCTGCTTTGCTATTGGGCCTCCACTGGATTTTCCTTCCTGCAATTTTCATGCAGGCATCAGCATATCTTCTGCTACAGTGGAAAGAATAATGCTTCAAAGCTGTAAATGCCCAACAATATGTCCTAAACTTTTGGGAATGTCATGGCAAGTAGAATGAGTTTGTTCAAGAAAATCTTAAATAAGCAGGAGCAAAATTAGTCAAGATACTTGGCTGATGATCTTCCCTGATGAGTCAGGAAAAAGGGTCTTATGTTTCCTACCCTGATGAAGCCCATAGCAGTTTGCAACTGATTGCATACCCTTAGTGCTTTTCTTTTGTTCCAGCCCGCTATTTTGATTCTCTTAAAAGATGCCACCAAATACATTCTGTTGCAGTGGTGTACCCTTGAAATATCATTGCACTCACAGAGGGTCTCAAAAGACATTCACTTAGAAAGGACAGATGTTATCAAATTTTCTTGCTTTTCTTCTCTTTGATAGGTATGATAAGCAAAGGCAAGCAATGGTTATTGTTCACACATGTTGTGGTTCTACTATTAGGTATATCCAGAATCATACACACAAAAAGGGACCTAAAGAGGTCATTTAATTAATCCTCTACTCCAGTCAGATCATTTAGAAATTGGAATAAGCTCTAATGAAATTAGAGTAAGCTTTGATCTTCGTCCTTGAACAACTTTAGTTCTTCAAAACTTGGAATAAAAGGGAAAAGTTTTGGATATGCTCACAGTTCATCACTATTTAGGAGCACACTAATACTGTTTGTTTCTATGAGCAGCAGCAGCAGCCTTTGGCAAAGCTGAATGTGAAGTGTTGCCAACTTAACTATAGAAGCAGACCAAGGAGGGGAGAGTTGCATTATACTGTTCATTTTACTTAAGTAAAATTCAAATATTATTTTTTTCTAAGTATACTTCAAGTATGGAGACATTCTATAGCCAATCTTTCTTCTTTCCTAATATCAATGAAATAAGAAAGAGAAAAAGGCAACTATAGAATGTTTTGGACCAGCAGAGGTAGACTGTGACAGAGGATGGATTTCAAAACCATGGATAATGTGATGACACCTCATTTATATCACATTTCTTGTTCCATTATCTGCTAGAAAAACATGGGATAAACTCAAGTTAGACTGATATTCTTGTCAAAAGGGCTCCTCTACTCCATCAAGTATTTGCAGCAAAATAAATTACATTTTTTACATAATATTAAAAAAGTACTTTTTGTGTTCTATAAAGCATGTATGGGATGCTTACAGGAAGTGTTCTGTATAAGAGCTGCAGGTGTGTATTGTCCTGGCAACAATATCATGCAGGTCTGGAAAGGAAGGAGGAAAGTGTAGCAAGATCCGGAGAGCAGAACCCTGTGAACAAGGATTTTTTGGCAAGGCAGCTTGTGATAGGCACATTTACTCTTCTGTGGAGATCCTCAAAGGCATCTGCATGGAATTAAAAATGTCAGATGTGAGCGCATGCTGTTCCAGGTAAGAACTGTTGTACCACATAAGGCCAGTCTGGCTTCTTTTGTCTGACCATGACAGGTAATGAATACAACCTCTTAGGGAACAAGGCGTGCACAGTGTAATTCTTTAGCTGGTTTCCACACCCAGTTGTGGAAGTCTGTCATTTAGTGACTAAGCCAGAATGCACCCACTCTCACCATGCTTAAAATATACTGATGACCCAGTACTCTATGTGCTGTTTAATTTTTACTGGAACACACTTTGCACACTGGTCTCCACAACACATTTGTTTTAAGTTTGTTGCTTGTTAACTTCATTTCCTAGTCACCTTCTCCACATAAATAAGATTTTAGTATTTCATAAACCTTTCTTATGCTCACTTGAATCCACCTTTTTCACAAGCAAGGGTTCTGGTCTTTTTCATCTAATATACAAGCCATTCCATGTCATTGACCATTCTTCTTGCTTCTCTTTCTGAGTTTTCAGAGGCAATAAGAACTTTTTTTTCATAGAATCATAGAATAACCAGGTTGGAAGAGACCCACGGGATCATTGAGTCCAACCATTCCTATCAAACACTAACCCATGCCCCTTAACACCTCATCCACCCGTGCCTTAAACACCTCCAGGGAAGGTGAATCAGCCACTTCCCTGGGTAGCCTGTTCTAGAGCCCAATGACCCTTTCTGTGAAAATTTTTTTCCTAATGTCCAGCCTAAATCTCCCCTGGCAGAGCTTGTGGCCATTCCCTCTCGTCCTGTCCCCTGTCACTTGGGAGAAGAGGCCAGCACCCTCCTCTCCACAACCTCCCCTCAGGTAGTTATAGAGAGCAATGAGGTCTCCTCTCAGCCTCTTCTTCTCAAGGCTAAACAACCCCAGTTATTAAAATTGCATTCAAATAATTAAATAAGCAATTTTGCTGAGAAAGAAAGTTGTTAGTTGGTATCTCATACATAAATTAATGGTAAAGCTTAATTTCTTAAGTTTATTAGCATTTTCAAAATACAAAATTTACACATCATGAATTAACTTATAGAGTTCCTTTTTACAATGCTGTGGGCATTTGCAACATTTATTTTTGAAAAATGGAATTTTTTTTACATTTTCACAGTATCCCATCATCCTTCGATACAATATTAAAACCCACTATATAATTTTAGTCCTCCTCAAGAATTTTGTATTTTCAAATAAAATTATCCTCCTAGAATTTTGGATTTTTTTATATTATGTAAATTACCTGGCTTTGTGATTGGGAATTCTTGTTTAAAAACATTCAGGGTTAGTGTGATATGCTGCAGCACATGAATGCCTGAAGGAGGCTGTGACCCTGTGAGAAGCTTGCACTGGAGCAGACTTCTGTCAGGACCTGTGGCCCTATGGAGAATGGAGTCCATGCTGACCCCACAGAGGAACCGCACTGGAGCAATTGGCTCTGGAAGCACTGCGCACTGTGGAAGGGACCCAATTAGAGCAATTAATGAAGAACTGTAACCCATGGGAAGGACTCATGTAGAATTTCATGGAGAACTGTCTCCTATGGGAGGGACCTCACACTGAAGGAGGGGAAGAGTGTGCAGAGTACTCCCACTGAGGAAGAAAGAGCCACAGAAACAATGTGTGATTAACTGACAGCAATCTCCATTCCTCATCCCCCTGCGCCATCGGCTGGGGAGAAGGTAGGGAATTCTGGACTCAAGTTGAGCCTAGGAAGAAGGAAGGGATGGAGGGAAGGTGTTTTTATGATTTAGTTTTTATTTCTCAGTATCTTGCTCTGATTTGACTGGTAATAAACTTAAATTATTCTTTTTACCCAGGTCGCATCTGTTTTGCAGATGACAGCAATTGGTGAATGATTTCTCCCGATCCTTATCTAGACCCACAAGCCTTCAGTTATATTTTCTCTCCCCATCCAGCTGTGGATGGGAGTGATAGAATGACTTTGATGGGCACCTGGCATCCAGCCAGGGTCAACCCACCACAGTTGTCTTCTGTGGATGTTCATTTCATGAAGTTCTCCAGTGCTATTATGTCAGTTTTCAGCAACTATGACATCACTTTGCAAGAGCTGCAGTTTCTTGATTGTCCTTGTTGTCCCTTCTGAACTTTTTCCAATTCTTAGATCTCTTTTCTCTGATTTATTCTTCCAGGTTGGAGTCATTGGAAAATGTTATGGTATTACCTCACTGAAACATTGTACAGAATGAAATCACTACAGAAAGTCAGGTCAGGAAAAATCCCTGTAGATTCCCACATGCTTCCTTGCTTTTGGAAATATATCATTAATAGCAACTCATTAGGTTATAATTATCCCACCATTTTTATGTTCCTACTATACAGCTTTTTCATACAACTCGTGCTTCCCTGGTTTGCCAAGATTACATTAAGTAACACCTGAAGCATCATTAAAACCAAATACCTGACACTGAATGCTTCTTCACGCTTGACAACATGTATTATACTGCCAGAGGAAGAAATGAATTGACAGACTCATGCTGGCAGTTGTTTCCTTGCACAGTTCTAGGTGTCTGCAGTTTTTGTTCTGGCACTTTCACTGGAATTTAGCTTACAGAAACTTGCTGATGAATTCCTGGGTTTTCATCCCCCACACTGGCAGGTACTACACCTGCTATTTTCAAACCCCATCAGTCCTCCAGGAGTCCATGTCAACAAGGCTTTGACAATTCTTAGGATTGAGATCATGAGGTGCAGCTGACTTTATAGCACCTAACTGATCTTTCCTTAGCCTATTCTCAGAGTAAACAGTTTCTCCTTGGATTTAAGTACTTTATCTGTATTTCTTTTGTAGTTGGAAGTGACAACTAAAACAAAAATTACTTCACAAATAATTTATGAACATTGGCTCTTTGTTTCTCATATCTTACACCATGTATTATCGCTGTTATTAAATGCTGGTTTCTTTTTTTTTTTAAGTTACAGGTCCTAAATTTTCTTTTTCCTATGTTTACTTTGAACACTCTAGTAAAGCTGATCGCACTTTTCATCCTTGCTACATGCTTTCTTAATATTCAGTAATTCCTCAAGTTAAAGGTCCTAGAATGGTTGGTGAAAGCCTCTTTTCCCCTAGCCTGGGGGCAGTCTTTAAACAAGTATGCGGCCTGGCCTGCAATTTCAAGATAGGGATGATGGAAGACCTGCCCCATCCTGCCTCAGTGCCTTTGCCAGGCACCATTACAACCTCTAGCTCTGCAGGAACAAAGGCCCTGAAGCCACACTAGCAGGGCCACTATTTCAAAAAGCAGTATATTTTTCAAAAGCTGTAACAAGCAGATGTTTAAATACCTGTATTCCACAGATTTTGAAAATCTATGGTCTTATATCCCTTTATTCCCCTAGGAAACTAAAGTAATAAAACATAACTCTCCCCTGTGAACACAGGCTGAGATAGCTGAGGTTGTTCAGCTTAGTGAAAAGAAGACTCTGAGGAGACCTTGTTGTGGCCTTTCACTACCGAAAGGGGGCTTATAAGAAAGGAGGGAGTAAGGTTTTTAGAAGGGCCTGTAGCAATAAGACAAAGGGTAATGTTTTTAAACTATAAGAAAAGAAATTTATACTAAATATCAGGAAGAAATTTTTCATGCTGAGGGTGGTGAAACTGATACAAGAAGTAGTTACTGTTACAAAAGTGGAATGTTTTTGATTTAAACTATAGTAAAGTTTCATCTAAGTAACTGTATTTTATGAAAGTTAGACAGCATGTCCATCTGATAGTACGTTTTCTTTAAAAATGTTTTTTCCAGACATGTTCATTCTTTGAAGAAGATAACGTCTTGTGTGAAGTGTGATCTGTGCTGAACTGTGGGAGAGACACCAAGTATATGGAAGATCAATTGCGACTAAGATAAAGCATGAAGCTGGTACCAAGCATATCAGAATAGATAGGATTAAAAGATCAGGTGCTCCCAACAAGAATCTTGAGTGTGTGAGAAAGCCAGGCTGGAAAATCCCACCTGGGAATGACAGTGTGGGTGTGAAATAGACAACCCAAAATATCCTGTTTGTCTTCTTAGTTTGGGAACCAAAGAGCTGCATAAATCTGCTTGAAAGAGAGAAGCCAGTGTACTTTCTTAATTGGACTTCTGTGTGCCTTTCTGATTAAAAGAGTATACTTGGAGAAAACTGCAATATCTGTGTCTCCATCACCAAACCAAACAGATGTCACTTCTGTAATCACCTCTGTTTGCAGTCTTTCCCTATCTTGAATGCAAGGTCATAGAGAGAGCCAGAGCCAGCTCCAAATTATCAAGAGTTTTGACTGTTACAAAATTCATTATAACATTAAAAGTAGACTTTGGAAAGTAATAGAATATGCATAAGGTTTCTGGGAAAATTTATACATATGCATCTAATTGAGAAATATATTTTGTAACCAGCTTTTGTCTCATTGTGTGTGGTTGACGGAGATCACTCCCTTGTGTTACCCAGGCCTGATAAAGGCTGCTTGCTTTCTGAAACTCCAAAACAAATCTTCCTAAGTTTTATTTGCTGGCATTTTCAGTATCATAACTCTGGACCAGGTTGCCCAGAGAGGTAGTAGATGTCCCATCCCTGGAAACACTCAAGGTTAGGTTGGATGGGGCTCTGAGCAACCTGATTCAGTTGACAATGTCCCTCCTCATTGCATGGATGTGCCTTACAGCCCAAACAAACTTGGCAAGAGCCAGCAACGTGCGCTCTCAGTCCACAAGGCCAACTGTATCCTGGGCTGCATCAAAAGATATGTGACTAGTAGGTCAAGGGAGGTGATTCTGCCCCTCTACTCCTCTCTTGTGAGACCTCATTTGGAGTATTGTGTTCAGTTGGAATTCTCAGCATAAGAAGTATATGGAACTGCTGGAATGGGTCCAACGGAGAGCTACAAAGATGATCATAGGGCTGGAGCACCTCCCATGCAAGGACAGGCTGAGAGAGTTGGGCTTGTTCAGGCTGTAGAAGAGAAGGCTCAGACGAGACTTTATAGTGACCTTCCAGTACGTGAAGGGGCTACAAGAAAGCTGGGAAGGGACTTTTTACAAGGTTTGTAGTGATAGAATCACAAAATCATAGAATAGTTAGGGTTGGAAGGGACCTTAAAGATCATGTAGTTCCAGCTCCCCTGCCATGGGCAGAGACACCCCAGTAGATCAGGCTGCCCAAGGCCCCATCCAACCTGGCCTTGAACACCTCCAGGGATGGGGCAGCCACAGCTTCCTGTGGTAACCTGCTCCAGTGTCTCACCACTCTCATAGGGAAGAAATTCTTCTCAATGTCTAGTCTAAATCTGCCCCTCTCCAGTTTATACCCATTCCCCTTCGTCCTATCACCACAAGCCTTTGTGAACAGTATCTCCCCAGCTTTCTCATAGGCCCCTCTCAGGTACTGAAGGTCACTATTAAGGTCTCCTCAGAGCCTTCTCTTCTCCAAGCTGAACAAACCCACCTCTCTCAGCTTGTTCTCGTCTGGGAGGTGCTCTAGCCCTCTGATCATCTTTGTAGCCCTCCTCTGGACTTGTTCCAACAGCTCCGTCTCCTTCTTATGTGGAGATTTCCAGAACTGGACACAGTACGCCAGACGAGGTCTCACAAGAGAGGAATAGAGGGGCAACGAGTCTAAACCGGAGAGGGGCAGATTTAGAATAGACGTAAGGAAGAATTTCTTCATGCTGAGGCCGGTGAGGCGCCGGCCCAGGTCGCCCAGGGAAGCTGCGGCTGCCTCATCCCTGGAGATGCTCATGGCCAGGCTGGATGAGGCTCTGAGCGGCCCGGCCAGCGCGGGTTGGAGCCGCAGCACCTCCGCGTTACGCCCCGCTAAACCCTCACCCCCCCACCAACCCACCCCCGCCCGCTGCCGCCGGCCCCGCCCCGCGCACGCGCAGCCGCCGCGCACGCGCAGAGGGGCGGGGCCCGGGGGAGCCGCCGCCGCTGCCATGGGCTGAGGTTTGGGAACGGGGCGGGGAGGTCCCGGCGGCAGCGGCAGCGGCGCGGGGTGGCGGCGGCTTCAGTCCACTCGTCCCGAGGATGGAGAGAGCCATGGAGCAGCTCAACCGGCTGACGCGGTCCCTGCGCCGCGCGCGCACTGTGGAGCTGCCGGACGGTACGAGGCGGGGAGGCGGGAGGCGGCGGCGGCTTCTCCGTCCCAGCCCCGCGGGGCGGCGCGGCGGAACGGGAACCGGCTCCCTCCCAGCACCCCGAGGGCCTCGTCGTTTGTTTTTAGTGGCGAGAACGACGGCGGCAGCGACTTCCCCGCCCTCTGCCTTCCCCCGGGGTCTGTGGTGCCGCGCTCCCTTTTATCTGCCTTAAAACCCTCCCTCGGATGCTCCGTCGGTGGCGCATCCTTGTGGATTTGCCTTTTTAATAGTGCTGACTTTTTAAAAAAAACATGTTATAAGTCGCTGCCGCCGTCGCTGGTCGCCGCCTAATTATTATTATCTCTTTTTTTCCCGCTCTAAACTACTTCTCGTGGGTGCTGCCCGGTGTCAGGATGAACGTGTAGCTTCAGGTTCTCACGGCAGGTAGCTGGGTGTTCAGCTGCCTCCAGCTTTGGGAAGGCTGCTCCTGCAAAAGCTGTTGGATGTGCAAAAGTTTCTGTTCTTGTGAGTCATTCTGCTTTCTTCAGGGTTTATTTTTACAGGTGATCCTTTCTCTGCCTCCCAACTTTCAATTCCCGTTGTGGAGGACAGGGAGTGAGGGATGCACATGGATTTCTCCCTACACGGAGCTGCTACGCCCTTTCCTTATTTCCATCCATATATATCAACAGTTGTGGTGTCTGCCAGTGGGGTTGCTCATAAATTTCACAAAATGACAGAAATTTCCGGCAGATTTTGCTGCTTCTTTTAAGCTTTTAAATGGTGGCAGTGAAAACTGATGTAATAATGTTAATGTAAGCTCAGACTTGGAGAAATATTGTCGCATCCCCAGTTTAACTAATTGATGGTAGTAGTATGAATAACGCTTAGCACAACTGCTTTAAATTTACTCCTGTGCAATACATAGGCAAAATCATTCGGAATTTGTGTTCAGCTGTTTTTTTCCCATCTTGACCATTATTATCTTACACTTCAAAGGTAATAATGTCTGTGGCAGTGCAAGTACAAGCCCTGTGACCTCCGGAACACGTACTTATCTTGCTCCGTAGTGCAGAAGGAATATCAATCCTATGTGTTCTCTCAGAATTACATAAGGCAAATCACAGTTGGACTGAAATAAGGAGATAAATGGATTTCAGTCACTGAAGTCTCAAACTGCATTCCAAGCAAACCTCCATTCAATGTCCATCTAATTTTGGGTAGATATTAGCCTGTTATATGTCTCCTTTCTTGATCTTGGTGTTCTCTAGGTTCATGCAGGCCTGCCCAAACTCTTCTTGAGAAGCAGATTTGTGTTGTACTGTTTTGTTCCAAAAATGTACTGACATTATCAGCTTGGAAAATACCACTGCTCGTCTAATATGGCATGTGGTTCGGTGGCTTCTTGTGTGCTGTGTTTGGCCTTTTGAATTATGAGGGTTATTTTCTCCACTTACGCATGAATAACTTTAATTTGGAAGAGATATGAGGTTTCCAACCTTAAGTTAAGAGTTGTAGTACGCTCTTAGGAAAAGAGGATGTTTTGGAACTTTGTTATGCTGAAGAAGGTACTAAATCCAGGTATTCTTTTGCATGTACTGTAGCTGTTAGGCTATTATATGGATAGTGCCAGGGCTTCCTTAAGATTGTGTTCTGTGCCAAATTCAGGCCAGTATGTCTTATGAAGATTAAAAAAAAAAAGGCAAGTGTTAACTGCTGAGTACAGTGCTAATGAATATCTGAGCTGACCTTACCAATAAGAGGTAGTGTTGTTTTTTCATCACTCTTCTGAAATATCCTTCAGCAGGTATTTTCTGGACACTTTTAAGGCTTGACACAAATTCTTGGATTTTGCTGTTAAAAGGTCAGTGCCTGAAAACTGGGTCTTGCAAACCAAAGCTTGTAGGTTTTAGGCCTTTTGTTGGCTCTGCTTCTGCATTTTGGGTGGTTTTGTGCTCTAGATAGTGATGACTTGTAATGCATACAGGTTAGATAAGTTCTATGTGTGCATGAGGCATATAATGATTTTTCTCTCTTTGGTGTCATGTACTTTAAGTCAATAGGAGTTTATTTATAAATAGGGATAATGTTTAATAAAAATAGGCACAAAAGCTCTTTAGTCTTGCACCATTTTAATTTTTTCTATGCAGGGAAACTCTGGGAAAATGCATATGCTCCAGAGTGTCAGTTCTGTTAATAGAAGAGTAAAGGACTTAGTTTTGCAACTGTGACATAAACACATTTTATGGCCCAGCCACACTTGTATTTAACTGTTGTATTTTTCTAGATCACAATACTTGAAATATAGTGAGATTGAATTAGATTCAGCATTAAGCATTTCACTTAAGTGTGCTGGTATATTTATATTTAAAGTTTTTTTTTATTTTTATTTGATCTCGTCTCTTTAGTAGGGCACAATTGTGGAAATACATAGGGATGGCAAGCACAGATACAGTTGGCATTCTAAAGTTCTGTTTTCCATTTCAGTTGAAGAGCTTTATCTTCTTAGTAAGAGATCTGTGGAACAGAGCTCAAACAAGAATATTTTTCTCAGTTGTATATATAGGAGCTAATCGTAGGTACGTTTTAAAAAGTGGTCGAATCTTTTCCATAATTGGTATCTTTATTTAGCATCTATTTAATTTTATTTCCAGGACACTCTCTCTGCATGTGTCCCCTCCTTCCTAGCCTGCTCCTCCACCCCCCAACAGTCAAATTCCAGTAGTGTGAGTTGGGTATGGAGTTATCTGATGATCACAGAGCTCTGCCATAAGGAACAATACATAGGTAGTTAAACCTCTTGAACTTGGTGACAGTTAGAATTACTTTCTGCATCTCTGGAACATCATTTGGTGTTTTGAGAGACTTGTGTCTCTTCCACCATGTATTCACAGTAAGCAACATGGATTTTTATTTTTTTAATAAATAACAGAATTAATATAGTTTGGGTACACTTCAGTGTTCAAAGGTAATAATAAATTAGCATTGTTTCTTTTGTTGGCTACAGACTTCTTCAAACAGTGGGTAGCATCACTAATCTTGGAGCACTGTAGAAGAATAATAATGAATAACATAGCTGCAGCATGATAAAGGTTTCTCCAATTCCACTTGAAGAATTCTTTGTTTAATGTTTGGTAAATGTCAGCTTGCTTATCTAGTGGAATGAGTGAACTTAGAGAAGCAGGGTATGTAAAAGATATGAGAAGCTGTAGTTGTTTGGGTCTGTTTTGATTGCTTGGTAACTTTGGTGTGTGGGTCAATTAAAATTATGAGTAAAAGATTCAAAACAAACGTTTTACAAGAACAGTCCTATACTTCCATATCATAGAACCACGTACCTGGGTTCTAAGAAAGTACAATCTCTCCTGTCATAAGCTGATACCTATGAGGAATCTTTTAAGACTGTGCTTCCAATGGTGGATAGTTTGCATTAAGACAGATATTATAGTCATTATAAATCAATAATAGTTATTAGTAATTATTATCCATTAATATTCTTAATTATTATTATACATTAAAGCAGTTTAAATTTTGTGAAGTTCATCCTTTGAAAATAATGTTTTACTCCAGAAAGTCTGTAAGTGACCACATAGGCACCTCATACCCATCGAGTGTGCTGCTGTGTGCAGCAGCAGGACTGACAGAGACTGTATAGCTGAATGTATAGCTCTTCCCACCACTGACTTGTGTTCTGGCCTTTTTTCTTTGCCTTCAAACATGGAAACTGGATAGGAATTGAAATGAAATATATTGTATTCAAGCATTCAAATTTAGAGACAAAAATTAATGGTTATGGAGTAATGTAGTTTAAAGAAATAACTTCTATGAACTTATAGGTATCAGGACTATGGAGGTCACCTTGGAACACAGGACATTTTCTTTTTAAAAGGAACTATTTACTTTTTTTTTGTTAATGCACATTTCTTAAATACTTTGACTTAATTAATGGAATTGTCAATTGAAATGAATTGACGCTCCATTGAAAATTCTGTAATTATTACTTTGTAAATGAAAAAAACCCACATTGAAATTCCACGTATTGCAGTCCTGTTAATTACATTTTCTGTCCGAGTATGGTGACTTTTTCTTCATAATGAAACTTTAGGTATGTATATCCTTTGTGAAAAGAATGGACTATTGAACAACTATGATCTATTGGACACTTTAAAAGGTAAAGAAGTGTTGCTAAATCAGTTTACTTTACATCAAAGATTTCTTTTTGATAATGGAATAATTTAATTTCTTCACAGATAATGAAACTGCTGTCTATACACTAATGCCGATGGTTATGGCTGACCAGCACAGGTGAGAGCTTCTTTCAATTTTTTTTTTTTTTTAAAGTTTGGAAAAAACAGCTAGAATTGTTGTTGCTAGAGCTTTCTCAGTTCTGCTGCTGTCTTCTGTGGCTGAAGTTAGTTACTGACTATATACATCCTAGCATATTCTTATCAGAGAAACTCCTTTTGTCTTATGTCATAGACCAGGGCTGGGGTTTGTTCTGTTGATGCATGTAGAGAAATTTGTCCCAGCATAAGAACAGCAGCATTGCTTTGTAACTGGGTTGTCGTTCTGAGTGTGTATTTATTGATTACATTGAAGCTCTTAGTCTCATTAGACATCTTGGAAAGACATAGAATAAGAGTTTGATACTTCAGGGATTCCTCATATGAGCAGATGTTTCCCTTATCCAGTTGTCCTCAAAGTGATTGGGACCTGGGTTGTGCGTAGCACCAGCTAAGTGGTGCTACCTTCTGTGGGATTTTTAGGCAAGCAGGTGGTAACTCCTACTGAAGCTGTAAACTGTTTATCTAATCAGGCTAAACATTCGTTCTGCTACATAAGACCTTGTTGAGATTGCGTGCAAGGGTTTTAAATTATGTGGTCAGCTCATTACTGGAGGTTGAAATCACCAGTTCACTTTCAGTTTTTACTGGTTTGAAATATTTCATCTTAACTAATATTTTATCTGTACTAATTAACTAGGGTTTAAAGTCTCCTATTTAAATTTCTTATCCTATTGGTGTATCATGTGTCCTACCTAATCATGGTGATTTCATGG
The DNA here is from genome assembly GCA_033459285.1 of Clamator glandarius. Taxonomy (NCBI): domain Eukaryota; kingdom Metazoa; phylum Chordata; class Aves; order Cuculiformes; family Cuculidae; genus Clamator; species Clamator glandarius. Next base: position 2,146,421 of record JAUNZM010000119.1, on the reverse strand, counting down.
ACCAGACTTCCTTCTGAACTTTGCCTGCATTTGGGAAACCCACTAGATAACTGGTTAGTGTCTGTGTTGAAAATGAGAATCCATATTTTTTTCAAGCCAGAGCTATTAGTACACTTGTTTTCCCTATTTGTAAAGAATTGATTTGGCTCTCCAGTCTAATTCTTACTATTTTACATTTGAAACAGTTGCCCAGTATCACAGTTCATTTTTTATGTACAAGTATGAAATGAAAGAGTAAAAATACTGTTGATACACAGATACTTGAAAGCTGTTGGATCTCTTGTTCAGAAATTAGTTGAAGGGAAAAGAAGTGGTGATCAAGTGAGAAATGAGTACTTGTGTACATGTTACATTTGTTTGGATGTTGTGAGCTTTTTTTTTTATTAAAACTGTTTTTCTCTGTTTGAAGGTCTGTTTCAGAGCTGCTGTCAAATTCAAAATTTGATGTGAATTATGCATTTGGACGTGTGAAGAGAAGTTTGCTTCATATTGCAGCAAAGTAAGGCTTACTTGAGTCCAGTCCAGAAGTTAACAATGAAAATTTTACCACAAATCTAAGGCACCAATGTAAGCTGGAAAACTCTGTAGTATCAGTTAACATTTTGGTTTTTTGCACTTCCTTTTTGTATTTTATTTGTTCTTTTAGCAATGTGCCTGCCTCATTTAGAGGGCAGACTTCACACATGGCTTTCCAAATTTAGTGAGGAAATCTTGATGGATGCTTTTATCTTTTCTGTGACTTCTCAGTAGATAAGTCCAGAAATATAGCCATTATGTGTATCTTGTATAGCTGAGTTACTTTTGCCTTTGTAGACTTAGAGAAACTGTTTTCAAGTGCTGTTTTTTTTTTGAAGTATTCTAAAACAGTGGGAAGCACTTGGATGTTCATTGGGAAGCAGCTGTTCCAAAGTATTTCATGTAACAATAACTTTAGGACATACAGCTTGACCACTCCTAATACATTTTTGTATCCTGGATAAAGGACTTAAATGCAAATTTCAAATCCATTACCTAGATTATTTATTATTTATGTAGCTCTTCAATGGGGATAAATTTGTATTGCCAAGAAACAGCCAGATTAACATTGTTAACAGAAATGAACCAGATGGTTTTTTGAAATGACCTTTCAGGAAACAGAACTTTATGCTTATGAATGAGTGCTCTATATTTGTGTTCCATTTAAAGTATCTTGGAAGTTTTTACATTAAAGGCATTTAAAAAAGGAAGTAAAAAAAAAAGAAATAGTAGTAGCATTGTGTATAAATGGCAAATAATTGGGCACAATAAAGGCAGAAGTTCTGTCTTCAAGCAGATTGTTTTAGAAACACCTGTTTCCCAAACATTCCATCTCAAAATTACATGCTGCTTATGTAAAATTTACTTAAAGTACTTAAAAAAATGCAAGCAAATTTTTAGCAAACATCTTAAAATTATGTTTGAAATAAATATCTTTGAAAATTATCTTTGAAAAGCTGTATTGTGTTAGGCAGTTTGTGGACTCTGTATCATGGCTAGTTGTTGGTAAGAGATAGAGTCATCAAGGTGCTAGTTTTGCAACTTACTGTACAGTTAGAATTCAGTTTCTTTGGATTGTTATGTAGCAATTCTATCATTGGGAAAACTAATAACAATAGATAGATTTTGATGTATACAGAAATACTGTAGCCTCCCGATCAGCTCTTTTTCTTGAAGAGTTCAGGAGCAAGATAAACATAATGCAGAGTTTCTTTGGTTTTGGTGACATTGATTGTCCTGAAGAGCTGCTGTATTATGAAAAGTAAAAGGAAGTTATAGATTCAAAACAAATTACAAAAATATTTGTAGGAGTTTTGGAACTTTTGTGATATTTAAACTTTTATATGTAACTTGCAGGCACTGGTGTGTAATAAAAAAAAATTAGAATTTTTATTTAATGGAGAATTCAGTCCAGTGAATATATGAAAACTGAAGAAGTAGAGAGGAAGTAGTAAGCAAAACATTTTAGAAAGTGTATGTTTCAAACAGTTGGTAGTCTTAAAGAATCACGGTTGGTTTTTAAGTCACTAAAATTACATAGTTTGCAAGTACACAGTTTATTAGTACAAGTTATGAAAAGTCTGTTCTCATTGCATTTAAGTATCTTTCCTGTAGCTTTGTGTGACTTGGAACTATGAGGGTGTGAAAATGGTTTTGTGTTAAGATTTTCTACGGAGCATAGTCTGTACATAGTGTTGCTGTTGTCTTTATGTCAGTATAGATTTGGTTTATAAATATCTTTGTTACAGTTTATCTCTTCCTTATTTTGTTTGTAGCTGTGGATCAGTTGAATGCCTTGTTCTGTTATTAAAAAAAGGAGCAAATCCAAACTATCAAGACATTTCAGGATGCACACCTCTTCATTTAGCAGCAAGGAATGGGTAAGAAAAATATTTTTAAAACCCTTAAATTTTGTACATAGTGCACTTGAGCTGACATTTTGTAGTATTTGTGCATAGTTCAAACAAAATACTTTTTTTTATTTTTGCTTTTGAAAATGGAGATGGCACACTTCCAGGGAACTTGGAGATTAAAATCTGTACTTGAAATATTCAGAAAATAATTTTTCACAGAATCACAGAATAACCAGGTTGGAAGAGACCCACTGGATCGTAGAGTCCAGCCATTCCCACCAATCCCTAAATCATACTCCTAAGTACCTCATCCACCCTAACCTTAAACACCTCCAGGGACGGTGACTGAACCACCTGCCTTGGCAGACTGTTCCAATGCCTAACCACCCTCTCCATGAAGAACTTTTTCCTAATCTCAAGCCTAAATCTCCCCTGGCGGAGCTTGAGGCCATTCCCTCTCGTCCTGTCCCCTGTCACTTGGGAGAAGAGGCCAGCTCCCTCCTCTCCACAACCTCCCTTCAGGTAGTTGTAGAGAGTAATAAGGTCTCCCCTCAGCCTCCTCTTCTCCAGGCTAAACAGCCCCAGCTCTCCCAGTCGCTCCTCATAAGATTTGTTCTCCAGCCCCTTCACCAGCTTTGTTGCTCTTCTCTGGACTCGCTCCAGAGCCTCAACATCCTTCTTGTGGTGAGGGGCCCAGAACTGAACACAGTACTCGAGGTGCGGTCTCACCAGTGCCGAGTACAGGGGGAGAATAACCTCCCTGGACCTGCTGGTTACGCTGTTTCAGATCCAAGCCAAGATGCCATTGGCCTTTTTGGCCACCTGGGCACACTGCTGGCTCATGTTCAGTCGGTTGTCAACCAGCACCCCCAGGTCCTTCTCCTCCTGGCAGCTTTCCAGCCAGGTTTCTCCTAGTCTGTACCTTTGCTTAGGGTTGTTGTGCCCCAAGTGCAGGACCTGGCATTTGGCCTTGTTAAACCTCATGCCGTTGGTCTCAGCCCAGCAGTCCAGCCTGTTCAGGTCCCTTTGCAGAGCCTCCCGACCCTCCAGCAGATCCACACTTCCACCCAGCTTGGTGTCATCTGCAAACTTGCTAAGGGAGCACTCAATGCCTTCATCCAGGTCGTTGATAAAGACATTAAACAGGACTGGACCCAGGACTGAGCCCTGGGGAACCCCACTTGTAACTGGCCTCCAGCTGGATTTAACTCCATTTACCACCACCCTCTGGGCCCGGTCATTCAACCAGTTTTTCACCCAGTAGAGTGTGCACCCGTCCAGGCCAGAGGCCGACAGTTTCCGAAGCAGAATGCTGTGAGAAACTGTATCAAAGGCTTTACTGAAGTCCAGGAAGACTTGGTCATAAAAGGTGATCAGATTACTCTGGCAAGACCTGCCTTTCATGAACCCGTGTTGACTGGGCCTGATCACCCGGTTCTCTTGCAAGTGCTTCTTGATCTCACTCAAGATAACCCGCTCCATGACTTTCCCCGGTACCGAGGTCAGACTGACAGGCCTGTTGTTCCCCAGATCCTCCCTGCACCCCTTCTTGTAGATGGGCACGACATCAGCCAGCCTCCAGTCCAGCATTCCTATTTTATATAAATAGGAAATTGTCTGAAGTGCCAAATTCAGCACCAGTCATGTTAGTGTTTTCTTCTAGGCAAGAGCTTAATGATTCTTACAGTGATCAAATAAAGGCATGTGTTTGGCTTCCAGTTAGCTAAGTAGGAAAATAATTTGAAGAGAACACGGGAGTGCTTGGAAGGGTTCAGATTTTTACTTGGATATTGTCTCCAATGAAGTTTTGACTACAAGGAAAGGAATACAAAGTTTGCATGATATTAGGAGAAGATAAAAAGAATCCAAAACAGTGGGAAAACAACTTTTAAAAAATCTTTTATGATATTTCTTGAATTGTAGTATGTGGAAACAAACAGCTGATAAAAGCAATACTGTCTTTTTCTTATTAGAGCACATGTGTGTCAATACAGTAACTGAATTGTCATGGTTGGTACTTCAAGTGAGGAGCAGGTAGCGTTTAGATATGTGGGAGCGGTATCTGTAGAAGGGAGAAAGAAGCAGCCAAATGGTACATGATGAAATACAGAAATACACAGAGGAGACAGTTATGTGGAAAGGAGGCATGAAAAGGTTGAAGGAGGTACCTGATAAAAAGAAGTAAGAATAAACTCTTAAAGGTTTGGAGCAGTAAAGAGGATTAAAAGAACAAACAAAATATGAAGTAGAAAAGCCAGCCTTGCTTTCATTAAAGCAGTTTTTGTACTTGCCAGAGATTTATAAAGTGTTCCAACGAGTGTCTCATTAAATAATGAATTGGTGGTGTACTGTAAATGTGTTCACTGCAGTGTACCAATGATGATGAACTTCTTGGACTTCCATTAGCTGAACTCTAGCTTCTTATCTTGAGAGTGTAGTTCATGCTGAGCTGAAGCTTTTGGAGTGGTAGTTAAGTACTTCTACACTTTCTACAAAAACACTTTCTACAAAAACATTCAGCTCTACAACTGTGGTTTTAGCCCTGTGTTGTCATATGCCACACTTGCACTGTGTGAGTCTGTAGTGCTACTGATATGCTCAGTACTTTATTCCTTATAAATTAAAACTACCTGCTATGGTATGTACAAGGATGAATTGAGTGGAGGTTAAGAAGTTACTGAATCTTTGTAAATGATTTTATTTGTCTGGGTTTTAATATATTCTTTTGTTTATAGCCAGAAGAAATGTATGAGCAAGCTGCTGGAATACAGTGCAGATGTCAACATTTGTAATAATGAAGGCTTGACTGCAGTAAGTCCTGTTGATTCTCATAGTGCTCTTGAAATGAATGAAGAACTTGAAGATTCTCAATTCTTAAATTCTTGCAGTCTTACGTGTAAATAAACAAAAAAGTTGTGTCCAGTGCCCTTAAGAATCAAAAGATTTGATCAAAGTACCTAAGCATATGATATTATGTCAAAGCTTCTCTTTGTGAAAAATTTGTCAATAGTATAATCAGATTTAAAATGATATTTATGAAACACTTATTTCTAAAGAAAACGTAAGTCCTAATTTTGTACTTAGATTCATTGGTTGGCTGTCAATGGACGAACAGAACTGCTTCATGATCTTGTTCAGCATGTCAGTAATGTCGATGTTGAAGATGCAATGGGACAGACAGCCCTTCATGTGGCTTGTCAAAATGGACACAAGACGGTAAGTTTCGAAATTTTATTAATGTGTTGTATTTGTAAAGAATTGGTTAATGGCTTGGTGATGTGTGTATGGTTTTCTTTACAACCTTTAGGTGAGTCATGCATGAGATTGTGGTTAGAAGTGTGAAGAACTGTTGTTTAAGTATTGACTGCATGCACTTCCATGGGAATAACTGATTTATTCTTGTGGAGATGATTGATTTCAGTGTTTATGTGTGTTCAAGTGACTTATTGTATTCTGTTCAGCTGTTCTGTAATACTATTATTGCCTTGTTTATTGCAGGTTTTGATGTACTGTTAAACATTTGAAAATGTTCTTCCTTACTTCTTAGAATGTTTGATTCATAATTGTACCGGCTATTATGTGCTTTTGAAGTCTGAAATGATCTTCATGTACTGTGAATAAAAATGAACAGAGTTGAGTCATTTAGACATTTAATATTAGAAATAAACAAGTAGGCATAGACTCTTTCATTTTTTTCTTGAGGTGCGTGAATAATTTTTAGGCTTAGTCTCACATTAGAGCTGACTGTTCACTCTCAGAGTACCAGTCTGGATGCTTTACTTGAACTGTGTCACAGCCAAATAGAGTAGTGATTTTGAATTATGGAGATGTCTCCAGGTGTTTGTACTGTTAAAAAAAAAGTTATCTTTATCCTTTCTGTTGTCATTGTCAGAGCTCAGATTTGGAAGATCACATTCTGCAAAACTGTTATGTGTTTACTTGTCTACTTTATGTGACTGGAAAATAGAAAAAGTTGTTTGAGAGCCTGACTTTTATTCCAGAGTATATTTAAAACTTTGCCTTGTGATAAGGCTGTCACTGACCCAAGGTTTATTTCTCTAAAAAGTGACATTTTCATTTTTGAAAGGGCTTGTAGTTCCAGCGGTCTTTGGGATTAGCTGAAGTTCAATAAAAGACATTTTTGTTAAAATGGGAAGTTCAAAGGAAGCTTTATGAGCTTTGACAGCTATCATTTTCCATCTAGCGTTCAGGAATTTTGGTTTTGAGATTCATTACCAAAAATTAAATTGTTCAGTGTGATCAGACATGCATGACATGGTTGCAAGCCAATAGAAATTTCTGTTGCTCTTTCCTAATGCTGGTATTTTCTTCTGTTCTAGACGGTGCAGTGTTTGCTGGACAGCGGTGCAGACATAAACAGGCCAAATGTATCAGGGGCAACTCCGCTCTACTTTGCTTGCAGGTATATATTCTTAACTTTTGAATACTGTGCTATAAGTAGAATTGATTTCCCAACCCCCCTTGCCCTCCGCCTTGTGCATTAGCAATGACTAGAATGCATGAAATCTAAGAAAAAGAGGCTCACTGGTATCTATTTGCTTGTAGTTTGATGTCTTATTTAAATACTTAGCTTAGTACTGCAGGCTTATATACCTATTTCCAACATGTGTTAAACATATAGCTGTGCATCTTCTAATACGATTCATAAATTAATAACTGCTGAACTTTCTTCTGAAAAAATGAGATCTGCCAACATAGACTATTTTGAGTAAACTAAAAATGCAGCCTTTTATAAGGCAAGTGCATTATGGTGTTACAGTGTACGTGAAATGTGCATATATGCCTTAAAATTTATAATCTTGATTTGAAACTACGTTGTTGCTTTGATCAGTTCTGTTTTCTTCACAGTTTAGTTTTATTTCAAAACTAATCACATATGATAGGTGGCCTTTTGTTTTAATTGGAGTATTTCTGCTATTTGGTAGAACATCTACAATTTTATAATCCCTGTGCTTTGGTTACAGGTTAAATAGTTCACCTATGATTAAATGTTAGTATAAACAAAAGAAGACGTGAACTAACCTGGCAGCCTGCCAAGAGTTATATTGAGGGAGTCCTGGTCTCTGGAATTAGTTTAAGCTGACTTCTGGCAGTTGAGAAGAAGGGGAGAATAAATAGCTGTTAGCTAATTGAATGCCTTGGTGCTTGATCTAGGGACTGGTACTGGCATCTACTTTAAAAGAAATAAGCAACTTGCCTTGCCTTGGAGATTTGTGATGAGAAAGGAATGTGTTGCGTCTACAGCAGTGATGTTCTTTTAGAAATTAACAGTTGAAGACGCTGACAGGGTAGAATGAACGGGATGCATCGTGAAAGTTGATGTCTTGGCATTGCCAGTTAATTGTGCTGCCACCAAGGAAGAAAAGTTGTAGATCCTGTATGGCAGGAGGAGCAAGATGTGGTAGCAGTGGCTGCTTATGGCTGGAGAAAGGGTATGGATGCTCCAAATCTGACTCAGAAAACCCTGTCTCTTCAAGGTGTTGGGTTTTACATTTACTCTAGATAATTACAGTGAAGTGATGCCTCAAACAGACTACTAATATTAGCTCCTTTCTGAGATCTGGTAGCTGACACTGAATGTTTGTTTGCATTATATTAACCTGTTGTTTGCCCGGGCTTGGAAGGACATGGATGAGAAGAACTAAGCAGGGAACTGCTGAGAGACCCTCAGATGTTAGTTGTTGCTTTTTCCTCTGCCCTTCATGAACTGTTAGTGCAGGCAGCCGGGGTGTGCTTCAGGGCAGCAAATACCCCTATACGTTTGTGTAAAGGGCACACTACAAACTAGCTTGTGATCCAAGTCTTCATTAAAACACTTATTTGTAAACCTAATTATGTGTCTTTTGTATCATTATTTTGTTTCACCCTTTAGATACTTCTATATTACATTTGTCAGTATGTTCACTAAGTACTGCTGAAGGCAGTAGTGAACTAGTGTGTCAGTGTGTTTTTAATGAAGTCAACATCTAACTACTGGTAACTAATTTCTCATTTTCATCAGAAGAAAGGGTTTTGGAAAGCATGTACTCTAGGTGCTGAGGCATATAAGTCTTATTATTTTCTAGGCAGTGATGGCCTTTTGGAATAGTTGTGAAATTCTCAACTCTAAGAAACATAAATGTCCTATACAACCTTTAAGTAGATGAGTGAGACTATGAAATAAACAGAGTGAAAAAGTAAAACTCATTGTTCTTCACATGTAAAGACTAGGTAAAATATTCACATGTATTGCTTGTAAGCAATCAGAGCCAAAAGTGATAATTTGAGCTCTGGTGCAAAAAAAGATTTTGTATCAATAAAAGTCTACTGATGTTTTACTAGTGGTTAAAGCACAATTAAAATATTTTTTCTCTAGTAGGAATGAGCAAAGAACTCGATGCAGAAAACCTTCTTTGTGAAGTAAATTAGGATGTGAATTGAGAAAGAGATCTTCTTTGGGTAATGCAACTCATGCATATTTATGAGGCTAGGCTAACATGAATTATTTCTGAATGATGAGTGTGACTCTGGCTTGATAAGTGGCCTATACTGAATTTTGTACTGTGCTTCTGCAGTGACCTTGAAAGGTAGTAGAACAATTTAGGTGGTGTTATCTTCCATCCCATGTAACTGCTTAGTTTCATACCATAACTATTTGTTTTCTTGTACCTTACTGGTTTTCCTTGTTTGATGCAATAAAGCCAGATTCATCACTCGTAATAGAACATAAGTGCTGTATTAACTCATGATTTTTTGTCTTCTTTTGAATAGCCATGGCCAGAGAGACACTGCACAAATACTTTTGATGAGAGGAGCCAAATATTTACCTGACAAAAATGGTATTACTCCTTTGGATCTCTGTGTACAGGTATTGAGTTAGCAAGGCTATTTTTCTGTGAACTTCTATCTGTTACTGTAGTGTAGCCTGATCAGTGTTAAACGTTTTTATTTTTAAGGCCTTTTTTAGGTGTGAATAGTGACACCTGGTGTTTGCTCTTTTGTAGTGATGATCTTGCTGTGTTCATGATCAGCTAGTTTATAAGGTCATGATACTAAGTGAAAAAGGAAAAAACCAAAATATTCGCTTCCCTTTAGCTTGAAGGGTTTTATCATTTGCATACAGCTTTGCTTTTCAGAGTAGATCCACAATTTTAAGATTGAAATTAGCTTCATGTTTTTCTTGCCTAGGATATTACCTTGGTTTTGAAGAGCTGACTTTTAATTCTTGCAGATTCTGGATGGTTTAAGGTTTAATACTTGTTTCTTGGCACCAGGAACGGTTAAATGAATCTGTTGTTAGTAAAGTGAGTTATAAACAGTCATACAAAGAGAAGAAGCCTCTAGAGCTGCAGTATTTAATACACTGTATGGTCCTCTTTCCAGTGTAGAATTTGATGTGTTTTAAGTGCCTGCTTAAAAGTATACCTGTGTTAAATAAGTGCTGAACAAATGAACCACAAATTCAAGTTCTCTTCTTTCCAAAAAATGTTTTTCTCAAAAGTTTGTGAAATTAATCTGGGCCGTTAATTTAAAGCAGAAGTGGAATCATACTTGTGTGATGATTTTAAAGTTAACTGTTTAAACCCCTAAAATACAGCTTATCCTGTTTCTTCCTTTAACAAGTCATGTTTGTTCCTTTATGAACCTTTAGGAAAATATTTGTTTTTAAGGATTAGATTCTGGGTGTAGTGTGTCAGCAGTGGGAAAAGAAGCTAAATATTGCACTGTTTTCAATCTCTGGTAAGCTGTTAGGTGTTCAGATGTTACTTTGGTTTTCTAAGTGAGAAAGTGCTTAAGAAAAACAGAAGAAAGAGAGCAGGTATGTGCGAGCAGATACACTGAAAGTATTTGATTCCATCTTCTGCTAAAAGTTGTTATAACTTTGAAGCATTATTGAATTCCAGTTTATTTTAGGATTGGATTTTTTTCATTTAAAATTAAACAAAAATTGTCATCTTTAGTAGGTTTTAGTGCCTATAATACTATAGACCCTAATTGTAATATTTCTAATAGTTTTTCATCTGTTGTTTTTTTAGGGTGGGTATGGAGAGACTTGTGAAGTCTTAATACAGTACCATCCTCGACTTTTCCAGACAATAATTCAAATGACACAGAACGAAGATCTACGGGAAAACATGGTAATAGTGTTATGTATTTTAAAGCTACCAATCTATCTGTGTTGTGGAGACCTGATTGCTTAATATTAATGTTCTGATTAGAAGATACTACCAGCAGTTCATGCACAGTGCTGCAGTAGATGACCCCTGTGTACTTTCTCTGCCTCTTCCATGGAAAATTTACAGTCTTCACATAGTTTTAAACACGAGAATTTGGGATTAAATGTAGGATATACTTTAAATTTAGTGTTCTGACTTTAAATATTTGCCAAAGTGATCCCAGACAGTGTAAGAATTGAAAGAGGAGACTTGTTGCAACCTTCAGTACAAAGGTGCTGGTGGAGCATTCTGTATGTACCATTTCTTTGCCAAATGGGGCCTGTTTTCCGTCATTTAGCGAATATCTACAGTTATCCATTTAAGATGTGTCTTGAGGCTTGAATCATCTAGGATGAACTTGAGTATTTGGCGTATGAGCTCACCTGTATGCAGTTGCCTTGTACAATTAGAGTGTAAAAGACTACAGCTGCAATTTCATTTGATTATTATTGCTGTAGATTGAATTGTTCCTTTTTCGGTGCTTCTTCTATACCTATTTTTTATTATTTTGGGGTAGTACAATCTAAAGAAAGATAAAGTAAGGAAAAGAATTTTTGTTAATCTTGATTGTGTAGGAAGAAGGAAGCATGGGATGCTTATTTCCCCTTCTAAATCCATCTAGCTGTGGGTTTTTAATATATTGTTTGCTTGAAAATAACTACAAACAATCTCACAGACTTAAAAGTAAAAAAAAGAATTGTGTATTTAGTAAGGTATTGGCTGCCACTTCACTGAACTTGGTTTGCTAGATTTTAAGTTTGTCTTGTTCTCTGTAATACCACTATTTCCACTACAGGACTAAGGATTCACAAATCTGTGCAGAAACAGTGTTTAGATTTCTGAGATAGAGTTGAGTTTTACAAAATAAAATGACAGGTGAGAGTTCTCAAGTATGTATTAGAAACATGGGGAGATGGTGTAGATGTTTTCAAATAAAAGGGAGGGATACAGGACTAGAACCATGGAACAAAGAAGACCTACAAAATGGTAAATGGTGAAGTATTCTATCATGTGTTGTAGTAGGGAAAGCAATAAACAAGAAAAGTGAGTGTTTCATCTGTCTGTGTAATGGTGGAGGTGTGTGCAAAACCGAGATCTGAATGAGAGAGTATACAGAATATATTATATAATACATTTTATAGTTACTTGCATCTGTCAGTAACACGTATTAAATATGGTTTTCTGTGCCTAAGATCTGAGGTGTTTTGTCGGAAGTCTTATATATGACCAGTTCATACTCATGCGTGTTAGAAGTCAGGACTCACATTTTAAATGTTCTTGACAAACTGTAAAAATTATCAACAGACTGCACGGAGAAAGATACAGCCTTAGATATTTGTAGCTAGAGATTCAGCTGAACCCTGAGGAATAACTCCCATGATCAAGGATGGTGAAGTATTAGGAGTGATCACTAACGCAGGGCTTCTGGAGTAGAAGACATCTGTAAACCAGTCAGGTGAATTGGGCAAGCCAATTTAGATTGCAGATACAAGTGCTTCTGTCTCAGGGTGGAGTGTTGGACTAGATTATCTTCGTAAGAAAGGTTCCTTTTCATTCCACCTTTCTACAGTTCTCTGAGAAGGTATACAGAAGTTTTTGAAGATGAGAGAGAAGAGTATAAACGAGAGTACAGTAGGAATTAATGAAGAGCGGTGCCACTAAATAGTTAATTTATCTACGAAAAGAAATAGTCAAGGCTACAGAAAAGCATAGAAGAAAGGAATTAAAGACTGGGCAGCATCTGGGTGTTCGCAGTATAGTCCTTGTGAGCCTGTTGATGATATTAGTGAAAGAAGAGGGGCAATTTTGAGAAGGGGGTAATCATAACAGTTATTGATTATCAGGGTATGACTTCTTGTCCAAGAAAGGACATTCAGTATCTCGAGCAGAAAATTAATATAGTAAGAGCAAAGTCTAGGGTGCAAGGTTCATTGACACTGCATCATAAACTGAGGAGTGAACTGAAGAGAGTGTTAAGTTATGAATCATGAAACTTAAAATATACTTTTAGCTTTCAGAAGTTGAAAGTGTATCCACCTTCATTTTCAGATTAAAATAAGTTGTTCTTATGAATTAATAATACATGGTTAAGCATTCAGCACTTAACAGTATTCTGTAATATTACATATCGTATAATACATACATTGACACTACAATGTATATCTTTCAATACGCTTTTTAACTTGCAGTGAAATGTTAACTGAGGTTAGATTAGCCATTGGACGATATAGATGTCCATTAATATTGGTAGGTTTTAATGCTTGGATGATAATGTTCTAAATTAAATGTTTATCCTATGCTCCATGACACTATGGAATTTCTTTTGTTTTTATATATCAGTTGCGGCAAGTTCTGGAACACTTGTCTCAGCAGAGCGAAAGCCAGTATCTTAAAATCCTGACAGGTCTTGCTGAAGTTGCTACAACAAATGGTCACAAACTGCTTAGGTAAGTGTGAGAGGATCATAAGTAGACTGATAAGCTACCTGGTAATTAATGTTATTAATAGTTGTAATAGTCTAAACTATCTGATGCTGGGCACATGCTGGAGAAGATGGATCTTGAATCTGATTCTGTATGACAGCACCTGCTAAGATCGCTGTATTCATGAGGACTTAAGGAGAGAAAGTTGGTGTCCTTGTGTAGCTGCTGGCAACTAGAAGCCTGAGTTCTAGAGAAGCATATGTTTTGCTTGGTTAGTTTGGCTATGTCAGCATTAGGTAGGGAAGCTTTTAGCCAACTATCAATCACTCTTTTTTTTTTTCCCCCCCCTCTTCATCTTTACTTTCTGCATGCTTTCATTGTATGTTTGAAGGGTTTTGTTTTTTTTTTTACTTGTGTCATGTTTGCTGGCTCTAATTTCCTTCCTTGGCTACTAATATGTAAGAGCAGAAATTTTGATCTACCAGTGTACTGTCTCAGCAGTTCAAGGAGAGGTTACTTGGGGAAACACCTAAAATAGGTACGTGTATTTTCCTAGTATACATTCCTAGTTTTTGTGGTGGTTTTTTGAAGGAGTTTGTGCAAAATGTCTTACATTTAGTCTGTTGGAACACCACTAAATTTTAATGTTTTCAATACCTAGCAGAATTGGCTCTGAATTTTGTGCTTTGCTAGGAGCTAAGAAAATCTTCTCTGAAAGAGGTCAAGAGCCTGAAAGCATGAATAGAAGTTCTTATGGACTCGTGCTGCATGTGGGCTGCCTGGTGGAGGCTGATAGGCAAGCATTGCCACTGATGCCTGTACATAGGGTGCCCTGTGGATTCTTGCTATCCCTGTTGTCTTTGGTACTTTGTAATATGTCATGAGGGAAGTGGAGTTGTTTCTTTTTTCTATTATAAGAAACAGTTTCACAAAACCTGTGTTTCTGTTGTATCCAATTGTGTCCCCTGTCAGAAGCTCCAATCTACTTCAACTAAGTATTTCTCAATTGCATTTTTATTTAATGTGATGAAGATGAAGGCAGGACTTAATGAACACAGACCTCTGAGCTCAAGCCTCTTCTCTTTCCTCCTTCCAACAAATAGTGTGTAAAATGCACTCTGTACATTAAAGCCTCCAATAATGATGCTCTTGCATGGCTGACCTAGGTCTTGCTGGTGCAGATAGAGACTAGCTGAATGTTTAAAAATGTTCTAGTAAAAGCTTTAGTATACTGTTAAAAGCACTTCAAAGTATGCCTGTTTAAGTCTGTTTTATCCCTGCTTGAAGACCAAGAAATTTAAACTGAAATTTTGACTGGAAAATGCTGCTGCTGCAGTTCTTGTTATGTGTTCAAGATAGAATTCTTACTGCTTGAGTCTTATAGACATAAATTGAATTTGATGGAGAATGTTCTGCTTGTACATGAATATATCTGATTTTACACTGTGTTGGTACAGAGTTCAGTTAAGGCATAAAACTTTTAATATATTTATCAGATAAAAACATATGGGGCTTTTACATAGTATCTTCTAGCTCGTGTTTCTCTTGAGTAGTAGTGCCATCTTTTACCATCCTGATCCCTTGTCTAATTGAGGTTGTTAATGGGTGTGTTGGATAGTAGCTGGGTGAGGATGGGGTGTGGCTGCATATCTGGTTAATCAGTATGCTTCTACTGATGGGTGCTATATTTTCTGGATTAAAAAATGTTTTCAACAGAATATCCCAATTTGTTTCATATATTATGATTCTTACGGTAGTAAATTAAATTTCTTAGCAGTGATTCCTAAGAAGTTTACATGTGTGTAAAACTGAATGAAGTATTTTGCAAGACCTGGAATCTGTTCTTATTTCAATTCTAGTTAAAATTTTGAGTACATACTAGTAAAATTATAGTGCTTTGTTTGATGTTTGGGGCTGGTGCAGGAGAGAAAATGTAAAATTAATTAGCGTTTAAAGCTTAGAATTTTTCTCAGCATGTGTTTCAGACCCTACCATTAGATTGTTTACTCCTTAACATACTGAATTGTTTCATCTAGGAGAAGAAACTTACATATGCCATTTTCCCCCCCAGCTTGTCAAGTAATTATGAAGCTCAAATGAAGAGTCTGTTAAGGATCGTGAGGATATTTTGCCATGTCTTTCGCATTGGCCCATCCTCTCCCAGTAATGGAAATGACATGGGCTACAATGGAAATAAAACTCCAAGAAGTCAGGTGTTCAAGGTCAGAAAAGTATATGATGTTGTTAGGAAGATAGACGTTAAAGAGATGAATTTCACAAAGCATGCATTCATTAATCAGACATCTCATGAACAGGAAGTAAGTTTGGTTGATGTCCCTATCCCTTCTTAAGTTAAACCTACCTTTCCCGCTCCTTAATTTTTTTTTTCACTAAATTCATTTGACCACTGATGCACATCTCATCTTCTGATCTCTGTTTATTTCTTGTTTACTGTTTCATTTATTAGATGTTGAAGGCTTAGTTGCAGAGCCAGTTTTGGTAAACTTTGTTTTTGTTTCTGTTATTGTATTTAGGAGTGTAGTAATCTCAAGATGTGATGCTAGTAATTTAATAATTTTATTAATATAATTTTAAGATGGTATTTGGAGAAGTGTTGAGAGTTCTGATCACTGTTTCATACAGCTTCACAAGATAAATGGAAATAATTGAATTTTTAATCTGTTTGGTGTGTTCACTGCTACTGCAAAATATTTTCCCAGGTTGTTCTTGAATGTTATTTTACATATTTTGAAACATCCCAGTTTACTACCACCCTCACAATGTTATTGATTTATAGCTGTTTCCAAATGCTTGCTTTAGGTGCTTGCCATCTAGATGTTTAAATTCTGAAGATTTTTATTTTTGTACTTGTCTGAGTAAATCACTCGTCGAAAACCATAGCTTGCCTTTCTCTAAAGCAGTTTTCCTGTGTGCCAGTCAATCTGCATTGGGTATGACTGGCATGCCATTCAGAGCACTTAAATAATAAGGACTGAAGGATAGTCTCTCTTTTTCCCTTTTCGCCTTCTGTCCTCTTAAATGGCACAGTTCTTATCATCAAATTGAAATGGCAATGATTACATGAGAATTTTCCTCACCTTTGCATTTCTTCCAGGCTCTTTTGAAAATGGTATTTTAAAATTATTGCATTTATTTACTGGTATGATGTGTTCATCAGGTTACTTCTGATGACTTTTAAGACAGAGATGAATTGATAAGGTCATGAAATATGATACTTTTAATTCCAGCTATATTTAGTTAAGTGGCTTATCTCTTGAAAGACAAAGCATTAGACTGTCTAAAAACCAAGCACAAATGTTTGTTTTTCTGATAGCATTACAGTTTTAGTAATTGATTTATATAATGATTATAAAACTAGTTTTTGAGTATGAAAAATTCTGTGTGCAAGTTGTAGTGCATTGTACATATGCAATGTAATAATTTATCCTTTACACTGAACTGTGTTGAGCTATATTGGCATGTTCTGAGTGTAACCAGATTTCTGTTTTCAAAAAACAAAGTCTTACCTGAATCACAAGGATCCTTTTGTTAAAGACAGCATTTTCTAACAGTTTTAATCAAAATTGGTATAACTTTACTAGCTTAAATAACTAGCAGATATTAACTGTATTTAATATAGGAACTATCTGCGGTGAGATATTCTGTCACCTTTCTGTGTAGGTATTCTGCTACCTTTTTTCTTCAAGGTTTTAGGAGTAGCTGACCTCATCTACTTGCATTTTGTTTGTACATAGCCCAAAAAGAAACAAAAATGAAGATTTCATGCTAGATCATTTCAGAACTTGCTATAAAACAAAAACACTAAACTTGGTATTTGCAAAGGAAATTGTGTTTCAGCAGATTCATGTATCTTTGTGCCCAAACAACTTTGTGCTGAAAGAGTTGCTTCTCAGTTTAGTATGAAGTTAAGTCTTTTTGTAGTGGACTTATATTACGCAGCTTGCACAGTTGTACTGGAAAATATCAGTAATTCTTAATTGTGTAAACTCAACATTTACAGTTTTAGTAAATAAGCAAAATACATACTACTCTTGCATTAGGTAACAAACCAAGAAGTTTCAGGATTATTTAAAAATTATTGTTGTTAATTTAGTTATTTCAGAAGTATTAAAACTGAGGCAGCCCTTCATTAGGACCACTTGTCTCCATGATAATTTCAAGGTTGATTTGAATTTCAGACTTCAAAAAAACTCCCAAACTGCTGATGAGAACTTATTCTTGTTTGGAAACGGGGCACACTGGTCTGGCAATGCTAAGGTAGTCTTCAGTTGCGTTCCTATTAGCCTGTTCTGCCCTGAACTTACAGTAGATGGGTAGTGGGAGAAGAGGCACAGGGCTGTAGTCAGTTAAGTGACTTTTCATTCCACCTTTTTCCTGTCTTCCCTTTCCTCTTTTGTCCTTTCCTTGAACACATAGTGGTTGATGATCCCTTTTGCCTTTTAGACAGTATGCTTTTTTCCCCTTCTCCTATCTAGATTATTACGATGGTATGGAGGAGGCTACTTGAAGACCTGTCAGTTTTATGTCTTCACTCGTACCAGTACTGGAATGTGGGACGTGCATGTCAGTGGAACAGAACTGCTTTTTATTTTGTTTATTTTCTTGAATATAGGCTGTGTAGCTTTTTACTGGAGACTATTAAGGAAACTGTAGAGATTGCTGCTCTTACGAGGATTTCAAATTTGATATCAGTATTGAAAATTTTAGAGAAAGTAGCTTTAAGTTGTAATTTGCTGCCACTCTTAGTGTTCAATTATGGATATAAATGTTGTAGATAATTTCAATTTTGATGCAGGTTTTATGGGAAAAACAAGTCTCTTGGAATGCTTGTTCGTGTCCCCTGTAAGATTGTGAGTACTTTACAGAGCACAGCAAAGTGGTACAGGTCACCACCCACACCTTGAATGTACTTCTGCTAGGTCCAAATAGATTTTTACCTGACGACCTTTAATGATGCTCTTCATAACTCCTTTTAAAAAGCTAGTGCAAAAAATATTTCATCCAGTTTAAGAAATAAAATATTTCTTGTGACTTTTTTCCTAATGCTGTTCAGTCATTACAATAATACAGAAAAAAATTTTGAAGAATTGTCACTCTACCCTAGCTTGGAAGGGATTGAAAATGTGGGTATATCTAGATCTGGGGCCATCTCTGCTTTATTGAAGTTCCCTGCCTGTAATTCATTGCAGGCCTGGTAAATTGAGGCCTTTCCAAATACTTCACAAGTGGAATGTTGTGGTTTAACCCAGCAGTCAGCTAAATACCTCACAGTTGTCTGCTCAGTCCGTCCCAGTGGGATGGGGGAGAGAATCTGGAGGAAAAAATGGTAAAACTCACGAACTGAGAAGACGACAGTTTGGGACAGAAAAGGAAGGGAAAATGATAATCGTAATAATGAATGCACAAGTGATCTGCAATACAAATGATCACCACCTGTAACTGATGCCTAACCTATCTCCAAGCAGCAGCTGCCCCTCAGCTGAGTACCTGCAGTTTATATACGGAGCATGCTATCCTATGGTATGGAATATCCCTCTGGCCAATGTGGTCCAGCTGTGCCCCATCTTCTTGTGCACCTCCAGCCTGAACACTGGCAGGGCATGAGAAGCTGAAAAGTCCTTGACTTAGTGTAAGCACTGCTTACCAAGTTCTAAAATAATAGTTTATCAACATTATTCTCACACTAAATCCAAAATGCAGCACAGTACCAGCTACTAGGAAAGTTAATGCTATCTTAGCTGAAACCAGGACACGGAAACATTAGCTTTTAAAGACATGTTCTTGTACTGATCTTGGGAGAAAGAAAATGGTCATTGAATTTGAACACCCAATCTTGAAACGAGCTACTGCTATCTCAAATAAGGTCCTGCCGATGAGAAACTTAGTAAATAGTAATTTTAACCATGTTTACATTCATTACCTTTTCATATATTACTCTTCCAATTGCTGTTCAGTATGTTCACATGTTAAGGAAACTTGGTGCAAAATCTCCCTGTCTAGTTGAACAAAGTTGGGAAGCTTGTAACATTTTTTTCCTCATTTTAGACAATATTCTTTTCTAGGATTGAATTGACTTATCTGCTCTGACAGTTACTTCATGGATTCAAGGACTAAGTGAGTGTCATACAGTATGTTGAGCAAAGCCTACCAGTTTTAGAGACCAGGCTGACTTTCCCCAGAATTCTTGTTGATAATGGTAAATTTTTTGTTGGTAAATTTCAACAGAAATTTTTAATACGCAGCCTCTATAAGAACTAATTTACTGTGTATTGAGAGCATGTCTCTGAGGTGTACTGACAGTGCTCTAGCTAGTGTAGACTCCTGGTAGAATGTGCTCTGTATAGGTCTTGATTTTAAAAGGCAACTTTGGAAGATGAGAACATATTTTTCAGTATCTGCTAAGTCTTTGAATGGTTTAACTGGTGAAAAATGTTGATGTAACGTTAATATACAGAAAAACAGTGCATTTGGAAGTTCATTCTTACTTTTGAAATGTAGTGAAAAACCTGAGTTAGAATTGCCTTCTTGTAGGGTATGTATATGTGCTCCCTAGACTGTATGCTTGTGAAACGTTCTCTTAAACTCCATTAAGGGACAGGACTGTCAACCCTCCTGTTTTTTTGAAATGCTTATGAGAAAGCCACAGGTTTCTCAGCCCTTTCTCTCCTCTGTAATAGGCCCACACGTCAGAGCAAATGTGTAACATAGGAACTGTACTGAGTTTCAATTATATTGGTTTTAAGCTAGTGGAAGTGAATGGTCACTTTGATAAAATAAAATTTACAGCTTTAAAAATTTATACATGATTCTGCTGATACTTGTTTCTGTTTCATAAAACTAGATATTAGTGACCCTTACTCCAAGGCATCTGTGGTATTATCAAAGTGTTCTGTATGAGCTCACACTATGCATAAAGCACATTATACTATATACGGGCATGAGTCTAAATCTCAGTGTTGTTGTCTGCAGTTTGTTCCATCTACCTCATAGAGGGAGCTGCTTTGGCCTTAAAGAACTGACACACTGTTATTCTAGAAACTCAACCTATGTTTTCTTGTCTCTCTACTTGACAGCAGCAGCCAGGCAGTAGTGCACTGTGTAATAGCCCTGAGGCCAAACTCTGTTCAGTGTTTCACTCTTTCTATTTTATCTTTATTCCATACACTATTTGATTATTCTCCTTCTGTATGAAATTTTCACTTTGTGCTCTATGGTTACAAGTATGGATTTTTTTTAATAAGTATTTGTTTCATCTCTATAACATGACTTCTAAAGGAGCATTTAAAGCTTTTGATGGATATGCATGATGTTTATTTGCTTTAAGAGGATTATCACATCATTAGTATTACTTAATGTCATCATGTTTCTTTTTTGTCTGTTTCTGCATGTGTTTGTTGCAGCCGCTGGAACTGCTCTGGCATTCTCTAGATGAATGGCTTGTTCTTATAGCCACAGAGCTGATGATAAACAAAAGGGACTCTGCTGACATTACTTCTATTTTACTGAAACAAAAAGGACCAGATCACCAGGATGCTACTCCTACGCCTTCCTTTGCCACTGCGGGAACTGAGGGCAGAAAAGACCTGTCCACTGATGCTGGCAAGTCTAAAACATATGATGTTGCTGGGAAGCAGGAAGCTTGTGCTGATTGCCAGGATGTTATCTCCATGACAGCAAACAGGCTCAGTGCTGTCATTCAGGCCTTTTATATGTGCTGCTCCTGTCAGATGCCTCAGGGGTAAGGAAGGGATCCTGTTTCTTATCTAAACTGTTACCATTTATTTTAAAAAAACATGCTTTCTTGGAAGAATGTCCGTGCTGATCAGGTATTAGTAACAGTCAAGGATGTGCTTTAACTAGTTGAATTTGAATGATTTTTTTTTTCTGGCTTTAATGACACCAAACAGCACAACAAATTTTCCATAATGCTGCTGCCTGTGAACATAGCTATGCTGGGGCAGACTTCTTGTTGAATGTCTAATGACTCTTTATGATTTATGATATGGGATACTTGCAGGCAATGTAATTTTAGTCTCTTGAAAGTTGTTCTTGCTGCTGATTCTTAATGTGAAATTTCCCCCTAAATTTAATGTAATTATCCAACAACAGCTACATTTCAGAAAAAAATAAAAGTGGGTTATCTTTATGTATGAAAATGACAACTGGAGCAAAACCTCTTTAGCTATATTAGCAAAATTTATAACAAGGAGAGTTCAATCTCAAAGTAACTCACTTGGTATGCAATCTAGGGGTTTGCAAGCGTAGTTTTGGGTGGAGCAGGAACTTACAGCCTATGGAAATTTCATGCCATCAATGTCTGATTTAAAAAGAAAAATAGTGTGTCCACTGTAACTGAGGTCATGGCCTGTCCAATATTGTTAATGATAGTGTTTGTGAACTTGCAAGGAAAGGATCCTTAGAACCTCTTGAGTGGAGGACTAGGCAAGTGCCATGGTATTATATATAAGCTCTCTTGAGGAATCTGAAAGCAATGTTTCCACTACATGACAACTCTTTGTTATAAGCAGCTACTGTAAGTATTTTTCTTTCTTGGCCAAACCTTGTGAAATAAAAGCTTTCAGATTGACCAGTAGTATTCATCTAGGGCACACTCCTCTGTGGACGCTCTGGAAGATGATCCAGGGATCAGTATGTTTCACAAGTGCCTCAGTCCTTTCAATTTTAATTCTATTGCACCTTGAAAAAGGAACTGCTGGTTAGCCATTTCCCTTGAAATCTCCACCAAGCCTTGCTAAGATAAAATGCCAGTAAAGCATTATTTATAGAAGTGATTAAGTATATTCAGCTTACCCCATGCTCCCCTGGCAATTTATCTCTTTATACCAAAATTCAGTTGGAGAGATGACTGTCTCCATTTGTCTGAGTGACTTACTGATGGGCCTTGCCCAGTGGATCTGTCCTTGTGCATAATTTACACTTCAGATTAGGGAGAACTGCAGTGGATGCTAGGTAGGTTTAGTTGAGAGTTATCCTAGAAGCCAGGAGAGTAAGAACTGTTTTAGTGACAACTCCCTGGGATGCAGGAAAGTAAGGCAGAGCACATCTGAATTGTGTTGTTCTAGGATTTTTCGGAACTGCATAGAGAAGTACAAAGATCTGAGACTCAGTCTGTTTTACTGAAGTTTTCATTTTAATAGGAGCAAATGGCACAGTGGTGTAACTTGATACTGCTGCCTCTTCAAATAACACTTGAAATTAAATAATTTTGTCTGAAAATGTCATTTGTCGCAAAGTTACTCTAATTTTAGGTTTCAATGTCTGCGTGTTTAATGGAGGAGAGTAAACACAGCTCAGTTTTCCATTGTTCCTAATATTCATACAATAAAGATAACATTTCATGCTTAAATGGAAAATTAGCTAGTTAACATTTGAAATACTGATGTTATTTTCTTTCACTTGCCGTGATTGCTTTTCTTCGCCAAATGCTGATATTGAATCTAGGAATTTTGTTAATATAGTGAAATAGTGTTCCAAGTTTTCATCATCAAACCTGATGAGTGATGTTAAGTGTTTTTTTGTGGTTGGTTTTTTTTTTGTAATTTTCTCAGTATATTTTATCTTATAGCTTGTGTGACCATTTACAGGTAGAGAGAGTTTATTTCCTTTCAGGGAAGACAGTCTTCTACTTATTTAATATTTTCAGATCTTCTTTCAGTACAGAAGTGGTTTTAAAATGTTTATATTTGATCTCTGGAAGATTTTATTTGCTATTTTGATTTTTTTTTTTGTGTGGATGAGAGGAAGGATATTATGAGCATGTTGCTTTGAAACAAGAGTAAAGGAGAGAAGAAAAATAGCTCAGTTCTGTGTCAAATGAGCAGCTCTTTTCTAAATTGGTGTGTGGAACAAACAGTTGTAGGATTGTTATCCTGAGCTTTTAAAAGTGCTATTTTTTACAGCCTTTCAAGGCACTTCATGAGAGGATTTTATCCTTGTTTGCAAATATTAATTAACTTCTGCTGAAGCTAAAGCATCCAGTCAGAATTTCCTCTTTTAAAAAAAAAATTGTATGGAGAGCTGGAAGGATTCAGAAGAAAACGGGGAATGGAAATCCATGCATTAGAAACAAAAGGAGTGCCAAATAATGGCCACTTAAGAATTTCTATCATCTTCCAACAGTCCTGGAAGACTGGGGAAGTTCCAGTGGACTGGAGGCTGGCTGGTGTTGTGCTCATCTACAAGAAGGGTCGCAGGGAGGATCCAGGGAACTACAGGCCTGTCAGCCTGACCTCAGTACCAGGGAAAGTCATGGAACAGGTGATCTTGAGTGCTATCATGAAGCACATGCAAGAGAACCGGGTGATCAGGCCCAGTCAACACGGGTTCACAAAAGGCAGGTCTTGCCATACTAACCTGATCTCTTTCTATGACAAAGTGGCTCGGCTGCTGGACGAGGGAAAGGCTGTGGATGTACCTTCCTGGACTTCAGTAAAGCCTTTGACACAGTTTCTCACAGCATTCTGCTACGGAAACTGTCAGCCTCTGGCCTGGACAGGCGCACACTCTCCTGGGTGGAAAACTGGTTGGTTGGCTGGGCCCGGAGAGTGGTGGGAAATGGTGTGAAATCCAGCTGGAGGCCAGTGGCAAGTGGGATTCCCCAGGGTTCAGTGCTGGGTCCAGCCCTGTTCAATGTCTTTATCAATGACCTGGATGAAGGCATCGAGTGCTCCCTTAGCAAGTTTGCAGATGACACTAAGCTGGGTGGAAGTGTGGATCTGCTGGACGGTAGGGAGGCTCTGCAAAGGGCCCTGAACAGGCTGGACTGCTGGGCTGAGACCAACGGCATGAGGTTTAACAAGGCCAAATGCATGGCCCTGCACTTGAGGCACAACAACCCTGTGCAGTGCTACAGACTAGGAGAAGCCTGGCTGGAAAGCTGCCAGGAGGAGAAGGACCTGGGGGTGTTGATTGACAGTGACTGAACATGAGCCAGCAGTGTGCCCAGGTGGCCAAGAAGGCCAACGGCATCTTGACTTGTATCTGAAACGGCGTGACCAGCAGGTCCAGGGAGGTTATTTTCCCTCTGTACTCGGCACTGGTGAGACCACACCTCGAATCTTGTGTTCAGTTCTGGGCCCCTCACCACAAGAAGGATGTTGAGGCTCTGGAGCGAGTCCAGAGAAGAGCAACAAAGCTGGTGAAGGGGCTGGAGAACAGGCCTTATGAGGAGCGACTGAGAGAGCTGGGGTTGTTTAGCCTGGAGAAGAGGAGGCTGAGAGGAGACCTCATTGCTCTTTATAACTACCTGAAAGGAGGTTGTAGAGAGGAGGGTAATGGCCTCTCCTCCCAAGTGGCATGGGACAGGATGAGAGGGAATTGCCACAAGCTCCGCCAGGGGAGATTTAGACTGGACATTAGGAAAAAATTTTTCACAGAAAGGGTCACATGAAGCACAGGCAATAAACAGGACGAGCTGGAAGCCATTGTGCGGCAGGAAACCCATGACATAGTTGCCATCATGGAAACATGGTGGGATGACTCACACAAGTGGAGTGGATGTTGCAGTGGATGACTATAAACTCTTCAGAAGGTATAGGCAAGGGATGAGAGCTGATGGGATGGCCCTGTATGTTAAGGAGTGTTTTGTCTGTGTAGAGCTTAATGATGGTGATGATAGGATTGAGTGTTTATGGGTAAGAACTGGGAGCAAGATTTTGTTATAGACCACCCAACCAGGATGAAGAGATGGACAACTTGCTGTAAAAGCTACTGAGAGAAGTCTTATGATTGACAGCTCTTGTTCTCATAGAAACTTCAACTTATGAGATGTCTGCTGGAAATGCAATACAGCAGAGAGGAAACAGTCTGTAAAGTTCCTGGAGTGTGTGGAAGATGACTTCCTGACACAACTGGTGAGGGAGCCAACTGGAGAAGGTGCCCAGCTGGACCTGTTGTTTACAAACAGATGGTTGATGGATGATGGGATGGTTGGAGGTCCCATGGGCATAGTGATCACAAAATGATAGAGTTTTCAGTTCTAGCATAAGTAAAGAGGGGGGTTCAGCAGATCTGTCAACTTGGACTTCCATAGGGCAGTCTTTGACCTGTTTAGGAGACTGTTTGACAGAATCCCTTTTGGAGGCAGCCCTGAAGGGCAAAGGAGTCCAAGAAGGCTTGACATTATTCACAAAGGAAATTTTAAAGGGATCAGCTGTCCTCGTGTCCTGAAAAATGAGCTTGTGGAGAAAATAACCAGCCTGACTGAACAGAGAGCTTTGGCTGGAACTTGGGGTAAAAAAGAGAATTTATGGCCTTTGGGAGAAGAGGCAGGCATGTTGGGGTGTCATGAGGGCTATGCAAGGAGAAAATTAGAGGCGTAAAAACCCAACTAGAACTTAATCTGGATACTTCAGTAAAGGACAATAAAAAATGTTTCTTTAAATAAATAAGCAGCAAAAGTAGGGCTAAGGAGAATCTCAAGTCTTTATTAGTTGTGGAGGGGAAACAGTGACAAAGGATGAGGTACTTAATGCTTTCTTTGCCTCAGTCTTTAATGGTAAGGCCAGTTGTTGTCTGGGTACCTAGCCCCCTGAGCTGGAAGACAGGGCCTGGGAGCAGAATGAAGGCCGCATAATCCAAGGTGAAATGGGTAGCAACCTGCTACACCACTTAGTCCTGCACAAGTCTACGGGGCTGAGTGAGATCTACCCAAGGGTACTGAGGGAACTGGCAGAAGTGGTCATCAAACCCCTTTCTGTTATTTATCAGCAGTCCTGGGTAACCAGGGAGTTTCCAGTTGACTGACGGTTAGCAAATGTGATGCCTATCACATTTGATGTGAAAGATGATCTGGGGAGCTACAGGCCTGTCAATCTGACCTTGGTGACAGGGAAGGTTATGGAACAGATCATGTGCTGCGTGATAGCACTCAAGGTTCAGGACAATCAGATGATCAGGCTTGGTCATCATGGTTTTGTGAAAGGCAAGTCCTGCCTGACTAACTCGATCTCCTTCTATGACGAGGTGACCTGCTTAACAGGTGAGGGAAAGCCCTGTGGATGTTGTCTAGCTTGACTTCAGTAAAGCCTTTGACACCATTCCGCCCAGTGTTCTTCCAGAGAAGCTGGCTGCACTTGGCTTGGATGGATGCACTCTTCAGTGGGGAAAAAAAAACTGGCTTGGATGGCCTGACCCAAAGAGTTGTGGTGAATGGAGCTAAATCCAGTTGGCAGCCAGTCACAAGTGGTGTTCCCCTGGGCTCAGTGTTGGATTCAGTTCTGTTTAGTATCTTTATCATTGTTCTGGACACAGGGATAGAGTTTGCATATGGCACCAAGTTGTACAGGAGTCTGCTTGTGGGAAGGAAGGCACTGCAGTGGGCTCTGGGCAGGCTGGATTGATGGGCTGAGGCCAATTTTATGAGGTTCAATAAGGCTGTGCCAGGTCCATGTGCTGCTATATGTTGAAGGGAAACTATCGTGCTTTATAACTACCTGAAAGGAGGCTGTAGTGAGGTGGGTGTTGATCTTCTCCCAAGTAACAATTGATAGGGCAAGAGCAAATGGTCTAAGTTGAATGAGGGGTGATTTAGATTGGGATTTAGGAAATATTTCTTCACTGAAAGGATTGCCAAGCCCTTTGGAACTGGCTGCTCAGGGAGGTGGTAGTGTCTCCATACCTGGAGGTATCTAAAAGACGTGTAGATGTAGCACTTTTGGACATGGTTTAGTGGTGTACTAGGCAGTGCTAGTTAAGGGTTGGACTTGATGGTCAACTTAAATTATCCTATGAAAAATGTGTATTTATATTAGTTTGAGCTTTTTTGTTCATGTATTTAATAACAGTGAGTAGGTTGCTTGACCTGAATTATTGGCATTTTTGCCTCTGATGTTAGTTTTACTATAAAATCTTAATGCTGCTGAGTATTTCGTTTCATGTTTGACTAATTAAACAACATGAGTTTTTATTTGCATAGTATGTTATTTAAAAGTGTGCAACATTATGGAATTCAACATATTTTCAACATCATTAACTAAAAGCATCTTATGATTTTCTTTGAACAGGATGACTTCACCTCGTTTTATAGAATTTGTCTGTAAACACGATGATGTCCTTAAGTGTTTTGTTAACCGGTAAGCTTCAAGAAATAGGAGATTTCTAATTTCTATGGATTTTTAGTCAAGAATAATTCATACTCATATTTTTGTTCTTACTGCGTTATGTTTGTGTTTTTGGTTTATTGTTGTGACATAAGCACTTAATGATCCCGCCAAATTCAAGGAAATGTATATTAATAATTCGGAGCTTAGGCTTAAACAAACTCTTCTCTGTATGTATGTGATTGTTTTGTAAGATTCTGTGGTACATCATGAACAAAATCTTTTTCACAGAGCAGCAGGATAATTTCCTTAATGTATTCTTTCCTTGTCTTTGTTCCATATAAAGCCTTTCCTTTAAGGCAGATGAAAACTTTAATTCTTCCTCAAATGTTTTATTCTTATTGACTTCTTAAAGGTGCCTGAACCATCTTCGTATGCTTGGCTGTTTCCAGGGTTTTGCTGGGACTGCCCATTTTATAACCTCTTTTCTCTCTGGAAAGCTGCTTGTAAACCTCTGTGCGCAAAGGATGAGGTAGTATAAGTAGTTTGGAAACAAGTGTTAGGAAACCATTATCATAGAATCATAGAATAACCAGCTTGGAAGAGACCCAGCGGATCATCGAGTCCAACCATTCCTATCAAACACTAAACCATGCCCCTTAGCACCTCGTCCACCTGTGTCTTTTAAACACCTCCAGGGAAGGTGACTCAGGCACCTCCCTGGGCAGCCTGTTCCAGTGTCCAATGACCCTTTCCGTGAAAAATTTTTTCCTGATGTCCAGCCTTAATCTCCCCTGGCGGAGCTTGTGGCCGTATGAAACAGAAGAGTCTGTTGGAACTTTTCTTTATGACTAATTGCATTATCTCTTTATGTAGTCTATGTATAACATAAAACGTTATTACTAGATCTCTGACTAATAGCCTTCTAACCTATTTTTCTTTCAGAAATCCCAAAATAATTTTTGATCACTTTCATTTTCTTCTTGAGTGTCCTGAACTAATGTCCAGATTTATGCACATCATAAAAGCTCAGGTAAGTGTCAGGAGATGCTTAGTTGCAACTGCTGTGAGTATGAAGCAGGTGTTTTGTTTTAAGATAATATTTCTAAAAATTCCATTTGAGGAGGATGGAAATACTAAGTGTGGCCTCCAGTGCTTCTGAATGTAGGATGTAGCAGATTAAACAGACACGGCAGCCAGGTTTCTGTACTTCTAGTTCTTTAAAATATAAGTCTATGTGAGATGACCAGTGTTAAATATGTTGTACAAGTCCAGCTTACAGTTAAACAGGCTTAACTTTCTATTATTAAATCTATTTGTGCACATCTAATAGATTGAGCCTTAAAATGCTGCACTTTTGCCTTAATTGACTTACATTTTGAGACAAACCAGAGGATAAATACACTAGTATTAGTTGATTTGAGTGGCAAGTCCTTCAGTGAAACATCATGTTGACTTGTTACCCTTTGCCGTTTCCTACCACTTCCTTTTGTTTACTTGTTTTTTTTGAGTAAAATCTTCATGTCTTGCATACCCTAAACTCACTTCTCAGTTTAACACAGGATGTTAAGAGTTACTTTAGAGAAGACTAGCATAATTAAATGGATAAATTAGTGAGCAAACCCCTGTATGGAAGTCTGCTGCTTTACAAAACGCTGTAGTGTTAAGCATCTACCACTTTCTCATCACTGACCTTTAAAAGATTATGGTTGTCTACGTGTAGCTCAGGGACAGAGTTGTGTATTTGTTAAATTAGAAATGATTATGATCTTTGGGTGATAATGAGCTATCTGAAACTCCATCATTTAGACACACTGATATACTTAGCTTTGTTCCCTATTAGGAAACTTCCTTATATTAGCAGATTTTTGGTCAAAGAGAGAATTTGCTGAAAACAAAGGGAGAATTCCTCTAATCAACCAGAACCCATGTCCTCCACCTAAATAAGTGTAGAAGGTCTGTTACAAAAGCTTTTATTTTTTGAGTTGCAAACAGATCTGTGCCTTCATATTTAGATATACCTCAGTTTTGGTAATCCTGCTTTGGTTTTAGGCCATGATGTAGGAGTTTTGTTGAATTATTCTTTGTTTGGAATGCATGTTTTTTAAATTCTTTACCTGTGAATAATGAAAAAACCTTGAGAACTGCGCTCCTGTTTGTTAGATCAACTAAAAATACATGCTGTGAATTGCGATGGGGAAGAAGGCTATAGCTGTGTCACGTCGATATCAGAAGAACTGGAAGCTGTCAGCCTAAATATTGAGTCAAGCTAGGACCTTCTCACCTAGGAACTGCTTTGGAATGTTTCTGGTTCCTTTGGGCTGTTCTTAATTGCCTGTACTACATGTACTACATTACGTTTACTACAAATAGAGTTGTATCGCTTGTGCTTCTGTGCTTAGCTGTGGTTAATAATCAGTAGAGTTATACAAGCAACTAACTTCTTATCTACATTTGTAACACCCTTTCCCTCCTAAGAAAAAAAAAAGATTTGTGATATTTTTTCTCCTGTGTGGTGAACTCTGATAGCCATTTCTAGATAACTGGTCGTCCCATCTTCCTGCATTACAGACTTCAGCAAGCATTGAAGGGTGTGTCTAGTCTTTTCCTCTTCCCACAATACTGTCTAGCATATTGAGGTACTACCAAGTAATTCTCTGCTCATCTCAAAAATGAATGGAGAAATATGCATAAATATTTTCCAGTCATGCTCGGGAGAGACGGGTTACTTGGTTGAATACATCTATGTAATACAGTTTATTTATTGTTTTGTAGCCATTTAAAGACCGCTGTGAATGGTTCTATGAACATCTGCATGCAGGGCAGCCAGATTCAGACATGGTGCACAGGCCTGTCAATGAAAATGACATCCTTTTGGTTCAGAGAGGTATTGTATTATAAATGGAATTAGTGTATCTTTGAAATACATTGAAATATAATGAATTAAGATAAAGAATTAATTGGTGCTTTGTATTTAGATTCTATTTTCAGGAGCAGCTGTGAAGTTGTGTCTAAAGCAAATTGTGCAAAACTAAAGCAAGGAATTGCTGTGAGATTTCATGGAGAAGAAGGCATGGTGGGTAAAATTACATGGTTTTTCTTTATGGTGTTTATGTATGGAAATATTAATTTTCTTTCAGAAGTATTGTTTTGAACTAAATCCTATGTAAAATAACTTTTGTACTTTATCAAGAAATATGTGGTTACCCAGCGTAACTGATTGTGTGGTAAAAGTTCTGTCTACTATGTTTTATTCTTTTGACATACAGGGACAGGGTGTGGTGCGTGAGTGGTTTGATATCTTATCCAGTGAAATAGTTAACCCGGATTATGCCTTATTTACTCAGTCAGCTGATGGTATGTCTCTGCTTTTTTTTCTTTTCCTAATTTCAGGGTATCGTCTTTTACAAAAGCATTTGTATAATCCAAGAAAAAAGTCACTTAAGTTTCAGAATGTAAGATTGTCTTTTTTTAAAATCAATGCTGGCAGAATTGGTTTCATATATATAGGGAAATGATCTGTTAATTGTACACTTTCTAACTGCAGGTAAAATATTTTTCTTAAATTGAAGTTTCTTTAATTTTGTTATCTGTTTTTGTGAAGAGGAGAGTAAGTTGATTCGATGAGTCTGTGAGATTTCTGCCTGGTAGTAGAAAGACATAACACTTTCAAAGCAGCGTAGAAAGTGTTTCCCATTTTTCTGCATCTACAAGGGAACTGTGGAGGTATTACTTTATTCCCTGTTAGAAATCCACAAATTTAATCAGCTATTTTTGTGGCAAAACCAGATGTTGATCTCCACAAGGTATTACTGATGATGATGCAATAAATATTCTGCTTTCTACCTTACAAAGTCTTGGGAAGTAGCAAGAAATTCAATCAACAGCAGAGGTGTAATTAGTTCATAGAATCATAGAATCACCAGGTTGGAAAAGACCTCTTGGATCACCAAGTCCAACTATTGCTGTCTGCCCCTAAACCATGTCCCTGAGCACCTCACCTACGTGTCTTTTAAACACCTCCAGGGAAGGTGACTCAACCACCTCCCTGGGCAGCCTGTTCCAGTGTCTAATGACCCTTTCTGTGAAAATTTTTTTCCTGATATCCAGTCTGAACCTCCCCGGGCGCAGCTTGAGGCCGTTTCCTCTTGTCCTATCACCTGTCACTTGGGAGAAGAGGCCAGCACCCTCCTCTCCACAACCTCCTTTCAGGTAGTTGTAGAGAGCAATGAGGTCTCCCCTCACCCTCCTCTTCTCCAGGCTAAACAACCCCAGCTCTCTCAGCTGTTCCTTGTTCCTTGTAAGACTTGTTCTCCAGCCCCTTCACCAGCTTTGATGCTCTTCTCTGGACTCGCTCCAGAGCCACAACATCCTTCTTGTGGTGAGGGGCCCAGAACTGAACACAGCATTCGAGGTGCGGTCTCACCAGTGCCAAGTACAGAGGGAGAATAACCTCCCTGGACCTGCTGGTCATGCCGTTTCAGATACAAGCCAAGATGCCACTGGCCTTCTTGGCCACCTGGGCACACTGCTGGCTCATGTTCAGTCACTGTCAACCAACACCCCCAGGTCCTTCTTCTCCAGGCAGCTTTCTAGCCAGACTTCTCCTAGTCTGTAGCTACATAGGGTTGTTGTACCCTAAGTGCAGGACCCGGCATTTGGCTGTGTTAAACCTCATGCCATTGGTCTCAGCCCAGGGGTCCAGCCTGTTCAGATCCCTTTGGAGCCTCCCTACCGTCCAGCAGATCCACACTTCCACCCAGCTTAGTGTCGTCTGCAAACTTGCTAAGGGAGCACTCGATGCCTTCATCCAGGTCATTGATAAAGACATTGAACAGGGCTGGACCCAGCACTGAGCCTTGGGGGAAGTTTAAAACAAAACATTCAGGGGTGCCTGTTTGAGGTAGTCTTCTCCAATCAGACCAGGACTGGACTGTCTCCTATGTTTATCTGGCTGGAGCCAAATGAAAGGAAGCAGATGCATTATGATCCTTCCTTTGAGCACGTTCACAAGTTAATAGAAGCATGGTCCATTAGAGCAAGCAGAAAGTGCATATAGCAATGTAGTAAGATAGAGGGCCAAATTTAACAGATCATATATTACCCTTATGTCGATGATAATTATTTCAGAGTTGTGCCTTGGGAACTGGCACATCATGGTAATAATAGGATGCCATTACATTCTAAAGCAATTTCTTTCTGATGTCTTTTTGATGTTCTTCCAGAACCCCAAAATAAAACTCCTTCAGTGGTTTCAGGTGCTTAGCGTATTTGATAAATACGGCCTTCATTTAAAAAGAAAAGTTAGTCATGAAGCGTGGTAATCTTTTTATTTTATAGGAACAACTTTCCAGCCCAACAGCAACTCTTCTGTAAATCCAGATCATTTGAACTACTTCCGTTTTGCAGGCCAGATCCTGGGGCTAGCTCTGAATCACAGGCAGTTGGTGAACATCTACTTCACGAGGTCATTCTACAAACATATTCTTGGTATGATTTTATTAAATTCCTGTTTATTAGTCAGAACAGCTGTCTGAGCAATAAACCTTTTCCTCTTTTACTTTTTTTGATTGTTTGTGTTGAAAGCGAGTAAGTCTTGGAAATGATTTTCTTTCTAATTTGTTTTGTTCCTTGGAGTCACGACATAATATAACAGGAATTACTATTCCAGTCTGAGCCTCTCAGCTGTTCCACTTGCAAAATAGGGAAATATATTAGCAAAACTATGTGGGAATTTTATACAGTTATCAACTTTTAATGAAATAGCTAATATTTCAATTTACATTTGAGTATGGATCTTAAATTAAAAACAAGGAAGGCATCATTAATACGTCCAAAACAGAATTGTACAATTTAGTTGTCTTCAATAGTGCTGACTAGGAATGCCTGAATTGCAGACTAGTGCAACCAATTGTTTTTGTGGTGTATACAATTCTTTGCATCACAGCTGTGAAATTCATCTGTTCTACCATGTAATTTTGTTCTGGAGAAATGAAAGTCATCCTTCTATAGTTAACTTAGGACAGACTTATGAAGTTGGTAATGTTATGGACTCTGGCAAAAATCTATCAGACGTTCTTAATTATGCCTGCAGTTCTTCAGTCATGCAGCGTTTTAACAATGTGAATAACTGTTGAGGACCTCTCTGTGTACCCACTCCAACAAATACTACTACTTTCCTGAAACAATGTTTCAGAACTAAGCCAGGTTCATCATTTCTCCTTTCTGAGGAAAGTTAACTCATATGCATACTGTGGCATAGTTCAAGAGGATTGGTCAGAAGTCTATAAAAAAAAGTAACTTTTCTTTTAGTAGAGAAGGACCATTGTTAGCTGGTGGTATCTATGGTCTAGGGCTCTTCTCTGTTCTTCTTTGAAAAGCTTTGTGCCTCTTAATTGTCGAACATGATGCCCCTGTTATGCATTGTCATGGAAACTTTTGCTGTTGCCTGAAGATGTGATGGAAGGGTAAATTCCCTTTGCATTTCCTGTTACTCTTCTATGTACATAAATTAATTTGCTGCTGCATACAGGATTTCCTTTATGTTTGATTGCTATTCTTTAATCATCTTTGGAAGTATAAGATATCTGGATGTTCAAAATTTTAGCTTTCCTGAAGAACCATTCCTTACTCTTACGACCCAGCAAGATTTTCAAGGAATTGTTTGCATCTTGTTCTGTTTTTTTCTGTAAGCATTCTGTCTGCCTACTGTCTTTCGGTGATGTTTGCTGAGTCTGCGTCAGATGAACTCTTAACTTCAGATTTACTGTTTCTTTTCCCTCCAAGTATTTGGGGAACATTGTTGCGGTTTGGTAGTGTAGCCCCAGTCAGCTTCCTCAAGATCTTCTAGACAAGTGGATGCAGTTTACTTGTCTCTCTCAGTACTACTTTCTGCTGCAGGAGAGTGACTGTCCTGGGCAAGAGGCAATGGAGGACAGCCAATCTGAAGCATCACTATGTTGTCAGAGCCTTATCAGGCTTCCCTAGTCATTGATCTTTGCAAGGAAAGTGGATCTAAGTAGATGCATCTTTGTGTGGCACAATTAGGGACCATCTTAAGGGCTGGCCTTTGTAATCAAGAGGTTACTCAGTGTGAGCAGAAGAGTGGTGCTTACAGGCTAATGTCTGTATGATATATTCACAAATGAGAAAAACATTTTTTTCTGCTGTCCAGTGATACCTTGAGAATAGGCAAGTGTTGTTCTTGTCACCTCTTTTGGAAATAACTACTCATGAATTTGGGTTCTTTTCTAGCTTGACTCATGATAAATTATGTACTGGATTTGTTGGCTTTTGAATTGACAAGATGACCTATTGTTTAGTCTTTCTCCCCCGCCTCTCATTTTGGTAGAATAACTTGCAAACGAAACAGCAGTGAGTAGTCTCTACTAATAAAGATCTCACTAGTCCCTCTTAGTAAAGTCTTGTCATTCTGTTGAACAGGCAGTCTGGAACTCTCCAGAGGCTTATGCGTTCAGCTTCTGTAAGTTCAAAAGTTTCACAGGTTTTTATCACTTGTTACTTACCAGACACAGAGAACTGGAAAAATTACACCTCCGCTTCCCAAAGTAGTTGCTTTTTCTGCCTTGATCACAATGGTTTTTTTTTAAAACCTTTCCAAGGCCTTTTCTGTCAGCTCTGTAGATCTTCTCTCTTCTTAGTCAAAGAACCTGAGTTCACATCAGCAGATGACCCTGAGGGGTTTTTGTTTTATTTTTGTTTCAGGTTCAGTTATGGGTTATGCTAACTGTTGTTCATGCTAAATACAAGTTACCAGGTTACAGACATATTCCCTTCAGCTACTTGTCAAGCCCTAAGTAATGGGGCATGA
This sequence comes from Clamator glandarius, assembly GCA_033459285.1. Classification (NCBI taxonomy): domain Eukaryota; kingdom Metazoa; phylum Chordata; class Aves; order Cuculiformes; family Cuculidae; genus Clamator; species Clamator glandarius. The sequence continues at coordinate 2,111,501 of JAUNZM010000119.1, read as the reverse complement.
AGTCTTTTGAGGCCTGAAGCAGTTTCCATTTGGTTTCTCACCTTGTACTGAGATACTTGTTTTGTGTAGCCTTTCCTGTTGACGGCCTCAAAGCCACCAGTTATATGGTGAGACATCCTATATCAGAGGAACAAAGTGAACCTCTTTCAAAGGAACTCTTCTCTTTAGTCAACAGGCATGATGTGGAAGTGCCTTAATTAGAAGCTGAAACCTATAAGAACAAATGTGACTACTTTTTTTGAGACTCAGGTGGGTGCATCACCTTTTTTCACTGTGATGAACTGAGATCTTTCTGCAGTAGTATCTAGTAGACAAGGAAAGATCAGCAACTTAAGTGATGACCCAGCTAACTCACAACTAATGTGCTTTATATGATGTTCTGTAGCTTGCATGATTTTTTTCTTTTTTTGGTGTGTGCTGTGAAATCAAACATGTAGGTCTTTGTGTTTATTAGGGCTGCATACTGTTATGGATATTAAACTGAGGCAGAAATATAGCCAGAAATTAATAAGGCCTCTAGGGTTTGTTTTTAGTCAGACTTCTTATGTATATGCCTTTGGCTTAAACAGGGTAGGAGAAGATATTTTCACTCATGCTATTGTCTAGAAAAAATACAAAGTGTAATAACTAAGGAGCCAATTACTTTTCTTTTTGTAAAAGGGAGCTTCCACCTTTAACACACCAAGACACATAGTGAATAAATTCCTAGCTATGCTATCTGCTGTTAGACATAAGTCCCCTCTTTCCCCTCTTTCACAGTGTAATAAAAAATACTCCTTGAAGTGGCATAAGCAAAAATTAATTTCTTGATCAGCATATTTCGAGCTGGAGGCCTTAAATCTGTGAATATTACTGAACTTGTCTCAGAGCTTACTTGTAGTATCTTTTTGAAGTTCTGTGGTGCACAGAGGTACCTGTTCATCACAATTATGCTAAGATAGATTTCTCTTCCTTTTCAAACTACAGACACCTTAGGGGTGTAGTAAGAGAAAGTATTTAATAGGATTCAAAGTTTGTCCTAATAGATCTAATGGAGTTTCTTTATAGCTGCCTGGCTTGAGTCTATTGGTTTGTAAAATATCGTTTATGTAAACGAGTGAGCTTAGTGTTCTGGTTTCAATATGCTGACTATGAGTGTAGTCTCATCATAATGCTCTGGTTCAGTTTCTTCTCTAAAGAGTCTCAGATTCCTACTTTTTGGTCTCCTTCTTTTCCCATGTGTTTTGCTTATATCCCTCAGAGACGTCATTATTTCCACATTTCATATGTGAAATGCACATATACTTACCAGTTGGCAAAAGTGAAAGTCCTCTAGAAACTACTAGACAAATGTTAGATTTTTCTGTTTTGTTTTGTTTGAGAGATGATTGTGAAAATTCATTTGTAAATTATCTACCCCTCCCTTAAAATGGAGCATTGCTTGATTTTATTAGAAAAGCAGTGCCTTACAGCTTGTGCACACACCATTTCAGCACTGCTTAGCTCTTCCAGGGAAATGCTGTAACTGTTTTTGCACTTAGATGTTTGCACCAGCTGCTAACCTTTTGTGTTACTCTCTGGGGTGCTGCTTCTGCAGTCCACAGCATGCTAAGAGTTCTACTAATGGGCAGCCTTGTGACACTTCACATTTTACAGAAGATAGTGAAGCAAAGAGAGTGCTTCCCAATTAACTTGCTTTTCTCTAAACCTTCTACTACTCTTTCCGCGTGCCCCTTTTCCCAGGTATTTATCTGCCTTGGTAGAGTTAAAGTGTCTATCATGACAGAATTAAAGTAATTGGGGTTTGCTTTCTTGTGTAGTGAAGAGGGTAGTTCTCTTGTGCAAGCTGTTCTGGGAGCATTTGCTGAAATTTGTTTCGGTGCCATGTCTGTGAAGGGGCTGTAAATAGGAAGTTTCTATACTTCGATAAGAGTCAGCCTCTCGCCACTCTCCTCTTCTTGCTTATAAATGACTTTTAATTTCAGGTTGAAAATGTAGAATTCCTGAAATAATTTTTTCAACTGTATGGTGTGTCTCATAGCAAATGATTAAAAACAAGAAAACTGAAGAGTAAAAGAGTTTTCTGAGTACAGAAAGTGTCTAAGAGTCTTTTTTTTAAATAGGGATATATGATACTTGGTTTTCTAAAAGTTATGTAGAAAACTGAGATTTTTTTTTTTGTTTAGGGAACCCAGTCAACATTGTGTGTTCTGTATGGGTAGATGCTTTTACTGAAATCCACTAGCGAGCTAAAATTGTGCAAATTGTTGCTAAAATGCTATGACTTTTGCTTCGCTGGGAAGAAAAACATACCGAGGAAACTTGATTCTTTACGATTTTTAAAATGTACTAAGTACTGTTCTGCTGTAGTTAGTAATGGTGAATCCTTTCATGTACTAAGTACTGTTCTGCTGTAGTTAGTAATGGTGAATCCTTTCCCCTCTTTTCCTATTACTGCATTATTCTGGTTTCTCTCTAGAGGGCAATCTTCTACCATGTATTAAGTCAGAACCTCTTTTTGCTTTATTCTATTTGAGGAATTTTGTCTTTGTTTTGTTTTTTCTTTCCTAGGTATACCTGTAAATTATCAGGATGTAGCATCTATTGATCCAGAATATGCAAAGAACTTGCAGTGGATTTTAGATAACGACATCAGTGATCTGGGTTTAGAGCTGACCTTCTCTGTTGAGACTGATGTGTTTGGAGCAATGGAAGAAGTGCCGTTAAAGCCAGGGGGTGCAAGTATACTTGTAACACAGGAAAACAAGGTGAGTACACAGGTTTATTCAGAAATTGATAGTATAACGAAAATCAGTTGGTCTGACTTTCTGAATAACTGGCAGCATAAATGATGTGCCTGTGTTGAAGGAGATACACAAAATAAAAAAGCCATCGATGTTCTTCCTGTATTTTCTGGCTTTAGCATATTGTAGAAACTGTGCGATTTAAAATCTCTGTAAGTGTTTATCTTTGAGATTGTTCTTTCTGACAGAACTTTTGGAAGGAAGATAGGATCAACTTTGAATGAAGGGTTTATTTTAAAAGTTACAAATACTGCCCAAGTTAAGTCATGGATATGTATACCAGGAAGGAAAACCAGTAGGAATTGCTAACAGGAACAGTGTAAGTAATGTTGCCAAGTGTCCTGCCTGCTAGGGCAGTCTGTGGCACTGGGTTGCTATACAGTAGCATATGGATAATCCACAGAGTAAAAAGCTTCCTGAAGCTTTTTCAGCCTTTGCAGCTCACTTGATGTGTATGAGAATAATCTACCTTTTTAATTTACTTTGATAGTAACAGCTTGGAATGTGCAGCATTAGCTTGAAAACAAATATGGAAAAACACATCCAGGTTTTGAAAATTATCTAGAAATTGGGATAAGCATCAGTCTAATTGCAGTTACTCAAAACTGTCTAGTGGGTAACTGCAGGAGTGTCATGGGTAGACGTGCATCTCTTATATCACTGACTTTTTTGATCCTGCTTTGTGTTTTGCTTTCAGTTGTGTTGAGCTAGCCTAACTTGCTTTGTGTACACGATATTCATTCAGTTCTACCAGTTGAATAGTCAGCTGCTGTATTGGTAAATGACCACTAAGTGTCAGCATTTATTCTAATAAAATTGTAGTTTGTACTGGAACAAATGACATTGGATTCTTGTATGCTTAATCCTCATTTTCATTAAGGCAGAGTGTCATTGCAATAACAGGAATACATATTACTAGCCTACTGCTGCACTGTTTCCTGCAATATAATCATTCATGAAAAAAATATAGATGGTAAAACAAGTCTAATTGTGAAGTAAGTAGTTGATTAACTTCTCTATTACCTATCAGAGAAAGCAACGATGTTGATTCTGATTTCTGGGCAGTTGTAGCTCAATATATAAAATAGATGTACTTGACATAAATTGTGGTTTCATAACAGCTATTTAAAAATTGTTATCAGCATGAAATTAGAAGCTTGCTTATATGAGAATACCTGACTGACGTTGCTCTGTTAACTTTTGACTTGGGGCACAGACTAGAGTGTGGTTGAACATGTGTAGAACAGATGCGTCCATTCTAGTTCAGCAGCCTTCCTCAGCTGTAGCAGGAGGGGATGAGAGTTTGTATAGTTTTCTTTTGAAAGGTGGTAAGAAACAGGTGACTGTTGTCTTGGCTTTGAAACTGTTAATATTAATTGATTTTTATTTTTTTTTGTACGTGCAAAATGTGAAGTCAGCAAACATCTGCAAGATGTTACTGTTGCATGTTCACTGATTTTGACTGTGACAAACCAAGCAGCTGAAAATTATAGACCTGTGTTTTAATGGCTATTTTTGGGATTTTTTCCTCCAATTTCTTTATTGTGACATGGTTTTGCAGTATGTTTTAGCTTAGCACTTCTAACAAGTTAAACAGGAAAGTGTCTACTTGACAAAACATTTTTTTTTTCTCTGCAAGAAATATTTTTCTTTTTTCTGGCTTTACCTGTGGAATAAAAGGTAAAAGACCACTGCTTAAAGCTTATTGTATTTGCTATACCACTGGGGGAAGAAATATAGCTTCTAAAGGAATATGCTGTGTATGCATACTAGCAGATTACCTGTTTAAAGGACAGCATTTTAAAAAATGGAATAATGAGTAGATCTTTATTTCTTAAAAAATGTCAACCAAAGAAATCCCGTGCCAAAACCAGACACACTTCTCCCCCAAATCGCCCAAACAATCCATCTTCCTCTTATTGAAAGCCAGAATAAAAGAGAGTAAATGTCCCATTGAGGAGTGGTAGTAATAGCTATAAGGGGGAATTTTCTTAAGTCAGCTGTGTAATAGGTGAATGGTTGTGGGACCAGCAAATGTTCACTTTTGCAGTTGAAGCATCTATGTGCTCCAGCTGAAGAATTGGTTATAGTAGTGATTCAACTGTCTTTTTTCATGGTAATGAAGAGGCTTCAAAGAGAAAAGTCAGTCTTTGTTCAGTGTCCATGCTATGCATTTCTCTTTGTTCTTTGCTATGTATAGTTTTTCATCTTTCTGCTTAGTTTTTAGGAAAAATAGAATTGAGAAAAAAATAGAACTAGGCAAAGTCTGACAGTACGCTGTTTTAAAAAATGGTGCAGATATCTACAATTCTTTGGCTTTCTCTGTCTTCGCTTGAGTGGTCTGTGTGAGCTGCCTGTGCTGTTTGGCAGTAAAAAATTACGCATTTCTTTTTTTTCAAGCCGCTTTAGAATTGAGTTGCTCTCCAAATCTGAACATCATAATGAACATTGATCCTTGTCTCGCAGTATATAGGGTTGTGAAGTCGGGAAGCGTGATCTCTGCCTGATTTACCTCAAAAGGAAATTAAAGAACAAGCCCTCACTCAGACCAGAGTTTGTCATCATGTTTGTGATGCCCGTCTTGTGTATGTTCAATCAAATCTCCCCTCTTAAAAGAAAGCTGGATTGTACCTTTTTGGCACTGTGTAGATCTGAAATTATGTAGGTATTTGTTTTGTAATGTACTCCTAAGGCTTCTGAGAGGAAATAAAATGTAAAGGAAGAGAATAGAGGGAAAACCAATTTGACCAGTTTTTTTTTTACTGACATATATTATGTAAATTCTGTGGTACAGGTCTACAGCATGCACCGGTGCTAATAGTCGGGATGCTCGGCTGATCCAGGCTGTTTAAAATGTTTCTTGTTACAATTGAAGCACAGCAACTGTTTTCTTGTAATGAAAGTATGAAAGTGTTTTAATATGAATATTTTTGTAATGCAGAAAGTGCCATGTTTTTTTCTGATGGATTTTTTAAAAATAAGATTGTGGATTTTTCATTCTACAGCCCTGTTTTCTGAATAGCCTAATTTATGTAAAAGCAATTTAAGAGATATAAAATAAATGTTTCTAATCATTTGAAGACAAGTGTTAACACTACTTCTAATCCTGATATTGCCAAAGTTTGATATCTTCCTAGAGCTCGTAAGATGTGTTTATAGAGACTAACTTCTGCCTAGTGCAGTTAATCTCCTTTGGCTACTCATCTAATTCCTTACAGAAGGGAGGTGTCTTTAGTTCCCCTGATAATAGAAGCAACCTAGAGAGATTACTAAATCAAAACTTGATTTTTGTGAACAGCTCTGCAGTTGAAGATATGATTAGATAATGTTCCTCTTCTTCAAAGCACTTCACAAATAAATTGTATTCTCACTCTAACAAAATGGTGGTATTTGATTTAAAAATATCTTTTGACTGCAAAGCAAATGAGAACTCCTCTATATTTCTGTGAATTCAAAGAACTGCCTTTGAAAAAACATTATTCTGTTTTGAAGTGCTTCATACATTGTTCTGTTTTTCAGTAAGGGAGGAGAAATAATACTGCATTGCTTTTGTGCAGGTTCAGAACCTTAAAGTTTAGATTCGTGTTTTTTTCAAATTAAAAATCAGGGTAGTATTTTTTTAAGATTATTGTCTTGAATGGAAGATGATGGTTGAGATGGTTTAATTGGGACGTATGTTTCATGGTGTCATCATTAAAATTGATTAGGAAGTCAAAGCATTACTTTGAAACTGAGAATCTTAAATAATATAGAAATAAGTTTTGTTCTCAAGTAGAAATCTCATTTCTTGAGTAGAGCAACTTATTAATAGATTTGCATAGTTTTATCAGGGTAGGTAAGACATGTTTAATGTAATCACTTTCATCTGTTTCATTCTAGAAACCTTCCTCCAGTAACTGCCTCCTAGGCTTTTGTGTTTTCAACAAAAGCAAAGTTCTGGTGGTTTCTTTCTTTTTAACTGGTGTCTTTTAAAGGGGAAGGAGGCTCCAGATTTCTAAACTATGCAAAATATGATGTTGTCTTTTCACATGGTTATGGTATAAATGCTTTTCTGGTGTTTTTTTTCCCCTTTTAAAAACCGAGGCGACTTTCAAGACTTAAAAAAATTGAAGTTGTTTTTTTTTTTTGCAGGGATAAGTAATGTGTTCTGTTAGACTAGACTTTTAGAGATGAGGAGAAAGCAAGAAAGGTTTTTGCCTTTCAGACTTCTCCAGAATTTACCCTTTTTCCTGAATTATGTCAATTTGCTTAACAGAATTTTCTTTACAAACTTTGCCTTGTTTAGGTCTGTAGATGATCAATAATGATGGATGTATGATATCTAGGCATGAGATACTAAGTTTTATTCACTTCCTTTGCTTTGATCCAAGTCCCTGTTTTTTTGACTGATTTGTGTTACAATTTAAACCTTTTGTTTGGGAATTGACTGTGGAAGGAAGGAAAGAGGAAGAGTAAATGCAACTTTGAACCCTGAGGGGCCTCCTGAATTATTTTAGGCTGCTTCCATGTGTGAAAAGTGCATAGGGCCTCTTAATGTCTTATAGTAGATGAAATTTGTAATGTATGGTGGACTGCATTTCTGCATGTGTGAGTTTGCACGAGCCCTATGTATGTCTTAATGTAATTTTCTGCATTGCAGGCTGAGTATGTTCAGCTTGTCACAGAGCTTAGAATGACAAGAGCCATTCAGCCTCAAATAAATGCCTTTCTACAAGGCTTCCATATGTTCATTCCACCGTCTTTGATCCAGCTTTTTGATGAATATGAACTGGTAAGAAGAAATGCCTATACTTTCTTAAAATACTTAGTTCAGCATACTTCATCAGTAATGTAATGTCAGAGAAATAATACTCGCTACCCACAAAATAAACATCTTGTATATTTCAGTTTGGTTTGGCTTCCTGTACATAGCTCAGTGAGGATCTCAATATATATATCCCTGCTTATCTTAATTACTTAGAATGACTGTCTTCCTGGAAGGTGATAACTTCATGCACCAGTGATAAATGCCTTATATTGTAATTTTGAAATGATATCAGAATGTTGTGGCCTTTAAAACCGTTCATATTTTGTTTCAGGAGGAAAAGTCCTTTAAAGGTAAGGATATGCCGTCTATTGTTTTTACTACTTCTGAGTCACAGAATCAAATTTCAATAAGTTTTTTTGCAGTGGTTTGATCTTTTGTAGCCAGGACACCTCAAGTTTTGTCTCGCGTCATGCCAGTACTTGGAATGTGTTTCTTTCAGATTCTCTGGCGATAATTTCTACCTCTTGATACTGTGTGCTTAAATTAAACAGATCATGTGAATTCAACAATCTTTTTGTATTAAAATTTAGTAGTTGGTTTCATAAGGTGGCAGCTAAACAGAAATAGCAATGTAATTTTTATGCTTTTTAAAACATTAACTTTTAGAATAGCATAACCACTTAAAATTAATGGTTAGTCAGGAGAACTAATCACAATCTGTGTTCTTTTGGAGGAGCTTTTATTGTCTGGTATGCCAGAAATTGATGTGAATGATTGGTTAAAAAATACAGAATACACCAGTGGCTATGAGAGAGGAGACCAAGTTATTCAGGTAAAGTTATTTTTTAAAATAATGTAGACTATTGCATTTTAATCCAAAAAAAATCTGCTTTTATTGTTGTCATTTTTTTGTGTATGTTTATGGAAGTTTATTGTGGCCGAAATTTATGGAGATTTTTTTACACTATATTCCTATATTAAATTACTTGATTATGTATGAATTTAATCTGAAAATTTTCATCATTTAAGTAACAAACAAGCAAATAATCCATTTCTTGTTTTACAATTATCTTTTCAAGTACTGCAGGTATTTAATAGAAGATAACTAACTTATTTTTCATTTAGTGGTTCTGGGATGTTGTGGAAGAACTAACTCAAGAAGAGAGAGTATTACTATTACAGTTCGTTACTGGCAGGTGAGAAACTCTTTTTAAAAAATATGTTGTTTGGATACTCTGAAATGAGTCAAGAGACTTCAGATTACCATACAAGATCACCTAACTAGAAACTGTTTTGCATGTTTTGGTTCTTTACAGGTTGATCAAAGTAGACAAAGTATATGTTAATATTTTTACTGCCTCTTCTGCCAGTAAAATGATCGATTACTTATTTATTACACTTGACTATTTGCAAGAGGCCTTTGTATGCTTAAGTTGCTGTCCCAGACAATTTTTAACAAGGCAGTAGTGAATTTAACAGGGCTTTATATTCTTCTTACTCTGTTGCATATTTATGTGGCTCTTAGCTTTTCCAGTAATCAATATAGGCTTTAATATATGAGGTAACTAGGTATCGCTTCAGTCAGTGTAAACAGAACATCCTTCTTCTAAAGCTGAGTTGAATTTCACATTAGTGCAGCGTGCCAAGTTCAAGTGAAGATGTAACCTTATGCAAAACTGTTTGCATTACATAGAATTTCTGTATCAGCTGTTATTAACTTAATGGCTTGAGGGTGGTGGAGGAAGGTTTTGAGCAATAAATGACCCTATGTGCATACAGACGTGTTGCAAAGTAGATCCATAAACATACACATGTGGCACCTGAGCTGTTTGATCTGTCTTTTTCTAGTGGCAGGTAGAGATCGTACCATCTTCTACTTTCATGTTCTTTTCATGTTTTAGGATTAGTAGAGCAGTTGACTTTTATTTATAAGGTTTGTGGTTAAGCAATGGGCAAATACAGATTAAGATCATCAAACTTGTTTCGTACAAAGGAATTTCACAGTCATAAATGTATTGTCAAATGACACTGTCTTCAAACTCTATTAATTTCACTTGATTTATTATGAATTTAATTGGTTTTGGGGATCACAGAGAATTTAAGAAGCTTGTTCTGTGCTCATCGATCTTTGTCTTCTGCTGAAATTATTCCTGCAGTTCTAGCTGCACATCTGTTGCATGACAGCTGCTGGTCTTTCATTTTTTTAGTGGACTAGTCCATTTCTAAACCTAGATGGCAAATAAGGATCTTTAAGATGTAAGGTCATGTTTCAAATGCTTCTTAAAACATTTAAAATTATACTGAAGTATCATCCACTATTTTCAGGCATTTGGGATAATCTGTTAGATTCTAAGAGATGCTTTCTATCAAGTAAGCAATTATGTTGTCTGGTTAATATGTGCTTGAGCACCACTCATTTTGGTCACAAATCACAGTGACTTACTCTTACCCATTTCTTGTTAGCAGGAAAGCAATTTTTGGTGTGTCTTTTAAGAACTCTGGTGTGGGATTTAAAGCCAAACTGCTTGTTTGTTTTCTGTATCAGCTAACAGGAATGCATTGTGTTTTTTCTTCATTGATTGAAATGTAATAGGCGTAGTTTGAAAGGTACTTCTAATAGTGATATGCATCTGGCATTTTTTCATGTAAATCCCCAGGCAGTCCTAGATTCTGGGTATGGAAGACGTAGCTCACTGACCTGTCAGCATTTAAAACAGTAGTTAATCTAGTACAGTCCAATATCTTAAGTAAAGTTGTATTCTAATAGCATACTTGATTTCAAACTATGATCTTTTTCTGATGTCACATTTCCTTAGTGAAGAATTTGTTTCTGTGTGAAATGGTTGGCAGCCTGCATTCAAAATTTTCATTTTTTTCCCCCATTTCCCTTTAATTTCTTCTGTGTATTCACTTGATTTTTTTGTGTGTGTGTTTACGAGGTACTGCTATTCTTTCTTTCTAATCAAAGACTATGAAATTAATTTAGGAAGTTAAGTAAAAAAATATTATTATAATGTCTTCAGTATTTATAATATCTAAATATTTCTTTAAACTTTCCTTTTAGTTTTCTCACATTTACACCTTTCTCCTCAATGTAATGAAGTCTTGCTTTGGTAGTTTCAGGAGAGATACCATTGCATTCATGATTAATATCAATCTTCAGGCATCTTTTAGCAGTGAATTAATTGTCGTGAGCAGTGTTTTAACAGAAGATTCTGTGTGTTTGGGGAACTTAGCATGCTCAAGAAAAAGCCTTAATATTCTTGTGCCTCATGTTGGTGATCTGAAAGTTTACTTATGCACCATGTACTTTGTCTCTGCTGACAGCTGCTTGACATGGTATTGACAATTTCATGTGCTTTTACTTCCTCCCTGCTGCCCTTGATCTGTTTGGTGTTTTTAATAGTATTTAGCTGAATTACTGTTAATTATCCATGAGCAAATTTTGATCTGGTTTTGAGTTAACAGTTGGAGGGAAGTGTTGACAGCTTATCATGATAAATGCTACTTTAATGGTATTCTGCAGATATCAAGATTTCCATTTAACTTCTTGGAGGACTATAGTTTCTGTTGATTAATAAGCTGTATGCTATTGTAAGGGAAACATATTTAATACGTATCAATATTTTTGTATGCTTTTAAAAAGTAAAACAAAACACAAAGGATCTGGCTTTAGTGTCTCTCCTGCATTGTTTTCAAGTAAATTAATGCAAAATCTGTAAGTGGATAAATAGGTAAAAAAGTAAGGATTCATGTATGAAATCAGACATTTTCATATTGTCAAAGTTTCCAAGGAATAATATTGTTGCTCTTGCTGGAGGATATTTGAGCGTGCAGTAAGAGTCTTAAGATCTTTTATCTTATTTGCACGTATTTGGAAGGCCTTCTTTACTATGTTGGCCATATTTTGCTTGGAAGGAAGACTCATTCTTGGATGCATAAGTTGGCAGCCATCTGTTACTTTTAAATATTCAAAGCCCTGATCATACTATATGAATTTGACCTGTCGCTTGCAAAACATTTTAATAAGTTAGACTGTAAAAAGTTTTAGCTAATAGTGAGCTGAATGAGAATTTTTCAACAGTTTGGTCTGTGTTTTATTGCTGGTTTGAATGCAGAATTCTCTTACTTCATTGGGGGAAGGGGGGAAATAATGGTCACTGCAGAGGAGACAGCACTGTGTTAGAAAAGCAAGCCAAACCCATGGTATAAGAGTGCTGCTGTAAAATGTTTACGATTGTTCTGAACTGTGGCTATGAACGCTCTTCTTTGTGTGTCAGAAATAGCATACTGCGAACGATCAGTATTATATGCCAAACATTGCTGTCAATCAGCTAGGTGGTCTAGATTTGTGTGTTGGCTGCTATATAGCTCTTAAAGGTACATTTAAAAAGTATTACTGCAAGCTCTGTTCTAGTTCCTTAACATTTGGCAGTAGCAACCTGTACTTTTTTCATGTTTGCTGAGTAGTTTTACTGTCAGTGGAAACATTACTTCATTTTTCTTTTCCATTCTTGCTCCTTGTTTTTACTTTGATTTTGTGAGTATTGGACATTGTTTTTAACATAAGTACCTGCTATCTAAAATTATAACAGCTGTGGTGTTTTTTTATGGAAGGTTTATTTTGTTTTTTCGGATTCTTTCATTGCTAGCTAAAAAATCACAAAATAACTGTAGTTGGAAGAGAACTCTGGAGATTGTGTAGTCCAATCCCATGCTCCGAGCAGGATCAGCTGGATCTGGATACTCAAGGTTCTTGTCCAGTCAGGTTTTGACTTCCTCCAGGGATGCCGACCCCATAACTTCTTGGCGTAACTAGTTCCAGTGTTTGACCCCATCACCGTAAAAAAGTTTTTCTCATATTGAATGGAATTTCCTGGATTTCACTTTATGCCCATTGCCTCCTATCCTGTCAATGGGCACCACTGGGTGCGGCATCTTGAGACTTGTGCTTCGCCGTATTTATTCCTCTCTTTTGGTATTTATATGCATTGATCAGATTCCCCCGAGGCTTCTCTTCTCCATACTGAACAGTCCCAGCTCACACTCCTCCTGTGTCAGGTGCTCCAGTTCCTTACTATCTTTGTGGTCCTTTGCTCAACTTGCTGCAGTTGTCCTGGCCTGGCCTATAGTCTCTGTCCCTCCTCTAGTAGGGAGCTTGGAGCTGGACTTTTGATTTATCTCACTGAGTACAGGGAAAAGATCACCTCCCTCAACCTGCTGGTGATGGTCTTCCTGGTGCAGCCCAAGAGGCTTACTGGCCTTTGAAGCAGGGATGCATTGAACTGCTTCAGTTTTGTCCTTTCTTTGTAGGTTTTTGATTGGGTTTTTTTGTTAGTTTGTTGAGATTTTTTTCGTGACATCTTACCTTGCTGTGCATACCGGCTTAAGTTAGTATTATAAAAATATCTGAATTTTCTTCTATTTGTCTGTGTTTGTTTAAAATATAAGGAGAGACTCTGAAGACTGCAGGGCTATTGTCTGTTTACTCCTCGAGTAATCCTTGAATAATATATTGGTGAAAAGAAAAAAATTGAGTAATATGATTAAGTGAGAATGCGTTCCTGAAGAAGCTAGTGACATTTTTAGTGTGTTCTGATGTTGCTGTAGGTTGTCAGTAGTTGATACTGTGACTGATGCTTTTATTAGTTACTTGAAGTATGTGATCTGAAGTAGTAAATGAAAAGACATTTCAAGGGCACTGGTCAGTTGTCTCATGGATAGTAATTGGAGAATCAACTTTTTTATAACGCAGTATTTCTTAAACTGTAAATGTAGGTAAACCTGCATGTTTGCCTAAATGGAGATAACATTCTGTTACAAACACTGGTTGTAGAAATGAGTCCTGATTTTGCAAACAGGATTCTCTTAAATGTCATTCAAACAATTTGCCTAATGTAAATGTAAGTGCATTGTTCAATATTTTAATAAAAAGTATTTAGACAATGATAATTTTGATACAGCTAAGAAAGAGGGAACCTCTGTCTAACTATTAGCAGTACGAGATACTTGCAGTATAAAGATAATATTTTTTTGCATATAAAATTACTATAATATCCTAATTTCTGTGAATTTTCTCAGTTCCAGGGTGCCTCATGGTGGTTTTGCTCATATAATGGGTGGCAGTGGATTGCAAAATTTTACAATTGCTGCTGTGCCGTATACTGCAAATCTTTTGCCAACATCAAGCACGTGGTATGTTAACTAGTCTCATTGAAATGTCTTAAAAACAAGGCTTTTTCATGTTGGTCATAGTCAAAAGTACAGTTCCTTTCAATATTTTATCTAAATGGCCAAAAAATATTTACACAGTTTGTGGAGTATTCACTACTCAACGTGCATGCAGTGGGTTGTAATGCAGATAATGTTACGTTATGTTTGCTCATAGTTTACTGCTTCATTTTGCTTAACTAAAGGCCATGGGATCAATAGGGGAATATTCAAGTTAAATTATTTTATTATAGTTTACTGAAGTGATAAAACCCCTAATTTGCTGCAAGATATTTCAATGCTCAGTGGTACTGTAATACAGCACAGGTTTGTTTTCTTCTGTAAATGTGACATTTTCAGGGTTTTCAGTTGGCAAACCTCACTGTTTTTTGCTGAACTGTGTTGTTGCTTTTTTTCTTCTTCTTAGTATCAACATGCTCAAGTTACCCGAATACCCAAGTAAAGAAATCCTTAAGGACAGACTTCTTGTGGCGTTGCACTGTGGAAGCTATGGTTACACAATGGCGTAATGAAGTCTAGAGAACTCGTCTAACTACTGGTGTGTGATTCAGAGTGGCAGAAGTAATTTTGGAAACTGTCAGTAGTAGAACAGCTTGGATACCATAACCCATTGGTAGAGCTGGGCTTCAGAATTCATACAGGATCATCAAATTTTTCTCCATTATATGTTGTCAAAGTAACTTTTGATACCGTCACAACAAACTTCTCCGTATGCTGTATTTTCATTTTTTAAATTGACAGATCTGTGCAGAAATCAGTTTACATGCTTTTCATTATTACTTCAGTCTGAATCAGAAAGTTTGTCAGAATCTCTTTCCACAGTTTACTTTTGATTTCCAACTATATGGCTGAATGACACGTGTTTCAGTTTACTTTGCACTCAGATGGCATACTACTAGTGGACAACCTTGTACTTTTTATGCCTTGCTGCATGTGAAAGTGCTGTTTATTTTTTTAGAGAACATCACAGAAAGTTCAATTTGGCTATTGTACAATAAGACAGATTCGATGTATTTTCCATTTCTTTGCATAGTAACAGAAATAAAGTTTTATAACTTTTTAGTCTTTTAATGTATATAGTATGTAAAGATTTGACTGTTATCACTGAAAAAATAACAGATGAAGTTAATATCTAATTTGTATTAGAATTTACACTATATTCTACTAAATATTTAAAGTATTTGTGACTTTATAGTCAAGTTGCAGTTTAGAATTTGTAAATACTATTTAAGATCTATATTCGTTTGACTGCCTTTACTCTTTCCTTGACATAATTGTATGTTCAAAAGATATTATTAAATTTTAATATTTTTACCAGAATTGGACTGTGACAAGTTTGTGTCTTTGTGGGTGGTTTATTCTTTTTCCCTCAGGATTTTATATATCTTATTATAATTAAAAACGTTATGGAAGAAGCGTTTGAGGAGGCGCTGTCCAAGTTTATGAGTGGACATAAGCAAATCTACAAGGAAGGAACTTGAGCTTATTGAGGTTAACTGACAAGACTATAGTAACAAGAATATAATGTCAAAATTTATATAAAAATTAGAATATATTACTCAAATGATATGTAGAAATGCATAGCAGTTGCTCATTGGCATGGGTTTTTGATATGCAGTTGCAGATGTTGGGGTAGATAATGCATTTACATAACTGCTTTTTAGGGACACTAGGATAGGTCTACTTTACTGTTTCGGTTCAGGTTAGGAGTCGGTTGTTGTTGGGGTTTTTGATTTTTGCTTATTTATAAATTAATCTGATCATCCCTGCTTGTCATGCTGTTGCTGCAGAGAATCCAAACAGGATTCTCTCCAGCTGAATTTAAAAATATATGTGATCCAAAAGTGTACCAAATGCTGATGGGTGAACATCTAGTTATGTCTACAAGACCAAACTGATCTGAAAAGGTGATCTGAAGAGTTAGAAAATGAGTTCAGGCATAGTGAACTCCCTAAACATGTGCATGTTAAGGTCAAGTTCCTCAGCACAAACTGTTTGCTACTGATCCATTCATGTTTTTCTTACTCTTAAGTGCTAATAGATGTGCAGCCTGAGTTCACCAGCTGATCTGCCTGGGCTACTTATTTTATTTATTTATTTTAATCTAAAGCATACCTAACTTCTCTTGGGGTGTGAGAGAGAAATCTAATCTGATTTTGTGGTGCCACAGTAATTTTCCTCTAACTTAATTTCCCTTCCAGTTCTGTTGATGTACATGTAGACATAAATGTCAGTTTAAATTCTTATGCAGCGACTTAAGAATACCACTTTTAGTTTGTGGAAAGAACAGACTCTGCCAGCAGGGCAGTCCAATGAAAGCTGTTGCTTCAGTCAGTGAAGAGGTGCTGTTCCTCCCTGGCATGTTCTTGGAAGCTTAAGACTAGACAGATTAGGTGTTTGAGGCTGTGGGGGATTGTAGTGTTAAATTCCAGCTATCTTGGATCCTCCAGTTAGGAAAAGTTGCTTTTCTTCAGTTAACCAGTGCCTGGTTCCCTTCCTGTTGAGCTTATTTCTTTGTGTGCCCCTGCAAGGTAGACTGATTGCAGGACAGTGTTCTGAGCAATACAACAATTTGTCAGAAATTATGTGTTTCTCTTTATGTAAACTGGGATTTTATGTGTATCTTAGAGTAATGTTGTTCATTACTACACATTCTGTGATTGAGGTTTTGTTCTTTGCCTTTTTTTTTTGTTTCACATGTTGTGTTTCACGGCAGTGCACAGCCGTTTGCAGGAAACTGAAACCGTACTTACTGCTGCCGAGCGTTTGAAACATGTCATACCGTAAGGCTGAGTGAAGGGGGGAAAAAAGAATCAGATTAGTTTTTCTTTTTTTTTTTCACTTATAATTTTGTATTACGCTGTAAATGACATAGGTATCAACGAGCTGAATTTGGTCTCAAACGGTATTCCTAAAATATTCGGCAACTGGTTTTGAAATGTGAGAGAGTGTAGAGCTTTAATGTTCACAACAGTTCCCTATGACAGATCTTCCTCACAAGTTGTTCAGAAGCAGATAACTTCTCCTTCCTCTATGTGTTTGTCATGTCCCATATGAATTATCTTGTAGTATTTCGTGTAGTATTTGTACCAAATACTCCCTTGATAGATCAGAATGGAGAAGAGAAGGCTCTGAGGTAACATTAGAGCGACCTTCCAGTATCTGAAGGGGCAGGGCAAGAAATCTGGGGAGGGACTTTGTGAAAAGTCATGTAGTGATAGGACTTGGGATAATGGCTCTAAATTGGAGAGGGGAAGCTGGAGACTAGATATGAGGAGGAAATTCTTCACAATGAGGGTGGTGAGGCTCTGGCACAGGTTACGCAGGGAAGTCGTGGCTGCCCTATCCCTGGAGGTGTTCAAGGCCTGGTTGGATGGGGCCCCCATGGCAGGGGTATTGGAACTGGATGATCTTTAAGGTCCCTCCCAACCTAACCCATTTTATGATTGTTAAAATACTCCTGTAACAAAAAAAAACATGGTTAAAATGTGTAGAAAAATATGAATAGAGCTCTGAATACTGGACTGCTGGTATAACAGCAACCTTGTTGCTTATCTTGAACAGTTGTTTTTTTTTTTTCCTGCTGAAATCCTAAACGGTACTATTTGTTGCAGTTGACCATCTGAAGTTAGCAGGATGTAATTACTGCATTGAAAGAATGTTTTTAGGACAACTGTGCCCTATTAGCAATGGGATATGAAAGTCCTGTTGAGAAACTATAACTTAATATAGCTTGTAGTTTAGAATGATTAATTGGTTTATATTTTTTCTCTCCCACTGTGCCAGAACAAGGCAGGGTGAGCGTTTTATCTCAGAAAAAACGGAACAGATGTCTTGTCAGATCATAGATCATGAGTGCTCATTAACTTTTATTATCTTTATGAAATGTTAGATAGCAAAGCCTAGTTTTAGATGCTTCAAAATGTGTTGTGCATCTAATGTTGCAAAACCATTAAAACCATAAACTGTGAAATGTAGTTTAATGACTTCTATTGTATGCTCCATAGTGAATATGATTGAAAATAGAATGAAATGGAAAAGATGGTTGGCCTGGATCTTCCAGAGACTGGGAGATTTCTACATATACAGAAGAAAAAATGCTAGGACCATCTTTGCTTTGGAAGCATGTGAACTCTTTATTTAGGAGTATAATCTCAAATTTGTAGTTTTAGTTTATTTGGACTGTTCTTCAAGACCAATGAGGTGATTCAGTTCTGCAAGTACGGCTCACTAGACCTGAATTGGAGTAGAAGCTCTCTTCATGACATCCAGCCTATATGTACAGCGCATACAGCAAGGAAGGGTGAAGCGAATTGTTCAGATTGCATTTCTAAAGATTTTAAATTTAAATATTTAAAATTCCTAGCTTTTCCTTCAAGATACGCAGACAAGCAGTACTCCACAGGTGTTCTACCGAGTCTTAATGTGATTTTCTAGTAATGATTCCTGTGCAATGCCACAGAAATAGGTGTACAAATTTAACTAAGTGTTTGTCATTCCGTTTGTACATATAGTAGATTGATCTTTCACTCTGAAGTAATCTTTGCAGTTCTGCTCCCTGGACACAAGAGGTCCTGTGATGTTCAGGCAGTGGAGGTCTTTTGCTGACACTGGCCTGCTTCCATTCCTCCCAGTGTCCTTTGCCAGCCAGACATCCAGGGCTGAAAAGCAGAATCCAGAGTTCCCTCGATGCTAAAGACTTAATTTTTTTTTACTTGATTGAATGTAAAGAATACAGGTGCTGAGTGCTCCTAACAGGATTAAATGTTTTGGTAATAACACTATTTTAGTTCTTGATGTCATTTAAACACAGTTGCTGACTTCTTGGTTCAGTAAAGACCCTGTGTTTGATTATCATCTAGAATAACCTTGAATTCCTTCCTGTATACCACTGGTAACTCTGTCAGCAAATATTCACAAAAGGCAAATATCTCAATTGATGGTTTTTTTGGTGTTTCTTCTAGAATTAAAAACAAAAGGCCCTCATATTCAGAAGTCTCACTAAGCATGCCCAGTCAGCATTTTAATGACTTTATAAATAACTGATTATTATAAAATGTTCCTTTAAATACATAATTCAAGCAATTATTAAAATACTAGGGGGTATTGAAAAAGCACTCTAGCATATCCCAGTTTCTAATAGAATATTTGAGTTGATAATTTCAACAAGGCCATTGAATTCAGAAAGGATTTTTTTTTTATTAGGCACCTGTATGAAGAAGGAAGACAGCTAACGAATTAAGGAATGCCTTGTCTTAATAGCTTGTTCCTTTTTATAAGATCACTGCAGTCTCCAGTGCAGAGATGATCTTTACCTTAAATGGCTAACAATCTGTAAAAATAACAGTATTTTCCTGTGATTATTTTTCTTTCCCCTCCCAAGATGTGGTTTTGCTTCTGCATCTTAGCTTTTGGGGAGTGGTTTTCATCTGGGGGCAGTAAATGCTGCTAATTTAAGGAAGTAGTCTTCCATAAGGTCAGGTGTCTGATGTCTGCCTAATGCTGCCAGGCCCAAGTGGAAATCAGGGTTTTTTCAAGGTTTGTTTTCTCTCTTTTTTCCCCCGTGTTATGTTCTTCTCTTTTAGTGGATGTAAAACAGTTTTTGGCTCATGATTGATGTCCACCTCGTCTCTTGATTAATCAACAGAGATGTGAGGAGAAGACGACGCAATAGGGCTAGAAGCAATTTGAGATGGTGTCAGCACAGGAACAGCTGTTTGCCTGGGAATGCTTACGCTGCTCAATCCTGACAAACTGTTCTGATGCAAGATTATTTTCCAGGAGGTGCTTTTTCTATAGAAAGACTTTCTGGAGAGGGTACTTTAGGAAGCCAAATAGCTGCAGACTTACATTTAACATATTGCTTTATTGACTGCCATTCTGGCATTCTCTATTTCCAGGTAGCAGGTAATCAGTCCCTTCACAGAAACCAGAAAACGAAGATGGTACTGTCTCTATGGGGATTTTTCTTGCCTGTTAGAAACAATGCTTGAAGATAACCAGATGATTAATCAACAGGTTGATAAATATGAACTGTGGGAAGAGGAAGTGGATGACCCAGCCTTAATTCTTACCAGGCAAGGCATAGTGATCTATGTTTAGCATCTTTTAACTCCGTCACAATATTTTTTGAACCTAATGCAGATGTTGGAGAGTGGAGAACAAGAAAATGTTTTCCTAAGACAGCTTTTCAGATTTTGAAGGCTAGTTTATTTTTTTCTATAGTTTCCTTGCTATATTATACTTAATATATAATAAATATTTAAGTATAAAACAAAAATATGTTAAATATAAACATCACATAAACACAAATAATTTCAGTTATATATAATATATTTTAAAAATATATACAATATTATTAGTACTACTATAGTAAAATGCTACATACCAGCATATTTTAGGCTGTAGAGTTTTTGTTTTCTTCTATTAATGCTACAAACTGGATGATTTCTGTATAGATTAAATTAAGCAGACTTTCAATTTTAGCCTTGTAGTTGGGAATTTTGCATGTTGGCATTTTTCTTACCTTCATTTTGAAATAGTGGGTTTTCAACTAGGCTGTTGACATTATGGGCAAATCGGTAGTTTGTATATGCAGCTGTTGTTACTAAGAATTTTTAGCATGTCCGCAGAAGGGTATTTTTCCAGTTTAGAAGTAAAATCGGCCAACTACTAAACTGACGCTAAGAACCAAAGCTTTAAATCAACTAGATTAAACTACCTCAGGGATTCCTGAGTTGTAAAGATAAGTGCTTTTGAAGTCAGAACATCTGTTTGTACCCAGCCTTTCTATAGATAACCATACAGCTGATAGACTAGAGACTGTGTTATGTGTTTTATAGACACACTTGTCAATTCAAAAATTTTTTACTCTTTAAGGACAATAACAGAGTTAATGTACTTTTATGGACTAGCTGTAGCTTAGAGGCAGGAAGAATCAAACCACTTAAAGAAACCTAGTATAAAGCTGCTAGCTTACTCTTATACTTGGTTTCATTTGGAAATATCTCGATTCAGTTAGGTAGATTAAAACATTTCTAGTTATGCTCTAAAGCAATATGTCTAGTTGCAGTTACAAAAATCTGCATGTAATCTATACTAATAGAACCAATTTGTAAAATCTGAATTAAAATAGAATGAATTTCCTCTGCACCTTTAGTGTGGGTTTTAATAAATGACATCATTGCATGTTTTTCCATACATGGCATATAATTTATAAAATGCTCAATTAGTATATTTGAGAAGTTACAGGCTCTAATAAGAAGGACTGTAATGGTCCCCTGAACCAGTTCCCTGAAATCAATGTCTTCCATTTTGGTCTCTTCACGTTCTTGACTACTGTATATTGCCACAAAAGAACCCCTCCAATTTCTCACCCAGATTTTTCAAGAGCTTTTTCTCTGAATGTAACATGTACTCATTGATGGGGATTCCAAATCAAATCTCTAAATGTGTGTTAATTTTTTTTTCACAAGCAATTCTTAAAAAAAAAAGATTAGAAACTAATTAATGCCAAAAGGCATAGAAATTCAAAAGAAGTGCAAATATTGGGAATGCATGCATCCCTGAGCTCACTGTTTGCAGCTGTATATACTTGCTACATTAAGTGCTTGTGACAATCTGTGCCAAGAGTTCAACTATTGAGTTTCATACAGCGCTGAGTGATTCATTGGGATTATTAGGATTCTCCTGGGGTAGCTTCACCGTACTGATTGCCTCTGACAGATCAGTTTGTTTAGATTAAAAAGCAATTGTTACTGTCCAGTCAGATTTATAACCTCTGGTAAAAGGAAACTGAACCCTAGTGCTGTCCAGTATATAAAAATACCTTGGTCTACAAATTACATAGATTGGAAAGAAAACCAAATACCTGAAGAGTGATACTAGTTTACATGCACATGGGCAAAGATTTCACATGTTTCTAATACACAGCTTGTCTGTACTAACATGTTTATTCTGATATATTTAGGTGAGTCTACAGCATTCTTTTAGATTAATTCTTTTAATTGCTTTCTCTGTGGAAATAAAGTGATGCAGCTATTGACTGGTATTTAGATGCCTGTGGATGTTATGGCAGCATGGCTTCTAGGTGCACGTCACCTGGAGGAAGGAATTGTACTACAGGGAATCTTAATTCCATGATAGATTATGCCTGGTGGGCTGGCCTGGAGAAAGCTACTGTGCTTTACCACTGATTTGTTGCACACATTAGAGATGCTTTGGGTATAAGACATACACTACAGAAAATAAATCATAGAAGCACACTTTTGAAAGTGAAGAGTATCTTCAGGCAAGAGGTGAATAGTGCCCTGAGTGCAAATGTGGAATAACAAGTGTCTAGACATCAGATATGTCATTCAGCTGGCAGGTGGGAGAAGTGCCCAAACTTCCTTGAAACGTGATCCTTTTTTCTTCCCTACCTGGTCTGCAGTCTGCTGCCACTGACACTGGGTAGACTGCTCAGGCCTGGCAAGTCTAAAGGAGGGTTGGTAGAGATGGTGAACTTTCACGTTCTAATATCCCCTTCCCTCCTGCTGCCTTCTTAAAGTAGATTTTCTTGGCAGTATTTGCTAAAGCAAGTTAAACTCCAGCTGAAAGGGCATTGCTTCAGATTATGTATGAGAAGGGGCTCTCTTCTGTACAGACAAGATGCTACCCCCATTAAGAATGACAGCATGCATAACTTTGCTAAAATGTGTCCCTAATTTAAGAAAACTCCAAATGTAAACTCTGTAGGCAGGACACGTGGGGGCTAATTACCATATCTGCACTTACAGTCCTTAGCTTGTTGGCATGTTTTTCAAATGAACCTTATTTATGATGCACGTATGTCTTGGAAATAGTGTATGTGTAGTTTTAAAACAAAAATGCTCCTTAAATGTTAATATTACATTCCTTGCCAGCAAAGAGCTGTTTTCCTGACATTACTCTGAAGTATGATAATTCACACGCAAAGGATGAAAATCCAACTGGATTAAATTCAGCTAGACATTGCTTTCTTTATTTAGGTTCAGTGTTTCTGTGGAAGTCTTTTATTTTAGCACAACTAGAATCTCCATCTCCAGCCTTGACTGGATTGTGGCAATTTAAGGACATACTTACATTCTCTGCTATTCATTACAGTTTCTTTCTGTGTATTTGGTGGTTTTCCTGTGTCTCTGCTAATAACATTACCAGAGATATGGACTGAAATACTGGAAAAGTACGAGTGAATAACTATGATAACCTTTAATGTAAAGCTATGCTTTCTCCAAGTTGTATAAACACTTTGATTAAAACTGTTCAGGAGGCCAAAGTGTTAATTACAGCTCATAGATGTATGTACTTTGTGTGTTTGTGGAAAAGCCTCAAGAAAATATTATACTTATTGACTTAGACAGAAAAATACTGTTGGTTCTGTCTTGCACTGCTGGACTGTAGGGTTTATTTCTGCTTTTTTTGTCTGTCTTGTTTCCAGTAGCAAGCTTTTTTGTTACTCAGTCTTGACTGGTTTGAAGTGAGTTCACCAGGGGCTTTTGCTGTGTCGTGTATCTTTGTGTTTAACAGCCAGCAAAGTTCAATGGACAGACAGATTACATAGAGACTGCCGAGGCTCACGTTTGATGTCTACCTTTGCCACTGACCTTCTCTGTAACCTTAGTAAATCACTTTGTGTCTCTGTACATAGACTCACGCTATTATAGTTAGACTGTAAACTTCTAAGGGAAGGAGGAGCCCTTTGAGTATCTGTGTGATGCCCCACAGAACAGACGAGTTCGGTTGGGACATCTGGAATTGTCTAGACATAGTGTCTGTATTTTCACCCAGAGGTTAATTCTGGCTACCATTCCTGGTAGAAAGCCCTTGCTCTTTCGTCTCACCATCCTGCTGAGACTTCTGGCAGCTGGAGCAAACCAGAGTGGATGGCTCTCGTAAACATACAGTTAGGAAACTACTTGAAAATGATGTTCAGTGCTCACTGATCACAAATTCTGAAAATAAAATGAAAATGATAACAGAGTAATACAGAAGGACTTGGGATCAACCAAATTCTCCCTAAGGCTTGCTTCTGCTTCTGTGTCTTGTCCTCTGCTGTCACCTTGACTATATGCTTGGCAAAGTGTGGGTCAATAGGTTCATTCCTGTAATCTGTGTGGAATGCAGTCATGCTCAACCAGTGAACTAGTGGTGATGCTGCATGACTGTGACCCAGGCGCCTTAAATTGCCCTAGAGGCATCTTCTCAAGAGTCTTCATTTCTCTGTTACTGGAGCCTTTTTTGTCCAGAAACTGATGCCGGAATCGAGAGGTGCATCAAGGTGACAAATCCCCATGAATTAATGCAGATTCCTTAACTTTCAGATAAATAAATTTCTAGTTGTCACTTTCCAATTTCTGCCATAGGTGGGAAGTAAATTTTAAACAGTAGGGTTTATCTTATGGGAAATGTTGCTTTCTTCTCACAGCAGAAATGGAATTCATTTTCAGAGGCCTTGATATCGGTGTCATGCTGCTCTTGTCTGAGATTTTTCTGTGGCCGTTCAACATCATCTGGCAATTTCTGTACCAAGATTAACCATCTAAAGTTGAGCCCATTATATATCTTGTGTTCAACCTACCTTTCCTCTATACATACAACTAGTATATACACTAGCTCTCACTAGAACAGTCTATACTTAAGAAAGTCTGCCTTTTTATCTCTAGTGTGTAAAGACTCTGACACAAAACCTAACATGTCTTCAATATGTATTTGCCACAAATAATGATTTTTTGAGTTTAATAAAATAAGCCCAATGTCTACATTTTAGCAGGTTTTGTCTAACTCACACTCCTGAGTTATTTTTCACCAGTATTGCACTGGCATCATGTCTTAAAGCCTACTTCAGTAGTGTGATTGCTGGAGGCACATGTCCCCTGTTTCTGTAAAAATTTTCCTGGAGGAGAAAAGTGACTTGGATATTGGTGCTTTCTAAGAGATGGAAAGCAGTTTCTGTGGAGTATAGAGATGAATAAGTGTTGCATGGCCTGTTTTGCTCTGTGCTTTGTGTCTTTGTAAGATGAACAGTTACATATATGAAAAAGATTTAAGTCTGTATTGAAGCAGGCAACACTTAAAAGCAAGAAAAGAAGAAGTTAGGGGACAACTGTGGAGATTTTCTTGCTTTTCCAGAAATATGCCAGTCTCTTCATCCAGGGTGCTATCCTGCATCTCTGCAGAGGTATTGGGTTTTTTCTTTTAGTGTACTTTATTTTTCTGTGACTCTGGAATATCAGGCCTTTAAATTTCATGCCATACTTCCCTTCAGACAAATCAAACTTCACAGCATTGGGAATGCTTCTGAGCATGCCTTGTTGAAGGCAGGAATAGAAAGCAGTAAACCAGCAAAGAACCTGCAGGGTTTGAAGGTCTTTAATTCTGAAGGTGACATACAGCCAGATGGTGATATATGCCTAATATCAGCTCCTACTAGCCATAAAAAAGTAGTGCCAAGTATAATTTTAATATAAAATATTTCTGTTGCTTTTTCTGCCTTAGGATAACTATCTGTCCTAATCCTGGGCCATAAAGCTGTGTTAGTTCAGTATGTCTGAACCTGCTTAAGAAAGGGAAATTAATTATTTATGATTTTTATTACATTTGTATCTTCCTGGGTGTAATGCAAAGTTTGACATAATCAGAAGCAAGAAATCATATGCTTGAAAAATTTAGTAATGAAAGATACAAACCACGTGTGTAGGTGGCATAATCTATCTATGATTGTAGCACATGAAATTCGGAATATGATCTCAAAGTACTAGATCTCAAAGCATACACAGCTACTTGCAGAACCCCCACTTTTGATGACAGTTGTGTGTTCTTTTTTACTGCGGGAGAGTTGAGAAACTAGTGGCACCCAGCTTTACAAGTGAGATTATCTTGCCAGCTATTCCGTTATTATTATAAGGCATTTTTTATTCCAGGGCTTTAAGCTGCTTTTTTGACATATAAAATTACATCAGAAAGACAACATCTGGTTTTGGTTTGCTGCACACTTTATGTAAAGAATGAATCAATATAATCTAGCAGTGGGAATACATTCAAGTGTAATTGTCTTGAATTATTTGCTGCTAAGTCTCCTTTGGAGTAGTAGAATGCTGATTTCTATCTTTGCAGATGCCAGGCCCTAAACCTGTCAAAGGCCAAACTAAATGTAGGCCATCCTGTTCATGAGGCTTGTGTGACGTGATTAGGAAAGGGAGATTTCTACTCAGAAACATTTACTGAGCTTCCAGAGGTACTTGGCTTTTAACTTTTGGAAAAAGCCATCGTTTTTATAAATGGCTTGTTTAAGAAAATGGTCTCTTTCTGTAAATTGTAATAAGAAACTTCCAGAATGAGAGGATCATACAATATTCCTCTAATGAGCAGTATTATAGGATAATTAGCCTAATAACTCTTTCCTCAAATTAATTTAGTGTTTGTATATAAGTCCTTCTTTAATAGATTGCTCTCTATGGGACATATGTGTTTGACATTTGAATAACTTGCTTCGTCATTTCTTTCTGGGTTTAATTGCTGGACTTTCTTTTAATTGTCAAACTGCTGTATTTATATTCTCAGTGAAGACTTACCTAAAGCTTCACTGAATTCAGGTAGCACAAATCTCTTTAGATTCTATGTCTCCACTTAGAAAAAGAATTTGAAATATGAGAATTAACATCTGCCCTACACTACATATTTTTACACACACTCTTGAGGAGTCCTTAAAAACTTGACTTTTAGAAGAGCATGTGGTTCTGTTTATGTTATCCTGAGACCATATTTCCTCTTGATGGCTGGATCTCACTCATGGTAGGAAAAAACTCTGATCACCAGTCTCCAGCGGAAACATTGGTGTTTTAGGAAGACATTTCCTCTGCTTGTCAGAGGGATACCTAGGGCAAACTGGGGAAGAAGTCTCTGTGGAGATATGATGTGCAGGTTGCTGAACACCCTCTGTTTGCTTTGGAGCCAGGGCTGCAAACAGCTTTCAAGGGCATGCCATAAACCAACTTTACTTGAAAGTGGATAAAAATAATGTCAAGAGAGTAGCAAAATGGGCAAACAAAAGGGACTATAAAACCTGTTGAGGTCCTTTCTGCTGAACCGATAGAAACAGACTCCTTTGGTTACCAATCATTTGCAGAAACTGCAGTACTGCTGCTGCAATGTTAACCTGAAGCTTGCTAGCTCTTGGATGTGTTCTCTGTTTCTTCCCAGCCATGGTGGCTGTGGCTGCCCTTCACTCTTTCTACACTGCTTTTTCTTTTCTTCTCTTTTCTGCCTCTCTTTTTGCCCTTCTCTCTCTTCTGCCTTGGTTTTCTATTGAACGGGAGAATGACTCTTCTTTTTGTCACAAAGAAAGCTGTCCAAAAATGTAGAACTCTGTTTTGCAGAAACTGTTAAGTTATATTTTTGCTTTGGATCAGAGTTTGTTTTGTTTTGGTTTTTTTCCTGCCAGCAGAAGTAGCCAGTGATCTTACAGTCTTCACCATAGCCTTCTCTGCTGGCTGCTACTAGTTGCATTGCGTGTGTATGAGGCTGCTCTGCTTGCAAATTCATCATGCATGTGTCCATATTATCCTTGGGAAACATTTATAATAAATTTCCTTTATGGACAAAACTTTCACAACTATTTTCTGTTTTCATGATTAGCTCTAATTATGAGAATAGATACCTTAAATGTTGGGAGCTATTAGAAAATGTGGCAATGAAGATCACAGTAATGCTGAAGGGGACCCTTGGAGACCATTGTCTTAAGAGTGAAAGGAGGAATGCTTAAGGCAAGTCAGTTCTTGCTGTGCTCTATTCAGTCATTATATGATGTTTTCCAGATGAACTTACCACCACCACCAACTCTCCGTAATGTAAGAATTTTGAGCAAGGGTTCTACCTGTCACTTTGTGAGAATTGTCTAATTACCATAGAAATGGAAAAAAACTATAGTTACACAGATTGTCTTTTTTTTTTTTTTTTTAAATATATGTTGCATCTGAGTGAAATTGAATCCACTTAACTCAGGCAAAGCCTGACAAATTAAGATGGTTCCTTCCTCAGACTGGAGTTTTGCTGCAAAGCTCATGTGGATTGAGTGGTGGTGCCCAAGCATGTGTCTTTGAATGCTCTGCCTAATGCAAATTCAAATATATTGATGTATAACAGTTCTCTGTATTTACTGCTGTGTGACTACCAGGTGGTATCTCTGATCTAAGTGCCTGAGCAGTGCTATTTGTTGCACTCAGTGAGACAGTAATGGTCATCAGTAGATAAGATTCAAAGAAGTCCGTGGAAGAACTCTGTCCAAACATTACTGAGATTGCAGTATTGTCCTTCTTGAAAAGCTAAGGCTGTAAAATTTGCTGATGCTGCAGTAGATTCTGCTGCCTTCTACGTCTATCCACTCAGCAGGTCTATTGTTGGCCATAAAATTAAGTTGTTTTGTCACCTGTGGTTATTCATTTTAACTTCATCAAAGTAAATTTAATGCAGAGACATTTACTTACTGTAAATTTGTCTCCTGTGAAACAAAAGGGCACTAACTTTGCAGACTTGTGTAAAAAGTATCTGTTTCAATTAAAAATAGTGCAGGCTGCAGGCTAGGACATCTTGTAGAGTAAGTATATACACTAAGAATCAATAAGTGTTTTATTAGTGCCTGGAGATTATTTGACTCTAAGTGGTTTTTAAATCCAATTGCTACAAAAAGGTAAATAAAAAAGTTAACCATCTGTTGCCTCACTTTCATTTAAGATCTTATATTTAATTTCTTCTTTCTAGATAATAATTTTTGTTATTTTTCTCTAATGTTTGGGCTTGGAAGGAACTGGCTTTAAATAATTACCTTTATTTATTCAAATGTATTATTGGTGCCATATATTTTACACTTGCTATTAGAAGTCTGGAAAATATTTCTTGCTGAACTGAAAGAGAACAAAATTCAATTTGGAAATATTATTTCCTGCCGTGAAGACACTTGATAACATGGGAAAGATTAATGGAGCCTTATGGCAGAAATGTGATTTAAGGCAGGAGATTAATACTGCTTTATCGGCCCATACCATGAGTGAATTAGCTCAAGAAATCTGTTTGAAGTTTCTGAGTTGTCTGTTAGAAAAGGTCTCTGGACATTATTTTGATCATCGCTGAGTACTTGCTGTAGGCTTGTCTATCTGACAACACAAGAACAAACTTCAAACCAGCCTTGCTTGTTTTACAGTAGCACGTTTCCTATTATTATTATTCTGTGGGACTTTGGAATGCTTTAGAGGTCAGCTACTGGCTCAGGGGATTATTCCTAGTAAATCAAGATAAAATTAACAAACAGTATTACCCTGGCATTCTGATTTTAGTGAGGACAAAAAAAAAATTCTTAAATGGTGTATTTAATTGGAAATGTTCTATCCTTGACACTTGTTGTAAATCATATTTTTATCAGCAAAAGTCTCTCATTTCCTTTCTTAAATATAGAAGTGCTTATCATTGGAACACATTAAAGTGGTTCAGAATTTGGGCCTGACAGGTTGGTAGATCTACAGATGTACGCAACGAACAGAGGAAACTGGGGGCTAATGCACTGGGACCACAGCTGGCTGCTGGTCCAGGTTGACATTCCAGCTCTGCTTCTGATTATGTCAGCATCAAATGACAAAATAAAACCTGTGGCAATCAATCCAATTATCTGTCATTTGGCAGATGTGCTCTACGTCTGAAGATACAGCCTCCAAATTAGCTGGTATTTCTTAGCACCCTGTATGCTTTATTCAGAGTAAATGAGAAATCACGCTGTGTGTATGCACAAACATAATGTGTGAGTCTGTGTATGCACAGGATATGTGTGCATACACACAACTGCTTTTTCCTCCAGTGGTTTTCAGTTCTCCTGGGAAAATGTCTGAAGCAACTGTTCTTGTAAGTTCAGCTAGTCCAAGATGCAGTCAGAATGATTTTATGGTTTTGACGTTTTATTTCTCCTACAACTGCATCATACAGAGTTTTATTTCTAAATCTCTCTTTTAGATGTTTTTGCTATGCTGTCTATGCAGAGTGTCTGCAGAGTTGACCTTCTGATGTGTATACTGGATGATTGTTAGAATGATATGTTGTTAGGCTAAGCTTGTACCTGCTGCCTACGATGTGGTAATACGTAAAGTTGCATTCTCAAATGCCGCAATGCAAAGGTATGAATAAATAGTGGTGTTTTGTATGCACTATGTATGCAATGACAATTGTTTAAAGAGTATATTCATTGGGTATCTCATAGCACCCTATTTCTTCAGTACATAAGAGAATTAACAGTAAGGTGTTAAGGTGTGTAGATTTTGCTGATGTGAATAGTTGTGTTTCATAAAACTGAAATAGTGTACCTGAAGTGTACAAACAGAAGCGTGCATTTGTGGATAAAAGATCAGCATTTACCTGCAAATAATTTAAAGCCTATTTGTGAGAGTCAAACAGGATATGGGAGTCATCTCAGGGAAGAGGGAAGGGTGGGTATGAATTCCTGCTCATCAAAGTGGGGTACCAGACCAACATAAAAATCTGCAGCTTGGGTGGTCAGGAGAGCAAGCTCTTTTAAAGGGTCTGAATCATGCAGCAAAAAAAGCAAGCTAAAAAAAGACTGCTGGATGTGAGAAAATGATCAGAGACCTGAATGAGAAAGGACAGTTACCTGACAAAACAGTGTCCTTGTTTGTTCTCTCTCTAGGATTTCTCCTATGCTTCAGCATAGACTTGAAATACCTCCATAAGTACAGTTGCAAAAGGCCCCAGGCTCTGAAGACGGCAAGGAGCAGGCGACAGCTCTGTCCATTTTGACAAGTTTTCCACGTCTGTTCCTCTTGATGAGCTCATACGTAGCCACGTTTAAGCCTGTGTAAAGGGCAAACAGAAAAAGCCCTGTTGCTTTGGGAAAGCTACTGTCAGTGGAGGTGTTGCTTTGTGAACTTCCAAGATTTCCTTTGTGCTTGGTTCCTAGGGGCTCTTCTTCCCCGTGTGCCATCAAGGAGACCAGTCCACATCTGGTCCAAAGTGTTTGTAAAGTTCATTGTTTCTGTAAATGTCATTCTACAGAAATATAAGCAGTTGCACAACTGCATTACTGGTATACTCACATCAGCATGCCTAAAACTTTCTGTTTGTCTGAATTTGTTAGTGGAAATAAAAGGAAAATCAGTCTTTTCTGTCAGAAAGCACCTTAGCAGCAACACTGATTGTGGTGCTGTTGGCAACACCTGACTTGCTATGATTCTCATGAGTATTTCATTTCCTGTGTAAACAGAACCAAGAAACTACATGCTGGTTTCAAGTCTATGGGTATATTCTTATTGGACCTTCTGTGTAAAGGCCACAAGATATATATATTTTTTTTCAGGAAATAATTATTTTTGATCAATTGAAATATATTTTCCAGAAAGACTACCAGCAAAGAGAATTAAAGAGCTGGAGACTCCATTTTTTCTTTAAAAATGTTTTTTAGGAGTCAACTGCCACAGTATTTAAAAAACTTGCAGTTTATGTATAACTTAAATTTGCATGACTTCAACTGTCATTGAAACTTGTCTATTTCTGTTCCATTCAATTAAATATTCCTTCTGTAAAGTATACTTTCCATGTCCACGACATTTGGACAACATGACTGAAATCTTTCTTTCCTCTAATTCTTGAGAATTAATTTGAGCTCTGTGCTTGGTATTGGGGATGATTATCACTGTTGGGGAGGAGTATCAATATGCAAGGATGAACAATTCTATGTTCCTTTTCTCTTCCTATGTGCCTGTAACAGTCCCTTCAGACTTTATTTCACCCTCTCCAGCTTATCAGCTTTTTTTTTTTCTTGTTTCGTTTTATTTTCAGACTATGGACAAGGAATTTATAGCTGGTATTTGACTATTGACCTTACGAAATCCATATATAGGCAAAATAAAGCTTTTAACTTACCGTTCCAGGTTTTAGATGTCCAAGAACTGTGATAGCAATGATATGAACTGAACTTCCCATAAGCAGTATTAAAGAAGGAGAGGGTTGCTTATTTTCTGTAAAAGCAGATTCTGCTAATAAATCAAGTGTTTCTGCAGGTGCATATGCAGCATGGGAAACAGTAGGAAATTGAAGTCCATGTGCAGTTGCAGACTTATGATATCATTGGGATTACAGAAATATGCTGGGGTAGTTTGCATGACTGGAGTTGACCTGGATCTAGTGAATGGTGTCAAGAAGGGCTTATACCAATATATCAGCAAGAAAAGGAAGATGAGGGAAATTGTAAGCCCATGGCTCAGCAGGACATGGAACCCAGGGACAAAGGACATGGAGAAGGCTGAGATTCTAGTGATACTACATATCTTCTCTGCTTCAGTTTTCACTTTACAGCTTATTCCTGAGGCCTCCCAAGTGTCTTAGTGTAGTCATGGAGACTGGGAGTGTGATGCTTGACTTTCAGGAAAGCCAAGATGAGTCAGGGCACACCTAAGCAAACAGGGCAAACACAAGACTGTGAAACCACATTGGCTGCATCCAAGGGTGCCGAGTGTTGACTGAAGTGATTGCAAGACCCCTCTCTTTCATCTTTGAAAGATAATAGCAGTCAGGGAATAGGAACAAAGTAAATTTCATGGCCATTTTCAAGAAGGATAAGGAGGAGGATTCAGGGACTTGTTGGCCTGTCAGCCTAACCTCAGTCCCCAGGAAGATTATGGAGCTTGTCTTCCTGGAAGCCATGTCCAAGCACATGAAGGACAGGAAGGTGCCAGCACGGGTGTACCTGTGGATGTACCCGTACCGTGGATTGTACCTAACTAGTCTGATCATCTTGTGTGGTAAGCAGATGAATGGAGTGCAATGGGTGATGTTTACACCTTAATGCTCTTCTCTGAGGTGCATAGGGAAAGAGTGAGAGGCAATAGGGACTAGCTGCAACAAGGGAAATTAAAAGTAGGTATTAGGCATATTTTTCCACAATAAAAGTGGTCAAACACACTAGCAGGCTGCCTAGAGAGGTTTTGGTGTTTCTATTCTTGGAGTGGCCTTAAGCAAGCTGATCTAGTCGACCTACTTTGAAAAGCAGGTCAAATTACTTGACCTATTGAGGTCCTTTCCATACCTGGGATTTGAGAAAGACTTAAGTCTCTGGTTTGCCTGACTGACAGTAACATCTCAGATGTAGTTCTCCCACTTGTCTGTGTGTCCTAATTGATATATGAAAATGGTGACATTTTCTCAATAAGAAACATTGGAAAGACCTTGCTTTTTTTCATACTAGCAAATTTTCCAGGAGGTGGAAATGATAGATCATGGGGGTTATCTTTTCCTATGCCCTGTTTCATCTGAAATCAATCTAGTCTCGAACAGATAAAAAAGATAAAACCAGATAAAATTGTTACATCATCTGAAATCAATCTAGTCTCGAACAGATAAAAAAGATAAAACCAGATAAAATCGTTACATAATTTATTCTTTGTTAACATGTTTCTGCACAATAGCAGAAGTCAATAATTTATTTTGGGGAAATTTTCTTTTAGAGTCTTTCATTTCAGACACTTTTTACACTAGCCATACAAACAAGTTTCACATATGGAGAACAACAAACAAATAGGACCTGCTTTGTGATTAAGGAGTCTGATTTTGCTATTCATGTTATAAACTGTGTGAGAGTACCTCTGATAGAAAGACACAATCTTCAAGGTTAAGTGTCATAAAAAGACAGCATATTTTTCAAGCCATTCTGCTTTAATTTAACTCAGAGAGTATATTTTCAATAAGATGTCTAAGTCTGCTGCTTCCTGCAGCCATACTGGTGTGTTCCTGTGGTCATCTGACAGGACAAATTCTGCTTTTCACCTCAGCCAAAGGAAAATGTAGTTCATTTGGAGGAAGTAGGTGTGACAACAGTTGCACCCTTTTCTTTCCACATTCTTCCTACTCCAAGACAAGCTATTCTTTTGGCAAGAGCTGTGTTTTCTAGTGCAAAGAGCTAAGAGAGAATCCTTGAGCAGAAGCAAGTGGGTGACTGCATTTCAGTGTCTGTCACTGTGTCAGGCAGGCAGCTGCTGTGCCTCCAGGTCTGGCAGCGGGCAAACCCATCACTATGTTGCTCCTGCTGAAATACACTTTGTTCCTAAAGTCTAGAGAAATGTGACAAGCTCCAGGTTGTTGAAATTTTGCTTGCTGAATATTTTGCAGATAATCCTAGGTGTCTTTCTGCACCTTCTCTCCCACTGTCTTGTCTGGGTTCTGGAAAGGATGTGCAACACCTCTGGAAGAGAAGGGAAAATAACCTTTTCCTGACTTTCCAGGCAACAGAATTTACTTGCTAGGAACAAGGGACGTTGGCCCTGCACACCCAACCAGCTGTCAGAGCTTTTGTGTTCATCACAACCACATAAAAAGAAAGGGCAAGTGGATGGAAAAGCTTTGGAACTAGGTAAGTGTTTTGTATTTGCAGACATTAACTGAGATAGGGTTGAGTTTTTTTTTGTCACTTACCCTCACTTTTATTTGGTCTGAAAATCAAATAGCAGGTGCCATGGTTTGTTTGGATTTGTAATACATCCATGAGATCAGCAGACAGTCCCCTTGAATAGAGGCTGCCTACACAAACCTAAGTGCTTAAGGAATTCAGAGGCTTCTGAAATAGGCTACCTCAATACAGAGTTGTTCACTCAGAGGATTGTATTCAAAATTGGGTGTGAAGCTCTTAATTTTGAGGGCAAAGTAATTTCCTTGAGGGTCATGAAGCTGATTTGAACCTTCAGACAAAAAGTCCAGGGGTCAAAAATTGCTTCTTCCTATTGTGAAATAAGGACTGTAATTCAGTGCAAGTAGCAGGTCTATATGGGTCATGTTTGAACAATTCTTTTTGTCATTTTGTACTTGCTTCTCTGGGCCATCTGTAAGAGTAAGAAAGTTTTTGCTGAAGAAATTGGAAACTGGTAGCTGATAAATAGTATTACATCACCCTGCAAAGGAGAGCTGATGAATGTTACTATTGTACGTGAAATATTTCTTTTTTTTTGCCTCTTTAACAGCAATGTTTTAAACTATGTTGTCCTGCACAGGGGACTGATAAGTAAACCAGAACCCATGTATGATAAATGCAAAGCTGTGGTTACAGCTCCAGAAACTGATGAATTGCATGTTTCACATGTAGAAGGGCAGTCATGCTGTTTCTGCTTGCAAAGTGATAAATGTTATTCAGTCTATGAGCAGTAAAATATGACTGTAACAAATGCAAGTGCATGCCTCCAAGAGGAAAGAAAAGTATGTGATAAGCTACAATGCTCTGCTTTGAAACCTCCTGTAAAATAAGTAGTTCTAAAGTTTGTAAGGAAAATGTAAAGGAGAACCATGTTAAAGCATAAGTCAACAGCCCAGGGAACGTTTCTCCAACGAGTGTGGTGCAGTATCTGTGAGTGTTGTTACTCAATTGCAGACACAGGCTCTCCCAGCAAATTGTCACTTTGAAAAGTATTAAAACGCAAAAGATAATAGTGCCATAAATGAAGGCCATTATTTATGGTGCTATGAATACAAAAATAGACCCCTAGAAATGACCCTTTGCAGCTCAGCAAGTTAGAAAGCATGTTTTGAATGCTGCTCTGTAGCGAGTGATTAAGCAAATTCTAGAATGAAGGGAAAAATACAGATTAAAACTTACTCAGGGATTGGAAATGATAGTGAAACACTTTATGTCTTGCTGCGAACCCTCAGTTTGACATTTGTCCAGTGGCCTGCTTAGCATGGCCTCTTTCTGACAGAGAACATAGAGCAGCTACTTGCAAAAAGGTACTTGATCTTGTTTTTTATACTGTTCTGAATTCATATTTAATAAAGATTATTTTTTCTTAGAGCAATTCAAGGAAATGGACTGGATCATGTTTCATTGAGCTTGTGGCAGGATGTTGTAGTGTTTCTGTAAGATTCAAAGAGATACTTTATAATGTTAAGATGCTGTTGAACAAGTCAACCCTACCTGCCATCTCTGTGATGGCAAGACCTTATCAGAAGGTCTTGTCAATAGGCCAGCAGACCATGCCAGTATGGAATGGGTATGCAGAAACTTATGCTGTTCTAACATATGGAGAGTTTAATAACACCCCCCAGCAATGTCTTAAAGTGTGTGGAAGTGCTCTAGGAAAAGTCTAACCCTTCTGTCACATTAGCAAGAGCTCAGAACGATTGTTTCAGCAACTACTTTTCTGACAAGTGAAGATAATGATATGAGATATATACTTTCTGAACAGAAGGAAACAAAAAGTGTTTAATTTGGAAATACATCTTTCCTGGCTTTTGTATTTTAACTGAAAAGTCTTCCTATCCGCAGAGCTTTTTCCTGGACCCCAGTTTTAGTCAGGGCAAATGCACAGAGAAATATCTTCTTGGCATCATGCGGGACTCCTCTACAGTTTCTAGAGTTTAACTCCAAATTTGAAATATTTTTGACAATCTGAAAGGCATATGCTACACAAAACAGACCATGCAACCGAATGGAAAAACTGCAGTAGGCTTGTTGGTTGTTTTTCACTCTTTATTTGGGTTAAACACACATCACCTTAATGCTTTGTGTGGGAAATCTTCCACTGTGCTTTGGCACTGAACTAAATGCCTGCTGATCTGAACAGAATGCAAGATTGTTTCGATGCTGTACATCAAGATGTACTGTCTATGCAAATAAAGTGCAGATAATCATTGCAAATAATGATACCTTGCACTGCAGAAGTGCTTAGGGTTCCAGATGGAATAGGTGGGTGGGGATCGGAAGAAAGATCTGCCCAGCCTTACTGCTTGTTAATGGTGTAAAGCAAAAGCATTATCTATGTAGGACCAAACGTACAAGGGGCCTTTAAGAGCTGTCAGGTAATAATTAAATACAGTGCATCTAGCTGGCAGTATATTTTTGAGCTTTTTGAAAGGGAGACGGGATTGGATGCAAATGAATGAGAAAAAGCAAATCTGGTTACTGCTCTGGAATAGAAAAAAGCTGAAACGAAAGATGTATTTGTGATAAACAAGATTGAAATTCCTTGGGAGAGAATGTGTGTGTGTGTATGTTTTAACCTCTTAGCATGAAAGTATTTGTTTTTTTGTCAGAATAAATTGCTAAAACCAATCATAAGATAGAGAAGCAAAGAAATATGAGGAAGATCTCCGGAATATGGTGCAAGTAAATTCACAACCCCCAAAACTTTCTCTAAAAATACCTTTTAGAAAAAAGCAACATCAAACTGTAATGTGTCTTAATAATGGCTGAGGGTTTCCAAATAGATATTCTTATCAAGAAATGAATTATGAATACCTCCCCACCTGCTACTAGATTGTTTTAAGAAGTATTCTGCTTAGAAGTTGAAGCCTTTTATCTCTCTCTTTTTAAATAAAGATATTTTGTAATAGCATACTTAGGGGCATGATTTAGGGATTGGTGGGAATGGTTGGACTCGATGATCCGGTGGGTCTCTTCCAACCTGGTTAATCTGTGATTTTGTGATTCTGTGATTCTGTGATATTTCAGTATTTAATATCCAGGTATACTCACAGGAAACATCTCTGTGCTTGCTGTTTTCACAGATACTTATAAGATTTCTGTTAGTTGTGTAAAATCAATCCATGCCCTTGGGAGGAAGCTGAAGCTTGGCTATCAACATGTGTGTGCCAGGGTAGGGAGGACACACGAGGCAGAGGACCTGTACTGCAGGCAACAGTGACAACCCGTATTTTGCCAGCAGCCCAGTTTCTACTGTTTTCATTTCTGAGCCAATTCAACAACAGACACAGGGTGTGTCTGATACCTCTCTACCCCTGGTGAGCTTAAAAGGTAGTTAAGCTATCTCAAAAAACCAAGCCACAATCTAGGTGGTGTGCTGATGATAGTTAGAAACCAAATGCTTAGTTTTGTTAAGTTTCATTGTCTTGTTTTGAAGAGCTCAAAACTTCTCACCTTAAAGAAAAAAGTAGATTAAAATATTTTGAAATTTTAAATAAAAGCTCTTTTCCCTCAATTGTTTTTTAAAATCAAATGTCTTCTAATGATGACAATGTGTCAAGCAAGAAGTAGCAGCTCATTTCTGGCAAAGGAGGCTTGAGTTTAGTCTGCAAAGTGACATCTCAGAATTTAAAAGAAAAAAAACTGACCTCACACCCTAAACCCTTATCAGCTCAGTGAAAGAGGTCAGTAACTGTTCCCCCAAGGTAAGAGAACTTTAAACTTTATTTCTGTGCAGTCTCTTTTCAGAACAACTGAACAATTGTTCAGCCCCTGAGTCAGATGCCTTCCCTCCTTCCCCAAGATGAGCTGGTTGAGCACACCAGATGAAAAAAGCACCAGTGCTGTTATTCCTCCTTATTATTCTGCTGGTACTAGACCTCTTGCTTGCTGTCTTCTTTCTCTAGCACAGCAGTCACTAGACTTCAAGACCTTAAACTGATAGTGCTTTTTAGCTTCTGTCTTTTTACAAATGCACTGTCTTGTTTTTGAAAAATGCTGGTATGCTGCAGAGAGCTTGAAGCAAAATGTGGAGGAGCGCTTCATGTGGCATTGTCTTCTGAACACCACTGGATATGCTGTTTGAAAACAGGTATTCAGGTGAAGTGTCCAGGTCTCTGTTTATCCCTCAATTGTATTTTGTACGTTCAGACTGGGGAAATAATCAACGAATCTGAAAACTCAGTTTGCAGGATTTCAGAAGCAGGAAACAAAGTCTTGTTGAAAGGTCCTGGGTCTAATAACCACTTGCACTTTACCCAGTAAGGCTTTATTGATGGGACTTGTTTAAAATCTACCTTTTTCCTCCCTGCAGCTCCCAAACCATGTGGCACTAGAGTAGATGTTCTGCCAGGCAGGGGACCTCTGACAGCTTCTGACAGAAAGATCATGGTTGTCCCTACTGGCTGAGCCACAAGTACTTTTTTCGACAAAATCCACTTGAGAAGGTTTTGCCCTGGATGGTTTTTTTTGGCAGATAAATGAAATGAAATCTTGCCTGAGTGTGAAAGTTTTTCCTCTCTGTGTTAAGATAATGGCAAGTGAACCTCCTTCCATCTAAGACAGACCCACGAATACCACTCCAAAAGTGTCTGGTAGTGGAACCAATGACCCCCATGTGGCCAGCCTGTGGCTCCTGGGATATGTGCAGCATATTATACAGGATCCTACCACTGGATGTTGATTGGATGACTGTTGCTGTGGTACTTTTGAATCCTGCCAGATATTTTTTGACTCCTGTCCTGCAGTGGAGCCCTAGGGTGTCAGCAGAGGTTATCCCCTACCACATCTTTGTCACCTGTCCCCTCCCTTCTACTTGATTTTCTGAAATAAATGTTTTTATGGCTCTTTGTCATAGGAGTTTTATATGCTGATCTCAGAATCAGTCAGGCTGTTTGTCTAATTAGATAGAAAGGAAATGAAATAATGTTTGTTTGATACTATCATGATGCAGTTGGTGGCTACTTAAAGGATTATGCTGGTAATTTATCAGAACTCACATCCATAACAGGCATATTTCTATTTTTACAGCAGAGTCTGTTCTGGAACTGTAGAAGAGCTCTGAGAAGCTGTTTTAAAAGATGAAAGAGCTGAAACATTCACAAATAATACCTAATAAATAGACTGCAGGGGCAGGGAGAAGAGTGGAGGTTCCTCAGTTCATGTTTTAGACTAAACGTCCAGCATGTCCGTTTTGCAGCACCACTGAAGAGATGTAGACCTGTTTCTCTGACCTCTCTCAAGACAACATTTTGCTTTCTGTATCTGAAATCATTCCTGGCTCACCTTCTGAAGACCTTTGTAGCTCAATCTACAAAGCCCTTTGCAACTCACTGTTCCTCAGTGAAAAGCTATTTGGAAGGGCAATGAATCGTGACATGGTCTGATAAATACTTGGCAGGGGAAAGATGCTCCAGTGCTTAGGAGGCTAGCCTGGGATTTGGATGATCAGGTTGAGTTTTTATAATTTTTTTACTCTATAGTAGACCTCCTAAAGAAGCTTGGACACGTTATTCAGCCTCAGTTTGCAGTTTATGGAAGTGTTATAGGTATGGCCTATAAGGTGATTGGTGATAACTTCAGGAAGGTATTATATCAAAAGAAAAGAAGGAGTCTGCTCTATTATTTTTTGTCTAATGTGTTAAATGAACTGCCAATTTCAGTTGATTTCATGTCCTTTACTGAGATATATTAACATCTACTTAAGTTTTATGGGACAAGCCCTCATCCTGTACTTCTGCTTTGAAACTCAGAGGATGTAGTTGTAGATTGCTCCAAGATCTGGACGAGTCTTGTGAACAAATTCCTTACTGTTGCATTCATGCTATCTTCACATGGCAAGATTTCACCGAGGACATGATTGTGTTAATCTTTGCAGAGTGATGGAACAGACCAATTATTTCTATTTATTAATCTCTGATCACTTCAAAGAACATTTGAATCTATGGAAAATGATAATAATAAATAAATGAGGCTTGACAAGTCTGCCCCTTCAGTGCTATAGATACTGAATCGTACAATCAGATATTATGCATGACAACTTGAAGAGGTCAGTTGTTGTTGACAAAAAGCTTTCTGTGTGGCACATGTAATTGCAGCAGTACTGTTTGTCTTCCTGCTGATTCATTACTATCATTTTCTGTGCAATTTCAATGTCATTTTACTTGTTCTGATTTCATTTCATGATCCAGAAAGCCATTTGCTATTAGCACAGGTGAGAGGATTTTTCATAGTACTTATCTGCTGAAAGTCACCCTGAGCAAATACACACCCAAAAGCAAATGTGCCTTCAAGCAGCTTTTAGAATAGGCAGCCAGGCACCCATGGAGTTAAGAGCAGAATCTATAGGAGATTCATGAAATCCTTAATAGTCCACAAAAAAAGGGATTTCCTTCCGTGCCAGTTCCCAAAAGGGATCTCCTTCCTTTCTTTGCTGCCTAAGAAGCAAACACTTCTCCCAAGAGACACATCTCAGCAGAAGTGAGAGCTTCATAATTGCATCTGAGACTTTTTGCTCATACCTTGAGGTCCCTCTGTCTTGGCCTATTCAAGCTATCTTCAGGAAGGCTGTTATAAAGAGGCATCATCTTGTGGATACTACTCTTCTTCCTTTTCTTTAGCTGGCCTTTTCTACTGCACTCCTGAAACATAGTGAAACTTGAGGAGAATTGGCCAGATTATCTGGAGACAAGTAAGCTGTTTGTACAAATTGTCTCGTGGCATTGTACATTGAAACCTGGGGAACTGTTCATTGAAACAATAAGATGATGACGTATGAAACAGTGTGGGCTGTGCATAGATATCTTTTAGTAGATCAGACTACAGGGACTTTGTCCAAGCTGTTGCTCTTATTCATTTCATGAAAAAACTCACCTGTGGTGTTAGGCCAACAAATTCACGTGGCTTGGTTTGAAAGATGGGAGTGCTTGGACAGCTTTCTCCACTCACAGACTGCAGGAACCACAGCCTCCAACGAGGGAGAACGTTGATCAGCAGCTATGATGGTCACTCTTTTTTCTGGCATAGCTGAGTCTGGAAGAAGGTAACTATTTGAGGCTCACCGGGGTTAACTTTAGCCTGTGTTTTTTAACATAGCAGTGCTGCTAGTGAACAACTCGGGACATGAACATCAATGATGCATTCCCACTGCTCCACAAGATGTGGGCACATGGAATCATGAGCCATCCTTGCCCCGTCTCAGCCTCACACCCACTCATGTCTGACCCTGGCAGGCAGGCAGCTCTGCATTTGTGTCCTTGCCACACAGCAAAGCCAAAATAAGGCCCCTAGACAAGATGACTTTACAATGATGCCTGACAAGAGTAAGTCAAACAGGGGCTGATCACAGACTTAAACCAAACAAGAGTAATAGGTTCACAGAAGAGCTGCTCAGTGCTTTCCTGGTGATATTAATGGGTTATCCCTTCTTTTGTCCTGGGAGATTTCAGCATCAATATCACTAAAGCTGCAGATGCTAAGCCCCACATTCCAAGTGAAAATCACTCACCGAAGTCATCCTTCTCCTTAGAGATTCACAACTGGTCCCACCCTGGGATCACTGCTCAGTCAATTTTGAAGGCAGAGCACTGAAGCAACAGTCCTGGATGTTTGCTGCATTAAGGCAGCAATCTTGGGCTTTCTTGAAAATCCCATTTGCTGCTTTACAAATTACACCCTTATTAATAAGTACTGGATTAACATTTGTTCTCTGTGCTGCAGATTCATACTGGTGATATAACTCATTCTGGTTTGCCTCCACCCTTCTGAGCTCCCAGCAATCACCACTCTGTAGGGTGAAAATGAATCAACACATTTATGACTTTAACTGTTGCACAGGACAATTGTTTGCCTGTGAGGTTCATTCACCTCCACTCCATCCACTGAAGCACCGTAACTCTATAATTATGAGGGGAAAAAACGAAACTAGTATCATAGAATCATAGAATAACAAGGTTGGAAGAGACCCACCGGATCACCTAGTCCAACCATAGAACGGCTAGTTTGTAGCTTACCCAGGTTAATTAAATCAAAGCCATAATTAATTGTGTGTCCTTTTTTTTGTAATTTGGCATGCTCTTGAAAAAATTGTCTTGCTGAGATCTATTTATATACCCCTTTTCTTGTTTGATGAAGATGGCCATTTTTATGAAAGCTTTCAAAGAAATAGATTAGTACCTAATAGCACCAAGCACTTGAAATCCTCTGCTTCAAATGTGAATCTTATTAGTTATCTGAGCATTTCAAGTAGCATAAAAGCTATTTATTTACAGATTGACACATAGCAGCTTGCTTTAGTCCTTCTCCCTCCCCTAAAAAGAGACACTGTTTTCTCAAAATCAGCAGTCTTTTTCAGAATAGTTACTAAAGAATGCTTTCTGTCTTCAAAGAACTATAGACATTCTCTTAAGCATTGACTGCTGTTATTAGGAAGTGCTTTAAGCTTAAAAGGTATTGAATTAAAATAAACTCTTAATGATAATCCCCTAATCACAAATCTTAATGTTTTTAAAATTGGATTTTGGCAAATACGAGATGAGGCAAGGATGCAAGCCTGGGTCTTATCCAAAGACTATTTAAATCAGTGAAGTCATAAGGTTGTTTAAATCCATCACACTACAGCATAACAACTAAAATTTAGTGGAATGTTTTCAGAATATTACAAAGTGTTTAAAATATGGATTAAATGTACCTGAGACACAGCTATTTTCCCTATAAACAGGAGGTGAAAGGTTTTCTTCTTTTTTTCAGTTTGACTCTGCTGCATTGCTGCAAGCTGTAGAAAATGCCAGCTTCCAAGCAGTAATATTCATTATGGCAGGCAGTCCAACAATCTCTTCAAAATGGACTTTCATATATGTTTTTTTTTTCTTTGAAGGTTGATTGATTCTGTTAGATAAATGATAGATGGAAGCTGCAAAGGACTCCAGTGACTATCATCCCCCTCTCCTCCATACCAGTGAATATGGTCTGCACCTTCCTACTCTTACTACTGTCCATCCCTCAGTGGTCAGTATACTGTTGCATCTTGTCAAGGAGTGATTTTTATGCCTTTTCTGAGTTTCGTCATTTAGAAATGATTTTACATTTCTTTGCACGCTCTTCAAGAGTTTGCCATTCAAATGAATAAGATGCCTTCAGGTGTCTAAGGTTCAATTCAGAGCATGGTCTTAAGTACCAGGAGCTGGTATCCTGTGGCCTTTGTTTCTCCTGCAGATATGAGACTATTGGGTGAAAAGTTAGATTTCTTACTTATATGAAGCCAAAGATGTTTTGGATAATATTAAAAATAAATGAAAACAAAACCAGTCAACTCCGTTAAGTCTCATGTCCTTTGAGTTTAAGTTCTGAATTAAAACAAAAATTCAACACATTTGTTGAAAAACAATTCTAAGTGTAGTTTGATGACTGGAAAGGAAGACATAGGTGAGGACAAGAAGATCTGAGGTGATCTAGGGTAAAGAAAAAGACAGGGTCTTGAGTGCACTACTTTTATTGGTAAATTTTACATCCACCTTAGGTCCTGTATTCCACTGGATGTGTTAGGCAGCCTTTGATGCAGAAAAGAGTAGTTTTACACAGTAAATGCAAATTCAGTAAATTTTGTAGACTTTGTGGGTGGCGAGATTTGCTGATCTCCTTTTTTTCAGGGCTCTGAAACAGCCATGTTTTGTGGGAAAACTTGAAAACTTCTTTCAAGAAGAAAGCAACCTTCCTCTGCAAGATCAAATAACTAGAGCCAAAAAAAGATGTACTGCAGAATCCGAGCGAAAAGTAACTGAGTGTATCACACTTGTTTTTTTGTCGGCCCTCAAGAAGTAGAGTGAGAGTCACTAGGAGATTCTTTTGGATCCTTTGTTTTGGAACAAAGCACACAATGTGCAATGCCAGTCCTGGGTTTTC
The DNA here is from genome assembly GCA_033459285.1 of Clamator glandarius. Lineage (NCBI taxonomy): Eukaryota > Metazoa > Chordata > Aves > Cuculiformes > Cuculidae > Clamator > Clamator glandarius. Next base: position 2,067,370 of record JAUNZM010000119.1, on the reverse strand, counting down.
CCAGCATACATTGCTGTTCCTAAAGCAAAGCCAAGGCTTCTGTTGGAGCCAGAGACTGAGGGAGGATTGCCACCCTAAAAGGCTGTAGGTAGTGTAATTCCCCACAGGTAGTGTGAGGAAGGCTGTTTTGGAAAGATGCTTTCCTTATCTTCCTTTCTCACTCTGTTTTTTTCAGACTAAGTTAATTATATCTGCATATACAGTCACTGTTTTCTCCTGTGACAAGACCGGTGGGAGTGGTGGTTTTGACTGGAAAGAATGCTATGTTTTTCAGGGAAGGAGGGTGGGACAGTTGGGCAAAGATGACATTCCCTTCTTCCTTGCTCCCCAACATGATGTTAAAGCTTGCTGTTGATTACCCATGTGTCCTCTGTAACTTTCCCCAGAGATTTCTTGGCAATTTCAAGGCTAACTTTGTTAACTTTGTGCTTTGTTAATACTTGTACTTACTGCCATTTTGCAACCTTCCTCTACTTTAGCTCAGGCAATTACATTCTGTCTATTGAAGATTCCCATTGCTGGATCAATAGAAGTTTATTCTTAATTTCCTTTATAATAGCTATTATACAGTGCTGCAAAATGGCTGTTGTAGCTGGCTGTAATTCAGCAGTGGATGAGCAATCCTGCAGTCTGAAAAGCATCCAAGGATCTTATGGGATGAAAAGTGATATAATCATTATTGGTAGCTCTATTGCTCCTTTGACATCTCCTATAAGTATTAGCTGAGAATTGGAGGGTTATCTGGGCATAAATGTTGCTTCAATCAATTATCTGTGCATTTTCTCCATCCCATCTGATGATGGCTTCTGTTGCAAACCACTGATATCCCACAGGGTACCTCGATTGAACTTGAGTTTGCAGAATTTTGTATCTTGTTCCCTGCTGCTTCCCAGTCATCCTATGCCCCTATATAGAGCTGGCCCTCGAGGTTAGGATTGCTGGTGTTCTTTCTCTCTCAAACAGCTGGCATGTCATTGCTGTTGTCTCTAGACATTGAGCAAGCTGGCCTGCTACAAGCCTGCTGGCAACATCTGATGTGTAAAGTTACGTGCTTGATGACAGAGAAAGTTGTTGGAACAACTCACTTATTCACTTGTGGTGATATCAGCTTCTGCCTTTTGTCCCTGAAGCAGGATGCCATCTCAGGGTCTTGGGTTACATATTGAAATGTTTTGTAGTTGAGAATGTCTAGGTCAAATACCAGAAAAAAAGGCTTTTATTATTGCATGGTATTGTGAAGCCAAATGTGTGCTTGATTTTCTAATAGCAGAGTGCATTGAGCTGGTGCTTGTAAAGGTTCTGTTGCCTTAAAGGGTCTGGCTTTCTGAAAGAGAGAGATAACATCTCGAGCAGGGAATGATGTCAGTACCACTGCAAAAAATATGTGGAAATGCTGCCGGGTTGCAACACTGGTGTTTAATAACTAATTTCTAAATATTGAAATGGCTGGTCATGTTTTGGGTAGAGACAGTAGCTGGGTATTGTGATTTTAGTGTTTTTAAATATTACCTCAAAAGAAAAACTGATGAAGTGTTATTATGTTGCACACCCCCTAGTGGACTCCAATGTGGTATTATAAAGCGATCTAGCTGGTAAAAATTGATGGGACAGGTAACTTGCAATGAGGAGGCTCCAAAGAAATGTGTAAAGGAGTCAGTGGGTTTTTTTTTGGTGCATCTCTTGTGAGGGATCTTAAATAAGTTAACATTTACTTAGGAAACAGGCAAATGTCATATTGTGAGGAGAGGTAAGGAAGGAATAGGACTAAAATTTGGAAACCTGCGTGAAGCATATTCTCTACAGTGACTAAAAAACCTGTATTTGTCTTGTATGTACTTGTGATAATACACAGAGAATTCTCCAGTCTGGAAATGAGCTACTGCACAGAAAGCACATTTATAAAGCAATTTTCTTATTGCATCTGCATCACCATAGATTTTTTTGGCAAAGCCTTTTTATAACTCCTGTCTACATATGCATCTCATATAAACTATTTGCTTTTGAGTAGGATAGTGGGGTCTATTGAAAACATTAAATAATAAATTATGCAACTTTCTCATTTCCTTTCAGCTGAAATGCCTAATAGACTAAATTCAAACACAGGTTTAATTCTCCTATAATGTAATTGGGCATCTGAATTACAGTTTTAATCTTCAGCAGCTGAGTTATATCCTATGATTGCAATATATTCAGAGAGGGAAGGCTGGACAGGTAGAATCTCCTTATTTTAAGGATTGTGGTGAAAACTTATGCAGACAGCTAACAGCCTGTTCCTATTAGATGGGGAGAATTTTATCGGAAGGGCTCAGCATCTTGCTTCTCCTGTCACTGGTAGATTATTAGTTTGTTCCTTCCACTGTGGAGCTGATCCACTTGGGTTCAGCCTTGAGCTGACTGCAAGTACTGCCCTATGAAAAAATGGGCTTATGATGTGAGAAGAGGGTTGTGCCTGCATGTGCTCCTGACCAGGAGGGATGGTCAAATGCATTAGGTCGGTTTTATTCATTATCACACAATACAAGAGACAAGCCCTGCTATTGTTTGTGCTGTTGGCTAACATATGAGGTAGCTATACAGAGAGTTGGCAGAATATCTGTCAATTTATATAAGCATGGAAACAATCATGGTCTGATATTTGTAAGGCTTGAATCTGCAAACTTTTCTTCTGAATACTCAAGAGGGTACTCAGCTGGAACATAAGCTGACAACTCAGGCTCCCGAGGATGATAAGTATCTGCTCAAACTATTGGAACAGGATACCCAGGGAAGTGGTTTAGTGTAGATGTGGTGCTTAGGGACATGGTTTAGTGGTGAACCTGTCAGCATTAGGTTTATGATTGGACTTGATGATCTTAAAGATCTTTTTCAACTTAAGCAATTCTGTGGATGTTCTGATCTAAATGGCTATGAACTGAGTGTGAATTAAGCATATTGTTAATCTTACTGGGTGAATAACAATATTTCTTTTTTTCCTTGGGCACTCAGAGAGGCCAGAACCTTGCTACTTGCTCAGATTCCCACATCAACTCCAATGAGTTTTATGGGTAAGCAGGCATCTCCCTTGGCCTCTGCTTCCTATGTTGATTATTTGCTTTCTGACAGATAGAAGACAGAGGCTTGCAATATAACCAGCTATCAGGTACTTTTGCCTATGAGTTGCTCTCCAGCCCCTCCAAACTCCTGCGGAAAAGGACTGGGAGTGAAAATCAGAAAGGGTTTTGCACTCTGCAAATACCAGCACATCATTATGTGTACAAGCAGTTAAAAATGAGTCAGGGTGAATACTCTTTTGAACAGGCTGCTATGCTCAGCTTGGAACAGCCGCTCTGTCTGCACACCAACCCCCCTGCCCGCTGCCAGTATTTGTGATCTGACCATAAAGGAAACAGAAACTTGAATGAATCAAGAGCAGAGAAAGAAACCTCATTTGGTAGCATGTCAATATTTTTTGACGAATACTTTACTATCTCTAAAGCTGCTTGAAATTGTCACATGCAAGAAATAGGGAAAAAAGGTATTGATGCACATTCTGTAGTGTGTAAGAGAGTTAGATGGTTAAATCTTACTCTGAAAAACAGCTTTACTGAAATGTTTGCATTTTGGAGTGTCTACTGATGAAATGAATGATGCAGCATCCAGGTTTAATGTTAGGTCCATGTTATTCTGTGTAGTACTTTCCTGCTACTGTGAAAGTGTGGGCACACTGCACTTACCTCATATTTACAAAAGACGAGTTATATCATTATATATTGTTTTCCAATTAAATTTAACCTTAGACTGGCCTTGGTGATTTTGTAAAGACGAATTACAACTTGTCCCTACAACAAGCAACAAGGTACTAACTGAGAAATCTAAAGCTGGAAATAAAATAAAATAATTTTGCCTAATGGAGCAATTTAAAATGGGTGCTTGTCACATTTGTGAGAAACATTTTCAACTTGCAATAATTTATTTCTGTGGCTCACAGAAGCTGCATGAATAACTAATATTCTCTGATAAAAGCTTTTACTATTAAGGAGTCAACTTTGCAGTAAAGGCAAGAATATAAAAAGTTGCAAAGACAAGGTAAAGCTATTAGCAAATCTCCATTCCAAAGTTGTTTGCTACTTGCTGTAAACCATTTCTATCAAGGGAGCAATTTACTATGTGCTGCCATTAGTGGATAATATTTTCCTTCAAATAATGGGCTGTGGATGGTGACTAACCACAAATGGTAATATTCTCTCTTTTAAAAGCCTGCACAGCACACTTTAATGTTCTGCCATGATGCATTAAAACATAAAGTTGACAATTTCCAATATGAAAACTCATTTGTTTAGAAAAACCTCTCTCATTACCTCTCTAAGAACAGCTGAATGGGAGTTAAGGTTCCCATTAAATTTCAGTTGTCTTGGAATTCAAAGGTACATTCTATAGTTATCAAACCTTACAAGAACGTTTTATATGGGACTTAAAAAAATACAATAAAATCTGATGAACAAGGCAACAGCATGTGTGCATATGCCATGGTGTTTTTTAGCACTTACATCTCTAGGCTACACAGACACGCACACAAGATAAACTGGGCTAGGATTAACCAGGTGCAGTATAGCAGCTTCTGTTATCAGACCCTGACAAATTATAGGCTGCTAGCTGGAATTGCCACTTGCAGATAGAAGTCATTTCGTAGTAAACTGTGCTTGTTTTTTTCCCCTAAAAGCCTGAAACAAGGGCATGTTTATATAAATATGTTGAAATATGAAATGCTTTGAGTATATGTAAGGGAAATGAAAACCTTCCTAGCCTTTCATTTACTATCAAACATTTACTGCATTGCAGGTCTCTCCAGCTCAGTAGCAGCATCAGCGTAGCACACCTTGTACACACTGTACTTTATGGTGTCATGGTAATGTATTATTTGGGGTCTTCTTTAATCCTGTATTCTGCTTTTATAGAACTGATCTTGATTAAAGAGAATATAGAAACATTTTTTTTTATGTTTTAAAGTGTGAGAATTTATGGGGAGGCGTAAATGCTCTACATTTATATGTTACTGCAAGGTTTGTTTCTCTAGAGGAAAAGTCCCTGCTCACAATCGAGCTTGCTCAGTTGAACAAACACAGCAGAAAATACTGAGCTCCCTAACTTAGTTTTAAATGATTCTGTTTTCAAGTGGTTTGATTTTTATTTTTTGAAAAGTGAAACTGCAAATCAAAGGCTACTGTTTTGCACAGCAATACCATCTAGAATTGCCTTAAACAAAACCTCTTGGATATCATGTCCTACCGTTGACACATATATTGGGGAATCATTTTACTCACTACCAAGTGATAAATACAAAAACTTCACAGCTGCAGGAGACAGGTAGTGACAATATTGCATCTAAAAGACATTTACATATGAATGCAAAGAGAAAATGTAACCAGAACATATGAGCAAATGTAGTTCATTTTTTAAAATTTATTTTAAGTTGCTGGTTTCATGGATTATCAGAAGGCTGCACCCTTGTTAAAATCATGTTCCCACATCCCTTGCTCATTATGGAACAGACTGGGGAAGTTTCATACTGAATACTCTGAAGTTCATACCGAAATATCTCAGGCAGCAGTTACCAAGGTGTTGGTTTATGAATCGCCCTAAAAAGAAAATTGTGATGTCACTTCCATTTGTCCATTTCCTTGTGCACTTCTTTTACCTCTCAATAAGCTAACTATTTTCTGGAATATATAGTAAAATAATGCCAGGGGAAACCTAAAATGTTCAATTACAGTGTCCTTTTAAAATATGTCAGGTCTTTCAGGCAATGTATCAAAAAGGAAGCAGTCATTATTTTATCTCTTCTATTACTCGATTTACAAGAAACAATAAGTAAGGTCATAAACGGTGTTTTGAACCATCTTGGTTTGCTACTGAAATACCTTCAAATGATCCTACTTTTGAAGTTGTCTAATTTAAGTGTGAAGTTTCTCCTTTCTCTTATTTGGATCACTTCCAAGCATGAGGCAAAGCCTATGATAGCAACATTTCTGCACATAGGCTTAGTAAAATATCAAATTTTTGGCATGAGTCTTGAAATAGCTGTAAGACTGTTTCAGTACATGGGCTGTAGTGAAAGAGAGAGAAAAGAGGAAAGCTAAGGGTATTCAGAGGATGTGACATTGGGTATGAGACAGCTTCAGTTTCCCCTCACATGTCAGTGCCTGGCATATCTTTCAAAGTACATGAAGGCTAAATACGTGCAAAGAGGTCCCCCCTGTTGTGAGACAGCAAAAAAAAAAAAAAAAGTCAATTAGATTTTCTGCTTGGACCAGCAATGCATCTACCAAGGATCTAGTGCAATTTTTTGAACTGTTGGCTCAATCTCCTGACAGTGTGTTTGCCCAGACCAAGGACTACGTGGATTATTGCACAGAGAGAGGAACAGTAACACTGGTCTGAGGCAGCAGAGGTTCAATGGCACTGACTAGCAAATAAAATATGTACACAACCCACTGGAGATTTTAGACTCCACTAACTTCAACCAAGCTGAGGTATGAGGTACAGAGTGCAGCACTGTATACTTAACTATTTAAGAGGGAGACAGTAAATGATATCTGTGGTCCATTCTGGTCTTGAAAAATCTGATCAGTAAGTCTCCTGTGTTACCCATTCTAACTTAACAGAAGGATGGTATAAAAGATGCTTACACTGATGGTTTCATTGGCTGAATAAACAGCATGTGGGTTATAAAATTATGCAAGATATTTCAACATCTAACATAGGAATGCTGTTTTTAGCTGCATCTTGTTCCTTTTTACTATAAACTAGCTCTTTAAGGCTTTTATGCCTGCTTGTTTAAACAGTTAGGGGTGGACTCAGCCAATATTACATGAAAACAGAAATGGACTTTTCTTTGCTTTGTGACACCTACAGCTCTCCTTGGAGTGTCTTGATTACTGATGTGTAGCAGATTTTGCTTCTCGGCAAAATCGACTTGACTTTATTTGTGCTAGCTGGAACACTACACTGGTTTCAGACCACTCACAGAAAACTACCCAATGTGGGTGTGTGGACAGTTAGTTAGAAGCTGTATTTCTGAGGGATCAGCCACCAGGTTCTTTACATGTTTTGCATGCAGTGTCAGCTTTGCTAGCACACAATATTTCTGCTGTCTGTGCCTGGTGAAGTGACATTTGTTCCTTTGGTCATGCCTTGAAAGTCCTGGAGTCATAACTACAAATACCAAAATTACTCTCTCATATCACATATCACAGGCAAAATTCTCTGTCTCTACTATATTAACCCCCCAGCACTTTTATTGCTAGTGGAATTAATATAGACTTTACTATGTTTAAGTAAGGTAGATACCCAGAAGACCAAGTCTGAGGAGAAAATATTTTGCCTTTCAAATAGATGATTCCAGGATTAAAATCTGGGATAGGTCATTTTTCCCCAGTTTCAATAATTTCTGTTTTTCAGATACCCTTCCTAGCTCTTTAAAGTGTAAATCGTATCATTTTTATGTGTCTGTAAATCAAAAACTGCAGAAGTCATTTTAGCCTCTTTAAAAAAAATATCACATCTGGACTAAGTACTTTGTATGCTGAGCTACAGTATCATGCACATACAGAAATAAGTTAAAATCTTTGAAAAAGGGAGGAGATTTATAATGGGAATGCTTTTTGGAGTGGAAGTATGAGAGGGCACCACTACAATAAATCTAGAGAACAGAGATAAAATGAGATCTTATGATGCTTTCATGCAGTTTGGCACAAAGCAGTTTTGCATCTGAATTTAGCTGATTCTGCCCAGGAGAGGCTATTAAAGGTATACTTTTCAAAAGCTTATTTTTCACTGTGTCTTTTTTTTCCCTCCAGTGTGAAGAAAGTCACAAAGTCAATGACCCAAAGGCAGAGCTGTACTTGAGAGGTGTTAAAGATGGGATATTAGCTGCCTCCAACACTCTGTCCCCTTCACCTCTGGGTTTGTTCTGACATTTACCAACGTACCTTGGGGCTGCTGGGCTACAGCTGACCCTAAGCCAGGAACATTTTGCAGATGTTTGGATATTTGGTGGTGTTGCAAAATTTACTATGGCATTTCCCTGCTCTTTGAGAGCTCTCTAAATACACAAGGACTCAAAGGGATGAAGAAAGCAGCTCTGTACTACTGTGTTGGGATCATCTAGGCAAAGTGCTAGAGTCATTTATGGACGCTTTGTGTCCTCTAGATACACCCAGACAGCACTTATCCCAGGTTTTGGACTCCATTGTGTAGCAGAGGAGCACAAAGTAGCTTTGTTGAGACAAAAAGACCTACCCTTGAGAGCTCCTGATTAGCAGCAGGGCTGTTTTCAGAGGTCCTAATAAAGACTGGAGCCCTACTGAGTCTGGAAGAGTTTGGCATCCCCTGCAAGAGAGAGTCTAATTTTGTGGTAAACAGGTTTCTTTAACCTTTGTGACAGCCTGAAAATGTTCAGTTTAAGCTTTCGTACACTAGACTGACCAAAATAGAAGGGTAGAAGAGAATGAGAAACAATCTGCCCTGGAAAATGCAATTATACAGGAATCCATCTGAAAACAGCTGTCTGCAGGAATAGACCATAGGAGGCATTTCTAATACATCACTAGACTATGTGGGAGCTGCACCTGTAGATCAGCAATTTGAACTCTGATCACATCAGTGCCGTGTCACTGTCATTTTACTTCCTCGTTATTGTTCTGCATGAAAAGAATTGACTTGACTAACAGAGACATAAAGAGCAGAAGGAAATCATTCTTCAGCTGTACTTGCTGAAAGAGATGATGCCCAAGGAAAGGCTTTGTTTGTTGCTCAGCAGAGCAGGAAAGCTATGGACCAAGAATGTCATGGAAACAGAGTGCCTGGAGACTTTTGCTTTTTCATTTTCACATGCAAAACACGTTAGGAAAGTACTTAGACAATATTTCACTGACAGAATGGAAATGTATATGCAAAGGTCTGATCTTGTTCAGGTGTAAGTCAATGCTGTCCTACTTGACAGATGGGAAATCCTATTAAATTTAAAGTTGAAATAAGATGAGGAGGGGAGAACAGCCATGTGAAGGACAGGTTAAATGGTGTTGGCCACATGCAGACACAGTCTAAACAGAAAAAAAAAGATAATGGCAAAAGCAGGACTCCGTGTTCAGTGCAATTGTTTACTGCTGCCAGAGCCAGGATTAAGAATAATTGGCCGGGAGCCAGTCCTGTAGAAAAAAGCTTAAGGCTGTTGTGGACCATAAGCTAAATGTTCTTGATGCAGCGTATGAAATCATTAAAATAGAAACAACAGGAAAAATTTATGCTCTGTTCTGCTCATCACTAGAAAGTCCTCATCTAGAGTCATGGTCTTCTTTTGAGTGGACCCATGGAATTTCTTGCCACAAGATTGCCTGGGTGCTAGAATTTTACATGAGTTTAAAAGAAAACCTGACAAACTAAATGGAAACATAGTGTCTTGTCTGAAAAACAGCATTTTATTTAGTGCTTGAAAAAGTCCTGGGAAAACATTGCGATGTGTTTGCCCTGAGATTTACCCCTTTGCAGGTCTGAGCTAAACAAACTTTCAGACTACCACACTATGTCTATTCTTATGTTCTTCCATGTTCCTAAAGTCAGCAATGAGAATGAGGAATGGGGATGAAGGGACATCAGTTTGTAGCAGAAGATGCCAAAGGCTGCCAGGAGCTGCCCGATCATTACTTGAGGGTCTGTGGTGAGAGGAGGCTGGGCAAACTGACTTGATGGAGTGATAGGTTTCCTCTGAATATAGCTCCTCTAATTATCCTCATGACAGACCCTTGTTAGTACCAGTACTTCTGTCCAATCATCTCTCTTGACACATCCGAGGTTCTACTGACTCCCTCTCTGACCATTGCTAAACTGCAGCCTTTAATTTTGATCCTGCACACAATTCTAAGATTATCCAGTAATCCAGGCAGGTGTCCAATACAGAATTTGAATTTATGCTTTAAAAATCTGCCTGGCCTGAACAATAGATTACCGTAATTGTGAAGTAGATGTTGTCTGTTCTTGGCTAAGTTCTCATAAAGTTTTATGTGACAGATTAAAAAATAATAGAAGGAAGAGAAATAATAAAAAAGGACATTATAGTAACGAAGAAACAGAGCAATCGAAAAGATTCAGACTCCAGACAAAAGCCAAGGGCAAAAATCTATCTTAGTCTATGAGGTTAGTGCTGCTTTTTTGGTTTTAATCCTTTAGCTTTGGTGCATTTCACTCCTACCCTTTACAGGATGTGGAGGCTGAACATTATACTCTGGTGGTTTAATAAAGCCTATCATCTTGTTTATTTCAATCATTTCCTCACTGTGCTGAAAGCTTTAGGGATTTCTTTCACAATAATTCCCCAGATCTCATTCTTGGTCATTACAGTGCAGCTGATTGCCACTAAGCAGATAGTTTCTCCTTTTTATTCTTTACTTTCAGCCTCATATTTCTATGCTTATCTGCACTGAACTTCATTTGCATTTATTAGCTGTGTTGGTATTTAAAGTATCTACTCTAAGACCTGCTTTATCTGTCTGAATTGTTTCTTATTATTTGCAGTCACTCCCAATTTAATTTTAAATGCAGACTTGAAATATTTGTTCCAAATGGTTGTCCAAATTCTTTTCATATAATGTTGAGTGTGGATTTCTTCCTGTTTCCTAACTACCGATTTTTTTTCTAGCTGACAGTTTACGTTTTTTCAGTTGCACTTCCCCCATGAATCTTAGAGCTCCAGCTGATTCTGATCTTTCCTCCCTGTCTGGGGGATGTGGCTCTCCTGTGGGGCACTTGGCAGGGCAGGGCTGCCTCTTGCTCCAACTGACACACTTGCTCATCTCCCTGAAAGTTCCCACCACTTCTTTCCCTACGCAAGTCCCCTCACATTGGGATGAATGTGTTGTCTCAACGTTCACACTCCAACCCCGTAGAAAAAACATCCTGATGGCACTCAGTTGAGGATTTTGACATGGTGCCATCACTGCCCCTTATATTTTTTCTGGTATCAGAGGTAAATTGATTAGTGACTGAAGGCATACTGCAGGATACGGGTCATACCTAGCTGAGGATAGGTTGTTAACAGTCAAAGCAAGGAGCCTGTTTCCATTTTTTTGTTCTGACATAGACTTCTTCCATGATTTCAGGCAAGTATCTCTCTGTCCTAATTTCCTATTATCTGAAATGGAAAATATAATGCCTATTAGCAGAACTTCTCTTTTTTTCTTCGGTTGTTGTTTTTGGCCTCTTCTGCCTTTTAGGAGATGTGTGGTTTGTAAGTCCTGGAATAGCCATGGTACAGAGTAGGACTGCAATACATCCCAGCATAATTACAACAGCAGTCATCTACAAGTTGTGATGGGCAAGGAAGGAGAGAGGCTCTGGGAGGGGATTTGCTCCAGGCCGAGGGTCCAAGATTCAAGTGTTTATGGAGCAATAAAATAGCACTTGCCTGTAGCTGTAACTTCACTATCTCTCCTCGTCACTCCCATCAGAAATACATTTTTAAGAGATTGCAAGTGCTGTTGAACATGACAGAATTCCTAAAAAGTGGTGTCAGAGGTCAGAGCCACAGAGGATACAGGTTTTCTGCAAACCTCATGGAAGCACATGGGTACAACACTTTGGGCAACGATTGTCATAATTTCCTTTCATCTGAGCCAATTAGCTGGGATAGAAACTATAGTTTAAGGGGTGATCAAAAGTCAAAAAAAGTCAAGAGATCATTTCTATTGGCACTACAAGGCTACAGTGGTCTCAAGGGCATAGCATTTAGCAATCTAAAACTGCCTTTCAAGTTTTTTCAATATTTTAAAGCATGAAGATATCTTGCCATGCTAACTATTTAGGGCAGAGTGTTACAGTGGTAGGAAAGTACAAAAATATTCTGCTGTGTGTGGAAATTTTAAACCAAATGAAGCAGCCTACTGTCCCTGATATCCCCATACAAAGCTCTGAAAACACAGGAAATCATTAAATACTGTTTTCAGTGCTGTTAGCTATAACATCTGTTTCTTGTGCATTACACAGAAGGTACACATCCACCCCCACCCCACCTTGCAAAGAAATTAAAACTCTTACAATTTTTCCAACTTTGCTTTTAATTGTAAAAGAAATTTGTAGTCCACACAGAAGATAGATGTGGAAAGCATGAGAGTTTTGGAAGAGCAATTAGATACAAATTCTGGAAACAATTCTGTAATTTCTATTGCAAATATTTTAAAACTGCTTTCTAAACTGAGAATTGTTTCTTTAATGTCAGCTCTTTTGAACTTTTATCTCCAGATAGTCAAAGAACAAGTGTGTGTTTACGTATGCTAAAGTATACTGTCAGTGAGACTTAGAGACCAAATTTAAACTTTGACATATAAAAGAATTAAAAAAGCTACCATAATTTAATACGTAAATAGTTTCCTAATATTACTTCTTTTGAACTTTCTCTACCAGTGTGAACACTTATTTGTTGCTTGCTCATTTTCCAGAGTCAATAGGATTTTACCTCTTTATGAATATCCTGCTGCTATGGGGACCTGGAAAGCTGGTAATGCCTGCACTCTTTTCTTGCCTTGGTACTTTGTAGTTTATGGCTTGGGTTTTCTTCCTCTCTTTTTTTTTTTCTTTTTGTTGTATGAGCTGTTATGTTTGTTAGCAAGGTTCTATGATTTGTGGTGCATTAAGAAGACCATCTGTTAACTGTTTAGGACTTAAATAGTTGTTAAATGATTTGTTAACATTTCAAGGAATTAGGCTGGAAAAAAAAGATGGCATCCATTAATTCACTTAATGTGATCTGGATAATAAGAATAATTGGCATAATGAAAAAGAAAAAATCCTACATGATTATAATGTTAATGACGCTTCTTATGATTTTTTTGGCAACAACTTTCTTTTTAGGCTTTTATTTTTCATTATAATAAACATTCTCATTAAGCTCCTCCACTAAATATAATTTCTTATGAAGGTTAATCTAATGTACAAGATGTCAGTGTCTGTGAGTGTGTTTAGTTTATTTAACACCTTGCACAGTCATTTTTATTCTTTTACCAAAGACATCCACAATGTACTTCATGTTTTATTTCTATTTACTTCATTATTATTATTATAGTAAAAGTTGTGGATTCATGGTTGCTTTAAGTTATTGATGAATGTGTCTACACAGAGATCTTAATGAAGACGTAAATTAACTGTCAAGTGAGGTCTTTGGTAAAGATTTCTGGGGAAGGGTAACACTTCATTTTCTGCACTTTTCTCTTTAACATCTAGGCTGAGCCATAGCAGGAACCCATCTTTACCAGGGTATCCTCCAGACATGCTCTTGCTGCTGCCCAAGGCCTGGCAAAGCTCAGGGCCCATCTGCCTTGTCCTCAGCTGGTGCACAGTTTGAAGATCCACCAGGTGTATTCTGGTGCTGCAAAAGCCTTGATATTTAAAATTCTTGCTTCCCAGCAGGTTTGTCAAGAGGGCATACCAGAAGAAGGAGATGAAAAGAGGTAGTTTACTCATGTTTTATGAGGAAAGTGCAAAAGAAGTGTTTATACATTGATGGATCCAACCTGGGGTCTTCTCAAGTAGAGTGGGAAGAAGAGAGGAAGGTGTGCAGTGTCTCTCCTCCTTCAGTAATGCAGCCTCAAAATACCCATGCTAGTTCTGCAGCCAAGATTTCCAAAAGAAAAGGTTAGTCTTTTATGGATCAAATAATTCTAATAAGGAAAAACAAGTCTTTGGAAAAAACAAGTTAAAAGGAAAACCTTCTTACAGAAAGCAGAAAGTCCACTAAAAAGTCATATCAAGTGTTGAAGAAAAACAGAAATTACTAGCTTCAGGGCTTGGAATTGTCATTCTTAATTTGTTTGTCTTGATTTGTATTTCTTCTTCTCTCAGTTCGGCCGTTAAATATGGTCTTGACAGGTCCTGGCTATGAAAATTGCTTGACAGTTTGCACAAAATGCTACTAATTGACTTCCAGAGACAATTCAACTTTATGTAAGACCTTTTAAATCCATAATTTATAATAGTGTTTGACAGCTGTCCATCTATTGTTCCAATAACAATTTGGTGGAGTAGGTCATGTTTCTTAACAATTTAAGTATGTAAAATATTTAAATTCCTTTTGTTGCTAGAACTCATTTTATTCGAGATATCCAATTCTTGGTGCTAATGAAATTTGAAAATGTCATAGAACTGAACACATGGAATATTTGAATTTATGTTAGGGAGTTTTGAGGTCTATGAAAGTATTTTGGGTACCCCTGGTCTGTTTTAAATGAGCTCACAGGGAGTCTGAAATGAAAAAGGAATGATTATTCAGTGAGCAAACAGAAGCAGCCCTGTATGCTCTACATTTTCTTGAGCCTAGATTAACTCAAATATAAGAGGATTGCATTTCTAAGATTTCTAATGAAGCTCTGGATTGCTGCTCAACTTTTCCTGTGAAACTCAGAAACTACAAGGAATATTATAACTATCTGTTTATGCCTCTAGAATACTGTAGATCCTGACATATTTTATGCTCAAGTCCATTAGATTCTAGAGCATTTGGAGCATGGGTGACTGCATGGGTGACTGCATGGGTGACTCCAGCAAAGTTTTCCTAAGCCTTTCAAAAGCCTATTGCAAAAAATGAAGCTTCAAAATCTAATTTTGAACTCTGAAGCACATCTCCATGAATGATGACTATCTCATGAGGCATTAAAGTATCTTATATCTTTTGTGGTGAAAAACGGGTACTTTGACTCATTTAGTTGTAGAAACCTGTTACAGGCTCCAAGAATAAGAAGCAATTGCTCCCCTACATAACCTCTTGCATTCAGGAGACACAAGTAGAGCAAGTGACAATGGCAGAGAAAGTTTGAGGTCTTTTAATTATAATCAGATTCCTGAAGTGTTCCCCAAGGACAGTATTTTTTGAAAAACAGAAAAGTGACTGGCTAGGGCTACACACTGCATCGTGAATATTTAAAGGATATTCTTCCTTATATTTTTAAACATAACCTTAATTTTGTTCAGGTCTTCATCATTTTGGTCTTGAGACAGTGACTGCAACGTTTGCTATGTGTTCTTTTTGGTCAAATGCACTCTCAGTAAGTTTGAGGGTGACACCAAATTAGGTAGGAGTGTTGATCTCCTTGAGGGAAGGAAGGCTCTACATAGGGGTCTGAACTGGTTGGTTTGATGGGCTGAGGTCAGCAGGTTGGAGTTCAACAAAGCTAAGTGCTGGGTCTTGCACTTGGGTCACAACAACCCCATGCAAGGCTACAGACTTGGTGAAGAGTGGCTGTAAAATTGCCTAGTAGAAAAGGACCTGAGAGTGTTGGTTGATAGCCAGCTGAACATAAACCAGCAGTGTGCCCAGATGGCCAGGAAGGCCAATGGCATTCTGGTTTGTATCAGAAATAGTGTAGTCAATGTGGGGTATAATGGACCTGCTAGACCTTGTGGACTGCTAACACCAAACTATGAGTTTGCAAAAAGGAGCAGTTTGACTTGAACAATGAACATCTTTATCTGGTAAAACAGATGGACCGTGTGGTGGTCTCTCAAATCAGCTGAATGACACTTGGGGTAAGGTGGAGGCCTCACAGCCTGAGATTGCCTTAGTTAAGAACAGAAACACCTCTAAGAGCACACATTGAACTCCCTTCCCTGATGGGGCATCAAACCACTGAGCTCTGGTTTCTGAGGACACAAGCAGCCTTGTCAAGAGCCAGTCAACACCTAACAATTGACTTAGTCTCATTTCCCAAGAGGTGCCAAAGAGTTTTCAAAAAGTATGAAATTGGCACCTGTAACCCCTTTCTTCTGGGTAGGAAAAATGACTTCTTTACCTGATGGATGGGTTGAAGGACCTTGACCTCTCTTCACCCCCCACCGCAAGAAGGGACACCTTTTGGGTAAGAATTGCACACCTCTGGTCTTGTTTGTTGGATGTTCCCTGGTGAAAATAACTACTATCTTGAGTTTCAATTGTTACTTCTTTTATTTTTATATATATAAAAATATATACACGATCATTGTTAGTCAGTAATAATCTTCTAGTGCTAACGTAGCAACTGAATTTATCAATGGTAATCCTGAACCTAGAATTTAGCATTGCACAATTGTCTCTCTGACAGGCATTGCAAAACTTTTCTAACTGCTCTGGTAACAACTCACTTGGGCTTACTGGCAGCAAGAATTAACGCTGTGGGTAACAGTCTTTGAGGAGACTCTCACAGGTGACACTAATTCTGACTGGTGGCTAAACACATCTACACATATTGCATAATCCTTTATTCATATTCAATCAATCAAATCTGGGACTAGAGACTCAGCTGCACCGAGGCTCTCCTCTGAGGGGAAGCTTAGAGAGCAAGAGGGTCTGCTTTGAACCTCGTGACTCAAGGTTTGTCCCATGACTTGTTGTTGTCCCTCTGTACTCAGCACTGGTGGGGCTGAATGTCAAAATACTGAGTTCAGTTTTGGACTCCTTACTACAAGAAAGACATTGAGGTCCTGGAGCATGTCCAGAGAACGGCAGTGAACACGGGGAAGGGTCTAGAGCACAACTCTTATGAGGTGTGGCTGACGGAGCTGGGATTGTTCAGTCTAGCAAAAAGGAGGCTGAGGGGAGATCTTATCACTGCCTACAACTGCCTGAAAAAGGTTGTAGTGAGGCAGGTGTTGCTCTCCTTTTCCAAGTAACAAGCAATAGGATGAAGGGAAGTGACCTCAAGTTGTGCCAGGGGATAGACTGGATATTAGGAAATATTACTTCACAAAATGGGTTGTCAAGCATTGGAACAATCTGCCCAGGGAAGTGGTTGAATTGCCAACCCTGGAGGTATTTAAAAGACATGTAGATGTGGTGCTTTGGGACATAGTTTAGTGGTGAACTTTGGAAATATTAGTTCTTTGATTGGACCTGATGATCTTAAGGGTCTTTTCCAACCTAAACGATTCTATGATTTTATGATTATATCAATAAGGTGCATGCAAGCATAGAAACTTCCCACAATTTAAACAATAGTCAAAATCCTGAACTCTTCTGGGTAAGAGTCCTTGGAAATCTGAGCAGAGGAAGATCTAAACTTTTCATCATAGTCACAGATTCTTATTGAAAGAAAAAAAACCCCTTACTGACAAAACAGAGACAGAATTGTGAAAAAGACAGGTTTCATATTTTTTTAAAATAGTTTTATTTAGCAGATATTGCTCAAGAATCCTGTTTGTATGAACTAGGAATTTGTTGTATGTCTTCTTGATAGTGCAATAAATGAAAGCAAGAATAAAGCACGTAAGGCATCCAGGAGTGATTGAGTGAGCCTTCAGACATTTTACAAGGAGTCAATGGGTTTCTGGAAGGAAGAGAGTGAACTGGAGTCCTGGACATAGGATCTATTCCTCATTTTTCCCTGGCATGGCAGACAATGTGGAGGCAATGCATTTCTCTGTGAGATACTGCTGCTAATCTGTTCTGTTTCTGAACAGATCTCTGTAAAGCCCTGCTGTCTTAGCAGTACCCAATGCAAGACAGCCGTTGGTGTGCCAACAAGCTCTAAGCATCAGGAGAGAATCAGTGTTTTATTTCTTTTTTCCCTCCCCTTCTGTATGGCTAAGTGAAAACTCCATATTTATTTCCTGTTCTTTTTCCAAGATAATCACTCTGTCTCAACATCCTCAGTACCTGAATTTCCAGTTTGGGAATTGTAAACTTGAAAATAATTTGTCAAATTCAGAAGTTTGCCAACTTCTTTACTTTCTTCTATAAAAACACATATGATTCTGCTTAAAAAAAACCCCTATCTGCTCTCTTCCTATAACCTATTTGTTAATCATGTTTTGGTGACTGACTTTTGGGCACAATCCCAAGAATTTTTAAGGCAGTCTTTAATAATAACTAACATGTCTGCATGCAAAAGTAGATTATTATTATTCGTGGGTGAGATTACGCAGAATTAAAATTTCCAACACTGCAATGAACATTCAGCTAGACATGAAAGTAAGCTGAATTTCCATTTGGGTTACTTCTTGCTGAGCCTTCAAATTATAAAATGAAGCAAAGCCAAAAGATTAATACAATGAAAACAATGATTGGGAAATTAAATGACATGATGCAATTTTCTGCCTCATTGGGCTGGCACCAATAATATGCAAAGGAAAGCCTACTTAGTGTTGGTTAGCTGCTGTATAAATGTGGGACAATCAGTCTCCTTCTCCAGGGAAGGTATTTTCTTGAATCATATACCCATTGACTCTTCCAATTACCAAAGACCCCATGAACAGCTTAAGGCCTGTCCTTTTTTTTTCACTCATTTTCTGTTCTACTTTGCCATATTACTGCTATTAGAGTTTACACAGGTACATGATTTCTCATTATCTCTAACATTTAGTGACAGACAAGAAAAACATTGAAAAGAAAGAAGGAAAACACCGCAGTCTGCTGCCACTTGCATAATTAAATATTAATATTTCAGAAAATGTTGCTTTAGGGAGCTCGTAATGGACTGTCTGTTAATCACCTTTTTTCAGAGTGTTTTTAATCTGTTACATATTCAGGCTGTTGTTGGGGTGTTACTGGAAATATGTCAGCTGCCTAGGGAGAGGCATCATCCTCTAGCCGGCTTCTTTGGATTATTTAGACATTGAAAACCTAAGCCCTCATTATTTTAAAGATTTGAATAATATTTGAATGTCTTTTACAGCCCAAGGCTTGTTTACTCACAGCAGGTCTAGTTTGCTTTATCATTGAGTCTACAAGGCTTGTAACTTTGGAAAGAAGTATTTGCTACCTATAAATACACTTGTGTTCTTGCCATTGAACTTGGAACCACACTGATGGCTCCATGGTACCCTGCATTGTGCTCACATTATTAGCCAATTAGTTGACTTATGATGCAACATTTAGAGAATAATTTCTCAGTTGAGGTTCAGGAGGACTCGTGTTGCTCCTAGTTTGAATACTGACATGGTGTATAACCCGAAGTAAGTTTATTCTGCTTTTGTTTTACCTTTTGTTCTTGTTTGTTTGGTAAAGTTAAACTCTTGAGACTGGGACATGCCTTGCAACTGGATGGTTTGTACAGCACCTCTGGGTCCAGTCTCTTTCTACCACCCTGGTTTTGCTATTCTTCCTGTGTGGAATAAAAGAAACACTTAAATTATACATGGTTCTTATACCTGCTGGGACTGAATGAGGCATGCATGGATTAACATTATCTAGGTGTTCTCCAACTACTGAGAGCTTGAATCTTAATGTACTTAATGTTCCTGAAATTCACTCTTGCACTATTTTATATTTAATTTTCTATTAATCTTGTATGTAGAGGTGCAGAATTTGCCCAGGGATGTTAGCAGACTTTGCAAAGAAGATCTGGTCAGGTAACTGAATAGCTATCAGCTGCAACTGGGAAATATGTAAGCCTAGGAAACAGTACAGGTGCATTACTAAGAGTGACAACTGCTCACTGATTAGCCAGGTCATTGGGTTTGGAGGATTTATTGTGGGGTGCATCTGGCTAAGAGCTGCTGCTTACTGCAAGTGAGGTAGTATTCTATCTTATAGTGTATATTTTAATGCATATTACAGTATTCTATATTACAGAAGAACCTGAAATAGTCTTATTCTGTTACTGCACCTCATTATCTCCATGTGATATTATGACACTGGGTTTTTTTTTTGAAAGGTTTTGACAGGTTTAACATTTTACAGTGAAGTTTCAATTATCTTTTGTCCACCATGCATTTAGTGATTTGCACCTCTGGGTGTTACACACTTTGCTTAGTGCTATTTTCACTTTTAATATCAGAGCTGGTAAAGCCCCACAGCTTGGTTTGGGTAGTGTACTAAACTGAGATATGAATTTCCATCCCTCTTCATTTTTCTTGTGTAATGTCTACTCAGTTACTCAAATATGTGTTTTCAGCCATTCCATTGGACTAGAGGTAGTACGAACTGCTGCTTATGTGTATGAAATACTGTTCTTTGCAAATTTTTGGAATTCCTGGTGTATGTATTGCAAGTCATTATTCCAAATTAGCTTGCTGTAAATACTGTTCTTTGTGAATACTGCTGTGGTCTGACTCATTGCACTGCTGTATAATGTGTTTCTACGTTGAGTTACTTTGACAAAACGACTGTAATAATCAAGTATCAGCAGGTAGTGGTTCTGCCTATGTTCACATAAATCAGGTGTCAATTGCTCCAAGACACTATTAGGTGCAATATGAACTATCATTCCTTTCTAGCTGGTTTTTTTTTTTTTTCTGATGCTTACATAAATAATACAGTGTAGGAGAGTTTATGTTACTCATGAAGTCTTTCTGGAAAATTCCTGTGCACTAGTTTGCTTTTTGTACAGTGTGACATCTTAACATCCCTCACAGACTTTCTTTCAGATGTCTGGAGGAAATATTCTCTGGAATCTTCAGCCCCCCGCCCCCAGCTGCCACTTTTTTTCTCTTTTTTTAACCACTTTTGGACTTGTTTACACCCCATATGTAGAGCCTGAATTTTTTAAAAAATCCAAACATCTTTGGTAGCCATGCTTTGTGCCTGACATGCAGGCCTTTCTGGCTGTATTTAAAAAAAATGGTATCTACAACTGTTCTTCCTTTCCCATCTTCTGTTGGCAGATCATAGGTGTGAAGGAACATCTATCCCTTGTCTTTTGTATGCCACCATCCTGCTGCATAAAAGGAGAGCTGCTACAGGATTTTCTCCCTTTCTTTTACTTATAATTAATTTTAGTCATTCAAGTGCAAATGTTATTCTTTGTATTTTGGATGCTTTTGTCCATGTCCATCTCTACCAATTGTTCTCTTCTACCTCTCAGACCTCATGGAAATGGTGACATTTCTCCTAATCTTTGTGTAAATACTGACAGGTTGTTGACATACAGAGTGGTTTAGTTCTTTTGTGGAAGTTGGTGCTTTAAAACCTTGCAAGTTTTCTCCTTTGAGGATTAGATCAGATCACTTCCTCTTTCTTAATCTTATTGCCTTTTCTAAGCTATTAGGTGATTCTAATGCATAGAAGTTCTTTCCTCCTAACACAGTAGTGGAAGTAATGACCTCTCTGCTTCACCCAGCAGATGAGAGTGGGCCGTATCTGTTCCTATGTACTGAACTCGGCCTTTGTGGAATATTTGAAAGTTACATCTGGGAGACTGGCTGTGGTACGATTTTCCTTGTTTTAGCTCTGTGTAGGTCCCAAGTGCCTTCGCACATTCAAACTGGCTCAGCATGTGTCTGGGTTTTTATTACTTGCAGCAATCAAACTAACCCATTCTGAGGATTCCTCCACCTTTCCAATTACACTTAATTATGCCATATGGTGGAGCTGCTCTCCCACTTTGGCCATAATGCTAGTGACGTGTGTTGCTCTGCAGGCACAACTGACACCGTGTTCAATGATAGCTTGAGCTCTTCATTGTCTTAGCAGATGTCCCATGCCCTCCAACATGTCAGTAAGTCTCTTAATTTCCTCTGCTTTGAGTTGTCCTTAAGTGGATTCCACTGTATATTGCTAAGATTAATGATTTTTGCAGCTTTCAAGTCCCACTGCTAAATGGTTTTTATTTTCCTTTTTTCCTGTTGTGTTAATCAGAACAGAGCCTAAATATTTGACAGTTTTCCTTTAGCACTGTATTTCCTTGCTATGTGTAGCAAATGCCTCCTGTGTCCTGCTGTTGTCATTCATGATCATGCAGTGTTTGGTTTTAGAGGTGTACTTGGCCCTTCTTTCACTCTCTTTCCAGGACACAGTTTATTAATGCCTTTCTGGAAGTTTTGAGGGTTGGTAACACCTTTCCTGGTACTATTAAAATGCCTGTTTAGCTGTGGCTCTTTAATATCTCCTCCTTTACTCTGTTCCATGGCTTTATAGCCACCCAGATTTGAAGGCAAGTGTGCGCATGCTTGGGCTAGTTTTGATGCACTTTGCCTATCCCCAGGCTGCCTCCAGTGTTGCAGGCCGGTGATTTACGGCCCTGTGAATGGGAAGCCCATCAGCTTTCCTCAGAAAGGATAACTACAGCTCTCTTTTTCTGTAGTCAGAGGCTTGTCTCTACTTCTACTTCCACATCCTCAAACTGACCCAGTTGAACACCACTCTCACCACTGAAGGAGAATGTTGCTATGCACTTGGTTATCTTTGAGGAAACATTTCTTTTATACTAACTTTTTATTCATTTAGTAGCAGAGCCAGGTGCTGGCTAGCAGTTTCTGGTTCTTCTTATTCAGTCATACCTTGCACTGCTAGATGGCAAATGACCTGTTTGTGCAGTGGGCATTGCCATCACTGTCCCAGAGACAAGGACCTACAACCAACTAAGCAAACTAGTTCCAGGAACATAGCAAGCATGGATGTTTTCAGCTCCTATGGGCATGTTGCTAAGTGTTATTCAGCCTTCATAAAATCCCTCTGTAAGTTTAGATTACGTGGGTGGACATGAGGATCTGTAGCTACTTTATGGCCAAATAAGTCCAATGATTAAAAGGCTGAGATTTTCCATTTGTCATTTGTTTCTGAGACAGCAAAAGACCAAGATGGAGAATGTTTGCTCATCTACCTTAATTGCTAAATATATTTTCCCAGACTAGAAACTCTATGTTTACCTTATGACTCTTTACAACTGCTGATCAATTACATAGCATTTCAGAACATCTGAAAATTGGTTTCTTGGGTAAGCAGATAATCCTTTTTTTTAAAGAGGTTGTTAAAGTGGATGTGTATGGTGAAGATAGGAGTATTTTATGTTTAAATCTCTGACTGTCTAGCCATTGCAGCCCTGATCAGTAGGATTGCAAGCAAACAAAAGATCCCTTTTCTTCATAAAATGACACACAATTAAGTGATAAATTGATTTAGTTCCACCAATTAAAATGGAGGCCTGTAATTTTATAGGGGGTCAGTGGCAAGGCACTGTGCCTGTTTTATGTCATTAGCTTTCCTACAGCTCTAATAAATAACTAGTTTGGCATGTCTTTTTCATTAGTGACTACAATAAAGGCTTTATATGGGCACAGTATAAAGCAATCCGTAAAAGTGACTCACAGCCCACTCTGTAATGGTGGATAAGGCTTAGCTTTACAAGGACTAGTCTTGTTAATTTAGTAACTAGAAAGTTTCTGTAGTAAAATCAAGCTAGATACACTTCCCTGTAGTGCATGGAGAGGCAGAAGTGCTGACAACTGAGAATCAAGAAAGCTGAGTGAAGAGTGCCTAAGCTCCTGCAGATACAGTACTGAATAGCTTTCTGTTCTCTAGCATGGGTAGGCAAGCACCCAGCCCTTGACTAGAAATAAATGCCGTACTCCTCTTTCGGATAAGCAGTCATGAACCTGTTTCAGAAGTTAGGAAACTTGATTGGTTCTTAAAGTGATTTGTTGGTTTTCCTTCCTCTGCATCCAAGATCCCAGTGATGAAATCACATATTTACTTGGGAGCAGAAATATGAAATGTTGTGTTAGATATAAATTCCCTTATGGCTAAGCTATTGTGTGGGTCTTGCTCTGCTTACTCATCCAAGTCATGGAGCATTTGAACTTGATATCTGAACATACTTAGAGGATGTTTCCTCCCAGAAGGGCTTGAGACTCTTACTGGAGAAGAGATTTTGATCAGTTCCGTGACCATATAATAGAAATATTTGTGCGTTACATATTGTACAGTCAGCATTTGTCAATAGCGTGAACATCTAAGTTTTGGCTTAGGTCACCTGAAACTTCAGTGAGGTCACCCAGGTGCATCTGTAAATGAAACCTTTTGTCCTGCTTTTCCTCTCTGTTAGTGTTCCAGGTAAATGTATGGCTTCTAGCATTGCAGACCCCTGAAGCCTACTTTGGCGTGCAACTGTTGTACTGTAGATGTTTGCCTGACATTCAGTTGTGGATGCTCAAATTATCTGTTGAGTGGTGCAAGAACTATTTCAGCTTCCTGCAATCAGACCTTGTTAAAAGGTTAGAGCAAGTATGACAGATTAAGAAGTGCTGGCACCACCTAGTACAACTGAGTTTTTTGTCTGAAACCAGACATGAGCTGTTGTTGTTTACTCTTCTGTGTAGTTTCTTTTGAATGTCTTCTGTTTTCTCGCACTGCCTCTCTTCCTTACAATGAACCTATAATCTGATACTTTCTTCTGAACCATAATTGGCTACCTTCTATTATTGGCAAATGTCATTCCTACCAATAGAGGTAAATGTCACTTGTAATACCCAAGTAGTGCCTGAAAATCTTACATAAATTCCATGACAGCTGTTTGTTATAGCCTTACCTACTTAAATGGCTACAAGACCTTGCATGAAAATTACATTCTCCATATTCTTAGTACTATTTTCTCAATTCCTTATGGAACAAGTGGAACAATTGTTTTCCAAACTATGAACAACTTGTGTTAGAAATACTGGCCAGCTGAGAAGAGTGACTGAAGACTTGTATTTCTCCTTACACTATGTCCTACAGAATGCCACCACAAATAAGTAAATAAAATAAATACTTTGAACAAGATATTTCTATAAAATAAGTTTCGGTTTGTTTTAGGGCTGATCCTAACATAGTTAGTTTCATCTATAGCAGATGATCAGTGCTTTTTAGCAACCATTTTAACTAGATATGTTTAGCTTGGTATTTCAAATGTTTCAACTCAGTGTCTTAGTCTGCCATCATAATGATTTTTACAAATCTGCCTGCTAGAAGTAAAGATGAAAAGAAATTCCATATGGAGATGTCTTTGGTTTTTGTCTTCTGTCTTAGAATATACAGAGAAGGAAAACCTGCAAGGGTTAGGACAGGTTAAAATTTTCCCGTGATAATTTCTGTAGAATCATCATTGTATCTGTAGAGCTGGTGCCGATACCTTGCAGTGAGTGTGAGTGCAGTTAAGCTGCACATTTTCAGTGATGTGATTTAACTGCTATGCATTTCTAATTCCCTCGTTGAAATGTCTGATTGTACTTCCCTGAAGTTGAAGCAGACCTCAATCAGTGTCAGCTATTTGTGAAAACAACAGTGAAAAGCAAAGAGAAGTTTCTGATTGCAGGATAGAAGTGTTGAGGGATTTTGAAATTATTTTCACTGTAGATAGGAAGCAATAAAGAAATAGTTTAGGAGGTTGTGTCCATTTTAAGTATAGATATGTCTTTATCTTCAAGGACCAAGTCATCCTCAATTTATATGCAAAGATATTCTGAAATTATTCTTGATGTAAATATGCTATGGGTTTTCTAACAAATGGTGGTGACACTGGCTTGTACATATTCTGTAATAATTCTTTTTTTTAATACAAAACCCCATATTACATTCTTTGCCCAAAGCTTTAAAAAAAATAAAGAAGGTGAAAACATAATGAACAGGGCAACCTTGTCCTGAATCCTAATGGCTTTCTGATGAGGTAAACAATGACTCTTAATTAGAAGCTAAAATTTTTAATTAAGATGATTCTTCAGTAATTATCTCAGTTGTCTGCTTCACTGGATTTTAATGAAAAAGATTGATTAGGTATAAAACCAGTAGGATAATTAAACATTCAGGGTCTACATTGGTTATTGAGGTGAAGGCAATCTGATTAGCTTCAAAGTGCATTTTTGAACAAATGTGTAAGACAGTGAAACCCACTTCAGGAGTCAGACTGGCCTATCCAGCCCCTTCCCTTTTTCCCTCATACCCATGTTTAACTAAGTGAATATGCAGGAACATCAGTTTTGAGTAACAGTTATGTTGAGTGATAGATATAGTAGTACACTTCTAACTCAAGCAATCAAAGTGGTTTTGAATTCCATACATCAAGGGGTTTTAGTAAATGGACTGGAACCTGTCACACAAGACTTCAGACCTAGGAGTAGATTTGGTTCTTGTTCTTATGAAAGTGTGAAATAATTAGTTCAGCAGTTCTATTTTAACATGCACTTGGAGCATCCCGTAGGACCTGACCTGAGAGAGATGGCATTCTCTGATTGATATGACTATAGGAATGGTGCCATTCACAAATAACTTTCATGCTTCCTTTATTCTCTCTGATCAGTCCCTCACTTTATGAACAATGTCACTGAAAACATCTATGTTTAGCATCATGTTAGCTAATAAGGATTAAACCTTATAGCTCAGTGTCACTGTAAGACAAAATGGGGATGTTTTTTCCAGAAGTTGTTGCCATTGCAATTAGAAATAAAGATGTTTGTACTGAGAAATCAACCTTAAAAAACCCCTGAAATCAGACTTTCAAAGATTTAGCCACAGTGAGAAAGCAGCAACTGTGGTCATGTGTGGAAGGAAGCAGGTTGCCTGCTTTGCTTCTTGCTTTACGATACAGAATTCAGGACCCTATGTGGAATTCGAGGAGTTTCCCAAAGCCTTTGTTATGGATCAAGCTATTGGGAGTCATCCAACAGTATTATGTTTCTTGCCAGCTGCCAGAAGGAGGAAATGTGTTAGCTGGTCCAAAAAAGTCTCTATGTGCAGTCGTTCCAATGAAAGACTGCCTTACATTGATGCACATTCTGGTTCAATTTCCCAGCATGAAGACAAAAGATATTTTTCTATGATTACACCAATGCACCAGAGAACAAGAATTTGAATCACAGGATTAATTCTCTTGTTTTTTTCACTACATCAGTCCACATAAATTACTGTTAAATTTAATTCTTTTCTCAAGTTCCTCAGCTAACGAAGAAGTCAGCAGATTCCATTTCACACTTACTCCATTAATTGTTGGAATATTTCCCTCTGTGCTATACAGTCTTAGTTAATCATTAGTCACATTAGCAAAAGGGCTAACACTTTTCTTTTTGTTGAGTGCCCTGACCATCAGAGTTAATGTGAAAAGTGCATGATGAAGGAGCTTGTGTTTTTTGTGAGTTCTTGCACTTAGTCTTCTTTGACATGCAGTGATATTCAAAGCTACCTCCTCATCACTTAGTTCTAACTAGACAGGCAATAGCCTGTGTGGAAGAAATTCTCCCTTTCCCCCTTCTTTCTCCATACCTGAAAATATATTTCTAAGTGACCATTTTTTAATAAAATAGATTCCGTGTCTCTGTGGTATCCTGAGTGGAGAAGACCTGGAAAAATGTCTGGCTATCTTACCCACATATAAAGAAAAGGAGATTTCTGCAAAGGCAGTTTTTTGCCTTCATCGTCAGATAATCTAACAAATAAATCTAACTTACTTACTCGGCTTTCACTCTTGTAGTAGGACCCTTTGTAGGAAATCACATATGCTACTAACCCCTGCATAAGTACTGTCTGCTGGAGGAGTGTTGGATTTGAACATCCTATTTTTACTTCATGTTTCTTTCATGTCTGATAAGTCAATACCTCCTCTATGTTTACTTGGCAAACAAATCTGGGAACACGGAAGATAGGGTAGGGAAAACCTGCATGCTGTTTCCGGAGAACACTGCATACCAGGTTTCACTACCAGTGTCCACAGCAAGGGAAAAATAACTCAGTGAAGATGTTTCTTCGACAAACAGGTCTGCTTATGGAGTAAGACCCCCTCAATAGACTATGGTACACCTCAGGGCAGCTGGAGGTAGCAAACTGTGCAGTGCGTTGCTAATGGGTAATATTCCCTTTCTGCCATATTTGGAGCAGAGCCAGGTTAACTGTATTATTTTTGCCTATATAATCCAACCAACTTTTACAGTTCCCAAATATTTTTGGTCATTTTCTCAAATACACTTACTTCTTACTTATGGTGATAAAATAATGAATGAGTACAAGTTCAGATTTTTAATGAATACCATAACCACTGCTTCTTGGAGAGCTGAACAGTGTATTGTGCTGATCAGCTTGAGCCTGCAAACACAAGAATCAAATAAAAGACTGGAAAGGAAATAATCCAGTGTTTAGTAATGTAGCTGTTCAAATTTTCTGTTGAAGAGTGTATTGTGTGCTTGAGAAAGACCAGGGTATACTGTTTTGTGTATAATAAATTAATTGGGTTCTGAAGTCTGTAGCTGCCCAGCTTCCTGGAATACATTTGTCACAGCAGTCTTTTGGAATCAATTGAAATGTATCTTTTCCTCCAGATAACTGACATGATAGATTGGTAATAATCAAACACTACTTGTGCAATGTCAGTCTAGCTTTCTGTCATGAGTGACTGAATATCCTTTAAATACCATTGTGACATTGCTCTTGAATTGAAGCCTAATGAGAAAACTTTATAAATGGACAGAAGTCATGTTTCCAGTTCCCAGGTGTGCACTCAATACAGACACACCTTTCTGTATCTCTGCATTTAGCCGGAATTGTTTAACAAGCTGCTCCTGCAAACTGTCAAGCCAAATACAGAGTGCACATGCAGTATTTTAATTAATGTTTAATGATTCTTTTCTGATCAGGCTTAAAATTCTCTTTGTGTAAGTGTTTATAGGTAATTCTTTAGCTGTAACAAGGTAATTTGATAATAAGGCTGATAAAAGAAAGCAATTATTTAAATATCAGCATCTTAATATCAGTAATCACTATCTCCTTGTTCAGACTTCGTGCAAATGTGTTAATACAGTGTAAACTGAATATTAATTTTCATGACATTGGAATAGAAGATAGATATGAGTAGAGTAGAGGTTTCCCAAGAGAGAGGGGTTATCATAATTTGATTCCTCTTACTGCCTCACTCCAGCTGGTGATAAAAAAGAGGTAGCATGTATCTACTCATAATTTACCTGGTCACTATAATTTATAGTGCTACAATCGTTAGAAGGAATTTTGTTTGTTCATTCTGGTTGGATTAGCTCATAATACTCATTTATATGCTCTGCCATGGGTTTTGGCTCAAGGAGAGAGATAGTTTATTTGTGGAACTTTTCTGCTCTGAGGCTTGTCCGGGGCTACATCTTCTGTTTACAACAGGGAACAACTTCAATAATTTTCATGGACAAAATACTCTAATTTTTTTTCCCGTGAAACTACTTAAGTTAGAGTCTGTTTAGGATTGATTTGTGCTGTGTTAAGATTTATACTCATTTAAGAAAAAGTGTTCTATAATTTTGCAAGGCAAGAGGAGGAATCACCTTCTCTCTTGAGGATTTGAAGCCAATGCACATGCAGTTAAACTCTTTGTGCCAGAATCAATGCCTTGAGTTAATGCTAAAAATTTTGATCTTGCAAAGTATATGTGATTTACTCTTCCTTCACAATAACAAAAATATGAATCTTCAAATAATGACTTATGACTTAAATTACTGTGATATTTTAGAACATGGAAGCGGTGAAATGGTTTTGTCCTGGTTTTGGCTGAGATAGACTTCATTTTCTTCATGGTAGATGGTATAGTGCATTTGTGCTGAAAATTATGTTGTTAACTCAAGTATGTTTTGGTTATTGCTAAGCAGTGCTTGCACAGCATCAAGGCCTTCTCTTCTCAAACTGCCCCACCAGCAAGTAGGCTGGAATGCACAAGTATTTGGGATACGCAGCTGGGACAGTTGACTCCAATTGATCAAAGGGACATTCCATACCATACTATATGGTGCTTACCAATAAAATAATCAGGGGAAGTTTGTCAGGGCTGACCTTGTTTAGGGACTGGCTAGGCAGTCCCTAAACTCAACCCATGAGTTTTCCTCTTTTGATTTGCTCCCTCATCCCACTGAGGAGGAGTCAGCAAGTAATTGTTTGGGACTTCACTGCCTACTGGAGTTAAACCACAGCAGATGTAAAGAAAAAATGTCACAAAATGCCTTTAGATTTTTTTTTCTTGCTTGCTTTAAATTATGGCCAACCTAAGTGGCCCAGTTTTGGCACAAAATGCTATTTATTGGTATCCTTGGGACTAAGCAACAGCTTTTTAGACCTGGCTTGTGTGTTTCTCAAAATTGAGGCATGTCTGAGCCAATAATGATAAGGTCAAACTCAGTTACCAAATGCGGTATAGTGTGAGGAAAGAAGTGGAAATAAACCCTCCTTTATTTGCAAAATAAAGCAAAAATGGAAAAGGCACAGAAGGCATACATCTTAGACCAGGAGACTGCACAGTGAAGGTGTGATAGGGAGCAGAAAGGGTGATGATGGCTGAGGTGCTTTATGAGAGGGTGCAGAACACCACTTTGAGGAATGACATCCATCCCATGTACCTTGCAGATGCAGACATGCATGATGTCTCCTGCAGAGGTAGGATACAGGCAGGATGGTCAGTCTTTACCTGGTCAGTGGACTATGGGAAACTGAGAGAAGGTGGCATGGAGTTCAGCTCTGCTTCCACTGACTTGAAGCAAAGCAGGTGAAATGATCTTTAGTCATGCTTTTAGCTGTGGAACATAATGCTCTCCTTTTAAAAAGGCAGACAGTCAGATATTCTTCCTCCTTTTACCCAGATGTATATTGGCATATATGTAACCATAGCAACTATGGCTGGAAAAACTGCAATCTAGTAGTTTTTAAATTGCCTTCAGAATAAGTTTAACAATGAAGCTTGAAAGCAGATGATATAGCTCATGGAAAAGTGGATGGCAACAATGAAAGGAAATTTTATTGCTAAACTTACTCAAGCCAAAAAAATGTTCTAGTAAAATAAGTAGTATCTTCTCTTACTCAACAGGCACTTCTACAACTCATTAACATTTCAGCTCTACCTCCAGGCAAGCAATCATGTTTTTGTGAAACATTCAGTATCTACTTTGTTTACTCAAAGTAACTGTTTTTAGATATGTTTTAGTTCTTAAACTCAGAGCATGCTTAACATGACCCCACTAGAGCTTAGGTAAAGTGAGTGCGGGCTGCACAGTACTTGTATTCGAACAAGGACTCCTTCAATTGTATTGTCTATCCTTCTTTGAATGCCATTGCCTGTGCCCGAACAAGTATCTGAGTCCACATTTACAAATGAGATCCTCTAGTTTTGTGTACCTGACATAGAAGCAAGAAGAGATTTTCAAAGTCATGAATACCCACATAAGCAGTAGATGCGGACAGGCTTCTGCTGAACATGACATAACAGCAGATGCATGTTGTTAAGGCTAAGAATCCCTAATAAGCTGCTTTTGGAAACATAAAGTCAAGGCACCTTAAATCATTTGGGTGTTTTTGGGAAATCAGGCGAAACTATAAAATGCAGCAGGCAGTTTATTGCACAGGCAATATTCTTAAAATGCTTGTTGAAAATGAAGTGGTAGTAAAGCAAAGCGCTATGCCTTTCTGTGTCAACAACTTCAGAAGATCCTTGAGATAATGAATAGGTCGATTAAACTTGAAAAAGTTGAAAATATGCAACACTTTCCTACACCTTATTTAGAAGATTTTTTTTCAGGAGAATAAATGAATCTTTACCTATTTCCACAGAGGATCTTTGCACGTAAATAAGAGAATGTAGCCGCCTAAGACTTCAATCTGCCAGAAGCCGAGCTTTTAAAAATCAGTCAGTGCAGAGGAATGCCACGTGTATATGCATATGTTGGAGACAAAGCCCTTTTTAAAGGCCTTGTTAGCTTGGTGTGAAATTCCACTACTTTAATGGGAGCAGCATCCAGATCTTTAGAAATATAGTTCTGGGCCTTGTACTGGTAAGGAGACGGAGTGCATGAGATATGGTTCTCTCTGCTATGTGGCTGAGGTGCTGGAGTACTGTGGGAGAGGGGAAGGGTTGTGATAATGATATAGCTGTTGTGATTGAAAGGCAGAAAAAAAGCTGAGTTTGTAGGAAGAAATGATTTCTTTTATTTAAGAAACTGATGATAGTAGTAAAAATTAAGCATTAAGAACTGAACTGTGGTAACCAAGTCAGTGTTAGCTATCATTTAGGATATGATGTTGTCAATATTTATGGATATAAAAGAATGTTAATAGTGTTGAGTTCATGCAGGTAGAATTACTTACAGGGCTAGCTGCTTCCATTACTAGCTCACTTCCTGGTGATATCTCTGTTTGATTTCAGTAGGTCTCAAAGGGTAAGATGAATTTCAATTGGCACAAGCATTTTACGTTTTCCCTTGAAGGCTTGGATTTACCCTGACTTTTCAAGGCATTTAGCTGAAGTCCTTAACATAAGAAAATAGTTCTCCACAATCCATTTAAAACTGGCAGTATTCTACAGGAACCCTTGTTGGGTCCAGCTATCTAATTCCAGCCATCTAAAGCCTGACTCTTCTTCTGGAAGTACCTATTTTTATCTGTTAGCAAGTTAAGTGACAATGCTCCTTAGGCTAGATGTAAAAAGTTAGAATAATTGATCTGATACTAAATGTATATATTGTCTTGCATAGAGGCTTAGGTACTATTACTGGATTGCTAGTGTCAACTTCTTAATACATTCACTATTTGTACATGCACTTGAGGAGGTGGCAGGAACATATAAACACATTTTTGCAAGTAGATAAGGAAGCCACTGCAAAACCTGGAGCCCATTAGATTATTTACAACTCAAGAGCAAGCTAGTGTACAATTTTGTATATAAAACTGGAATAATTTTGTGAAAGATGTGAATTATGTCATCAAAAGATATTTTTGTGGTAGCCAGAAGTTCTGTGACATGATGGTGGCATGAAATCACCTGTTCAAACGAAATCCCCCGATTATGTTTAAATGGCTCTAAGATTAACCATTTAGTGAATATGTCAGGAAGCACATTGCACTTTTCTGTAATGATAGTACTATAATGCCTTCTATATAAAGGAAACAAGCCTAAGATTAACCTAAGGAAGAGAAAGAAAGAGAAAGACCTTAAGGTTTTTACAGGATGATCTGCCGATACAGAGCAGAAATAATGACCAATATTTAGATTTCATGTGCAAAAGTTATTTCAATTACAGCAAGGCATCCAAATGTGAAACATTAAGTTTCTTACCCTGCTTGTTGTGCCAGTCTTGTTCAAGGGCACAGGGGAATTGTGTAGTTAGTATGAGCTGCATAGTTTGGCACCAAGATAATTTTCAAGGAAATGAAAGAAGGTGAGAATGTGCAGACAGAGTAGTGCAGTGCTGAGGCAATGGAGCTGAACAGCATCTGTTCTAATTTTGGAGCATAAAGTCTTACAAACTCGGAAAGCAAGCAATGTAGTCCCAAAGGAGATGGAAAACCTGAGTTAAATGATATATTTCAGGAGGTAGGGGAAAAGGTAAATCTTTGGTGTACTGTACCTCATCCGTGACACCTGAGCACTTTCTTTGGATATCTTTCAAAACAGACTTCGGTGCTGAATTTTAGACACGTCTCTCTGACATTTGCATTTCATCATTTATTCCTCCAGTTTGCAGGTAGATTAGTTAAATTTTTGTCATATATTACCCATGTTTCTCTTTTTTATTGTCACTCATGAAGATGTAAGACAGCTCTGTATCTGCAGCTGTCCTACTTTGCTTCTTTGCTGACCACAGCCCCTTGGGAGTTCCTCACTCCAGTCTGCCCTTCTGGGGCTTCTCTCTTCCCTGGCAGAAAGAGATTGCAGAAAGATAAGAGAGAGCAGGAGCTGAGTGGACCCAGTCTGAGTTATCAGGCAAAACCATGAAACAAGCCATTCTTCATTGGGTTTTTAAGGAAAAATTATTCTCTGACAAATAGAAGGAGGTCTATGCCACTGAAAGGGTCTTTTGGCTCTTGTTTTGTGCAGAGTCTTACAGACTCCTAAACAGTCTAAGAAATGCTCACTACCTGACACAGTATGTCAATAATAAATATATTAGTTGATTTTTGGAGAGAACTGAAAGTTATCCACATTGAAGCAATTGAATAAAGGAAAACATGATGACATGATTTCATAAGGTTAAATCTTGTTCTTTTAGTACAATCTTTCCATTAGTGATTATAATATTTTGATGTGAATCGTTGTCTCTTTCCTCACAGAGAAAAGCTGATATATTTTGAATAATATGCCTTGGGAGTGGAAAAGAATACAAGATAGGAAATCAATAGGAACATTTACTTTTATTGTTCATGTCAACTATTGTTTCAGAGACATAAAAATGACTGTAGTGTTTATACAGCATCACTCGCTCTCAGATAATTTCCAGCTGTGGCATGTTTTCCTGAGTTATGCTTACTAATATATTCTCTTTCATTCCTCAAGAGAATGAATAAGAAAGAGTAAGTATTGATTCATTATTTGGATAACTAAGTGAATA
Source organism: Clamator glandarius (assembly GCA_033459285.1). NCBI lineage: Eukaryota > Metazoa > Chordata > Aves > Cuculiformes > Cuculidae > Clamator > Clamator glandarius. The sequence continues at coordinate 2,033,353 of JAUNZM010000119.1, read as the reverse complement.
ATCTGAAGTGGAATGAATGTTGTCAGAACTTATAATTCCAAGGGCTCATTCCAAAAAGCTTTGCTTCTTGAAACAAAATAGTCCTAAAGCATCAATTCATCAAAGCTGTAAAAGGCTCCTGGCTTTCCTCTAAGGTTATCTAGGTAGCTCTAAACACGCTTTATATTGTAGATTTCTAACAGGCTGTACTAGCCAAACAAAAGTTCCCATGAAACATTCTTGTTTCTGAAATGTCCACCTGGGTAGTGGCATTGCTAATGTAAATGTGGGAAATGTCATGTCAATGACTTATGGTGCCATTGCTGGCTGAGTGACGAAAAGTGTGAAACTGATGGCCTGTCTAAATTACTAAGACTGTGTTGATGTATCTTGTGCTGATCAAGGGCAGATACCAGAAAGACTTTTTATCTTTGCTACATCCCTGGAGATGCTGAGTGGTGAAACCACTTATCATGCTAGACTTTAATTTGGATGGTCCCCAAACCACCTTTATTATTGTGTTATTTATTCCTACTATTAATATCCACTGAGAAATTTGGCATACTGAGAATTGCATAAGTCTCTTATTGAGATTGGTTTATAGACTGAATACATTTGTTTAGAGAGCGTGGCTATGGTGAATTTTGTGACTGAGTAGATTTTCAAAAACCTCTCCATAACTTTCCTGGCTAAAGTTCCCTCTTTCCATCAGACTTAAGTATATGGATAACAAAGACTTACACTGCTGAATCATTTAGGTTCAAATCAAGAAACTAACTGCTATGGAGGTCTGTTATGCAGCCTTGTTATCAGGCAGTGTTTTCCTTGAAGTTGCGCTGAATACTCAAGAATCACCTCTAGTGTTTAGTTGTTGATGTATAGTTAGAAGTTAGAACACTTGAACAATTAATTCATTGTTTCCAGAATAATAATTCCTTGTAACTACATAGCTGCACACCACTTACATACTGTAGCTTCAGATGAATGATGTTGTCACTTCTTGTAAAATGGCTAAGTGTAGTGAATGAGGACCCCGAATCCCTCATTAGTACAGAAAAAATTCACTGTACAAGCCCAAGTGTTAGCAAATGAATGCAATTACAGTGTTCTTAGAAATATGTTGGATATTGCTCCTCAATGAAAGACCAAGATTATTTAGTTAAAAATTCCATAGTCCTTTCCAGGAAAAACATCTTCCAAAATGTCTCCTCTGCCATATAAACTTTTTTTCACTTTTAAGGGTAGGTTAGATGGCGAAAATTCCAGGGCAATCATTATTTTGGCTGGCCTCAATTTCTTGTACTTTTTTAAAAAAGCATTTCTCATGGCATGCAGCACACTTCTAGGGTAACTTTGAACTCTATAACTCTTTGTTTAACACTTTCTATTTCACAGCTGATACACAACTTCATTGCTTTATTTTACTCCATCAGTGACTGTAAACACAAAGCAAGCATACCATAATTTCTGAAACACTGACAAACATTATCTTGGGATAGAGAATTTCTGAATAAGTAAAAATCAAGTCAATGATCTACTCTGGTTAAGAACAATTTCTAAAACAAAAAAACCCCAACCTTCTTTCTTTTTCTGTTGTTTCAGCTGAAGCTAAAGTTGTGTTTGTCTTGTCTTTCTATTTGCCTGAATGGAGGGCAGCTGGCATGCTCCGCAATTCAAAGTCAATCTGTTTACCCGAATTTCCACCTATGAAATGACCATAAAGCATTTGAAAATGCCAATGTGTGAAAGCCACAATTTTTGGAGAGCTCATTTTAACAGTGGTTAGAAGACTGGAGACAGACAAAACAGACAAAATGTAATGGTTTTATTGGTGAAATGCATGACAATGCCAAAAGCATACTTTGAAGTTTACAAGGGTGTAATCAATTTAACACCATTGTGTGTGTTTGCCCCAAACCTACTACAATGCCCCTCTTAGATGTAAACATGATATAGTTAGCTCAAGAGTTGTATGAGGTTTGGTGTTGAAAGTATCAGAGGTGAAAGAGTTGATGAGAGCAGAAAAATCTGCTTTTTTCTCTCGGGCTCTACAATAAGTGTATTACTCAGATAGATAGATAAAGTGAGTGATTTCTTTCAATATTCCACTGACTCTGATCCACCCAAGCAGGAGTACACATTCCCCGCCCCAATATGTGTCTCAATTTGTTTACAACAGCATTTCGGGTGAATGGTGATGGAGATGGTAACTAGAGGCCAACAGAATCAGCAGGTGTTCTTGAGAGATGCCAGCAGCTTTTCTTCCTTCAGCAGGCTGCAAAGTGCTTAACCTGGAAGGGGCTGTGGCTGGGAGCTGCTGTGCAAGCATCTGTACTGCACCTAGGGGCTGTGCTCTGCTGACTACCAATTTTAATGTGGTCTCAGCGGGAAAAATTTAGAAACCACACCTGTGACTGTTCCTTTTTCCAAGTACATTAGAATAAAGGTAAATAACACGACTAGTAAGGGGTTCCCAGGCTGAAGCTGCACAGCCTGATATTCATCCCTTCAGGAATTATGCAGTTGTAGTGGAAATAAAATGCTGTGTGCAACATTGTTCGCCTAATTAAGATCTACAGAGCATAGCCTGGATCAAGAGGTGCAACCTTTATCTGAGAGAAGTCAGTGGGTTTACTGAATACTTGGTTATTCTCAGTGATCAAATGTCAACTCTTTAAACATGATTTTACTTTGTTTATTAAGACAGGATTGTTTTCAGCCAGGTAACAGAAACAGCCCCATGAGGCTTATATGGAAAATTACTTACTTCTACTAAAGCAATGTGATTGGAAGACATCGGACAGACTAATTTTTGTTAAAACTTATCTTTATTTGCATGAAACAGTGAAGCAACTATGAAATAACATTTTCCCAGATATCAGTCTGGTAATAAATTATGAAAAGATACTGAAATTAATCTGTTCATTTTTATTAATAACATCATAACCAGGCACAGTGATTCTCCCCACCTTCCTTTGTGAAGAATATTTACTGATAACAGTTTTGATGTTTTCCATCTTTGTTCTTTATAGGCTATTTAAAAACCAAGTAATTTAAGTTTGATCAATTGTAGTGTCTTATATGGATGGGTACTTAGAGGCACACAGAGAATAAGATTTTATGCTCTGATAAAACTACATCATGTAGTTTTCTGAAGAACTGGAACACACAGAAAGAAATAGAGATCATTAACTAGTGAGGTCTCTAGGTTTACAAAATGCTTATGAATGTGCAATATTCTCTTTTTTTCCTCTATAATTAGCTGGTATCTCTCTCTCTTGCTTGCCTGCCAAGAGAAATTGGATCAGAGGTCTGTTTTTCTGTTATTTGAATTATTTTATTACCCACCAAAAAGGTGTTTGGCAGCATGAGTAGGAAGGAAAATAATGAAATGAGTTGGGAAAGTTTAATAAACATAAATAAAACTTGAAAACAACAGCTTAAGTTTTTTGATTCTTGGATGACCCTTTGATTGCTTCTATTTTTCACTCCAGTGTGAAGATAAACATTTCAGCAAATAGAGTGGGAGAGGGGGTGAGGGAAAAAAAAGCAGAATAAATAAAAATGGAAAACCAGAAAGAGATAAAACTGGACTGGGGCACTTGAGTGAAGAAACATTTTTTTGCTCTATCTCGTATTTGGCAAATGTATCTGTTGAGGAACAGGTACTTGGCTGAGTTATCTCCTTCTGATTCTGAAAATTTGCTGTTTTTGAAGCTGGATGAAAACTATAGTCCAAGTCTGTAAAATCATGGGCGTTCCTTCCCGTATGAGACTTGACATATTGTTCCCTGAGATGGAAGCTGCAGCTGTAGGGGTGATCTCCAGCTGCTGGACCCCACAGATGTAATGGGTATATTTTGAGAAAGTCTAGCCACTTAATTACATTTTACAGTGGAGAAGTTACTCCTAAGTTGAAGTTCCGCTGCATTACCTTGGAAAGATAGTATTTGTAACGGAGGACACATTGTAAGGCCACAACAAAGAAAAATAATACTAGCAATCTGACTAGGAAGAAAGTTAAGAGAAAATGAGTCACGTTATTAGGAAATCCTTACCAGAGAGGCAAACTAATGGGTGATACTAAATTCAGGAGGATCCTTTTTTTTCCAGCAGCATGCTTCTGGGAAATCTTTGCTATAGTGTCTCCTATTCCTATTGGAAACATCTGCTTTGTATGTGTTAGCTTAAAGGTATAAATAGGAGTGTATTTCTATAGTGGGTGGGATTCTGTTAGTAACTATCATAAATTCATAATTTCTCTTAAACATGTAAAAACCCTCTTACAAAATTTGTATTACTTTTAGCTGTGGTTAGAATCCCTAGTTTTATGACCAGTGTTGTCATATGCATCTTGCTTCCCACTTATGGTCTACATTTCAGATATATGACAATGTATCCACTGTTAGCCTGCCAGAAGAATAGTAATAAGAGTAAACATCTTTTGGTCCTGATGCCTTTAGTTTTCTATGTTGTCGTACCCCTGTCTCTTCCCTCCAACAGAATCGTTGCCTAGGCACCAGCAAAAGTTTGTTTTTCACCAAGATTTTGTAGTGGTTATACTTGCACTACTGAAACTATGCATTTTTTTTTTCCCTTTTGGAAGACAGATCTATCTTTTGCTTGTGTGGCTTTGCGCCACAAAACCAATCCTTACTGTTGCAGGAATTCAGATGAATACCTGGTTCAGCTTTGAACATTCAAATAGTTACAATTTAATAATTACTGGACTTAATGTGACCTTCAAACAATGGTGCAAAAATTTGTGATTTCTAGCATAGCGTTTTTTTTTCCAGAAACCAAGAGCATCCACGGGCAAACTCATTTTGTTCCGTCCACCCTCAAGGAAAAGCTCATGTGATATTTTGTATAAGCAATACGTATTGACAAACAGAGACCGCAATCTTCTTTATTAATGACTGCAATGTTGTGGTGTGAAGATTTGTCTCAGCCTTCAACACACTGCAAATGTATTCCTGCACGGCAAGCCTGAAATTGCAGCAATTCTGTTTTCTATTATCTTGTAAACTGACCTTCTAAAATAAAAAAGCGGCACAAGAGGACAGCCCGGATAATACTGCGTTTACTTCTTGGCTTTCTCAGTGACTTGATGCTTCCCACCTCTGGACCTTGTGAGTTTTGCAGCTCATAAATAAATAATAAATACTTTGCACAGCTAAATTTCAGTGTAGTTTAGATCAAAACTAAAAGGGGACTGTGACAAACTGTAGCTGAATTTTAAATGAACATAAGACTATTATAACTACTGATGTCTTGAATCCCAAGTTCTATATTAAGGTCATGATAATGGCTTAATGTTTTATGAGCCTTTGTAGTCTTAGTGGCACCATCTCTTTAATCTTAACTTCGCCTCAAGCCAAAATAAATCTCAATGTTGTAAACTGTATTGTAACATAACTGCCTTGTTCAGGAATGATAATTTTTTTAAAATGTCAGTAATGTCTTGCTGTGGCAAAACAATAAAGGAAATCTTACTCTTTCTCTGGAAATGGCAAATCTGAAGCTATTGTAACATTTCTGCGTGAACTGAATCTTTCTTTTAAGCATTTTATCCCCAGCATTTTAAGCTGGTTGAGTTATTTTCATCACTGCATCACTCCAGTTAAAAAGTTTAAGAAAACAGAGCACCATATTCAGTGGCATTATTGAATATGCACAGCTTGTTTTTTTAAGCATCTGCCATACCTGTAGATATATTTGAATAAATCAAGAATGGACACCATGAGCGTCTATCTGAATTTTCGAAGAACTACTGGCCTGATCAGGTTAGCCATTGCATGGAGGAATCCCTGTCTAGGCAAAAGCTGGGTGGTATAATAAGAAACACAACTGGCCTATTGTGAGAGTTACCAGAATGAAAGGGCAACCACTTTTGTAGAGCATTTGTAATGGGAACACTCAAGTATGGAAACATTCACAGAAGGAAGACACTTGGTGTTACGTTAGCACAAAATGCTCTGAACTAATTCACTGTTTATTAACCTTAGAGGAAGATCTTACCTCTCATAATGACCTACTTCAGTACATGGTAAGCAAAATTTGCTGTGCTTTTTACAACTGTTGACCACTGCAGTCAAATAGAGGTGAATACTCTTTAACAATTATGGTTCAATCTGTATCCATCTCTTGAAACCACATTGCAAATTGCTGGTTTTTCTCACCACTCTCTAAATGCAATAAAATACTTCTCTCTCTGATGTATATTTATGTCTCTAGAACCTCTGTAAGTCAATGTTCTTCATCCATGACAGACATTAGGAGATTTTCCTTCCATTCATTTTCCTTGCACTGAGGAGGCTGATAGGGCAAATCACTCCTTTTCTGCTGCCATGTGCTGCCATTAAATAATCTGGTATCAAGGCAAATGAGCCTATTGGTTTTGAATCATGTATGCTTGTGAAAATTATTGATTAGAAGTGAAAAAATTCTTCTGGTATGACATACCAGAAAAAAGTTTTTCCCTTCACAGAGGCATTATTTAGTAAATGTAAAGATGACGTGTTTACTAATCTAATTCATTTTGTTAAAACAACGGTATTATTAAAGGTTATTTGATCTGTGCATATAAAAGATAAAGATTTTTTTTTATTATAACAATAGGACCTTAAGGAACAAAGTGTAAAAAAATCAATAAAAATGGTGGTCTGTAGCACAAAAAACCTGTGCTTAGGAACATTAGATCTCAAACACTCTACGGAGGACCAAGGGTTATGAATTTTATTGTATGTTTTTTGGGGTTTTTTTTAGCGGAAACTTGAGTGCTTTCAGAAAAGAATTTGGAATTCTGCCACCTTCCTCTCTCTCGCCTTTCTTGCCAATTAATGACCTAAGAGCTGCTCAGTGTAGAGTGCCTTGCAAAACATTTTGTACTGTTAGGACAATAAGATTCCAGCTCTATTTGAGATCTTCTGGACTTACTGCATTGCTAATAATAATGTTCTGAAACAGCACTGTTAAAGTTTAAAGCCCATGGGGACTTAGCATTAGTCATGTGATGTACACAGCCTAAATAGCTTAGCTCTGGAGAGATTCTGATTCGTGCTTTTAAGGCAACTAGAAGTCTTACTGCCCTAGACGTTTAAACTATGTAACTTAAACCAAACTAATTTATGATGATGGAGATAAATCTCTGCCCCTGGGAATAGTTACTGTCAGGACAGTCACCCAGATGGGCCACTGCTGTAACTGGTTGTGACAGCTACTGTACTCCTATCTATCAGGTATTCTTCCCAATCCAATTGCAAAGGGAACTGTTTCTAGGAAATCCTTGTTTAAAGTGTGTCTGGTGGCAGAACTTAAACACTGATGACATAACCAAATATGCTGGTAGAAGCTCACAGTGAATAATGTATGTGACAAAACCAGCTGCCACTGCTGAATACAGGCAGCTGCCAAGCTGCTGCTGGCTTCTACCAGATAAAGCTGCTGCGTGCTGATTTGTGGGCAAAAGTGTCTATTAAGACATAACTGGAAAACATTTTTTAGTGACCATTCAAAACAGTCCTCTAAAGATTCTTGAGTGTTTGTGACTGATCATGAATTGAGAAGAGACATTTCGGTTTCCTGCTTGGCTGGGTGCAGAGAAGGAGTCGGAAGAACATGAATTGTGAAGCCTGTAGCTTGCCAGTGTGGGCACTTGCAAGAGTGTAAAATGTGCTTTCTGCCAATACCTGTGCAAATAAACCACAATGTTTCCAGTGTTGAACTAAAGCAAATGTCAAGGAACAGAGAAGTTCTGTTATTTCTGCCCCTGTGCAAAATAAAATGTTCATATCAATTTTTATTTTATCTCTGTGTTGTTTATTTAATAATGTGTCTACTGATAACCTCTACTTTTTTAGGTTTCTCATTTCATCATAAATACTGGGAATAGAATATAACTTATGTTCCTCTATCATATAAGGCATGCAAAAAATAAATTAGCTACTTTTTTTTAAATATATTTATCATAGAATCATAGAATAACCAGGTTGGAAGAGACCCACTGGATCATTGAGTCCAACCATTCCTATCAAACACTAAACCATGCCCCTTAACACCTCGTCCACCTGTCCCTTAAACACCTCCAGGGAAGGTGAATCGACCACTTCCCTGGGCAGCCTGTTCCAGTGCCCAATGACCCTTTCTGTGAAAAATTTTTTTCCTAATGTCCAGCCTAAATCTCCCCTGGCAGAGCTTGTGGCTATTCCCTCTCATCCTGTCCCCTGTCACTTGGGAGAAGAGGCCAGCACTCTCCTCTCTACAACCTCCCCTCAGGTAGTTATAGAGAGCAATGAGGTCTCCTCTCAGCCTCCCCTTCTCCAGGCTAAACACCCCCAGCTCTCTCAGCCGCTCCTCATAAGGCCTGTTCTCCAGCCCCTTCACCAGCTCCGTTGCTCTTCTCTGGACTCGCTCCAGAGCCTCAACATCCTTCTTGTGGTAAGGGGCCCAGAACTGAACACAGAATTCAAGGTGCAGTCTCACCAGTGCCGAGTACAGAGGGAAAATAACCTCCCTGGACCTGCTGGTCACACCGTTTCAGATACAAGCCAGGATGCCATTGGCCTTCTTGGCCACCTGGGCACACTGCTGGCTCATGTTCAGTCAGCTGTCAACCAACACCCCCAGGTCCTTCTCCTCCTGGCAGCTTTCTAGACAGGCTTCTCCCAGTTTGTAGCACTGCACAGGGTTGTTGTGCCCCAAGTGCAGGACCCGGCATTTGGCCTTGTTAAACCTCATCCCATTGGACTCTGCCCAGCAGTCCAGCCTGTTCAGGTCCCTTTGCAGAGCCTCCCGACCCTCCAGCAGATCCACACTTCCACCCAGCTTAGTGTCGTCTGCAAACTTGCTAAGGGAGCACTCGATGCCTTCATCCAGGTCATTGATAAAGACATTGAACAGGACTGGACCCAGCACTGAGCCCTGGGGAACCCCACTTGTAATTGGCCTCCAGCTGGATTTAACACCATTTCCCACCACTCTCTGGGCCCGGCCATCCAACCAGTTTTCCACCCAGGAGAGTGTGCGCCTGTCCAGGCCAGAGCCTGACAGTTTCCGTAGCAGAATGGTGCGATAAACTGTGTCAAAGGCTTTACTGAGGTCCAGGAAGATACATCCACAGCCTTTCACTCGTCCAGCAGCCGAGTCACTTTGTCATAGAAAGAGATCAGGTTAGTTTGGCAAGACCTGCTTTTTGTGAAGCCGTGTTGACTGGGCCTGATCACCCAGTTCTCTTGCATGTGCTTCATGATAGCACTCAAGATCACCTGCTCCATGACTTTCCCTGGCACTGAGGTCAGACTGACAGGCCTGTAGTTCCCTGTATCCTCCCTGCGACCCTTCTTGTAGATGGGCACGACATCAGCCAGCCTCCAGTCCAGTGGAACTTCCCCAGTCTTCCAGGACTGTTGGAAGATGATGGAAAACGGCTTGGCCAGCACATCTGCCAGCTCCTTTAATACCCTCAGGTGAATCCCATCCAACCCCATAGACTTGTGTGTGTCTAGTTGGGCTAGCAAGGCTCTGACCACCTCCTCTTAGACCATGGGAGCCTCATTTTGCTCCTTTAGCTCCTAGGTTTGTACAGAAAGGGAACAACTTTCTTTACACAATGTAACTTTTACCAAAAGTAATTTGACTTTAAGCAGCTTGAATTTTTTAAGGATTGGATTCTGGTAAGTAAGATTATTTATTTTACTGTGGTTATTTTTGTGTTAAACAGTACTTGGAATTTAGAAGACAATGCAAATCAATATTTTTCTAAGTAATTATGAGAGTTCTTGTAGTTGGTCATAATGATAGAAGCCAGTTGTTTCATGAAGGAGTACTATTTATATGTATGTGTCTTTAGTATATGACAACCTAGACACAGAAGACACTGCCCCTCTCCAATGTATATCTGTTCCCCCTCGTCCTATCACCATAAGCCTTTATGAATAGTCCCTCTTGAGCTTTCTCATAGGCCTCTCATTTTCAGGTAGTGGAAGGTCACCATAAGATCTCCTCAGAGCCTTCTCTTCTCCAGTCTGAACAAGCCCAACTCTTTCAGCCTGTCCTCATATGGAAGGTGCTCCAGTCCTTGGATCATTTTTGCAGCCCTCCTCTGGGCCCATTCCAGCAGCTATGTATCTTTCTTATGTTGAGGATTCCAGAACTGGACACAATACTCCAGATGAGATATCACAAGGGAGGAATAGAGGGGCAGAATCACCTCCCTTGCCCTGCTGGCCACGCTTCTTTTGATGCAGCCTAGGATACCATTGGCCTTCTGGGCTGTGAGCACACATTGCCAGCTCATGTCGAGATTGTCATCGACCAGCACCCCCAAGTCCTCCTCTGCTGGGCAGCTCTAAATCACGTCATCCCCCATCATGTACTGAAACCAGAGATTGCCCTGACCCAGGTGTAGGAATGATAAATGAGTGCAGGACTCTTGCTGACCCCTATGTAGCTGGTCTCTCAGGCAGAGATATGAGAGAGCCGACCTTTGCCTTTTCACCACATGGGAATCTGTACCTCAAGGTGGCTGACATATCAGCCTTAATCACAGAAAACTTGTTAATTAATAATTTCACAATAGAGTTGTTTGCCTAGATTGTAATGTACAACAAAGCATGTACATTTCACTCTGTTTGAAACTTCAGTTTATAATTCAGTTTAATGAATAACTACCTAAATAAAAAACTTCACAGTTGATGATCAAACATGAATAAACTGAAATAAACCAGAGCCCTTTCAAAGTCAAGACTTCTACTGCCTGCTTTGAAAGAAAGTCTGAATTTGAGTATTTCATGTTTTGTCAGATAGCATTTATATTTCAAGTACAATCTCTGTCATGATCTCAGTCTATTATATTTTTTTTTACGTAAATGACTATATTGCTTTAGTATATTCAGGTTAAGCTGCTGGGCTATCTCTTATTCTTCAGACTGAGAGATCACGTAATTATTTTCCCAGTGATCTCTGTAGTTTGACTTATTTGCCTTTTAAAGATGACAAAAAGAAGTAATTTTCCAACTGAGAAAATAGGTAGATACATTTGTGCCAAAACCATGCATGTCTTTGTATGTGCTTATGCAAGATATGTTGTAGATTTTTTTTGTTGTTCTCATTTTCTGTTTCTTGTTTATTGCTGTGACTCATCTGCTTGTGTTTGTATGTGTATGTGTGTGCAAGGACAGAGAGAGACTGAGAGACGTCAAGAGAGAATATAACACTTTAAACATACTTTGCATATGTATTTATGTTTTAGAGAGAACCGTGTCTCTCAAGGAGGTACCAGAAACCTCAATGCCTATAACAGAGGCAAGGAGATGAAAACAAAAGACTGACTTTACCAAACATAAATCTCAAGGTTGCTTGTTACACTCTTTATGTAATCATCATCACTTAATGATGCAATTATTTCAATTTCTTTTGACTGCCTGTGATAGGGTGGAATATGAGCCAGCAGTGTGCCCAGGTGGCCAAGAAGGCCAATGGCATCCTGGCTTGTATCTGAAACGGTGTGACCAGCAGGTCCAGGGAGGTTATTCAGCACTGGTGAGACTGCACCTCGAATCCTGTGTTCAGTTCTGGGCCCCTCACCACAAGAAGGATGTTGGGGCTTTGGAGCGAGTCCAGAGAAGAGCAACAAAGCTGGTGAAGGGGCTGGAGAACAGGCCTTATGAGGAGCGGCTGAGAGAGCTGGGGTTGTTTAGCCTGGAGAAGAGGAGGGTGAGGGGAGACCTCATTGCTCTCTACAACTACCTGAAAGGAGGTTGTAGAGAGGAGGGTGCTGGCCTCTTCTCCCAAGTGACAGGGGACAGGATGAGAGGGAATGGCCACAAGCTCCGCCAGGGGAGATTTAGGCTGGACATTAGGAAAAATTTTTTTCACAGAAAGGGTCATTGGGCACTGGAACAGGCTGCCCAGGGAAGTGGTTGATTCATCTTCCCTGGAAGAGTTTATGGCACAGGTGGATGAGGTGCTGAGGGGCATGGTTTAGTGTTTGATAGGAATGGTTGGACTTGATGATCCGGTGGGTCTCTTACAACCTGGTTATTCTGTGATTCTGTGAATAGGAAAGAAATGCCTACTTTCCATAGAGCTAGTGAGTTTTGCCTGCAAAGTGAAAAGATAGGCATGCTTTCAACTTAGAGACACAAAACATTGTTTACTTTGACTTGTAGGATATTAGGTGATTATGAATTCTGTGAATATGAGTATGGAGATAATTTTAGAAAAATATAAAAAGTACTTTATGTAATTATTTTGGTACACACAAATAAAATAGTAATTGTAAACAGTTATAATAGCATACTGCTTAGAAAAAATTGTTTATACTGGTACCTGAGAATATCCATATTTCAAGTATTTGACTGTCACATGTGCGATTAGTTAAGGAAACACTTTCCTTGGGGAATATTAAATCTGACTTTAAATCTGATTTTTGGACACTCACAGCTCACAATCTGTCCTCCTTTCTCTTTAAATCTACACAAGATTTGGCATGCATGGCATGCTTTGTCCATGTGTTCTTCTATGGAAAACAAGCAGTAAGATGCCGATATAGACTGCATAATAAGGAGTTTAGCTACCTAAGATGCATGTGACAGTGCTAGTAATAAAGCCAGGTAAGATTAATGGCAGAAGGCTGGGAAAATTTTCTGAGAAACTGAACCACTTTGTCTGGTGGCAATAATCATCGTAACTCATTACAGAATAGTTCTAGCAGCAAAACAAACACTGTTGTCAAGCTTGCTAATTCCCTGAACTTGTTTACCTACTTTATTAAGAAGATTGCATGCTTAGTGCTGTTTATTTGTGCTCTTCTTTAACATTTTCTAGGGTTGGTTTTGAATTTCACATGTCGTTCTCCAGCACGAGAGGACACATTACCTCTTTACAGTTCTTGACATGACAAAACCTGCTAAGGAGATGGAGTGAATATTTTTAAATATATGAAAGGACATCACAAACAAAGGAGCATGCTCTAAGGTTGGAAATACCTTTTTACCAGTTGTGCAAAGGCAATTATGCTCTGCTAGGCTTGCAAAGACACAATTAGTTTGTTTTTTTTTTCCCTTTTAACAAACATATCTTTAGTGAATGTGTTTGTACTAGGTCCATAAACAGGAAGATTCACTTCAGCACTGAAAGGTAAATGATTGTGTTATGATAACTAAGTAGCACACTTATAATGATATAATTTCTGGTTTATACTTTTCGCTTCTTTCAAGTTTTTTTACAAAGAGGGGTGATAACTGAAATTATAGGAGATTTACAAAATAAAGTACATGAAAAATGAAATTTTGTCTAATGCCTCTAACTTCTACACATCATACTATATTTTTTTTGGGATAACCACTATGTTACTTCTTTGTTATTATTTCCCCTGCAGTTCTCTTTCAATGTCTCGATATCATGTTGCTATTCATATTTTCTGGTAACAGGAGAAGGATATCAGTAGAAAATGATAATAATGTGCAAGGAAGATGTGTGTCTGCTTATACTACTATAGCATCCAGAATATAAACAAAAATTTCTATTAACTTATCAGAATTCAAGAACCTGATTTCGAGTCAATCAAAAATAAAACTAGAGTGAGTTATTTGAAAAGCTGAAAAAAATAACTCTTTGATTGAGGTCTGTTTTCTGAAATTAGCTTTTCATTTAGGAGTCAATTTATGAGGATAAAAATGCTTAAGGAGTTTACTTTTGCAGCATGAACATTTTTAATAGATTCACCTGCTATAATACACAAAAGTGAATATTTGAATTCAAATTAGGCTATGTGAATAATATCAACATTTGGGTCACTGAATCACCCCTCTCTTTCACCAGGAAGTGACTTATGATCCCAAGTCCAAGTTGTTTTTCATGTTTTCAGTGTTGAAGTTGGCTTAATTTTGTCAATTGTTGCTCTGTGCTCTTTCCTCCAAGTTGAGGGTCTCTTCAATTTGAGCCACTGTCATGTTCCAAGCTAAACCAAGCCCCCAAAAGTTTTCCCAAGCTCTTTTTATGATTATTTTAATCTGGCTCAGAAAACAGTACTGTTTACAAGAGATCTCCTTGAGCAGCTGCTCTGCTACAGCTGTGAACTGCAACGTGATAGTGGTTTGGGGTGGCTTGGAAGGAGGAGAAGCACAAGAAGGGAGAAAGGAATCATAGTCTTTTAAAGTCATTTTATTCCCAGGAAAAACACAACATAGTCACCTAAACATATGATTCTATCAATAACTGGGTAATAGAGAGGAAAATGGGGTTATTATCCTTGCTTTAATCCTGGATGTATAGATTAAAGTAACATAAAGCAGTCCTGTAAGCACATGAGTGACTTTAGTACCAAACTTACATCAAGCGTGTGGGTAATCCTGTTGCTGGGTCACAAATCATAAAAGTCTTTTGGCAGTATCTTTTTTTCTTTCAAACAATATATTTAGCATAAATTCTTAGAATTTTAGTAAGGATAGATGTTGTCATATAATGCATGAGCATCTCTTGAACTCTGCAAAAATGTGACATAATTTTCACTTGATGTATCTGTGCTCTGAAAGTAAATATTTGAAAATTAATAATTATTTGAAACTGCCTTTATTTTTTTTTTATTTTAGTGGCGATTTTTAAAATCTTGGATCTTCTTCACATATTTTCTATAGAAGGATATCTTTATTACAGAATTCCACCATCCCATCCTGCTAGCTATTTTCTAGAATTCGCAGGAGAAGAATTGAAACTTGAATGAGGTTTAAAGCCTGAAAAAGTTGTCTTTAGCTCACCTCTTCATTTCTCTGTTGGACAAGCCAAGGGAAGATTGGCTCCCAGTTTTACATGAGTCTTACTCAAATTGGTTAGTTCCGAGCAGAACATTGAAGTAGGTGGCTTGTGGTCCTGTGACTCTTCCTTTGTTTTCAAGAAACATTCTAGTTTTCCTATTCCTACTAGATTTCTTTTTTTGCTTTGAAAAATGTGTGTGTGGTAAAAGAAATAGGTTTTAAGAAAGAAAAAATGGATGGTAAGAAAAGGAGGAAAAGATGTAGTAGTAAGTATCCCAGTCTTTATTCACATAACCCAAGTGCGAGTAACAGACACATCTGGCTTGTATTTCTGTGGTTATTAGCTCTTGCTCTGAATTACCTTCTTGAGGATTCTGTCCCTCTACATTGGCTTTAAAGGAAGCCTGTTTGTTTAACAGGATAAAGAATCATAGAATTATTGGGTTGGAAATGACCTTAGAGATCATCAAGTCCAACCTTACAAGTCTGCTACTAAATCATGTCCCCAAGCACCTCATCTACACACCTTTTAAACACCTCCAGGGATGGTGACTCAACCACCTCCCTGGGCAGCCTGTTCTAGTGCTTGATAAGCCTTTCTGTGAAGAAATTTTTCCTAATATCCAGCCTAAACTTCCCTGATACAGTTTATGGCCATTCCCTCTTGTCCTCTAACCTATCACCTGGGAGAAGAGACCAACACTCACCTCTCTGCAATCTCTTTTTAGGCAGTTGTATAAGGTCTCCCCTCAGCCTCCTCTCCTCCAGGCTAAACAACCTCAGCTCTCTCAGCTGTTCCTCATAAGGCCTGTTCTCCAACCCCCTCAGCAGCTTCGTTGTTCTTCTTTGTACATGCTCCAGGACCTCAGTGTCCTTCTTGCCCAAAACTGAACACAAAGAAAATGATGTGAAAGTTAGTCTCAGTGGATACTATTTTCCTTTATAGTTTGCCTGTAAATTCTAAGAGGGGGACTTTGTGTATATTTGTATGGTAACCAGCCGGATGCAAGAGGATTCACAAGACGACCTCTTGTCTGCTAAAATAGTAAATTAATAGCAAAGAGGGAAATTCACAGTTGCAGCAAGTCATTCAGATTAATAGGAATTGCAAATAATATTTTGCTCAAGAAGATACAGTGGGATCAGTGATGAACATTGTCATTGCAAATGGCCCAGGTAAAGCTCTGTAAATAATTCTGAAGGGAAGAACCAAGAAAAATCTGAAGGGTCATGACCAAGACATTGAAAATGACAAAGAAATGAAAACACTGAGCAGCTGTTAGAAAATTGAGAACTTCTCTCCTTTCTTCAAGTTCTGATCACATCAGTAAGTTCAATGTCCAACAAGTAGCACTGAAATGCTGGAAGAATGGAGGAAAGCAAAGAAAATCTGACAAAATATCATCAACATACCTGAGCTATGATCTTGCCCTTAAATTGGATTCCAATACAGCATGCTGTTCAAATGACCCCTTTATAAAGAGACCAACAAAACCTGCAGTAAGTGGAGACCTATGCTGGCCTCTTCTTTCTCTGGGTGATATATACCCTCGAGAAAGGAAATAACTCACAGTATAATCAAGTTAGATCTATAATTTCTAAGGGATATCGTGCTGTCCCTTCAGATAATGTAAGGTCAGCAGATAAATCTAAAAAAAGTAAAATGTCATAAGAATCATCAACCTTGTCTTCTATAAAAAGGCATCTTGGCATAATCCAAAGCAAAGATATATAAGATCATGTCCTTGCTAATAATATTATTGAGTTTAAAGAACAAAATGTTCTATAGGAGATTAAATTGGCCAGCAATTCCATTTGTTTTGTTCAAACCAGCAAGCACTTAAACTGTTTCCTCCTCATCCCGCGGCTGAGCAGACGCAGGTCAGGTAGCAATGTCAGAATATGCTACTTTGGACCAAAGTCTGTTTTTTCCAGCATTTTCCCAGATTACTTTGTTTACTAGCAAATAAGTTTTCTATCCAGATTTCTACTGCTGTTTCTACCTTGACTGAGTTACTGGACAATGATGTTGATTTTTAGGGATTGGTGGGAATCGTTGGACTTGACGATCCAGTGGGTCTCTTCCAACCTGGTTATTCTGTGTGATTCTGTGAAGTCTCTCTTTCACTTATAACTGTGTAACTGATGGTTTCCCAAATCTGGCAAGATGCTGTATTTCTTACATGCATTCTTCACTATGCTTTTTGGAAAAATGTGCTGTAAACAGAAGTATCTGTAAAAGAAACAGGAAATTAGAAAGGTAAGAGTAATTCCTATCATAAAATAAAATGACCAATGAAACTTGTTACAAGGGCAGCCACAAATCAAGACTACCACTGGAGTCTGGACTGCTTCACTGAAAAATGTCTAATCATCTAGAATTCTTTTCTATCCCAGTCCATAGTATTTTTCAGCAAAACCCCTTATTTTTGGTGTTTTTTCTTTCTATGCCTGTTTTTATTAGGCAGGCATCAACTGATAAATCTGCACCTGTTCATATATTACAGGAACTGAGATGTGAACTCAGGCCTTCTAAACCCATAGTTAGCGAAGCTGCAAGCCTAAATAGCAGCATTGATGTAAATAAGTGCACATATGTGGTTAAGTTAAAAAAAGATTCCGAAGTTTTTTCATCACTTAAAGCATCTGTAGTGTTCACTATTTTCAAGGCCTCATTTCTATGGTTTTCTGTTTTGGTGCAAAAATAAGAGACAAGTCCTGATTTCTTCAAAGGTCTTTAGATCTGGTTTCTAGTCCTCAGTATGGTAGATATAGAGAAGGCTAGGATGACACCGTTCCAGTTCACTGGCACCCATGGTCTGTATGAATAAGCTTGTAAAATATTGATTCTGCGTGTCAGCTAGATGGTATCATGTATGGCTCTATACTATTTGTCTTTATAATGATTTTTACTTTGACATGATAAGGTCTAATTCTGAGTTCTTAATAATTCTGCAGAATCAGTTGCCTGTTGTCGACTTACAGAATATATGTGATCTTATGCAACAAATGAAATGATTCCTTTCTGAATATAACAGGCCTCATATTAAGCTGCTTTTCCGGACTTGTGCAGAGAGCACAAGCTTTTAAAAGTGCATGTGAAAGTTTGGCAATGGCTCTGATAAAAATCAGAACCTTTGAAGTTCATCAATTGCCATTTAGAATTACAGGAATAAGGACTATTATTCTCTTTTAATTAGCATTGGCTGGTGGATGAAGCACCAAGAGATAAACTGTTTGTTGAAGCTTAAGAGTACACACACAGAAGTCTGAGTCAGTATTGCTACATGAATGCATGAATGAATAACAATGAAAACCATATAATGGAAAGTTTTTCCTCTCATTTAATTCTAATATGCCATAATGCAAGCTTGTGTGGTATGGGAAGCATTTTCATATATAATTATACTGTCGAAAGGCCCCCAATAATAAAAATTGTAAATTCTGAAGGCCACAGAAGGACAGATAAATGAATGGCAAATTCCACTGAGTGCTTTATCAGCTTCCTGCCATTCTTTGAACAGTGCCAGATAAAACTCCCAGCGCTTAAAGGTCTTGTGAAAGGCTGTGCATATGCTTGAAAAATGTGTATTAATTATAGAAAGTACCTTATAGTTCCCTCAAACTTCCTTTAGTTTTCTTCAAAGGCACAAACGCCTCCAGCATTTTCCTATCTGTCCAAAATGGCTACATTTTAGATTGAAATTACTGAACGGTCTTCACAAAATTAACCAGCTAATGAGCCTTATTATCTGCAAATAGACTTTTAGCTTCTCTCCTGCTGTTTTTCATATCTCTTTCTATTTACTACAGACAGAGCAGGTGGTAAGATGAGCCCTTCACTTTGTTCAATACATACCACTAGAAGATACTGATCTGAATAGCTTAGGGCTCATCACAGGCACTTGGATTAAATCTTCTCATGATGGCTATTCATCTCACCATTTTTATTTCTTTCTAGAGAGTCTCAGATAAAACTATTTACCTATTTCAGAATATGGAATTAGGGAAGCATGCTATTCTGTCCATTCTGCAAAAAATATTATTAAGAATTTTTGTTCACATCAATGTTTAGGAAAATGAGACTAGAAGAAGATAAGGAGAAAGGCTGTATGTACACTATAACATGATTTTTTTTTTTCTGGGGTAATCCTTTGGAAATAAAATTAAAAATCAGAACAGCCACTTCCTCCCCCCCATATTTTAAAAAGGTAGAAATATGTTAATTTTATAAGCTAAAATTTTCCAAACATTGAGGCATAGTCCACCATCTCCTAAAGCTAACTGTGGAGCAGCCAACACTTGTTGCGAAGAAGTAAGCAAGACCTTCCCTGAAAGTGTGTCTCTAGAAGCACTGAAACACCACAGCAACAGGTAGTGCTGGCTGGGCAGTGATGTCAGGGACGTGCTAGTGCTCTTCAGTGCTCCTAATGCTGCCCTCAAGGGAAGAGGAGGGAAAGGAGAAAGCATTGCAGATGGAATGCAGAGTTTAGGAGAGAGAAAGAAAAAAATAGGGCATTAGTTCAGGGGAAAATGAGCAAGAATGTGGAACAAGTGATATCAGTGGACAACAGAAAATCAGGAAGAAATGGGAGATTTGAGTAAAAGAGGGTCAGCAGTCAAGAGGAACTGAATGTAATCAGTAGAAGAAACATTTTGCAGACCCAAGAACAGAGAGGGTTCAGCTAAAGTCTCTTGATCCCTGAGGCAAGCCTGTTTCTTCTTTGCTAAGTCTTTCTGAACACTTTAAAGCATCATCCCGGATTGGAGGAATCACTGGTTGGCTTGTTGATTTGCTTGGGTTTTTTTGTGAAACAAGTTTTTGTTGCTATGGACAAAATTCATTTGCATCTCTCTAGCATTTAACCAGCTCACTGGGTCATCTATTGGATCATTTACAGGTTTTTGAATGATTTTGGAGTCAATATCAATTTACTGTGATTCTGTGAATATCAGTTTAGATAGGTTACAGAAGTTTGTATCCACATTACGTTGCTATTCATACGAATATTTAAAGAATGACAACAATATTCATTTTTCTTTTGGTGATTCTTATGTAGAGAAACTTTTTTTCTTCTTGGTACACCTTTTTTTTCACATAGTTTTACCAGGCTTATGAACTCTTGTGCACATATATCCTCTCTTCCTTCAAAGGAGAGTTGAGAAGAAAAGCAGTTCCCTAGTTTTTGCCATGGTAGTATGAATGTGAACCAAAGCACATTCTCTCCATCACATTTAATGACATGTTTACGTCGCATATGCATTTCATTTTTGTCTCTGCTTACATTCTTGAGCAGTTCCTTTTCTGTGTTGGCACATGAGAAGTATATTACTTTTGCCTTAATATTCAGCTACAAGTTAGGCTTCTCCATTGCATCAACCAGTCCCTGATTAAACCACTTAATGCAGCCTCTATTGATCCATCACTATTGTCCTTATTTCTACAGCATTCGTAGCTACTCTGTTCACGCCCCAACACATTCAGGATTGTCCTGTCTCTCTTACTGCTACTCTAGTGCTATTAAAGATTATGAAATGGATATTGAAAGCTCATAGCATGCAAGATCCACCTCTTCCAGCAGTACTATTGGATCAAAGAGTTTCTCATGTTGTGTAGGGACCTCGCTGAGCAGGTAGTCATAGCTGCATTATGGCTATGGTCTAGGAAGCTTTCAGGGGTTGGGGATTACACTATATGCTGTTTGTCCTGTGGTGTTTTTTTTTTGAGAGAAAGTCATTGACATTTCTCTGCAGTGACACATTGTAAATCCAAATGGGATTTCTTAAGTCTTCAGTATTTTTCTTCTTATTTTTCTATCAGTTTTACCTAAGTAGTACAACAGATACCAAAGTCTTCAGCTGCCTTTCTTCATGTATGCTAATTTAATTTTCTTTATCCTGTGGTCAGGCACAGAGTGGGTCATACAAACAGGACAGTGAATCACAATCTAGGAAGTCAGCTGACAGCTCCAGCTGAGGGAGTTGGACTTTTTGCCTGCATGTAGGCACTTAGCTGAATCAGGACCTGGGGTAGGAGCCTCGGATCTCAGCAGGAGGAACAGCTCTGCCTTTGTGCTTGGTTTTTAGCTGTTTTTTTTTAGTAGAAATTGTTTTGATTGTAAGTTAATATTGACGCTTTAAAAATCAGATATTAGGGCTTGGACACTCCACTAATGTGTTTTGTACTCTCAGTTTGCACCTTGCAAATCATAGTGGGAATTTGGCATTAACTGTGAGCAATAAAACATTTGGCTGGCTTGCTCACAAATTTTTATTCTTTGCCAGATGCAATTAAAACTAAAATAATGCTCAAAAAATGGCCCAGAAACTATTTTTTTTGCTCCTCTTGCTTAGTGCTGCTTTTCAGTGGCTCACCAGCTTCTCCTTGCAGAGTGGAGAATAAAAAGGAGGGTTCATATAACATTTTTCTTGTCCTTAACTGACCTCCAAAATTCTCCTTTTTTGACCGCCAACAGCTGAAGCAGGTAGAGGAGCTTTTGGCTAAATTTTGTTATGGCTGAGTGTAAACTGTAGAGGTGCAGTCATCTGCATCAGAAGCTTTGAGTGTTTGTGACTTGCTTGGAGAAAATTTCTGGTGTCACAGCAATACCGTGCAGTTTGTTTCAATTAGGTTTAGATTTGTTCTGGAAACACTTGATTTATGGTAAGCTTTTCCTTGCATAAGTGTCTGTTGAGATTTTAGAGGGCACAAAAAGTTCCAGTTTCTCATGAGGTATCTATCCAATATATTTTGTTTAGCAGATCTTATGCATGCGTGTGTTTCAGAGCATTCAGAACAGTTTGGAGAAATAGGGAGAATTGGGAATCCTAAATTCATTTCAGTACTGATCCTTCTGTGGTCAAAATTAAAGGCCAGGTGGAAAATATCTCCCATACTTGAGAATATGAATCTTTGCTTTCCATTGAGGATGCTAAGGATTGACATGCAGATAACAATAGACTGTATGTCTGAGTGGGTGTAGCTGTACTGGGCACAGAGTTGTTTTGTTTTTACAGTTTCTTGCTCCTGTAGCTAGTGAAAGGTAAATACAATCTGGATTTTGAGAAGCTCCCTTTTTTTCTCTGAATATTTATTTAGCTATATTCAAAAGACTAAGAATAGTTTTGTGGTAAAGCAACACTGCATACCTGTAGGAGTATCTACTTGAAAGGTGCTGATCTGCTCTACTTCTCTGGATTCTCCTTGCAATGGAGATAAACAGTCTATCAAAACTGTACCATTAGTACTAGAAGTAGAGTTGAGGATGCTAGGGAGATTGCTGGCTTGCTCCAAGGCTGTGTTGAGTATTTCTCCACTCATGAGACATTTCCATCTCATTTTTGAGCAGTCCCCAGAGGCTACATGACCAACAAATTCTTCCCAGCAAATTAGTTAGCTCTTTTTGAACTCACACACAGAGCTGTATGGTGTTAAGAGGAAGAAGACTGGAGATGCCACTTCTCTGGCAGCTAGTGACCCATTAAGAACTGCATTTGCCTCAGAGACAACAATCCATCATTCAGGTTAGTCTGAGAGCTTACAAACGCCCTTGGCTGCCTTCGGGTAACCCAAGAATGCAGCAAAGATCTGGATAGAGTCCCTGTAATTAATCTTTATAAATTAATTCCCACTGTTTCTTTAACACCAGCAAATATTAACTTTCAATAATTAATTCCAAGACCAGCCAAATGCAATTATTTGCATTTCAGAGGCAGGTAGAAGCACAATTTCACATTAAAATTTGACTGTTCCCTTGCACCTGGACACAGATTGTTATGGGGAGGCTACTTTGCTGTCACGGCCTGCCTAAGATCTCCAACCTTTTTTCTTATGCACTAAGGATGAAGTTTCCTGTCAGGCTGAAGTTTCAGACCATTCGCGCTCTCCATCATTGAACTATTTTAATAGTGGAAAAGCTATTCTTTGGGGTGGCTTAATGAAAATTTGCTGGTGTATGTCATGGAAAACTGATGAAGTTGCTGCTGTGGTTGTTGGGTGCTACTGGGGATGAGGATGTGTGCCTTCCTCCCACATTGCACCTGAGTGGCTGCCTTTGCAGAACTTCATATGATAGGCTCTGCACGCAGAAATGGTTGTGACAAAATTGGAGTCGCGTACCTAATAGAAAATCTGGGAATTAGACCAACATTTACAGACTTTGGAATATGGCATTGAGCTAGCCTTGGTAAAATGCAAATTTTCCACTTATACTAGCTTAAAGGTGTGTTCATACATGCTTTTTTTGTTTCTTTGCATATGTTCTATGTATAGAACATATTTACTCAGAATTAAAAAAGGAATATTGAAATAAAATTAAAAATTCCAACACACTGATTTGATGACGAGAAAAACCCAAATAAAATTCTATTGTAAAACCTTCTTGCAGCTGATGTTTCACTGTATTAACAGCAGCAAAAGGTTATTATGAAATTTCACATTTAAGTAGATTCTCAGATATAGCCTGAATGATTGCTGATGGCTAACCCAGAAAAAGCTGCAAAATGAAATGCCTGTTGAGTGTTGTACCATTCTTGTTTCGTTACTGCTATAACTTAAACTATATCCTGGTTCCTGCTGTGGTTGCTGTTTTCAAGCACAAAGGAAATCGTTTTAACTGTAAAGGTTTTCCTGCCTTGGTCTCATCTCCAAGATAAATTATTTTTTGCCAGTTTGAATAAAAAGTGTTCTGCAAAAGAATCAAACAACCGCGTTTCTTTAATTAAAAGTAATATGCTCACAACATCTCCCAGGCATCCCTGAGCTGAAATGACAGAAAGTTAAAAGCTAAAATTTGTCATGGAAAACTCCAAATTGTATTAATTTCTCAAGCAGATTATCATAAAGTTTTGAAGTTTGTCTGCAGCAGAAAAAAGACCAACTCAATTAAACAAAACAAATTATTAGACGCATAAATTCAGCAAGGAGTGTTTTCTTGAAGCAGGAATGTAGATGAAATCTTTCAACTATTTTTTGATACTAAGCTGATTTTCAACCTCACCCACCTCACAGGGTAGCTGCATTAGTGCAAGTCCAAATACTGGTATCACACTTGGCTGTGCAGAGAGATGATTTAATGACTTTCTGGGTCTCTTTTCACACAAAGAGGATTCTGCTTTAAGATGTGCTTTGTTTCCTTATATATTAGTTATCTGGAAGATTTAAGCTTTCATAGCACAGATGGAGTGATTTCTTAATCCTAAGCTTATATGTAACATATTTAAACACCGTTTATGTGTGTTCACATTAATTAGTTTCATCTCATGCCTTCTCAATTTATTGAAATATTAGTTGCTGAATCTGACACAGGTTGTACCAAGAGTCACACAGCACTGCCTGTCTGCACACAGGTAGCTGGTGAGTGGCAAGCAGCAAAGGAGACAAACTCAGCTCATGTCAGCAGCATTGACCCTGCAGAGGAAAATGCATGGGCTGTGGGTGCAGACAGAATACTTCCTTACTCACTGTCCCTCCCTTTGTGTGCTTTTGCTGAACAGCAACTGTCACTCATATTTTCTATAACCTGCCGAGATTCTTTTTTAAGTCCTCACATTCAATTTATATTAGCATCTTACAGATTTGTTCCATACAAAGCATTTGAGACAGAAATCCATTCCAGTCCATCCATGCAGATATATTGCTAGTGCAGGTTCTCTTTACATCTTTATTCCTGGAATCTCCTCTTTTGTCATCTGCCTTCCCACCTTGCTCATATCTACTCACACTGTTGCTGCAAAGATAATTTCTCTACTCTATAAATCAGAAATCAATTGTCTTTGTTTCAGCTGCTATCCCTTTTTTCTCAAACAGGAGACACTTCTCTATTTTCAAGACATTTTCCCATCTACCTTATGATTTCTTGCTTTCTATTAACATACTAGATGAAATCCTTGATTTTTTTGTGATGGCCTGGTGAACTGGAGATGGCCACAGACATGATTTTGTTTTTTCAAACGATCTTTTGATTTTCAAATGTGTATTGCAACATGCTATTACAAAATTAATTTAGAAGGTGATTCTCCCTCTGTCTCTTTCTTTAATTCATCAATCACCTCCATGTTGCTGATTCTTTTTCAAACAGAAAACAGCAGACTTTCATCAAGAAAGTGTTAGGAGCTGGAAGCACTTTATTCTGAATATATTGCATAAAAGAAAAGGCATTTTGAGATTTTATGGGTTATGGAATAAGAAAAATATCCATTGTAAGTAAATTCAATTATAATTTTCTTTATTCCATTGAAAAGACTATGAATTAAAAGGCTGATCAAGCTGAAGTGAGAGAGAGGCTTGGATTCAGGAGGCTTAAAATGGGTGTGAAACAATTTCAGGTCCTCCCCTTAAACTAAACTCGCCATTACCAGGAGCAGGAGCACATGACCTTAGAGTTTTTTTGGGCTCTGTGGACAGCTGTGATGGGTCTAAGTTTCCACTCCCTTCTTCGTGTCTAGGGAGAGGAAATGATCCAGCCCAAGTATTCACCAATGCACTAACTACTGCACTTACTTTCCAAAGCAGCAAGAAGGCACTTGCTAATTTACTCTTTAAAAAATTATTTATTCTGCAGAACTGCCTACTTTAATTACCATTTGAGCTTTCTAGAACCACAGGCCTGGATAATTATTTTCATTGCCTCCCTTTGGTTGCTTGTGATGTATAGATCTGCCGTTTAATGAGTCACTTGGAGGCCAGAAGGCACACTGAATTCCTGAAGTATAGGGCGTCTAGACACAAATGCACAAGCAAATATTTCCACTGTAAACAATGAGATAGTGTTTGTTTGCGATAAACTGGTTCTGAATCATTTATTTCTAAGCCTGAGGTGAAGTATACAGGTTTTAGCACAAGGATGAGAAAGGGAGAGAAACGCAGTGATGGAGGGTGTGATTTCAGCCATTTATTTATTTATTGTTATTTATCACACTCTGTTTGAGAGCAGAGCCCAACAGTGTCAGATACTGCAGGCATACAAGAAAAAATAGTTACTGCAGGTTAGTTTCTACGCAGGTGAGTAAGAGTAAAGTTAACATTTATTCTTTGGCAAAAATCATACATGTATGCACTATCCACATAAAATTGTATTTGACATAAGGCTTTTTTTTTTATTGGCTGCAGTTTTTATTAAATATTTAGATTGCAAGCTGCTGATTACCACTTTTTTCTTTACATATACATTCAATACAGTTATCCATACACAATTTAATTGGCTTGTGGTTTAACTGTTATCATACGTGGGGCAAAATGCTGGCTAGCTGTGCGCAGAGCCAGCTGTAGCCTAGGGTTTTTTATTATAAACTCATGCCTAATGCTGCATAAAAGTGTGTTATGTAATGGGCTGACTGAGGAGTGGTGTGAGGGTCATTGTGCTGGGGCTGTAGGTAGGGGCATCTCGTAGGCCCCTGATGTGACAGCAGGCTCTGGTGACAGCCCTTCCGCAGTCTACGTGCTGAGCTAGTGACTGCATGCACCAAGCAAGCTTGCCCAGGATCACACACAGCCTGCTGAATCACTCCCATACCTCACAACCCTGGAAACGCTTCATACAGATAAACTACAGAGACTGTCAGCACAAGAAGAAGAAATCAGCTGGAACTGGGCTGCTGCTAATAAATTCTGCTGGACATGTGAGGCCCTGAGCTCTGTCTGCACTGTATTTTTCAGATTTTTCCTTGAACCTACAATTCTACATTTCTCTCCTTTTCCCAGACTATACCAATCATCTGTACTTTCTGATAATGTAGCATTTGCTATGTGTCTGAATAGGAAATAGTTTTCTTATTCTGTGGAAAAATTCCTTACTGCTTCTTTCTCATAGACTGAATTTTTTGAAAGGTTGGCTAAAAATTATTTCTCTCTTTCACAGAGTTAGGTTAGGGGAAAATGGCATCTTATATTGATATCGAACACTTTCCTGATTATATTTCTTTGAAAAAAGTCCTTAGAAGAGGTCACTGCTGGCACTGATTGAAGAAGTTTAATGAAATTGTGATGACATGCTTGGAGATAAAACGACAGCCTGTTTCAAGGTTTTGAGTAGAAACAGAAGAGAGGAATTCAAATGTCAGGCCTGTGCATTGTACATAGGGCTGTGTATTTTATACAGGTACTGTAGAAAGAGAGATGTCTTCTAGGTACTGAGCCCTATAGAGAGTGAGCAATATGCCCTAAAAGAAAAAAAGTACACAGATAAGAAGAATAGTTTTATATCCTCTCATCATCCATGGATGTTTTCCCCATAGCTGGTGTTGGGCTTTGTTTTCTGAAATGTGTTTCTACTCTGGTGGTTAAAACCATCTCTTTTATCATGTGTCATGGAATGATAGCTCATTCTCTTGCCTCTAAGCTATCACACACACTTAGAAAGAAACTCATCAATATAAATGTTTGTGTCTATGTCTGAATGGTTTCTCATGTTTAAAAAGGAGGAAAAGGGAGATTGATTGCAGAGGCCGTAAAAGTAATGATGCATTTAATGAAAACATACATTAAGCAGAACACTTAAAAATTACTCGAAGTTGCTGTATATGAGTTAATGAAATTAAATGGCCTTCAAAATTTTTTAATTTGATCTCAGGTTATCCCTTTGAGCCCTCAGCAAGTTTTACCTTTATTTCCACACGTAGGACTTATTTCTGTGTATTTGTTTTTTCTCAACAGGTCCTTTCTTCACTCCCTGTCAAATACTGTACCTACAGAACTACACCGCTGTGTAGTGTGAAAACCTGGGTGTTGGCTGTGTGGTTGTCCCTGAAGAGAGTTACCCTTGCTTCCACCAGTCCTCGCCTTTATGGCTTTGCCATGAATTTGTCTTGAGGAGAGAGTGCCCTCTAAGTTGTCTGTTCCTAGCTACTTCTTTCTGTATCAGACCCAAATTATGAGTGGGCTTAAACTATAATGTGATTACATGGCTGAGTTTTCTGCAGCAAATGATGTCAAAAATGTATGTAGGTGAATGAATAATATGGCATCATTCCACCCACTGTTTAGCTGAACAGCTTTTTGGTTGAGATTACATCCAGTGTCAGGCAAGTTCATCTCTCTGAGGTGGAAGTACTAGAAGGACGTAAAGTGCAGACTATATGACCAGGATCAGACAGAGCTGGGAGGCAGTGTGAGTGCAGTTGTGTGTATTCTGTTTAGAAATCAGTCCCTAGAAATAACTGTCTCCTATTCCTTTGCCAAAGGAAAAAGAACCCATGATACAAATGAGTAGGACTCAATCTTTCTCTGCTGGTACAAGTGGCTGTGACTGCTTACATCAGCTCTTAAGTGGGATGGGTGTTGTGCAAGGTGCAGCAATAGGACATATCACATATCATGCCAGAACAAAGACTGTGTTGTTGTTTTCTCCTTCACTGGCCGCTGGTCCTCATGCATCTGAAGAGTTTCCTTGCTGATTTTCACTTTAAAACACTAATACGTGTATTTGTAAAACAAATTTACAAGCAACTGAAAACTTTCCAGATCATGTTGTTTTCATGCTTTTCATACAGATTTCCTGTATCAGTGTGTTGCAGAGTATTTCTAAGATGTCTCAGGTAACTCATCAGAACTATATTCTTTTCATGAGAGAAAAGACATAAATTTCTAGATAGTTTTATATTAGTTACAGAATTGAATATTTGGCTTTCAGTTTCTTGTCTGAGTAACTGGAAGGATGTTAAAGGCAAAAAGTCTTTATTGCTGTATGAAGAGATAAGTCTTAACTAAAGATCCAGTTAGATCATACTTTTCCCACCATCAGTTCGGGAAGGTGAATTGACGTATTTATAGGTGCATATGAGGAAATTGTAGAGTTAACCTGAAAACTCAACAGAGCTGCAAGTACATGGTATCCTGCGTTTTCCTCTGATCATGGCAGCACTCCTAGATACTAGACAGATGCCACAGTGTATTTACCACTACAGGGTATCTGGGTGGGTACAGCAAAGAAACTGCTTATTCAGTCACCCCTCTCACTTGTAAAGGATCTGGAACAGAAGATGGCAGCTGTATTGTTCACTTCTCTATGCCCATTATGGCCTGATATGGTAAAAAGTCTGTGCACAGATCTATGAGGCTCTGTTCCTGGCTCTCTGGAGATACCACCTCAGCTCTAAGCTCCCAAATAGGAAAGAATATGCCATAAAACCCAAGAGTATCTAAATCCACGCAGCTGGTCACAGAAACCACTAGCAGGCAATTAAGGGAATACATGAGACCAAAGCACATGTCCAGCAATCCTTCTTTATCATATTCTCCTAACTTCAGACAACCAGGCTGCCAGAAGACAAATTTAGTGCTGAGCTATGTAATTTTTTTTTGAAATGAAGAAAATGGAGTGGAAAAATGTCTCATTTCACCTGAATTTAGTATCTTTGAATAAAAAGGAAAACAACCATTTGACAGTTTATTTCTCTATTTCTCTGTCTCTCTAAGTTTCCATATGGGGCAAAATACTAGACTGTTTCTTTAAAAGTGGGAATAGTGATAGTCATCTGCTTTTTTTCAGATGCATTTTGATCTACTGGAAGAGTGCTTTATAGCAGATCAATACTATGTTACATTGCTCTGAAACTATAGCAAGTTGTTTTTTTTTTGTTGAACCTTTTTGTTTAAGAGAAATATTTGCAAGAGTTTACCAGAGGGGCAATAACATTTTAAGTGTGGTTATAAACCACACGAAGGTCTTCGGATTTCTACCACAAATCCCAGCTGATTGTTTATTCTAAACTCTCCCCTTTACTGAAAATGTAATTAAGATATAATGATGGAAATTGCCACAGTGATTGCAGCACATTTCCTCATCTGCAGTTTGACTTGTATAGAGATGTCACCTGTCCTTTGGGAAATTCAAGTATCACCTTCAAGCCCAAGGTCTCACCCATATTGGAGGAAGAAGTCACTGGAAGTGATGCTGTTAAATTCAGTGCATGAAGACCAGCCCTTTGTTATTTTCTGTTCCACAGCTGCTCCCTATCCAATAGTTTTCTTTCATTTCACCACCTCTCTTCCATCTGCTCCAGATGCCTGTGCCCCCCCAGCAATTTTGCTTGCCCCCTTTGTGGCACTTGGGTCCAACAAGTGAATACCTTAAGGTGAGCTGAGGTGTTCAGATATTCATGATCTGTAAATTTCACTGTACAAGCAAACCAATAAATCTGCTGCATGTGGGCAGAGTTAGCACATTTCAGAACTGAGCTGCTTTTGTTCTTGAGGTACCGATAGAAAACGCAGTGTGGACTCTCCATTCTCTGGGCTCTTTCATCTTCTGAGAGTGAACTATGGACCCAGAGTATTTTATTCTGGCATCCACAGAATTTACAATGCCTGTTTTGAAGCAGCCTTTCTGATAAGATGTATTGAGAAAACAAGGAAATAAAAGTAGACAAGATACTTAGTTTACGCATTTTTCTTCACAGGCTATGAGGCCCATACATTTTCTGGCTCTCAGAATAGCACTCTTATCCTTTTAAGAAACTTTTGAACATAAAGAGACTGAGGCCCATCTAGGTCAATCCCCTCTCAATCTTCAGACATTATGTGCTTATTTTTAAATTATGCAAAATGTAACAAACAGTTTAAAATGTATTAAATTTAAAATTTACCAGAAAATGTTAGAGAAGAGCTTTTGATAATCTTGTGCTTCAAATATAACTGCATCACTCCTTACTATTGCTTTCTTCCTCATGTTACTGGGTGAAGACATGCTACTATGCAAAATGCCGTATAATTATAGGCTAATATTTGACCAAGAATCTACACAAGAAATTCCATATTATTACAAAATAGACTTGAGACACTGATTTCTGTCTTCTGCATTACAATCTTCTTGCAGTATTGCAAATTATATAATAACTACAGATGGCATAACATGGTACCTTCAATCATTAGTAGTCTGCAATTTGCAGTTACAAGTGACTGGCCATGTTTTACCCTAATGTCAGTAGGATTTCTATGTCTAGATCAAGTTGTGTGTTAACCGGAAAGATAAGTTGTAATAACATGATCAAATGCAAGAATTTGGAAGGAGACTAGGAAGGTTTTATGCTGTTTTGTATGTGTTTCAGTGTTTGTCTAGATTGGTTTCCCGGTTTGCCTATAGGGGATATAACACAGGTATTGCCTTTACAGTTTCATCTCTAACAGGTCTTGTGGAAACTAGACTTTTAACAAAAAACTTTTTTTACAAAAGTTAATGTCCACATGTTCAATTATCAATAATGTGTGGAGACATATGTCCTTTGACCAACATGAATATAAAAAGAAAGAATCTGCCTCACTGCTACATCCTAGCTGCAGTCAACCCTCTCTCTGAGGGATTATAAATTGCTAAGTACTGCTCACAAAGAACAAGGCATAGAGAATACACTGATGAAAGCATAGGTTATTAAGAAGCATTTAGATATCTCTGATAAAATCTAGCTTTGCTTTCCATGCCAGACAGCTACATGCAATTAGACAGATTAAATTAGGCTGCACTGAGCCCTGGGCTGCCACATCAGGCTGCTTCTGATACTCAAGCTCCTTGTTTAAAGTTAGCTCAAAATTAGTAAACCCCGTTGTAGCTTTCAGTCTGCAGTGAATTCCCATAGACTGATAACATTGTTTGTGAATAAAACCACCTTGCTTTTCACTACAATAAGATTATGAAGTACTTAAACTGTAAATAGAAGCAGAGCATGCACGTGGCTAGTAGCCCTAGTTTGCTGAGTAAGGAGCTTTACCAGTTTTCACAGCTTCTTCAAAGTCGATGTGGTCATTGCTAGGAGGCAGTCAGAGAGATCATAGACTTTTCTATGAAAGCATTTCTATCCAAACTAAATAATTCTCCAATATTTCAGTTTCTGCAAAACAGAGCTAATTTCCAGCAATAGCAACCCCTCTGGCTATTGTTACTGTCTAGGCTAAGTGCTTTGCCTGTGTCAGGCACCAGGCTGATGCATCAGTCCAGTCCTGGGTGCCCAGTAACCTCCTGTGGTGAGCAGGCTCAAAATGGCCAAAGATTGCTCTAGATGACTCAGTGATACACTTTTTTAGAGTATGGAATGTTGTTAAAGATCCCTTTCTGTGATGCGCGCCCCAGCTGCTTTAATGCGCCTTCAACACAGGCCCACACTAAGTCTCAATACCTTAAACGCATCCTACTTCCTCTCTAATTTACAATTTGAACCTTTGGAAACAATGACAGTTATGGTAGGTTTTTCAGTGAACTGTCTGCGTAAGACTCACCTTCTACTGCTGGAAAGTACAGAGCAAGGAAAAGCTGCAAAGAGCATAATACAAAATACTCCCTTTCACTCATCTAGAATTATCCTGGTCATTGTTAATTCCTGTTCAACAACCCAGAGCTTTCAGACCTGTTATGCTCTCCCTTCAAGCCAAAACCAAAGAGATCCAATGTTTAATGATGTGGACCAGAAAGAGAGCTATGGATCTCTCTGTTGAAATATATGTTTGCTCTTCATTTCACTCCTGTCTCTCTCACTGGTCCAAAATGAAGCCCCTTGGTATGGTATGTGGCCAGGGTTCATATAAATAGAGCAGAACCAAAGTTGTATTTTCTATTCACAATGTCTCTGTGCTGAATAAATGTATATTCTAAGCACCTTCTGAATATTCTCAACCAAAAGCAACAAACCCCAAAAGGATCTAATCAAAATGGCATCTAAACATTAGCCAAATTAGACTGATATGGATATGTGCAATTAATATGTGTATATATATGCATTATTCTAGTACTGTAGTGTTTTCCTCCCCTTTTTCTGGTTTCAGATAGAGCAAGGAAGGAAAGACACATGCAAAGAGGGAAGAATGAGAGACTTCATAAAGAGGCAAAATGTACGTTTGCAAAACAAATTTATCTTTTGGGGCATGTTGGTGCTCGAGTATTTTCTTCTCAATACTTCTAAAAATGCCTAATTTTCGGAGGGCATCTACCCTCCCAGAGTGATGGCTACCTGAAGTGTTAGTGCCAGTTGAGCACTTGCTATCACTCATTATTTTCAGACATCTAGGTCCTGAGCATTTACACTTCTTCCGATTGTGAATCCCTTTCAAGGAGTTGGTGAAAGGTTTGTGTTTTCATTAGTTTTACTTGTTTGAATAGTTTTCCCATTCTCATTATCACCCTTTCTCTCAGTGAGAGTTTGAATTTCTGGTGTGGTAATATCCATCCATGTAAAAATGAGAGTTTGATACATTTTAAGAGGGAGTGATTTTTAGTCGTTGATGAAGGTACGATATTCTGAATAGGTCTTAAAATCACTGGAGGTCACACATTAATTTCTTTCTTCCCCATCTCCACCTATTCTCACTTTTTTTCATTGTTATGTGATGCCTGAACACCTGGATTTTTGATACTACGAGGTAGGTAAACTTCGTGGGTCGAAGATACTGGAAAATAGCACTACTTAATGTTCTAACAGCTCTAATGTGTTTTTAAACACCTTTTTTTTTTCCCTGTGAAAATTCATAGTGTGTGCAGAATCTGAATTGGCCAATTTATAATGCGTCATTTGGATGACAAACAGGAGAAATTAAAACTGTATGATTTTATTATTTCTTTTAAAATGTATGCAGCAGTCAAAGTATTTGGAGAAAGATCTAACATCGCACGTTAACTGAGTGATACCAGCAAGAAGCACAACCTCTGATGACATAAGGATCATCTAGAAACTCAGAAACTCCTATTATCATAGAAGATCTTGAACAACTAGTCTGAAAGAGATATACTCATACTCATTTGAATTTATTGGAGAAATATAGACTTTGGATAAAATGCATTGTTGCTATGTTTTAATTTCAGTCTGTAGCAGCACCCTCTGTGTGTGTGTATAAATATTGGCATCTAGGATAGATGATAAGTATGCATTAATATTTGTTAATTCATACAGTTTTGTGGTATTATGTCTTGCAATTAGTTAAGATGTTTCAACTCTAAATGAATTCCCAAACAAAAAATAATTGAGGGTACTTTAAAACTAGTTGGAGGTGAATGATCAGACTCTTCAATTAATTAGGAAAAAATCAAAGAGATGATGGAGCATATGCTGAAGAATCACAAGTGACTGCATCAAATAAAATCAAATCAACAAAAAGCTAATAAGGATTCACATAATTACCTATGATGCACTCTTGAAAGACAGAGTATCTGCTACTTTCAAAACAGAGGGAATTGAAAGAGTGGAAAATACTTGAATATCTTCTACATGGGTGTGAGGCCAAGGCAGAAAGTTTCATAAGAATATTCGTATTTGTTAATTAAAGAAAATATCAACTGCAATTCTTGTCTTGCACAAAAACCAACTGAATGAAATGGTATGTAAGTGGAGATAGTGCTTAAATGCTTTTTGCATGTAGATGTTTATGACAGGAACTGTAGTTCTGTCCACACATCTGGAAGAACACTAATTTTGTTGAATGACAGAAATCACAGCACAGCAGATCTGAAGAAAATGAAAGCTGTACTGCTGATTAAAGTCCAATGTCACCTGCACATAGAGTAAAGGAAGGAGCTCAGTCTGAGAAAGAATAAACCAGCAAAACTTTTAGGGAATGAACTGTCTTCTCATAAAAATTCATTTTTATTTGGCCCGTTAACAGCAATGCGTTAAGAGGTAATGTCTCTGAGTCCCAAATACGAAATGCAGATCTAGATCCTGTCTGATTGTCCTATCCAACAGAACAGCAAGTGAGGAAATAAAATTCATATTGAAGCATGGGGACAGCAAGGAGAAATGCACCTTCGCTTCACTATATTAACAAAGATACACTCCATTGCTTGTGAAGATTCTTACTGTGGTTAAGTATCTCTGTTTCTGAAAACCCTAACTGAAACAATCTTTTTAAATTTAAAGAACATGACAGAGAGTAAAATTAATTATAAACACATGTTATTTTTTTCCCTTGCTGGTCTCTGATAGACAAGATTTTTGGAGCAGAAGAAAAATGTTTTTTGTTTCCATGGCAACAATATCCACACTTCTCCTTTCTGTCACAAACCATGGTTTCTGAGCATATTTAGGAAAACTGAAACACGGGTAACTCAGAATAATAAAGCCAAGTGCAGTAAATTTTCATCTAAATAAACACTTGTATTCAGTCTTGCATCCATAGGCTTTGAAAATTTTCAAAGTCAGGGTATTTGTTTGCTGTGCTGATGGTGTTCCCATTAAACATTTGGTCCTGTTCACAGTGAGAAGCCTTACTTAAACGCCTTGAATGTTGCTGACGCTGCCTACCCTAAAATAATCAAAGTAATTAAAGTGATAAGCAGCACAACATAGCATCATTCAGAATGGCAAAATACGCAACTGTAGCACTCAAGGACTTGAGGCAACTTGTATATACAGCATACAGGAATATACGCTGGAAAGGTCAAGTCTTCAACTTATAAATGACTTGAGGATGTCTCTTATCTCTGTGCAATGCTAACTGTGCTGTCAAAGTTCAGTAACAGTCTGCACAGAAAACCATTGAACAGATCTGCTAGGGGTCTCCTTTCTTCTTTCCAATTCCTTCTCAGCTCAAACCTCTCAGCTAGAGATCCAATTTTTTTCTACTGGACTTGTTTCTCTCTGAATAATTTCTTTACACTCATTGGGCCAGAATTTTAAGTCTTTAGACCATACTTATTTGTTGAAAATGAAAAGTTTTTAACAAGAGAAACTGAGACCCACACTATAATATACACTGTGGTAGAACTTAACTGTATAAAGCTATATATAGATTTCAAACCTCAGCTTCAAAAATAAAGTGAAATGTTTTTATCAGAGTCATTTCAACACAAAGGAAAAATAGGTGTTTTGGGTTTTTTGATGGGAATAATCCCCCTCCCTCTGCTGTTGTCAAGTTTAAAATATCACTTTCAGGAAATATTCACTGACCATATTTTTCATTAAAAACATGCAGACAAAATATTTCTCAAGTAGTTTTTCTGTAACTTTGACAAAGTGGTTTGAATAGACAAAGCATAAATTATTGAAAGGGCTAGAACTTCAAACAAAAAGGATGCTTCTTATTTTGTTACCCTCCTGCCTGCATAACCATTTGAGTTTGTGGTGCTCTGGGAGCATGGTGTGCTCATCGTACTCATCGCACAAGCAGCCTGTGTTTAGAAGACTTTCTTTAGGGGTACAGCAGACCAATTAAATCAGCTATAGGTACAAGGTGACAAAGGAAACCCGTGTGTGCTTTTATAACTGTATCTGGCCCTGTCAACTTTGTACCAAACTTCAGGAGTCCTGAAAGTGTTGTGGGTGCTGCAGCAAAGCTGTTTAGACAGATAGGTGGCAGCTAATGAGGGAAACATATTTTTCTCTTCTCTTCTCTCATCAGACCTTTCACTTGAGTTTTATTTTATTCAGTTTACTTGTTCTTATATAAAAGACATTTTAGTTATCAACGCTAGCACTTCCTTCTAATTAACCACCATCTAAGCATATTACAGCACCTGCTCAGAAAAGATAAAGGATCATCTAAGTTCAAACAAGAAAACAAAATTGTGCAGTTCAGGCAGCCCATTGCATCAGCCCTCTTTTTACAGGCAGCTGCTCTGCATGTTAAGAGGTCTCAACTGTCTCTAAGAAAAAAATGTTAGAGTACATCCATTCATCCTGATGATGACTGTGATGTTTTTTGCATGCATAGCTCCTGACATTGGGCTATTAATGCCTCTTTGAGAATAAAACTATTTTGAACTGCTGGCAAGATTGGGATCCTTGTTAGGGCATGTTTTTATTACCACAAAAGCTGTGTTTTACCTCAGGGTACTATATATTTTAGGTAGCCTGAGGTAACTTTGCACAAAGGTGCAGATCTTGTCTCCACTGTGCTTTTTGGCTTAGAATACCTGATGCATGGTAGTTACCCTGAGGTGAAAAGAGAAATTTTGCTGGCAGGGAGTTTGGAGCCTCTTTTCCTTTTCTTTTTTTCAGAAAAATGGCAAAAGCAGTACTAGTTCTGCTTGCTGCAGTTCTTTGCATGTGCCTATTTTGTCTTTAGCACTGAAAATGAATAAGTGAGAAAAAAATACCAGGGATGTAACATGATGGATGCAAAAACATCACTACTGTGTTGAGGCACTGAGTGAAGAACTACAATTGGATTTTATCTCAAGGCATAAAACCCCCTTGAAAAATGTGGATTTGTAATGGAAAGGCTATTGCTAAGACAACCTTAACTTGAACATTGCCAATGGTCACATTATCACTTTATATAGCAATTAAATGGCTGGCTTTTCACTTTGCCAATGGGAACACGTCCAGTTGAGGTGATTGGGCTTGCAAGCTATAAAGCAGCTCAAC
Source organism: Clamator glandarius (assembly GCA_033459285.1). Lineage (NCBI taxonomy): Eukaryota > Metazoa > Chordata > Aves > Cuculiformes > Cuculidae > Clamator > Clamator glandarius. The sequence goes on along the minus strand of JAUNZM010000119.1, from coordinate 1,996,337 downwards.
CTTGGAATGCACCGATGTAAAAGCACTCATTCTTCATTAGCCAAATTTGAAATAATGGCCTGAAAATAGAATCACGTGACTTGCATATTGCATTTACAGTAGTGCTGGGTACATACAGCCATCACCTCCCCTCTCAAATTTAATGGCTTAATGAGCAGTTAAAGTATTTTAGGCAGTCTGTGATGGGCAACTGCAATGTCAATCAACAGCTGCAATTGGCATTTCATACTTAGTTACCCACATGCAGCTGGGCCTGGCCCGCAGGAGCTACTGCTCAGATAGTGCTCAGGTTGGTCTCCTTCACTGAGCAATCAAATCTAAATAACACTCTTCCTTTGTTGATATGATATCACATTATGAACTGATTGAAATAAAGAATCCCATTATTTACATAAGTATATAACATACATAAAAATAAACAGAATACAAATAAAACTACCATTTTAATATACATTTTATATATATATGCACACATATTATATTATTTAACTGGTGTTATGTAAAAAGTGACCCTAAGTACACAATTTTATGTAGATTTTAGCAAAGAATTATTCTTTTTGTTATTTTTTGAGATGGTCTAAAAGTCTGAATTTATTGAAAGTGGACAGCAGAAGCTTAATTCTACTGCATTTTGTAGGCTCTAACTGCATACTTCAGGGAATCCTTCCTCCCACCCCTGCCAGCACTGCAACCTGCCTGTGCATCACTAAGTGCTGGCAAGGATGCACATTCACCATGCAAATCCACCCTGGGGTGCCAGCACTGATTCATTTTTTCTTCTCTTTCATTCAGCAAGAATCCCAGTATGGATTAGGTTTGAACAACCATATTTAAAAGTGAAAATAAGAATGAAAATAATAAAAACCCCAAATCTGGTTTGATTTTTTTTTCTGTCAAGCATATACAAGTGGAGATTTAACTGTATTTATGCAAATGCAGCTTTTAAGGAGGCTTTTTTCTTAGTCTTAATTATGAAAATCCTCTTGAGTCTTTCAGTCCACAGTCAGCTGCATTGCTGTTTTTCATAACTGAGACAATTTGAGTTATCTTGGAAATCTTGAGCTGCCTTCTGTTTGATGCCCAGAAGACTTTGCTGCAGCTCTGCTCAGAGTCAATCGTTCCTTAAACTTCTTTTAGACTCTATTCAACTTGACAAGCAAATCAATCTTTTCAATTCAGGAGCTGATGAAACTCAACATTTTATAAAGCATTGCCAGGAGAGTATGAACTGAGTAGATGGCTTTCAGGCCTATTCAACATCACTTTACACTGCTCTACTAGATTTTCTATAAATGCAGGACACTAGCATATCTGAGTTTGTTAAACACAAATAACCAGGTCCAGCCAAATAATAAGACATCCTTTTATAACGATATGGCTGTGTGACATAATTTTTCTGTCCTTTCTGTCTCTCACCTTTTTGAATACATGTATATGTATGTATGTATATAAAAAGGTATACATATATCTTTGTGTACACATACATTTGCAAAACTACTTTGCATATAAGAGCTATCAGGGAGCTGTATATACATGTATATTATTGGGCAGAACCAATAGACTTTATATAGTGTGTAGTTTTGAATGAGATCGCACGATCAATAATTATTTACAGTTAGATGAGTAAAACCCATATTGTTTTATTAGATTTTTTCAAACAATAGCATAAGATGGTGACACAAATTTACAATCTTGTCTTAGTGCATGAGAATTTCATCACCTGTCTGCATTAATACTAAACCTTTCATGCATACTGAAGCTATTTATGACCACGTTTTGCAAAGAAGGCAACTGGATTATTCTTTCAAGACAGATCCCTATGACACTCAGTCACTGTGAGCAAAGCTTTGCTTAAGGAGGACTCCATACTTTGCAATAAGTACTTGCTTAACCTTCAATATGTAGGATGTAGAATGATAGCTTATTTGAGTGGGTCTCTGCAGAACAAAATATCAAAAATACTTCATAATTTTAGCTGTGTTGTTGTGGTGCATCTAACAAAGCAGAAAAATGACTCTCTGAAAGTTAGACGTATTCAAGGCATCCCATGTGATGCACTGGAAGCACTGTGTGTATAATTACCTACTTCTGAAAACTGCAGTGCAGGTGTTTGCACAAATCTCTTTCTGTATACAGTTAGCCAAATGTTGTGGTCAGCTGTGGACTGACGATCATTTGATCACAGTGAGCAGCAGAGCTGAGCCTCTCAGCTGTGGAAGTCCTTCCTTGAGAAGATCTTTGTATTTGGAAAAACTTCCCCAAACCCTCTGAACTTTACTTGAAATGATTCTGGATTGAATCACACGGTGGATTTTGAAGCAAAAATGCAATAAATAGTCCTGGAAATATGAGTAATTTTGAATTAGAGTGAAATAAAATTTCAGAACAAAATATTAGTAGGTGATTTTTCATGGTGTAAAGGGAAGTTGATACCCATCAGGAGGAACTCAATATCTGCCATCACTGAGTCTTAACTAACTCAGTAAATTAGGTTTATTTTTGATCTCCAAGAATGCTTTGCTACATGATTATTGCTGTTTTTCCTGATTTTGATGTAATATATTTATTTTGTGAAACATCAGAATAGTACTCTGAAAATCAATAATGTACTGTTTTGACCATTTATTTATTCCATTGGGTAAAACTCTTTAAGAAATGTGTCTGTCACTGAGACTTCAAGAGTGGAATATAGTATTGCCAGGTCACTAAACTTTATGACATAGTAAAATACAGAGGAGAAGTTAATTATTCTACACAGTCTACTGGACATCAGACTTATTTGACATCTTGCTTGTGGCAGTGAGAGAAGGACAGAAAATAGCACCGACAATACTAAACTAGTGACAATGATATTGAGAAATGTGGTGTAATCCTGAATTTATAGTGGTAAGGTTGCAATTTAGCAAATTCTCTCAGATACTGAATACTGCAGATGACTAAATACTGTTTCCTCTTACAATAACTTATTGAAAGGTGAAGGGATTTTAACATAATACTTGGCACAAAGACTTCTGAATGCACTTACCTGTAGTAATTGCATATTCTCGGGCTGTCTTTATCCGTATGCTTATAATTTCCTACAAATTTGTCGGACCCAATAATTCATCTCCCAAAGATGCTTACACTTGGTATGTGTTTAAATAGAGTTTTATCTGAAAAGGACTTCAATCTAATGCTTTACAGATAGGTCATCAGGAGGTTTCAGGTCAGTTTCTGTTATAAAATTCTGGGTTTATATTTTCATTAAATTGTGTAATATTCACCTTTACAACATAGCTTTCCACATGTGAAAGGGTATTTGGATTCAGCAGAATCCTTTCAGCTGCCTTTGGGTTATAAAAGAATCTTATTTAAATATATGAAGTAAATCCAACTTCTTTTGTACAGATAAGAGGAAAGGAAAACATTTCAAATCAAATCAAGTTTTAAACTTCAAATTGTTCAGGTACAAAGGCTCATGATGAGAAGATGAATGGATAGGAAAAGATTTAAAGAAGTGTTTGCATCATCCAGTCTCAGGCAATGCTTATGATCAATGTATTACCCAAACTCCTTCAACTCTGCAGAGAAATCTGATTTACATGGTCTGAATAATTTCAAGAAAAAATATGTTTCTTTTTCCACTAGCTACTGGAAAGAACCTAGAGAGAACTGTTGTTGAAATTAGTTGGCAAATGTTGGGTGGTGTAAATACTGTCTTTATCAGAAGATAGAGATAGAATCATAAATTCATGGAATGGTTTGAGCTGGAAGGGACATTAACGATCATTCCACCCCCCTGCCATGGGCAGGCACATCTCCCACTTTATCAGGCTTCTCAAGGCCCCATCCAGTCTGGCCTTGAACATTTCCAAGGATGGGACATCCACACCTTCCCTGGGCAATCTGTGCCTGTGTCTCACCACCCTCACTGTGAAAAATTTCCTCCTCATGGCTAGTCTAAATCTGCCCCTCTCCAGTTTATAGCCATTTCCCCTAACACTACATACATGACTTGGTAAAAAGTCCATCCCCAGCTTTTTTGTATGCCCCCGGAAGGTACTGGAAGGTCTCTATAAGGTCTCCTCAGAGCCTTCTCTTCTCCAGGTTGAATAACGCCAACTTTCTCAGCCTATCCTTGTACAGGAGGTGCTCCAGCTGTCTGGTCATTTTTTTAGCCCTCCTCTGGACCTATTCCAACAGGCCTGACAGTTCCGTATCCTTCTTATGTTGAGGATTCCGGAACTAGACACAATACTCCAGGTGAGGTCTCACAAGAGAGAAATTGAGGGGTAGAATCACCTTCCTCATCCCACTGGCTACATTTCTTTTGATGCAGCCCAGGATATGTTTGGCCTTCTGGGCTGCAAGTTCACACTGCAAGCTCGCATCAAGGTTCTCATCAATCAGTAAGCTTCTCATCACTCAGCAGGTATTGTCAGTCTTTAAAAGTGTGCCCTAATATGTGAATGAAGTGGAACTGGCCATCTTTTCCCAAGATTTCACGGAGATCATGTAGTGTGCCAGAATGATGTGGAAGACCTAGTATTTACACTGTACTGAATTCAACAATAACTTGTGATTAAAAAAATGTTGTTTGGTTAGCTCTTCCGATACATTTACAAAGGAAATAGATCTTTGTTCTTGAGGAGTGCCCATCAGAGCTGTGCTTCCTAGTTAAGCTAAAGAGCTCAACTCTCCTTCCCTCATCATATTGCCTGTGGTTACTTTGCTCACTTGACATCTTAAGGTGGAAGAGTAATTCTAGAGCCTTTTCTTTATTTTGAGCATTTCTGTAGGTTTGGTACATTTTCACCTTTTTTTCCCATTAGACACTGTCCAGTGTTTCCCAGTCTTTGAGTTGGTGTGCTGTTTGTCATAGATTGTTTAGTTTGTGGTAAACAGATGGATGTGCTGTTAAGAAATTGTCTTTTGGGCTCAATTTGGGCTGAAGAAACTTGAAAAGCACTAAAAATAAAATAATGTTGCTTAAAAATCCTCTGTGTAGCATTTGTAGGTAAGAAGTAATAGATCAAGTCTTTTCAGCCATGATTTCTATCATGAGGCAAGAAATCTTCTGTGAAGTAATTACTAGTTTCAGTCTTGCACTGCTGTATAAGTCTAAAATTATTTTCTTCAGAAATACTTGTTATTTGATGCTAGCTACAGAGAGATGTTGAATTGCAACTAAATGTGAACTACACATTAAACTTGCAGACTGCCTTCATTTAAAATTTTATCATTAAAAAGTCAAATGACATTTCTTGTTTATTGTCTGAAACTTTTAATTATTCTTTGTGTCAAACTGCTGTGAATGGAAATGGAAATGTTATTAAATTGGAGTTTGATTTAATTGCAAAAAATGTGTATTTTAAATCCCTTTATTAATGGAATAAAATTACTTTAAATACATTAGTGACGTATTTTTAAATTAAAACAATTTGTAGTTTGAGCTAACTGATTTATTAATGCGAAAGTATTCACTGTAACAACTAGTGAATTAAAGAAGTTGTTTATGATTACAATTTCCTCAAGACTATAAAATAATTAGCTTTTAGTCTTTGCTTTTAGTCTTTGATGGCTTGTTTTCATTTATAGATTGAATGAGGAAGACAAATTATCAGTTTTTAATCCCACTCAGTTTACATATTTTGAATCAACTAAATACTGCAAAACCTGCTAAACCAGAATGAAGTGAGGAAAAGAAAAATCTTTCAGCACTTGAAAAAGTGCTGCTAAAATAGCTTAACACTTCATTCAGATTTACAGATGTTCTCAACTGATGCTCCCCTTCAACTTGCTTGTTTTACCTCTTGTAAATATGTAGTTACAGAAATGTTCTACTTGCATGCTGTTTTTCACTAATTAAAAATTTAAAAATTAAAAATAACCTTACTTATTATTCCAAATTCAACTTCTGAAATCTTTATTTATTTTTTTCAAATTATTTCAGCCTTTCATTTAAATAATATTCTCTTAGAGTTCTGTTCCTGAGTAGTACTTGAACGTGTCTACATTCACAATAATTACTTACAGAGTAGGTTTTGTGCTGAGGATGTTTGAAAAGCAATTCACAGACCACAGCTATTTTGCCACAGTAGTCTAAGATGCAAATACAACTCATCAAGCACATAACTGAAATTGATTTAATGTGAAATCAATTGAATAGGATTGATTCCTATTGAAATCAAGGAGACTGCAGAAAAGAATAAGAATTAACAGCTTGAGTCAGTGTACCAAATGTTGTGCAAATAGTTCCTAGCCACACAAACAGAGAAATTGAGAGCTGTATTAGGAAAGAATATTCATGTATAATTTTCCTTTTTGAAAGCAGAAATTTACACAGAAAACAGGCTACACAGACTACTGTTGGATAATCTAAGACAAAAATTAGAAGTTTAAATATGGTTGCAGCTGCAAAATACAAGGTAAGGTACTCAGTAATTTCCTTTTCAATTTGAGTGTCTAAATTCAGGCTTTAAATGATTATATTCTGAGTATAACGAAAAATGTTGTAAAGGTGTGTTTCCCCAGACTAGCTGGAGATAATGTCTGTTACAGTGTGTGCTTATGCGTATGTGTATGTGTGTAAATCTGTCATAGTTAATTATTACAGTAACTCTTCTTTTGCATCACAAGTGATTTTGAGGGAGGATGCAGAGCTAGTGTGCCACTAGATGTTGCTCTAAGACAACACCTAGAGAAAGAAGAACTCCAAAAAAAGATAGTGTCTAATATTTGCATCAATCACTATAAATCTCTTTAAAAATAATTCAGAGATTAAATCTTAAGATTTTGAAAGAAGTTCAAAAAGAATAAGAAGGGGAAAAGCATTGTGAACTGCTATTAAAACTTACTGTATCAGACCTACTACATTTCTGGGAACAGAGTATGAATAAGAATGTTATTTTATCACAAACTGTTGGTTTTATAAGACTGTATTATCTAATTCTTAAAGTGCTTTCTGTTAAGTAAATTCACAAGCTTAAAAAAATCAGAATACAAATTCCTTAAATCTTTATATTCTGAAGTCTGAGCCTTCTGCCTGCTTGAGATCAGTGGTTAAATGAGTTCAATGGTCTTGGCTGAAATACCATGGATGCTTCATGGTATTTAGCTAAATTCATCTTGGTTTACAGGCACTTAGAAGTTAGATAGAAGAAATGCTAATTAGGTCAATATGGAAATAAATCTGCAGTGCTGTAACAAGATGCTTGCACTTTGCCTACTGAATCAGGTATAGTTTTAGTGTAGGCTTGCAATATTTCACTTGCAGAAACAAATAGATTAAGAAAAGAGAAGGAAAACCCTTTGAAAAGTAGGGAATTTGCTCTTGGGGAATCAGTGAAGGTTGTGACCAAGGTCCTCAGTAAGATAATTCAAAATGGGAGGAGATGAGTGTGTTGAAGATTTTTGCAAAGTTAAAATGGCAGCAGAGAAGGTGACACAGCTAGATACTCTGAAGTGAATGTCCAGCTTTGCTTTGGGCCTGCTGTGTATGCTTGGCTTTGAGCAGTTGTATTGTTTAGATTTTCAAAATTTTCTCATTTGTACTTGATTCATCCAACTGAACAACATACAGATATGATCAGCATCAGAGAGGTTATTTTTTTTTAAGTGTTAGCAGCTCTCTGATTAAATATGAAGTGGGCATTGAGAGATCATTAACACTGTGAAATGGATTTCTGACATTTAAAAAAAGCAGCATGTACCCTTGTCTAGCTCTGTGGTGGGTCTTAAATGAATGAAGTCTTTGCTGATCATTTTGTTTTTGCTTTTGGAAGTGATGTGTTATACCAGTTATGCTCTACAGGAAATGGCTAAAATTAGTTTTCATTAGTTCTTTTATGATGTACTCCTTGGCAAGATTGCAGCCTGACCTCATTATATCATCAGAATCTGAAAAAAACTTTTTTTAAGTCAAGCACTTTCTAATATGTAATTTTTAAAAGAAATTCAGTAAAACAGCTTTAAAATATAATTCTTTTAAAGGCTTTTCACACCTTTCTGCCCATGAAAATTAAAGCGTTTTAAAAATGTCTATGTTTGTTTTACAACAGTTTTTCAACCTATAGTACGCAGAAATAATATATACTATACTAAGGTGTTAAAATTATCTTCTACAGGTCTACCTTTTCTTTCTTTTCTTCGTGACACAGTCATATATGCACACATACATGCACACAGAGGACCATATACCTAGTTAGGAGCTGACAAAGACATCAACCACTTCACACTGTTATGAGCTGTGACACATAACACAAAGCACCCTGCCCGCTACCGATATTGTCATTTTCTGTGAGTGCTAGTTTCTCTTCCATTTTTATTAGCTGATGCATCAACACCCTGTGCCCAGAAAGACATCTAATAAAGTCCGTTAATTAGGCTACCCTTTTAGGCAGCAAGGATGTGGGAGCTGTCTAGGGCCACAGTCCCACACAGCTTGCATTATTCTGCTTCCCACAGCCTAATTAGCATGCTTGTTTTTGAGTGTTAACATGGGCAAAGAGAAGTATTGAGGTTCTCAGTTCCTTGCAGGGCTTTTGTACCAGGATTTGTTTAGGTAATGCAGCGGAGTAGCAGGACACGTGCCTCCAGAGAGCACTGCCAGCCACTACAGTGTGTAAGAGGAGAGAAAGGAGGGAGGCAAGCGCTGCCTTTGAGCAAACCGAGCCAGGGGAGAGTCATGCTCCATTTTCCAGAGAGACAGTAAAAACCACTAAGGACGCTTCTCCATCTGCAGAGCTATTACATATCAAAGACAACGTCTGCATTTTCAGTGGATATAAAAAGCCACTGTGTTTGAGATTTATTTCTGGCTGGTAAAAATAGTCTTGTCTTCTTTTGGGCTGATCGTGTTAGATGGCTTTCTTGTTTCTGTGATTCAGTAACAGCATCATTCTTTACAGACATAATGTGCATGTTCCTGACATTGTTCCAAAAAATAGATGGCCCAGGGCTACCTTTGTGGAATTTTCTGAAAGGAAGAATCAGAAATGATCATCTCATGCTGGGTGTTGAAGCGCTCTGCATGCTGAGAAAGCTGAAGGAGGACCTGGATCATACCCTGTGCATGTATTTACACAACAGAATACTGCTGCTGTGAGTTGTCAGCTTGATGGTTCAATAACGTCCACTCTTAAAAGCCTTCAGTGTATATTTATGCACCAGAGTTTGCTTTGTAAAGGACCTGTAAATGTACACTGCTCACTGGGAGGAGGTCAGTACCCCCTCAGCTTTACTTCAGTTCTGGCAGGAACTAGAATGCAGTTTTGTTTCCTTCAATGATTTCCCCCTCACAGCAGTGAGAGCAAAACCTGTACCTTGGAGGTGGAAAAACTTTACATCCTGAAGTGCAAATGCATCAGAAAGAGCATGTTGTCTCTGCACCTCAGAAATACGAGAGAAATTTCCCCCTCCTTTTCTCCTTCCAAAAGAGAAGTGCTCCAGGTAGCACAGAGGCATAGGATGGATGGTAGTGCCATGGATTAGTCATGTGGAAGGTTCTATGAAATGACGCATTTGGCTCTATCTGGGTTGTATTTTGGGGTCACTGCCTCTGTGGAGGTGCAAGGGGTCTCGCTGCGTGCCTTTTCTTGTCCTCTATAAAGCAAGGAGTTGGAGGAGGATAAAGGCCATTTAGCTTTCTAGCAAATGTGCACTTTTGTGTGAGATCCTGGGCTTGGTGTGGCTATGGAGGACAAATGGTGAGCTGGAGAACACATAATATGTTTGAAAGGCAGATAAAAAGTCCTGCTCAGATGTCCTGCTTTTACTGCCTCCATGAGGTCTGGCTTGGAAGTGCCCTTCTGAAACCTACTAATCCGAATGGAGACAGCTGCCACATAGGGATGGGGCACAAGTAATACATCATTTAAATTAAAATGGGATGCTCTTTTTGACAACATCTAATTCTGCAGTGGTTTTTTTAACAGTATCAGTGCTAGAAATTCAATTTACGCTAAGAATTTGCATTGATTTTTGTGTTTGAAGAATGGTTTGGTGGTTTAAGCACAAAGCTATATGGGAGATTAGGTAGTTCCTCTTTACTGCTCTACCCTGCCTAGATTGCATGTGGCCTTGAAGAGACAGGCTGCTCTCATAAGCGTCATAATGCATCCATGACATTTGCTGGTGTGTCATAACTGTTAAGTCCTCTGAGGTTAGACATGAGTGGAGCTAAAGGAGCACAGTCTTTTCTTTTATAGTATTTTTAAAACAAAAATTTAGAACTTAGGAATTCACCCATCACTACCAGTTTGTATCAGCTTTTGAGAAGTTATTTTGTGCTGCAGGCACTCATCAGTTATGAAGGATAGGCCCACCACGTAAATAAAGTAAATCCATCTCATTTTACATGGATGGTCAAACAGCCATCTTATGTTAACTCTCAATCACTGCCAAAGTGAATCAGCCTCAAACCATAAGAGAAAAAGAAAGTTTCTCTTCAGTTTCTTTGGGTCTGCATTGCAAATCAGCTTGTGAAAACGCTGCATTGTCATATCCTGTAATCCACAGCTCTGTTTTTACTGACGTGTGTCCTGTGTGCTCTGTGCTGTAATCCCTAACTATCAAGCTGACTGCAGCCTTAGCCCTGACTTTACTGGCATTGCTGATTTCTATTACAGTTGCAATGCAGATTTTTAAAAATGAAACAAACAGCTATATGCTTTATAGTTAATCCTTTCTTTGGTTTATTCTTTGTGAGTACAAGAAACCCCTTCAATTTAAGGTAAAATAAAACAAAACCAGCAAAAGAAATAACTCAGGGGCATTTGGAGGGGAATGAAAGCTTTTTCTTGATCTGAACACCAGCATTGTAATAGAGCTTTAGGTGCACAACAGCCTCAGACAGAAAATATTATAACCAATATGAACAGCTCCTCTAGGGCAGGGAAAACCTGTGAAAAGTACAACAATGGAATAAAATAGGGGTGCAATAAATATGCATTTAGTTATTTATTACAGAATAAATTATGCATTCAAAAAAGAAGTTAAACTATAATTTTCTGTTTGAAGTGTTACGGGAGTAAATTGCTTTCTTTTTAAAGGGTGGCATGGAGTGCTGGTCTTGCATTCTGACATTATCTCATTATCATGCAGGTGCACTCTCTGGGTTTCATGCAATAATTGTCTCTTTCACTGTGTTTACAGATAATCCAGCAAGTTTGCAGGCCAAATGGCTCTCTGAATGTGAGCCCACAAAGCAACGAATGAGACAGCACATTGGTGAGGGAGATTCCAGCTAGCTAAAAGGTGAGTATCAACAGAGGCATTAAAGCCAAAGAAAGACTTGAAATTTTTTGTAACTGACCATCATGTTAAGTAATCGTAGGTAATGTTGCAGTTATTATTATTCCCTTTCCTTAAAATCATCTCTCTTGTTTTTTAGCGACTGATCCATGGTTAATAGTGATTAGCATTATGCATCTGAGCTCCTGGTTTACTAAACATAATCAATTATTCTGCTTTGTGGGGAACCATCCACACATTTGATATGTGAAATAGGAAATTCTTCATGGAGAACTGCAGGCACAGCAGGGACCTCCATGATTCCATTTTAGGACTGAGCAGCAGATCAAATACCACACAAGAGGGGGGGCCTGGTTCCTGCAGCTCTGTGGACCTGTCTTTTCCAGCACTGTAAGAGTTAGAAGAAGGGTCTGTAGCTTTGTTGCTGAAAGGATATGGGCTCAAGCCTGGGACTAGCACGTAGCTTCTGGGCAGCTGACTGTGATGTCTCTGTGACCTAGCTCTCCATCAGGTGTACTATACCTGTTTCATGTTCTTGTTGGGAGAGGTATCTTAACTAATCCTCAGTCTCGCAAGGGCTGAATGTCAAGCTAATTGTCTGGGCTTTTTCTATGTTTGTATGTCTGTACGTTTCTATGTCTATATGAAGAGGCGAGGCATTCATCTCAGGTAAGAGAAGTGTCAAGGACAGCTGGAAAAAATATCCATTCTATGTATATGGATTTTTCTCTTACTTTGAAGGGAGCTTAAGTAACTATCTCAGGGTCCAAGCTGGTTTTTAAATTGTTCAAGATAGATGAGCCAATTCTACCTGATGCATCTGCCTCTTCTGTTAAAATTGTTAGCTCTCAAGCTGGGGGCTATCTTCTGCCATCATGGGCATTGGTGGATGTCTAACATGGCAAAGCCAACATTGCACATGGAACCTCTTTGTGAAGCTACAATCTGAGGAGTTGATAAAGCCATTCTTAGATCTGCTGACTGATGTTTAGCACCTGATAGTGCCACCTTACACCCATATAAACAAACAGATAATGGAAATCCCTTGGATTATGCACCTGGTTATGCACCTGGGAGCAGACAAAAAATCGTGGTTTGGCAGCTTAACAAGCTGCTGCATATTGATTGAGCAGTTCTCTATATCCCTGTGCTGATCTCATCCTCATCGTCTTACACGTGCTCATGTGAAAGGCATGCACACAAATGGATGACTTAGACTGAGGCACAGTAACTCATTAAGCTGTTATCACGTGCCTCAACAGACAACATGTTTTTACTTGGGTTTCATACAGACATTGGGGAATCATCAGTCTTCTATGCAGCTATAACGACTTCTGCTAAATACGCAACAAACGACAGTGTGTAGGATATAGGAAACGGAGCAGAATGGCTATTAGGAAAAAAGTTTAGCTTCTCTTTGGTGAGTTTTCATTCATGATTTGGTAGGTAAAGGTCATCACAAAAGTCAATACAAATGTGTTCAGAAAATAAAACATCAGTTAAACCTCTTTTACAGGTACATTACAAAGGAGCAGAAGATCATTCAAAGCTGACTACCAAAACTATGTTGCTCTTGAAAGTAGAAACATCTTTTCATACTCCTGGACTATTTTATGAACCTGCTGGCTTGCTAAGTGGAAAGCTATCGCTCTGCTCCCAGATGGCAGGAGTTGCATTTGGAAAGGCATGCAGTGTCTCTCATCTCTGCAATGTGCCAGTTTGGCACTCTTTATAAAGAGGTGAAAGAATGTTGTTTAAAAATAGGATTTTTATGCCTGTAAAAGATGCCAGCTTGAGCCTAATGGAAACTCAAATGTATTGCTTACCTGTGGAATTTGCACAGCGTGGATGCTGGCAGTACTCACAGCACCCAAATGGGTTTTTCTCAGTTCTTTTTAGATGGAAGCCAGAATAACAGGTGCCTCAGGGTGACTTCCATTCTCCTCAGCATGGATATTGCGAAGGTGTTCTTGTCTCATGGGAAAATGCTAGGTGAAAGAGGGACAAGAAGCCTGTGCCATGCAGCCCTGGCACCCTGGGATCCCTGTGCTTAGGTTCCAGCATGGCTGCTCCAGATGCTCCACTGCATGAGGGGGCCACAGTGTTCTCCCCTTCCCTTATGTTGCCATCTCCTGTTGCAAATCCCTTTCCTTGTCACAGATATGACACCCTACAGTCTGCCATCCTCAGTCTCCAAGCCAGTGCAGATCAGACTGAGCCCCACAGAATTCCTTCCTGTGTGGGGTTTGAGTTTTTGGATCACCCCCTTGAGGCAAACTTGGTAGTTAGGAACAGGAGAAACATGCAGACTATGTCACGTTGAGATATGTGAACGTACCATGCCTTGCACAAGAAGAATGCACATCTATCTGAAACAATAAAACAGCCTACGTGTATCTGCAGAGCCAGATTCCTCTCATCTATTTCTGACCTTCACTCCCATCCAAGAAGTATCCTCCCTCTACACAGTACAGTATATTTCTTGTTTCTGCTCCTGGCCTTTTCTCTTTGTGCTTTAATACACCCAAGGGAATACTCCTATCTTATATGAATGTCTCAACCTTTTGTCAAGTGAGTGTCTAATTAGGTCTGCCAAACTGTTAGAACATCATGGCAAATGATTTGTTCCTCAATGCCTTGAAGAGCAGAGCTGAAAACCTGGTTTACTTGAGCTGTCCTTATGCTCAGGGGTGCTCCATTTAAAGAGGTTCTGTTCCCTCTGCTCATGTTCTTTTTATGCCACCTGAAACCTTTTCTTATCCATTTTCTTACACCTCTTATCTGAGTGTAGTAGCAGAAGACTGGGAAGAAGGCAGTTGCTTCCCACATTTACACTGGTATAAATAAGTGACACTCAAATTGATTGTACATTGCAGCTGTACTTCAGGCCGTGAAACTCTCAGCAAAACGATTTGTTTTCCTCCCATTTCAATCCCTTGACAGGTCCAATTGCCAGATATAGAAGTTCTTAATTGCATATTTAGAAATCTTTACCAACCATTTGGATTACTGAACAGAAACCCAGCACAGTAAAAGCCATAAAGTCTTTAGGAAAATCTTTATAAATAAGCATGCACTGAAAGAAAGAGCAAAATAACCACTACCTCAAGCCATGAATTGATGTGTTCTTGAGAGGTTAAAGTTCCAAATAAAAGTCTTTAAGAATATTCCTAACTTTAAATGACCCCATTGACTTTGGTTATACAAGTGTCAGTGGTTTTCTCCTTTGGAACTTTGTTTTATGAGCTAAAATAAATTCTTTATTATATGCATTTTTAAAGTATGGAGTTTCCATGCAGCACCTAGAGAAGTGTAAAATGTAAGTACAGACAGCAATGGTGGGAGTAATTTGTAACATTCCCCCCATTTATCAGTGTGGGAAACTGAAGGTTAAAGACCCAATAGTTTATTTAGGGCCATACAAGTAGCATATGGCAAAAACAGGAAAGAAATGCTGGTTTTCCTGCTTTCTATATTTTAATTTTCTGGTGTTTATCCTATAGAAAGTCTACCCCTCCTGTCCCCTCCTTTAGACTTGCTGACACCTGAGTAGTGAAAGGGACAGCAGAGTTAGTGTTAGCTAGTATTTTACCTACTGGGGTCTGGGACTACATCATCTTCCTACTATAAAAATCATTTAAATACTTGGGTATGATATGCTTGTGAAATAGATATTTTCACATAATAATATTTGAATTTCAAAGAGAAAGGGAAATATATTTTTTTGGCTTAATCATTCAGATAATTGTATGTGATACTATGTTTCTAACCAAGCACGTTGGTTAGTCTATTGCAGCGTGTTTCATAGCATAGGAATGCAAACAATAAGAAGCAGATGGCCAAATCTTGAGTAATTAAATACAAGTAGAGAAGTTGTAATAAAGAGAAAGAAAATACCGTATAAGTTTTCTGAAATGTAAAAAGGTATAATTACTTCAGGCAAAGAGCTGCAATAACAGAGACACTGACAAAATACAGGGATTTTAGGTAGTTATTGACTCAGCCATTCAGAAAAAGAGTCATTATCTTAGCAAATGCCACATTACATGATAGCAATCAAGCTGCTGTACTGTACCTCCGAGATACAAAGCACCTTCTACTGAAAATCAAAGGCACTTTTCTGAATAGTAGAAAGAAGAAATTTATGGTTCTGTGATGATATGGCCACATATATTTCTTTTTGATTTTCTAACATTTAGAGCTGCTTTTGTACTCTTTATAGTCACAAAATATTCTGGAGTGTTTCTACTGGCTTTTGGTGAAGTAGTTGAAGAGTTAGTATGCAAAAATTTGGCATATCCAGCTGAGGCACATCAGACCACCTCAGCTCTCATTGATAAGCTTGCAAAGTAAAGTGTATGAAAAAGTTAAAATAACCGTATCTGTTAACTTCAACTCTCCCTTTTTCCTTCCTTCCTTCCTTCCTTCCTTCCTTCCTTCCTTCCTTCCTTCCTTCCTTCCTTCCTTCCTTCCTTCCTTCCTTCCTTCCTTCCTTCCTTCCTTCCTTCCTTCCTTCCTTCCTTCCTTCCTTCCTTCCTTCCTTCCTTCCTTCCTTCCTTCCTTCCTTCCTTCCTTCCTTCCTTCCTTCCTTCCTTCCTTCCTTCCTTCCTTTTAAGAATAAAAGCATTACCAGGCTGTGGAAGAAGCAGCTGATGAATGTTCAGAGGGTGTTCAGATTTGTTCCTCTTGTGATGACCACAGCACTGGCTAGAGGAGCAAAGAGACACAGTTTTTTTTTTTTTAGAATAAGCAGCCCTAACTCCAATTTAGGATCTCTGCCTAGAGAAAAATGATTCAAAAGTTGCCGTTAGGAGTCATGGGTAACCAGTTCTGTTTCCAAAACAGATTTCTTCGAAACCATCATGAGAAGATACCCAGGATTAGCAGAGCGTATAAGAAATTGGGAAAGGACCACTCTGATCACTGCGAGGCTGGGGAATCTGGAAATGTCAACCAAATTCAGAACATTAACTGAACTTGAAGGACTGACTTTCCTTCATTCCTTTAGCATTGGTTTCTTTGCCCTAATGACTATAATCACCTCCATTTTAATTAGATTTGGGAGGAAAAACCTCTGAAAATTGAGGATGAAGAGCTGACTACCTCCAGACATGAGAGGCTGATATATCAGTTTATAACTGCAGTATGAATTGTGGGCATCTGAGCCTAGTTATTTCAGCATTAATATGTCTGTGATAGATTTTAAATCAATTCCTGCATTTTAGAAAACCTTTATATACACCAGTTTACCCACGACTGTGGGGCATATGAAAATAATGGTATCCCAGCTCTGTGATGCAAATATTTAAGGAGCTTTATTTGCTGATTCATTTCTTTCCCAGTTGATAAGATATGACAGAAAGAATATACAATCTCTAAGCTCTTTGGGAAGGCCAGTGTGATTAAACTTCCCAACTGTGGCTGTACTGTATATTATGTGAATGTAATTTTTGTGGGTATCTTCATATTGGAAATGGTGGTACTAATTATCATGTAGTATAATGCTTATCTTCATCAAAAATGTCACTGTTCATGAGATATTTTAGATGAAGAGGAGGTGGGAAACGAGTTCTTTTTCTATATCAAGTCTAACATCTGTTGTATCTACGGATAACAGCTTCTGGGGTGAACTGCTGAGTGTGTCACAGTAAGTCCGGCAGAGTTAAGTGTGGAAAGTCAGTCTGAGCACATGCTGTAATGGATTTGACCTTGAAGAGCACTACAAAAAGAAATTGCAGATAACCATCTGAACTGACTTCAGAAGCCTGTAGCCCTGACTCCCTGGATACCAAGAGGAAAGAAAAGGACTAAATAGATTTGAGTGAACAATCAGAAATAGAAGGTTGAATAAATGCTTAATATTTGAAGTACTGACAGTGGAAGAAAACACAGAAGAGCAGTACATTGCCCTGCTTGATTCCAACCACATTAGAAAATTAAAATTCCTTAAAAGACATTTTTATAAAAGTAAGATATAAGTGAGATGTAATGTAATGTAATGTTGCAACAATAAAGACATGTGGCTGGGAAAATCTTAAGCACCTTTCCATGACAGGCAATTACTGGTTAAGTATACTAAGGTGAAAGGAGAAACTACTCACATGGAGAATGAGAGTTACATTCTCCCCAGCAGGACTGAGTTAGAGCCTTAAGAGCAGCAATGAATGGTCTGAAAGTGCTCTGCCACGGATACCTCAAAAAGTTGTCTAAGTATGAAGCACATGGGCTATAAGAACAGTGATTTTTGATCTAGTTTTTCTAGGGTGGAGTGGTGTACATTTTTGAGCATCCCAAAATCAGAGGCTGCAATTACTGTACTTACTCACTAGTTCCTGCCAGGCAAAGAGTGAGAAGGGGTGGTCTTCAGCACAAGAGGTGTAGATATGCAGAAATGAATGCTGAGAGTGAAAGCACAACTATTTGATTATGCAGTGATGTAAAAGGGCAAATATTTGGAATAGTTATGATTCCACCAGTCTGACTTTCCTAAAGTTACCTTAACCGTGTAAAAATCACTGTGCTGTAGAGCAAGCGGTGTAAAATGAGAGGATAAGACCAGACAGATAAGACAATGGAGGCTGAAATAGTTTAAAGAACTTCTGCGCTTGCAGTCCCAAAAACCAGATACAAGTGGGAATAGAGCACAGCTCATATTGTATCCACTGCTTCTTTTAAAGGATGGGTTTTCCACTTTGTTATTATTCATACTGCATTTATTAGCAAAAAGTAGGTTCAGAAGGAGCTTTGAGGGTCGTCTGGGACTGGGGACTGCGGAGCAAATGCAACTTGTTTTTCTCTCTATTGTGTTTAAAAAGACAGGTAGAAAAAGAAGAGAGAATGTGTGCACGTGTTCTCTGTCATATCTGCTCTGCAAAACCCTGAGCTAGAGTCAAAATAAGCCTTTAAAGAGAGTATAGACAGCAGTGCATTTAGTTTTGATTTATTAAAATAGTTTTCAGACTGCAGTCTTATTTGTCCTGTGAGAACTGCACTCTCTGGTAATGGAAGCATTGAATTTTCATGTGAAACATTTTAGAGAGCATATTTTTTCCACCTACAAGAGTGTGACAAGAATTTGTTCTTGTATGATGATGTGCAAGTTATTATAGCTGCTATGCTAAACATGTATTTATGATCACTGCTGGCACAGCTGCTGTGTACTTTGTTTATGTTGTTACAAACCTAGTTGTGACATATTATAAAAAATACATTCTTTTGTGGTAGTTTCACACTGAAGCAGAATAAATCATGTCTCCTACCTCTGCTCTGGCTTTTCTGATATTGCCCCCTTGTTTTTTCTTACCCTGGAGAAGAGAGTATCTGTGTGATAGTCCTGTACCAGATGATGTTGAATGCCTTATGAAAGGGCAAGAAATAGATGCCTTAATACAGGTGTCAGAGAGGCAAACCCCAAACTACAGTATGAAGCAGCTACAGTCCTTCAGAGTAACCTGTTTTTATTAAATGTTAGTTTGCTAACAGTCTAGACATACTTCAAGCATGTCAGGAACAGCACAGTGAATAATTTCAAAATGGGAAAACCAAAATAAAAATAGAAACAAAGCTTCCAAAATTAATAAGCTCAAGCCAGATCCAGCTCGAGACAAGTACAAGACAGGAAAGACTCACATCTTTCATTTTCCTTGCTCTTTCATATCAGCATAGACAACTACTACTCTGTTAGACGACTACTATCTCTGTTAGCCTATATCACAGGCATCTCTTTGTGATACTTGTTGTTAAAAAATAAAAGCACTGTCAAATAACTGTAGCAATTTTAAAAGCTCAGGATTTGATATTTTTGAAATAGATTTGTTTCTTTTCACCTTCCAAACCAGCATTTTCCATTTATACTTAATTAGCAGCATACTAAGGGTGTTTTAGATAGAGTATCACCAGCTGTGTTGTATATGAATTATTCTTCATAGTCTTCCTTCTATTTGCCTGTCTGTGTTTCTACTGATATTAGTGGTGCAAACCCAAGTCCTGCTATTGTTAATGTTTAAGGGGTATGGGTTTATGCAACATCTGTGGAGAAAAATGACATTTTTTTGGTCACTGGGATTCATACAGGTGTGTGTTTGCAAAACTTGACTCTTATTGCTTAATTTGCTCTTATATAATAAGAAAACAGTATGTTAAAGATGTTCAAAACTTAATGTATTTTGGATATTTTATTGACTTCCCCAAAAGCTGATATTGCTTGGAATGACTCCGAGACAACTCTTTCTGAACTCTGAAAATGAAATCATGGGAACTTTAGTGGATTCCATTGTAAAGCCAACAATTACTACCTTGTTAGGTGTTTTTAATCTCTTTTCTTTACTCAGAAAATAAATTTCACCCATATGTTATGTACCACTGGGCTGCAATTTTTGGTTGGTGCTGAACTTTTGATAGCATGTGCTCTTCAGAAAACACCTGGTTTCAAAGTATTTTGCTTAACTATACTTTGTTGTTTTGACTCTCCTGTAGTGTTTATCGTCCTGAGGAATATACAGGTCAATGGACCTTTTATACATTAGAGTCTGACACACTGCTCTGTGGGGGATTAACACCCTAAATAAGATTTTTATTCATTATTTCTTTTGTGTTGCTACTCTGAATCATTTCTTTATGAGGCTTTGTGAGTAAAAGACTAAGGTCAGGATAATTTTATTTGGTCAAGTCCTTTTAGATAATTCCTTGCCATATAGTAAAATGGTACTTTTCATGCCGTGAAGTAAGTCAGACTTCAGTAAAGACAAACTAAGGGGAAGAAAAACACAAGCAAACCACAGAGCATGAAAAGTTGATAATTCTCAAATTTCTTTTGACACTTTGTGGTGACAGAAAACCCTGTGCTAAGTATATTTGTGCTGATCTGCTGTGAAAATTCACTGTTCAATAGCTTCCAGAGTTTCTCATCTCTTACCTGTGGTGTATATATCTACACCTCTGACCACTGGGCTCCCTTGCAGAGTGTGGATGGTTGCTGAGTGGCTCAAAGACATTTAAAGGATTTTGTAAACTCTGTTTCTAAGGTGCACCTCTACTTTTAATCTCCTCATGACAGGAAATTGTCAGTTCATCATGCCATTCATGAGAAGCAAAGTTACTGGGCTTACTGAATCAGCAAATGGGTGAAACAAATTCCTGAGACTAACAGTAACTGTGGGGTCATAAAAATAACTAAATATGCATAACATGCTTTATTTTGAAAAATGCGATTTCATTGTCATTTGAAGTAGCGACATTTTGCAAAATAGTGGTTCTTCTTTTTTCTTAGGTTATATGTTGGCTGGCTCACAGCTGGGCCCAAGGACTGGGGGTCAAAGACTCAGAGATGGAAATGGACCATGAGGTCATTTAATTTATGATGTTTGATTTTGCCCAGCTGCTTTTTCAACTAGTCTCATTTCAACACTCCGGCTGATCTCCACTGATTATTTCCTTTGGCAAGCATTCACAGTTTAACGCTAATTCCAAGAGAATTTATATTTTAAAGGCAGTAGAATAGGTTAATTTCAAATACTACCACAAAATTCTGCTGTTAGATCTCTGCAAAGACGAGCACCTGGCGAAGATAGCTGTAAATCAATTGTTTCCTTATGCAATCCTTGGTCTCTGTGTTCATAGGCTAAGTAACAAATCAATTTTTCTGCATACCCATTTTCTAATTACACTCAGAACTTAATGATATAGTAGAGTGTAATGATATAGTCACAAAGGCTACCTTTATCTTAGGGAGGTTTGGAAACCCGTGGATAGCTCAGAGCATTTCCTGAAGTTGTCATTCTCCAAAATTTTTATGTTAAAGTTGAAATTTAGAAATGTCCCTTTAAGGCATGCATGACTGATAACTGGCACTACTTATTTTTTCTAATTCTTAGTTTTAAAGACAAATAAAGTGGGCTTTCTGTCCAATATAGGAATACAAATCTGTCAAAATATGCCAATAAAGACTGATTCATGGTCAAAGTAGTTTGAGCAAAATCTGAAGCTATCTGAAAGTGCTGGGGTAAATTCAAACAGAGGTGCAATACTTAACTTCCTGCAAATGGCATTTCCCTGTAGATGCCCCATAGCATCTCTTGGATATGCATGGAATTGTGGAATTTTTTGTTCCAGTGCAACATTGGTTAGATTAACTTTGGGCTCAGTCCCCATTTACTGCTGAAAAAAAAATGGCTTGCTGAAGCTGTACTAAATTGTTATCCAGCTCCCACTGAAATAAAAACTCTGTTTAGTTCCCCAGGGATCACTTAGCCATGTGAAAACTGGGTGGGAAATAATTTTTCTTTTGGAAATGGATCATAGAAAAGAAACCAATTAGATTCCTAGACTGCTCTCCGGGGGCCTTGACAAGCTGGTGCTTGGGGCTGTTGGCAGCCCTACCTTTCCACCAGCTTCTGCAAAGCGAGAAAACAGCACTTCTGCCTTCATGTATTCCTGCTTTGTCTGTGTCTCAGTCTCATTGTAAATAAATGAATGCCTCTCATGTTTTACTGCAGATTTTTGGCATGTAGAAAGGATCTGAGTTGGGGGGATAATTAGACTTCAGGGTGGTACCTCTTTCTAACATCACAAATCAAAGTTATTTAACACTGAATACAATAGCAAGTCAATAAAAATGCTAGGAAATTGAATTACAATAACCAAACTTGTTTTCAGAAGTTGTTTACCATATGTGAAATAAAGTGGGGAAAGGAATGGAAAACATGTTAAGTGTGCACTTAAAGCATTTGTATACTTTTCAGATCTTTCCAGAGTTGCCCAGAAGAGGTATTCTACTGCATTTCCTCTTGAGATGCCTGTGGACCTCCGTCTAAAATCTCATACTATTTTTTTCCTGGATTTCGTTCCTTTTCATCCTTGATTGGCCCTTTCTGCTAGAGTGTTGAAACCTGACAGCATGAAGACTTCAGATAATAAAGCTGACTTTTTCTCCACTAGCCCTTTGCCAATTTAAAAATGTGAACAAAATTTTGGATCATTTATGGTGTATATAAATCAAACTTGCTGGGCTGCCACAGATCCCATTTGAACTGCAGCATAAAGGAGGGGTTTTCCTGTCAATCAGCCATAGGGGGCCTGGACTTAAGTGCAATGAAGACTGCTAAGGAGGAGTATCAACAACTTTCCTTGGTGTAATCTCTACACAGCTCTTATAAAGACTGATATACCTTTCTTATCCAAAACTGTCAGAGAATGCATTCAACCATTTATGTACAAGCCAGCAGTGCAGTCACATGTGAGTGGACACTATCATTTTTTACTCATGTAATGTTCCAGCAAAGCCCTATCATCTTCAAAGCAGGAAGGCTCTAGGTCTGAGAAGCACTAGGTCATGGGACGGATGAATATTGGCTTCTACATAAAGGCTGAATTATCAAAGACATTTTCCGCAGCTCTCTCAGTTTTCCCTGACATAGAGGATTTTCTCTAGATGATTCCAGTGATAGCATCTATAATACTTTGCTGGAGAAATTTCTTCAGGGCAACAACAGATCTTGCCATCTGGCCTGGAAACTACAAAATTCTTTAAGTATTGCATATTCTTAAGGATACTTTTTTCTTTCCTCAGGAGTATTGTTGAATGGAACAATTCCTCATACTGAAAACAAATAGTCATAGTAGATGGTAACATTTTTTTTCCTGTCTTTGTCATATGAAACTGTTCAAAAGGAGAAAAGACTTTCTTCTCAGCATTAGGGGTAGGCTGCATTCATGTCCTAGACAAATTTCATTGAAATCGATGGAGTTCTAGTTGGACAAACAATATACAATATGTGTGTAAGAACATTTCTCTTAAAATAAATGAGTTGTGTATTCAGAGCCTCAGTCTCAGGCACAGTTATTTAGAAACTAAATCTATTACATATGTATATTCTGGCATATCAGGATAAGAATTTTACCCTTTGTTGCCTTTCATCCAGGGGGAAAAACAAGGGGCTGGGAGATTGCTTGAAAACATATGATATAAGAAGTGGAGAAAATGGGCTTAGTGGAGCTGATGGCATAAAACCCAGGAGGCATATCATTGAGTCATGCTGTGCCAAAATTAGATTTTAAAATTGTTTCTGTCATCTTATGAAAGCCCACAACACTTTGTTCTGAATATCCTAGAGCTTTTATAACTTCTGTTCAGAAAAATTTGGCTGTCCTCATCCTTGTTCCTCCAGACATTCCTACATGCTTTGAAGCTGATATAATTTTAATACATTTAATTTGAATAGATGTATGTCCTTTTTCCTCACCTGACAGAAAAGAGTCTTCTAACTCTGGGAGCAGTTACCAGGGCCAGTAACCAGTGTGACAAAATGCATTGAACAATATGAAAAAGTTCCTATCTGTACAATCAGACTGATTTCTCCATCTGGTGCTGCCAATTAATTTGCCAAATATAACCTTTTAAAATGTCATTCTTTGCCCCCTCTTAAGGATAACTGACTAATGCATTTTTCCTTCTCTTGACTCCTTAAAAGCTATTGCCCTTTCCATGACTGTAGGAATTTCTCAGGATGGTTGCAAAAAGGAAAAAACACATTTCAAAAGCAGCTTCCCTCCTGGGAAGTGAATGATAATTTTGCTGTACTTAAAGTCATTGTAATGTAATTAATTTAGTGCTTTTAATAAATTCAAAATATGAAGATGTAAAGCACCGAAAACAGAATTATTCAAATGCCTATTTAAAACTGGCTAATGTCTGTCCACGGCATGACAGTCCTGCTAGTATCTTGTTTTAATGAGCATCGTGAATTCCTTTCCACTTTAGAAAAAAGATAATCATGTTGATGTATCAGTAGACCCTGCATTTTTCAGCTATGAATCTTGTGTTATGTTATGAGTCTACAGTTCTTTCTAGAGACATTTCCCTCCTAACTGTAATGACCATTAGCATTTAATTTGGATAAGTATGAAAAATTATGATACTAAATATTTTACAAATAGATTTCTATTAATCTTATTTGCCATAATGTAGAATGACGTGATTAATAATGATTTTTAACTGGCTTCTAAGAAGGTGTCATGTATCAGGTTTGTCATGTGAACTAGTTGTTATGGAAATGATAGCATATGAATTATTCCTTGGAAATCTGCATTAGATCAATTACGTAATTAATCTGTCTTGTTTCTTTACTTATTTATTTCTCCAGTAATTGCGGAAATATTGGAGTTACCTTATACAGCTAGCACTTAATTTTTCCAATCTCCTTGCATAGATTATTGTGCAAATAACATTATACGTAGTATTCTAAAGTAGTGTATTCCTTTTGTATTGTTTTAATGAAGTGTTCATAGTTTGTTATTTTGTTTAGAAGTACAAGTCTGTCAGTTACAGTTTTTCTTTAGCACAGTAAAGCACATTTGAACTGGAGGCGTTTGCTGAGGGAAATTTGAGAGCCATGGCAATGTTAGTTTCTCCAGTTTTAACTACCGTCTATAACCACCAGGGGTCAGGTTCCTGCCCTCTCATTCTTGGATGCACAGTGTCCTAACACTAAGAAAAAAATAGATATAAGCTCACTTTTTAAATCTGTGGTTTGCTTCATACGTTGGTACGAAGCTCACCCCTGTCCAGCTCTTACACTCAGAGCTTAGCCATCAGCTGAATTTGGATCCACCCAGACTTGACTGTGTTCCTCACAATTCCTTATATTTCACATATGTCAATTTTAAAAAACGATTGATCTAAACCTTTCTAAAAGGAATCCAATTTTTTGTTGGTCGAATATATGAAAGCAAAACCAACAGAGGTCCTCAAGAGCCTTTCAGAAAATGGTCTGCAGAATTGCTTTGAACATTGGCAGCATTGTATATAGCTGTGTGTCAATGCAGAAGTGAACTCTTCTGAAAGGTTCTTGAAGTTGACTTTCTTCATTCGTTAAGTAAAAATAGTTACAGGCACAGGCTTGGGATTTTTTTTTTTGTCTGACCTCATACTTCTTACTTGACCCCATGCTAACCTGGTGGAGTTCCTTCTACCATCCTCTGGAAAAACTTATATTCACTGCAGTCAGAGGCATGCCTCTAGAATAGGACTGCTTTGGTGAAATTCCTATGTTTTTGCCTTGTGCCTTATAAAAATTGGTTATTTTTTTTTTATTCATAACTTTTTAGTTGGATAAATGAAGGAAAATTCTGTTACTTTAAAATAATGTTGGTTAGATCTAACACTAGCCACTTAGAAACAAAGGAGTTTCTAGCAAATGAACAAGGACAAGTCAGCTCAAGTCTTCTCGGCAATATAGACAAAATCAGGTTTTGCAATGTAGCTGTTGAGATACTGTAGGCCAAAGGCCAGTCATAGTGGCCTTTAATATCTGACAGTAGTTTTGCTGGTCTTGATGGTATTGTAGATGTTCTGGTACAAGATGTTGTGTAGTCAAGTTGTAAAGCCTGGATTATGTTGGCTGTCTAGGGAGAGTATTAAGGCACAGTCTCCTGTAGTGGAATGACAAGATATTGCCAGAAACTCCTGGCTGCAACCTCACAATTTATGTCCTGCTTTAATGTTGTTTGCTGACTAAGAGGCTCAAACTCTCCAGAGTGGGCAGATAGTCTGAAAATGCTTCAGAGGAAAGAACTACAGATACAGATGGGATTTCCTCCACAGGATGGTCCTCAGAGCAATTAAGCAGAGCATCTATCTTAGTTTATGGGAATGTGGAAAATTCTGAACAACCGATCAAATGACAAACCTGGTGAATGCCTTAGGAAGAATGCAGGGAGAAAATGTGATTAATCTGAACTAAAAAAATTACAAGGTTTTCTGTCATTGCAAATAATTTCATTTAGGCTGAAAGAAAACAGTATTTTCCCTGAGGAACTAACTTAATTTCTTTCACAAACAATCATAATGAAGTCAGACATAGGAAATTTATACAGTCTTTGAAATCTCTGAAATCTCGACTGGGACAGTGAAGATACAGGGTCAGCTTTCCTATGACAAATTCAGATTAAAGGCTGGAGCTCAAGCCTCCTGTGAAGTAACTAAAAATATTTTTTATACTATTTTTGCTACGTTTTTTCTCTATTCCTCCAAATTATATTGCTCAGTTTTGTATGAAATAAAAGACTGTAGGTATCCCCTCAAAGCCTAATATTTTTAGGTAAAAAAAATAAGTAACATTTAGATGTTTGTTACATGTATTTTAACCTGAAATCTATGAATTAATTACTCTCTTCTTTGAATTGCTGTAAATACTTTATTTGCTTTACTAGGTTCTAGACATGTGCCAGTAGGTGGATTGCAAACAGCTCTGATATCAAATACAAGACAAACCCAATCAATAAAACATATCCTCAAGAAGCATCTACTTACAACTTGTCACATCCATTGCCCTGTATCAAGCAGACTTGCCTACATTTCCCCTGCTGATGAACTAGCTTCTTTCTGTTAAAGCCAATGTCAGATAGTTCCACTTGCTCACAAAATGTAATGCTCGTTTTCCTCCATCTTTCAGTGTAAACACCCTGTAACATCCTTTTGAATATCATTTCTGATTTAGAAATCAGGAAGAGTCTTCAAATATTTCCTGCAGCATAAAGGGGTTGTGAAACTATATTATAGGGCACAGCTGAGGCTTTCCGAGATACAACAATAAAGTTGATTTACTTCCTGTCCACTCCTTCACATAAGGAGTGTCTCAAATGTACAACAAGCAAAACAGATCACACTCCATTTTATTAGATCCTGGACAGGTTTCCTTGGTAGCTGTCAGTTACATACTTGACACTTGGTGGCTGTGTCATGATTTAACCCCACTCCTAGCCTGGTTGGTAGCTAAAAAAGGGCAGCTGTGATTCCAAATCCAATTCCCACCATCCGACCCCTACCAGGGAAAGGGGATAGAGAAAATGAGGGGGAGACACTTGCTAGTTGGAAAATAAAACTAAACTGGCTATCATGAAACAATAATAATGCAAAGGAAACTAATATCATTATTAAGAAAATAATAGTATATTTACAAATATATAAGATTGAACACCACCACCTCCCCCCAGGCCGGTGAATGTGCATCACCACTAATGTGCAGGGCAGGCATGGGGAAACGTCCTGGGCTGGACTCAGAGGCAGACAGGAATGGGACTCAGGAACTGGATTCAGGAATGCACATGTCAGGTCAGGGGCTGAAGGACGGACAAAGTCCTCGCTAGACATCAGCCATCAAAGAAGTGAGGTTGAACCTTGTGAACTTTCAGTTTTATACTGAATATGACATATATGACATGGAACACTCAGTTGGTCAGTTTTGGGTCACCTGTCCTGTCTGCTCCTCCCTGCAGATGTGACTGTTTTTTGCAATTCTGACTCAACGGCATTCCACTGACTTGATAATGGCCTTAGTTTCTACATTAATAAGTAGACGGCTTTTCTGCATACCAGCGTCCAATTACTTTAGTGATAACTAGAAATATTAAGTGTTAACACTTCTAGAAATAGACACTGTCTGAAAAACACGTTCTTAACTTTCACAAAATGAAGTTACTTAGAAGAGCTTAACTGAAAATTTAGAAAATTGTTTCTACCTTAGCTCAAAATGGAATAAGTGGTCAGGTAATTTTAAGGGTTTATTGCAATCCATTTGGAACAATTTTGGCCATCTCCTAGCTTAGTAAGGGTAAAGAGCAGTGGGATCTTTTTAACTAATACCCCAAATATGAACACCTATTCATATTCTCTTCAAATGGATAAATAATATAATTTTTAAAATTTAATTCAGAACAGAGCTGAAGCTTCTAAGATAACTTGTTAGAAACTTTGTAGGTTTCCTGGTCCTGGATATATGATGCTAATTCCCCAGTGCCTGCTACAACTTTTCTGTTTCTGGGCTATTTTGGAATAAGGTTGTTTTAAGGATGGGAAGGTGGGGGGGAAGAGTGAAAGAAGTTTTTAATATGAAGGCTTTGTTCATAACAATGTTTGAACTGCTTCTGTGATTTTTAATTTTCAGAGAAAGCTTGTATTGGTTCTTATTCTAAATAGATTGATTACCCTTAAAAGATTCCTAGTCTATCCTTTGTCTTAGTATTATGGTTTAGTACATTTTCTCAGATTTATTAGTACTTTGGGACAAAGCACAACATTGTTGCAAATATTGCAGTTATGTGTTCAGGACTTTAATGTGCATTTTAGTAACATCAGGATATTTTCCATTTGTGTTTTTAGTGTTAGTTTATTTTTTCTATGTACAGTTCATGCTTCAAATCTTTCCATTTATCTTTCCAGTTCCTCCACATGCTGATTGCACTAATTCTTAGTGGTTCGTCCAGGACATGTTGACAATTCCCTTGGTAACACATTGTTTAATCCTTGACTAGTCTCGCTGCACTAAATCTAGGAATCTTTAGAACCATGAATCTGAATGCTGATGTAATCCCCAGACAGTTCCATTTATATTAGTGTGCACATTGCAAGTGTTGGCTCTTTCTATCTAGACTGTGGTAGTTTGCACACATTACTCATGCAGCTTCACAAATAAGATTTAACAGACTGGAAAATAATAGGACTGAAACTGGACTGACTGTGGGATGCATGGTCTAGTAGTTGTGGCTGAAGATTAGGGGTGGAGAGATCTGCAGGTTTTTTTTTGTCACACATTTATGGCACATTTTTAGTGAAAAAAGATTTTGAGCAATTTAGTTAAAAATATTTTTATATTTCTACTGAAAATACTCTAGTATTAAAGTATTCACAAAGGAAAAATGTGTAAGTACAACTGCTTGTAACATCCTTGCTGCAAGTTCCTTAGTGGCTTTTCAGAAAAGAAAGATTTCTGATCTGCAAATTGTAATCAATAATATGTATATATTACAATGGCTGAATTGTCCTACTTGAAATCCCAGTAGATTTTTATTCTTACTTTTTCTCTGATGGGATATTGACTTTTCAGTCCCAGTTGCATCTAATATATATTTGATACTCAAGTAACACAAAGAACATTTAATTTTAGAAAAGGTTTCATGGCTTTATTTTTTAAAAACCTAAATAGTCGTGTAAATATTTTGTTGTCTGAAATTTGTGGCAATAGTTTGCAATCTCAGATATCATCAAGACCTGTCCTGAGCTTTGTTGCCTTATTAACCAGTATTTCTCAATAGCTGTCTTTGTTACACGGAGACTGCCATCGGAGTTAGATTGATCCTTGTGCTTGTTTTGCAATTAGCAAAAGCTCCGATACATTTCTAAGGAAGGCCCTCCTGTGGAGCCACAAGGTTCAGGATGGACCCCCTTGCTCTCTAAGCTTCTTCTCAGAGGAAAGCCTAGGTGCTGCTGGATCCATCCCTAGTCCCAGACTTGGTCAGTTTTCCATATTTAAAGGTTTAAAGGTTTATTTGAGTTAGCCACCACTTATATACGAGTTAGCCACCAGTTAGACTTACTGTTACCTGTGAGAGTCCCTTCACAAACCGTCACCTACATGGTTAATAGTTACTGCCAGTGAGCCAAAAGGGACGCCAACAGTTTCACAATGCCTGTGAGAACCCTCTCAAGGACTCTCACTGTGACAATTACTCAGTGCTGAAACTGTAAGTAATCAATTTAAAGCAACAGACAAAACAAGTTCGGAATTGCTGTTGATAAATTCACTTCCTGCTTTAGCGCTAGATGATTATAGCCTGTTAATACTGATCATATATATATCAAATGTAACAACTGAATCTTGAGATACCACTTATTTCCCCAGGGAAGTTCTGGAAAGGAATTCATGTGGCAAGACCCACCCCAGGCTACTATGTACACAAACACCAAAGTGTTCCACACCTCTGAGATAAGGAATAAATGCTAAGCCTTAATACAGTACATGCCTACAGAAGATCTACAAGTTTGAATAGATACAACTCTTTCTAGTAGACCTAGTTGGACAGAAATCTCTCCACTTACTCTTTATTGTTCATTGAGGGGACATACTTATACAGATAGAAAGAAGTACTCACTACTGTCCATTGTATAATGCATCTCAAAGTAGTGTGTAAGTAGCTTATATAACTACTTGATTAGTTATGCTCATCCCTAATATTCACTCATTTGAGATCATCCTACAATGCTGAGTTATAATCAAGACTTATTTTAAAATAATTGCATGTATCCTCACTTATCTAGGTATTAGATCTTGCTGAAATTAATTTTAGATGCTTCAGTATTATCATGTAAAAAGTTGCTTCCAGACCGACAGTTGTGTCTTTGTAGATAAAAAAATCTACATATATTTATCAGAAGTAAGATTTCTAAATTTACCTAAAAATCACAGAAGGTTGAAAAGTACTACTGAAGCTCATCTAATCTATACTCAGTGTAAGGAAATATCAGTGCAAGCACGCAGTATGCTCTGCACTGTGTAAAGAAAGTTGCTTTTTTCTCTACAACCGTAGAACTAAGTTTTTCTACACTTCAGTGGCTGGTCAGAAGGTCAAAAAATTTTGATATACAATTGAGCTCTTAAATAAATAAATTTTTGACTCTTGCATGACTTCAGTTTCTATGAACAGTCATGCAGCCAAGTTTCTGCATTGAACAATTGTTGAAAAAATATTTCAATCCTAATTTTCTGCATATTATTATTTGAACTGGAGACAAGATATTAGGCCCTTTGAAATAACCCAGAAAGACACTCACTGAATTCAATGGACTTCTTTTATTGGTTTCTGAAATCACTAAGTTAATTCTTCAGCGAGAGAAAAAAGGGTTGTTTTTTTTTTTTTAATCTGGCTAATCATAACTGTTTCAGAAATGTATAACATTCTCTGAAAGTAATTTGATATTTTACTGAACTCAGAGCCAAAGATGTATTCTCTGGCATAGAATAAAACCATTGAAGTAAGAATTTTCTAACAAGTTTGCTAGCAGACCAGACCCACATTCGCAACTACAATTAGGTTTAAATGATTATGTATGCAGAAATTTGAGACCTGTTTTCTAGAGCCACAGTGGACTTTTCTTCCTAATAAATATTATAAATGTTCTTAGACTTTTTTTTCTTTCCTTTTTTTTTTTTTGCATTAATGGGTTTTAATTGCAGACCATTTCCAAGAATAGAGTTGCTTTAATTTCCTTTTCTGTTTCTGACTCTTCAAATACGCTCAGATAATGTCATACCAGTTCTCACTGAAACTGAGTGTCTGCACTGTAAGTGATACCGATCTGTCCAATAAGACATTGAGAATAACAGCCCACTGTCAATGGCTGGCAGAAAAATAACTGGAATCTACTGTCTTCCAAAATGGTGGCTCCAGTCAGTCATCTGGACTAATCATTGTATCCTCCTTCCTGCACTGCTACTTGCAGATGTACAAAGTGACTTCTCTAAAGTAACTTTGCATGTGGACTAGGTGATGAGGCCAAGCACTTTCAGTCAGTAGACTTGATGACAAACTAGATAGATACATAATCAATGTCCTCAGAACTCACAGGATTTTTCTTTTCTTCTTCCTCTTCTTCCATAGATAGGTAGAAAAAAAGAATCCTGGTTAATGAATACTGTAGAAGCTTTCTACAAAAGGCAGGAAATGGTTTGGTTTCCAGTTAGTACATGACTGAATATATTTTTCATTAAAAGGCTATATATTTTTTTAATGGTATGTAATTATACAAAATGTTTTACTCTTACCATGGCCAACTGCCATTCACAGATTTCCATTTAACTTTTAACTAATGTTAAAAGGATTTCTGGAGCAATTCTACTCAGGAATTGAAAACTCACAAACACTTATCTCCAAAGGGGTGGAAGTTCATAACTGGGAACAGCTAAGGCAGCATGGGGCCTTCAAAGTGTTTGTTATGATGGTATTTCAATTATATCAACATCTGTGGGCATCTTATATCATGGTAGTTAATTTTAAAAGTTCAAAACTGTGTTTTTCACACCAAATGGCTTTCATCCTCCTTCCTAAGCAGGTGAGGACATAAAAAACCCTCTCTTTCCTGTGCAGACATTCATAAAGAAAAATGTTTTTATTTGGATTGTAGATGAACTAGAAATGGGTATAAAAGCTTCCTGGACTGACTAGAACAGAAAAGCAGACCTCTTAATTTATTATTTAGTGTTTAAATCAAATAATGTGATTTTTAATGCATTCATTTAATAGTTTATGTTGTAAGAACTGAATTGTGAAAACATACTTCATCTTGCTAAATCCCTAAGAATGGGATTTTTATAATAGTTTTTGTTCATTAGCTTTTTATCTGATTCCACTATTAAAAAACAGCCTAATGAAGTAGAGGCTTTCTATTTACCTATTCTCTGCATCTGTTTATTCAAATATTCTTATTAATTAGAACTCAAGCTTCAAAATCAGAAAGGAAAAGGTTTCAGAAGTTCTGCCTGAACTTCATTTAACCACATAATCAACAGTATCAGGACTTTTGCGGACACTGGTTCCACAAACTGGAGCTGCTTATTCTTTTATCTGCCAAAAGTGTCGTGTCATCAAGCAGTTAATAATTAACGAAATGTGTAGCACACAAACTTAGAAAATGCAATTATATTCTGAAGTGAGTGTTTTGACCCATGTCCTCCATGCACTATTTATGTTTGAATAAGCTTGATGGCTGTTTCCACAGATTTTGAGAGAAGATGGGGCCATGAGGTTTCTATGTCCTAGATTAGCATACAGTAATGCTAACTAGTGCTCTTTAGCTTATTTTAGAAAAATATAGTGTGTGGAAGCTTTGTGAATGTTCTCATTACAAAATGTTTGCACACAAAGAACAGTCAAACACATGAATTTACTATTTTGAAGAGCACAGTTCTCTTAGAGTAATCCATTAGACATGTAGAATGTGACTATACAAAAGTTTTTTTGATAAGCATTCAGTGGTACTGCGGAAAGGCAGAATTACAGGAAAAAGGTCATTTTTAGCTAGGCTTGAATGCTGGGTGCAGCTTTAGAGATTCTGATATGATCACCTGGGGATTTTTTGGGTCCTTTCTAGGTTGCATATCAAACCCGATCCCTCTGAACCCCAACCAGCTTTCAGTTTTTCTAATTATTTGACCATAGTCCTTAGGAGGAAGTATGACATATCTGTAGTGTGACTGGATGAGCCAGGTACTGAATTATGACTGCCTATATGACAACTTTCTAAGTTTTTTTCTATTATTTTTTATTATCCTCTCCTTGCACCAGTAATACTGGTTATGCCAGGTAGGAGCAAAACAAATTTTCAACCAATGTCTGGCAAAGCCAGCTTCCATACTCCCTACTTGGCACAAGGACTTATAACGAACATGGGTCATGCTAAGAAAAGGAGTAACTTTCTCCCAATTTATGCTCCCACTTGTTTTAGTGTCATAAAGGCAATCTTATTCTCATACAACACTCAATGTAATTTTCCTTGAGCATTAGAAAATGCAGTTTTTTTCCCACTTATGATGAGTGCTTGGGAAAAAAGAAACAATCAAACTCGGTTTTCATCATGGTAATTTTGGGAAAGTAGATTCCCTGCTGTTCTATCAACACTATTTCAGACAGGGCAACCCTGAAACTTTCTTATAAAGTGCAACAAGCTAAACTAATCAATCAGAAATTGCATAAGAAAAAGCAACCCTAGAGGAAAGAACTCTTGAGAAAAGTCTCTGTGGTGTGTCTCTTTTGCTGAACTCGAACAGAGTGAAAGGTGCTATATTTTAATTTGCATTAATGGGACTTATTTGGAGACAAGGCAGCTTCAGTTGTGCTGTAATTATGGGCACAAAGGAGTTGATACAGAACCTGAACTCTAGAGAGCCTGGAGATGAGGTTAGGCCTTGCTCCTCATGTCAAAGGAGGGGACTATTATGGCCTGCCTGCTGCCCACATCATTTCTATGTGTTGGGATTTCTTCCTCTGCTGCTTAGTTTGACAATGGCATGGAAATTCAAGGGTCAAGGAGTTTCCCTCAAACAATGTCCTTTCCTGTGGCAATAGTAGGCCAATTCTGGTCAAACAGAGTGGAGTTTTAGGATAGATTATGAAAAACAGGTACATCCACAGAGACTGTGAAATCTCCTTCTCTGGAGATATGAAAAACCTACCCGGATGCAATCCTGTGCAACTTGCTCTAGATAAACCTGCTTTAGCAGGGGTGGTGGTAGTGGTTGTGGATTAGATGATCTCCGGAGATATCTTCCAACCCCTACCATTCTGTGATTCTGTGGGGTGCTAGCATTAAACATAGTCAATGGGAGATCAGAACAATGACTTAAACATCCACTCCCGTCATTTGTATCAGACACAAGCCTGTTTTTGTGTGAATGGTTACTAAGACATCTTTTTAGCAACTGAGCTAGCCATTGGCTCTGTCCACATTGATGATATCAAACTCTTTTTCTTCCATCAAAGGTACTGTGCCATTGAGAGGTCCAGAAGTCAGTTGCACTGCAAAAGTAATGGCAGCCGGGCAGCTTTCTATCTCTAAATATTCTTAACCAAACATGGATGCAGCTGGCCACGTAGACTAGATTTCAGACTTCCTTTTATTTAGTTATAGTCTGTGTTCAATCTGTGGGACTAATAAAGCAGAAGCTGTTCAGATTGCAAGGCAGAATGACATGCATGATCATTACTAAAACCACTGCAACTCTTTCCCAAATTTCAGAAATGTAATCCCCCTGGAAAGGGTTTGAAGATCAAACCCAGAACTGAATCAGACCTTTAAAAATATACAATACCTTGCTTCATCATATTTGCCAGACATAGGACATTTATTAATAGTGGCCCAGCATGTGATTGTTCACTATTTCTTATACCTAAGTATGATTTTTCTCTTCTTGCGTTTCTCTTTCATGCTGTTTTGGAGGCAATCTCAACAGTTTCCAGCTGCAATTTGTAACTTATGCACATAGAACACTATATTTAATTTCAGTGATCGGTTTTGCTTTGGCTTTAGAGTGTTTGGATTAAATCTGAATTTAAGGTTCAGCTTCAAATCCAACCTTTTTATCCTTCCTTGATCAGTTTAGTTTATGTTCTTGCTTAGCAGCAGGAGATTAATTTGGGCGTCTGCTCCTACTCAAGTGAAAGTTCAGTTCTGCCCTGTTTTTACTCTTCTTTCTTCAGTCCCTTGAGCCTGAATTTATATTCCAAAGCTGTCTTAGACAGAGAATTCTGTGAAGCTTTTCTATCAGTCCAAGGGTAAATGAGCCTGAAAATAAATCTCAGCAGATATAGGGAGCTCTGTTATTGGGTTTGACTTCATACAAATAACAGCGCTGTTTTGCTAAGCATGCATTTAATAATGCTTTTGCAATGATAATTTTTACTATTAAAATACAAAGCTTTATGAAGTAGACTTTGGTTTTACTGATTCTTATAAAATGCTGTTCTGAGGAAATCAAAGTTTTGTCTTTGCAACATAAAATATGAAAACTTTCAGAAAATCCTCATTGTTGTTAGTTGAGGAATAAATGTCATAGAATCAGCTCTCTGACCTCCTGTGTGTGTCACTGCACACTCAGTTTGATGTATAGTTTATGTACAATTCCTATTTAGATTCAGCTGCATTCACAGATAAGTAGGTATTCAGAAAGGAGGGGAGGTTTCAGTACAAGATTTCTACAATATGAAATCTCCTGCTGTCTCAGGAGAAGAGAAGGCTAAAGGAGGATCTGGTAGTTGTCTTCAACTACCTAAAAGGGATCAGAGCACAGAGCTAGGATCCTTGCCTCCAGTAAAAGAGTGAGAGGCAACAGTCACAAGCTGCAGCAAGAGAAATTCCAAGTAGATGTATGGAAGAAAAATAAATCACCATTTGCGTGTTCAAGCACTGGAGTGGGTTGCCCAGTGGGATTTTGAGGTCTGCATCCTTGGAGGTGTTCAGAGATTGGCTGGATATTGTCCTCAGGAACCTGCTCTAATAATGGTGCAGGTCTTGTATTTGGGACTAGATGGTGTGGGGACTGCTGTTGGGACTAGTGGTCCTTTCCAACCTAAATTATTGTGCAGATCTGAAAGAACAATGATGGAACTAGTAGGGCAGAAACCCTATCCACATTACAGGATTGTAAACTTTCACTGCACAGCAATATTAGGAAAAGACTAGTTCTGCTCTGAGCTCTGGTTGCTTCAGGAATTGGTAGGACTTTCAGCACTTTCCATCCAATTCCTACTTTTGGAGGGAAGATCTGTTTGAAAAAAATGCTACATAAACATGAGGATCAGTCCTAGATAAAGAGTGAGACACCTAAACACAAGTTATTAGGACAAGGGTTTACTCATTTGAGTTAGTGTCTGACCACCCGTCACAAGCAGTTTACTCAGTTACCTAAGTAGGTGTCCATCTCCACTTAAGAACCCTTAGCAGTGTCTAGATTCTAGTCACCTGTGGAACTTGAGTCACAAGCATCAGCCTTGCTTAAATGTAATATTAATATGGAACTCTTGCATAATGAACAGTTACTTTGCCATGTTTGCTATATATTTGTCACAGATAGGGTTTCTTTGGTCTGTAGGTAGTGTATCTCTATGGTGGAACATAAACGTATTACTGAGAAGATTGCTGAAGAGCACTTTGACTTCCACATGCTTTGGATTTATCCCTTAGTCTGCATCAGTTCCATATGCCGGTTGGGCTCACAACAGGAGGAGAGAATTATTGCATTCCCACCTCCCCAGGTTTCTTTAAGGTTGTTCTTGTTTAGATGAATTTGCCACTTTTCTTTAGCTACAACAGACACCTGGTGCAAAATCTAGACTAACTGGTGTTTTTCTTTTACATCTTGATCAAAAATCAAAACAAATGTTTTTCTCCTTGAATCACCAGATAAATTGCTTGATATTCTACACATACTGCTTGGGCTGTAACATGTTACAACTGAATTGTTTCTTGGAAGGTATCTGTGTCTGAAAGTATAAGAACATTTATCCACAAGCCCTGATGTTTATTTCTACAAGTCTAAAAGTTTAGCTAAGAAAACAGAGTGATGTGTATTGGGAGGTTTTAGTGTTATGACTCCAGGATCTTTGACTCCAGAGGAGCTGACTGGTCTTCAAGCTGTCTAAAGAGCAGAGTTAAGATTGATTGCACAACTAGCCTGGAGCCTTTTGCCCTTCCTTCCAGCTGAAAGAAAGTAGCAGTACTGCTGACATGTGGTATCTACCTAAGCAAGACAAAGAAAGCAATGAGTAAAATATTGCAATATATATCATAAAATGTTTTTCTTTCACAATGTATAGGGAATTTTGTATGACAATTCATTCTACATGCCATCCCAAAGCAGATATGAGTTTCCATCCATACTTTTTCATCTGAGATGAATGTAGACATGTTAGCAACCTCTTCACTGCTATTATTTGGTCTGCTGCACTGAATTGAGACTGGGTATCCATGATGTGAAAGTGTTTGGAATATATTTGGTGTCTTATTTCTCTTATTTAACATTACTAGTTAATAACTTATCACAATGTATATTTACATGCATTCATACACACAGACCTTTTCTTCTTCCTTTCAAGAGATCACATGAAAGGGTAGCAGACAAAGATCTTATAAACTCCTTCAAGGATGCTTCAGGGGTAGTTTGTGTTGCATTTCGTGCGGTATTCTGTCAAGGTGATTTCTATGGTAACCTCTATTTTCATTCTTTCAAATGACGGTAAATTCTGACACGTTCCATTAAATATTGATAACTGTGTTTTATCTACTGGAAACCCACATGGGAATATTTAATTTTATCTACTGTCTGAGACTATTCTCTTGTGGTATCAAAGCAGTGAGCTTTTTACAGTTAAAATGTTAATTAGATTTTTATAACCATTTTTAACGTTCTGCTCTTCATCTAGATTGCTCCAAATGTTTATTTACAATTCCAAAAGGCTTCTATTAATATTCCACATCTTCTTACTCAGAGATTAGCTCAATGGCAAAACTCAAAAATGTACTTAAAGGCTTGTGAAACACCTACAGAATCATAATGCTGCAAATTTTTTTGGCTAATGGACAAACGATTTGTAAGATCAGCTTTTAGGGAAAAAAGATGAGCTTCAAAGAGCAAACGTCATAATCAGTTTAAAAATTGCATTTTTTTCTGAAACATAAACCAGTACTGAAACTGGTAGAGGATTGGTGAGGTGGGGTGGAGTTAAGATATCTATGAAAAACAAGGTGTGGGTAGCATAGTTTCATCTTCACAAGTGGCACATAAAACATCTCCAAAGAATTAATTTATAATAATAATCTGTAAAAGTAACCTTCCTTCACACTAAGGATTATGTGTTCATTTTATATAAAACACTGGCTGGGAATCTGGCTGGTGAATCTTTTCTTATGAAGAAATCGGCAAACATGAATTTGTGGCAGTGCTGGGCGCTCAGAACCGCTACAGTTTTATGTTTTACATCTTTGGTCGCACATTTGAATAGCAAATACACACTGGATTTAAAGCACCACTAGGTAAAGAGGACACCATTGATCCTGACTAGCATGTAGCTAATAAAAGTGCCAGCATTTGAACAGATGATAACTGCGCAGGTTTAATAATCTTTTCTTATTTGATCTGCTGGTCTACAGTTAGAAAATGTTGCACAGTAAAATGGAACTTCTGACCTATTTTGCCCTTCTGGGTAGGTTCTGTGTAGTGACACAATTATAAGAGAGACTTTCAGAGAATTGGTGCTAATATCAAGGTTTTATGGGTTCCATTAGGACTTGGACATTAGAAATCCTTGTGCTGAGACAGAAAATTGAAAAAGTTTGATGTGAAGATCAGCTTTGTGAAGAGAAGCAACGCTATATATGGATCTAAGCAATTCTTTTAAACTGTTTACTTCTTGCATGCCTGGCCCCCAGACAATCTCAACTACACATGCACCACTAGTGGGAGTTAGCCTATAGATCTAATACAACTCAATGCAATGCAGAGCTAATACAATGTTCTCATTAAATGCTACTGCATTTTTATGGCCAAGAATTCTCAAGTTCAAACTAAGCGGTTTAGGCCATGTGTTCTGATTTGAGCTAAAGTAGAATCAGTTTTCTAACTCTTCAGCAAAACCTTGTCTAAGTAACTTCATTTTCTGAAAGTTAACTGCATGTTTTTTAGACAGTATTACTCTCTAGAAGTGATAGCAGGGGGCATTGATATGCAGAAAGGCCATTGCTTACATCTGTCCCTATGGAGATGAAGGTCATCCTCAAGTTGATGGAATGCCAGAAGTGAAAGGGTCAAAAAATACATTGCAGCTGTTTCAGTTTTAGTTTCCAACCCACAGGTCTCTTTCTCTCATTTTCCTTATCACTTTCCCTGTACAGGGAGGGGAATTGGGTCATGACACTTTGTTTTTAGCTGCTGATCATGCTTGGCTGTAGCTAAACCATGACACTGTATTCCATGTTACTTCCTTTCTTGTATTTTTTGTGTGTTTTTTTTTTTTTTTTTTGAAATTACAACCTTACACTATGCATTTAGAAAATTTGTTGGATGTTGTGAAATACTGTAACATATTCTCTGTGGAGTCTTGTGGCTAATTTTGGTGCTCTTTTAATGAAAATAATTCAACTATAGTTGTTGGATTTATAATAGTGTATGACTACTGAGAGCAAGTATAGAATTAGACTTGCTGAATTACAGGGCTGTGGAAATTGAAATGGGCCTTAAATTTTAGGAGTGACGTGAGTATACTAGAATGAGCAGAAGAAATACCTAGCAAGAAGAGGCTCAGCCAGCCAGTTGCTCTGTAATGGAGCTTACACATGCACCATCCTAAATGCCACCTTAACTGCTCTTACAGGACTATGGTTTTCATCAGTCACTTGTTCAGGGGCCAGGCCAGTACCATGGGGTGGCTATATAGTCTGCTTTCTAGCAGGAATCAATATGGAGATAGGAAAAGGAAAGAGAGGAGAAAGGGATGGATAGCATTGCAAATAATGCAAATAGCCCTCCCATCTCTCTCTTTCTTGGGAAGCACAGAACCAAATACTTGAACTGGTCACTCACTCTCTCTGGCATAGTGACCGATATTCAGGTGTCTATCACACAGCCAAAGCAGGAGGGCCTGGCTGTATCTAATTCCAAGGAAGTTTAGGGATAACGCAAAGGAAAAGTGTAGTGGTAAAGGGTGGCTTGGTGGTGTGGAAAGTGAGGCAGAGAAAGCAAAGGCAGGAAAACTAGCACTGGAGACACAAAAGGAACAGAAAAAGACAAAATGTTGATACAAGTCTTGGCTGGCAAATTTTATTAATGCAAATGAAGTGGCATGTTTCCAGAGTGAATTCAGGTTAAGTATTGTTGAGCGCTACAACAAAACACAGAATAAGATCTCATAAGCCCTGTGGCCCAGAGCCAGCCAAGTACTATGGTTAAATGCTCCTGTAATCATGGAGAAGGTAATGCAGAAAACACTTTTGAATTATGCTCTGTATTCTGTGAGGGTTGTTGCTTTAGGAAGAACACCAAAGTCAAGATAACCCTTCTGTGCAGGGTTCAGGCAAATAACCTGTGCACTGTAGAGCATAAAAGAGGGCGCCTGAGCTCTGAGGAGGAACCAGCACGGTCTAGCAGAACCTCGGCTGAGCTGAATGACATAGTCTGGAAGACAAAGAAGCACATGGAATAAGTACTCGAGTCCACCTGGCTCTAACAGATTACATTGACCCAGAATAATACTGCCTTCCTCAATAGTCATGAGTTTGTGCTTCGTCACAGAGCTGACTCAGGGTTTTGGATCTTAGACCCAATGCTAAAGACTATAAATATGACTCTAAACATGGCAAGTTATATTTAAACAATGTTGCAAGTACGCTGAAAAAATCCAGCAGTTCTGAGCTCGATCTGTATTGCTTACCTCTACAGTTACATGGCACCAGACCTCTGAAATGTGGTCACCCAGCCAGACAAAACATACTATTTGGCTAACCTACAAAACTGATAAAGGTGCCTTGCAGATTACATCCAGTCTTCAGGTCTTTAGTTAGTCATTCCTTCTGTAACTTATTGATAACTGATAAATACTGAACAACCACTTTTTTCATGGATAAATTATACTATCCAAGAACCAGCCCATAACAAAGATGCTAGTAACTTCAACAGGGGCAGGTTTTAAATAATGCCTTTTCAAAACAAGAGTAAACTTGTTTAAATGCTACACTCCCACAAGTCTGAAGGGCTTTGTTACATCATGGGTCAGAACTATGATGAGTGTAAATAATTTGTTACTTTATATGTATTTGTTTTATAATTGAGACATGAAATGTGGTGGCTCTGTAAAATCATGTCTTCTTGGCAGGCATAACATTTGTGTTCTAAGATTTTGAAAAAAGTTGCAATGAAATCAGAATAAAAAGCTACCACATGCTTAATAAAAAAAATTAGAAGCCGTACTTTCTAGTATACAGTTTTAGAGTTACTTGAACTACCAGTACTTCACTTAATTCCATCATGAGCATCCTTTTAATTTACAGAATATGACTCGATAAGGTGAGGGCCGTTTATTCTGCTGTGATCTGAGGAAGATAACCACAACATCATTCTAGGCAGCTACAAAACAGTGGAGCATTTTGGTTCTGAATCTTTGCAAAACTAGTGGAGATCTGACCCTCACAATAAATTTCCTGGTGTGGTAACTGAATGAACATAAGCTGTGCAGGTTGTACTGAATACATATTTGGAGTATGTACCAGATCGCAAGCTGGTGTGACAATTCCATCTGCTGTGAGTTAACCTGCTAAAGCCATACAAGGACAAGATATATAACACATATTAGCTTTTTTTTTCACAGAAGGATATCCTGAATGTCTGAGCCATAGGGAAGACAGAAAATTCAGCCACATTTCTACAAAAGAAATAGGACTTCAGGGTTTCTCTGTTGAGACATAGCAAAAGATGATTCAAGATTTTGCATTGAAATTGAATATATTTATGCAAACATGCACCCTCATGCATATAATAAGTAGGTTTCTCCAACATATACTACCAGTATACAAATTACTGCGTGCTTGCCAGCCTGATTATGACACCTATGCCTTTGCACACACATGCTGTTTGATTCTAACTAACTTGATTACCTTCTATGACAAGGTGACCCACTTAGTGGATGAAGGAAAGGCTGTGGATGTAGTGTACTTGGATTTTGGTAAAGTCTTTGACATGATTTCTCACAGTATTCTGCTTGAGAAACTAACTAATGCTGGCCTGGACAGGTGGACCCTCTGCTAAGTAAAAAACTGTCTGGATGGCTGAGCCCAAAAAGTTGGGGTAAATGAAGTTAAATTGAGTTGGAGACTGATCACAAGTGGTGTTCCCCAGGGTTCAGTGCTGGGACCAGTTCTGTTCAATATTGTCATCAATGATCTGTGTCAAGAGATTGAATGTACCCTTAGTTAGTTCGTGGATGATACTAAGCTGGGAGGAAGTTTCACTCTGCTTAAGGGTAGGGAGACTCTACAGAAGGATCTGAACAGGCTGGATTGATGGTCTTAGATCAATGGGATAAGGTTTAACAAGTGCAAAGTGCTGCACTTGGGACACAACAACTCTACAGGCTTGGGGGAAGAGTGGCTAGAAAGATGCCTGGCAGGGAATGACCTAGGGGTGTTGGTTGACAGCCAACTGAGCAATAGCCAGCAGTGTGCCCAGGTGGCCCAGAAGGCCAATGGCATCTTGGCTTGTATTGGAAACCATGTGGCCAGCAGGACCAGGGAAGTGATTCTGCCCCTATATTCAGCAAAGGTGTGGCCACACTTTGATCACTGTGTTCAGTTTTGGACCCCTCAGTACAAGAAAGACATTGAGGTCCCAGAGAGGTAACAAAGAAGAGCGATGAATCTCGTGAAGGGGCTGGAGAACAAGTTTTACTAGGAGCAGCTGAGGGTACTGTGGTTGTTTATCCTAGAGAAGAGAAGGCTAAGGGGAGACCGTAACACTGTCTGTAACTCCCTGAAAGGTGTTTGTAGTGAGGTGGATGTTGGTCTTTTCTCACAAGTAGTAGATGACAAGACAAGAGGGATGGCCTCAAGCTGTACCAGAAAAGGTTTAGGAAAAATTTCTCACCACAAGGGTTTTCAGATGCTGGAACAAGCTGCCTAGGGAAGTAATTGAATCACCATCCCTGGAGGCAGATGATTAGTTGAAGTGCTTAGGG
Source organism: Clamator glandarius (assembly GCA_033459285.1). Taxonomy (NCBI): domain Eukaryota; kingdom Metazoa; phylum Chordata; class Aves; order Cuculiformes; family Cuculidae; genus Clamator; species Clamator glandarius. The sequence continues at coordinate 1,953,062 of JAUNZM010000119.1, read as the reverse complement.
GTATGATTTAGTAGTAGATAGGCACTATTGGGCTTGATGATCTCAAAGGTCTTTTCCAACCTAGTGATTCTATGATTCTATGATTCTCTTCATCTGAAACAATTAAGTAATTCCAAGGCATGATCTAACACTATCTGCCTCACTGCCTCCTACTCTTGTCACTTTGAAGAACTGCTGCATTCATTTTCCAGACCTAGTTTAATTTTTTTTCACAGCAAAAGCCCCATTTAATTCTATAGATGTAACTGCTGAGTGAACTTCAGACACTAGAGTGTCTCTGAGACATCCCCAAGAGAGAGTATGTTATCTACAGCATGCAATTAAAGAAGACCACATTGCCCTGGTTATTAGCTAGGTAGGATCTCCAATAATGCCTAAGAATGGTTCTTGGCAGCTATTTTTGTGCAGCTGAACCCTATCCAGGATGTCTAACTTGGAGAAGTCCCTTCTAAAGTGCTTCCAAAATACCACCTAACAGACAGGCTTTTTCTTGAGAAAAGCAGTAAAAAAAAAAAAAAAAATTGAACAGTGGGCATTTTTACACTCTTTTGAAAGATTTGTCAATGCAGTAACATTCCAAGATGTTATAAGACACCATTATGCCCACCTAAACAAAAGCTTTTGCACTGTGAAGGGATTTTACAGAACAATGGGAGAAAGGAAATCAGGGACTGGAATCTGTGCAGAACACCAGTGTGTGTTCCTGGTAGGACTGGTGAAAGTTGATCAGTTTCTCTATCACTTTAATGAGTGATAATTAATTCATTTCTTTATCATCAACAGAGCACAGCCAGATGAAGAACCAATGCAGACTTCTGAATGCTTTGAAGGGTCAGACCCTCTGTTGAGATGAAGAAGAGAGAGAAAATGGAGAAACTGAGAGAAAGAACAGCAGGAGGTGAAGAAGGCTCTTCCTAAAGCAGAACAGCCACCAACATAACAGGCATTTTCACCTTTAGCATGGATCTGCACTGGAGGCAGCCATTCATTCATGCCCCTCTGTTGTCCCAAAAGTAAAATCAAATGTTTGTACAGCTTTGCTCCAGCTGAGGGTTTGAAAGCCTCATGTAGGGAAGATAATGAACATTTTTGCTTTGCTTTCTCTCTCCCTCAAACCCCAATTGATTACAGCTTGTACTTAGAAGGCAAAATTAACAGCTCTGCTACCCAGCACCATCTTCTGTAACTAATGAGGAGGGGCAAGAGCTGTGTAACACCAATTTAGTGCTTCTCTATACAGATCTCACTGACAAGGGGAACGTTAGCTCTTATGATAAGGGACACCCTGAGCTACAAAGGGAAATTTCATACGCACCTCTGAAAAGTTGTCAGGCTGAATTACTGTCCATAACTGTTCCATTATCACTGTCTAGATATTGTGGTACTTTATTGACCCTTTAAGCTATTCAATCCCTACAAGTACCCTTTACTGAAATATGGTAATGTTTCCAGTTTGCCTTTATACTATCTTCCTCTCCTCTCCTCTCCTCTCCTCTCCTCTCCTCTCCTCTCCTCTCCTCTCCTCTCCTCTCCTCTCCTCTCCTCTCCTCTCCTCTCCTCTCCTCTCCTCTCCTCTCCTCTCCTCTCCTCTCCTCTCCTCTCCTCTCCTCTCCTCTCCTCTCCTCTCCTCTCCTCTCCTCTCCTCTCCTCTCCTCTCCTCTCCTCTCCTCTCCTCTCCTCTCCTCTCCTCTCCTCTCCTCTCCTCTCCTCTCCTCTCCTCTCCTCTCCTCTCCTCTCCTCTCCTCTCCTCTCCTCTCCTCTCCTCTCCTCTCCTCTCCTCTCCTCTCCTCTCCTCTCCTCTCCTCTAGCTAATAAGCTATAGTAACACTTGGAAGGTTAACTAGAAAAAAAGTTAAGATTTACGCAGAAATGGGTAAGGGTTTGAGAATATTATTAAAGCAATTTTAAGCAAGTTATAAGCAGTTTTAAGGTGTGGTCATTCTCAGTAAAAGCTATTGCATGAACTTTAAGTGCCCTTTGCTGTGTAGTTACTAGAGAGATGAAGTTTCAATGAACATCCAAGCTTGGTAAAATATTTCAAGTGCCCTGGATAAAAATGTGACAGAAAATGTATAGCAATACAATGATTTAGGACATTAAAATAAAAAGATTGTCTAATTAGCTGTCCTGGTTTAGCCCCCATCCCTTGAGACTTGTGAGTTGGAAACTAGAACTAAAGCCAACTTTAATGAAACAATAATAAAACCAAGAATACATAGTAATATTAATAAGAAACCAATATAATACCTACATATATATTTATATGTATATAAAAAAACAAATTGAATGTCACAATAAATATGTCACCATTGATGTTGCAGGGCAGGTAGAGGGAAAGTCCCAGACTGGTTTTAGTAGCAAATGAAAGCTGGATTCAGGAATTCAATTCAGGAAGTGGATTCAACAACATATTGATTGAGATTGGGTGCAGATAAATGAATGAGGTCCTCACTGGAGACTGACCACTGAAGAAGAGGGCTTGGTCCTCCTGATCCCTAAGCTTTGTACTGAGTATGACATATATGACATGTAATATTTGATTGGCCAGTTTTGGGTCACCTGTCCTTTTCACTCCTCCCTACAACTATGACCCTTTTTCCACTTTGATTTATGGCATTCTGCCAACTCAAGAATGGCCTTGGTTTCTATAGGAATAAGTATAAGCAATGGCCTTCTTGCATACTATTGCACTGTTACTTTGGTGATAACTATAAACATCAGTCATTATCATTTGAAGAGATGGACACTATCCGAAAAACCCGTTATTATCTTTCAGAAAATGAAGTTACTTAGAGAGGCTTAGCTGAAAATTAGGCAATTGGTTCTGTTTTAGCTTGAACCAGGACATTAGTTAACAACCTATTTAATCCTTCCCCTTTCCCTTTACAAGAAGGATTTAAGTGCATTTTTCTCAATTTTTTCTGTAGAGTGCTGTTTGCTGCTCTTGATGTTGTATATATGTACCTCCTGGCTAAATAAACAAGTGTGTACTTAAAAATCATTGCCAAAAGTAGAAAAGCTCCCACTTATTTAAATAGCTTATAAATGTGCTTTTCTATTGAGGGGATGAGGTTATGACAATTTAGTTTCTTGCAGGGACATCTGCATGGAAAGAAGTGTGCTAAGATAGATCTTTGAGGTCTCTCGAATGCAGGGACTGCTATTTTGCTATCTTTTGTGAAGGATTGCTGGAAGGAAATCATAGAATCATACAGTCATAGAATCACCAGGTTGGAAGAGACCCACAGGATCATCGAGTCCAACCATTCCCACCACTTTCTGAACCATGCCCCTCAGTATCTCATCCATCTGCACCTTAAACACCTCCAGGGAAGGTGAGCCCATCTCACTGGGCAGACCGTTCCATTACCTAACGACCCTTTCCGTGAAGAATTTTTTCCTTATGTCGGGCCTGAACCTCCCCTGGCGGAGCTTGAGGCCATTCCCTCTTGTCCTGTCCCCTGTCACTTGGTAGAAGGGGCCAGCTCCCTCCTCTCCACAACCTCCATTCAGGTATTTGTAGAGAGCGATAAGGTCTCCCCTCAGCCTCCTCTTCTCCAGGTCAGTCTCTGCTCCTTGCATCCTATCCCAAATTAGGTAGTCATTTGAGGCTATATTTATTTCTGTTATAAAGAGAAGAACCCTAAACAGAGTGCAACCTGCTTGGGACACAATATTCTACCTGTCACTTGAGCATGCAGTAAAGATGTTTACCATAGCAAAACTAGAAAATAGATACACTTCCACACACTTTATCCCATATATGGAAATATCTTTCTTCCCATGTTAGGGTCTGAAGATCTGAGATCTCAGGAAGTGATAAGGACTAGCAGGGAGAAAAAAGGTCTAACAAGACAACATTGATCACTCCTTACCAGGAAATCAGTTGGTGCTAAGATATGGGGGCAGGCATGAGAATTCAGACTTTTATGCAGAATTAAGTCTTTTATACAAGTTGTTTGGCCAACGCCATCTGGCAAGCTTTACAAATAAGAAATCACAACCCTGTTTTGAAGGTCATGATAGCCTTTTCTCTGTGTAGCTGTGACTGAGGTGGACTCAGGTCCTAGGAAAATTCCACAACACTAGTTAGCTGACCTAACCTTATATTTCAGCAATTCTGACATTGGCTTGCCTCTTGGTTTTGATTACGTTCATTATCCCCTTATCTGAGAATCCAGATAGCCTCCTGGTATTCTTACCCTGTTTCATGTCCACAAGTGTTCAAAGTCAGTGTATTCCTTATTCACTGGTAGCATGTAATCATGTATTTTAACTAAATTTTTGAAAATATCATTTCCGGTTTGTTAAAACTTCAGTGTTTTCTTAGGATCAGGTTTTCCAGGTGAGGTTTTATCTAGTACCCTTATGGTTTTGAACTGCCTTGCCTGACTGTTAAAAGCCCAAATGAGTTCATCCCCTCTATTCCCCCTCTCTGTAACGGAGTTTTCATCCTCCATTGCACATTTGTAATATCCTATAATGAGCATAATAGCTATTTGTTCATTGGCAACCAGTAGAAAAATTCATAAATGAATGCCATATGTTTCTGTATTCTAGATATATATTCTAGTCCTTACTATTCAAAAGCACAATTTTGCGATTTAAAGATAGCACATGCAAAGATGTAACTAGAGAAGTGGAGACATAAGAAGAAAGGATATTAGTTTCTAACCAGTATCTTGTGGCACAAATCAGGGCAGAAAGAGATTATGTTCTAAATTTTAAACTCGCCCCATTTAAATGCTTTTGTAATAGAACATTGTGCACTTGGCTGTAACTGTGTGTGATTTCTGCAATGCACAAGGGCAGTTTGTTAATTCTGTACAGTTAGTTAAATTCTGGGAAGGAAATCAAATTCTGAAAATATTATGGGGGATTTTCTCACATGAACACCAAAAATCATTGCTCCATCTGTAATATATACTTAGTGTCATTTAGGGATTTTATCATCTTTCTGTCAAGTTCCCTGTTTAGACTGTCTTTTCTTTTTAATAACCTCAAAGTTGACCCATTATCTGTTTCTTGCTTTATGACACTTATAGAACCTGAATGGAAAATCAAAAGCAAGAAAAGTGTTATTGTCAATGCATTGCTGTTTTTCAAATTTTCTCTTGTTTTTCTTCTGTAAACAACAAGATGCCAAACAGCACCATGTGCTAGACGTTAAAACACGAAGAGTAGGCACTTCCTCTACATTTTTACAAAAATTAAGCAAGTGGGACACTGATGTAAAATGCATATTAAACTTCCCACTCCTTTCCCTCCTTCCACAAACATTCTTTACTATTGCAGTTTTGTAAGGGAGTAATATTTTTCCTTTTCTCTAAATTGGAGGGATATGGATTTGATGGGTGGATGACTCAGTGGGTAAGAAACTAGTTGGATGGTCGTATTCAGAGAGCAGTGGTCAATAGCTTGAAGCCCAGATGGAGATCCGTGACAAGTGGTGTCCCTCAGGGGTCCATACTGGGACTGGTGCTGTTTAATATCTTAATCAGTGATATTGACAGTGAGATTGAGTGCACCCTCAGCAAGTTTGCAGATAACACCAAGCTGAGTCATGTAGTTGTCACAGTGGAAGGATGGGATGTCATCCAGAGGGACCTGAGCAGGCTGGAGAAGTGGAGCTGTGAGAACCTCATGAGGTTCAGCAAGGCCAAATGCAAGGTCCCGCACCTGGGTCAATGCAATCCCCAATTACTATACAGGATGGGAGATGACATGATTGAGAGCTGCCCTGCAGAAATGGACTTGGGGATGCTAGTTGATGAGAAGCTCAACATGAGTTGGCAATGTGTGCTTGCAGCCCAGAAGGCCAACCGTATCCTGGGCTGCATCAAAAGAAGCGTGGCCAGCAGGTCAAGTGAGGTGATTCTGCCTCTCTATTCCTCTCTTTTGAGACCTCATCCAGAGTACTGTGTCCAATTCTGTAATCCTCAGGATAAGAAGGATATGGAACTGTTGGAATGGATCCAGAGGAGGGATACAAAGATGATCCGAGGGCTGGAGCACCTCCCATATGAGTATAGGCTGAGAGAGTTGGGCTTGTTCAGCCTGGAGAAGAGAAGGCTCTGAGGAGATCTTATAACAACCTTCCAGTACGTGAAAGAAGTCTAAAAGAAAGTAGGGGAGCAACTTATAAAAAAGGCTTGATGTGGTAGGACTAGGGGCAATGGGTTTAAAATGGAGAGGGGCAAATTCAGACTAGACATTAGGAAGAATTTCTTCACCATGAGAGTGGTGACACATTGGAACAGGTTGCACATGGAAGGTGTGGATGCCCCATCCCTGGAAGTGTTTAAGGCCAGGTTGGATGGGGCTTTGGGCAGCCTGATCTAGTGGGATGTCCCTGACCTTGTCAGAGGCATTGGAACTAGATAATCTTTAAGGTTTCTTCCAACCCAAACTATTCTATGATTCTATGATTTTTAAATTATTTCTTTCCTCTGTGTGCCTAATATTTTTTTAATAAATATTTAACTCTTTGGAAGCCAGAGTTTCTGTAATTTCCTTCTACTTCAGTGGAAAACCTCCTGAGCTGTCTTGCTTGAGAATGTATATTGCAGGTGAGACTGACGAAGAGGCTGCTCATATCTTACTGCTACCTGGAGGATCTCTGTGAGTGGCTTGAGCCAGCCACAGTTGTAAACTTTATAGACTGTTTTACAATAGCCTTACATGGTACCACATGATTTGCACTTCAAGCCTGATTGCCCCACGTCACCATTCACCATTTCTGCTCTTTAGCTTTGCACTGGGAGTAACTATTTTACAAAAAATTTCCACCAGTGTTCAATCCTTATTAGTGGCCATTATCTGGCTCAGTTCTGTAAGAAGTGTTTCCCTCTTCTTAGCAACATATTCATGGATGTCCAAAGGCAGAGACAAAAATCAGTCTTGCAGTGCATAAAAAAAAATCCTTTTGCAGCATATTATATAACTTCAATGGGTGGTTTTTTGCAACAATTCTATGTGGTGCATGCTTGAGAAAGTCTGAGGTAGGAAATGGAATAAGCCACTGCAGCCATGGCAGGTGTATTTGGTGCAACAGAGGTAGCATGACAGGACTTTATTATAGTAAGTAATACAATTCCAGAAATAACCTATGTGGAACATATTGTTTCTGCTGCCCACATCAGGAAATGGACTTTGATGGATGTTGTTGCAACACAAAACTACATACTAAAACTTTTTAATTATGATGACAATGTATAAGTGTAGATGGTGCTCACTGGCAGAGTTCATTGCCTTTACAATTAATAAATAGTGCAGATTAATTCTGCATGCTGTTCATGTTTAACAATTCTTTCTAGCTGCTACCATCAGCATATATGTAAGCAATAAGGCATGAGACGGGGGCCTGGTTATCATCACCTCTGGTGTGTTAAGAGGTATCCTCTAGGGAAGTGATTATCTCATGATAACTGCAACACCTGGAGTTACCATATTGCTGCTATAAAAATTCATTAATATAGGAGAAAAATGTGTACATTTGTGCCAGAGGATGAAGTTAGGATTTCAGAATGTTAAAGAGCATTATCAGGAGCTCTGGTTTGCATTTTGTCAACTCCATAAGAGAATATTCACTAGGCTATTGTAATGCTTTCTCAATTTTGTAAATTAGAATACCACTTTAGCAGTATTTTTGCAGCAGCTTAATATGACAGGGAAAAATGAAAAGGAGGTGCACAACTATCAGAAGACAGAAAGCGAGTCAGTCGCATACCTTAAATTGCATTCTCAAAGGGTGTATCTCAGTTGGCAGAAGACACCCCAACACATATTTTTTCAGATTAAAAAGCACAAGGAAATCACAAGTCAAAGTAGATAGGAATGTCTATGATTTTAAATTTTAAATAGTCTAATTTCTTTTCAGCAATGCATTTAGAGTATATTTAATTTTAGTTTATCAGAAAAATATGAAATTAAGTACATGGAATACTATAATTCATTGTCTGCTGTTCCCTACGATAATTTAACGAACTGTTATCTCATACTGTAATGACTTTGATGTTAATGGGGTTATATGCTCTTCCTGACCTCTTCAGCACTGGATGGATGCATATATGCTTTCGTTTTCCTTCAGGTTTTCTGCTTCATTCTCAGCTTTCCTCCTAACCTTATTATCTTTGCTTCTGTTCCATTTACCTTGTAGTAGCAGGGAAGATTTTGTTTGAACTAAGAGTTTTAGTTCTACACTTGTAAAGATAATTCCTTGGGGTTTTAAATCAGTAAATTTTGAAGAAACTGCTCAATTGCTGATGTTATAGCTACCCACCCCTAACAGTATTTCTTGGTCTTTCATGGGGATTTATCTGTTTAATGAAATTTGGCTAACCTGTCACCCAGAGACAATAGGAGACATTCAAAAAGCTTCTTTATTGCTCCCATTTTGCTTACTATGCTCTTTGTTGCCTGTGGTTAGCATCTGTAATGTGGGGTGGATGTAAAGATAGGCTTTCCTCAGGCTCTGTAGATGGTGGTGGGAACCATGTAGACAGTCAAGAGAATGTGGCCCAGATAGTGCTAAGTGGCTACAAAGCACAGAATGGTTTCATTTACAGCCATCTTCTGCTCACCATATGTTCATCACAGTTAGTCAGCACAGAAACAACAAAGGCAAGCTCATCCTTGGGGGCAGGGAGAGCTTAAGGATCATTTGCTTGTGCTGTACCTCTTATATGGTTGTAGCCTAGATTTAATGCAAAAAGATTAAAAGGCAATTTAGGGTTTTTTTTCCATGTTTTTCAGCCTATGAAGCACTGTGAAATGTTAACATGCCTGTGTAGATCCAAAGTATCTAAGTTCTGTGCATGTAAAATACTTAAGTGTTTAGGAAATGGCACACAATTTTTCTAGACATTAGCTTATGGAACAACTGAAAAGGTAGCTATTATCTGTGTTATATCATTGTTATGTGGCAGCAGAACATTATATTCTTGCAGATATCCTAACAGTGGTTCTTAAATGATTATAACTGTATACACAGGAAATAGTAATGAAACATGTAAATGAAGCCATTAAAATGATTAATAACTATTTTTTATGCAGGAGAAAGGATAATTTTATTTCTTCAACTGCACAGAAAATTTGCATTTTTTAAAATCCAAAGCTCTTGTTTGTACTGAGAAACTGCACTATTGGGATCATGTGTTCTGCTGGTTCTGTGGATTTTCCTTTCAACTTGCTCATCCAGAAGACTGAATTTTGTTGGCTGTGGTGGCTCAGATTAATTCCTTTCCGTGGTGTAAGGAATGGCTAAAGCAGAAAGGGCTTCTGTTAAGGCCAGAGACTGTGGTTTTATCAGTGCTAATGAAAGGGGATGAATGGGATGAAGTACTTTATTCTGTTCTGTGGGTGCAGAAAACCACGGTATGGAAGGCATACAAAAAGGCAAAAACTTCTTGGGCAACACTTTACTTGATTCCTAAGGTGGTTGCAGGGAAAGATTTGTGAAGATATATTATGGAGATATCAGGGAATATGAGAATTTACTGGCAAGTTCTAGCTTGCACTTGAGAGCATATCTGTCATTTACACCATTTGGTATATGCAAGTCAAAAGTCTTGTTTTTATGACTCGATCTGGTTCACCATTGCAGCCCAGAGTGTAAAATTAGCTGTATCAAGCATAACACCAGAATAAATGGTCTAGGAATTTGCATAATGGTAGATGCTAGAACTTAGAGCATCAGCAACTCCTTGTCTCTTGCTGAACCTACTAGTTTCCCAGTTGGAAATCTTAATCAAAAGTAAATGCTGCTCAAGACCTTCATGTAACTTTACTATTTCGGACAGAATTGGAAAATGGACTGAATTAAAGACTGAGAGCTCCTTAAGATTGGTACTGACAGGGGTTAAATGAGCCTACAGTACTCTGTAGAGGGGTAGGAATCCACGGGGATGTGTCCATCTGTTTAATTTTTCAAGTCTGTTGTAGAGCAGCTGTGCCTTATCACTGTTGTCCAAAGGAATAATTTCTTATAAATTCTGGAAATTATTACGCAGGAGAGACAGCTTTCCTGCTCTCTTCCTTGATACTTATAGACGACTTTGTTAGAATGTCATGGAGTCATCTAATGTTGATCCTTTTTTTTCCTACCATTTCCATTTTCTGATTGTATAAGAAACTCTGCAGCTTGGAAAAATGACGTTAACTGATGCCTAAGGCACAGTGCAAAGGAAGAATCCAGTAACCAAATGTGATATATTACTAATGCTAGCCAATCACTATGGGTTTATTGCTTCACTATTTTACCATTTCATAATTTTTTCTAAGATGGTCTAGTTCTGAAGACTGCACTGCCTTTAAATACAACTGCATAGACAAAGGTCAGACAATTTACTCCATGACATGTTTGCTCTTCCCAGATTTTTAGCCTCACTGAGGCTATTAGTTTCTCTGATTTCCTGTTTAAGAAGTGTTCAAACTCAGATTTGTCCTGTGCAATGTCATTTGTTTCAAAATCTGGCACTTCCAGCTTTCACATGCTGGATTAAATGATTCATGAGTTCTACCAGGTGAGTTTTCCCTCGTTGTGTACTACAGCTTGTCATGAGCTTCTCAGATCTTGAGCAGCCCTGCCTTTGATGGATGTTAGTACATATTCTTGGTGGCTGGTCTTTATTAGTTTCAAAAGATAACAGTCTGTGTAGCCACACACTTAGGTGTTTATGTGTTTGAATGGCATCATGAGGAAAACTGGAACTCTCTCACTCTTGCTTAGATTATGGCCTTCAGAATATTTACATTTGCTTGATATGATATTTAATGTAACAGTGAAACCAGAAGTGCCTCCCTGCTATAGAGATAAGCACTGCTGATGTTAAGTTCACTCAAATCCTGAGAATCTCAGTGTCCCTCCCTGCACAAAGAGGATAATACTACTCAATGCCAAAGAATTTTCAGCTAAATAATATTTAAGAAAATTACTGGTAAGGTTACTCCAATGGAAAGTCTGAATTCATTTGTTATGCCTGAACATGGGCTGTTTGGAGGAAAGACTATTCCTTTGAAAGGACTGAAGGAGCCCTTTCAGATAGCATATGCTGCATATGCGTTTCTGGATCAACCCAAAGTCAAAATAACATCAGACTATGGCTCCTGAGACTGAAAGCTGTGCATAGGAAGGCAGGGTAGAAGCCATTTAATGTGCACAAGAGCATTGCTGCATATTCTTGAGCACCATCTGCTGACATTTTCTCATTTAACCAGTATTTACATAATTGGAGATGTCTCTATTTATAGGTCGTTCCTGAAGGAAACGGGAACTGAAGTTCTCAGGGAAATAAAGTCTGGGCATGTTTCTTAGGTATGCTTGGAAAGTAGCCATATAAAGAAGGTCTGGAAAAGGCTTTGGAAGAGCCTTTGGAAGAACTGGTGCATACAAAAACCAGATTTAGTTAAAACCCTAAATGGAACATAGAGATTTGTACTGAGATGAGTAATGCCTAGAGTAAAGATTTTGGCATTACCAAGGGACAGAGCTCTTCTCATTCTGTAGCACGTGAGATACCAGCCAGCATCTCTATGCAAAATGGTCCCAGGCCAAGGAAAAGAGCATTAAGTAGTTTTGCTATGAGTAATTCAGTAGCAGGGGTGCCAGATTCCTTTAAGAATCTGCTGAGAATACTTTTGGAAAACACTGTGATGAGGTGTGTGGGAAGGACAAAAGAAGGAATAAGACATTAATATTGATCTATTTTAGCTTGTTAATGCGTGGATACTCAATATCTACATCTATCCTCTTTCAAGGCCAATAGATTCAGTATATTCTCCAAAATATCTGAAAAGATTATCTGTAGTATAAGCAATAATAAAACATCTAAACTCACCCGAATTATCTATAAAATGGATAGTCCAGGTATAGAGACCTGTATAGACTGGTGAAGACTTCTAAACCCTTCTAATAATTTTGCTGTTTGGCCTTACTAGATTTCAGTGCTAACTAGTTCCTGTGTGGCCAGGAAATGACTGTGGAGTAGTCTCATTTCACAACATGGTAGTCCTACATCCAACATTTTCCTACATAGCCTCTCATCAGGAGGTCATCTCCCAGCAGCATCTCTCAGTTTTGTTCTAGGATCCCTCTGCTGGCTGCTTCCTGGGCTTTATGTAGTGGAGTGGGTGGGTAGGAAGGATTTTATTCTTCCCATTATGGAGATTCATATGTGCTCTGATCTTTCACCTGCCGAGCTCCCAAAAATTAGTTTGGGCTTATTTGTTTGTCTGGCTGAACAATGAAGCTGCCAATGCATAGGCAAGGAAGTCCAGACAAGGGTTACCTCTAAATTTCAGAAAACTAAGGGATTGAGATTTATTTCTGTATTTGTTTTTTTGTAATATTTTAGCACCTTTGATATCTCCAAATGTTGTGAATTTTATTCTGAGTCCTGTGGTGGCACGAGTGTCACCTGCTGTATTCTGTGTCTAGGATTTATAGAAATGAGAGAAAAATAAGGTAGGAAACACAACACAGTGAATGCTGTGTTTCCACAGAAGCCATTATTTTTACTGAGGAACTATAGAGATCACTGAAGTGTTAGGTGTTAATTTGCTGTGCTCTGTCCCTTGGTAGTTGTTTATATAGCTACAAAATGAGATTGTTAGAATTTTCAAAGGTAACAAAGACTACAAGATATGCAGTAAGCATAGCTCAAAAGCATCTTTTTCAGACATCTCTGGAGAAATTGATTTCTGACAGAATACATGTGCAGAAGTTGAAATATTACGTAGTAACAATGCAAAATACCAAACCACAAACAACGGTGCTGGGCCCATGATTCTTTTTGATGTAGCTCCTTATTTCAACTTCAAGGAGCGTCTATCTCTTAAAAAGAGTTCAGTGCTTTCCTGAAAGCAGTATGAGTACTGGCATTGAATAGTGTTGGATATTCAAATGATAATGCAACTGTATTCAACTTCATTTAAAATGAATATTTATTAAGCTAAAAGAATAGACAGATCTATGACCATATTCTTATTTATCCAGCTATGGCATATTCAAGTCTAGATGCCTCTTACAAGACGTGTGCTTGTGCTTTTTTTTTATGTCAGCCTGATGCAGTTAGATGTAGCAATGCAATTTCAATTGACAGGAAGAATAGAATAACACATTAAATCTAAATGTTTTAACTTCCTTTGATTTCAGCATAAAATGCTTTTAAAACATTAATAAGTACATTCAGAATAGTGTATTGTCTATCAGAAATAAAATAATATCTGGAATTTAGACTAATTTCCATCCCCAAACTCTCCATATTTTTGTATCAGTCAGTCCTTTTACTTTACAGTGTAACATTGTGTAACATTGTGAAGAACTGTGGCAGTCCAATTGGTGATTAAGTTTAAGCTAAATCTTTAATTTGAGTTCAAATTCTTAGCATGGCTCTTGGTTTTTTGTACCTTTTCAGGTAAATAATATTTTCTTTAATTCTGAGGGGAGAGGGAAGTACTTATACATTACTATTTCTATATGGAGAAGTATGGAAGGGTACTTGCAGCACTGGTATTGTTTATAATACTTACCACTGGTTAAGTAACTAATATTAAAACCTGATGCCTTTCAACTTGAAATAAAACTGCCTTCAAAAGCCAATTTGTCCTTAGATATTTATATAGAGAGACCTTAATGTAATGAAATAAAAAAGGAAAGTAGATAGGTGGTCCTGGTACTCCTGAATGTATTAGTTGTACTATGCACCCATAGTTGCACTATGTACTCATTTTTTCCTAACCAATGTAGAACTGCAGTGAGTACTATTTGTTTGTGCAAATTTTCTTGCTGCCAAAGGAGCACCAATAGGTTGGTACAAATCTGGGTTTTCTGTGTGGAAAAGAAAGACTTTGTTAAATGCTATTGGTGAACGCTAACTGTTTAAGTGGATATCATTAACCACTTGGTATGCAATACAAAATTTGCACTCAGGACATCAGAAATTGCAGTAAATTAACAAGCCAAATCAAACCAACAAAAAACAGAAGTAAGAGAGCAATCAGACTTCCATTAAAATTTTCAAGTTAGTGAGGCTGAGTGACAGAAGTAATGTAAGCTAAACTATAAATGTGGATTTCTGCAGGTGCCAAAATGAGGACTGTGTGCCATGTTAGTTCCTCTTAAGAAGATAAAATTGAGGTCAAGTTGGAGTTAGGTGGACCAGACCCTGTGCTGACCCAAGGCCAGCAGCATATAGATGCCCCATAAGACTGCTCAGAATGGCACCTTTTCACAGGTGAACCAATGGGTCCAGAATCTGCTTTTTCTTCTTATTTGAATATTTTGGCTTATAACCTTATGTCAACTTCAAAGGCATTTTACCACCATAGGACAGCTTCTCTGCTGCCATTTAAGGTAAGGCTGTAAAAGCTTTTCCTGACTTGACAATCCTCAGGCTTACAAGCTTTTCAATTTCCACTCATTTCACAGGAGTTCTAGAAAATTTGAACATTTCCTCATCCATTTAAAATCTCTCCTTTTTATTGCAAACAATAGACAGTTAAAGAAAATTAAATAACCTAATTCCAGACAATAATAGAAGCAGAAAAAGGCAGTGAAACCAAGGAAATCATGGCAACTAATATGGTTGAGTATTGCCAGCACTATAAGCCAAGACTTAAAGCAGTTAAAAGTTACATTATGTAAATCAAGGCTGTTGTGGTCTGACTGAAAATGATTTGAATTAATAAGAAGTCTCATGTTGTGCATCTGTGTTACAGAAAGCAAAGATCAGACTAAAGTTCGAGCTTACATTGTTTAAACTCGTTGCACTTCTTTCTGCTCACACAGCTGACTATTCTCCCCCAGGCTCAGTGTCCAAAACCACATCCATATTGCCAAAAAGAAGACATTCCTTAAGCTGGATACCATAGTCTAGTTCTATCCAGCTTACCCAGCAGTCAGTCCTAAGCCTCCCTGGTGTGCATGTGGTGCCCTATATGGTTCCAAAGAATAAATTTTAATTATGTGTATAATCATGGAGGGTTTTTGTTGATTATTTTTCAGATTGAAGTGTGCTGAACACAGGAGCAGTGTGCCTGTTGCTTTCACTGAGTAGCAGCAAAGCCACAGCAAGTGACCTATTGGCGCACAAGTGAAAAAGCTCGTGCCAGTCCTAGTAGTGTCACCAGATGTGTATACAGAACCAAAGCGGTCAGCACAAGGTCTGGCCCACCTAAGTCCATTATAACCTTTACACTAAATGCTGAAGAAGAACTGACGTGGCATGCAGACCTCATTTTGGCAACTGGAGAACATACTGTTTCTAGATGAGCTTATATTATTTTCTTAAGAGTAGATGGTGTGGGAGGTAGCCTGGGAAGTGAGGACACTGTTGGGAACCAAAGGAGGATGGCTGCTGTGGAGTACAATGTGAACCCTTGTTCCTGGAGAAGGGAATGGAGATCCCAGATCCTGGGCTGGTGGGGATCCCAAGAGAATTTTAAACTGGGAAAGAGTGTCCCAGAGTGTGAAGGAAGCCTGGCTACTGAGATACAAGGCTAGCAACAGGGTAGAAAAAAATGTCTGCCCATATCCATGGTACCCAAACACTATTGCCTTTCAGAGTCTTTCTTGGTCCATTCTGGTCTCCATACTCTACTCCTAGAGCTGTTGCTCAACCGCCTCTCCATCTGCCTTCTCCCCCACAGTGATACTTCTACCCAAACTGAAAAATAAAATTTTGCTGCCCTCCTCCCTCCACACACTGTGAAAAGAATAAAATTACTTCCTTTGTACGTAGTCTTGGAGTAAAATTCAACTATGCCCGTTCTGCTGAAGAGTGTTGAATTGGCCCTGGAAAAGAACTTCTAGTGACCTTATAGCTAAGCACATATGCAATTGTAAGCATGATATATATGTAGTAGAGCTTGGGTAGAGGAACATTTGGACTGGCAATGAGCTTTATTGCTTTTCAAAATAATAAGGTTCTTTTCATGGCAACAGCCTTTTTCGATGTCCTGACCTGTCAGATAAGGATCCTATTACTGACCTTTAGCTTGATATTGAATGGTAAATTCTCAACCCTGACAAGCACTTCTGAGAACAGAAGGGTGCTTATGATCACTGTCCATTTCTACAGATAGGTATATTCTGAATTCCAGTTAAAGAAAGTTGCTAGTGTCTGTGATCTACTCTTGGATTTCAAAGGTTTGTTGAGAGAAAATCTAACTTTTCTAGCTTTTCTGCCCTGGTCTGGCATACATGATCACACTCCTCTTCAAGTCTTCCACAGCCCTGCTGGGTACTGGGTACCAGCATAATTTGTGGGATTCCTCATACTTTTTGGGGCAGTTAGGAGGCACAAAAGTCCCAAGGCCCCCTTGAGTGCAGGGAGACATTTTTCTATTCTTATCATCTTGGTTAAATGCTTTATTTTATAATTCATTGTGGATTGATCAGGGAGCACATTTTTCATAATATAATTGGTGGCATTATTTGCTTCTGAATATAATAGGCCTTGAAAGCCACGAGTGCTCTTTAGGTTAAAAATGGAATGTTACTAGTAGATTTGTATCCTTGGATTCCATCTACAGAAATCCCCCTTCTATCCCCAACAGTAACTTCCCAAGGAAAAGGGAAAGGACTTGGTTTTATGTTGCTGCTGGTTTAATGTTAGTACAAAGCCTTCCTAGCAAAGATGCATTATTGTGGAAATCTAGGATTTAGTGGGTCATTGGAAAGCAAGGTAACCATCAGAAAATGCTACAGTTCAATATCACAAAAGTAGCCTCAATCTATGAGGCCTAATCTTCTGTGCGGTGATTCAGGGGTAGTCCATAAAAAGAAAAACAGCTCTGCCACGATGAAGTAAGTTCAAGGCTGCTGTGAAGAGAGACATAATAATCTTGGTGGATGAGAGAAGAGCAGTGAGCTTATATCAAGAAAAATTCAGGCTGGATCTTAGAAAAATCTAAAAGTAGAAATGGTGAAGCACTACAATAGATTTTCTGGGGAGGATGTGGATCTGCAGAGCTGGAAATCTTTAAGAACTAATGAGACAAAAAATCTGTGAGATAGAACATTACTGAAGCTGATTCCACTGTGGCATAGGGTGAGCTGGATGACCCCCTGAGTTTCCTCTAGACTATGTTTATGTAAGCTGGCAGATTTTGTTGCATGGCTCTGGACATATTGCACTTTGCTTGTAGAACCACATTCTGGAAACAGGACCGTAGCTGTCAATTAACAAGCTTCTAACTACTGTGATTATGAATATGAGTTCCAAATTGTGGCCAATCAAAAAGAAATTAAGTAAATCCAAACTGCAAGAGATATATTTTAAGCTAAGTCAGTGGTTTGTGAATAGTTTGTATTGACAAAAGTAAAGAAGTCCAAAATACAGGGTAGAGGAAGTTCTTACTCATGCGTGTTACATACTGTCACGAAACTTGCATTTCACTTAGAATTAAATTTTGCTACAGGCTGAGATTTTTTAAAGCTTCACACTGCCTAAAAAACATGGAAGTTGTTTTCTATGCATGTTTATTTATCCCTTTTCACCAGGAAAATTCTTTTACAGCTATTACAGCAGTGCTTTAGAGAGTTTAGTATAATTGAAATGCTGTAGGCAGGGGAAAAAAGTAATGTTTTGGAGGTGGAGTTCCCAAAGGAAACTGAGTTCTGTCTCCAACTACATTTTCTTGCTGGAATCCTGCTTTTTAGATAAATGTCAGACAGGAGTTTTGAAGCTGAAAATAGAAGCAGATGATGAAAATAATTCTAATCACTAAAGCAAGATACAGAAGCAGCAGAA
Organism: Clamator glandarius; assembly: GCA_033459285.1. Classification (NCBI taxonomy): domain Eukaryota; kingdom Metazoa; phylum Chordata; class Aves; order Cuculiformes; family Cuculidae; genus Clamator; species Clamator glandarius. Next base: position 1,935,309 of record JAUNZM010000119.1, on the reverse strand, counting down.
CAGGAAAGTGGTCCTAGGTGAAGCTAATAAATCCATGTCTGACAGCTAGATACACTGAAGTGTACAAATTATATGCTTTTATCCAGGGAGAATTTTTGAGCAAGATTAAGGTTTTAATGTGATTGCCTTCTTGTGACAATTGGAAGGAACAGCATTATTCGTTGCAGTGAGAGGGCACTGAGCTAAGGTCACTGAATGTTCAGTCTTGCACACTGCACTTGAATCACCTTAGGTAGCAAATTGCATGCTCTACTTTAAACAAGAAAACAGGCAAATCACAATAGCTGAGAAAGAATGGAGGCGTGCATGGGCTCTTCTGGCATTAGATGAACACTGAGTGTCATGCTAAGGGAAAGAATGGCTAAAAGACAGAAAGAAATAAAACTGACATTCTATTTACATTTATTTATGTTTTTAAAAATACAGTTGCTTTATTCTTAGGTTATTACTGAAGTACATGGATCTAAAAGCTGCAAAAATATAACAACATAGGAAATTGAACCCCTCCCTTCTTCCCCCTTGCCTTCCATTTCAGCGATTAAAGTACTTTGGATACTTTGATGTTTTAAATTCTAATTCCTTTGTTGTGATTTTTATGGTGGCTTTGAAGGTTACTTTGCAGCTTTTTTGTATTTTCTTTCCTAATAGTTTTATCAGGACATGCTTCTATTACAGATAAAGCACTTAAAGGAAATATATTATTTAAATGTGGAATGGAAAGAGAGAAAATGTAAGACTAAGGAGCATTTTTCTTTGTCATTCAGAGACATAATAGAACAACTCAGAAGACATAAAAATAAAATCAATATGGGAAACCACGTACTTTCCTGACTTATCTGCCAGTCACATCCAGATGTGGTCTTCCCACCTTTAGCTAGCATGGGCTTTGTTTTCAGAATACAAACAAGCAAGTAGCTTATATCTATGTATTCTAAAGGGGGAAATAAGCAAGGCACTGACTTAAAAAAATGGCTGAACAAACCTTCTGCTTCTGTCAGTAGCAAAGGGTCTTTCTTTCTAACTGCCTCTATTCCATGCATTTATACTATGCCAACTATTCTCAACCCAATTCATTTTATTATAATAATAATTGTTCTTTACTGCAGTAATATCTAAGGATGCCAAATAGGGTTCAAGACCCTATTATTCTAGGCACTATCTATGTGCATAATAAAACCATCTCTGCTGCAAAGAGCTTACGATCTTGACATATGACAAGGCACAACAGTAAAAGAGAACAAACAACTGCAGGGGAGGGATGGAGGGGAAGCTATCAAGAAAGCCATTATACTGGGTGTGCTAAGTAGCAGTGTCTGAACACTAACTGATTAGCTATTGTCAAGGGCTTTGTATAATCTGTAGAAATATTTTTCACTGTGCCTTCTATACTACTTATTTTTCATTTTTTACAGTGAAAATATTCTTGTTACACCTCTTCAATAAACTCCTGAACTGGTGGCAGAAGGGTAGGCAGGGAAAGGAAATTTTGAAGACAGAAAAGATATATGATTTCTAAAGATAAAACATAAGGACAGGTTTGACTCCAACTATGGCTTATACTTTTACCCAAGTACATCAAGGGAAATCCCACCACTTTAGTCTTAAAAAGGACTAAAGGAAAATGAAGTAACTTTTGCTGTTAATACCTTTACCATACTTCTAATGAACGTCTAAGGAAACAATGTACACATGCACAGTCTGTGAGAGATTTATCGTATTTTCTTCCTTTAGAAGTTTTTTTTTTTATTTTACATAATAAACATGATAATTTGGATGTGTAGTAAAAAGGGCTTGAATTAGTTTATTTGGCTGAAATGCAGAGGTGTAAATTTTCTCTTTCTGTTCTTGAATTACGTGATCATAACATACTTTCCTAATATGGATTTTGTATAATACACATGGGTACTAGCATTCTGTAAATTTTCTGCAAGTCAATTATTATGTGAGCATATTAATGAGAATGGGTGACTACAGAAGATGTGAAAGAAGAAATAGCTACAATTATTTTCATCTCAGCAAAGCCTTGAGAGAAACTGTATAGTATTGGCAGTTTCTCAGTTTAAGCTACTAAATGTGATGTTTTGGAAGTATTATTATTTACTTCTTTGAAGGGAAAAAGAAGAATAGAAAAAAAGTGTGATAAACTAAATTTGTTAATATGCCAAAAACAGGTGTTATTTAACAATATCCCCACTTGGGGATGGCTTTCTCCTGAGCTGCTAGAAGTTCCTTCTTGAAGAGTGCCCAGCCGTCATGGACATCTTTGCCTTCAAGGAGCGCCTCCCATGGGACTTTTCCGACCAGCCTTCTGAAAAGACCAAAGTCTGCTCTCTGAAAGTTGAGGGCTACTGTTCTGCTAACCTCCTTCTTCATTTTACCCTGCACCGAGAACTCTATCATCTCATGATCGCTTTGCCCCAAGCGTCCTCCAACCTTCACATCCCCCACCAGTCCTTCTCTGTTCACAAACAGCAGGTCCAGGAGGGCACCGTCCCTTGTCGGTTCGCTCACCAGCTGTGTGAGGAAATTCTCTTCCACACACTCCAGGAACCTCTGTGACTGCTTCCTTTCTGCTGTATTATACTCCCAGCCTATATCTGGGAAACTGAAGTCTCCCACAAGGACTAGAGGTAGCGATTTTGAGACTACACTCAGTTGTTTGTAGAAGAGCTCATCAGCTGCTTCTTCTTGGCTGGGTGGTCTATAGCAGACTCCCATCACAATACCTGCCTGCCCATGGGCTCCTCTGATTTTCATCCACAGGCACTCAGTCCCTTCCTGACCGTAGTCCAGTTCGAGGGTATCAAAGCCCTCTCTAACATAGAGGGCTACCCCGCCTCCTCTTCTGCCCTTCCTGTCCTTCCTGAAGAGTTTATACCCCACCATGGGTACGCTCCAGTTGTACGAGTCATCCCACCACGTCTCCGCAATGGCCATGACATCGTAGTCTCCTTGCCCTACCACAGCTTCCAGCTCCTTCTTATTTCCCATGCTGTGTGCATTAGTGTAAATGCACTTCAGCTGGGCAGGCGTAGCTTCAGCCTTCGTAATAGGGCTTCTCCCCAACTGAGCGGTCCTTGACCTAACTAAGGCCACAGTGCCAGTTTGCTGCCTACCATCCTCCGCTGCACTCACCTCCTCTTTCTCATGGTGATATACTGGCAGGCATCGCCAGCACACCACCCCTTTGCCACTGAAGTCTCACCTCCAGGCTCACTCCCATCCTGCCTGGCCTCCATCCCCTCCCCCCTCACATCTAGTTTAAAGCTCGATTTATGAGCTTAACTAGGTTTTTGGTGAGGGCTTTTGTCCCCCTAGGAGACAGGCGTGTCCCATTCCTGGTAAGAAAGCCTGGGGGTGCGTGGGCCTCCCCATGATGTTGTGCCTATTTTTAAAATGGACAGAAAAGACAACCCTGATAACTGCTGACCTGTCAGCCTCACTTCTGTGCTTGAAAAGATCATGGGTCAGATCCTCCAAGAAGCTCTGCTAAAGCACACGAAGGACATGGTGGTAATTAATGGCAGCCAGCATGGCTTCACCAGGGGCAAATCCTGTGTGACCAACTTAGTGGATTTCTATGATGGGGTATTTGCAGCAATGGAGATGAGTAAACCAAAAGATGTGACCTATCTAGACTTCTGTAAAGCCTTTGACAAGGTCCCCCACAACACCCTCCTCTCTAAGCTGGAGACAGATGGGTTTGATGGGTGGACAGTATGGCAGATGAGAAACTGGTTCGAGCATTGTATTCAGAGAGCAATGGTCAATGGCTCAAAGTCCAGATGGAGATCTATGACAAGTGGTGTCCCTCAGGGGTACATACTGGGACTGGTGCTGTTTAATATCTTCATCAATGATATTGACAGTGAGATTGAATGCACCCTCAGCAAGTTTGCAGATAACACCAAGCTGAGTCATGTAGTTGTCACAGTGGAAGGATGGGATGTCATCCAGAGAGACCTGGGCAGGCTGGAGAAGTGGAGCTGTGAGAACCTCATGAGGTTCAACAGGGCCAAGTGCAAGGTCCTGCATCTGGGTTAGGACAATCCTCATTTTCTGTACACAATGGGGGATGACATGAAAGAGAGCTGCTCTGCAGAGAAGGACTTGGAGGTGCTGGTCGATGAGAAGATCGACATGAGTCGGCAATGTGCGCTCACAGCTCAGAAGGCCAGCCATATCCTGGGCTTCATCAAAAGAAGTGTGGCCATCAGGTCGAGGGCGGTGATTCTGCCCCTCTATTCCTCTCTTTTGAGACCTCATCTGGAGTACTGTGTCCAGTTCTGGAATCCTCAATGTAAGAAAGATATGTAGCTGCTTGAACAAGTCCAGAGGAGGGCTACAAGGATGATCCAAGGAATGGAGCACCTTCCCTATGAGGATAGGCTGAGAGAGTTGGGCTTGTTCAGCCTGGAGAAGAGAAGGCTCTGAGGAGATCTTATAACAACCTTCCAGTACGTGAAAGAAGTCTAAAAGAAAGTAGGGGAGCAACTTATAAAAAAGGCTTGATGTGGTAGGACTAGGGGCAATGGGTTTAAAATGGAGAGGGGCAGATTTAGACTAGACATTAGGAAGAATTTCTTCACCATGAGAGTGGTGACACATTGGAACAGGTTGCCCATGGAGGGTGTGGATGCCCCATTCCTGGAAGTGTTTAAGGCCAGGTTGGATGGGGCCTTGGGCAGCCTGATCTAGTGGAGTGTCCTTGCCCATTGCAGGGGGATTGGAACTAGATGATCTTTAAGGTCCCTTCCAACCCTAACTATTGTATGATTCTATGGTTCTATGATTCTATGATTCTACATTTCTGTGATGGCAATTATATCATAGTTTTCTTGTCTTACAATAACTTCTAATTACTACTGGTTTTTGCCCATGCTCTGTGCATTGGTGTAGATGTACTTCAGTTGTGCTGCTGACCTCTCTACAATCCTGAGAGGAATAGTCTTTATTCCTAAGTGACTACTCACTGAATTTTCCAATCCATCAATAACCTTTACATCTTTGCTGCCATTTGAAATGCTATCTCCCACTTCCTCTGAGGTGGTAGACCAAAAGTCCTTGCTAACACACCATTCCTAGGACACTTCAGTGCAATTCCCAGGCTTTTTTGTTTTGTGCACCCCATCCCTCAACAGCAAGGCTGATGTTGTGCAGGCCAACTCATGATCAAGGAACCCAAAGTTTTGCTCCTCATACCATGTTCAGAGCCAGGTATTTGTATCCTGGCTTTTCCTACGCCTTCCATCATCATTTCCTGTAGCTGAAATGACAACTAGGTAATGGCTTGTCAGAAAGGTAGGCACTGCAGGAATAAATCTAGCTATTAGTTTTTCAGATTTAGCCCTGACCACTATTTTGCTTATTAATTTAAAATTTCTCTTTGCTCTCTCTGTGTAAAACGCATGCACGCACAAAGACATGCATACAGACACATGTATGTGGACATATACGCCTGTACAGGCATATGTGATTTTGACAAGTGTCTCCCTGAATCCTGGGTAAAAAACCAAGTATCATTTTCCTCTTAAGCCAAATTGTGTTCTGCAATCTGCTACCGTTTTACAAGGTGGTTTTTAAGAATTAAGAAGAAAAAAGTAAAACCTCTATGAAAAAAAACAAGCCCTCGATCTAGTCAGTGTCAATTAAAAGGCTGCCTCTGATGCAAATGCCACATCAGCACCAATTTTGTCACTTAAGGACTTTAAGATCAGAAGCAATTACCTTCAATAGCACCTTGTTTTTATGTGTCTACCCTTCATAGCCTTAGCTAGTAACTTGGCCTACACCATAATTTACACTGACATCTAATTTCAGTGGATCTGCAAGCAATCTAACTGAAGATGGAGAAACTGAAGAGTGAGGAGTCCTGCTTTATCACTGCAGACATAAAGATTCATTATTTTTTGCCAATACAGAAAGCGAGTCTTATGGAAATGAAGGGTTTTTTTGTGTGCGTATGTGTCTGTTTTGCATATCTCATTACTTGAATTATTTCCTGGTTTAGGCAAATGATTGCTGCCTTTAACTAGATGATTAAACACTCTAACAGCTCACAAAGAATAAAAACCCAGCCAAATGCTACTAACATTGAGTAGATTTACCATTTTCAAGTGTGTCTGCAAAATGAGAGCAAAAGAAAAAGAGTGCATTCATTGCTAATCGTATTCTTTGAAGTATGGTAGAGACCTGGCAATTTTATATTGTGTGTGAAAGTCACAGTATTAGTCTAAGATTATTTTAAGAAACACTTTTATCATTTTCTAACTGACAGAAAGGGCAAGTCTGCCAGCCATGCAGCTTGATATTTCCTTGTGAAACAATGAAAGAACTTTACAATGATGTGATTAATGACTTGCATCCATTTTCTCTGATCCCCAAACTTGAATATAGAGAACAGAGCTGATCTTTTCGCTATTATCGAGCCTTCATTTTAGACTAGGCTAATACTAGCACAATTCCTTTTGCAATGTTTGTTCCCCAAGCCAAGAAATTTGCATATCACAGAGAATAAGGTTATGTAACCCAGTGGTTGATTTCAATGGTGCAAAATTGCTGTCAGTACTGTTGTTGTCACAAATAGCATGGTTTTAAAGCAGTTGTTATAAAAAAAGTGTATTCTTATTTGCTGTTTTACAGTTGGCTAATCTATTTAATATTGTGAATACATAATTAGTAAGAGAAATGTTCACAAGTTATATGTCAGCATGTACCTTTTTCATTAGTGTTATACAGATGGTGAAACAAGACAATTGTCACAAAAAACAACTCTCAACTTCTCTATTTGAAAATATTGTGCTTACAGCTCTCTTTCCCAAACTGCTCTGAGATTGTTGTAGCTCACTTTCCTACATAGTCTTGTAGAGCCACTGCAAATGCCATACAATCAAATGTTCAGGTGACTTTTGCCTTTCAGTCATCTTTGTAAGGTCCACTAGAGAGAGTGACCCATTTCTAATTGGACCAAGAGGCAGCCTGAACATCAGAGGATGCTTAAGTCTGACAAGTGTCTCAGAAGGACCATGATAGTGAGCGTAGTTCATTTGCTGACTTACCACTTTTGTCCATTCACACATAAAATGACATCAAAGGGAAGAAAACAAAAAAAAACTACTGTGAAGAGGGTGAAGAAACATGTGAGGGGGAAGTTCTTACTGATGCCTGTTGCAAAAGTATTGGCTGCAGGCTCATAAAGTATAAACCAAATTGATGAAGGAATAAAAGAGGACGGTTTTACTGCTTTAGGTTCTTGCTAGTTTTTCATGATGGGTATGCAGATTTTTCTGAGACATAACCTGAGGTACAGAAGTTACAGCAAGTAAACAAATAAATACCAATGCAGGTGAATATACAAAACTGACACAGTCAGATTCCAGAGCTCCTCGTAGCTAGTCTTCTACTGTAACACAGCTGAAATGGCAGAAGTGGAAATGTATTTGGGAAGTTCAAGTATTTTTAATCCTGCTGTATACATTGAGCTGTTATTTCTGAATTATAGGGAAAAAGTGCTGATTTGATCAGTAGCAACATTAGCAGTTTCCTTATAGAAAGTATTCCAACTAGTGTCATTTAAGCAGCCCTGTTTTGGTTAGCCAAAGTAATAATAAAATTACCTTTGACATCAAGAGATAGATGTGCAAAGCATTTGGCATTTGGGGATAAAAACTTTCTGATATTCAGAATGTCTTTTGATACACAAGGCATTATCCCATCTACTGGGCAAACGCAATAGTATGAAAATATAAGTGCCATCACTCCTAACTGCACCTTTCCTATATAGGGAATTTTTGGCTTCTTGGAGGGCTGGGAAGTCAGTCATAATCATGTGATATACTCAGAGATATGGCTTGCACTTGGGTAGTAGGCAAAACACATTCCTACCCCCTGCCCCCTATCTCCACAGTCCCAAACTAGGCAGACGTTCCAAATGGTCTTACTCGTCCACTAACCAGGACCAAAGGCTCTCATCTTTCTTTAGTGGAAGCATCTTCTGGATACAAGGCAGCTGTTTCAGGACTGAAGGTATCAAGCCAGAACAGACAGCAATACCCATTTACCTTCCTTGATTGATTTTTGTATTCACTTGCAGAAATGATGGTCCTGAGAGCTATGAAGGATGGGAAGGTCTTTACATCATTCTTCAGTGAACCATCAGTCTTTCTCTTTGCTTGTTACTTCTCCATGGACTTCTAATAACCTTTCTGAGACATCAGTTTATTCCATCGGTACAGGAACTTTCCACAAGAGATTTTCATGGTGCTTGGGATACACGTTAGAGATAATTTTATAGTACTGGTTTCAGAGGACACAGACATAGAGGAAAATTCCTTGAGCCTTCCAGACAATGAGATTTAATTTACTAGCTCCAAGAAATACTTCTTGTTCAAACTTTCAAAACTGGAAACTTCAGTTACAAATGTATTTTGTTATGAACATTTTTAATATCATTTAAGGCATCTGTGATAACTTCTTTCAATAATATTTTCTATAGTAAGATCTTCACTGCCACTCCAAAAATGACCTAATATTTTTGACTCCAAAGGTTGTTGCTGAGGAAACTTGTCAAGTACAATACATAGAAACATCTATGTCTGTTTGTTTCTTGATGTAATTCCAGGTATATTTTTCCTCTATATTAATAAAATGAAGTCTCCATCTGAATGCAAATCTGATTCAGGGCTTTTAGAAAAAACTGCCTTGATACCAATTTTTCCTTTAGGTAATTTTTTATACAAGCCAGTTCCACTTTATCTGTGCTATTACTTTCTTTTTTTTTCTTTACTCTCTGACACACTGACAAGGTACAATGTAACTGCATTGCCTTTATGTATATTTATGGCTCACTGAAGAAAGCCACTACCTACTTCCCATCAGGATTGCTATTCCTCCATTCTTCTTTTATGGCTGTTAGAGCATTTTAATATCCTGTACTAGTGGCTCCATTTTCTTTACTTTGTTGTCCAGGCTTTTTACATTAATCTGGGAATATTTAAATTGTTTCTTTCAGAACTCATTTCAGAACTCCCATTTCTTATGTGAATTCAGTGCAGTAACTTTCATTATCTGTATTAACTTCTACTCCCATTTATTTTCATATTGTGGTTATTTTTTTTCCTGTTATTTTTATTTCCTTTTATTTTATTATTAATCTTCCTGCCTTCCATACCTTCTAATCCATGATTGCGGTCTTGCTTTTCTTGGATTTCTTTCCCCTGTTTTTTCTTTTTCCTGTGCATTGAAAACAATAGAGAATTTTCTCCCCAAAATATTATTAATTTCCATGTAATTTTAATAAGGAGTATCTACACTGATTGTAGAATCTCAGTAACTGAAGGATTTACAGAATTAAGTTTGATGAGAAGATGTAGAGATACCTTTTCTGTTGCAAAGTCCCTGATAGCCCTTCAAGCCTCAGGCTTGTCAGGGACCTACTCATATCATGTTTCATGCCAAAAAGCTTCTGGCGAGGTTGCTCATTGCTTTGCCACTTCCTAAGCTGGTCTTTTTCTTAAAGGTCTTCCCTACCTCTTAAGTATCCTTAGTATTACCTTGGTAGAATAGGCAGTAATCTGATTTTAATAATCATCAGATGTGTGAAATATCTCACTTCCCAGTTCCCCAGAGTTACCCCTATAGCCAAGAAGTGTTAAGATAGAATAAAGTATTTACAAATTCCAAATATTAAGAGCTCCATTACTGTGTTTAGTAAAGGAACACAACCATAAAGAAAATCTGTATGTTAGATCATATCCAAAAGATTTCTTTCATTCTTTGATCAGACAAGCTGTCAAGATGGTTAGATGATCTTGCATGCACAATGATTTTTTACACAAAATCTTTCTTCAGCATATTACTTTCCCTGAAATGAGTTCTTATTTTGCAGATATAGTACCTTATGTTCCATCAATTCTCTCCAAGTTTCTCTTCAGATTCAAACCTTCAGAAGGCAGAATCAGATCTGAAGAATTTGCATGGAATATAACCTGACTTGAATCTTTATCTGAATAAACTGGTGAAAATGTTTACTAGGCTAATTAATTTTCAGAATGATTGATGCTCTTTGAGCATAATTTTTAAAGATGTTGGTTATCTAAGTATTCATAACTAATCACAGAGAAATCACTAGGAAAACGCTCCTTTCCCCCAGGGTGAGTGTGGATCAACAGGCAAGTCATTATCATCTTCATCAAGTCCCCGAATCTTCTTTCTAACACAAGCTATAATTCTCCTTATTCTTTCTGCTTACTCCTATCTTTTGCTAGAAAGGAATATTCCTCTACCAGTCACTTCAGAGCCCACTTCTTTTAATATGCCTCCCCCCTTTTAATGCCTCCCCCTCTTATCATTGAATTATTTTGTTTAGAAGGGATCTCTGGAGCTCTTTGAATCTTGCTCAAAGCAAACATAGTTTCACATTTGGATCAGGATCATTGTGTGAGCTGAATGCAGGCAGAGTGCAGGAATAACCATAAATCCACAGATAAAGTGAAAAGAATAAATTCATTTCCATTGCCTCACGATCCGGGGCAACTCTGAAAACTGCAACCAGGTAGAGCAAGTGCAAGTGAGTACACAGGCACCACAGAACTTGGTCCTTGCTAGAAAAAAAAAGTGTGTGCAGCCTGCCGCTTGGCTTGTATTTATTATAGGGAAGGAAAGCAGTTTTGCATTGTGCTTCGATCATCCTTACAGCATGGCTAGATCTCAGGTATGCTTTCTAGGATGGTCCTGAGTTTATCACAGGCCTTTGTTACCTAAATGTAAAGGGTTGCTCTTGTTAAACACGCAAGACTAGGCGATGATTGGAATTATTTATGTTTTAATACATTCCAGCTGCAAGGTGACTTGAGTGTGTTTATAGCTCCTTCTCTAGAAGTCTTCTGATATATTCCCACAACCAAATTGAAGCAAGTGTGAAAATCTCCAAAGATAGAGACCCCAAAACTTCTTTGGGAACCTGTTACAGTGCATAATCACTCTCACCATGAACATAGTTTTTCCTTGGTCTGGGCAAATTTCCTTTGTTGCATCTTGTGACAATTCACTTTTGTGCTTTTGGTTGTCAGCTGTGAGAAAAGTCTCACTCTATCTTTTATATAGCTCAGTTTTAGGTATTTCAAAGCAACAATCTGATCCTACCGTAGCCTTCTTTTCTCCAGGCTGAACAAACCAATTTCTCTTGGTTTCTGTGTATCATCTGCTGTAATCTCCTAACCATCCCAGTCACTAGTTGCTACTGGAAGCATTCAAAATTAGGCACTGTTTTGGATGGAGCTTCATAAGGGCAAACCAAAAGGAAATAACCACTGTCTCATATCTCCTAGCTACGCTTTCCAGTATGCTATTTACCCTCCACTGCCATAAGGGAGCATTGCTGCCTCATATTCAAATTGCTGTCCGACATGCCCTCATCTGCAGAGATACTTCTAACCAGTCACCTCCAGCCTTGCTGTTACTTGGTGTTAATGTCATGCCAGGTTTTTGCCTTTCCTTTCCTCCAGTTCGTGGGTCAGCTGTTTTTTCCATCTGCCAAAGTCCCCATCTCTCCCTCTGTTTGATATTGTTTGTGAACTAGATGATCCTACTCCAAAAGTGTTTACTAGTATCAGTGCTTGTACTGAGCTCTGAGGAGAAACACCTGTAATTGGGTGCCTCTTAGACTCTGAACTGCTGACCACAGTCCTTTCACCGCAATGATCAAGCCAGTTTTTGTCTTTTCTTTGTGTTTGCCCATCCTCTCTGTACTCATTCAGCATGCCTACAAGAATATTATGGGAAACTGTGTCCAAAACCTTATTACAGTCAAGGTACATGACATATATTGCTATCCTTTTGTCTGCAGAGCCAGTAATTTTGTCATGTAAGGCAATCAAGATTAATTAGGATAATTAAGGATAATTATAGATAAAGGATAATTATAGAATTTTCTCTACCTTCCATCAACTTCAGAATCACATTTTATATCTTTACTCTGGTTGTTCTTGATCTGCATTAGTGACAGACTTATTAATTCCCCATCATAATTAGTCTTCAGTTGCACAGACTTGACATTCCTCGTGAATCTCAGGTACTGTCTTCTCTGTTTTATCACAACTTCTACCTTGCAAAATCTATATATCATTCAGATTTCTCTTTGGGTGTTAGTCTCTAACTATAACTATTACCTGTTCTTCTCTCAAGAGTCCATTTGCTTATCTCATTAGTTGTATTGTAGCTTCTGTTTGTCTCTTTTCATTATGCTTCAGAGCCTGAAAGCTCTTTATTTAAAAATCACTCATAACTTAGTTTTATTTAACTTTGAGTTAGGTATACGGTTGTAGTCAATGTTCTTAAAGATTTGTGAGTATATGACTCACACAGTGGGAATTGACAGATATAGTTGCCAAGCCAGTCTATGTAATATTTGAAATATGGCAGGGAGATAGGAACTGGATCATCTTTAAGGTCCCTTCCAATCCTAACTATTCTGTGATTCTATGATTCTATGATTCCTGACATAAATATTACTTTATGTGAATCTGGCATGGAGCTATGCACTAGCTTAACAATAGCTATTACATATTTTAAAAATATACTTTGATTTACACAGACTAGGAACATGCTTTGCATAGCTTAATGACAGGTAGGATAATACATTTAAAATCGGTGCACAAGTTTCATGTGCAAAAGAGGAAACTGTGCACTTAATCTGAAATGCTCCATATTTTGTAGTAGGGGAAAATGCATATCTACATTTGTAATTTCAGTTGGAGGATGCCCAATTTGTATGCATATGCTGCAAATGTGGGTTTTAAAAAAAGTGGCCTGTCTATCCTGGAATTTTGGCAGGTTTTAATTTGAGCCTAGGTACTTGTCTTATATCATAAGCCTGAAGAATCATTTATAAAACCTTTAGATGGTGACCATAGCAGTATTTAGGTGTGAAAGAGATTATTGTAGTAAATGAATCTTGTCTAAACACTAGCATTCAGTTAAAAGCACAATAACTTCAGCATTTATCTTGACCCAGAATTTTGGCTCTAACTCTTCTGGCTCACAGAGTTGCAAAAGGGAAAAAGATACATGCTCCCTGTCCTCTCTATTTCTTATCCAGAACCAAGCAATTATGTTGTAGAAGAAGCCATTTAAAAGCACAACCAATTTCACTGCAAGCATCTAGGCCTCCAGCAGTTTAGCATGACTTTTGCTGCAATGACATCTGTAAATGTGTATAGTTGCTGCAGTGTGCTTCCTAGTGTTTTCTATAATCCTGTGGCAGAAACTATATTACTTACTGCCTGCTGTGTTCAATACTGCATTTCAGTAGTTACTACCATAATGGACGTATTATGCTTACCAAAACAGTATGCCTGGGAACCAAGGTAGATGCTTCTCTGTGTGTGTGTGTAAATGCAAACTGCTTAGACTCACACATTTTTACACAAGAACACATAATTGAGAGAAGTGGAAAGATTTTTTTCAGTTATATAAGTAAACATATTTCTCAAGAGACAAATACCTCATGGCATGTACAATATTCTCATCATCCAGTGTATTACTTTTGAAATAGATACTATTTCTACTAACTGAAGAATTATTTCAGTGAAGTGGACCTTTGCTCCATAGAAGAAGATTATGATAAATGGATAGAAAGTCCTGCACTTAACTCATAGATGATGTTTCAAGTAGCTTGATATTCTTATTGAATATTCCTCTCTGGAGAGCTGATAATATCTGAAAAGTGGGTGGAAAACATCCTGCTGTGAGCACCTAGCATCCTATTCCTTCTACTTAAGGTAGCATTTACAGGTCCAAACTGTTTCTGTCCATACTGGAAGGAAGGTATTCTAGCCTATACTGTCTGCGTGTATCTGGCAGAGTTGTTGCATTGTGACCTACTTCTAAAAGACTCATATGCAGGACCAGAACTGAAGTCCACTGATCTCACTGAATGCCAAAAAAAGACATGCAATAAATGAAAACAGACAATACCTGAATGTAGCTAAAAGGCAATAAATGAAAACAGACAACACCTAAATACAGCTGAAAAGGCAGAAAGGTTCTTATGGAAGTGTTGTCAAGCTGAATCTACACAAAGTAGAATAGAATGCAAACAGTTTTCTGTATTTTAAAAGACGCATTAACCACAGGATGGAAAAGAATATTAAAATTAAAGAATTCTAGCAGTCCAATTGGGTATTCAGCTTTAATTATTCTGCTTTGTCCATATACTTTATCATACTTTTTTAGATCAGTAGATCAGATTTTTTTTTTCCCCAGTGGGACCAATCTTTTGTCTTACACATGAATTCGTACACCCCTGATAATCTAGTTCTATTTTCTTTCCTCATTTTCCACTCTTATTTTCTGTACTTTTCCACCAAAGAGAAGCTGAATGGTGAACCTGGCTTTTTTTTAAGAGAAAAAGTCATCCTGGGATCTAGTCTGAACAAGAACGTTGGTCAGAACAGAATGGTTTGGTCAAAGTTTTGAGCATCTTAAAACAAGGTTGTATACTGGGTAATATGGAGCAACTTTAACAGTAGGTTATACTTGTAGCACTGCTTATAGTGTATCTAGTCAACACCAAGAGAGGAAAAGAAATAGTTTGTAAAGCAAGCAAATAAAACTTAATTATTGTCAGTTTTGAGAAACACTTAACGTTAAATACACCCTTACCATTTATTTAGGTACTACTAAAATGCTAATACTTTTTTCTGCTAGTTCTGGTAAAACAAGTCAGATTTATTAAAAAAAAGAGTAAAAATGGAGTAGCTGTCCATCAAGAACTCCAAATAATTGATGATGTATGAGATGTGAGAAGGCCAACCAGAAGGAAGTTTAAGCATCCCCTGAAGTGTCAGACAGTGGTGCAACAAACCTGAGTTAGAAGCCTTTCCAGCAAAGGGACAAAGAAAAGAAAGCATGCCCTCAGCAGAAGGAAGTGAAGCAGATATTGATGTAGTAGGGTTGTTGTTTTTTTTAATCTGTGGCAGACTATGAGCTTAATGCTAGTGAAATGATAATGAGTAGGTCATCAGGCCAAAGCTGAAATCTACAAACGCGCAAGAGGAATAGTTTTAGTATTCCTCTTATACTGGATAATTAGGCCACTGACTACTATGCTAAATGTATTTGAAAGACAGAGACATAAGGGCAAAAATATGTATGTATGGCTATCCTCAGATTAGCCCAATCTGTATTTTTTATATGTTGATATAAACTGTGAACTTAATCAAAACTGGAAAAAAGGAGTGTAAGAAGAAAACAGTGTGAGAAATTGTAGAAATGTAATTGAAATGAATAGAAAATGTGCTGTCAATGGAATCCAATACAAAGGAAGTTATTTTCTTTTTGAGTAGGATCCCAGATAGCATCTCTGAGGCCTTGTTTCCTTGCTGGAGATGACAGAAGTCAGGAGTAAATTAGAGCGCTCTCAAATTTAGACTGAAAACTCAGGTCAGGTAACAAAACAGAAAGCAGCATGCATTTTACTTTTGGACTGTAGCCTTAGTGAGAAACAGGAACTGTAGTTGAACTGAACTTTACAAATCAGTTGAAAATAGTACCTCTGAAACCTTGCCAAAGAAAAAGTCACTTGCAAGCAACTGTGAGGGCTTGTGTTTTCAAAATGCAGTCTCAGATTTGTTCAGCAAGGGCAGGGCTTGTGCTGAGAACTTTGATCTTTCATTCTGATTTAAGCTAATTTCTGCATCAAAGACATATTGAAGAGCTAAACAAAAAGCATACTGTCATCATTGCTGGGAGTGCTCCTATTGACCCATAAAGTTTATTTATGCTAGTTATGCTTTAGTCGAAACATAACTCCATCAGTTATATTTTATTCACCTTTAGAATTGCATGACACTTGAAGCCTAGAGGAAGAGTGACATAGGAGCTTTTACAGAGCTTATTACTTTCAGTCAGTCTTTCTAGACAAGATAGTGATCTTCACCAAGACAGCTTTTCTGGCTTTTGGATTTTGCAAAGTGAAGAGGGGAAAACCATTAGTTCTATGTAGTTGTGAGCAAGTAGATATTACCTGCATAGTTTGCAATCTTTTGGGCTTTTCTAGTTAATAGAATTTATGCTTCCTACTTCGAAAGATTTATGTTACTTTTATGTTAAAAGTTACCATATTTCAGTACTGTGAGACCTAGGATGATGTCTTACTCTAGCAATGAATCTATGCAGATGACTGTAAGACGAGAAACGTAAAGTAGAGGCAGCTAATTCATTTTGAAACCTTTATATAATTTTACATATCAGCCTGAATCTGTATCTATTTAACAGTAGCATTTGAATTTACCATTTCATTCCATTGGCATTTAGAGTGATTTAAATGACTACAGTTACATGAGCAGATGTGTGAATCTCAGGCTTCCTGTGGCTTTTTCAATGCCTGTTTGCTTTTTATAGCTTGATTATTTTCCTTACAATGATTAAGAGGTGAAACCAAAAAAAAAATGAAACCAAAATCTTGTTTGAATGTACTTAGGAACTAGGTATGAAATGTAGTCAGGGACACGTTCTTTCTACCTCCATAATCCACAATAAGAAAAGACAAATTATAAATGACAGGATGCCAGCAGACAGAATACACGTAAGATTAAATAAAGTGAGACTGCTGATTAACTTGGTAACTCCCTGAATGATGATATAAGAAGTCTGAGCAAGTGCCAAAGATGTATTTATTAAAATTGCTTATAGTATGATGGTAGCATTTAGTTTTTTTTGTTGAAAGCACATTAAGGATTAAAATTCTGCAGTAGTACCATTTTCAAGCAAGTTTCAAATAGCACTTTAATTTAAAAAAAATTCATTGTATTACTCTTGAGAATTAGGCTTAATTTTCTGAGATAAAAAAAGTCACAAATGTTGATGCGTCATTATCTGTAGTATAGTGCATACTTAGTTTTTATGTGGAAGAGTAGTGTTAAATAGCCAATTTGAAGAGTTAGATAAAACCATACCAGCAGCAAATATGGATTGTTTGCAGTTGGTATTGGTTTTAAGTTAGCTTTTTCAGGTTTGTTTTTATTGCTAATATGAAAATATTGTCTGTTTTAAGGAACAAGTGTTATATAGTATTCATAGTAAAAATATAGAAAAGGAGGAGATAATTCAAAATAAAATTTCTGTTATTGGTTACTCCCGAAATATTATATGTCTACTTTTTATATTTCTATAAAATAATGTTGTGGGGTTTTTTTTAACTTTTATTTTTTTCATAGCACAACTCTCATTAAGTTAGTAGAATCTTGTAACCTTTTCATCTGCTCTGGTATTTCAACGGCACTAATTCACCTTGAAAAGATCATCATCTCAGGAGCCTGAAGTTAAGGAATTAATATTCTTTTTACTTTGGAAACTGTGAAATATTGGGAGCCACATAAACAAACAAATGACCCGAATTTAATAAATATCTAATATCCAGAAAGAAGGTCAAGCAAATTTTAACCTTTATTTTCTGTGGCCACAAGTGTTTCTGACCTTATCCTAAATCTAACAAGGTCTCACATATCTATGATCTCATGCAATGTTATAGGTACTAGTGCTTAACTGAATCTTCTTGATTCTTTCAAGATGAAAAAATGTGATCCTAAACTTTGATCCTGTTATATGCCATCCTAATCTTAAATGCATTGGGTAGACTAAAACTTAGAAGCAAGTCAGAGACCATTCACATTAGAGAGGTGTAAGTCACTTTTTCTGTTATTTCTAGCTGCCATCCAGGCAGGCCCGAGCAATTATAACTCTAGTTTTATAACTGCATTCAGTGGGGGCTTCTGTTGAGAGAAGACCACTTTGGTCTTAAAAACAGTTTTCAGTGCAGTCTGGGTAAGTTTGAAGTCTCAAACATGAAACTGTTTTTTTTTTTAGTTTTCTGCTCCTATACCTACTCCAATCTAATCCTAACCATAGCCAAAAACCTCTAAAAAGAACACAAAAATATGCAAATTATTTCCTTCTGGAACAAATCTTTACTCTGAATTATCAGCCCTCACACGATCTATCCATATCAGAATAGAATGAAACTCTCTCCTCTAACCTTCTTCAGCTGTTGCCTTTCCAAGTAATATTTGCAATAGTGAACTAGCCCAGACAAAACTCATAAACAGAATCCACAGATTTGCTTTTCTCTTCTTCAATACAATCTCTCAGCCTCAGACAGGGTTTTGTCAGCCAGTAGACTGTCTATTATTGCAGTTTCTGCTTTCTTTGACCAAACTCTAACCCAAGATTTCACTATTCATAAGTATTGGCCCAGAGAACTACCTCCCTGCAAAACAGAAAATAAAGGTTCTTGTCTTCTGGAACCAGCCTTCCTCCTTGTTATGGTGGGCCTGGTAGGAGCAGATCTCAGTAACAGAGTTGTTAAGTTCCTGTACTCCAAAATCTTTATTATAAAATTAACAAGAAGCTCATTTATGGATTTGATTAAAAAGTGAACTGATTTATTTCCAGAAACTTCTTTCTTCCTTATCCAGAGCTCTTTTGAATGCATAAAACTGACTACAATTCAGCTTCCTACAGTCTAAGGTCTAAGGCCTAATCAGCATACAGAACAAGAAAATTTAAAAGTCCTTTTTTTAACCTGAAACCTTCATTCTAGACTAGTCTCATTTGCAGAATCAACTACTGAAACTGGCTTTTCAAGATCTGCTCTTTGTGTTAAGAAATCCCAGTTCACTAAGGAGTAAAGCTCTGTCCATAGGGTCTTGAACTTTACAGGATCTAGAGTATATCTAACTCTTTGGCTAGTTCAGTCCATGATTTCAGCCATATCTGTGACCGCATTCCTAGTTTCTCAGACAAAATTGAGAGAGGAACAGGGAGGAAAAAAATTAAAATTAAACTATTTCTTTTTACCACAGAAGAATAAAATGTCTGAGTGAGTACTGAGGGATAAAGAAACATGAATTTACATTCATGGCTGCAGGTCTTGCTCCCAGGGAAGTTAACATGAACTGCAGCTCAACTCGTATGCTAATAGGTTTGACATGTTTACAAGAAGGGAACAAAATACCAACAAAAGAATCTTCCAACATGAAAAGACGCTTTCTTCTGGGTTGGCTCCCGTGGGCCTACTGCCTTAGTGTTCTGTAAACCTCTGTGGAGTTAGCATCCCGAGTTTGTGCTTCACTGTAACAGATTCATATCTGAAGAAAAGCAAAGCATAAGCTGTTGATTTATAAGTCAGGTACTGGAGGATCCCTAAGTAAATATTTCCATTATTTGCTCTCAGAAACTTAAGCAGAACTCTAACTGTAGAGCACAGTAGGATCCAGCTCTACCTATTTCTATTTTCAAAAGAAAATAGAAATAATTTCTCAAAATAGGTGGCTGAACCTTTCAAGATCAACAAAAATGGCCATATCTTTATCTTAAGGGGAAAAAATCATAAAAACAGTTAAGGAGTGTATAAATTTATAGGACTAGAGGGCAATTTTCTGGCACTGATTTTTGTCATAGTTCAGTGAAGGCCCATGCACTATGTTCTCAGCCCTGCCAGTACTGGAGTCTAAAAACTCCCCTAAGACCCGAGTTACAAAAATCAAGCAATTCCTTCTGTCTGGCATTGAGTCTCATCCTTGGCCACAGAAATCTTGTGAACTGCATCTGAGAATAACAAGACATTAAGGAAACTGATGTTCTTGGTTACCATGCCTGTCATCTTAACAGGAAACAGAGAATCATAGAATCACAGAATGGTTCGGGTTAGAAGTGTTGCTGTGAAAAAGCCAAACCCAATAATCAATGGCAATTTGATTATTAAGCAGGTATTCCTTTAATACATAATGTGTGTAACCATTGAGGCTGGTTACAGGGCTTTTATACTGGTTAAACATACATATTCATACAGATTCTTGGAAATACTGGTTACATATTTTGGGAAATATTGGTTAAACATACATAGAACTCATTCTCTTATCTTACATATACTCTCATATGTACATCACAGTTCCTTTGCGTGTTCAGAATCCTTTGATGCTCTTTATTCTATCTCCTTTCTCATCGTGTCCTCTTAGTGAGCTCAGGTCTGTCCTTTGTTCCTGCTTAGGGACTGTCCTTGTCTAAACGAGTAAACAAGCTAAACTGTTATAATCATATTCTTACTGCAACCTGGCCAAGATTTGATTCTTATTATTCTTATTATTGCTTAAGCTAATTCATTCCCTTAACATAATGATTTATTCCTTTCTCCAGAAGGGACCTTAAAATTTATCTAGATGCACTCCCCATGCCACGAGCAAGGACACCTTCTGCTAGACTAGGTTGCTCAAAGCCTCATCCAAGCTAGCCTTGAATAGTAACCCTCCTCTGGATGTGCTGTGACAGATCTATGTTCTTGCTGTGCTGAGGACTCCAGAACTGAAGGCAGTACTCCAGCTGGTGTTTCAAAAGAGTGGAGTAGAGATGGGGAATTGCCTCCCTCGAACTGCTGGTCACGATTGTTTTGATACAGCCCAGGATATGTTTGACTTTCTTGACTGCAAGACCCATTGCTGGCTCATGTTGAGTTTCTCATCCACCAGTACCCCCCAAAATCCTTCTCTTCATGGATACTCATGGTCCGTTTTCTGTCCAGCCTGTATTTATCCTTGGGATTACCCTGACCCCAGTGCAGGACCTTGCACTTGGGCTTGTTGAACCTCATGAGGTTCACACAGGCCCACCTCTCAGGCCTTTCTGTGTCTTTCCGGTGATACAATATGTGGAATATTTTAAAACTTCTTGGAGTGGAATACTTCAATTTAAGCTAAAGTACAATTAAGTTTCATCTAAGTAGTTGTGCTTTTTTTGACTGTTAGACAGAACGTTCATCTGATATCATGTTTTCTTTAAAATGATGTTTTCCAGACAATGTTTGTTCTTTGAAGATGATAATGCCTTGTGTGAAGTATGATCTGCCCTCAAAAGATGTCTCTTCTTCTATAACCACCTCTGTAGTATTTTCTATCTTAAGACCAAGTAGAGAGCTAGAGCCAGCTCCAAATTAGCAAGAGTTTTGATTGTTGCAAAATTTCATAACACTAAAATTAGACCTTGGAAAGTAATAGAATAAACATAAGATTTCTGGCAAAATTTATACTCATGCATGTAAATGGGAAATACATTCTGTAACAAGCCTTTGTCTCATTGCACGTGGTTGATGGATATCACTTCTGCGTGTTGCCCGGGCCTGATAAAGGATGCTTGCTTTCTAAAACTCCAAAATGTGTCTCAGAAATTTTATATGCTAGCATTTTCAGTATCAAAGGATGGTATCCCTTCCCTCCAGTGTGTTTACTGTGCCACAGAGGTTGGTGTCATAGGAAATGTGCTGAGAGTGCCCTCAATCCCATTGTCCATGTCTCCAACAAAGATGCTAAAAAATCTCAATCCTAATACCAATCCTTGTGGAATGCCACCTGTCAGTTACTGTTCACCAATGCCATAGCCCCATCGTAGAAGGCCACTGGGTTTATCAGGCACAATTTACCCTTAGTGAAGCCATATTGACTGCAGCCAATCAGCTCCTTATTTTCCATGCACCTAAGCAGAGTTTCCAGGAGGATCTGCTCCATGATCTTCCTGGCACAGAGGTGAGATTGGCTGGTCTGTAGTTCCCCAGGTCTTCCTCTGGTCTCTACAGCTTCTCTGACTGATCTTCCTCTGCACTCTACTCATGGCTTACAGCAACTTAGTCTGAAAAGAAGAAAAGAAAAACTATTAACTTTCGGCATTTTTCTAGTTCATATCTGGAGGTTGTGCAATGTGGTGCTGAGACTAACTGTGCAGCATCTACCTTCCATAACCTTGTATTTAACCACAGCTCAAGCTTCCACATAGTAATATCCCCTAATAATTACAGCTAATAATAGTTTTGCAAACCTTGGCTGTGTGTGACTCAGGTTCTAATTTCAAGAAATGGAGCTGTGTGACCTTGACTCAATTTGATTGAACAAAAATGAACTTTTAGAAACTCTGTCAGTTCAGCAAAGTAAGTAAAGCAAAAACTAAGGCAGAAGTGAAATCACTTGAGTCAATAATAGCAGTAGTTTGAGAGGAAAATATTGGCCTAAAGGAAAGTTACAAAATTTGGAGAGAAAATACAGACAGTAGAGGAATGGCAATTTAGCAAGATCAAGGATCATCCTGCTCTAGGCAGTAACTAAAACGAATACTTCTCAGCTGGCTGCTGACTGCTGGTCAGCAGAGAGCCACTGGGTGTCTGCACCAGGACAGTGAGCATTACTATTAGTTCTAGTTATTTTCCATTTGCAGAAGATAATTGTTCTGCACTCATTAGTTTTGTGTAATCCTACTTCCAAATCCCCTTCTTTCACAAAGTTAAAGTGCATAAAGAGAAGTGGTCTTTACAGAAAGATTTATAAGTCTTCTAAATAGCGTGCAAATGCTAATTGTAATAAAACCCCATACCAGGATATATTTTAAGCTAGTTCTCATTACAGTACCAGAAGCAGTCTTCTGTTAAAAGGGCTTGCAAGAACTCAGATTACAGCCTTTCTTTCTATAAATCTTATGTTTATGGCAGCTCACAGTTTAACAGAGAATCATAGTGGTCTGGCCTGGCTTTAGGACAAAATAATAACCATCTTTCCTTTTTGGTGTTTAACACATCTGTCTCAAGGATGTTGCACGGTAAATAAACGAACAAGGTTCTTAAGCCTCTGCTTTCCTATATACTTACCCTAATCCTAATCCAAGCCGTAGCTGAACTTTAGGTATTCTGTCCTAGGAGCAGCTCTGTAGATACTGCAAGATAAAGCATTAAGCATTTCAATTTTAAAACTACTGATGGAGAGTGATTCGCTTCCATGGGGCTCACAGATATGCCACAGGACTGTGTCTCTATGGTATGGTAGCCAGTTGATAACACTGTAGGACTTCAGAAATGACACTAGGTGTCTGTATTTTCTCATCTGATCTCCAACTCTGTGGCTTTTATTCTGTATCCAGACTGCAACCTAACTAATGTTTCACTTCAGCTTGGACACTCAGCTGAGAACTAAAGCCTTCCCCTCACCCCAGTGTGATTACAGGTGAGTCTTCTAGATCTCTGAAAAGCTCTTCATATGTATGGAAAGAGTCAGTTGTACAGAAACTGGTTGCAGTCTCTGGCAGGACAGACATATAGGTGTTAACAGACCAAAGAGGGCAAATTTAAAGTTAAGTTGTAAATTCCAGCCCAGTAATTGGCCTCCTACTAGCATAGTAAAAAGGCAGAATACCCAATAAGTTTTGAATTTTATGTATTTTGAAATTCTTTTTGCATATCTTTTGTAGGTTTTGGGGGTTTATTAGCTCAAACAATGTCTTGAAAGCTTTTTTGCATCAGTGAAACTTAGAAAATTCAAACTTGCAAAGTCCCTCTCTCCTCTCCTCCATTTATATCACATTCACATTGGCATTAAGCTCTTCATGAGACAATTGCACGTTCTTCTAATATGGATTTATATCTATATATTATTGTGATTTCAGCAAATCACAGATTTACTCTTGTACAGAGTATAGCTCAATGTGATGTATTTTAAGGAGTTCTTGGCATTAATAGAAGTAATTACCCATTTATAAGTTGTACAAGCTAAACTCAGAACAAATAGGCTGAGGAAGGAAGCTCAATGAGAGTTTGCGCAGAGTGCCCATAAAGCATCATTGCAATTCCAACTCTTTGCCTGGGCTGTAGATAATCATAGAATCATAGAATCATAGAATAACCAGGTTGGAAGAGACCCACCGGATCATCGAGTCCAACCATTCCTATCAAACACTATACCATGCCCCTCAGCACCTCATCCACCAGTGCCTTAAACACCTCCAGGGAAGGTGAATCGATCACTTCCCTGGGCAGACTGTTCCAGTGCCCAATGACCCTTTCTGTGAAAAATTTTTTCCTAATGTCCAGCCTAAATCTCCCTTGGTGGCACTTGTGGCCATTTCCTCTAGTCCTGTCTCCTGTCACTTGGGAGAAGAGGCCAGCTCCCTCCTCTCTACAACCTCCTTTCAGGTAGTTATAGAGAGCAATGAGGTCTCCTCTCAGCCTCCTCTTCTCCAGGCTAAACAACCCCAGCTCTCTCAGCTGCTCCTCATAAGACTTGTTCTCCAGCCCCTTCACCAGCTTCGTTGCTCTTCTCTGGACTCGCTCCAGAGCCTCAACATCCTTCTTGTGGTGAGGGGCCCAGAACTGAACACAGGATTTGAGGTGCAGTCTCACCAGTGCCAAGTACAGAGGGAGAATAACCTCCCTGGACCTACTGGTCACGCCGTTTCAGATACAAGCCAAGATGCCATTGGCCTTCTTGGCCACCTGGGCACACTGCTGGCTCATGTTCAGTCAGCTGTCAATCAACACCCCCAGGTCCTTCTCCTCCAGGCAGCTTTCTAGACAGACTTCTCCTAGTCTGTAGCACTGCACAGGGTTGTTGTGCCCCAAGTGCAGGACCCGGCACTTGGCCGTGTTAAACCTCATGCCATTGGACTCTGCCCAGCAGTCCAGCCTGTTCAGGTCCCTTTGCAGAGCCTCCCGACCCTCCAGCAGATCCACACTTCCACTCAGCTTAGTGTCATCTGCAAACTTGCCAAGGGTGCACTCGATGCCTTCATCCAGGTAACGTTATATTGCTTGAAGTATTTTATTTCAGAAAGAATTTGAAATAAGAAAAATCTAGGTTGGAAAATGTGGATATGCTGACCATAATGCTCTCAAGAGGTTAACAAAGTTACAGCCAAACTCTCTGTTGTGGCGGCTATGCTTTTCTGTATGTGTTCCTTAAACTGATAGGCCTATTTATTTCCAGCTCAGAAATATTTGAGCAAATGCATTTTTCTTTCTACAACAGTTAGGAGTATAACAGATTCACATATCAATGACTGTATCCAATCTAAGCAAATGTAGCTGTTTGTAAATAGGTATATTTCCTATTTTTTCCATTTCTTTAAAGAGAAATTAAAATCCTTGGAACTAAGGAGTATGAGAATTCACATGTGATCTTAATGACTTGTTATTAATCATAAATGGCAAATAGATGAAATGAGTATTTAATCAACACCTTGAATTTATTAGTCTTTAGATACTGTAATGGGAGATACAGAGCAATATTTCAAAAAGATTGACACAGGAATTAGTCTTATTGTTTCTCAACAACAGAATGAAAGACTTTCTGGAGCAAGAACCATTTCTTTAATCTCTGCTGTTACAGCATCTACTGCGAAGACATGTACATTCTTAGTACTCTGAGGTGCTTTTACATTATAAATGATAATCATAATCTTTCAAACTCTGATTTAGAGATGTCATTATTGCATACACTGTGAAAAGGCTATTGAGGGAAAGTGGAATGACTAGGCCTAGGAAAAAACTTAAATGTTTAATTAATTTTATTGGCTTCTCATTCTTGGCAGTGATTTCTAAGGCAATGCAATAACAAAGGAGAGGGTGGCAGATCCCCCAGAAGAGGCACAACAATGAATTCTGTGTGTCAGTAAAGGGTTTTTTTGAAAGGGTTAAAAGAAACAGCTGCAAGGAGTGGAGAGTTCCTTTTTATTGAAATAGAGTAGACTTCTAGGAGTGTGGTTGAGACAATCGGTTCTGTAGTAAGAACACTAATTCTGCAATGATGTTCCTACACTATAGAGGTTAGATATTTCAATATTAATGAATTTTCATGAATAATGGGAAAATCAATAATGGAAAGTGAAAACCTTAGCGGTCTAGTAGAAATATCTCTTCCTTGAGAAACAAACAGAGATAAATACTACTGTATATATAAACGAGTGCATGCTTATATATGCGTATAAAATGAATGCATATATGCATGAGGTACCAATTCTGTCATACAATCTCTCTTGTAATCTCCAGATATAAATAACCTAGAACAGAAATAATTGACTAAAACCAATTGAACTGATTCTGTAATTGACTTTTTTTTAAATTATACAGAACTGCTTCAGAACACAAGATATAGAATTACAGAATAGTCTAGGTTGGAAGGAGAATCTGCTCTATGACCTTACATGAAATGGAGGAAAGGCTGACTGATTGATAGTCCCTGGGGTCCTTCGTTCTACCCTTTTTAAAAATGGACATGATTTTTACTGTCTTCCAGTTTTTGGGGACTTACCTGGACTGCCACAACTTTTCAAATATGATTGTGAGTGGCTTTGAACTATTGTACTTATTCAGTCTAGTAAATAGTAGGCTCTGGCAGTGTCAGCAAGCAGATGATGTTTAGGGAGCAGGTGAACCTGGCCATGCTCTAGGTGTTCCCATTTTACTATCCCTCCATCCGTGAAAGTTTGATGAGAAATGTTAGATAGTGCATCCCTGCCTTATCATTTTAGTCACTCTTTAAGGACCTCTTCCCAGAATCACAGGATGTTGAAGGCTGGAAATGGTCTCTGGAGGTCATTTGGTCCAAATTCATTGCTGAAGCAGGGGCACCTAGAACCAGTTGCCTAGGAAGGCTTTTGATTATGTCCAATGATAGAAATTCCACACCCTCTCAGGGAAACCTGTGCCAGTGCTTGATCATCATCACAGTAAGAAAACATTTCCTTATATCCAGATGGACTCTCTTTTGTTTCAGTTTATCTGCATCACTTCATGTTGTGTCACTGACCATCACTGAAAAGAGCCTGGGTCCATCTTCCTTGCACTTTCCTTTCAGGTATATCATTACATCAACAATATTCCCCCTGCACTTTCTCTGGGCTGAACAGTCCCAGATCTCTCAATGTTTCCTCAGAGGAGAGATGCTCCAGTCCCTTAATTATCTTTGTGGATAGTTTCTTCATCATCTTTGTTCACGAGGACTCCAGGTCCTTCTCTGCCAAACTATTTTCTAGTCAACTAAGCAAACTCTTCAGGAACATAAGGGCAGATTCTAAGCAATACAAGATACACCTTAAGAGATGTAAGACCTGTAATATTTATAGGAGATCACTAGTGCTGCTGCCAAAACCTGAACATGTAAGAAGGTACAGCTTTCTAATTTTTAAAGATTGTTTCATCTCATAAGAAGTATTATACAGTTGAAATGGTCACAATTTTAACTGTGGCCCAGAAATTAAGTTAAACTTAATCTGTGTCTACCCACCTATCTACAGCTGGCAAAACCAAAACAGCTATGTAGAAATTATGGCATTTACTCATAGGCTTAGCTCATAAATATGATGCTCTATTTCAATTCTTAACTCTTCACCACTCACAGTTAACAGAAACTGTAGTGAGAAATCACTTTTATCTGTTGTGGTTGGCTAGGTGGCTGTGTAGCTTTTTCCTTGGTGTGGTCTGGTTGTAGAAACTACGTATTTTAGCCACAGAAGTTAAATCAATTTGTACGGATAACAAATATCCATAGCGTAAGAATCTGAAGACCCCTATTTAGTGTTCCAGCCCTTACCCACCTTGGTAAACTCATTGGAGGCAATGGCAGCAAGTGCAAGATTTAGTGCATGAAGAAGGGTTTTCATCTGCAAAAAGAAAAATTGAATCATGGATGGAAAACATGACTTTGGCCTTTTCTTAATCATGGATAGGAATTTAACTTTACTTAGCCAGTGTAGACAATTTACATAGGAAAAGTAAGAAAAAAAAATCACTGATCAAATATTATAGCATACTTAATAACCTAAGAAATAGAGTTAGTTAAATAACAACTGCTGAGTAATGAAAAGGCAACACTGTAGGGAAGGATTAATTGGTCCAGAAAGCCACTTCAGTAACTTTTTTTCTCATATGAAAGGAATAACAAGTAATTAATTTTCCAGTTTTAACTCAGATGGTTGCCTTCCTGAAGTTTAGCATTTTGCGAAATAGAAGGAAATAAATGAAACTAGGATAAAACAGAGAAAAGGGAAAATTACTTAAGAGATGTGACATATATTTTGAAACAATACTTGTAAATAGTACAGAGCACACAATGCAGACTAAAGTAGTGGAGGCAATTGCATATTTTCTTATTGTTTGACCTCTGCTATTAAACTGGTGGTAAATATTGTTAAAAGTAAAGCATACAAATTCCCCAACAGTCACCTCTGAGTCATTTTCCAGCAGTATCATGTAAATAATTCTTTCTGCTCATTGAGTTTGTATTTGCAATACACACAAGATGAAGAACATCAGGGCTGATTTATCTGCTTAAGATGATCACACTGTAAATATGATGGATTGTACCATTTTGCACAGCAAAAGAGCTAATAGAGTGAAGTCAATTAGGAAAGCAGGAGGGTTTAGTGGAGAAGGGAGGAGCAGCCTGTAAACTGTTGTGACATCTTTTTTTTGGCTAGGCTTTCCAAAACAACGTAGTAGACCATCTAGCCTAAGAGTTTAAAGCATAATGGGAAATAGGTTCTTTGAATAATTCTGGCCTTTGTACCAGTGAAAAAATTGAAAGTCTGTTACTGTAGAGGGAGGAATAAAAATTTCAGAACAGTGTAGGTTGTAAACAAATTCATTCCTTAGAAATGTGAGATATTTTAAATACCCTTAAAAACAAGAGTATTGAACATGGAGTCATTCATTACAATAGTGGCTATACCTGCAAATTAAAACCACTACTTCTTGCCTTGTTAAAATGTACTTAGAGAGCAGGTCCTGACAATAAGCTAATTCTTTTTGGTTAGGTCAGACAGTCACTATGCTGTTGCTGGTTTCTTTGCTTTCCTGTCCAAAACAGTATGCTAAGTGCTTAAGCAGGCCTAGTTTTCCTCAGCATGCTTATAATTAATTGAGGAGACATGTCTGGGATCACCTAAAGATCTTGAGCTTGAGCTCCATAGAACTTTTCTTAAGGATATTTTTAGCGTGTTTCTAATTAGAGAAAAAAGATAATGTATGACATACTACAGCTTTCGTCTTATATTTTAAAGGTTTTATACCAGCTGATTCCCTAAGTTTTAATTTTGAGAAGCACTGTATTTTTGTAATCTATATATCAAACACTTTAATAAAGGCTTAATTTTAAGAAGTAGTTGTAGAAAACATTAGGATATCTAGTTGACAAGCTAACAAAAGAATAACAAAAAAGCCCTAGTGGATAGTCACCACTGATTATTAAGCACTATCTGTTATTTTTCAGACTTTAATAAGTATAAACATGACATGGACTTGGATACCCAAATAGCAAGTAATCTGGCAAGCAGCCACATGGTGGATGAATTGAAGAAAGGAAAGCAACCGTCTTCAGGCTTAAATCAAAAGATAGTTTTATTCTATGGACTAAATGCTTCCTTTTTTTTCCAGAAGGATTTAAGACGTGAATGTGTCACCAACTGAAAGGAGTTGTTTTTTCTTACTGTTTGCGTATGCAAAGCTTAGTTATTTCTTTGGTGAGAAACATACGATATGATATGAAAAACAGCCTGTTAGTTCTTGACTTCAGAAGGTTGCTAAAGTTATGGATAATTTGAAGCACAGGAATAGTCTGCACTAATAGCATATATATTTGGGATTTTGAGTGAGGCTTGAACTGAAATAACTGTTTCTTCCTTTTGTATTCTTATAAAAATATTGATCTTGATAAACAGAAAAAAAATCCCAATTCTAAATACAGAAATGGCCCTGGCATAATAGAATTTTTAGTGCTTTTCAGTAATGGTTATTTGCCAACTGAAAGTAATGGTACCTTCATGAGGAAGAAGGAAATCTAAGCAAAAACCTTTGCTGTACTTATTTATCAATAACAATAACTTCATTGAAAAATTCCTATGGCAATTCTGCTTAAGGCTCTAAAGATTAGGTATATTGTTAAATAAGATTAGATCTTAGAATAATAATCAGCCCATGCATAAGAAGTTTTAGGACTGGAAACTGTACATTTGCAAATAAAATTTGACTATATTCTCTGCTGTTCTAAGTCCACTTTTATTGAATAAATATATATCACAAAAGAATTAGACTTCAGATTTTTTCCCATTATGTATTTTAGTACTTAGCCCTTGGTGAGTTTAATGCTTGAATATGAAAGCATTCACCTGCAGCATTATTACAATTGTTGTCACTGCTACAACTGTTACTACTATTACTTCTTACTGAGCTCTTATTCTTTTTGTTATTTATATATATATATAACTTGTTGCCCATTCTGGTAAACTAGTTATAGATACAATTGTTTCATGTAGTTACATGTGGCAGAGTACAAAAGCCAAATATTTAAAGCTAGCTACTTAGTAAGATTTTTGAAATTTCAGCAAAAACCCCTCAGAGTTCACTGGAGATTTTTTTTGTAATTCCTATATGCATTCAGCTTGAATAAAAGGACATATAATTATGTTCTTAACTACCTTTACAGTCCATGCTAAAGTAAAATAGGTCTATATGCTCTGACTTTTCTGGGTTAAGTTTGTACATTTTAAATCTAAAGCAGTTCCTATGGGCAAAGCTTGTCAATCTTTGTGTAAGGGGTGCTTCCACTGGTATTAGCTGAAGCTTGTTCTATGCACAGACAGCAGGATTTTCTCTCCTATGATAAATACTCATTAATAAAATCATATATTTCTTTTTCTCTTAACATTACCCTTTAATGTGAAAGAAGAGATGAAGCGACAATATAAATTCCATCATCTTATTGAAGTCAAAATAGCAGCTAAAAAGCTGGATTCTGAATTTCTGTGTAAGTCAGTATTCAAACTGACTTATGAAGGAAGTATTGTGAAAAGCATTCAGTCTTGAATAGAAAAGAGCTAGTGGATTTTTATGTTTCTGTGTAAAGACATACAACTGTACACTTGTATAAGAATACATAGTTGTTAAAAATATATCAGAACACTAGAAAACACAATCCTCTACTGTTTCCTTCTCTCACATTTTTCACTATAATAGTATGACTTGTTGTAATCTTTTATTTTAAATCACATCTGTGCAACAGTTTCTGTAGTCCTTTGGCTTTGTGAGATACATCACTATTGTCCTGTCATACAACCCATGACTCCCTCCAGCCCTCACTCCCCCAAGCCTAAAGGAAATACAGCTGAGGAGAAATTATCATCAAGAAGGTGCACAGCTAGCTTTGTCCTTGGCCAATTCTGTTCTGCTTTTTTTTTTTTTTTTGCTAATAACTTGTATAGAGTAAAAGATGGCATATTATGTGTTATGTTTGACGTCAAACTGGGAGCATTACCACCGCATTCAAGGGTTGGTTCAGACTTCAATTACTCCTTGACAAAAGATGAATAGGAAGGGCTATACTTAATCAAGGATAAATCAAATGCACAAATGAGAAATGACTGGCTAAGGCAATATATGGAGCAAATGGTCTCCAACAAACTGTGTACAAATCAGAGTTATGGTCTCAGAGTGATACTTTTCTCTCAAACCTTCTTCCCATCTTATTGAATAAAGCCTATCTCTCTCAAGCTGTGATGACTATTCAATCTGTACAATTACTTCATCTAGATGAAAGAAACATGAAGATAATCCCCAAATTCAGGCAATGTGTTAGAGGGGTAATATGATGAGCTGTTGTGCTTATCTCTGTGTGTCTATCATCACATCCTGACTGTGCTTTTCACTTGAATGAACTTGTTTATATTGTGCCTGCAAATCTTTTCTTGGCACTAAAACTCATTTCAGGAATTTTACCATTGAATACTGGCTGTGTCTACCTCAATTCATCCAGTGTACTCTAGACATTTCCTGGCTCTGAAGTCCACACTTGTGCATCCAAACTTCTTTATGATAGAGCAGTGTAGCTTTAACTACACTAAGAATGGATGCCTGGCTTGTCAAAAAACCGTACTCTGAAACTGCATGGTTTAATGGCAGATCATATAGGATCAAATTTTCCCAGGGAAATACCAATACCAGGGAACAGACGTGGTTCTGGAACAGTACTGGAAATTGTGTCCAAGCATCCGGCGATATTCCTGGGATATTCCTACATGTACAGGAGTACATTGTTCCTTATTAGATCAGGTTCTTATGCCATAGGGGTAAAAAAATGTAATTAGGGTTTACTAAGTACTCTCAGAAGATCATCAGCCCTTTGTAGTTTCAGGAGTCCTGAGGAATCTACAGAGTATGCCTGCTGTAAGCTGAGAGGCTGGTAATACAAGTTGCCAAATGAGCAGGAGAAAGTGTCCTTTCTAAGATATTAGTCAGATCCTGCTGAAGAATGTTCTAAAAATGGAATGAGGATCTGAGAATGAGTGTCACCTTAAGCTTGTTACAGTTAACTTCATTCAATATGTATTACTAGGAATATCATATGAGAGATCATGAATAACTTCATGAGGGTTGGTAAGGCCTCAGAAAGGCTACTTTTTTCACTGCTTGGTTTAGTGGTCTTTAAAGAAGATGTGAGCAAAAAGCTTCAGAGTCAGGGGAAACCCCCAAAAATAGCACAAGGATTTAAATGATAGGATGTATAAGGAAAGCTTGAAATGAGAGATCTTGTTCAGTCTAGGGAAGAGGAGCCTGAGTTACTAAATTATCTTCTTGTGTTTAAAGGGTGTTATAAAAAGTTAGTGAGCAATTGTTCTCCATCCCTGCTGAGCAAATGTAAGATGGCATTAACTCCATTTGGATCGAGGAGCCTTTAAACTGAAGGAAGCCATTGGTGTTAGGATGGTAAATGCTTAAACAGTTAATCTGTCTAAAGAACATCTTACCGGCTAGTAAGTAAGGAAACAGCTGTCTCAGTCTTCCTTTGGTTTGACCTCACTTGATATAGCTGATTCATGTTTTGGGCTCCCTTCTGGTCACTTGTATGTCTGTGTTATGATGGTAAAAATCCTGCATTCGTTCCTATTCAGAAGTACAGGAAAAGAAATAAAGTGCTTTTCATTTATTTCTGTCTCTTATATTGCAATTGAGAAATTCTTGAAGAATTAGTGGCTTGCATGTCATAAAAGGACATATATTTTCTGCAAATCGCAACCGAGTCAGAGGAACCCCAAAGCAATCATGGGACAGTCTGTAGTAGCAAAAGCAGTGCTTGAATCCCCAGATTAATTCTGAGGAACTGCAGTTTAAATACTGAGGGTATTATTGGCTGTTTATTGCTGTTAAGGAAAGTGTTCAACTTTTTGCAGTCTGATATTGCGCAAGATAAGTTTCAGTCTAAAATCCTTTCTAGAAGGGATTTGTTGCTTGAGATTTAATTGTATCCTGGGCTCTATAAATATAGTGGATGGTGCATGATACTTTTATTCAGCTGAAGACAGCCAAGCTTACAATTGTCTCACTGTGACCAATAGGACCTGCCATTTATTTTCAATTACATCATGCTGCTCAACTTTATGCCTTCAGGTTTCCAGTATTAACAGCCACATATAATTTCACTTAACAGGTACAATTGTTTAATTTTTGCTTCTGTGGGTGCATGGGAAAGGGACAACATGCTGTACTAGCTTTTCAGACATATCGAGACTTTATTATTTGATGGTCTACATTCAAATGAAGAATTGTTCTTCCAAATGTTTTCAAAGGTTCAACAGAATTTGCTGATATTTTTAGGACTGTAACAAAATATCAGACCTGGATTTTTGAAAGTTCCTGGCCAAAGATACTGCTGTATTGGCTAACAGAGTGTGTCATTCTGGCTAACGTGCTTGTCTTAACAGACCTTTATATTTTAAAAGGAAGGACAAGGGTTTTACTTTGACCTTATCAAACTGCAAGTGAGCTTTGCAACAGGTTGCTATACTGATCATCTATACTGGCTTGTGCTCGGAAAAGCCGCAGCAAAAGAGAACCTCTGGAGTAACAACTTATCTCCCTTTCCATCCCTCTTCTCCTTTTTTTTGGTTCAGATGGGCTTTCTTTCTGATACCGGATTAATTGGGCAAGCCACCATTTTTATTGAGATAACTTACTGCCTCAGCTGTATTATCAAGCCACAGTCTTGACCGATAGATTTCTGCTGTTCAAAGTGCCCTCTAACAAGCTCTACACTTACATACTGATCCCTAGTTTAAAGGGTTTGAGGAAACTCAAAAGTATGACATACTTCTTTAAGCTCAGCAAATCTTTACTATCCATAGGAAAACACTGCATATGAATTATGGAAAATATTAAAAGAGAAAAACTGAAATTACAGAGCTGATGTAAATACTTGGAGAAGACCACTGATCTCAATTACTGGTAAGGTTCTTTCATAAGTCAGTACAAAATGTAGGCAGAAATGTCCAATTTAACATTGCCTCATCAGGTTGGGGCAAGCCATGCAGATGACATCATTAAAAAACAGTGATCCTTCTCTGGACTGAAGGTTAAATTCCTCAATCACATAAAACAATTTTGTGCTGTCTAAAAGCCCTTGGACGTGTTGTGAACTTATAAGACATAGGTTATGGAGGTAGCTTTGTTATCTCTGGTGTTCAGCTCCCACTGTGGTGTACAGAGGAGGGAAAGAATGCGAACAATTGGTGATGGATGGAGTCAATGCCTTTTTGAGCAGCAGTAATCCATAATCAAGTATTCTGCTACAGAAACTGGCCACTACTGGCCTGGACAGGTGCACTCTTTGCTGGGTAAAAAACTGGCTGGCTGGAGTTAAATCCAGTTGGAGGCAGGTCACAAGTGATGTTCCCCAGGGCTCAGTGCTGGGGTAAGTTCTGTTCAATATCTTTATCAATGACCTGGATGAAGAGATTGAATGTAACCTTAGTAAATTTGCAGATGACACTAAGGTGGGAGAACGTGTCACTCTGCTTGAGGGCAGGGAGGCTCCACAGTGGGATCTGGACAGGCTGGATCTATGGGCTGAGACTAGTGGGATGAGGTTTAACAAGGACAAGTGCAGAGTTCTGCACTTGGGACACATCAACCCCGTGCAGCGCTACAGGTGCTGTTGATTGACAGATAATAAAACAACAGCCAGGGGTGTGCCCAGGTGGCCAAGAGGGCCAGTAGCATCATGGCCTGTATCAGAATCAGTGTGGCCAGCAAGACCAGGGAAGTGATTCTGCCTCTGTATGCCTCTCTACCCAGCATTGGTGAGGATGCACCTTGAATCCTGTGTTTAGCCTGGGCCCCTCACTACAAGAAAGAGATTGAGGTCCTGGAGCGTGTACAGTGAAGGGCAACAAAGCTGGAGAAAGGGCTGGAGAACAAGTCTTATGAGGAGTGGCTGAAGGAACTAGGGTTGTTGAGCCTAAAGAAGAGGAGGCTGACCTTATCACTGTCTGTAACTACTTGAAAGGAGGTTGTAGTGAGGAGGGTGTTGGTCTCTTCTCCCAGGTGACAGGTGATAGGACAAGAGGGAATGTTCTCAACTTGTGCCAGGGAAGGTTCAGATTGAACATCAAGAAAATTTTTTCAATGAAAAGGTTATCAGGCACTGGAACAGGCTGCCCAGGTTGATGATTGAGTCACCATCCCTGGAGGTATGTAAAAGATGGGTAGATGAAGTGTTTAGGGATATGACTTAGTAGTAGCAGGTGTGATTGGACTCGATGATTTCTAAAGTCTTCTCCAACCAAGGGTTTCTACAATTCTATTCAACCTAATCTAAAAGTAACATTTCCTGATCAGTAGACCTGCTTCCTTGATCTTAATATGATCTTATAGTATAAACTGTTTTTTCAAGATCTTCAACCAGCACAGCAGATAGCAATAAACATTCTGTCCAAACGTAGTTAGCTACTTTTCCCCATTGGTCCCAATTATGGTACATTTGTTGACATACCTGGCATTTCAGATACTGAATATTGAGTTCTCATAAGATATTATTGATACAGTCATTTAGGCATTACTGGCCTTGCAAGAACCTACCAGTCCTAATACTGCCCTCTGCTACCTTTGAAGTTCAACCATTTCTTGTATAATGTCCTCTTAACCATGTATCAAACCCAGATGGTCCTCTTGACACTGTCTGTAGCTTTCATCAGGTTCTTATATTGGTCTCTGGCATGTCTAGTAATTTTTCATGTCATGTCCAGTAGGTTTTCACATCCTGTTTAACTAGGTTCACCTCAAGGCAGGGCCTTGCCAGCTGCCTGGTCTTTTGCCTGCCAGCCTAACGTGGACATATTGAATACATTACATCTCTCGCGCAGCCAGTGTGCCTCTTTCTATCAGGCAGAAAACTGATGGGATTAGAAGGAAAACGAAACACATATATACAGAGTATCTGGTTTTCAAATCAGAAAATGGAGTAAGGAAATTGTTTTTTTCTGCTATAACCTCAGACTTCTTGGCATCAAAATTTACCCTGAGTCACAGGGAAGACTCTTAGTAAAGGCTAACATGTTATTTGTACATAATTGTATCTTTAAGTTAGTTCTCCCATTTCAAGTACACAGATCATATCTACTGCTTTTATATAAAAATAACTGCTCTTCAATAAGATGCCTAGTGTTCAATGGGAAAGTTATGTTTAACCTTACCACATTTAACCACTTTACCAGGATTATGCACAAAAAAAGGGAAAAAAGACACTTTACAAAAAAGGTTGTCTTGTTGTCTAATGGAACAATACTAAGATCAGTCCATGATTTGATAGTCCAATTTTGTTATAAGCTTTTATGTATATTACAGAATTTTCAATTCTACCTATTTTTGTATGTCAAACTCAATATTAAAATAGTAAGTTACCTGAGATTTTCAGTTAGAAAAACATATTTGTTAGGGTACTTGTTCTGTGTTAAGCCTTTATGAAATATGTGCTAAGAACATTCTGACCTTAGCCATTTAGCTTGCTGTCATGTTGAATAAGTAAGGCTCTGACAGGTGGCTGAGGGCTGACTTCCTGTTGAGTCATAAAGTTCAAGATTGACTCCTTTGCCTTCTAAGTTTCCCCTTTAAAGGGAGCTTAGGTGCAGTTGGACCTGTCTTTAATCCTAGATTTGGTCGATGGTTTACGACTAAAGGTTAATGTGAATGTATGTATATACGTTTAGTCACCAATCAGAATTAGTGCTACCTATGAGAGTCTCCTTAGAGGATGTCACTCACAGGGTGAATACTTGCTGCCAGTGAGCCCAAATGGACTGTCACTAGAGCAGTCACACAGCTTCACAAAGCCTGTCAGAGAGACAACTTCACAATGCAGTAACTAATTTAATTCAAGTGGCAGATAAAACAGGTTTGGGATTGCCATTGATAAGTTAACTCGCTGCATCAGCACTAGATGACTGCAGTTGGTTAACGATGATCATACATAGAGTCATAGTATCATAGAATAACCAGGTTGGAAGAGACCCACTGGATCATCGAGTCCAACCACTCCTATCAAACGCTAAACCATACCCCTTAACACCTCGTCCACCTGTGCTTTAAACACCTCCAGGCAAGGTGAATCAACTACCTCCCTGGGCAGCCTGTTCCAGTGCCCAATGACCCTTTCTGTGAAAGATTTTTTCCTAATGTCCATCCTAAATCTCCCCTGGCAGAGCTTGTGGCCG
This sequence comes from Clamator glandarius, assembly GCA_033459285.1. NCBI lineage: Eukaryota > Metazoa > Chordata > Aves > Cuculiformes > Cuculidae > Clamator > Clamator glandarius. The sequence continues at coordinate 1,897,974 of JAUNZM010000119.1, read as the reverse complement.
TTTCCTCTCGTCCTGTCTCCTGTCACTTGGGAGAAGAGGCCAGCTCCCTCCTCCCTACAACCTCCTTTCAGGTAGTTATAGAGAGCAATGAGGTCACCTCTCAACCTCCTCTTCTCCAGACTAAACAACCCCAGCTCTCTCAGCCGCTAAGACATAACAATTAAAACTTAAGTAAGTAGTTATTTTCCAGGGGGAACATCCAACAAAGTCAGAGGTGCATGATTCTTTCCAAAAAGGTTTCATTTCTTGGTGGGGATGAGAGGTGCAGGCTTGTTGGCTCATCCATCAAGTAAGGTGGTAATTTTTCCTCCTCAGTAAAAGGTTTTCCATTTTATAATTTTTGAAAACTCTTTGTTGCCTCTTGATGAGGTGAGACTAAGTCAATTATTAGGTGTTTGTTGGCTCTTGACAAGACTGCTTGTCAGGAAGAAGCATCTCAGTATTTCACCATGTCTTCTGGGTGGTGAGTTCAATATGTGCTTTCAGGGGAGTTTCTCCTCTTAACTGTTATACCAGAAGGGCAGGATGTCATCAAGATGGACCTAGACAGGCGGGAGAAGTGGACCTGTGTGAACCTCATGGGGTACAGCAAGGCCAGGTGCAAGATTCTACACTCAGGTCAGGGCAATCTATGCTTTCAATACAGGATGGGGGATTATGTAATTGAGAGCAGCCCCGCAGAGAAGGGCTTGGGGGTGCCTATTGATGAGAAGCTTAACACAAGCCAGCAATCTGTGCTCACAGCTCAGGAGATCAACTGTATCCTGGGCTGCATCAAAAGAAGTATAGCAAGCAGGTCGAGGGAGGGCTGGAGCACCTCCTATATAAGGACAGGCTGAGAGAGTTGGGCTTGTTCAGCCTGAAGAATAAAAGGCTCTGGGGAGATCTTATAACAGCATTCCAGTACCTGAAGGGGGCCTACAAGAAAGCTGGAGAGGAACTTTTTACAAAGACTTGTAATGATAGAACTAGAGGCAATGGCTATAAATTGGAGAGACGGAGATTTAGACTAGACTTTGGGAAGAGATTCTTCACAATGAGGGTGGTAAGGCACTGGCACAGGTTGCCCAGGGAAGTTGTGGATGCCTCCTCCTTGGAAATGTTCAAGGCCAGGCTTGACGGGGCCTTGAGCAGCCTTATCTAGTGGGATGTACCCCTGCCCATGACAGAGGAGTTGGAACTAGATTATCTTTAAGTTCCCTTCCAACCCAACCCATTCTATGATTTTATGATTCTATGAACATTGGGTTTTGAGGCCTCTGCCTCATGCCAGGTGTCACTCAGCTGATTTTATAGACCACCACCTGCTCCATCTCTCTTACCAGATAAAGTTATTCAAGTAGATCTGCTCCCTTCTTGGAAATTATCTCGTTTGCAAACTTATGGTGAGTTTGGTGTTTACTATCCACAGGGCTTAGCAAGTCCATTATCCCAAACTTATTCCTCCACAGAATGCCTTATCCATCTCAAGGGAGAACAATTACACAGTACAGATAGGTTAATCTGTGCAGAAATAAAATGTACAGGAGCCAATATACATGTGAGATTTCATAATGGTTTGCACAACTTTTTCTCAGATCAGTACAAGTGATACTAAGAGAGGTAAGCAAACCATATATTTTTCAGAGAAAGTACCCTAGCATGGAGTTCACTCTTGGTTATCTCGTGGAAGGTAATCACCACTCAGAACAAGTGAAAAGGGAATCAAATACGTCATCTTTCACAACTAAGTTGAATCTATTTCTCTAATAGCTTTCATTATGATTTTCCCTAGCACATAAGGCACCTGAAACAAAAGCAAGGCTTAGAATACACAATAACATTTTCTATTAGCACAAAGCATTATATGCCTAAAGCTTTTTTCAGTAATGGGTTGAAGTATCTAAAGAGATCTGGAGTATCCTGTGACGTATCTGCATATTAATGACTCCCTACAGACAACTTTGTAGAACTGGACAGATACCTTTTGAAGGTTATAAAGTTTTGACCATGGCAAACAGTTAAACAGTTCTGCTCTTTAGCACTTTGATGACCTATTAAAGTGTACTTCACAAAATGTCACCTCACAAGTAATAAAAAAGAGACTAAAAAACAATATAATGTTTTGGTTGTATTCTTTGAAGGATTTCTTTGTTTCTCTCTTCCTGAGATTCCGTGTCATTCCTGAGATTTTTATTAATACATTGAGACTACAAGTTTTCATGGTTTAACCATTGATCTTATGTTGAGACACTTATTTGCACCCTAGATTTCTACTTCCTTGAATCTGACCTATAGTAATCAGTTTATGAAGTACAGTGGCATAACACTGTAATGTGGATGAAAAAGGGTGATGTGGGTGCTCATTGCCTTCATTATTTTAGTGTAGCACAGGGACTTGATGAGAGGTGGGGGAGGGCTGTTTCAAGGCTGACTAGTTTCGTCTATAAGGTCTCATTCCTACAGTCTGCACAAAGGAACCAGCTGGCACAGGTGTGCATGGAGAAGCTCATGTGTCTGCTGTTGTTAGTGTTTCTGTTTTCTCTCAACTTCACTGTATTCTTCAAATAAAACAGCTTTGCACCTAGCTCCAAGGCTTTATAAAAGACTCAGGGACGTTAAGAAGCAGCAGGGGAAGTATAATCATTTTTTTAAATCTTCAGTAGGTACCTGTGTTCATTCCCAATATAGAAACATAGGATCATAGAATATTTCGGGTTGGAAGGGACCTTAAAAATCATCTAGTTCCAACCTTGTTGTGATTAGGATGCCCAAGGCCCAATCCAACCTGGCCTTGAACACTTCCAGAGTATAGAGTAACACAGGATTTTTTTTTAATATAATTTATTCTTTCAAATTGGTCAATTTCACATTCTTGTATTCCTTTAAAGCCTTACTTTACCTTTAAGTTACTTATTGGCCTCTTTGTATACTTGTAAATTAATTTTATTTAGCAAAATCTAACTGGAAAAATGCCTTTAAAATGCCTTCCCTCTTTTGAATAAGCATATTCATATTTGACTTAAAACATGATCCTACAAATCAAGGAGAAAAAATGTTTTGAACTTTCTTTTGATATACGAAGAAATACAAAGTAATTATAACATAGATTGAATTTGTTTCATGCTTAAAGTTTCAAACATGAAGAAGAAAAAACCCATCCAGCTTAGAATGTTTCAGAAACTACCATGCATTCTCCTGTAGGGCTAGGAACTACCAAATGCCAGGATAACATGGGCAGCAGGGGCAACTGGTGTGAGCAATGTTCACTATACCAGAGCATGGTGGTTAGGAAGGGGCTAGATAGGGAGGAGCCTTCCCTGGCTGGCAGGTACTGATGTGCGCTGGAGTACATAATGGATGAAGACAAGCTAAGAGAGTAGTGTTTTCTCAGCCTGGAGAAGAGAAGGCGCAGTTAGGACCTTATTGCTGTCTACAACCACCTAACCATAGGATATGGAAGTTAGAATCAGGTTTTCTGTGAAAAACGTTAAGAAGCAGCAGGGGAAGTATAATCATTTTTTTAAATCTTCAGTAGGTACCTGTGTTCATTCCCAATATAGAAACATAGGATCATAGAATATTTCGGGTTGGAAGGGACCTTAAAAATCATCTAGTTGGACAGGTGAAGCAGTCATCAATACAAGATAGAACACAGGAAACTGAATTGATATTAGGGGACGTATCTATTTATTCTATTACCAGCAAGGTGATAGAACACTGGACCAGACTACCTAGAAAGGTTGCTTCACTCTGTTATTTTGTGACTGCCAGGAACTTCATAGAATCATAGAATTGCTTGGTTGGAAAAGACCTTTGAGATCATTGAGTCCAGCTGTATCTGCCCACTACTAAACATTATCCCTGAGCACCTATCAGTCCTTTACATGCCTCCAGGGATGTATAATTATTCAGAACTCTGTTAACACACTTCTTAAACATATGTCAGTGACTGTAACAACTTTATGGACTTGTGAGCATTTAATGTTTCTTAAAATCAACCTTAACATACATACAAGTATACAGACATGAAAAGATTAAATTAATACATATCATTCATGAAATATTGACGTAAAAGACATTTGGAAAATCCCAGAAGAAGGAAGTAAATGTCTTCCTGGGTTGACATGAGGATAAAGAAATCCTTGTAAGGCTAAACACCACAGCTTCTTATATAAAGTCACAGTTTCACATAGAATCTCTTTTTGAGCAGGTCATGAATTTTATTGCAAGTGAACAGAGACTGGGGGAACTGAAGGTTTTCAGGCAGTATTTCTAGAATTTTATGAGCTACATCAAGGGACAATGGAGAGTAGTGATATGACTTTTCTGACTGAGTAGAATCTCATTAGGCAGTTAAATAATTTTTGTATTAATGTGCTTTCAAAGTGAGGATTAATATGTTCTATCAAGAGAGTGCAGGGCATTCCATCTCTTATCAAGATCTTTCTAAATGAAATCTGTGTGGATCTGCCATCCAGAGAGTAGCTGGCAGGTCGTGACGTGTCCATTTTCTACCACTTGAATTTAAACCATGCTCTATGATATTAAGTTTGCCATGGGATTGCACTCTTCACTCCTTAGTTTTTAGAGAAGGTTAGTGGAGGTCAAAGGGTGATAGTTTTGCTTTCTGCTTCGTAGCTATTTCGCGGTGCTGAGGCAGTGAGGCTGAAGACACTGGTGCTTGCAGAGGGCAGGGAAGAACCATCTTGAAATGCTTGTCTAGTAAATCCTGCTCAGATTATAAAAAATCAAGATGATAATAATTTCAATTAATAATTCATCTTCATATGAGAAAGGTATGTTTGGGAGGGGAGATAAGATATTTAAGAAATTTCTTGCCATGTTATTTAATAAATTGCCGGCGGGATCTCGTTGCCTCTGAGAGTCTCCTTAGAGACTGGTACTCACAGGGTTAATCAGTGTCATTCATGGCCCAAACTGGATGATGGGATGGCTGACAGTTGCTTGCAGGGCTGCCCATCAGAGAGACAATTTCACAACTCTGGAGGCAGTAAGTAATATAACTCAAGTGACAGATTAAAACAGATTTGGGATTGCCTTGATAAATTCACTTGTTGGGTTAGGCTTAAACGCTTCTAACCATTTAACAATAAGCATATATACACATATATAAAACAAGTAACAATAAAACTGAGGCTAGTAGTTAGAAAGATCTGACAGTCAGAGGTGTTCAATACTTACTATGATGTTTCTTCTTGGTGGAGCAGGAGAGGTTCAGGCCTGTCAACCCATCCATGAGGTAAAGTGGTCATTTTTTCTTTCCCTTGAGAAAGGATTTTCAAGTATTCATTTTATAACTTTTTGAGAACTTATTGGTGCCTCCTGGGAAAGTGCAGACTAAATCAATTAATAGGTGTAGGTTGGCGTATGGCAAGGCTGCTTGTGTTATCTGAAGCAGGGACTGTTCACCATGCCTTTGAGGTGAGGAGCTCATTATGTGATTTTTAGAGGTGTTTCTGCTCTTAACTGAAGCAACACCAGGCTTCGAGGCCACCATCTCGCCCGAGCTGCCCTGTAGTTGATATGAATGTGAGACCACTACCCAGTCTACCTGTTTTACCAAATGCAGTTGTTTGTTGCCAGCTGGTCCCTTTACTAACTGCTCTCTTTTGCAAAAACCAAGCTTATTTTGCCATTTACAGGACCTAATTAATCTAATAGAGGCTTCTAACCACTGATACACCTATTAGGTAGAACTCCTATTTGTAGAAGTTCCTATTAGATACTGAAAACAAAATGGCAATTTCTGAATAAGATTTTTTTTTTCCCTTTATCCTCTTAATGCCAATTCAGTGTGATTAATTGGGCAGAGGTAGAAAATGACCTTACCTGCCTGGTCATGCAGGCACACACACATACATCTATCTAAAGTCTAAAAGTTTCAGCAGCATTTTTCTTGAAACAGTAACTGCTTCACTCGGCGCCCCGCCCCCCCTTGTCAAACTGATGAAACAAAGAATTGCTTTTTGCTAATTGGCTGTAAAGAATTTAAGCATAGACAGACAGTTCTATAGGTTTTTTAATATATAACTTGAAAATCCTGGTATTAATTAAAAGACAGATTCTCCCCAACACAGTAAGTAACCTTGAGTCTTGTGAATCACATGGGAATATTTGAAGGAATAAAACATAATTTCCCCTCCTTTCATCATATTGTGAGTGCAGAAAGCCATCTTCTAGAAAGAAGGAATCTCTGTCCTGTAGATTATGGTGAGAGAGGTGGGAGGAGGATACCTGCTCCTTTTCCAGTAGTTAAACTGCTGTAGTAGCTGAGTGTAGTTGCCTCGTTTACGTTCCCCAGTGACTTTCCAACACCCATTTAATTAATTAAAATTAGGGTCAGAAAAGGTCTTAGTCTTCAAGATTTACTTCAGGGACACATTGCAATGGAATATTAGTTTCACATCCATACATGTATAAGGACACATTGTACCCTGGCTAAGGTATTAAAAATTAAAAAAAAAAAAGAACCTTGTCAGAATTACTATGGTACTTAACATTGAAAGTTAAGTATATTAAAGCTAGAAAAAAATTAGGTGAGGGAAAAGCAGATGTTGAATGGTCCTTGTTTATTGTTCCTTACTTGAAGAAACCTTGTTTCAGAGCAGTATTTGCTCATGCTCATTTTCTTAAGGTATAAGGGAAAGCATGTGGTGTCTGCAAATTGGTATTTTTAGACCAGACGCTTTTGAAGTTAATCATGTTTCTATCCTTCCAATTCATAATCCCTAATGGTAACAGTCATACTGATGAGAATTTCAGCATTAAAAAGCAAGTGAAAAAGAAAGGGAGAGATGTACTTCCACAGAGAAGGGGTCTTTACTTTTATTTGAAACCTAGGAACAACTGAAATTGTGCAAATGAGGACTTCTGCAAGATAATCCTTGTAGAAAAGATCATATACCCCTACAGGAACTTCAGACTTATTTCAGATAACAAGCTTTGGACAAGCTTGTGGGAAAAGAGATTTACTCTAACCAGGAAGGCTCACGTCAGAGTACTTTTTTTTGTCCCCTATGACAGAGGCATTGGTGTGCAAATGTCACTGTGTTGCACTCTAGGGTAATGTAGATCAAGCAGAGAACTGCAGCGGTCTACTAAGCAGACTTTCATGCCTGCCTGCATGCCCCATCAGTATGCATGATGCCCACCTTGCTAGAGGGCTCTTAAAAAGGATTTAAAAAAAATTCTCATATGTTTGATAGGATTCTGTTTGTGTTAAGAGGAAGTTAATGATTAAATTCTTGATAGTGGTCAGCCTTTTTGGCTGATGTCAAACTTGTGTCAGAAAAGTTAGGCTAGGATGTAACACTAAATTTCTAATTACTCAGACAACTTAGCACTTGGGGTAAAAACCAGTATGAATCCTGACCAGTGCATTGCCATGCCTCACTTTGTGGCAGACATAACTTTGATAAAATTTAAATGATAACATTTTATGCTCTGCTTCTTACAATTTCTTCTCCCCTTTTCTCACAATTAGGAATGATCATATTTGGGTTTCTTTTTATTTGGAATATACTTGCATTCTTTTCTTATGCATTAAAAATATCTGCTGCCCTGTCTAGATAAACGGATGTGCTGTGGCATTTTGGGGCAGTCTGGAAAAAATAAGAGGCAAATAATGTCAACGGAAAACATCATACATTATGAAAAAATAATCATTATAGTGTTAATCTCCTTGCCTATATATTATGTCAAACCTCATATGACCCAATGAACCCATGAGTGTCTTGGCATGTTAGAAATTTTGTAAAAAGAACTTTTGTATGCTGTTCTCTCCTTTTCCATTTTTTTTTTTATGCTGATACATATAAAATAGCTACAGAACTATAAATTGGGAAGTGATTATTGGAACCATGGAATCACTATTAGAGGTTTCTAATGATTACAAGAGCTGTTTTTTCTGGAAACTAAGGAAAATAAGTAGAATAAACAGCTTTACTGTGATGTGCTGACTGTACTACCTTTTCCTACTTTGCTCAAATCTTCTGTTTTCATGAGAAAATATAGGTGCTTCTTACCTGTGTAATGGCAATTGTGCTATTTGACTATGCTTAAATATTTCCAAGAATATACTATTGCTCTGGGAACAGCTGTCCTGGCCACATCTATGCACTGTCAATATGAGTGATTTCTTTGTGGCCCCAGTGACCTAAGGGAGAAGCTGAGGAATTAGGGACACTCAATCTGCATGGCACCGACTGTACTGAAATTCTTTACTACCTTCAACACCACTCTGAGCCTCTGCCATGCACTCTCTTAGGTGCTGCAAGTTTCCAGAATGTCAAGAAGAAAGAACATGCATTACACGGCACGAATGCAGTAGAAGGGGGGATCAGGATTTTTAAGGTACTGGTAAGTGGGGCAAGCAAGGACTAGCACATGCTTAAAAAGTGATGATGATGAAGTACACCAACTTGAATAAAGACAGAATAGACACAATGAAATTGAGCTGGAGACCAAACCACACATAACACAGTTACTACTTCAGCAGACAGTTGTTGTGGACCTCGACTTTCGTGACTGCAAGCTGCTTGGCTGAAACATTGCTAACCTTCTGAGGCCTTGAAAAATCAGTTACTTATATTAAACTTATATAAAGTTCCCCAGACTGTCCTTTTCCCCCGGGCAGCAAGGAGTCTCTAAATTACTTCTCAGAGCTGTGCCAGGAAAGGCTTTTAAATGTTGGAAAGTACGCCAGTTATTTCTTGAAACCTTTTCAGCTTATTTAACTCCTGGTTTACCCACCTTGGCTACAGAAGAAAGATCACAATTTTTTAAATTTTCTTAAGACACGTGAAGAAAAGATGATTTAATAATATTGATTTATGAATTCAGTCAAAGACAGCTTTTTTTTATTCCTAGTTTTTAGTAAGATAAAAAGCTCTGTAAAACTCCACCCTAAATTATCCAACTACCATAAGCTGCGACAAATAGCATTTATGCAAACTGCTTTCTCATGAGAGAAAAAAGCAAGTCAAAGTGCAATGAGCAACAAAAAAATTTGTTCAAGGACACAGATTCATTTTTTGTCTCGTAATTCTTCATGTTCTGAGTATTGTACTTGTGTTTTTCTGGAAGTGATGTGTTGCTAGTAAGTGTACAGAAAAGTTTTAAAATAAGTTTGGGAATTATAGGACCGTTGTGTGAACAGAAACTTGCTAATCATTAATTAGCACTCCTTAGAGTTAAGAAGTGTTAAAGCTTCTGGCAGAATCAGACTTACTGTTGCCAGCTTTTATGTTTTTAATGCTCTAAGTGTCTTTTCCTGTAGGCCTGCCATAAATTCATGGATTACACTAGAACTTTAACTTTCATTAAAAAAAATGCCAGTTTATGTGCCATCTAGTTAAGAAGCTTGAAAATGTGAATATTATATAACCTGGTATGAAATTAAAGCACCTCATGATTTTTAATGCATTCTCTTTCTTTCTGAATATTAGGGAGCCAAACATTCTTGGCTGGGGAAGGAAAGTTTTTGTTTGGCATGACAGGACTGCAGAGTTTACTTATTGTGCCAAATTTGATTTCTTGTTGGTTGGTCTTCTTTCTATCATAGTCATTGTCATCTATTAATCTTAGCTCACTGTTTATTTCCCCTATGAACTAACCACAGGACATCAGACTAATACTTTTTTTTTTTTTTTTACCAGCAAGCACAGTTCATTATGTGAATACATGGGAGGTATGTGTCTCCCTTTTCACTTTTCCATTGCAACTCAGTAAGGATTTCTTTTTAAAGGATGGAAAATTAACTCTTTATATTAATCACATGATTTCTTCTATTTAATAAATTTGTATAATAAAAGGAGTTAGAAGGGACAATGCAATACAACTCGGGAACACTAGTAGGGAAATGGCATCCTTTTCCCCCTATCACTATCTCTGCCATTTCAGAGCCACTGTGAAACTGGAGTCCTGCAGAGTGTTCTGCATAACAGTCTGTGAAGGTGATTCCTTGAATTTTTCTGCAAATGTAATCAATATTCTCAGACCAAACAAAAACAATCTCTCATGCTTATTTATACTCGAGAAAGTAATGATCAGCTTTGGCTATCGTCATTTGCCTTGTGCAGTACTTTACAAATGAGATGTCCCACTGAGCTGTAGTGTTTGTGCACAGACTAAGGCTATAATAACCCTTCTCTACATTCAAAACTGTGCTGTGGAAAGTGTAATGTGTGCTGTCTTAGAGAGGTATTGTCTGTCTACTCAAGTCCTGATTCAGCAACCTGGTAAATGTGGGTGTGAGGGTCCTAATAAAATGCCTGGGAAAGTCAAAGATCTTCTAGCTTCTGCTCAGCTACATCAAATCCAGATAACTGGATGTATTAGTTTTCCTCATAAGCCCATGTCTCATGTTTTCATGGTTAGCAGGAACCATGTATATACTGTAACCATCATATGCTGTAAGATATACAAGTTTCAGTTTTGCGGAGGCTGAAATACTGAACTGTTATTTCACACAGAAGCATTTATTTTTGGAAAGACTAAAGGAATTGTTTTTCATTGAAATCAATTTAGTGCTGAAAAGCCTGAAGAAAAATTTCCCAAGATATTTAAGTAGAATAGCTATGCCATAATAAACATGATTTAAATATATTTGTCTGTAAACATTGGAGTGCAGTACACCAATATATCAATACAATAGCAATAAAATAAAAAACCTGGGCAGAGTTATATTTTCGTATTTTAGTGCAGTGCTATTTTTTTGTTAGTGATTATTTTTATTATCAATATGCCTATAAGCTTTACTCCTACGCTGGAAAATCAGTGCGCAGGCATAAACAGAAAGACACCTGTTCCCTAAAGACTTTGCAGTGTAAGTATGTCAACTCTGTGCACTCAGCATTACTCAGCCAGGAAGGCTGAGGTCTCTGAGACACCCCTGCCATACTGCTCCACCGGGGGGACGAATAGTGGAGGGAAAATCCTGTTTTGATAAACTGTGTGCAAAACGTTTTTTACAACGTTGCTTTAAGGTGGCTGGGTCTCCATTCTGATACTTCTGACGACTGCTGGCTATGCAGACTTGCATCTAGGTGGGCTGCTCTCAGCTGATATGTTGATGTGGTTGTGAGTTGAGAAGTGGGCAGCTGGGAGAGCTCAGCAGGTGCTGACCAGCAATAAAACAACCCCCTTAAACAAAGGTGGTCTTAGTCTTAGATGACACTGCAGTGACTGTGAAGAGTTGAAGTCGAATTGTTATGTTATTGCAAGAGAGAAATTTTATGCAGTCCAAAGGCTGGTTACTTTGGTGCCCAGGATTTAAATATGTATTTAGGTAGGCAGCTTGAATATCTTACCTTTGGATTTTCTAGAAATGGAAAAAACAGGATTACCCATAGACAGGGCAATTTTACCATTTACAATTACCCGTAGACTGAGCTGCAGATTTTTGTGCCTGAATGATGGTCTGTGTGGGAAGATAGACTTCAAACAGTTTTATTTGTTTCCATTGGCTTCAAAATACTGGACAAATGTTTTATGTCTTTAAAAACTGGCATCTATATTAGATAAAAGGTTCCTTTATGCAGCATTGGAAGATAAAGATTTTTTTTCTTTCAGACTGATGCCAACAGATCTTAATTTTTTTGTGCCTTACTTTGCCCATCTTCAGCTCATGCATTGCAAAGAACAAAATAGTTACAATGATACAGTTGATAAAAGCTGTGAATCTTTTTAGCATTTAGCAAAGGCTCAGTACCTGTAGCTGATCTCCAAAATGTAAGTGTTTGTTCCACCGAGCTTGATCAAGGTATAAATCAGAGAGGACAAATCAGCCCACTGAATGTTTTAAAGAGACAGATAGAGATGCAGATGGGTTCAGTAAAACAGGAGAGTGTGAATATAAATATAAATATGAAATTAAATATATATGAAAATACCTTGCCTCAGACAGTTTTAATATTAATCTCGACATCTCTTGGATGAAAAGACTAATATTTTGTGGTTGTGACATTTTCCACAGGTACAAAAAAAGAAAACTCTGTAGGCATGTTTCTGAACTCGACAAAAAAGAAGTCTATTTTGGAAATGGTGGTGTGATTTTTAGACTCAGTTCAGTCTGATATATCTAATTCCACGACTTGTCTACATTTTGGGGTTTGAAAATAAAGAAGAAGGAAAAACTTTTAATGGATTTTGTTAGATGTCTGTTATACAGCACTTAGATTCTACAGTAACTGTTGAGTAGACTTACCTGTTTTCATTGCTTATGTAAAACTTCAGAAGCAAATATTCTACACAGATGTGCATTATGAATTATCTCTCTGTCCTAGATAGCAAGCCCAGTATTTCTAATGGAATTGGATAGCATTAATAATATATAACTTTTCCACCATCTGCTGAAGAAGTCTTGTGGGAAACTTTTTAACAGAAAACAAGGTCTGATTTGTAAAACCTGACTTGAGCTCAGATGTTCCGGTTTCTGGGTGTTTGATCTTAAAATGAACAGTAGATGGCTTCAGAGAATGGTCCCACAAGTGATTGCCAGTGCAGATAAAGATGGAAAGCACAGCCACAAACCATTAAGAACAGCCCCAAGGAGCTAATCTGGGAAAGTCAGATTTTCTATTTTGCATGCACTGCTAGTAAAAAAAAAAAAAAAAAAAAAAAGTTAAAAAATAGGACTGTTTGACTGAAATTCACTGCCCAACATCTAGTAACATTTAAAGCCACAGCTGTCTTGAATTGCACTAAAACTCTGCTGAGCCTAGTGTTTCCCATGAGAGAGAAGCTATTACTAAAAGTGTAGGGAAGGGGTTTCTGAAGAGTGGGAGTATTTACTGAAGCTTGCTCTCTTAAGTCGTTCCAGCTCTCATTAATCTGTTTTATTTGTAGCGTTGTGGTTATTAATAACTGATGGATCGTCCTTTTGCCAATCCAGAAATCTGTCTTTGAACACGTAATGTTGGTTTTCATCTTGTCACAGCAATAAACTCATAGTTTACGCATACATTTCATGGTAAAGTACTTTGTGCCTGTAACTTAATGAGTGTTTACTTCATGGAATAATCACTCACTTTCATGACATCTGTGATTCCATACGCATCTCTCCTATCTGCAAATGTTTCTGATCCATCTGAAACTCCAAGCAATTTCTTTAGTCCCTCACAAAATTTCATTAACTCGGTTCATTCTTTTCACCTTCTCTGTACTTTTCCAGTTCTGCCATCTCTTTTTCAAGATGATGCAATGCTTGAGTTTGTACAAGGCCAGAGTGGCACTTCCTGATTTTCCCTCTTTTCCCGTTTAAGGTGGAAAACCACAAGTGTTGTATTGTCTTTGTCATTACTGCAATTAAATCAGTCAAAACCCAGAGTGAATAGCCTCAGTAAAGTAAATTGTTACAGACAACTGGACCTTAGTGATTTTAGAATATTTTCAGATGTGGAGACATGCCTTGCTCCAGATACACCTGACAAAAGTCCTATTTAGTATTTGGATAGGCTGCTGTAGTTATCTTTTGGTTTTGACTCTAAAGAGAAAAAGTCTACATCTTACACCTTTAGACTTATTCCAATGTTTGGCCACAGTGCTTTGTCTCATGTGAAGAATCAAGAAAAGTTGGGTTTTTCCCCTCATACATATACATGTGTCTATGCACATATACATGAATACAGAAATACATGACAAAGTCTATCTTCTTCACAACTAAAAAATAAATGTAAATGCTACTTCAGAAAAAATAATACCCCCAAATAAACTGTATTTTAATATGTTAATACTTTTAACATACTTTCTTAAAATTCTAGTTACAAAGTCCTCTGTCTTTAGCAGTGTTATTTCTCTCAAACCTTGAGACAAAATGAGAACATACTCTTCTCTAGCATTTCAAGCAAATAATTTGCTTTGTAATGTTAGATTTGTAAGTGCTTCTGTAGTCATTCTTGCTGTTGGATTTTATGGAATGAAAATGATGAAATTGTCTGTAGAGTTGAAGACCAGCTTTTATCATGGTCCAATATCTTATAGTGTAAAATATACATTTGTTTATCAATTGGTTGATACCTGGATGTTTCATGCAAGCTTTTTTCTTTTCCTTTTAGCTGTTGTTCATCAGTCAATTATATGTCTAACAAGGGAATATTATTTTAATTTCTCCACTGTAATTTCCTGTATAGAATCACAGAATTCACTGTCATGTAAACATGTAAGAAATATTCAAATAATTTAAAAACCTATGTTTTTAAAGAAAAAAAAAAGAATATGAAATCTGTTGGCCTTTTTTCTTATCCTGTGCTGTCTGTTTTCCTTGCCTCACATACATTTACATACTTACATGGATATGCTCACATCATGTTCCTTATCTAGCTTCAGAGACCAATAAATTTTATCACCTGGAAATTTAGGTAATAAAATGCTGGGGAATTAGTTACATCAGATAGATGGAATGAACCCATTTATAAATGTCCCACGTTTCCATTCTGCAAACGGAAATAATCTGCATGCAGGGCATTAACTCTGTGCACAGGAGCAGTCTCTGCTCAGAGCTCGTTTTCGAGTTTGAGGGAAACCATCATATCCACGTGTGCTGATCATTAAATGAGTGCTGTCAGGGATTTTCAGGTTTGCTGAATCAGAGCAACTCATTGCCTGCCTAATGCCTCTCTAGGTCCTGTGATGATGGATATTGACAGCAAGGAAGCTGCTTGTTTTTGTTGTTAATTTTTCCTCTGATTCATGGATCTTCCGTGTGTGTCACTTCCATGTATGATATATTTCCACTGCTGATGTTGCCTTCCTTCTGCTCACAATGATGTTTCTGTTTCCCAGTAGATTTGTGTCCCAGCAACGAAAGAGAGAGAAGTGATGACTGTCCTCCTAGGATATAGCTCATAAATTATCCCTCAAAACATCCCAGAATTTTCAAGTAGACACATATAAGCAATGTGCAAAGGAATTTTCCTTTTCAGATATTCATTAATGCATCTGTTTACTGATCGAGGGTTTGCAAACTGCAAAAAGGTCATAATTTGCAGGTGCAAAGCTTTTTGGAGACCAGCTTGATTCTGATGTCAGTGGATACTAGGTAAACTGAAGGTCTTAACCATATGGTTTCAACTGTTCTTTGTTGTTAATGTGTTATATTTGAGAGCAAAATTCTATCTCCAGCAGGGAGGAAGCACAAAGTAAAAGATGAAAGAGAAATGGAGGAAGAAATTAGAGCAATTAGTATTTCCAGCTGTGTCTAAAGCTATGGTGGATATGGTTAGATCATGAGATTTAACATATTTTTACCAAAAGATGCCTTAAATATCTGTAGTTACCTAATAAAATGACTTCCTGTGTAAAATTGTTTCACATAGAATCACAGATGATTACATTCCATGCAGCAAAGTAAAGGTAATGCTAAGAGTAGAACAAAACTTGGGATATTCTTCCTGCAAAAATTCTGAAGAATGCAGAGCTAAACCACAAAATCTTTCTCTATGTCTTTCTGCTTCTGTGTATTTATCTTTTTTTTTTTTTTAATTAAAAAGCAGGACTATTTTATTAAGAGATTCAAAGATCATACTCTGAGGAAACTAACTTTGAAGAAGCTGCATACTGCTTTTGTACATGTAGGGAGGAAAATTTGAATCTAATTTGAAAGGATGGGAGCTTGGAGCTGGGATGAGCTAGTTTCTTGTGTAACCAGCTTCCAAGATATTTAGTTTCTGGGAACCAAGAAACATAGTGAAGAGTCTACAGAGTAAGCAAGTAGCAGGAGATCAGTGTCCAACACGACAGTGGTAGGCCTCTGGCAGATACTCATTGCAGTAGCTAGTTCTTAGAAAAGTCTTTGTTTTTCAGTTGTTACTTGCCAAGGAAGAAAGTTATTAGTGTCCCATGAGTGTGTTCCCCTCTTACCCAGGAAAATTCTAATAAAATCTTTATTTTATTCTAATGAAACCCAATGATACTAGAAATAATAAAAAACTTCAACCCAATCCAAACCCTGGGAGCTAATCATAAGTCATCTGCAGTGGCCTACAGTCTTCTTTCTCTGCTTATCACCAAGCATACTCCATCAGTTAGGCTCTCCTTGCCTGTAGCTTTATTCGTCCTTTTACTATCACCTTTGGCTTCGGTGCTGAAATCTTCCTTTAGTTCACAAACACCCTGCTGAGTAATAAGATGTGTGAAGAGTCTTTGAACAACTATAGTTTTTATTTCTTATGGGATCATCCTAATTTTGCAATTGGTGCATAGCTGTAGGCTATGTAACTCCTCATGTTGCTTGTCCTCATTTGATTTCTCAGAGTAAAACCTGTGGATTTGTCTGCACTGCTCTTTGTGCAAAAAAAAAATGTCACCAGTGAATAAATCTAAGTCTAGGCAATGGTTTGGCCATATAGCTTTATAGTCTGACTTGCTGATTCCAATCTTAGCATCATACCAAGTTCCTGATCTACGTCATCAGCCCTACTGACACTGGTGGCCAAGATCTTGTTGCCTCCTTGGGCTGAGATGAGGAAGTAAGTCTGTCCATGTGCTAATCTTATCAACTTTGTAAAAGAACTTTTCGTCTTACTTATCCAGGATACCATTGTTCATGATTCCATGTCATATTAGAATATTAGTTTTCCATTTTGCAAGTGAAAGCTATGTGTATGTATTTTGCTTATTTTTGAACCTTTGTATAGAAAACAAATGAATGGCCATATGTTACGTGAAAGAATATGAAAAAAACATAAGTGAATGATGTTTGGAATGCTTTAAAAGACTAAATAAAACAAAAGTTATTTTTTTAAAAAAACAATTCCTGATTTAAAATGGATTTTCATGACTATTAAACTTGCTGAAGTGGCTGAATTGGCTTTAATCGCTACTATGTATATTTTGGTAAGATGAAAGAAAATGAGAGACTACTGTAGGTTCATTTAGAAGGAATTAATTACACAAAGAGAGAGTGTCTGTGATCTCTTACAAACCCCTTATCTAGATCTGTTGGTGTCCGCCTCTGGATGCAGAATTTACCCCTGCTGAGGACTGCAAGTAAACCACTGTGAAAGTAATTGATGCAGGCAAAAAGCAGCATTCAGTCCTTGAGACATCAAATTGGGAAGATCTTTTTGCTGTTTTTTCATGTCACGCAACGTCAATTTTAAATCAATACCCTTTTCACCAAAAAGAAAGGAGGAAGGCTGACTTCCTCTCTGTTACATGTAGATTAGCTCTCTCATTGTTGTCAATATACATATCAGCTAGACAGAGCTTGGACAGCCGTTTTTAAAAGGTCTGTGTAGGTTTACAGCTTGTCCTTTTCGTGTAATTTTCAGTGGCTTTTGGTACCTTTCTTATTGCTTTATTTAACCTTTACCCACTGGGCTTTATTTGTCCTGATCAATGGGAAATGCACACCTTTCTGTTCTGGACTCTCTGTGAACTATAGTACAGTTTTGTTGCCTTGACTGAGTTGTTCTATTATAGCTATTTTGTTTTCACACTTAAATCTTGGCTTTCTTTAATTCACTTTAAACAAACATCTGAATAATTGTAAAGGGCGGATGATACCAATACTGTCGAGATCCCATTGATCTTCCAACTAAGCTGCTGGAAGGCTAAGCTGGCTGGTTTCTCACCATAGCTAGGTTTTTAATTCTCTGATTATCTCGATAGTTTAGAAATTTTGTAGCAACGAATGTGAAATCATCCTTGCCTTTTCCCATACACCTCCTTTTTGTGTTAGTCCCAGCCAATATGGCACTGTCAGAAAGTGTTAGATACAGCTTTTTATGTTGTCTGAAACTGTTTCTCAACTGCAAGCTGGAAATAGCGGTTTGAAAGCCTGTGTCCCGGACTGAGTTTAGCATGTTGTGTTAACACTTATCTTCATTATGGTTATTTCTGCCAAATGTTTTCTGCTTTTCAGAGAGTTTCCAGAAGGGAAAGGTCTGTCGGGCATTAGCTGTGCAGGTAAATAACTGGCCATGAAGAATGTGAGAGGACAGAACTAGAGTGTAATGGGTTCTATTTATGTAGACAGAAATTCTGATATAACAGGTTAGGTATAGGTAACTGTGCTCTGTATTGTGTATTTTTACTCTTTTTAGTATGTATTTCTGATTATGAACTTTAAAAAATGATAGCTTTTCCTGGCATGAGGAATGATGATGACCTGAGGATGGGTCTGCACCACAAACAGAAGATGCTGCAGAGGTCCCTGAGTGGTTGGAGCTGTGCACCAGTAAGGCTTCACAGCTCTGCAACAGCTTTAGGGTTGGATATATGCTGTACTCACCAAAAACTATGCTTTTGGTGTCAGCACAAGCAAAGCTATTTCAAATGACTCTGTCCCCAAAGTGAGAGGCATAGGCCTGGCATTTGTGGTGAAGTTTACTTACTTGCCAGGTTTTCCCAGATGAGCCAAAATTCAGAATTTCATGCGTTAATTACAGTACCATGCTGATCTGATTAAGATGGTCTGTTGGCTTCCTTACAGAAAATGAAATAAATCTTACTGTCTTTGTCTGAAGCAGGATATGAGAGTAATGAAATGGCTCTATCAGACTTGGCAGCTTTGGAATCCAGAAGGAATATTCCTCTGTCAAATTAGTAGGGATGTTTTCTGTTGTTGCCTTGTAGTGTAATGAGTTCTCCTTTGCAGAATCATTTGGCAATTTGTCTAACCATGCACACGGGTAGTAGTTTCAAGGACTGAGTCAAGGGTGTGTTTTATCTTACATCTCATTATGTGATGATTCTTTTGGTCTCTTCTGCTCCTTTCTCCTGGTTATTCTTTGAAAACTTGAAAAGAATGAATGAATCAAATCTGAGTTTACCTCAATATCTTTGTGGATTATGAAAATTATACTGAAGCCACTAGATAATACAGCAGCGAAGGTCTTACAGTTTAAGCTCACATCCCTCTGCATTTTGTCCTAAATAATCTGAGATGCTTATCTTGCTTTGTGATAAAGCCAACACAGTGAATATAAAGAAACTCTTAGGCAAAACAAATAACACAGGAATGCAACAACATTTCCTCCTAACCTAATGTATTACTGAAATCTATCCAAAGCCCAAACCAGAAAATATATTGATAAAATACTCTGGGACCTAGATAGTGCTAGTTTATTTTACTCCATTATTTTCCTAATACTAAGATGTTGTGAATACCTACAGAGCTGAAGGCATGAGAAAGCTCTCCTTGCCACTAACATCTTCACAATAATCCACCTTTGAAGGATTTGAATCATTAAAATCACAATGATTAGCTGTAGAAATGCATAGATCTACCTAAATGAGAGCTGCTGATTGCAGACCCAGAACTTCTAGCAGCTATACAGGTAATATAAGTTTAAATTTTGTATTTTTTTGCATAGAAAACACAATTGCAAGGAAGCACTCAGGCACTTGCATAGTGCAGATGGCATGATAAAATTTGAGATGTTTGAAAAAAGGAAGGTTTTTTAATTTAAACTTATAAAATGAATAAAATTAAAATTACATAAAGCTGTAAATGTAATTAATGTCACAATATATTAATCTTTGAGTGTTTATATATACATATATGTATGCATACATGCATATATATTATTCATTTACTTTATCTCAATGGTTTACCTTTGTAACTGTGTAACAGGAATATCTCCTAGTGCTCTAGTAGTAATGTGACCACAGATACCTATGCCATATCCAGAGTTTTAGTCCGTAGAGGGCTGTCATAACTTAGATTTACTACCTCCAAATGAAGATAATAATGTACTTACAGATACTGTAGAATTAGTGTTTTAATCTAAGACATACACTGCCAAAGAAAGCATCATTGAACTGGAGAGGAAATAAGCAAATCAGGAAAATAAGAATGTGGTACTATACCACTAAACCTGTGATTTTGTTACAAAATAAGGAGCTGGCAGATCCTTTGGTGTGTAGGCAGGGAAAAACCAAATGTGAGCAAGAAAGTAATTTTAATCTTTACTCATGGTAGTAGTGAGCCTAGTACAGGAGTACAGTGAACTGCTTCTGGTACTAATATTTTTTAAAAAGATTTTGGAATGGTGGTACAGGAAAGAACCATAAAATGCCCTTCAGAGACTGCACAATCTCTGAGAGATAATTTGATTATACTGTGTAAGTATCTTCAGGGGAAAAATACAGAACACTGAACCAATGACTGGGAGCTGCAGACAGACAAGTTAAAATTAAAATGAGGCACAATATTCTTAAAAGTGAGATTGATTAACCATTGGAACAAAGGAAGTGCTTGGATTCTCATTGTAGTGCTGCCTTCAAATCACGGCTGGATGTCCTTTCTGAAAGTCAAACGCAACTTATGCGACTCAGAGAAGTAATGGGCAGAATCTGAATGACCTGTTAAACAGCCTGCCAGAAGAACTGCAGAATTTGCTCCTTTCTACTCTTCAACTCTATAATATAAAGCTGTGTATTTCACTGAGAACTTCCCTCAAATGGCTAGATTTCTTGGGCCACATCTCTCAAAATCCCTCATATCAGACAGGGAATGCAGAAGCATTCCACTTGTGTTCTCCTCTGAAAATGGCATCACATTTCTCTTTGATTAATCTTGTTGATATCAGAATACTCTTTGTACAGTGGAATGTTTCTTACGTTCCCTCAAGGATAAGTGTTAGTGATGCTGAATGCTTATACTATGATATAAGGGGGATTCTACCATAAGTATTTACCTCTCAGACTGAAAGACTTAAGAGTCTAGAAATGAAAAGTGGCTGTTCAAAATCAGTGCATGTCCAGCACAGATTAATCCTAGTGAAAATCTGTTAAACTTTTGGTGGAATCAGGAAAGCCCTGCTTCTGTAAGAGAAGTATTGTAATTCTATGCTTAAAATTATTTCTGGTATTTGTAATTTGGGTTGCATCTTATATCACCTATCTTAGTAGCCCTGTCATAGCTAAGGCAACATTGCATTACTTACTGCACACAGAAGTAATTTTGTATATTAAAGTAAAGGTCTATATAAAACTTTGGTACACCATCACATATAGGGCTGAAGGAGGCAATCAGTTTAATAGTAGAAGACCAGTTACCACCCGTTAGCTGACCAGTCAACTGTCTGCCTGCACATACCATCTTACAGAGGATAAAGTTAATTACCTGGCCCTTGTTGTGGGCTGAGAGCATGTTGCTATGGACCAGTTGATGCATGATGACTTGCTTCCCTCTAAGGGATATCATTGAGTCTTTTTTAGATCTGTATCTCCCCTGCTAACTTAACACATTTAGGGGAGTAACTCAACTCAGGGAATATACATTTATGCATGCTTAAGAGAAACAGTAAAATGACACAGATAATCATAGTGAATTATGTTATGCTTTTCCTTCTTGTTTATCCTGCATAAATAAGAGTTGCAGTTGGAAGGAAAACTTGTTTGTTACTAGCTAATGGTACATATTTAACAGAGATCACAGTTTATGATAATTCTTCCTTCTGTAAAGTCAACTTTTCTATTTTATTAGTGAAGGAAAATATTAAATACTCAGTTTTGGATTGATTTGCCTTTAAAAATACAAAAAATACTTAGCACTGTTACTGAACTGTTGATACAGCATGCCTTTGGGGAAAAGGAAGTATCTGTCAATGGTTCACTGAATTGGAATGCTTGAAAAATAATGATAGATAGCATATGCAGTTATGACTCAAAGTGTATATCACCTTGGAGTTATCAGCAACAGTAAACAAAATATATTACTAGCACTTGTAGCCCTTGTAAGAAAGAATGGACAATGAGTGTTTTTTTCTAGCCAAATCTTTTAACAGCAAAATCTTTCTGAGCACATGAAACATTTCCAGTGTTTTACCATCTAGTTTTCTGTTAAACTCTGAAAAGTGAGTCAGATGCTGTAAATGCAGCCAGAGAGTAATGGCTAATGACTGAATGAAGAATATTTACAACTGGTGCTCTTTAGGGGTCCTCACTGGGAATACTAGTGTTTCATATCTTCATCAGTGATACGGACAGTGGGATCAAGTGCACTCTCAGCAAGTTTGCAAACAACATCAAATTGAGTGGTGCAGTTGACATACCCAAGTGATGAGATGTCATCCAGAAGGACCTGGAGAATCTTGAGAAGTGGGCCCATGTGAACATTAGTGGGATGTGTCCCTGCTCGTGGCAGGGGGGTCTGAACGAGATGATCTCCAAGGTACCTTCCAACTCAAACTATTCTATGATTCTGTGATTCTGTGATTGAGGTTCAACATAGCCAAGTACAAAGATCTGTTCCTGAGCTGGGGCAATCCCTGGTATCAATACAGGCTTCAAGATGAAGGAATTGAGATCAGCCCAGGAGAAAGACTTGAAGACATTGGTGGATGAAAAGCTGGACATGAACTGACAATCTGCATCAAAAGAAGCATGACCAGCAAGCTGAGGGAGGTGATTCCCTGCCTCTACTCTGCTCTGGTGAGACCTTCACTTGGAGTACCACACTCAGCTCTGTGACCTCAGCACACAAAAAACATAGACTTCTTGGATCAGGTCCAGAAGGTGGCCACAAAAATGATCAGAATGATGGAACACCTCTCCTTTAAGGAAAGGCTGAGAAAGTTGTAGTTATTCAACCTTGAGAAGTGAAGGATCTGAAGAGACCTTATTAGAATCATAGAATCACCAGGTTTGAAGAGACCCACCAGGTCATTGACTCCAACCATTCCCACCAATCTCTAAACCATGCCCCTCAGGACCTCATCCACCCACACCTTAAACACCTCCAGGGAAGGTGAATCAACCACCTCCCTGGGCAGACTGTTCCATTGCCTAAAGACCCTTTCAGTGAAGAATTTTTTCCTGATGTCCAGCCTAAACCTCCCCTAGTGGAGCTTGAGGCCATTCCCTCTTGTCCTGCCTCCTGTCACTTGGGAGAAGAGGCCGGCTCCCTCCTCTCCACAACCTCCCTTCAGGTATTTGTAGAGAGCTATAAGGTCTCCCCTCAGCCTCCTCTTCTCAAGGCTAAACAACCCCAGCTCTCTCAGCCTTTCCTCATAAGGCCTGTTCTCCAGCCCCTTCAGCAGCTTCGTTGCTCTTCTCTGGACTCACTCCAGAGCCTAAACATCCTTCTTGTGGTGAGGGACCTAGAACTGAACACAGGATTCGAGGTGCGGTCTCACCAGTGCCGAGTACAGAGGGAGAAGAACCTCCCTGGACCCGCTGGTCACGCCGTTTCTGATAAAAGCCAAGATGCCATTGGCCTTCTTGGCCACCTGGGCACATTGCTGGCTCATGTTCAGTCGCTGTCAACCAACACCCCCAGGTCCTTCTCCTCCTGGCAGCTTTCCAGCCAGGCTTCTCCTAGTCTGTACCTCTGCTTAGGGTTGTTGTGCCCCAAGTGCAGGACCCGGCATTTGCTCTTGTTAAACCTCGTGCCATTGGACTCTGCCCAGCAGTCCAGCCTGTTCAGGTCCCTTTGCAGAGCCTCCCTACCCTCCAGCAGATCCACACTTCCACCCAGCTTAGTGTCGTCTGCAAACTTGCTAAGGGAGCACTCGATGCCTTCATCCAGGTCATTGATAAAGACATTGAACAGGACTGGACCCAGCACTGAGCCCTGGGGAACCCCACTTGTAACTGGCCTCCAGCTGGATTTAACTCCATTTCCCACCACTCTCTGGGCCCGGCCATCCAGCCAGTTTTTCACCCAGGAGAGTGTATGCCTGTCCAGGCCAGAAGCCGACAGTTTCCGTAGCAGAATGCTGTGAGAAACTGTGTCAAAGGCTTTACTAAAGTCCAAGAAGACCACATCCACAGCCTTTCCCTCATCCAAGAGTCTAGTCACTTGATCATGACTCTTGGATGAGGGAAAGGCTGTGGATGTAGTCTTCTATTGTGGCCTTTTAATACTTAAAGGGAGCTTGTAAGAAAGATAGGGTAAAAATTTTGTGTGGCCTGTTGCAGCAGCACAAGGGGTAATGATTTTAAACTAAAAAAGGGCAGATTCAGATTAGATATAAAGACAAATTTTTTACAAAAAGCATGGTGAAACTTTGGAATAGGTTGGCCAGAGACATGGTAGATAGCCCATGCCTAGAAGACTTAGAGGTGTGGTTGCACAGAACTCTGAGAAACCTGATCTAGTTAAAGATGTCCATGTTCATTTCAGGGCTGTTGGACTTAATGACCTTTAAAGGTCCCTTCCAATTCAAACTGTTCCATGATTCTATGATGATCTCTTTACTCCAAGTCTCCTACTACTTCTTCAAGCTAACGGATTCTATTTTTCTAAACTGATAGTGATCCAGTTTAATCTTTTTTCATACGCAATGTCTAAAATACTGTTTTGTGGATTATTTCCGATTCCTGGTTCTCTTCATTCTCACTGCTTTTTTTCAAATTCAGGCCTATTACTACTGCCTTATTTAAGGTATTGTCCTATCATTTCATTAAATTATTTGGCACACACTTCATAAAAATCTATAGGAAATAACATTGGACTGTGTCATATTAAGTGAACTTCCAGCTGTATTTTCAAAATACCAAGATTTGAAATTTAAACTTAGGGCTCTACTTGACACAAATAACAGGTATAAATTGTTTGTTTCCCAATTAGCAGTTTGAAAATGAATGGATACTTCCCTAAACCCATTTAAGGAAAGGTCCAGTAGATGGTACTGCAGGACTGGATCATATATGTGAATAAAAGATAGGAGGAAAATCAGTTATGGTAATGTGGAAATGGAACCTGGGTTATTTACGGAGTTATAAACCTCTTCCTTTCCCAACCCACATTTCTTCACAGAAGTGCAATGATTCAGTGAGGTCAATGCACTCTGGCCTAAAAGGCAGAAACGATTTGCTGGGCTAAATGAGGCTGGAGTCTCTTGGGTTCTATTCCACCTCTTCATGAGGCTAAAAATATTGTGATTTGAAAGACTAAGATGAACTTCTTAGATACACTTTTAAGAATTACTAGTATCCAGTAAATTGGATAATGGAGTTGGGAAGAGAAATGGTAAGAATAGCTTCTATGTTTTCCTTAGAGTGAAGTCTGTTTTCTTGATTCCCAAGGGAAGTCCATACTGAAGAAGATTTCATTAATTTAACTTAAATGGCCTGAGTTTCATAGTACAGAGTCAACCTACTCCTCTCAGAAAACTCAGAAGTCACAAAAGTCAGTCCATTTAATTGGCACCATTCCATAGGGTTTTAAAACATTTTTCAAATGATAAGCACCTGGAATTTTCAGTATTTAAAAATTTAAACTGAAATTAATGGAAAGAATATGTGTGTTCAGTTCTTAAATATTCTTGAGGAGCTTTTGCCATTTCATGACCAATGCTAGATCTATTCTTCTAATTATTTTTAAGCCAATTATTGTCCTGAGACTTATCTGGCTTATTACAACTTCTCTAAAATAAAGATGAGTTGTACTGGCTTATGTCAGATCTGGTCCCAGGAAAGGAATGGCTGAAAGCAATTTATCCCAGAAAACCTTCCATCTGCTTGCTTTGAACACTAGGGAACTTTCAGTTTCATGTTTCCCTTGACCAGGGACTGTCAGTTCCACTGAAGTACTCTGATTTCCTCAAATGGATGTTAAAATGAGAAGATCAAACTAATCATCTTTTATGATCCAAGACTGGATTTGAGCTTAGGTCTTGAGAAAGATGAGGACATAAAGCCGATATTCTCCTTCATTCTGTTGTTCAATAGCTTTTTGTTTCAGCTTAAGTACCCTATGACTTGCTCATAGATTTATGTTATAGTTTTAGGTCACTTTCAGATTTTTACATCTGCAAATAAGTTTTTGCTATAAAACTGTAGCAGGCACAGGAAAGCCTATTTTAAACATAAAAGCTGCATATATTATTTTAGATTCAGAGATAAAATGAATGCTGGTTCTGTGAATCTGTGTCGCAGTAAAAGAACAAATGAAGAAGTTACAGCTTGTTCTGGTGCCATATGAAACAACAAACCAGACGACTGAGCTGAGGATTCTTATTTCAGTTTCCAGGAAGTTTTTCCATTTCAATATATATGGAAAGTGCAAGGTTTTCGTTACTTCTGTCTGATTGCAGTCTAACCTGAGTGGTTAAGGGCATTGTGAGAATAGAGAGAATTTATTTATTCATTCATTCCTTTAACACTTTTATTAAGCTAATGTGCAGACATTGCTGAGGGACTTGCTCCATCTCTTTCCACATTCTTAATAACATTTTTTATATTATGTATCCCTGCCTATCATGTTTAAGTTGCTGTGAAAGGAGAGATACATTAATAGATGAACAGCTGAATCTCTGAGATACTACACTAGAAAGATTCTTTGTGAAACTTATTAATTTGACTGAAACCTGTAACAGCCATAGTATGATTTATTGATAATAGCTTCATTGCATATACTGTTCAATATTTATTTTGTACATTCTAGTTATTAGACTGATGAAAATGACTTAAAAATGTTTACATAGGCTTTTGTAGATAAACATGAAACAGTATCGTAATAAAGAAAAATAACCAAGAATAATGGTGTGGGATATACATTCTGTTTTCTCTGTTTCTGAACAGATTTGCTTACAAAGGTTTTATCACAACTATAGTCGCAAGCATACACATTCAATGCATGTCTCTTTGGTATGATCTAAGAATTCAGTTTATAGCGTGGAGTGAAATGTATGAACGGATTCCCCCAGGTTTAGAGCTTTCTTTGGTCCCACATCTAAATAAAACAAACCAAAACTGCTTTCTGTAGCTAACCCCATATTTTCATAGTAATGGTGATTAAAAAATCCCTGAATACACTTAATTTCATCTAATCCCACTTGTAGATACGTTACCCTAAAAAAAATGTCCTTAAGTAATGTGTCTACTTTCTGCTTCATACCTCACAAAGTAAATAAAGAGAAAGAGAAGATCCACTCCAGTTCCTTAATAAGAGCCACTGGATTTATACTATTGATACTATTTATACTATTGATACTATACTACTATTGATACACTGGAAGTACAGGATGCCATCCAGTGAGATCTTGACAGGCTTGAAAGATAGGCCTGTGCGAACCGCACAGAATTCATCAGGACAAATTCAAAGTCCTGCACATGGCTTTTAGGCAGTCACAAGCAGAAATTCATCCTGGGTGGATAATAGGTTAAAAGTAGCTCCAAGGAAAAGGACTTGGGAGTTGTTAGTTGATGAGAAGATCAACATGACCCGACAATGTGCAGCCCAGAAAGCCAATCATATCCCATCAAAAAAAAATATGGTCAGAGGGTCAAGGGAGGTGATTCTCCTCCTCTAGTCCACTCTGGTGAGATCCCACTTAGACTACTGCATCCAGCTCACAGATGCTTCAAAGTAAGAGGGACATGGACCTATTGTAACTAGTCAAGAGGAGAGCCATGAAGATAATAAGAGAGCCGGAGTGCTTCTCTTGGGAAGATGGGCTGAGAGAAGTTGTTCAGCTTGGAGAAGAGAAGGCTCTGAGGGGACTTTACAGCAGCTTCCATTACCTAAAGGGATCCTACAAGAAAGCTGGAGAGGGACTTTTCACGAGGACATGTATTGATAGGATGAGGGATAATGGCTATAAAATGAGATTAGATATAAGGAAGTAATTCTTCACTGTAAGGATGATGAGGCAATGGCACAGGTTGCCTAAAGAATTTGTGCATGCCTAGTCCCTAGAAGGGTTCAAGGTCAGCTTGGATGGAGCTCTGAGCAACCTGGTTTAGTGGAAAGTGTCCCTGCCTGTGGCAGGGGAGTTAGAAACAGA
The DNA here is from genome assembly GCA_033459285.1 of Clamator glandarius. NCBI lineage: Eukaryota > Metazoa > Chordata > Aves > Cuculiformes > Cuculidae > Clamator > Clamator glandarius. The sequence goes on along the minus strand of JAUNZM010000119.1, from coordinate 1,870,291 downwards.
TGATCTTTAAGGCCCCTTCTAACCCAAATCATTGTATAATTATGACAGTTAAGATCCTAATGTAAGGAAAGATTGTACAAAGGCATAGATCTGTAATTTTAAATTAAGGTGAAAGTGCTATATGCTGGTACAATGAAGCAATTTAATAATTAAAATTATTACAGAACAGGTGGCATTCAACAGCACATAAAATCATGTACATCAATTGTTGAGGAAAGGGAATTGATTAAACCATTTAGAATATTAAAGTTTAGAAAGTGTGTTACAGAAGCTCTATCTCTTGAATTTCTTTTTGTTTTTTTAATAATTTAAAATTTTAAAAGAAGGAGTTGAAAGAGAAATTAAAGAAGATCCATTGTGAACTCTGGGTTTCTACAGAGAAATTAGTGATCCCAAGTGATTAGTGAACTGTGCTTGCTACAGTGATATCTAATAGATTTTTTTCCTCCACATAACAACTGGGAATTTGATGCCTGAATATTGTGTCCTTGATTTGTACTAAAAAGGATTTAGTTTAACTGAGCTTAATCATATCAATTAGAATCTCTTAGATATTTGAAATAAGCCAGAAAACTGGAATCAATGGCATTTTCTGGTTTCAGGCATATTTAAAGAAGCTTTACTTGTTGTATTTCAGGTCTTATGCTTCAGTTGTGATCACAAAGGAGAGAAAAACAAGTAAACTACTTCCAATTCTCAAGAAAAACTAAGTTTGACATTAAAATAGAAATGTCTACCAGCTTGGAAGACAAGTGTGTTCATTTTTTTCTGCTATTTAGGCTGCAGTTCCATTGGTGATGGTAGCCCACAGAAAGAATGAAGCTCACTGGCATCAATAACCGTTCTTGAAATGCAAGAAAATCAAACACTCTTAAGATGTTATTAGTGCTTTCCTCCTTATCCCTAAATTTCCTTCCCTTGTTTAACCTGTCATTCAAGGAGTGTTTCATAACACAATTATTACTAGGCATGCCAAGTGCAAAATGCCTGGCAGAGGAACAAGCAAGTCAATGCAAAGAATTTAATAGCTGCTGTAGCAATAATCCTCCAGCGTATTTAATAGAAATAGTGTTCAGGACTATAGTACTGGTAGAGTCTGAAAAATGCATGGCTGGCCACCGTGGAAAGTGATAGAATCTATCCGTTGTTTGATGAGTAGTTTTAGCCTGTAATGTCTGCCTCAGAGCTCAGTTCTCTCCTTGTATGGGACAGCAGGGGCCAAGCTCAAATTATATGCTTTAGTACAAAAGGGATGTGGGTCAGGGCCAGCATATTCTTAGTTTCAGAGAATTTATTCTCATGGACTCCTTTAATCCTACAAAATCCGTCTAGTTAACTGTGATGAATATAATAGAAAGCTTTATTTTCTCAGTCACAGAGAGAACTGTGAAGGACTATAGAACTGTGTTATTTCCTCTGCTGTTATTCTACCCTCAATATATTATTTCCCCTACTACATATATTAAAGGAATACCATTCTGTTTGTTTTGGTTGGGATAGAGTTAATTTTCTTCATAGTGGGTGACGTGGGGCTACATTTTGGATTTGTGCTGAAAACAGTGTTGATAATACAGAGATGATTTAGTTATTGCAAAGCAGTTCTTACAGAGTCAAAGCCTTTTCTGCTTCTCACAACTCCCCACCAGTGAGCAGGCTGGAGATGTACACTGAGCTGGGAGAGTACACAGCTCTGAAAGGAAACCCCAACTGACCAAAAGGATATCACAAACCATATGAAATCACTCAGTGATAAAAGCTCAGAAAAAGGTGGAGGAAGGAGGGATGTTCAGAATTACAGTGTTTGCCTTCTCAAGTACCCATTTTTAGTGAAGAAGCCCTGCTTTCCTGGAGATGGCTGAACACCTGCCTGCCTATAGGAAGTAGTGAATGAATTCCTTATTTTACCTTGCTTGTGCATACAGCTTTTCTTTACCTATTAAACCATCTTTATCTCAATCCATGAATTTTCTCACTGTGTGGGACCATGCTTCCCACCATGGCTAAATGCATAGCATATACATATCTTGAGAGAACATACATACAACTGTTTCTGCTTTGTGTACACTGATCCGTTTCCTTTGTGTCTTTATAGCACACTTTCTTTGCATGCAGTGCAGCTGTGCCCAGAGCTGTGGGGGTGTTGATTCTTCACTTCACACTATGGTGTCCTCCATATGTTGGCAAGCTAGCATGCTGCACCCAGCTGACTGAATTTCAGCTTCACGCCACAATAACCAGCAGCAGCCCATGACCTTTTAATGTTTGGTAATACTTCTTGACACCTTCCAGACTTGCAGGCTAGCCTGAAAGGAAAATAAATAAATAAGGATAAATTGCTGGGTAAAAGCACATTTTTAAGACCAAAGAAACAAATAAATGATTGGCCCTTTAAGTTGTGGATTTGGTTTTATTTTGTATTGTGTTTTTTTTCTTATTCATCTATTTAAACAGGAGAAATTAGCATAGTAAATGCTGTTCTGCAAGAGAACTATTCTTCTTTTTAATAAATATTCTGAGAATAGTTTTATACATTTTGCAAGCTTGAAGTCCCCTGGTTATAAATCATCAATGTTCCATATGGCACAGGCATGTTTTAAAATGTATACCCACTGGAAAAATCTGTATATTGTTTTTCTGAATGCTTTTCCCTTGCTCCCTAAATTTATAAATCATATTGTCATCTTCCTATGTTGTTTGTTTTCCAAATTTTTGTCTGTCTGCAGTGAGGAGGAGAAAACCCCAGATACTGTCTTCTATTATAGTTGTACTATTTAAGCTGGTACAAGTGATGGAAGTCTTACACTGTATTGAGGATTCAGCTTGGTATTGCTGTTGAACACCTTTCCTTAAAACAAGTGCAAAGAACATTTGATTGCCTATCTGAAAATAATGCCTTTTAATGGAAAGTGTGAGATGCTGAATCTGCAACAGCAAGTGCAGGAAGCAGCTGGGGCTCTGCTGGCCTGCAGACAGCTGCAGAGGTTGCTGTCAATAGCAACCTGGGTGATTTGGTCTGATCCCAGATGATTAGGCACTTGTGATAGTCACGACACCTACCAGATTTAAGCTCTCCTTCAGCAAATTACCTTCAGGAAGCCCTATAGTAGAAAAGCTTTCAATACCACTTCTGAAAAAAAAGGAAAAGTTTGCATTGATTATTATTTTAACAGCTTTACATTTAATAAAATGTTCAGACTGCAGATTAATGCTTGACATAATTATCATTTTTCTATCCCTGGAAAGGGATTCACAGATTGAAAAGGTTGATATAGGCTTCACTGAAGTATTACAGCATTATTCATATAAAGTACATTGCTTAATCATACATGGTCTCACCAGGTTTTCCTGTTGCACTAGAACCCTCTGCTTTCAAGAGTGCACAAGTTAGAGCAATTTAAAGTTTTGCTCCTGTTCTCGTGTATAACATACTCCACTTCTGGAAGTGGCCTAGGGCTCTTATTAATGAGTTGATCACCTCTCATTTTATGGATTTGAATAATATAGAAAAATGTATGTTATTTTAATAGTAAACAGGAAGAACATAAACCAAATATATCCTATTTCACTAGCCAGATATTCCTCAGGCAGGGAGGATTGTCAGCTTGACACAGTCGTAGACATTAGGGTACTCTACGGTAAACACCACCATCAAACTCATAGTGACATCCAGGTTTAGATTACTTTGCTGAATACCCCTCAGTATGACAGCAGGTGCCTTTCATCTTTTTCCGCATTGATTTCCCCAGCTGAAGGTGTGAATTTGAAACTACTTAATACCTAGCAACTATCTATTGCAAGCAGCAAGTTATTACTTCCATGAGTCGTCTTACTAAACAGTGCTACCACTGCTACTGCAAACAGGAATGAAGTTTTGAAGTCCACGCTAAAGCTGAGAAAGGGAGCATAGGTGAGATACATAAAAGCATATGCCCTGAAACAATGTCAGAAGAAAGTTGCCAATTGATTACCTGAATTAAAAATAAATGTATACTATTTTTTCCTGACTCCACCTTTTACTTGTGGGCCAAGGTCTGGGATCTCTCACAGTTCATGACTGTTATGAACAAGTGTTTCTCCAGGAAAATAAATCCTCCTCATCCCCAGGTTCCAAACTTTAGAAACCTGATTAATCAAAAAACTCCTCATAGTTCCACCACAAAATCTGCAGAACAAAGACTCAAATGTTAGTGGGGAAAAGCTAGATGGATTGATGAATCTGCCTGTAGTACTTTTATATGGAGAGTAGAAAGAGATGTTTTATATGGAGGTATGAAAGGCACTCTCTTTTATTTTATAGTAAAAATAAACACTGTATTAACAAAAGGTGTTTTCTGCAACAAAGGCAACATGGAAGCTTATGAGGAAATCTTTCTGTTGTAAGAAAATAAACCCCACAGAATAACAGGGAATGGGGAAAAAACCCACCCCAAACAGGCAGAAGTAAAGAATTCATAATCTGCCTGAAGTAGAATAAAGATGGAGAATGAGAACACTTCTGTCTTGCAAACAGAAAGAAATTTAGAATAAAATTAAAACACACAAGAAGGTCTACACTTCACAAGGAAAAGAGCAACAAATCTGAAGTTTCAAATGTTGTAGATAAGATAAGTTTTATGTTAGCAATTTTATGATGGTCTAAAAAAAAAGTCTTTTATTTCTAGGCTACAGTCAGTCATTTTATGAGTAGGTAGTGCCTGAGTGAAAGAATGTGCACTATGGAAAAAAAAAAAGAACAACAACACAAAAAGAAAGAACAAAGAATGTATACTGTGTAAAACCAAACAAAACAAAAACCAAAATGAAACAAAATCCCCTCTACTCTGTTTATAAACCTTCAGTTCTGTGGATTTCAGGAGAACACTAGTCAAATGTATACCTGGAAAGATTATTCTGCCTTAAAGGGATAAAAGGAAAGACACCAACTTGAGAACTGTATAGGCTGGAACTAACAACCTGAACAATGAAGCAATATTGCACATTTTCCCACCTGTCTTTTATTGCAAACACCTGTGTGCTGTCTCTGAGCCATGGGAGATTGATAAACTTCTTTCTGCTTCCCAAAAACATGCTTCTGTAGGTAAATGCATAAGTTACAGAGGCTCTGACAGTTACTTGTTCCTCTGCATGACCATATTGCTTTATTATTACAGGGGATTATTTCAGTGAAGGAACCAAAGCTAAAAGGTCAGTTTCCCTACATTTGGTGACCAGGCAGCCCAGTACTGAGACTGTTTTACCTTCACTCTTGATCTCAGCAAGCCCCAGATTATACCTGTGGCTTTACTTCCCAAAATAATGCCTAATTTTTCAGCTCTTGGTGTTACTTGGATTCTTGACTTTATGGCATGACTTGTCCAGCTCCCCATAGAGCCCAATGTCGACTGGATGTTCAACTGGCTAGCACAGGGCTCTCTGTTGGCTGCCTGCTTTGAAGAAGGCAAGCCAGAATTGCTAAGTGATGTACTGATCCCCTTATGTGATTCAGATTTCCTTTCATTTGGGCTGAAATAGTATTTATTGAAAGGTGCTTGATTATTTGCTCTAAGGAAGACTGGAAGTTAATGTGACTTGAAATAAAAGTTGTCCAGTCTTGAATACAGCTGAGGAGAACAGGGAAATTACGATGTGTAGTTACTGTACCTGGAAATTTGAAAAAGCTCTTCTTCCTTCATCTGTGATTTCAAATACACTTTTGAAGAAGAATTTGCATAAAGTTATGTAGAGTAACTAAACATACCACAATGAGAGTTTATAAGGTAAACAGAAGAAAGAAGAGGATTATTTTGCTGGTATTGAGAACACCAAGATATTTATGCATGTGGGAATTTGGATTAAAAAAAACACATGACCTATTTAGGGTCCAGTATTTTTCATTGCAACATAGAACTTCACTTTGCTTAAAATGGCATAAAATACTATGGCACTCTGAGTTGCAGCTAATGCCTATATTGACAACTTAGAGGATGACAGTTCTTCTATGACTTCTATGACTGTTAACCTACTTCCTTCCCTGAAACTCACTAAATTTTATCCACAATTATTGAATTGTGTCTTGCCCAAGCTGCTGGAGGTCAGCTGGTATTAATTTACAAATAGCAAGAGAAATCATTCTTATGATTAGACTCTTGTGCTTGTATGGTATAGCCTTTCTTCCGAATCAGTGTAGGTTGTTCTTTTTATTAAATATTTCTCTTCTGGATAGAAAATTACTCTCTACAGAACACCATCACAGCTGTGAGTCTATCTGCAGTTGGATAGAATTCTGCACTGCCAGATAAATGGTGAGGCCTGAATAGCCCTTTTGTGTTTGGAAACTGTTCTGGGTGGAATATGGAACAGATTTTGAACAGGAAAGGAATGTATTTCAGGCCAGATGGTTAATCTGATGGAGCTGCAGTCTGACAGAAGAAAAGAGTAGTATTGTGTAGTTTAGCAGTTATGTCAGGAAGAGAAGAAAGCCCCTCTGCTAAGTTAATGGAGATCCATGATTGTGCGGGACTCTGGGGTAATATGACAGTTCCTAATAATAAGTAATGGAAAATTACTAATGTAATATGATAAAGTTTTCATGTTGTTTTACTGTTTCAGCATTTCCTGAGTGGAAATGTGTGACATCCATATTCTTGCAAGCAGTTCCTTATTAATTGAAGATTGTATGCATATCTGCATATGTGAGGTCTGGATTTGGTTGACTTAATCTGTTTTTGTACATTTTTACAATATGTGTCCAATCTATATGACACTCGTTCCAGGTTGATTCAGTCCACGGGAAAGATTGAAACTGAGATTACAGGCTCCTATTATAGTGTGTCTAACTTATCACCAGCTGCAATAATGTATAATATTGGACTGGTGATCAGCAACTTATTAAAGAAGAGCAAAATGCAGTGAAAAGTCTGCTTTAGAATGTCAGATAAAAGGGCTACAAAAGCCACAGCTTTTAGGGCAACATAGCAATGAAAGGCAGCAACAGCTCACTCCTGCTGAGATCCATGTTTCCTGCTATCTGGGCCTCTCAGAAAGGCCAATACACTTGCTGATAAGATACCTGTGGTTTCTGAAAGGCAATGTCTTCTGGTCATCACTGGAATATTCTTTGACCCCTTTGCTGTCTATTTTAAGAAAGAAATATGCAGGCTGGCATGCTGCCCTCAAAAGACTGCCAGTGTTCTCATCAGAGTATGGTCCTTGAGAAATCAGGATCTAGTTTATATATTGGTGTTTTATTAGTGTAGAAGATGAATACAAATCTGAAAATAAAATGCATGAATAACAGGTTTCGCTACAGCACCACAAAAGAACCTCAATGAGAAAGCTTTATGGATTGTGTTTGTAATATTGCTGTGGCACACACCCAAGAAAGGGACTTATTTACAGCATATTTAGGTACTTTATGGAAATTGTAATTAATCTTTTAATCTTTAAAAGTGAACTATGGTCTTGAGGGCAGAAGTCATATGAGAACAGTTTGACATATACTATAGTAGCACATTAAAAAATTAATTTCAATGTCTCCTTTCAGTGTGTTACATCTAAGCATGTAAGTTGTATTCTTTTGATATGCGATGTGAATTATTGGAATAAGAATTGAGTAAGAAGAAGAGATGAAGGAACAAAAGTTTACTGTATGCAAATAGAAATATAAAAACTATAAGTTGTAAGGAAATCTGGAAATGCAGATATCAGGTTTTTCAAAATGACCTCAAACTTAATTCTCTGCATATGTACTTATTGTCTGAAATAGAGATAGGTCAGTAAATTTTAGCTCTTCTTTCAGATCATACTGCAAAAGTATTGAAGTATTTAATTGAAATTATTAGGCTTTTTGGTTTCCATATCTGATATACTTATAGATTACCCATTCACATAGCTATTTGCAAAATCATAGGATAACTCAGATGAGAAAAGACTTCAGGAGATCTGTAGTCCAGCTTCTGGCACAAAGCAAGATCAGCTATGGGATCAGATCAGGTTACTCACAGCTTTATCCAGCCAGGTCCCGAAAACCTCCAGTGGTGGAGGATACCTAGCCTCACTGGGTACAACCTCCTAGACTGCCTATTACAAGATTTTTTTTTCCTTATATCCAATGAGAATCCTTTTTACTTACAATTATGCCTGTTGTTACTTGTCCACCCACCATGCACCACTTATATGGTTGCAAGGGTACATGCTTTTTTCTCTAAACTCTCTAGAGTTATCATTTACAGAAATTTCTGCACTGATCAGTAAATGATACTCAACCAGTAAATCAGAGTTATCAAACTGTTAAAATCGTCTGCAGTTTGCTCACAGTTCTTAAGCTGCTGATCATAATGAAATCTTTCACTGGGGAGATCCAATGAGAATTAATATACATAACATAGCCTAGACGAGTAACTCCTTTTTTCTGACCTTTCTTCCATAAATATATTTTGTATCTTACAATGGAGTTTTCACAATAAAGGTTGTATCCAAGTATGAAAGATGAAAATTTAGGTGTCTTAATTTCTGGCATTTATTTAAGTCTCATCTGTAGTGAAGTAGGATGAACTGTAGGTGTATGCAAAGCTATTAGTCAAAGGAGGCATATGTAAAGTGGCTACTCAAAGGATTAAAGGCATTTTTGATACTTCAGCTGCTGTAGAATCTTTAGTGAAAAGGATATCCTCAGACATTTATAAGATTGTATAAGATACTTTTATCTTCTCAAATGTACACTGACAGTTATTCTAGTTGTGCAGATTTCAGCATAGCTCGTCTGAAATGTGTGATTATATCTATATAACTACCTCAGTAAGGCTGGTTTGCTATAGACTTAATGCATTTGTGGTTAGAAAACAGAATAATCTGAGACTGGCATCCTTTATGAAGCACAATAATTATATTATTAATTGCTTATAGATGAGCCAATATTGCTTCTAGAAAATGTTATACAAAGTCTGTAAATTTGCAGCATCATCTTCAAAAAGAAAAAAAAATTGTAATACATCTAATATAACTGTCAGCAAAATTTCCTTAAATACTGCTTGGTTTACCAGGTATAAGGTTATGGTGCAATAGGAGTCTTGGGGAACTGGAGATATTTGTGTGGTCAAAATGTTTATGATCTTGGGTAAGCCCTTAATTTATTATCATAACTTAATTTATTAAACACTTTAGCAGTTGTTTAATGAGCTGTATAAAGTACAGAGATAATTGTTACCAGCAGCAAAATATTAATAAATCCTATGTACAGAGAGGATTTTACACAATTATTGAGCCTTTCCTCTTTTGGCAGAGTTTTTTTGTTTTCTCATGTGGATTTTGCTTACTACACACTTCCTTTCAAACTCAGGGCATGAATAGTACTGAAATCACAAACAGCAACAGAACATTGAGTTTTATGCATTTATATGACAAGACTCTTGCTGTGATTTTGTATTGAGGTTTTTGACATTAACTGGATCAAGTATATCAGCATGATGGCTGTGTATCTGCTGCCAAAATGCATCTTCAGAGCTGTTTAAAAATGTAGGAAAACCCTAGTATCCTTACAGAAGCATTGTTTATGTTTATTTATATCCAGACAGAGGAAGGGGAATATTTGCCAGATGCTGATCGATGCAGACACAGGATTCACCACACAGATTCAGAATGCAGGTCTATTATCCCGTTCCTGACAGTGGCCAGTACCACCTGTTTAAAAGAAACATGAGAGAAAACAAAAGGATTTGACACTGACTTTTGGAAGAAAAAATTTCCTCCTAATTGTCTAATACTTCCTAATAAAAAAACTGTTCATACAGGCTGGGCTGTGGTTAATATATCTAGATGATTGTATAACACTTAAAATATGAGAGGGAATGTGATTTTTGAGAAGATCCCACAGCTGAAATTTAACCTGTAACCATGCCTATAAAAGGCTGGACCATTTTGATGAAGGATACTTTGTGCTTTGGAGAGAACATTGTATGACAACACATCTACTAAAATTCCTCGTTAGGTTTTTATTCTAGTGTAATCCATGCCATTATTATAATATTTTTACAGGTTTGATCCTTTTCTGGAGCCTGACTATTTGCTTCAGCAGTAACTTGCAGCAGGAGGTTCTGTAATTAATTTCTGTCAGGTTTATCTGTTACTAGATTAATGTTTCAGGCTTTCATTTTTATACAATCCCCTTGTGTTCTTCTTTCATGAAAAACAGGATACTTAGCAAAACCCCATCTAGTTTCTCTGAAGTATAGTTTTCATTTGCTTTCATTCTGTCATCTTTCAACTTGTCTTTACTACAGGAGAATTGTCCCAACTCTAGTTTTTTTTTTCTCACTTCTTCAGTAGCTTTTCTCTTCATACAAACTCCATATTTATTAATGTTTTTCTCTTGAGTCATATTCACCAGAGAAATGAATATGGTAATTGCCTTTGCCTTTCATTAGTAAAAACCCAAGTGCTGTGTACTGTGGTGAATAAATAAGCTATTTGAAGATATTTACCTGCATGATTGTGTATATATGTATCCTGGAGAGTAGATCAGAGCCAGCAGTTTTGACTTGTCATTACTAAGCCCATGCATAAATGATCAGGATTTCTTATTGTCCACATGCACTGATTTATGATCACATAAAGATACAAGGAGTTTAAGATGCCAATGCCTTTGTAGACTTTGGAAGAACTTGTGAGATGATGGTATCAAAGTATTGATACAAGAATGTGGTATCCTCAGAAGAAAGATGATTATTTTTCTTTTTTTTTAACTTTTCAGTAACACCCATTTGTACTGAAAATTCTTTCCAAGCACCTGAAAACAGGCTTTACTCCAAACAAAGGTATTATGTATACCACTGAACTTCCATGTGTGTTTCACATGAGAATAACTATTCAGGATTACATGATTACATCAGTGAGGAAAATTAAATGTCTGCATCTGTTTATAACACTGTCACCCATTATTCGCTAGTTAAATTTTTAAATTTCAGAAGACATTTACGTAAGAACTCATTCTTTCCAATCTTGGTCTTGTCCATGCCAGTTGCAGTTTTATTCCTTGGTCTATTTCAGTTTATTCATATTAGCCTAGTTTTCCTATGGTTATTCAGTTTCTTAAATATTAACAGTAAAAAAAAGGATACAGGAAATCATATTAATCCATTTTCCATGAAAATAACGGGGGACAGAATATGACTTTCAATCTTTTTCAGGACTCTTTATATTGATATGAATAAGTGAGATTTTTCGTGGTTAGCATAGCAATACCCTTATTGTGGGCTCTATCTTAATAAAAATATTTATAATATGTATAATTTGTAAAACTTCTTATATTTTTCATTACAAGGATTTAATTAATTGCTCTGACCTAAACATTTGAATCCTTTCCAGATAAAATAAGCGTACTCTCATAACAAAATTGCAAGGTTCTGCAAGTATTTAGCAAAAGTTATACTACCTAACAATCAATGGCATGGGAGAGAAGAGCTTAAAAGACAGAATATTTTGATGGGGAGTAAAAAGGAGGCCATCAGACTATGCTGCCTCTCATGTTAAAGAGTCTACAATTGATACAAATCTCAACTTTTGAGGTAGCATTAGACTCTTGGGTTAGCAGAGGGTTCTATTTGTGTTTAGAATGTTGATATGTAGCCCCAAAGATATTTGATTTATGAGTGTCAAACAAATTTTAACATGAGTTTATATTTATCTAAAAGACAGTGAAATTCACAGGGAACAGAAGTCCTAGGGAACGTATGCAATTCAAAGTAGTTCAGGGAACGAGTAACATAGCACAGCACAATATAACTGCTTTAGAAAACTGCTTTAAATAATGATTAGGATGAGGATAAATTGTTTCAGTGAATTTCTGAAAAATCAGGACAGAGGTGGAGAGATTTGATGATGTATTGTCTAACAGCAAAAAAGTAGTACTCTTAAGTACTTGATAGGCAGCTTATAATATTCTGTATATCACTGCCCATAATGTTTAAGTAGGAGACCCTTTAGATTGCAGCCACTTGCAGCCATTAGGCCATTTGTCTAATACTTGTGATGACAGTGATATTATCACTGTATGTACCAGATGGAGGCATGTTCAGTATCTGGAACAAGCTTGGGAGTATTGCTAGTAAAACTGTTGGGTCACCAATAATATTTTTTGTATTCACTATCTTTTTCACAGCTTCATTAGTTTCTATATATGCTGTGATTGCAACATGTATTTCTTCATTCATAACTAATTTCCAATTTTGGCTCAAATATTTTCACTACATTTTTTGTTATAAAAATATTATTTTGTTGCAAGCAAATAACTTACTGAGAAATTTGTAGAATTTATTTAATATTTTACTTTTTTTTTTTCTTTGGCAAATATTATCCAAAAAGAGAATTCCTCTAAGTAAATGGTTCTTGACTGATACTGAAATATTTATTTGGACACTACATGACATACTTTACTACATAATTATTGCATTATGAAAGATTAATTATTCAACATCTTCCTAGCAAAGTTTTGATTCTAGAAAAAATAATGTTGACAATGTGGGCTGAGAATATATTTTTGAAAGTTCAGGTTATAAAAAGGCCTAGATATGATCAGATCTATTAGCATTTTAAACACTGTGGATCATTCTTAGCAATGCACGGCATTAAAGTGCCACTTTCTAAATGGTGGGTTACTGTACATTCGTCATTCTTTAATGACTTTGATCATGAAGTGTTCATAATAAAATTCTTTATTTTTTTTAAAACAAAAGAAAACAACAAACCTGTGATGATTTATCCTGCTCAACTCAGAAAGTGATTATCTCACATATAGGTTGTTGCCTCTGAGAAGATTTTGATAGTACACAAACCCACAGTGAATTTAATAACTTTAAGTTTGTCAAGTCAAGCAGATTAACTATTCTCAGTTTGATTAGTTAAGCTCTGTGTGATGCTCTTAGCTGAGTCTAGGAACATACAAGGCCACAAGGAAGGAACGTTGCATAGTAATTAAGTAAAAATCTATTTTCCTTCCTTAAAAATTACACTTAGTTTTTTCTATCACATTACCTTCTAATATTATTTTCTGGGCTTTTAATATTTCCAAGGGCCTTGTCTGTAGTTTGTTCTGAGACAAGATTTTTTTTTTAGTGATGATAAATTAGCTATTACCAAAGCTCTGTGTTTGGAATTGTTTCTTCCTGCGAAAGGAATTTTCTTTATTCGTTGCTGTTAGCATTCTCAGTAATGACAATGGTCTGTACGGAACAGTTACAACAGAACGACACCTACGACAGGTATTGTCCGGCATCTTTATAACAACGTGTCACTTGTATATCTGTTTGATCATGCAGACATACATGTGTATCAACAATGTGGATGAAAACAAAAGATTTCGTATTTAGAAATAATTTGTCTTAACAGCCAGACTCACTTCACCATATGGATTTTGTAGTACAGATTTGAATTGCAGTGGAAATGAAACAAGAATACAGCTAACACACCAGGGATTGTGCTGAAGAAAATATTTCAGAAGCTTTGAAATTTTTCACCTCGTTTTTCTTTGACCTGCTTCCTCTAAAGGTAACTCAAATTTTCAAAATAAATTTTGTCTCTCGACAGCCACATTTTTAAAGGTACAAAAGATACTAATATTCAAAAACTCAGAATTGCACTCCAAACGAATGCCATTTATGGGTACTTCAGTTTTACTCATAATAGTGTTAATTTTTAGATCTCAAGAGCACTTGGAAAAAAAAAATCTTGCTTGAATTGTTATATAACTGGGGAGCAAGGAGTATGCAGATAACTCTTACAGGCATAATTAATATCTTCGATTTTCCCGTGTCTCTATATGTCAATACCTTTAATATGATTTGGTGTTTCAACTGAAACATAAGCACCAGTTCTCATATATAAAAAATTTTCATTCTTCTACATTATGTATTTTTTTCTTGATTTGAGCTGACATATTTATAAATGGAACAGCCTTTGGGATAAGCTACCAGCCAGAGAAGGTGAGTGTTTGTAGCCAAGTCTCTTCCCTCAAGCTTCTTATCTTGGCTAAACCAACACAGCCCAAATATGAAAGCACCCTCATTTGCCCTTCAATATTATTTTAAAATCTTCAGTCTTTTATATCAGCTTCAGAATATCTCTAACACTGTAGCTGAGGTAAAAGGCACTGCTCAGGGTTTGCAAGACAGAACATTTCAATTCCTTTTAGGCATTCTGCCATGCTGCTGAATTCATGAGCCCAAGTTAAGTGCCAAGGCTCTCCATACATGATATAATGGGAGCTAATAAGAATGAAACTGGCAGTTGCTAGCAAGAGTTAATTGGTCACTGGAAAATGCTGATGTGATAAGGTATAGACTTATCCAAATCATACAAACGTTTAGGAAAATACTTCATCATCAGAGAGATGCACAGCTGCCAAACCTATCTTGCAGCTCAGTATCAAAACATTTATTTCTAAAAGGGGAAGAAGAATACATTTATCTAGAAAAGAATCTCCCAACTGATACATTACCTAGGAAGCAGATCAACCAAAGGGGTTCAAAATCCTATGTATCCCTTGGATAAGGATGAGGGATTGACACAAATGATTTCTCTTTGCTTTCCTTTCCTGGGAAGTGAAATTGCATATCTGGATTGCCATTTTTGATCTCACTCCACTGAATCATTCCTTAGATGACAAAGACAGTGAGTTTAAGAGTAGGCTAAAAGTAGAGCTGTTGCAAGTAGAAAAGAAAAATAATTCTTTCAGGATATTTCAGACAGTCATATAAACTGTATATAATTATCTAATTAGAGAAAAAAGTGTAAGTGAGAAAGTAGTCAGGCTAGATTACATGTTTGATATGCTAAAATTATTACTGAACTGCAGGTTTATGTTCCAGACGAAGACTTGGAGTACACAATTGAAGCCTGGATTCTGATTTTATAATCTCTTTGTAACAGCTGCCACTCAGTCTTTCAAATCATATACACCTTTGGTGTCAGGCTCTTGTTCCGTAAAGGTGCAGTTCACTGCTTCTTTCAGCTCAATCTCTTTTAATCTTGCAAACCAAATAAAGCTTGGTAATGCAGATAATATGTCAAAAAATGTCCTTACCTCATTGACATTCCCAGTGGAAGTCTCCTTTTGAAATAATTTCTCAGCTATGTTCAGATATATTCGGGAAACCATGAAACATCGAGAAGTGTTTAGTGCACATCATTACAATGGAAAAAATAGCCAACTGGTGTCATAATAATAGTTAATGGCAGAGGTTTTCTGCAGCAGAATTCAGACGTGCATAAAAACAAAATCAGATTTCTCATGCATGCTAATATTGCTAAATATCATTCCTTTATAAAACGCAATATCAGCTTGCATTTATAGTGATAGATCAGTGAGCAGAATAACAACTGACCGAGCCTGCTAGGAAAGTTTTGATACTACAAATAAATGTCTGTTGCAGGTCTTTAAGCACTGTAGCTTATTATGAGATTTATCCTTGGTGGTAAATATTTTCATTGGCAGTTTGAAGACATAAAAGAGCCATCACCTTGATATAACATCATATGCATATCTGAGGCACAAGCATTTTTTTTCTAATGTGCTTCTAAGAAGCAAGATTTAGACAGGAAGGATATAACAGCCTTTAACTCATGTAGAGGTGTCTAAGCCAGGAAGCAGGTGAACATTTGCAAACTCAGCCACAGAAAGATGTTAAAATGGGGCTCTGATTGTGTTTACACTGTGAAATATTCATGACATGTTTACATATTGAAAATGACATACTAAATACAGAGGGAGGATATATAAATGTCACATAGAAAGTGTCAACCAGAATTCCTGATACAGTTTTGTTCCTTTATTGATGGAGGAAATATAGTTTTGACAGATACAAGTTTTACAATCGCTAGTCATGATGCAAAGTCAGTGTCACTGGAATACAGATGTCATAGACTCATGAAACCATGGAATGGCTGAGTTTGTAAGGCACTTCTGTAAGTTATTTAGCTCAACTCCCAGGGATCAAGCAGGGCCAACTAGAACCATTTTTCCAGGACTGTGTCCAGACGTGTTCAGCATCTCCAGTGATGTAGACTTCACAATGTTCCTGCTCAACCTGTACCAGTGCTTGGTCACCTTTATAGTAGAAAGTGTTTCTGATCTTAGGATGGAAATCAGAGATGTGCTGAGTTTTCTGTTGCAAACTGTCCCTTTGCACAAGGCATGATAGCGCTGGAAGTCTCAGATGAATTCTTACACTTCTCTGATTGTAATGCGTGAGTTTTTATAGCCCCTGTTATAAAAATATATAGAACAGCCTTTGCTGTTTTTATAGCTTTCTTACACTTTATTTTTGGGATTGAAATACATTTATATTGTGTTCTTTAAAAATTCAAGGAAAGCAGGAAAAGAATAGATTGTGAACTACAGAAACTGGAGAAAGTAAAGACTCAATAAACAATTTCAGTCATCTCCTTGATAATATGGGTTTAATTACATATTGTATATTGTGTATATTTTTTAGTATTTAGTCCTGCCTAATCTGTTGTTGTGTTCAACATGCAGATTCTATCATTTATAGTAGGAATGTGGTCAATAACCTGCCCTTTATGACTGTTAGAAATCATCTTCTTGAGACAAGCTAGGATTTTGGCACCTTGGCCTGTATCAGAAACTGTGTGACCAGCAGGTCCAGGGAGGTTATTCTCCCCCTGTACTCGGCACTGGTGAGACAGCACCTCGAGTACTGTGTTCAGTTCTGGGCCCCTCACCACAAGAAGGATGCTGAGGCTCTGGAGCGAGTCCAGAGAAGAGCAACAAAGCTGGTGAAGGGGCTGGAGAACAGGCCTTATGAGGAGCGGCTGAGAGAGCTGAGGTTGTTTAGCCTGGAGAAGAGGAGGCTGGGGGGAGACCTTATTACTCTCTACAAATACCTGAAGGGAGGTTGTGGAGAGGAGGGAGCTGGCCTCTTCTCCCAAGTGACAGGGGACAGAACGAGAGGGAATGGCCTCAAGCTCCGCCAGGGGAGATTTAGGCTTGAGATTAGGAAAACATTCTTCAAGGAGAGGGTGGTTAGGCATTGGAACTGTCTGCCAAGGGAGGTGGTTGAGTCACCGTCCCTGGAGGTGTTTAAGGTGAGGGTGGATGAGGTACTTAGGGGCATGATTTAGGGATTGGTGGGAATGGTTGGACTCGACGATCCAGTGAGTCTCTTCCAACCTGGTGATTCTATGATTCTGTGATTCTGTGATTCTGTGATTTTTAAGGATTCAAACTTGCTACCTATAGGTTTTATTCCTTTAAATTCCTTTTAGATTTTTTTCTTTTCTTTATATAATAGAACTCTTTCTGAACAGCAACTGTTATTTGTGCTGATCTTGCTGTTAGCTCTGTTAAGTTCATCCAATATACTGGTAAGTAAAAGCACACTGATGAACCACAGGCAACAACCAGTGGCAGGTTTACACTGGAAAATGTGTCTTTAAATGTCTTTCTCTCTGCAAACTTTTGGAAGGATGAAATTGTATCTTCCTCTAGAAAAGCAATTCAAGGAGACATGGTGTTTCTATTTCATTCAGTTATTGTTTAAAATCAGCTTGAAATGATAAATATATGCTCAGTGTGCAGTGATCCATCAGCCAGTGGCACATACTGCAGTAAAATGTTCTTCTAAGGGACACAGAACAAAAGCAGAAGTGAGAGAAGTTTTATCTCAGTGGTAGTAAATCACTTGTAAGCTGTCTCTCGTGATGTTGCAGATCTGGAGGTGCAGAAAAATGTGCTGTGGGAAATCTTTTCTTTTGAATGACCATACAGAAATTTCAGACATAATATTTATTATATTTGTGTTTTGAGGCTATTTGTGTATATTAACATATATTAGTTCAGGTATAATTAATAAAATGAAATACCCTTGCTGTAAAAGCAGTATTTTACATATGCCTTTTAGAAATCTTTAGAGATTTTGCCTTCTTTAGAAATCTTTCTTTTTAGAAAGAAAATAAGAATTTTAATCACTGTCCAGTCCCAATTATCCAGTTTTTCCTATCTGATATTGTTAGAGGGTGGATTTATCATAAAAGTGAAGTATAAAGTGCCTATAGGTAAAGCAGCGCTAATCTTAACATGGAGCAGAAAGCATCTCCCTTCACACATTCTGCTTGCCTCCATCTTTGTTTCATAAAATGGTAGGTGAGTGAAATTCTGAAGAATTGGTCAGAAGTCTTGTTTGGGAACCCAGAATTGCTGACGAATGTGAGAATTCTTAAATTTCCTTAAAGTCTAGGGTCCATAATTATGAGCTTGAAAAGATTCTTAATAAATAGCACATTTAGTTCTCTTTGGTGTGTTCATAACACTTTTTTTATGTGTATGCATAAATTATGTAATTTATTAATTTATGACACTTTTTAGGAACATATGGTTGAAAACATAGGACTGAAAAAAACACTGTTAAAGCATTTGTTTTCAGAAACAGTGTTTAAAGAGCCTAGAAAACATACATGAGGAAATTATGACACATTGGACCTTATCTCAACTGGACCGTGATGCATGTTGGAATACTGCATATTGGCGTAGTTCAAATTTTCAATTTAAAATATTTTATTTATTCTTTCTGGTTTTAGATCTTAAATATTAATTTTGTTTCATTTAGGTTTGAAAAACATCATTGTATTTTCCTTTTGGTTACAATAATAAAGCTTTTTATTTCTCATGCCATTATTAATAACTAATCTGATTCAGACCAAAAAACTTACTATCCCAAAACTAGAAATGAATTCTGCAGAAGATCATCACGTAACATTGTAAATATATTTCTAAAAAGTTACTCTGCTAACAAGAAAGCAAAAGTGTTTGAAAAACAAATACATTGCCCATATAGGATGAATAATAGTTATTGCTTAATGCATCTGGGAAAATGCTCCAAGAAACTGCTGTTTTCTAGTTGCCACTTTTGTTCTGATTGTGCTAAATTCTCTTTTATGTACACTTTCTATGAGAAAGAGATGGAAATGAGTTGTTGTTGTAAATATTGCAGAAGCATGAACTATGATATACTTAATTTATGTTTATGAATTCTTACAATAAAAAAATCTTGAATTTATATAAATGGCTGTTTACTAGTAAGGAACTCTTGCAATTTTGAATGTATCGGACTTCATATTAAACAAAAAACCATGCTATTTAAGTATATGCTGTATGAAATCTGGGCAGTAGATATTTTTAAGGAGAAAAAGTGCTAAAGTTTGCTCAAATACATTATTCAGAATGTTTTTTTCCCCTATTTCTGATGATCAGTCAGTACTTAAAGATTAGAAGAAAGATCAGTGAAATCAGAAAGCATTCTTGGAACACTTCTTCAGGAGTGTTGATCGGATCTGTAAAAGTCTGAAGAGCTTTCTAGCAAATTTCTGATCTACTGCCTTGATTAAAAATGAAGTCCTAAAGTTAAAACAAGAGTAGAGTAAAATATAAATAATAATTTTAAGTATTGCAAATGAAGCTTGACTATATAGGGATATTGAAGGATTTTTCCATCCTGACAGGGAATACTAATCCACACGTGAAGATGGAATATCATTTGAGGACCACCTTAATAATTATTATACTTGTTTCAATAAAGAGACACAGACATTGCAAATAAGAATAGTAAATGGGGACATCTTTGTTTCTGAACCAGATCATTAAGAGTGTAGCATTGGAACTTAATTGTGGAAAATTTATGTTGAATATAGATACTAGAAGAGTGTAGAAAGTAGTTAGTCATGAGCTAACATTGTCTTTCATGCTTATTGTGTGCTTACAAAGTCAGATTTGTGGAGGATGCATGACAGCTCTGAAAGTAGACTAGAATTTTTCTGTGATGTTGTCTATGAGTTTAATTTTGGTTTTTGTGAGTATTAAGATTTCTGATAAGCATGGGAAAGTGAATGCTAGGAACATAATTTACTGGTTGTATGTAATACTCATGACATTACTGTCATAATATTTATAAATAGAGGTGATATTCTATTATTGAAACTGAAGATGCATATATTTTTTAAATAGTATTCAAGACTATTGGTAAATAATTACTTGAAACACTGAATATTTAAGACAATCATTCTCCGCTGAGTTTGTGCGGTATCTGGCACTGTGCCGAACACTGGGGCTTCCAGGTGCACTACTGGAAAATGAATAATTAACAACATGTAAGCCATGAAAAGCTTTGGAAGAAAATGAGATTTAGTGTGAGCAGCTGCAATTGCTTTGACTTCCATGCAAATTCATCCAATTCTATCAAAGGGTATTCATGAGTTACTGTTCCAGGTTTGCTTCAGTTTCATCAGTTAAGTTTTGACTGAGTAATTTTCTACTATTTTCAACCTGGATTTTTTCCATGCTCTGTATTGGGGTTCACAGATGTTGACTCCTCTAGAGGATATTATTTTTGAGGTGCCTGTTTAGAGAAATTCACATTGCAATTTCTGGGGAAATAAATCATACTCTTGTGTACTTTATAAATTTTACTTAGGAGATCTCCAAGCACAGTGACTGAGTTTATGGAAAAGGATACTGGTTCTTTTAGTGTGCACTGAAGACAAAGGAGAAGCCCAGAAAAGAGCTGGATATACTGAAGATAAGTTTTTTTTTTCTGCCCTCAAAGCCAATGTGCTTTCATTACCTCTTTGAGCAATGGACTGCTGGAGGATTGTGCCCAACAGACACAGCCTGGCTCTAAGAAAATGATATTACTACATACAGTTCAACACTTTTTGATGCGTGTTCCTCTAGGGAGTGAATACGGCTCTTTCAAGAGCTAGTATTTCAAGGAGGCCACAAAAAAGCTGCTTTCAGTTGAATTGGTGTAAGCAAGGATTTCAAGGCCAGAAGGAGATGTTATAGTCACTGTAGTTTGCCACATCAAACAGATAATTTTGCTTGATATTCTCTCTAAGTTGAAGGAGTGTGTTGGAGAACACCACTTGTCTTAGGAGTATGTCCAGTCTTAATGTCAAGTTTTCTAATGATGGAGTAATCGCTTCCTTTGGCAGATTGTTTTGGCAACGATTACTTCCATTCCTGAAATTATGCACAGCTTTTTTGAGAATTGAATATAAAGAATTCCTTCTAACCATTGGCTTTGTTCTTCTGTTTCATACAACTGTGACATTGCATCTGTGCTTTTCAGAACTTCTCTCTCCATCTTTTCAATTTGTTTTTTTCTTAGGCAACGTGTCATATACAAGCAATAGGAAGGAGTATGGAATGATCTGGTTTTTTTTTCTAGTTTGTCTAAGAGACATTACTGAGGGCAGTTAATTATGTAGGTGGTTATGGTCAGCCTGATCAGCTGATTTCATGAAGCCTTAGGAAGCTTCTGCAAAACCTAGGGAATTCCAAATATTTTCATACTTTCTTTCATGAGTGGTCATCAAAAAGCATTGTCTAGCTCTGGCTTTGTTTCCAATTTGAACATCAATCAAATGGTACATGCAAATAACATCAATGCTCCTCCTAGGTTTTTATGAACCACATTTATATAATTAAATAGAAAATGGCTAAATGGCTGGAGAATTTTATGATAATTCATGTGAAGATTACAATAGGTTCTCTCAATAAATGGTGAAGAACATTTTATGAGTCAGGTATAGCTAACAGTGATTTGTTCATTGTGTCTCCTCTTATTTATGTAGAAACCAGCTTGAGTATAAAGGATCATTTCAATATAATCTCTATAATTATTGAGATTTCAAGTAGCTGCCAGCAGGGCCTGCAGATATTCAAAAGGCATATTTGGCTACAGAGATGAGCCGTGATGCGAAGCAGAAAATTTAATATTGTCAGTGTGGTGAAGGTTGTATGTAGAGGTCTAAATAAACTTACATCCCCTCCTGAAAAAAAAAATAAAGAAGAAAAAGATAGAATTTGAAACGTGGAATGTTTCATAAATTTACACACCTTTGAGGTCAAATTGAGACACTGATTTATATCTCATCTGAACTTCATACACTTTGGATTTACTTCTTACAGTAGTCCAGTGCCTTGGGGTATTGAGTAACTTGTACTATATAATGAAGATTATTACTTTTGTCGTATTTTATGTTCAGCAGATTTTGGAATTATGAGCCGAGTAAAGGTCATTGTTAATTTTTCTAGCCTTAACTCATTTTGTAATATAATGTGGCTATAGTCAGAATAAATCTAAGAAGAATTCACCAATGAAAACTGTTGCCACTCACAGATGTAGACTAGAGTAATATATATTTGATGTAATAATGCTGTGGGAATCTTGTGTTTCATTGCTGTATTTGAGTTTATTAAAAGTCCCAGTTATAATCTATAATTTTATGTATTTACGCAGAAAACTTACACTGTCGAAACTGATATTTTTTTCATTCTTTACTGAAGCAAGATAGGCAATTTTTGCTAGAAAGAGGGAATATGCTCCTGAAAGAACTCTATTTTTGCTAATATCTTATATGTCCTGGATTCAAATTTTCATTCCATATACATTTCTGAAATTTGTGATCAACATTTCATAAAATAAAATTGTCACAGGAACTGGATTAGAAATTATACAGAGCCCATGGAGTGTTTTTAATCCGATTTTTCTCCCTTGTAAAAACATGTTTGGGCTAAGCAATTAAAAATAGAAGAAATTACCTTTCAATAGAATTCTAAACTCTAGGGTTTTTTCTTCAGATAAAACATATTCTAGTCCAAATCATCATTATTAATTTTTCATGGAGTACATATACTCAATAAGGACTTCAGATTTGGCTTATTCTTAAGCATGCAAACATTACAAAAGGATTTTATGTTTTGACAAACAATTGTTTTATTTAATCTATTCAGAACAATTAGGAGATGTTGAAACAGAGAGTTCTGAAGGGGAGAACTCTGAATCTAGAAGATATTTCTAATGACTGCAGTCTTTCTCTGCTGCAGTCAACACCATGTGAGACCTCTACCTTCTGGTGAAAGAAGAGGAGACCTGAGAAAGACTGTACTGAAACCTAAATGGCCCAGGACACCTCCTCACTTATTAAAATCTAATGGATCCACTTTTTGTTAATGGCTTTTCCCTCTACTACATATCAATTCTGTAATACTGTAATTCTAGGACAGAAGTTATTAAAATAAAATCCTTTAAAATATTGTAAGAAAATTATGATGCTGGAATAGAATGGAATGTCTTTGTTTCCAACTAAAAAAAGTACTGTCTTCTCCAAGAATCTAGGAAATTTCCTGCAAGAAGATAAAGTGTTTTTTAAATTCAGGTACCAAATAATTAGGACATACTGGTTTTATAGTAAATTATGTAAATTATGTAAATCATGCAAAGCATCTTGCAAATTCATATTGAAAGTGTCCAAGTGTATGAAAAATAACGTCCTCACAGCATCTGTACAGATAATGGACATAAAAATGTGATGGACAAAGATGAATTATAGAATACAAATATATTTCTAAATATTTTGATATTATTTTATTTAAATATCCAGTTATATAGTATATGTAGATATTAAATTTCCTACATTTCTGCTGCATGTGAGTTGAATAGCTTCTCTCTATTCAAGTATTTTCATAAAAGTTTAACTTTGTAATATGTCCTAGTGATTGCAAGTAAGTGTGTGTGATTGGGTATACATGTACTGAGCACCATATAATGAGTCACTTTATTGATGCTTTTACTGAAGTATTAAAAGATTAACTGTGATGCCAACAAAGCCACCATTGAACACTGAATGACTTTTGGTGTTCAGCCTGGTTTTCCCATTGTCTCTCTGGGAATTCAGCACTCACACTAACATGATTCAGTTAGAACTTTATCTGAGCTCTTAAGATATTAATCAAAAGGAAATACACAAATAAAGATCTGTTGTAATTAAGGGACTAATGGATTTACCAGGAGTTCAGTCATCTATTTTGTTCATGGGAGAAAAGAAAGAATTTTCAACATAGATTCTGTGATTTCAATCTATAACATATGAAGGATTAGATCTTTAAAATGAGGTATGACTCGATCAATATTTGGTTGACATAAGCCACACTTGATGCATTATTTATTGGGAAAATAATCTGATGTTGGAAATTCCTGACCACCCTACAAGGCAGTCATGTCAACTCTGAGGAATGGGATCCCCCATTCTTCATCGTGTTCTTTGTCTAGGCTGTAGAATTTTCTTCATTAGTAAGACTCTGCTTATAATCCAAAGTTCTGGGAGAGCAAGGTTCTTGTCAGTATTTTCACAGGTTAAATTACAGACGTCTGGGTAAATCTTTAGCATCAGATAAATGCAGTTAAACTAGTTAGCCGAACTCCTCAGTCTTCCTTCTAATGGACTAGTGACAGCAAGTCTTTAGGAGGCATGAGATTATTCAGCAGTCAGGAAGGCAATCACAAGGAGGCAAGAGAGGAAAGATTCAGAGGAGTATAACATTTTCCTCCAAAATTACGTTACTCAAATTGTCATAGACTCTTGCTCTATGTGCTGCCATTTTCTGCTCTTCACAAGCCTTTCTCCCCTGTCTCAGTCCAGGTAACCTCGAAGGTGATGTGTACCTTTTTTGAGATATAGCTCAACACTTACAATAATAAATATTTACCTTTTATATCATTGCTACTTTTCTGTGTAACTTGAAGAAGCAAAAGATTTCTTCCACATACTATAAAGTTTTCCAACCCTGATTTGAAGGTTCAGTGACAGATAAGGTACGATGTTTCTCAAGAAGCATCAATAATTAATTGACCTTAAAAGATT
Source organism: Clamator glandarius (assembly GCA_033459285.1). Classification (NCBI taxonomy): domain Eukaryota; kingdom Metazoa; phylum Chordata; class Aves; order Cuculiformes; family Cuculidae; genus Clamator; species Clamator glandarius. Next base: position 1,845,604 of record JAUNZM010000119.1, on the reverse strand, counting down.
CATTTTAAATAACCATGCCCTATTTTAAGAAGGTTTCCTCTTTCCTATTCTAGTCATTGTACTGTATGTTCCTTCTATAGTTTAAGGTATTCTTTTTCTGCCTATGTTTGAAGTTCTGCCACTGTTTGAATGAGTTTATTGAGCTCTTTAAGTTGCTTATTCTCTGAATCCACTCCCATTTCACAATATGCATTTTTACAGTAAATAAATAAGAACTAAGCAGACTGCAGTCTGCCTGGTAACATTTGTTATCTTTGAGCTGAAAGTTGTTGTAGTTGCTTTGTTGTAGTTGCTTGAACTTCAGTAAGATTCTATAGCATTATTTCTCTCCTTCCAAGGGGATTGTGTGAGTAGACTCAATCAAATCCACCTTTATGTAGAGAAGAAAGAACTACAAAATCCTCAGCAAGACAAAGCATTTTTTTCCCATTCAAACCCATAACAAAATGTAAGTTAGTTATATTTTTTCCCTCCAATACTAATACAAATATTACAATGCAGCCCAAACATGATAAAGGACAAAATATCAGATTTGGCTAAGCATAATGGAAGAGTCTGATTTAAAAATAGATGTTTCTTTGAAAATAAGCTTGTAAGTTTCTTTCCCAAAACCTCACGAGTGCTTGGAATACAAAATACCTATGCCTTAGACCATTTCAATCAACTCTAGAGTTTAAAGGTGAATGAAAACTGAGTTACTTGAATATGTGTTGCAACAGGAAAACAAAAGTAAATATTGTCAAAGAGTTATGATAACTTTTAAGTATTCAAGTGCAACACTTCTGTATTTACCATAATTAAAACTTCATTAAGCACTGATATTTAGTTGCTGTATTTCTATGTGTAACCATGATCAACTTATAAGTATTCTGCAACATTTTGCTTTTGGTATCCAAGTATTCAGCATATATGATTTCAAAACACCTGAGAAAGTCTTGGTTTTAATAGTAATCATTATTAAGATGATAACAGAAGCATCTATAATATTAAGATTTTAAAAGATAATGCCAGATAATGTACAAAACCAGTTTACTGTGAAAAAATAGAATGTAGAAATAGTATATTACAGTATGTTACTAAAAGCAAACAAATAACAAACATAGATATTACAATAACTAGTAATCACACATTTTAATGATGTCATTTAGCTACTGAAAAACTCATTATTCAGAAAATTAAAACATTATTTCTAGGGAATATCCTCTTAAAATTATGTATCTCATTTTAGGTTTGTACTATAAGAAACCTAATTATCTGACACATTTACCTTATATATTCATCAAATATCAATTTTGTTCATAAATGTCAGCATTAGTCCTTGCTTTATTGTAAAATCAAATAAAAGCATGAAACTATTTGACATCTACAAATAAAAACCATTATTAATATAAAATAATCTAATGTCACATTTGTTATTTAGTATTTTCAGGTAGAACACCCTCAGATACTGGGTGCGGGTAACAATGATGATGTCACATTGAAGATTAAACTTATTAAAGTATTAGTTGGAGGTTTTGAGTTTGTCTCATATGTAAACGTAAAAGCCTTCTTTTATGAATCATCACCTCCACACAACACTTATCTTCTGTGGTACCTTTCTTTTATGTTCTGCTATGTCACAGATTACTTTTCTTCATCTTTATCAATAAGAGCCTTGTAGGTAGTTGAGTTTTAATGAATGGTCCTGAAAATATGCTTGTCTTTGCACAAACCTTATCTACCTTCAGTAAATGCCCTGCTTAATTTTAAGCAACTGACTATCCTTGTGAAATGCACAATGTACCATGGGCTTTGCTTAACTTTGCAGATGGTTTTCCAAATATTTTTGGTAGAGAATTTAATGATTAATTGGAAAAATTGAAATTTTTTTTGTTAAACAAAACAGTCAAACACCAATTTCTAACATGTTTTATTATGATAGTCAGTACTGACATAAAGGATCATTTTTCTGTTACTGAACTGTGTAGAGAAAGTAAATTTTTACTTCCAGTACCAGAGGTCAATGGACGCTGATATTGCTGCCAAAAGAAGTAGTTTTGCCCTTTCATCCCTATGGCTGATGTCTTTTTAGTACAAGTGTCAGGATGCAGAATTCAGATGGTCACCTACTATATTCCTTCTAACATCAGCTTTCGATATCTCTCATTTTCCAAGAAGATTTTATTACAAAGCTGTATAAGACCATGTAACCTTAAGCATTTCAAAGAACTACTCCATCATAGCAGGTGCTCTGACATCAAAGTAAAAGCCTTTCTGGGAGAACAGTGAAAGTTTATTCTTTAATAGTCTCATCTGCAGAGCCTTACCTGTATGTGCATTTCTGCACTTTTTTTCTGTTACTCTTTGTCTGCATTTAGTTTTAACTACAAGTTCTCATGCCCAAAGATGAAAAAAGAAAAGTCATAGAAATTTTTTATGTAAAGCAATATCTTGTATCATCTAACAACTTTCCAGGGAATTAAAAATGTGAAAGAAAATTTTCTTTATGTTTTTATTAGAGTCTCCTGTGCAAAAATTCATACCTCCTTGGTTTAAACATCTCTTCAGATACATTTTTTCTTTTACAAATGCCCATATAGATTTTTTAATGGCTTTGCAGAGTTGCATTAATATATAGGTATAATTAATTATAAAAATCCTTAAGGAATAATGAGTATCTGAATTCTTTCCTGGGCCCACAAGCATATGAAATATGTTAGGCAATAAAGTTAAGTTTTAGAAAGAAGAATTGAAAAGCTAGTGCTTCCCAAAATAAACAGTCATTTTGGAGGAATGTTTTCATGATGAAGTCTTCAATTTTGCCATGTATGATACTTTGCCAGTGTACAAAATTAGTATTTTATATTGTATAAACAGTTTTAGTAACATTAATTTTGAGAAAACATTTTTCCTACATCGCTGATGTTTCAAGTGGACTTCTTTTAAATCCGAAATTTAATTACAAAGTAGTTTGGTATGTATTGAGTCTTGTGGCTGTCAATTAAGTGGAGAACCTACTGTAATAATAATTATCTAGTAATGTCCTAAATCTCATTAAAGTTAAAATCTTGAACATCCTTGAGATCAATTGAACTTCCTCCTTCTTGCACTTATACAAATAATTTCTTTTGCTGCGTATTTGTTTTTTTAGGTTTCATTTGTCATTTTGGTAGTCCACATTTCAACTGTAACAAAGTAAGGCCCATGCATGTCAGTCTTGAAATAACTAACTGTTCATGGTACATAAAAATAACCTTTACTTCCCACCCTGATATTATTACTAAGTTATATGACAAAACACTCTCCTCCTGTGTGAGTGCTTCCTGGAGACAGATATCTATACCTTATATATAAATATGTTGGCCAGTGAATCTACATAATTCTGGCTTCCACGTCCTAAGGCCCATTTCTAACCCATCACCAAAGATGCTGCATATGAGGTACTCTCCTGTGTGGATGAGGTAAAAGGGCTTCACAGAGCATTCATGTGTCTGCCACACTGTTCCAGAGTGGAGGAGCCACATCAGGGTCTTCAGCTGGCAGATTGGTTTCTCCTTTCTAGGTGACAGAATCTGGGAAGAATTGATGAGATGTCAACATTTTGCAAGACTGGATCCATGCAAATCAGTGATTTCCAAGCAAGTTTGCTTCCTAGGGATGAAGACCAAAGTCACTGCCACAAATTAACTTTAAACCCAGAGTTTTACAAATAAGTTGTTCAGAATTGAGTCCATTCTGGCAAGTTTTGATGACTTATTGATGATGGGCAGTGGCTGAGATGTGAGTAAAGAGCATTCAGACAAGACAAGACAATTATGATGACTACATTTTGATTTTCTGTACCACCTGTGAGAATGTGTGACAACAGAAGAAATGGGACAACACACAATGATCAATGTGATCCAAGTGAAGCCATTTATTCAGGGTTCATTGTCTGCTTTTATACATTGAGCTAACTCATTGTATTCAGATGCAAGAATGCATCTGAAATCTCAAATATAATTTGTTTTCCTTAACTTTTCCTTTCTATTTTTAATGAAAACCTATATCATCTATTAAATTCCCCTGAAAACCAAAATTATACTAAAATCAAAGAATGGCATAGGGAAACCTAGTATAATAAAGGTACGAAAACCAAATCAGTCACCCAAAATATCTTCTGAAAGATCTTGAGTGTGCCTTGTAGGAATTGTTCCTTTTTTTATGAAAATTGAAAGCAAGCTAAAATAAGAAATTAGTGGACATCTTACTGTTGCTGTGCTATTTTCCAGTTTTCTTGAGTCCTTGTGAATGTGGTTCCAGCTGAGCTAGAGAAGAAACAGAGAAAGGTATTCAACACACAATAAATGTAACCAAATTGTTTGAAATTCAGGATGTTTGTTGCTGATGCAGGGTGAATAGGTACATAATCTGAAGACTGACACAAATATAATTGGTAATGCACAACAACAGTGGGACAAGGCAGGCTGGGTTGTGTGGAGAGTGCTAGACAATGGTGAGAGCAACAGGCTGTGTGGATATCCAGTGTGACCAAATCATATATGGTAGAGGCGGGATTGCTTTCCTGTAGAAGTATAGCTCTATTTGACTCATATGGCCAGGTCTTTGGTTATTTCACCTGCAGTAGTAATCTAATCATTCGGAAATAGGAGTCTGCATGTGCAAGTCTTGTGTTTTACACAAGGAGCACAGTCTTGTGTTTTCTGACACAGAAGATTTGCTCTAAAAATCCTATGTGTTTTTTTTCTCATCTTTCAGATTTACCAGAGAATATCATTACAAAAAAACAGCAACAAAAAATAAACTTGCTATTGCAGAATGAAATAACATTTTTTAAAAATAAAATGTATGTACATAATTTGCAAAATGAGCTGAGAATGGGCACTGCCTGAAGTGCGAATAAAAAATCCTCAGTACTCTAATCAGTGTAGTCACTGAAATTTTATTAAGCTTCTATTGGTAGTGTCACATTTGGCTTCAAGGGAAAAAAATAATGTGTAAGCTTGTCATCTTTATTTGTCTAGAGTTCTTTTTATTTTCTCTTCGCTTTTTCTTCATGTTAAATCTGTATATACCCTTACATTATTCTTTATTTTCTTTTTTTTTGAAACCTTCCTCTTAAATCACAATATGAAAGAATCCATTTAGTACCTACCACTGTTTCACACTGAATAACAGGAAAATGCTAATGGCTGAATCTCAAAAAGTCTACAATAGGAGGCCTTTTCAAATTTAAACCTCTGCGTTTTCATTCCAGCCAGAGATGATGAAAAAAGATTGCCTCTCTTAATAACCTGAAGGAAAAAGGAGAGGTAGGAGGTTTTCAGAGCACAAATAACAGAGCACCTTTACAGTGATTCAAAATACTTTGTCTATAGAAGATTTTCAGTAGGTAAAAGCATAAGGCTGAACTTGTACTTGTGTATTTAACTAAGCAGAATTCATAAAAATTGTCATTTGAGTGAATGCTGGTAATAGTGATGTTTGTGGGAGAGAAAAAAAATGGTAAAAAGATCCATCTTGAAATCTCTTTTAAAGGATATCATGACCTGATGTATACATAGTGTTTTTAGGAAAGAAAACCCCCAAATTAGAAAGAAACCACGCAGAATGAATTTTAAAGTATTTTTGTCACATTTAGTAATGTATGATGTGTTGCTATCGTAGAATGTTTGGATACTAACCCTACTTAAAATACTTTCCTCCAGAATTTCAAAGGTATGTTTAGTTTTTTAAAATTTGTTTGATTTTTCAAAGATTGTATCTGGGCTACAATTTGTTCTGTAGTGACTTCCTCCCTTTACTCAATTTATCTTTTTGCACTTTAAGCACAAAGTATGGTCACAATTCTGTTGTTTAGTTGCTAGTAATTTTTAGGAGACATGATATAGCTTCTGTAATTATGATCTTTTTGACTGGTAAGTAAGAAGATAGTTAAATTATATGAAAAATATTAATATATTTATGAAGGGGGAAAAACTGTGTGTGATTAGTAACCTTTACTAGTTTAGAACAGAGAATGATCTTATCCAGAATTTCTAATGTAATAATTTAATTTACAACAAATAATGTTTTGTTAAAAATGTGAAAAATGTTAAAACAAAAGCCATGTGCTTTTGTTTTTTTCTGCAGACACGTAGGTAGTATGTACATGTTGAAAGCTAGACAGATGTATTTTAGGTCAGTCAGTAATTTTCCTACTATAAATAAATAGTTTTAAATGAATTTATTGAAGATATTAACCTCTGCCAAACCATAAACTGCTGTATTTCTTGTGGATTTTGTGTTGTTCTTCCTGATCTTGTTGCTCCTTGGTCCCTTTTCCAAGTCAATTCTTTGCAAGCAAATGAGTATATAAGAATCTAATTCAAATAAATAGCAAAAAGCATAACTCACCCACTGGTCTCAGTTGGATAGGCTGCTCTGCCTCCAGGAGTCCTGCTTATGTTTCCTGGAACAAATATTTTTCTATATTTAGTTAAAACTATTATCAAGAACAGAAGTTAAATTCAAAAGCTTTCTTGAGGTACAATACAGTCTCACTGGCAGCAAGTGCTTATGTCTTGTCTCCTTCCATCAAAATCCATTTTTGCCTCCTGTCCAGTACTGTTGAATGGCTCTTCATCATTGTCTCTGAGTAGAACAACCTGTCAGTGAGCTGAAAGTACCCATTGCATTGATAATAGTGTGCTGATTTATGATCTTTGTAATGTGCGTAGTCACCTTCTAAAAGAAATGTGGACAGAGCTTTTCATTTGTAAGTACATTTAGTTGTAATTGTTTTGAATGCATTATTGTTGCAAATCACACACATCAGTGTTTTCATGAGTCACATATTGGTTTACATGACTCAGATGTTCTTTGTTTTGTTTTTGCTTCATTTTAAATCTATTCTTAATCTTACTGTGACGAACAGTAGGCTAAGAAAAGTGTGGCTATACAGCTGCAACATCTTGTCTCTCCTAATGTAACTTTAGGCTTGATTCATAATACAGTGAATTCCGCAGAGACACAAAGGAAACTTTCATTTTCAGTATAAATGTGTCTCACCAGTGTTAGGGAGCATTAGTTGTGTGAATTATATTGATCTTAGACTTATAATCTCTCTGAACCTATCCCTGAAAATTCATCTGTGTATTTGTAGGGAATATCTTAGAAAATTTAAAAGAATTATTCAGTCATTAAATCCTCATCATATGCACACGTTTAATAGGAGTTTTTTGTTGCTAATCTCAGTTCAGCAGACTTAGTCCTTCCCTTGTTGCCACTATAATTTATGTATAATCATAATTTGACAACCTTAGTCTAATACTGCACTCTGTCCTCTAAGGATATTTAATGCATTCTGCTCTGAACACTCATAACATTTATCACTCAAACAATAGGTATATATGACCCTGTTCAATTACCCTCCAATGTGTCCAAGGAGTTGCCCCAGTACAATCATGTTTTCAGCATTATATTTCAGTGCTGGTTTGCAGCTGCTGACTTGCAGATAGGGTGTTTGTCTTTTCAAATTAAGTTAATTTTTCAAAGAATTTTTTATTGTTTTCTTATCTTGCTTTCTGATGATATTTACCACCAAGACGTGAAAGATGAGTTTATACAAATCACCATGCTTTTTTAAGTGTACAAAGCTGATATAAATGTTTTATGTCCATCAGGAAGCGCAGCAAAGATGTGTCCTGAGACACACAGCAAGATATTTCAGACTACCATACCAATGTTATGTATTCTTCGCCAGTTCCAACCTCTTCTTTTGTGACAGGTTATCCATGGATAGTAGCCAAATTCCCACCCAGCTGCTCACTCATTCCTTCCTCCCCAATGTGAAGAGGGAGGCAAATAGGATGAAAAATCTTGTGGGTTAAGATGAAGTTAAGGACACTGATTATCAATTACAATCATGGACAAAACAGAATTGAGGTGGGAAGAATTAAGCTTATTGTTAGTGAGAAAGAAAAACAAAAATAAACCAAAATCTTTCCTTGTCCCTCTGCCCAGATGAGTTCAGAATCCCATCTCAAGTGGTACAGGAAGGATGGGGCAGGTTAGGGTCAGTCCACAGCAGTTTCTTCCACTGATTCTTCCTTCTTTTGTGGTTACCCTGCTCCAGTGTAGACTCTCCATAGGTTGCAGTGTGAATATCAGCTCCTGGAGTATCTCCTCCTCTTTTGATCTTGCTTATCCCTCTTTTTTCTCTCACCTATCTTGGTTCTTTCTCCTCCCTCTATGGGAATTTTTTTGCTCTTTCTTAAATACATATTCCCAAAGGTGCAACCATCTTGGCTGCTAGTAACAGCGGGGTTGAGTGGAGTCAACTGGAACTAACTGTGTCCAGCCTGGGGCAGCCCTGGCTTCTCCTCACAGAGGCCACCCTTGCAGCCGATCCAGGAGCCAACGCCTGGGCACCTGCACCAATTACAGCTGTCATTGATAAATGTTGATGATTTAACAGTTTTGTAAAGATTTAACATTGAGGAGAATATTGACGACTTGGGTGGATAGCAATCCCTGATTAAGTTTTCTCAGTGTTGCCATGTTACTGCAGACTAAGTATAACTCTCACTTTAGGTCACATGCACAAAGCAGGATAGTTGACTGGCCCTTTTTGCCGGTTCTGTCTCCCACACCAACAGAGCCACGTGGTCAGGCCTTTGTATCCCATCAGTTCAAATAACAGCAGCTTCTGCTCCCCTCCATGGGATAATCTGGGAGACTGCAGGGTCACCTGCCTTGCTAGTAGAGTCAGGTAACTATGTGAGGTTTCTAGAAAGGATCTGAGTCAGAAGTTTTACTTTATTGTTGTGTTCCCTAAGCAGTTGTTACTGACCAGCTTTGCAGACAAGATGCTGGGTTTGGTTTACCTTTGGCCTGAACCAGTATGGCTGTGTGCTCAAGTGTGGGTTTTATGATTTATTTGTTACATCTCTGAGCTTTATTTTATGGGTTTGAGGGGGGAAGAGGAATGTAGCTCTGTGATAAATACCTTGGGAAGTATCAGGAGACTTCTGGAGCATTCACTTCTATATAGAATCATAGAATAACCAGGGTGGAAGAGATCCACTGGATCATCAAGTCCAACCATTCCTACCAAACACTAAACCATGCCCCTTAGCACCTCATCCACCCTCATTCACCTTAAACACCTCCAGGGAAGGTGAATCAACCACCTCCCTGGGCAGACTGTTCCAGTGCCCAATGACTATTTCTGTGAAAAATTTTTTCCTGATGTCCAGCCTAAATCTCCCCTGGTGGAGCTTGTGGCCATTCCCTCTCGTCCTGTCTCCTGTCACTTGGGAGAAGAGGCCAGCACCCTCCTCTCTACAACCTCCTTTCAGGTAGTTATAGAGAGCAATGAGGTCTCCCCTCAGCCTCCTCTTCTCAAGGCTAAACAACCCCAGCTCTGTCAGCCGCTCCTCATAAAGTCTGTTCTCCAGCCCCTTCACCAGCTTTGTTGCTCTTCTCTGGACTCGCTCCAGAGCCTCAACATCCTTCTTGTGGTGAGGGGCCCAGAACTGAACACAGTACTCGAGGTGCGGTCTCACCAGTGCCGAGTACAGAGGGAGAAGAACCTCCCTGGACCTGCTGGTCACACCGTTTCTAATACAAGCCAAGATGCCATTGGCCTTCTTGGCCACCTGGGCACACTGCTAGCTCATGTTCAGTCAGTTGTCAACCAACACCCCCAGGTCCTTCTCCTCCTGGCAGCTTTCTAGACAGACTTCTCCTAGTCTGTATCACTGCACAGAGTTGTTGTGCCCCAAGTGCAGGACCTGGTATTTGGCCTTGTTAAACCTCATGCCATTGGAGTCTCCAGTGGTCCAGCCTGTTCAGGTCCCTTTGCAGAGCCTCCCGACCCTCCAGCAGATCCACACTTCCACCCAGCTTAGTGTCATCTGCAAACTTGCTAAGGGAACGTATAACACTATGTAGAGTAAATATCTTTCTCCATGGAAAACTTGATATAAAGCTACTGGGAACTGCTAAGCTTGTGGGATCTGTTAAAAAAATTATAATGTAGAACTACTGGAAATACTGGAGTGGCCATGTTGCTTACACAGTGCACAGTGATTTTTTTAAGCATTTTAAATCATCTGCCCCATATGACTAAACTGACACAGGGTATCTCAGTGGAGTTGCTGGAGGGATATGTGGAGCTGTGAAGAAGTCATCCTGCTCAGGGATGCATTATGCTTCTCCCATGGAAGGGGACAGGGTCTGATCGACAAGTTTAAAACAAAACGGGTGATACATGAATAATTTGTATTGCATTGCTATGTGTACTATTTAATTTGTAACTTCCCACAGTGCTAGTATTTGTGGAATTGTGCTGTATTATTCTTGCTGCTGAGAGTGTGAGAAAGTGCATCAGTCGTGTTGTCAGAAGAATTGGGCTGTGCCAGGAAGGGGAGGCAGTAAGCAGCTGGGGCCAGAGACTCCACATTTTTGAGGTGATGTAATTTGTTTATTCAGTGATATAAAAGCTGGACCCCTCAAAATGATCTTTGGAGACCCTAGCTATGAGTGGACACACAACATAGGTCCTCCTAGTTGCCAGGACAATCAAATCCTCACTGCAGAAAAAAAAAAAAAAAGGAGCTTTCCAGCTACTGCAGGCCAGGATAATCATGATAGGGCAATTGAGGGTGTATCTTAATTATTATGCTTATTCTCTTTTAGTAGTGATTAGTCACATTGCCCTGAAAGCTGTTAATTGTTAACTTGTGGTTAATCACTGCTAAACATTTGCTACCTTTCTTGTTGTAATAAGTTAAGTAAAACTTGATTTCATGGAGCATTTGAGAGTTTGGGCTTTTATGTTGATTGTACTTTGTCCTTAGCATCTTGTGGCAAAACGCCACATTAGGCTGGACATGCTGCTTGTCCAAGCCTGTAGTCTACTTCTCTGGGCTCCATTTGCTAAGGCCTGGAGCTGCAGGTGTTATGTACTTGGAGTGGGATGTGAACAGTGAAGTGTGCTGCACAGGCCTCAGGCAAAATGGGTTTCTGAAAGGAGAAGGTCATCAAATGTTATGCAGGCTTCTCATTTTGTTGTAAGTTATTCCATAGATGTGTGTATAATAATAGTATGAAGATAATACAGAACTCTGTAATAGAGGACATGACACAGTTGAGATGCGATAGGATAGAAACAGATCAGTAGGTCAGTATGTATCCATAGCTGTTATAGGTAATTCATGTAGTCTTATCATTTGTTAGCCTAAACAGTATTCTGATGTTCAATCAAGAAATGTAAGATGAGCAGGACAGAGAGGACTTGATTGGCCAATTAGCCAGTAAACATGCTGAAAACTTTCTTGAAGTATGAGATGTATATTTAAATTATTTATATCAATTTTTTTATATATCAAGTATATCGTATACCAAGTAGAAGTATTTTATTAAGATTTTTAAAAAAAATAATAAATCACTGAAACACTAATTACAGTTTTATGGTTTTCTGCCAATGAACCTGTGTTCAGGCAGAGATCCCACTACTTCATAAGGACTTCTCATTGACCATAACTATGTTAACTAATATTTCTGCCTTAAAAAGCCTTCTCAATTTTTACATTTGTTTTTTACTTCATTCTGTACCCACATTTCAAATACTTGCTTGTTTTTTATAGCACAGTATTTCATGAATCTTCCATCTACCTAAATTTCTTTTCTCTTTAAGTGTTAATTACATTTCACTATTATTGATTTATTAAGTAATTTTTGAAAGTCAAGTGTCTTTGGGGATATTTTCTTCAACTTTTATAAATTTTCTTCTAATACCTGTGGGGAAACTCTGCCCTGTTGATTAGCTCAAATATGGAATAGATCCTGTAAGGATACCTTTAGCAATATATACATACTAAAATCTTCAATTATTCAATATGTAGCAGGAAAGAGAGAGAGAGTGGATGAGAAACAGAATGAAGAGAAGGGGATTCGTCACCAGGAGAAGTATGGATCATGGCTGAAAACAAAGTGATAGATCTGCCAGCCATAGGCTTCCCTAAAGCTAGCCTGTGATGATTATTCTTAATATTTCTATTTTTATTTTAATGGTAGCTTGCAGTTTTTATTGCAACTTATTAAATGTTCTTAAACAAGTATTAAAAGATGCTGAAGATTAATACTCTTGAAAAACACAGCTGGTAGACAAGAAGAACTTAGGAGTAATGATTTTAGGAATACTCATGTCTTTTGGGTGGTCATCATTTAATAAAATATCATTTTTGCAAATTTCAGATTCTTATATTAACTGAAAGCTAAATAAAGATCAATAAACACATGTTCAGTCCTCATGGAAGAAGTGTACATTGAGGATGTAGAAGTGCCTTTCAGTTTGCTAATTCTTTCAGAGAAACTGAGTAGGAAGACTGGACCATATCTTCTATTGCAATTATCCCTGGACCAAAGTGTATCCTTCACAAAACTAGGAACCAACTAGTGGTCTGTTTGGAATCCATCCAAGTATATTTCCTTGAACTAATTTTCTTGCTTGTCCTCTTCAAAAAAAACCAAACTAATCAATCTTCATGCCAGAGGAACAAGGAGATATTAGAGTCTTTCATCATCTTTTTTGTGGTGTCTAAAATAAGAGTCCAGTTGTCCTAAGTTGGTAAGAGCCCTAGGGGAGAAAAGAAAGAGAGACATTTAGAGCTGACAATTGATGTGCCTTTATACTTTTTCTTGCTTTTGGCCCAACTATGCATCTAAGTTACGTGAAGTGAATATGAACAAAAGAAACCAGCTCCTAGCTTGCGAGAGGAGGGAAGCTACCCTGTTTTGGTTCTCAGGACTCTGCTGCTGGAACAGCAGGTGGGTTGTAACAGAAGCCAGACATATCACTTCCATATTTATGGAAATTTCCTGCATTGTGAAGATATCCTCCTTTCCTAAATTCAATAGTCTTTGCTGCTTTGTTGTATTGTGAAAGACTCAAGTACAGGGAGACATTTTCTTTAGCTATTCTGTCATTTTTGCATCATGTTTACAAGCTCTGAGTTAGGGGCAAAAGTGAAACTAAAGAAGCGGGATACCAAGAACAAATAGATCACTACTGGCTCAAATCAACTAAGTTTGAACAAAATATTTCTCCAGTTTTAGTTACTTTGTATTTAAACAAATTTAACTGTTGATTTATTTTGTCCATTAATGCCAATTGGAATGTGTGGCTGCTATTCTGTTAATTCAGGGTCACGTCTTGCAGCTTTGTGAGGACTATTGTAGTCAGTAGTTTAAACTAGAAGGCTGGACTTGAGACACTGAAGTACTTAAGTACATGCATCTGCTCATAGCAAATGGCCAGATCGCAGTATCATCCAAAGCTGCTGCAGCAACATTGATCAGAGCTTCTTTCCTATGTAAACTGGAATTCAAACTTAAGTGGTAGCACAGGAGAGAATTTTGCCAGTTAATTGTCTCAAGAAATTGGAAAATCCTTGCTTCTCCCCTCATACTAAAACAAAATAAAAGGACAGCTGGAAAGGACAGCTGTATGGTGAAGGAAGGTGCTATCCCATGTTTCTCTGCTGACTTTCATGTGCTTAAGGTCTGTGTCTTCAGTTGCAGAGAGGAAGCCAGAAATAAATTAGATTAGTAAGGCTCCATAGGCATAAAAACACCCCAAACCCACAAGACATCAGAAATGTATTCTGTTTTTCAAGTTGCATTCTCTTTATAGCTGAAGGTCAACAGGTGCTCACTATAGCTGCACATCATGTGAGTCATTAACCACAGCTACAGCTGAACAAACAATGGCCAGAGCCTTTATACAATCAAGTGTGACATCCATCCAAAGAGGTACTTGATTCTGTTGTTATTGATTTTGCATAGTATCATGTTGTTTCCTTCAAGACCACTACTGAAATCACAGTAGCAGTTTTCAGAAATAATATATCCACTTAACACTTGCTGCTGACTTTGCCAATGTCTGATTAAAATGACTGCCGAGTTCTGCTTTTAGTAATGACTTCTGATTGCAGTATCTTACCACAAGCTGCACCAAATGAACATGAAAATGGTTGGCCAGCTTATCAGTACTGCATGACTCTTGCTGATCTCAGAGTGGAAATCTCTGAAAAAATAAGAGAAGTCAAATTTTCTTTCATCTGGTAGAAAAAAAAAAGACTAGAAAATACTGTAACATTTACCAAGTGGTCAAGTATGTCTATTTGTTTCAGTATTAAATATAAATTCTTTTTGTGTGCTATAGACCTTTCAAATTATACATGTGAACACTTAATTGCTTTCTTCTTCCTGTTAGTAGTAGCTGCACTTTATATCCTTTTATTTTAGTCAATCATACCTCATACAAAGGTGACAACTGTTTGCAGGAGATAAAGTGCAGAGGCACAAACATTCAGGTCACTGAATCTCTTGTGAGTGAAGCATTCCCTTTTCTGTCCCTCTATTTTTGGATACTTTTAATATATTTTAAAGCAGGCAAGATATGCAAACAAAAATGGAAGCAAGCAAGCAAGCAAACAAGCAAACAAAACCCTGAAATGTAGTTCTGATGAACACAGCTGAAGACCCTAGTAAGTCAAAGAAATTTGAGCTCTGCATTTTAAAAAGCTGCTTCTCCTAGGGCAAGTAGAAGTTGTGTATTGCAACATTTGCAAGAAGGGCTTATTTTAGTCTACAAATCATCACTCTTTCATAGAGCTTATTTTCTGGCAAAAACTGGATTTTGTGATTATTTTGTTACTGGCATATTTGTGCACTTCTCTGAAGTACTGACTAGTCTTGCAGGTAGTCATAAAAATGAGCTCAGGGCTAAACAGGGGAACAGGTATTCTTGGGTACAAACATTCTGTTTGCATTCACAAATCTTTAGTTTCTATTGCAAAGTTGCAATGGATAGTGTGTTAAATTTCATTTATTGAAGTACATCAAATCGTTAACTCTTCCTTTAAAGCATTTACCTCTTTTTGGTATTTTATTTAAGCTTCTGCAGTCAAGATTTAATGTGGACTTGGTACTTTTGGTACTGGGGAAATCCCCTACATTACATCTTTCTCATTAATCACATCACTTCTAAAGTGACAAAGTAAATCATATCCTTAGAGACTTTAAGGCATGCAAGATATTTTTTATGTGTTGCATGGAATAAATGCTCTGTTATTCTGTCTCCTCCAGTGAGGGTGGTAGGGTAAAGGGGAAAGGAGGACTGTAATGATTTCCTACTGTGTTCATTTAACTTTATGATGGTTCCTCTCAGGAGACCATAATGAAAAGATAAGAGACTAATGATCCATAAATTTAACAGAATCCAGCTTGAACAATCTTTCAATCTGACAAAATTAATTAACATTAAGACACATTTTCTTGCGATAGTCCTCTCAATGAGTATATATGTCTGCATGTGTATTAGAAATCAAACCCCAAGATAAGAATATTCCTTACCTTTTCAAGAAATTTATTTTTTACTTCAGCTTTAACCTTCTAAATGTGACTTATTTCTGCTCTCTGAATTTTATATTTTTCATTCGTATTCAATCTTTGTTTTTCAAAAGTACAGCTGTCACTGATCATATTCATTACCTAAAACTATTCACACTTCATACTTGATCTTCTCCTTGGATGTACTGTCACAACTACTTATTTAAGTGGCAAAACTAAGATTTTTCTGTAATGATATTTTTTATTTTGAACACCTCTTTAGCAGAAAAATAACCAAGGTCTTGTATTTAGTAGAAACCTAAAGCAATCTGTAACTCAAACTCAGATTCTATATCAAGACCCATCTCTGTACTGGAAACTTCAATGCATAAATGGAGCAGTTTTTAAAGTGAGTTGAACATCCTTGTCACCAACTATCTCAATGACTCTGTAATTTCATAGTATAGAGTATGCTGAGTTAAGTCCCCTGTAAAATCATCTCCAGAGGAGGTTAAATTTCTTTCTTCATAGACGATTACTGATGCATACCGGCAGGGGCAGGCCAGCTGAAAACACCAAAATTGCACCATTTAGACTGACCTGGACACAGACTTATGTATTAGTCTGCCCAGAAATACAAGTTCATCCTGTCTCATTATGATACACACATCTGCATAAAGCCAGTGTAGGAACATTCATTAAGTTTATACTAATGCCTGCATATAACATCACAGCTCAAGGTAGTCTGGCAAGTAAACATACCCTTATTACTCTAATCGAGCAATAAATTCTCATGGGCTTGTGCTTTAGGTCTGGACATATAAAAGCTGAACTATGTCATTTGAAGGTGGCTCATTCATACTTGCCTGCCTGTCTTCAAGCTTTTTTGTATACCTGTGCATGCTGAAGTCATATTTCTGATGGCCCTGCAGAATAGAACTCATGCTTTTGGTGGATTTCTTGCTTCTTTTTCACCATAAAAAGAAAAGTCCAACAAGTGATTGTAAAAGTTACATATTCTTATTGCACAGATGACAAATGCAGATTTCATAAATAGGAATTGTGTACCAATAGGGTTAACTGACTTAATGATGGTTACTTCATGAATTGATAGGATAGTTATACATATTCCGTACAGTCTTTTCAAGATTTTCCTGCTTTTCTTTTTTTTTCACTACGTATGGCAGAAAACAAATGAAGTTCTGGTTTTGCCCTCACTTTCCTGCCTTATTTTGCTGTTTCCAAGAAGTAATTTCTATCAGAGAGAAGCAGTTCATTTTTGCTGTCTAAATTTGCAGTATCTTATCAATATTTTGCTTAGTCTTCCATCACTATTTAATGTGACAGCATTCCATATATATGCTGGCAGCAGTGCTCTTCATAATCATCCCCTCTTCAGTAAAAGTCATTACTTCTACATTGTCAAATTTTACCTTGATTACAAATATATACATTTTCCATGCTACTAATATAAAATAAATGCCATTTATTTTTATTTGCAACTCTAACCAAAGAAGCTGATGTTAAAGAACCATTAAGAAAACCTGAATTCCAGATCATTATTCATTCAACAGTCAAAAAAGAAGCATCTGTACATTAGGCGCTATTAGCACATGCAGAATGCCAGATATAATGATCCCATTAAATCAGACTTGATTAATAGTTTATAAAGACTGAGTTTATGTTATTTTTGGAAATGCAGTTTAAATTATCTTTTTGCGTTACTTTTTTGGAAATGCTAGTTCAGTGAAAAACAGCCTAAAGGCCTTTCCTTGGCAGGTATATAGTGTTCTGTCAATTCTGATCTACTTTCACCTAGACTAGGGAGTTAGAAGGTTATTAGGTGGAGAAAACTGGACTTCTCACAGCTAGCATGTACAGAAATATGACTCTATTAACCGATTACACATTAACAGTTATTTGTCCTTAGAAGTTCCTCAGGGGTTCAGGAGGTTTCTATTTTAACCATCTGGCTGTCAAAATCCAGTGCGGTCATGTCTCTAGATTTAGGTGTACTGTATTGATTAAATCAAGGTAATAATTGACTTGCCTTCATTCCAGTTGTAGGGGTGGAATAAAAGAACTTCATTGCAAATGGACTTAATTCAATATTTGCAGATTTGGTTTGGATTGTTTTTTGCTACTTGGCCCACAACATCTGAGACAACATTAGTATCAAGATCTTTATTTTTAGTTTAGTCCCACAGAATTCCGTTACCTGAAGCTCTTGCTTACATTTTCAGAACCACCATTGACTGAATAATATCCTGATTTTAATCTGGGCTAAAACTAGCTTTGCCTTTACTGATGCAGCAATTAATTTGGTGACTTTCCAAGCACCCTGGTTCTTAAGTGAGATGAGTTACACAGAAAAGGTAAAGGCTCAGTGCCTGGTTTTGCTCTGCCAGCTTTGGTCAATGCTGCATTCTCATTATTTTAATTACACAGGAAAGAAAATCTTAAAGCCTTATCTTAATTGTCATATGAGACTTAGGCAAAATTTCACTGAAACCAATTAAACCTCTAGCAGCCAAAGCAATTCTGGACTTAATTTGTAAGATTTACACTAAATATTTCTCCCAGATAGGACTAAATTCCAGGACTTTCAAATAAAATTATTTTGGTGGGTTTTATTAAAATAAATTAACAAGAAGCTTACAGGAAGATGAAGATCAGGTGTTTATTAGTTGTTTGTAAAAATTTGTAAGCTGAACGTACAGAAATTTTTCTTAAAATATAAAATTATTTATTTAATGATGTTCCTATCAAGTATTCTGGCGTGAGTCTTTGGGGAAGAAGTGTTGGTGTTTTTACTTGTTTTGGTGTTTTAGTTTTATTTATTTTGCTTTGCCCTGAAGTCTGTGGTTACTAATATATATTATAATCCTTACAAACCACCTTTACATATATTAGACCTTATTTATGAATATTCTTCGGATAGTTAATGAGAGGCAGAGAAAGACTGTTCTGTAGTTCAAAGCTCTGTGGTTCATTGACAGTTGTGGCCTGCTTTTAATGAATAGTATTTCACATATTGAATACACAATCATGTGAATGTTCATGTGCATGTTTCAGTGTGTACTTCTTACATGTGCATAAGTGCATGAGGAGTGAGTATAGCTTTAAGCTCTCTCTAGAGCAGGGATAATATAGTAAGCTGGTAATAACTTCATTAAGTAACACTTTATTTCATGGACTGATTTGAAGTCTTAACCTTACCAAAGAACTCAGCGCTTCTGATCACAAAGAGGAACAATTTTTTTTGGTTTTTTCTAGCAATAGAAGGATCTGTAATTCCTGGATTTGGGAAATTGCATTTAATCAACAGGCTGTTCCTTCAAAAGAAATCTTGATCTTTGCTTTCAAGCTTAAATAACATACTAAAAACATGTATTTTCTCATTTTAGAGGAACTTGAACCTCAAACAGATGATGAAAACACTCAGTGGTTTGTTTTCAATTGTAACTACCCCTCCAAATGCCGGAAGACTTTGTATTCAAACAGACATCATATTTTTGTATCACATCCTGAAAATACTTTACTTTATATAGCTTTCTACTGCAGATTATTTTCCTGAAAGATGTTGCTGCCAAGAACTGATGCAAATGTAAACAAAGATGTAGTTCATACAAATAGTGGATGGACGCTCATCAAGGGGAAAGGTTGGTTGTTTCAGCAGGCAGCACATCTCTGACCATTTTAAACACAAGCCCTTCAGGAGAACTCTTAGTTTTGCTTATTGAACCACAAAATTAAAGTACCATGGAAGAAATCCAGACATGCAACTATGCCAAAATATGTACCACACTATACTGAAAGGTTTCAAAATTACTGTATTTACACAAGGGTATTACAGACTGAATAAATGAAAATTTTATGGTCTAAGAAAAGAAACACAATTTTAGTTAACTAGCATTTTTCTGCTGCTCTAAAGCTTTTAATAGGAGCAGAGGGAATTTGCACTCAGTGAAGTAGATCAGTGAAATGATAATTTGTCTTTGAATGAAGTACTTTTATCCCATTAATTTCTGCCATTATGGTGTGAGATAAGATGTAAGGCAGTGACTAACTGAAAATTAAGGTCCCAAAAAAGAGGAAACGAAACAAAAGAATAGTTTATGCGGTATTATACAAAGCGTATGCTAAAATTAATTTTCACTCAACCTTTTATTATATTCACTTTTAACCTCAATTCTTTATGCGCTTAATCATGCCCGCTTCTGCTATATTTAAATATATTCTTTTTAGCTATAAGTTCTCTTTTTAAGGCTATTTGATTAAAATGCTTTCTTGTTACAGTTAAGAGGAGAAAAAGGGCATAGTAGTGGAGATATGCCTTAGGTGAATGTATGACATTGAAACCCTTCCTTCCTGATATATTACAAAGGAAGGAATGATTTAGTGTATGACAGAAAAAGCATAAGAGAATACTTTAACTTGTGTTATTTGCAAAATTAACCTGGCATTTTATGCTGACCGCTACTATCCTTTTTTTCAAAGAAGTGAAATTATTGCCATATTTTAGACGTGCATTTCAGAGTAACACGAAAAGAGGAAAGGATCATAGACATACGGTGTCAGAAAGAATCTTCAAATTTCAAGGCATTTCATCCAATCCATTGCACTGGAGCTGGATTGTATAAAACTACCATATGCTTGTCTAATCTGTTCTTAAAAACAGTGATGAATAGTTCATCACATCCTTGAGTAGCCTGCTGAATTGCTTCATTACTCCTCATTATAAAATTTTTACCTGAATCTGAAGTCTTTGCTGAATTCTTCTTGTCCTCCACTCTACATATGTGAAGAACAAATGTTTATCTCCCTTTTTATAACAGCTTTTTAAATAGTAGAAAGCAGCCAGCCCATTAGTTTTTTTTAATAAATATATTCTCTACTTTTTCTCCTTAGTCATGTTTTCTAAAACCCTTTCCATCTCCATCTTTTCTTCAGTTCTCCTCACTGGACTCTGCAGCTTGCCAGCATCATTCATAAGAAGCAAGTATACCAAACAGGCTTGAATCCTCCAGCTGGGGACCCCACAGTACTAGCAAACAGGTAGGTACCTCTCTTGTCCTATGTAGGACTTCATAGTACACGTCCTGAAGTGAGATCTGTCTTTACAATCTTATGAATTTCTAGTATACCTCTGATCTCTTTATGCCTTTAATGTATTTTCTGCCTGGCCGACTTTTCCCCATGGGGAATGATGCATTTAGTTGTGTAGTGGCTGTCATCTTCCTTGAGTACTTTCTGCTAGTCTCTTTGAATTCGTCTTGTTGAACAATGTTGTTAAGATTGTCCAGCTAAAATTGCTCCGTAGCTCTGCTTTGAAAAACCAAGAGCTATGCTTTACTAATCCTTTTGAGAATGCAAGTAAATTTTCTCATCTGAGAAACTGAACAAACTTGGTCTGAGTTTATGAAGGTTCATCCTAAGTTCTTGCCACAATTCCACCAGCATATTGTCTTTGCTTTATTTCTCACAGAACAAGTCTCCACATAAGGACTCCTGGTTCTGCTGTAATGGAAACACTGGAAAAAAGAAAGTATTATAGAATAAATAATTTTCTCCATTTCTATGTTCTTTAGGCTCCTTTAGGCTTTTTCTCAACTGTCACCCAAAATATTAATTCGTAAAGAGTGATCAGTATCTAAGGATAATCTGAGCAGAATTTCCATCTGCTCAACAGATCTCCCCACTGACATTGTTAGTCAGCTAAAATACATCATAGCACCATCTTCCTCCTCATGTTGCAAGAGGACTGGATTGAGTGTTTACTGTGTAGATTCAATGTTCACTGGCAGAAAAGATGGTGGTAGGCTTAAGTTCAAGGGAGAACTGAGTACCAGGGGCCATATGGCAGTGCAAGTGGTTTACATCTATCAGGAAAATGAACCTTGCTTGTGTGCAGACAGAAGACAAAACAGAAATAAGAGGCTTTTTTCTCCTTCCCTCAGCCATTCACTCCTTTCTCCTCTGTTGCCTGTTGCTCCAGTCTGACAGATTGATGAGTTTGTTATGAGTGTCTCCACCTTCTAAGAGAGAGGGCATAATATTCTACCAGAGACTGAAGCTTAAGCAGGAGTCAGAAGGCTATTAAAATTGATAATAAAAGAAATAAATGTATGATCATTTGTTGAAATGATAATCAAGAAACATTATTAGCACCAATGTTTATTATCGTAGAATCATAGAATCATCGGCACTACATGCCCTGGTAGAAAGTCCATCCCCAGCTTTCTTCTATGCCCCTTCAGGTACTGGAAAGCCCTATAATGTCTGCTTGGAGCTTTCTCTTCTCTGGGCTAAACAAGCCCAATTCTCTCAGCCTGTCCTCATAGCAGAACTACTCCATCCCTTGGATCATCTTTGTGGCTCTCCTCTGAATCTGTTCCAACAGTTCTGCATCCTTCTTATTTTGAGGATTCCAGGACTGAACACAATACTTCAAGCGAGGTCTCGCAAGAGCAGAGTAGAGGGACAGAATCATCTCCTTTGGCCTGTTGGCCCTGTTTTTTTTGAATGCAGCTCACGATACAACTGGCCTTGTGGACTGCAAACGTGCATTGCTGGCTCATGTCAAGTCCTTCTCCTAAAGCATAGTCAAATCTTTCATTTTTTTTTTTTTTAATTATCGCTATACCTCAGTCAAATTAGCATTCAAATGTATAATTAAATCTGTGTTTTAATACAAATTAATTTTCTGAATTTGGACTGTGTTTTAGTTGTAAATCCCTGAGAAATTCCCAAGCTAAAAATATACTTGAGGGGCCCAGAGCTAATGTGGAAATTTTGTATTGCTGTAAGGAACACAGGCCTCTTGGATGTGTAGAATTTTGGGATGAGATCCAGAGCAGGCTTTTCAGGAAAAATGTGCACATGCAGCTACAATGTACTTGTATGACTGCATGCCAAGAGGCTGAAGCCATAACATGAGTTTTATAAGTAAAGCCATTTGTGCGGGGGGTGAAAATTAAAAGAATCATTGGTTTTTTTGAAGAAGGAACAGAATGACTACAAAATCATTAATAAAATCATGGAAAAGTGTTTATTTTGTTTTGTTTTGTTATGTTTCTCTCCAATAATTAGTAAATATCCCCACAAAGCATAATTTCCAGAAAAACAACTGAAAGGAAGCTAGAGAAGAAAAGAAGTTTGCTTTTCAGTTGTAAAATCAGTGATAAATGAATGCCAAATTCAAAAACCTTCTATGAGAGGTTTTCAAACACTAGGGAATCTCTGTTGTCACTTAGACTAATAAGATATACATTACAATTACTTTCCTCCAAAAATACCTGCTAATTTTACTTTCATTGTATACCTATAATTAAAAAATATTTTAAAAGTGAACTGCTCACAGGAAAAGTAATTGGAGGGAATCTTTTGCTTTTTTTCTTTAAGTGAGAAAAGAACATTAGCCTTATTAAATGAGTTACCCTGAATTTCAAAGCACTTTACAAATTATCCTACTATTAGGTTAATTCTTATATTCAATATTAATTGGTAGGGAATTAGATCACCTTGGAAAAAGAAATAAAAAACCAGTGCATGAGACAAGTGACTAGGGTGATTCTCAGCATCTTCCAGGGAGCAACAGTTTGTTTGGCACTGTGGTGAAGGAGGGCAGTCTGACTAATGGAGAAGATTATTGCAGATTCAGTTACTATGATGCCTTAGAGGACATTCAGCTCTTTCTCCCTGCTTCTGAGAAGTCAGAGATGTTGGAGCTAATTGTGTGTTGCCTTGTGTATCCTTCTTTCTTTTCAGGACTTGTTTTTGATTTATTTCTCTTATCTGATTAAACGGGTGGGTACAATTACCTACAAGCACAGCAAAATTAAATATTAAGAAGCATTAAGGAAAAAAAATCAAACAGAAAAATAAGAGGGAAAAAACCCCAAAACACAAATCCTATACTAAAATAATTGTTCTTCATGTTTTAATGTAATAACTACAATTTTATCACCTCTTAGGATTAAGAGAAACATGTTCTGTGTCTTAAGAAAATGTTCATAGTAAGCCAAATGTAGTTGTAAATATATGTCTACACTTCTAGAGTAAATTATGGGATATTTTGTTTAATGTTTTTCAAACAGGAAGAGGGACTGTTTACTTATAACTCTTCTTAAAATGAAAAGACAATTCAAAAAGAAAAAGCAAAACCAGGAAGTCTTTCTTAAATGTCACAACTATATGACTGATCGGAAGATAAATTTATACTATGAGGTGGATAGGGATATCAAGACACAATTTATATAAACAAGGTCTGGTATAGTTATAATTTATGATTCTATTTTCTTTTTGCTAGTAATGCTCTTTGTCCATAATATTATCTCACAATATATGTCAACAACTAGTTTTGTCCATGGAAATTCTGCCTATTTCTACTATAGCTTAATTCACAAATGTGTGTAGCCCATTATGTGTGATCATCTCCTATGCATAGAACCTTCTTTTGTTATTGCATTTTTCTTTTTCTTTCATGCCCATTAACTTATTAATACAACAGGAAAGTTAATAGATGACAATATACCAAAAGTTACTAATAAGTAACAGGAAAAATAGTATTTAAGTACTGGCACTATACTGGGGCATCTTATTACAAGTGTTGTCAGCAGGCTGGAGTTGGTGATCCTTCCACTCTACTCAGCCCTAGTGAGAGAAGTCTGGTGTGCTGGGTCCAGTTCTGAGTTCCCCAGTAAAAGTAAGGTGTAGACTTACTGTACTGAATAGGCCATAAAGACAATGAAGGTACTGGAGGATCTCTCATATCAGGAAACACTGAGAGACCTGGAGTTACTCAGCCTGAAGAAGAGAAAGCTCAGGAGGATCTGAGTAATGTGTATAAGTACCTCATGGGAGGGAATGAAAAAGAGAGGTTCAGGCTCTTTTTGTTGGTGCCTGGTGAGAGGGCAATAGGCAAAAGGCACAAATTGCAATACACTAAGTTCTATTTGAAAATAGTGGCAGCGATAATGAGGTGCACTCATAATCTCAACCTAATGAGATTTAAGAGTGATCCAATGTTGGAAAACATTTCCCAGAAGCTGTGTAGTCTCCATCCTTGGAGATATACGTATACCAGCTGGACATGGCCCTGAGCAACGTGATCTGGCTGAGCCTGCTTTGAGCAAGGGGGTGGACTAGACAGTCTTGAGACTTCCATTCCAACCTCAGAAATTCTGTGATTAGTTTGTGATCTATGGATAAATGGTTTTTAATTTTTTTCCATAGGAAAACCTTTTTGCTTTTTTGTGTTTCACAAATCAGTATTACTTTAAAAGGATGAAATTGATTGGAAAAAACCTTAATTTTTTAAGCAAATAAAACCAATACTTTTTTGAAAAAACTAACCTAAGAATTCCTAGCTAATCTTACTATATTCAGACCTTTGTTTTCTCTAGCTCACAATAATATTTCTACAAATAATCCATACAACAACTTAGTAGTCATATGTTACACATCATTGTCTTTTATTCTAAGGGCTTAAAAGGGCTTAAAAATTTAAAAGGGTTTAAAAATTGGACTTTAATGGGATTGGTCTAAAATATATCTGCTGTGAATGCCTCAGCATTTACAGCAGTCCTCTCCAGAAACTCAAGTAATGCAGGGCAAGTCCTTCTTTGCTTTACATATTACCTTGGCAGCAGCAGGTTCTTATTCCAGTCTTAAAAATAAGGTATGTAGCCTTCAAGTGTTTGTTTCTGGACTTTTTTTTTGTTATATTTTTTTTCTTGTTTTGTTTATATGTTTATTTCTTTTGTGGTCTTACTGTTTTGTTTTTTTTTTTTAAATAATATTTTTACATCTCCCTGGAAGAATGATTGCTTCTTTGTTTACTTAGCTACTGCTATTTTAGTTTGTTCTTGCTTGCTGTCACATCTGGAATACAGGTTTTGAGCAGACAATGAATTGAGTTTCATTTCACTTCACTATTGCAAAGGTATTTAGATGTTGCTTTCTTCTGTCTTCTTAGGTAATGGTCTGACATGCAGTTCTGGATATAGTAAAGGGCAGATATACTCTGAGTACTCTGTCAGCTCTGTCAGCCCTATGCAGATGTCTTAGATACCAATATTACACTATAATAAAGTAGAATAGTAATATCTATTACATTTTTTAGCACGTAGAACTACAACCATTTATCTTCTGACTTTAACCTTATTAATGTTTTTCTTTGATCCCTTTTGTGTCATTCTGAATGTCTGTGTTTTGTAAAGGTATAATGTCTTTCAAAAGATTTAGAAGTAAGGTATGCACACTTAAGTAACAGGTCAGAAATTTCATATAGCAAAAGGTGAATTAATTATTTACGATGGCTACCACATCAAGCTGACATCAGACATTTTAGAAAGGACCTTATTTCACCACGCTATGATGTGCGTGCTTGTCTTTAGAAACCCTGGACCTCTTAACTTAGCTGACATAGTACATATAAATAATGAAGTATAAACTTTATATTACATAAATTACTATTGAGAAACCTGTATAAATATAGAACTAAATCAGAGCCTGAGTAGCTTGGCTTAATCTTCCCAGTCCCTAACCTACAAAGCTGATATGGAGCAGAGCTCTGGTTCACAGTCTGTCATGGGCTGTTCCTTTGGCTGCCAGCAACACATCACCTCTTTGCTGACCTCATGGGAAACCTGCAGCTGATCATGTAATGAGTGTCCTGCAAAAGGTTCAATGCTTTCACTAGCAGGAAATTATCTCATTACTAGTGAAAAAAAATATAAAAGTGGTCTGGAGGAGACTTTTGGGATGAAGGCATTTCTTTTCAAAGTTTGGATATGGAAGGTAAAGACTTTTGAATGGTTTTTGAAGCAACTTTCGTGGAATTAATTTCTGGTGTCTATCAGAATCGGCCTTTAATCTCAAATGAAGGGAAATCAAAAGTAGCATTATATAGGCTCAGTCACAGCAGTAGTAAAAATATTTTTCTATTAAGTTCTCGATACAGAGATGAAACAGGGTAAAAGAAAGTGTGGACTGATGAAGAAAAGAAATGAGTTTTTTTTATTGTTCCTAACCCCAATGGGATTGGTTGGCAGCTCAGCCTTGTTGACAAATGAACACAAGGTTGTTCCCCCTCATGCTGAAGAGCATTACATTTGCTGGCATTTGTTCTACATATACTCACGTATTTAAAATTTTGCAGTGTTTTACAAGAATTACTCCAATTTACTAGAAAGACAAGTATATTTTTAAAAAAGTCAATGAGATGGAAATGAGCATAGTGGGTATTTATAATAAAAATGTGTGTGTGTGCATAAAATAACAGAGTTAAAATGTCAGATTTTGCCACAGACCTCCTGGGGAGCAGATGATGCCCCTATTGTAAGCTCCT
This sequence comes from Clamator glandarius, assembly GCA_033459285.1. Classification (NCBI taxonomy): domain Eukaryota; kingdom Metazoa; phylum Chordata; class Aves; order Cuculiformes; family Cuculidae; genus Clamator; species Clamator glandarius. Next base: position 1,818,891 of record JAUNZM010000119.1, on the reverse strand, counting down.
GTGCTGTGTATGGTTTCAGGATGCAGAATGAAATAAGAAACTGTTCCTGCACTTTGATACAGCACCATTAGCTTCTTGGTCAGCTTTTTTTTTGTTGTTGTTTTGTTGTATTAAACCCTGGCCAGCAGCAGGTGGGTGCAACCTATTTCCAGGCCATGGTTTTCTTTACATAGTTTTGGTCTAGCTCCTAGGCATTGTCTTCTGTTCTTCTTAGGATGCTGAGCCTCTTTGGGGGATACCACGGGGATACAGCAGCTGTTGTTAGTATAAACTACCAACAGCTGAAGCAGTAGATTGTTTTTTAAGTATTTGTGTTTCTCAGTACTTGGAAGCTTAGACAGTTTATGTTCATGTTTTGCTATATTAACATTTTCTGTTATCTCAAAAATAAGTATACCAATAAAATTTTAGGAGAAACAGTAAAGTTTCCCAATATCTCTTTTTGTTTAGATTTCATGACTATAGAAAATACCATAGAGAATCAAAAAGGTCAGAACAGGCTTTAGAGTCTAGAAATATTAAGTGTTTCATCAAGCTTATTTTTATGAGCCAGTGTTGAAAAGCTTTACTGATTTTAAACGTTGTGTTGTCCTAGAGGCAAAGAAATAGTAAATCTACCACGGTCCTTCTTTTTATAGAAGATAATACAAGGCTAGCTCTCTGTGAAGTGTGCTTTCTTGGATTTGTAACAAAAATGTTTTTAATAACACTTATAGAAAACTGTGCAGAAATTAGAAACAAACTGTGCAAATTTGGCCAGAAGAGTTTCTGAATAAATAAAATATTAAACCAACTTCAACTATTTGACATGATAGGGATGATATTTATGGATTTTAGTACATCTTAGCAATGGATGCAATTTCTTTCATTTTAGGAGACCTGTAAATGCAGGTCCCATCACTGGCTACTGTGCTAAGAAAGTACACTTGTGATAACGAGTTCATTGTGCAAAAGGTGCTTACTCGCCAAAGGACTAATTTACAAGTAAATGATTTCTTTCGCTCTATACCCAATAGCATGGTTTTGACATCTAAGTCAATCTTTTTATTCCCATTGTGACACTGAGACATAATGAGAAACAGTTATGGGTGAACCACCCTTAGTTTCCAGATTCAGTCATTTGATCATCCCAAAATCTAAAACAAAGCACCTGACTATACAGGACACTGCATAGGGTACTGACTGTATTCTTCCTGCAGGTTAATAAAGTCTCTTCAGGTCAGGGTGGCCAACTTCTAGGCACTGCAGTGCTGAAATCTCAATAGCCAAGTTTCTCCTTGGAAGTTTCTTCCAGCTTCTCGCTTGACCTGTTTAGCGGTGTGAGAGCAGTATTCTTCACTAAGGTTTTACCTACAGCTAACACCTCAGGCTGAGATCAGCTCTGACATAGCCTCACAGGGAAAGAGACAAGACATAGATAATGTGGATTAGAATATAACTATATTGGACTATTGAAACAACAGAGAAAAGTTCTTCTTCCAAGTGACAGGGGACAGGACGAGAGGGAATGGCCACAAGCTCTTCCAGGGGAGATTTAGGCTGGACATCAGGAAAAAAATTTTCACGGAAAGGGTCATTGGGCACTGGAATGGGATGCCCAGGGAGGTGGTTGAGTCACCTTCCCTGGAGGTGTTTAAGGCACAGGTGGACGAGGTGCTAAGGGGCATGGTTTAGTGATTGATAGGAATGGTTGGACTCTATGATCTGGTGGGTCTCTTCCACCCTGGTTATTCTATGATTCTATGACTCTATGATATTATGAGTACCATCTTTCTTTCCCTAATTACTATCATGTTGTGGAAAATGGAGGACAGCAGCCCTGACTCTGTCAGTGAACTCTCTTTGAACAGGTAGTAAAAGAAGGGCTAAAGAACTTTTTCTCTCTCTTGATATGATGTGATAGATGATAGATCTGATAGATGGCAAAGTACTCGCATTGGGTTACTGTTACAGTCTGAATATAACTTTCTCTACCTAACCGTTCACTGCTCTGCCTCTGTTACTACTAGCCTGTATCAAGAGAGAAGCAGAGTAAAACTACTCTTCTTGGTGATTGTTCTTTTCTATTTATGTCAATCAAACACGGTGTTAATAAAGTGCCCTCTAACTTTCCTCTTTTCCTCTTTCATATGACCCTTTCAGCTTCAAGAGAAGGCAGAGCAGAGTCTATCGGTGAGGCAAAGATTGATTTAAGAGTATATGTGTGAAATCTGGAGAACAAATACCAAAATTAGCCAAAACATTAATCTGTCAATCAGAAATTCCCTCCAGTGTATGTCTTCTCTCTTCTTGGCAGAAGAGGTACTTTTTGCCTAGGGTCTTTACTACATGCAATATAAGCTAATTCAAATATTACAGTATGTGGTTTTCAACTAGAAATTCCTACTGTATAGCTTGATGAATGCAGAGATTCCTTTTGACTGTTTAATTGCAGGTGGCATTTTTTCTAATTTAGCTAAATACAGGATTAGGCATAAAATCTAACTGTAGAAATCTGATTACTGAACTCATGCAAACCAAAATAAGAAAATATTATTTCATTCTGTACTTCACAACCAGCAAATATATATATATTTTAACATGTTTATAACTCTTCACCGAATTTTCCAATCTATCCAGCAGTGTCTAAGACACAAGTTTAAGTCAGCATGACCAAAGTTTGGACTTTACGTTTTGTGCACCAAGTGAGGTTTAGACTAGATATTAGGAAAAATTACTTCACCAAAAAGATTGTCAAGAGTGGAACACGTGGCCCAGGGAAGTGGCTGACTCACAGTTCCTGGGGGTATTTAAAGAAATGTAGATGTGGCACTTAAGGGCACAGTTTAATGGTGAACTTGGCAGTTTTATATTTGTTTGGACTTGATGGTCTTTTCCAACCTAAACAATTCTGTGTGATTCTGTGTGAGTAATAGAAGGTGAAGGATGCATATTTTTTTTTTTGTTTAGCCTGCAGACAAAATATATCTTCTGTCATCTGCAAATTTAACAAGTGTCTAGTGAAGATATGGCCTTGAGGTACAATCCATCAGCAATTCAGAAGAAAGCTGAGACTGCAGCAAGCATTGGGATCTAAGGAGAAATGAAAGCACTTTTAAGTCCCCTCTGTAGTGGTAAAACTGATGGCTCTGCTCTAACTTTTTTACCAAAAAACTTTGCATGCTAAAAAACCCACCATTTGACTGCTGTCAAATTATTGGTAAATCTGAAATGAAGTACCTGTATTGCAAACACTTTTTTACTATGCAGTGATAAATACTTGCCTCCAGCAAGACCTCAAGTTAGGTTTTGTTTCTTGAAGACACTATTTGCTTCCAAGTCAAAAGGAGCGGTAATGATAAGACACATTAAAATACCATAATGATGCTTCATTACGAGCTATCATCACCATTAGCCCATTGTTATTATACTGTGTATCTCCATGTATGCACTCATATATCTGCCAAACGTGACACATCACTGTATCACCTCTAATTGTTATGAATGATTTGAGTGAGAATCTAATTGGACAATGAGAGCAAGAGCAAAAAAACCCAATAAACTATGTTACACTTGTTACATACTTTCTCCTGCAGCATCAGGGTTTTTTGTATTTTTTTAAAAAAATTAATTTGTGTGTGTTTTGATATGTAGAATGCTTTAACTTATATTCATGAAAATGAACTGAATTTTTTTAGTGACATAAATAATTGCTTTTCCGAAATTCATCTGAGTTTGTAGGAGCTAAACACTCTAAAAATATCTTTTTGACAGTTCTCTTCTAATTGCATTAATTTGGGAATTTCTTAAAAATATTCAATAAACAAATGCTTTTAATCAGGGGGACAATGAACCAATATGAGCCAATCACGTTTCATAGTCAGATGTCAATTCAGATTGTTTTAATTACCAGATATCCATGATAGTTATAAATAGCTAGGTGGGACAATGAATCATACATAGGAAAGCCAGTGATTTGCTTCTTGTGGGAGAGATTCTCTAAAATAACTTAATCCTCTATGTGTTTCTTCGACTCCAATGCTGTCTTCATCTTCAGAATTAGCATCCTTTCCTCACTATCAGATGTCATGTACATTTAGAAGAATGTTCCTCGAGAACTGTTTAATCACAGACTGTCTTTAACAGTCCACTCTGTTGTGAAGCCCCATTAACCCCGTGCAGTTCTACCCCCTACATCGCACTGCTTGAGAAGGTTTTACTATCAGTAAGACACTTTCTGGTGCTTTCTGCTCCCACATAATAGTGCTGATAATCCATTTCAGATGTGTCTCTCTCCCGTTTTATTTTTCTTTCTGGGGGAACTCCAAAATATGATATAAAATTCTGCAAATATTGGAAATTGTTATTTATCCTTTTTTTTTCAGTCCTCAGTCTTCTGCAGAAACATCTGTTTCTATCGATGCTTCCTGCGTGCCCCAAATATGAATATATGGGATAATTTTTCAACAGTTCCAGACATGATAAACAACAGTAAAATTTGAACTGAAGAAGAATTTGGTCTCAAATTTTTCAATTTTCTTTGTTGAATGTAGTTTTTAGCTGAATAAATTTTAACATTGTTTTAATTCAAGTGTTCCCATGTTACTGCCACAGTATGACAAGAGATTAACCTCTTGTATTTGTCTTTGAAATTAATGCATGCTGTGGAAATCTCTTGCTCTTATATTGACCACTTCTGCATTCATGTATTTTAACACTCTCAACTGTTTGCAAATCTTACAACCAATTCTCTACCTCTCCTCTTCTGCTACTCTCACTTTCATTGGTGTGAATATGAAGGACTACAGAATTCTCCTATCTTTAGAATCCAGAATTGTAGAGGAAAGTGGAAACGATCACATACCAAGGGCAGAAAAAAGGTAAATGAAGAATACCCTAAGCTTATGTTACCTAGAGGTTCTAGAGGTGCCAAAACTAAAATAGCCTTTCTAAAGCTCCGTGCTCAGTTAATCATAAAATGTCTACAGTAGTTTTTTAAGGGACAATGGATAATATTTTCAGAGAGAAAATGGATAATATTTTCAAAGAGATCCTGTAAGAAGTAAGAAGTGAGATGCAATTTATAGTGTAATTGTGCTGAAGTAAGCTAGGTAATTTTAATCTATAATAGATTTCTGAATAAAAATGAAAATGCAGTATAGTAGTACTGAGAGGCTAAGTTTGTTTAGAGCATGTTTAAATTATTTTAATAAAATACTGAAGAGCTACCCAGATCAAAAGACCTTATTACAGTGGTGATCTGTCATATGCTAGTAAACTTCTGAAATCAGGATTTCCATTACTTTTGTTTACATTACAGTTCGTAATTCATCAGTTCAAATTCACTGCAGGCTAAACATTAGCATACATCTTCCTACTAAAACATCAGAAAAAGAGAAAGAAGCTGCCTGCTAAAAATATCACCCCTATTTTCTGTTTTAACTTATGTAATATTAGAATAACTAGCCCTTGAATATTCTGTAAGAGATTCTAAATACTTTTAAAAGTGAACTTCAAAAGTTATTGCTATTTTAGTCAAACTGGAACAATAACTACAAAGAAAAAAGTTAAAAAGACAAGAACAAAACTACAGGGTTTAAACTATCAAACTCTCTGGAAGAATCCACTGCTCTTGTTGCAGCACTCATGCAGGCAGGTGCAAGAAACAGAATCCCCCATTGCTCTTATCTGGTATTTCACTGCAGGGCTCTGATGCTTCCATCTAACCTACATGCTTGTATTTTATTTGAATGGAAACCAGTAGCTTCAGAGACAGCGTTAGAAGAGAGTTCAGGCCACAACAAGTCTTTCAGACTGGAATGGAAGTGGGCCGTTGTGGGAGTGCCTGGACCTGAGAAAATGGATGCACTCTGGCATCCAATAATATAGATGTCACTTATAATGTTGAGGTATTATTGGATACATGAAAAGAACCCATTGAACTGCTGTGAATAATTAGTGCTAAATTGTTAAATTGTTGTGAATAATATATATGTGCATATTGATGCCATTCACCCTATCGAAGAAGAAATCACTTGTATGACATTAGGAAGAGCTATATGGTTCTCTCTTTGTGTCTATTGCTAGAATGTCATTTAAAGCAGCTGCATTTTGCATTGTAATCTGGGAGTAATTAGTCTCAGTAATGAATACAGAATAGTGTAACAACTTTCTCTCATGGGCCCCATCAGCCATGGTGTTTTCTCTCAGCACAGCTGTCATAATCAAGAATAGAAAGGAATAATTTTTGTGATGTATCAGTCAAACATTTTTGTTGCCATGAATTCTCAAAGTCAATAATACACAGTCTGAATTGGATTTAAACTCCGAGTTCTGATTTATACCAGGTATTTCTTTAACATACAAAACTTTAAAATCATACTGTAGTTCATCACATCTTATCATAGCTCTGGTTTATGACAAGATAACAAACGCAGCTAGAATAATAGTTATTTCTGGCCTTTGTTAAGTTTACAGAGGTTAAGGCTTTCATGGATACCACAATGCAACATTACTCGCATGAACAATAGTTTGAAAAAGTGTTATAAAAGACGCACAAAAGACAGAAATACCTGTAACAGGCTAGGAGTACCATGCATGCTGTTTCATCATTATTTAGGAACAATTTGAGGAAGAACAGTTGCATGTCGGTGCAAAGGGAAAGAGTGGTCTAGACCACAGGTGCTCTAAGAGTCCCTGGGACAGTTCATATTGTAAGTCTTTTGTAGGAATGACGGCAAAAAATGGAAACATGATGGCAAAACTGCAAGTGTCTTGTCTTCAAAAGACTTGCTCAAAATATTTACTGCTTTCCAGTGAGTGTGATTTAAGAAAATCCACAGTTTTTAAAAATGAGAATAAATCTGTAATATACTAATGATCTTGATGGTCTCAGGAAGCACACAAGACAAAGTCTTCCAGAAATACAGTTCCTGTAGAAGTCTCCAGCACAGAAAAGTGGCCTGGCCTGTTGTGATGATGGGAATTTGGGGTTGGAACAAAAAAAAAGTTCATATGTAACCACAGAGTTCCTTAAATAAGAAGTTAGCAGGGATTTCCTTTTTGTTCTGACATTCTGTTTGCATGTTTCACCTTGTAGTTCTACAGAATATAATTTCAGGAAGTCAAAAAATACCTTTGTTTATTGCACAAACTATTCGTAGAATCATGTGAAGTATCATGCTGAAATCTGGATGAAAATGTGTTTACTACATCTATGGTAAATGAAATCTTTCCATTTTTTTCTTCCCTGTTGCATTGCTTTCTCCTTCCATCTTAGTTTGACTCCTTTTTCTCTGCTGCTTGTTTAAATTCAAGCTGGAGCTGAGCTATAATAGATCTTACACTAAAGTGATTACCTGCACCGGTTTGACTAAGTGATAGTGACAAGGATTATCTACTGCCTGTAAGTTTTATCCTTATTTACTTTATGGCTGTTCCTCCAGCCAGACAGTGTGAAGGAGCCTTCATGTGCTAGAGCATAAGGTCCAATGAGCTGTTTTAAAATTGAATTCCAATGCAATTTAATATACCTTGGTCAATCTGCTGTCAATGCTTGTCATTTAGCACAAATTCCTGTCATATACTTTCTCTTTTTGAAGCCTCTTATGAATATTTTTAATTTAAGGTTGCACTTTGAATGATATTTTAAAGGTTTTCTTTCTGGTCCAAGGAACGCTGAAAAGCTGAATTCAGTGTCAAAATCTGAAGCAGTTCCAGTCTGAAAATTGTTGTGTCACAGTACTGAAACATAAATGCATTTGTTACAACATTCAGGATTAGCCTTTACAGGTCATTGTTTACTAGTACAGAAAGAAGTTTGCAGCAACTTCGTGTTTGTTTGTTTTTTTAAATTTAAAAGTCAAGACTGTTTTTGTTAATCTATACTAGATACACTTTCCTGTTTACCTGCATTGCTGTTAGTGTCAACTAAGCCATTTATGGTTGTAGAGGTCTTCTTGCATAACAAGGCTGAAATATCTGGATGGATGCTCACTATAGTGTGTAAACATGTATACAAATTCAACCTTATTGGTGGATGCAATGCAGTAACTATAAGTACTGAAGAGGATTTTATTCCAGGTTTACTAGTGGTCTATGGAAAGGCACAGGGACAGCTATTTAACCACTTGTGTTTCCTTCCTGAAGTACTTTGATATCTGCTGAGGAGAAGTACTATATAAAAGCCTGCTATTAGTAATAGTCTTATAGAAGGTACAAACTCAAACAGAAGTTAAAAAAAACATCCCAAACTGAAATAGGTCCTGGTTTTACTGGACCTGCCTGATCCGATAGAAAAGTTATGGAGATTTTCATAAGGAACAGCCAGCATTGTATAAAATTGAAAGCTTGTCTAAATGAGAAGAAAAAGTAAGCCTTTAAAATGTGGCAGCTTGAATTTAAAGACAAATTCTGAAGATTCAAACAGAATTTGAAGTGTGACTTGCAGAGAACGTTCAAGTTGCTAGCAAGAAGCTGTTTACTTGTTCATCAGATATGAGAAGAAAAACAGGAGATTTCTTGACCAAGGAATGGCAGGACTACTTGAGGATGAACACGACATAATAGAGAAATACAACAGACTTTTGTATTAGTCTAGTGCTAAAGATTTTGATGTAGTAATTCTCACTTCCTCCCTATTCCTTAGAGCAGAGGGGTCAGAGTTAGATAAATTTATTGTGAATATACAAGAGGAACTAGATCAAACAGAAAAGTTAGGTAAGTTTCCAGATCTGATAACATTTGGCAGGAATCTTTGGAGTTACTCAGATGTGAAACTGCAGAGCACTTGGTAAAGCCTTGTAGACTCTCATTACAAACAGTACAATGCAACTTCTACTGTGCTAGAAGAGCAATTCCGTTACAAAAAAGTCTGAGAGCCACAGAAAGTAACCTGGGAACTACAAACCAGGGAGTCTGATTTTCACCCTGGCATGGTAAGAATAAAAGATAAGATGACTGAACACATAGAAAATCACAGAACGCTGGGAAGGATTCAGTATAGCTTCAGTAAATGGAAATCCTGACTCACATACCTGGTGGATCTCTGTGAGTAAGGACACTTGTTATTCCTTTTGTTTCCAATAAAAAAAAAGATAAATGTCCTCTCTTTTATCTCCTAACAAATCACTCTAGTTAAATTTGAATCTTCTCCATGATTCAGAGCATCTGTAGGATGCTGGTATAGTCCCTTTTTCTTTCCCACCCCTGAATTAGCTCTTTTGTGTCTGAACACCCTGGTATTTTGCCAATCTCTCCAGCTGCACTGCGGATAGCCATAGCTGGACAGAAGAAGATTTGCAGGTGCTTTACTGTTTCAGCAGTTTTTGGAAATCAGCCATAACTGACCGGTTCAGGTGTGTCTTACACACGTATTTAGTTAAACTGATATTCAGGTTTGTCAAGAAGGAATTAGATATTTATTTTGGACAGAATATTTTTGGTTTCTTCTATAGTCTGGGTTGTAATTTACTTTCTAAGCTACTCTGAGTGAATTCCCTATTCTTCGGTGACCCTACAGAACATGAACTCCCTCTCACACGCACACACTAAAGCATGCATATACACATAAAGAAACACAGAGTCTCTCATCTCCTTGTATCCTGTCTGGGGTAATGGGCTGGAGGTCAAAAAGGCCATGAGAAATCAGACATTGAAAGCAGGGGATCAGAACCCTTGTAACTCCTATGGGTGAGGAACACCTTAAAAATGTTGACTAAAAATCTTTCATCAGAAGAGGAATCTCAAAAATATATCTGAAATAATCCTTCCACAATATGAGTTTCGACATTTAGCTCTCTTTTATCTATGTCTACATTAATGAGCGTAGTAGGGGTGGGTCTGGGGAGACATGAGAATGTGAATGAAGGATGTAGATCTATTAAAGTGAGGGCTACAAAGAATTTCAGAGAGCTGGAGCACCTCCCATATGAGGACAGGCTGAGAGGCTCGGGCTTGTTTAACCCAGAGAAGAGAAGGCTCTGGGGTTACTTTATAGTAGCCTTCCAGTATTAAAGGGGGTATGCAGGAAAGATGGGTGGAGACTCTTTATCAGGGAGTGTAGTGATATGATGAGGGGTAATGGTTTTAAGCTGAAAAAGGACAGATTTAGATTAGATATTAGGATGATATTTTTTACTATGAGGGTGGTGAGGCACTGGAACATATTGCCCGGAGAAGTTGTGGATACCCTATCCCTGAAGGTGTTCAAGGCCAGGTTGGATGGGACCTTGAGTAGCCTGCTCTAGTGGAAGGTGTCTTTGCCTATGGCAAATGGATTGGAACTAGATGATCTTAAAGCTCCCTTCCAACCCAAACTGTTTGATGATTCTGTGAATTTTGTTTCACTTTAAAGGAATTTAGACACTATGAGATCCTTTCATTCCACCCTGTGATGAACTGAAGTTCAGTAAGTGGGAGTTACAGGGAAATGTCCTTAAAAAGAACACCCAAGATCTAAACTAAAATGCCAGCAAAGGTGTAATGCTATAAAATCAATAGTTAACTCAAAGAAGATACACACATATGTTATGTATTATAGTTTCAGAAGATAATATATACTAAAAGTTGTTGAAAACGAAGTATAAACTGCAGATTCGACGTTACTATGTTAACTGCACTTCCTCATCCCTCCAAAATGAAAAATTCAACAGATTTTCTGAGAAGAGATTTTTCTTAAAATGTTACCTTTTTCTTGCCATAATTCTGGTCTGGTCATAACTTAAATCTGAAAGTCATTGCTATTTTGTTTAACACATAAACTTTTGTCCTAGGGGAAAATTTATTTGATTTGTATTAAATATTTCTCACAATTTGCATTACATATTACTTTTAAATATGATTTGTGTCCTAGATACATTAGTGTAAATGGTGTATATGCTGTTCTTTGCTTGGCATAATTCTCCTCACTGACTCTTATTTTGTTTTAATCTACTATTGCTTCCACTATATAGTTGTAGGGCAAGGGGTAATGCTTTTAAACTAGAAAAAGGCAGATTTCGGTTAGATAGAAGGAAAAGTTCTTCACTATGAGAGTGGTGAGGCACTGAAATAGGCCACTCAGGGGAGTTGTGGATGCCCCATCCCAAGAAGTCTTCAAGGTCGGATTGGATGAGGCTTTGGACAACCTGACCTAGTGAAAAAAGACCCAGCTCATGGCAGGTGTGTTGGAACCAGATGATCTTTAAAGGCCCTTTTCAATCCAAACCTTTCTCTGACTCTATGATAAAAAGGAAACTTGAGATGGAGAAAGAAAACCACTGTCTGTATTTGAGTTTGACTGCTCTGTATAGAATGGGCTACTTATTTGTATAATCCTATCTCTGGAGTTATTAGGTATGAAGTTATGGAGGGTATGTGGCAACAGCTCAACAGGAGAATGTGTTGTCTTTTGCCATTATCCTTTGTTTTGCAAACTTAAACCATTTTGTTTCAGAGAATCCATTGCTTTGATTATTTTTTTTCTGCAATATGAAACATATTATTCACTTAAATCATCCTCAACATAAAAAAATGAATGACAGCAAATGAGAAAAGCATGGAGTGCTTTGCATATATGTGGTGAGTTGATCTTGTCTGACAGGTAAGTCCCCAACCAGTCTCTTGCTTTCTCTGCTCCAGAGGTATGGGGGAGAAAATTGGAAGAGTAAAAGTGAAAAAACTCATGGATATCACACAGAATCACACAGAATGACCAGGTTGGAAGAGACCCACTGGATCGTCGAGTCCAACCATTCCCACCAATCCCTAAATCATGCTCCTAAGCACCTCATCTACCCTAACCTTAAACACCTCCAGGGACGGTGACTCAACCACCTCACTGGGCAGACCGTTCCAATGCCTAACCACCCTCTCTGTGAAGAATTTCTTCCTAATCTCAAGCCTAAATCTCCCCTGGCGGAGCTTGAGGCCATTCCCTCTCGTCCTGTCCCCTGTCACTTGGGAGAAGAGGCCAGCTCCCTCCTCTCCACAACCTCCCTTCAGGTAGTTGTAGAGAGTAATAAGGTCTCCCCTCAGCCTCCTCTTCTCCAGGCTGAACAACCCCAGCTCTCTCAGCTGCTCCTCGTAAGATATGTTCTCCAGCCCCTTCACTAGCTTTGTTGCCCTTCTCTGGACTCGCTCCAGAGCCTCAGCATCCTTCTTGTGGTGAGGGGCCCAGAACTGAACACAGTACTCGAGGTGCAGTCTCACCAGTGCTGAGTACAGGGGGAGAATAACCTCCCTGGACCTGCTGGTAACGCCATTCCTGATACAAGCCAGGATGCCATTGGCCTTCTTGGCCACCTGGGCACACTGCTGGCTCATGTTCAGTCGGTTGTCAACCAGCACCCCCAGGTCCTTCTCCTCCTGGCAGCTTTCCAGCCAGGTTTCTCCTAGTCTGTACCTCTGCTTAGGGTTGTTGTGCCCCAAGTGCAGGACCCGGCATTTGGCCTTGTTAAACCTCATGCCGTTGGTCTCAGCCCAGCAGTCCAGCCTGTTCAGATCCCTTTGCAGAGCCTCCCGACCCTACAGCAGATCCACACTTCCACCCAGCTTGGTGTCATCTGCAAACTTGCTAAGGGAGGACTCAATGCCTTCATCCAGGTCGTTGATAAAGACATTAAACAGGACTGGACCCAGCACTGAGCCCTGGGGAACCCCACTTGTCACTGGCCTCCAGCTGGATTTAACTCCATTTCCCACCACCCTCTGGGCCCGGCCATTCAACCAGTTTTTCACCCAGGAGAGTGTGCGCCCGTCCAGGCCAGAGGCCGACAGTTTCCGAAGCAGAATGCTGTGAGAAACTGTATCAAAGACTTTACTGAAGTCCAGGAAAACCACATCCACAGCCTTTCCCTCATCCAAGTGTTTAGTCACTTGGTCATAGAAGGTGATCAGATTAGTCTGGCAAGACCTGCCTTTCATGAACCCGTGTTGACTGGGCCTGATCACCCGGTTCTCTTGCAAGTGCTTCATGATCGCACTCAAGATCACCCGCTCCATGACTTTCCCCGGTACCGAGGTCAGGCTGACAGGCCTGTAGTTCCCCGGGTCCTCCCTGCGCCCCTTCTTATAGATGGGCACGACATCAGCCAGCCTCCAGTCCAGCGGAACCTCCCCAGTCATCCAGGACTGTTGGAAGATGATGGAAAGGGGTTTGGCCAGCACATCCGCCAGTTCCCTCAAAACTCTTGGGTGGACTCCATCTGGCCCCATAGACTTGTGGGCATCTAGCTGGGCAAGCAAGTCTCTAACCACCTCCTCTTGGACCTTGGGAATCTCATACTTCTCTTTCAACCCTTGGGGTTGTGCACAGAGGGAACAATTTTCCTTACTGTTAAAGGCTGAGGCAAAGTAGGCATTGAGCACTTCAGCCTTGTCTTTGTCCCCTGTTACTGTTGTTCCCTCTGCATCTGCTAGGGACTGGAGATTCTCCCTAGCCCTCCTTTTGCTGTTGACGTATTTGTAGAAAGACTTTTTGTTGTCTTTCACAGTCTAGGCCAATCGCATTTCTAGTTGGGCCTTAGCCCTCCTGATTTTTTCCCTGCACGTTCTCACTTCCTCCCTATAGTCCACCCAGGATGCCTGCCCCTTCCTCTAGAGGTCATAGACCCTCCTCTTCCTATTGATGTCTCTCAGGACCTCCCTACTCAACCACGCTGGTTTCTTACCCCTCCGGCTACTTTTCCGGAACTTGGGGACGGCTTTCTCCTGAGCTGCTAGGAGTTCTTTCTTGAAGAGTGCCCAGCCCTCATGGACACCTTTGCCTTCAAGGAGCGCCTCCCACGGCGCTGTCTTTAACCATATGGTTAAAGACAGTTTAATAAATGAAGAAGGAAAAAAAAAAGAAAATGAAAAATACATGTGGTACAAATGTGGTCACCTACCACCAGCCAAAAGATGTCCAGCTAGTCTGTGAGTAATGGTTATTTGGGTAAAAGGTCTCTCATATTTTTATTTCTAGGCAATCAATACTGAGGAGAGGAGAGGAGAGGAGAGGAGAGGAGAGGAGAGGAGAGGAGAGGAGAGGAGAGGAGAGGAGAGGAGAGGAGAGGAGAGGAGAGGAGAGGAGAGGAGAGGAGAGGAGAGGAGAGGAGAGGAGAGGAGAGGAGAGGAGAGGAGAGGAGAGGAGAGGAGAGGAGAGGAGAGGAGAGGAGAGGAGAGGAGAGGAGAGGAGAGGAGAGGAGAGGAGAGGAGAGGAGAGGAGAGGAGAGGAGAGGAGAGGAGAGGAGAGGAGAGGAGAGGAGAGGAGAGGAGAGGAGAGGAGAGGAGAGGAGAGGAGAGGAGACTGCTGACTTGTTTAGTCATGGATCTGAAACACAGCAATGTGTGGGCTGCTATTAATAACTACAGCTCAACAAGACAGTATGAAAAGTGTTTCAAGTGATGAGGATTCTGGAGTTCAGAAAACAGCTGTGGGGTGATCTGGTAGACTAGCATGGAGAAATGTAACAGGGAACAATTATCCCATTTTTTGAACAACTATCCAGTGGAGTGTTGGATGAAATGGTCAGGCTGCAGGTATAAATCAAAGAGAAGGAAGTGTTCTTTCACACAGTGTGCAGGAAAGGTCTGGAACTCATCACCAGAAGCTCCTGTGGAGGCTTTCTGCTTAAATGGGTTTGAAAAAAAACTCTTAGACAAGTTCATGGAAGAAGAATCAATCAAGGGCTATCAAACAAGATGCAGATGAAGCTTTTAACACAAAAAAATCTTTAACATAGGAGACTGCTGGGAACTGGAAAACTAGTAAGAAAATAGCAACGCCTGCTTTTGCTATTTATAAGCTCTCTCACCACACATTTAGTAATTTTCTCTCTTTCGGAAATGAGATAAACTACGTGAACCTTTGCTCACAAGCGTTATGTTTGCTTTTCTGCTCTTATGTTTACATTCTTATGATTGGTCTGCAGTTCATCTGCAGTTATACTTCTTGAGTGAAACACTTTGAGCAGAAGAGGCAATGGGAGATAGAAACGAGGATTTCCTGACAAAGATGAATAATTTAAAATGTTTCCCATCTAATCCATTGATCTGTGCTAGGTGTTCAAAACTAATTTCTTCCCCAGCAGGTGATTTCCATCTGGAAATATTCCTGTTGACCTCTGTCTTCAGTTCTTGTTTAAACTCTTCGTACACCTTTTTTCCCCCCTCTAAGTTCAGAAGTATAATTTCTTCCCCAGAGAGTGTTCACAGTTTCTTCAAAGCCTTCATTCCTTATCTGGAGGCTGTGATGTTCCTTGACAACATTCACACCTCCTGTTTGGCGGGTCATCCTGGTCCGGAAAAGAAGAAGAGGTGATTCTGGTTAGAGATGCACTGAACTAGCTGATTCAAATTAGGAGGGGGTTAGAAAAACACTCAATTTCAGTCTGCTGTTTTCATTTCAAGTAGTTAATCCAGTACCTAAATTGGAAACAGCAGGTATCTGATTTGAAAATAAATTGTTTTTCCTTAAAGTTCAAAGTTAGTGCTTTGTATTCTTTTCCCTGATGCATTAGTCTGAGTCAATGGGAACAGCTGCATCAAATTCTGTTTTGGAATTGTGAAACTTATATCTGCATCTGACAGTGGTATATGGACTGCAGTGAGGGCTTTTAGACAAATATTTCTAACACAGGCAATATATCCAATGAATACCTCTTATTTGGAAGCTTCTTGGAACATAGAGTTACAGAGTGAAATGGGCCCCATCTTAAAAAGATTTTCACCATAATAATGTAGTATTATGCCTAAAGTACTTTATACGTATGTCTTGAAATATGTCGTTTTCCACTCTAAAGTTCAAGAATATAACATTGAATTAATTTAGAGGTCTATTTGCAGTCCATTATTTTTAACTAGTAAAGAATTGAATCTGAATTTAAGATTGAGTTGAAATATCTAACAACATATTTAAGTCTGATTCTGTATTTTTGAGTTTGTGCATTCATGTGACAGTCATATTTAGTTTCAAGGGTTTACACTAACAATAAATGTAACATTAAAACATTTTAGATACTAATATTTTGTTAGGAATGGTACCTATCCAGGCCTAAACATTTACCTCCAGACCTAGTCAGTGACCCTATACTCTATATATTCTTTCATATGTAAATGTAAGCATAAGAATGAAGGAGATTGTAACATTCAATTTATCTTTCCAGATCTCTTTCTTCACTTAAAATTTGGAATACAGTTAGAATCCATAGTTACTCTAGCTGAACTGATTTTTTAAAATAAAGTCACTGAAGACAGAATACTTAAAACGAGCAGAGAGAGGTAGAAGCCATTCATCATTATAGCATTATCCTTAACAGATCTAAAATAACTGATACTAACTGCACATCTGGGCTCCAGTATTTGTTCTTCTACTGGGAAACAACAATTTTTGGGCTAGACCTGATAAAGGATATGTTGAACATTGGGTCATATTTTGACCAGGACACTGGAGGACATATTACCGTGATGTTAGAAAATGTAGTTTTACAGGAAAGAGCAAGCTACCTTAGCACATGGCACCCTATGCTCTGTGCACTGTGAAGTGCCTGGAGAAATTGTAGGTCCAGAACAGTAAATATCCCTCCTACAAACTGTTTGCAAGAAATGGTGAAAAAAACGAAATACAGAAGAGTCTGTAGTGGATAGGAAAAAGGTCTTCTTTAATTCTTTCATACAGTTGCTGAACCATAGTGCAACAGAGAACTGAAGACAGGGAAACAGAGAAAGTGGAAAAAGGTAGTGCAATTGTGTGAAGCAGAAGTTGGGGCTCACTAGGGACAACCCCAGCCCCAGGAACTACACACCTCCCTGAGGCTGGGGAGTACTGTGGAAGTTAGAGACTAGACCTGCTGCAGCATCGCTAGGGCAGGGGCTCATGCCCTTGGGGCCTGAAATGGGGTCCAGTGCTGTTGGCAGGATGGAGAGGCTGGGCAGAGACAGCAGGGCCCATTTGTGCTCCCAAGGCTCCGGCAGCATCTTTCCTAACAAAAACTTGTTTCTGAGTTTCCTTATGTTTCCCTTGCTCTTGTTCTTTCTGCTCCCTTAATGAATCTTTCCTTCTTTGCAGTCCTGTGGCAATACGAAAGTTGAAGAGTGATCCAATGTAAAGCTCATAACAGCCCATAGCAAAAAGAGACATCAAATCCCAGGGGAATTAGCAGGTTTTCTGCTGGGTGAGAATCTATTTTTATTTGCTAAGGTGACAGCATTTCTACTCAGGCATAATTCACACTATTTCTTGTCTCTGTTGAACAGAAAACACCACGCAAGCTGCTGCATCAGTTGTATGTTTTGGTATCCAGGACATCATGAGGAGGCAGTAGAATGGAGCTCAAGTTTGTAATGTGGTGGATTAGCACAGGACTAACTATGCTGCAGATAACTTAGGCTTTTTCATTACTACTGTGACATTTCTGTATGTGATAAATTTTTGAACTTGTGCTTTTCTAGCAGGTGACTGTTAAAGATTTTTTTGTGACACTTTAAAGTGTCTGATGATTACCAATTCATTTGGCAGTCCTCTGTAAAAATGTAAATCACGATGTTCTTCTGTGGCATTAGGGGATGTAATCTCTTTTAAAAAATCCCACAAAATCCCCTATCTCTTGTCTCAATATAATCAAGCATATCTGCTTTAGTGTATCCAGATTTGGCAGTGTTCCAGTTTTTTGATGTGTTTAGTAGAAAGAGACTTGAGAAGTAGGGTACCAGTGTTTAGGGATGAGTAAAACTAGTTTAATATAGATTTTTAAAATTTGATTAAGATTCAAGAGTTTGGCTTTTTCTTATATCCCCTACCCATTCCTTCTCCTACTTACCCTTAAATTTAATTAGTCTGAGATTTATTAGGCTTAGGACAAAAATTTTCATATCTAACTTAAAAAAGCATCACTATTTCAGGGAGGGGTGTTGAACAAAAAACGCCCTTAGCCCGCAAACAAAAAAATAAAACCCAAACTTTTGCAATTTTTTTGCATTTAAAAGCTGGGTTTGCCAAGTGTAAGGCTTATCCAATAACACAGAACAGTGAGTGACTATTTCCAAAGATATTTTAAAAGACTCTTGTAAGTACCTTACAATTTTTGAAGTAGTGATATTTCATCATTTTTAACTTCCCTCATGAAATTCTTTATGTGGAGAAGTCCTCCTTGTATTATGCAAAAACATATCTTTTCATGCTGAGGTATTTGTTTATTAGGTTTAAAAATAGAACAGTAAGCACTTGACCTGTGTTGCTGCTGCTCATATAAAATCACAAACAGAATGATGGATCAAAAAATCTGAAGACAAAGATAGGTAACAGTTAGGTAATGGAAATAGAACTCCATTTCACTGATCCTTTCTCTGCTGAGGTTAATGAGAAGGCAACTGTACCCAATTAAACACATCACACAGCTAGACTCCTTATCATGACACACCACTAAATATATTTTCTGAAAAGAGTGTATTTAATAAAAAATTTGTCTTCGTGAATCAGAGAGGAGGGAGCCTTGAAACAGACCATCTTTATGAAGATAGGATTAACTGTCCCTGTATCATTACAGTCAGATGTTTGTCCTTCATGTCTTGAAGACTTCCAATGACAGAGACCCACAACATACTAAATAATCTACTTCATTGTTTCACTCTAAATCCAGATATCCAGCATGAATCACACTTCTGTCATTTTAATTTTTTTCCTCTATTTTTGTTCAACTAGATAGATGACCATGTCCACGTATCCTCCTTCTAGTTCTTTGTTTTATTTGATTTTTTTAAACTAATTCAGCTTCCAGTTTTGCAACTCCCATTGAAATACAGATGGAATTACAGAGGCCATACCTCAGTCTTGACCTATCATCTTCTTACATCTTTTTGAAATCCCTTGCTTTTTTTTTTCCATATTAAGGGATTTAGAATTGTTTAAGTTACATTTTGAGGTCGTATCTGCTTTCAAACCACTAGCTATGTTCATCTGTCTGTCCATCCATCCCTTCAACCCTCCCAGTCATATCTTGGAGGATATAAGGCAGTCTATGCCTTATAAAAATGGTAGAGAAATACCATTCTCAGAGAAATTTTTGTTGCAGCATAAGAAATATGATTTTTTTTGCCTAGATACAGGAGATCTGTCAGTTGAACTGTACATCTGGAAATTTCTTCAAAGAAAAGGCAGTTAAACATCCTCAGTTTACACTTGTTTCTATTTTATGTCACCTGTCCCATTTTACACAATGCCAAGTTCTTTGATTTCTTTAACGATAATCTCTTTGTATGCTGAGACTGATTTTTAAGGCTGTTTTTCATTGTTTGTGTGTTGTTCAAAATCAGCATCTGAAATGGTTTTGCAGTCTAAGGCCAGAAAGAGGCTGCAGGAAATATAGATGGAGGAGTTCAGCTTAGTTTTTCTCCTGTGCGTCTGTTGGCAGTTCCTTCATATGTTGGGATTCAGTCTCTCCAGAACAGTGCCTGAAGCCCTCACAGTGTGTTGCTGCAGAGAGCAGCAAGAGTTTGAGGGATTATCTTTATAAGATTTGATCACTCGCTGTTTATGAGGTGGCACAGCTTGTGCTGATAATGAAAGACCTCTTCTCCTTCTCCTCCTCCCAATTAAAGGTCTTGTCTATCTCATATTCCTTACAAAAATGGTTTATGTCAATATTGACAAGATGAGAAAGGGAAAATAAATTGACTTTACACAGCTTGAGTCTGATCTTGTGAAAAATTCTGTGGGAACAGAGCTGGCCTCCAGCAGCTCTGTCTTATTTACTTACACTACCCTAGAACACAATTAATACTTTAGATGATGAAGATGATGCTTATGACACTAACTTTAACATTCGTTTCATGTTACACCTGTGTGTTATAAGACACCGCTCAAAACAGTAAAAAAAATCCCTACTGCCCAACTTCTTCCCAATCAGATAGAATAAAAAACTCCACTAAACTTTCCTTATAACTATTTTATGAGAGTAGACTTCATAAAGAAGCAACTCCCAGAAAACTCAGTACTGCAAAGAGGCTTTGTCTTGGGTGAGGGAACTGAATCTCACGACTCTGAGGTATGAGACCCAGTGCAAAGCAGTTAATCTTTTTGAGTTCCCAGTCTGAAAAGTGAGATAGTAATCTACTTATGTTTCTCCTGTTTTTCCTAGATCAACTGCAGACATTTCGAGTGGTGCCTCTTTAAGGCAATGTGTATGCATAACACACAACCAAAGGCAAAATGACAAAAAGATGAGAAAAATATTAATCCCAGTTTAAATTAGGTACCTGCTTTGTATCAATCCTATTTAATGATAGTATAAATAGCAGGAAAATGGATGCCTAAGTGACCTTCAGTAGTCACCACGAAAAGTGCAGACAGCAGACCAATTAAGTATGAAAAGAAGGATCAGTTCTACATACTAACAATTTATATGTCAAAAGACCGACACAAAGTCATTACATTGCTTAGTAGGGATTCAATTAACTGATTAAAGAGTAATTCTAATGTGCTGCTACTCACCTTGCACAAGCTATGGTGAATCATGTTGCGAATCATCTGCAGAAGATAGCTTATTACAGATGCCATCAAACAATATTTTAGGCAACAAGTGAGAAGACTGCAAAACATTTTGTATTTATACAGTGCATTTTGTCTTCAAGCTGCAAACCAAATTATTTGCTACCTAATCTATTCTTTTGCTCCTTCTCACAGCTATAACCCACATATTCCTGGCATTGGAATAAAAAATTGGTGTGATGACAAATAATCAAAATACAACACTTAAAGGATGTGCCTAGCATTTACTGTTCTTGGCCCTTTTCCCCTAAGAACTTCAGTTGTCTTCATGCCTACAGTTTACCTGGCTGTGAGGTTCTAAAGCAGTGTTCAGTGGTGGGAATGTCAAAACAAAGAAACAGAAAACTAGTTAGTTGCTAGGTGGTGGTTAACAAACATAGCATTGTTACTTTAGATACTTAAGGACTTTTAAAAAAGAAATACTTAAGGACTTTTTAAAAGGATATCTTCCTTTTTTATTTATACAGTAAGTGTACTTTTGAGTCTGACTTTCTCTTCTCAAGAAATCATGCCCATATGTTGAGTGTTTGTATAAAAATGTTTTCAAAAGTCTTCCACCTGTACCATTATGCTGTAGAACACCTCCAAAACCAAAGCACTTACATATCTCCAAAAAAACCCTTGTTCTGCTAATAACCTTAGAGGAAATAAGATTAGTTCTTAAGGATACAGGAGGTTTTTTTGCATTGTGAATTATTACTGCATTCCTGAGTTTTTTCTAAAAAAAGAATCATTTAATGTAGCAAATATACTTTGAAATACTTGTGCATGTCTCACTAATAATGGTGGAAGATTAAATTACCTTGCTGTTCACTACCTTCCAACAAGAAAGCAACATAATAATTTCATTACTGACAAAACCTTGATTTTACAAGATGAAACATCTATGTCTCTGTCTTAAATGCAGAACTTCCTAAAGCTAGCCTTTAATAAGTAACTTTTAATAAGTAACTTTTACAAAAGAAAACAGAATTAGATGTTAACTAGTTTTTAGAAAATGATTAAATCTACAGAAATATCTTATAGTATATTACTGAGTGCTATGTTATGTTTAATCAGCTGCTTTTAATGAATTTTCCTGATTATTTTCAAATGCCAATCCTGTACACCCTATATAAAGTTGTCTTGAAACAGGTAATTGACATTTTTAAAAGGTGATTTTTAAAATTCTGTGTATTGGGAAAACACTAGTGGTACCTTTCATTAGGGAACATAAGTGACTCTAAGAAGTTAACAGTTTTGAAATACGGTATTTTGACAGACAAATTATTATACAGAAGCTTGCTGAAAGATGCTGAAAATAATGTATTCATTAGCATACACATAGCTAGCATCTGTGTTAGATCCTTCCTTTTATATTTCATGAAATTCCCTCCCCAAAATGGCAATGTGTCTTTAAATGAGGAAAATTTGATCTATGATGTTCAACAGTGTAATTACAACCGAAACAAACTTTGCTCAGATACAGACATAGAGTGTTTTCTAATTTTGTGAGAATTTTGAGCAAGCTGGTTTTATTCTATTGATTGAGTATTTTGCAGACATTTAATATTTCCTAGTGCTAAATATTAATACTAATTAATGCTAACTAGTGCTAAATAGGAGTACTAATTAGAAATACTATTAAATAAAGATCTTTAACTGCCCTGGATGCCATATATCTGCATATAGGTGTCTTTTCTATGATTTTAAAATGAATGGGAACTCATTTTGACTTGCAATTTCCTTATTTTGGTGTAAAACTGGACCAAGTTCTTCTGAAGGTCCTTCCATCACTGGCGATAACAATTGTACTTGGAGGCAAACATCATTTTCTCAACCCATCTTTGTTGGTAGAAATGAAAATTGCACAGCTCACTTCCAAGTGGGCATTGCCAGCTACATCTTATTCAAATATGTATTCCTTAAATCATAACAAATAGCACAGACCAAGTGAGTAGTACTTTAAAAACATAAAATAGAATTGATCTGATCTGATTTAAGTGATCTCACCTAACTTTAAACCAGCCATCTTAGTCTTTTATTTAAATTGGGAAGGGAAAAATAACGACACGGCTTCTCATTTGATCTAATTTGAGCACCCGTTCTATCGTATTTTAGCATATATACAATATGCTTATTTCTCTCCATCATCTTACAGAGGATTTTAGGTACCTTTCTTTCATATGAATGATTAATATTAATGTGCATAATCTGAGGTAGATAAAATCCCTTCATAATATTTAACAGATCTGCCTTTTCAAAGGTGAATTGGGATCACCTTTCGCATATATCTCATATTACAGAAAGGAACTGAATGGCATATTGACTCCATTATGATTTCATTTTTGTAGGCATTTTAGCATAGGAAAACTATTCTTATTAAAAAGCCAATAATTCAGATCACCTGAATTTGAATGCAGAAAAATATCGAGTTTTATTTCCTAGTATTTATTGTCAATGGTCAAAATTTTGCTGCGATTTATCATAGTGTAAATCCAGAGCATCTTCACAGATTCTAATGTATTATTGTTGCATTTCTACATGATAAGTCCTAGATAATCAAAAATGGAAAACAGCCATCTCTTATCACCAATAAGTTATTTTTTAAATGACAGCATTCGTAGTAAGTAACATGGTCTTTTTAGTAATCCATGTGGTCTTATATTGATGCTGAAAATAGAGGTTATTATCTCACACCTCAGATTGAAACATTAACCACAAAACTAGTTTTATGTGTTAACATCCCTTCTGGCAAGGTATAAAGAGGATTAAAATACTTCTCTAACAAAATTCTTGCAATTTCACATTATTTAAGTATTATCTGAGATGGAGAACTATAGTGATTTATTGTGGAAAAATTAAGAGACCTATTACTTGCCATGAGAAGTAAAGACAGTGTTAGTTTGACATAAACCCCATAAAGATACTAAATGTGACTCTAATTAGTTTTATTCACCACTTGAATCTCTGCAGTTAGATTCCTTTGATGTCATCCTGCTTCTATCTAACATGAGTAATGGAAATGGTTAGTGAATAATATTTCATACTGCCACATTCCAGTAGAAGTAGTTTCCACTTGTATGCACAGTTCCAGTGGATGCACTTTGATAAAGTGGTAAAAATGAGAAGCTCATAACCATCTCATTTCTTGACACACAAATCCTGCAGATTGGTGATATATCAGCATGTGCAAAATTACCCTTTGCTAATACAATGAACCTGTTTATTTTGACACACTATGCTTACTTAATCACTGTTGTACAATGTATCATATTTGCTATGTACTTACATTATGTGAGTCAGCAATAAAGGAACATTGTATAATTCAAAGTATCACAGAATCACAGAATCACAGAATAACCAGGTTGGAAGAGACCCACTGGATCGTCGAGTCCAACCATTCCCACCAATCCCTAAATCATGCTCCTAAGTACCTCATCCACCCTCACCTTAAACACCTCCAGGGACGGCGACTCAACCACCTCCCTTGGCAGACTGTTCCAATGCCTAACCACTAACTTTAATTAAACAAACCACAACCAACGTTCCAATTTGTTAAACAAACCAAAACAGCCCAGAAACAGAAAGAAAGAGTTCACAGCTCATGCTAAATGTTCTGGCCCCTAAAGAATAAGCTATCCATCTATTTGGTAAAAATCTACAAACTTGTTCCTAAAGTAGGATTGTAACTTTGTTAATTATTCTGCTGCAAAGACATGTACAAGTTCATAGTGGGTTTACATTGGCTGACTGCGAGACACTTGCCCATCTGCTCTCTCAATCCCCTTCCTCAACTGTAGACGGGGAGAAAATAAGATAGGAAAGCTCATGGGTTGAGATAAAGACAATGGATCACTTAGAAATTACTGCTATGGGCAAAACAGTCTTAACTTGGAGTTAACTCATTTAATCTACTGTTAATTAAAATAAATTTGGACAGTGAGAAACAAAGATAAATTAAAACATTGCCTTCCTTGCAACCTCTCTTTGTCCCAGGGTCAACTTTAGTCTTTCATTTCCAATTCCCTTAGCTCTTCCACCCTCACTGAGTCCTCCAAGAAGGATGAGAAATGAGTTCACAGTACTGTTGTTTTCACAATATTGTTGTCTTTTTCCTCAGTCTTCACTGCCACAGGACATTTTGGCCTTTCTTATATATATATGTTTACCCCAAGGCACCACGTGGTAGAGAGGCTCAGCTGTGCCCTGTGGCAGGTTTGTTTGAATTTTGCTTGTCTGGCATGGGGCAGCCCCCAGCCTCTTGTCATAGAGGCCACTTCTGCAGCCCACCCCTTGCAAACACCTGTACATGGACACAAACAGCAAATCTCTTTGACTAAAAGAAACCTCCTGATATTCTGTTGTTGAAACTGCTGAATGAATAAGTGTGGAGACATTTTACAGAGAAGAAGTCCTGAATGCTGTGGGACTGATTGATACCGAGCAATTCTAACAAGGCCTTGAAACAGAGAACTGAAAGAAAAACAAAGGCCAGCTGAAAGGAATACAAGAGCTAGTTCGGTGGGAACAAGTACAAACTGAAAGGAAAACAATGGAAGAGAACTATCAACATAGTTAATTTTAGTGTAACTTGTTTTTTTAGCATGTGCGATAGTTTACTCAATAATATGTTAGTAATAGCTTTATGGATGGCTACCTTTAGCCAAAAATACACTGTAGATACCTTTGTGGGCACCTAGTTATGTAACTAAAAAGGGTATATAAAGAAACAGCTAACTCACTAAAATGTCTTCAGTCCATCAGATTGAAGTCTGTGTGATTAATTCCCTCAAGTAAATAAGTAACATATTTTCATACTATTTGTCCCTTTACACAAGGAACACAGTAATTCCACATTGTCTAGGACTTTGTGTGTGGCCTGCTGAATAGGAAAGGCAATAGGAAATAGCAAAATGAAATACAATGTATTTTGGTATGATGGAAATTTGGCATCTGTGTCAACACTGAACATAGACAACTGTGTTAGAGGGAGAGAGTTCAGTGGTTTATGATGAGAAAGTCTGCTTTGTCTGCAAAAAGAGTAGAAACAAAAATCCTAAATGTTACGATCAATAACTGTGTGATGAATATAGCTATACGAAATAAAAATGCTTGTGCTTTGGAAATCAGCAATACTGAAAAAATATTGTTTTTCTTTATAAATACTACTTACATTAGGAAGTTTTCTAGATATAATTATACTACAAATTCTTTCCAGAAATAAGATTCAAGTATGTGGTTTTTAGATGAAAATAACAATCTAAATAAGTTAGCATTTTTTTTACATCTTAAGTTTTCAGCACAGACATGTACTGTGTTTCTCAAAAGCAGTAAAAAAAAATGGAAGGGAAAGAGAAGCTACAATGTTAGGAAAAGGACTCATAGTTATGCTGATTAGAGAACATGTTCAAGTTTAAGCTACAGCTTAGAAAAGGAACAAAAATAATCGTGAAAGAAAGTAAATGAACCTAAAGAGACAGAAAGGTAAAGAGAATATTCTATGCCAAGTATGAGGGCTATATGAAACTTTGCTATTATGACTTTAATGACTTTCTCTTTTTTTCTAATATTTTTTTTGTCTGGCAAGCTAGGAAAGATAGGGCTGAAATGAGTTCTTAATTAAAATGGAGTGAATTGAGGAAACACTGATGATTCTCTTATCTTGAAAACTCATTTGGAAAGAAAATGAAGAAATGAGAGGTCTGTTTAGCTAAATAAATTATGGGATAAATTTTACTTTGCTGTTTACTATTTTTATGCAATTTTAGACTTGCAATTTGATAATAACTGCTGACATGCATTTGAGAAAAGCTAAATTTATCAGGTGGCTGATTTAGCAACCAGGAGTTTGATACTTCAATGTCTTGGCCAGCAAGGAAAGAAATATTTAGGGAATAAGTAAGTGAAGTAAATAAAATACATATAACAAACTGTTTTAAAGGAGCACTTCTTTGGATCCAAGTTGATACATATCCTCATACATCTCTTCCTGCTGAGAGTTCTTCAATGCAAACACCACAAAGACAGCCTGCATTGAAGACTTCTTTACCTTAGGTAATGAGGGAACATTAACTCTACCAAGTGATTTCTGATTAATTGAAGTAAATTTTCAATTTCCTGTAATAATTTCAGTATGATTGAAAATAAATTAATTTGGAAAAAACCTCATGGATTAGTTATATCTAATACAGTATCAGTGTACAGTCAACATTTTCTGTAAAGAGTAGATAAATCGTTTAAAACTCACACCAATATCACTGATATCGTGGCATAAATACATGTCTAGTTTAGATTTAAATGGGTATCCCATCAATATTCTGTAAAGCAAGGGAAGGAAAAGAAAGGTCACTTTAGGGTTAAAGAATGAAAATAGATTGTGCTACATTGAAACAAGGTCAAAAATAAAGAATGAGGCTTTCATTGGATCTCTGTCAGAACTGAATGTCCATTAGAACTCTCCATCTAATTGAACAATTATGAGATTTAAGTATCTAGTTTCCATGTGACTGAAAAATCCCAAAGTAATTACTAATTGAGAGTAATAGAAGGCAGAACATGAGACACAAGTCAGAAAATAAAAAGACTGAAATAAAAATGAATCTTTCACCAGCTGAAGCCATAATTATGAAAAGTAAAAGCAATACCTGCAGTTCAGCAGAGCTATTAGAGGAGAACGAGGAATATATATTTTTCCAGAGTTCACATAAGAAAGGAGCCAATACCTGCTGGTAACAGTAGCGTGGAGCTTACACAGATGCTGTGATGTTTGAGAATAAATTTGTCAGTGACCTAGACTCATGCCTCACCAAGAAACTTTTTGACATATCTTTAAAGCGCAGATAAAATTCTCTCAGCAACTAGAAAATGTACCAGAAAAAAAACAGTAAAAAAACCAAAGAAAGACTAAACCACAAGGGGTCTCTCATCAAAGCATTTTTTCTGCTTCTCGGAAGATTCTGGATCAGGTTTTTTTAGTTCATCTAATCCTGTGGGAAGTTATGTCCAATGGAAAAACAACTAAATTAAAGCATACAAACATAGATAATGTTTAATAAATGTTACAGTCCACTGGAGAGGATACAGGAATTGTGAAGCAAAGTATCTTTAACTTGTTGATGGGAATGGGGGCCTGCTTTGGAAGAGAAACTATTACATTGCCCAACCGCAGTGGATTGACCTCTGGAACCATGCTCGGGAACTACAGAGCTTTCCATTATAATGCATGATGTCAAGACTGCAGGCAAACTCTGGATCAGCAGAGAGACTCCATCATTTCTTCTGTAGTTCAGCTACTAAGTACATGCTTAGCATATCTGTTTGGTAATCCATGCAATGGTTTACATAGTTGGTGAAGTAAGCAGTCATGAATTACAGGTCTAGATCTCTTCTTTTAACAGGTTCCCTGATGGTCACACTGTGCCACTATTTCTATTATAAGAGGGGACAATAAAGGCACATCTTTCATTTCCCCCTGCCTTGTGTTAGCCCACATCGGCTCTATTCACACGCTACATGAGTGTTACTTCATCCTATCTTTGCAGAAAGTTTGTAAAAATAACAGTTGGATCTCAGCATTTTCAAGACAACACGTTCTGTTGTGAACATAGGAATATGATTTTAAAGTAGAATGAAGCAGCAACAGAAGGTGAGGTGTCAAAAAAGAAAAAGGTTCAAGAGCTACTGTTGATTGCAAAAGAGGGTGCTTTCTGGTTTCTCACTTCACCTGGGTGGGAGGTGGAGACAATGACTTGAATGTTGATGTCACTGCTTAGATTCTCCATTGAAAAAAACCAGAATCTTCCACCTTTATTTAAAATGGCTAACATTTCTAAACTGTCCTGAATTAACAAAATCCTAATTGAGTCTTTCGTTTAAGCAAATATGATCATTTGAAGATGTTCCAGAATGACAGGTTTACATCTGTCCTAGTTATGTCTCTTCTTCTCATTCCTGTCCTCTAAATTTTCTCTAGAGAAATTTCACTGGAAAGGTGTTGGAATTAACTCTTTGAAATACCAAATCCAAACCTGAAGACTTTTGGTGAACTGTTTAAAAAAAAAAAAAAGCTTAACACTTCAGTATGAAAACATTATGTAAAGGACATAATAGCAAATGTTTTCATATCATTTAGCTGGCAATGTAAGTGGTTGTAGATACTATTACAAAGTTTTCTTGTCCCCAGAAAATGGATTCCAAGGCTCTTCAACCTTGAGGAAACTGAAATCTAAGTACTAATTTATACCTGTATGGTTTGGAACCGTTTGTAACATCGTTACGAATCGTATAATGTGCATTCATCGATGTAGTTTAATGGGTTTTGTGTTCTTAACACAAAATGCCACTGCTGTTTGTAAAGACATACAAGTAATGCACTTAAAAATTTGGCACGTAACAGATTTCCATGAAATTATATTTATTCATCTGCATTTTAAATTCAGGAAATGTCTAACATTTTCATACCTAAGCTTTGCCACTAAGTATATAGGCTTATTTTTATAATCTACATGTGTAAGAAAGCTCAAATACATGTACTGTGCAGTATATTACAGTGGACTGCTTTAATAATCAGATGAAGCAAACAATTTTTTCATGTAAACCATGCAGATATTGTTTTGTTAATGTCAAATTCAGCCACAATGCTAGATAAAAAAAAGATTACTTTTTCAATAATTTTTCAAGATTTTTGCCAGATCAAAACTAACGATTTGTGTCTTTTTCAACACAGAGAAGAATGAGGTAGACATATTCAAAGTACTCAGAAAACCAAAATAGTAGAATTTTAAACCTAAAATTATCTGCACATACATATATACACATATAATAAATACATTCACACATACATTATGCATATCTACACATTCTAAATATAATGACATACATGTTCTTAGCATAATTGCATCTAAATTAATGGTATACTTATTTGGAAGTCACATGGTATAAATATGTTAAATATGAAAGTTCTCTGCCTGCACTTACTGATGAACTCAGCTTCATTGCCAGAGGTGGTAAACACTGGCTGTGTTTTCGGCTAATGCTGGGACACAGACCGTCCTTACATGGGCTTAGTGGTGCTGCTAACCAGTAACACTAAGTCATGACAGAGCTGCTCCAAAAGACAGTAGTAATAATAATAGTAGTAATAATAGCAATAATAGTAGTAATAATAATATCTCTAGTAGATGTATATTTAGCAGATATGTGTATTGGCAGTGTGGGAACAGTGGCAGAGTACTTATACCTAAAACATCAATGTGCTAACTCTTTTAACTCTTACCTGGATCAACAAGATATGTGGCCAAGTTGTAGTCATATTGTAATGCAGAAAGAACCAAGAGTGAATGTCAACAGTTAAATGCAGCTTCTGAATAAAGAGGGTGATGACTCCACTTCTTGTTGCTTTATCTCACACTGCTGCTTCCACGCAGGACTCTGATTTAGGGTCTCTCAATGGCACTGAAACAGTCCCTGATCCCAGAGAGCGAAAAACCTGGTGCAGGGAAGAAAAAGGTAGCTGAAATAAGGGCACTGACAGCAAGGGCCAGAAGTGGTACATTTGATAATTTTGAAAGGAATATATAAGTATTTGAACCTTGCTGCTACCAAGAGTTCTCATGAAAAAGTTTCAGATCAAAAAGATTAATGCATCACAGAGTTATTGTGAGAGCTGTGGTGAGAATATAAACTCTTAACAATAAATATGATGTATAATAGCTATGGATGTTCTTGTCACTGAAGAAAGCATGTAGTTGAAAATACAAACAATATCAACCTGTTATTTTAACAGCAGGTTTAACCTGATACAGTTAAAACAGAAATGGTGCTTCTTTGCCTATGACATTGAACTTTTCAATGTGTATGCTGAATGGAAGCCATGCAGTAAGGTACTTATTGTGATCTCTTCTGAGATTAGTCATCTCTTCCATCATCAGCACATTCTATGTCAAATGATCCAGTTGTCCAATGACAGGGTATTTGCACTACACCATTAAGCAACAATAGGTCTTTCAGTCAAAATAATGAATGCCTTAGTTGTCTTTCTGAGGTATTCATAGTTGAATTTCAATCTCCCCCTAAAATGCCTAAATTGAAAGTGTTTCAGATTGTGTGTTCTGTTGCTATCAGCTCAACTCTTCTTGCTTAGCATTTTAGATCCTCTGAGATATTTGCTGGTCTTGAGTTCAAACAACCTCCTACAATGCTCAGTGGTTCTGAATATAGCAGGCTTAGACTTTATATATATCAAATGGACTATACTATCCCAAAATATTGAAATAGGTAATCTTTAATACTTGGCACTTGATCAGAATTAGCTAGAGACTTTTTTCAGTGTTTTTTCTAGTCTCTGTCAGAGCTTAGATCTGTAAAGTTCAATGTAAGTCTTATTTCGGTGGGGCTACCTGTAGACTTAAAATGAAGCATATTAATTGGTGCTTCATGATTTAGAGTCTGAATGGAATTGCTTTCTGCTATGCTTATATTTGTAAAAAAGAATGAGAGGCAGTCTTATAAAATGGAGCTGCTTAAAGGCCTATAATAAAACACAAATTTAGCATCCAGGAAGAAACCAAAATATGCAGTGACACAATAGAGTTTGTTTCTTGCCAGTAAGCCTTCTTCTGAGTCAGCTTGTCTAAAATGTCTCTGCCCACAGAAGTGCTACATAGGAACACACAGCTGGAGCAGGCACAACTTTAAAATTGTAATGTTAATTTTAATGCCTAAATTGCATCCCAAGTGCTAATTATCAGGACTTCACAGAAAGGGAAGACTGAAAAAAAAATAGAGGGCTAGGGGAAAATTAAACCAGCATATAAAATTGTGTAAAATGATAAAACATAAAAAGAATGCTAGAAGCAATTAGTGGAAGAACAGCCTGTGAGGACTGATATGAGAACTTATCAATTCTAACTTGAACGCTTGTAAAAGTCTTTGAAATCTTCAGATGGGCCAGATTATTAAGTGCACAACATGTTACTGTCTTAGAAGTGTGAAAGCCCAAGAAAGATTCTGGGTTTTGTCCCGGTTAATTTCTGAACTATTTTGTTGTTTCATGCTGCTGATTAATAGTGCGATGTTAACCTATCATTTCATTCAAACAAAAACGTAACGAGGCAGATGGCTGACTCTAGTCTACTGCTGACCAATTTTAGCAAAGAGGTGTAGTTCCTAATGAGAACAGACATTAATATCTTTGTCATGCAAATTATTACTTCTAACTAGGTCTCCCCAAATCATTACAATCCAATATTGAATTCTCTATAACAAAATCAAGTTGCTAGGCAACATGAGAGGTCAGCCGTTTTCTTGTGAGAACTGACTTAAAAAAAATGCTTTATGTATTCTTTTCTGAAATGCAAACTATTATTATTTAAATATGATTGTAGATGTGTTAAACCAAGCTTTCACATGAATTAAAGAAAATAAGAGGCATCACTTGACTTTTATTTTTGAATTCCAAAATTTTTCATTTTGGGACACATTTTCCACTGCAGTTTTACGTGCAGAACCAACAGAGACCATTAATTACCATGTTGTTAGGATGTAACGGATTTCAATGATACAACTGGAAGGTCGCCCACATGTCCCTAGAAAAAATTATGAGCAGAGATTCTCCAGCTAAAACAGAAAAACAGATGGATAAGTATTAAACTAATTTTATATCTTCTGGGGCCAGAATGTCAAAATGAATGTCTAACGAAGTGTTTATTTTTTTCTTTTCAATTTTCCTTTTTTTTCCTTGAGCACAAACCATGCAAAGCAGAAATAAATCAAGTATCAGTTTAAAATTGGAATGTAAAGAAGAATTAAAGTAATTTAAATATATATTAGAAAAGAGTGAAGGGCTAAGGCTTTAGTTAGAGATAAGAGAGTAAATAAAGTCCTTTACTCGTGCTGGGATACAGCACAGACTGACTTACATTAGAAATCCCTCTTGAGTCATAGAAGATGTAGCTCCCTGGAGACTGGATCCTGGGTCAGCCATACAATTAAAAGGCAGATCTTTAGGGTTGCCTATGGTTTAACACCCATTGCACAAACAAATAAATAAATGATTAACTTCCTCAAATTATTTCTGTGAAAATTGTTTCTAAAGAGTGGAAACAGAAGTTTTTCCAAATTAAAAAAATCCCAGATATGTGGTTTTGGCCTCTGCAAAGCCTTTATCATATACATAGTATTAACAATATTTCAGTAATTAAGGTAAGAAAATGGCTGTGTAATAATTAAATTGTCTACTACAATATGCATCATGTTCAGCAATGACTAGAGCTTACAGGATCCAGCATCAGGACTTGTTTCACTGATAGATAAAAGAACAACAACCCTAAGCAGAGGTACAAACTAGGAGAAACCTGGCTGGAAAGCTGCCAGGAGGAGAAGGACCTGGGGGTGCTGGTTGACAACCGACTGAACATGAGCCAGCAGTGTGCCCAGGTGGCCAAGAAGGCCAATGGCATCTTGGCTTGTATCAGGAACAGCTTGACCAGCAGGTCCAGGGAGGTTATTCTCCCCCTGTACTCACAGAATCACAGAATAACCAGGTTGGAAGAGACCCACTGGATTGTCGAGTCCAACCATTCCCACCAATCCCTAAATCATGCTCCTAAGCACCTCGTCTACCCTAACCTTAAACACCTCCAGAGATGGTGACTCAACCACCTCCCTGGGCAGACCATTCCAATGCCTAACCACCCTCTCCATGAAGAACTTTTTCCTAATCTCAAGCCTAAATCTCCCCTGGTGGAGCTTGAGGCCATTCCCTCTCGTCCTGTCCCATGTCACTTGGGAGAAGAGGCCAGCTCCCTCCTCTCCACAACCTCCCTTCAGGTAGTTGTAGAGAGTAATAAGGTCTCCCTTATTAATCAGCACTGGTGAGACCGCACCTCGAGTACTGTGTTCAGTTCTGGGCCCCTCACCACAAGAAGGATTTTGTGGCTCTGGAGCGAGTCCAGAGAAGAGCAACAAAGCTGGTGAAGGGGCTGGAGAACAAATCTTATGAGGAGCGGCTGAGAGAGCTGGGGTTGTTCAGCCTGAAGAAGAAGAGGCTGAGGGGAGACCTTATTACTCTCTACAACTACCTGAAGGGAGGTTGTGGAGAGGAGGGAGCTGGCCTCTTCTCCCAAGTGACAGGGGACAGAACGAGAGAAAATGGCCTCAAGCTCCTCCAGGGGAGATTTAGGCTTGAGATTAGGAAAAAGTTCTTCACGGAGAAGGTGGTTAGGCATTGGAGCGGTCTGCCCAGGGAGGTGGTTGAGTCAGCGTCCCTGGAGGTGTTTAAGGTGAGGGTGGATGAGGTGCTTAGGAGCATGATTTAGGGATTGGTGGGAATGGCTGGACTCGACGATCCAGTGGGTCTCTTCCAACCTGGTTATTCTGTGATTCTGTGATTCTGTGATTCTATGAACACTGGCAAGGACACCAGCATGACTGTAGTAGTACTGGGGGTCTTTTGACTTCCAGCTGTCAAGAGAGACACTCAGGTGTGGAATGCCTGAAACACCCTATTGAAAGGATAACAACTGTAACATTGCCAAAGACCATGTTTAGTGAATACTTATTTTTTTCCACAGAAATGATTTTGTACCTTCAGCAAAACGTTATGGAACTTGATCAGGCATATAGTAACTGCATTAGTGTCTTTATCAAAGAGACTCTCTCTATTCATTTAAATAAATGGTTTTAGAAAACACAGTACAATTAAATCAGTAATTACATGCCCCACATGCAGGCTATGATCCAGAAAGGTTATTGGGATGATTTCTAATTACACCTCTTTTAAGTGCATTTGAAAACACTAAATAACAGTGAAATATCTTAATCCATGAAAGACAAGACCAGGTCTATATCTCTAACAGAACTACAGTACTGGGATTAGTGCTGTTCAATATTTTCATCAATGATATAGGCAGTGACATTGGGTACACTCTCATCAAATTTACAGACAACACCAAGCTGAGTGGTGCAGCTGTCACAGCAGAAGGATAGGACCTGGCCAAGCTGGATAAGTGGGCCTGTGTGAACCTCATGAGGTTCAGCAAGGTCAAGTGGAAGGTCCTACACTTGGACTGGGATCATCCACCATTTCAATTCAACCTGGGAGACAACATGGTTGAGAGTAGCCAAGCAGAGAAGTACTTAGGCTTGCTGGTTAATGAAAAGCTTGACATGAGCTGGCAATGTGCACTTGCAGCTCAAAAGGCCAATTGTATCCTGTGTTGCATCAAAAGTCAAAAGGCAACCTGCGAGAAAGCTGGGAGGGCCTCTCTTCAAGGGCATGTAGTGATAGGATGAGGAGAATTGCTTTAGATTGAAAGAGGGAAGATTTAGATTGGGTATTAGGAAGAAATTCTTTATGATGAGGGTGGTGAGGCACTGGAACAGGTTGCTCAGGGAAGTTGTGGCTGCCCCATCCCTGGAATTGTTCAAGTCAAGGTTGAATGGGGGTCTTGAGCAGCCTGGCCTAATGGGAGCTGTCCCTGCCCATTGCAGGGGTTTGGAATTAGCCGATCTTTGAGACCCGAGTCATTCTATGATTCTATAATGCAGTTAGTGTAAAAACATGGTGTTACTGTA
Organism: Clamator glandarius; assembly: GCA_033459285.1. NCBI lineage: Eukaryota > Metazoa > Chordata > Aves > Cuculiformes > Cuculidae > Clamator > Clamator glandarius. The sequence goes on along the minus strand of JAUNZM010000119.1, from coordinate 1,783,853 downwards.
GACCCAGGTTTAAATTAATCAACTTCAAGAACTTAACTACTGTGGTCCAATTACAATGATATAATTCAGTGATAATCAAGATAAATTATCATAGAATAGTAGAATCAATAGGTTGGAAAAGACCTTTGAGATCACTGAGCCCAGCCATTCCTGTCCACTACTAAATCATATCTCTAAGCAATTCATCTACCAGTCTCTTAAATACCTTGAGGGATGGTGACTCAACCACCTCCCTGGGCAGCCTTTTCCAGTGCCCAATAACCCTTTTGGTGAAGAATTTTTTCCTAATGTCCAATCTGAACTTCCCTTGGCACAGCTTGAGACCATTCTCTCTTGTCCTGTCACCTAGCACTTGAGAGGAGAGATCTACATCCACCTCTCTACAACCTCCATTCAGATAGCTGTAGACAGTGATAAGGTATTTCTTCAGCCTCCTCTTTTCTAGGCTGAATAACCCCAATTCCCTCAGCTGCTCCTTGTATGTCTTGTTCTCCAGTCCTTTCACCACCTTTTTTGCCCTTCTCTGTCTTTCTTGTAATAAGGGTCCCAAAACTGAACGTAGTATTCAAGGTGTGGCCTCACCAATGCTGAGTACAGGGGCACAATCACTTCCTTCATCCTGCTGGCCATGCTGTTTCTGTTACAGGTGAAGTTGCTATTGGCCTTCTTCACCACCTGTGCACACAGCTGACTCATATTCAGCCACTGGCAAGGAACACCCCCAGGTGCTTTTCTGCCAGGCAGATTTCCAACCACTCTTCTCCAAGCCTGTAGTGCTGCACGGGGTCGATATGTCTCAAGTGTAGGACTTGGTACTTTGTCTTGTTAGAAAACTTTCTCCATAGGCTATATTACTTTTAATAGTTGAGCCGGTTTAATTTTAGGTCATTTTTTTGTCTCTAGTAAGTACTGTAGCTTTCTGTATAGTGATAACTTAGTAGCTGTATGTAGCACAGGAAAGTATCTCTTTTAACCAGGAACCCAAATAGCTGAAGATAGGAGAAAGCATTAGACCTGCTTGCCTCATTTTCACTTTTACAACATAAGGTTGTAATTACAGTTAGAGACAGAAAACGATCTAGATGGACCTTTGAGTCTCCCGTTCTCTTTCACAGTTTGCTTTTACATAAATACTAACTGTTGCAAATGAATCTGCATGTATTGGCATATCATTGTGGTACCGAGATTTTAAGTGTTTCCTATTTACTTTCGGCTTTCAGTTGAAATAGACGTATTTGAACAGGTAAGTGTTACTTTAACATTTTCAAGTTATCTCTTCAAAATTTCCATTTTGAACACAGAAAGCTGCTTGTTTAATGGCTGTGTCAAAAAAAAAAAGGTGAAGGATGGAATCTGACTCTTCTAACTGGTAAGTAATGGTGATTAATGTGGAGAAGTGTTGCACTCCTCATTCAAAATAGTAGTAATTCTATTCCTACTAAGGAGATGAGAATGACATACACAGTAGGATCCTTTGGATTGACAAACTATTCCAGGTATTTCTCACTAAATCTAAGAAAAGGAGGTCTATATTAAAGAATAAATAGAAAAAGTCTTTTGATGAATTAGGGAAAAAAACTCACCATAAATGGAAAGAAGCATTGTCAGTTTATAATAGCAACATTTGGGAAAATTGAAATTAATCAACACTTAAAGTATGCGATTTGTGGTTTTTTTATAATTGTTTTTGTGGTTTGTCTTATTCAATTTGTATTTCATTAATGTTTCATTAGAAAGAACCAATATATAAATTCTGGTTGCTATACAACAATTTTAATAGCTGTATCCTTGCCATGTTATTTTTCCTCTTTTTTATTTAAGTGATGTCTCATCACACTATCATAATTTATAAAAGTTTTTTGAGTTGAAGTCAACTTCTTTGTTCTCATTTTCATGTTTCCTTTTGTAATACCTAACTCATATTATTGCTACTGAAAAATTCATACAAACTAAGAATATGACAGAGACAGGCAAGCTGAAAGGATAGTTATCAGAAAAGGCATATAGTAGTAGACAGAAAGTAAAGATAAATACAAAGGTTTTTAGTTCAGTCTTCATGTGTTATGATTACTTTGAAACGAACAGAATTTAAACCTCTATCAGAAACAATGAATTGTAAACATCCAGGCTGATGTAAGTTGCCATGGTATCTGTCACTGTTTATAGATAAGCCCCCAACTTCTGCACAGCCCAGAATACAGGCAGTAGTAATTCACATTGCTGTGTATAAGTGGGTCTTGCCAAACCTTAGGGAGGCATCTTCACTAGGTTTTGATAGAAGTTCTGTGTCTTTCATCAATGAAATCTCCTCATTAAGATTCACTCCATCTTCCACTACATAGAATATGTGGCTCTTTTGTCATGCATTAGTAGTCTGTGTGAGACAGTAAAGTTAGTTTCATTTTATGTCTCTTATTATGACAGCAGGCACCAATGTTAGAGCATGACAGACGCTTGGGGAAGAGATGGCGTTATTTCTGACTGTGTGTTTGGATAAGTCATAGCAGAGTTCTCAGTTTATTTCTGGTGGTCTCTCTGCCCTACTGATGACAAGAACTAACACAACTTCCAGCCAGACAGAAAGGAAAATGTCATGTTTATAACTCTCTCAGAATATGTTTGACATGATAAATGTAAGAAAACTGTGTATAAATGCTGCTTCCAGATCTTAGAGATAAAGTGTTCCTGTGCCAAAACATTATTCAAATGTGATGAAAATTGTCTCCAAAGATGCTGTAGGTGGTAGAGAGACTGATAGTCCTATTCACAATACTTCAATCTCCCTACCAAATACAGTTAAAAAATAACATGACATTGCTTTGACATAAATTACTGCAGACAATACATTTGTCATTCCTATTCCTAAATAGAAACCAGGCATTATGGGCTGACATGTATTTCATTCAAGTATGTCTGAGATACTTCGATAAATGAAACAATCAATACTAGTGACGTGATTAATATTGGGTCTGGCTTAGGCTGACTTTACAAGTGTGCAAGAAATTACTTGTTGGACATCAGAGAATTTTCATTGTACAACAGTTAGGGGATTATGGCCATGAAAAGAACTTTCAACCCTGTTGAAGCTGACTGATGCAGCACTTTCTTAAGAAGCATTTGTGTTTACAGTGGAACTGAGCATGTTGGTTTATTTTCCTGATTTAATGTTTATAAACAGCAGTTGAAGAAGGGGCTCAGGTTAGTTTTGTTACAGTTCCTGCTGTTGCAAATACCTTCCTCCAGTATTAGCTGTTCTTGTGTACTGAAAGCAAGTTAAACTGAGCTCTAAGTAAGGATTCAAACATGTCTCTCTGAAAAACAGGCATGGATGACCCCACATATTTCATAGGTTCTTTATATCAGATAAGTTGTAGAGTGCTCATTTTCTATGACTATGTGAGCAAATCAATTCACAAAATGTGGAGGAATCGCATAAAAGCATAAAACGTTAAGCAAATTCTGCATAATACTGTGGAAGATGCATTATGAAATGGTTCTTATGAATGTCAATGCTGGGAGTTTATTTCATAACCTAATCCTTCACAGAATACTTATAAATACTTATGCTGAAGGTGTTATAATAGCTCTTCTTACTAAACGAGAAATTAGTGATATGAAGTTTAAGTATAACTCATTTTATTTGCACCTCTATACATATTCTGGAATATTAGTCTAAGCAGTCATTGCTTTCACATGTATCAATTTAGCATTTATGCAGAGAAAAGCAGCCTTAGGTTTTTACTCTCATCACAGCAGAGTTTAGAGATGAGAACATATTTTACCATAAGAAAAACCCCAGCTACCTTGAATAAGCAAATTTAATAGGGTGGAAGATGACTTTGCCCAGCAAAATTTTTGATCAAAATTCTAGAATAAGGAAGATTAGCAGGGTAAATGTAGCAGTGACATGGGATAATATGCAAGACAATAACTGTAAATATTTACAACTTTAACTTGTAAGTTGTCTTTGAGCTCTGAATTTACATGTACTATTTGCAAGAATGAAAACTCAATCAGAAAACAGGAGTGGTGGCATTTATGTTGCTTAGCTTTTGATTAAGTACCTTCACCTTATTTTTTCACTGGGGTCTTCCTTTGTAGCCAGAAGAAAGAAGTGGGAACTGCTGTGGCTTAGGCATGCATGATGAGAAAGTCAGTTAATTGAAAAATGTCAGCTGTTATAGTGGATATTTAGGATGAAATAAATTTACCAATTTACATCCAGATACAGAACTCTGGAACCTGAGGGCCAGGCAAATGATGAGGTTGGTGAAGATACATCCAGGGGGTTGCATAGAGTGAGCCAGTCAGCTCCATGCTGGTTGACTTTGTTAAGAAAATAAAAAAGAGGGTAATCATCGTAGGCGATTCCATTCTGAGGGGAATAGAGGGCTCAATATGCCAACCAGACCCATCCCACAGAGAAGTCTGCTGCCTCCTTGGGGCCCAGGTTATAGATATTACTAGGAAACTTCCTGATCTGGTATGGCCCTGTGACTATTACCTACTATTTGTTATGCAGTTTGGCAGTGATGGGGTTGCAAAGGCAAGTCCAAAAGCGATCAAAAGGAACTTCAGGACACTGGGGCAATTGGTTCAAAGATCAGGAGCCCAGAGAGTGTTTTCTTCTATTCCATCAATGGCGGGGAGGAATAATGAAAGGAACAGGAAAACTCATCTGATTAAAAATGTGGCACAGAGTCATCAGTGGAACTTTGCATTTTGATCATGGCGAGGTTTACATGAGTCTATTGTCAACAGATGGAGTTCAGCTCTCTCAAAATGCAGAAAGGGTTCGTGGTCATGAGTTGGAGGGGTTTATTGAGAGGGATATAAACTAGATTTGAAGGGGGAAGAAATGACATACCAATTTTGGTCATGAAATCATAGCCCAGCTCAAGAGTATCTATACCAATGCACACAGTACGGGCAATAAACAGGAGGAGCTGGAAGCCATTGTGCAGCAAGATAACTATGACTTAGTCATATTCACACAAAGATGATGGGATGACTCTCGTGACTGGAGTGCTGCAATGGATGGCTATAAGGTCTTCAGGAGAGACAGGCAAGGAAGGAGAGGCCATGGGGTGTTTTCCCTGTGGCTTGACTTTGCCAGTAATATAGACTAGCAATTGAGGCAGAGTAGGACATTTCCCATTCTCAACACAAAGTGCTTCTGGCAAAAAAAAATAAGTTAGAGCTCTTTAGGCAACATGAAAGTAAAGATCGCGTTCAATATACAGTATCTAGGTAGAAGAGGCTCCAAAAAATGGAGCCAGGAGTCAGATATTTATGATCTGCTCAGTTGCTTAGACTATAAGCTTTGATCCGTACTTTTTTTCTGAAATAATTCATCTGGCCAGACCAGGTTAGATTCTGCAGCTGCTGCAGGATTTCTGTCTCCACAGGTTTACAGATAAAAACTTTGTTATTGCTTGCACTGAGGAACTAAAACTGCTGAAAAACAATTACTCAAAGTCAAGGCCTTGAAGTGGACTAATACAGATATTAAGAACTAGTGCAGACAAACTTTGAATTAATCTGAACAGATTGTAGACTTCTGCAATGTGGATTCTTATTACCACTTAAGTCTACAGGAATCATCTAAAATAGGCTGCCGAAACTCAGAAGAACATCTTGCTCTGCGTTGCCCAGGAGGGGAATGCAGAGGAGCAACTTATGCACCATTGAGTATTATAAAGAAAAGGAAAGTTTTTTGACTGTGAAATCATCAGCTGTTATTTAAACAGAAGCCTACCAAACAGAGAATGTTGTTTTCTTGGTTCTTAATATACACATTTACAAGCTCATTAGTAAGTATTCTCATCTTTTCCAAGCATGCTTTTCAGTACCTTGCGAGTTTTATAAAACTAATGCAATCCTGAAGTATCTTTCTGATTCGTTTAATCCTTTACCTTCGTGATGGCACAAAATATTCTACTGAGAATGTTAAAATCACAACTAGGCCAGTTTTGTTAAAAATAAGCTTGTTTTATGTGTATTTCTTGGTATGAAATATATTGAAAATAATCTTGCACAGCACCAGCATGTATATTTGTGGTTATAAATTGCGTATCAAAGATACACACATATACACATTCCTATGTATATAATATGTATATACTACCTAATCATAACAAGAGCAAAGACAAGTTGAAAAAAATCAAGTGCTCAGTCAATGAAAATGAACAAGTCTCCTGAAAACCAGGAGGCTGTGCTGCTTCACAGCAGCGGATGTTCAAAGTGAAGTACTGGATTTGATCGTAGCCGAGATGGACAGAATTTCCTTAAGACTCTGAGTTGTACATGGTTTTATACAGGTACCCTTTGGATGCATGTGGGTCCTGTTGGCATTTCATGTCTAAAGTTTTATTTTACTTCTCTTTGAAGAGTTTCATCTTTTCTCTTATTCTTTTTTTTTTTTTTTAACTTGTAAGGTAGATGATGGAGGCTTCTGAAAGAAAAGGATGACTTTACTGAGGTAGCTGTTTGATGAATGCAGACTTCTGTTTCAACTTGTACAATGATGCTTTCAGGGGTAAGAGTAGATATTCTCAAAGGCATAAGTAGGAAATAAGCAAAAACTTCTGTTGACTTCCATTTTGTGCTTAGCAGCCTTTGATGACCCTTTTTATTAAGTTTAGGTATCTGTATATGTTAATAAATAATTTATAAAAAAGAATACAAAACAACAGTCTACAGAGGGAATTTTTAATGACAAATTTTGCTGAAAGGTAGGGTATAAAACAGCAGTGTTACAACATCTGTGTTGAGAAGAAATAAATAAACCTCAACCTAGAAATCTGTGTGATAGAAACTTGTTTACTAGCTGCTCATCCCTGGTATTGCAAAAACAAAAGGGACCAGTAAAATACATTGGGGCTACACAGTTTAAGGACACCTTTCATAAGACACTCTTTTCATGCAGCAGATGAGTGTAAAATAATATTCACTGCATACCTGCATCAGTGCTAATTATTGTTTACATAGCATCTAGATAATTTAAAAATTTATAGACATCAGTTTGTGGAATGTGGCATGTTTTGTGTTTGATGTTTTGATACATGCTGTTCAATAATGAAGAATTTAAAAAAAAATAAAGGAAACCATGCCAGGCTGTAGAAATATGTATCTTTTTTTTTTTAATACAACTTTTGGAAAGTCACTGTCTCTTACTTCACAAGATCTCTGAATTTCCTTTAGTGAAAAATCCTACATTCTGACATTACATGAATCAGATATATAAAAGTTCTCAGGGTCTGAAAATCTTTCCAAGAAAAGCCATTAGAAAAATAAGAAGGTCTCGCTCTTTGCTGTCCTGAAAGAAATCACAGCTACTTTGAAAAGCAAAAAAGGAAAATCAAGAAATAAAGCATTACACCTCAAGTGAATGCAGTGTATGTTTTTTTTGTAAGAAATATGTGTAAATTTACATTATGGTAACCTGTAAAATAACAGAAACAAAGGAATTTATATAAAACATACTTTATTATCCTTGCTATTAATTTGTTTCCTAAATGTAACCCTATATAGAATCACAAAATCATAGAATGTGGATAGGACCCATAAAGATCAAGTCCAACTCCCTGCTCCTTGCAGGGGTTCATGCTGAGGTCCACACTAACACAGCATGTGCTGGAAGGGTATTTATATGCTGGTTTGTTGAGGGCAGTTATGTGTTATGAGCAGCCTGAGATTTTAGTACTGATCCTTTGTCCTTCCTGCAACATCATTTCATGGGGGAAAAAAATGAAAGCTCATTAGGATTAGTTGGCCATCTATATTCTCCATACTTTTCTGATTTAGACCTGATCAGACTGAGAGATTTTATTTGTTATAGATATTCATGTGATTCTGCACCGTAATAGTCACATTTTGTCATAATACGTCCTCCATACATACGGGTAGGTTATAAGATTTCTTCCCACGAGTTTTTGGTAATCTTTTTTCAAACTACTGTTATAAAATACTTTCTTTATGCTGTAAATCAGCTGTAAAGTAATATTCACTTCCTGCTCGTATTTGTACTAAATATTCTTTATTTAGCTTCTAGATAATTAAAAAATACAGAGATATCAGCAGTCAAAGTCACAAGTTCTTTATGCTTTGTCTTATTTTATTCTGTGGCTGCCAGCCTCCATTTTAGTAGATTTTCCCTCTTACTTTGAGCCTGATTTTATTTTATTAACAGGTTTCCCCATTCTTTCAGCTGTATTTTATGTTATTTTTTTCTCTTCTCCATCCAATTTTGCATTAAAGAAAAAGAAACTTGGGAGCTTTTGCTAACATACAGAGAAACTGTATGGCAGAAGTGGTTGACCTAGTACTGGTAATCATGCACAGAAATAGAAGAACTGCAGGGTGAAGTTTTTGATCCATAGCATGGAGCTATGCAATGATCAATTGCCTGTCTAAATCTGCTCCATACTTATTATTTTTATGGAAATGTATCATCTCAGCTTCTGTTAGGTATTCTCAGCTTCACTCTGTCTCCACCCCTTGATGTTCCAAGTAATTCTGTGAGATTTAATGAAATACTATGAGAAACAAACATGGGACACACTTTCAAACAGTGGATTTTATTTTGATTGCAGTTGGAAAATCAAAGCTCCAACTCAATTTTCTGAGAACTAGTATTAGAAAATGCAGATTGCAGAGAGCTTAATGGAACTGCCCTACTTTCTAGAGTCATTGTTTTGATGAGAGTCTGAGTGTAAATTCTGTGCAGAACACGGACAGCTATTATGCAGTTAATTATGCACAAAGTAAACATGTACAATTGCAAACAGCAGAATGCCACCTAATAATGGATAACCTGAGATTTATGGTATGCATGCCCAATCTGTAAAGGCTTCTACTCATGAATCTAAAATGAAAGGAACATTACCTAAATGATCCAGAATGAAGGATTTAACATATCGCTCTACCCTTATTGCTGCTTATTTCCTGTCAACAGATTTTTCATTTGCCTTTAATTTATTGCACATAAACACTATGCAAATGATTTGGTCATATTTAAAAACATATGGCTTGTACTTCTCATTACTGGTTAGGCATTTTTTACCAATTACTTGTTAAAGCAATCACTTCCTTAATTATACTGGTCAGTAGATAATGACTTTGCCTTCACTTTCTGAAGACAGCAAAATAAGTAGTAATGTGAATGTCCCTAGAAAAAGAGCACACGTCCTTTTTGCACTTATTCATTATCTTTCAGTTTCTTCATAGGTATTTTTATAAATGTGATTACAGTCTACATTTATTTTTACTTCAGGTTTACTGTTCCAGAGACTAATCTGAGCACAGATGCTGTTAATAGGAATGGTTTGACTCGATGATCCTGTGGGTCTTTTCCAACCTAGTGATTCTGTGATTCTGTTAGCAGAGTTGTGACTGCATCAGAGCCCACTAATGGGAGTGTTGTTTCACACTCTGTGATTAGACCTCATCTTCTCAATAGTGTCTTCTCTACAAGGAGAGAAGGGCTTATAAATTTTGTAACTAATTGTAAAGCAAGGAACCCTTCTGAACTGCTTGAGCAGTTTGTTGGTAAAAGGCAGCTATTGTTGTTGATTTCTGCAGTTGGATTTCCAGCTATTTTGTTTTTAGGGGAATAAAAGCAAACAAGTCTCCAAACATTAAGATATCTTCTATAGCTTTGCTATGATTTCTGTCACACTGGGGACAGAACAGTGTGCATGTCTGAGTAGATCACCATATCAATGTAAATATTACTGCCATATATAGGCTGTATAAACCTTTGTTTCCTTCTTGGATTTGGGTTGTCATTAATTGCATGTAAAGTCTTGCTGTAATCAGGGCTTTATTTCTTTATACTTGCTTCCTGTCTTTATTCTTTTCTTTGTGGATGGCTAGGTCCTGTTAAAAGTTTCCACTGACTCGATTCATTTTACAATTCTTTTTGCCTGGGCATTAATACAAAAATTAGACAAAAAAGGGGAAAAGCTAGTCATGAATGTGTGTGTCATATATTTTGCCTACACTGCTAAATAAACCATATTCAGTGAGGGGACTTAACCACTTTCTCTGACATCATGTACGTTATTTATATGTTATCATGCAAGCAGCTATGGTTTTGGCACCCATCAGAAATTTCTGACATAATGTCTGGGTAAAATTTGGGAGTTAATGTGTTAGGGAGCCCTCATATCCTTGCCCATACTGGGTACCTGGTGCAACAAGTCTGCCTTGTACAGTCCTCCAACAGTATCCCAGCAAGACTGGCATCCTCAAGCGTTCCCATGTGCACGCATTCAGGCTAAATGACACACCATCCAAAACACCTCCAGTTACAGCCAATGAAACACGGGTAGGCTGCAACACAGATTTCTTAGTAGTTTAAATGGATTCAATTGAAAAGTAGACATATAGAGATGATAAGCAAGACTTAAGAGATTGAAGACCAGGAAATGATGAATATTAAGTGCTTGGGTAGTGTGAATGTACCTAAGTCAAACCATTTTCCCAGATATTGGTCCTTGACTCTGTTTTATTTAACAGTGAAGATTGGAATTCCATGGAGAGAGATGGAAATGCATCATACTGTGAGATACACTTGTCTACAGATGGATGGATGTATAATGTACTCACTAAATACAATGATTAGATTAACCTTCAATATTTCTAATGCTCAGAGAAGGAAAAATTGTTTCCCCTGAAAAAAACATGAGGAGAATAATTAAAACACTCTGTTCTATGCAGCATACTCTCCTTTAATGCCACTGTAATTCTACTACAAAAGGGATGCTATTATTACTAATATTGCCCAGCTTAAAGTGACAGGTGTGCTGAACTCCATAATTCTTTTTGTACAGATCACACCAGGAAATTTGTTTGTAACAGTGAAGGGAGAACTATGGTGATGCTGAGATACATTGCCTTTGGCACACAAACTGTCTAGTTCAAAGCTAGCTTGTGTGGCTTTGCATTTGACTGCAATTCAGACATGCTTGGGTTCATAGTGTTGCTGATGTTTGAACTACTTAGGCACTGTTGGCTTTCCAAATATTATGTTATGACAGCCCCTACCCCTGTAGGTAGATGGAAAGATGCTATACAGCCACAATTTATTTCAAGCTGTGCAGTTCTCCTTCCACAAGATGTGATATCTGACAAAAAAACCTAAAACCAAACAACAAGATAAAAAACAAGCAAACACTTAGTTATGAAATTAGTAGTAAGGGCATACTACGTGAAATTACAGAGAACTGAAATGAACTAACATAGAAAACTAGCAACCACAGGAAAAAGAAACAAACACCAAGGTAAGGAATTAGGTATGTCTTTCTTCTGGGCCATTAAAGGCTACAGGTCATAAATTATGAACTGCATTGTGCCATCTGTTTTTACTGTTTTCATAGTCTTGAATCTTTTTCTTGCATTTTTTTTTTCCACTGAATTAATCTTGCCACTATTATTAATGTCTCATTTTCTCATAATATTTAATGGAGAAGGGGGAACACCACTTTCATCTTTGGGAGATGGTTGAATTTTTTATTTTTCACTTGTTCCTCTCTAATTAAAGCTAACAATTTGATTGTTTTTTTACAAGCATTTTTGCTTGTGTAACTATTTAAAGATTTTTTTACCTCTTCCATTGCAATTTTATCTTTGATTGCTATTCCTGTTGTCTGAATCAGTCTGCTTTCATATGAGATCTCTTGTTGTTGTCATTATAGCCTGCTGTGTGAATTGGATAAGGCCGGTAAGATACCTTTGCAGTGGCAATTTTGATTACGTTTGCTGGGTTATGAGAAAAATAAGAAGCCTAAAAGAATCAGCTCAGAGGCTGGCTTTGGAAAGAATTGGCCCTTGCTCAATCTACAGTACAGAAAAAAGCAGAGAATTTTGCACTTAAATTCGAAGTGTCTTATTGAAGTCTTGCTGAGAGAAAACCATCTTGTGTTGTTAGTTTGATTTTAATAGTCTGATATACTGCTCCAATTGCATGCTATACCCACTTTGCATAGAGGTAAACGTCAGAATACTGCCCAAGGCAAAGGGAAGTCAGACACTCTTTAGAAAAGAGCTGTGGAAGCAGAGCAGTCACCTGAGCTAGGTTTAAGCCCACATTGCTGACAGGAGGCACAGCTGCAGCACACCTCTGGGGCTGGAGGGACCTCTGACATTGGTGGAGGCTTTGCAGCTGCAGCAATTACTGCCACGCATCCAACTGAGTGTAAAGGTGACTGCTTCCAGCCTGAAGCCCTACAAACAAGAATCCTCTGTTAATTATGGACAAAGGAAGAGGAGATCAGCAGGTTCAGTAAGTGTGAAGTCAGTGTTATGGCCAGTTAATAGTAATACTTTTTCTTGTTATGCCTACGAATGTATTACAGAAGTAATGGCAAATTTTACCTAACATGTAGGGAAGTGAGTCGCACATAAGAAAGGCTCTTTTCTTTTAGCTGTTAGTTTGAAGCCTGCTGAGACTAGAAATTATGGAACTGTACTAGATGATGGTTTCCCTGATGCTTATCAATAGCCTTGAAGTATTTATTCATTATCAGAAGCCTACATCATTAAACTTTCCCTTTAGCAAGAGAATTCCTTGTGTTTTAACAAATCAGGCCTAGGGCTTGGGTAGCCTTGGTGAATTGCAGCAATGAATGAATCTATGCTTGTTTCCTGCTTCTCACCACTTCATCCTCTGAGGGCTTAGCTGTGGGCTGGAATATGTCTTCAACTAGGACTGGACTACGATTGTCTTCCTGCTACGAAAAAGTGGTGAAAGAGAGGGAGAATATATCTTTTGAATGAGAGGATTTAACTGTATTGATATTCTAGAGCTGGAGGAGACTTGGTGTTGGGCCAAAATAATACCAAGTAATAAACATGGAAGAAGGCAGGTAATTGGTTAGGTGTGAACTTTCTTGCACTGTAGTTCATGTTAAATTTTGCTACAAGGCAAAGATGTTTTCTTCGTTTTATCTGACATTCCCAGTGTGAAATCTGGGAGGTTAGCTTTGGACTTGAATGAACATTACCTTTTATTTGCTTGTAACTTCCTCTAGTTTCACCATCTGACATGAATTGTACTGTGCTGAACATGTGCCTTATCAAATTCTATTATCACTTTGTGCTTATCGTATAGTTTATCATTTTGCAATTGCTTGTGTAAAAATAAGAAAAGCAAGGAAATAAAATTATTAGTGGTTTGAAAACCCTTTAAAATCTTGTTGCAGCCACTCCTGAAAACACCTGAGGCCTGAATCCTCATCTCAAATACAGATAACTTTGATGTTCTCTGTGTTCTCTGTTTAGCTTCATTGCTGTATAGTGTTATTTTAAAACATGTTGAGTATCCTTGGTTTTACCAAGGAGTTTATCCATTTTATTTTGCTTCCACTTATTTGTCTCTAGATCTAAAATACTGTTTATTCCATGCATTTTCTTTCTGCAATTTTTTAGTTTAATTTGACTAGTATCAAATTGTGCTTTTGTTGCCGGGGTTGTTACTTTTAGGGGAATGTATTTAAATTTTTTAACCTGGGTTATGTGCACTTTTCACTTATCTTTTATTTCAAAATCATATCTCTATTGTTTTCTCCCATCTCCTTCTCTGTTCCATTTTTGTTTATGTTCTTACATATACTCTGTTTGTAGTGTAAAACTTAACTACTGACTGCTTTCTGTTTTCCTCCTGTTAGCTAACCCTGGTCACAATAGGTTGATTTATTTACTTTTTGCAGGGTTTTATCTTTTTCCCAGGATAATACCCTTTCCATTGTATTAGATAAGAGTCTGAACATCAGGAAAATAACAAACACAAGAGATTTCACTCACAGTCAAAAGTGTTTGGGAAAACTAGTTTCAAAGGCGCTTTTGCAAACTCTTATTTTTAACAGGTTCAAATTTTTGAAGTACCTTAAATGTGGTAGCTTTAAATTTTCTCTGTCTTCTAGTTCCACCTACTGAGGCTTCTTTGGCTTTCACATGGATGTTATATACCAATAAACACTTACATTTGACTCCTCATGGAAAGAAAATCTACCCTTTAGCAATGTCTATGAATGACAAGTACCTGATCAGACCTGATGATCAAATTTGAAACAATAAGCATAGAAAAAGGCGACAAGACTTGTCCATGATGCCAAAACAAAGATAATAGATGAATACTTTTCTTCTTTCCTTAAATAGTGAATGATGAAATTATTGTGCTGGAAGTGCTTCTGTTCAAAGTGATTTGACTCACAACACCACATCATTTTGTTCTCCCTCGTGAATTCAGAAGTGGACCAGATTCTCACTGAGATTATGGGGGTACAGCATATTTCCATACTAATTCTTCAGAAAAAAAGTTGATGTCAGCTACAGATATTTTCTTAAAAGGTCTCAGTATTACCTTACTTTTTTTGCTGAGAAACTGCAGAATACAAAATCAAACTAACTAAATAGAAATTTGGTAAACCTTCTGCCAGATCCAGATATTAGCTACTCTTTCTAAAACAGAGAAATGCTTGGACTTACACTGACGATAGAGGGATTATGGCCAAAATGTAGCCACCCATGAATGTGAATGTCAAACTGCCTGTTTATAAATAAACCCTGGACAAAGTTTTTAAAATGTTTTACTCTGTTCTAAAGCAAAATGTACAGTGCAGCAAAGTAAATAAAGCTGGATGAATCTCTATGAATTAAACAATGTGAATTGTTATTAGCTCCTTCTGTCTATAAGGACTTGGGTTCTGCCACTTTATACTTGAAGTGGAACTTTTAATGCCTTGTCAGAAAACAGAAGAGCCATTAGATCTTGAATCTTGTGATTTTGCAGGTAAAATTATTTATGAACGAAGATGTGATTTTATTAGTTTTGAATCACAATATAAAAGAACACTTAGTCTTATGGTGTAAGAAGGGGAACCTGTTTTTTGTTTCATTGTAAGTTCTTTGTTTGCTTGGAGGTTTGTTAGTTTGTGGTTTTGAATAACTTCTAGAATATGAAATTCTCTGATCAGATTGACTTTCCAAAACCAGTGTCAAAGTGCTCCAAGTAACGTAAAGGCATTGTTTACTAGAGATCTGGCTATCCACACAACTACAGTCAAGTTTTATTTTGGGTTTGGAGCATATGAAATGTGGATAAAGTGACAAATCACTGCAAGTGTGAAAACACTTGTAATCACAATAAAGCCAGAAGTAGACTGAGATAATTGTCTAGGAGGTGTTAATGCTTATGCCAGGCAATATATTATCAGTGAGCATTTCTACACCATAAGAGCAGTTTTGTTTACATAGCAGGATATGAAGGGTTAGTAAATAACAAGATTTATACACAGATCCCCAGAGTACCAGGCTGGACGATCACGTTATTGATTGGCCACCATGATGGCACTAAACCTGAACCTCCTTAATGTCGTCATCTCTAATCATGTGTTGATTAGACATTCTAAAGCACCATAGCTGTGATCAGGTAGCAGGAGAGAGCTCTGATTGAACAAATCACTTTGAAAATGTTCCCTGGAGAAGAATTTCATTTTCCAGGCCAGAAATATCACCTCTGTACCTTTGAATCTATACTAATCACATAATGGGTGAGAAAAAAATATTTCTCATACTGACATAAAACACCTGTTTCCTCCCTTTCCTCTGGGTTGGGATTATCAAATTATGTGCTAAGTATTACACAGTTCTTCTGCACTGACCAAAATGGATTGATAGTAGATAGACATTTTTAATTCTTATGTTATCTGCTGTATGACTTTTGACATGTGTAATTATTTAGCATTATATTTGAAAATGCTTTTAGAACTCTAGATAGCAAGAGATAATTAGTGCCCACTTACAGAAAAGTAAATCCTATATCCACTGTCCACCATTGAAACTAATAATATTATGGCAACTCTCATTTTAACCAAATTCTATTTGTGGCTGGAGCTGTAAGTCAATGATATCCCAGTCTGTGATGCTACTCTGGAGAAAAACAACAAAACTCCTTTAATATTTAATTCAACAAATCAAATTCTGTACTAAGCTGTTGTTGGCAATCAAGAAAGCTGATAATTTTATTTCACTTAGGCTAAATTATACCACTGTTAAGCTATAACAAATGAGAGAGAGTATGCTTGGGAAACTGCAATGAAACCATTGAGAATTCTTACAGGCTGAGGTTGGTATCATAATTGTAGTGGTACAAGCTTCATCCCATCAGAACACTGCTGCATATTATATCTCCCTCTGAACAGTTAAAGTAGTAGAATATCAAGCCATTTGTTCCTGGAGTCTCCCTGTTTAATAGAGTAAAGCTTATTAGGCAATAGGGAGCCCCTGGGCCCCCTGTTCCCTTGGTAATTTCTATAATCAAAAACCTCCTAAAAAAAGGCAGAAAAATTAAAAAGAATTTAAGTACCTACAATTCAGTGTCTGGTCTTTCCTTAAACATCCACAATCCCTCAAATATTTCACATGGTACTTGTCATTATTTTCCTGTTGCCTTCCCTAAATTTACCTACAATCCTGATTTACAGATTGTGTTTTCAGCCTGCTTACCGCATAGCAAGAGGCTGTGTAATGCTTTATAAACATTTCTGTATAGGAATGGAATAACCTCTAGCAGATAGTGTAAGCAGTGGGCTTGGCAGATCTACACAGGATGCAATCATGTTAACTAAGCAGGTAGTATCAATGTGAAGCCACTATCAACGTAACTAGGCAATACCCAGTGCAGGTGCCCTGGGCCCCACTCTCTTCAATCCCTGAATGTGGAGTACGTGTGGAGTGGAATACATGGGGGTATCAGGCAAAGGCAGATCTGTGTTGACCGATTCAGGAAATATATCCATCAAAGCTGGAAACGGACACGCCTTAAGGTTGCTTGATGAATCTGTGCTTTTCCTCTACAGGAAAATTAGGTGAGCTCAGATCAGTTTCAGGTAGATGCTCACTGTTCCTTAATCAACACAGAGATGATCCTTTTTTGATCCATACTGAGCAGTCCTGCTCCCTCCTACCTCCTTGCAACATATTGGCATTGCTAATTTAGGCTATAGTAATGGCTGAGGAAGTGAAGGCAATATAATCCGATTTTGATCTACTGGCAGTTCTGGAATAGGAAACTTCTGTGAAGTAGTATGAGTCATGCCTGTTGCCCATCCATTTCTGCTTGTTGTTCTGATAACAAAGAAATTTGAACTCTGGTTGCATTTGCAAAGGCACTATTAAGAAATAAGTGTTGAAATAATCTGTAGTCTGTTAGTCTGTAAATCCTCTTATGTCCAAGGAATCAAGACACTCTGTTCCAACATAACAAAAAAAAATGTCCGTAAAAGGTTATGGTATACCGAGCTTTGCTTTTGCTGTATGCATTGCCTTGTATTAGCAGAGTTTCATGGTTAGGTGTCCAGAAATTTCTCCCTGAATATTTCATGCTTTATTAATACAGACAAATTTCTCACGAAGATTTAAAAAACCTCAAACATATAATAGTCAGAAAAAGTTTATGATCTTGAAGCTGTGCTTGGAAGATGTATAAGCAGAAAATATAATTATAGATCCTGAAACAAAGGGTTGTTTGACACCTGCTCTTTTTCAAGATGTAGCATTATCTCATATGGTCAAAATGACAGCCTCAGGACTGCACCAGGACTATTTAATGTTTCCATCCAGCCAATTGCCTCTGTCAGAAGGAATGATGGGCCAGACACCCTACCCAAACATCATGGCTGAGGAAAATCCTGCAGAAAATTGCTGGTACCCCCTCATCTGCCCCTCTCTCCTCCCATATCTCAGACGTGAAAGGGACAGAACAGATAGCTGTTGTCTCCTTTTATAGCATGTAGGAGACCAGAAACTGGTTAATTTAGGGCCACTATACTTAATATATTAACCTCAAAGAGAACTGCTACTGGTCCATGTAAGGAATGTACCTGTTGTTGGGGAGGCCTCCTGGCCTGCTGCAGGTGGCCAGTGGCAAAGTCTTCACTGCACCTGTAAAACTTTTCTGGATAGTGATTTCAATAAAAAGGAAAAATTTACAGGCAGGAAGAAAGGAGGTGGATGATTTGCTTATATCTGTTTAGCAGGAGAACATTTCTTAGTTTTCTCCTACGGAGCGTAGGTCGTGATGAGATGAAATCAAACATTGCAATTTCTTTTTTCTATGAGAAGAACAGTGAAGGGGAAGGAGGAGAAAAAGCTATTGAAAACTATGCAAGGTTTTAAAAAATTCTGAGAGTGAAAAGTAAGCTGTCTCAGCCAAGGAAAAGAATTAGCCTATGGTCAGAATTAATTATTTGACATATTTCTTCTGATGATTCCTTTTACAGATGTTTAATCCTCAGATTACCTCCAAACCTATTCAGTTTTATACAAATGTAATGCTGTCTTTGGATAAGAGATTTTGGTAGAATTTTGGAAGAAAAATATTAACGCAGTAGGGCTTTTGCTTAATATTAAGAAAGCAGAAGTTCTATAGAAATATCAAAATAATATAGTGCAGTGGGAATTTACCAAAGAATTATAGAATTGGATTTTTGTATTATGTAAAAATGTAGGAAGAACTACTACTATAAGATTATATAATACAACATAAGGTCACTAGCACATTTATGGTGCTCCATATAAGTCTTTCTGGCTGCTAATGTTAAAATAACATTGATTTATTGCTGGATCCTAGATGTAGTAAGCAGGCATCTCTTTAAAATGATCGCTGTACACACACAACAAACTATTAAGCTACTTACAGCTAGTTGGACCCCATTCATACTGAATACACATACATCTACAGTGTTAAATAATCTTAAGTATTTTAAAATTACATTAATTCAAACATTTTTCTCATGGAGACTAAGTAATTTTTATTTAAATATCAATAAAATTACTCCCATAAATGCATATGAAACTAACAAATCTCCTGATGCTCCTCATTTCCAGCAACACGCACTTAACTCGTAACAAAGAGAAGTCCAAGATATTTTCAAGTTTTTGTTTGGTGGGTGAAGAATACTCAAACTTCAGACAATCTTCTTCTGAGTGTCTAAGAGATTTTCAGAAATTGGTTCCCTGAATAAGAAACTTGAAGTATACCCTCTCATTATGTCACAAATATAGAATCATAGGATGACTTGGGTTGGAGGTAATCTTAAAGTTCGGCTAGTTCCAACCCCCCTGCAATGGGCAGGAACACCTCCCACTAGACCAAGCTGCTCAAGGCCCCATCCAACCTGGCCTTGAACAATTCCAGGGAGAGGGCAGCCACAGCTTCCCTGGGCAGCCTGTTCCTGTATCTCACCACCCTCATCATAGAGAATTTCTTCTTAATATCCAATCTAAATCTTCCCTTTTCCAATCTAAAGCCATTCCCCCTCATCCTATCACTACGTGCCCTTGTAGAGAGGCCCTCTCCAGCTATCTTGTAGCCCCTTGAGATCCTGGAAGGCCATATGAGGTCTCCCTGGAGCCTTTGTCTTCTCCAGACTGAACAAGCCCAATTCTCTCAGCCTGTACACATAACAGAGGCATTCCATTCCTCTGGACCTGTTCTAGCAGTTCCATATCCTTCTTATGTTGGGAATTCCAGAACTGGACACAATATTCCAACTGGGGCCTCAGGAGAAAAGAACAGATAGGGAGAATCACCTCCCTCAACCTGGTGGCCACGCTTCTTTGATATAGCCAAAGATATCATGACCAACTGCATGTTACACAACAGAAAAAGGACAGTATACATCTGCCAAACTGAGATTATGTTTACTTTTTAGACAAGAGAAAACCAAGCAAACCTCAGATTCTTGAAATGTATGTGGAAAAGTTAGATGTTTCCATTTTATGATTACATTTTTCCAAATTTGATTTCTGTCTCCCTATTTCTCTTTCCTTTTTTCTGCCATTCTTGTTTATATAGAATTCAGTTAAGAAAGAAGAGATTAGAGCAATGACAATTTGAAGAGACTTAAAACTACAAAAAGAAGAGGAAAGTAAACAAATGAAAATGGGCTCGAATTTCCTAAGATAAAATACCTCTAGGGAGTCAAAAAAAATCTGCTTTTTTTTTTCTTCTCAATGAATATTACTTGTGACTTCTATTTGCCTAAGCCATGTTAGCCTGCTGAAGCACAGAGCCTCCAAAGGAGTTCCTTCACCCCAGTGTTCTCTCTCCCACTGGAAAGAAGGAAAGAAATGCAAGAGAGAAGACCTTATCAGTGAAACCACTGAATCTAGGTACTGTACACAATCTGCCATTTTTCTTCTAGTTCCATGGATCTATTCCATTCTTTCCTATAGATTTATTTGGAAGCACCAAATGAATAAATACCCATATGCTTACTTTAAAGCCAATGAAAACAGAGGGATACTCAGATTTGAACTATGTCTCTGGAAAGAAACAAAAACCCCAAGGTCTTTGCATTCAGAATTAGTCTATTAAATCATCATAATCTCTTAGTTACCATGCTCTGTAAAGCAGAACATGATGTGCAAATGGGACTGTAACTTTGTCAGATAACATCCAAAGATGCTGTATGAAGCTGTGAAGCTTCATGCCTTCTTTGCAACACAAAAATACAGTAAAGGATGACAATACAGGACCACCTGCATTAAAATAAATTAGACAGATCTGTATTGCATTGTATTCTATTAGTAATGAAGTAATTATCATGATATGAAAACTGTACTGGTTGTGTATGGCCATAAATAGGCTAAATATGAAGTTTAGTTTTACTTCTGGTTTTTAATAACTTAATGATGCACTTACTAATTTTGGGTACCTTCTGCTCTAGGCTCATTGCTGTATGCTGGGGTTTTTTTATGAAATTTCCTTCCTTCACTCCCCTTTATAGCAGAATGGATAGAAAAAGAAAGCGGATGAAACTATGCTACTTGAAATTGAAATGTATGGTATGAGGATGCTAAAGCATGCTGTTAAGATAAATGTGTGTCTCTGTCCTGTCATATGAAAAAAAGGCATTGTGCTTTTCAAATACCTGCACCTTAACTCAGCTGCTTAGGAATTTTTATAGAGATTACTTATTTGTGAGAATATGTTTGAGATTTTCACTTAATGATTAAGACTGTTTACTGCAGCTCATATGACACAGTGTTCTTTAAAGTGCTCATAGATTTTACCTTTCATGAGCACTTGTTTTCAAACGATCTTGAAAGCGCAATAAACTTTATAGTCCATGAATGTACAAAATGTTAAGCTTATATGTATTCACCTCTAATAACACTGTAACTGATTTAGTTTGAAGTTGGGCATAAGGGTGATTTTTAAAAAATCCTTTCTTGATTTGAAAGACTTTACTCAATTTTTCCAGTTAATAGTGAAAGAAATGGAAAAGTGTTGCAAATGAGAATTAAATAGAATATTTCCATATTAAAAGCAAATTTCAAGTTATATCCTATTTTTTCAGGAATTAATAACATAATCTTCTCATGGTTTCCTTTCATAAATATTCGAGGCAGCAACTGTCTGCTCTTTACTTTTCTTTATCTTTTTTGTGCTGCTATCTTGATGAGCTAAAGGTATTATGACACTGCTGATCTGGGTAATCTTTCCTGCCACAGAATAAGGATATTGTGTATGTCTTACTGGTACAAGCCAGCACTCCTAGCAAAGCAGCAGTCTTGGCCATAACAGGGGCTTGAGCTCCATCCCCTGCTGCAGACAGAGGAGAAGCCACTGAGGAAACCACACTGGGACTAAAACTCTGAGAGGGGGCAACGGAAAAGAAAGGTTCACCTGGATTACTCCCCATGAGGTGTGGTCTTCCTTGGAGTTTCGGAAGAACATGTATATATAACACAGTGCTGGTGGGAAGAGTCAGGGAAAGTAGCCAAGGAAATTGGAGCAGCCCCTGTTCTTGTTGTATGACAGCGTGATGTGGTGGCAGGCAGTGTGGATGAAAATGAAATTATTGTTTCAGTTACAGCCTTGTAAAGGTTTCTTTCCTTATGCTGGTATTGCTGTTAGTGTAATCCCAAATCAATTCAAACACAGTCTGGCAGGTTAGGAAAAATGAGAATACTTAGGATCAAGTATCACTTTTTTAATTTCTCCATTTACTTTATATACTGGACTTGAGCCAATCCTTCCCTAAAAGTTGTGGAAAATATAGCTGACCCATCTTTCTCCTTTATCCTAGGAAAATCACTGACATCTACAAAAGCCTCCTATTCTCTTTTGTAGTTCCTTTATTCACTGGTCATGCCCAATGACTTTCTATCTCAATTACTTTCTATCTCACTGCCTTTCTTAGGCATTTCAATAAGGCCCGTGGAGTATTTATGAAAAGGTTTTCACCAGAACCTGATGCATTATGCAGCTTTTTGGAAGCAAATATTTAGACTTGTTTTACTATCGTAACATGACACTAGCATTTTCTTGTATTTTCCTTCTGTCTGACAAAATAATAGGCTGGAGGTGACCACCATGAGGAAACTTCAGTCTGTTCTAGGTGTGGTGATTAAGTCAGAATAAGCAAAGTTGGGGAGGAAGGGATCACAAACAGTATTTGTTTCTTAGAACTGAAGAAGAGAAAACAAAATATAATTTACTCAATATTTAATAGTCAAATACTCATTTGATAAATAGTGAGAACTGAATTACAATATGTGATGAATAAGGGAGTTTGCAGTATAATGAATATCATAGATCTGACTAATTGTGTATATTAACCTATCAGAAAATACACTGTTGAAAATGAAAGAAGTTTAAGAGGAAAGAGAGGATCAGTTAGCGATAGAATCACTTGCAAAATATCTGAAAAACATTTGAGAAGCTATTGTTGAAGTACTTTATACTTGGCACCTCCACAACTGTTCTTTCAGTGTCCAGTCTTTCCATGTCAAATATGCAGAATTACAAGTAATATTAAATTAGCCATGCTGGACTAATTCATATATCTAAATCACAGAAAATAAAATTGAATACAGATTGATTGTTTTACACAAAGATGTATGATAACTACTATAAACATACCGATATCTTAGCCTGTTGGGTTGAAAAACCCTCACATATACTCCAAGGAAATATTATTGTATTCATAAAGGAAATGTACTTTTTAACATTTGGTTGTTCTGACGCTTTGTAGTGTGTGTTATATGCTCTAAGTGAATAGATAACATTCTGTTCTGAAGAGCCCATTTTCTGAGTCATTAATCAGACAGAGATTTTGGCTCCAGCAGAGTCTGGACGCCACTGCTTGTATTGTCTTCCACGGAGCTGGAAAACAGATGGATCTCTAGCTGGGGAGTCTGAGCAGCTGAGGGTGCCACCCTTGTGATAGGTGAAGAGTTCTCAACCTGTCATTTGAAGAGGGGAAAAAAATGAGTACAAACATGAATCTCACCTGGTAGGGTGGAAGAGTATATTGGCATACTGTACAAGTCACATTTTATGTGTTTAAGGAAGGAAAACTTTGAAAATTTCAGAAACTGCACTAATAAATATGTGTACTAATATGCCAGGTACAACAGCTGAAAAGCATGAGATAATTGTCAAAAATTTGCAGAAGCACTTTAGATACTGGAAGAAACTTGTCTATTCAGAATGTAAACCACTGATTCATACATGGGCAATTGCAACTGCCAGAAAAATGACAGCATTTGAGTCTACAGTCAGTATACAAAAACCTAGTGTCTGAAACTGCCAGTGAAAGGAAGGAGAAAGTTATATCTTTCTGTTATCTTGTATGTTGTTTTATATACAGGCTGTTCAGCAGTCTCTGTCTGCCCTTGACATACTCAAATGATGTCACGTGTTTTGGCAGGGAATGCACTCATTGGTGACTAGCATATAATATCCAGGAAGAGCTATTTTTGTTACCTGCCAAAACTACAGTCTTGAAATACATGGTGTTGAGACATTTTGCTGTTTGAAAATACTCCAGGTTCTAGCATGGTGGCTGTTAATCAAGAATTGTAATGCAATCATAATACCAAAATCCTTTCTTTTAGTCCCTAGTGTGAGTTTGACGTTCAGCTAACAGGAACAGGATATATGGCAGAGGGGGATATGAACTGTTTGATAGCTTTCCCACTGTATGATATTAGTGTTTCATCACAGAACTTTGGTTTCTGAATATTTGTTTTACTGACATTTGCATGAAAATTCTCACCTGTCTGCAGTACTTAAAATTATGGATTTCCTAGTGAAGTCAGAAAAAGGATTCTGGTTCATTTTTATGTATTTTAAAGTAGGCTTAAACCTACTTAATTTTGGGGGTTTGTTTTTTTATTTTTTGGTTTTTTGGTTTTTTTTTTTTTGTCTATGGAATATTCATTTGCTGAAACTGTGAGAAACTTTGTCTTTAGTTTTTACTAGTCTGCTTAACTCTGAAAGTAAGCAGAGAGAAGAAGAAATTAGTTACTCTGAGTTTTTATATGCTCGGATACTTATAATTTCAGTGGCAAGCTCCTGACTTAAGACTTGAAGGACATATATTCTTTTTCCTGCCCCATCACATAATTCCCATCTGGATTTATGACTAGGTTCCCCAAGAGATTCTCTCATTGAAGTCGGAAATGTAAATTATCAGAATAGGATTAAACTGCTAAAAGAACTTGGCTACTGCAGGGTCAAACGGTACCATTAACTTTCAGTTATATGGCATTCAGCTGAAGTCCATGGCTCAGAGCTTAATACTGTCTCCTGAACAGCACACTGAATATGGTTAACATTGTTGAGTATGGCATCATGATGTGCACAAGGACAAGCCTCTTCATCCTCTTGCATGCTGGGTGTGAGTTTCTGGAGGTGTATATGGCAGTGCATACTCAACCAGCATGGAGATGTCTTGTTGAGACCTGCCAGGAAGATGTGCCTTGCTGTCCAGCCATAACAGTGTGGTTGTGATTTGTCCTCAGTTTAGCCATCTTGCAGAGCAATGCCTTAACTGCCAGACTCCAAGGAGCCCTTTCTGGGCTCATGTTTTTAATTGAATTTATTCCTTTTTACAAAAGCGCTAAAGTTGCTTTAGGCAGATGGTGACAGAGAATGAGGGTAAGGAAGTGCTGATGGTTCACTTTCAGATCATTTTTTGTAAGTTTACTTCAGGATAGTTTACATATTTAAAGAAACATTTCTAGAGGGACCTGAACCCTAGGTTCTTCTTCCTAGTTAAATACTTCCACCTGTCCTGATCTGCTGAGCAGTTACATGTCCTTTGATTTGCAGATGATTTGGCAGGGATGTTTGAATTCCCTCTGGAAATGTAGATGTGCAGAATCTACAGGTTTGAAAGCTGGCACCCTGAATCTAAAGGGAGCATTCGTTAGCTTCCTCTCCCACTGTACACACACACACATATTCATACACCCTGTCAAAGTACTTCTTATATCCTCAGACTGCATGATGAAGGATTTAAAATGAAACAAAAGTCAGCCCAAGCCATGAATTGTCCTTGAAGAATCCATAGATATAGAGATGGCAAAGTCATGTGTTGCATCTCAACAAACACCCCCCTGCACCGGACTCTTGCTCCACTCTGGCGAGGACCATTGAGACACAGACTCTAATATAGAGGAAGCTCAAAATGGCAACTTTATTGATTACGCAGTCTGCCTCTATAGCCCTGACCCACAAGAGGCCCTCCTTCGTGGGCGTTTCCTGACCTCTACCATCACTTCCGCCTCAGCATAATTAATCTATTGACCTACTCTGCCCACATCATGGTTTATAGATCTCTGTTATGCTGAAGTGTGAAGCAGGTCTCAAACACCTCAGTTGGAAAGAGTGGGTAATTCAGCCATTCACAAAACAGCAACAAGAGTACTTAGACTTTATAACCAGTTGCATATTATTAATTTGATCAGTGCCACACCAGAAGACTGGCATTTGCTCATCCTTGTCAAAAGAGTCCCTGCTGCAGCTCTGGCCTGGGACACCTGTCATTTATGCTGCTAATTCCCAAGTGATGCCTTGGAGCTTGGCATGGCCCAGGAAGCATTCCCGCGGGCATTTTGCATATGGCCACCCTGCTTTGGAGGCCCAAGATGGTTCAGAACATGGACATTGCTCATCTGTGACAACCAGCCTCAGGGCCAGATCATGGTCTTGAGTATATTTTGTTTACAAGTCTTGTTTACTCATCTGTGTTGTCCTGAGCTAATAATTAAACCTGATATTTTTATATCTTCAGTCTGTAGCCTTAGCACCCTCCTGCCTCCACCCTGTAAGGCTCCAGAGTAACCAGCTGTTGAACATGTATCAGAAGAACTGGTCAAAGAAAGCCAAAAATATTAGTGAATGGAGAAATGAGGGGGAAAATTGAACTAGAACATAGATTAAGATGGGCCCATTCCTATCAGCAGGCACTATTACTTCTGAATGTCAAGGGACCTCCTACCTGCAGGATAAATAATTATTTTTACCAAACAATAAGTACATAAAATTCCCAATGAAATTAATGAACATATTCAAATCTAAAGGAAAACATGAGAGAAAGGTGTAAAGAAATAAATCTAGAGTTTATACAAAAAGACCTTTCTGTTCCCTTCATGTTCAATCTATCACCCATGCATAGGGAGTTCTAGATTTGCCCTTCAGCATGGGAGTCACCCCATGTCAAATGCAGTACTTTCCCTGTTTTAATTCCTATGAAAATTGTTGTGCTTTAATTTGGGCTTGATCTCTGGCTACACACATTTACCAGAATGATGCAAGTTCTTTTCATTATTTACAAGGTATTTTATTTGTTGTATAAAGACCTAAGTGTCTCTACATTTTCCTACCCTGAGGACTTTGAAGTAGAAGTTGGAACAGTTTCACTGGAACCCATTGTACAATTGCTCAAAGCCTAACGCTTGCTGTCACAAACAATAGCACCCATAGGGGGGAGGGCACAACATTCCCATATAAACAACAGCCTTGGGCTTACAGTAAAAGAGAATTTCAGCTCTCAGAAGAAACACGTTTCAGGAAAGGCAAAGCATGTGAATTTCAATATCAGCAAATGAGATTAAGAAGTGTACTCTACATTCCACTCAAAAAAATCCAATAGGAATAGAAAAATGTCTATATATAAAAAAGGGGGGGAAAATGTAGAAAAGATGAGGAAGAAAGAGAGATATATAAGCAAGAGACACACGCAAAACTAAACCATATCTTAGAGAGTACAGAATAAAAAAATATACTATACTCAAAGATTTCAGAATTAAAAAAATACCATACTTAGTGAGTCCAGAATAGTAAAATAGTGCCTGATACTCTGCAGCTCTTTGGTTTTTTTCACTCATACATAAAACTGTAAAACTTAGAAGTAAGAATAATCTTTTTATACCAGTGTTATGTTAAGCAGATAAGACTACTGTTTACTGTTTATCTGTGACTTTCATATTTAATCTATGGGACTTAAAAGATCTTTATACCTGTTTATTGTTGTGCTTTGATCTCATATAATTCCTGATTTATAGACCCTTGGAAAACAAAAGTAGGATGAAGTATTGAATGCTTTATCATGACATAATGTAATAACTTTGCTAGGCAGTGAATATTCAATAGACGATGTCCTTTCATAATACACTTGTAAAATCAAGAAATGCATGTTTGGGTTTTCTATTAGTATGGGGCATATAAGGGTCTTCCTCTAGTATCTTTGATTCACAGAATTATGGTACAGAATTATAGGTTTTACAAGCATTAGGACATCAGGATCCTTTTAGTCCTTTATACTTTATTGAAGACTCTGAAGCTCTGGAAAGTGGCAGAAAATTCCAGCAAAGACCATGCCCACCTTTACTTTGTTGAAGGTGTAAAATGGTAATGAAAATTTGTATTCTATGCTTTACTTTACCTGTCTTTTGGCTTCCCTATAGAGTCAGGATAAGTTGATAAAGGACTTTCTCTGCTCCAGTCAATAACTTGGCAAAATGGGGAAGACGAGGGAGAGAGTTAAACTGATCCCAGGAAATGTTGTTAGGAGTTACTCTTCTTTTAAAATCTGGGTATATCTGCCTGTGAAAACTTTTTAGGTCAGATGCAGCCTGATGAAAATCATCCACAAAGAAGATTATAATTTATTTTAGTTTGAGTGAATGATGATTTCTTACTATCACAGTTACATTTTTTTTTTTTTTTAATAATGCATCTCTTAACGGTGAGAAGCAGATATTCTCCCTCTGGTATAAAACTGATAGGCAATAAATCTATTTAATATCTTGTAGTTCTGTGGGACTCTAGCTGTGAATTTCACCAATACAAATGATGCTCCAGATCACATTCTATGTTTGCTCATACTCACTCAAGCATCAAATTTCAGTGGCAACCATATTTTATTACGCACACCACTGGATGTACACAGAAATAGAAAACATGATCCAGTGCAAATATAGTAGATGGCATTATGTCTCTGCTTATTCAATATTTTATCTTTCTCCTTACACTATGAACAATGGTTTATATCCACTAGGATAAGATATTTCTTTTTAGCTTTATTTTAATTTCAGTTTTGTAGTGTCTGCATTGGCAAATGTATGTCAATACCGACATGCTGTCACTTTTCCTTTTTCCTTGGAAAACACATTTTTCCTCTGATGTAAAAATGTTTTTCAATCTGTTTTTTGCAAGTAGGCTCAGATCGGTAATACATCTGTAAATTAAAGGCTTGTTTTGGAAACAGCAGCTTAAAGGTACAGAGGTGGAGGCCTTTCCAGTAAGAAAAAAAGTCAGTCTTTTAATTCATCCTAATAGGTTAAAAAGAAATTCAAATTTGCAGAATTTATTTGACTGCAATTTTCTTTCCGTTTAGATTTATCACCAGGGAAGCAAGTTTCTATCCTAAACTGTGAGAGTCTTTGACATGAACCAGACTGATGAAAGCACTCGTTATCCTTAATGCAGCAATGCAAAAGCAGGTTAGCAAGAGTTTGTGCAGTAGTAGACTAGCATTATGGACATCTGGATTATTTTTGCTCAATCACTGTAATTTGTGACTTTGCTAAGATTAGGTGCCTGATTACGTTGGGCTTACATGGCAAGGTTCTGGTAGCAGCCAGTGGGGATGATGTAGGCTGCAGAGGTGGCTTCTGTGAACTCCAACTAACTCCAAATCAGACCCACTGCTAGCCAAAGCTGAGCCCACAAGCACTGTTGGTGGCACCTCTGTGAGAACATTTAAGAAGGGGTAAAAAAGGCAGCAACTGTGAGAGAAGAGTTAGAAAATGTGAGAGAAGAAGCCCTGCAAGCACCAAGGTCAGTGAAGAAGGAGGAAAAGAGGTGCTCCAGGCACTAGAGCAGAGAGTATCTTGCAGGCCATGAAGAAGAACAACAAGAAGCAAGTTGTCCTCCTTCAGCCCATGAAGGAATGTGGTGGAACAGATATCCATTCTACAGCCTGTGGAGGACCCCTCACTGGAGCAAGTACCCTGCAAGAAGCTGTGATTTTGTGTGTAACCCATGCTGGAGTAAGCCCCTGACAAGAACTGTGAAGGAGGAGAGGAGGAAGGAGCAGCAGAAACAAAGCATTATAGATTGACTACAATACCTTATAGATTGACTCACTGCCCTTCCATCACCTGGGTGTTTTTAGCTTTATTATTTTTTTTTGCACTATCTTACTATTATTAATTAACAATAAACTAAATTACTTGCCCTAAGTCAACTTTGTTTTGCCTATGATGGTAATTAACAAGTGATCTTGTCCTTATCTCAGCCCACAAGTCTTTCTTCCTGTTTTCTCCACCCATCCTGTTGAGGGGCGAAGAGTCATAGAGAGGCTTTGCGGGAAGCTGTTAGCCAGCCAAAGTTAACTTGTCCCACAGTTTCAGTAAGTTTTCAAAGCAAAACTTGAAGTTCTTTTATGTCCATTCAGTCTAGTAGCCAAGTAGTATGGCATCGCTGTTATGTCTTTGTCTGATCAGAAATGTCCATATAAACTTTCTGCCATTTAATTTCTCTGGAAGAACTAATGAGGGAAACATGACTAAGGAAACCTTAAAATCATCTACATGAAGGACTCCTTCATGATACAAATAGCCAGTTATAGTCAGTGTCACTCAAGAGGTGGCGTTGCAGTTCTCTCTTTTTGAATGACTGCTCAGTGGCGACACCAATTTCCCATAAATAGGAGAACTGAGATTGCTGCATATCTGAGGCTTTCAAATATCTCTGATTTTTAAGAAACTGGAGAGAGTGGCCTCTTCAAGGGGACGTGAGGAGTGCCTAATGGTAGTTGCTGGGCCACAGTGTGGTAAGCACAATTGGAAGACTTGCTCGTTTTAGGAGTGACCCCTGATTTGTTTAGATGGTAGGCAACAAGCTGTAGGCAAGCGTTCCTCTCTCTGAGTCCTGATTGTGTGTTTGTGCATCTCTGAAGCCAGGAAGAAGAGGAGGCCTTTGTTGTGAGGGGCTTGGACTACATGCACAGACTCACAGGACCTAAGTGGAAAGTATGGAATACAGGGTAAAGTCAAAAAGGGTGATTTCAAGATTGAGGTCAGTGGAGATTTCAATGTATTTAGAACTGTAGAATAACTCAGGTTGAAAGGAATTTGTGGACAAACACCACCCAAATCAGAAATAATTTCAGAGTTGGGACAGGTTACCATGAGACTTCTCCAGCTGAGATTTTGTATCTCCAAGGAGATTTCCTAGTATCTCTGGGACTGACTTCTTTCAATAAATACATAGGTTTTCTCATATGGAGACAATGATAGATGAATTTTCCACATTCTTCACTTTTCTGTTTCAGAAATATGAACATTGTAACATGTTGCTGGAAGCATCAGACAGGGTTTACTTGATGATTATTTGTGTAATTCTTTCTGAGACATCCACTGAATTTTCTCATATCGTTATTGAAATGTTCAGGTTTACACTCAGCATTCACTTGTAACTGAAAAAGCTTGTGCTTGTGAGTTATTTTAAAAAGCTAAAAGGAGGAATGATTTCATATTGGAAGTCAAAAATTTGTCAAGCTATGTTATTCTGAAGATTTTGATTCCCAAACTGACATGTGTTTGGTTTTGCTTTTTATACGGCAGAGCAGCAATTGTAGTTTTATATTTAAATGAACTGTCATTGTGTTCTTGTAGTTATGATGGACATAAATGCCTTGAAACTTTGACAGGCCAGTGCAATAGCTTTCAATGGGTTTTGCCTCTATGATCACTTTCTATTTAAAGAGAAGGCAGCAGGTTTTGTTGTGTGAAAAAAAAAATATTTCACACTCAGGTTCAGACTGTGAGCTATTTCACGTAATCTTCCTGAAATTCACCTTAAAAATTATGAGATTGCTATGATTTTGATTTTTTAAAAAAATTTTTTAGGAAGAGAACACTATAATTGATTGGCCATATCATATCGGCTCTGTCAAAGAAGTTGCAATCTCAAGTCAAGAACAGCACTTGAGGGAAATAGAATGAAAGACTAAGATTTAGGAACAATTCTGCCTCCCCCACATAAGGCAGTTTCAGCTGCTTCTTTACTTGTTTGTTGTAGGGTGTTTGTTTTTTTTTTTTTAATACATCTAAAGGCTGCAGGGAACAATTATGATCATCCTGGCTGAACTCCTGCATAACCTAAACTACACAATTTCACCCAGGGACTCCTGCACATAACGTAACAGCTTGTGATTGAATTACTAGAGCATGTTGAATTGCTGAAAGTCATTACATGGAAACAAGTTGTTTGTTCCCTAGAAGTTCACTCTCTTTTACCAGCATTAGATCTGTAGTATCATGATAGTCTTTAGCAGAGTTTGCTGTGATCTTGCCATAACATAATTGTGACTCTAAGTGAGCTGTGAGAAAGAAAATAGATGTTGATTTAAACCCCAGCAAGTCATAGCTTTGCCTGAGGCTTTAAAAACTTCCAAAAATGCTTCTTGGATCCTATTATTTTCAAACAAAAACAGTTTGCGTGGTCAAATAAAGCTCCATTATCTTATTTTGGAGGTTGGAGGTGAAGAAGTATCATTTGTGAGAATGCTCTCCTATGCAGTGTGCTCAAAGGGCACTGCAGAACACTCTCATTTTCTCACACAAGAGGTATGCCTCAGGTGAGTGACCTACAAGTTACTCTCTGCAGAGAGTACAGACTATATCTACAGAGACAGATATCTCTATACCATTAGGTGTTCTCACGTAGTGAAGAGTAATAGAAAGAGTTTTGCACAGAATGTATCTGTTTACTTAATCTTTTTCTATTTATTTCTTCTTAAGACAGACCCATTTCCTGTAATTGCTTTTGGAGTAAAGTACTGCCTAAATGGAAAAAAATAAATATAAGTCTGTTATGATTTATTGTTACTGGCAATTTTTGCTCAACTCTTTCAGCTACAAAAGTATAACAGTAATATGACCATTTTATAGCTGATTTGCAGACATCATCTCTGTCCAGATCACAGAATCACCAGGTTGGAAAAGACCTCTTCGATCATCAAGTCCAACCATTCCTACCTGCCACTACACCATGTCCCCGAGCACCTCATCTACCCATCTTTTAAACACCTCCAGGGATGGTGACTCAACCACCTCCCTGGGCAGCTTGTTTCAGTGTCCAATGTCCCTTTCTATGATAAATTTCTTTCTGATATCTAGTCTGAACCTCCCCTGGTGCAGCTTGAAGATGTTGCCCTTTGTCCTGACCCCTGTCATCTGGGAGAAGAGGCCAGTTCCCTCCTCTCTACAACCTCCTTTCAGGTAGTTGTAGAGAGCAATAAGGTCTTCCCTCAGCCTTCTATTCTCAAGGCTAAACAACCCCAGCTCCCTCAGCCACCCCTTGTGAGACTTGTTCTCCAGCTCCTTCACCAGCTATCAGATATCAGAGAGCATCTGTGTCAAACCCCTGGAATATATAACTTAAAATAAGGACTGGGCTAATAGAATGCTATTGTAAGCCACAGAAAGATTCACATTGACTTTTGCAAACAGTGTATCTGAATAGAAATTTGACAGTGAATCTAAAACCTAACTAGCCAAATAGGCATATCAACCCAGTTTGAGACTGGGCCCTATGTATCAAATCTTGTGAAGAGCTGAGATCTGGTAATATATTCTATTTCTGAAAATGAAAAAAAAAACCAGCCCCAAAACATCTAGTGATTCAAGAAAACTACATAGAAGAGCAATAACTTCTCTGTACAGCATTGTCATTGATGTACTTTATGCATGGCTGAGACTCTTTTGACTTTTCTTTGACTATTTAAGCAATGATTATTTGTGTTGTCAAAATTAAACAGACATCCAAGCACTTTGCTGCATTCAAGTTGAACTGTTTAGTGGATGCAGTTAATTAATTCTTTCCCAGTGTTTTCATTAAGCTGTGATAGTTATTATGTGAATTATTTAAAGTGGGTTTGTTAGCAGGCTATTCTTTTATCTACAAAAACAAGGTAAAAATAGGAGTGTTTTCTAAAAGACTGTTGGAAATTGTAGACATGTATCTGAATGCATACTGAAGGTGTACTTTTGTACATGTAAACCATTATATGGAAGGGATGTGACAAATAAGCAACTATGTATGTATGCCATTTTTTGAAAAGTATTAAATCATTTAGGAATCTATTCTGAGGATTTAATCTCTAAGATTAAATATTTAGGATTTAAAGTGGTAGTCATTTCACCAAACTCAAGTCACTGACAGTTAAGTCAATGATCCAGACATCTTCCAGTGTAAATGAAGAGAGAAAGAGAGAAAAAGAGAGAGAGAGAGAGATTGGTCTAACAGACTAGAGAACTAGAATAAACCATTATTTTTAGGTTGCCCAAATTAAGTAAGACAGACGTTATCATTTCCGTGTAGGTAGTCATTACAATTCTACCCATTTGTTTCTAATGAACTCCACACTATCTCTACAGTGTACCAGAGGCAGCATTTCACAAGCTTTCCATTGTTCATATTTCAAATATCAGTCTGTAAAGTGGATATGACGTTAGTTGGAATAAGATGCTTATTTTACTGACATATGGGACATGCAATTGAATAGGACTTTCTTACAGCTGTGATATCTACTTCACTGTCTAACTCATATCACCTAGTACTCTTAACAGCTTTTTTTACATCAACATGCAGTTCCTCAGAAATTTAGAAAAGATATTTCAATTTAAAGTAGTGTAACTGAAGAGTAATACTGAAGTGTACTAAGCAGAAGACATAAAAATGGTGTATCTGGTTTTAATTGGAAATGAGCTAATTATTCTGTATTAGGGCTTGCTCTTTTTGAAAGTACTGTTAATGTCTTTAAAAAGAGCTCTATGAAGAATAAATATTACGTGTTTTTTTTCTCCCAGAGTTTTATTTTGTAGTTTGAGATCTGAATTTGCTCACCTTGTGAATAAAATCCTTAGAAATCCATAAGCTTGACGGTGCAATAGGCATATACAGATATATTAAGAAACTGTAACTGCATTTCTACTATTGCCTCATTTTAATTTTTTCACCTGATATGTCATTCTAAAGCAGATTTTATAAAGCATGAGGTGAATGGTCATAATTAGCTTGGTTTCCTGCCATCCTTCCCATAGGTCATGCCAATTAAAAGATAACTAAGGGAGACAGTAGTCCAAACTAGCATATGGCACCATGGCATAAAACACACAGTAGACGGAAAACAAATTGGATGTGATTTTAGCTCTGAAATTTAATTGAATATAAACTATGTTTAACTCTGAACGACCTTGAAATTTCATTATTCCTCTTGTTTTCTTGTTTTTGTCAAGAAACAGAGACCTGTTTTGTTATGGGAGTCATGATAAGGCATCTTGTTGGCTTCTGAATGTGTTCCCTGTTGCCGTTACTTCACTGCTCACAATTTTTCTTTAGTTGTAAGTAGAACCAGTTGAAAGACAGATTTTGTGATCTGTCATGAATTTGGCAACTCTAAAATTAGAATGGAGCATGGAGCAATCCTCTATCTCACTCCACTAATAAAGCAAATGAAATGTGTAGTTTTCAAATTTTCTTGATATGTGGAAAATAGTAAGGCTAGCAATAAATTAAGCTGTTTATATTTTTTTGCTTTTAGTCAAGTTTTACAGTTCCATTCCCAATGCTGCCTGAGTCTGAACTCTGAACTCTAATGACAGGGAACCTGTTTTCCCTGGGAGTTGGTCCTAGGGCAATCTGACAAAAATGGCTATGACAAGAAGTTTCTCAGAATGCTTTATTTCAAAGTCTGTATGAAGGCTATTTCTCTGTGCCAACATTCTGTCCTCCATTTCTGTAAGCTGTTAGTAGTTTCCTTGGGATGACTTCAGCATAGACTAACCAGCACTTCACAGACCATCCCTGGGAGAAGCAAAAAAATTAGAGTGACCTAGGAGAGATTTTCCCAACACAGTTTGAATGTGGTCACCTTCTCCTGGAGGCAGAAAGCCTGCTAGTAAGAGGAAGGCTGTTGGACATACATTTGGAAAAGCACTCTATGATTGTTTTTCTGTTTGGTTGTTTGTTTTTTTTTTTTTTTAATTTTTCATTCTATTTAGATTAGAGCGTTTCAGGTAAGATTTGTTTTCCTATGAATATAACTTAGTACACCCCTCATACAAAAAGACTGGCATTGGCACATGGGCTCCAAACCCAGGCATAATGTATATGATTGCCTAGAAGAGGTAAAGTTCACTCATTATTGTTTGGGAATTCTTTCAAATACAGCATTTTTTGATATCCTGTGACTTATTTTCACAGTGTCCTTTAGACAAATTTATTTTCTGGTAACTACTTCAAATCTAGAAATACCTTAACTATGTCTATATAGCTCCTGAGTCTTTCTGTTGTTTCATTAAGCACCAGCATAACTCATCTTTCCACACACAATGGAAATATATGGAAGGTGAAAGTGTGGTTGTAAACAATCAGAATAATGTAGCTGCTTTGTAAACATAGTTACTTCACACTTTTGGAGAACAGGCAAACAAGATTCACAACCAGAATAAAACTGTTTTTCCTGGAATCAAGTAATGAATAAATTAATGACTGTATATGCTATTCACTATGAACCTTGAACGAACATTGGGAAATTCTCTGATGAGCTTGAGAGAGCAAAGCATGTCTGCTTAATTTTTAATCTCATCTACAGGTTAGTCCTTGTAAAATAATCATTATTATCAAATCAGATTATCTGAAAGAATGAACTTGTCAAACTCACATACTTTATCTGCTGTGGCAATTGATGTCAGTATGATAATGCTGTGCCAGCAGTACTTCAGCTAAGAGTTTGTCAGTTGCCCCATGATAAACTCTAGCATTTGAGGCATTTTTTTCATCCTAGTTCATCAAATCACACATGTGACATTCAATATGCCATCCTCAGGGTTTCAAATGTTTTTTTGCTCTTGATTTATGCTAACAATAAGAAAAGATGAAAGACTGAAAGAATGAAGGCTTAGTATCATTGCAGTGGCTAAGTGAGACTGATTAAATAGATTCCAGAAATTGGATGTGGACAGCTGCATTGAAGTAGGCAGTTTGGATGAGTAAAGTTGGAAGGAAAAGAAAGCCCAAATTTCATAATAGTGCAAGAAAGCAGAGAAAGAGGGGAACAGCTTATTTCCCAGTTCTTTTTGCTCTGAAGGCAAGGTAGATCTTCAACATGTTCTTGGTATTTGGAGACCAGGCTCAGGGACTCATCTTGCTTGATTGTAGAGGTCTTCCATATGGACAGCTATGTGTGTGCTCGTGACCTTAGGCTCAGGCACAGGCCTTTCCAGAATTTGATTCTTCTTTGCTTTCTTTAAAAGTAAGGTAAATAACACTTTCTAGTACTTACGTGTTTTCACTGACAACACAAACCTTTGAAGGCAAACAAAAATGTCCATGTTGCAGATGGCTATGAATGAACAGCTGAATCCCACTCAGTGCTCTGGACAACTGAGCAGAAAAAGAAATGTAGTAATGTTGGCAGTGAAAGCAGAGAGGTTTGCTGCACGTAGAAAAAGCAGTAATTAATAGACATGGATCTGGAAATCTCTTTTATCAGCACAACCACATGACAGATTAGATTGAGGATCACATGGAGAATGTTGACAATCAAATGCTTAGCAAGACATTTTTTTTTTCTGAGTATGTTTTCCCATTCTATCTTAAGTGCACTAATTACTCCCATTCTCTGTCATTCTTTCTTTTTAAACTGTAATAATCATAAGATTTTATTCAGGAAACTGCATAAGTAATTGTCTTGTGCCTGTAGACATATTTTTCTATGCTAAAAATTCCATGTGTTTAACTTACAGCAGTATTGCTTCCTATACATAAAGCATTCTGGGAACATTGTTCTCAGAAATATTCAGTCAGGTTTATCATTAAAGCGTTTTATATTTCCCAGTATCTAAATAGCCCACTGTAAATTCTTTCAAATATTCTTAAGGGGGGGGGGGGGAAAGGCATGCATATAACAGAAGTCCCTGGGCAATCTTTTTTTCTTTCTTTAACTTAACTCCCAGTTCTCTCTACCTCCTCTCCAACAGCAGTGCAGGGGGATGGGGAATGGGGTTTGTGGTCAGCTCATCACATGTTGTCTCTACCGCTATTTCCTCTTCAGGACTTCACATTCTTCCCCTGCTCCAGCATGGTGCCCCTCCCACAGGAGGCCATCCTTCACAAACCCATCCAATGTGAGTCCCTCCCATGGGCCACAGTTCTTCACAAATTGCTCCAGTGTGGGCCCTTTCCATGGGGTGCAGTCCTTCAGGAATAGACTGCTCCAGCATGTCTCTTCATGGGGTTACAAATCCTGCCAGCAAACCTGCTCCAGCATGGATTTCTCTCTCCGTGGGTCCACAGGTCCTGCCAGGAGCCTGGTCCAGTGTGGGTTACTCATAGGGTTGCAACTGCCTTCAACCACAGCAACATTTTCCTCCTTTTAAAATGCTATCACAGGGGTGCTACCACCTCTGCTGATTGTCTCAGCCTTGGCCGGGTGGATGGCTAGTCCAGCTTGGAGCTGGCTGGCATTGAGTCTATTGGCCAAAGGGGAAGTTTCTAGCAGCTGCTCACAGAAATCACTTGTGTAGCCCTCCCTGCTACAAAACCTTTGCCATGCAACCCCAAAACACTTCTCCTCTAGTTCATGCTGGATTTAATATCTGTCTTGTTTTGCCTTATTACAGTCAGGAAAGAATTTGTTTGTTGCCACATAATACAACTAAATTAGAAGACAGATGATCTGTGAAGAAAATGTTTTCCAAGCAATATAGCTATTCTCCAGAAAAAAACCCTAAAACAGGGAAAAGAAGGTATAGATCATCACCTTTCTAAAATGCCCTACTGTATCTCCCTACTTCAGATTCTCTCATGGTTAATTTGAAATTATACTAAACTCCAGTTGTCTGGAGAGGGCTACTGTCTTTTCGTTTAACCATAAAGTTGGACTTTGGGATTTTTCCCCTTGACCACTTAAAACTACTCAAACGCTTGCACAGCATACACTAGAGGGCAATAGTGAGCTATAAATGTTTTCCAGCTTACCCTTGGCATTTACATTACAGAGCCTTTCAGGCACTTTAGGTTCCTCTTCTGCCCTAACTACATGCCATTCTCACAGTATAAAATCTTTTGCACAATAGGACCAAATGCAATCATGGTTTTTTTCCACTGTTGTCAGGATTTGATGTATTTCTAACATATATGAAAATGGTGACACTCCAGAAGGCTGATTAATTATTATTTTGAACTAATGCAACATTCAGGCTTACCTACAGTGCTATTACACCTTTCTCTCATTCTACATTCTGTCTGCTCTCTTCAGTAATGGTTCTTGCCAGCACTGGTAACATCAAAAAGAGTAAGCAAGTATGTGGGTTTACATATTTCACTTTGGAAATTCTTTTAAGCCAATTTAAACCCTCCTCTTAAGTGATCAAGGACTAGTATCTACAAATGTTATACCTTGTTTCTGGATATATGAATGCAATATAATTGG
The DNA here is from genome assembly GCA_033459285.1 of Clamator glandarius. Taxonomy (NCBI): domain Eukaryota; kingdom Metazoa; phylum Chordata; class Aves; order Cuculiformes; family Cuculidae; genus Clamator; species Clamator glandarius. The sequence continues at coordinate 1,745,040 of JAUNZM010000119.1, read as the reverse complement.
AAGAAGAGGTGAAAAGAGGTGAGTAAGAAAAAAATATAAGAGGATAGCATTTATGTTTCTTGCATAAAATTTTGACATAGTTTCCTAAATAAAGCATATTTTCATTACAATGTGTAAGAAAACTAAGCAGCACTTCTTGTTTTTCAGTTGCTCTGTGGCTTGAATGACATTTCCAAAACTGAGAAGTTCACCTATCCTAGCTGCCTGAAGTTTTTGGACTACTATCAGGGGACTGCAAGTAGAAGCAACACCTTTATTCCTTTGACCTCTGCCTCTTGTCATATAGAATTTTTGTGCTTAAGTTTGCTGCTGGAATTAAGGTTTTCTGACAGACTCAGGGTGGAGGAACAATTTTTTCCCCATCAGATGCCAGCGCTTTTTGCGTGAGTGTAGAGATTTAGAGAACAAGTGGTTATGACCTTATATATATAGAGTACATTCTTAAGTGCCAGTGAGAAGTGATTTTCCTGAGAGGGGAATATACAGGGAATATTTAAGAAGTACTTGATATGTACTTTTCTCCTAAGCATTCATTTGGCACTTGTAAACATTTGGGGTGGGTTTTTTTTTTGTGTGTGTATATATATATACACACATACACACACACACAATCAATGTCATTGCACTTTAGAAGAGTTTTTAAAGTGATCTCCAAATAGTACTGAGACACCATTCCAAAACACCAGACCAGAATGTCTGATTTGATGTTAGCTACCTTCACTGTTTTCTGAAATTTGGTTCCTACAAATGACTGGCTGATTGTCTTTGTTTGGATCTACTCATGGGACCAGAGTTCTTAGTGGTAAGCCCTTGGGTTCTTAGCCTGTGACAAGGTGAGGGCCCAAGGTGGCATTGTATCTTTTTTGTAGTGAAGGACTGGAGTTCTGAACTTGTTGCCTAATTGACTTTTATATTTAATAAGCTGCCTTCCATTACATCAGTCTGCCCCTCAGGCCCTGCTGAAGTCCTGATTGATTTCTAATAGCTTTTAATGTTAATACTGTAGCTTGCTGCTATTTTTCAGTGCAGTTGATTGTTGTTTTTCTGTATTGGCTTCCTAACACATACCCAGGTAGTGAAATAGTTTCATACTGGGAAACACTGTGGAGAGGGAGAGAAACTCCCAATATTGTTTTTTCACTGCTTTTAATTGGATATGCCACCAGAAAGCATTCTTGTAAAGCTGCCTAGCAAGAGTTAGCAGTCCTGGGGGCTAGGGACTAAGCCCCAGGATCTCATTAGTGGGTTTAGAGGACACAGCATTTACGACTGTGTCCAGAAAAATCTGCTTTTACTGTTGCTATTTTTCACTAATTTATTAAATCTTTGAAAACTGCCTGCAGTTCACATGAACTTCAATTAAAGCTATACTTGAGACCGAAAGAGTATCCTGCCTAGCTCTGAAATGCATGCCTGCCCAGCCATGCAGTGGAGGCTTGGGGACTCCACAGTTAATGGTAGTTCACCTGCTGAGTGTTCTGCCCCTACCCAGCCACCTCCCACTCTGAGAAAAGAATTATTATTACATTATGCCTAGGAGTATAACATGGTGCAGGGCTGATGTATTTACTTAGTACAGGAGGAGCTTGCTAGTGCTGAGTGTCCAAATGAGAAGATAGAAACAAACTAAGTGGCTGAGCTCAGACTTGGCCTGAGCTCTGCTGGCTGACTGCTCTCTCCCTCCACATCCTGATGCAGGTCCAAAATATCTGTGGACTTTGGGCTGATAAACTAGCTCTTCACACAGACCAGTGCCTTCCCAGTGCTGGCGGGAGCAAGGAGCAGATGTCTCTGAAGCAGCTGGCAAAGCTGCCTTGAGTTACTCCTGGCCAGACTGATGTCAGGCTGCCCCATGTTGATTTTCATGGCAAGTGCTCTACACTTCAGTGGGAATCACCCAGCTGCAGCCTCCCGCTTGTACCAGTTCCCTCCTGGCTCCTGCTCCAAGCCTGGCCTCCCTGCTGGGGCCAGGTCTGCCTGCTTTCCCCAGGTAGCTCTCAGTTGCCAGCTGGAGACAGGTGCTTAGTAAGGTGGGCATCAGGCACAGCCTCCTCAGCAGCTCTCCACTCAGACTGCTGCAATTACCAGTTGTCTCTGCCCTGATCAGAAAATACAACAGCTTTCCTCAGTCTAGGCTTCAGCCCACAGTTTCCACATGCATCTTCCCTTAGCAACTGGATTTCCTTCTGCTGATGGCACAGTCTCCAGTGAAATCTGTCTCCTCTCATTACTACTGAGGGAAACTCTGAAAACCTCAGGAGCTCATGCCTATCTCAGCGGATAGATTTGCTGCTTTGTGTTTTCAAAACACAGTAAAATAATAATTATCCCTTGCTGCTGCTTTTGTTGTTCTTAAATAATACTGCCTTCATTAGGGGAAAACGGCATCTGTTAAATGCAAACCACAGTAGGTCAGTGTCAGAGCCAAGATTACAGCTTGGGAGTTCTTGGCTTTTGGCCTCATGCTTAGTCTGTCAGTCCATTTAACCTCCTTAGGAATCAGAAAACTATTACTTAGAGAATATGTAAAATTAGATGGAACAAACTTTTCAAGAGAAGAAACAGCAGAAGTCTCTGAGAAACAAGGTAATCTCTTCCATGGCTGTGAGAATAAAATATCCAGAAAGTTACCCATCTGCACAGGGTTGGATTTCACTACGGATTTTCTAAGTGATGATACAGCCAGTTAGAATAGTTTCAAACACATGGTTCATTAATTTTTTGGATGCATTTTCTCTGCATTTCTGTGCCTGATTTCACATATTCTTATGAAAAGTTGTGTCATAATTTTATGCAGCCATATGCAAAATACCACTGCATGACCCAGGTCCAGCTGACAGGTGCCATACTTATGACAATATAACATTTTTAATGGAGATCAGACACTACAGTGAGACAATCCTCTGAATATCACAATTTACCGTTCTTCAAAACGAGCAATAAAATAAAAGCATTTTGTAATGTAACCCACTGGATTGTGTTGCTTACTGAATTGTCCTGGGGTTGTGATAGCAAACAAAAAAACCTCAAACCCTCATTTTACTGCCACCTTAAGTATGAGATTTTAAGCCCCCTACAGTTAGCAAACATGATTTTGAATCCCTGATGCTGCACATAGATCAGCCTGCTTCTGAAACCAAGGACTAAAAGGAAAGTCAGATGGAAACCGCAGATTACATAGATCATGAGAGATCACTTTAAGCAGCTCTTTAATTCCTCTGATAGAGAAGAATAATCGAAACTAATGTATGATAGCAAAAGAGCTAAAAAGAACTAAAATGCTTAATACAAGCTGCTTGTAAAAGATTCAAGCATAAGCAGAATAGGATTTCTAAGCTCATAAATTAATATTTAGTAGCGTGGTCTTCCTTACAATGACAAATTAGCCTTTAAAAACTATATGATCAAAAACATATTACTGGAACATAGGCAAAGGTCAGCCAGCTGTGAGTGTGAATCTTACCATGCTCCTGAATGCATGGGATTATTTTCTCAGTGATTGTGCTGTATCACAGGCTGTTGGAAAGGATTATGTATTGTTGATGGGTCCGTGTGACTATAGGTGTGTGTGTTATATGTGATAGAAGAGTTGAGTGTGGCAAAATGTGTATGGATTAAACTTTAGAAGCATTCAATTTAATACTTTTATATCTTGGAGATTGTGTCCTTATCTTTGTAATGATGGCCAGCTGCAGTTCTGCAGAGGAATATTTTACAGGCACAGGAGTCAAATAAAACAATACAAGTGGCTTTTCTCCCTCTCCTCTCTGAAGACAGGTTTGTGTCCCTGAAGAGTTTGAAAGCCAAGCTTTAAAAACACAGATGTACAATATATTTTGTGGAATGTGTGTATGATATTCTTGCCTGCACTGAGCATGAAAGCGATGTTTTGCTCTTTCATCCATGCATCACTTGTCACCACTTAAAGACAAATTGTAAACATTTTTTAAGGCAAATTCATGCCCAGAAGGGTTTCCCATCCTTCAGGGTTCAGGGTGCCTACTGTAAATTGATCCAAGTCCATTCTTTCAATTGACAGGATTTTTCCTATTCTATATCAGGAAATGTAGATGATATTCATCACCACACAGTGTGCTATTTACTCAGTGAACAAAGGTTTTTATAAAAATCAAAATAATAAAGTATCCTTATCTGAATGTCTGCTTGCAACTTGATATGGAACATTTTCTCAAACTAGCTAAAATGCTTTAGGTTATAACATTGGATGCAGATATTGTCCTAAATACAACTTGGCCAATTAAATTTCATTACTGGATACTGGGAAAAGTTTTTTATTATTATTGTTACATATCATATGCAATCATACTTATTTTGATATTTAGATATATAAGCATATGTGTGGGGTTTGTGTTTGAGTTTTTAAACATTCAGAATTGTTACTAAAAGTCAAGGTCCAGACCCTACTGAATGTGTGTTTACTGTGGGGCTTGTTATGGTTCATTGATTGATTCCTAGTCTGAGACCTGCCACATGTTAGCATAGTTTGGAGACTATAAAAAGTATGTGTTTCAGATAACAATTGTTGCATTATGGTGCATTTTTTAATTGAGGGCTAAGTGGTATCATCAGGGAAGGCTAAGAGTGATAGGGTTAAGCAGATATGGTCATATAAGAGGTGTAAAGCATCTCAAGTTCAGTGGAAAATGCCCCTGTATGTCTGCACCTTCCAAGGTACATTGACTGAGCACTATAAATGTAGCAAACTCATCCTCTATTGATATGCCAAGGTTAGGGGTACACCAATATAATCTCTCCACTACTGGTAGAACCTCTGTGTTGTTCCTCTAAAATTCTCTGTTCCTTTCTTGAGTGTTTGCACTAATGGAACTGCACAGATGGTGATGTTCAGATACAATATTTCAAATTGCTTCTATTTCTTAATAACATGATCTTGTTATTGCTTCTCATGAAATGCTTTGTTTTGATTTATTGGTTCCAGCAATTATAACTCATGTCTGGGTGTGTGAACATTAAAAAAAAATTCTGATTCAGTGCTCCAAAAGAGGGAAAGAGGCTCTTTCAATCCTTGTGTTGCCACACTTTGAGTGATGACAGGTGGTTATGCTAGCAAATAACCTTAATCTCTCTTTATCAAATCTATATCAATAGTTGCATAAGGAAGACAGAAGCATAGAATTGTACAATGTCCTGACCTGGAAGGGGCCTAAGAGAATTATTGAACCCAACTCCTGACTCCACACAGGCCAATGTAAATTTTAAACTATATATCTGAGAGTATCGTCCAAATGATTCTTGAACACTGACAGGCCTGGGTCACTGACCTTTCCCCCGGGGGAACTTGTTCCAGTGCTTGACCTCTCAGTGAAGAACCTTCTCCTAATATCTGATCTGTACTTCCCCTGACCCAGCTTGAAACCATCCCCTCACATCCTATCACCAGACATCACAGCAAAAATATCAGTACCTTCCTCTCCTCTTTCCCTTGTAAGAAAGTTGTAGACAATGATGAGGTCACCCATCAATCTCCTCTTCTCTAAGCTGAATAGAGCTAGTGCCCTCAGCTACTCCTCATAAGTCATGCCCTCTAGCACTTCCAACATCTTTGTTACCATCTTTTGGACACATTTTATTATTTTTATGTCTTTCTCATATTGTGGAGCCCAGAACTGCATGCCATACTTGAGATGAAACCACAGCAGTGCTGGATATAATAAAAAAATTGCTTTTTTTACCACCTAGTTAGCTATGCAGTTCTAAATGAACCCCAGGGTACATTTGACCCTTCTGATTGCCAGGGTCCATTGTTAACTCATTATGAACTTCCCATCAACCAGCTCGCTCAGATTCCTCTTTGCAGGGCTGCATTCAAGCCTTTTGTTCCTCAGTCCATATATGCATCCAGGATTACATGATTCCAGGTGCAGAATCTAGTATTTGTCCTTGTTAAATATCATAGAGGCAGCAATATATGTCAAGGTGTCTCTGTAAGACCTTTCAGGTCTTGAGGAAATCAACAGCTCTTCCTACTTGATATCACTGGCAAATCTACTTAGTGTGCACTCAAGTCCCAGTCCAAGCCATTGGTAATAACATTGAAGAGAACTGGTCCTAAAACTCAGTCCTGAGGTGTTTGAGTGACTGACTTAATTCAGATAGTGACCGACTGCCATTCAGGTGTTACCCCATTTACTACAACACTTGATCCTTACCCTTCAGCCTATAGTTCACTCATTGTATTGTCTACATGTCTGGGTGTATGATGGACATTTTGTCCAGAAGATACTGTCAGAGACAGTATCAAAAGCTTTGCCAAAACATGAACTGCCACCTGCATCACATGCACTGTCTTCCCTTTGTCCACATCAAAAATAGGTCATATTGCATTGTAGGGAGTTTTCAGTGTACTTTTGAGGCTTCTTTCCTCTTCAAGGGATAGTATAACTCAATATACTATGTTTCTGGAGAACTTCAGCACAATGCACACTGTGATATACATAGGAATACATACATACACACACAAGAATCATCCTACTGCCTGTCAACATGACACTCTTGTTAAAATACTGTAGAGATCGAGTCCATTTGTTGTTTAGCTCATGTGTTTTACACTTTAGGATTGCAGGGATTTCAGTCATAATGGCTTAAGGAGCAAAAGATAGTAGTCAAGCCTGACTAAATGACACAATGCCAATGTAAGCACACTTCAGAGCTGTGATAGAAAAATTAGGAAGTTTATGTAAGTGTGAGAACATAACCTCTAAATTCACAGTGAGTATATTTCCCACTTTCAGATTAAAAGGGAGTGTTCTGAAAATGTGCACTCACCCTGTTTGAAATTAAACTGTAAGTGCAGCTGAGCTTTAAGGGCATTACCAGATTAATACTATTTTGGAAAGTTCTGAAACTGAGAAAAATAAATATCTGTAGAGGTAGGTAGAATGAACACATTTACAGGACAATAAGTGTTATGGGGTGTGATTATTGAAAAGGAGATGGTAAACTGTCAACATATTCAGAATGAAAGGTCGGAAGTCATACAAGAAACCAGGCAGATTTTCAGCAGCAGAGGCTGATGGGTGGCAGCATTCAATGAGCAGCCCAAGCACTGTGGCTGGGTGGAGTTGGGAAAGCTTTAGCCACGGTGCTCAAGTTTATAAAAGATTATAACGACTCTGTTGTGTTATGCAAATGAGGAAGCTGGCTGTTGAAGGCGGGAAATGTACCCTGGCAGCATGGTTGTGTGGTTGGGTTGTGACCAATGAATGCTTGTTACTTGGACAGAATCGTCCAATCAATGTTTGGCGCGAGAATTAGCGTGGTCTATAAAGGCAGCCAGTTAACACAAAATAAACTTCTTCATTTGGATCATACTGATCATTGTGTCATCCCATTTCTTCCATCGTCACATCAGGCATATGTGCAGAGGTGTGTTTATTGAGACTGTAAATTAGAAGAATTGCAGAATAATAGAATCACCAGGTTGGAAGAGACCCACTGGATCATCTGGTCCAACCATTCCTATCAAACACTAAACCATGCCCCTTAGCACCTCATCCACCCGTGCCTTAAACACCTCCAGGGAATGTGAATCAACCACCTCCCTGGGCAGCCTGTTAAGAAGAAATGAGAAGCTGCTAGGGAGGTACTTAGTGCACTTGGCAAAAGAATGTTTTTTGGCCGTGTTCTCAACTCTCACTTCGCTGGAACTTTCTAAAGGTCCGTGGCAGAGGGATCTGGTAAAAGTTTCATACAGAATGCTTGAAATATAGGTTGTCCACCAATCCAGACACAGATCTGTAATTGCTGAGCTGCCTGGATCAAAACAGAAAGGTAATAATTCTAAGTGGGAAAGATGGAAAAGTAGTAACTTCAGATCCGAAAAAGGATGCTGTAAGTCTAGACTTCAGTGCTAGTGTCTTCTCACCTTTACCTAAAGTTGATATTCCAAGGAAAAAGACTGAATGTGAACTGCTAAGACAGTGTGCTTGAACTGTTTGCATCCTGGCTTTTAACAATGTCCCTTTTATTAAATAGTCATATTTATACATGCACACCTCCAGATTCCCCAGGTGAATGTTCCATAAGATAACAGTTACTCCAATTAAAAAAAAAGTCATGAGGGGAAAACTCCCCAGATCAGTATTTTTGTTCTCTTTTTCATTTTCCTTGTGTATTTTAAAGAGCAGTAGGATTTCACTTACAATGTTTCTAAGCTTAGATGTCTTTCTGTGGACTCTTTGTATCTGCGTAGCTCACTAGAAAAATACATCTTATTTCTTCAGTTGTAAACTGGTATATAGCCCAGTAATATTCAAATTGTACAGAAGAACAGTGGAAGGGTTAAATACTTCCTGAAGAAGGAATAATATTAACACTCCAGGAAATTTTTCCTGACCTATCTTATTCTACTACTGATGAGATTGTCCAGTGAAAAGAGGTCAGCTTTTCAGGCTCTTTCTTTGCATATTTCATTTAGAATGTATAGATGATACGTACGCTCTGCAGTATGCAGAGCTCATTTTGCACAGAGGACTTTCTGCATGAAAGAACATGAGGCATGTCTACCGAGGGGATCACAAATAACTTGTTATGAAAGTATAATTTTTTGTTTAGGTCTCAATTTTTCCACTTGTGTAATATAGTGACAGAAATATTAGAACTCTGTGTGAACTTGAAATATATTTTATATTAGCTCAGCAGTTGTGATGGGTCATAAGTAGTTTTATCTCATTACTGAACATTATCAGGCACAACACAAAGATCTCTCCTTCACTTTTATGTTAGCCTACTTTACCTTTCTCTAAATTTATTCACTCTTTAGAAACATTCATGTATTTTTAAGAGGTGACTGCAAAAAAATATTTTAATAAACAGCTTCAGACACAGTAACTAATATTTTCAACTTCAGTTCCTTTGTGGCTTAAAACCAAGTGTTTATTTAGAAAACAACTTCAGCAAGAATATATTTTGGGATTTATTATATGTCACAGATTAAATTATTTCTTGTTTATTCTCTTCAGCTAAAATGTATAATTAATATTTCACAGTATATTTAGATCAGTAGTTACACTTGGTTCTTTACTTAATTTTAAAATTGATTTAAATTGATCTTGGTGAGACTTAGCCTTAGTACTCTCAGAGTACAATTCATAAATCAGGTCAAATGTTTGAGTCAGGGAGCTTTAAAGCTGCTTTTAAATCTGGAACACTGGCAAAAATTACGTTTTATCTAAGACTACAGTAGCTTTTCACCCACCTATAACTAATGACACAAGTCACACAGATTTAAACAACCACAAATCAGGAACTTTTAAAGGCATCCCTTAATTAATTGCTATGAAATTAGGTTCTTCAGTGTTCTATTTATTTTTTCTAGAAAGAATAGTATTGGTCTTCACTCAATATTTTTCTAATCAGAAATGGTTTTGCAAGAAGAGTTGCATATGTCTACATTAGATTCACATATCTAAACCAATAAGATTTGCATTTGGAAAAGCCATCATAAATACAGCACTATGGTGTAGCAACAGTAGGAACACAGGACAATTTAGATGGGAAAGGTCCTCAGGAGAAAATCAGATTCAAGCTCCTACTCAAAACACGATCATCTGTAAGTTCAGATCAGATTGCTCAGGGTTTTATCCAGTCAGGCCTGAATATGTCCCACAACAAATTAATTTGTAATTTGCATGTAGAAACCCACAGAATCAACATTCTTTAGTAAACCACAGCTCAATGAGACATTCTCTCTTTTCCACTATCTTTTTTTTTCCTCTCCTATTACTGGTTGCTTTTCCCTTTCTCCTTTCTCATCCCTTGCTCATCTCACCTTCCCTTTTTACACTGCAGTCCAATTTTTTTTTTTTTTTTAAAATATCAGCTTTAAAAGGATAGAAAAAAATTGTTGAAGCATGATTCAAGCCATTGCTGTTGTAATCATGAACTCACTGAAATGCAAACAGGAGGGACATCAAGAAGTCATTCAGTCCACGGTGACCTTTCCATCAGATATTGATGCCCTAAAGCAGAATCTGACAAACCCAACTCCTCCCCAACTGTTGTCTGTCAAACCTCTAACAATGGACATTACAAATCTACTGAGACAACAACCTGCTCCAGGGCTTGATGAGCCCTAGATTCAGAAAGGTTTTATTTATATCTCACCTAAATACCTTTAAGCTCATTCTTTATTTTTCTATTTGCAGTGGACATGGAAAAACTTCCTTTTGATGAAGATTAGGACTTTCTGAATATTTTCTGAATGGTTTCTGACAGTTACAATGCCCAACATATTTTTAATTTGAACTAAATTAATACTAACTAATGCTTTCAATGTGTCCTCATAGATCATGATTTTTGTACCTATGAAAATTTAATTACAGAACAAATTGTCTTGTGGATTGACTTTATTTTTTAGTTATCACTTAAATCTGATGTCCACAAATGGACACAGTATTAAGCAGGGGTCTTAAAAATGCAGTTAGTACAGCAGAATAATTAAGGTCATTTTTTCTAAATGATGATTCTATTTGCATCTGTGTTTGTCATTTACCATTTTCACTACAACATGACACTGTTGATTCATGCTCAAATGTGATCTACTTATTATAAGGCTTAGATAGTTTTCTGACGAGTTATCATTGCTATTTTCTTCAGTCATTCTCAACACTATATTTTTGTACTTGATTATTTCTTCCTAACAGTAAAATCTAGGACTTGTCTTTATTGGATTGCACCTTACATTTTTAGACCACTTCTCCACTTTCTCAGTTTTTAATTCTAATACCATCCTCTAATGTTCTTGTTCGCTGAAGCAACTCCCTTTAGCCTGAGGTCCTCCTCTAAGCTTATAAAAGCTACCTATTCTCATTCAAGTCATTAACGGACCTTTAACTAATGGAGAGCATATTATCCACTTTGTATTCATGTGCAAGTGAAAACAAGCAAAGAAAAATGCATCCCACCTAACTCTCCTCTTGTACAAAATGGATGCTCAGATAACAAAAGCAGGTACTTTTCTGTATACAGTGTAGCCTTAAGTTATCTGATATCTGTAGCTTTATTTATACCAGTAAACTAAGGTGTCTAGGACTAAGACTGGATTATTTTGTAATCTCTATCCATAAAGTCATAGAATGAACCATAGAATTCTTTGGGTTGGAAGAGAATTTACGGGTCGTCTAGCTGAACCCCTCTGCAGGAGCAGGGACCTGTTTAACTTGATTGAGCTTCTCAAAGGCCCATCCAACCTGACCTTGGATGTTTCCAGGGATGAGGCCTCCACTACCTCCCTGGTTAACCTGTTCCAGTGTTTCACCGCCCTCATTGTAAAAGATTTCTTTCTTATGCACAGTCTAAGTCTACTCTCTCTTAGTTTAAAACCATTACCTGATGTCCTGTCACAACAGAACCTGCTAAAAAGTCTCTCCCCATCTTTCCCATAAGCCCCCTTTAAGCAGTGGAAGGCCACAATAAGATCTCCCAGGGCCTTCTCCTCTCCAGGCTGAGCAACCCCATCCCTCTTACTCTGTCCTCATAAAAGAGGTGCTCCAGACCTTGCATGACTTCTGTGGCCCTCCTCTGCACCTTCTCTAACAGCTCCATGTCCTTGTGCTCAGGGCGCCAGAGCTGGACACAGTACTCCAAGTGAGGCTTCACCAGAGCTGAGTAGAGTGGCAGAATGACCTCCCTTGACCTGCTGACCACACTTCTTTTAATGCAGCCCAGTATATGGTTGGTCTAGGCTGCGAGCACACGATGTTGGCTCATATCCAGTTTTTTGTCCATCAGTACCCCAAGGCCTTCTCTGTAGGACCACTCTCAATCAGATCATCTTCCAGCTTGTTCTGAAACTGAGGATTGCCCTGACCCAGGTATCCTGCACTTGGCCTTGTTGAACCTCATGATGTTTACACAGGCCCACTTCTCCAGCTTGTCCAAGTCCCTCTGGATGACATCCCGTCCTTCTAGTGTGACAACCACACCACTCAGCTTGGTGTTCTCATACACCTACATAATTGTTCCTTTTAGCTGTGACAATGAATTTCATCAAAGATAATATGCAACTGTAATTCAGGAATTAGCATGAGCCATGGACCATTCCAAATAGGCAGCTTGGGATAAATAATTTGTGGGATATAGCTGCCTGTTTTCATGGGGAAATTTTTGCTGTGTCCATTGCTAGTCATGATGTGCCACTTAACCATGGGCTTGCAGCTAGAGCACTGGTCTGCTTTTAGCCTTTATACTTTAGCTGTTTTCAAAAAGAATAAGCTCAGTTCCAGATGAGGCTAGAAACAACTGTATGGCAGAGACGAAATACTGAAAATTTTGTTTTCTGTCATACTTGAGTCACAAGAAAACATAAAAGTGACTGGTGTGGGAGCCTAATCTGACATAAAACTGTCAATATCTTTCCTGTGTAAGTGGCAGAGAAGCTCCATTCATGTCAGATTACTTACACAATTGAATGAAAACTATAGTTATGAAGTCGCATGTTTTGAGGTATTTTTCCACCCTGAAGCAGGACTACCATCCTGGAAATTTCTCATATGAAATAACATCCTGCATGAAATTGGAAAGAAGAATTTCATATCTAGTGTACGTAAGTTGCATTTTTAAAAAATATAATCACAGTACATGAGTGGGGACTATTTTTCAAAGTAAGAGAATATATATACTATTGGCTTCAGTGGCATTGCATGTATAATCGTTTTGTATTTTTAGCTGAGTATCCTAGAGATTTAAATCTTAAATGCAACACATCTTTCATGTCAATATATTTTCACTATTTATGCAAAATCATAAAATTTGTTGCTGGTTCAATTTATAAGTGTGTTAAGAAAACCCCATTTTCTCTAATGGTAGCATTCCTACATTGAAAAAACCATCATGAAAGCAGTTAATTACCCATCATTTTCAGCAATGTAGTTTGATCATTTTTCTCTGAGTTTTAGGACATTGCAAATTGAAATAATATTATATAATATTGTTTAAGACAATGTTTGGTTCTTAGATGTGAAATTTGTAATCTCTTGAAAATTTCACTTGAGAATACATCCTCATACTGTGAAAAATACTGTCCTCACTCTTTCCACAGGTTTGCAGTAATTCAGTTTGGTCTTTTAAGGGCAGCACATTGCATGCAACAGAATCTGCAAGTCCACAGACATTTCTCCAGGATTTTGACCAAAACTGAGCTCGTTATCCCAAGCTGATTGTTCTGGGGAAGGCAAACTTTTCTGCTTGTAACACAGACAATGTAACATGGGACATATAAAATAAGAAAATCCTATTTTAGCACATACCAAAGCTGTACATAATTTGCAAAGTGTTGGAAACATGCCTGGAAGCTACCTGTCAGGACAGAAAAAAGTATGTGAGAGAAAAAATCTGAGAGAGGAAATACAAGGAAGAAAGGCAGCTGAATTAATACTGTCCCTGCAAACTGAACAACTAAATGGATGGAAAAGATGAAAAGACAAAGTTGGAAGAAAAGATTGAAATAATGTTGGTGTAAACTCCAAACCCCTCCACTATAGTTCAAATTAAAAAAACTGATTGTATCTCCTGAGGACTGGAATGGTGAAATTTTGAGTGATCCTAATGACTATAATGAGAGAAATGATGATCCCTTATTCCCTCAGATCCCTCTGAATATGAGGCTAGACCCATCATTAAAACAGAAGTGTCAATATTAGCACCTCACAATGCTGATAAGCTGGGCACTAGACCTAGGTGGCAAAGAATTAAAGTCACTAGACTGAACAAGTTCTCTCGAACCCACACTGCAAGAGTTAATTTATGGAGCAAGAAACATGTCGCCTACTGCTTTGCAGTTAACAATTGCCATGAAAACATTTTGGGGTTTGATATTTTGAACAAATGAAACTGTCACTCACTGGATGGCAGCGCATGATCCTTCAGTCAAAATGTTGACCCTAACTCTGATAAAAATCCGGAAGCCACAATGTGCGTTCTCAATTCTGCACCTATACACTCTAATTAAAAATTAACTGATGTCCTGCAGTATCTGATTTCTCCTGTGGCACGAACTGAAATTTTTGAAGTAATAGCAGATTTGGAAAAACAGCACAGTATTTCCAGATCCCACTCCCTGTACAATTGTCTGATTTGACCAGTCCAGAAACCAGTTAGGAGATAGTGTCTAATTATTGATTTTCAGCATTTAACAGCTCTGTTGACAACTGCAATTCCAATTATTGATTTATCTTACATCTAAAAGGGATATAGTCCTTTACCTGTGATTGCTCATGCTGTGCTTGCTGAACATTTACAGTTAGTTTCACTACCTCAAGATGTAAAACTATACCAGTATGCTGATGATATCCCAGTTGGAGGAAACTCCCCTGAAAAAGTGGGATAAGCAGCAGTAGCAGCACTGCAGGTACTACCTAAGGAAAAAATTGAGATCCCACCACAGAAATATCATCAATCAAATGAAGAAAAATTTGAAACATATCAGTTGAACCAATACAACCCTGACAATTCTATTATAACAGAATAGGATTTTGCGAAGCATGATACTAACTGCTGTTTATTCCAGATTGGGTAAAGGGCCTGCATTTAAAGAGACAGAACAGAAATATTGTGATTTGAAAAGGGCACTTCTGTCTTTTGTCCAACTAGTTAAAACAGTTTCTTCAGTTTGGGGTAACCTGTGTGGAAAAAACCCTCAGGCACTTGTACTGTTGTCCCTGTCCAGGAACAACACCAAGAATATTGTAATCCTGCCTCCCCTGAAGGTCGTGTTAATCAGTGAAGGATTGCTTGCCCTTCTCACAGGACTAATCATCACAAGTGTGAACCAAATTTAGTTCACACATTGACAAGTCCAGCCCTTAGAATGGAGAACTTCATTTCTTTTATATATGTTGATTGCTATGGTAGCAACAGTACATTCTGTCCCATATGTGTTCCTCAGCTGTGGATGCCACCTACCACAACAGCAATTATAAGGGAAGGGAACCTTAATACAACCTGTATATATATCTTGCCTCTGAAGTCTCCATAATATAGAACCATTGTTTAATTTTTAAGATTGATATTTGAAAAATGTGAAATTTGTATATTATGAGGTGGCTATGGGTTTATGCTTATATAGGTTTTCAATGAATTTACACCTGATGTTTTTCTCACTAATTTTCAAAATTTATCTGTGGTAATATTGCATAAAAACGTTGCCTTTTACAGACTAGAGTGGATAATGAAGGATGAAGATAAAGATTGGTTAAGTCTATCTTGAAAGGGAACAAAAAGAGACACTAATGGGATGCCAAGCTGAAAATCATGCTAAGTGTGTAGCAGCTTTACACATGACGATGAATTACTTGGACATGACCCTAGTATCTGTCCTTTCAGATGCAACTGCTGATACAATTCACTGTGTCCCAATCAGCACTTATAACATGCTTTCACGCAAACATTGAATTTCATTCCAGCCTAAGCTTCCAATTCAAAATTAACATTGAACAACAACCTTTGACAAGTTGGCCTCCTATTAAACTCTCCCCTTATATTTACAGCACAGTCCCTTATGTAATTACAAATTCAGAACATGATTAAGTTGTCTCTAACCATAGCCAGTCCCTCAATGGGTAGAACTAGCACCACACATTAATGTGCCAGCAAATAAGTCAAATTGTTCTGCCTTTTTGGGACTAGCTCACAGTGGCTGGCTGGCATAATTCACATGAATGATCTGCAAAACAATCCCAGCACATTCAGAAATATACTACTGAAACATTTGGAACTGGATTAAAAATAAACAGCACTGATGCTTAAGCCCTAATGAACAAATTAACTAGTATTACTGATGACCTAACCAAATCAGAACAACTATTAAAATGATTTTTATTTGCTTTAAAAACTAGCCAAAAGCTCCTAACAGATATTTTACCCCATTGGGAATGAATTGAAGAAACGAGTCAATTTGAAATTCTCCCTAAAGTTATAACTGGAAATTAGCATTCTTTCCTTATAGGTATAGAGGCAAGGAACAGCTTCATTGCCACTCCATGACTGAGATGCACTGAATTTAGTCACAGTGTGGATTGTGGCGGTGGGATTTCTTCCCACCCCACAAGCCATGCAGACCACTCTGTGCTGCTTTGCACAGCCATTTTTGATGCACTTGGAAAACCACCTTCTCTCCTTTATTTAATTTATTATCTGATCCAGTGGAACATAGTCTTCATAGGGAGAATTCCCACTGTGTAGAAGCAGTCATCCAGGACTTCAAAACAAGCATTAAGTACAAGAC
Organism: Clamator glandarius; assembly: GCA_033459285.1. Classification (NCBI taxonomy): domain Eukaryota; kingdom Metazoa; phylum Chordata; class Aves; order Cuculiformes; family Cuculidae; genus Clamator; species Clamator glandarius. The sequence goes on along the minus strand of JAUNZM010000119.1, from coordinate 1,728,776 downwards.
ATTTGTTTGCTAAAGTGAGTATTATCTACATAAGCACAAGAAACTCCTGTTAACTATACCCTGGAGAACAACATCCCACCCTAGACTGACATATACAGAACAATTAATTAAAGAAATGAAAATGCTGTTTGCAGATTCTGCCTTATATAGATTCTGATAATGACTAATTTCATAATTTTTAAACCATCCTCTGCCTTACCAATCATATACTCAGAAATAAACTTATATATATCAACACAAGTCAAATGGAACTAGACTGTACCAGAGTAATGCCAACACTGTCCACGGTTCCTACATATAATACTCTCCCCAAAAAAACCATTAAAATCTGTAAGACCTACATATGTTCAGCCCAATATGCAGTGTACTTCATTTGATGGACCAAATGCCCTTGTGAACGCAATGTGAGTGCAATTAAATGAGTGCTGTGTTCTAGAATGAGCTAGCTCAGGCAATTAGTAAAGGATAGAAAAGGCCACTTAACAGTAGGAGTAGACTTTTTCACTCTGCTTCTGACTGGTCCGTCCTCACCCTCTAAGGAGTCCTATAGAGTACCTTCAAAAGATGAACCTACTGAATAAAATTCATAACTCTACTTGCTGCTAAAACTAAAAGGCTCATAAGGACATTGGTTGAATGCCCTGAACAGTTTTCCAGCCAACCCATTGTTTAATAGTGATGCTAAAACTCTTTTTCTGCCTCTAGTCAACATGAGATAACCGTTCCTGGTTTTGCTCACTGAATGCTAACTAACCTTTTCTCTCAAGTTATATAATTGATTAGCATAATTACATTTTACTCAGAGAAGTTGTATCTATCTTCTACTTACCCAGGTTTTGTCATTGTTCAGATTGGATATGGGTAGAAGGAAAGTGTTCTTCAGGATACAAAGCAAAATGTTCTGCAGGATACCAAGCTACTGGAGAATGTCCAGAGGAGGGACAAAAAGTTGCAGAAGGATCTAGAGGGGAAGTCGTATGAGGGGCAGCTGAAGTAACTTGGTTTGTTCAGCCTGGAGGAGACTGAGGGGGCAGCTTCATAACAATTTACTGCTTTCTCACAAGGGAAGGAGGAGGAGCAGGCACTGATCTCTTCTCTCTGGTGACCCATCATAGGACCTGAAGGAATGGCAGGAAGATCTGTCAGGGGAGATTTAGGTTGAATATTAGCAAAATGTTCTTCAGACAAAGTGTAGTGGAGCACTGGAACAGGCTCCCCAAGGAAGTAGTCATGGTGCCAAGCTTAACAATATTCAAGAAGCATTTGGACAACGCGCTCAGACAAATGCTGTAAATTTTGGGGTTATCCAACGCAATCGTAGGAGTTGGACTCGATGATCCTTGTGGGTCCCCTCCACCTTGGGTCATGCAGTAATTCTGTGATGAATTCTGAGGCATTCTTGAGTCCAAAAACTTGCATCTTGTTTTCCCTTTGTGTTCGTTGTCCTGATAGAAGATATTTATTCCTCTCACAAGTCCTTTCAGGCTAAAAGTAAGAATTTGTTAATGAAATGGGCAAGTATCAGTCAAGAAATAAGTGAAGGGCTGTACTATCACAGGGATGAGACTGAACACTTGGATACAGATTCTCTGAAAGAAAAGGAATTCTCGAGAGCTGGATTATTTTACTGTGGTTTCTTGCTTACCTAATGGCAAACACTGTCTGCTGAAGTAGTAAGATAAAAGGCTGAATTCTTTACTCTCTGACACTATTGCACCCTTTGAAGGGAATTCTAGTTTTATAGACCTGGAGGGTAAGTTTCAGCACCTGAAAAACAGTTCAACAGTGTCTCTAGAGGCATCAAATTGATGACCAAAGATCTTAGTGGTCTACAACAATTTATGAATTTAAATTTGAGCTGTATGGGGCTTATCTGAAAGAAATTGATGTGAAGGTATCTGTTCCAGAGGTAATATTCATTAGGCATAACATTGTTTTTGAACTTCAAGAGGAAAACAAAGCTGCAAAATCACAGTGTTCCTCAGGATGCAATCAAGAATAAGTAATATTTATAGACTGAATAGGTAGCTTTGGATCAGATGAAGCTAACCATTTTTCAAATGGTTACTGGAGATGAGTTTGTTCCAGTGGAAATTCCAGATGCACGATGTTAATATTATTTAAGGGTTCCAGCCACAGAGTTCTTTCTGATAAGGTACTGAAAGATGGTGATGTATTCGTGAGTTGTAATATCTACAGATGCTAGTCCAAATGGATTTTAACACACTACTGTCAATAGTTTAAAGAGACAAAGAATGTTAAAGTTGCTAGAATGTCTCTCTTGCTAAAATTGTCTTTAAAGTGTTAAACCAGGTTGCCATAACATGTCTTACTCAGGGAGTCAATCTTTTTCTATTCATTCCCTTTGCTAATTATGTTTATAGTTATATTTAAATCTTCTGCTTTGAATTGTAGTGTGTAAAAAATATTTTCCTTTCAACAACATTCCTAATTCTTATTATGACTGTGTCTGAGATGTTATTGTAGATGGAGATTTATTTTTCCCTTTCTGTGAAAAAGTTGCAATGGACTAAACATGTTACTATTGCTGTTCTTGCTGGAGTCTTTTTTCCTTAAAGACACTAACATGAAGGTACGGAAGAGCAGTAAAAAGTAAAGACAAAAAAATAGTTCCCGGTTCCAAACTTTCAGCTTTCCTGCTGCAGATTTACAATCTCATATCCTGTTCTTTGCCATGCTGGCAAGATGAAACCCAGCGTGAGCCTGTTAAAAGCATTGTTTTCAGCTGCCTTTCATCACAATCTCACAGCAGTTCTGGAAAATGCACAGCTTTGGATGTCTAAACCAGATAATTGTTGAGAAAGGGAAAATATCAAGGAGGGAATATGGGAGAAAGAAGTGAGTTTCATTTAACTTGTAGATAAGTAAAGTTATCTGCATAATTTTCTCTCCTTGACTTTTTTGTGTGTTTGTTTGCTTTTAATTTTTTTAAATTTTATGAGTTCATCCCTAAGAATTAGTACTATAGCAAGCTATTTCTGACACAATATATTCAAAGAGATAGCAATTGTAGTTGCCAGGGCAACAAAACTTCTTTTGGGCCAGCTGTTCTCTGGTATAACTCTAAATGAAGGTCCCCAACAATGTCTTTTCAGGGAATACTCCCGTTCTGTATGTTTTTCACCAGGGTTATTTTGCTAGTTTTCATTTTAAACTGGACTTTAAACAATGCTTAGGGAGTTTAGTGATCTCTGTTCCCATTTATCTCGGTTTTTTAAATGTCTTTGAAATATGGTTGTTAGAAAAAAAAAATTAAAGCTTTTTAGAATAGTCTAGTATCCCTCTCTATAATTGTTACTGTCTTTCATAATCAATTTCTACGGCAGCTTAGGCTGACCAGCTTTGCATATTTCAAAATAAAATTTGTTGAGCATGAGTGATCCCAATTAACTTTCATCCATTCTTTTTTCCCAGGTGAAACTCTTTGCAGATTCTATGTTTTCCCTTGTAACATGGTACTGTCTTAGTGCAGGAGACAATAGAGGCAGTCTACTAGAAATAGTAACTCAGTACAGCTTCTGGAAAGGGAAATCCCTCTGACTTGCTGGAGTTCTGTCAGGATGGTTCTAAGCACAAGGAGAAATGACATCCAGTAGCCACAGCATTTTTTTATTTTCCTGATAATTATGAAGAGTGGTTAAAGTAAATGCAGAACTGATTCATGACATCCCTCAGTTGTAAGTCTGTTGGGATCCAGAGGCACACTTTGAAACAACAAGAGATCAATCTTGGCCAGACAAAAGTAAGGCAAATAAAATATGGCACAATCAGGCTTGTTTATTACTGTTATTATTTCCTAAATTGTCTATGTTCCTGGATTTGGTTTGGTTTTTTTTCTTCCCTCCCTGTAAAAGGAATTTGCAAGTCTAGGCAAACTTACTTGACAGCAAGTGTTCAGTCATGCTTGTAATGATAGCTCTAATCATAATTCATGAGTTATTATGTATTCAGGCATGATCCATGCTGCAAAGAAATACACTGAAAAGAAGTAGAAATAAGCTAAGTGGAATGTGGTATGCTAAAGGTTGTTTAGTGTTCAGTAAGGTATACTCTCATTCCTGTCTGGCCTATGGGTAGTAACTGCGGTGGATTATTAAAAATGCATGTAAGGTTTCTCCAATAGTTCCTAAAAATAATACACTTTGAAAGATTGCAGTAGTTTGGTCACTGGACATCAGGCACATAAAGAAAATTCATGATTTTACTCATTGTACAAGTATACATGTTCTTAAGGAAGATATGATTGGCTTCCCTCTCTGAGCTATAACTCCATGTATCTTGCTGGAGCTATGCTAGTATGTACCAAGGTATAGATGAGAAGCTCGAAAGTGACACATATACAGAGTTGCAAATGCGTTTTAATGCCTGCAGATTCTTCGATCTGTTCCTTATTCTGTACTGATGACAGGTGAAATTATGGTTTAATTCTAATCTTGCAGAGTTTCCCTTGTGCTATCTGCTTGGCCCATTGTTTTTCCTGATGGAGATCCTTTACGCCTTTTAAATAGTGTTCGTACAAGCAGCAAGAACAAATGTGTGACTTGAGTTACTTGAGGGCCAGAGCATTCAGGACCTGAGCAACCTGTTGGATAGTTGTGTTAATTTTTCTTCAGGGTACTTGACATTTCCTTTTTTCTTTTTTCTTTATTAAGATCTCTATATTAATAATAATAATATACTTAAAATACTTAGAAGCCAGGTACTAATGCACATACTTTTCTTAGAAGACAACAAAAACAAGATGCTTCTATAGAAAGTCATTCTTTTTTTGGAGAATACAATCCTTTTTTGGCCATAGTACTTAGATTTCCAGAAATTTATAACAGTAATTTTAAAATGGCACATCTGTACTTAATTGACATAAAATGATATATCCTAAACAACAAGAAATTAATCAGGGAAATATTTCTTTAATATCTATAAGAGGAGTGGATTGGATAATATTTTTCTTGACTATAACAAGATTATGAAAGTGAAATGTGAAACAATGAACTTATTTCACACACAAAAAAGAAAGGTTAGGGATGTGCATAATTATTGAGCTGTTAATTAGAGAACATTTTAAAACTGAAGAAAAATCCTACCTGTTTGCCTCTTCAGTTGCCTAGTTTGCTTCACCAAAAATAACAGAAATATACAGAGATGTTGTTGGTACAGTTACTATAACTTTTACCTTAGAAACAGGAAGAATGAGTTTGGCTATGTATTAATAAACTCATCCCTGAGTATCTATTGGAAGGAAAAATTGAAACAACTTCATGCTAAGTTAGAAATACAATGCATTCTTTCTAAATCTTTAAGCATGTCTGAAAACTTTAAAGTATTTTTCCTTTTGCTATATTTATGTGTAACTGTTTAGCACTAAAACTTTTTTATGACGAAAACTTTTCTAATTCTTCACAGCATCTAAATATCTGCCAAAAGGTTTTTAACTGATAGCTGTGGGGTAATGTATAAAGAACACTTTAATACCTCCTTTCCTGTATTTAATATGGACCAGTATCCATCTTCATGCTGGAGTGTGTCCAAAGAAGAGCAATGAAGCTGGTGAATGAACTAGAGAACAAGTCTTCTAAGAAGGAGCTGAAGGAACAGAGATTGTTTAGTCTGGAGAAAAGGAGGCTGAGTGGAAACCTTTTCACTTTCTACAGCTACCTGAAATGAAGTCTGTAGTGAGGTGGATGTAGGTCGCTTCTCACAAGCAGCAAGTGATAGCACAAGAGGACATGGCATTGAGTTGCATCAGAGGAGGTTTAGATCAGATATTAGGGAAAAAATTCTTCACCAGGAGTGTTGTCTAGCACTGGAACAGGCTGCCCAGAGAAGTGGTGGAGTCACACTCTGGTGGTATTTCAAAGTCATGTAGATGTCATGCTTAGGGTCATGGTTTAGTGGTGAACTTGGCAATGATAGATTTACTGTTGAACTTGATGATATTTCAAGGATTACAGTTGGACTTGATGATCTTACAGGTCTTTTCCATCTAAAAAATTCTATGATTCTGTCTAGATATGCTCTGTTAAACCATAGACTAGTCTCTTGAAAAGATTTTTAAAACTTCCATGTGTGAAGTCAAAGTAGATATAGGCAAAGATATTGTGGTACTATAAAGAGAACTTACTAGTAAAATGACTTAGTTTTTTGAAAACTGAGATGACATGTTTGGAGGATTTTTCCTGGGACAGGATAAAAAGCAAAAACAATTACGATTTTTACAAGAAAAATATTTCTCTGCTGTAGAACTGAAATTCTCTAAGAAGAATCACCACAAATGTTTTTTGAGGCTTATAGGCAGTACACACTTTGTCAAGAGACTGACAACTGATTCTGTGGCAGGCTTGTAGCTTTCATAAAACTACTAAGATGAGAAGGCTGTCTCAAAAATAGTGAGGAGTCTGTCAGAAACTTAGTTTCCACCAAAATATGCCAACCAGCACCTTCAAATTAAAATTCTAACAGGCTTGTTGGGACACAATCAAGAAAGAAAACATAAAACACTACCCTGTAGCAAAGTGGGAGAGATTCCTGGCTTCCTGGGAGAAGAAGGAATGTGTGCCCCAGAGTGTGAACCCAGCAAGTCCTGTGTTGACCTCGGTTGAAACAGAGCAAGTACTAACTGTGATTTGGTCTTTTAACTATACACCAGTGACTATGTAGGAAGGAAGATTAGATCATGCATATTCAACAGAATTTAAGGTTCACTGGAGAGGGTTATAATTTGGAGGTATTATATAAGTTGAGCCAATATATACCAGATTAATAAATAGTACCTGGAGAACAAATCTACCCTTCTGCACTGAAGAAGCAGGGGACATATATTCCTTTGCCTAATCAGAGTTGTCTGGTGACCCAGGAGGTAGGCAGCTTGCAGTTTCCTTGCTGCTGCTAGTCCAGACCTAGGGGGTGAGGTCTTCCGTTGGTCCCTTGTCTTATCTGCTCATTCCTATGTCTTGCATACCCTGAAGAATCTCACATATGATGGCGGGACGTTGTTTATGTTTAAGTAACACAAGTTTATGTTTATGTAACACTGCCCAAGTGGCTGGTTTGATAAATCACTCACCATTAAATCCATTGACTAGATTTCTTTTGACTTATAATGAAAGGTTAAACACCTATCTCATCTGCAGGCACCTATCTTGGTAGCTGAATGTTGAATCCAAACCTTTTTACTGGATAAAAGCTAAAATAATTCTGTGTAAGCCAGTTTACACACATTAGTGCATTAGTAAACACTTTGTTGACAGGCAGCTAAAGGAAACTGAATCTTCAGTCCTCTTGATGCTCTTTTACTAGTATTTGTAAGGACATTAATATTACATAATTTCTTTCCATTCTCAGTATAGCTGCAGAAATGTTTAAGGGACTACTACTCCTCTGTTTTATTGTAGGAGAAGGGGCCACCAATAAAAGCAAACTCCTCACTATTTCTAGTCTAATTTATATTTTGCATTAATTGAAATGATGTGTGATATTGAATACAGTCATAGTGAAACAGTGAGATTGCACCCAAAGTTATGAGCAATGAACATGCAAACAGAAAAAGCAATCACCTTCCAAAGAATTTTCAAAGTATCTGAAATGTCACTCTGTTTACCTGTGTCTTCGCAAGTTCAGGGCTGCATTTTGGACATGTTGAGATATGTAGATTTCTAGGAACTATGGGAATAAGTAAAAACTAATGACCTTAAGGGCCTTACCTGAAGTTTACATTATAACTTTTCAAAACTGCTCTGCTTTTAGTCATCCTTAGTCCTTTAAACTACTGCTCATGGAGGAAGCCTTCTGTAAATGAACTAGAATCCACACAGATAATGGGATCTGCCTTCCTGGAAGGGTTCACAAACTAATGTCACTGATGCTTATGAAAGTTTACAGAGACACTGCTATGAACTAAATCAATATTCACTCTTCATTAACACAATTTGTGCACCTCTACAGCAGTTGTTTGCCTGTGGGAGTATTGATTTGTGCCTGCTTTACTTGTCATCTTTTCTGCTTTTCTCTATGTTAGGAATAGTTATGCCTCTTGCTTAGTCTACTGCTTTGTAGCTAGAGAAGTACAAATAAAATGAAAAATAAATCGTTTGGTGCATATACGACATATGCTATTGCCTGATTCCATTCAGTCAGTAGTACCCTGTAATACTACAGGTTATAAACATGAATTTCAGTTCCTCTCAAAATCATTGCTGAACACATTTCAGCAATTTTATAATTCAAATATGTTACATCAGAAGACATTAGCTTGCAGTCTGAGTATAACTGTCATCCTTGGGCTGCTGTAAACATCCATCACTGAGGAGGATGGGCAAGTTATATGTGTTCTGTTTAGTTACAGGTATCGTTCTTTCTCTGCCATTTGCTTTTTTCATTCCTTAATGCTTTCAGCTAATTCTGCTCAGCTTATGCTTCAGAGAAATCTACTGTTGCCTTGGTAGGAGATGAGATTTCAAACAGAAGTTTGGAGGTTGTGAATCAAACCAGGCTTTCTGTGTGCATGTGTATTTGTGTAAGGGAGAAAGAACAGAGGAAGGGGGATAAATTAACCATGATGGTGTTGTAAAAGAATTGTCAAGGTTTTTATGGGAAGAAAAAAACCAAACCAACCCATGCTTGCATAGGGTTATAATCCCCATGTAATCTCAATACAGTACTAAGATTTATACTTAAAAAGCAAGCTGTGTATATAAAAAAAGAATATATATGATTTTCTTGTTTAAGCTATACCTGCACTGTCTTCAGCTGGTATATATATATATGTTACCAAATACTAGCTATGGAGGAATGGCTAGAGGTGAATGGATTATAAGCTCTCTGTTACAGGGAGACATCCACCTACAGAATGCAATGAAGCCTAACCTTTCTCTTCCACCAAAACCAGGTTCAACTGAGATGGATGAACCTGCCCCAAACTGTCAGAGACTAAGGTGCAAGCAAGGGAAATGGGCCTCTGTTGCACTTTCCTTTAGCTCTGTGTGATATATTATTTTTGACAAGACTATTTGGAAAGCGTTGGTTTTGGAGATGTTCTCAGGGAGAAAGCAGATTTACAGGTGTTCGTCAGAGGGAGAAAAACATGGGCCCACATGGGAAAAAGTGAAGAAAGCCATCGAGGCCTGCTACCCGAGGGATGTGTTCAGGACAGGAAGATGGAGCCTGAAGTGAAGCTTGCTTTTCAAGCACAAATATCCAATGCAGTGATAAGCAAAATCATGTGAAAAACAGGACAACAATATGAATATTTGTATTTTGCTTGTTGGTTTTACCATTGCATTATTTAGTCTTTGAATGGTTGAGGGTTTTTTTGTTTAGTTGGATTTGGGTATTTTTTTTTGTTTGCTTATATCTGAACTGTCCTAGGATGTATGTTGTCTTCCTCTCTCTTTCTTATCTGAGCAGTGTGGTTGATACGACCTGTGAGACAAGATTAGAGTCACTTTCATGAAAGAGGATAAGAAGAATGATCTTAATGTATAACAAAAGGAACTGATTACATCCCTTTTATTTTGAAGGCTGCATACACTACTGAAGAATGGGGACTTTATGAAGTTACTTGCTTTATATCTCTGTGCCTTAAATGTTGAAAATGTATTGAAAACACATAATACCATTTCTTCTAAGCTAAGGAGTTCTTGCGTGCTTTGTTTTCTCTAAAACGAATTTGACTCCTCTTGTGTTTATTTTTCGTTAGCATGACAGATCTAATATTTCCTGATGGTAAAGTTCTAAAAATGTTTTAAAGCAGGGCGGGGGGAAAGAATTTTATGGCTGAAGTAGTTTTATACTGAAGAGTAAATCTGTCGGGGAGCTCGGTGTCTATGGGACAAATATTCTATGTTTGTGTGTTAAAAACACTTCTCAAAACAGTTTCGTTATCACTGCAGACATGCTGAAGACTTTTTGGAAGTCCCAGTCTTCTAAAGTTCTTTACCTAAGTAACAGAAGATACTTTTATAAAAAGTTCATTTGCTTTTTAACGTTTTTGGTAAAGCTCAAAGTACAATACAAAAATAAATGTTTATTATTCACATAAGTTAAGGCAGATTTTGGCTTTGATTGATGTGGAGAAACAACAGTTGGGTAAATAAGGGGAGGTTATGTTGGAATCTAAACAAGAATGTCTAAAGCCGTATAAAAACTATCTCAGAGGTAAATACCTTTAGCATATTGGTGAGAAGAGTTTAGTTATAATCCCAGCAGACTGTGGCAGACAGGAATTTACAAGACTTTCTTTTATCAGCAATTTAGAATTGATTAAGTTAAGACTGCAAAATTCCCATTAACACTTATTTCTCAATGATTAACAAAGTAATAAAAAATGATTCAACAGATGCATTATAATCAAATTGATCAGCAACTTAATCAGATTCAAAAATAATGAGATTCACTTTTTTCTGCATGGTGTTGTAAGTATACATGCAAGAAACAGATATAGAGATCTATGTGTACATAGAGATATATCAATGTTTAATCATAAAAGATATACAGGCTACAACCGATAGAGAGAGTCTAGCTTGAAAATTTTCCACTTAAGACTCATAAAAATACTTACATACAATGCAGCAGCAACCCACAGTAAGCAATGGCTGGATCTCAAGAAATCCTTGAGGTGGGGGAGAATACTCACTTTCAATTTGCTACAATTCCCAACAGATGATTTTCGGCTCTCTAGTGGGGGGATAACTTTGCCTAAGGCCTTTTCGTTTTCCGTACTAGCAAATGAGGTCAGGCACTACACTACACCTCAGAGGGGACCCAGCTCAGGAGGATATTACTGGTCTCAGTCTGCTCAAAGGCTGAGAAGAGTTCAAAGGGCCTTCTAACTAATTACATACTTATAGGGCTTTCAGATAATTGATTTTGTCAAATATTTGAATATTCATTTTGATTTTTAATGTTCACTTCGGCTGCACTTGGAAGATGTCATACTAGTGGAACTTGCCACTAGTTGCATTACACTGCCTCACTTGGGCCATGATCCAAATATCAGGCATCCAGAGGGCATGACTGATAGTCAATCTCTTTCTTAGGTGGTGATGAAGCCTCTTCACAGGCACAAAGACTCCACGCCCACTAAGGGATTGCCTAAGTGCTCTGGATCACTATGTTGTAACAGCAGGTATTCTTTCCCCAGTGTACCTGGTTGAGATGAACGGTTATCAGCATGCTTCTTCAGGCAATAAAAGTGTTTCTTTCCCAATTATAGCAGTTTCAGGTAGGCCAAGGAGCTGCCTTGGTGCCCTGGCTGTCTGACTCGATACAATGGGAATTCTCCCTATGAAGGCTGTGTTCCACTGGATCAGATAATAGCCCAAATAAAAGAAAGTATTTTTTTTTCCACGATCGTCAAAAAGATTGTGTAAAGAAGCACAGAGTGGTCTGTGTGGCTAGTGGGTGGGAAGAAATCCCACCATGACACATACGTATTTATTTTCATGTTTAACCTACCACAAGTTACTTGGAAAATTTACTCTACAGAACTGTGTTATTTTGGGTTGTCTAACAACAAGAAGAACTGATCACCATGGAGTTCTGCAAACATAATAATTGGAACACTAGTATACTTCTCTCCTTGAACCAATAAATTGTTTCCTATTTGCACATATAGTGATTTGCTATATGCTCATTCTTTCACTGATTCTTTTCCTCTGAATTATTAAGCATTTATCTTCCAGCACTCAAATCCCCAATTATAACATTAAAGTGATTTGAAGAATTTTTATGCTTCTATTTATTTCTGCCTAAAGCTCCCCATTGAAAACCAAAACAAACATTTTACTGTGGTCCCAGAAACAGGTTAATGGCAAAAAGCCCTAAGGTTTCTTTCAACTACGTGCTGAGTTTCCAAGCACTGAGTTCCTGCTGACCTTCTTTTGCTGATGTTTTTACTTACATTTTGCTAAGCTGTTGCCAAATAGAAAACAATGTATGATCACTCTTGGGAAAAAATGGAAGATATTCATCACCTTACTACTTAACATCTATAAACTCATTTTTTTCCCCCGGATAAGTGAACCTCTCTCTACCTTTTTACAACTTACAGAGGAAGAAGTCCTGTATTGTAAGACTGTTCCAATATAAAAAAACTGTTACATTTAAAGTTCCAAAACCACTAGTGCTTCCAACATATTTTTTTTTGAAATCTTGCACGTAAAATCTGTCATTTTGCAGTTTATCAAACTTTAATCAGTTGAATAGTTTGTATTAATCAGCTTATTTTTGCATTCACAGATTTAATACTATGGGTTTTTTTTCTCTGTTACCCCCTTGAATAATACAAATTCTAACAGTTAATTTGATACGGGTTTTGTGAATGTGGAGAGAAGTATTTCATTACCGCTTTTCTGAGAGGCAGACTGATTATATACAGTTAGAAGCTGCCTGAAAAGATTTTACTTTCAGTTAAACTATGCTGTCGGGTTAGTGCAGTTACTTTGGATCTGGAGCTTCTAAAGGCCGAAAATATCCTCCTGATTATAGTGATCTGAGGTCCTAATGTTAATCACGTAGCTTGATACTTGCTCTAACATAGCCAGGTAATCAAACATTGCCAGTCTCTTTTATAAAATAAGACTACATAAGAAGTTGTTTAAGGAACTCAATACACAAATAGATCCTTATTTTAATAACATACTATTTTTTTTCAGTGATGTCAGGCCCCTCCTCCTGGTGGATCAGTGGGACATCTCCAAATATCTTTGAGAACCTGAGTCAAGTTTAGCTCATCATACAGACATTTTGCAAAACAACCTTAATTTCGTTAATTCTTTGCCTGCAACATTTGACTTATTCTGATTTTTAAGTAAAAACTAACCCTAAAATTGTTTCTGAGGCTTGTAGAACAATATTTTACAGCTTTTCTGTTGATATAATTTTTCTTGTGCATGTATACCTGCTCAGGGAAGCAAGTAACAAATGCTTGTTTGATTATGCCAGGAACTTGCAGTCTTAGCTTAGACCTATTTATTAAAAAAATAATAAACCCCCCCTTCTGCTGCAGTTGTTCCTGCAGGCCTAGTTTCATCACAAAGGGTAAATTACTGGCTTTAGCAGCCTTTAATTGAAAATACATTTTTTTTTGCAAAAAGGAAGGAATCTGGAGACCAACCATGCAATGTTGTTTGAAAATGAAAGGATTTTACTTAAGCAGAACTAAAATAATTAGGTTTTCCAATTTATTTATTTTTTTTAAATCAGGTCAGCATGCTGTTTCAGCCCCTAATGAGTAACACTCCACTTTAAAAATATGTAAATATGTCATGGAATGAAATCTCCTATGCTATGATTAGAAGAATAGTACTAAGAATAGTACTGTGACTGATAAACTGAACCTACTCTTTGATAACTCTAATTTCCACATTAATAGACCTTTTCAGGTTTCCTTAGTCATAAACTTTTCCCAAAACACTAATGGAGTATAACATAGCATACCTTCTTACTATAGCCTGGCAGGAAGGGGCTTTCAGTGAAAAACAATAACTAAAATATATCACTGAAGAAAACAGAAGAGGGAATATCAGCAGAAAACAAGTATAGAATCCTTAAAATTTTGCTTTAACTTCATGAAAATATAATTGATTTGGAATTTTAGAAAACAGATGGGCTTTAATTTCTATCTTCTTTAAATAATTCCATATACACTTTAAATGTAGAATTTTTAAATTAGTTTTGTTCTTTATTACTAAAATAGTAGCTCTTCTTTTACACAGTAAAAAACCCTACCCTCAAATTAACAGTAACATTCAGTCACAGGAATCTTGTATTTTTTTAAAGATGAAAAATGAATGCAGCAGTGACCATCTAATTGAATAATTTGAAAGTATGAAGAAAAAATGCCTATAACATTCACTGTGCAGGGATGTAGCTGAGGTTAAGAACAACCATGGTATATTTTGAATCTTTTTTAAGGTTTTCATAAGATTTGGATCTTTTGAATAAATTGAAACAAAATTCAGAAAACATTGCATCCTTTATTATTATAACACCATATGTTGTATGCATAATGAGCAAATAGAATAATGAAAAGCAGAAACTCTTACATGTCAGTTCAGCCCCTGAAAGCTACAACTTCAGACAGAAGAGACTGGTTTATAGGGGAGGGAGGAGAAAAATGTAGCTTACAACAATATTTTTGTATTTCTCCAGTCTTTAAAACTGTTGAAGGTTAGCCTATTTCTCATCATAATGTGTCAGGTGTATTATATAGCTTATAGGGAATTTTTGTGTTTCTGTGCTTGAAACATTAACTACAGCATTTGAGATTTATTACTGATAGGAGGTTATGTACCATAATTTGGAGCATTTTCCAAGTTCAGTCTTTTAAGCTAGATGGACTTAGATCTTCTCAGATATGTGAACCAGGGCCATTCTGTGGCTTGAGCACTACCCTGTTGTACTGTGAACTCATTGTTCACATGTCTCTGACACAGTGCTGGCCAGTATTAGCTAGACTTTTCTCCAGAAGCACATAGTTACGGGATCTTGAGGGCCAGTGGCATTTGAATGTGCAGAGATCGTGTTTAAGTAAGCGAGAGAGTTTAGCTCAAAGTCAGGAAGAAGAGTTGGATTAATGCCTGGCTCCAAGCCTGGCGTGAGGAAAGGAGCTTCAGCTTCTTTGACCATGGGGTGGCTCACGCACCCCCAAACTCTGTTGCTAAGGATGGGACACATGTGTCTTCTAGGAGGGCTAAAGCCCTTGCTAAAAACCTAGTTAAGCTCATAATTCGAGCTTTAAACCAGATGTGAAGGGGGAGGTGGTTGAGACCAGGCTAGACAGGAGCGAGCCTGGATATGGGGCACTGGAGATTAGGAGAGGGTGTGCTGGTGAGGACCACAAGTACATCACCACACAGAAAGTGGGGGTGAACACACCTGGGGGTGGGAAGAGAGATACGGGCACACTGGTGCTAGCTACTCCAGTTACCAGGCAATTGGGAATGTACTCTGTTCCCTCTAAGAGGGCTGATGGCTCGGCAGCTCAGCTGAAGTGCATTTACACCAATGCACACAGCATAGGTAATAAGAAGGAAGAGCTGGAAGTTGTTGTAGGGCAAGAAGCCTATGATGTCGTTGCCATCACGGAAATGTGGTGGGATGACTCGTATAACTGGAGCACAGATATGGGGGTACAAACTCTTCAGGAGGGATAGGAAGGGAAGGAGAGGAGGCGGGGTAGCCCTCTTTGTAAGGGAGAACTTGGACACTGTTGAGATGGATTGTGGCGATAAGGAGATTAAGTGCCTGTGGGTTAAAATCAGAGGAGCCCATAAGCAGGTAGATTTTGTGATGGGAGTCTGTTACAGGCCACCCAGCCAAGGAGAAGCAGCTGATGAGCTCTTCTATAAACAACTGGGGTTAATCTCTAGATCAAAGCCTTTCATTCTTGTGGGAGACTTCAGTCTTCCTGATATCTACTGGAAGTACAATAGAGCAGTAAGGAAGCAGTCTAGGAAGTTCCTGGAGTGTGTGGAAGACACTTCCTTGCACAGCCGGTGAATGAACCAACAAGGGAAGGTGCCCTCCTGGAGCTGCTGTTTGTGAACAGAGAAGGCCTTGTAGGGGATGTGGCAGTAGGAGGACGCCTAGGACAAAGTGATCATGAGGGTTTTCTGTTCTAGGTGAACTGAAGAGGGTGGTTAGCAGGACAGTAGCATTAAATTTCCAGAGGGCAGACTTTGAACTCTTCAGAAGGCTGGTTGGCAAAGTCTCATGGAAGACAGTGCTTAAGGGCAAGGGAGCCCATGAGGGCTGGGAGCTCTTCAGAAAGGAGATCCTGGTGGCTCAGGAGAAAGCCATCCCCATGTTCCAAAAAAAAAGCCGGCAGGGGAATAAAACAGCTTGGTTGAACAGAGAGATCTTGAGTGATATCAAGAAGAGGAATATTTATGGGCTCTGGAAGAGTGGACAGGCCTCTTGGGTGGATTACAGGAGGGAAGTGAGATTGTGTAGGGAAAAAATCAGAAGGGCAAAGGCTCAACTAGAAATCAGTGAAGGTAAAAGTTGGAAAAGTCAGTGAAAGATAACAAAAAATCTTTCTATAAATATATAAATAATAAAGGGATGACTAGGGAGACCATACAGTCCCTATTGGACACAGAAGGAGCAACAGTGACAGGGGATGAGGAAAAGGGTGAGGTATTTAATGCCTTCTTTGCCTCAGTCTTTAATTGTAAAGAAAGTTGTTCCCTCTGTGTAAAAACCCGGAGCTAGAGGAGCAACATGAGGCTCCCATGGTCCAAGAGGAGGTGGTCAGAGCCTTGCTAGCCCGACTAGACACCCACAAGTCTATGGGGCCGGATGGGATCCACCCAGGGGTATTGAAGGAGCTGGCGGATGTCCTGGCCAAACCCCTTTCCATCATCTTCCAACAGTCTTGGAAGACTGGGGAAGTTCCACTGGACTGGAGGCTGATGTTGTGCCCATCTACAAGAAGGGTTGCAGGGAGGATCCAGGGAACTACAGGCCTGTCAGCCTGACCTCAGTGCCAGGTAAAGTCATGGAACAGGTGATCTTGAGTGCTATCATGAAGCACATGCAAGAGAACCAGGTGATCAGGCCCAGTTAACATGGGTTCACAAAAGGCAGGTCTTGCCAAACTGACCTGATTGCCTTCTATGACAAAGTGACTCGACTACTGGACAAGGGAAAGGCTGTGGATGTATCTTCCTGGACCTCAGTAAAGCCTTTGACACAGTTTCTCACAGCATTCTGCTACGGAAACTGTCAGCCTCTGGCCTGGACAGGCACATTCTCTCCTGGGTGGAAAACTGTTTGGATGGTCGGGCCCAGAGAGTGGTGGGAAATGGTGTGAAATCCAGCTGGAGGCCAGTGACAAGTGGGGTTCCCCAGGGCTCAGTGCTGGGTCCAGCCCTGTTCAATGTCTTTATCAATGACCTGGATGAAGGCATCGAGTGCACCCTTAGCAAGTTTGCAGATGACACTAAGCTGGGTGGAAGTGTGGATCTGCTGGAGGGTCGGGAGGCTCTGCAAAGGGATCTGAACAGGCTGGACCCCTGGCCTGAGACCAATGGCATGAGGTTTAACAAGGCCAAATACTGGGTCCTGCACTTTGGGCACAACAAATCTATGCAGTGCTACACACTAGGAAAACTCTGTCTAGAAAGCTGCCTGGAGGACAAGGACCTGGGGGTGTTGGTTGACAGCCGACTGAACATGAGCCAGCAATGTGCCCAGGTGGTCAAGAAGGCCAATGGCATCCTGGCTTTTATCAGAAATGGCGTGACCAGCAGGTCCAGGGAGGTTATTTTCCCTCTGTACTCGGCACTGGTGAGACTGCTCCTTGAAAACTGTGTTCAGTTCTGGGCCCCTCCTTCAGTCTTTCCTTCTCTAAATTGAACAGCACTCTTTCAGCAATTCCCAACAGGCAAAATTTTCAAGATAATTCTTCTTGTTACAAGCTGGTACCTCTCCATCTGTTTTACATCACTCCTTTAAATGCTCTGTAAATGTGTCCAGTTTTCCAGATCAGGAATTATTTGTGTTGAAGACTACTGCCAGGTCTCATACATGAAATGGCAACCATAACATAACACAATTTTGCTAATAATGAAGATGTCATCTACTGCAAGTCTAACTAGAAAATTCATGTTACAGTCTAGACAGATGTTTCCTGTCTTATATTTGTGTATTTGTCTGAAGCTGGCTTCAACTCACTTAGTATTAGGCATCTAAATTTCTAAATTCCTAGCTTTTTCTGCTGTCAACTGCAACAACATTACCACTTCCCTGTGGTGATGTGTTAAGACTGTAGTAATATCCAAAACCCACCAGTACATACTCAGAAGTCCAGTATATCTTTATCTGCACTTTTTTTTGCTTTTGACTTAAACAGCAAGACTACCTTCTGCCTTGTGCTTTACATTGTGAATACTTTAGTAATGAAATATACTGCACAAGATTTTAAATCTGTGATTATTACCCTGTTCCCAGAAAAATTATAAGTAAATATTCATACTATGTGTATGTATCAAGAACACAAAATGCATATGCAAGTTATGTTCTCACATCTCAATGAATAAGCTAAATACTTTTCACATCTTTACTTCTTTAACAACACTAATTTGTGTGGACCGTGAATGTTTGGTGCTCATACCATTTACTGGCAAATATGAAGGGTTTTGACTGCTTCTTTTTTTTCTGAATATAAACTATAAACTATAAACATTAATGGGTCTTTTAATCATATACCTTTATTTCTAGTTTGCTTGCACCTCAGTCCTCAAGTACTCACTACAAGTACTATAGCTATGGGATTCAAACAGAATTATATGCCTTGGATTAAATATTATATACTTTCAGGTCTGAATATTGAATTCCAAAGAGAATTGTTACTATCTGTAGTTTAAAACATTTATAATAACTATGTAAAGAGATTACCTTGCATTTTTTTACACGGCTTCAGTATTCTTACTTCAGTATTCTTCTTCTGAATGAGAAATGAACTCCATTTCACATTTGAGAACATATTGCATAAGCTAAAGTAGTAAGTCTGCTTAATCTTAACAAAATCATGACAAGTGACTTATAAACTGGTCTGCAGATCTGTGTCGCTTTTTTATTGTTAATTGAAAAGGTACATGATTGTGAGGCACTGTTTCGCTTAGAATGTCTCAAACAAGTGTTGGCATGAATGGGTTAGAATACCCTAAACATTCTCTGGATGGGTTGTTCTGTGCTTTGGTTGCTGTGACAATAGGAACTGCAGCAAGGAACAGAGCGCAATACAAAACTGATTCAGTAACAGGAAATGAGTTCCTGAAAATCAGCCAATCAGAGTAGAGGAGAAGCCATGCTTGACTGATCTCTGAACTCTTTGCATAGCATTTTGGGGTTAAACAATACAAACCCTCCAATGGACCTTCAGAGACTCCTGCCTGACATGTGCAAAGAGAAGCCATACCTCCACTATGTCTCCTCTTGCCTTCAGTGCTAATGAAGAGGAAGGAGCAACACCTCCCTGCACCTTTGGTGCAGGAACAGCACTGTATAAAAGGTGTCACCCCATGTGACCCTGTGCACCCACCACCTAAGGACCTCGACAACTGATGGACATCTCAGAGAAACATTGTTGGAACCAAGGGTGGTGATCTCTCTCTCTCTCTCTCTCTCTCTCTCTCTCTTCCTCTCTCTCTTTTGTTACTTTCCTCCCGCAAACAAACACCAGCTTCCAAATAGCCACAGACATAACTTAAGACAACATAAATGTAATGCAAAATAAAATCAATTGTTGCAAAGGATCCTTGCTGTCATTTCACCTTAACTGGAGCCAGCTGGGATTTACAACCACTTAATTCCCCATTAAAGGGACTTCAAAATTATGGCTCACAAAAAAGCTTTGAAAAGTTACTATGGTCCAGAAACAATATAAGCACAAATATAATCCATCCATCTACCTTTGTTTCATCTCTTGTCCTGACCAAGACAATGGTAAAACTCTCGGCATACTTAATGAAATTCAGATTTTAGTAATAGTACTATATATATATTTGAGAATTTTTTATATTAGTATTAATAATTATGTAAAGTCAATACCCAGAGACTCCTTGTAAAGTTTGAACTTGTTTATGTTAACTATATAAGAATGAATTTAAAGAAAGCAGCACTGTCTCTCCAGAATCTTGGCAAAATGCTTAATTCATGTCAAGGGACTTTGATAATTACGTTAACATACTTAATGTTTACTTTTTATAGTGCTTATACTGAACACTGAATGTCAAAGACTGAGTGACTGTATACCATGTGGCATAAGAAAATTCATATATGTCTGAATCGTTCATCTAATTAGGAAAAAGCATGTAGAGAACTACTGAATGTCCTGTTGTTGACATACAGAGGTGCTAGGTGACACAGTTGCTGGATTAAGCATACTTTGTAAAGAAGTGTTTCACATTTGCATCTTGAAAACATGCTATTTAAATGTGATTAGTTTCCGTTTGCTTCTTAATTTGTCAATGTGACCTGAGCAATTATGGTTTAGAAAACAGTCTGAAAAGTTGCTTCCTTGCCTCATGTTATTTAGTAAGAAGAGTAGTTGGTGTTTATGTGAGCTGGTCACCACATGCTTTTAATTTAACTGTGCCAAAACCAGACAGAATGGGGACATTACAAAATAGCTTTAATTCCCATGTCATGTTCAAGACCAGTGAGATTAATGAGTCATTTACAACTCCAGCTCTTTGACTGCAAAACCACTGTGATAGTTTTTTTTTATATGAAATATTTTTAGGTAGATTTTGTGTGGGATATATTATCATAATTCTTTTTCTTGTTTTATAAACTGTTGATACAATTTGATATTTAGCCTTGGCATTGTGCATTCTGACACATAACTTTTTGAAACTCTTCTGTGTTTCTGGAGCTAACTTAAAAATCTGAAAAAAACAACAAACTCACTACTTGCAATGGCAAAAATCAAACAAAGATTTTGATTTTTGAATGAAGAGTTTTGAATGTTTGTGCCTGAAATGGGATTTCCCTTTTGCAGTGCAATGATGTCAGCTAACTTCTGATTTTAACAAAGCACATATCTACAATTGATCTACACTCCCTTATGCAGTCAACAAAGGGAAATAACCACTTTTAACACATACAACTGCCTGTCCTATTACGAAGTGACACAACTACTATGAAGGGAGGCCAGCTGATTCCTGAACTTAAGTAGGTGCCTGGTACAAGTGAGTCATGGACTTCTCCCACACAGGATACTCCAGAAGCCCTCCCCAGCTAAACCCTGCCTGCTGTGTCTGATTCAGGGTCTACTTTTTTTGACCTTTAGAAATTACTGCAAAATTTCACTTGGTGGTTTATGAGAATTTGGAAACCCTAAGCTACACTGCTTGTGATGGTTATGGGCATGCTTTCACATTATGAAGGTTATAGTTATACCAGGGAATAAAGCAGCCTAGGTATCATTTGCTATTTAGAAGAGGAAGAGAGTTTTATCAGGTTGATGTGCTTTCTCTTATGCTAAGCGATGGCAGGCACGGAGAATTTTTTGAAGCACATTAAGTGTCCCTACAATGCATTATGGTCCAGACTGTTACCTTGTCTATGAACAGATTTAGAAGGGGCAGATAGGCGGAAATTTTGGCTTAGAGTGGAGTAGAGTTTACTCAAACTAACCCTTGGGATAGACTTTCCACAGTGGTACACAGCACAACTTCAACAGAGACGAAGGAAGGGAACTCTACATGTCAACATTTTCTTAAGCAAAATCAGTTGTAAGTTTACTGGGATGTCCCTTCTATTAATTTTCACTGTGTCAGGCAAGCTGACTGTGCTGCATGGGAGAAGAAATGATTAGTATTATCTGGCCTCAGAAACCTGAGCCTTATTTTTCAAGGAATACTTTTTTACTACCCTTACTCATAAGTAGTATGTTCAGTACCTCTGGGACTTGATTCTATATTTGTTATCACCTGTCCAGAATAACCCTCACTACATGATTTCCTAAACTGACATGGAGAGTTGTGGGATAGGGACTTTATTGTGTTGTCAAAAGAACTTGCACAAAGTAGTAAAAATCCTTTAAATTTAAATATTTTCATGTAGGTTACAGTCCATATTGGTACTGGTGTTCTGTATTTCATGTCAAAACCAGCTGCTTTACCTGAAGAAAGTTGACTGGTGAAAACATAAGAACACCTGGTCAATAGTAAGGCTAGTAAATATAGTCTTTACTAAATATTAAAGTCTGTACTAAATAGTAAAGACTAGTAAACATAGTCTTTACTAAACATAGTCAAGAATAGTAAACATGCTATAATGCTCTGAACATGGGAGTCCAGCTTTTTAACTTACTTTTGACTTCCACCAGTAAACTGCAGCCTTTAAAATGGAATTTTAATTTGCAAAACCAGTTCTTTTAATGCATTGCTCATCCTGGCAAGCATTGCACTCAAAAAATTATATCCAGTATTAAATCATAATGACTTAGAACTGGATGTAAGCTATCTTTTTATCATACATAAATAACCTTTCAGAAGTTTTTATTTCCTGTGGCTGAATACTCTTCTATCCTATGTTTTCTGATAGAATACAGTAAAACACCAGTGGCTAAACTTTCTGGATT
The DNA here is from genome assembly GCA_033459285.1 of Clamator glandarius. NCBI lineage: Eukaryota > Metazoa > Chordata > Aves > Cuculiformes > Cuculidae > Clamator > Clamator glandarius. The sequence continues at coordinate 1,706,662 of JAUNZM010000119.1, read as the reverse complement.
GCGGGCCTGAACTCTGCATTGAGGGACAAAGTTATATATTTATTTACACTTGTGAAACTACTCCAGTGCTTTGCAAGCCATTCAGAAAGGATGTTTAACAGCACAGAAATAGCTGAACATCTAAACGACAACTTTAATTGCCTGTGAAATGTGCTCCATGTGTATTTTGTTGTGCGATTTCCTTGCTACTGTGAAAATGACGACAGGTAGTGTTAGAAAGGAAAGGCAGCTGTGGAAACATGTGGAGGTTTTCACCCAGAACCAGGTTTCAGCAAAGATATTCAGAACCAGTGTACATTAAATGCAGCTGAATCAGGCATGTAGTCACCAAGTGTAGTGCAGCTTGGTGTTTTTGAAATGCAGCATACATTTGTTTTGATCCTATACCTTTGTCAGTGCTGCCATATACCACTTCACAATGAAGGATCACAATGCCCAGCAGAAGTCCAGGATAAATAGGTTCTTATTTTGTGTGTTTTAAGTCACCTAAACTGAATAATCTTGGCCCAAGACAGGCAGTCAGCTTCCTTTTATAACTGAAGAGAACATGTGCCTTCACAAAGTATATTTTTTCATCTCGTTTTGGTCCTGTCTTTGCATGAGGTGACGTATCCTCAGTTGGTATCTATCCCTTCCTATCTACCATAAATACAGTTACTAAAAAGTGGTAAGAGGCCTGAAAAACTTGATGTGGACTCCCACGTTAACTGAAATGAAGTTAATCTCAACTAATGACAAGAAAATTGAAATAATTTCAGTCAGAGAGTTACTCTCTTACAAAAAAGATCTACATGATCTATACAGGAAAGCATGGATGTGGAATCAATGATCTCAAAGTGTGTTTAAAAAGTAAGGATTTAGGCACTCTTTTCTTGAAGCTGGCTAGACAGCTGGACCTGAAAAGAATTTTCCCAGTAAAATACACCAGGCATCAGGGTTGTCTTTTTTGTTCATGTCTGGCAGAAGAAATCTGATCACCTGTAACACACTATGGGACAACCAGCTGGGTTAGAAAGTAGGAAAGTGTTGCCCACATCTACTCTGTCTTTTGTACAGGCCTCGTTTTGAAGTATTTTAGCTGAAAGTGCTTTTGCTGTCAAGATAAAGAAACAACTTACATATTTAATTTCTGTTTAGAGAACAGAAAGTCCAGCATTGTCAGGACTCACATAGTTGTCATTGAGTATAATATTGAAGTTTTTTGTTTGTTTCTATTTTTTTATATTGGTGGAAACACAGATGCCTGTGGAATCTTTATGCAACCTGAGTGTAACTGCTGCTGTGTTTTAGATCTGAAGATACAGAGTTTACATTCAGTTATATTAGTTTAGACTTAGGAAATTGTGGGTCTATGTTTCTTTGTGAAGGTAGTGGCTAATATTGGTGCCTAGATTTAGCACCATGAAAAAAGAAACCTGAAAAAGTCAACCATTTGTGAAATGGCTGTCAACATTGCTTGCCTTGCAATGCTATTTCCAGTATTTTAGTTTCAGAAATAATTATGCTTATTGCTCTAAGGTATGTGAATTCTTTGCATGTTTTTGCAGAAAAGAAGAAAATGCTGAATTTTTTTTTTTATTGCTTTAGTCACAATATATAAAGCTTAAGTATGTCTGTATTTCAAACTAGATTCCTATCCATGTTATAGACTTTAAAATGAATTACACTTCAAATAAAATTGAATAATGAGCATCGGTGATTACAAATGACAAATCAAAATATGCAAGTAATGTGTGGCATGAAATAACAGATTATAGTGACACACCATATTTAACAGTCCTATAATTTATAATAGTAGTGTAGGTTAATGAAAAGTAATAATAGTTGGATTTATTTTTCTTCCTTTGGAATGGAAGTGTTTTTCTAGTCTCTCTTGCTCCAGTTAGATACTAGAAGGTAGTATAATTTTTATGAAACCTGAAGTAATAAATATGAACAATTTTTCACAAACACATTATTTTAAAATGAAACACCTTTAAGAGACTTCCATTAGGCATCGTGGAGGGTGAGGACAGGGTCAGCAGCAACTTCTAAAAATGCCAGGGTGTGTAGCTACAACCCTGTTTCTCAGAAAAGAGGATTTTTTTCCTATGCTCACTTCTATACAGTGTCACTGACTCATGTTCTAGGTGAACATGGCTGGATTTAGTGACATAAGATTGGTACAACTCCACAACATTTGGATGCAGGACCGTAGTGTTACTCAGCTCTTTGTTAATGGCTGCAAGAGAGCCGTCTTGTCTCCTCCCAAAGCAACCACTTATGAAGAGAAAAGTCTCTTCTCTGTGTAGAATGATGAAGTCTTGCACCATGATCTGTAAGGCTGTGAATGGTTGGGTTTGATCATTATTAAAGATGATAGCTATTGAAGAAAAAGGGAGACAGGGTCTTATGATAGGAAAATTTCTTCTCTTCGAGGTAGCCTAAGACCCACAACTCCGTTGCCCAACTGACACTGCAAAGGAAGACAGCCAAAGCAGTTCTCAGTGCCAGCTCTGTTCCTTAGTTACCATTGCAATTCAAACAGGGAATAACTATTGGAGGGGGGAAGGACCTTTTATTGTTTTGGGGTTTATCTCTTCCTCCCTCCCGACCTTTGTTTTTGTTTGAAAAAAACACAGGAGAAGACACAAAGACACTTTAAACGCAAATAAATGCAATACCATTCAACTGGGTTAATTATGTTAGATGTTAGAGTCTATTATGTTTTTCTTCATTTTATGCTTCTATTTAAAGATTTAAGATTTAACAGAGTTGCAGAAATTATTCCTTTCTTATTGTGACTGAACAGGAACACCAAAATAATTTTGCTTGAGCAAGAATATAAAACAAAAATTTTCTTTTTATGTTGGCAGCATGATAAGACACTGTAGTTTAAAACTCTTATTAAAAATCAGATATATCTTTCCCCAATGGATTGTGATGCATGGCTGCACTACTGAGTGTGATAAAAATGTACTGAACTTTTAAGTTTTCTCAGAAAAGACTTTGTTCCAGCTATTTAAAAATTATTTTTGCTAATGAATGTGGGCTGGAATTTCAATATGACAGTCAAGAACATCAAAACTGAACAAGGCTAAAAAATGTATGTGTCCTGACACTGTTTGTGTGCAATAACATATTTTAACTTTTAATATTTTCAAAATTTTTATTGCAAACCACCCAAAATAATACAAGAAATATTGAATGAAACCACTGCTTTAAATTTCAAATCTGTTTTAAAAAACTGAAGTGTAATTTTTCAACTAGATTGTAGAAAAATAATCTCCAAACAGACATTATTTCCAAAATATCTATTTTTATAAAATGCTGTCTTTGTGACAAAAGAATATCCCACCTACAGTACTTGTGTCTAACTAGTGACATGGCTCTGCTATGTCTGCGAGAGCATAGCAGAGCCAGGAGTGAGTCAGATGACTGTTCTGCTGTCTGTGGAAAAAAGTGATAGAGACAGAAACGGAAATCAAATGTGATAAAAGTGCAGAGATAAATTTGGGTTTCTCATTATTGCTTGGGCTCAATAAATATATGTCCTCTTCACATTTTAAAATTGAGAAAACAAATTGGTTTGCATCAGTCACAGGAAGTTTGGACAAACCCTAAAATTTTAGGCAGCATTCTAACAGAAAAACAAAAGCAAAGCATATACATTGTTATGAAGTTCTATTTGCCTTTGCACATATGAGATATATTTATGAGAGACAGCCCATTTATAACCATTACATTCTCAATCCAGATCACTGACACAACAGGGACAATGTGATTTTTACATACTTTCCCTTCCTCCATTGTAATGAAGAGGAATTGCAAGATGGTTGCATCCCTGAAGTAATTCTTCAGCAAGGGAAAGGCTGGAATAGCCAGTAACACTAATGAGGAAAAATGAAAGGGCATCACCACTTAATTCATCTCATTATTGGCTTTTAAAATGGAGATAAATGAGAGAGAGATAAAAAAAAGAGAAACAGACACGCATTTCATTTCTGAGTGGTTATCATGTTGAAGCAGAAAGCATGCATGAGTTGGGCTGTGAGCATGAATTCTGGAACACCATTATTACAAGCTGGCAGAGATACTGCACAGCAGTTGCACTGATTGCAGACAGGCACTACCAGGAATGCAATTGCTGTAATTGTACACTGCTTGATCTCATTTAAAACAATTTTGGCTATTCTACAAAAAATTAAAGTTAATTTGCAAGTTCTGCTGTTCCAAGGTGCATGCCAAGGGCCTCTTCTTAAATAGTAGCAACTTGTGGGGAAGTTCTGTGGGAAACTTTCATGCAGAACTGAAATCTCTGTGCCCAAACCAGGCAAAACGGCCCCACTCCTACACACAGAGGGGCCACATCTACTGTGTTTTACTGAAAGAGGGAACCTTTACAGCATTGCCTAAGTGACAGCAGTCATTCTTTCTTTGTGCATTCCTCTAACTAGAAACTGATCGGAAAAAAATTTATTGGCCCATAAATTTTACACTAAAATGGTGTATTTATCACAGCCATAAAGTGTCCTAAGCCCCTTGTAGAGATAGCTGTTCCTACAATATTACTGAGGACAGGGGAAAATCCATGGTCGTCCAGCACCAGAAATAAAGTAATTTTAGTAAGAATACTGTAAGTAAGAAATGTAATATAAATAAGCTAATCCCAGTAAGCAGAACCCTTGATCATCAGTCAGTATTTTATTTTGATAATAGTTCCGCAAAGGAATAATGTAATTACATATAGTAGACAGCATTTCTAAATACACATTATAGTAGACAGCATTTCTAAATACGCATCTCTAAATTTGGTAAAGAATAAAGAACTGAAATTGCTTTGATTGAAGTTCTATTCCTGAGGAGGAAAAACAATTTTTATCTGAATTTCCTCTTGCACCAGAAATAGAAGCCATAATAAAATTAGTCCAGTACTATGGATGTCAGAGAAAGGAAGCATCTTCTCAATGAACAACAAAAAAGTTATATTTTTGTCCCCACTGTTTTCCTCTTCAGAAAAAAATGACTTGTTGCTCCAACCTCTTCCTTTTCCATTTGAGAGCATGAATGTTTCTAATATATTCCTAAATGTTGTTTAATCTCAGGTTTCCTTCTTTCACATTCATTACTTGGAAGGCCAAGTGATTATATAACAGCATAAGAAATCCTTTATTGGGAACTTATTTCTGTCATTCCTTTAACAAGGGTCACTCTTTCTTGAGCTTACTTTCTTTCTTCTCTTTAATCAATCATCACCAGTAAAATTGCTCATTGAAGAGTCATGTTTTCTGGGTGCAGCACTTAAACGTCTGGTATTTTGAAGACCTGCCTGTACAGACTTCTAAAGTTTGATTTTACATAATATTGCAATATTCTTATACCTCATATTGATATATTTCAATGCATCTTTACAACATCCCAGTTATTTCTGAGTAGGAGTTTTGAACCAATTGCCAGTCATCATATGAATCATCAGAAACTGAAAAATCTTACCCTTCAAGAAAAACTGAGTCTTCCTGGAAAAAGAAATGACATTTTTGTGACTACTCCAAGTTGAAACAGAATAGATGTAAGTGAGGAAGAAGAAAAATAATTAAAAAAAAATAAAAAATGAGCCATACTTAGGTTTTCTTTTCCTTCTGTTCCTCCACTATTCTTTCTTTGCACTCCTTTTTTTCAATGCAAGAGAACAAACTTACCATTTGTTTTGGTTTACATTGTTATTTCTGCCTCAGTCTTACTTTGCAAAGTCTCAGCTTATTTCTATATTTCTTGAACAAGAGGACTGTAGAAGTTTCTTTAATCCCTAGTTTGGATTCTGCTTTATATACTTGTTCGTCATCTGTATGTCTCTCACACCTGTCTTTAAGAGGTTTTTTATTCGCTCTTATATGGTGCTTCTTTCCACACGATTTTTCTTCTCTAAGATATTTTTATTCTAGAATTTTTTAGTCACCAACCTTGAAAAAAACTGAGACCTCCTACTCCTGATATCTTTGGTTTCTCTTTTGAAATTAAGAATTTCAGTTATAGAATGCAAGTAGGTCATTAGCCATTATGGTTTGCTTGCTAATTGTTATCCTGGAAAAGCATATGAAGGATCAGAAACCAAGAATATTTGAATACTTTTTTAGAGTTATTATGCTTTAAGAAGGCTCAGATCTCAGACTGAGCTTAAGTAAGTGTGTTGAAAGTAAAAGGCTATTTCAGTCTCTTTCTCTTTTAGTTCTTCTCATGCAAATTGCATTTCTTTATTAGTGGTGCAACTGAAAATGGACCCATTGCAAAAAGTGATTTATGCAATTATATCTTGTCAGTATGACTTTCAGGAGATCAGTAAATATTCATGACAGGTAAAAAGTTAATGTGCCATTCCTTAACAGTAGCCTTTAGTGTTATGAAGATGTAAAGTGAAATTCTGCACTTACAAGAATAAAAACATGTTCCCTTTATGCCTTCAAAGGCATGCCCATTTACTTCAAGACTGAGTTTTGGACCACTGAGTATGACTGCTACCCCAAAATGTTCTTGTAGATTTATGGATTTTGCCACCAGCACTTTTGGAAATTAAAAAAGAAAGAGCACTTGAGATATTCTTTTATTGAACTACACATTTTTTGTATTCTTTCAGCAAGAAATATGGCAAGAAGCTTATTATCCTTAAGAAGCTGCCATTTAGTGGGAATACGGTTTGGATTTTTTTTCTTTTTGGATGCTTTAAGTATCTGACATTTCTGTTATTTAGTAGTGTAACACCATTCAAAGTTCTGGATTTCTGAATGAAAAATGGTCTTGATGATAAACATCTTTCAGCTGGCAACTAAAGAGCACAACATAGTCATGAAACTAAGTCTTATGTTGAATTCTGTTGAAGGTATTTTTATTTACAATGAGTAACTAAGAGACATTAGAATTCTTGTGAATTCAATTTCTGAAAGCTATGAGCTCAAATAATACAGTTCCATATATTCTTCACAGTTTCCTAATTGTTTGTATAATCAACACTCATTAAATTTGAAGGGTGTGAGAGCACATTGTACAAATTAATGATTGATTTTGCATATTATTGAAGTGCTATTCAGAGACTCGAGCCACCTCTTAGAAAAAATCAGGTGTATTTGACTTCTGGATGCTAGCATGCTAATTCTTGTTAGTATCTCCCCTGGAAATATGCTGGCAAATAATTTTATCTCAAATTCTGGATGTCAGTCAATCAGATTTTCAACTTGAATAAAGTGGCAAGACGTCATCAAGATGCAGAACTAGTAAAGAACCACGAAACAGTAAGGAGTGTCAGCAGAGAAAGAGATATGGCATAAGTTATAGGAGAACTGGACATGCCAAGGACAAAGGAAAAAAGGAGGGAACAATATATAAATATGTGTATAATTTGTATAAATAGTGAAAGAATATGTGCAGAAAAATGAAACTGGAAAAAAAGTACAGATTCTACATACCAGCTCTGGATTAGTAAACTGATACTGTCATATCAATGTACAGAAGAAGGGAAAACTAAGTATTGGAGTCACTCAAACAAAGTGGAATTACATGTGGTATTAAATTCCACTGTTTCCGTGTATGTTTTTACACAGCTTTAAAGCAAAAGTCAAATGAGAGTGAAACAGAGTCAAAATATGGCATGGAACAAAAATGCTCAAAGGCCTATATGCTTGCAACCTGCCTAGGTCTGCCAGAGCTGTTGAGGTGCCTCACGGGGAACTTAATTCTGGATTCTTAATGTCTCATACTACAGACTAAACTGTATTTCTCACAGGGCATTGTCAATTTATTATGCTTAAATTCTGGGGCACTGTAGAGTTAGTGGGAAATGATAATATATTCTTCCTCAGAAATTCTACAACAACAAAGTAAAGTCATAAGTATATCAGCAACTACTTTCAGTCTGAAATTAAGTAGTTTGATTCAGGTTAAAGTGAAAAGCTTCTTTTAAATTTTCTTCATACAGAATTGCTTCAAAATATTAAACCTGCTAGCAACAGACATGTAAAAGTAAAATGGGAGATGATACCTTGGGCCAATCAGAACTGATTGAAGAATGAAATATGATTCACATATCATATGTGAGCTTTGGAAAACTGGAATAAGATGGATACTTGCATTTTTAGTAAAGTCTCATATGAAAAAAATACTTTTTTTTTTTTTAAATATTTATCACATGATTGTCTCTTCAAAAACCTCTACAGGACTGCAAAAGTTTGGAAAGCTGTTCTTACTACTTATTGGTCATCAACTTGTTCTCTTCACCTATCACATTTACTTGTGCACATGAGCTGTGCATGAGTTGGCACTTTGCACTTGCAGCCCAGGAATCAAGCTGCGTCCCGGGGTGCATCAGGAGAAGCATGGCCAGCAGATCAAGGGAGGTGATTCTGCCCCACTTCTCTGCTCTAATAAGACTGCATCTGGAGTACTCTGTCTAGTCCTAAGCACAGGAAAGACAAGGATATGTTGGAGTAGGTCCAGATGAGTTTCACAAAAATGATCAGAGGGATGGAGCATCTCCCTTACGAGGAAAGGCTGAGGGAGTCGAAAATGTTCAGCCTGGAGAAGAGAAGGCTGCAGGGAGACATTATTGCAGACTTCCAGTACTTAACGTTGGCTTGTAAGAAAGATAAAGACAAACTTTTCAGTAGGAACTGCTGCCACAGGACAAGGGGTGATGGTTTTAAACTAGTAGAGGGTAGAATTAGATTAGATATAAGACATTTTTTATGATGAGGGTGATGAAACACTGGAACAAGTTGCCTGGAGTAGCTGCAGATGCTCTACCGCTGGAAACATTCAGCGTAAGGCTGGATGGAGTCTGAGTAACCTGATGTAGTTGAAGATGTTCCTGTTCATTGCAGGGGAGTTGGACTAGGTGGTCTTTAAATGTCCCTTCCAATCCAACCTATTTTATGATTCTCTTATTCTATGATTCTAAATCTATTTTTTACCTCAACTAACATTTAGTAATTCACTGGTGCATCCTGACACTAACATGACTTTATCTTCTCTGATCCTAATCATACCAACCTTTTAGGCCCTTTAGGTAACTTTGAAGTAATAAACATTTTAGAACATACTTGCATTTTGTCATTGGAGGTATAAGTTGGATGAAAATATAAGACAAATACAAGAGGTTTCAGACAATTCCAGCCAAAGCCAAAAATACTTTGAGCTATATTTTTCCCCACATTTTTTCTAACTTTATTGTAGAAATAGTTAAGTATCTTACTAGTTGTTATTTCTAGTGTTTTGAAATAAAAACATGATAAGAACTGTTAAATATGTCCAGCAGGGAATATTTGTAAAGATTTTTGTGAGCAGAAAAGCAACGGACAACTTAAACCAGACTGGGTAAACTACATTAACATATTAAATGTATATTAATAATTTTCAAAAAAGAGCATATGAAAAGATTGGTGAAGGGCACTTACTTTTATTACAGATAGGCTTTTTGAAGCAGTTTTTCTAGTGCAGGCTAAGATGAAATTGTTACGCAAAACCAGAAAATGAACTGAAAATAACTGCTTATTTTGAAGTAATGGGTGCATTGATCTATACTCCAACCAGCTGTGATCTGGTTGGCTTCACTGAAACTTGGTGAGATGACTCCTATGGCTGGGATGTGGCTATCAATTTCTACAGGCTGTTAAGAAGGGACAGACCAGGAAGGGCATTGCCCTCTGTATCAGGAAATGGATGGAGTGTGAAGAGCTGTCTTTGAAGAGTGGCCACAAATAGGTTGAAAGCTTGTGGGTCAGAATAAAATACTGAGGTAGCAAAAGGAACTTTGTGGTTGCTGTATACTACAGTCCACCTGATCGAGAGACAACTGATGAAGACTTCTTCCTCCAGCTAAAGGAGGCTTCATGTTCACTAGTTCTCATCATACTAGTGGACTTCAACCACCTGACATCTTGCTGGAAAAGTAGCACGACAAACGGTAGGCAATCCAGGAGACTCCTAGAGTTTATTGAAGATAATTTCTTAACCCAGCTAATAGACACCCCTACATGATGGGATGCAATACTGGACCTGATGCTCACTAATACAAGTGAGCTCATCAGTGGTGTCAAGATGAGAGACAGCCTGAGCTGCAGTGATCAGGCACTGATGGAGTTCAAGGTTCTGAGGGATATGGGGCAGGAGAGAAATATAGTCAGGACCCTAAATTTCAGGAAAGCAGACTTAGAGCTCTTCAAAGAGTTAGTCAGTAGGAACCCAAGGGATATGATCCTCAGGGACAAGGGAGCAAAAACGAGCTGACAAATATTTAAGGATGCTTTCCATAAAGGGCAAGAGCTCTCAATCCCCAGATGTATGAAAACAGTGATATCATATCAATAGATGAGAAGGCTGAGGTACTAAACAACAATTTTGACTCAGTCTTCACTAACAGCTGTTCTCCTCACACCTCCTGGGTCAATAGATAACAAGATGGTGACCTCATTTTCGTGGTGTTACAATTTTCTTGTTAGTTTGAACAGTAAAAATATCTAATGGGCAAATTAATTGGGTCAAACCATGACTTTTTAAATGATTAAATTAATTTTCATAGCCAAGTGTCATCACCATGCTTGCAAGATATTTCACAAATATTTTTGTAACATTCATGTAGCTAATTTTCTGTCACCATGGACAAATACCTATTTTTACACTGACATATGTTTGTTTTTCATAGACCATTTCTTTCTGTAATTAAAAATTTGGATGTAAGGTGTTTAACACTTCACATCACTATGTGTTTCAACTGTATTTAACACCATTGCTGTTTTACAGGAGGTTTGACAAACTCTTGCTTCTGTTTTCACTTTTTGTCTATTTACTGTTGCATCTCAACAATACCCGCCCTGTACCGGACTCTCACACCACTCTGGCGAGGACCATTGAGACACAGACTCTAATATAGAGGAAGCTCAAAATGACAACTTTATTGATTGCACAGTCTGCCTTTATAGCCCTGTCCCACAAGAGGCCCTCCTTCGTGGGCGTTACTTACCTCTATCATCACTTCCCATGTATCTTCCTGACCTAGTGTGCCCACAATTTACCTCGGATCAGCATCTTTGAAAGTCAAATAATTGATAGATTTACTTAAAATATCTGTGGACAACCTGCTTCATTGCACTTACGGCAAAGCCTAACATGTGGACTCACTGTATTACAGAAACTTCTTGCCAAAGTCAGGTGCATTCATTTTTACATAATTCATAATAGAAGCCATTGCCTGGGAACAGGCATTCACAGAACATGACAGCCTCAAAATGGGAGATCTCTGATAGTTGATATGCAGTGCTGAATACAAACAGATATGAATGCTCTGGGTTCACACAAGGTAAGCATGGCATACTTGGTTCACACCAGGTGAGCATGGCCTGTGCTACTTATTTTTATACTCCTCAGTGTAGACTTAGTCAAAATATCCCAGTATGAAATAACTAGGACAGGAGTAACTAATAGCCTAATGATAACATGCACGATTCATACTCCAAAGGGGTATTTTCAAAACTCTAACCTGCCTGGCTGTGCAGGGAAGATATGATCCTATTTTTTTCCACATTCCAAAACCACGAGGTTAGTGGATTCTCACATTGACTTTTTGTCCTATTGACTTTCTATATTGGATACATAGTTAAACATTAATGAGGTTAAAAGAAAGTTAAAAGACAACTTCAGATGCATTTTTCCTGGCATTTGTAATATCCAAGTGCTTAAGGATTTTTCCTGGAATTAAGGACAAGGTGTATGTTCCTGGCCCATACAGCTATATTCATCTAAGAAATCAAATGTGCTCATGACTGTTCTCTTGTCCCAGAGGGTAGTTCTCAAATGTTAGGATTACAGCCTGGACTGTGCTGAGTTTTGGAAAATTTTACTAAATGTTGTTCTGATGATGCAGGTGTTGACAACTTGCAGTGCTCAGGGAGGTTCTCTGGAACTCATTTGCAAGGACAAGAGGGAATGGTCTCAAGCTCCACCAGGGGAGGTTCAGGCTTGACATCAGGAAAAAATTTTTCACAGAAAGGGTCATTGGGCACTGGAACAGGCTGCCCAGGGAGGTGGTCGATTCACCTTCCCTGGAGGTGTTTAAAAAAGAGGTGGATGAGGTGCTGAGGTGCATGGTTTAGTGATTGATAGGAATGGTTGGACTCGATGATCCAGTGGGTCCTTTCCAACCTATTGATTCTATGATTCTATGAAATAAAAGTGCAGTCAGCTCATTTTTCAACTGGTGGGATGCAGGTCCCCAGTGCAGTTAGAGCAGACCTTTCTGCACCGGTTTACTGAGCATGCTGACTATGACTTTGAATGGAGTTAAGTAGACAAGAAAAATAATGTGAGAATGTGCCTCTGATATTTTGTACATGTCTGCCAGCAGAGCTGCAAACATTTACAGGGCTAAGAAGAGTGGAAGGAAGATCCCAAAGATATAATTGTGATCTTGTTGTGGTTTCAAAATGTACATGCCCAAATTAGCAATTTGGATATTACCTTTAATTTGTACATAATTTGTTTATATTATGATTTAGACAAGCTGAGAGGCCTTTCAAGTATCTTCTAAGCTGTAGCTTGAAAAGAGATAAAGCCATTCTGGCTTCTCTGCCAACATGGAAGTTGCAGGAAACATTATATTGAGTCACAGAATCACACAGAATCACAGAATAACCAGGTTGGAAGAGACCCACTGGATCGTCGAGTCCAACCATTCCCACCAATCCCTAAATCATGCCCCTAAGTACCTCAACCACCCTCACCTTAAACACCTCCGGGGACGGCGACTCAACCACCTCCCTTGGCAGACCGTTCCAATGCCTAATCACCCTCTCCGTGAAGAATTTTTTCCTAATCTCAAGCCTAAATCTCCCCTGGTGGAGCTTGAGGCCATTCCTCTTGTCCTGTCCCCTGTCACTTGGGAGAAGAGGCCAGCACCCTCCTCTCCACAACCTCCCTTCAGGTAGTTGTAGAGAGTAATAAGGTTTCCTCTCAGCCTCCTCTTCTCCAGGCTAAACACCCCCAGCTCTCTCAGTCGCTCCTCATAAGGCCTGTTCTCCAGCCCCTTCACCAGCTTTGTTGCTCTTTTCTGGACTCACTCCAGAGCCTCAACATCCTTCTTGTGGTGAGGGGCCCAGAACTGAACACAGTACTCGAGGTGTGGTCTCACCAGTGCTGAGTACAGGGGGAGAATAACCTCCCTGGACCTGCTGGTCACGCCGTTCCTGATACAGGCCAAGATGCCATTGGCCTTTTTGGCCACCTAGGCACACTGCTGGCTCATGTTCAGTCAGCTGTCAACCAACACCCCCAGGTCCTTCTCCTCCTGGCAGATTTCCAGCCAGGCTTCTCCTAGCCTGTACCTCTGCTTAGGGTTGTTGTGCCCCAAGTGCAGGACCCGGCATTTGGCCTTGTTAAACCTCATGCCGTTGGTCTCAGCCCAGCAGTCCAGCCTGTTCAGATCCCTTTGCAGAGCCTCCCGACCCTCCAGCACATCGATAATTCCACCCAGCTTGGTGTCATCTGCAAACTTGCTAAGGGAGCACTCAATGCCTTCATCAAGGTCATTGATAAAGACATTAAACAGGACTGGACCCAGGACTGAGGCCTGGGGAACCCCACTTGTCACTGGCCTCCAGCTGGATTTAACTCCATTTACCACCACCCTCTGGGCCCGTTCATTCAACCAGTTTTTCACCCAGGAGAGTGTGCACCCGTCCAGGTCAGAGGCCGACAGTTTCCAAAGCAGAATGCTGTGAGAAACTGTATCAAAGGCTTTACTGAAGTCCAGGAAGACCACATCCACAGCCTTTCCCTTGTCCAGGAGTTTAGTCACTTGGTCATAGAAGGTGATCAGATTACTCTGGCAAGACCTGCCTTTCATGAACCTGTGTTGACTGGGCCTGATCACCCGGTTTTCTTGCATGTGCTTCATGATAGCACTCAAGATCACCCGCTCCATGACTTTCCCCGGTACCGAGGTCAGACTGACAGGCCTGTAGTTCCCCGGATCCTCCCTGCGCCCCTTCTTATAGATGGGCACGACATCAGCCAGCCTCCAGTCCAGCGGAACCTCCCCAGTCATCCAGGACTGTTGGAAGATGATGGAAAGAGGTTTGGCCAGCACATCTGCCAGTTCCCTCAAAACTCTTGGGTGGACTCCACCAGACTCCATAGACTTGTGGGCATCTAGCTGGGCAAGTAAGTCTCTAACCACCTCCTCTTGGACCTTGGGAATCTCATACTTCACTTCCAACCCTTGGGGTTGTGCACAGAGGGAACAATTTTCCTTACTATTAAAGACTGAGGCAAAATAGGCATTGAGTACTTCAACCTTGTCTTCGTCCATTGTTACTCTTGTTCCCTCTGCATCTACTAGGAACTGAAGATCCTCCCTAGCCCTCCTTTTGCTGTTGATGTATTTGTAGAAAGACTTTTTGTTGTCTTTCACAGTCTTGGCCAATCGCATTTCTAGTTGGGCCTTAGCCCTCCTGACTTTTTCCCTCCACATTCTCACTTCCTCCCTATAGTCCACCCGGGATGCCTGCCCCTTCCTCTAGAGGTCATAGACCCTCCTTTTCCTATTGATGTCTCTTAGGACCTCCCTACTCAACCACTCTGGTTTCTTACCCCGCTGGCTACTTTTCCGGAACTTGGGGACGGCTTTCTCCTGTGCTGCTAGGATTTCCTTCTTGAAGAGTGCCCAGCCCTCATGGACACCTTTGCCTTCAAGGAGCGCCTCCCATGGGACTTTTCCAACCAGCCTTCTGAAAAGCCCAAAGTCTGCTCTCTGAAAGTTGAGGGCGACTGTTCTTCTAACCTCCTTCTTCATCTTACCCTGCACTGAGAACTCTATCATCTCACGATCGCTTTGCCCCAAGCGTCCTCCAACCTTCACATCCCCCACCAGTCCTTCTCTGTTCACAAACAGCAGGTCCAGGAGGGCACTGTCCCTTGTCGGTTCACTCACCAGCTGTGTGAGGAAGTTGTCTTCCACACACTCCAGGAACCTCCGGGACTGCTTCCTTTCTGCTGTATTATACTCCCAGCCTATATCTGGGAAACTGAAGTCTCCCACAAGGACTAGAGGTAGCGATTTTGAGACTACACTCAGTTGTTTGTAGAAGAGCTCATCAGCTGCTTCTTCTTGGCTGGGTGGTCTATAGCAGACTCCCATCACAATACCTGCCTGCCCATGGGCTCCTCTGATTTTCACCCATAGGCACTCGGTCCCATCTTGACCATAGTCCAGTTCGAGGGTATCAAAGCCCTCTCTAACATAGAGGGCTACCCCGCCTCCTCTTCTGCCTTTCCTGTCCTTCCTGAAGAGTTTATACCCCACCATGGGTACGCTCCAGTTGTACGAGTCATCCCACCATGTCTCCACAATGGCAACGACATCATAGTCTCCTTGCCCTACCACAGCTTCCAGCTCCTCCTTCTTATTTCCCATGCTGCGTGCATTAGTGTAAATGCACTTCAGCTGGGAAGGGATGGCTACAGCCTTCGTAATAGGGCTTCTCCCCAACAGAGCGGTCCTTGACTTAACTAAGGCCACAGTGCCAGTTTGCTGCCTACCATCCCCAGCTGCACTCACCCCCCCTTGCTTAGTGGTGATATACTGGCAGGCATCACCAGCACACCACCCCTTTGCCTCTGAAGTCTCACCTCCAGGCTCACTCCCATCCTGCCTGGTCTCCATCTCCTCCCCCTTCACATCTAGTTTAAAGCTCGATTTATGAGCTTAACTAGGTTTTTGGTGAGGGCTTTTGTCCCCCTAGCAGACAAGCGTGTCCCATCCTTGGTAAGAAAGCCTGGGGGTGCGTGGGCCTCCCCATGATTAAAGAACCCAAAGCCCCTCTTCTCACACCAGTCCCTAAGCCATTCATTAACCAGTTTCTTATTCCTCATTTCATGCTCCTGATTCCTTAGCATTAGGATGGAGTTGAATATTACCTGTGCCCCAGAGCCCTCGATCATTCTCCCAAGTGCCTTGAAGTCCCTTTTAATGGCTTTAGGTCTTCTAAGTTCTATTTCTTCATTACCAATTTGAAAAACTAAGAGCAGGTAGTAGTCCGTATCTTTGACCAGGGAAGGGAGCTTTCTAGTAACTTCCCTCACTGATGCTCCCGGCAAGCAGCAGACCTCCCTATGGAGCGGGTCCGGCCTACAGATGGGACTCTCCGTTCCTTTGAGAAGGGAATCCCCCAAGACAATCACCCTCCTCTTTTTAACCGAGGATGTTTTTAGGGCTGTGGGAGGATGATGGAGTTTTGGAAACATTTCTAGGCTGTGGGTGCAGCCCTCTTCATCATTAGGGCTAGGATGCACCCTCAGCACCTCATATTTGTTCCCCAGAGAGATCTGGGGGTTAATTGCCTGGGTGGGGGGAGCAGGTTTCCTTCTCTGGACAGGAACCTGCTGCCATTCCCCATCTCTGTCTCTCCCGGCCTTACAGCTTACCGGTGGGTGGTGCTCAGCTTCACTAGCTCCGGCAGCCTGTGAGAAGGTCCTGCTCCACTCATCTATCTCCCAAGTCAGTGCTTATCAGTTCCAAACTGGACACTGTTTTATAAAAGATGTTTCCAGTTATTAAAATATGAAAATAAATATATTATTGTATTGATAATTGCTGGTTTATTATATTGTTGATATAGATTTTTGTTAAACAAACTGTGCTTCGTACATTTTTAATACTGCTCTTATCTGGAAACAGTTTTTGCTGATTTTCATTTAAAGGCAAAAACTGGGTACCAGTTGTCCTTTACTACAGATTTCTTGATGGTTCTTTATCTGTATTTGAATATCAATGAGTAGGAGTTCCAATAATTCATTAACATTCAAGAGGTGAAAATCTAATTTTTATCTTTTTGATTAATCCTACCTATTGTATCTTACAGCATCAATCAGAAAAATTTCCAAAGGGTAATAAATTGCTATGTGACTGCAGGAAACTGCAAGGGATATTAAATTACTGTTTTGACTAACAATATTCTAAAATTAATGCAGAAGATAGAATTTCTCAATAAATGGCAGAGTGCATGACTTTCTTTTGAGATTCTGCCAGATATTCTTGTTAGATGCTTTCTCTGCATAAGACATAACCATCAAAAATGAAGAAAATATAGTTTTCTTGTGAAAAAAATAACAGACTCCGGTGAAACAGTTGTGTAAGAAGTTTCACTCAAAAGGCTTAGAGTTTAGGTATTCATTTCTCCTGTATATTACAAAAAATATTTTATTTCAGGAATTAATGTTTAGGGTAACAAAAGGCTTAATTAATAATAGTATAGGTTCACTTAGGTTCAACTCTTCTTATAAAAGCTTTTCCTAGGCAGGACAGATAAGGAAGGTTGCTTCTTGCTGTTCAGTAGCATCAAATGTACCAGAATAAGCTTCCTAAGACCAAGTGCAAGTTTCTACCCATAAAGGTGACTGGAGGGTGCAAAACCTACTCATTTTTTAAGAAGGTTATAGGAATTATAGGCACAGAAATAGACCCAAGAAAATAACTTAGAATGAATTGTCCTTTCCAGTCAATATTTAGACAGATATGATTTGTATGGATTGTCAAGTTCTTTACCATTCATTGTCTGAATTATGTCTCCAACTTCCATAAACAAACAAACATACGTAGTGGAAAATGGAGCATAGAAAATTTGTTCTGTGAACCCATCTGCTCATTTTCACTGCATCTGTTTAAGATTTTTTTCTATACACAGAAAAGTACATGACTTTCAGTAAGTGGAGAGTGGTATAACAAAGAAGTATAGACTAATGCTTAATAGCTTTCCATAGTTGTACTAGAAGTAAGGTAATTACTGATTCCCAGAATTCCTTTGGTTTAAAATCACACTTTTCCCTCTGAAAGTATTGAATAATGAGCTTTAAACACCCAAGTCTAAATATAATTCTACTTTGAGTTTTTAAAAATTATTTTTTGTAAGGGTGTACTTTAACAGAAAGCCTGGACTACTGTGACTTTTGCTTGAATGAAATCTACCCTGCTGTGTGTGCTGAAGGAGGATTAGAAAAAAGTGGTATTAATAAATTATGAAGCAGTTAAAACAAAACTGCAGGCTAACAGAGCAACAGAGCACAAAATCAGCAAGACAAAGCCTATACATTTTGCATCTGTACAGCTCAGAATATGAAATAGGTGTGCAGTGCCAAGGATGCATAAGTATGAAAGGAAAGATTACTGATTAGCTGTGATCATTGAGAATGTATTTGCTAACATCTCAGGCAGAGGTTGAAATACGTGTGCTTTTAGCCCTCAATGAATCCAAAGGCCACTAAATACAGAATTTTTGGAAGGCTTGTCTCATGGGACTGATGCTAGCATAGGCAAATTTAGTGCTACGCCCACAGTATCCTTACTCTTTTAAGTTTTAAAGTAACAGATGGACAAAGAAGATTGAACAACACAAAAAGGACATTTCTGAAGTTCAGAGAGTGTTTAGTTGTATTTCTGGAGAGAACTGTTTACAAAACAGCATTTCAATATTGTATTTAACTCCAATGTATCTACTTCATAGCCTGTAACTACATAAATATGCTAACTGAAAAGTGAGAAAATTAAATATTACATCTATCCAATAACATCATGTTTTGTCACAGTACTGCACTAGAGTAGTTAATCAAGTAGTCACTTACATATGATATCGCACCCAGACCAATGAGCCATGCACGCACGTCCAGACCTGACGTGGGAGGGGGAAGCGGTTTGTTTATCTATGCAGTGATCCAGAGGCCAACCTGGTCACTCCCAGGATGAAAATTAAAAGCAATATTTATTCTGGCTCCAGGAAACATAAACAGATCAAAACACTGTAGTGTACAGCTGAGACATGCGAGTGCAACTTCCCGAAGTTACAGGAAAAAAATCTCAACACTTTTAGATCACAATCTGATTGCTGAACACAACCAAGGCCACTCAGATCCGATCCAACACATAGACCTAAGGTAATGGGAGAGAGACAGAGAGAAAGAGAGAGAAGGGCAAGAAATAACCACGTCCATGAGCAGCAGCAGTTTCTCAAGAACATGTGGTTCCAGCAGCAGCTTCTTCCGGGCCATGTGGTCCAGGCTGGTTCAATTGAAGTGATGGTCACATGAGAGAGAGCAAGGGAGTGAAAGCGAGAGGGAGACAGCCACCATGCTTGGTTCCTTGTGAGTTCTTTTATAAGGCATATCTGACCCCCATCAGGGGGGTTGGAACTAGATGATCTTAATGTCCCTTCCAACCCAAACTATTCTATGGATCTACAATTCTATGATTTGTTTTTCTGCAGAAATTAAAATGGAGATTAACTTGCAAAGGACTCCTTTCAAAGTATTCTGTTTGTTTGTCTTCCTGAAAGACAACTCTTGTTTCCTCTTCCTTCTTTCCCACATTGAATTTCAAGCAGTTCAGATTTCCTTTGAATACTGACTGAAGTAAATCCAGGGAATAATAGGTGTAAAATTTTGCCACCTTAATATGGCCATAAAATTATGAAATCACCTAGCATTTTAATGAAGTCTATCTTTAAGTGTCTATTTGTCTGTACTTTCCTGTATAGGACACTTATCTATTTCATCAGCTTTGTCCTCATTAGGATTACAGTAATATAATTGTTTTTCAAAAATGACATTTTAACACTATATTAATTTAAACAGATTTTAGAGATTCGGTAACTGTGTTTGAATGGTGTATGAAGCAGTTGGTATAGGTCTATAGGCAGGAAGGATCTGCTTTAATGTGCAGATTAATCAGTTATGCCTTCTCTAAAGCTTCATTAGAAACAGTTTATAATTTGTGGTTGATGATGCAAGGTCACCACTGTAATTAGAACAGTTTAGAAAAAAATTGAACCAAGCCTTTTTCAGCAGAACAGTGCAATACTGTCAATATCAAAATACTTCATAAAATTTATTTAGATTTTGTCAGTATGTCCTTTGGGGATGGGGGAATAAAGGGAAGGGAATCCTGAAAATAATTAAATACACTATTTTAATAATTTTTTAACTGAAATGCAGTAATATTTACTTTAGAAATTACCTATTGCTCCTTTTGCATTATCTATTATAACAGAAAGTACAGTCAAAATGAAGAGGGAATGCTTAGGTGTAAAACTATATTTTTCACCAATATTCATTTTATGAAGAGCACTGTACACAGTACTCAAGGTGGGACTGAACCAATGAGAATTAGAGTGGAACAATCACCTCCCTCGATTGGCTAGCTTGGTGCTTGATATGCCCAGAACGTGGTTGGTCCTCTTGGCTGCCAGGGCACACTGCTGGCTCATGTTCAACTTGCTGTTGACCAGAACATCCAGATCCTTTTCTGCAGGGCTGCTCTCCAGCCTCTCACTTTCCAGTCTGTATGTATTTCCAGGGTTGCCATGCCCCAGGTGAAAATCTGCCACTTATTCTTGACAACTTCAGTCATGGTATTGGAATGTTATTAACAGCTAGTATTAATAATATTGGCAAGCATATGCTAATGAGAAGAAAGGCAATGTATATTTGATTACTTGTGATATAATTTCTTTAGAATTTATTAATAAAGGAATTAATTACATGAAGCTCACACATGACTGCCCATCTTAATCCTCTTCAACTCAACTTATTTTGTTATCAAAAAGCCCTTCCCAAATCACTAAGCTCAGTAACAGTCCCTATTTCAAAGCAGAACCACACATGTGGGAATGAATGTCCTCCCAGATACAGTGTTTATATGCCACTGCCAAAGTTACCAACCACCTGCCCTCTCAAATGGTGCAGAAGGAGCCCAGACCATAGGGAGAATTTGTGAAGATCTTGGACTAAATTTTACCAGTGCAGACAACTGCAGGCAGCAGCCTCCTGCTGCTGGAGCTTTCAGCTGCCCCTCCACTTGAATTACAAATTATAGATAAACTATGAAAAAGCTTTGTGGCCTCAGGTGACTTTTCAGATATCCTGAAAGATCACTGTGGTCCTACACTCTTAAGAATCTGAGGAACAAAACGCTGTTTAAAGGCATCTTTTCTATTTTCCTTAGGGTTTACTATCAGAAAAGGTAACGACTACTTTTTAAAATGGAAAACTGGAAATCTTTCACAGGATGCACATAGGAAAGTCGTAGGCATTATGGCTCACAGTAAAAGCCTTCTCAGCATCTGTTTAGTGTTCATTTTCTCACGTCTGTCTATCTGCTTTTAACGCCTAGCTCATCATAATGAACCACAGCTTGATCTGCAATGCCTGTATTTGTTATGTTGTTTTGTGCATTAAATGAATGTAGGCTGCAAGTCTTTACCCCAGAGTACATCTTGAGTGTTTACTTAGTGTGATTTGCTTCTAATATGCACTCTTATGTTTGCTTGTAGCCTTCTACTTTCACATTTAAAAATGATCACAGCCTAAATCAGGAGAGCTGAAAACCACATGGTTATTCTCTTTCAAATGCAGAGCCATCAGAGTCCTCTCCTGCAGAGGGCTGATAAGTGCTTTAAATTTTTCATATATGGTAGAAATTGTGGCCTTTCTCCTTTAGCCTTGATTAGGGTTGGAATTTAACACATGCTGCCTCCGTGTTTTCTCTGATTAGATTGTCCTTGGGCAAGTGCATACAGCATGTGCTAGGCAGGTCAGTGATCAGTCTACCATGGGGAAAAGAACAAAACCAGGAAATATTCATAATTCATTGTGATCAGACATTTAAGAGTACTCTAGAGATATCTACTGGTTGTGGGCATTTAATTTACATTATTATTATTTTAAAATTTGCTCTTCGTGTTGGTCATTACCCTATGCATTCGTTATTTTAAGGCATTTCCTGCCTTTGTATATACAAGTCAGCATTTAATTTTCACTGTATCTACCTGTAGAAACGTTTTGTTCTTACAACAAATGTTATCAGGGCTGAGAAAATATTCCCTGTTTAAAAATAAATAAATCAGCCCAATACATGATCTTGAACATAATAAGAATGGCTGAATATTAACATTATAAGATGCTTTTCTGCAAGATTTAAACTGCACTTTCTGCAGTGCAGTAAAGTAAATACACATGGGTGTGTTGTTATATAAATGTTTACAATGCACCATTCTCAGTCACAGAAGAACAGTCACTTATTTTTCCTGATTTTTCTACCCCTACGCTGTGTTTAAAGGTCTTAAAATGATATTATCAACTTGCTGGCTCATGTGCATAGCTGAACACTGAGGACTGAAATTTGTTTTTCTGCAGGGAGCTGATGTGATTCTTATGCAACACAAATTGTACTTAAACTCGACTTGAGAAAGCTTAACATGCCACAGAATCATGGAATATTTGGGGCTGGAAGGAATCTCTAGAGACCATCTAATCCAATCTCCATCTGTAAAACTGGGTTAGCATCTGTAAAACTTGAAGCATTGGGCAAGAATACATTTTTTATTTTCTGATAAAGTCTTTGAAGACCATTGTCTGGTTGATTTGATTTTCAAAACTATGAAGGCTGTTGTCTGATTAAAACTTTGAAGAACCCTACATTATGTCATTTTTTCTATTCAAAAAAGTACCATTCAGAATCTATTTAGCAAGATGGAAATTTTAATATGTTAAAGACTTTTTAAAATAAATGTTCAAATACGTCCATCTTTCTTTAAAGATTAAACATTAAAATTAAGCCTGCCTTAATTGTTTTTCTGATCTGTGAAGTCATGAGCCATCTAGTAGTGAGGATGATTATCTGATTGCACAGGAACTGTTTTGTTCACATGTATAAAGAATGGTTCAGAATATTTTTGGGAATGCTTTTCATGAAGACTTTGGGTTTTTTTTGTAAACTCCCAAATCCTCCCTGTTCGTTTTCCTTTCCAGCCTGAACTTCTGGACTGGGTCTTCAGTCAGAGACATTGAATTTTCCAATATTCTGCTAACAGTGTTTCCTCTTCATTCCTGAAGCAATTTTGTTTCCAAGGACAACTTCTAATTTGTTCTCTACACCAAAATTATTTCTTCAGCATACATAATAAACTAATCCTAAGTGTTTTTCTTCTGTTCAGGTGTATTAAATATTAAAATTATATTAAGTGAAGGGGAATATATAGCCATTGAAGTCTAGTAATTCAACCTGATAAAAACTTCTCGTAATTGTACTACCATACCAAATTATAACATCTTTTTAGATGCTTTCATCTTCTCATGTGTATGTCTTCCTTGCTGTATCTACTGTTATAGCTGATAGCTGTAGTCATTCATTTACATACTTCGTTTACTCTTGTTTTCCCAATGCAGAATGCAGAAATACTGATAACTGTAGGTTATCTTGAAGTTTTTGAAGATATAAATTTTTTGATAAATTTTATATTTATTATTCATTATTCTACATTATTCTTCTCTATGAAGCTTTCTGTTAACCCACTGGGAATGATCTTTTTTTTACAGAGGAATCAAGAGTACAACCAATAGAATCATAGAATCCTATAATGGTTTGGGTTAGAAGGAACCTTCGAAGATCATCTCATCCAATCTCCTGTCATGGGAAGGAACTTCTTACAGTAGATTAGGCTGCTTAAAGCCCCATCCAACTTAAACTTGAACGGTGAATGTATTGCTCATGTGTCAGTAATAACAACATATGTTATGTGAGATTACCAATTTTGAGGAATCCTTTTTCTATTTAAAATGCAAGGTATTTTGTCAATATTTCTACAGAGAGGCAAAGGAAACTTGATATTAAATATACTCAAATAGTTTGCTACTCAAAGTTGCTGCATAAGGAAATTTCTTTTGCATGTATAGGCAACAGAATTTCTCTTGCAAGTATCTTAATTTCCCTCAGTCTCCGATTATTTTCAAAATGATAAATATTTGGGCAGAAGTTAATTGTTTCTGTTCTAACATGTGACATGTTCTTCATTACTTTTAGAGCATGTGAGATTTTCACCCAGCCAGAGTTACATTTAAGACTGATGAAATCTTTAGATGTGTTGTAAATATTCATATTATCCATGTCTTTAACATCTTAAAGATCTGTCAGGTTCATACACTGCCTAATTATTTGTTGCTGATAGTGAAAAGCAGTATGTGCACTGTCATTTGTTACTACACTTGGTTACAGTCATGGATTTTTCATTGTAAGCCAAGTGGCTCCAAGAAAGTTTCAGGTAAGTAAACAGAAGACATAATAACATCTCATGAAAGTCTGCAGTTTCCTTGTGAAATAAAATCAATACTTTCATATGATTCATTACAAATAGCAATAAATACTATAAATATGAGCAAATACTGTATTTTCCTAGGTTCAAATTAAACTTTCTTTTCTTAATAATTTTCATAGAATCATAGACTCATAGAATAACCAGGTTGGAAGAGACCCACCAGATCATCAAGTCCAACCATTCCTATCAATCACTAAACCATGCCCCTTAGCACCTCGTCCACCCGTGCCTTAAACACCTCCAGGGAAGGTGAATCAACCAACACCCTGGGCAGCCTGTTCCAGTGCCCAATGACTCTTTCTGTGAAAAATTTTTTCCAAATGTCCAGCCTAAACCTCCCCTGGCAGAGCTTGAGGCCATTCCCTCTCGTCCTGTCCCCTGTCACATGGGAGAAGAGGCCAGCACCTTCCTCTCCACAACCTCCCTTCAAGGAGTTGTAGAGAGCAATGAGGTCTCCCCTCAGCCTCCTCTTCTCCAGGCTAAACAACCCCAGCTCTCTCAGCCGCTCCTCATAAGGCCTGTTCTCCAGCCCCTTCACCAGCTTCGTTGCTCTTCTCTGGACTCGCTCCAGAGCCTCAACATCCTTCTTGTGGTGAGGGGCCCAGAACTGAACACAGGATTCAAGGAGCAGTCTCACCAGTGCTGAGTACAGAGGGAGAATAACCTCCCTTGCTGGTCACGCTGTTTCTGATACAAGCCAGGATTCCATTGGCCTTTTTGGCCACCTGGGCACACTGCTGGCTCATGTTCAGTCAGCTGTCAACCAACACCCCCAGGTCCTTCTCCTCCTGGCAGCTTTCTAGACAGACTTCTCCTAGTCTGTAGCTGCACAGGGTTGTTGTGCCCCAAGTGCAGGACCCGGCATCTGGCCGTGTTAAACCTCATGCCATTGGACACTACTCAGTGGTTCAGCCTGCTCAGATCCCTTTGCAGAGTCTCCCGACCCTCCAGCAGATCCACACTTCCACCCAGCTTAGTGTCATCTGCAAACTTGCTAAGGGAGCACTCGATGCCTTCATCCAGGTCATTGATAAAGACATTGAACAGGGCTGGACCCAGCACTGAGCCCTGGGGAACCCCACTTGTCACTGGCCTCCAGCTGGATTTCACACCATTTCCCACCACTCTCTGGGCCCGACCATCCAACCGGTTTTCCACCCAGAAGAGTGTGTGCCTGTCCAGGCCAGAGGCCGACAGTTTCCGTAGCAGAATGGTGCGAGAAACTGTGTCAAAGGCTTTACTGAGGTCCAGGAAGATACATCCACAGCCTTTCCCTTGTCCAGCAGTCGAGTCACTTTGTCATAGAAGGCGATCAGGCTAGTTTGGCAAGACCTGCCTTTTGTGAACCCATGTTGACCGGACCTGATCACCTGCTTCTCTTGCATGTGCTTCATGATAGCACTCAAGATCACCTGTTCCATGACTTTACCTGGCACTGAGGTCAGACTGACAGGCCCGTAGTTCCCTGGATCCTCCCTGCAACCCTTCTTATAGATGGGTAGATGGGCACATCACCCAGCTTCCAGTCCAGTGGAACTTCCCCAGTCTTCCAGGACTGTTGAAAGATGATGGAAAGGGGTTTGGCCAGCACATCTGCCAGCTCCTTCAATACCCTTGGGTGAATCCCATCCCTCCCCATAGACTTGTGGGTGTCTAGTCGGGCTAGCAAGGCTCTGACCACCTCCTCTTGGACCATGGGAGCCTCATGTTTCTCCTCTAGCTCCGGGATTTGTGCACAGAGGGAACAACTTTCTTCACAATTAAAGACTGAGGCAAAGAAGCCTTTTCCTCATCCCCTGTCACTGTTGTTGCTTCTGCATCCAATAGGGACTGTATGGTCTGCCTAGTCCTCCTTTTATTATTTAGACATTTATAGAAATATAGAGGCCTGTCCCCTCTTCCAGAGCCCATAAACATTTCTCTTCTGCTTGATATCACTCAAGAACTCTCTGTTCAACCAAGCTGTTTTATTCCCCTGCCGGCTTTTTTTTCGGAACATGGGGATGGCTTTCTCCTGAGCCGCTAGGATCTCCTTTCTGAAGAGCTCCCAGCCCTCATGGGCTCCCTTGCCCTTAAGCACTGTCTCCCATGAGACTTTGCCAACCAGCCTTCTGAAGAGTTCAAAGTCTGCCCTCTGGAAATTTAATGCTACTGTCCTGCTAACCACCCTCTTCAGTTCACCTAGAACAGAAAACCCTCATGATCACTTTGTCCTAGGCGTCCTCCTACTGCCACATCCCCCACAAGGCCTTCTCTGTTCACAAACAGCAGGTCCAGGAGGGCACCTTCCCTTGTTGGTTCATTCACCAGCTGTGCAAGGAAGTGTCTTCCACACAATCCAGGAGCCTCCTAGACTGCTTCCTTTCTGCTCTATTGTATTTCCAGCGGATATCAGGAAGACTGAAGTCTCCCACAAGAATGAAAGGCTTTGATCTAGAGATTAACCCCAGCTGTTTATAGAAGAGCTCATCAGCTGCTTCTCCTTGGCTGGGTGGCCTGTAACAGACTCCCATCACAAAATCTACCTGCTTATGGGCTCCTCTGATTTTAACCCACAGGCATTTAATCTCCTTATCGCCACAATCCATCTCAATAGTGTCCAAGTTCTCCCTTACAAAGAGGGCTACCCCGCCTCCTCTCCTTCCCTTCCTATCCCTCCTGAAGAGTTTGTACCCCACCATATCTGTGCTCCAGTTATACGAGTCATCCCACCACATTTCCGTGATGGCAACGACATCATAGGCTCCTTGCCCTACAACAACTTCCAGCTCTTCCTTCTTATTACCCATGCTGTGTGCATTGGTGTAAATGCACTTCAGCTGAGCTGCCGCACCTTCAGCCCTCTTAGAGGGAACAGAGTTCATTCCCAATTACCTGGTAACTGGAGTAGCTAGCACCAGTGTGCCCGTATCTCCCTTCCCACCCCCAGGTGTGTTCACCCCCACTTTCTGTGTGGTGATGTACTGGTGGTCCTCTCCAGCACCATCCCCTCCTAATCTCCAGTGCCCCACATTCAGGCTCACTCCTGTCTAGCCTGGTCTCAACCACCTCCCCCTTCACATCTGGTTTAAAGCTCGAATTATGAGCTTAACTAGGTTTTTAGCAAGGGCTTTAGCCCTCCTAGAAGACACACGTGTCCCTTCCTTAGCAACAAAGCCTGGGGGTACATGAGCCACCCCACAGTCAAAGAAGCTGAAGCTCCTTTCCTCATACCAGGCTCGGAGCCAGGCATTAGTTAAATTCTTCTTCCTGACTTCCAGCTCCCCTCTATTTAGCCTTGGTATGGAGCAGAATACTATTTGAGCTCCAGAGCCCTCCATCATTTTCCCAATGGCTCTGTAGTCTTTCTTGATGGTTTTGGTCTTTCTGTTTACTACATCATCATTACCAGTTTGGACTACTATCAGAGGATAGTAGTCTGTCTCGTGGACCAGGGAAAGAAATTTTCTAGCTACCTCCTCCCACTGATGACCTCTCTGTTGAGCAGGTCTGGTCTGAAAATGGTTTCCTTCATTCCTTTTAGGAGGGAGACCCCTACAACAATCACCCTCCTCTTCTTCTTAATGGAGGACGTTTTTATCTTTTTCTGAGGTAGGTGCAGCCCAGGGAAAGATTCTAGGCGGTGGGAGCCATCATCCTCATCATCAGGATTGGATTCCACCTGCAGTATATGGGACTTCAAACAAAATAAACCAAGTAACAATTTAAGGATTGGTATTGTAATTTTTTTGTTGCTGAAGTATTTCTAAATGAAAGCTCATAAGACATAAGACAGTTGTCTTCATTAAAGAGAATGTAGAAGTGATGTATGCAAAAGTACTTTCAGTAGTTTGGATTCTGTGATTTTAGATTTTGTGACTGCAGAGACTTGTTACATTTTCTATTTTAAAAACTTGTCTAGGAAAATAGATAATGTGTGATATCTTCTTTGATTAGCTCATTAGGACTGAAGCCATGGAAAAATAATACTGCATGATGATAATTGTGCTGCTGATTTATAAGCTGCCTATATCCTCACCTTGTCTTTCATCTGTGAAGTATTCCCTGTGACTTCTCAAGGAGTAAAACCTAGTCCTCTTTATTATCTTTAATTGCAAGCAGAATATATCTTTTTGAAATAAATCAGCAAGGACAACCACAGCAAAACTTGCAGTTGAACATTTATAAGTAGATATTTTAGTAGAAGGATAACAATAATTTTAATCTATATCTTTTATCACAGGAATAAGTAAACCAGATATAACTACATCACATAAGTGTGTAAGCGTGGAGCATGCTAAACAGGAAAAGGTTTTTCTTAGTCTCTGATGTGTATGCTTTATGTACATGTTTCCTCACACATAGGTGGCTGATTTAGTTATACACACCATCTATACTATGTACTCTCCTTCAAAACTTACCTTCATGTTGACTGGAAGCAGAGAGAGGCACAAAATTCTGGGCATTTGAGATCCTTTTTTCCAATCCATGCCAACATCCATCTTTGTATCTCTCATTCTTTTCCCTACAAACAAAGAAGACAAAGTATAGATCTCCTTTGTGTAGCTGCTTCCTTTTTCCATTCCCATCTTTTCCTCTAAATTGAAAAATATCTTTTGATGAAAGGATCTTTCACTACAAATGTGGCCTGTTCATTTTTCAGGGAAGAAACATGTATAAAGCCATTCAGTTGCAATGTTAATAGAAAACAATTAAGCTGCCTTCTGGGTCAATTTTTGTACTTTTTGGTTCTTTTCAACTGGGGCTTCTAATGCCTGGACCCGTGAGCAGCATTTCATAGCAACTATAAAACTGTGTGACAGTAACGGAAATTGCCTTGATAATGCTTATTGACTTGATCACAAAGATGTTGTGAGGCTTAAATAATTAATACTTCCAAAACACTTCAAAATCTTTAGTTTAAATGGGGAGGTGGCAATGGGGAGGTGTGGATGTGTCTTGAAAGCTTGGTGAATATTGCCTGTATATTATTTGAGACTGTTTCAGCTAATGAGGTGTTTTAACCTGGTTATTGAAATCATATTAAATGCAAAGTGGTAACAGCAAGTCTGGCTGGATGCAGGCAGTGGAAGAACTATGTACATGAAGGACTCCAAGACACTACTAAGTATATGTACTCAGCAGCAGCAAGATTTCAATGGGCTAGTTTTGTTCCCTCAGAATCACAGAATCACAGAATCACCAGGTTGGAAGAGACCCACCGGATCATCAAGTCCAACTACTCTTATCACACACTAAACCATGCCCTTTAACACCTCATCCACCCATGCCTTAAACACCTCCAGGGAAGGTGACTCAACCACCTCCCTGGGTAGCCTGTTCCAGTGCCCAGTGACCCTTTCTGTGAAAATTTTTTTCCTGATGTCGAGCCTAAATCTCCCCTAGTGGAGCTTGAGGCCATTCCCTCTCATCCTGTCCCCTGTCACTTGGGAGAAGAGGCCAGCACCCTCCTCTCTACAATCTCCTTTCAGATAGTTATAGAGAGCAATGAGGTCTCCTCTCAGCCTCCTCTTCTCCAGGCTAAACACCCCCAGCTCTTTCAGCCACTCCTCGTAAGGCCTGTTCTCCAGCCCCTTCACCAGCTTTGTTGCTCTTCTCTGGACTCACTCCAGAGCCTCAACATCCTTCTTGTGGTGAGGGGCCCAGAACTGAACACAGTATTCAATGACTTATAACCTCATCTGAAACACATTTGCTGCAGTGATCTGGGGTTGATTATTACTGGGAGAGTTCAGTGTGAAAAGATTAAATCACTGTGTGTCATGGTAGCCTTTTCATACAAGGTAAAACTGCCATGACTAATGATAGGATGTAGGGTATATTAGTCTGGGCAGAATTATGTTAATGTACTACATATGCTGCACTGTAAGGGGTAGGCAGGTATTTGGTAATAACTGAGTTGCACCTCCATCTTTCTTCCCTGACTGAAATTCTTCTAGCTCTTCAGGTACTCTTCCTAGCTACTGCCAGGGATCTATCATCACTCTTGACAATGTATCAGTAGAACCTGACAATCCTCAGGCTTTTTTGTTCTTATTTTGATGATGTCCATAATCTACTGCAACGTTGATGACACAGTTTTCAAAAGTTAGGCTGGTTATTGTAGCACTATGCATTGTAAGCAGCAATGCAGACATCAGTGTTGAGAGGATTCACCTTCCCTAACTTCAGATGTGCGTATCTCAGGTATTTAACTCCCCTTACAGTTAGTGCAAAGACATGGTTGTGATTCTGATAATGAATATATTATCAGATCTTCACTTAATGATAAGTAAACCACTTTTTAGAATTACGCCTCAAAGGAATTTAGAAGAGATCAAGACAATCAAATTTAGAGGTTGGGCTACATGACCTTTGAAAGTCCCTTCAAATTCAAACGGTTCTGTGATTCTATGATTCTGTCAACTTCTAGTCACATGCCTCCCACCCTGAATGATAAAAATGTGACTCTCTGATATGTTGCCTGTTACCCAAGATGATGATCAGTAAAGGAAATGGTGCCTCATAACAGGGACCAGGAGTGTCTAGTGTTTTTGTCTTTGTGCTGAAAGACCAGTGTGCTTGTGGTGAAGCTGGAATATATATATTTTTTCAATAATATCCTCTCATATCTGAGACTCTACTACCTCAATACAAAAAAAAAAAAGAGACGTCATTTTGATTTTAGGAATTTGGTGGGTTTTTCTAAATGTGTAACAGCACTTAACTGCTATTGTATTTTGGCAGTATTTGACACTGGAATTTTCTATTACTCAATTTACAACAGGGCTTGCTGGTATGCTAATAGTCTGGTTTGACTCTTTTGCCTTTATCTGAGGCAAGCTACATCCATCTAATGTAGCTTAAGGTTTGGCATTGCTCAAAGAGCTTTTTTAAGTCTTCTGTATTTTTACTCCTTAGATTCCATGCTTAGGGTAGATTTCACATCAGTGTGCCGTTACTTTATTGAGTAGGTAAATGATAAACACATCAATTTTACATTTCCTTTTTATCCTCACACTACAGTCTCTTATCCTAAGTAATGACCTCTATTATATGTAATTTTGGGTGCCACTTATCTTAATTAAGTTAAAATTGTTTGCATCTCTAAGTTAGCTATGTTATGTTAGCATCTGCAATGTCTTACAATCAATGCTATCTGCATTTTTCTGTCAGATGATTTTTTCACACACTACTTGTATGATATGTAGTCTTGCCACAGGCACTTTGAAGTCTCATATTGATTTTAAGGCACTTAATAAATCACAAAATCCAAGACTAGAAATATCTTTTAACACTTCTTTTTGACCTTCCATTGTCTTACATTTCCAGCATTTTAGGCAGAGCTGTAGCTGATGATTACATGTCACAGTGACACCCCTTTAGAAAATTCTCTTATTTTAGCTTATCTGGGTGGCAGAAACAGCAGCTTTAAAGGGATTTGTTTTTCATTGCAATTCAATCATGTTTTGAGCAACCACAGCAGCCAAAACTCAGGCATATTATTTCCAATTTTGTGCCTTCTTTCTTGTTTCCTATTGTAACTCTGAATGTGCTCTCTCAGTGCTACCCTGGATATCTCAATATCCTGCTGTGCTGCTGTGTAGACCCTAGAAATAGAACTCATCCCACATAACAGTAGTTATGCATGCACTATTTTATGTTTATAATAATTCAATATGAAATTGTTTCACACATGTGCAAATTAATGCTTGGTGATAGTTTCCTTATGAAATTTAGAAGTCAGAAATTTTGAAGTGAAATAAAGACAGCTGCTGCAATATTTTACTTAGTTAATTAATTAATATGCTGATAATAAGGCATCATGTTTAAAATCACTACAATTTCTGTTCTTGCTGCATTTTGAGGAAAATTCACAGCAGTAAATAAATAGGCAAAGATCTGAGTACTGAGCTAGGAACATAGATCAGGATGCACAAACAAGACAGAGAGTAGTCTAAACAGTGCCCTACACAGGAACATTTACAAGCTTTTCTTCTCTGCCTCTATGAAACTTAATTGTGAATTGTCTTTGCGTTGTAGGGAGTTTAAGCATGCAAGCATGTATGCATGTATGTCTGCACTACTGTCCAGAAAGTGGCTGGATACTCAAAGGAGTGCAAAGAATTTGGAATCTCTTTCATATCTCTACAGAATAAGGAGGTACAAAATTCCAGCTAGGCAGTCCAGCATAAATATTGTTTTAAAAAAACAAAGGATATGGTAATCTAAAAGAAAACACAATTTCTGTGTGCAACCATAACCCATACTTATGAAGTAGT
Organism: Clamator glandarius; assembly: GCA_033459285.1. Taxonomy (NCBI): domain Eukaryota; kingdom Metazoa; phylum Chordata; class Aves; order Cuculiformes; family Cuculidae; genus Clamator; species Clamator glandarius. Next base: position 1,674,246 of record JAUNZM010000119.1, on the reverse strand, counting down.
CTCATTAGAAGCCCCATCACCTATTACATTCCCAAGGGCATTAGTAGATGAGTCGTCTGATGGGATTCCCAATACTGGCAAGACTGAGGCACATTTGAGCTTGCCCAGACACAGAAATATAACCGCCTGATAAAATTTAACTTAATTTTTTAAAGTATTTTTGTAACTAAATCCTTGAAATAGTGAAATTTTATGTGGCTGCAATCATTCTGTTCATAGTTCCCATCTCGTTCTGTTTCTTAAAGAGAATTTTCTTTCTATAACACAGGAGATATTTCCTTTAGTACAGATTATGATTTTCTTTGTTAGTCTTATTTTTTCAATTGTGATAAAACCATTGCAATTAGAAAAGAAAATTTCTCTTCCATGGGAGCATATTTCTAGCTAGTCTGACATATGTCATTTATGTATCAGAGAAAATGATTTCATCCATATTTTTCACTGGTTGTTATTGCTCTAAAATAGAATACCTCTATTAATACATCTTTTCTTTCATAATACCTCTGTGTAGTCAGAAAGTGTCACCACAAAAAGCTAAGAAAAAGAAAGAATGAAAGTATAGTATTCTAGGGCACTTTTTAATTTTCAGGATGAAGGTAGTAACAGAGCTTTACATTCCATTGCCGGGTAAATACCCCAAAGAATATTTAGGATCTCAAATCACCTTTGAAAACCTTACTTCTAGTAACCTGAGAAGATATGCAGAAAGTGCATGTGGAGAACTGGAACCAGCCCACCATCCTTTCAGTGTTTTAAATTTAAAATAGAATTTTTGACTGAATGTATAATATTGAAATCTGATATTTTCTCATTAATTGTGCACCATATACATCTGATGGATCACATGGTCTTTCACTAAAGGCTAATTTACACATTTTTTCCTGCCATTTCTATAGTCTTAAATTTTAAATTGAAATTCAGGTGATCTTTTTTACCAATATATTATGGTCCGTAGTCTGACATTCTTTTCTTTAGATTAAGTCTTTATGATTACTTTCCCCCACAATATGTCTAAGTAGTCATTACTTTTGCTGTTTGCCTTTCTACATATTGAATAAAATCCAATCCCTGCTGTACAGGTCAAGAGATTTTCTGAGAGACAAAAACTGCTGATTATCTTTCCCACATTAATCTCAATTATATACTGATTACACTCTTATCTCTGATTGTTCCGATCCATCCTGCATTTCCCCTTGAAAACTCAAATGACCCTTGGGCCTCATCTTCTAGTTAAAAGCATTAGTGGCAACAGAGAATTTCTAGATGTTAAGTTCATTATTCTTTCTAGAAGTAGTGTCAGGAGCTTTATATAAATAATAGGCAAACTTCCTATTACTTAGGGCTGATTCCTGCTGGAAAAGAAATGCCTGATTTTCTTTTAAAGTCATTGATAACAATCTTGCTAATGCCCACTTGCTTATACAGTCTCTACCTTATGTCTCAGAGGAGCGCAGTGACCAATCAACACTTACATCATTCAGAGTAGTTAATTAAAGAATTGATTTCTCAATAAAAAAAATTCAACTCCATTTTGCTTACTTTTTTTGTCTTTTTTGCTTAATTATGCAAATGCAAATCCACTTTCAAAAACCATATTTGTCCATCATCCAAAGCTTACACTGTCAACTTCTCAACTTCTACAATAAATGTCCTGCAGGCAGTTTGATGAGTAAGACTTAGCAGAATGAATTCACACTGTTAATTGGCATCCTCACTGAAATGTCATTGTTTTTTCCTTTCAAAATCAGGCTTTATTACAGTTGCATTACTGAAAGCATTTTTAAACCAAATCATCTACTGACACAGTTTACATACAGCCGACTGAACACGAGCCAGCAATGTGCCCAGGTGGCCAAGAAGGCCAATGGCATCTTGGCTTGTATCAGAAACGGCGTGACCAGCAAGTCCAGGGACCCTCTGTACTCGGCACTGGTGAGACCGCACCTTGAGTACTGTGTTCAGTTCTGGGCCCCTCACCACAAGAAGGATGTTGAGGCTCTGGAGCGAGTTCAGAGAAGAGCAACGAAGCTGATGAAGGGGCTGGAGAACAGACCTTATGAGGGGCGGCTGAGAGAGCTGGGGTTGTTTAGCCTGGAGAAGAGGAGGCTGAGGGGAGACCTTTTTACTCTCTACAACTACTTGAAGGGAGGTTGTAGAGAGGAGGGTGCTGGCCTCTTCTCCCAAGTGACAGGAGACAGGACAAGAGGGAATGGCCTCAAGCTCCGCCAGGGGAGATATAGGCTTGAGATAAGGAAAAAATTCTTCACGGAGAGGGTGATTAGGCACTGGAACAGGCTACCCAGGGAGGTGGTTGAGTCACTGTCCCTGGAGCTGTTTAAGGTTAGAGTGGATGAGGTACTTAGGGGCATGATTTAGGGATTGGTGGGAATGGTTGGACTCGACGATCCAGTGGGTCTCTTCCAACCTGGTTATTCTGTGATTCTGTGATTCTGTGATTCTGTGATTCTGTGATACCATTCTTGATGAGGCATAGTACATTAATTTTCCCGTCCTCTGGGAAAAAATGGGATTGACATAATTCAGAAATCTTAAGACTATGACATCTTCCTGAAGTTTCAATACCTTTGTTCACACTATCAGTCATGAAAAAGGAGAAAGATGAGCACCTTTTATCATTCCTAGACAAGAGTGAGTTAAAAGAAGTGAATTTTGAAGCGATGCGGTCTTTGGCTTGTTCCTGGAGAATCTGAAAATTTGTACATCTATCATTTGATTGCCAGTAAGGACTCGTTATTGTTTATGGGTACAAGGCAACAGCCTCCCCTTCATGCTCCTGTTTCATGCTACTAATTAAGACAGTAATGAAATTTGCTAACAGGATTTGCCTGGAACATCACTGAAAAGCAGAAAGGCCAGCTCCACCTCTGTAACAACTGAATGTGGAAGATCTGTCACATCCAAAGTGTGACTGTTTAGTTCTCAAGGTGAATATTATTGAAATTGCAAGTTTACGCAAATGCTGCCTATAGCTATGCTTGCAGTGAACAAACACTGTCCATCATTTCATTAGCACAATTTGGAAATGATAAATACCTCCTTATGAAAAAAATTAATGACATATGGATGCACTGCCTTCAACTGGGTTATGAAGACTTGCTAATTTTATTGTGAAAATGTTTGAAGATACACCATGATTAATTAGACTGGATTTTGATAGAATAAAGAGAACCTGTTAAAACATCTACTCCATTATTAGTATTAATATCTATCATTCATGTGGAAATGTGATAAAGAGATGATATATATTTGCTTGTGTGTCTGAGACAGAGAGAAAGAAAGAGGAGAAAGATTTCACTGAGGGAGAATTTACTGGAAAGAAAGTGACAAAGTCTGACTTTTTGCACAGATTCAAATCATACGACATTTTCCATGATAAATGAAGCCAAAGGAAATGTAACTGTTGTACAAATTTTCTACTCATTTCTTGTAATAGTATTTAGGTTATGAGTGAATATAATGGTAAGGTGACTGGAGGATGGAAAGCAATAAAGAAATATTTTCCAAGCTTTTCATATGCTGTCAAGAAATTCCTTCTTAAAACCTATAGTAGTTAAACAATGGTAGTTTTTAACTGAAAGTGTTGCAATTATTCTGTGCCAAACATTATATTTAAATTGTACAATTTACATAATAATAGTCTGATTTACATGTTTGTTAGTTTCATTTAATTTGATGCAAACAAAATTTTCTAATCTGGTTTCAGGATAATCTCTAACCTTCTATTGTTCTTCATACAAGCACACACATATTCACACATGAACTACACATATTGACCTTCATTTACATTTCATACAATGCGTTTACATGTTCTCAAAAAAAAATTCTCAGTTCTAAGGAAGAGATATATTGTGAGAAATTTCTAGAAAGGAAAGGAAAATACTGACCTTTTCCAGTCTTTTGTTTGATTGTTTGACATTTTTGTTGGTGGTGCTATTGCTTTGTGAAGTCTTTTCTGAGGTATTTCCATTATTTTTTATGGAGCTAGGAATTACACAAATGCAAAAGCTAGCAATTGCAGCTTTTTAAGAAATGGTTCTAGTGATGACTAGCCATCTCTACATTTAATTGCTTGTTAATATTAAAGATATAAAAAGACTGCTTTTCATAACTAATTTAATAAAAAACTTTTTATTTTTTTGCTAAACATTTTTACTATCACAAACTATTTAAAAAATTAACATTTTTGGGAAAATATACCAACATAAGAACTCATTTTGAAATGTTGAAATGTCACTTTGTGTAATACTAATCTAAACACTAAAATGAAATCAGAAAATAAAGATAATTCTCTTTTTAACAGTTCTACAAGTTGTATCTATGACAGTCTTCATCAGGTAGGGGTAGAGATTTCAATTTCTAAATTAATGTCAAAACAAAGGCTTCAGGTGTCAGGATTTCCTGCAAAGGAAATAATTTTACCCTCAACCCCGCAATCATAAGTTATGATGGGAGATTCTGTAAGATGGATGATTAAAAGAAAATTCAGATAAAACTATTTCTGAACCTTAACGTGATTTTCTAATGAAATGACAAAGCTAACCTTCCTTTAGAATGTATTCCTGACGAAGTTCCATATTCAAGGTTAATGAAATGTCTACATGATTGGAGTCTGAAAAAATTGGAAGCTGGCTGAGGACATGATGTGTGAAAAAAGGAAACAAGAAGTGAGACTATTATAAATACCTGCTACTATGCTGGCAGAACTGCTAAATAAAAACATTTTAAAAAAACACAAACAACACTCTGTACATAGTTATATCCTGTCCCTGCCAATCTCCACTGCAGTCAGTGGAAACCTTCCTCCCAACTTCAGAGGATATTGGAAAAGTCTAAAGAAATTTTGCTTTTAGTGTAATTATAAGACGGTGGTAGACATGGAGTGTAGAATATTCAAATATAGTAGACAGCTAGTCTCAGAACTTCAGTCTGCCATTTAGATGGCAAGTCGCATGTGTTTCTACTTATGTTTTTGGAATACCTTCTTGAGACTACAGAGAAAAAGGGTTTCCAGACTTCAAGGAGATTAATCACATATATATTACAATCTCCTTCCTGCAAGCAAGTGCCTTAATTCCTAAAGGGAAGCAATATGATAAAGGATACTTTTAATGGTCCTTATAAGAACTGATTCCTGACAGCTAATAAAACTATTATTGGTACCAATGACTATAACTACTGCTGACTGCTTTCATGAAGATAGTTATGCCAGGGAGGGCAGCCTTATAGGACACCACTATAATCTTTTTTCCACTCAGTAGGCACTCTGGGAAAAACAAGTACAAAAGAACAAGAGCAAGGAAAATGAAAATAAATAACTAACATTTTTAGGAACCTCTTATCTGTTGATCTATATTGGACTTCCACAGAAAGAAGTGCTTTTAAAATTACTTGAAGCAAAAGCTGACTTTTTGTAAATATGCCAAGGAATATTTAGTATACAACAAAAGATTTTCCTGGGCAGTTTGAGACTATTTCCCCAAAGACTGTGAAGAACACAGAGATTCATAGCACAGAAGCATGGGGAAAACTGTAGTGAGAGTGAAAACATTTTTGTGAGTAGCCTCTGAAAAACTAGCCCCCATGTTATAAATTCTGTTCTGCTGTTCTGTCATACACACTGCTAAAGAAGGTATTAATGCGAAAACACCATTTGGGTAGGAGTGTGTCAGGCTATATTATTCTTTCTTTTTATCTAGTAAGTCCTGACCTGCTAAATGTCAAATCTTATTGACTCCAGTAGGTATTTATATATGAATATACAAATTTCTGGAGTTCTTTCCTTCTTCCTTGCCTGTTAAAGACATTTAGATAGTGAAAACAGATAATCTGAAAATGTTTTCATGGCATTTTTATGTCATACTCTTTAAAATCCTGCATAAGAGCCATGCCCATCTGTATCTCAGTTTCCCCATTCTCAGTGTTTGTCATACTATACCAGCGATGGTCTTGCTTGTCCTACAAACCTATCACATACATCATCACTATTTCCATACTACTTCTAGCATTCTTTAGTCATATGTATTTAGTGGCTTTAAAAAAATATCAGTCTCTTATTTCTCCACTTCCTCTCCAAAAAAGTGGAAAAAAATGTTATGAAATACTTATGATACAATTGCTGCCTTGGATAGAATGAGGTCTGTCTGATGTGTTAATACCCCTTGTATTTCCAAGGTTGTTTTAAAATCTAGCCAATTCTGACTTATTTTAAGAATATTCTACATCTCTGTCTTCCCTTACATATCCATATTCTGCCAATTTGTCAGACTTGCTTTATTTGCAGGTTGTCTTTTATGTCAGCCTACAAAATAACATGTATACAATTCAGTTTTATACATAGTAATGCTTTTTAAAAGTGTACTGGCTGTACTATAAAATAATTCTACTTGACCAAGGTAGCTTTCAATTGGTATTGAAAACAAAAAATGCCAATGTTTTTATTACATATCTGTTGAAGATGTGATGTGTACATATAAGCCTGATTCTGTTCCTTAAATCTATTGACTAAAAGTAAGGTTTTATATTTTATGAGTGTGTAATATATGGGAATTGTATTCAGACAGAGTGAAATTGCAGCACGGTGAAGCTGTAGACCTAATTCCCTCCTAATCCCTACAACAAGAGGGACAATACAGGTTCTTGTGCACTTGATCACAATCATATCTTTTTGCAGAAAGCTTCAAATCATTATAACAGACTTCCATTGGCTCACTTGCAGACATAATGCAACTGAGAGTTGCAAATGTATTGGAGTTTTCAGCGTAGAACACTGCAGAGATTAGTTTAAAAGAAAAAATGTCTGCATTTTTGTAAATTTAGAAAAACACAGACAAAGCATAAGCAAAAATGTTGTACTTTTCTTCACATTCCTAATGCAGGGAGCAATAAGCTTGTATATTTAGAAAGTGCAGTGTTACCGCAAGTGAACAGTGTTTAGCTAATTGTAGATGCATTGTGAGGTAATGTAATTTCCCAAATCAATATCCAGTTATATATTTTTGCTCATACTAATTACAAGTTCAAGAGAGATGAAAGATTCTTTCATTAAAAAGTGAAGTGGGAGAGAGAGTATGAAATATTTTTGTTTGCCAGCGGGTAACTTACTTTCATTCCCAGATGGGAGGAACAGTGAAATAATGTAATTCCAAATGTACTTTTGCTGGGTTTTCTATTTCTTTTTTCTGTCTGTCCTTAGCTGAATGTCTGGTAATGGAAATTCAGCTATTACTTCCTATACTTGCATCCTTAAGAAGAGGATATTCAGTGATTAAAAATGCCTAAGCAGCCAATAGATGAGGGATGAAAATTAATTGGACTAGGGTATTAGTTAATGCAGACTTTTATATTATTGTGGAAAATATCATTTAGTTTTGGTCACCCAGACAAAAGCTTTCAGCTTCTTTTCTCTCTCACTATTTTTCTTACTACTTGAATATATTAGATTTCTTTGATGTGAGAGTCCATGAGGCAAAGAATGTGTTAACATAATTGTTATCTTGGTTTAGATAAAGATGGATATGCAACTATTAATTCTCTGTAAGGAATAAGGAAGCCACTGTATCATGTCATTTATGATGCTTTTGAGGAAAAGGGTATTGAGATTTTATGAGAAAATATGCAGTAGTATGGTGTGCTTTCGGTTTTCATTTATGAGGGCTCCAATTGATATACTTTGTTCTGCATACATTCCTTATCAAATCCTATGGAGTCTGGAATGCGGAGATAAAGCTTCAGCTACTCTTGTGAAAAAAAAGCCTAGACAACGACTAAGCAATGAAACCTATAGTTAGTCATATATCTTTTAAAACTTTCATTATTCTAACTGTGTAAATACCATAAATCTGATGCCATTTGAAGTGTGATGATGATTTTTGAGCAGTTTGAGAACCTTAGGCTTTCGCAAAGGTTATATAAACTACTTTGACTTAGTTTCTCATGACATTTATAAGCATAATTTTTATACATGGTTTTATCACTTAATCATTTTCAATTATGTATTCAGAAACCAGAGAGGATTAACTTGAAACCTTACATTCAGTAAACAATACGTCAGAGTATTTTTCTCTGAATTCTAGTGAAAACTCATATGTTATATTTAGGGCAAACGAGGATCTCATATGGACTGAACAGAAGCTTTTTTTGGGAAAACAAGAGCAACAGTACATATATTATTATAAATTATTATAAGTTGGTGTTAATTTCCATGTATGTATGGAAACGTTTGGTAGAGACACTGATTACTTAGTTTCTTTCTGTTTCCTGTGCAATCACATAAGCATTGTGACAGTAACAATGAAATCTCCAGAAAATGGCTGCAAAACTTGCTAGATACCGAGCTTATCAATAAATATCCTGCAGATGACATCAATGTCTGCTTTAGCAGAGTTGCACACCTTGACTCTGAACTTAGGTAAAACCAACACTTTTAAAAAATGGTATTTGCTGTCTAATAAGCTAGAGGGCTAGTACATGTCTATGTGAGTGTTTTATCATCTATAGTGTCAAATCTGTAGTGTCAAGTCAAACCTCTTTCAATGATGCTATGCAAGTGTGTAGGTGTCAGCATGGACCAAAGCCCACTTCCAGTGAACAAACTGAGTGAGGTCACACTGACTGAGAGCTAAGGAAGCTTAAATTTATGGAGGTAAGTTTTTCTCTGCCTGCTGTCTGCTGTGACAGAGAACGGTCCCTCGACTAATTTGTATACTAGCATAAGTGTACCTTTAGAGTCTAGTCTCTAGTAATTATTGCAAAATCTTATGATCTGGCAGAATTCCAGAGAAGAAATCTGCTATTTGGCAGAGGTAATAAAACTAAAACCCAAATGGAGGAACCACCAAAGTCTTATGTATTTTTCAATATTTGGAGTGAACTAACATGTCTGAGCAAATTTCAAAAATGTGATGAGCAAGAAATACTCACTGAAAGAAATGCTGTACTGACTAGCTCTGGTAGATAAGTTTTCAACTGTAGCCTGGACTTTAAAAGAATACTTTCAGAAATTACGTCACAAAAGTACTGATTTTGAGAAGTAAGAAGGCACTGGATGCTTTGTACTTATCTACACTGGATTTTGCTGGAAGATATGAGCTTATTCTGTCCCTCCCAGAAGTTTTCACTGAGAATCCTAAATACAAACCACTTTAAAGCCCCAAAGTTTTGTATTCACATCAAGATAATACACATTGTTTTTCGGAAAGGCTTTAATGGTATAGAATCAGTATAACACTAACCATAGTTATGCAGCTTCCAGCTGAAAGCTGGCTCTGATTCAAGTGTGCTGGTGTGCAGGCAATTCTTTCTTGTATCTATTTGCAAAATATAGCCTGCTGACGTATCTATATAATAGCATTTACAATAGCAGCTGAAAGCAACGCTTTGAATAGCTAAGGACGTCATCCATCTTATGCTATCCACAAATAAAAATATTATTCTTACCAAGTAAAAAGAAGTACAAACTTCATCATAAGAATATAAACAAAATGGATTTCTACTGAATGAATAAAATCTTTTAATGCAAGTTGAACTCCACAGCTATTTGTTTCAAAATGTTCTAGGAGGTGAATCTATGTACCTGTTGTTTTTTTTACAAAATAAAATTTTGGGGATGTAATTAATGCTCCTTCACTTTGAAGCATCTTTCTTTCTGGGGACCTTTGCTTTTGGTTTAAATCTGTAACAAAGAATCCTCCTGCTAAATGCAAAAACATTGTCAATTCTAGATTGAGCAGCAAATACTACGAACCTTAGTCAGGCCCAGGTCAAATCATGACTACTGTAAGACTGTATCTTTACAAGAAAACATTTTAAAGTAACTTTTTTTTGTTTGTTGGTGGGTTAGGAAATAGGTTCATTTGCCTTAACTTGCTTTGCTCTACCTGGACCTTCAGGCAGAGTTGAAAAATAAATCAGTATAGTAATCAGTATGTTGGTTTTGCTTTTAAATGACAAGAAATAAAACCTTTCCTTTTTATTATCATTTTTTTTTTTTAAATAAAGAAAGAAGAAAGCAGAGGAAAAAAATCAAAATAGCATGTTATAAAGCTACCTGACTTGAAGAAGCCCAGCTTTCTGCTATTTCTGTTCTAACAGCCCTGAGTAAAATACGAGAACACTTGCATAAAATTCGTCAACTCAAAATTACTGGCACTTGAACTGCATAGGTTTCAGCGTGATCTAGCATAGCAACATAAAAAGTTTCTGTTATAATTCATCTTAAAGAAAGATCTGAGTCTCAAGATTATCTAAATGGTTCAATAATTCTAGATACTAAGGTGTTTTTTCCCATGATTTCACACTTCCTTATTACTATTGTGTGATACTGTGTGCATCACTACAGTGCTTTTAATTTTCTGTCATTTAGGATTTGTTGACTGCATGGTATGGCTCATTTTATTTTTGCTTTTGCAGACTTCTATATGAGATGGACGCACATCACCATATTCTGTTTTTCTTCCTTCTATATACTTCCTAAAGTTTTCTCTCCTGTAATTAAAAACAAGTTTTCTGCCTGAGTGCCCTTTTGGGTTTTAATGATAAGTATGTACAATTTGCACTCTTATGTTGTTACTAGAATTTTTAGTAAATGACACAATTTGGTAAGGAAATCTATATTAGTAGAAAATATATTGTGATTTTACCACTGTGGAAGATTTTAGTTTTTTTTCAAAAAAACCCAAACAACCCAAACCCAAACGTATTAAATTTCCAGCTTTTACAACAAAGAAACAAACAAGCAGGGACAGCAACTGTGAACTTTTGGTTCAATAATGTTGCCTACTAGCCATTGGGAGTTTCAGCTTATTGAATAACTTTATGGAATTGGTATGTCTCTTATTTTCAGCAGAGCTGTAGAAATACATCATCTCACTACAATTCCATTGCAACTTTCCCTCAGCTGAACTTCAGATCTTTTCAGGCTTTTTGACTGGATTGTTTGTGTTGTTAGACAGAACTCAAATACATTGGCTCATGTTTGTTTGACAGACTATCACTTACAATGTAACAAAGACCGCGTCCTTCTGTCAGCATAAGCTGCCCTCGGTTCTTCACTTTCATTGCATTCTGCTCCATGCTGCTTGTCACCGTGGTGTTGCTTTAACCAAAGAATGAACTGTAGGGATGATTAGGAAAAAATCAGCTCACATACATTTGTTTTATTACTAGTATATTATCAATCACCAAGTGCCTAACGATATTAAGTCAGGGACAGCAATTAAGGAAGAGAAAATCTGAGCTCTTAGAATACCTCTGCTGGTGTTGCCTGATCAGCTTGTTCTGCTCTGGTTTGCAATCTGAACTAATCTGAGCTTGGAGGATAGCACAAAGTATTTTTTCCCCCCACTCAGTTATGAATGTTCAATTACTAAATATTTAATGTCATGATTAACGCTGTGATGATTCATGCTTCATTTTTTATTTGTCCCTTTCACTCTGAAAGATCTCAGAAAGCTTCCCACATCTCTGATTACACAAAGACTACAGAAAGTTTTCTTAATCCAACAAGAGGGAAAAAAAATGACTGCTTTAGCAACATAGCACATCTCATTGTTATTAATAATAAGAATCATTCCTGGTACTAGCTGTAATTTCTATCCTTTCTATGAGGTTGTCAGAAAGCCATTGATAATCAAATATTGGAAGTCTCCATACATGGCAGTTTCATAACACAAATAAACTTGTAACTTATATCTAGAGTGAAGGAAAGTAGAAGAACACACATTAACTGAGTTACCCAGGCAACAGTGCAGTTATAATTGGAGAACTGAGGAGGTTTGGAAGAGTTCACATATTCTTACCTCAATGTCCTGGTTTAGCTGTTTTGACATATTTCTGGACTAAATGTCCAGACAAGATGTGAAACAACCTAAGGAAGAAAATCCACTTCCATCCTATATGAATAATTATTTTTTTCTAGAATGAAAAATCTCTGCCTTGGTTCTGAGATAAGTACTGAAGAAAAAAAAGAAACAGACTATTGTAGTCCCAACAAAAAAACCCCAAAAAACAACTTTAAAGGAAAGTGCTAAGCAGCACCTAGCCACATGCTTTTTGATGTTCTTCCTTCACATTAGATCTGACTACTTTTTTCTGGTTTTAAAGGAAATATTTTTGACTGTCTCCAGCTCTGGTATCCTTGGGTTGGCTATCACCATATTGGTATATCAAAATCTATCTCTGCCAGAAGAAATCTTATAAATTAAGGGAGAATGTTTCTATATGCTATAAATCATACAAATACATTTGTCTCTTCCTCTAGATTAATATTTAAACTATACCTCTTCCTCCTTCTCTTTTCCCTCCCACCTTTTTTGATTACCTTTGCTGATTATGTAGTTTCAAATACAACAAGCATTCTCTGCAACAGCTGGATTTAGTGAACAGGAAGAGATGCATCCAATGACCAGCTGTCTTCTCTTCCACCATACTTCACCGTAATTCCAAAGAAGATACTAATATCACAAGACTTCAGTTATAAAATTGCTATAATTGTTTTTGCAGATAGACTTTTTTCACTCTAAGTGCAGAGTCTTTGTACAGCCCCATTCATACCTCCATTGATTCTGAAGACAAAACCTCCTGAAAGATCACTCATGTAATTAACACAGCTATATAATTGAAGAATCAGTCTGTCCTCTCAAAGGTTTTGTGATTTCAAAACAAACATGAATATTTTCATGCAACCTGTTTTTAATAGTTGTCCTAATTCTAGAAAGTACCAAACTTTCTATGTGGATTGTGTCATATTTTATTAGTAGTACTAGACACAAAGAGCCTATTACTCTGACAGCAGTAAAGATATTCTTAATTTCTTTAGTATCCTTTCTATTCTGCAGGCTGGGAGCAGGCACAGAACACAAGATTTTTGAAACAGACATGATGTAAACAGCTTATTAAATAGGTCATCTTTATTTAATATTCATTAATGCTTTATTGTTCTTGGCTTTGTAACTTAACTAGATTTATTTATAGGAATTTCCCATTGCACAGCAATTTGACTACACTGTAGTTCCTATGAAATAAGTATGTTTAAAAATGCGCGTAAAAAAGTTATATGAAAAAAACCTGGAGACAGATTTTTATGTAACTGGCGATAACTGAAAATCAGCAAAGTCTTCACTTAACAGTTCCCATCTTGTTAAGAAAAATTAAAGTCACCATAAACTACACATTAAGCTTTAACACTGCTCTGTATGGCCAAAGAATCTGATATGTGAATGAGATTTGAATGTAATAACTGCCAGTGCTTTCGTCTGGTAGTGCTGGGGATCAGAGATTTTCAGTGAGGCTGTGTTTTGTGCATCTTGCCATGAACAGATGCATGAGCAACCTATCTTTGTAAGACACTATTGATTACCAAAGAACCCTACAACATCTAAAATCCTTCACTATTAGTACCTGATCTCAGGGCATATAAGAGAAATGGAAGTTAGAAAAATAAATTTGGATTTGAGTAGAAAAAACTTATAGTCCCGTACTGTTAAATTGATTTCTATCAAGCACAAACAGACAACTACATTTTATATAACATCAAAAGGATTGAGGCATGTGGGACTAGAGTAACCTTTTTTTTGTTGTTTAAGTGTAAAAGTATTTCGTTCATGAATTTGTTAACAAATTTTTAACAACTGCTGAAATGCTTTTGTAATGACATTTTTAAATCAGCTGGGTATAAAAACCTATTACAATTAGATATCATTCTCTTAGTGAAAGGTCACAGGTCATCCCCAGGGTACTACCTGCCCTTATAAATGCATTAGTAGCTATAAGTTATACTGCTACCTTGATACCTCGCCATGAAATTTCTCATGAACATTTAGCACGTATACTACAGCCCTATTGCCAAAGGAGAAAAATTAAGAGGTAATACAAAGATAAATAAGAGGTATATCACACTTAAAACACCTGTATGTATTGCTCTTCTCAGTTATGAAGAAATTCCTTTAATTGTATAGTGGGACAGTCTTCAGATCTGCGGGCAGAATACTCTAAGTTAAGTGCAGTCAGCAGTGATCACTATTACATCATAAATATGCTTGATTTTCAAGAATGTAAAACTACATGGGCTTGATCATCACTTAAATCTTGCTTTATTTATAATGTCCCTGTAAGGCAAAAAGTAGAATACAGAATTGGCTGATGCCCATGCTTGCCTCTGGTATCTGAGCTGAAATACTGCCAGATTGCTCAGGGACTGACTGGGAGAAGAGGTCTTTAATTGTTCAGTCAAAAATATTTCCTTTAAAACCAGAAAAAAGTAGTCAGATCTGATGTGTAGGAAGAACATCAAAAAGTATGTGGCTAGGTGCTGCTTAACACTTTCCTTAAAGTTTTTTTTGTTGGGACTATGATAGTTGACATCTCTGGCTACACTTTCTTCTATAACTGAGGACTAGTAGGGAAAAAAATACTCCATATCTGTTAATAGTAATGTTTTTTTGTTATTTATTTAACAAACATTTTCTTTTTTTTGTGAAAAGCAAAGTTTTTAAAAATTGAGGGGGGTTATGTGAGTAAAAATACACACCTTTTTGAAAAGTCAGCATTAGGATACACTGATGTTCTATGTAAGCTATGGTGTTAGAGATTTGTAAGTATTTTCTCTGTGTGATATTGATTTATCTAATTCTATTTGCAACAGGAGTCAGCTGTAAGGGAGAGAGAGAGTAAGGAGAGAATGTTTATCCAAAGAAATGGAGAAGATGCTTAAGGATACTACAAGTGAACAGTACTTCTTGCCTATGTACTTGCTGCAGTGTGCATAAAGTATCCATGTTCACTTGCAGGAAGGAAGGCTTGGCTCCAGGAGCAATGCCAGTCTTGTAAAAAGTAGAATCAGAGATTTGTGTGCTGCTGTTGAAGACCCAACAGTTACTGGACATAATTTTCCTTAAATAAAATTTCTACATGTTAGTATAATTCTATTGGAGAAGATTGAAGAGAGTGAGCATTGTTTTCTGAAAGATGACTGTGCATACAACTTACGTGAGCCAGGGCAAAGACCTACACTGTAGCTGCACCTGGCTTACATGATTTCCCTTGAGGAAATCCAAACCTAACTCAAGCACAACTACCAAGAGCAATATGGGTATGACATAACGTATAAACAGCTTTAGCTTTGATCAGTTCTGTGGCTTAATGTTAAAATGGGTTTATATGTATCTTTTGTGTGTGTGATTATTCTGCTGTACAAACATGGTAGCATGCTGTAGGTGACTCCATTTGAGTGCAAGGGTTGGATCAAATGCCCTCCAGAGGTTTTTTCTCATCACAGGCATTCTATGATTCTGTGATTAACATTTATTTACAAGTCATTATTCTGTATAGAATGAACTATCTATGACCCTAGAACAAAAATGTATCATACAGGAGTACAGAATGGAGACAGTAGTAGAGAACTTGACAGTTGATACCAAGGCTCAGAGTCTTTAAACTCAGTAGTGGTCAGTTACTCATGTTTAAAGGCATGTAACCTTGGGCCCTGGGTAAAATTAATTTATGCAAAATCAAAGACAGCCAAGCAGGGAAGGCTGGCTTGTACTGCTGGGTCAGGATGACCAGAAATAAAAGAAATGATCTCGCTAGTAATCTGGGGTATAAAAACTGCAATTATTTTAATTTAGGGCATTATTAGTACTCACTGCTGAAACTGCTTTTCTGAACTCATATATGTCAGTGTTACTGTCACTACCTGCATGCATGCTATGTTCGAGTAAGTTATTAGTTAAGGATATGGCACTAAAAGTACATCCATAAATTTGTATGTATTGTTCTTCTGGATTTTCTGAGAGTAAATTAAAAAAAATAGTAATTTGTAATTCAAAGGCATTGCCTGTATTGTGATTTCCTTTCTCTCCCCTCTCTCCATTTCTGCTCAACAAGTTGTTTTGGCAAAAGTAGTCAGTGAATACATAAAACACTCAAGGAGGGGTGAAATAAAGTAACTCCGCTAAGTGGAATTCCCCTAAGATCTGTCTCTCAGAGAATATTTGACAGACATAAAAGCTATTTGTACTTTTGTGCTCATGGAAAATAACATTGCTTTACTTTTTATGCTTTCCAAAACCTTCAGTGTTTGTTTGGTCCATGGAAATAACCCTAACCAACAGATGTTCCTATTGAAGTTGTAATAAATCCTTAAAAACACAACTAAAACAGCATCAGCACCATTGTGTGTCCTTTGATGTATTTATTAGGCACACCCACAGAAATTTAAATTGAATACAGCCTTTACCACCAAACATGTTGTGAAAGAAACTTTCATTCTTTTCCAGAACCAGAAGCAATTATCCACAACTCAAAGCATTTCAGAAAGCATAATGACGATAAGATATTAACCAGTCAATTGGACTAATCTGGATGGCCTTATTATATATACAGTTTAGAAACAGGATAAAAACAGGATAAAAATGAATATGTGACCTAGCAGAGAAAGATATTTATTTAGATTCTTCTTAAGCAATTAGAAGCCTACTTTCACCAGAGAGAAAAATCTATCAGCTAAATAAGACAAGTGGAAACCCTATGCAGGTGTGACCTGGTTTTGACTTTGCAACTAGGCTTAGAATCTGGTTGGCATTGGGAGCTGCTATTGGTTGATCTTCCTTGCCTTCCTTCCAGAAATCGTTGATTTTAATCCCAACCAAGTTGTTAAAAGCACTAACAGAGACAACATGTGGCAATAGATAATAAATTTATGGCAAATAAATCTACTCTGTTGTGGATATTCAGTTGTAACAGCCTAGAATATTTCTACACAATGTTTTGCAGGCAGATATAATCAGAATCATTTAAGTTGGAAAGGAGATTTAAAGTAATTGAGTCACCCTTAACCTCATGCTGCCAAGCCACCATTAAACCACGTCCCTAAGCACCACATCTACATGTGTTTTAAATACCTCCAGGGGTGGTGAGTCAGCCACTTCCAGTGTTTAACAACCCTGTTAGTGAAGAAATTTATCTTAATGTTCAATTAAAACTTTCCCTGGTGCAACATGAGGCCATTTCTTGTCCTGTCGCTTGTTACTTGGGAAAAGAGATAAACACCCACCTCACTACAACCACTTTTTAGGGAGTTGAACAATAAGATCTCCCCTTAGCCTCCTTTTCTCCAAACTAATCAACTCCAGTTCCCTCAACCACTCCTCATAAGACTTGTGCTCTAGACCCTTCACCACTTTATTGCTCTTTGCAGGTGCTTGAGCACCTCAATAACTTTCTTCTAGCGAGGGGCCCCAGACTGAACATAATATTCAAGCTGCTTCCTCACCAGTGCTGAGTACAGAGGAACAATGACTTCCCTAGTCTTTCTGGCCACACTATTTTTGAAATAAGCTAGAGTGGTTTTGGCCTTCTTGACCACCTGGACACAGTGCTGGCTCACATTCAGCTGTTTCTCCAATGGGCAGTTTTCCAGCCACTCTTACCCAAGCCTGTAAGATTTTATGGAGTTGTTATGGCCCAAGTGCAGGATCTGACACTTAGCCTTGTTGAATCACATACAGCTGGCCCCTACCCATCAATCCACCCTGTCCAGATCCCTCTGTAGAGCCTTCTTTCCCTCACACAGATCAACATTCCTGCACAACCTGGTGCCTGCACACTTAGTGAGTGTGCATTTGATCCTATCATCTAGATCATTCATAAAGACATTAAACAGAACTGCCCTTAATACTGGCCCTGGGGGAAAACCACTTATGACTGACTGCCAAATGGATTTTATTCTGTTCACCACAACTTTTTGGGCCCAGCAGTTCTGCCAATTTTTTACCCAGCAAAGATCCAAGCTATGAGCAGCCAGTTTCTCCAGCAGAATGCTGTGGAAAATGGTGTCAAAGGCTTTACTAAAGTCTAGGTACACAACATCCACAGGTTTTCCCTCACCCACTTTGTGTGTCATAGTGTCACAGAAAGAGATCAGGTTAGTCAAGCAGGACTTGTCTTTCTTAAATCCATGCTGAGTGGGCCTGATCACCTGGCTGTCCTGTACATGTCACCTGATGGCACTTCAGATGAAGCACTGCAAAGGTTCCTTGTCACTGAGGTCAGGCTGACAGGTCTGTAATTCCCCAGATCCTCCTTCTGGCCTTTGTGTTTATGTCAATGTACTCTAACTGCACACTAAGTCAATTGGATGCAAACCCATTCCAACACCAAAGTTATTGCAGCAGTTATGTGACATGCTATTCAAGGTTGTAAACCCAGATTAGTAAATATACTATCTGCTTAATGAACAATGTACTGTACAGCAGCTAATTGTGCAATTTTGGTGAGAAGGGTACCTAAGTCTCAATTACAAGTGTTCATTGGTATAAGACAATTAAACAAAAGGATATTCTGAGTTTGAGACTTACTTTGATTATCTCCTCAAATAAATAAGAATGTCTTTAAAAATGTGACTTTTCTGTTCAGTGTACACTTATTCTAACTCTGTTTTAAATCTATGTATTTCTCTGACTCTCCTGTAGTCAACATTCCTGCTCTCTCTCTTCTGCTCTTACAGCTTTCACTACTGTTTCTCTCCTGTTCTGTTGTCTTTGGGCTTAGTTCTTTCTCTCACTCTAGAATACAACTGCTAGCTCAGATTGTTTTCACAGATCATCAGATGCATCACTAGATGAACATTCATCAGTTCAGCATGAAGAGGAAATAAAATGGAGGCAACTGTATAACTGTGGAAGTATTTGTACATTTGATAAGCAGTATAAGCAGTATAAATCTTGTATATATTTTATATATTTATACTTAATTTTATATACTTTTAGACATTTTTCTGTATTTTATAGATATAAATATCATTATATTTTTACTATTTATTCACCATTGCAATAGATATTCACAGTATTGTTGATGGGCTACTTTCCACTAACAGCTGGCTCAGGTGTTTCATATTCACAGAATCACACAGAATCACAGAATCACAGAATAACCAGGTTGGAAGAGACCCACTGGATTGTCGAGTCCAACCATTCCCACCAATCCCTAAATCATGCTCCTAAGTACCTCATCCACCCTCACCTTAAACACCTCCAGGGACGGTGACTCAACCACATCAATTGGCAGACTGTTCCAATGCCTAACCACCCTCTCCGTGAAGAATTTTTTCCTAATCTCAAGCCTAAATCTCCCCTGGCGGAGCTTGAGGCCATTCCCTCTCGTCCTGTCCCCTGTCACTTGGGAGAAGAGGCCAGCACCCTCCTCTCCACAACCTCCCTTCAGGTAGTTGTAGAGAGTAATAAGGTCTCTCCTCAGCCTCCTCTTCTCCAGGCTAAACAACCCCAGCTCTCTCAGTCGCTCCTCATAAGGCCTGTTCTCCAGCCCCTTCACCAGCTTTGTTGCTCTTCTCTGGACTCTCTCCAGAGCCACAACATCCTTCTTGTGGTGAGGGGCCCAGAACTGAACACAGTACTCGAGGTGCGGTCTCACCAGTGCCGAGTACAGAGGGAGAATAACCTCCCTGGACCTGCTGGTCACGCCGTTTCTGATACAGGCCAAGATGCCATTGGCCTTCAGTTCAGATAGAGCTCTTTTTAAGAATTACAACAGTAATATAGACATGAAAAAGCATCTATGACTTCCTTAATACTTTATTTGAACACAGTAATTCCAATTTGCATATTTAAACAAGTCTACAGCTTTCTAAAGTATTATTCCAGCCTTTAATATTTGTTTAAAATCATGGTTTTAGCTACCAAATGGCAGAAGAAAAGAGATCTCTTTGTCCTCACTGGAGAAAATGTACCCCTTTAATTTTTTATTAATTTGTGAAGAATTCAGATAATTTTCTAGCCTTAAAGTTCACTGACAGTTTGCTTTTTTGAAAGGTTCTGCTCAATGTTCATTTTCATTTAGCACTTCTATAATGAAGTATTTTTTATTAGAATGTTTATAGTTGGTGCATAGATAAATCATAAACAAGGACTCTTAAAGAATTAAAGAAAAGAATTGCTAGTTATTCATATGAGTTTCATTACAGCCTCACTGCAGGCAGTGATGCACTTCAAGGATTGTGCTGATGCTGATGTTATAAAGCAGAAGAACAAAGTTTAAATGGTCTGTAAATGTCAGCAGAATCCTGATAGTAAATTATGACCTTGCTATTGACTCCTGAGTACCTTTAGCTACATTTTATGCATTTCACATAATGAAAGTGTAATGCTCTTCGAATGACATAAACAAAAGGGTAGCACAACTGACTAGATTCATGAACCAGAAGAGAACATCAGATATTTATCAGGAATTCTGTGAAGTTATTTATAGAAGAAAAAGTCATCTTTAGGAAAGCAATAATATCCAGAAAGCAGTGTTGCAAGCAATGCTAGTGTGTGTGTTCTTAGGGGATATTTTTTTTCTTGTTGGAGTTCAATATACAGAACTCTGAGATTCAGCACATTAAACAGTCTTTATTCTTAAGCATAAAATTGGAATTCTTGGCTTGCTTGTAATTTATATATTGAACCTTTGTAGCTCTGAGGGGATACATTAATGTCCACTGCAGGATCTGTCAGTGGCACATTCCATGACTGAGGTTCCCAGGCAAGCTGAATTCAATAATACCAGAGTTGATTATGGATAGCAGAACTACAAGTTTGTGCTTGACATATAAGTGACCTTGTAATCCTCTCCTTAGAATTCTTGCTGGCATTCCTCCCTTCTGCCACTCTCTTTTATTGTATTTTAAAATTAGATTAGAAGGACTTCTGGGGCACAGACCATGCTGTCTCTTACATCCCAAGGAAGAGCTTATTTTTTACTGCGCTGAAAATGTATCTATTGTGCATATCTTTTTTTGAGTTCCTATTTTGAAATGTTAAAAGTTCATATCATCCTCATTCACATTCTTTTCATAATCCTAAGTGGGATTCAAAAAAGCAAGTTCATTTCAGAGTAACTAAAGTGCTTCTTTTTCTTTTTCTCAGAATTACCCAGTAATGAATGCTTTAGTTTAATTTTTCCAACCATTTGTCCTACTGTTTAAAACATGGGTGGTCCCAGCCATATTAATTTTTTTTTTGTGCTTAGCAAGTCCAATTTTTATTTGCTCCTTTGTACAAAAAACACTGCTGTACAAGTGAGTCCAGTAAAGCAACTGCTGAATTGTATCATATTAGGGATAAACATCTTCATATTCTGCTGCTCTATTCCTCTCAAAAAGTTAGTCTGTTGAAAGAAGAAATGATTTTTATTTTTTTTTTATAAGGCAGAAGGATGAAAGAAGGTACAGAAGAGCTATAAAGTAAGAAAAGCTGTCTGAATGTAGGACCAGTTAAGTCAGTATGCAGTCAGGAAAGGAATGAAGCTTTAAAATTCCTATTGAAATCTCTGAAGCTCTTGGAATGTTTCTCTGGCAAATATTCGTACCCTAGAACTGCTTTGGGAACAGTAGAATCGTCAGCCACCTTTAGCTTTGGGATTCTACTGCTAAAAATATCTTCTGATGAATACACAATGTTGTGATATTTTGGAGGACCAAAGTAATTTTCTATGTTAGAAATAAATAGTTCCTTTTAATATCAGGGAAATCCAGCTGATACCTGATATTTCTTAAGTTTGCTGCATCGGAAGCCAGTTAGGAAAAAATCATAAATCAGTATTTATTATTGATTGAAGCACTTAGGAAGGTCAGAGAACCTGAGCTGAGAATTTGACAAATGTGGTCAATAAAAGAGGTAGTTCCCATTTGACTGTGCAAAGGAAACAAACCTTGAAATATTCACCAGAAATGTCATCAGAGATTTAAAAGCGCCTTACAGCTACTTTACAGACACTGATTACCTACTGACTTTCATCAAGGGCCAGCGAGAGTGCTGATATACTTTGGCTACAGAAACTTCACCAGTTAATGGAAGGAGGTTGAAGCAGACAACTAATGAAATCTTCTCAAGGATCTTCTATATTCTTTGAGTTCAGGCATCATGTAGGTGAGAATAAGTCTTACATCATCTGGTTGGGGAGATAGAATGTTAGTCAGAGTCTTCTGCATATGGTTAAGAAAGCTGCTGTTCATATTGAGTTGTACTGTTCAGTTTGTTCACAGTAGATCACAGCATTTCTGAGCTGAGAGTCCATGGCCTAGATATCATCACTAGGTGACACTTATCTAACTATAGGTTCTATTAGCAGTGGCAGTTTATTGAGAGTGAAAACCATTCTCATTCAAATAAATGCAAGAAATGTGAACCGTCAGTGTTTATGATCTGTAAAACACCCCAGGAATATGAACAGGTTTGCATAGTCTATCTCTATGATACATACATCTCCAGGAGGTGAAGTATGATTGTATTTATTCAGACAACTACTCTCGAGTTTTCATACAGTTTTGCAGTGGACTGCTTAGAGAGAGGTAATATGACTGAGCTCAAGCTGCTGCACGCACAGTTTGCTGCAAGAGAAGACAATTATCTTCTGCTTTATTTCCACTGAAGGGGAAAGACATAAACCAATCATAGAATAATCTAAGCAGGAAGAGATCTCTAGAGGTCATCTAGTCCTACCCCCTGCTGAAAACAGGTCTAATCAGATCAGGATGCTCAAGGTCATGGCCAGTGGAGCCTTGACCACCCCTAAGGAGCACCTTCCATATTGACTCCGGGCAACTTGTTCCAGTATTTGATGGACTTTCGATCCATGATCCACTTTTTTCCCTTATATCCAGTTCAAATTTTGCACATTCCATTCATACTCAAACAAGACTGAATAATGATTTGCATGGATCATAATATTAAAAGATTTGTTTCTCAGTTTAGATACTCTTATACCAGATTTTATACTAATATCTGTAAAAAAATAACCATTTTCGGATGACTGAGGGGTTTGCTACTTCTGCATATAAACCTAATATTATATCAAAGCTTTTAATCTTAATGCTTAAATCAAAGTTTTTTATGCCTAATATAGGATTTGCACATGCTTGGCTTTAGTCCAGGATCTAATAACTATGAATTTGCTGAAAGAAAACTTCTGACATATCCCCATACCTTTTGAAAATTATCCATGTCCAAATGAAGTTGAAAAAAATACCTGTACTTGGTTGTTAGAGTAATCCAGGGTACATTTTATACTGTGTTCTCTAGCTAAAGCAGAATATGAACACAATCTGCCGTGGCTACCTCAGTGTATGTTCTATCAGGCATCTTAAGGGGCCTGGTGCTGAAAAGTTATTCAAGAAAATCCTTTTTTTTTTTTACTTTTCTTTTCTTTTCTTTTCTTTTCTTTTCTTTTCTTTTCTTTTCTTTTCTTTTCTTTTCTTTTCTTTTCTTTTCTTTTCTTTTCTTTTCTTTTCTTTTCTTTTCTTTTCTTTTCTTTTCTTTTCTTTTCTTTTCTTTTCTTTTCTTTTCTTTTCTTTTCTTTTCTTTTCTTTTCTTTTCTTTTCTTTTCTTTTCTATTAATGGAAAAGAACTGCAAAAGCTATATAACCTTGAGACAAAAAATAAGCCTTGTGAAGAAATAATATCTTTGGAATAGTATACTGAATGATAGTAATTCTGGGCTGCACTAAGATATTTCACCACACTGGTTACAAGTAAAACTGAAACCTCCTACTTGCTATACGGTTCACTAGTGGCAAGTCCTCCTGCAGGGAAGATGCATATGTGGGTGACAGTAGGACTCTTGTCAGTCACAGCAGATGACAGCAGAGAAGTGAATCTATGAGATGTGAGTTGCTGGGCTTAAACACAGGAATCGTAAAACAATATTGCTTATTCTTAAGGGCAAGAGCAATTGTTTTTTTAAGGTTGTGTAATCAGTTGAAAACCGTTAACCTTCCCCTTCCCTTTCCATGAAGATGTTCAATAAATGTTTTAAATTTCATTCACCACAGGATCTTTTGCCTTGGATCTCCTTCTGTTTTGGCATACATGGAATTTCATACATGCAATTTCAGCACACTTTTGAAGTTATTATAATTTTTTCTTTCTTGGCATTTTTTTTTTAAATTACATACAAGTATGAGATATTCTGCTTGTGTTCATTAAGGTAAAATCTTATAATGAAAGCTCCACTTTAAATTGATTATGGTGACTATAAATATGATATCCTAACCAACTTGTGCTAATAGTCTTCATTGTTTCTTATTCTCGGCAGTAGCTCTGGCATTCATGGCCTACTTAACATCTGACACCAATTCCACTAAAAAGGAATGAATTGCAATGCACAAAATTTAACTTCAGACTTTACTGCACATCATTTTTCATCAACTATGAACAATGTTTCTCATGCATATTATCAATTTTCAAATCAAATATTTTGTTTGAAAAATATTAGGTTGGTGAAAAAATAATTGCCATTAATCATCTTTAAAGCAGTATATTTCAGCATAAATTAGAATTTATTAATCAAAATAAAAGCCATTAGAGCCTCTGAATTTTGCCAGCAAAAAATAAATCTTTTTATTTCAATAGCATAGAATTCTGGTGTCCTGGAACTGATGAATTCTCCAAAGATGTTTTGACCTGCTACTTGGTTGTATCTTCTTGCAGGAAGTTGTCAAGATGCTTGAAAATGTGGTAATCGGTGGGAGAGAAGTCTAATGACTAAACAGGATAAGGTAGACTTGGTCAGGCGTTGTTGGAAGGCAATTGATCCTGTTTGATTGACCAATATTGGATATAAATGTTGCACGTTTTGGTGCATTTTATCAATTTCCTGGCAATATTTCTCTGCTGGGGTGGTTTCATCAGGATTCTAGAAGTTGTAGTAGATTATTCCTGCTGCCAACCACCAAAGAATGACCATAACTTTGTTTCGATGTAGCTTTGGTTTGGGTAGGTGTTTTGGTTCTTCACTTCATTCCAGCCAGTGTCTAGAATGCCATCAATTGTCTTATAGAATAAATTTTTCATCACATGTCACAATGCAATCAAGAAATGTATCATTTTTATTGTGCAAAGGAAGCACACAACAGACTTTGTAACGGAGATATTTTTAATTGTAGTTCAGCTCGTGTGGCACCAATATGTCAAGTCTTTTTGATTTTCCAGTGTGATGCAAATGTTGAGCAACTCTTGAATAGTCAATGTTTAATTCTTCTGCAACCTCTTGAGTTGTTTTGCATGCATCAGCTTCAATAAACCTCAACTGATTATGATCTATTGCAGAAAACATCTGTGACCCTCCTCATCTTCAAGGCACTTATTTCCATTATGAAATTCTTGGAACCAATGATGAGCTCTACATTTGTTAATGGTCCCCTGCCCAAATGCTTGATTGATATTGCTAGTAGTTTCCGCTACTTTTTGTTCCTTTTCGAACTCATAGAATATAATTTCTCAAATTTCCTTTTTTCCATTTTAGACAGTGTAGCAAAAAACAAACATAGAGTGAAAACAAAACTGTTATCATAAATAAGTAGGGCAAATTTTATGCTTTAAAATGGTATACTACATGAGCACAGTTAAATAAAAGTTTAATTCAAAATGAGCACCACAGTTTAAAATGAAAAAAATGCCAATTATTTTTGCACTGACCTACCTAAGAGCCTCCTGCTTGCAAAAGAGGAAGCCTGAAGGTAAATAGCTCTTTCAACAATAGAAGATTCTATGATCATTCTCAGTTCCTGCTGATCACCTTTTTCTACCCACAGGCTAAATGTGGAAATTCTGAAATTCTCCTTTAGGGCAAAGCAGCATTTTTTGTTAGACCACAACAGAAAAACTGACAATACTCAATTTTTATTATATACAAGAGATTTAGTAATACTGTCATTGTAGGCATCTATGGTTATATGTGTGTGTGCCATAGTATTTGATGTTTTTGAAAATATTTGTCTTCTCTTTTCAGACTCGACAGACTTATTTATTTATTTTTTTAAAGACAGTTTACACAGACAAGCAGATAAAACACAGAGTGCCCTCCAATAGCCAAAGAAATTACAAGGCTTAGAGATATACCGTGGGAACAGGAGTGAGAATGGTATGGAAAAACAGGGTAATATAAGAACAGACAAGCTATACTAGAGCGACTATGAGAAGCAAAGAGCAAACACAGGTCTTGAATAGAAAGATAAACTGATGGACATTTAAAAATAATTGTTTGTCCTGGTGTTATGATGGTAATGTTATTTCACAAGGGCAAGACAGCATGGAATAGAGTTGCCGGATGACTAGAAAGAAACACGTTCCAGCATTCTTAAGAGTAATGTTCATGATATACACGGAATATGTTCATGATAGACATGGAATTTAGATGCTGAGATTCAAAATAAGTTGTGATTTTATAAGTAGTAAGATCCTGATGTCCATTACGTTTTTCCAGCTCAAGTCCACAAAACCCAATCAAGCCAGAAGTTGTGAATAAAGTTACACTATTTGCTAGTTCAACTAAATTCCATTAAAAACTCCTGAATATCACTGTTTCTTTCCTGTGATTACTTCTGTATTAATGTATGCTTTTGTTATTTTGTTATTTCTAATAGACTAAATTTTTCTTGCTGTAAATTGAAGATAAGACGTAGAAATTTTTCTATTTTCAGAAGCAAAACTCGTTTGTAATAAACTGTTTTGATGAGCCATGTGCTATAGTAAAGATGTACTTGTTAAACTAATAACCTATAATAAAAACTCTTGACTGTGGTCTCCTCTCCTCTTTCATCCTCTCTTAACGAACTGATGAAAGACTTTCTTTCCAAACATGAACACGCCTAACCTTTTTTTCATCAGAAAACAGCCAGGTGTCTGGAATAGAGATATAGGTGAGTGATTGGTTAAGTTTGTATATTAGTGCCTTAAGTATGGAACCCTAATATTTACAAAAATAATTACTTTCTCTTTAAAGCAGTATACACTTATGAAAGCTGCATAGAAACTGTAGTTGCAACCCAAGTTTCAAAATGTCATTTTTGACATTTTAACATTTATTATATATATAATTAAATTTTTTTCTTAGAATTGGGCAATATGCCTTATGGAACAACAGACCTCATGTAAACCATCATCTCTTTAAAAAAACAAAAAAAGACTGAATGGTTTACAGTTTACAGTTCACTGTAACTGTTTACTATTTACAGTTCAGAAGTACTGAGTGGAATGTGAGGCTTTCTGATTCCATTGTGTAGGGGAGCAGAATAAGACTCTCAGTGGAGCAAATAAAAAAATATATCAAGATGGCTCCAAAAAGTGTTGCTTTGAAGTAACTGTCCTTGAAAATTCTGCTGTCCTGCCTCTTCAGACTAGTGGACCTTGTTAAATAGTTTTCTTAATGTGCCTAAGAAAACATCTTTCTGCAGCTGTTTCCCACTCTATTCTTACTTGTATAGTAGTGTAGTCAGAGAAAAATTGAAGACTCTCAGCTCATGGCAAAAAGTACAGCTGCCGAAGTTGTACAAAAGTCTAACTAAATCTTTTTATTAAATAAATGAAACTACTTCTTGTCACCTTGTTTGATGAACATAAAGAAAAATACTGAAAAGGCTATGCCAGCTATACTAGCACACTTTTTGTTCACAAAGTTTTATCACAAATTTTATAAGAAGCAAATGGTCAAAGAAACCAAAATCCTATGGAAAACTACAAGGAACTGAAAGTAGTCTTGGATATTTCTGAACAGCTTACTCCACTCATCTAGCAATTCTAAACTGACGTATATGTAAGCATGCTGGATAACTTACCAGGCTGGTTTGTGCAATTCTTTTTCCTTACCCTTCTCTTTTGGATGAAAGCTGTTCCCCTATGGAGTTCCAGATGAATATTTTAACATGTTCTGAAAAATCCTGATGAGAGAGTACCCATTTGGCATATGCTGTTTGGCAAAGTCACTTTCTGGCTTTTTTTCCACCTGAACTATGAGGATAATTAGGTCAATGTTGTGATGCAGGGTAGTGTCCTAAGCAATCCTACAACAAGTAGCACTGTTTAGGATTTTCTTGATGTTTAGTGTCGAGAGGGGAAACCCACCTTCCTTTAATATTTGAATTATTTTTATCAACAAGTTTTTTTAAAAAAGCGCATATTTAATCTGAAATTTTCTGTGGAGTTTTCAAATTATGTTAATTGCAATTTAGACAGTATATTTGGACAAGCTAATGTATTCCAATAAGCTAAAAAGGTAGGAACTACAAGTGGTGTTTACAAGTCTAGATGCAAAATCAGATTATCTCCTATTTCAAGTGCTCTGTTGTGATGTTTGTAGTTGGCTGTTGTCTGGGAAGAATCAAAAAGAAGCAGAGACTTGTGATCTTACCCTGGGAAACTGCCTGATTTTCTCCTATTTATCAGTAGGGCAAAATGTTTGCTTTCATATCTCTACTGCTATTTCAAATGGTAATTTTTACTTTAATTTATACATTGATATGTTTTACACAGAGACCTACCTGTCTTACAACAGATTCTGCTTTTTCTTTCAAAAATATTTCTTTCATGCAATTTATCTTCTATTTTCATTTGACCGATAGTTGAGTTCAGAATCTGTTTACAGATTACATGACTCAGACTTAAATGACTAGTATATCCTTATCTTTAGGAGATTTCATCAGAATAATTTCTGTACAGAACAAAATCAGCTGCATTTACAAGTACTCCCAAGTGCTGAAAACTTGATATGTAAAGAAATATTAAAATATGAGCAGAAAACTCAAGACTGATTTATTTTTCTTTAATACACTTTTGGTTCTCATACAATTTAACACCAAAAAGTATTGAACTGTTTGTAAGAGCTGACTAGATTTGTTTTTGAGCACTCCAATAGGAAAGCAAACTCAACTTACTTTTAGAAAAGCAATTGTCTGTGTTTCTGCAAATAAGTTATGCAGTACTATACCTCAGACAGAAATAAAATAAGAAACTGACTTTGGAGCTTTGAGTGCATTTTACTTTCACTTCTGGAATTATCAGTGACATGTAGCATACTATTTCCAGTTGTTGAAATATTTTTATTTGGAAAAGGGTATATAGTATGGAAAGAATATAAAACATGAAAGTGTGGATATATGTATAATGGTAATTATTTAAGATGACAAAGAATATAAATGTAAATTTCATAAGTATGAAATCTGATTTTTAAAAATAGGAAATTTATGGGAATCAAGATTTTAAAAGTAAAATTAATTAAAAGCCTGAAAAAAATTGAGAAAATTTAATGGGTCTATTATGGACCACCTTGATTCTGATTTTTATGTTTTTTACACTCCGGGGAGGTGTCCTGTCATATATCTTGGCAATATTTCCTTGTTTTTTTGAGCATCTATTGTGATTTTATTTTACACAGTCTGTATTAATGAGTTGCTGTGCTGCACCTTTAATAAATCATTTCACCATTTTGACCTTTTTTGTATTTTTATATAGTGACTATGTCTCAAAGTTACCTTTAGTATGCTTTCACTTTTTAAACCCAACTATAAGCAATCTATCATGCCAAGGTATCTGATATCATGTAATTTGGATCCATAATTTGTATAGCTGTGGATTTCAAGATTGTTTGGAGAGTTACACTGAAAAAAAGAAGCAGCAAAGTTTTCTGCAACTATGTAATTTAATCTTCTTCACTGTGACAGATTAAAATTAAATTGTCAATCCCTAACTGATACAGGCTAGAATTAATATTGAGAAGATTATAAGAGATTTAAACCCTTTTACTTCAAACCTGTGTGGATGGTAGCTGATGAACTGGAATCAGATTAACTCTTAGAATTAGCATGTAGAAGTATAGCAGCTAATGAGGTCAACAAAAATAAAAGAACTTTGTACCAAGGAATGATAATTTTACAACAACAGTTTGGGTTGGGCTGGGAAATATGCATTCTAAGCAAAGACTCCTTAAAATAAGTTTATTTGTTATTTATACAGAATGATGAAATTTAGAGAACGAAACAGAAGATATTAGAATGGAAGAGGAGACAAGATAAGAAAAGATGATAGAAAGGGACACTCCAGAGACACCACAGCAAAAGCCATATATAAAGGACAGGTGAAATGGAGCTGGGACAACAAATGGTAGGAAATTCTGAAGGCCATCAATCATCTGTCGCTGCAAATGTCTATGTGGCTGCTCATATAATCACTAACAAATTAAAGATGAGACAGACATGGTACAATCTAATTAAATTCTGACCCTCTGTCATAGTTTCTATGAAAAGAATCAAACGCAGAAAAAAAATCCAAATAAAACAAACCGAAACAAAACAGCCCAAACCATCATTTACTTACTTCAATGCAACAACACAAAAGGGAAACAAGAAGGCTACTATATAAAGAAAGGCACCTATTAGAATTGATAAAGTGCATCTCCCTGTAATACTCTCCCTGACAGTAACTTTTAACAGAAAGTACAAAATAAGACCAGAAATTATGAAGCAGCTAGTGTGCTGGAGCCAGAATTTAGGCTACTTTATATAATTCTCTCATCTTCTTCCTGCACTTGCTTCATCATTACTTACATTTAAGCATCAAGCATTTTGAACCTGGTGATTTTCCCTGTACCATTTCTCTGCAGTCTCTAACGCAGCAGGATTCTTGCCTGTGGTTGTTATTGTGATAGTTATGAATCAGTGTTCACTACTTGGTGTTAGGTACGGTATAAATGGCAATTTCATGCTCTGTTTTGAAAATCTGATATTTTGTTTTTCATTCTACCCCTTCTAATGTGCATGTACTTACCTTTTCATTTTTGCTGTTCTTCCATAACTCCCAATTTCCAGAATGATGGCAACAGAAGAAATGAAACAAAGAAATATTGGAGTCTATTCTAAGGGACTGGAGCAAAGTGTCTTTTGCAAGCCTTTCCAAGTAGTGCCCACAGTGTAAAAAAGTATGTAGTGAGAAACATGTGATCAGAAATGTCTCCTTAACAACAAATCAGGACCAGATATACAGCAGATGAACGGCAGACTGCACACATTATATAGTAAGTTTTTCATGCTTTGTACTTTCTCAAGTTAGATTTTACATGAACTGAAGTTAAAGTTATTTTTTGTTTAAAAGTTTTCCAACTTTGGGAACTAGTGCTTTGCGAAGGTTTGTAGTTCGCTGAACTTTCAATGGCAGGCCGTCTCCTTTTTTTGGGGGAGGTTTGTTTGTCTGGATTTGTGGGTTTTTTTTTGTCAGAGAAAGAGGATTTCAAAGCAAAGCATGGGATATGTTAAACAATGATGTATAATCAAGCTTCTTTGCATCTTATTCATTCACATGAAAGAAACTCCACAAACTAGAATGATCAGCTCCTAGAGTGCCTAATAATTAAAACAATGTAATTATTTTTGAAGAGCTGATGGTGGCCATTGCATATCATTTCACTTGCAGATCTCTATTCAACCATAAACTCTAATACAGAGGTAGGTAAAGAAGAAACTCATTTGGAGTAGCTACTTGCTCCATATGCCTTATAAGCACAATCAATTTCCAGTGTCCTCAGGTCCAACAGATAACATCTGTTTTTGCAATTCGGTTGAAAATTCGTTAGTAAAATTGTTCCCTTTGAGAATTTGTGGACTCCCACTAGTACTTTTATTCCTTTGGGCTCTAGACTCCATCTCATCCACTGTATCTGATCTTGAGATATATTGAGATGTCCCTGATTTTAATTTCCGGGCTGGTAAGTTTCTAGATAAAAACTTCACTTTAAAAGGCAAATCTCTGCATGAGACAAGCATTGAAACTTAGCAACCATTTTTGTTTTAGTGGAGACGCATTTCTTTCTAATTATACCTTGTTGAGATAAACCGTGAAGTTACATCTATATTGGTAAAGCAATTATGATTAACCTTTCCATAAACAATGACATCATTAGAGGATCACAGTGGTCATCTAGTATAACATATTATAATTAACTTAGTGAATCACAGAGTTATAGACTACATTACATAGGAATATAATATTATTTAGCAATTATACAGAAAGGACCTTGTTTTAATCACCTAGAAATCAAAAGACCATTCTACATCTTACATCTGTTAGAATAATAATTTCGTCTATTTCTCAAGTAGGTATTGGTAAAAAATAGTTTAGGTTAATCTGAAAAGAAATTGTATTAATATTTTTCATGAATTGGAAGAAATCAGTGGGGTTTTGTGCAACTTTGTGCATTTCGCCTTCCCTGGAGGTGTTTAAGGCATGAGTGAATGAGGTGCATGGTTTAGTATTTGATAGGAATGGTTGGACTCGATGATCTGGTGGGTCTTTTCCAACCTGGTTATTCTATGATTCTATGATTCATTCTAACATCAGAATTAACACCTCTTAGCTTTGAAAAAGGAACAGGAAGAGGATGGTGGAAGTATCTTTGTCCTTTCTTGGATTTGGTAAATTATTTCTAGAAGTAAACTTAAGTTTAAGCTCTGAAATTTATATTCCTTTCTTTTGAAAGTACTAAAAGATTAAGATTTAACATTTTCCCCCTAAGTTTCGTTGCTCAAAATGTTTCTTATTAGCTTCCTTAATTCCCATTTTTTGCCTAGAGTCTGGTTTATTATTTGTGGAAGTCCATGGATGCTACCTTGAACCTTTAGCTGTCCATGCATGAGCCAGATGATTGCAAAAACAGGACCAGACTGGAGGCCTAGTCAGATAAGTCAATGGAAACTTCAGAACTAGAAATCCCTTAGTTACTATCCTCATATATCTGATAGAAAGAAAGCAGTGTTTAGTAAATATGTCTCTTCTGAGCTAGACGACAGTATATGGTATTTTCCTTGCCAGCATTAATTAGCTGGAGGTATAATAAGTATTCTCTTGAGTTAAACATTTTTCACAACTACATGAATACTTCAGTTCTGTTCAAGAGTTTCAAAAATATTGGGAGGTTTTTTGAGTCACCGGTATAAATAATGAAGAACATTTTTAAGAGTGAGAATTATAGATGAAAATAATACTTTATACTGGTATTTTAGGAGTTTAAATGGAATGAACTGGGCAACTGTCTGTCATTTAATGTGATTTTGGAGACCATGAAAAGACTTGGTTTTAGCATTTAATTTGTGAGGAATTTTAGGCACTAGTAGTGATAGTTAGTTCATTTCCAATGTGGTGTTATGGAAAATGATTGTTAACAAATTATTATAGCTGAAAGACCCCTCCTAGGACTTCATTCTGCCGTCTGGATAGGAATTTCTCATAATGTGAAAAACTGCTTGCATTTTCCTGTGTAAAAATACTCGCAATCTGAAATGCAAAGCAGTAAAATAATAAACAAGAAGCTACCAATTCTAGATCATAAATAAAGTACTTTGTAAAAGTAATTTTAATGATTCATTTTGGGTTACAATGAATATTCTATACTTTAGGGTCATTAAATCAAGAGTGAATTTCTTTAAATGATCTTGTGTTTCTTAGAACCAGTCACAAAATTAAATAAAATGAGGAATAGTTTCATTCTGTTATTTCATACAGTATCTAATTTTTATTCCAAAGAATCTTCACTAAAATGTTTATTGACTTTTACTAAAAAAATTAAATAAACCTTCCAAATCTGCTGCAATAATTTTAAGCCCTGAGCCCCTAGAATTTATGGATTCCCCTTGGAATCCATAGAAGAGAACCATTTTTAACAGATTGGGTCAAATAGAGAACCTACTTAAGAAAATACAGTTTGCATTTCACTAAGATTTTTTACTTGCTACTGATTCACTTCATTCTGCTTTCTTTCTTAATGTGCCTTTCATCACACATCATGAAAACTGAAAAAGGGTGCCATTCCTGGCTCCACTTTCACTCATCAGTTCCATGACAAACTGATCAAGACCATAGAATTATAGAATCCCTAGGTTGGAAAAGACCTTTGAGATCATCAAGTCCAACTGTACCTATTCACTAATAAATTATAACCATAGGGTATAAATACAGGTCATGGAGGTGAATCCTTTTTTTGGTGAAAAAGTAGTTCCTGTGGTGGAGCTCTGAAAAAAATTTAAAAGGCTGTGAAGATGCTGATTACTGCAAGTTAGTTTCCCTGGGGTGAATTCCAGGCCAAGCATAACTCAAAGGAGAAACCAAAGTGTCAAAATTGGAGAAGGCTGGGCTTGACATGGTCCATTTTCTGTTGGTTTTTCATTGCCCGTGGCTGAAGAATGAATTCAGGAAGGACTAAATATATATTGAATGGGTTATATGTTATCTCATAGTCACAGTGGAAATTATCCAGGATTTGGAGAATTCATTGAAATTAAGTTACTAAATAAAATACCAAAGGTATCTGATGGAAGTAGGTACCTGCAGACCATGTGGGTGTTCAAAGGCAAACTGACTCTTCTGATTTTCTGTTCTTTCTCTCTCCACCAACATTTCAGACACCATTTTTGTTGTTTCTTGGCCTTTCATTCCCACCTACTAAGTACAATAGTGTTTCAGATGATCACCACTTGCACTTGGATTTTAATCACTTGCCAAAGCCATTTGAGCCTCATATTCTTCTGTCAAGATAATTTACACTGCTGTGTGCTGAATGAAAATAATAATGAAAGATCTGTAGCTTTCATATTCTATAGTGTGAAAACTGTGGGAGGCTTTCACTTTTTTTTGATGTTTAAAATAATACAAATTTATGCAGATTTTTTCTGATTAAAATAACAGGCCCATGTGCAGCTCAAGTTGTTGATGAGGGTGATAAATTGTTAACAAGAGAGAAATCTCTTTATTTTACTGACTACATTAGTTGAATTGTTCCCTTGATTTTCCACGCAAAACAAGAATGTTTGTTCATTATACATCTATTATGAAAAGAAAATTCCAACTACATAAGCTTTTACTTGTTTTGCTGTCTTTGTGACAGGCAAACATAATTTCTGTTCTATTTTGTTAGTCGAATGTGACAGGACAGGCATTTAGAGAAACTCATACATCAAACAAGGGGCTGGATGCAAGCTTTTTCAAGTCTGAACCCGATACATTTAAAGAGGAGGTTACTTAAAATGAAGAAAGATCCCACAGCTTTGCAACACATCTATAGAAACTGTGTAAAGAGGATAAGAATCACCTGGAGGAAAGGCTGATGGATCTTTTTGAGTTAGAGGGCAGCCAGGATAAGATAGAGTTACAGAAGACAAAAAAGGGACTAGAATAAAGAAAATACTTATTTCTACAACAAAACCAGATCGATGGAAAAGGGAGAAGGCAGCATATTGGCTTTAACATTTAGTTGAAATGAGCTTGTAAGTGAAAGCATTTTCCAAAAGCTGCAAAGGACTGACTCCAGGTTGAAGATGGAAAGCAAAATTCACCTTTAAACATGTTTAGACATGCAATAATCTAAATCTAAGCTGAGTTTGGAGATTTATTTTTGAATCTCCTGGCCTCTTCTCCCAAGTGACAGGGGACAGGACGAGAGGGAATGGCCTCAAGCTCCGCCAGGGGAGATTTAGGCTTGAGATAAGGAAAAAATTCTTCACGGAGAGGGTGGTTAGGCATTGGAACAGTCTGCCCAGGGAGGTGGTTGAGTCACTGTCCCTGGAGGTGTTTAAGGTGAGGGTGGATGAGGTACTTAGGGGCATGATTTAGGGATTGGTGGGAATGGTTGGACTCGACGATCCCTTAGGTCTCTTCCAACCTGATTATTCTGTGATTCTGTGATTCTGTGAATCAGTGAAAAGGGAAGAGCAGATGATTTGATGTCATTAACTTATACAAATGTTTTAAGATTGAATCCTCTTTCCATCTATTGATTAAATAGAGGACCAGTTCAGGCTTTGACAGTGGTCAGCTATGTCTTTGATATGTAATTTCAAGATAAAAACACAAAGTAAAACTCACATGGTGCAGAAGTTGGAATCACCAGCAGAATTAGCTGTCCTTAAGAATGCATATTCTGTAAAGGATTCGTTTCCTTCAGAGTAAGAATTTTCTCATCTTGAAGGGCAACTTTCTGCTCACTACATGCTACTGTGACAGTGAATAGCAGCTAAGAGTCATCCTTAGACAAAGAATTAGTATCTGGTGAAACCCAGCTTTCTACAGAAGGTGGAAAAAAGTTGTTGCAGTGTTTGTACTGTCACTGAAACAAAATTACATTACGTAATTTGTTCTAGATGGAGGAAAAAGATCAAAGTGTGTTTTTTTTTTTTTTTTTTTTTTTTTGTAATAGCAGACAGCAGCAATAAGAAACCTTGCAGATTACCCAGGGTTATCATCCTCTTAAAGTATTTCTTTTGCAAGCTTGGTATTCCATGAACACCACAGTTAATGCTGGTCCAAATAACTGGTGGTGTGAATATAAAATAAACTTTTTCACAATGCACACAAGTATATTATTTGTTTCCATCACCTTTTGCATCCTTTGATTTGACCATTTGTATGCTAATCTTGCATGAGTCTTGCAACTGATAAATCAGTTCGTTTAGACTTTGTAATCCTCTAGGCACCCTTTCAGATATAGCTTGCATTTAATTTATAGTGACCTGTGACTCCTTTTCTCTAAACAATGTAATCAACATCCTATTTAATAGACTTATTTAAATCTAAATCCCTCCCTTCATACTTTTTGTTTTCTTTTTGCAGCCAGGAAGCCATCTTTCACAAACCCAGAAAGCTACATTTAATAAATCAAGTAACTGAAAAATAACATGGTTATATATAAGTATTTTTTTAAAAAATCTGATTGGAAGCTATCCTTCCTTCCTTCCTTCCTTCCTTCCTTCCTTCCTTCCTTCCTTCCTTCCTTCCTTCCTTCCTTCCTTCCTTCCTTCCTTCCTTCCTTCCTTCCTTCCTTCCTTCCTTCCTTCCTTCCTTCCTTCCTTCCTTCCTTCCTTCCTTCCTTCCTTCCTTCCCTTGTTTTATGAACTATGAAATACAAGATCTGCTGCAGAATCAAAGAATCACAGAATAGTTGAAGTTGGAATGCATTTCTGCAGATCACCTTTTGCACTCCCCTGCTCAAGCAGGGGCACCTAGGTCCATATCTAGATTTTGTCCAGGTACATATCTAGATTTTTCCTCAATATCTTTAAGGACAGAAGCTCCATAACCTACCTGGTCAACCTGTGCCAGTGCTCAGTCACCCTGACAGCTAAAAAAATTCTTCCTGATGTTTCAGTTTGTACCTAACACATCTTGCTCTGTCACTGGATGTCATGTCAGTGCTAGTTTGTATGTTTATTTTGCCATTAGTGACCTTGTGTTATGAACTGCCTTTCCCCTATTTAGTTACTTAATTTCTCTGCATGATTTCTCTATAAAAAGTTTCAGCTGCTGTTTGGGTGATGTGAATTAAAATCTAGTGATCTTTGGAAGAGTTTTCTGACCAGACTTCCATAAATTCAGAGCTTGATTTTCATCTTTATTCTGAAATTAGTGCATGGCATTAGACTAGTATTAAAACATAACCTCTTTTTCAGTGTAAATGGTGGAACTGTTATGTGTTATACACTGTTTATAACCTCATTAACATTATGTAGCATTCAACCTTTTTTTTTTTCACTAGTATATATCTGTATTATCCTGTGTTGCTGCAGCTTAATGTCATGACACCTATCAAATCATTCACTGAGAGTGAAATTTGTGCAATTCTACACAGCTACAGCTCATCAAAAGTTTTCCTCCACTGTTCCTGGCTGGTTGGCTTTATCATTTGGTTCAGTAAATCACTAGGAGCCCCCTATATTGTGCTTGTATAATGTCATGCTGATCTTCCATCAGAAGTCACAGCATTCAGAAAGGCCTACGAGTGAAAGACTAGTTACCTGGGGTAAGCATCATATACTGCCCACTCTTTGCTAAACGGTTTGTAAGAGGTCTCCCACAATATGCCTAGTGTCATGTCTCCTTTTGTTGTTTGCCCTTGACCCAGATACTCAACAGGCATTTCTTGGATATTACAGCTCTTGAGCAGCCAAAAAGCAACTTACACAGGGCTCTTCCTCCCTTTCTTCCCCACAGAGACTCTTACATAGCCTGTAACATTCTGCAGCACTGTTAGACAAAAGAATTCCTTATTCAGCTGTACGTGTTAACTAATAATCTTTGATGAATGGGAGTCCAATAACAGCTAAATTTTCACT
The DNA here is from genome assembly GCA_033459285.1 of Clamator glandarius. NCBI lineage: Eukaryota > Metazoa > Chordata > Aves > Cuculiformes > Cuculidae > Clamator > Clamator glandarius. Next base: position 1,636,316 of record JAUNZM010000119.1, on the reverse strand, counting down.
TTCTTCCCCACTAGTGACAGTATATTCAGTAAAACATGTAATAATTATAGGTGTTTTAGAATATTAAAATCTGAAAATAGACAAGTCTATTTTTCTTATGTTGTTCCACTAAATTTTAGCTGTTGTAGTTTTCCTAGGTGAATTATAGTTTACTGTAAATCGTGCATGATGTATTAACATGCAAAGTAGAATGAACTGCATAATAAGATGCAAAAATACTCAATAGATTTTTGTTTACAATGCCTTTAAATCAAGAAAAGAGTCAGATATCTGAATAACTTGAGTCTCATATTAATTGCATCTCTTTAAAAACATCAATACTTGAAAATTAGTCCATAGGTAACTTTCATCCTTACAAAATCTGGACCTTTAAAAGCACATCAGAGACAGAAGAGTACAAGTTAAAAGAGACTTAAGGCAGAAGGTAGGGTTATGGAAGTGAAAGTAGGCAGTTTACAAAAAGACTGAGTCAATTTCCCTTTATGTATCTGTTCAGTCATATAACCTACAGTGTTGCTAAATCACAATTTTCTCATTTGAAAAAAAATTATTAATTTTAAACAGATAGTTGGGGGCTATAGCTGTACAAACACTCCGTGTGGTCCCAGAAGACATTTGCATAGAACAACATAGATGAATTTCATAACAGTTTTTAAAAATCTTGCTCTAAAAAGCTTTCATATATCCTTTAGCAGAAATAATGTCCCTATACTTTCCTCAAAGTTGTACATTTTCTGTGACTCTCAAAATTTATCTCCAATTTTGCTGTGAAAAAGATCACTAAACATGACCACCCTCCTTTTCTTTCTTCCTGCAGTCTTTCTATGGGCTTGTTAGCAAAATAACCCTGGTGTTACTTTATGGCGTTTATGAATCCATAAGCCATATATATGTCTGCTCCTTTATTCAGTGGAGGGGTTGATGAGAGTGCCTGGGATACCTTTAGCAGGCTCAGAACTGTTGCAGCTTGGGAAGGCATGATTAAAGGCATGATTAAAATTGCAAACACCTTCAGTCACTTACTTTGAAGGATGAGAAAAGACCAGCTTCCTGATGTAAGATTATTTTAATGTGTCATTTGCCTTTACGTTGTTTTCTTTCTGTTGTTACTGTTGTTTCTTTGTGCTATCCTCTATTTTTGGTGCTTAGCAGTGTGCCCATGACAAAACAATCATTATATATGGGCTCAGGGAAGCATTTCTTTCCACTTTAGCATGTCAGGGCCTGCACACATTTTGCCTTCTTTGCCACATGGGGTACAGGTTGCCTGCTAGGATCATCTAGGCTTAGCTTAATTAATCCATCCCCTGCTAATGTAACTAATGCTGTATCTCAAGTGCTAGTTTACCTTGAAAATCTTCAGATAACACAGTCTGAAGAATTCCTTTCTATGACAATTAACCTACATACTGCATAACTTTTTCATTTTTATACACACATAACTTTGGTAGGTTTTATGCACTCATATGAAAGCACGTGGAGGTTCACAAAAAAATCAGTTTCAATATCCTGAAGAAGGTGTTCTACATCATAATGATGCACTTCAAAAAGGCTTATTTACAGATATTATGAGGATTTTCTTCCCCATCAGAGATGCCGTTTTATCTCTGAAATACTGTATTGGTTGTATTACACCTCCTATCAATCTACTTGATTTTGATTTATGTTCCTCAGAAGAAGGGAGTATTTAAATGCATGTAAATACAAAAAGGAAGAAAAGTCCTGCTTCAGATTCTGTTTGATAATTACACAAGAGGTTGTTTACACAGCTCTGCCAGTCTAATAATTTGTTGTAAATGTGGAAGACTATTCTTACAGAAATTCCAATATACATGATCAAATCACCGTAGTTTTAAATTTCAGTTAGCAATTGAGATGCCACAGATTGTATAGGGAGTCCAGAAGGTTTTTCTGATTTTTAAAGGTAGCCCCAAAAATATTAACACTTGGTAATCCAGTTAATTTGTTCTGTTTAATCTCTAAAGGAAGGATGCACTTACATTTCTGATAATGTTGTAGAAAGTATTTTGTCAGCATTGTGAGTGACAAAAAGTGTTACTCTCTTTTCTTTAAGATGGTTATACATGCATCACTGATCTTCAATGTATTATTTTCCTTTTCTATATTAAAGAATTTACAGAACTGAAACACTATAAATGTCCAACGTGACTTGGAATGGAACTAAGGAAAATTTCACTCAAGCTTTACCATTAGCTTAATAAACAACCATTGTGAAGCAACTTCCTTTCTTTACACTTCAGTTTATGTCTCTATGCAATTAAAATCATGAGAGTTCTTCTCTTTATAATGTGTTTTGAGATTTCTGTGAAACAAAAACTTGAGCAGAGAAGGAGAACAACAAAAACAGCTTTGCCAGTTATTGTGTTCTAGGATGAGCCCCTCCATCAAAAACTCAATCAGTTGCATCCTTCATGTAGTACTGAATACTAACAGTAAGTTTGATTCTTTCTTTTGCTTATCTTTTCTAGTGTATCTGTCCCTATTGTTTTTCCCTTGAACTGCAAGTACCAAAGAAAAAGCAATGCTCTGGTGTTACACAATTGTAACTATACTAGTTTATGGCATATTTTGAGGCATGCACAAATTAAGATGATTTCAGGTGTCAGACCTGTCTGTGAAGGCTGATGTATTTCTCTGAACTCTATAGCACATATATCTACACCTGGATTATTTTTCTAAATGTCCTTTTCTTTCAGTGAGTAAAATCAAACAGTTAAGAGGTATGGATCATTTAATCTGTTTTAGATCCCCATTCTTTCCATGGAAAGGAGAGGGACTGACTACCCCTAACATCTGTTTTTTGTTGAATGAATCTCCTTTTGTGTGTCTTACGCCTGACATCAAGGCATTTGAAACAGAAAAGAAAAAAATCTACTTTACTCATCTGTAAAGAGCAACATCCAGAGAAGGACCACAAATCCCAATGAAATATTAAGCTACTGGTTTTTATGTGATTTAAACTGTTAATAAATAAACCCAATAAAATTATTAAAATTAAAAAGTAGTGAAAAATAAATTGTTTTGTTATATAGTTCATTTAATTAGTGGTATCCCACATTTGGCTACTATTATTTCTGTTCTACAGTGAAATATCTGAACGACTTTGCCGAACAGTCACAGTAAAGAAACACATACTAAACAACAGCAAGAGACTTAACTCTTGGTTTTTGCGACAGTTGCATAGCTGCTAAAAGAAGAATTAGAACAGGAAAAAAAATAGGATTCAGGTTCTCATCCACATGTGGATAAAGATTTCTTCCATTAGTTATTGATTCTGCCACTTTGAGAGAAATTTAAAGCTGAAGAAAATGGAACTAGGAACACCTCCAGTTATATATATAACTGGTCAGAAGTTCATCTGCAAAGCATGATGGTTACAGTTGTGACCTTTCCATCTATATCTTTCTCCCCTGGGAGCTCATTGCCTGTGCAACTTATAGCTTGTGGTTTACAGGCGATTTCCAGATTCATTTCAAAGAATGAGTTTTGGCATAGACAAGTCTGAAATGGCACAAATCTAATCACTTCAGAGATTATATGGAGATACCTGCAGCTGCTCTTCTTGCAAGGTTTCCACTGAAACGACTGGCAGAATCACTCAAGTTTTACAACCAAATAGAGCAAATGGAAGGGCTTGTTTCCATTGACTACCCCTAAAGAAGTAGAATGAATTTGTTCTGCAGCTTTAACAAGAGCCCTCTACCCTTTATATTTATAGTTAAAAATCAGGACAACATAAAATCTAGTTCTCTAATTTCGTTGCTGTACACACTGCTGATGACAAAATCCTGCATAAATTGTCCCTCAGCGTGTATAGGAAAAAATCTTTTGGGACTTACAGGCTCCTAGCTTTCAGTTTCATCTAAAACAAGGATAGATAACTTTTTTTATAGAAGCAGATATCAGATGCCAGGAAATAATGGTTAGGGGAGGAAACAAAAAAACAAAAGTCAGAAAAATAAATTTGGAATAATGTTGTTGACAGATTAATGGAATTTTGCCTATGGTAAAATGCTTTATTATTCAATTGCATGGTGAGTATACATGGAAATACACATACACATGAAAACCCATATGTACAGTATCAGAATATATTCCCTGTTATACAGATCATGACAAGGTAGAGCTTAATTCTTATGATTTTTTCCCTCTTCTGTATAAATCAAGCCTTCATTTCATAATGTCTCTTCTATTCTCCCTCTAAAGGATCAGATTTTTTTTACTAATAAGCCTGAAACTCAAGTCCTGACAGCTTTGCTTGTCTATCACTGAGTAGATAGCCATCTGTATTTTGTTACCATATTTATAAATTGTTTCATTTCATTGATTAATTATTTGGTGACCTAAACAAACACATTTTTTGTCCTTAAAAGCAAGTTTTCTAAGAGTCTCCCAATGAAATGAAAGTTGCTCACAGAGAACTGTTGTTTATGCTTGCAAAGCTGAGATCAAATAAAGGAAGCATTCAACACAGTGATTAGGAAAAGAGGTTCTCTGTAAGGAGAATAATAAAGTAAATCACTGAAACTGATTACTCCATGCAGAGCGTCCATTAGAAACACAAATAGAATCTGAGTCAGTACCAGTGGAAAGACAGAAATCTAAGCTGAAGATTATGCTGTTATAATATCACACACTTGGGAGTCCTCTGGTAGAAAACTTTATGAAAATTTACTCACTGATCTACAAGAAGGGCATTAATGTTTCTTTCAGAAGGCACAGCAAAAGTATTATTGAGTATCAAGAGTCTAAGTTTTGATGAAACATTAAGGATCTTCTGATTATCCACCCTTGAATGGAGAAGATTTTTAGGTAACAAAATAAAATAACTCCAAAACCATGACTCAGAATGATAATGTTAATGTGTAAAGGTTTTCTTGCTTCTGTGAAGCTAAATTTCCCATAAAACTAATGGATGTAATCTAGAAGACAGGAAATATGAAATAAATAAGTGACTCTGGGAGACACAGTTCATACAAAATACTGGAAATATATTTAAGATAGTAGTGAATAACAACAGAGGCTGAGCATCTGCCTGAAGGATGGATCTAAGAGTTCTGAGGGAAAACATACTGTCTTGTATGTATTTTCTTTATGAAGGAGATCTTTAACATTAAAATCTAAAACCTAAAGAAATAACAAACCTACAACAGAAGTATCAAAAAGTAAGGATATAGCACTCCTACATAGCTTTTTTCATAACAATGTATAAATTGTACTTTTCTAAGTTTCTCCATGTCCACACAAGTAATTCTCAGGCTGCATCCTTCTCCCATTGTGAGTATGACTTACAAACAGGAACATGCAGTAGGAAGTGAAATTCGACCTTTTGTTCCATGTTCCTTTCAGACTCATGACATGTGGGAACTTGTTCCTAACCAAACTTGTACACAAAATTTAAGTCTCTGACTTAAAACCAAACCAATCCAGTAGTGAAAAAAATCTCTCCTTGCTGTCTACTTTTTTTTTAAACAAACAGAATAATATTGTCAAAGCCTAATGTTATAATTAACGTTTCTTTAAAAGCTACAAAATGGAAAAATGATCAAGATTCGCTTAACATGTGTAGCTTTCAACACTGACCTTTAAAGAACAAAGCTGACCATGTTGAGTATTTTCTTTTGATGTAGCAGAGTTTGTTCTTTGGATGTTTTGCTGTTAAAGGTACAGATACTTCAAATCCCTTCTAAAGTGCAGGATGATGATTTTGTGAACATGGCAGATAAGTTTATATCACGCCCAAAAGGAACATTTTTAATAAGATGAACACTGGTAATTTCTAACCATTCTTAGTAGTGACTACATTATTGTTGTAGTTTGAGGTAAATTAGAGTCAGTTTTGTGACTAACTAAACTTGATGTAAGTAACTTAAGTCTCTGAAAACTAACTGCAAGTTTTTTGAGACAGTGTTCTCTAAAGTGATAACACAGGGCATCAGTATGCAAAAAGACCAATGCTTATATGTAACCAAGGCCATCTTCAAGCTGCTGATAAAGGACCTCCACCTGAAAGGAGGGGCCAAAAGGACAGGCGAACCTAAACTGACTAACTGAATATTCCATCCCATATATGTCATACTTTGTATAAACTGAGAGACTGCAAAGGTCTTGCTCTGTTTTGCAAAAGCTTTCATTCAGTGAGGACTTCATTTGTCTGGTTGCTCCTGGTCTTGGATCTGTGCATTCCTGAATCCAGTTCCTGAGTCCAGGTCCCTCCTAGATGTGGACTTATCCTAATGTGTCTGCTCTGAGGTATTTGTGGTGATGTATCATCATCAACAGGTGAGGTGGAGGCATGATCTCATATATTTGTATGTATTTTATCACTTATTTCCATTGTTATCATTAGCATTAGCATTTCATTAAAGTTGTAGCTTTGGTTTCCAACCCTTAAGTCTTTTTCTTCTCATTTCCCTCTCCCCTTTGCCTGTGGGGTGTGAGAGCAGGAAGGGGATTTTAGAGGCTCAACTGCACAGCTTTAGCTGCTGAATTTTGCCAGGTGGGGCTGAACAGTGACAAGTGTTAATTCAGAAGTCTAGATAGGAAAGGAATGCTTCTCTCCTTTTGGGAGTTATATCATAGGAATCCCCAAGTATGAATGAAGTCTTTTCAGTAATTCAAGTGAATTATTCAGGAAGCCCTTTGGTTGTCCTAGGAATCTTTGTGATATAACTATTTCACAGTACTAGGATGCGGGTGTATCCAAGAGATCCAATGTTTGTTTGGTTTTCTTTGGTTGGTTATTTGGTTGATTAGTTTGTTTTATGACCTTGGATGTAATTTTTGCTCATCAAAATTCATGGGAGTGGCTTCAGCCTACATCATTAGTATCTTCAAAATAAGCTGCAGCTTGGAATCTGTCATTTTGTTCAGTTAATCAGGACCCACAAAGGAAGGAAAGGATGAACTTGATTAGGATTGCAGATTGAATTTGTGACATTTTATCTTCATTTCTTTCCTCTGTCACTTCTGGTATTTCTGTCATAACTTTCTGCAAAAATCTTGAGTATGGGATCTATTGCTCAGTCATCTATTATTTAAAAGAATTGATACTACTTCATGCAGTTGGATTGCAGTTCTTTGGGACAATTTCTTATTTCTTCCTTCGTATTTAGAACCAAACACAATGAGTTCTATGTGTGATCATTTGAGGGTCTTGCATTCTTTTGGGGTTTTTTTTGGGAGGGATTGTTATTTGGTTTGGTTTACTTTAGCTTTTAACACAAAACCAAGTCATAGTTCTCACAGTATAAAATAAATCCTGAGATCAACCATATTCCATACTTGCACATGCATTATTGGCCAAATTTTGACTCTTCAATCTGTGGGAATGTACAATATATTTGTATTTTTCATAATTGAGTTCAAATCTGCACTTATTCAATCCCATAGAAGCAGATTGTTACTGTTGTCTCTGTTATAGAAAGGCTTACAAAGACCCAAAAGTAACCCATGAAAAAACCATACTAGAATAGAAGAAGATAATAGTTTCCTCAATTAAACAAACCTTAGGGCATTGCTAAGCTATGCAGGTATTGTGGGAGAATGTCAATAGCCTCATGTCGAGGTCTGAGGATGGGAAACACAACTCGTTATCAGAGCTAGGAAGTGATGCTTTGGGAATGAGAATAATTAGAGAAATAAAAACTATTAGATCTAGTATTTGACAGAAGGCAATTTAATTTTGGACCCATCTCTCTGTTGGAGGTAACTGTTGCTGTAGGGAGCCCAGCTGCAAGGAAAAGGTTTGATACTAGATTCTGGCATATACAATAAACTGAACTTTTTCATTTCCACTGACTGTGGAACACGGAACGTGACAGCTACCTCCATAACAGCTTACTCCTGGCAGATTTTAAACAAATTGTGACTTCTGCCAGACAGAGTTTGTGTCTGTGGAATTCAATTTAGATCCCGTCATGAATGCGAGCAGGTTATTTGGCTGACTCTTCCTGTGGAGTCTAAGTAGTTGCATTATAGTGCCTGGATGCTTCCAATGGGATCAATCAGGATATGTTAATTGCACCAAGATAATTTTAAAGTGGTATAATGGGAAATTTATTAACTTGGGAGAAATGCTATATTTTTAACAGTAAGGGGTATTGCTATTACTATTCTTTTGAACAGGTGGTCTAACAGCATGGAAGGACCCATGCCGCTGACAAGAGAAAAGAGAAGGATGAAGAGAAATGAACCAGCAGGAAGATCAGAGTTTGTTTGGATAATGTGAAAAACTTATTAGTGGATGGCTCATCTGCACCAAGAAATACAGTATGCTCAAAATGAAGGGGTTGCAGCAGGACTTTCTCAATTATTTTCTTTAGTTTAGCTGCAGAAAGTTTTAAAAGAGGGGGAAAATCCCAAATGGCATATTTTAGACAGTATTAGAAGTAGCAAAAAATGTTAATTATGTTAATTTGAGACAACAAAAGAAAAAAGTTAGTAAAGATATTCTGGAATTGCTGTTGTAGCTTGTTAAAACTCTGATCTGTCTTCTTAAAACCAAGCACTCACAAAAGAACGGAAAACATAACTTCAAAGGTAATTTGGTCATCTGTTTCTGAAGCTGATTGTTATAAGTAATTGCCTATGAAGGAAAGGGCAACCCTAATCTAGGGCACATGTTAACTGAAGGCAAAATATGGTTTAGGAGTAATGGGACATTGTTGAATGGAAGCACTTCTAGTAGGTGCAAACTGCTTATGGTAAGCAGTGGAGTAGAATGGATGAGAAAATGATTTTAGGGAGCAGAGGACTGGAAGCTTTAATAGATGAAATCAAGAGGAATTTGAAAATGAATTCAGAATTGGAAACATTAGATAGTCCACAACAAACTGTGGCTTAGCAGTGTGTTTGCTTCTGTGGTGGCAGTAGCTGTGCATCAGACCTGGAGGGAACTGCAGTTCCTTCCAGGGACAGACAGAAGTGAATGTGTATTAGTGCTAAATTCTGTGCTAGCATCTTGACTACTAGGGAAAAAACAGAAAATATACTCAGTGCTGGCTCTTCTTCTTCTTGCTGTGCTATTAAGGGTAGGCTGTTCCCTCTCTGATGCCTTGTGGGCAAATTATCCTCCAAGATCTGGGAGTGTTTCTGACTGTAAATCTTGGTTGGAGGCACCAGCTGCTTCCACTCAGCCTTGAATTAAGTGTTTCTGCTGTGGATTAGGACAGAGATTAAGATACACTCTGTCCTTTACAATTTTTTATTAGTCATCTCAGACAGATCTTTCTTCAGCATACTCAGTATTGCAAATCCTGCATTGAAGTGACCATCTCTCCCCATATGTGGTATATTGACCTTGAGTACCTGTCCTGGTATTACACTTCGCTTGCAATGCATCTAGCAGTTAGCTGACACAAGGCAACGTGATATGGTGCCACGTACTTGCAGAAGCTTTCTTACAATAAAGTTAGACACCTGTACGATGGGAGCTGAAGAAGGGAAATAAGTAGTTTTGAGACATCAAAGGAGTTGTATTTTTGCTGCTGTTTAGATCCTTACTTCATGGCATGGCTGTGGATCCGGGCCACTGCTGTGTGACAGTTTTTTACGTTTTTTCAGCCACAGAACACGAAATAAAGCAATAAAAGCATGTGACATGGTAACAGACAGTTAAGTTTGTGGTCTGCATAATGCAATAAATAACATGAACTTTAGAAGAAATTTAGTAAATTCAGAAAGTAAATTAAATAGCAGAAAAAAATGATTACTCTTTGACTTATTCTCTTAATTTTCCACACCATCAAAATAAATGCTAACTGCATAGTAGATATTACCAACATAAATTATAATTTCACATAATGCCTAAGCCCATGCTGTATCATCAGCAGTTCCTGTAACTTGCTATAATTACCATTTTGAAGTAGTTTATTTACATTCTTCTTACTGTTTATAGTCTATGTTGACTATTTTACTTTCAGAAATACCTCACAATATGATGTAGAAGTGTGACAGTATACAGTGATGAAAAGATGCAAGGGTTGTTCTCACATAAACTATCTAACTTTAGAGGGGAAAGTGTGAAATCAAGGAGGAGATATATAGTGGGCTGTGACAGAGCAAGTGGCAAGTATGTCATGAAATATAAATATCTGAGCTGGTCATTCATCACTGGAAACAGGGAGGCACATTCATAGTAGAAGTTTTATTTATCACATTTATTTAACTTTTATAATATATATCTTACCAGGAGGTAGCCATAGTTAACTAATAAGTCTCATCTATTAAAGTGTATGGTGAAATGGCTATTGACAAGGTTATAGAACTGTCCTATTAATCATCATTTAATAATAAAATATGATTAAAAGAGATTTTTATGACAACTTTAAAACATGCAGAGATTAAATGCAGTCATACACAAAGTGAAACCAGATCACAATTTATGAATATATCAGTGTTCTCATCTGTACTCTTATCTTTATTTATTGCTATTAATATATGTTCAGGTTGTTTACTGTAACAACATTTTTCTTGCTCTATGGGGATCTATGAAATCTATTCCTCCCCTTATCACTTTTCCAATTTATTCTGAAGAGCTACCAATTCAAAGATAAGTCAGATTCAGGTCTGTATTAGAATGAGGGTTCTGTTTTCAAAACTGTTTAATGTCATCTGAGACACTCTGGGTAACTCAGAACTGTCTGAGTTAATGTTCCTCCAGGGATCACAGTTCTACCTGTATGGTAAATCATAACATTGACCACACTCAGGTGAGTGGTGTAACTCCTGACTTTAACATTGTGTGCCAGAACCTTGCAAGCTGAAAAGCACTGTTTCTTCCATCTTTTACTTAAGATAATTCTATTCTAGTAAACATTGTGCCAGAATCTTAAGCACGAACTAAAATTAAATTTTTTAATTCTATGAAAAAATTTAGCTGAAGCAATGATATTATCAGGAAAAGCAAATATATAGTATATATGCACAAGTCACTATAGAATTACTCCTAGGAAAATAAGTATACATATACATAGTACAAGAGTAAATCATATATACGTATATTCTAATTTATTACTAAATTTCAACTATTGAAGCAAATAAAAACTGTTTGAATGCCTATAGGTATGTTATATGAGGCATTACTGTTACAAAACTCACCAAGCTGCTTCACCCAATAAAGGAAAAAGTCTCACTTCAAAAATAATGCGTGTCATGCATAGTGCAGTCAGCCAGACATCCTTAGGAAGGGTCTGGTCTGTTCAGGAGATCCTTTCGAGGCCAGACACTGGAAAAAGTGTGGAGAAGATTTCTTTGGGTAGTAGAAAGCTAACTTTTGTACCTGTTTAGTGTAGAGACATAAGTAGGAGTAGGACATCTGTTCCTGTAATAGTTATTGCTGACTCCTGTTTTCCTGGAAGGTCAGTTCTTTACCAGTTTCTTTGTCCAGCACCCATTCAGCTTTCTTTGTCTTGTTACTCCTCATCACAAGTGGTTTAGTTAAGCTTATGTGAGATGTCCTGGGACTACAGCTAAGGAGATACCTTTCTTTGTCAGCATGCTTACCAGGTTACCTTTGTGACCTCGAGTACTGTGTTCACCTCGAGTACTGTGTTCAGTTCTGGGCCCCTCACCACAAGAAGGATGTTGAGGCTCTGGAGCGAGTCCAGAGAAGAGCAATCAAGCTGGGGAAGGGGCTGGAGAACAGGCCTTATGAGGAGCGGCTGAGAGAGCTGGGGTTGTTTAGCCTGGAGAAGAGGAGGCTGAGGGGAGACCCCATTACTCTCTACAACTACCTGAAGGGAGGTTGTGGAGAGAAGGGAGCTGGCCTCTTCTCCCAAGTGACAGGGGACAGGATGAGAGGGAATGGCCTCAAGCTCCGCCAGGGGAGATTTAGGCTTGAGATTAGGAAAAAGTTCTTCATGGAGAGGGTGGTTAGGCATTGGAACGGTCTGCCAAGGGAGGTGGTTGAGTCACCGTCCCTGGAGGTGTTTAAGGTGAGGATGGATGAGGTACTTAGGAGCATGGTTTAGGGATTGGTGGGAATGGTTGGACTCGACGATCCAGTGGGTCTCTTCCAACCTGGTTATACTGTGATTCTGTGATTCTGTGACAGCTCCCAGTAGAGGTAGAAGTAAAATAATTAGTTAAATTCTCAAGCATAAATTCTATTTTTATATTAGTGAGAAATTCAACCGGTTGTAATTTTCAGCAAATATGGAAGTAGTAAAATAGTGTCCCTGTAATCTCAGAAATGCAAGTATGTCCTTGGAGTTTTATAACATTTTCTTTTCTATGCTTCCTGCATTAAGCTACAAAAGACCTCTGTCTGTAAAAAAGCAGAGCAAGTAAGCACAACATTTCTGTGGAAAGAAAACAACCATATTTTTCTGTATAAAAGAACATAAAATGTGCAGTAGATATTTAGTCTGAATTACAAAAGTCTTTAGTGCTTATTCTATGTGGCATAAAATTAATTCTAACTGCTTTCACATCCTTTTCAGAGGGTAGAAAACAGAGAGATGTTAAGTGAGTGTATAAGAGCTCTGAAACTGAACAACAAGCTCTTATTTTCTCATGATTTGATCATCTTCCTCTCTTTATAATCTCTTCCTTCCCCAGCTCCCATATGTAGTGCAATATTTGTGTAACTCAGAAAGGATTTGCAGAAAATACAGATTTTTTTTCCTGAAAGCTTTCAGGCCAGAGTTCACTGAAATGCATATTAGTGTAACTACCAGCTATACTACAGGTGTCATTAAGTACCATAGCAGCATATCACCATTTTCTAAAAGGTTATACCAGATGATGAATTAAAAGAATATGATATTCAAAAAACATAAAACCACCAAATTTTGAGCATTTTCCCAAGCTGCAAGCACAAAACCACATTCCTAATTCCAGTCTGTCAGCAGGTGTGCTTGCTTTCCCTTCCACAGAAAGCTATCCTGGAGGGCCATCCTTTTCTCCTCTTCTTGTTGTCCAGCTAACTAGCTATGAAATACTCTAATGAGCAGGATGGGGGAAGCTCTTCTTCAGGACAGGAGAATTTACTTCTATATAGTTATGAAGGAATTGTTCTCAAAGAGAAAGGAAACCAGGATGGATAACAGAAAGATTAGTCCAAGTGACAGTGCAACTGATTGCCATCTAAAGCTTCTTAATTTTGAGTGTTTGCTGTCCTAGTCACTGTGAAGGGGAGAATTAAGAGGGGCATCCCCTTTTATTCAGAAAGTAGATTTATCTCTTAAAACTCCATGAAATAATGGACTAAGCAAATGTGTAGAGAGGGAGTGGGGACATCTTTATTTTAGTGTCAAGTGTGTATATATGTGTATATATATACTTCACATATATATATACATATATGGTGTCTATGTTTCCTTATGGTGAGATATTATTATTTTCATAAAAAGGAGAGGGGATTTCTTCAATAAGGCAAAATTAAGTCATATTTATTCTCCCCTGTACTCAGTCTCTTTTGCCTTTCTAATCCATATGACTTGTACACTGATTCTCCATTTTACCTGCGTTGTCAGTGCTTTCATGTTAAGTCAGGAAGCGCTGGTGCTCTAACAGTGTTGAGAGTTTGGTTTACAAAGGACACGGTCCTGGACAAGCAATATCACTGCCTAATGCTTCAGTCACCTGAGGAATATAAAGAAGGAGGAGATACCAGGCTTTCTCTGATAATTAAATATCACAGGCTAAGTCTTTCTTCAGCTCTTCATGGTGGCATTGAGCTTGAACAGGCCAGGCAAGATGTACTCGGCACTGGTGAGACCGCACCTCGAATCCTGTGTTCAGTTCTGGGCCCCTCACCACAAGAAGGATGTTGAGGCTCTGGAGCGAGTCCAGAGAAGAGCAACGAAACTGGTGAAGGGGCTGGAGAACAAATCTTATGAGGAGCGACTGAGAGAGCTGGGGTTGTTCAGCCTGGAGAAGAGGAGGCTGAGGGGAGACCTTATTACTCTCTACAACTACCTGAAAGGAGGTTGTGGAGAGAAGGGAGCTGGCCTCTTCTCCCAAGTGACAGGGGACAGGAGTAGAGGGAATGGCCTCAAGCTCCACCAGGGGAGATTTAGGATGGACCTTAGGAAAAAAATTTCACAGAAAGGGTCATTGGGCACTGGCAGAGGCTGCCCAGGGAGTGGTTGATTCACCTTCCCTGGAGGTGTTTAAGGCACGGGTGGATGAGTTGCTAAGGGACATGGTTTAGTGTTTGATAGGAATGGTTGGACTCGATGATCCGGTGGGTCTCTTCCATCCTGGTTATTCTATGATTCTATGTAAGTTTTCCTGAAAATGACAAGTAATGAATGTCAATTAACATGACAAAATCACATTGGAAATACTTTTTGCTGTATCATGTGTATTTTATTTAATCTTTTCCACTAATTACAAGACTTACCATAATCACAAGGCATTTTTATCTTTGCCTCTGGAACGTCCTAATCAATATCTCTTCATTGGTACGTATGTAGAAATAAGTATCTTCCCTGATATCAAAAGGTAAAAATACTCATAGCAGTAAATTTTATACAGGGTAAAGTTAAAAGGTATTGATTGAAGCTTCTTGGATTTTTGGCCCAAATAGTGGCTACAAAGTATTAAATTACCATTTTTCTTGTGCTTTTCTCAGCTTTGCTAAACTTGCCTGCATGCCTCCAAAAGTCTACAAGTAGGAGAAATGATAGATCAGAAAAGCTTTCTAGACAGAGTAATAGGAAGAGTGAAAAAGGTCACCCTTTTCTGGTCTACATTTTTCAGCAGATAGCTTGTAAGGTCCCTTTTCTTTTCTTTTTAAATATTACATATATAATATAATATATCTTAAATATTTTAGGAGGCTTTGGATTAGTGTACTCTCCACCCTGAAACACAAGGGAAAACAGTTTTGTTGATGGATAGAAGTATTGAATAGGTCAAGATACCTCACTTTGCCCTGTTCTGCCTATTAGAAGCCTTAGCTGTGGGTGGACTAAATGGAGATTTTCATATTTTAACCTTTCAGATGGACAATATTACAGCATATATGTAGGAATGTCCTTTTAACAGAGGCTTCAAACATGTTTCTACATATTTATTTGGAAAAAGTACTCCAAGTTCACAAATATTTGCTTTGCAAGTTCTGCTATAGTAAGTCTAACCAAAATTATGTATGAAGTGTTGTTCATCAACCAACTTAAATGGCTACAAATGCTGCAGTACTCTATTAATGTGGGCTTCAAAAGAAATGCTAACAGTATCTGAAGGAAGGATCCAAGCTGCAGATTTATATGGTGGTGCTTGCATTGGGTAATTCATATTTTGTAAAATAATGTGGCACAATTAGCTAGATAACAAAGCAAAGCCAGGTAAACCATAGCACTACATACCAACTGAGATCTCTCAATTACTATTTTTCAGTTGACTATATTAATATATGCCTTCCTAAATTTTCCTTCTGTTATCTTATAGCTCAGTCCTTGTTAAGGCTGTGAATATTAAGATAAAATTTAAAATATGGTTGAGAGAAACATAAATAAATTTATACGAGTAAACTCTTACAGAAAACAAAATATCTGATTAACTATTAATAAATTTCTGAATCTTTGTATTAAATTCTTAAATATTGCTTCAAATGTGAAAAAGATTTGGGGGTAAATTTTATGTAAACCTATCTACATAAATCTCCTTAAAGTCTCTTTCTTCTAAGTAAGTGTGACATCATGCAGTTAGTAATGCTGTTTGCATGCTGATAAAGATAGTGTTTCATGATATTTTTCATTTCTCCTCTGGGTAGGCCAGGTGTCCATCCCTTTCATGGTGTTGGTAAGGGGGATGGACATCTGGTCTACACAGAGTAGAAATGAAAATATTCATGACACACCGTTTTTATCTCCATGCAAAATTTGGCAGTATAAAAATGACCATTCTAATGGTTCTCTTCTATGGACTGATAATGGACTATGCCCACAGCAATCCAGCAATTCTCAAAGAAAACAAGCATGAAAAAATTTCACCTTGTAAAACATTTAATCACTTTGTGTGGTTTCTTCAATGTGTGATCAATTTCATGGGGTTTATACATTAAAATTACATTAGTAAGAAACCACTTCAGAGTCCCAGGAAATATTACACTGTCACTATGTCAGCAAAATAGATATCTTTTTCCATGTTCTTTACTTCAATTCAAACTAACTATTTTGTATGCATACAGAATAATTTATCTAGGCTGAATCCTTCTGTAAGGAATATTCAGTGCAGGCAGATTCTCTACCTCATTTATGTCACTTCCACTATCAGGCAACTTTAAGAATCTAGGCAAAGAAATTTATGATATCTTTACTATAAGCATTTATAATCATCTCATTTCATGCTATTGATATTAATTGGCTATTATTCCATGCAAAGTTCAATTCATAATATTGCAGTCATCTATCGAAGTTCAAATCAAGTAAAAATGTGTATAATGATTATAGTTTTTGTATAATACTTGAAGATTTTTATAAGGGTGATTTTTAGTATAATGAGATACAGAAGCATTTTGAGTTTCTAAGACATGACAGGCATTTGAAAGTGATGAGAAGTTTTTCTCTGGATACTGCCATCACTTCAAAGTCCTGTGTACATAATTTTATTGTTAGATTCTGTCCTGTTTTTCTGGGTTTTATTCTGAATAAAAAATAAAAAAATGACTCAATGATTAGTTGCCTACATTCATGAATAATCAAAACCTCAGTTCTTATTTTCACTTGTTTACTTCATTGTTTTTGCAACTTTGCAAATAAGATATGCCTATTCCTACTCAGGAATCTGTATTTCTTACTGTTTCATTTTCAGATTGGATTTTACTTCACTCCTAAAAATGTATTATTCTAAACCCCATCAAATAAATTAATACTGTCTGATAACTTATCTGTAGGAATTTTACTGGCATTGTTATGGCCTTCTATTATATTATTTTTGGGGTTTTTTGTCAATCATTTGATAGCTCAGATAGCTACAGAACTTCTTTTGTCCAATAGCACGTTTCTATAAAGTTGCTTTGATAATTTTGATCATGAACACTTTTACTTCTCTTTGCACAAAGGTTCTCTCTGAATTCATTAGACTGTGGATCAGAAACATGGCTTGCAAAAATTCATTAGTAGTCCAGGAAACTGCTCACATTCAGCTAAGTGCAGTGAAGTCAATATGAATCAAATACATAACTATGCTCAAATATTTGCTTGACCGTTAATCTAAATCTTAACTTATTTTTAAGTTTTGGGGCCATTTTGGGGATTGGATTGAAGGGAAATATTTCACAAATAGAACTATCAGGGAAAACTGGAAATCACATAAATAAAGTATTGTGGCTCAATCTTAACACCAGGTAAAAGGAAGACCTTGCCAGAATTATCAATGTCATATTTTTTTAAAAAACCACTATATGCACAATAAAGAGATGACACACTAATGGCTTTTAATACATCCTGCTGTTCAAAAAAATTACAGCATGATGCACTGAGTCATATTTTGAGTTCACCTCCTTTTATTAATAGTTTTTTTATAAATTCTAGGTACTATCTTTTGCAAGTAAGTATCCAGTCTGGCTAATTGTGAGTGATTTCATTCAGTAAAAATTAATAGCATACAAATGAGAGTTGAACTAGCTGTTGATCATCAAACTATTATAATGGAATCTATTTTTAAATGTTGTTTTAATGTATTTTTGTGTGTTGTTTACTTATGTTGCTTCTCATCCTGAAAGAGAACCTGTATTTGCAATTGTATTTTGTGAATTGATTCAAGGTTAAAGAAAATGGTGACTGCCATAGAACAGTTGATTTTATAAATATAATGTGTATCATGTGTATTGCTCCCTTTAAACATCTTTCTAAAGCAAGTGGTGATAAGTAGTGATGAGAATTATTCATTATGACAAATCAGTATGTTTTTGTCTCCTTTGAAATCTTCAATAGCTTAATTGTCTTTTTTTTTTTTTTACTTTTTTTTTTTTTTATGAAATACCAGATGTCCCTGAAAATCTTTTGGAATGAAGCTGTATTCTAGTATACCTCCATTGTTATTGGTTTTGAGTTATTTTTCAATGCAAAACATGGAGAATTAGATAAACTGACCCCACCACTGTTGATAGGAATTTTACATGGAATTTTCTACTCACTGTTTCAAACTTTCCATTTCGGTCTCCTAGGTTTCTTGAATATTAAAATACATGAAGCGAATTAAATCCCATCTGAAACAAACATGAAAGAGTGTTTGAAGAGCATGAAGTATGCAAACATTGTCATTTAACCATTATACTTTATAGGAAATAGGCAATATCAGTCCTCATATATCTGAATGTATTTTGTCTCCTTAATATCAGGGTTTTTATAGAGAAAGAATGAATGTAAGGGTTTTATAAAGGGGCAATAAATAGGGTTTCATAATACATAGCAGATCACGTACTTTTTGTTTTACTTGATGTTATCCTCTTTTGTGCAGCTTTGCCTACTTCCTGTAATATCAGCAACAATTTTTCCATACGTTTTTGCAGTAAAACACAGAACACTCGCCAAAAGAATTACGTTATATAAAAAAAGATACTATCAGATAAAAGAACCTCACTTTTAATTTACTTTGTGTTGACACAGATTTCTATCTGCTATCACTTTTCCTTATCAGGCTGACAAAATAGAATTTGTGCAGTGGATATATAGCAAATTCTCTGAATGGCTATCTGTCATAGTTAGAAAAGGTGCTATCTGCCATCAGAGGAGACTTTATGTACTTTTAAAAGTGCTTGCCCATACGCAGAACATCAGCTGTAGTGTCCTTGTCCTTTGCTTTGAAGAGTGTAGTTATTAGTTATGAGGGACTGAATACTAAATAGTACAACCTGCCTTTCTACTCACAGCTATTCTTTGGAATACTCAATCTGCACACTGAACTAAATCTCAAGAGCAGAAACAGCCCCAGGAAATTTGAAGAAGTATTTATTCAACAAGATAATAAAGTAAGTATTTAATTTGTAAACATATATGTATCATTGTTCAGCTTGTAAAATTTTGAAAACAAACAGAGGGATGATGCACTTCACAAACATTAGCCATTACATTTAAGCATTTTATCTCAGTATCCTAAATCAGTGTGTTATATATCAGTCTTGTTACCATGTACAAGTTCACACAAAACCTTTTAATTTCAACGTGAGATTTTCCACAACTAAATCAAGGACCACAAATTAAGGTTAAAACCCATTTCCTAAGTGGTTTTTCTTCTTATGAATATTAGGGGCTAAGAAGTCATGGGCTGAAGTAAAATGGTTCAGAATGCCTCAATAAAATTTCTTGTCACTGGTTTATAACTGCTTCCCCTTTGAAAGAAGAAAATGAAAGTGTTGATGTGACATGTATCACTGTGGAAAATAGTCACAGTGCAGTGAGGCATTATATTACCTTAAAATTAAAGTCAGGATATGTAGAGAAATGCTGTTTAAAATATATATTTATTGAGCCTGCATTGAGATGTCACATGCAGTCCCAAGATATAATGCATAGTTTCCATTTAGTTCTCTTCCCCCAAGGCACATTTAGAGGCTGATCAGAGCCCTGTGCAAATGAAAATGTGGTCATATGAAGAAATCTAGTCTAAATGAAAAGTCTTCCATACTGGGTGTTCTCTGGCTATATATTTCCCTTTTATTTTTAGTCTGCTAGACAAGCGTTATTTTTTTTTCAAAAACTCTGCCTCAAAATTAGAGAGATTTAACACTCCTCTGTCCTTAATATTGTCTGCAGTCAAAGAGAAAATTATGCTTTGGATTTTTAAAAGTATTAGAATTTCATCTTCAATCCCAGACCTGGAATAAATAGTTTTAAATATTAAGAACATCCTAAGTATGAGAAGCGGCATTAAAAAGAAGCATATAAACATAGTCTTATGTTTAAAACAGTCCAATGATGATGAAGAACAACTGTTATTTTAGACAGCTCGTTTACATGGAGACAGTAAACTTTGATGAAGAAATCACTGTGCTAAGAATATGGAAGAAAAGCCCTAACTAAATGAAGGAGGAAAATCAGCCTCCTTACTTCAAATGCTGTAACAGCCCAAATAGTTGGTTTCCAAAAATTCTGGGGAATTTCAAATTAGCTAATATTCTATGTGATCATTCACAGCATGAGATTAAATGAGTACACTTGATAAACATAAAAAAATATAAAACGCAAGCTTACACCCTTATAGAGCTGTTCTATACATTAATCACTACACAACTGGGAGCATAAGCTGCACCAAACTAGTGTCTAAATAACATGGATACTTTTTTTTGAGCTTGGTATTTCTAGTTCCTGGAAGAGCCCCTTTAAAATATCCTTGGGGAAGCTGCTGCTCTTTGGGGCATGTTGTACCCAAGCAGCTACTGTATTGGTCACAGCAGCAGCAATTCTGCTGCAGAGAGAGCATGGGAACTACTGGCTACTCTTTTTGTTAGGACTGAGGGGAATTCCCTTGGTTGCATGAAACAGCACAAATGGCAACTGTGTTTAAAAGGAAAAAAAATGCTTTATAGAAATTAAGATCCACTCTTTGGACTCATCAAGGGCAAAACTGAAAGGTAGATTGCAAATATCCAAAGTACTGTCACGGTCTTATGCAGGCTAACTGAATTTTGCCACTGGCTTTGTTCTGCAAAGGTAAGAACCAAGATAGTTCAAACACATGGGAAGTGATTCAAGACAGCCAGCATGGCTTCACCAAGGGCAAGTCCTGCCTGTCCCACCTAGTGGCTTTCTGTGATGGGGTAACCACATTATTTGACACAGGAAAAGCTATGAATGTAATCTATCTGGACTTCTGTAAATCCAAGGGCATGTAGTGATAGGATGAGGAGGAGTGGCTTTTAATTGAAAGGGAGAAGGTTTAAGCTAAGAAGAAATTCTTCATGATGAGGGTGGTGAGGTACTGGAACAGGTTGCCCCGTGGACGTTGTGGATGCTCCCTCTCTGGAAGTGTTCAGCGCAAGGTTGAACGGGGCCTTGAGCAGCCTGGTCTAGTGGGAGGTGTTCTCAGCCATAGCAGAGTGGGTAGAACCAGATGATCTTCACCTAAACCATTCTATGATTCTATGAGTATGTAAGATTTTATTCTGCATGTGCATTGCAAAAAACGCACACAGATATCTTGAATTAATATCTTTGTAAAGTTACGCTTGAATATGAAAAAACAGAGATGCATAAGGTAGCACACAGTAAAGTCTAGCAAACCCTGGAGTCTCTTGCACAGTGAAGGAAGGAATATTCCTTACAGATATGTCCCCCATAGTGTACTTATTTGTTTATCAGGATTTAACAGAGTGGTTTTTTTCCCCTCAAATGTAGCTGAACAAATGACAGTACAGAAACAGTAAGGGAGAATGGCGCACTAAAATAAAAAAAATACCATCCCACTTAGGAAATGAAAGGGAGATAATTAGAAGTAACATCAATATCAAATAATTGCTGTGATCAGCCTGCTTAGCATGATTACTAACTTCTTTTTCCTAAGGAGAGAAAGAAATAATTGCAAAACAAAATTTAGAAAAGGATAGTACCACAGCATATCCTGTAGGTTGGAACCTATTGCTTTAAGATTGTTTTCTTGGGAATAGATTTTAAAACTAAATTTTTGAACTAAACCTAAATGGATGCTGTGATTCTGACTGCCAATGAAAAAGTGAAGGGAGCTATGAAACTCTAGGGAAAGATTCTTAAAAAGATTATGAAACAAAATAGCAAGAAGCACTGTATTAGCCTGAAAAAATCATAATAGTGATCTTGGGATTTTTCTAATGCCTGAATAATAACAGTAGTGGTACTTATTGGAAAAATGTGTTTGAGCTATATTTTTTTCTTGTCACCGTGCATGCAGCATGATGGCATTACAGAGACTGTTTGAGATTTTTGTTCTGGTTTTGGAAAACCCACAAGGATAACACAATTATGTTGGGATCCATCTTGCTGTTGGATGGTATCTATTTCTGAGTTAGTCCCCCAAATCTCCCTTCCTAGTCTATGGAGGACTACTACTTTTAAATTGAGGTATTATAAGGTGAGTGAGCATTAGAGATCATATTAACCCAGCTTTTCTTAAATGAATACGAAGAGAGCTTAAAAAGAATATCTCAGGTATAGATGTCCACGATGTAAAAGTCTAATGGTGGGTGGACTGTCTCTTTCCCTTACAAATTTGATACCATCTGTTCAGCTACCTCTATCTGTATGTCCCTCCTTTCTTGTCATAGAATTTGGTAACTTGCTCACCAAACATTATATATTTGCTTTTGATACTCAAACCCTTTATCTAGAAAGGAAGGCCTTGCATTAACTTATCAACATGAATGAAGTGGAGGAAAAAATAATAAAAGATAAGAGTAGAGAGCTAAAAATGGAGGACAGGTAGTATTTCTTTTGTGCACCGGACTACCTCTTCTTTCTTTGCCTAAGTAATACACAGGTAGCAAATACTATATGCAAAATGATAACTGAATAAAGAAAAGTTATAAACCCATCATGGATGCTTTGCTTGATGCCATACCTACCCCTCATTATTGATCAAACAACTCACAGCTATACAGCTTATCTTTGCTCAGAGAAGTAGTCTGATTTCTCTGTATTTCTATGTCTTTGATAACTTTATGAGTATATGGGTATTTTTGGAGTGTTTGAACCACCAAACCACATCTCTGAATTGGTTTAGGTGGGCCGTATTTGGTCTCCATGTTGTTGCTACAGGTCATGTCTGTATACAATCACAGTTCAATGACCATTAACATTTGGGAACATACTGACTAATGTAACAATCATATCTGAAAGGCCTGCTTGATCTAAAATTTATAGATCATATATCATATAATCATAGAATAGTTAGGGTTGGAAGGGACATTAAAGATTATCCAGTTCCAAGCCCCTGCCATGGGCAGGGACACCTCCCATTAGATCAGGTTACCCAAGGCCCATCCAACCTGGCCTTAAACACCTCCAGGGATGGAGCAGCCACAACCTCCCTTGTCAACCTGTTCCAGTGTCTCACCACTCTCATGGTGAAGAAATTCTTCCTAATGTCTAGTGTAAATCTGTCCCTTTCCAGTTTATACCTGTTCCCCTTGTCCCATATCCACAAACCTTTATGAACAGTCCCTCTCCAGCTTTCTTGTAGGCTCCTTTCAGGTACTGGAAGGTCGCTATAAGATCTCCTTGGAGCCTTCTCTTCTCCAGGCTGAACAAGCCCAATTCTCTCAGCCTGTCCTCATATGGAAGGTGCTCTAGCCCTTGGATCATCCTTGTAGCCCTCCTCTGGACCTGTTCCAACAGCTCCATGTCCTTCTTATGTTGAGGGTTCCAGAAGTGGACATGGTACTCCAGATTGGGTCTCAAAAGAGCGGAGTAGAGGGGCAGAATCACCTCCCTCGATCTGCTGGCCACATTTCTTTTCATGTAGCCCAGGATGTGTTTGGCCTTCCAGGCTGTGAGCACACGCTGCTGCTTCATGTCAAGTTTATCATTGACAAGCATCCCCAAGACCTTCTCTGCAGGGCAGCTCTCAATTATGTCATCCCCCATTGTGTAGGATTGCCCCAACCCAGGTGTAGGACCTTGCATTTGGTCTTGTTGAACCTCATGAGGTTCTCACATAAGGTTTATATTCAAGAAAAGGCTTCCTTGGAGAAAATCGTTTCCCATTCAAGAACTGGGTTTATCTTTCATTCAGGTAAATATAAAAAATAATTTTGAAGTCATGGTGAAGTCAAGGAAACTTGAAAATGCCTCCAATAATTCAACAAGGGTGAACTGGGCATGTTAGTTGAGATATCTCTGGTAACAGAAATTTGGCAAATCTGAGGTTGATCAGTATTGACTGTTTACATGATTTTGGTACAAGACAACAGCTGATGCTTTTGTCATTGCTGGAAATTTTTTCATAAGCTTTTGTCATTGGTGGAAAACCTTTTGGCATGGAGAGCTTGATGTTTTGAAGAATTATCTCCTGCTATAAGTTAGTTTATTTCTAATGCTACGGAAACATAAGCATATCCTTCATAAAAATGTAAGATGTTGTAATGCTTTTATTCCTATGCCAAATCAATAACACTCACTTGGCATATAAAAGGGTTGGGTTGAGTTCTCTGCTCTGTGTGTTGAGTATCTGAAGCTACGTCTCTTGCTGTCAAGATGCATATACCAGTCACTAGCTGCATGATTTTCTAGAGACGGACACTTACGCTCTCCAAAAAAACCTTTATATTTAAAAATGTGCGATTCTCTGGAAAATGCAAAATAAAATAAAAAGATTATTGGTGGATGCCCATGTAATGTATTAGAGAGCTATGTTTGTTGTCATTGTAAGAAATTTACCACTGAATAAAATATAAAAATCAATATAACGTATAGCTGAAAAAATATTTTATTTCTGATTAAAAAAAACCCAATTTAATTATTTAAAATATTTAATTTTATAAAGTGATTGCCTTGACCATATTTTTGTGATAAATGACATATATAAAATGTGGTTCTCTTTGGTATATGAAGGGTGACTGTTATAAAACTCATGTAAAAATGGATAATCATGCCCATTGATTCCTCTAATTTTATATTGTTAACTCAGTTCCTTGTTGTCTTTTGAGTTTTGCATTTGATTTTTGATGAACAGTACAGTGAATTTTGCCTCACAACAGAAAGATTTGTCTGAAAATTAAATCATACTCATGTCACTAAAATAAAGCCTTATTAAGCAGGGAAATAGAACAATAGTCCATAACCTTTAAGTGTTCTAGCTTATTTTGTAACAACATTTTCTATGGCTGTTAGGACTAATGTCTCTCTGCTTTCTCAGAATATTTTTATAGTATTGATTTTATTATTATTATTTCATGCTCAATAGACTTTTTTTAGATTTTTTTAACAATTACGTGTGTTTTTCCTGAACAATAGATAGTCTTCCATGAAAAGGAGGCTTAAACAGCTCTGAATGTGTCCCATACTAGTGAGATATAGACTGTCAGTTATGTAGCTATTTCATTTTGGTATGCACTGGGCAGAGACAAGAGCATTTTATTTGATTACTACCACACAGGATCTTCTATCAAAATATTAATATTATTTAAATAGACATATTTGGTGAGTAAATGAGATCTCATGAAGCTTCTTTATTGCCAACACTGCAATATTTATACCTTTCTCTGGTAATAACAACTATAACTCTATGAACCCAAATAAATAAAACATACATATGACAGGACAAGAGACAAGGTTTGTACTGTAAACATATACAAAAATTTCTTTCTTGCATGATTTTCTTTGGTACTTAGGAGGACTAAAATTGGAAAATTAAATAAAACCCAGAAATATCTATAGGCAATCCAGACACTGACCCCTGGAAGTCAACCTGAAAATTAAAAAAAGCCCAGCATCCTTCTCAAATCTCTACAGAAAATAATACTGTGTATTTGGAACAGAACCTAAAAATAAAGGCATAATTACACCTAAATTTATAATCCATGTAACTGAAGAATTCCCATGACAATCTTATTGCTTCAAATGCTATATGCACTCAGAAGCTAGGATTTGATTGATTATAATTAAAGTTCAAGGCAGAAGGGGATATGGTTGCTCAGATGATCAGATCATCAGATGATTAAACACAAGGGAAACAAGAAATCATTTCAGGTAAAAGGCTAGTCTTGTCATACCAATAAAGAGCTACAAACGAGACATTAGTTTTTAACTGGAAATCTGGAAAACTATCTGCACCTCAATAACTCATAGCTGCTATTCCAGTCCCAGAAATGAGAAGACGGGCTGCAGCAGCCTGACACAGGAACTGTTCCCATGTATTTGGGACACTAGTCCCAAGTTGCTATTTAGAACACTTTTTTCTTTACTGCATCTACAACATAGGAACAAGAGTCTGGTGATTCAGATCCTTGTATTTGGTTTTATATAGGTCAGGTTTTAGCTTATACTCTGAGGTGTCAAAGGCTGGTAAAGGTAATCTAGAAATGCTTGGGATTTACCAAATGAGTGTCACGTCACCTAAAGCTTAGTGTTGTGTTTTCTGGGCATGCTCTGAAAGTTCACATACTGACAACGTCTGATGAAACAAAAGCACAGTTTTGCATTTAAAATAGCAATCCCTGTGGATTACAAATCAGTTGCAAGAGACTAGGTTCATTTCCCAGGACAGCCTCTTTCTGATTTCCAAGGGAAAGACCTTACTGCACAGGACAGAAGAAGCAAGTTTCTAGACCTCATTGATGGGAACATTCTGCTGCAGATCTGGGTTTTCAACCCATGCTGACATGGATATGACTCTACCAAATCAGACTAACAATATGTTTATATTGGACAATGTACATGAAAATGTAAAAAGTCAATGACTGTGCTGTCATATTTCCCTAAAACATTCATCTAGTTTCCAAATACTTTTTTAATGGAATTTAAAATATGTTTATGTGTTTCAAAGGATTTTTCTTGCTTTTGTTTGCCCCATTAGAGAGTGATAATCTTACTGTTTCTGCAGGGCACAGTGGTTATAAATTGGGTGAAAGACTATCTTGTTTTTTTTTCCATGTGAATCCACCACCTTTCAGTTTAATTTAATGTTCCTTTGGTTTTGCACTGGGAAAGGTAGTGATCAATCAATCACTATTCATCTTCTCATTGACACTCATGATTTTGTAGTCTTTGGTCATATTCCATTTTGTTAATTTTTTTTCCAGGCTGATGAGTCCTAGTCTTTTTAGTTCAACAATCTTATGGAACTTATTCTATCCATTTGACCATCCTTTTTACTCTTTTCTGGATATTTTCAAGTGCTATTGTGGTATGCAAGACTGTAGATTTATAACATGATGTACTGATGCTTTGCAGTCTTGTCCTCTATTACACTTCTGATAATTCTAATAATTACAATTCTAATAATAACATAAACATTCTTTTTACTTTTCTTACTACAACTCAGAACAGAGCTGATATTTTATAAGGCTGTCTTTATAATCTCAGTATTATACTCTCCCTATTCTTAAGGGCTAATAATTAGTTCAGGAGTCCATTACTGTACAGACAAAATCAGAGCTTTTTGTTTTCTTATGTCTTTAATTTTATATTAAAATTCTACCAAATTTCATGTATGCCTTTAATGCCCACTCACTATTAGAGTTCTTTTCCAGAACTTCCTGATCCTCACATTTATTAAGATGAACTGCTAGGCTCAACAGTACTTTGAATACCTCTCAATTCAACCTCTTTTTCAGGTCACTTATAAATGTGTGGAAGAAATTAATTTCAATGCTATGTCCTTCAGTGTAGGAGTTAAAAAGTTCTGCTTCCAATCTTTTAATTTTGAATTCTATGTATTTACTGATTTTTTTTCATTAAACTTGAACATGATACTTAATACATTTCAACTCGATACTTAAACATGATACTTTATTGTGCAGCTTGATCTATAGAATTAAATATGCTATACAACAAAAATGCGAATAAAATGCTAGACAACTCCTTTTCTGGGGCATGCCCCACTGAGACACAGACATAATTTCCAAAATGTTAATTCTCTCACTGATCCTATGAATCTTAAAGTCACTACTTCAGGCACTTTAACTTGAAAGGAGACATTTGTTCCTGCTGTTTAGTTTAATC
This sequence comes from Clamator glandarius, assembly GCA_033459285.1. Lineage (NCBI taxonomy): Eukaryota > Metazoa > Chordata > Aves > Cuculiformes > Cuculidae > Clamator > Clamator glandarius. The sequence goes on along the minus strand of JAUNZM010000119.1, from coordinate 1,608,708 downwards.
TGTAGTTAAACTAGATCCCAATCTTATCTCCAAAATTAGTTTTCAGGCTGGGAAAACTGATGTTCATATAGTGTCCATCTTAAAGGCACTATCCAGAGAAGGAGGAAGGTTTTGTCCTTTGGATTTTCCCGTCACTCTCAGCAGCCATGAATTAGCTAGGATGAACTCCATTCCCAGGCTCCATAACACTCCTCATGGTTGCACAGAGAATGTATGTATACTTCTTTTGGTAACTGCATGGGAGCTCTTGGTTCATAAACATTCTGCTGTCATTCAAATTGTGTTTTCTTAATTCCTAAACCAATTTAATGGTTCACCAAGTACAACAACTTATAAATAAGACAAAAACTCAGAGAAAACTTGTGAAAAAGAAAACTGGAAACACAAAACACCCTTGATACTCAGAAAAAATCAACTTTTTTGATTTGATTTACAGGCCATGTTCAAATAACTACTGGTCTCTCTTGAGACTAGGAGACAGCATTAACTTAAGCTACTGGGAATGTCTATGTGCTCCGTGTCTTTCCTAGGCAGCCATGAAGACAGAACTTTCATTTCAGAAGCACTTTGTGCATAAACCGAGGACAATTGAAGATGAATGAAACTATAAGAAAAATGTACATTGTCACTTTAGAACAATATGACATTGTCTAATAATGAATTAAGTATTCTCTATTAGAAGAATGTAGTTATGGTATTTGTTATTTACCTCTGTTCTTCTCCCTGACAGACCATGTCTTTCAATACATCCTTTCTCCTTTGGCCAAGTGCCATTCCTGGTGTTTGTTACTATTTAACACAATAAATTAATATCTTAATATCCTCAGAGAAGCCTTCTTTCTGTCCTTTTAGAATTTCTTGACTGAAAAATGCACCAGTCTTGCTAAATCAACTCTTTGCCTCTTCACCATGACTTCAGAAAGAACTATGTTTGTATAATTTCATTTCAGCCCTCATAGTTCTGTGAGTAAAGCAGGTCAGTAAGAGAGCTCTTAGGAATAAATCTTCTTCCAATCCATTCTCAATCATATGAACATTTACAGCAGGAGAAAGACAGAGTTCTACAAGCTCTGAACTGGCAGGTTTTATGGTAAATTTCATTACAACTTTAGGAGTAGTTTTGTCAAAAAACTGATGGAGAAAATGCTCATTGTACTTTAACTGCTAGTGATTTTATAAAAAAAAAACTCGAGTTGGCATTTGACACTTTGAATTTTGCTTGGAATAAGGTTCCTTCCTCCTTCAGTGAAAAGGGGCCAAATCAGGAACAAAATCTGAAATATTATCTGGAAATCATCTGTAAATTATTAAGATAGAAATAATTTACATTTCTTAACCCCTATCCCTTACCCCAGCCAATTAGCTATTTACTATGTATTCTTATTGTACAGAAGTATGGAATGCTTAAACTAGCTCTTCCCAGTTGTTCTGATTGTTCAAGTGGTCTTAGACATTGTTAACAGAGAGAATGGAAATCACAAAGCCTTAAGGTAATATGTTTTTAATCAGAATGCAATGAAAATATAAATCCTGTATTTTTTTTCAAGTGACAGCAGATTTTTACTTTCACTGCATTTAAATGCGTATCTCATTATTTCACATTATTAGCATTTTAAAAAACCTTACTGCCATTTAGTGTAATTTTATATTACAATAGTCTCATGCTAACACTAAATTGAACTCCTTTATGAAACACAGCATGGATTTTTTCTCCTGTCTTTTAAGTGATATTCCATACCATTTTTAACAAGTTCTAGTAAACATTAAGTATGCTATTGCTGCTTTCACTGGAGTACTTATATGATTTTAGACTAATAATCTGACTTGATTATAAATGATTAGGCTGTCTTTTGAAAATGTAAATTGATTTTCCATGCTCTTTCTCCTGCCTCTTTCTAAAATAGATTTAGTGTTCCAAGCTGGAATATATGCTTTCCATAAAATCCTTATGTATTTTCCCCAGAAAATGCACTTGTAATGTGTAATTTCTCTTTTGTCTACAGCTATTTTTATACATTTTCTTAATTTTTGTTTCAGACTTATAAAAAAGGGATTTAAATCCCTTGCCCACCTGATACATTTTGATGTTTTCCACGTGATGATGGACTGCAAAGCTTGCAGTAATGTGCCATAGCCATTCATGACATTGGATAATACTTTTACTCTGGAAGTATCAAGTCTGAGTTGGACCTAGCACCACAGCTGTAGGTCTGTTCCTACCAGGAATGTGGAAAGAAGAGGTTACATTCTCATTTGTTTGGTCTTGCTTGCTATGAGGAAGACAGTGTGTCACTCTGAAGCCTGTTTCTGCAGTCAGTATATGTTGTGCATTAAGAAGGTACTGTTACAACATAAAGACATCTGTGTAAACAGCATAGTGACCTAATTTCCTATGGCACAAAGCAAAAGTACAGAAGTTCCTTTCAGATCTTCCCACTTCAACCGTTTTTGCATTTTAGGGAGGAAAGACAAGAACAGGAGATATTTCTCCTTCATTAGAAAAGGAAGTGGGAGAAGCTTTTTGGTTGCTCCATCTGACCAGCAGTGGTGTCTCTATGGGTCTTTGGCAAACTTAAGACAGACTCAGACATATTTCTTTTCCTGTTGCACAGGAAAGTCTTCCAAACCTTCTTTGTCCTCATATCTGTGTCAAAGCTAATAAATAAGCCAAAAAGTGAGAAAGGGTTAAACTGCATGTGACTGTTCATACACACAGACTTTTCAAGGGTTTCTAGAAAACTAATGTATAAGCCTGAGAGAAGAGCAAAATGAATTCTCTCAGACAAATGAAAATTGGATTTAAATGCATTCTTTTTTTTTGCTATACTAGAGTCCAGAGAAAGTAGCTATGCAAATAAAATCCAGAAATTATTTTCAGTAGTGCCAGAAATTGCCAGCATTGCTTTATTTTTCCTTTTAATTTCTTCATGGCTTCCACCTCAAAATTTTTCAATAACCTAGATACAGTCTAAGTAGGCAGTTGCCTGGGGGAGCCAAAGCTTTAGTATCTAAATTTCCTTTGAAAAGCTTTGCAGATATTTCTATTGAGGAGAGCAAGGAAATATTAAGGGCAGCATTCACTCAGCAGAAGCTGCTAAATCCCCTAGCTCCCCCTGTACAGTCCCAGCAGAATGAAAAAATTAGATGTTTAAGCCCTGTCTCAAACTTCTCTCTTTCCTTCCAAATATTATCAGCTATTCCATACAACATCAGCTACTCAAACAAACTCTCTCCCTTACTTTCCCTTAGTAAGGAACAACTTTGACACAACAGTTTTGCAGTTGATAAATTTGTTGTGTGTCGCCTTTTTGTCTGTGGTCAGTCAGGTGATTTCATTATCTAAGGCTACACTTTGAAAGCTATTACAAACTGTAATACTAGTTTAAGAATACTTCTATTGCTTGCTAACCAGTCCTAAATCTGCTGGTGGATATTTATCACCATATATTTTCACCTTGTAATGTGTTTGTGATGTTTTCCTTCACCTGTATTCCTCCGTACAATTGCAATCTTTAAGATGCATTGCATTTTCTAAGACCCTTGTCCATAAACATTCATATAACATACTGTCTTTTGCCAGATGTCTTCAGTTTATTTTTTCTGTTATTCTTCTTTTCATGTATAAAGAGAAAACTGAAGAAATAAAATACAAGACAAGTGAATAATCTGATAATGAATTGTTAACGTGAGAGCCTTTCCAGTTTTCTAAGAAAAGCAGGAACTGACAGTCCTGAAAATTTTGACAGCTGTTTGCATTAAAAAATAATCATAATAAACAGAAAAAATCAAGACAGTTTCCTTACATTATTAGGATGCTTTCCTAAACAGAAATTTTAAACTTCAATTTTTATAGCAGCACAGAATGCAGTGTAAATGGATTATCTTTGTATCATGACCACCTGTTCAGTTCTCTCATGTTGCATCTAAATACCAGGACTTAGTGTTCTCATCGCTTCTAGGAGTGCCTGAAATGTCACATTCCCATGGAAAATCAGAATACAATGAGTAAGGCTGGAGACAGTAGTTGACCAGCTGATGCTTTTAATATTTTTTAATTTCCAATATAGGTAACAACTTTTCCATTTTATTTTTCACAAATTTTAAAAAAAAGGATGGTTTGCTGTTGAAACACCACATTTCCTTCCAATGTTGCTTTTTTACTGTGATTAGCATTTTACATGAAGTTTTAATGCTTTTTACTCAGAAACAGGTTAATTGTATCATCGAGTTTCAATTAGCTCTAAGAGCACGTGTATTGCTTCAGAGTCTATTGTGCATATCCACACACAGATAGGGAAATGGATTAAAAGCTATTATTTTGATGTCCTGATAATTTATGTTCTATACTATGTCAGATTAACAATATGGATGACTAATGTCATCCATAAGCTATGACAGCATTTCTGAGTGTTAATGAATATGAGCGCTGGCTGATGTCCAGTTCCTTTTTTATGGTTAATTCAAATTAAGTCCACATCTCATTATACTAGCAATTTACTTCTAAATGCTCCGATCTAGTCATTATTTTTGGCAAACTTTATACTGTAGTTGTCCAGATTGAACTAAAAATAATAGTAAAAATAAAGTAATAATTATATCTTGATTGAGTCCTGAGGATAATTGTTGTTTCTGAAAGCACTTTACAGTCATAACAAACAAATCAATGGCTATAGGCTCCACTTATTTGAAGCAAAATGGATGTGGAGACACTGAATTTGCAAACTTCACCAGTATTCAAACCAACAAAAATGCTTTTTTCTGAGCAATAGAATGTAAGTATCAGAAAATTATATTACCCCTTTGTTACAAAAAAAGGAAAATGGTAGATTTTGCTGCTATGAGGTACTACTGAGACCAAGGGCATGGAAGGGTGCTGGGAGCATTGGAGTCTGGATAAGGATACAGTTGGCTACAACCCTGTAAGGCACATCAGACTACACATATGACTGGTTTAGAACCCCTCCTGTGACACAGACTGGTCTGTTTCCTACTACCAGTCACAGGGGGACCATGATACCTCTCTGAGGCATATTGCAACTGGAAAATTTGTTTCTTTCTCCCCTGGATCTGAGCTGGAAGTGTTCTTCCAAAATGGGGTGGTATTTGGTTTGCAGAAGCAGTTACATGTAGAGGTGAGTTCATAAAAAGGATGTCACTGCCTGGGCTGCCTAGAGTTAGCTCTGGACCCAGATATTAGAAGCAAATATAGCTACTATGAGGTAGAAAGATTACATGATACTTGAAATATTTGGTTTCTAGAATGGCTAACTCTACACAGAAAAACAGTATTGCCCTTAGTACATGTTGTTGGGTTCAAAAATAATGATTTAATGGCACTCTGTTGTGTTACTGAGGTAGCTACAATCCTAGAGAGATGTTCATGAAATATTTACTGACTCTCATAATCTCTATGCAGTAAAAAAGAGAAAAACACTGTGGGATTAGAGAACAACATCATTTGTCTGAGTAGCAGACCAGTTCGTGCATGGATAGGTGCTGTATTGAATCCTTCTTTGCATGCAGAGAACAAGCACCTGGGCCTTTCAGCCAGTGCAAATGAATACAAGGAACATGGCATTTTGCACAAGTTGAGAATTGGGGTTTGAATCTACAGCTGAAGCCATCTGAAGTACAATACAGATGAGAGGCAGATGCAGAGGATACAGCATGATTTGAAAGCAATATACATATAATTATGGTGTAAGATACAGAAATTATTCATCCTGCACTGTATTTTGCAATCCAGCCTTGGGCCACAGAAAAGGCTGCTTCCCTTATGGTGCAGTAGACATGTTTAAACTGCTTCAAAGATCATTTATGTTCTAAATATTGTAGGTAGGTCTTATATGGAAGGCATAAAAATTTGTAGTGCTTTGCCTTCACTATAATAGTTTAAAAATGTTGGAAGTGTCTCTGTTTAATGGGAAGACCACAGCTCTACAAGCTCTTCTGGTAAGTCTGTTCAAACCATATCTGCATATTTAGTGGCTGGGCCATAATACAGAGTGATTTATTATTTACTGTTATTTTGCATGTATCTGAAATTAGTGAATGTCACTACTAAGTGTTACTGGTGTTGGCCCAAAGAATTATTATACATACATCTCCCCAAAAGTCTCATCTTTTAAACATCTTCATAGCCTATTGGTAAATGATGAACAAATTAACAAATTGAGCCTGACGGAATAATACTTCTTAACCATTTTTTTCATGTCAACATATTTTGAAAGAATACAAGATTGCAAAGGAACAGAAAGATACGGATACAGTTTATTCTATGGGCAAGTACACTTAGCTCCTTAAAGGATAAGAAATCAAAGCTAGAAATAACTTGACAGTTTAAATAGTAAATATATACAGCAGGCTGTAGAGGTGGCAAGTTCCTTCCAGGCAAAGGTCCAAATTATCTCCAAGAGAGCACAGTGGTTGGAATGTAATTACTTGACAGAGCTCAGAGCTGGAACCTCTGAAGAGCTTCTTTGTGTGTACTGGAGAGAACTCTAATTGAAGCAGATAATGAACAGGTCAGAGCTTACTGAGACTGATTAAATGCATCACCTGCCCTGCAATTATGGTTATCACTCTTGAGACTTTTAACTGTGAGAGGTTTCCTCAAGAGGTACATATATGGTTTTCCAAGAAGGCTATTTTTTTCCCACTCTACACACTCAAGGTGTCTACGCATTGCCTAAGTGTAGACTCATTATCCATATCTAGGGTGTTCCAATTCCTCCTAAAATAGATATCTAAGATGAATTGGTCTCTGAAGGTGTCATTTCACACCGTTGGCTTTAGAGGAAACAAGTTCATTAATTAATAGTATTTAGACAACTGTTGAGATACAATTTACCACTGGTATATTTTCATGTAACATTTATTTGCACATGAAGAGAAAAATACATTATACATAACTGTAATTTGATTCTGTATCTTTGAAATCACGTGATCAACTATTAGATATGCAAACAGTCCCAAATAATGACAGAGACAGCAGTTCTACTTGTTGGCTAGGAACTCGTCATTGTAATAAGAACAGACAGTTCAGCTCTTTCTTTTAGACTGTTCTGTGAGAGAAGATTTTCCTGTGATTAAGTTCTGCTACTTTTCTAAGAAATCAAAAGGTTAACTATTAGGGTTTTATTACAGATTCATACATAAGTAGATGTACCACTATTTTTTTCTTTCATACTTGGCAAATTCTTTTAAATATGTGGTATAAACTTTAGCATTGTAGTAATAAATATCTCTGATTTGAAAAGATGTGATGGATTCTAAGCATATGGGCTGTGATTATATATTATGGTGAAAAGGAGGGCTATTGTTTCTTCCTTACTGATTACAGATCTGTGTCTATGCTGGACAAAGTTTTCAAAAGCAATCACTCTAATTAAATTGAGAAACCATATAGAGATATCATTTTAACACTATTTGTCCTTAAGCTGCTCCATTGTGGACACCTGAAGTTATTCCTCTTTATTGGAAATCTCATCTAAACTGGATCTGGAGATATCTAACTGAAATATGCATCATTGGTATCTAGTTTACCGGTAAAACAGGTTGTCATACAAAACTTATATTATTTTAGAGATGCACATTAAAGTGATTTCACACCTATTTTCCCCTCAAAATTCAAATTTATTTTTTCCTACCAGATATCCACAGATCTTACGCTCTTATTAGTAAGTGGGGTTTTTATGCAACGACATAGTATTACTGGAAATAATTTTGAGTACTTATATTTTATTGCCTTATTACATTTTAAAATTCTCTATTAGTTTTATGAACTTCCCTCCTCATTTTCAAACCAGTTTTGCATTTTCTTATTACAAAGCTTACTTTTCTAGTTAGGGGTTGAAGATCTATTTCAGCAACATATTTAAAAGCTTAATAATCACAGTCTAGAACTATAAGTATTAATGAGCTCATTCTTCCGTATCCAAATGCTGCTTTCTTTTTATTCTTTTTACTTTCCCCTGACAAATCTAATCAGAGTCAGAACTTCCTAAATCTTGGTCCACAATCCTATTTTTTACTGATTTAAAATTACATATTGCACTCCATGGTTCTAATCCCATTTTACAGTTTCATGCTTTTTATAGGAGCAAGTAGTTGCGATGTAGGTTAAAGTACATTAAAATTCTGGTTATTTTGAAAGTTGTGACAGATCAGATAGAGAGGTGAAGACAGAATTCAGGGCAGAAAGGACAGTCTTATCTAATGTAGGTGAACCAGATGCATAACAAATATTTCACTTTTTTATGAATAAAAGAATATCAGTCATATAAGAACAATTCCATTGGAAGTCCTTCACTAAAAGCACCCCCATATGACTATTTCAAAACTCTAGAGTATAAGAAGCGATAGCTTCCTGCAGCAACCAGAAGTAAATGATATCTAGAGTAACTAACACAAATCTTACTTAGATGTTAAAATGGAAAGAGAGGATTGTATGTCAATTGGCACTATGCTATATTCAGCATCATGACTTAAGAATAACCACCTGTAATAGCATCCAGGAAACAATGTCACAGTGTTGCTTTCGCATTCATTAAGGGAGACAGACCACCAGGAGTTAGTTTGATTTGTAGCCAGAAGGAAAAGAAGGAAAAGAAGGAAAAGAAGGGAAGGGCCTTTTAAAAAAAATTAGAACAAGTAAATGAAAGAAAGCAGTTACAAATTCTGTATTGGTAATGACATTTTCTTTTGATCTGCCTTTTCTGTTTAGATACACGGGTCTTCTGAGCAAGTACTCTCTGTTTCTGTATGTTTATATGTACCTAAGCCAACATACCTCCTAAGTGATGCCGAAAGAAAAAATAGTAAACTATTCTTCAAAAAACAAATATCGAAGCTGGATTTTTGAAAAAATTTGCCCTAATGACATTTTAGAGTAAACCTTGATTTTGAAATTTCTGGGATTATCTTTTAATAGATTGAGAAAAGTAAGATTTCTACCTTGTATTTGTGCAGTTGCAAGAAAAAAATGGGCGCAAACTCTTGTATGAGTCTCAGATTGGTCCATTCTCTATTGTCAGATGAGCATTACTGTTCAGTATTTTAATTGTCAGCACAATACCACTCTGTACACTCCAAGAAAAGAAGCATCATTTAAAGTCTGAGAACTCCTTGAAACTTAGAAATACAGTAAGGTAGCATCTTCTCCTCAGTTATCATCCTGAGTCAAATCCCAGAGACCAAAGGCATATTTCTGATCTCTGTTGGTTTGCTTTTGGAATTCTTCCTGTTTCTATCAGCTCAGGAAACACATTCCACCACTCACTCCCTCAAGATCAGTAAGCTAGAGCCATTTTGCCATTCAGTTGTCTGGGGAGAACTTTCTTCAGAGACGTCTTCTGTCTCAGAAGCTGCTAGAGAGAAGTGAGTGGGAGGGATTCTGGTGCTGGACCAGAGTTTTGCCATATGTTGCTAGAGTGAAGCTCAGTTTGCTCAGACATGACACAGGTAACAGTCAGAGTTTCCCATGGATTCATTTTCCCTTATTTTTCACAGTCCATCAACATTGACAGCTCTCTGCATTTTCTGATACAAAGTACATTGAAATCATCACCCTAATTCTTTGAGTGCTATAGAATACAGCTAATTTTGACTCTGCACTTTTTCTAGGTTCCCAAAATCACATCCTTTATGCTTTATTACTTTCTGGGAACTGTGCTGAGAAAATGAATTAGGAGTGTGTTGCACATTAGCACTGCCATCAGATAGATGTTTGTTAGTGTGTGTGGTATCCACTATGTGCATTGACCCAGGAAAACCCTGCAGTACCACAGTTTTTTTTAATGTCTACACTGCACCCGAATTCACTAGTAAATCTAGGGCAAATATAATGTTACAGGAACTCTCTATAAATGTGAGCATCTGTTTTACAAGTGATCCTGTGACATGGGAACATGGAAAAGACTCTGACAGTGTTGAAAGTCTGAAAGGACTGGCATATACCAAACAGTGAACCAGGGAATGAACCTTGGCAATTTAGGGACAGAAATGAGGCAGGAAGGTTTTTTTTTTTATCCCTGTCTGCAGATCTTCTGTATTCCTTTTCAAAACTGAAATGAAATTGATGAGTTTCTGAAACATTTTAGTGGTTTGTGTTCACAGTGGAAAAAAGCTGTCACTAAAACTTGTGCTCCTACAAGGCTAAAGACCATGGTGAGGAGGTTAATGATCTGTAGGAAAAAAAATAAAAAAAAGGAGTTTATGTCTTTGGTCATGTTACCTGATGAAAAGGTTACATGTCACTATTCCACATCTCTCATTCATCCACTGTTTATTCCCTGATTAACTTATTTGAATAATAAATCAGAAACCTTTCTTGAACTCAAGAAGTAACCCCACAGAGCCAAATTTTCTGAGTAAAAAATATTTGTGAGTGTAAAGTATTTGAATTTCACCTAAACTGTATTTCTAAAATTAAAAGCATTTTACTGAAAGTTCTCTATGTCTCATAAGGTTTTTAGAGCTACATGGGAAAAAAAGAAAAACCAAAACCCTGAACTTGTCATCCAAGAATGCTGTAGTAAAGGAATTAAGCAAATTAAATTAAATACGTATGTATCATCACATTAATTTCTTGAGAACTAGAGTCTGAGTTTCAAAGAGTATTCACATTTTATAGTGTGAATAAAATGGAAATTGTGTTATGCCTGAATACAGCATCAAGACAGCAAAGTATCTCTGTGTTACATAGTACTTGAATTGTCTTGTCCTAATTACTTATACTTCGGAAAAATTTGTCTTCATGTTTGTAGTGACATTTCATCTCCCAGTATTGATCATTACAATATCAATTTTGACTGTGGAGATTTTTTTGTCTTAAATTAAATTGACTACACAAGGTAGGGTCCTTATTAAAGCAGATTCATTCACTTGGAAATAAAGTTATATTATATTTTAAAGATGGATTAAAATTGTTATTAAAAATAAAACTGTGATTAATGACAATTAAACATAAGGGAAAGTAATCTCAGAGGTTTTACCTTGTTATGCTTGAGCCACAGGACATGGCAAAACCATGTCTAAGAATTTATTGTTGTTAAGCAAAATCTGCGTCAAGGACACCCACAAGTTCATATTAGTACAGGCTGTTCAATAGTTCATTGATTATTGTTACATGATAGGTTGGTCCTTTGCATGTTCTTAGTTTTTAGAGTTATAAAACATTTATTGTAATGATTAGTTCCCACTATTATATTCAGCAGAGGAAGATGTAGAAAACTGTTCTTTGTAAAGGCATTCAATTTGTTGCATTGTGGAGAGACATATTGTACAAATGTTGATCACGTAACTTAAGTATTGAATGAAAAAGGCTTCTGCCATTCTCTTCCTCTGTGAAGGAATCCTGAGAACACATGGTCTCACACCCTTCATGAAAGAGTCTAACCTCAAAACTAGAAATATTTTACTTATCCTGTTCAACACAGCTCATTTCATATACCATTCACAGTAAGATGTATATGTGTGTATGTGAAGTTAGGCAGAATCTGTGAATGTTTAAATGTTGAAAGCTTGAGAATCTCCCCTATATTTAATTAATGTGCTCTAGACATTAATGACAATGAAAAAATTAAAATGTTTTTGTCATATGTACCATCATAAATAATTTAAAGATAATTACTTAAAGTTGTGGGCGTATAAGTTAACACATAATATGAGCGAAATTATTCTTGTGAAGGGACTAGTTAGATCACACCTTGATATTAAATTTCCTAGCATCGTCATCTCACTGAAATCTTAAGAATAGAAAAGAATTATTCATTCCATGTCTTGATCTCAAAATGATCTCAATTATTTGGAAAATATATGCCTTCTAAAATTTCGTTTCTCATTTAAAACACAATACAATTTGTTTAGGGTTTGGGATTTTTTTTTTAATTATGAAGAATGCATTAGCAGTAGTACTGAACACTCTCCTAGGAAGTCAACATATTTTTTGAAACACTTCTACAACATTTATTGAATATTTTATGATATTGCATTTATGAAATGTTTTCCTGAAAGACTTCCATATGTGGCAATAGAGCATAAAGAATGACTTACAAAATTATACTTGGTGATCAGTTGTTATTTAAAGTGGAATTAATTTTCAAGGATGATCATTACTGAGGTGATGCATGACAATACAATGACAACTTTGCATTTGTGCTCTCTTCCTTACAGGTTGTCACTACAATTCAGAAATCCTACATATTTATATAGACTATTTCAAAGTAAATTTAGTCATGGAGACTAAGAAAACAAAGAGAGGTTTTGTCTTTGTTAGGAAATTTACTGACAGGAGCTATAACTTACATGAAAATAGTTATCTTGTTTAAGCATTCCTGTAATATCAAAGAATACTTGAGCCATCAGAAATTATAGATATTAAACCTAAATAATTTCTTAGTTTTTTTTGCAATGTAAATTCATTTCTTGGCACATTTTAAGTGGCATTTTTATAGCATTTCCTCCAAATTGTATTAGATAAAGTCATGGTCTATTACATTGTTGTCATTCAGCTCATTTTGATGAAAAAGTGGTTACTTATGGCAGATTAATGCAAAGAGTGGCCGTAATCACAGTATATTAGGTTAAGAGTTTATTAGAAAAACACAAGCTATTTGAATTAATTCAAATGACCAGCAGGTCAGTTCAAAAGAAACATGCGCTTTAATTTGTTAAACTGTAACCTTTGCTATATTAGAAAAATGCTTTGACACAAACACTTTACAAATGTCAGCAGAAAATCCATACTCCATTTCTTCACATTGGTTTTGTGACACAATGTTTGCTGATATTCGTCAAGGGATAAGTTACGATTGATTTCCTTCCACCCTTATTCTTTTCTCTTGTATTATGGGGAATTAAAGGGCAAAAATGACCTGGTTTTTTTTTTCCCAGACCATTCATATGGATATGCTACAGTAGGTAAACTTAACTGCTGCCTGGAACTTAAAGGTCAACAGAATCTCTCAAAAAGGCTTTGAGTGGTAAAAGTTAGAGAAGGACAGAGCATCCTAGGACTGAGGAGCAAAAGTATTTCAGAAAGTGGAACAGCTGCTGGGGAAGGATGTTCTAAGGCATTTGCTTCTGTGCCTTTTCTCTAGATATTGCTGCTGTGTGGTTACTCACCACAATGAAATTGCTGAAAATATTTTCATTTAAAGAATTGGTAATATTCCTTGCATTAGGATAAAATATCTTCATTTTCCTAACTCTGTTTCCACTTCTCACTTTCAAAACTTCTGTCAATGTAAAATTTAAAGATTGAGCTTATACACTGGAGGTTTGTTCCCCTGTTGAAAGATCAATGCCCTTTTGCGAATACGTTTTGAACTGGGTGGGAAGGTGTGATAAAGACGCTTGGAAAATAACACTAAAGTGTATTCTACAAATAATCCAAGATTATATGTTGCATCATTTCCAGACATATAGTTTTAAATATATGACCATAACCTGTTAATAGATGTGCTACATGAACACATGTATGTACAAATAAATCTATGTGCACACATATGTGTATATCCATCAGATAGTTTACTGTGCTCTTTGAGAAATACTTCTGTTGGAGAAAGGTTTCAAGAAGCACTAAATGACTTTTTGCTGTTATACGAAGATACTGTAATAAGGAAGATTATTGACTTTCACAGTAGAAAAAATACAAGCCAATAAAACTGTGTATTTCGTGTGAACATGAGTCTTATATTTTTCCTACTCCATTGTCCTTTATTCTGCAAGAAACAATGAAGTCAAAATGAATATTCAGACAAGATATCTGATCCCAAACCCTCACAGACTTAGCAAAACTTCAATGATTTTAAGGGATATGCTTTATTACTTCAGGAGACTTTCTGCAAAGTTTCCATAGATATTCTGTCTGAAGGATATTGAACTTTCCTCTGTTGAGAAAGATGGACATTAAAAGCATTCTGAACAAGAGGTGTGGTAGATGGAGAAATGAAGGGGTCAGAGAAACACCTTTGATCCAAATTCATAAAGAATATAAATGACTTTTAAAAACAGCTTAACAATATAATGAGGTACGTATGTCTAAAATTAATGAGAATGAGAAGGAATAATATTTAGAGGACAGTGATGCTGAGATACATTACATCCAGTGACATCTGGGGGGAGGGAGAAAGGGGAAGATAGTAACAAAAAACTTAATAAGAGATACCATTCTGCACTTTGACTTCTTGAACGTCATTGTTCTCAATGCAACATTATGAGGACCTAAACAAAATTAAGAATACCTCACTGAACAGAAAGAAAAAAGTTGTTTCATTCCGTGCAACAGAAAGTGGCATGAGAAGTTACAGTGCTCTTTTCAAGAGGGTAATAGACCTTTGTAAAAAGTTTACTTTGGTTGAAAGACCAAGTAGCTTGAGTATTTATTTCCCAAGATGTGTATTACCATATTGCTTAATAGACTTCGGTGATGTGATACTTGAACCTTTTTGATTAAGCTCCTGTTGAACTTTAGATTGCAATAATCAACAGTGTGTACAATTTAAATTTTAGATTATTTAAGAAGTCTTCAGAAGCACAGACATTATAATATGAGATGATTATTGTCGTTGTTATGAAAGAGGCTGCTAAATCCAGTGGGAATGTTCATCAGCATACTGTAATCAACGGCTACAGAGAATGCTTAATTACAGTTATTTAGGTGACATGTTGATGCAGTAGTAGTGGTGTTGAAAGCAGAAAAGTTGCATGAATTAGCACTTGCAGCCATGTGAGAGGATATTAAAAGTCATCAATATCAATGCAGAATGTCTGATTATGTGGCTGTTTATACTAATTTGTCTTACTATTAAACTACAGTGCTCAGCATAGAAGACCATTGGGCTTACATCTTCATTTATCTTTGATACTTATTCAAAAGGGAAATTATTGCATTGTCCAGAATATAAGTATTCATGGTAGATTTCAAGAGTGTTCGTGGACAAAACAGACAAAAGAAAATGAAATACATGTATGGATGATTCTTTTAACTCTAATATAAATTTCTAACATAGTTTTCATTATTAGATTAGGTATAAAAACTGATTTGTAAGAAATCATGACTGCACATTTTTGTATATTCATAAATGTTACAAAACTAAATTCATGTAGCTTAGTAACAATCATTGTTTTGGTCTACTATTTAATTCTGAATTTATGGTAATTTGAAAATTAGGCTCATCAGCCACTAGTAAGTTTTGCTTGACTTAAGAAATTCTTACAACTTACATATTGCATCAATAAATTAACAAAGTTTTTTTATATTACACTACTAATGAAGCCAAAAATCATTTTCTAGTCTGATAAATACCATTCTCTTACTATCAAATTTGGGCTCCATATGACACCAGGGTGAAATAATTCACAGTCTAAGATTTCTTACTTTTTCTATGTACTTGTCACAATTCTATTTCACTATTTAAATCTTTATATCTCTATAAATTATATGTTTATTTTTATAACAAATTGTAAATATAGTCAAAAAGTAACTGGCAACTGAATCTGACATTTTTTGACACCTATAAGTACTAGAACTATTGATTTATCAGTATGATTGCATGTGTGCATAATGTGGCAGTTTGCAAGAATGCGAAGAATTTACTCTAGAATAAAGTGAGTTGAAACACTGTGAATGTTATTGCCCTTTAGAGCTTTCCTTTACTTTAAACAAAGTGTAGATAGCTTTTGAGATACTTGTTGAAGTCTTGATCTTGTACCAGGAGTTTCCTTTAAAGCAAAAAGTTTTCCATTCCTTGTAAAGTAAATTTTCTTTATTCACATATTCAACTCAGCCTCTAGGAGGATTTTTTTCTTTCCTATTGTATAATTATCTACACAAAGGTATTAATGTCATCTGCATACAGAGTACTTGAGATTTTGGAACCAAGAATACAAAGTGAGTTTTTCTCGAAAGGCTGTAAGTGCATGCAATATATTATAGGAGAAACAGGGAAAGCTCCAACCTCTCACTACCATTTTGTGTATCTGCCTACTTGGGGATTATTATTATTAGAACTAACTAAGTGGACTAATAAATTTGGTTGTTCAGAATCCTTAGTCCTAGTCCTTAAGCAGGTTGTTTTGCCATTGAAATACAAATTAATCTAGCTTATTGATTTTGTATTGCAGTTCAAAGTTAGGTTGACTAAAATTAAAATTAAAATGTTTCTTCATATGACATTTATTCATACATAAAAAGTTGGGAAAGAGGCAGCGTTTTGTGTTTTTGTCTTTGCTCTATATGTTCATTCCTTACATGATCACTGTTGAAGAAAGGACTAGTGACAAATCTTTAGGACAAGGATGGAACAATGAAGGTAGAGGTCACTTGTGTTGTGGTAGATATAAATTGATCTCTGTCTGTCAAAATTGAGGGAGAAAGTTGTTCTGTTTATCACAGAATCACAGAACAGTTGAGGTCAGCAGGGATGTCTGGAGGTCATTTGGTCCAAACCCTTTCTCAAGTAGGAACATCTATACCCAGTTTCCCTAGACTTTGCATTGGTGGTTTTTGAATAACTCCAAGGATGGAGATTCCACAACCCCTCTGAGCAACCTGTGCTAGTAAAATAAGACTTTCTTGATGTTCAGAAGGAGCCTGTGTTTCATTTTGCTCTATTGTCTCTGCACTCTCCCTTCAGGTTTATATATATATATATGTACTGATGTGACTCTCCTTGAGACTCCTCTTGTCCAGAATCAACAGTTCCAACTCAGATTTTCATCACAGGCAAGACACTTCAGTCCCATATTTGTCTTTGTATTCCTTAACTGAATTCTCTCTAATGTATCCGTGTCTCTCGTGTTAAGGAGCACAGGGCTGGATGTATTACTCCAAATGTGGTCTTAACAGTGGGAGTAGAGGGGAAGGATGACCTCCCTCAACCTGTTCACAACAATTCGCCTAATGCAGCCCAGAACACCATTAGTCTTCTTTACTGCAAGGGCACGCTCTTAGCTCAAGTTCAACTTGATGTCTACCAGGACCTCCAGGTTCTTTTCTGCCAAGTTACTTTCAAGCTGTGTCACCCCCAGCATGTACTGGTGTATGAGTTTTTAACTCACAGATACAGGACTTTTTGTTTCTCCTTGTTGAACTTGATGAGGTTCCTTCCTGTCTGCCCATTTCTCATTTCAAATTTTGCCCTCTTTCTCTGCTGGTGTTATTTAGTTGCATCTGAAAATGTAAAAAGCAGAAACTGAAGTGATCAATGCAGAATAAATAAGAGATAGTGATCTCTCAGACCCATTTTAGAAGTTGTATAAAACAGTTAAAATATAATGGACTCCAGATGCTACACAATCATAATGTTTTTACTTTCAAAGCAGAGGAAAGCCACAATGAGGAGCCCTATTGAAATGTCTGCCTTTCTTCTTTGCAAAATGACTTTGTTGCATGTAACAGTCTTGTTGAAGGATGTTAGTCATGGTTGCTCGTTCTGTCATTATTGACTCAATGTATTCAGAGTGGTTTGTATATGAAATCCACTGTGTATCTGTGCTAATCAAATACATGATCATATATAAACTACAATTTGATACTTGATTGTAATTTCTGATAAGTTAATATCAACAATGTGATAAATTCATGTTTTTCAGTACCGGAGCTGGATATTCGACTCTGTATAAGGCACAATAATTCCCTTGAATGCTTCAAAGGAAGACCATCCTTTTAGATTTGTATTTAGGTTCACATAAGCTGCTTCTTCTCCAGAGCTATAAATAATGATTCTTACCAAGCTATATAAATTGTTGCCATAGATCCCAATAGATATTGTACAGGATAATCACATTTTTTAGAGACAGCACAATGTTCATAACTTACTAGAGATTCTCCTGCATATACACACACTCTGCAAACAACAATTATTTTGTAAGCATTTGCTTTTTAATCCATTCTCTGTAGGCATGATGCAGTAGAGAAGAAAGAAGAAATGTGTGCACACAAAAGCTGTGGAACTTCAATAATACTATCTACGTGGAACTGACAAGTTTCATCAAACCAGAGAAAGTGTTAAATGTAAATTTATTTTGTATAATAGTTTATTCTGTTTTCATTCTGCTTTACAGATAGTCAGGATGACTCAGTAACTACGATGATGTTTGTTGTATTAACATTCCTTTTGGCTCTTTTTCATCATATTTTCCAGCCCAGGGGAGATTTTTTACATCTGTCAAACAGAAGGCAGAATTTGATGCTCAACTTATTACTCTGAAGGGAGAGTTTTTAAGGGAAAACTAACAAACCAAATATCACAAATCCTACCCTGAGCTACTTCTGAGCTTTGGCTGAACCCACAGTCACTGGTATCATTTCCACCCCCAAGCTCTTTGACTAGCTCTCTAAGGATATCATTAACAGTACTGTGTATAAAAAAGTGAAGAAGCAAGAGATGTAGCCTGCAGTAGGCTCTATGCCTTATTTATATAATAAAACAAGTCCAATTACATGTGATATGACATATGGTTTGGAAAAAGCATCTGCAGTTACACAAAGAATAAAACTAATTCTAGAGAGCCAGTGTTTTAAGAGTAGACAGAAAGTAGGTGGCAATATTTTCTAACAGTTTCTATATAGTGCGGGCTTTTAAAAATTTTCATAAAACTGTTTGACTTTTTTTCATCAAGGTGTTTTCTGTAGAAGGTAATGACTAAATCACAGATCTAGTTAATGGATCAGACTGATTGCTGACAGTAAAACAAGAGTTGATACCGTAGAAGAATTTGTCAACATGCAAATGTCAAAAGCATTTTAGAGTCATAGTTTTGGTCCTTTCAGGTAATAAAGCTTTGTATCAGAATTTCAACAATCCAAAGTTACAGAAAGACTTCCTGTTACCATTAGCTTTAGATGTTAAAGATATTTTGAGGAAATGTGTAGATACTGTTCAAATCAAGAATACCACTCCCCACTTGTAATTCCTAGTTCACCAGGCAATCTGCTTTTATAATAAAGAAGAAAATCCTTTTTTGAATTAGAGACTTGAAAAACTTGTTTGTACTTGCCTTTCCATAGCTATATCACAATCAACTATAGAATAATATAGTTTATGCATTTTGAAAAGAATTAAAATCAGGTCAGTCATTATGTAAACGTGCATGCCAAAATTACTCAGAATGGGGAGAGTTAAGTAGTGGAATAAATATACATATAATTTTCTAAAACTTGTAAATAGTATTTTATTCAGGAGAATAACCAACAGTGTTAAGGTCAATGAACTTGCTAGACAAAAAGTTAGCTTGTAATAGTGCTTGGTGAATATGTTGATTTTCATGCCAACCTTATCAAACACAGTGGGATTAATCCAGTATTACTTTAGGTTACTAGAATGTAAATGTCTTAAATTAGATGTTTAGGTTGCCTCTGAATTCAACACAGAAAGATCCCAATGGACAACTCAATTCATCCTACAATAAATAACTAGAATAAAGAAAGCTGCTATTCCTAGAGGAGCTTGTCTGTGAAAGTTAGACAAAACTCCTAAAGACAAACTGGCTTACAGTTATCATGATTTCATTAAAATCACCTTAAACTCCCCATCTATGGCTATATAATTAATATCTCCTCCTTCATAGGGTCTTTAAAAATATGGACATTTCCCATACTCTTACATGGAACTGTCAAGTGTGCATATATATTTTATTTTTGAGCATGAAATATGTTTAAACACATGATTTTATAGATCACTGTTATCAAAGCAAGCTTTTTTGTGACAAGCTATCAGTCTGAAAGACTTTGTTCAAATGCAGAGCTATACTTTCTTGGTTCAAAATCTCACTCAGACAGAAAACAGGACACTGTCAGACATTTAAAAGATTTTTCTTATTTCCATGAGTAAGGATATAGTAAATGTCTTGGATTTCAGCATAAGTTTGACTATTGAAAGTAAAAGTATTTATACAATATATATAACAATCAAAATAGTTTGAGAATTATTCAGATTCTTTCATAATTATTTCTCTTATGCTCAATAGGACACTGGAATACAGAAGGCTCTAGGGAAACCTTATTGCAGTCTTTCTGTACTTAAAGGGGGCTTATAAGAAAGGTGTGGACAGACTTTTTAGTAGGGCCTGTTGTGATAGGACAAGGGATAACTGTTTTATGCTAAAAGAGGACAGATTCAGACTACATATAACCAAGAAATTTTTTATGATCAGGGTGGTGAAACACTAAACCAGGTTGCCCAGAGAGGTTGTAGATGCTCCTTCCTTAGAAACATTCAAAGTTAGCTTGTACTTAGGGCTTTGAGAAACCTGAGAGTACACATATCTAGGAAAAAAGAAACAATTTAAAAAAATACTTTATATTTTTCATTCCTCAAAGAAATATGATCACTTACCTCTAGATACAATTAGATACAAGAAGTAGTGTATGAAATACTTCTTTGAAACAGAACCTTTTCAAAAGGTTAGTCCCAAGAGATGCGTTTTTTTTTATGTTTAAAAGCCCTATTTTAGAAGGTTGACTAAATATAAGCATATTCTTTTATTTCTATGTCCTCCTCTACAAAAACCAAAATACCCTTACAAAATCAGGGTCCAGATCTGCAACTTATATATGTATTTCCATAAATTGATCTGTTACTGTAAGAGGGTTTAGGTAACGTAGTCTTGCATTGGATTGAACCTATGTATTTGATTGTCTTATTTAATACTTGATGAGTAGAACAGATTTCAATATTCATTTTAGTAAAGTAATTCCTAAAAATTTTAAATTTTTGCACAGACTTTGTGTGGTGGATCCAAGAAGATTTACTTTAGCATTTCTAGGTTTGCTAATTAAGCTCATGCCTTTAGATAGAACACCTGAAGTCTCAGTCATTCAAAATGACTAAACAAATCTATACTTACACTGAGGCATGTACACCTAAGGAGATACACTTGCTACTTTCACAACAGTAATTTCAATAATATATAACCTTTAAAATTAGAAGACAAGAAATTTGAAAAATCAAATGATAAACTATCACTCCATATAGAGTTCAATAATATGTAATTGACAATGTAAGACTTAAAGAATAGTTAGCATATTTTGTAACTTATAATAAAAGTGCTATGTTCATTTGTAGTTTAAGATAAAGTTTGCAAGTTGTGCTGTTTTAAGTGGAAGTTTTCTCTTTAATTAGCTGATAAGTTCTATAATATTGCACTACCTTGACAAAGATAATTTAAAAAAATGCATTTTCATTTTAACAACAAATTATATTTAATTGAGAAGATTTAGTTAACTATAGATTTTTTTTAATTCTGTTTAAAATCATATTCAAGAACAAGATTATTCTTTCTTTGCCATAGGAGAAAAGTCGTGACAGTGAATTGAGACTGGTATTTATTTTTATGTTTATAAACAGGAGCATTTATTCTCATTTCATACTAGTTTCTCATTAAGGGCTGTTTTTGTTAATTTTTAACCTTCAGTTCCACTAGAATGAATAAGAGCAATACAGGATTGGAAGCATAGCATTTATTTAAATCAGTGTGGTATACGTAATTACGTTAGTTTTCAAAATTTAAAAAAGAATAAATGCATAAACAGCTTCAAACACATAAAATAATAAATACATACAGATATTTAATATAACATCAGACATAAATTGTCAATCATGGCTTCCTTTTTGTTACTGTATGTTTTTGAACATAAAAATAGAAATCTTATGTAAATGATTGCACTTTTATCATAAATCATATAAGAATTACATCAACATTTCATATAATATCAACAAAATGTAATGTTCAAAATTTTACCTGGACAGTAAAAAGGCTACTCAAACCTGGTATGTTCCACATATTCTGAGAATCCTGGACAAAGGATTCAGGCCAATGAAATATATAGCAGATGTTCACTGAAGCAATGTATCTGGGTCATGTAAAGTCCACTGTGCAGGTACAGGTCTTCTGTGCAGCACACGTTTTGTAGGTATGATACATACACACTATTTGCATGCAAGGAAAACCTATTTTTGTGCAGGAAAAACCTATGAAAAGTTATACTAAGCTGTTTCCAGCATGACTTAAGGAGTGCTAGAACTCAACAAATACTGAAATTGTTTTTATAGGTTAAAATCGTGGTAATAATGACTCAGATGTTGGGAAGAAGGCCCAAATTACCCTGGTTTATCCAACAGTTCTTGCCTGGCATCTTCCTTGCTATACATGATTGGCTAAAGAGCTCGGCAGCTGTGATGGAGGTGATACCAGGCTGAGGGTCTTCAGTGCCATTTGCAATGACATGTGGGTTCCTATAAGTCATTTTTCTGACTTTGCTGCTTCTCTTTCTTATCCCAAATTTTCAATGAACTATTTTATGACACTTGATAGTGATCAGTTTTGAGCTTTAGTGTTCCTGCTTGTGCTAGAGGCACAGGAAGAAAGAAACCTTCTCAACGCAACACTGCTTTGTGCTACTGTTTAACAGAGAAGCAGAGTACTGCAACTTCAGTATACAATTTGTTAAAAGCTGAGAAATCCTACTGAAAACAGGAACTGAAATGTACAGGATGTCAATAGTGTATCTTACACAGTGAAAATATCTGGTACTTGAAAAGAATATAAAATAATTGCAGAGCTAGAAAATATGGGGTAATTGATTTTTAATTTTAGGTCTCAACTTCTTAGTAGCTTAAATCTGAAATGAGAGGTATACTATATTATTTATCTACTACTTTCTGAGCTTAGAGAAAGTGAGCCTTTCTAAGATATTTTCAATTTGAATTTTTGTGAGCTCTCTGTTATGATAGTAGAAATTCACTGCAGACTTGTGGAAACTAAACATGAAATGCATCTCTAAATCATGGTGAAAGTATTTTAAGGAAACGTTGATGATAATTTAATGAAAATTATATGTTTACAGATCCAATTCTTGTTTATAGTCTGGACTTCATATTTAATTATACTCATTTATAAACTGGGAAACCAGAATTTTCTCTAATAAATATTAATCTTCTATCAATTACTCATTCAGTAGAAACATTCAATTACTTTTTCTTTTTCTCTGGAAGAATAAGGTTACATTTTTTTTTAATTAGTTATTCATCAGTATTATCTACTAGGTCAATAGAAACATGCATAACTTTACACAGCATATTTAAATATGAATGTCAAGTCTTATGTACAGATTTTAGTGACTAGTGCAAAACTGTAACCCAAAATTTATTTTTAACATTACAATAATAATAATTAAAAAGATTGATTTTGCAACCTTTGCACTTTCAGAATACTAGACCTTGTGATATGACAGATTTATGGATACATTAGAGTTAGATCTGAGCATGTTCCAGAGCTCCTAGCCTGCAGAAAAGTTGCATTAGAGAGAAATGTATTTTTGTTCATTCTGTTTTTAAATGTAAGTTTATTGTGTTTAAATGAACATGAAAGTTTTGACACAAACCCACTGATTTAAAACATGAGGTCAGTTCTTTAGTTGAAAATGTTCAAATATTTTGTATTCAACAAATGTAATCACATTCTGGTTTGTTGTTAAACTGTGCAGTTGACACAATATTAAGCTTTACTTTCTCATAAAAGGTGACAATATTAAGGATCCTTTTCTCTATGTAGACAGGTTTTTGTGTGATGGCTCATTTGCAGTGAACCAAATGGCATCACCCTCAGAAATCAGCAAAGGAGAGCTAGCTATCTGGGGTTCCAATCCACACCTTGCTTTGACTTTATTGTCAGTGGAAACGCTACTTAATACTGAACATGCACAAAAGTAAATTCTATATTAATTGCACTGTGATTAGACTTTAATAAATCAGAAGTAAAATTTTAAGGTTTGTTGTCAGTTGTTTTTAATTCTTTAGTAAAGGAATACAAAAATATTTATTAGCAAAATAAAAGTTTTTGTAAGAACTAACTGTGCTTACAAAAATCACCTAGACGATAAAAATTGTACTGTGACACAGATTCAGGTTTTTAATGTCTCCCTGAAAGGCTTCTGAAACAACAGTTTGCCTGTTTTCTGTCCATTACTTATGTACTGGGAAGAAATCAGACACATTGACTTTAATGGGGCTTCAGTCATTTTATTGGCTATAGTCCAGTCAGTAAAATCTTTAGCCCCGCAATATTCTCCAGCTGCTCTCTTTTGCCTTTAAGATAGTAGATTATTAATACAGTTTATTCCTACGACTTTTTTTTTAAAATATCAGAGACATTTTGAAGAAAATTAGGAATAGAAATTAGAGGAAATGTTCTAGCATAATATTGCTACCTTAATGTGGACGTTTATACAGCTTTTGAGGAGATTTATTGCATATAAAATTTCGCAGCTAAGCAGGTATGTGTTTCCTACACTGAGCTGGGATTCTGTTGTCACCGTCTGTTAATTTGTACATAGAGTGCAGTAAAAGTAAAAGAGATTTTTGTTTGCGTGTGCTATTATACAATATTTAAAGTGTAAAGAATTTGAAAGGTTGTTAATAAATGGAAGTGTTTATGCTAGAGGAGGTGGAAAAATGGAATAAGGAATAGGAGGCATATGGTGGATTAGATGAGAAACATTTCATGCTGGGAAAGATATTCCTTTTCTGTGGTGTGTTGAATAATCTTGGTGTGGGTGTTTTTCTTTGTTTATATGATGACCTAAGAGCAACACAGTTCCTGTGAGAAAATTAGTATTTTAATGAATTTTAGACAGTCTTGCCTGAGAGAAATATGTGTCTAGCTATAAAATATGCAAAGATAACCTTAAAAGATGATAGTTTTGTTCTTAATGTTCAGTGTTTGTTGTATTAATACTTTAAATAACTCAGTCAAGATGAAGAGCTTCTGCTTACATATGTAGAGCTATATATTTTAACTGACTTCTAGTTTATATAGGACAGGATTTCAGATGATAAAAAAGCCTCCAAAACCAGATTGTGGAATGAGTTTTCTGCCTGTATCTTGAGGTTGTTTGTGTGAGTTTAGGGAAAATGGTGAACTAAGAAGAGTACAATTTGAATCTTGCTCAAATGAAAAGACTTGAGTGCTGTGATTTGGCATACAACTGCCTTGACCTCAGAGCCTGTCTGTAAGAGAAGAATTTGCAAAGCTAATTTCAGTTTGGAACAAAGTGAGATTGACAGCTGCCAGTACACTAAGTGCTGGGATGCCCAAACCAATAAATAGGAAATGGGGAAGAGCAGAGCATTTCTGAAATGCTGTCTCCTGCGGGGACTGCACTCACCAAAGCTGGAAGCCAGAGTTCTGTTTTTTGCACATTTGCCTCATAAAAGCACTTGCCCAGTAAGTGGTGTTCTACTTCCTTGGATGCTGAGGGAGTTTGTAGTTGCTACTTGTTAGGTAAAGGAACAGAAACAAACCAAGAATAATTCTGAGACCATTGGACCAGCTGAACTGCTAACATCTGCTCTTCTTTGGACCATGAAGCTTTTGAACTTCTTGCCTACAGTGACAGTTATCTACAAAACGCCTAAAAAGCAGTTACCGCTCATAGCTCTGTGATTATTACAGCCTATTGTGATGCACCAGCTCCAATCTTAACATTCCTTTCCTTTGAGAGGGATGCCTGTGCCTCAAAATTGGTCTCTGGGAGCAGATGTTCTAACAAACAAGCCATTAGAAGTAACAGTTTAGGTAAACTTTGTGTGTTTTGTGAACCTTGAACAAAGCCCAGTATAGACTAACTGTACAGATTGGTGGACGAATGCCTGTTTTACAGTCCCTGGAAGAGAATAGACCTAGAGAAGACAGATACACTCTAATCAGCTCAGCAAAGCCCATGTGCAACACAGTCCTCCTTCAGACATTTTGAGAAGTTACTGTTCAAAATACGATTGTGCCTCAGACGTGTGGATGTTAGTATCTTTCCCTCCTAGGTCTTCTTTCTTTTTTTTTCCCCCATTGGTTCTACAAACTCCAGCATCTTTTCTTCATTGAATGAGACTCAAAAAGCTCCTTGTTGTGGTGTTTATAAGTCACCTGGGTCCTCCAATTAACCAGCAAATGAACTTCTAATGTCATTTGCCATTAATGCTGACACGTGCAAGAGTCGCAAATCACTTAAGATGTACTGCACTTAAACGGGTGATTTTGAAAGAAAAGTTTTTCTATCTCATTGCCATACTATGCTACACTCCAAAAGGTCCCCATGAGGCATGTCAGCAGGAGTCTTCTACTTGATTAGGGCATTCAAGAAGGCATAATAAAAGCTGCAAAATATGTTCATTTTTGTAATAATTCCCCCTCTTAGACTTAAAATAATGATAAAATAAAACTCAGCAGACAAGTGGCAAGTCTAGAGATAATATAGCCTTGGTAAGAGACCAGTGATTGATTGATGTGTTATATATTAGCTAAAAATGATGACGGTTATCACATTTTTCCTCCTTCAGCATAGTTGTTAATCTTAGTAGCATTACAACCTAGCTCCCTCTTACAGAAATATTCTGGAATAATTAAAAAAATTGTTAAAATTCTCCTATTCTGTTCTTATTAGTAGCAGAACGTCACCTTTCCCCAGTTAACTACAGAAATACTTATTTCTCTCATACAGGCAATTTTTTTTTCAAGAAACAGGACACATCCAGAAGCAAACCTATTATATTTAGATGGTAATTAAGTATCTTGAATTATGTAAGCAATAACATGCTTCAGATTTTCATCATTATTTATTTCTTTCTTTCCTCTTTGAATGACAGTATCTTAATGAAAACTTCAGTTCCCAATTTTATTTAAAACTACAGTGTCAGGGAAGTAACTTTGTTTATATGAAACTGTACAGTCTTCACCTTTTTTTTTTTAGTCTCTGCTTAAAGTTTAAACCCCTGGTGAGTAGCTTTCTGGCTCTTTAGTGAATATGCTGTGACTGCATGGAATAACAGCAGAACACCACTGACATTTTGTTGATAAGGTTTGCATTAAAATGTATTCACCAACAGCCTTTCTTGCAAATATACATTACCGTAGAATCTTTATCAATTTCAGACACATCCAGCCTTTATCATGCATAAAACTTACAGAAATATTTGCCAAGAACAGTTATCCAAAAAGATGGAGAGAAAGGATGTGAAGCTTTTTATAATAGTTCGGTTCCCTTTTGTGACAAGATGGAGAAAAGAATTGAAAACATGGTAATAATTTTTGTTCTATTAATCTACATTTATTTCTCTGCAAATGTCTTATGCAAATGTAGACCATTAACATGCTTTTTCTAGACAGCCTGGCTCATATATCTATTTGTTTTCATCTTTCTATACCATCTCTTTTGAGAAACTAACTACAAAAATATCTTTTCCTAATTTTTGTTGTTGTTTCTGTTACCCTCAGAATCAATTATCTTGTTTACCGGATTATGTAAAACACACAGAAAGCTACTATTTACCATTTTTATTTATCAGTTCTGTGGTGTCACTAAGTTTTGCAGAGGAGATACATAACCATGGCCGTATACACTTAGACAAACAAAATCACACAGTAGTTTTATATTGTCCAGTTGATTATATTAAGGAATCCTGATCTTACATGACTCAGTAGTGCAACTGTAATTTGCCTCCACTGAAAGGAGATTTATGTTAATCGGACATATTGTAGAGGTCACTAATCAAATGAAAATTTAGCTGTTGGCAGTTGCCAGATCCTGCTGTACTATGCTTCATCAGGTGGTACGAATTCCAGTTGCACACTGTGGATCATTTCAATCTGCCTTCTGCTTCCTTTTCAGTCCAAGCAGAAAATAAAGAACTGACAACCTAACTCCCAAGCATTACAGGAATTAGAAGTCTGGGTCTGTTTGCCGTAATTCAGTTTCTCCATGAGCCAATGGGTTTCCATTTGCTCAAGAAAGAAAACCCTGCCTGATAGTATTTTTGTTAAGTAATGAGATGGAATGCTACTTCTAGAACTGCTGCCTGGTACTCACTTATGAGGTTGGTGTTTTTGGTTCCATTATTCATGATTCCAATGTACGATATTTTGTGGTGCTTCCCTCAATTCAGCTGAGTTACCTAGCTCTGGACTTCCTAGTGCCCAAATCTTTGTGATATGCATTTTGCCTTCTCTCCCCTTGAACCAGCTTAAGTCCTGAAGTAATACAGCTGTGATGCATTTCTAAGCAGAGCCTCAAAGAGGAATGATTAACTACCTCATCTGTAGAGCTAAATAGAGGAACTCTATTCTGAGATTTTGCACCTGCATGATACTTTCACGTATCACCTTGACTTTTAGGATCAATTCAGCATTGGTTTGAAGATCTCTTCAGAGCATGAGGAGACCCAGCATAGATATTGCAGTGTCATCATTCCCGCACAGCTGTGCTTGGCACTAGGACTGTCTTTATCCTAGTAAATGGGGTGCTCCTGGGAGCCCTGGCCTACACTGACGGCAGCTAGGGGAGAACTTTTTGCATTGATATGAAAGGACTCTTGCCTTACAAAACGAGGCTGCTTCAAGCCAGTTTTCTATTGGGAACTGGTCCTGACTCATGCTAACTACTGAAATATACTCATGAGTTGTTGGAATGCTATTTGTCTCTGCAGTGTTCCTATGCCCAGAAATATTGCCTCTCCCTAATATATTTATACCCTTGAAGCACAGACTGTAAGTTACTCTGGCCTCCTTTTCCCCTAAGCCTGCTGTTGCTCCCTAGCTTCTTGCTGGGGGTTATTTTTTGATTTCAAGACAAGGCACAACACAAAGCTCTAACCAACCTTTTTAGTGAATTCTTTTTATTGTCCACTGAGCACCATCTTTATTTCCTGCATGTATGTACTGCAATTTAATATTAATAACCACAATACCATTGCCCATTTTCAATGTAAAGTAGTTGATGGACTTGAAGTCCTGCTTACATGTCTCTCAAATGTACTCCATGGGCTTTTAAGCCTTAAATTGTTTGGGGTTTGTAAGTTTAATTGATTTATTTGAATATGAAAGTTTTCTGCTTATTAGAAATACAAATGTTATGTCTACAAGTTTGAAAAGATTTTCTAATCGTGGAAGGGTCTTAGAAAGATCCAAAGCTTGTAATTATAAGAAAAAAAAAATCAACAACTTCTTAGTGAATCATTTTGGAGCCTGCAGCTATATAATGCATGAGATTAGCTGTTAATTGGAGGTAGGAAAAAAAAAGGAATGAATAGAAAATTAATTGTATGTTTTAAAATAGCTTGTACTTGTATCTGATTTACAATGAGAAAATCTCTTCTGTGTGTTTTTTTTTTTTTCTTCTCCACAAATCAGGAAAGGAACTGAAATGTGCTGTGGTATATACAATAAAGTGTTTGCAAATCAAAGACTTTTTTTTAAAAGGAAAAGTAGGGAACATTGGTTAAGGCCCATCTGCTGCTTACAAGGACGCTGGCATTAAAATTTCTTTTTATATGTGCTGTGTCCTTGTCACTTTCAGAGAAGTGAGGTATCATGGAGACTAGGGCACATCAGGAGGAGAAGGTGTAATAAGGTTGAGTGGGGCTTCTGGCTACCAATATAAAGTCCCTTGAAATTCTTTCCTCAGCTATATATACGATTCTCAGGCACTCTGAAGTCACATATGTGAGATGAGGTTTAGTTTCAGGGTAGGAGTCCTTTAGATGTTAGGCAGTTCTAGATCTTGATCCCAACAAAAATTCTCTTCCAACCTGTAGTATCAATACAGAAACCCATGCAGCTTGTATGGGCTGCAACTGGTACATTCACAGAGTTATGCAGAAACTGGAAAGCTCAGTTCAGATGCTCAAAGGGACTGAGGCATGATAGCACAGTGCCAGCCTAGGCTAAAATGGTATACTTCTCAAACAGGCCGATTAAGTTCAGTTCAGAGCCATGAAGCTAATTGCTTCCCCTCTGGTACTAGTAAAATCTTTACTGGGTCAAGGTGCTGGGATGAGGGGGGAGTGTTTCCGTACTGATTTCTATTGAACTAGATAGGTGCACTTAAATGTTGAATTAAGAACCTTCATTCTGCTTTGCAGATGCAAAAAAAATTAGAACACAAATTTAAACGCTTCTTAGAGGGATTTCTCCTTTGCTGCCAATATGTTTCTTTGTAATATTTTGCAATATTAATTTAACAGATTTTGTGTGCTTAGATGTTGATAGCTTGAGGTTTGATTCATCTGCCCCTTTTCCTTATAGCAAAAATAATGCCTAATTAACATTCAGTTGCCTTGCAATAAAGTTGATTGAGATACTGGATAATATTTTAGCTGATTGTCATGCAGTGGAAATTACAGAAATAGCAACTATCTGGGGCTAACTGGAATTTGAAAGTGAGGTTTCTTCCAAGGCTGGAAAATCTTATCTATGCCATGCCTAAAGAGAAGTGCAGTAACATATTTCACAGATGATAAGATTATGCTGCAGGAGAGGAGCTATAAACAGGTGCTTTTGGGAATTGCTAGGTTTTATATCTAAACTTGAGTATTTCTCAAAGATTGAGCTAACCTTTTCTTCACAAATAGAAGTACTCACTTAAACGAATTAATGCAAGTTCAGGTCATTTTCTTACCAAAGTTGGTAAGGTAACACAAATATAGGTAGGTGCTACTTTCTTTAATGGATTTGGTGACTGAGTAATATGATTAAAGTGTTACAGTACCTGAATCCATAACTTCTTTGTGAGTTATTTCTAGCATGGGATCCCACATTTGCCTATTAGTATGCCAAGCTATGAGACTAATATGTTTTAGAAGTATGTATTTTTAAAATCCTACAGCTTAGCAACAGGTGCCTCTATTCTATGTTATGCAGGCTAATTGGAATTGAGTTTGTACAGAGGCTGCCCTGTATGGTCTAGTGCTTTTAGATTACCCTCACTTCTTCTTATTTTTAATCATTTCAGTACAGTTTGCACTGGAACAGAACTGCACAAATTATTTTTTACTAGTAGAAATTTCTCCAGAAACATAGTTCTGAGTCCTCTAAAATGCTTGTGTTAGCAAGTATTTTACATATCCTTTGGTCCAAATAATAGGGAAGGATATGGAAAGGTCAAGGTATTTCTGCGGTTTATTTTGACATAAAACTGTGTCTTCTGAAGTGTATGTGTGCAAAGTTATAGAGTTATTCAAATCAAAAGACATTTTGATGACAGTAGACATTTCACTTGCCTACAAATCTGGCTGTGCTGCTAGTTGAGTCATTTTCAGATAGTCTATATCTGCCATATACTGAAATGATTTTGATAGTAAATATTCTGAAATTAGTCTACTTTAAAAAGCATCACAAGTGCATCTGAACTTCTCTGACTTCTTTATCATGTAGATGGAGCCTTAAAAATATTTGAAGGAGGGTAAATAGCTTTTCCTCTCTAATATAAATATCAGGAGGTCTGGAAATGTAGAAGGTTTGGGGTCATTACTTATGCATCACCCTTACTATTAAATCCTGTATGAAATCCGCTTCTGCTTATGCAAGGGGAGATCATTGGTTTCATGAAATGACAGAAAATTTTGTAAGAGAATATTTTCTTATATCCTTTGAAGCTCTCAGACCAAATATCTAAGCCAACAGCACCATCTTGGAATAAGATTCCTTCATCATTTCTGCTTTCTCCAGCACTGTTACTGAATTGTAATAAATGAATTGAGAAATCCGGTTTATTATTGCAATCAGAATACTGTGACATTGGAATTTTTCTAGTAAAATATAATTTATAGCTCATACAGCTTTCAAAATATGTTAGTCATGGGTTTAATTACTAAAATGTTCAGATACCTCCTGCTTTTTAGTTGGTAGTTGTGCCTGGGTTTTTTAAGGTATTTTGCTCTTATTTTGTTCTTACTCAGTACATAACTAGGTGGCTACTTCCCCACATGCTTTTCAGGACATTAGCAGAGCTACACTTGATATCCTTCTCTGTTGCTCAGGTTGTTTGATACCTTTCATATGCACTGACAGTGTATGGTGATCATCTTAGTGGTGTTTGTATCACCGTGGGTTAGACCCCACAGCATCATTTTAGATATGAACAAGGAGGCAGGGGTTTGGAGTATTATTCTGAAACATTCCCTATGTTATTAAGTTCATGCAAGCATTCTCCATTGTTGGATTTTGGAATATGTTCGTGTATTTTATATATGCATATACATTATGACAAACCATGTTTGGGAATGCCAGGAAATGTCACTAGCATTAGCTTGTTAGCCATGGTATGTTAACTTTCTGTTCAAAACCAAACTGACACATCAAGAGCTTATCTAAGACAGAATATGCCAGCTAGATGGATTTTTGCCTGTTACCTCTCTCACTAGGAGGGATAGGAGACAAATTAATGCCAGGGAATGTGGTATTTAAAAGCAACATAGTTCTGTCACCACAACAGCTGACAGTGAAATCTGTGAATTATTTGCAGCATTTATGAATAGCCACTTGAAATATCTCTTGAGATTTCTACCATAAGGCTGCCTATTACTTTTTTTTTAGTCCCTGAAACATCAATTAGGCTTGATAAAGCATAAAAAACAAATGTCACATTTGGTATACTTCTGGATGACTGCATTGATTTTTGGCTTCTGTATAGATTCAATTACATGGTGCAATTCAAGCTTGTCGTAATTGTAATTTTGTTGGATCTCCTCCTCCAATAACTTCTCCATTTTCTAATTTCCCATGGGAGATCAAGGGTCACTCTAAGAGCTACATTTTAAAAATAACTGGGCATTAAATTTATTAAAAACACTTAGTAAAAATAATGATTTTAGTAAATGCTCTTACATAGAGTTGTCACAAATCTGAAAAGATTAGAAACAGCAGGTCTCTGAGACACCTTCAGTGCTGTAGAACATTGTAACTTTAAACACTAATGTCTTATCATTTTATGGAAACCCAGACTTGGAATTAATGCTATTCAAGGTCCTATACTCCTTTCTTCTTGATGTGTGCATCTGGCTTCATGTAAATTCTCTTGCCATTCAGGAGTTTTCCTTAACGATCATTTTCTACCGGTCTTTTACATTCCGAAGTACTCCAGGTATTTCATTTGAAAAATGAAGTAAGAAATGAAGCATAATTATTTACCTTGAGATACCCTCTCTCAATTCACCTTATTATTCTAGTCATGCTATCTTTGTTATCAAAACGCCAATATGATTCCAAGATTTAATGAGTAATGTCTTGGTTCTGGGGACAGCCAGTACAGTTCCTATATCTTTATCAGCTTTATAGGCCAAGTGCTTCAAAACAGTCTTTTTTTCTGGATATCTACTATAATAGGAAAAGATTGTTTCCTGTCAAATTAGCAACATCAGAAACAGGCAGTGAAAAAAGAATATATTTTCTTCTGAGATAAAAGCAAGTTAGAAGTTTTATTTATTGTTACAAATATGATTGTTTCTTTTTCTTTTCATTTATATTGATATCAGTCATCACAGTCCAGAGGGAAAAATGTATAGGCAAAGAATCAGTGACTTCTATTTTCCAGTGACAGTAATTAACATAATAAATTTGTATGTTTGACAAACAGTTCTGTATTCATAATTCTGTGTCTTTGTTTGTTTTTACTCTGATTAATAAGCCTTTTGGGTGACATAAACTTCAAGAAACATTCATACTGAATGTTATATCCATTTTTTTGTTTTCACTTCTTTTTTCCTGAAAAACCAGCATTTTTGCTGAAAGTGACAGATAAGAAGTGAGTATGACCCAAAAGAAAAAAACAAAATGAAGAAAAAAGAGAATCTTATTTTGCTGGACTATCTTCTTCATTCTTTAATAGCCTTATGTCATATTAATACTTATTAAATAAAGATACAAACAACATAATATTTCATTGCAGTTCATTAACTTCCAGTTTCGTTTACCACATGAACTATGTGGTAAAATGTGTAGAAACTCAAGACCACATTGAAAGAAATACAGCTTATTTCATAGAGGGGAAAAAAAGAAAACACAACAAAAAACAGTAGGGAATTATGGTTGTCTGAGCCTGGAAAATGTTGGTTTAACACTAATTCAGTGTCAAGATTCATATTAAAATAACACTGAAGCCCACATCCCCAGCTGCCTTTTGGCTGTAACAAAGTGGAATCCCCTGCTTCAAGGCTCATTCATTGCCTCCTCATCTTCATGTATGAAAAGATTTCCAAGTTACTTGTAACTGAATATTTATGTCGAGCAGGAGTGAAAAGGGTAATATAAAGCTTTTATGGAACTGTCTAGCTAGAGAATGAAGTTTCTCCTTTGCCAGAGATTTCTCTCCTCCATTAGAAAACAGAACTGTGAACTTTCTCTGCAAGTTGAGAACTTAGCCTCATCATTCAGTGAAACACTTGGATGACAAATCTAGTTTAGAAATAGGAACTGGAACAGAGAAGATGACAGTGGGAGGAAATGTTTACACCAGAGTGGGTCTGTTTTGGTTAGGATATAGCATACCAAAAAAGATGAGTTTTAAAGGGGTTATGAAAACTGTGAGTGGCATGAAAAATGTGAATGTAGATCAGTTCTTTACTGCCTTTCTGTACATGGGCAGTTTAAAACAATCAAAATAAGTATTATTTATGCAGTAGAATTTGGTGCTGCAGGGCACAGGGCACAGATGGTATTTGCTATCAGCCAGGATGAGAGGGAATGGCCTCAAGCTCCACCAGGGGAGATTTAGGCTTGAGATAAGGAAAAAATTCTTCATGGAAAGGGTTGTTAGGCATTGAAACAGTCTGCCCAGGGAGGTGGTTGAGTCACCGTCCCTGGAGGTGTTTAAGGAGAGGGTGGATGAGGTACTCAGGGGCATGGTTTAGGGATTTGTGGGAATGGTTGGACTCGATGATCCGGTGGGTCTCTTCCAACCTGGTGATTCTGTGATTCTGTGATTCATTGTCAAAGGCTTTAAATTGGATTGTTAAGTTAATTTCTAGAGTAACTCATTACAAGGGTTCTTATGACCATATGAGCAGGTTTGTGACTCCCAAAATACAATGAAACTGTAAACACCTGAGATACAGACTGCTGAAAATGCCCATATTGATTTTGCATGGGTTGCATAAGAGTTAAGTCCATGAAGATAACCAGGTGATACTCATAGACTGTTTAACTACTATATTGACTTGCTTTACTGCCGTATTGACTTAGTCAACAACGTACCCACAAGTGAAAGTGCCTGAAACAATAGTGTGGCTGCTTGGGTAAGTTTCCCACTTTACATGTTATAACACCTCATGGAAATGTTATATGGTTGACATAAGTTAATGGGGCTGATTCCTAGGAAGTTCTTCACAGCCCATTCTGCAAGACTAATTAAATCTGGACAGCTTCTGGTTTCATTTGTAGTACAAACCTTGGGGTTGTCCCTCCAGCTACAGCTTGGTCACAACAAATCATTGAGCATAGCAGCTTATGTAACAGCAATTCATCTGTGTTCTGGGGTTGTGTGGTCTGCCTTTGTTTCACTAAAGTAAATCCTGCTTAATAGGGATATTTTCATGAAAAGTATTTAGATAGCATGGATAGCATTTATTTAAGAGGCTTTGATGTTGTAGGTTGAAGGTAATGAAAACTGTATTAGCTGTAGCAAAGCAATACAGGCAACAGTTGTTTCATATTGTGGTTTTATGGGGAATACTTTATGAGGTTATCTGGCAGAGAAGATTAATCTTTTAATTTTAAGGTGTAACAATTATTTTTTAAAAATAAAAATAAATTAATGACTTTGAAACTAACTGGTTCCTTACCAAGGAAACCTAATTTAGTCCAAGAATGGCATGGAGAAGGGGAAATGGGAATGATTATTCACTATTTTGAATAACACAAGAACTAAGGTACCTAATTAAATTACCATGCAATGGGTTTTAAAGAAACAAAAGAATTCTTTTTCATACAAGACAATTGAACAATGGAACTCATTGCCACCATATATTTGGGATTTAAAAAATAGAAATTGGATTTAAAAAGAAAAGTTTTGTCTGTTTGAGGCTATTAAACATTGTGATCAGCTGCAGCAACAAACTGCAGAGAGTAAAACTTTGTTGCAAGGGAGAGTTGATATCTTTCTTTGTTTCTTCCTATCAATCCTTTAAGCATTGCTACTGATTTCCACCATAGACATATTACCAGGTTAAAGTAACTTCAAGGCTGACTCAACTACATAATTTTCACCTTTTATCAAACTATTAATCCCTTATTATCACAATACTGGCACACCACGTGTTCCTACTCTATTTCCGCCATTGACTAACACACAGCTCTGGGAAAGAATTCAAGGAATTCAAGTATGGTGCCTCTGCTGTTGGATGATTGGCTCTACTCCTCCTTCGCCTCTCCCTACTCATCTATGATCCTGTAAGCTCCTTGTATCAACTCCCTGGATCTTCATGATCACATTGTCAGTCAGGTCACCTCCCCTGTTTGACTCAAAAGGAATTTCACCCTGCTCAGATTACTTTTCAGGAAAACTAATCAGCTAATCTGATTTGCAGTACAATGATGCAAACTTCAGGGATGATGAAAAAGATAATGGTAGCAAAGAGTTACCTTTTCACAGATTATCAGTCCTTAAATCTTTTTTATGCTTTACCTAAAAATATATTTCATTGCAACAAATTATTATTCTTGTCCTTGTTCTTTTAAATCCCCCCTAAGAAAGAAATACTTCTTAAATTGGAACTATTACTTTGGAGTGCTCTGACTAAGATCTTATCTCGAGAGGTAGATCTTACAGTTCTGTCAACAGTGTTTTTAACACCAATTTTTCATTTATTGTGACTAAATTTTTATACACAATTCCTAAGTCTGGAGTTTAACTGAGGTACATTTCATGATGGTAATTTCCAAAGAATGTCTACAAATAACCTATCTCACACGTTAGGATTCAGTTTGTAAATCTGATACGACAGTATTGTCAATAAATTAGTAAAGGTCTGTTATAGCTAGTGATGTTGTTTAATATGATTCTTTGAATAAAATTGAAATTTTTATTAAATGTGTTTTCATTTCTGTTAATGTTCAAATTACATAAGCAAATTGTCAGCTGTTTTGACTACTGGTTCTTAGCCACAATTTGCCAGGTTTTCTATGGAATCATCAATGTATGCTTTAAGTTATAAGTTTCCTGTCAAAATAGTTCAAGATTAGGGCCGTATAACCAAATTCCTTTAGGCTACTCAAATTATGTATAGATGTTTGCATCCCATATTGACATTCTTTGGCAGTATCATTCCCTGGAGGTGTTTAAGGGATGGGTAGATGAGGTGCTGAGCGCATGGTTTAGTATTTGATAGGAATGGTTGGCCTCGATGATCCAATGGGTCTTTTCCAACCTGGTGATTCTATGATTCAGGCATCTAGTTTGCTTGTATATTTCACTAGAAGTGTCTGCATTTTAAGGATTCATTATTCTGATTTCTTACATGTAGATAGCTTCAGATGTGTACCTACATTTAGACTTATGTTATTTGTATAGTTTATATAACTTCAAGACAATATATGTCACTCCTCTACACCTTTTCCTGTAATGAAAATATGAACTATATAATTTTAGTACTTTTTGTAAATTTTTAAACATCTGATACATTTTCTTTGAAAGCATTACATCTTTGTGTTCTTAAACTGCGAATTCTGGGCTGGAATTTATAACTTGGGTGATGCTTTAATATAAGAACAGCAAATACCTCTGTTAGAGATGGAATTAGTCTCTGTGCCTTCTCATCAGTCAGTTTGCCAGCACTAATGCATTCTTATAATAGCTGTTCTCTATTGGAATCTTCCTTGTGATGTTAAATTTCATCCACGTTTCTCTAAATTATAAGGTAGAGGTACAGCCTTAATTCCATAGGCAGTTGTGTAGGCTCTTTTAGGGTCAGTCAAGAGAAAAGGCTTTCTGAGAATGGCTCATTTGACTTGCTTTAAATGTCTACCTTACGATGAGATAAATTACTTTGCTCTGCTCCACTGAGCATAAAGGAGCCCAGATAACTAATAGTTCAGATGCAGACATGAAAGTTAAATAAGACGAATCCCATCTCAAATTTCTGTCATGATCTTAATTATTTCAGACTGTAAAACCATAAGATTTTTTTACTTATTTATTTTTATTCTCTACATGAGGTAAAATTACTCTCTGCAGGTCATGTGATTCTTTTTTCTGTCCTTTACGGTGACTAGAGTGAATATGCAATGTGAATCTTCTCTTTGTTCTTTGATTCCCATAGAAATGGATAAATCTACCTAACTGTTTAACTTGATTATAGCCACCATCATCTCTGCCTGTATTATCTGAGAGTTCTCTGGCACTTGAGAAATATTCTCAAATTCAACATTCAATTGTTTTTTTAAGAACAGTGAAAGGTGGGAGTTCAGTGCATTTCCTTCTGCCTGAAATTTTCCTTAATATCACCTTTTCAGTGGATCGTGTACTTCTGTCCATTTTGAAAAGGATAATTATTTCCATTTCTTTCAGATTTGTAGTTTGCTTCTTTCTGACAATAGTCAGTACATTTCTGCTATGGAGTATTCCATCATAATGTCATGAATTTCCTGTATGATGTGTGTACAGAGCTGGTATTTCCAAACTCTGTGAAGCAGCATAAGCTTTTTTCCTTTGAGTCCCTGTCTTGACTTACTGGGAACAAACCACACAACTGCCTGTACATCCATAGTGACATGTCAGTCAGGCTGCTCCCTGGGCTTCAGTCACTACACTGGCATGTGAAGCAACTGCATGAGCACATGATAAATGTCATAGAGTAGACAGGAGACTTGTCATCTTGTAACAGCATCTGAAGTCCAAGTGATATGTCCTAGATGATAACTAAGGACAATATACATCTATTTGTAGAATAATACATTATACTTCAAATCTTTGTTGACTAGAAGGAGGTTAGACTGGTAGCATATTAATCTTTAATTCAATTCATAGTTAAGTCTTAGGGATAATTTGAACTTCTCTCAAACTCTTCAGACTTGTTTTTTTTTCTTTCTGGAATACTTTGAATTCTTGCATGAGCACTTCCTTCTTTGTGTCATCCTCCCTTTCCACACAAATCATACACTTCCAGGTTTGCCTGTGTTTCACCGTATTAACTTAATAGTTGTTAAATTCTTCATGCTTTCACTTGGATTGTGTTCTGTCCTACGTTTTGAGGGGTGCTTACTTGAAGTACTGGTGTTTTAATGCCATGATTTTCCAGCAGCTGAGTCAGTATCCAGGACACATGGGAACCTAAAGTGATTTGTGCATCTAGCCACAAGAGATTTGCCTAAAGTTATTCAAGAACACTAGATGTGAGCTGAAGCATGCGTGACCTAATCTAGTGCTCTAACCACTTGTTTGTTCTTCCTCTACACGTATGTGCTGAAATTATGTTTACTAAAAGTGTTCATTATTGTCACAAAACTGCTCAGAACCTGGATCCAAGTGATGTCTCTGTAGAGTAACCGGAAGTTTAACCTTCGTCCTTTATAAATTAAAATATAAATTCATGTTGTTTAATCAACTTTCTCTAAGACTGTATGAATACCAAATGTACAGTCTATGCACCTTCTTCTTGACTGCAGTGATATTTTTAAAATTCATATCAATAATTATGTTAATTAAATCATTCAATGCCAGCCTCTTAATGTAAAACCTGAACATAGCTGAATAATTGCCTTGCAGGCATTCATAAAACAGCTCAGGGTGACCGAACTGCTTTGACATTATTTGTAATGTCCATATATCATTCACTGCCCAGTGTGAACAGCACCTGGTTACGCTCTCCAATAATGTGATGTATATACACCTTTCCATAAGGATTTGAGAATTAAGAACAATGCCTCAGAAATCTGTGGTAATATACAAAGAGAAGCATGCTCAGTTTTTGTTATACAGTTGGTCAGAAAATTTAACATTTATAACAACTGCTCACCACGTTAATGTGTTTATTCCATTACACAGTACAATTCTGATGATGGCATACAGCTGACCAGAGACACAGTAGCATATTTTCCCCAACTATTCATCTATCAAACCTTTCTCACCACTACTCACTGAATGTGACCCTCTAACCAATTTCTTTTCCACTGAGCTGTCCACCGATCAAATTCATATCTCTCCAATTCAAAGAGAAGGATGTTGTGGGGGAACATATCAAAGGCTTTACAGAAGTCTCGATCAATTACATCCATTGTATTCCCCATGTACACTGATGTGGTCACCCCCACATAGAAAGCCACTAAGTTGGTCAGACAGGACTTACAATCACCAGGTTGGAAAAAGATCCACTGGATCATCAAGTCCAACCATTCCCACCAATCTCTAAACCATGCCCCTCAGCACCTTGTCCACCCGTGCCTTAAACACCTCCAGGGAAGGTGAATCAACCACCTCCCTGGGCAGCCTGTTCTAGTGCCCAATGACCCTGTCTGTGAAAATTTTTTTCCTTATGTCCAGCCTAAACCTCCCCTGGCAGAGCTTGAGGCCATTCCCTCTCGTCCTGTCACCTGGGAGAAGAGGCCAACACCCTCCTCTCCACAACTACCTCAGGTAGTTATAGAGAGCAATGAGATCTTCCCTCAGCCTCCTCTTCTCCAGGCTAAAGAACCCCAGCTCTCTCAGAAGTTCCTCATAAAGCCTGTTCTCCTGTCCCCTCACTAGCTTTGTTGCTCTTCTCTGGACTCCCTCCAGGGCCTCAACATCCCTCTTGTGGTGAGCGGCCCAGAACTGAACACAGAATTCCAGGAGCGGTCTCA
Organism: Clamator glandarius; assembly: GCA_033459285.1. NCBI lineage: Eukaryota > Metazoa > Chordata > Aves > Cuculiformes > Cuculidae > Clamator > Clamator glandarius. The sequence continues at coordinate 1,568,106 of JAUNZM010000119.1, read as the reverse complement.
CCAGTGCTGAGTACAGAGGGAGAATAACCTCCCTGGACACACTAGTCACGCTGTTTCGGATACAAGCCAAGATGCCATTGGCCTTCTTGGCTACCTGGGCACACTGCTGGCTCATGTTCAGTCAGCTGTCAACCAAATTGCCCTTGGTGAAGCTGTGCTAGCTGTCTCAAATCACCTCTATGTCCTCCATGTGATTTAGCATAGTTTCTAAGAGAATCTGTTCCATGATCTTCCTAGACACAGAGGTTAGGCAGACAGGTTGGTAGTTCCCAGGATAATCTTTTCTACCCTTTTTAAAAAAAGGGAATAATATTGTCCTTCCAGTCACCAGAGACTTCTTCTGACTGCTGTGACCTTTCAGATATGATGGAGAGTGGCTTGGCAACCACATCAGCAAATCAGCTTCTGGGATGCATCTTATCAGGTTCCATAAACTTATATATGTTCATATTCCTCACGTGGTCATGAAACTGATCTTCCCCTACAGTGGGAAGAGTGTTACCTGCCTTATTCCCATCTTGCTGTCCTTTGACCCAGGAGCGGTGAGGATAGTGGTTGTGAGAGAAGACTGAGACAAAAACTTGTTGAGTACCTCAGCCTTCTCCTTGTCTTTTGATGTGAGGTCACCTTTTTCATCCATCAGGGGATATACATTCTTCAACTGTCTTTTTCTGCTTGACTTACCTATAGAGCCTTTGTTATTCTTTGTATCCCTTCCTAAGTTCAGCTTCAGCTGTGCCTTGGCCTTCTTGACCTCAACCCTACACAACTGGGCAACTACTCTTTCCAGGTTCCCTGTCCCTGCTTGCGCTTCCTGTGCAGTTCCCTCTTGATCTTTAGATTGACCAGCAGGTCTCAATACAATTATGCTGGTTTCTTCCCTTCCCTCACTTATTTCCTACATCTGGGAGTGCATGCTCTTGTGCTTTATGAAAAGCATCCTTGAATATTTTCCAAATCTGTTCTGATACTTCATCCCTGAGGGTGGTTTCACAGGGATTCCCACTAACTAAGTCTTTGAAGAGAAGAGTGATTCCTATGCAAAGGAAAGGACAAAAGGTATTTGCAGTCTGAAATGTCTTTAATTTGTCCTTTTGATGGAAATATGTCATACAATGGAGGAATGTATTCTGAACATAACCATTCTAATAAAGATTTCTGCTGCAGACATGTAACTGAACATAATCTCCCAAGAAGGAACTGTGGGCATTAGGGACTAGAATAGTAACACAGACTTTTTCATTTTCTTTTATTTTGAATTTTTTATTTCTCAGTATGAGGAAGGGCTGAGTTGGAAGAGGATAGAAAATCTATAGAAAAGCTAGTAGCAATATTTTTAATTAAGCTCCCTGAAGTCCAGTCTGGGTTGCTTGTGACAGTAACTGTTGAGAATTCTCCCTATTTTCAACTCAACCCAATAGCTTTCTATTCTTATTTTCTCCCCCTGAAGAGGAAGAGTGAGCAAGCAGCTAGCTGTGTAGGTGTTTGATTCTTAATCAAGCTTAGCACACCACAAGACTATAACCTTTCAGAGGAAATTCTTTGGCTCAGCACTTCTTATCCATATATTAAATTGATGGTATGACAAAACAAAGTCCCTCTTATGATGAAGGTCACACTAGATGGTATAATCATCCTCTGGGCTTTAAGCTTTGAAACTGTGAAACCTTTAAAAACTTTGTGCAAAGCCTGAGAGGAAGTTGTTTAACCCATGTCCTCATCTATCTCAAAATTTTGTAAGATTAGAGCTTCTTTTGGTTAAGTAAGGAACTTGTTAAACTTGACAACTTTGTGCAGATTCATTGAAAAAGCTGCCCTCTCCATGAGTGAAAAAGACCAAGTGGTTTAAAGGGCAGGTCTTAATGAGGAGACGTGCATGTAGAAAACCTCTCTGGGAATGGACTTTCTGGTCTGTATTTGTACATTGATCAGGAAAATGGGAATCTGACCTATGGCTGCTTTTGCAGTGCAAGTCACTAGTTCTGTGAGCATTTGATCTAAGAAAGTTTGGTTTATTACGGATTTGTATTTGCCAGTTAATTGTGTGCTTCATTGGAAGATGTACCTCTGATCAGAACATCCATAAGGCCTTTGTCACTTAGCCTCTGGTTTCTAATTTTAGTCTTTCTCTGTAGAAAAATCATTTTGTGAAAACTATTGAGAGTCGTACTGTCTTTCCAACATCAAATGCCTAGTTTTTACAAAGACCTTATATACTTTATATTGTCTTTGTATTTCACCTCTTCTGTCACATCTGGCTGAAATTAGACAAGGTGTTCAGAAGTTATTACAGAAACAGGTTTTTTTCCTCATGTATATGTACTCAGACACAGTGACTGAGCTGAGTAAATGCCAGGTTTTTGGAAGCTAGGCTAGTAAATAGCAACATTGTCTTGTTCAGTGTTTTTAGAGTCTGTGATGAATCTAATGTCTATTAGGACAGTATTCAGAAAGATATAAATAAAATAAAAGCATATATGCATGCACAGTACCACAATGGAAACTACTTTACCACAGAAACCTCTTGAAGATATTGCATCATTTACATATAATATTTTGAGAATTGGCCATTTTATGCAATATAAAAATAAAACATATGATTGGTAGTAGGTAAAACCTGTTATTATTTGTATTTTATTATCCAATTTGGACAAACTCAGAACTGTGAGACATGGACATCACTGTAGTTTTCTTATTTGGAGCTAGAGTGTGAGGAAAGCACAATGAAACTGTACTGAATCTAATATGGTAGCATCAACCCCCATGCACAGGTTTCCCCAAGGAAACAGAAAAAAAGAATAAATAAAGAAAAAACAACAGAAGAGAAAACAAAACAAAACAAAAAAATCTTATTTATCAGGGAGCAGACTTAATTTATCTAGCAATCGCACATCATTATGATACAGATTTCGTCCTTTCATTTTTTATTTTTTGATACAATATCACACAGAATTATTAGGTTGTAAAATACTCAATTCACCATGTTGAAGAACTATCTTTTTGAGACGAGATTCTTTAACATTACATTTATTATTGCAAAAATGGAGGCACAAGCTATGAATTCACCAAATATCACTAGAAAAATCAACAGAAAGAACTTCAAATTAGAGTGAGACACTTGAAAATAGGCAAAAAATTAATGTAGAAACTGTACCCATATGTTTTTAAAATTTGCTTCAAACCTGAAATGTTTTAAAGGCACACTTTGGAAAGTAAGTTTTTATGACATGAATTTTTTTTTATTTGTTTTAGATTCTTATCAAAGGCACAACTTTATGTGAACTTTTATTCTGCATCAATCCAGATGTAACATGCTACCAAATGTTATAAGCCAGCAGGTGAAAGCTAAAGGAAAATAATGTTCAGAACAGATGCTTATATTCTAGAATACCTACCGTTCAGAAATTGTGGAATGCAGTTAGAATAAACCTACAATAAAGGAAACTGAAACCGCATAATGTCTAGATCAAGTGATAAGAGGGGCCTATTGCCCAGTGTGTCAATGACTTCATGCTTGTATTCTCTTGGGAAAATACTCCGGAGACTCTGTAGCCTGTAAGAAGAAACACTGACACCATTTTTAACCTCAATTAAAAGATAAAAAAAAAACTTGTTCTGTATGATATTATATAACACACTGCCTTGAAAAGTGAACTGCAAAGGTTTGAAATTGTCTGAAATAACATTTATTTCTATTAGAAAAAATAGTGAACAGAGCTGTGATTGTAATGACTTGCCAGACTTAAAAGTCTATAGTGGAGATCTTCTGGAGTCAACAAATGCCTTAATCCCTGAGGTGTTAGCCCACAAATCTCAGTAGTACAAAAAAACAGGTTTTGGTATATCACAATAGTCATCTTACAACAACAAGGTCATGTAAATTTAGTGGAGATAATAATCACAGATAAGTTTGTTCCTTTCTGTACAAAACTAGGGAAGAATTGACAGTATAAAGCTGCTTTTAATTAGGACATTGTTAAACAGTGTAGCCAGATATACTACTGCAGAAAGTTAACAAGATACTCTATAGTAAGTGAATGACCCATTGCACTTATATTAAACTCTAAATGTGGCAAGTTTGAACAGTAAATGAAAGTTTCATTTTATGTTTCTGAAAAACCTAGTGTCTAGATTCTACCTATATTCCATTTATGTAGTCAAACTATAATGAGAGTAGAAGTGCCACACTTCTTACTGTTTCGTGAATAATCTACTTTTGCTAATTTGCACTAATATTAGCGTCCGGCTAGCAATATTAGCAAATAACACAAAAGAATTATTTCTTCTTTTGTGTTATTTGGGTGTCCAGATAGCAGATGGCTTTGTATTTCTTTCCCTGAATATACTTAGGATTCTTGTTTCAGAAGTAAATCTGAATCTTTTCTGGATCTTCCAAATTAAGAGTTACTTCCAAAAAAATATGATGTTCTGAAAGTATAGAAAGGTTACTGTGGACCATGAATGACAGCTTCAGCTGGCAAAGTCATATATTATCTGTGCCAAGTGATGTTTTCATGATTCTTCGTGGAATTTTTTTTTTCTTCTCTAAAGGACCTTACAATTCAAGAAGTCCATTTTTTTCTATTGTAGGCTGATGTCAAAATAAAAAAAAAAACCCATCTTACTTTGCGTAGTTTAAAACAAATAGGATTGAAATGGTTTATGGATTTATCAATGAAATATAATTAACTGGCAATCAGTTACCTGTACATTTTAAATTAGTATCAGCCATACAACAGATAAACCACAACAGCAGAGGCTTACAGAATGCTGATTTAGAACCAGATGGTTCTAAATACCCCTTTCTCTCCCCAGAAGGGCTATTCCCTGTCCACTGCCCCTTCCACAGGCAACGTATTTTACACACATGCACATGGATGAACATATCTTCAACTCCTTCCCTTCCAAATAGCGATACAAGTTCTTTGCTCAGTCCTCCTTCCTGGGGAAGGTGAACGTACTCCAGTCCTACATGCCTCCAGGCCAACTCCACAACTGCTCACCTACTTACAACTCCACAGCTGCTCAGTGTAGTGAATAAGCCCCACTACATGGTCACAGCCCCATTCCCTGAAAGTAGCCTACAATAAAACTCATGGCGAGGGGCTGCACTGCCAGGCCCAAGAAGGGGCAGGGTGTCACTGTGTGGATGCTACTCTGCTACCTGCTTTTCCTCCCCTCCAATACCAATATTTTTTTATACTTCTTTTCAAGCTTACACGCCACTAAAGTTGTCATCTGATAAAATTTTTCTTTAAAAATGGGGAAGGTTAGTGCCTCTACAGTAAACTCTATTGAAATTTCTTTCCAGAATTTCACCTTATTATACAGAATTTAATTTACTTCAATTATAGCTTCAATTTACCCCTTACCAACTTGTGGCATGTTGTTATTATATCAACTCTTCATTTACTTCCATTTACAAATAGTGACTTTTTGGCAAATATTCTTCCTAGCCACTAAAAATTTAATGGAAAAAGACTTGAAAAATATTAGAGGTTTAAAAATAATACCTTTATTTGAATAAGGTATTTTAACTGACCCCCAAACTCAGGCTGAAAATACTGTTTTTTGAAAAAAAAAAAGCAATCAAATATTTCGCAGTTTCCTTTTGTAATGAAAAAGAAATTAAATCACAGAATGTCTAGTATGTTTCTTGGACTGGAGTTTCAAAATGACAGTAAAAGCAGGCTTTGTTTCCAGACCGGTGTCTACATTTATGTGTCTATCTATAGATGTACATATGTACTGATTGTTGATACTCCTGGTAATGTCAGTGGAGACCTAGATAAATCAGTCAGTGAAGTCATGTTCAGTAGACCACAACTCAACCCATTCTGAAGAAGATACTTAAAGTTCTATTCATCTCCTCCACAGAGTTAACTACTGCCATTTGAAATGTCTTATGGAACCTGAGAGATTTACATTAATTTCTGCAAGATAAGACATAAGACCTATGGATGACTTGTACATATTTACTTTGGTAGCCGGAGATCTAGTGGAATATAGGAAGTGAGTTTCTCTTTCAATTAACTGCATATAATAACTAGGTTAGACCTTCATACATGTTGGCACATAGACCTAGATGTCTAAGGTTGGAGCTGATGTCCACTACTAACTACAGTTATTGTGGAAATAAATGATGCAACCAATTTGCAGATATACTGCCTCACTAAAGAGAACTGCATGAAAAAAATGAAATAGTAAAAAAAAATATAGTTTTCAGAAGAAAAATGGGATTAAAAAAAAAGTGAAATTAGGTAGGATTCACAAAGAAACGTTTCTGCTTAGAAGATTAAATGAAAAGAAAATTTAAAAAAATTATTAATCTCTTTTATACTGAAATAAATTTTTGTTTTTGTCAAAGTTAAAAGGAAATAAAAGGGTTTTTTTAAGTTCAATAAAACATTTCAGATATATTCAGAAGAAATTTGTTCTGTTTGCTTGGGTGTTTTTTTTGTTTCTTCAGTCTTTCCACTGAAACAGATGTTTCATTGCTTTTACAGTTCAGTGGTTCAGCAATGTATTCATTGATTTCTGTGGGCACAAACTCAGATCCCTTAATGATGATGATGATCTTACTGTTCAGTCATTGCCAGAAAACAGAGCCCATGAGTTTTTTTGTAGTGCCATCCTGTTCTCTGTGGTACATTTGTCATTTCACAAAATTCCAGAAAATTCTTGTTCTCATTAGTCACTAGGTCTCAGAAGAAGCAGGAGAAAGGCTGAGGAGGAAATTAAAGTTTTGGAAAGTCTTAAAGAATGCTGGAGAATTTTGGGAATAAATTATCTGGGAGAAAATTATTTAAAAGTCTCATAGAACATACAATAGGGTACCACCTCCTTTTGTTTCTTGCACAGCTTTGCCACTAAAAATAACTGATTTTTTTGTTATTGTTCTATGTGGGTGCAGAAAATCAGTGAAAAAAAAATCCTATAAAATAAATAAGTTTTTAAAGAGATTCTGGATGTGTTGCTTATTCTTTGGATTTTCCTGTTTGTAAGATATATACTCTAGTGTTTTTTTGGTTTTTTTTTAAATCGGTGCTATTCAACTGACTGAGTTGCTTGTGCAGAACATTCTGAGTCTTATATTGGAGACTGGTTTGGAAGGACAGAGAAATCTGTAATTTTTGGTTTTACGATTCAGTTTTCAAAGCAAATGCTGTTGGCCTCTGATTGTGGTTAGTTAGGAGAACATCAGTTACGGATCACCAGCAAAGAGGTTTTATGTCATCAGTCTTTCATGAGACTCAGAGGGCCAAGGGAATCTAGATGTGTTTTCTCTTAATATATTAGTCTTTGGAGAAGATCAGGTAACACAGCCCTGTTTTGCCTTCTACATGTTACAAGGCTCTGAGGTTTCGGAACTATTGTTTCTTGAAATCTGCCTATGAGAGATTGTGTAGACTGTTTAACAAGGGAGGCAACTGTTCTTGTCTTTGACAAAACCACCACTTTTCACTCTTATCAGGAATTTAAAACTTCTGATGATGGCTTGTATTGTCATTTGGTTCCCTAGTAAAGGACAACGGTTCACAGAAAGTCCTTCTTTACAACCTTTCATCGAGCTAATGAAAATATTTATTTCCATAAATATATCAGCTCTAACACACTCCCTGCTTTGCTCTCTATGATGTTCTATGGTCATTGGTCAACTCTTGAATAACATAAATCAGGGTATAATTTCCCTAGGGAGACTAAACATAGGCAGATAAATGGTGAAACAAGGATAATGTAAGCCTTTATTGAAGAAAGCTGGGAGTGAAAGAGATGGATATTGATGCTCATCAGTATTCAGGTACAGAGAATATGGATAGCAGACAGTTAGAGGCAATGGATAGTATCTTCGGGTTGTTAACCCAGAATATGCTGTTAAGTAATTACAGGGCTCAAACAAGCATTTCTTTGTAGAGCTGCCTGGTAAAGTCAAGCTGTATTTGTGATGCATTAAAACTTGGTGAAGTTTATTTTGATGTGGGTGGGAGCGTTTGGGCTTGTGGGCATGGTGTCCTGAATGCTAGTACAGAATGAACCTTCTTTATCTGGATAAATACCTGTAATGTAGAACTACACTGTCCTCTCCAGCCTGATTTAGAGCAACAGAGTTGCCTTTAAGAAAGCAGTAATAAGGCAATGGATCTAAGACTTTTTGTATTAAGTAAGGGCTTCAGGTTTGTCCAGTATTTAAATTCTTGCTTTTTAATTTGTTTGTTTTCATTATTATAAGGATTGTCTAATACCTCTTTTCTATACACTGGTTTTGCATAGGCAGTTCTTGTCCTTCACAGGTGTATGTTACTAATTTTCTGCCACAAGTCTTACTTTCTTTCCTGACTTCTTAGCACAATACAGTCTATAGAGTACTAAGAAGTAATTCTGTTAAAAAGTGAAGGCATGACATGTTATTATTTACCTGCATTGACAAAGATTTTGCACATGTGGAAGTAACTGCTGAATTTGAATGAGATAATTATGGACAAATGGATCAACAGAGAGGCGGATGTTTTAAAGCTTCAGACACTAATTGCCTGGTTTGTTTTGTTCTTAGTGGTTATCTTTTATTTTTGGCTTTGAAAACCTTCATGCTTTCAAACAGCTTTCTCAGATGTGTAAAATAAGAAGTGATACATTGATTTAAGAAATAAGAAGCAGCCACAAATGTAAACAAGATGTGCCTTTTTATTTCACACCAGTATACCTTTTCCTTTTGACTCTCACTAATCTCCTACAGCTTTCTTGCTAAGGCACGTTTATCACAAAGACAAGATACTTCATCAGAGGCAACTATGATCTGAGTAAGGCATTATGCAGCTGCGTGCTGCATAAAGAAATAATTTGCTAGATGTATTTGCTAGCTATTATTATGCAAAAACTTTCTTTTTAATCCCCTTGCAAGCTCTTACCTGTGCTTACTCATGGATTCAAGATATGATTAGGAAATAAATTTCAACACTTCCCTGTGAAGTGTGACTTCCTCTAACCTGGACAAGTGATGTTTTGCTCTAATAATCAGTCCACATTCGAATTTACCAGTGGGTATGAAATAATCTTTCCTCTCGCTATGACCTTTAATTCAGATCTATAATAATGACATAGGAGTTATATATCCCAATAGCAGTGTAGGCTTATCTGCTGACCATATCAGTGTTGTCCTTCAGGTTTTCCAGACTATTTGTCCCATCCAAATGCATCTGACACGACTAGGAATTTACTAAAACTACATCCTTATCACTCTTTTAGAAAGCATATTCATGTCTATTTTACTTTCAAAAGTCTCTTTTCACTTTCTTACATTTTTATGCTAATAAGCTGATCATTTCTTCTGTAGCTTGATTTACCATGTCTTTCATAAATCAAGAACAAGAAAATAATAAATGCTAAAGATTAAAACCCAAGATAGAGAAAAAGAGCCAACAAATTAATATATTTTCAATTGTTACATTTCCATTTTCAGTTTTAACCTTTAAGACCTAATCTTGACATAATGTCTGTCTTTTCTAATTAGGAAATTAAAAATATTAGGCTGGAATATTAACTAGGATTAAGTTTGAAACCTCGACATCCAGATCAGGAGTTATCAGTTCTCTTAATGCAGATATATATATAATATATAGAGCTGTTTGGGACAGCATAGGTAAACAGAGACAACTTCAAACAGCTGGTAGACATGATGCAACTGCTGTAAATGTCATAATTCATGTCTGGTTCTGGAAGGAATCAACATTTTAGTTACCTGATGAAATCCACCATATGGTACTGGGAACTGAATTTCTGGTACAGTCAATGGAAAGAGATAAAGATTTCTGAAGGTCTTTAGACTGAAATTCTATCAGCTTGAGTGAACAGGTCATGGAAGACTTTGGGGTTGCATAGTTGTTTCTGGACAACTGACAAGTGGACAATATGGAGGCACTGAATCTTTTTCATTAAAAGATGGCTTCATTGAGAGTGGTGGTAAATGGAGTTAACTCCAGCTGGAGGCCAGTGACAGATGGGGTTCCCCAGGGCTCAGTCCTGGGTCCAGCCCTGTACAATGTCTTTATCAATGACCTGGATGAGGGCTTCAAGTGCACCCTTAGCAAGTTTGCAGATGACACCAAGCTGGGTGGAAGTGTGGATCTGCTGGAGGGTCGGAAGGCTCTGCAAAGGGATCTGAACAGGCTGGACCTCTGGGCTGAGACCAACTGCTTGAGGTTTAACAAGGCCAAATGCCAGGTCCTGCACTTGGGGCACAACAACCCTAAGCAGAGGTACAGACTAGGAGAAGCCTGTCTAGAAAGCTGCCAGGAGGAGAAGGACCTGGGAGTGTTGGTTGACAGCGACTGAACATGAGCCAGCAGTGTGCCCAGGTGGCCAAGAAGGCCAATGGCATCTTGGCTTTTATCAGAAACGGCGTGACCAGCAGGTCCTGGGAAGTTATTCTCCCTCTGTACTCGGCACTGGTGAGATCGCTCCTTGAAATCCAGTGTTCAGTTCTGTGCCCCTCACCACAAGAAGGATGTTGAGGCTCTGGAGAGAGTCCAGAGAAGAGCAACAAAGCTGGTGAAGGGGTTGGAGAACAGGCGATTGAGAGAGCTGGGATTGTGTAGCCTGGAGAAGAGGAGGCTGAGAGGAGACCTTATTGCTCTCTATAACTCCCTGGAGGTCTTTAAGGTGGGGGTGGAGGAGATACTGAGGGGCATGATTTAGAGATTGGTGGGAATGGTTGGACTCGATGATCCAGTGGGTCTCTTCCAACCTGGTGATTCTATGATTAGACATTCACAGTATAGGCACAGGTTGCTTCCTAGGGTAAGAAATCTGAACTCTGTAATTATTTTAGTAATTAAGTAAATAAATATAAAAATAACAACAGGAATTCAGACTTCATTGAAACCTCATAGGAAGAGATTTGGGGTTAAAATCATGAAAAGATATGAGGATGCAACATAGAGTTAAATTCCCATCCTTCTCATTGAGGTTCTGTGAAGGCAAGATTTAGCAGACACTGCTGACTTCTTTAGAGAGTAACATATATCAGAAGTGGTAGTGATCTGCTAGCAGCAGAACTAGGGTGCACATGAATTAATAGAACACAACTTGAGAAAAGAAATCAATAAAAGAAGGAGAAGAGCCACATTGAAGGTAGGTAAGAAAACACAAATTCTATTAAGTAAAGAATATTAAGGTTTGAAAGGAACCCTGTTCACCCCCAGGACAGCAACTCACCTGGAAATGGGTACAAGTTTCAATATTCAGGTAGTTCAAACTCATTAAACTGCCAAGACAACAGACATTTGATCTGTCTCTCACATTCTAAACAAACAAACACCACTGGCCACTGGTTGCTTTCAACATAAAAAGCTCTGTTTATTACCCCTGCTTTACTAATTTGGAAATTGATTATATGAGCCATGGCCCCCCCATCCTGTCCTCCCCACCCCTGGCAGGAACCCTGCCTCGCAACCCATCAGCCCTAGGAGTGGGGGCTTGGACTTGATGTGTTGCCCCTCCTTCTTCCCCCTCTAGGAGCTGACCACTCTTTCTGTAAGCCTGTCTTGAGGGGATGTGCGCTCCCACTGCACCCTGTGCCAGGAAAGTCTGAAGTTGTTGGGATTTAGGGCACGGAGGTGGAGTTTGGTCCTCTGCAGCCTCCTGGAGAAATTTGTGGAGTGGGAGAGATGACTGACCTGGCTGGCAGCTGCATCTGAGACTGTCACCCATGGGGATGTGCTGGAAGTGCTGAGGATGACTAAAGTATGTTTTTGGGGGTTTCCTGGAGATGCATACCATGTATTACAGGCCACACAACAGGTCTGCACAGCAATGAATTGTTCCAGAGTGCTTTGAAATCCTGTTCCTGACTCTTGTATTCTTGTTACCAAGAAAAACTATGTGTATCCCCTTCTCTCTATGATTAGGCAGAAAGCTAAAAATGTTATGAAGAGATGCAGAACTGGAGCATTACATGATACCCTAATATTATTATACAACACAAAAAGGTATTATTAACAAACAGCTCATGAACTCAAAACATGATACTACAGTAAACTGACCTTTGCAAAGCATTGCTGTGTAGGTCCTCCACCTTGCAGTTTGGCTGCTTTTCTGTTTAAAACGGCCACTGTGTGCACATGATATTTATTATTCCCTCTTTCCAATATTTAAAGCTCAGGGATTTTTTTTTTGATAGAATTTACATAAACTCACCGATATTTCCTAGTGCTTATTACATTTTTCCTTGAGTGTTGCCACTCGAGGAAATAGCTCAAGGTGATATTTCCAGGAAGCTAGAACTGTAGGAAGTTCACAGAATGTAAAATGTGCTGTTTCTTTGTTTTCTGCATTTTTGCCCTATGTTTATATGCCAGCACAATGAATGAATGAAAGGTGTTTGTTGTCGCCAGGGACCATCTGTCTCTGCCCATGAAAAGGAGATTTTGGATTCAGATCATCTTTGTTTTTACTTATGAAGAGGAAGAGAAAATAACTGTTGACAGCTCACAACTGGAATTGACAGGATTCTGAAGGGGAAGTCAGGATTTTGGATCAAGATTAGGCAATATGGAAGCCTATCACAAGAGAGAGTTAAAGGAACTTTTTTAAATACAGATTTGGCTTCTGTATTTTCCTTTCTTATAACCATAACCTGAAGATATGATGCTTGCTTTCAGGGGTCCTGTTCTATTTGCCTTTTTATATATTTATAATATAATGCCAAACACCAGAATGCTGAATGTGATTCCCAACAGACCTTGACATTACAGCTGAAATTCTGACTTTGAGTTTAAATTAAAAAAAAATCACCTTTGACTCACAGCAAATGTGAGTCAAAGTGTGGGCAGTGTGGGTAAACAATAGTTTGAGCTTTAATTCAAGTTCAACACCTGAATTAATAACCTAATGTGAACACAGAACAAGACACTCTTTGTTAATGGAGATCCCAGGAAAAAAATGTCACTGGTGAAGAGTAGTGCTTTTCTTCTGCCCAGATCACTAGGAGCTCTAAGAGGTGCGCTCCATGTCTGCGAGGTCTTTTTTTAGCCTCTTTAATGGGAAAGTCCTGGAAATGGTGGGGACATAAAAAAATCTTTTCTGCATTACTATGGAGGAATTAGAAGAAGTTGAAAATACCGTTGGTCTTTGTGATGAAGCCTCTCTGATCTGAACTTTACTCAGCAGTTCTCAAGCCACAAAATAAAATAGTTTCAGGAATATTTGGAAAGAGAAGACTCCAGGGAAAAGCTGTTTTGATCACTTAAGTTTTTTGTCAGACATTTCCAGTTTACAGTTTAGATTTTGCCACCATCCCTTAGGACAGTATTTCTATCCTTAGGAGAAATGCGTGAGAGATATAAACTCCACAGGGATATTTAGGATTAAGCTATAAATGCTGACTGACTGGTATGCTTGAAACAGCTGCCTTGAGTCTACTCCTGAGCTTACCTTTATTCATCACAGCATTATTTTACTATTATTATTTTAAAAATTAAAGATTTTATCTAATGCTTTACAGACAAGAAAGAATGTTTTTTTCCAGATCCATTCAACAGTTATTATTGGTTGTCTTCCCCCAATTGTAACTTCAATAATTTGTTATGAACAGCCACAATTTCTAGTTTAGTTTTAACTGAATGTAAAATCTCAATGGCCCAAATGCTAATGTAGCAAATCAAACCTCAAACTGAACAATACAGGATGAAAAATGCAGTGTCATGCTGTGAACCACATTATTGTAAATTAAAATGAGAAAACAGTTTTACATATTGTTTCCTTTATTCTAATTATTTTTTACTGTTTAGGTAAAATGACCAAAATTTTTCCTAGAAATAGAAATAAAAATTTCTTTCATTAAAGGAACACTGCTGGACATAATGAATTAGCTTCTTTGATATTGTAAGAAATGTAAGTTCTAAAAAATAGATTACTTCATCAACTCAACACTGTTACAACATTGCGCTATCAATTATTTTTTGTGCAAAAATTTCAGCTGAGCTATTTTATACACTCTAAAGACAGAATCATGTGTTGACAACAGCAGTTAATATTAGTGAATCTGTCAAATTCTTGGACACTTTCGTTCTTTCCTTGGGCTCGAGATGTTGCTGTTGTGACTGATGTCATATTTGATGGTTTTGTCACAGGAAGAAAGCATGGAAAACTAATGTCATAAACTTTGAAGTTATATTCTGTGTTTTAAGGGATTTGTCATTATCTGTCAGAAATGATGATTCAGTGTTGACAGGTTGTTCATAATTTACCCTGTGTGACAAAGTGACAGCCAAAGCTGTATTGTATTTTCTACTTATGCTGATGGATTTTGATTTTTTTTCAACAGACACTATTATTGTTTATAGCCAGATTTCAAAATATTCAAGAGAAGGCCTTATCTCTGCTAATATCAACAAAATTGTTTTTAGTAAGGATTAATCAACGACCAGATTTCACCTTCTTTGAAATCAAACTTCTTTGAGCATTATTAAGAAAACAAAAAGTGGAAATAAAGTAAGATGGTGTAATATGAAAATTACTTTTTCTGTCAAACAATTTATTGCTCATTACAGGATAATTTAGGTTGGAATGAATTTTTGGAAGTCATATATGCTACCCTGTTACTCAAAGCAGGGCTAGCATTAGAGATAGATAAGATTGCCTGGAGTCTAGTTGAGTTTTGAAAGTCTCCAAGAATGAAAGTCTTGCAGTAGCTCTAGGCAGCCAGTTCTAGTGCTTCATCACATTCAGTATGATTTTGTTTATAATATTCCTTCTTCAGTCATGAATAGGATAATTTCTTTTTCTCTTATGTTACGTCCATCTTTTTCAGCTTCTTTTTTTTTTTCTTTTTTTTTTCTCTCTGTTTCCCAAATTATCTAGCTGATCTGCTTCCTTATTGAGTCTCGGCTATTCATGACCCAGGCACAGTGTACAATAAAACTAATACTACTAAATGTATGTGCAGTTTAAATTGTGAGATAGCAAGGTATGCAGAATGCCAAGAAAAACAATAAACTTCTAGACTTTGCTTTGGCTTTCAAAGATATTCATTTTTCAAAACATTTCTTTGAAATTTTCCTGATAATCTGAAGAGCCAGGGAATCTAAGTCTCCTTCACTTCTTGCAGGATAATAAAAAACCAACATGATGAGAATAACACATAGTGAAGCTCCACCTGTATATGTTACTGCAGGAATTAAATGACAATATCGGAGGATGCTGGACATGAAGAAATCATTATTTATCCAGTCATTTGTTATTTTGGAATCTGCTGTTTGGGGTTTTATTTGTTTGTTTGATTTTTGTTTTCCCAGTCATTAGTAACTGAATTGATTAAAGTTTCCTCTTGGGCTACTTAAAATTATGATTTACAAATGAGGTACAAATACCTAAGTATGAATACTTGAATGCATGCAAGACAGAAAATGTGTGCATAGTTCTGAAATATATACACAGGCAGAGTTAAATGGGGCATCATGGCCATAGTAGCTGGAAAAATTTGTTGTCATAAATTTTTTGCTCTGAAAGAGTGGCTTTTCAGCACTGTGCTATGCTGACATAGAAGACAGGTCTTGAAAACAACATCCCAAAAATTTCATTACTCTCTGTTGGAGATATGTGAGGGACTTCATGAAGTCTAGGGTAGGGTCCTTGCTACCACTCTGATTTTATGTGAAAGACACAGGGTCTTTTTCTTACATTTTCATTTCTATACCAGTAACTGGAGTGACATTTACTGTAATTAAATTTTTCCAATATGTGATTTGAACATTCATAACTATGGTGATTCTTGATCTTAATAAAATTATCCTATATTCTAATAAAAAAAAATCTTAAAACATCCAATGTTAAGTTCTCAAATCTTATGCACTAACAGTTGTACTCTGGACAGAAACAGTTACTGATTTGTTGTGGTGATACCATCAACCTTCAAAGGTGGAAAATTTCTATAGTTATAAAACAAATTTGAAAAAATGAAAGGTGTTTCCTACTGATGTTATTCAGTGTCTCTTTGGAATGATTTTATCTGTAAGTGAAACAGTAAACAGATAAAAAGAATGTTGTCAGATAACTTTTTTTCTGACAAAAAACTAGCCCTGAGATATTGAAAAATGTGATAGCAAATGAAGAATCAAAACATTTTCCAGTGAGTATTATCACCTGTGAGACACAAAGGAATGGACAGACCCACCTGTAATAAGATGGTAACCTATGTGGGTTCAAGAGAGGGAGTGGAACCGACTCATCGTACTTTTCCAGCATTTTCTTGGAAGTTAATCGTTCATGCACTGACTCAAATGCAGAACAGCGATGTAAGGCAATGACTAACTAATTGCCATGAAATCTAACTCAGTTTGCCTCAAAGTTGTTTGAGGATTCTAAAATGTTGGGTTTATTGCTTATGTATCTAACTATATGTAGGGGAAAATAAAGAGTATGTTTTATCAAAATAGTTTAAAAGTGAGTTTGTGTTGCTAATGTTCACAAGCAGCATGAATGAGACAAAATTTAGCCTTCAATAAGGAAAAGGAGCCATTTTAACCATGCCAGCTAATCATGCACAGTAATTGTGATAACCAAAGGCAGTAATACCCCAGATACTACTCTGCCAGTAAGAGTGACAGTTTATGTTTAGGACACACAGACTCATGGGTTATATCCATAGTAGTGAATTAATTTTTACCAGGATGTGAGGCACAGAATGGCCCATCATTAAGAATAATCTTCCTTAGATCTGAGAACACAATATGGAGCATACTAACTACCTGCTGGGAATGGGTACTCCAGCCGCTACTTGAATTGGGGCAGGACAGCTACTTGGCCTAGTCTGAAACGCATACATGGACCAGTCTTGCAATTTAACAACAGAGAGAGCTGATTCTCAGCATCCAGGATTATGCTCCACTGCTGTTCAGTTTACAAATATCTTTGCAGTCACAGGTGCTCTTTCAGGTGTTGTAACTGCTTCTGTCCCACAGAAGCTTAGTGAATGGTGTACTACAAGCATGCAGTTCCCTTGACTTTATGTTTCTCAAAGTCCTCCATTTGCACTGAATATATTAAATTTGAAGATGCTCGGTAACATAAAGCTCTTTGGACAGAGTTTCCAATTCTCTACTAACTTACTTCTAGCTATTCTCTCTTTCTCTCCCTAGTCCTCTCCCTTCCTGAAACTGACAGTGTCTCCAAAGACTCATGGGATTATTCTGAGTGCTTTTCAGTCAGTGTGGAGTCTCCAGGTTAATATGGGTGTTAGCCAAATTAGCCAGTCAAACACAAGCTACACTCCAATTAATTTTATTTAAAGCAGTCAACTGAAGCACACAGAAAAAAAATGTGCCCAATTCAGGGCAAAACATTCAGTCAGACCCACACAATCAAATACATATGTGTCTTGGGTGCTCAAATACATATGTGTCTTGGGTGCTGAGCTGGTTATGCCAGAGAGTTCTGTTATTGTGTTTGTGTCCAGGCAGTGCTGCACAGCTGTTACACAGGGTGTACAGTGGGACTTATCCTGCAGGGAGCCTTGGGCTTTGTCCTGCCACAGCTTCAGACTCTGAAGCTGCATACCTGCTGTAGGCTTCTGGGGCTGCCAAGCCACATCCTCCTTGGAAATTATTATCTTAGTAGCCCAGACTGGCCCAGTGGGACTTTATGAGCCTGCATTTTTTTTGACCAGGGTATCCAAACCCTCTTATGTTGCTCTTTGCTGACTCACTGCAGCCTTGGCCAGTATTCATTCAAACACCCTGTGAGCTACCAAAATTTACCTCCACCTGAATAGCAACAGCAGGAGATGCTACCTCTGCTAATATCTACAAACCCCTTTTGTTTTCCTTTACAGAAAGAAATGGGTAGTATTTCTGACTTTCTTAAGTGCACACTGAAATGAGATTAATATCATTGTAATAGTGTGTTCAACTCCTCTGACTGAAAAAGAGCTTGTAAAAATACCTCACTCACATGTATCTATATTCTGGGTCTCTATATAGGACGAGAAGGATCCTTAATAACCTGTTCATAACTCATCAGTAGTTCATAACATTTGGTGAGTTATGCATTTGAATACACAATATATAAAGAAAAGACATGATGACTCATTCATTGCTTGCTGTTCTGGGACAGTACTGAAGTCTATAATTATAGATTATTTATAACTGATTCTTTGCTACTACTTCTTTCTTCCTTTTCTCCTTTTAACTGTCTCAGAATTAAAACTGAAAGATTACTATTTGTGCAAATATTATGGACATTAGGATGTTATGTCCTATGCAACTAGGTATGTAAACCAGGGTAGCTGTAGTAATATCTCTCATTATGAGCCTCACTCCACAAAAACATCTGTGAGAAGTTTCACAATCACTAGCTCTTCTCATGTAGGACTTCAACTTATCAGATGTTGACTGGAAATACAATAGAGCAGAGACTACTAGGAGGTTTCTGGACTATGTGGAAGACAATGTCCTGACACAGCTTGCAAGGGAACCAACTAGGAAGGTGCTGTTGGTTTGTGAACAGAGAAGGACTTGTCTGTGATGTGATGGTTGGAGGCCATCCTGAGCACAGCAATCACAAAAAAAATGTATTTGTTGTTTCTTTGAGAAATGAGGAGGGGAGTGAACAGAACTGTCACCTTGGGCTTCTGGAGGATGAACTTCATCTTGTTTAGGAAACTGCTTGAGAGACTCACTGGAGAGGCAGTCCTGAGGGGCAAAGCGGTCCAGGAAGGCTGGACATTATTCAAGAAGGAAATCTTAAAAGGCATAGGACCAGGTTGTCCCCATCTGCCAAAAGACAAGCTGGTGGGTAAAAAGTTCAGCCTGGCTGAACAGTTAGTCTTAGCTGGAAAAAAGGAGAGTTTATGACCTTTGGAAGAAAGGACAGGAAGCTCAGGAGCACTACAAAGATGTCAGAAGTTTATACAGGGAGAAAATTAGAAGGGCCAAAGCCCATCTAGAACTTAATCTGTCTACTGCCATAAAAGACAATAAAAAATGTTTCCATCACCAGCAAAGGGAGAGTTAAGGAGAAACTCCATCCTTTATTAGGTGCAGAGGAAAACATAGTAAAAAAGTAATAGGGAAAGGCTGAGATACCTAATGTCTTCTTTGCCTCACTCTTTAATAGTAAATCGAGTTACCCTGCAAGTATTCAGCCCCTGAGCTGGAAGACAAGGACAAAAACAGAATGAAGACTCTGTAATCCAATGTGAAGTGATTAGTGACCTGCTACACCACTTAGACATACATGAATCTATGGGGCTGGGTGGGATCCATGCAGAGGTACTGAGGGAACTGGTAGACATGCTCACTAAGCCACTTTCCCTCATTTATCAGCAGTTCTGGTTAACTGGGGAGGTCCTAGTTGAATGGAAGTTAGCAAATGTGAACATTCATCTACAAGAAGGGCCAAAAGGAGGATCTGGGAAACTATAGGGTTGTCTACCTGACCTCATTAGCAGGGAAGCTTATGGAGCAGACCATCTTCAGTGCCATCACGTGGCATGTACCAGACAACCAGCTGATCAGGCCCAGTCAGCACAGGTTTAAGACAGGTCCTGCGTGCCTACCCTGATATCCTTCTATAACAAGGTGACCCACTTAGTGGATGAGGGGAATGTTGTGGATGTTGTTTACTTAGACTTCACTAAAGTCTTTGACACCATTTCCCACAGCATTCTCCTGGAGAAACTGGCTCCTCATAGCTTGGATGGGTAAAAAAACTGGCTGGATGGCTAGGGTCAAAGAAAATGGTAAATGGAATTAAATACCGTTGGCGATTAGTTATGATTGGTGTTCCCCCTGGCTCAGCATTGGGGTTGGTTCTGTTTAGTATCTATATCAATGGTCTGGATGAAGGGAATGAGCACATCCTCCATAAATTTGCAGATGACAGCAAATTGCGCGAAATTGTTGATCTGCTTGAGAGGAGGAAGGTTCTATAGATGGATACGGACAGGCTGCATCAATGGGCAGAAGGCAACAATATGGGGTTCAACAAGGCTAAGTTTTAAGTCCTGCACTTAGGTCATAAATGCCTCATACAATGTTACAGGCTTGGGGAAAAATAGCTGGAAAGCTGCCCATCAGAAAAGGACCTGAGGATGCTGGTCAGTACTCAGCTGACTATGAGCCAGCAGCGTGCCCTGGTTGCAAAGAAGGCCAGTCACACCCTGGCTTGTATCAGAAATAGTGTGGCCATCAGGATTAGGGAAGTGGTCATCCTCCTACTACTGGGCACTGATGAGTCTGAACTTTGAATACTGTGTTCAGTTTTGGATCCCTCACTACAAGAAAGATAATGAAGTGCTGGGGTGTGTGCAAAGAAGGGCAAAGAAGCCAGTTAAAAGCCTGGAACACAAGTGTTATGAGGACTGAGGTTGTTCAATCTTGAGAAAAGGAGGCTGAGGGAAGACCTCATCCCACTCTGCAACTACCTGAAAGGAGGTTATGATAAGGTGGGTGTTAGTCTCATCTTTCAAGTCATAAGCCAAAGCACAAAAGGAAATGGTTTCAAGTTGCATCAGGAGAGTTTTAGACTGGATATTAGGAACTATTACTTCACCAAATGGTTTGTCAAGGATTGGAACAGGCTACCCAGGGAAGTGGTTGAATCACCATCCCGGGAGGTCTTTAAAAGATCTGTAGATGTGGCACTTACAGACATGATTTAGTCATGGACTTGGCAGTGCTAAGTTTACTGTTGCACTTGACGATCTTAAAGGTCCTTTCCAATCTAAATTTTCCTATAACTCCATGATTCTATATTGTGATGTTGATCTTTCAGCTATCTTTTTATGGTCTTCTGAGCTGAGGAAGAAGGTGGCTTCAAATTCTTTATTATGTATTTTAAGCATTGACATTCCAGTGACTACTTTTTCTTGAGAGAGAGCAATGACTTGATGAGCTTTCATCCCTGTAATAGATATATTTCTCACTGGTACTATTATATAGTTTTTGACATTCCCCATTTATTATTTTGTTTTCATGCATT
This sequence comes from Clamator glandarius, assembly GCA_033459285.1. Lineage (NCBI taxonomy): Eukaryota > Metazoa > Chordata > Aves > Cuculiformes > Cuculidae > Clamator > Clamator glandarius. The sequence goes on along the minus strand of JAUNZM010000119.1, from coordinate 1,547,133 downwards.
CAATTCACATATGCCCCTATAAGGATAAGGTTGCAATTATAAATCTTCAGGTCTATAAATTAACTTTCCACTCTGAAGAAAGGAAAGAAAGGGAAGGGTCAATATTTTTACATCAGAACAATTTTTTTTATATTTTTTTTTTTCTATGGCTGTCATAGAAGAGAAAAGCCACAGAAGAACTTGGCTGTTATTTTCATATCTGTGTGAAGAGAAACAACTTTTCTCTATGTATTAATTTATCTGAATAATACATAGAAGTTCCATTTTCATAAAGTGGTTTTTGATATTTCTTGTTTATTTTAATGCTCAGATCTTGTTCTTCAACAGTAAAATAAATAAAAATCAAAGCTGGAGACTCAGTTTGGAGTTTGTTTCAGATTTTAAAACAAATGACTGAGTTTGTCCTTCCATTAGAACTAATTAAGTATGTCTCTATGTTTGTGAAGTATTTTCAGGGGAATAGTAATTTCTAGACATTTCTAATGAAAACAGTTCATAAAAAGATCAATAGCATGACTTTCTATTTATGAAGTTCTACTATTCAAGTGCTCACTATAATCAGTTTAATTCATTTACCAGCAGGGGGCTCACGATTAAAAATTTGGAGGGGTTAAAATGTAAAACCTCTTCTTGTTGCAAAAATGTAACATTTCATACAGTAGGCTACCAAAATGTAATACTGCTTCTATATTAAAGGCTGTTAATTGCTAGATATCCTCTAAGAGCCTCACTGATTACAGATACTAGATTATTAAAAAAATAATGTGGGATGAAAGAGTTGTCTCTGGACTTTTAGTACAGATGGGTCTTTTTCATGGGCTGTGAATGGCAAGCTTGTAGTCTCTTTGAATCTGCCCTATTATTTTTCTTATTTTTCTCCATGAGATAAATAAAAGCTACACAAACAGAGGATTCTCACATGAACATAAATATATGTTGGTAGTCAGATAATAAAAGTTAAGTAGTTTTAAAATGTCTAGTAGAATGCAAAATTTTTCCTGACCAACTTACAAGCAGTGAGATGTGAGCTAGACTCATATCTCATAATAACATGAATAAACTGAAAACACAAGAAAATATACAGAAAAAATATACAGAAGAAAATCAAATAACATAAATATACTTTTTTTGATTTACTAAAAACAAGAAATATCAACTCCTTCCAGTGTGTCCTAATTTTGTTACAGGTTATTCTGATTAGAATCATGTCACTATTTGTTTATTTGCTTTGTGGGCTGAATCAAGCATAAATTCAGGTTCAGTCATGCCCAAATTACTTTTTCTGTCTTTTGGCAATTAAGTAGCTGCATGAGTAATCCACACTTGCGGATATTAAAATACAATGATTTAACTATGTTCTTCAATTTAAAAAATGTTCCAATAGTTATTTAATAAAAGTAAAGGTAGTGAAAGAGTGAATTTAGAAGCAATAGTTGGAGTGTTTCTTACACTGTACAGTACAACAGCAGTGAGTAAACTCAAGCAAGATGTAGAATCCACCTTCATGGATTTAATCAGTATTTGTTTGGGGATTTTTCTCACAGTAAAGAAGAGGGAGAAGATTTCAGTTTTTCTGACAGAGCCAAAGTGCATTCTCAATGCCATGCATTTCAAGACAAACCTTAGTCTCTGCTCTACATTACATATTTTAGTGTTCTTTAAAACAACAAGCAAAAGCTTAGGTCTATAGTTCAGTTGTCTAGACCTGTATGTAGCTTCCAAACCTGACTACAATGACTATTAAATATTTAGAAAAGATAGAGCAGAGTCACTAGGAGAGACTGATACCATCCTTTCTCAAAGCATACTATAGAATAGCAGTTCTCACTGGATATCTTGACTGAGATCCCTGAAGAAAAAACAAAGAATTCTGTCATGCTCTTTGGATTAATGCCCTAGTCACTAGGTTATTTGGTTACAAACCAGTCAGAGCCTGTGCTGTAGGCTAGCAGCTGGGCAGTTTTGTTACAAAACTTTCCAAACCAGAACATTCCAAAAGAGGGAAGCAATTCATTAGACTTTATCATGCTTATTACTGCTTTGGGAAGCATTTTTCTTTATGAGGATTTTTTTTTTCAAATAACCATATATTAAAAAGATAGAAAATAAGACTTGATCATGAAATGCATCCCCCGTTAACTCAGATTTAAGTATTTAATTCATTTGCCTTGCTATGAAGAGTAACAATTTATACCTGGAAAAATTCTTCCCACACGAAGAAACAGTATTGTTTGGGGATTTATTTCCATTTTTGTAAAGGAAAATTGAAAACAAAAATATTTCTTCTGGTAATTATTTCAATAGTTAACTCTTACAGTGAATTGGAAAGAATAAAAAGAATGCAATTCTACAAACATTCAGAAACTTTGAAATTTGTTTTAATGCCTTTACAGAATGAAAATAGGTCTTTCAAAAGTAGAATCATAGTTTGAATTACTCCAGTTCCTACCTGGACAACAGCACAGCTACAAGGGCTCTCATAATTCAACTTTTTCTCACAGCCAGACTAGAATCTGAAATTCTCATATCTCTGAGGATGACCTGTACATGCAACAATCCATGTTGCCCATAGTAAAAATGCCAAAAGAAAAAAGTCTGAATATTCTATACTGCTCACTATCAACGATAAGGTTTTCACTTGTTTTAAATCTGAAGGTTTTGGGTACTTCTAGCTATTGATAATTCTAGATGTATGTCTCAGCATTTTTTTTGCTAAGCTGAAGTACTAGAACTCTTGAAGATTTTTGGGTTCATTTAGTCTTTCACTTTTTCAGTCCCTTTCTTTTTGTTTTGTATACTTGAGCTTCAATTTGCCAATAACCATATGTAAGTGTATACACACAACTGTAACTTTAAATTAAAATATAGGTTTCCACATGCTAAGACCAAAGAAAAAATATATTTTCTATTCTTAATCACTGTAAGATTGTTGGTTTGTTATTTTGGTTGTTTTTTTTCAATTGATGAACAGCTATTTTCTACCACTTTTCTGATGGATAATATCACTGAATGACTTTTAACAGTTCCTAGATATTTCCATAATCATTAGGTTCATTTTTTTTCCTTTCTTCAGCTATGAAAATATGCTTAGTTTACTAAGTAGTCCATCTTTCTATGAATAATTGCCTTCTTGAACATTTTTTTTCTTTCCTCTGTAAATTTCATCAACGCTGTGTTTATGTTTTTACTTTGGATCATTGCTAAAATGATGAAAAACCTACAGCTAATTTTGAGGACCTCAGCTATAAACACTGCTACCTCTAATTCCTTGCACTGGTTGTTATATATACCAGAAAGCTGACAGTATCACAATATTACACGAAGGCTGAGGTTGCAATGGACCTCTGGAGATCATCTTGTCCAACTCCTCTGACAAAGCAAGGACACCCAAAGCAGGTTGCTCAGGACCTTGAACTGGCAGCTTCTGAATATCTGCAAGGATGGAGACTCCACAGCCTCTCTAGGCAACCTGTGCCAGTGTCTGGTTGTCTTCAGAGTAAAAAAAGTGTTTCCTGCTGTTCAGACAGAACCTCCTGTGTTTCAGTTTGTGCCCATTGCCTCTTGTCCTATCACTGACACTACTGAAAAAGTCTTCACTCCACCTTTTTCACATCGTTCTGTTTATATATATTAATCAGATACCCCGGAGCCTTCTCTAGGCAGAACAATCCCAGCTCTCCCAGCCTTTTCACACAGGAGAATGTTCCAGTCCTTGCTTTTACTGAGAAATGTTTTTAGCAGTGGCAAATTTGTGTCCTTTGAGCACCTGCAATTTTTTGTTCAAGTTACTTAATCATCTTAGTAGCCTTTTGCTAGACTCTCTCCAGTATGTCCTTGTCTCTTTTATACTGAGGAACCCTAAACTGGACAAAGTATCTAGGTGTGACCTCTGCTGAATGGAGGAGAAGGATCACGTCCCTTGCTGGTCACACATAGCTCCTAATGCAGTCCAAGATACCACTAGCCTTTTTTTTTGCCACAATGGCAAATTTGTGGCTCATGTTCAACTCAGAGTCTACCACATCCTTTTCTAAAAAGCTGCCTTCCAGCTGGCCAGCCTCTAAAATCTCCTGATGCCTGGGAGGGTTGCCTTTCACGGATATAGGACTGCATATCTCCTTGCTGTACTTCATGAGATTCTTCTCTGTCAGCCTGCCTTCAGCCTGTTAAGGCACCACTGGATGGCCACACAATCTCCTGGTGTATCAGACACTCCAATTTGTCTCATCTGTAAATTTGCTGAGGGCATTTGACCAAGTATCACACAGTTATTACACAAGTCAATGCCAACATTACTAGTAACATTTAATACTTATTTTACTATGGCATTATTTACATATACTCTACCTTTTTCATGAAATATATTAAATTTATAGAGTTCTCTTCATTGGCCAAATCTGTTCTTTCAGTGCCTGAAATACAAGTTTGCCTGATATGTCATTTTCTGTTAAAATATCTTCTGTTGTATAATTGAATACAAGAATTTCAATCTTCAGAGAAGCAAAATGTGATATCTCACGTCATGCATATAACCCATGCATCAATAAAACACCCCAGATTTGGTGGTTTAAATAGTGAATGCTCAGAATAAACTGTTTGTGAACAGTCTATAGCCTAGTAATCATTCATGTAAATTGAAGAATAGGAAAGATTCATTATGAATTATTCAGACAAATCTCTTGGATGAGTGTGTGTAATCATTTATTAAAATCTGTATAGCATATTGAACAAGTAAAATGCTAGATTTACTTAGTCTAAAGTTGATAGTATGCTAGGAATGGAAAATATTGAAATGAGTGAAATGAGAAAATTTATTAATTTAAAAGAGACAAAGTTCTTTGAGACACAGAGGGAATAATGGAACAATATGAATATGTGGATATACAAATACAAATTTTATAAATAGTATTTTTGATGTATTTCAAGATTAATGAGTAAGCTACAATTTTACACAGTACTGAGATGATTAAATGCAAAAATAAAACATCTGAAAACGCCCTAATTTTCATTAAGTTCATTGTATTAAGTTTCATAAGTAAATTAATATCAGAAAATAATGACATTTTCTTGTTTAGGACTTAAATGAATAAAATATGTAGCCTGGATAATTAAACTGAAGCTTGAGAAACAGGGTATTTTTCATAATTTCCCTAAATATTTTGTAGAATTATTAAAATGAGAGTGTTTCTGGATCTTATGAAGTATAGTATATTGCACAAGAAATAACCTAATAAATTCCCTCTATCTGAAGTAAAAAATACGAAGATTTCACTGCCTTTTTTGTTGTACTTCTCCAAAGGACCAGATACATAGAGTTAGAGGAAGAAATCAGTGAGCCTAGGTGATGATTAAAAAAAAAGAAAATTTAAATGAGACCACCTACATAGTCTCAAATTTTCATCCTGTTTCTGAGGACATTTCTGTAAGTGGCCAATAATCAAACTGCAAAGGCAGGCTGGTATAGCTGCCCACGTTATTTTGAGCCGGACTCCAAACAATTTCAAAGTGTATTTTTATCAGGAGTTGTGTTGAATGAAAACAAACAAACCAAAACCACCAATTCTCTCCCTCAATCCATAAACCAAATAATAGAAGCCACAAAGATTACCATCTATTTCTTGATGTAAGGAAACTCTCTCCTCAACACTCCCTGCCTCCTTCACTTTTAGTTAACAGATCCAGAAAGAGCTGCTTTGTTCCCTGGAAAGCAGAAGATGTTTGAGTTCTCTGATACTAAGGGAGTTCCATTATTCTGACATATTATTAAAGAAGAAGATATAATTAATTTGAAAGAAGAGATGCTTCAGAGGAAGAGATGCTTCAGAGAAAGGCTGGGAGTCTGTGCCAGCTGGGCTGAGCACAGGACAGTGCAGGATTTCAGGTTCTTCTCCAAAACTTATCTGTATTTAACCAATCACCTTAATATTATCAGTCTAAAAAAGAGGTATGTTTTCTCTCAAGAAGATCTGTACACAAAAAAAAAGTAAAACATTCTGTATCTGAGATTAAAAATTTCTTCAATGTAATAAGTGACTACCTAGTATTGAAAAAAAATCATAAAATTCCTAGGCATCCCTTTATTTAGTTAAATTTTTCTATGTGTGCCTGTTTAGTTGACTCTAGCTAGATGCCGTCTGGCTTACAGAAATCAATGAGGCAAGCCGAAACTTACAAATAACCCCAACCTTTCAGCAGCGAAGGTGTGGAAGTTTTCTTTAAACAGGAAAACCTAACCCATTAATCATGTACAGCTACTATGTGAAAGCTTACAAAAAAATACCTGCACCTATGGCTATATAATTTATGTATTTCATGTATTTATTTTATTTTATAGGCATCTATGTGCATATGTCTTTATGTATTTAGATTCAGGCTAAACAGAAGTAAGAAGAATCTTTGTTCTTGCATCTTGGAAGTACTATGTATGGGTGTCCTGTTCAGGTATTTCTCACTAAATGTCTGCTTTGGTTACTGTGGGAAACGAGATATGGGTCTAGATTGTTTTTTTAACTAATCCAGTGTGACCATTCATGTTCTCATAGTCAGTGCCTGCTCCCAACATCACGGCAGAGCACGTATCTCTTTGAAGTTACTTACTTACTACTAGTGCTTCATATACCTGAGTTTCAGAGTGGTTTCCCAAGTGACCATTTTGCAGGCAGTTACCCAGTGGGATCTGGATACAGATAGGTATCCCTTAAGATAGTTCATAACCCAAGAAAATGATCTGATCTCAAGTATATAAAAAAGTGAAATTTGTCTTGATACTTGGAGAAATAAATATATTTTAAAAAAAACACTATGCAAAGATATTAATAAAAAAGATGAAAAAAACCCTGTAGTTAGGACTTATTTTTCTCCTAGAGTGGTTGTTCTCTGGTTCACACATATGTCAAGAAGATAAAGAAAATATAAGCAGATGACTACCTTGAATGGTTTTGTATTAAACCTTCTCATTGCTTCAACAGAGTCCTCACTTCTGTTAAAATGGTAAATTTATTTTTGGTGTCTTTCTTCGGGGGGACAAAACTCTTAAAAATGTTTTCTCCCTTTTTGTAAAATTTCTTATTAAATTGCTTAGGTATAACTTCAGTGTTCAAGAATGCAGTGTTTTGACTGAATTAAATTTTAAAACACAATCCTTATAAAGATCTGTATTCTCTCTGCCTTAGGTTACAGCTTAATTATCTTAATAATTGAGCTTTATTATCATAATTACGATAATAATTTAATGTGTATATTCTCCCATCACACAGTTTGTCCTTTGGAGGATATGGTGATGCTGTTATCTCCATATCATGAAGGACAAAGTGAGGCACAAAATAGCTAAGTGATTTCATTAGTGGGGAAGAAAATATTTGCGTAAGAACAGGGATTAAAGGCAACTTTTTTTTTTCCTAAATCCTAGTACTTCCTCTATTAACCTTTCCTTCAATCAAAATATTTTAAATACATTAATCTACTTTGTTATAAATGTGGGTTTATATTTGTAAGTTTTTTTTCTAGTAGAGAAGCAGGCATAAATATTGACTGAAGCTGTGAGAAAGACATCAGTGTATTGGAAGACAAGACTGAACTCCAGGCAAAGTTATACACATTTTATCCAGTATATAAGTTAACATTTAATCCACAACCAGTCAACACTTAGTAATGCTGCTTAACTCAAATATTGCAGGCCAGAAAAATTCCAGCCCCTCTAGACATACACCTACTTACACATACAGGGGAAATTTAAAGTCACTGAAAGAGAGTAAACTCAGAGGAATAAGTATTGATTCTTCATAGGAATATTTTATTAGAAGAGATCATTCTAAACAAATTGTTTTATAAACAATTCAGTTTTCAAGATGACAGTAGCAGCTTGAAATGTTATAGTATGTAGCCAGAAAAGTACCATTCCACATATAAGAGCACTGGGTAAAAGGAGAACCAGTCAGAGTGTCTATCTCTTTACAACAAACACTACCACTGTGAGCTGAAAGACTGACTAGAGATCTAAAGGCAGACAGGAGCATCTTGGTGATTCTCACCACACCCCCCTGATGAAACTACAGTTCTAGCATGTATCTGCCTCTGCATGCTGGTGTGGGAGCAAACTGATTCAGCAGTGAATGCCTTCTGGATTGCAGTTGTTTTTTGGTGGCACACTACCTCCATTGATTCTCATTCTTACTTCACCCAAAGCATCAGAGAATGTAAACCTTACTATCTGTAATAAGATCTTGAACTGAGCTGAGACCCTGTTTCTTATCTGGCCCAGCTGAGAGAAAGGAGAGAGAATAAAGTGTTTTTAAAATCTAGTTAGCGACAATATTTATTATTATTTTCCTTAGAAAATAAGAACTGTCTGAAATTCCCTAGGGTAATAACTGCCTCAGACTTCAGAAGTACCATGCAGTTGCTATAAATCAAAATGTTGTGTGGCTTCATTTCCTTTCCTTTAATTAAAAGTTTGTTTTGATGTTTAAAAGCACAAGTAAACCCAAGAGTACAGTGGCTAGAAAGTGTTTGTATTTTACAATTCTGTAAACCAATGCAATTTACCTTTTATTAATACAAGAAATTGAAAACTTTGTGTTAAAAATCTTCCCTGTAAAAGTTTTGCTATGATGAGTCCATCCTTCTTGGTTTCCTACAAGGTGAAACTCTAACATGCAGTCCAGAAGGCAGCAATGATGAGCTCTGGGTAGTTCACCTACCCATGGGACTGCAGTCTTAGTAATTCACTGTACATACATTGTGAAGAAAACGTATAGAAAAGAGCTGATCTTGGGTTGAATGAAAACAGTTTCACATATTGCATACATTGGAATCAGGACTGCTTAGCCTTAAGAAGGCTCGGGGGATCTGATCAATGTGTATAAATGTGTCATGGAAGAGAATAAAGAAGACAAAACCAGAATTTCCTAAAAGGTATCCAATGAGAAGACAAGCTATGATGGTTACAAACTGAAAACAATGGATATTCCTCTTAAAGATAATTTTTTATTTCTTTGAGAATGTTGGAACACTGGCACACGTTTACCAGAGAAGTATTAGAGTCTTCATCCATGGAGATATCCAGATCCTGAATAGACACAATCCTAAGCAATCTGCTGTAGTTTATCCTGATTTAAACATAAGGGAGGAGTCTTTCTAAAGCAGCTGGTGCTTGGAGACTGGCTGGACATCTGTCTGCTGGTGAGATTCGATGATTGATTGGCTCTGCATTGCTTTTCTTTTACATTTTCCTTATTTTTTGTCCACTTACTTAACTGTCTTTATTTCAGCCTTGGAGCTTCTCTTGTTTCTGCTGGAAAGTGGGAGAGAGTGAGCATTTGGTGTGTGTTCAGTAGCTGTCCAAGGTCAACCCTTCACAAATGTGTATGAAAAACATACTCGTCACCAACAATTTGTCTCAACATATGTACCTACTGACATGTCTACTGACATGTAGTACCTGCTGATGTAGATGTGCACATGACTCCCAAGCTTTGATTCCAAGTTTGAACTTACTCTGGATGTATTGTTTATGACTAAACTTGAAAGAAAAGGTACCATGCTAAAAATATAATGAAAACAAATTTCAATAAGGGTTTTATTTCAAAAACAAAGCACAAGAATGTAACTATCTTCAATGTGATTTTGTACAATTTAAAGAAGACAAAATGCTGTCAAAATTTAACCACACTAATAATAGTTGCTATTTATTTTTATTCCTGTCATGGTTAATTGTTTTGTGGTACAACAAGATTTTTTAATTAAATATTCTATATTGTTTTCCTCATGTTCTCATTGATCTCAAATGTCACTGTAGCTGGAACTAATTAGTATTTTCAGCAGGGATTGAAAGAGTTGAAAAGAAATGGAAAATGACCGGATTTTTCCCTCACCTCTAGAAACAGCCTCTCAGGCTTTTGAGGTCAGTAGCAAGATGCTATGAACACAGTCACTTTTGTGGCTCATACTGGATCTGGTCTGTGGACAAAAAGAGGTTCTTTTTTTTATGGCAAGTATATCATTATTTTATAAATAAAATTTAAGAGATTAAACAACAAGGAAATTCAGCTGTAGATTTTTTATGAGCTCCAAGAGCATTTTGGCCTGCCTCAGTTTACCCTTAAACACATTCCAGTTTAAAAAGAAACTAAGTATAATTATAATTTTCTAGATACACCCTGTATTAAATCCTTTTGAAGAATTTCCGTTTACTTCCTGAAATAAACATACTTCCCAAAGTCTCAATGAGCAGATAGGGTTTTTTTTAATACACTTAACTCTAAGGTAAGATTAATTCTTTCTTAATTAATTGCCACAAATAAAAGTGCATTGTTTGTATGAGATATTTGGGATAAGATCAAGTCCTCCCAATATAAATATCTGAACTCTAAGCACTTTATGCTAAACTAATTGTCTAGATGTCATGCATGGCTACTGAATGGATTAAATTGACACATCATTGCCTTGAAGTCCTTTTTGCTTTTCATGAACTAGAGAAGATTTTGTGATAAAATAGTAGTTAAGAATAAGATTTCTACTCTAGAGGTATATACATGTACAAAACATGGATGTCAGTAAGTATTTCAAGCATACTATTTTTTTATCATGAGGCAATGAGAACATCTATTACTTACAATCATAGCTGCTGCCTATAACTGTAGTCTTTGTACGGTTACTAGAAATCTGTCTGCAAATGTGACTGTTTATGTATGTACTTTTAAAAAGTCTTCCTTACAAGCTTCTGGACTTGATTTAATTTTAAGGGTTTCTCGAGTCCGGCTTGTTGGGCAGACCTGTCTATGTTCTCTCATGTACACTGAGCTCCTTTCCTACTCTGTATATAGAAAACTTTCACATGCAGTATATAGATATAAATTAGACATACACAGATATCTAGCTAGATAATAGTTGCATAGAACGATAGTATGGTATGGTGTGGTACAATATACACAATATACAAAACATTTTAATACACAAAACATTTTAATACACAAAACATTTAAAATAAACATATATGACCTGCATGTGAAATCCAGGAATAGAGTATAAACTAAAAAAAAACACGGTGAAGACAATTTTAAATAAATTTGAAAAGGCTGGTGTTGGTATTTCAAACTCCTACAGGCTCCTGCTGACCAAGTCTTTGTTGCGTTCTAGTTTAGATATAAACCAGACTTTGGTTTAACTATCTAGAGAAATATAGGATTAACTGAGATAGATGAAGCTGTTATACAGTAGGGCAAAAAAATCAATTCACTTCTTGGGAAGGAGTCTAGAGTGGTAAAACCTATTTTTCTTCTTGCCAGCTAAGTGACAGGAAAACACAATATCAGATATACCTATTTTCATAGAATCATGGAATGACTTGGGTTGGAAAGGACATTAAGGATCATCCAGTTCCAAACCCCCTGCTATGGGCAGAGATACCTCCCACTAAACCAGGCTGCTCAAGGCCCCATCCAACCTGGTCTTGAACACTTCCAGGGGTGGAGAATCTACAACATTCCTGGGCAACCTGTTCCAGTGTCTCACGACCCTCATCATGAAGAATTTCTTCCTAACATCTAACCTGAATCTTCCAATTTAAAGCCATTGTTTCTGGTCCTATCACTACATGCCCTTGTAAAAATTTCCTCCTCAGTTTTCTTGGAAGACCCCCCTTCAGGTATTGGAAAGTGTAGCAGAGGTTCTCCAACCCTCTGATCATCTTCATAGCCTTCCTCTGGACCCATTTGGTTAGTGTTATCTGAAAGAGAACCTGCTGAGAAACACTAATGGCTAGAGGTCTCAACTGAATCAGATTTTCATTGCATTATATGACAGAGTGTTTAAGTCCAGAAGGCTACGTAAATAACCGAAACTGTTGATCAATGTGAAGGAAGCTTCAGATAGGTATTTCTATCCCAGAATCATAGAGCAATTAACCGAATTCAAAGTCTCTAGGTTTGCTAAACTCGTGTTTGGATCAAAACACCATTGCCTTTTAACCTATGCCTTTTAACCTATATCCTAGAAAACCAGTTTCTGGGTTATCTTGTCTGACTTATCTTCTAGGTTTCCATGTTATTGTTAAAGGCACATGAAAGTTCTGTGCAATCCCGCTTTGGAATCTCATGCTAAGCCATATTCTTTAACTAATCCCATGGCTTTCAGAAATAGATGCTTACAGCAGTACTTGTCCTATCTGATAAATCAATGTCAGTACATTCTATATCTGCATGCTGTATATACTTACAAAAATGGCAAACAGCTCTCTATCCTGACTGCATTTTCACTTCTTTGAACACACAAAAGATGGTTATATAACTGGTATTTGGAGAACGTATGGTAGTTTGTCAGTTAAATATCATTAAAAATGATATTTCTCAAAGCTGATGATCTTCTAACAAACACTAAATGAAAATAGCCCTGCCTCAAATGTGAAAAAATTAGAACACTTTAAATAAAGGCAAAGAGCTTCTTGCTAAAACATCTAAATGCTGCATTCAGTAATTTCTTTGCTTAGTAAACACCTTAAGTTCTTTGCTTAACAATAAATTTTATCACAAATGTGTGGTTTGTAATGTGAAATTTAGCATTAACTTTAACTTGTAAATATTTCATTAAGTATAACATAGTCTATAACATTACAGATATGACTCATAAAACTTCCTCAGTAAATCATGCAAAACCGTTAAAGGTTAAAATTATGAACTGCATAAATTGAAGCCTTGTCATTTGTATCTTAGTCTGCTTATGATTTAACTTAAACTATGCAACATTCAAAGGTTCCTAGAAATAAACTGAACACAGTAATTACAAGATGAAGGGTTATTATTTTGAGTAATTACTCACTTTGTGCTGATTTGTAGAGAAGAGGTCAGAAAGAAGTGTTCAGGTTCATGTGATTTAAATTTCTTAGATGTATCTGTTAGTAAGGACCACAGTATAAATGCTTTACATATATATCCCAGGGATGTAGAAAATTATTCCTTAGTAGTTGTGTGAGCAAGTGCCACAGCTGCATGTATCCAAACACATGTGTACAGGCTTATAAGGTTAAATGGATTATTTTCTGGAATTCATCCATACTTGTGAGTGAGTAGTAGAATGTATCTCTCAGTTAAGGATTCTTGTTACTCTAGTGATTTTTATAGGTCTTTCAAGTCTCATTCTTCAGCAGCTGTGCATATTCTTACTTATCCTGATATTTATGCAGAGCCCTGATTACTAATTGTGTAAACATATAGAAAAGGATTGCACTTTTATGTGGATTAGTAGGTTCTCCTACCTTGGTATAGTCTCTTAAAAACTTAGAACATATTATTCAGTGAACACCACCTATAGGGTAGGGAGTACTTCAGGCTTATCTCCTGTCTACTTTCAACATGTCCATGAACTCGATATGAAACTACAGATGTAAGGGGGGAGGGGATGGAGGCCAGGCAGGATGGGAGTGAGCCTGGAGGTGAGACTTCAGAGGCAAAGGGGTGGTGTGCTGGTGATGCCTGCCAGTATATCACCACTGAGAAAGAGGGGGTGAGTGCAGCTGAGGATGGTAGGCAGCAAACTGGCACTGTGGCCTTAGTTAAGTCAAGGACCGCTCAGTTGGGGAGGAGCCCTATTACGAAGGCTGTAGCTACGCCTGCCCAGCTGAAGTGCATTTACACTAATGCACGCAGCATGGGAAATAAGAAGGAGGAGCTGGAAGCTGTGGTAGGGCAAGGAGACTACGATGTCATTGCCATTGCGGAGACGTGGTGGGATGACTCGTACAACTGGAGCGTACCCATGGTGGGGTATAAACTCTTCAGGAAGGGCAGAAGAGGAGGCGGGGTAGCCCTCTATGTTAGAGAGGGATTTACCCTCGAACTGGACTACGGTCAGGAAGGGACTGAGTGCCTGTGGGTGAAAATCAGAGGAGCCCACGGGCAGGCAGATAGTGTGATGGTGTCCATGAGGGCTGGGCGCTATTCAAGAAGGACCTCCTAGCAGCTCAGGAGAAAGCCGTCCCCAAGTTCCGGAAAAGTAGCTGGAGGGGTAAGAAACCAGCATGGTTGAGTAGGGAGGTCCTAAGAGACATCAATAGGAAGAGGAGGGTCTACGACCTCTGGAGGAAGGGGCAGGCATCCTGGGTGGACTATAGGGAGGAAGTGAGAACATGCAGGGAAAAAATCAGGAGGGCTAAGGCCTAACTAGAAATGCGATTGGCCTAGACTGTGAAAGACAACAAAAAGTCTTTCTACAAATACATCAACAGCAAAAGGAGGGCTAGGGAGAATCTCCAGTCCCTAGTAGATGCAGAGAGAACAAGAGTAACAGGGGACGAAGACAAGGCTGAAGTGCTCAATGCCTACTTTGCCTCAGTCTTTAACAGTAAGGAAAATTGTCCCCTCTGTGCACAACCCCAGGAGTTGGAAGAGAAGTATGAGGTTCCCAAGGTCCAAGAGGAGGTGGTTAGAGACTTGCTTGCCCGGCTAGATGCCCACAAGTCTATGGGGCCGTATGGAGTCCACCCAAGAGTTTTGAGGGAACTGGCGAATGTGCTGGCCAAACCCCTTTCCATCATCTTCCAGCAGTCCTGGATGACTGGGGAGGTTCCACTGGACTGGAGGCTGGCTGATGTCGTGCCCATCTATAAGAAGGGGCACAGGGAGGATCTGGGGAACTACAGGCCTGTCAGTGTGAACTCGGTACCGGGGAAAATCATGGAGCGGGTGATCTTGAGTGCTATCAAGAAGCACTTGCAAGAGAACCGGGTGATCAGGCCCAGTCAACACGGGTTCATGAAAGGCAGGTCTTGCCAGAGTAATCTGATCACCTTCTATGACCGAGTGACTAGACTCTTGGACAAGGGAGAGGCTGTGGATGTATCTTCCTGGACTTTAGTAAAGCTTTTGATACAGTTTCTCACAGCATTCTGCTTTGGAAACTGTCGGCCTCTGGCCTGGACGGGTGCACACTCTCCTGGGTGGAAAACTGGTTGAATGACCGGGCCCAGAGGGTGGTGGTAAATGGAGTTAAATCCAGCTGGAGGCCAGTGACAAGTGGGGTTCCCCAGGGCTCAGTCCTGGGTCCAGTCCTGTTTAATGTCTTTATTAACGACCTGGATGAAGGCATCAAGTGCTCCCTTAGCAAGTTTGCAGATGAAACCAAGCTGGGTGGAAGTGTCGATCTGCTGGAGGGTCGGGAGGCTCTGCAAAGGGACCTGAACAGGCTGGACCGCTGGGCTGAGACCAACGGCATGAGGTTTAACAAGGCCAAATGCCGGGTCCTGCACTTGGGGCACAACAACCCTAAGCAGAGGTACAGACTAGGAGAAGCCTGGCTGGAAAGCTGCCAGGAGGAGAAGGACCTGGGGGTGCTGGTTGACAGTCGACTGAACATGAGCCAGCAGTGTGCCCAGGTGGCCAAGAAGGCCAATGGCATCTTGGCCTGTATCAGGAACGGCGTAACCAGCAGGTCCAGGGAGATTATTCTCCTTCTGTATTCGGCGGTGGTGAGACCGCACCTCGAATACTGTGTTCAGTTCTGTGCCCCTCACCACAAGAAGGATGTTGAGGCTCTGGAGCGAGTCCAGAGAAGAGCAACAAAGCTGGTGAAGGGGCTGGAGAACAAATCTTATGAGGAGCGACTGAGAGAGCTGGGATTGTTTAGCCTGGAGAACAGGAGGCTGAGGAGAGATGTTATTACTCTCTACAACTATCTGAAGGGAGGTTGTGGAGAGGAGGGTGTTGGCCTCTTCTCCCAAGTGACAGGGGACAGGACGAGAGGGAATGGCCTCAAGCTCCGCCAGGGGAGATATAGGCTTGAGATAAGGAAAAAATTCTTCACGGAAATGGTCATTAGGCAATGGAATGGTCTGCCCAGGGAGGTGGTTGACTCACCTTCCCTGGAGGTGTTTAAGGTGAGGGTGGATGAGGTACTTAGAGGCATGATTTAGGGATTGGTGGGAATGGTTGGACTCGATGATCCAGTGGGTCTCTTGCAACCTGGTTATTCTCTGATTCTGTGATTCTGTGAATGTACTCCCTATATTCATTTTACACTGACTATGTAATTCAGTCCCCAAAAGTAGTTAAGTCTCATTACCAGTCATCTGGGCTCTGTAGTTCTCCAGCCTAAATGATTGCCTTTACATGATTTTTTGCTTTTTGAAAATAAAGGATTTTCTTTCATGTGATATAAAAATACACTTTTCCAACACAACTTTTTATTCAAAGTGTCTTTCAGGGTGAGGAGCTTTATCACACCATATACATGTTTCATCTATGTCAAAAAAGTAGTTTCCTTTTTAAGTCTGAATATATACACTGAAATGTTTCACTCCTTGCATGGCTGAAACTAACTAATTTGGAGCTAAGGTAACAATCACTTGTTTAATATCTTTATCAAAGATCTGGATGAGGGGATTGAGTGCTCCCTCTGTAAGTTTGCAGATGACCCCAGGCTGGGCGGTAATCTTGATCTGCTTGTGGGAAGGAAGGCTCTATAGAGGGACCTGAACAGGCTGGATAAATGGAACGAGACCAATTGTATGAAATTTAACAAGGCTAAGTGTCGGGTCTTGTACTTTTGTTACAATTACCCCATGCAATGCTATGGGCTTGGGAAAGACTGGCTGGAATATTGCCCATCAAAAAAGGACCTGGGCGTGTTGGTTGACAGCTGAATGAAGATAAGCCAGCAGTGTGCTCAGGTGGCCAAGAAGGCCAACAGCATCTGGGCTTATATCAGAAACAGTGTGACCAGCAGAAGTGGAGAAGTAATCGTGTCCCTGTACTCGGCACTGGTGAGGATGCATCTCAAAGACTGTGTTCAGTTTTGAGCCTATCAGTGCAAGAAGGACATTGAGCTGCTGAAGTGTGTCCAGAGGAGGGCAATAAAGCTGATGAAGGGTCTAGAGAATAAGTCTTATGAGGAGAAGCTGAGGGAGTTGGGTTTGTTTAGGCTGGAGAAAAGGAGATTGAGGGGTGAACTTATCGCCCTCTAAAACTACCCGGAAGGAGGATGTAGTGAGGTAAGTGTTGGCCTCTTTTCCCAAGTAATAAGTGATAGGATGAGAGGAAATGGCCTTAAGTTGCAAATATTGGATATTAGAAAAAAAAACACCTTTACTGAAAGAATGGTGAAGCATTGGAACAGACTGCCCAGGGAAGCGATGGAGTCATCATCCCTGGAGGTGTTCAAAAATTGAGAAGACATGGCAACTTCAGATCATGGTTTAGTAGGCCTGGTAGTGCTGGGCTGAGAATTGGACTTGATGATCTTAGCGTTCTTTTCCAACCTTAATTATTCTATGATTCTATGATCCTGTGACTTGGAAAGATTTTAATGTCTTAGCCCTTGATGACTTTGGTCCAATCAAATTTAGTGTTCACTGCCCATACTGTCCATAGGCTATGTAAGGAGTAGTATGCATTTCAAAAAAAAAAATCATATCCCACTCAATGACTGGGAAAATGTTCAGGTTTTTTCATTAGGAAATACTACTTTCTTTATAGTGTCAGGAACATCGTTTTACAGGGAAGAGCAGCATATAGATAGCTCTATACACTCTGCTCCAGAACTCCACAGTAGTCAACTGGTCTTTCAAAATTCTTTGATTTCTGGAAGAAGAAAGTTTAGTAGCAAAAGAAGAGAAGAACAAAGGATGGTAATGATTTCATGCTGTCACTCAGGAACAGGCAGGTCTTGAATTCTTGTCCTTGCTACAAGAATAATTTAAGACTTCCAAGTAATGATTATGAATGATTGGAACAGGACTAAGACTAGGACCAGGGCTAGGTGTGCCTACTATTGTATATGTGTTGGGTTCTGCCCCATATAAAGAAGAAATTTTCTGCTCCTAAGAAAGCTGAACTTCTTGTTTAATTCTTATATGTAGGCATAGAACTACAGCTTCTTCTTGACAAAGCTGTTGGTCCCTGTCAGTGGAAGGAACCATTGTAAGGTGGGTCTGACAGATTTTATGTTCTGCTGCTGTTCTCACCTGACAGTGCATCGTACTTCCTTTGCATTTAAGGAAAAAGCACAGATTATTACTCACTAGCTGTAGTATGGATAGTAAATGGCTCAGTGGGGAGGTGTCATGTATTTTGCATCACCCACCCTCTTTAGGTCCCAAGGGGTGTTTTTGTGTGCATGGGAACGTATTCTACTGACGCAACACTTCCTTATATTTATTCACATTTTTAATTCCTATTATTGTGTAGCTTGAACACAGAAATACATTATTTAGCCTTTATTTATTATTATTCCGAGGCACTGCAATGCAAGGGTAATCTTTAGTATGACAGGGCGGTACAAATGCAGGTCTACAATTTAGTGCATTAAGTGTCATTAGACCTCAATTGAAAGTCAAACTGAGTGTTGCTGGAGAAAAAATCATAAATGTTTATCTCTGAAGAAGAAAGAAAAAAAAAGACTTTGCAACAGGAACACTCTTTTAAACTTAATGTACAACAGATCTGGATAAAACATGAGATGATTGTCGGTTGAGTTTCTGGGCTTTTTTTTCTGTTCTACAAGTAACAGTAAGTATTCTTTACTTATATTAAGAAACTAAAAAATAAGTGGTGATTCATGTAGCAAACTTAATGGAAAAGGCTGAGACTCAGAGGATGCTGAAAAGTTCAATTGTTATTGATTGAGAACAGTCATTCGCAAGTAGGTTATTTTTGTCTCTGGTGGTGAGGAATATACTCAAGAGCTTCCAGTTTTATCAGATATCTGTATCTCTACACAACTTGCCATTTCCTTTTCTGTTTAATTATTACTAGAAAACTTCAGTACTAAAGTCATTGGCTATTTATTAGTGTACAGTCATGAAAAGGTTTGTGGAGAGCTCATGTTATACATATTAAAGAAGTTATATGTTATTACTTTTAGTGGTGACTGGATTCTGATTAGATTGCTGGAGCTGCACAGAAATGCTTGTGTAGGTTTCTGTCTGTCATGACTACAGAGGCTGCTTGTAATATGACTTAGCACTTTTTCTTACTTTATGTTTGTTATACAAAGCATTTGATAAAATTTATAATTTGAAATCAAATCACAGGAAGACACATCATCCAACATTTATCAACTGGAAGTTTTAGATAACATTGTGTATTATTCAGGGGAGGTTTAGGCTGGATATTAGGAAAAAAAAATTCACAGAAAGAGTCATTGGGCACTGGAACAGGCTGCCCTGGGATGTGGTTGAGTCACCTTCCCTGGAGATGTTTAAGGCACGAGTGGATGGGGTGCTGAGAGACATGGTTTAGTGATTGATAGGAATTCTTGGACATGATAATCCAATGGGTCTTTTCCAACCTGGTGATTCTATGATTCTATGATCATTAAGACTAAGATTTAATTTACAAAATAGAATATATAGTGCAAAAGGAACAATATTTTGCACACTCTGAGGTTTGGCCTCAGCAGCTGAAATAAACAGTCCTTTTTCACCTAGTAAGATTTGTTTCCCTCCTCCTGAAGTAACTGAACTATAAGTCCTTTTCTTAGTATCTTTACCTCTGGGTCCTGGAAAAAAAAAAAAAAAAAGCTTACTCTGAGACTTTTGTACCTATTTTTTCTTTCCATTCTTTCTCAAATTCTTTACAGAGTCAGGAATTCAGCCCTTGGTTCATGCTAGCTCTGAAACAGTGTGTTGTTTGTTATTTATTTTCTCTAGTCAATTTCTTTTTCAGCTTCTGTTTTGCTCTTGTCCACAAGTACTGAAAAACACAAATAAACTTCTGTTATATTTAATTCTACTTGTCTTTTAGACACTTAGTTCTTCTTTTTCTGACCCTTCTCTACCTCTCCTTAGTCACCTAAAGCTGCACCTGCTGGTTTTGCCTTTTTACCACCAAAGACTATTATTTATCCTATGTTCATTTACTGCTTTTCTGTTTTCATCTTTAGCAAGTTTCATTGAGATGGCACTTGTCTGTTTTCATACTTTTGATTTTCTTTTGAAATTATTGCTTTAGAAGGATGGAGAAAAGTAGCTCTTGTTACACTGAGCTCCATAATGGACAGAGAAATACAAATCATCTAGCAAGATGGAGAATTTTACTGTGTCAATAATGCTTGGATCTTAAAAAGAAACGGCATGGCCAAGGCCTTCATATGTACTGTTCTCACAGAGGCAGAGCCTCTTTGTACCTATCATTAAAGAGAAGAGTTTGGTGAAAGGTAGATAAAAGCTACTAGGAAATTAATGACTTGACTCTAGCTCTGATACCATTTGCACAATGCAAGTTGCAATAGCTAAAACAGTTCCAATATGTACAAAAATACAATATTTTATAGCATTAATATTCTCCTTCCTCCACAATTCAATGGGAAAAAACACAGAAAGAAACTGAAGAATAAAAATGCCCTTGCAGATAAGAGTAATTCCTTATTGCACAACAGTACCAGTGAATTTAAATTGAATAAAAAATCACTTTCTTCTAGAGAAGAACTACTTCAGGCCTTTTATAAAAAACAGGTGCATTTTCTGTTGGGATGTCTCAGCTCAATGAAACTGAATCTTTTCATGGGGCGCAGTGGAAAAAGTAAGACTTCCAGAGGGGAGGTAGAATAGAAACTGAAGAAACCAAACAAAATGAAAGATATAAATCTATTAGCACAGAGTTGCCAATACTTTTAAGCTTCAGGGAACTCATCTGCAGTATTGACACTCCAGACTTCTAATCCAGGCTCCTTGCTGTGCTCAGCTCAAAGGAAACAAATTCCTATGCATCGGGCAAGTGTTGTGCTTAGTTGATCATTCTGGGATGAAACTCTTCTCAAACTTTCTGTAAAATACTTTCAAGAATACTTTATCATGTTTCAGGGAAGTTCTAGATATTGGATTAGTCTCTCATTTGACTTTTTAAGGTAAAGATTTGAAAGAACTTATGTTAAGGCTATGTTCGAGAAGAGTATCTGCTACTTTAACAGCGTGTAATCAAGGACATTTTTACAATGCAACAAGATGATAAGATGCATTGGTTTTGTTTGGGATAGAGTTAAATTTCTTCATAGTAGCCTGTATGTTGCTATGTTTTAGAATTATGCTTTAAACAGTGTCGACAACACATGGAAATTTTAGTATTGCAGAGCAGAGCTTGCACAGCACCAAGGCCTTTTCTGCTTTTCATACCACTCCACTAGTGAGTAGTCTGGGTGCACAAGGAGCTGGGAGCTGACACAGCTGGGACAGATGACTCCAACTGCCCAGAGGATTGCCCCAGACCATAGTACAGCATTCTCAGCAATAAAAGCTGGGATAAGGAGAAGGAAGGAGGGGGATGTTCAGAGTGATGTCATTTGTCTTCCCAAGTAACCATTATGTGTGATGGAGCCTTGCTTTCCTAGTGATGGCTAAACACCTGCCTGATAGTGGGAAGAAACGAATAGATTCCTTGTTTTGCTTCATTTGCATGTGTGGCATTTGCTTTTTGTTTTAAATTATATCATCCGGCGAGTTTTCTCACTGTTAACCTTCCGATTCTCTCCCCCACCCCACAGCAACAAGTTAAGGTGCCCAAAGGGGTTTAATCCAGCACAGAAGAAAAGGAAGAAGTCACAAGCAAGAACAGGGACACACACTTGACCAACAAAAGATAACCAAGGTGCTGATGACAACCAAACCTGGTAACTGATGAGACCACGTGAAGGTGTGAGAATGTTTATTCCAACAGTATTGTCTGAGCATGCTTCTTGTCAACTGGGAAATCAAGGCAAAAGGGGCAGACAGAAACCAAAGTATACCAAGACACATCTGATAAAGTAAACATGAAGGCAACAAAAAGAAACCAGCTTTGCCACTTTAACTGATTGATGGGCTATTGAGAAAACACAGGTACCACTTCCAGTAAGGTCAACGTGGACTTTACAACTCATAAGATGGTAAACCAGAGGAAACCCTGAGCTGGAAGGGGTACAGAAGTCCCAGAGCTGAAAAATCCATAGTGAAGAGGGACCAGCAAGGAACAAGGGATGGCTGGCAGAAAAGGCCAGTTATTATACATTCTGGCTGAATCCTGTATGTGATCACCGCAGTCTGTCCTATCTTCATATACCTTCTTATTAAATATTTTCTTAACTATCTTTCTGCATAATCTCACTCTCTGCCATGTATGTGAGCATGTGTGTGTGTATGTGTGCTGCAAGGACTAAGTGCCAGCCACTTGTGAAACCAGTAATGGTGCGAGTAAAAATTAGTGACAACTACTTAAGTCAGACAAGGAATGTGAGCACTGCTGGCTGTAGTGACAGGTGCTGGAGTGGATAGGTACCTTTCATACCCAGGTTCTGGAGTGGGAACTGTGTGCATGTCCCAGGAAAACAGCTACAGGGAGGGATCAACTTGGCTAAAGCAAGTGGTGGGCTTCTCACCAGCAGCTGGAGCATGATCACAGGTCAAAGCCTATGTGCTTTGTGCAAAAAACAGGAAAGCTCCAGCTACATCCCTCAGTCTCAGCAGAGGGCATGGGTCCCTGGAGCACAGGGCTGGGCCCCAGAAGCAGGGCTGGAAAGGTCTTGGGCTGGACCAGTCAGAGGAGGTGGACATGCTCTCTTACATCATTTAACACCTACTTCCATCCCAATACAGAATGAGAGAAATTTTGGAGTTTCATAACCAGTAGTGGTGGAATAGGAAAAATAGTTTTGTGATCCTCTTTAATCAAGGATTTTTGATATATGGACTGGATGTTTATCTAGCACCTAGCATAAAGGAAGTCAGTCTATAGCACTGGCTTCTACGTGACATCCTAATATATATAATATTAACACAAATACCCCTCCTTTTAGTGATGTGTCCTTATGATTCGGCAAAGTACTCATAAGAAAATACATAGAACAATATCTAAATTTCACATATCATGCTTTGCAAAGGCCTACATTAACACAACCATTATTTTAAAGGTATATGAAAAATGGTTGGCATTTGCATTGTCATTGTGAAAACTGAGGGGGCCATAGAGTTATTGCTATGGATCTTACAATACTGTGCTGTACGTGAAAAAGTAGATTAGGGAGTGAAAACTCTGAACAAAGTCTTTCACAGGAATTCCTAATTATTTATCAAATAATATATATTGTTAATTTATATTGTGATTGCTTTTTCTGTATTTACCTCTTTCAGATCAGAAATTTTAGCCTGATGGACATTTTCCCCCTGATTTTCACAAAAAAATATTAATTAAGAAGTAGTGTTTATTTTAGATGTTTGTGATATTATTTCCTTCTCTGTGGCTTGTCATAGAAATCTACCCTTGAAATTATGTGTTTAACTATAACAATAAGGGTGACACTTCTGTATGTCTTTGACCTTTCTGTCTTGAGAGACACAGTAATGATAGCGTTGCATGTACTAGCAAAGTTTTTTGATGTATGGAGTAGATATGGAGCAGATTATATTTGGTTTAGGCTTATTAATCTTGGAAAGATTCCATACCACTTTATCCATGGTGTTTCTAAAAAATTAATAGAATCTCGCTGGGAGTTCTGTAAGTAGTTTATCAGGAGATAATTAAAACCAAGGGAAACAAGGTATATTGAAGCAGAGTACATAGAATCATAGAATGGTTTGGGTTATAAAGGACCTTTAAGATCACCTAGTTCCAAGACACCTAAATTAAGCAGGGACACCTTCTACTAGATCAGGCTGCTCAAAGCCTCATCCAGCCTGGCCTTGAACACTTCCAGGGATGGGGCACCTACAACTTCTGTGCAAAATCTCTTTTACTGCCTCATTACCCACACAATAAAAGTTTATTTCTAATATTTAATCTAAATCTACCCTCTTTCAGCTTATAGCCATTACCCCTCATCCTGTCACTACAGTCCCTGGAAAAGTGTCCCTCCACATCTTTCGGGTAAACCCCCTTGAAGTACTGGAAAGCTGCTAAGAGTTGTTCTTGGAGCTTTCTCTTCTCTAGGCTAAACAAGCCCAACTCTCTCAGCCTGTCCTCATATGGGAGGGACAGCAGCCCTCTGGTCATGTTCATAGACCTCCTTTGGACCCATTCTAACAGATGTATGTCTTTCTTGTGCTGAGGACTCTGGAACTAAACCCAGGACTCCAGGTAAAGCCTCATGACAGCAGAGCAGAGGCGACAAATCCCTTCCCTTGACCAGCTGGGCACACTTGTTTTGATGAGGCCCGGCATACAGTTGGCTTTCTGAGCCACAAGCACACATTGGTAACTCATGTTGAGCTTCTCATCCATCAACAACCCCAAGTCCTCTTTAGGGCTTATCTCAGTCCATTTTCTTGGGATTGTCATGACCCATATGGAGGACCTTGTACCTGGTCTTATTGAACTTAGTAGGCCCACCTTTCAAACCTATCAAGGTCCTTCTGGATGGCATCCGTTCCCTCCAGTGTGTTGACTGCACCACACAGCTTGGTGTGGTCGGTGAACTTGCTGAGGGTGCCCTCAATCCCAATGTCCATATCTGCAAAAAAGATGATAAACAACACCAACTCCAATACTGACCCCTGCGAAAAACAATAATCTAGCACCTAGATCAGATGTTATTTTGGCCTTCAAAATGCTGTACTTATTTTTGTTATATTATTCTGTTGCTAAACTCCCTTTTAACATCCAAGGGTGTAAGACAACGTATTTCCCAGTAAAGGAAGGAGGCCAGGTGAGAGCTCAAGTCACATGGGGTTCTCACTATTTCATACATTATAATAGTATTCCTTCAATAAATATGTCTAATTTCGAGAAAAAAAATAGTATATTAGATTGTATAATATAAACACAGTTTCTTTTTTCCTTACTTTTGAATGTCTACTACTGTGTAGTCTAAAGATGTTCACACTCTCTGGGATTTTTTTCAATAGAATCCTGTTTGGACAAGCTTTAACACATATTTCTTTATTGCTCTTTTCACACTGAGAGCTTTTCCTCATAGGCTCTATAAAAATTCATTCTCATCTTTGGAGAACCTTCAAAGCTTAGTACTGTTCAGATCTGTTCTTCTTTCCTCCCCTCTATTATTATCTTCTGGAGTACTGCTTGATTTACAACGTCCTCATCAGTAGAGAAATATAATGAAATTAAATAAGACTTTTCTTAACAAGTCTTTCAAATACTTGCCTAAAGGTACTGTGCTTACCACTGAAAGCATATGTCGGTCTTACAGTGTGTCTGAGTGGATTTATGAAGGAAGAATAAAACATATTCTGAGGCGGCTAGTCTGAGCCAGCTCCAGTGCATGTGCAGTATGCCAAAATGATTGTTTGCCTGGCATTACAAATCCTGAAAGGATGTTAGGCTTCCAAACTCAAGTACAGTGATGCTAAGGTGTGTATGATGACATATATAGACCCACAATGATTCAGAGGACCATGAGTGAAGCTTCCATTTCTACAGCTGCCAGACTTGACATACGCAGGATATTCCTTTTCTTGAAGATTTTCAAGAGGAATAACACAAAATCACTGTAGTTTTGTCTATGAGCAATCAACAAATCATATGCTAGCAGTTGTAAATGCATCAATCATTACATTGCTTTTAATTCTTGTTCTGTACTTGATACTTTGCAACTTTGGCTTCATCTTGACTGTATGGCAGATTTACAGCATGGTGTGACCAAGACTCTAGTTCTCTATGGTAGTGTCTATAGCAGTAAATTAAACAGAGCAGAAAAATCACAGAAACACAGGATAAAGTAACACAAAATAGCCAATATTGGAAGGAAATTCTGGAGATGACATAATCATAAGCCCTTGCTCAAAGCAGGTTCAGCTAAAGTAGACTGCTTGGGGCCATGTCCAGTTGAGTTTTGAATATCTGCAAGGATAGAGACTCCACAGGCTCTCTGTGTAACATCTCCTAGTGTTTTGCCATTCTCACAATAAAAGGATTTTTCTTATGTTTAAGTGGAAATTCCTGTGCTTTGGTTTATTCTCATATTTGAGATGCTCCAGTTCTTTTATCATATTCATAGCCCTTCACTGGACTTGATCCAGTATGTCCATACCTCTTGTACTGGAAAGCCCAACTCCTGAACCACCACTCCAGGTGCATCTCTCCAAGGCTCAGCAGAGGGAGAGGGTCGCCTTCCTCAGTACTATCAATGGTATCTGCCTAATGTCCGCTAGGCTGCTATTGACCCTTTTACTTCCTGAGGCACAGTACTGGCTTATGTTCAATTTGTTCTCCACCAGGATCCTTAGGTCCTTTTCTGCAAAACTGCTCTAGTCCTTCAACTGGTTGTCCTCCAGTATGTATAGAGGCATGGAGTTATTCCTCCTCAGGTGCAGGACTTTGCATTTCCCTTTGTTCAACTGCATGACCTTCCTGTTGGATCATTACTTCATCCTGTTGAGGTCCCTCTGAACAGCAGGAAAAGCATCTGGGCTATCAGATCTTCTTCCCAATTTTGTATTATTTCTAGGTTTGCTGAAGGTGAACTCTGTCCTATCATCCTGTTGACTAAAGAAGTTTTTCAATGTGAGACTGCAGTCATCTGCACTGCCAGGTTGATAGCTTTGTCTCCTGTGTTGTTCTGGTCCAAAATAGATAGCACTGTGTCGGTGCTAACCATCACCTGTCAGCTGACACTGGCCCTGGAATGGAGTCTTACAGCTTGGACGAGGCCATATTGCCTTAGCAGTGTCACTTAGTCACAGTCTTCCAGCAATATGCTGGACGGCTACATGCCTGTCCCTTTCTGCTGTGCTTGCTGTGCCTGAACTGCCTCAGAGACTCCTGGTCTTGTACTACAAACATCTCCCACTAAAGTGCTGCTTTTCTGCCCTCTCATTAGCCTACAACTGGGGAAATAGTGAAGGGATGAAAGATACCAAGAGGGTGACTGTTTGCAAGAAATAGACACAAAAAGTCAAAAGGATTCATCTGCATTTCTGTGTTAGGTGTAACTGACAGATTTGGGGTGACAGGGAGCTGCCAGGATGCCCTGTGAGGGAGTAACTATGACCTGCCCGATGCTGGGCACAGCTGTTTCCAGTTGGATCTGACACCAATACAAAGGGTCCATTTTATCTCAATATTGCTGCAGCTGGGGGATCCCACATCACCCCTGCTCAGGCAATGATGAGGGACTGTGTCCACTGTGGGAGAAGAAATGGAGGAGCTGCCTGAGTTGTCTATCAGGAGCTAACATTCATGGCACCACTGAGAGACTGCTGAGCCTGCTAAATCCTGCAGATTATTATCTGCTCCTACTGTTGCGTGCAGGGTCTAATGACACTGTACTAGGGCCACTCAGAACCACCAAAAGAGGCTATACATCCCCTGAAGCAACACTAAAAGGATCTGAAGTGCAGGTGGTTTCTCCTCTATCTTTGTCTATCAGGCTCACTCAGCATGGTCTTATGAAAGGCAGGTCCTGCCAAATTAACCTGATTGCCTTCTATGATAAGGTGAACCTCTTGATGGATGGGGGAAAGGCTGTGGATGTACTCTATCTGGACTTTAGTAAAGCCTTTGACCTAGCTTCTCTCAGTATCCTACCTAAGAAAGTAGCTGCTACGAGCCTGGACAGGTGTACCCTCTGCTAGCTTAAAAACTGGCTCTATGGCCAGGCCCAAAGAGTGGTGGTAAATGGAATTAAATCCAGCTGAAGGCTGGTCACAAGTGGTGCTCCCCAGGACTGGGTGCTGGGTCCAGTCCTCTTCAATACTTTTATCAATGACCTGGATGAGGGGATCGAATGCACCCTTAGCAGGTTTGCAGATGACACTGAACTGGGAGGAAGTGTTGATCCGTTGGAGGGTAGGGGGGCTCTACAGAGGGATCTGAACAGGCTGTATCAATGGATGAAGTTTAACAAGGCCAAATACAGAGTCTTGTATTTGGGAGACAAAAACCCTGTGCAGTGCTACAGTAGAATGGCTTGAAAGCTCCCTGTCAGAGAAAGACAGTCAACTGAACATGAGTCAGCAGCCTGCTCAGATGGCCAAGAAGGTCATCAGTGTCTTGGCTTATATCAGAAATGTTGTGGCCAGAAGGACTAAGGAAGTGATTATTCCCTTGCACTTTGCACTGGTGAGGCTGCACCTCGAGTACTATGTTTAGTTTTGGGCCTCTCACTACAAGACACTGAGGTCCTGGAGTGTGTCCAGAGACGAGTGATGAAACTGGTGAAGGGGCTGGAAAGGGACCACCTGATCTAGTGAAGTATGTCCCTGCCTATGGCATAGGGGTTGGACTAGATGATCTTTAAAGGTCCTTTTCAACCCAAACTATTCTATGATTCTATGAGATGTGGAAGGGGATGTTGTTGCAGACAAGGGCACTTGGTGCCAGAAGGGACTCCTTGGAGGAATGGTGGTTGCAGGTGACTCATGCTGGGATAGATGTGAACAAAGAATAGGCCAGGAGCAGTGGAGGAAAATTAGTATGAAATACAGAGTAGCACAGGGAACTATTATGCACCAACCCCAGCATCCTGAACAACCCATTACCTCACCAAAGCAACTGTCTGAGCATAATCTGCAGCAAAACCAAGGAAAGTCAAGACTGAGAAGTGAGGAGGAAATGCTGAGCCTGGGTAAGGGACAGGAAAGCTATTTCCTTAAATGCTTTTTTAATTTCTTATTTTTCCTTTCTTTTTCTCAATACACAAACCAGCAATCATAAATTTCTGCTAAAGGACAATGAACTGAATTACAAAACATTCCCTTAGTCAATACTGCTTAGTCTGTGACAGTTTTAAGTTTGGTATATGCTGAGGTGATGGGATGGCCTGCAGCAGAGCTTGGTGCTTGGTAAACAAAAATGCTCTCCTTCATGTGGAGTGGGGACATCTCACGGTGTAGCTCCACATATTTTCTCACACTGCTCTACATTGCAATGAGATGCCTGATTTCTGCCTCCCACACAAGCCAGGCATTGGAGGTCTGCAGCTGCAGAGCCCTCTTCTGTCAATGGAACACCCCGCAGGAGGACTTTGCTCGGTCTACTTCAAGGGTAGACATCTAACTATGCTGTCTTGCCTCTGCTGCCATCACTGTCAAGTTCAGGGGCAGAGGCGTAAACTGAGGAGAGCTCTGTGAGTGTAAATTGTAGTTATTCTCTTGGCAGGGGAGGGAAGAAGGGTGATCTTAAACTTAGTGACACTGAAAATGGCACATGCAGAGAGCAAAGACACCTACCACCACTGCAGCTTGACAGTCCCCCTTAGCAACTCAGTGACAGAGAAAGAAAAAATCATCTTCTGATAGATTATGTCTACATAGCAACCAGCTACGTCTCAGAGCAGTTTCACCCCAAAGGGTATGTGGTGTGGTAACAGCAGAAGGACTTGCATGTCCTGAACAAGATGGATCCTCTCAGGACTCCACGCATGGCCATGCATGTGATTGCCTCTGATCTTTTCATGTTTTCTGTATTGGGGAAAAAAAAGCCATACAGCTCATACACTCACTGTTTGCCCTCCACCCTCCCCTCCCCCTCAAAAAAAAAAACAAACCCAAAACTCACACCTCCCACATTCCTAAAAGCAATAAATGCATCTTTTATTACTGCATGAATTTCATTAATGAAGCAGCATCTGGAGTACCTTGCCACCATTGCTCTTTTCTTGCATCTCCCATCTCATGTGATACCAATCCAGTGTAGACATGACAAAAAGAAACACTAAGCCATGTGACTTCCTCAGCCTTCCTCCAGCCCCTTCCTGACACAGGTCTAATTTATCCCCTAAGTCTCTTTGAGGCTTTGTGGAAATCTGGAGTATGCACCATTTCCAAGCCTATCAGAGTTTGGCAGAAACCACATTTATCCTGTTATGCTGTGAACACAATATCTGTGCCTAATCTGACGTTCAGGGTAAAAATGAGAATCTTTGAGTTCCTCTCATAGGACAGGATTTGGGTCCAGGGAATGTGGGTGTGGCAGTGGTCCTTCTGGGACACCAAGTATCGCTTCCATGCAACAGTTGGCATCAAAAGTATAAGTGTGCCAGCTGCATAGCCTGTTGGCATCACAGAAACTGTACTAGCATAATTCTGTACTTGACAGGGCAGCAGTACAGCATGAAGAAAACATAGCAGACTGGTCATCACCCTTCCATTCTGCTGGAAAGCATTCTCCACCTGTGGCACCACTGGTTAAGCATTTACTTGCAGCATAACATACTCAATCCATTTCCCCTGCGAAGAAGTCTATGAAGACACAGCAATGGAGTCTGATGTGTACAGAATCAGCGTCACAGCAAACATGTCAAATCTACACCAGTTCTCCTTGCCCACAGCTCCTTCCTAGGGCTATTCAGATGTTCTAGTTGTTACTCTTAAGACCAGGACACTGCCATCCCACCAGTCTGAACATAATCACTAGATTATTAGGGCCATCTTATTAAGAACACTCCTCTGCTTTTAACTCAGCTTCTGTAATTGGCCCAGCTCAGACCTTTTTGAACATGGCTGTGGCACTATCCTTCTAATGAATGTAGTTATAGGAAATACTGTACGGAAGACTGCACACTGTGCCATGTGTTCACAGCTGCTAGGAAGAAGTTCACGGAGACATCTGGTGATAAAGTCTGGAAAGCATCTGGGGAAGAACACATGCTGCCCTGCATGAGGACATCCATTAATACAGATTTGAAGTGATCCACAGTGTTTTTTGCTCTAGTGGAGCTGGCCTTGAGGCAGGCAGGCACAGATGGTCTCAAACCCTTCACTGTCAGGAGGGCCTGTGGGGTCAGGAAGGCCAGGCTGGGCACCAAGGCACTGGAGGAGCTGATTTGCCTGCTCCTGCTGGAGTGGATCACTGCTCTCTGTTCAGGCTGTTTGAGGCACATAGGGAAAACATGGCACACATGGCACTGAAGCTCGGTTGTCAAGCCTGCCTGTGCATGTTCACTGCAGAGCAGCCAGCTGGCTGAGTATCTCCTGTGAGATCCTGCAGGAGGACAACAAGGCCCAGCTGAGCGGAACATATGGACCATTGCTGTTACCAAATGTCCACATCATCCAAGATCGCATCAAGTAAGTGTTATCTGCCAAGATATGGTACGTGAACCTCCTCCATGAGACCTTTATTTGTAGAAGGTATCTTTAAACTATGTGAATACCACAGTCTCTACCAAGGGTTTTATACAATACAGTGACCAGTTCTCCTTTGGAAATCTGTGCTATAAACGCCTTTAGCACTCTAGGTTTGTTTAGATCAGATTTGATGTCTCCTTTTTCAAATTTGTGACTAAAACAGTTCATTCTTTCAAGCCGGACTGGCATTTTGCTGAGATGTGGTTTCAGGTTGCACATAATTTCTTTCTCCCTCTTACATATTTTTTCATTATGTTTCTTTTCGGTACAGCTACATACTGGGAAAAAAATAAAAAAGCACATCGGCAGGACTTCGGCCACAATCAGGTCTTTGAGTATATAGTTGATCTTTTTCTCTAGAACTTTTCTCTACCACAAGTATTTACTGGAGTCATTTTTCCTCTAGAAGGAATCACAAAGCATAGTTTTTCCATACTGCTCTTAAAGTAATTAGCTTACTGATCATTTTGATCTGTCTTATCCATCTGTATTTAAAGAGGAAATGTAATAAATTAAATACATTTTCCAAAGAGATTTTTGGGTGACATTTCATCTGTGAAAAGATAGAAATGTGTTTCCATCACTATTGTATTTTGTGCTTTATATTTAGTCATCTTTCTATCAAAATCAATTATTTTCTGTAATAATCAAATTAATTTATTTTGAGGGTTATCCCATCTTTTCAATTTCAGCTATTTATGCCACATGCTGGGATCCTATCTTCTTTTTTGGACTTACTGTTAATAGCACTTCTGTAGAAAACTTCTTTCACATCAATATCTTGCAAGCAATCTTCAATAAGTTTCATCTTACTGAGGATTACAATTCAAAAATTGATTGACTAAGAGTAAGATGGTTAGAATAATGATTGAACATGATAGTGTTCTTTTTTTTTCCCCAATATTAGACACACACGTAAAGTAATTCACCTATATCCCTTCATTGACTTCAGAAACACTTGCAAGTAGGGGATTGAGATTTATATAATTGATTTTCAGACACCCAAATTAAGTAAATTGAATATCGGTATTTTTTAAACTGAGGTTTCCATACATGAAAATCTTTGGTAGGATTTACTGAGTACACCAATTTTAATTTTTTCCAATCCTGGAATTTTTGTTCCTAGAATATAGAATCATAGAATTATCCAGTATTATATGTTCCAGTCCTGTTGCTAATCTTGCCCATATACACAACTTTCATGTCATGTCATGGCCTAAAATTGTTCCTATATTTGTTCCTATATTTGTTCTCAAAAATGCTGTTTATTCATATTCCAGTGTCTATTCTGACTATTATT
Source organism: Clamator glandarius (assembly GCA_033459285.1). Classification (NCBI taxonomy): domain Eukaryota; kingdom Metazoa; phylum Chordata; class Aves; order Cuculiformes; family Cuculidae; genus Clamator; species Clamator glandarius. The sequence goes on along the minus strand of JAUNZM010000119.1, from coordinate 1,514,857 downwards.
GGATATTGGCTCAGAAGCTAATGAGATAATTACATTTGCCTCATTGTTTTCCTTTTCTTTACTCTGCAGTGGGGGGGTGGGGTGAGGTGGAGGTGAGTGGGCAGAGAGACCCCAGACCAATAAACAAAATAACACAACTGAGACAAACAAAAATCTGCAACTTTGTGGATTTCCATAAGGAAAGATGAAATCAGCAGATGTTGCCTCCCGTAAGTCCAGAAGTCTATTTGAGACAGGACATAAGTGCTTGAAAACATGTATTTTCACTGTGAAACATCCTGACTTGTGTGAGTTATTCTTAACAACTCTTGCTTTTTGGAAGTTCATATTTACCGAATAGCCACTTCAAGTAACAAATTTATCCTTATCCAAAATGTCATTCTGTTTTGTATTAGATGTTAAGGTTTGTGTATATTGCAAACTTCTTATTCTACTTCCTTTGCTAGTCACTTCACTTTTGCAGTCTGCTTAAATGGCATAAGTACACAGGCTGTACACAGGCTACAAAGAAGGTGAACCTAATCCAAAATAAATTATTATAAATATCAGAAGTACACATAACTTAGTAGCATGGCAGTCCGTTCCAGGTTTGTCTGAATTCAGATTTGCTTGACTACCTTTGTATGTCATTACACTGAAGTAAATAGGCGACCATCAAAATCTTTTTGCAGTTAATGCCACAATTTTTTGTCTTTAAATGACACTGCCTCTGGATAACCATTGGTTTCAAATTACTTATACTTTGGCATCTTTTCCCACCTGCTTTACCCAACTTGTCTTTAGGGAATTTACTTTCAGATAATTCTGTCTTTTTCACCAGCATGTATTAGGCAAAGAGCCAAATCAGTCATATCAGCCAAGTCCTCCACAGGTTTGGTCCATTTTTTTTTTTTAAGCCATGCAGTTCTTAGCAATATTTCTGATTTCATATTTCAGTGGCTGAGTATTTCTGGCATTATTCTGTAGGAAAGCCATTACTGAATAAATCTTTTCTTCCAATACTAGGATTCAAATGGTGTACCAGAATTTTTCAGACACACTGTCAATTATTCAGCTCAGCACATATGAGATGCAGTGACTAAGATGTTGCAGAAGGATTTAACCATATCTGGGAACAAAACACAGTTTTATGTTATGATTCCATTATAGATTATAATTATAAAATTTAATGGGAGATTAGACTACCTAATTAATTAGAGACCTCAATAATAACCTCTGATACACAAAAGACACATACCCACTGATATTCTTTAGGAGCCTTCTGAGAGCTTTCCTAAGTTCAGTATCAGGTAAAATCTTCAGAGATCAATTTAGAGAAAAAAAGGGCATATTCAGTGGTAAAGAACTCTCACCATGGATACCATATAGTCAAGGAGCAATGCGTGCCCTGAATAGCGGCAGCAGCAGTGTGAAGATCTGTCCCCCAGAGCCTCTAGGTACCTACAGTGTCTGTAGCAGGAATAGCTGAGGATCCTAAGCTAGGTGCTCTGGAAGGAGTTTTATCAGGCAGCTTTCACTGTGTCTGCTAAGGGCTTACATATACCTAGTAGAAGGTGATTTGGGATTGTCAAAGCAGGAGTCCTCTCACTAGACTGTCCACAGTTAGACCATGTATCTTTATACCAGAATTAAGAAAACTGAATTGTTAGTTTCAGTTATACCAGTGCAGTATGAATTCTTTTTTTTAGAATCTGTTGCAACTGTACAGTGCATCACTCCCTCAAATGATGATTCCCTTCTTGGGCATTATATTTTGTTTGCAGTTCTTATGTAAAATCTCTACTCTTTTTATTGTACTTCAATTCTCAGTCTGGTGACTGTATACACTTTGTTACATGATAAGATTTTGAAGAAATTCTTTACCTTTCTCTAATAAAATTACTGTAATGTTACTTAAAAAAATAGGAGAAAGGATCTGAGAAAACTGCCTCACACCATTCTTCTATTTCTTCTTTCTCATTTAAATACATATACATATACATATAGAATAACACATATTTAAAAAAACACAAACTCAAAACCCCAACAAAAACTCTAATTTATCATAGTAAAACACTTTTATATCCATTTATTATTTCTCAAATCAGCCCTCCCTTTTTGTAGCAACTGACGTGATCAAAGGAATTCGAGAGATATGGGTTTGATCGATGGACTGTTAGAAGGAATTGACTAGATCACCACATCTACAGTATAACTCAATGGATCAATGTCCAAGCAGATACCTGTAATGCGTAGTGTCCTTCAATGGTTCATTCTGGGACAATTTAACATCTTCATCATCAACATAGACAGTGGGATTGACTGCACTCTTAGCAAATTTGTGAATGACACCTAGCTGAATGATGCAGTTCATTCACTTCAGGAAAGGAATGCCATCCCAAGGGACCTTGGCAGGCTCAAGAAGTAGGTGTGTGCAAACATAATTGAGTTAAAAAAGGCATAGCACAAGGTCTTACACCTTGGTGAGGACAGTCTCCATAATCAGTACAGTCTAAGGGACAAATGTATTAAAAGCAGTTCAGTGGAGAAGGTATAGGTAGATGAAAAAATTTGTATGAGATAGCAGCACATACTTGCAGCCCAGAAAGCCAACTGTATTCTGCGCTGCACAAAAAAAGCATTACTAGCATGTAGAAGGAGGTGATTCTCCCTCTCTGCTTGTCTGAGAGTTCTCAGATCTCACCTAGAGTATTGTGTCCAGTTCTGGGATTCGCAGAAAAAAAAAGATGTGGACCTCTTAGGGCACGTCCAGAGCAGGACCAGAAAAAAAGAGCAGAGTGCTATGAAGAAAGGCAGAGAGAGTTGAAATTGTTTTGCTCAGAGAAGAAAGGGCTCTGGGGAGACCTTACTGCATTGCTTCAAGTTGTAAGGCTTATAAGAAAGATTGAGAGACATTTTACCAAGGTCTGTAATAGTAGTACAAGGGGCAATAGAAGAGAGAAGGTTTAGATTGGACATGAAGAAAGATTTTTTCACATGGTGTCTGGTGAGACACTGGAACAATTTGCCCAGAGAAGTTGTGGATACCTTATCCTGGTAAGTGTTGGATGTGATTTTGAGCAACGTGTTCTAAAGAAATGGCAGGGGGATTGGATGAGATGGTCTTCAAAGGTTTTTCCAGACCCAAATGATTCTAGGGTTCTATTATAATCAAGAGATGAGAAATTAGCATGCAAACTCTTAATACTAGTTTTCAAGCACAGGCATTTTATCCTTAATGTTTATCCACTACATTTGACTCTACTCCATTCCCAAATCATAGAATAGAGTCATACAACCGTAGAATGGTTTGGGTTGGGAGAGACCTTAAAGTGAAACTGCTGAGTACCCAAAGACCTATCAAGTCTGTAAAGTTTTAAAATATTTTAAGTAAATTTCTGCTTCTGTTCATTTTTTTTCTAGTAAGATACACTTTATAATTGATCTTATGGATTAGCAGCATCACAAAGATGTAATTTGATGTTCCAAACAAAATGTGTCATCTCTTCTTTAATATAGGCTGAATCTCACACACTAGGATTCAAGTGGTAATTCTGCTTGATAGTTTTAAGATGCTTGGGGGAAACAAGTAGAAAAGAGATAGATACAGTCTACATAACAACAACAACAATTTTCTGATATTAACCTCTATAGTATCCATTTATTTAATACAATAGAAATAACTTCTGAAAAGCATAATGTAGCTTTTGTCCTTAAAAACAAATCATATTAAGCTGCAGAAAAGGACAAATTATAGCTCTAACTTATTAAAATGCAAGATAGGAGTTAGTACTGAGGTATTTCTATTAATTAAAATTACATATATTGTTTAGTGTTTAATGGTATCAGTTACTGTCAATATAGTTGCTCTTGCAACAAGCACACAAATACCAAATGCTAGGGCAAATATAGTAATATGTGGCTGTAGCATTTATGTCTAAGTTCAAAGCAGTATTGCATTTCAATATTATAGAGCTACAACACTTGCTGCATTGAGAGCAGCTCTGTGGAGAAGGGTATGGGGATTCTAGTGGATGAAAAATTGGACATGAGCCAGCAATGTGTAGTTGTAGCTCAGAAAGCCAATCAATATCCTCGTGCTGCATCAAAACAAGTACAACCAGCAGTTCAAAATAAGTGATTCTCTCCCTCTGCTCCTCCCTTCTGATATTCTGCCTGGAGTATTGAGTCCAGCTCTGGGGTGCAGTACAAGCAAGGCATGGAGCTCTTGGCAGGACAGAGAAGAAAGGTCCAGAGAAGGACCACAGAAAAGAGCAAGGGGTTGAAACCGTTTTACTATAAAGAAAGGCTGAGGGTTAGGGTTGTTTTGTGGGTAAAGGGAAGGTTCCAGGGAGACCGTGTCTTTGAATACATAAAGGAGACTTATAAGAAAGGGAGAGAAAAACTTTTTATCAGGGCTGTAATGACAGGACAGGGGGCAATGGTTTTAAACTGAAAGGGGATAGGAAAAGGGTGTGGATGTAGTACACCTGGATTTTAGTAAAGCCCTTGACACCATTTTTCACAGTATTCTGCTTGAGAAACTGGCTACAACTGGCCTGAACAGGCATACTCTCTGCTGGGTCAAAACTGGGCTGTATGGTAGAGCCCAAATGGTGATGGTAAATGGAGTAAAATCCAGTTGGAGGCCAGTCACAACTTGTGTTCCCCAAGGCTCAGTGCTGGGTTCAGTTCTGTCAGGAGGAGGCATTGAGTGTACCCTTAGTCAGTTCGCAGATGAAACTGAACTAGGAGGAATTGTTGTTGTCCAAGAGGGTAAGGAGGCTCTTCAAAGGTATCTAAACAGGCTGGATCAATGGACTGCAACCAGTGGTATGAGATTCAACAAAGCAAAGTGCTGTGTCGTGCACTTGCAACACAACAACCCCATGCAACGCTGCAGGCTCGGGGAACACTGGCTAGAAAGCTGCCTGGCAGAGAAGGACCTGGGGGTATGGTTAACAGCTGACTGAATATGAGTCAGCCATGTTCCCAAGTGGCCAAGAAGGCCAATGGCTTCTTGACTTGTATCAGAAACAGTGTGGCTAGCAGGACCAGGAAAGTGATTACTCTCCTATGCTAGATTTTGGTGAGGCTGCACCCTGAATATTGTGTTGAGTTTTGAGGTGCTGGAGCATGTCCAGAGAAGGGCAACAAAGTTGATGAAGAGGCTGGAGAACAAACCTTATGAGAGGAGGCTGAGGGAACTGGAGTTGTTTAGCTCAGAAGGGAGACCTTATCACTGTCCACAACTACCTGAAAGGAGGTTGTAGCGAGGTGAGTGTTGGTGTCTTCCCCCAACTGACAGATGATAGGGCCAGAGGAAGTGGCCGTAAGTTCCACCTATGGAGGTTCAGCTTCTTTAGTGATTTCCTTAGAGATATCTAGTAAGAAAAGAAGATAAGATGCTCTTTCTGTCTATGTGTCTATCTGAAACAGACTTCTGAAAATTGCTAAAACTTAGGTTTCACTGCAGATAAGTATCCATGTATTTATAAGTTCTTTAAAAATAATGATAAAAAAAATCTCCTGTAAATCTTGTAAATCTCCTGACTCTATAATTAAAGTATACTAAAATATGAAAATAATGCATAGTACAAATGCTAGACAGCCAGATCAATTAAGGGTATGATTAATACTGCACTGTAATATATTATACTATCAAACTTGAACAATCTGAAGATTAACTATAGACTTACATGGTTTTCTGTACCTTAGTGAACATCATATGAATTTGAATTTAGGGGCTGTTGTTCATGACATGTATTGGTAACGCTTTTGTGAAACCTTTTGTGAAAGTCAGTGTACTGGACTGTCAAGTGAATGGTTTAAGTTTTTAATTCAAGTTCTGGAACTTAGCTGCTTGATAAGCTCAAAGAAATCACTCTGTTTCTCTTACAGTGAAAGGTTCTCATCTGTGAAAAAAGTTAAGAGAGATCTGCTACCATAATTTATCACTTTCAGAACAAACTTTTCTTCAGAATTTTGAAAACTGGTATAAAATAAGTGGTAGCCCTTTTACTGTCACTAACTTTTTTTCAAATTACTGATGCAAAAAGAAGGAAAGGAAGCAGGCCTAGGAGAAAACCACACTCTTACGTTTATTGAGAACATATATGTATCATATTCAGGTGCCCAGTTACGGCCAGATTCCAAGCATGGCTACCCACACTGATGAGAAAAGTCAAATCTATGGTGTTCATGACTTTAGAGATAATTTTTGTAAATGTGCTGCCAAAATATTAGTTCAGCAAAACACTACAAACTCAACAATTTTGCATACATTTCTGTGGACTATTTTGTAAAAGAAGTCAAACAGTGACTTTTTCTCTGTTAGATCTTTTAATCTTGTCCATATGAATTTTAACCTGTATATAATATACATAAAGATTACACTAAGTGCTAAATAATATAATCTCATTAATTACATTTCTTTTTTTGTCAGTTCTGTGATTAGGTAACTGAGATTAATTGCAGTAAATTTATACCTGCTTTCAAACTTTTTCAAATTTAGGATGAATTGCCTTAATTTAAACCTTTTTTATTGAGCACAGGTATTTTATGTCATAATTGCTCTAGGTTAAAAGTGTGCATGATGTCTTCCCATATTCCTAAAGCTTAGTGAACTTTAAGGACTTCTAAGAGCAATAATACTTCATTTTGTGTTTGATTTCCTAGTAAAGTCTATGTTAATAATCAAGATAGAATGATGTTATTTTGCAGCCAGCTCTTTCATGTGATTTCTTTTTGTTTAAAGCAATTAAGAATTGTTGAGTTTGAGAGATTACATAAAATAAGGAAAAAGATACAGAAATTGTGCATTAGAAATACTTTAGAATTTTACATTTCATTACATTTATTTTAATTTGTTAATGCTTGGAAATATATGGAGTTGTGGAAAATTGCTGTTAAAACTCTGTTAGGTTTCTCAGCTGGTACATGCCTCTTGTGCTTTTGTTCTGCAGATATGCAAATACAAACATGCATTATTTGAAAGTAAAGAAAATAGGCCCAGTGATTTTTACAACCTACGGTCATTAGGTTCAGTTTGAATCATTCTATAGTACTTATTTTGTATTGCCTCATTATTAGTACTGTCCTTAGCCTGGAATATTACAAGAAGCATCACTAAATAGAGTCCATTAGTTTGGTTATCTTCCCTTTTGGCATTTTGTTCATTGAAAAATTGTCCCTTGAATTGAAGCAGTATTTAATTGAATCAGAAATCAGATAAAATTAGGGAACTGTATTTCTGAAAGGCTAAGCTTGGCAATAAGGTAAGGCTTTTCTGTATTAGAAATAGCTACTGGGGAAATTATTTTACTTTCAGTCCTAAAACTGAAAACCTGCCTGTAAGATAATTTTGACATTGCAAAAATAATTTATTGCTACATTTTAAAAAAAAACTTCTCTAAGTTTACTTCTTTTGGAGAAGAAGGTCTATTACCTTCTGGGAAGTTCTTTAGAGGTACCTTGTTTCTCTTTTAATAAAACAGAAATAATGGAAATCAGTAGGGTTATAACATAACAGAATTTGGCCTTCTGCTTACGTGAGATTCTGTGAAAGAAAAGATTCTTTATTTATTTTTGTATTAACAGGAAGCCTTTTCCTTTTCCAGAATGGCATAATTTAATATTCTAATTTGAAATTACGTTTTTATTTTTGAGTCTCCTATCTCAACACGTTAAGTAAGCTGTAGTGAAATTAAATATAATGCACAGCTTGAGCAAAATGTGTTTTGCTGTAATTTTTATCCATTGACATTTGCTGTATTTTCCATCTCTTTCCCTCCATAAAATTATTAAATACTTCTAAATAGAAAGATGCTCAAGATAAGTTACTTTCATAATACATAACTCTTAGAATGTCAAGAGAGTAAAGATTCTGCATCAGCCTCATGTTTAATATTCATTACAAGGACTGAGTTTATATTTGTCCTTATTAGGATCAGTAAGCATGAAAAGGTAGCTAGAAGGAGGCAAGGAACATATTTTAATCCCCCAGTAAACACAAACATGGTCATGAATTACCTGATGAATTAATTAGTGGTAAAGAGCCTTGGAACAGATTACAGGTTTCCATAGCCCTTTCAGAATTCCATTCCTTATGCTGTTAATGAAAGACTTTCTGTAACACAATATAAAAGATGATAATCCTATAGTTATTGAATGCACCATCTGATAGTAATATTTACTTAAACTGCCAGTACAGTGAAGTATTTCTTTTTTATCCTCCAACAACATTACATGACATTTTAATTAGGTAGATATACAGATGGATGTGAGGAAAAAATGATATTTGATTTTATTTAAATTAATTTAACACCATATAATTACCCTCCACATCAAACAAGAATGGGCAATTAATTTGGATAAGACGACATTTACATAATATAATTCCTTTCTAGGAAAATACAACACCATGAAAATTCTCTAGTGAGCTATATAAACTACATAGATATTAATGTAAAACTGTAATTAAATTGAAATTATCATAAATCTGTTACATAATTCAAGTATTATTGCTGTAATACAAATAATTAAAGTAATTAACAAAAGTGGTTGGAGAAACAAGTATACATGAACTTACATACCTTACATCAAAGGCTCAGGGCGTCCAGTGGAGAGAGAGGCAGCTGCCTAAATCAGATGCACTAGATCATCTCTGTTGGTATAGATTTTAGTTCTCTTCACTGACTGAATAGGATTCACAAGTGTTTGATTTATGAAGACAGAACAGAGTACCCATGTCAATCAAGATTAGATTAAACAGATACCTAAACTGTGCACCATGCTCTCAACAGGACCTTTGAGTACCATGCTAGGTTAAGATCTACAAGAAAAAATCAGACAATATTTCCACTAAAACTCATGGTTTCCTATAAACTGAGCACACCTCCACATTCCCCATGCCCCCCAGAAGCACATCACATGTAAAACTCAAACCTGAAACTAAAAAACAGTCACATAGGGTTTTTTTTTACCCTACTGAAAAGGTTTTCACTTATAGGTGATGTAGACAAAGGTCAGTTGCAGCCCAGTTATCTTAATTCAAGTAATTTCACATAACATTGTTGGACATCCCTTAGGATAGTTACAGCAACACTACTGAAAAAAAGTTAACTCACCAGCACTACAGAATACTACTACTATTGGCCTACGACCTCTGGAGGAAGGGGCAGGCATCCTGGGTGGACTATAGGGAGGAAGGGAGAACGTGCAGGGAAAAAATCAGGAGGGCTAAGGCCCAACTAGAAATGCGATTGGCCAAGACTGTGAAAGACAACAAAAAGTCTTTCTACAAATATGTCAACAGCAAAAGGAGGGCTAGAGAGAATCTCCAGTCCCTAGTAGATGCAGAGGGAACAAGAGTAACAGGGGACGAAGACAAGGCTGAAGTGCTCAATGCCTACTTTGCCTCAGTCTTTAACAGTAAGGAAAATTGTTCCCTCTGTGCACAACCCCAGGAGTTGGAAGAGAAGTATGAGGTTCCCAAGGTCCAAGAGGAGGTGGTTAGAGACTTGCTTGCCCAGCTAGATGCCCACAAGTCTATGGGGCCAGATGGAGTTCACCCAAGGGTTTTGAGGGAACTGGCGGATGTGCTGGCCAAACCCCTTTCCATCATCTTCCATCAGTCCTGGATGACTGGGGAGGTTCCATTGGACTGGAGGCTGGCTGATGTCGTGCCCATCTATAAGAAGGGGCGCAGGGAGGATCCGGGGAACTACAGGCCTGTCAGTGTGAACTCGGTACAGGGGAAAGTCATGGAGCGGGTGATCTTGAGTGCGATCATGAAGCACTTGCAAGAGAACCGGGTGATCAGGCCCAGTCAACACGGGTTCATGAAAGGCAGGACTTGCCAGACTAATCTGATCACCTTCTATGACCAAGTGACTAAACTCTTGGACGAGGGAAAGGCTGTGGATGTGGTTTTCCTGGACTTTAGTAAAGCCTTTGACACAGTTTCTCATAGCATTCTGCTTTGGAAACTGTCGGCCTCTGGCCTGGACGGGCGCACACTCTCCTGGGTGAAAAACTGGTTGAATGAACGGGCCCAGAGGGTGGTGGTAAATGGAGTTAAATCCAGCTGGAGGCCAGTGACAAGTGGGGTTCCCTAGGGCTCAGTGCTGGGTCCAGTCCTGTTTAATGTCTTTATCAACGACCTGGATGAAGGCATCAAGTGCTCCCTTAGCAAGTTTGCAGATGACACCAAGCTGGGTGGAAGTGTCGATCTGCTGGAGGGTCGGGAGGCTCTGCAAAGGGACCTGAACAGGCTGGACTGCTGGGCTGAGACCAACGGCATGAGGTTTAACAAGGCCAAATGCCAGGTCCTGCACTTGGGGCACAACAACCCTAAGCAGAGGTACAGACTAGGAGAAACCTGGCTGGAAAGCTGCCAGGAGGAGAAGGACCTGGGAGTGTTGGTTGACAGCCGACTGAACATGAGCCAGCAGTGTGCCCAGGTGGCCAAAAAGGCCAATGGCATCCTGGCTTGTATCAGGAATGGCGTGACCAGCAGGTCCAGGGAGGTTATTCTCCCTCTGTACTCGGCGCTGGTGAGACCGCACCTCGAGTACTGTGTTCAGTTCTGGGCCCCTCACCACAAGAAGGATGTTGAGGCTCTGGAGCGAGTCCAGAGAAGAGCAACAAAGCTGGTGAAGGGGCTGGAGAACAAATCTTACGAGGAGCGGCTGAGAGAGCTGGGGTTGTTCAGCCTGGAGAAGAGGAGGCTGAGGGGAGACCTTATTACTCTCTAGAACTACCTGAAGGGAGGTTGTGGAGAGGAGGGAGCTGGCCTCTTCTCCCAAGTGACAGGGGACAGGACGAGAGGGAATGGCCTCAAGCTCCGCCAGGGGAGATTTAGGCTTGAGATTAGGAAGAAATTCTTCCCAGAGAGGGTGGTTAGGCATTGGAACGGTCTGCCAAGGGAGGTGGTTGAGTCACCGTCCCTGGAGGTGTTTAAGGTTAGGGTAGATGAGGTGCTTAGGAGCATGATTTAGGGATTGGTGGGAATGGTTGGACTCGACGATCCAGTGGGTCTCTTCCAACCTGGTCATTCTGTGATTCTGTGAGAAGAACCATTGTTTACCCTACCAACACATACAGTTTTATATGTGCCTTAGTGGCTCATTACATCATAAAAGGATTGCCTGTAAAAGTGAGAAAAATTAGTGTCAGGATATACTTTTTTTTTCATCCTCCATGTATTTTTTTTACATGAAATTTAATTTTCACTCCTTGACCTTTCAAGAGAGGCAAAGCTCGGAATTTATTAACTGAAATGTAAAGTATGAATTGATTTTTCTGTCTCGTTTTGAAGCTGAATTTCACAATAGTGCTGTGTAAACACTGTCTGAATAGGTTCTTGACTGGGTGAAATCTTTCATTTCAAAGGTTCTTGAAAGAAAGGGTATACTAGCAAACAACATTGCCAGTTTGTAAAATTGTGCATTATAATACATTGTTTTGTATCTATTAATTTTTTTCAGCACTTTATGTCTGACATGGAAGAAACAGAAAAATAATTTCTGAAAATTAGCTAATACTGAGTATGACATGAAAATTCAGTCCAATTATAGGGAGTTTTTAACATACTAATATCTAATGTTTGATGAATTCAACGACTATAAAGATAACTTAGGAAATATTATCACATTATTTCTGCTGTAAAGGTAATTTTGCAGCTGGTGTCAGGAAACATCTTTCAGTCTCTTGTTCTCAACAAATCTTAATTAGAAGCGTATCTGGGATTATGTGTGAAGCATTCGCTTGGCTCATTTTGAATTGACTGTGATGCTGCACAGAGTGACAATTTTGTAAGAGAGAGTCCTGCCCTCACTAAGTCCTCCTTTGTGGAATTATCTTATTCTGACTTCAGTTGTTCAACCAAAATAATTGCAGGTTGCACCTGAGAAACTTCAGGTTGTAGAACTGCTAGGGACTCTGTTCTGGATTCTTTCAACATCCAGGTATCCTTATGTGAATTAAAATCCAGCTGTGAACCCTAACCTATCCTTTAGTTCCAGGAGAACTTATGGCATTTTAGCAATACAAGTATCTGGGAGTAAATCAAGTAAATGTCCAAAACAATATTTACTGGCATAAGAGGTGGCAATCCCTTTCCTAGCTTCCTAAACAGTGCTGGATTGTTTGCATCACTGCATCAAAGAAGATGCCTACAGATATGAAGATGCCTTGTCACATATGAAGAATCCCAATGCTGAATGCCCATGAATGCTAACTTTTAATACCTATTCAAGATGCTCAATCAAAGATGCATTGGGGAGGAAGTGCTTCTCTTTGGAACATCTCTGAAGTTTTTATCTAGTTTGCAGGACAGCTAAAAGTTTACTTCAAAGAAAGAAGTAGAATGATGCCTTCTGGTCATATTGATTTGGTCAACATACACCAATGAACCACATGAAAAATTTATCATCCAGTTGTTAGTGCAAGGATAGGGAGAGCTATGAAGATAAAGTATTCCACATTTTTGTCCATATACATATTTTTCATCAACAAATCTGCCCAAGGGATTGTATAGAAACATGCACTACATGAGTTATTTGAGTACCAGGGGCACTTTCCACCTCAAATGTCTGAGATAATATCTTGAGTTTTGGTCAGTTTTGTTGAATTGTTAATAGACTTACCTTGGCCAGCTGGCATAGTTAGTAATTAGCAAAATCAAATTCCCCTCTCAGCTTCCCTGTAACTGACACAGCAGGTTATGGAGATTTTTGCCTGTAATCAGTTGCCAAAATAACATTTGTAAAGACTGAGAAGCAATCTTGTTGAATTGATCAAAGTTACTTGAATAGAAGTAGGAATAAACAGACCAAGAGTTTGTAATTTTCACAGTGCAACTCATTCTTTGTAATAAATCAAAATCCTTGAAAATTAGTAAAATCCAATACACTCAAGGTATAGATCAGATCACATGTGAAAAATTACAGGACATCTGTGGCCATTTGTACATAGCAGTTAGAGTTAGTATTAAATATTTTATTATTAATTCATTAGTTATAATCCACTGAGCTCACGACAAGTCCACCGCAGAACACTGTTGTAGAAATGTGATTCCCAATAAATGTTAAATTGCAGCTAGAAGTTTCAGGTATTTAAAAGAAATTCACTTAATTATGGAATAAATAGTCCCTCTATATCTCTTCCTGTGGGTAATAATATGTCCTCATTTTAATTTTATGAATAGTTAATTATGTATCAGAAAGAACAGACAATACTCATTTAAAAAAACCCCAAAACCTACCAAATGACTCCCAAACCCACAAGTATGCTTCCTAAAGAATATTTATTTCTGTTACTCACTTTGGGGATTCACCTTCCAAATATATTTAACTTAGCTGAAAGGCAATTTACACATCTTCCTCACATACATAAAAAGAAAAAAAAAAGAAAAGAAAAGAAAAATGCAAATAGTAAAGTTTCTGAAAACCAAAACCCCCATAAATATGGCTTTTCTATTCTTACATTATTCTTCAGTAGACTGTCTCTGAACTGTCCGCTGCATTATTTGCTAGTTATTCATCAAAAGGACTGGATTTTTGTAAGGAATGATCATTTATGTTAGTGACTTTAAGATTAAGTCCTTGCACCATATATTTTTTTCTTACCATCTTTAAATGCTTATACATAGGTAAGGAAGAAGTTTATGTTTATAGTTTTAATCTTATTTGTTTATCAGTATATATGTGGCGTTTCAATTACATCTCACCATCTGAAAAATTAACTTACTATCTCTAAGGCCTGTAACTTTCCTTGGTGACAAACTTCTATCTGAAACTGACTTGCTTTATATTGCCATAAATAAGCTAACATTCCCTACTGTTTCTTCAGGGGTCTTGAACAGATCTCTTTTATACAGCATCTTTAGACTAAGCCTTATTCCAACTGATGAGAAATACTCTGATAGGCTTTCAAACTCCTGACTAATAGGAGAATTTAAAGAAATACAATAGATCAGCTGTGGAGAAAATACTATAGTATATTATGCTTCTCTTCCTCCCTTCAAATGAGCAACTTTCCATATTTCAGTACTCACTGTGTTATGATTTACCAGCAGCTCAGATTATTGTAGGAAACTTCAAAGTAAAGAAAAATATTTTTGTAGGAAAAAAAAAATATTACAACTAGTTTCTGTCTTTCAGTCTCCTTGATTTGATATGAACAATACCTAATAAATAGAAAGAGTATCTATTAATTTATATAATTAATAGTAATCCAAATAGACCCTGAATTAGAAGATTGAAATTGATTGACAATTTGAACTTCATTTGTTGGGCTAGCTAAAAAAGTTTGCCCCTAGAAAGAATAACTTGTATTCAGTTCTAAGACACACTTAAAAATATTAAGATAATTCAAGCGAAATATGGAATCATGATTGACAAGTGTAATGATATATGACATGTAAAGACTGGAGTTGAAAACTATACCTAGAGTGCCCTTGTACAGGAATAGGTAATAAATATACTTATTCAGTTCTAAGACACACTTAAAAATATTAAGATAATTCAAGCAAAACATGGAATCATGATTGACAAGTGTAATGATATCTGATATGTAAAGACTGGAGTTGAAAACTATACCTAGAGTGCCCTTGTACAGGAACAGGTAATAAATATACTTATATTTAACTGAATATAAATGTGTTTTTCTGAGCAATTTCTAAACCAACCTGCTTTCAAAATCCTGGGCAAAACCAATCATTTAAAAAAGTATATGCAGAAATGTACTACAAGTTATAACTTTCAGTGTTCTTTTAGAATCATAGAATTATAGAATCATTAGGGTTGGAAATGACCTCTAAAATAATCTAGTCCAGACATCAGATCAACAACACTGTGCCTGCTAAACCATGCCTTGAAGTGACTACATATTTTCTGAACATCTCCAGGGATGGTGACTCCACCACTCCCTTGGGCAGCCTGTTCCAATGTTGAACTACACTTTCAGTAAAGAAATTTTTCCTAATACCCTATCTAAACCTCCTCTGGTGCAAGTCAAGGTCATTTCCTCTCATCCTATCACTAGTTACTTGGGAAAAGAGACCAATTCCCACCTCAGTACAACCTCCTTTTTGACAGATGTAGAGAGCATTAGACAGATGTAGAGAGCATCCCTCAGCCTCCTCTTCTCCAGACTAAACATTTCCACTTCCCACAGCTTCTCCTCATAAGAAATTTGCTCCAGCCTTTTCACCAACTTCATTGTCCCTCTCTGGACACACTCCAGAAACTTGACATCCTTCTTGTAGCAAGGGGCCCCAAACTGAACACAGTATATGAGGTGCAGCCTCACCAATGCTGAGTACAGGAACACAATCTCTTCCCTACCCCTGCTGGACATATTATTTTAAATATAAGCCGGGATAGGTTCTTGGCCACTTGAGCATGCTGCTGGCTCATGTTCGGCTGGCTGTTAGCCTACACCCCCAGGTCCTTTTCTGCCAGGCAGCTTTCCAGACACTCTTCCCCAAGCCTGTAGTGTTATATGGATTTGATGTGACTGAATTGCAGAACTCGGCACTTGGCCTTGTTAAACCTCATACAATTTACCTTGGCCCATTGATACAGTCTGTCCAGATTGCTCTGCAGAATATTCCTAATCTCTAACAGAGTGACACTCTGGCACAATTTGGTGTCATCTGCAAACATTGAGGGAGCACTCAATCCCCTCATCTGGATCATTGATAAAGATATTAAACAAGACTGAATCAAACACTAAGCCCTGGGGAATGCATCTTGTGCCTGGTCACCAACTGGATTTAACTCCTCCATATCACTCTGGACTCAGTCATCCAGCCAGATTTTTACCCAGCAGAGAGTACACCTGTGCCCTTGAGCCACCACTTTGTCTAAGGAAACACTGTGGGACACAGTGCTAAAGACTTTATTGGAGTCCCAGTAGACAACATTCAAAACCTTTCCCTCACCCACCAGATGTGTCATCTGGTCATAGAAGGAGCTCGGGTTGGTCAAGAAGGACCTGCCTTCCATGAACTCATACTGGCTGAGACTCATTCTCTGGTTGTCCTGCACATGCCTGGAGAGAGCGCTCAAGATTAACTGCTCCGTAATCTTCCCTGGTATCAAGGTCAGGCTCACAGGCCTATACTACTCTGGATCTTCCTTCCAGCCCTTCTTGTAGATGTACATCACATTGGCAAGCTTCCAGTCATCTGTAAACCAGGACTGCTGATAAGTGATGGAGAGTGTCTTCACAAGACCCTCCACAAGCTCCCTCAGTACTCTTGGGTGCATTCCATCAGGTCCCATAGGCTTGTGGGTGTCCAGGTGGCACAGCAGGTTGTTAACTACTTCCTCTTGGATTATGAGGCAATTTGTTATGTTCTTCATCCCTGTCTTCCAGCTCAAAGGGCTGAATACTCTGGGGATAAATGATCTGCCTATTAAATACCAAGGCAAAGAAGACACTAAGTACCTCAGCCTTTTCCTCATCCTTGGTGGTAAAGTTCTGCCCCACATCCAATAAATGATGGATATTCTCCTTGGCTTTTTCTTGTTATTGTATTTGTAAAATCATTTTTTTTGTATCTCTTACAACAGTGGCCAGATTGAGTTCTAGTTGGGCTTCTGCCTTTCAAATTTTCTCCCTGTACCAATTAGTGAGATCTCTGCACTTCTCTTGAGTTGCCTGTTCCTTCTTCCAAAAGTGGTCAAGTCTGCTTTTTTTTACTGAGTCCCAGCAAAAGCTTCTTTTTCAGACAGGCTGGTTGTCTTCCCCATTGGTTCATCTTACGGCACATAAGGACAGCCTGTTCCTGCACCTTTAAGCCTTCCTTCTTGAAGAATATCCAGCCTTCTTGGATCCCTTTGCCCTTCAACAACTGTCTCCCAAGGGACTCTCTCTACTAGTGTTCTGAACAGGCCTAAATCTGCCTTCCAGAAGAACACAGTAGTGGTTTTGCTGCCCCCTTTCCTTACTTCACTAAGAAACAAGATCCCTATCATTTCCATTCCCTCTTCAAATATAGTTAAAAACCTTCCCAATGAGCACTAATAACCATGAGCAAGAATCCTTTGCCCCCTTTGAGAAAGCTGAACTCCATCTGTACCTAACAGAGATGGTGTCATGTCAATCTCCCTATGACCAATAATCCCCAAATTCCACTGATTGCACAAGTTTCTGAGCAATGTGGTAATCAAGTGAGTTTTTCTGTTCCTTTCAGCATTTTTCCCTGCCACTGACAGGACTGAGGAAAATACTACTCATGCTCTTGATCCTTTAACCACTCACCCCAGTGCCCTAAAGTTCCTTTTGATCACTTTTGGACTTCTCTCCACAACCTCAGCACTACATCCACTTTCAGTCTTATGTGACAGTAATAACAGATGTCTTTTTTTTAATTTGATGTTTCCTGGCATCTTATTTCTCCTGTATTTTTAAAGTAAATCATAAAAAGCCTTTCCAGAAGGACTGTTTTTCTTGTATCCAAATTTTTATGTGAAATAAAACTGCAATTGTAGAATCATCTCTAATTAGCTAATGTGAAATCCCATGGACTATAATAAGCATACAATATAAGTAAAACTTTGATTTGTAACACAATTATCATAATGAAGATTGAACTTTTGATGAAATATTAACCTCAGGTGAAGCAATATGTACATATTCTTTTTATATCTGGCTAAGTCTTCCTCAAGAGTGTTGCAAAGAAAATATATATATACAAAAAAATTTTTATAAAAACATATTTTGTCTATTTTTTGCTGCCGCAAGAGAAGGGGAGAAGACAAATGGACTGTTATAGTTTTGTGCCAAATTTGATCTAAATAGTCCATGAAACAGCTGAGGAATTAGAAGCTGAAAAACATGGTTTACAATGGATGTGCTAAATAGACCTTAGCTCAGTCATCGTGGTTCTCATGAGAGTTGCTGCAGCACAGGCTATTTTCTATAACTTGACTTGTTATATGTGACAGGCTTCTATAACCATTGCAGAAGGAACACAAATAGACTAACTTCAAAAGATTGTTATGCAATGAATTACTAATCCATTATTTATGAAACTTATGTCACTTCTAAAAAAGGACAGATAATCATTGATTTTCATCTCAAAAATCTGCCATTATCTAGCTCAGAATCAAACTATAGTCAGGATAAAAGATAAAATTATTTTTCACCTTCCATCATTAATACAGCCTTTCATAGAAGAACAGATGAATAAAACACAACAGTCCAGATTCTGACTACTGTACGTAGCTCATGGCACAAAAAATTCCAGGCATTTAATTTTGGCATTATTTGTGGAAGACTGTTCACCTAGCACTGAAACAACAGAGCCAATTCAGAAATTCTACAGTTTAAAGCTAGTTTATTTCCAAACATGGATACATGCTTATAGACATGTTTATTTTTGTAAAAATAGAATTAAATAAGAAAAAATCTTCAATTCTTTCAAATTGTGTTAGAAAAAATTATATAACTAGCTCATTTAGAATATTAGAACATATTACTGTGTAGAGTTAAGTAATAGCTTTCCTTCTCAGTAAACAGGTACATACTTATATATTTTTCTATAAAATTATAGGCTCAGGCCAGATCTACTGTCTTTCACTGTACATACATACCAGTGATCTAGATTGTCATAACTTTCAGCACTGTTTAGAATATACGACATTCATAGATTAACAGAAAAATTGCCATTTTGAGTCGACCTCGTTCTTTTAAACCAAGTCTGCTTTAAGGACAGCTAGATGACTGCTCAAATTAGTCACTGTCAGAATACAACAAGCTTTTAGAATTATGACTTTATGCTCCAAGATGCAGATAAGCTATCTATTTTAAAACTAAGGAATCCCCAAATTAATCTCTGTATTTTTTTTAACTCTCAGAAAGCAGTATAATATGTGTGTAAGCTGTGGGTAGTTGTATTGTAAAGCTTTGTTTCTCTTTAAGAAGGAATGGTCATTAAGGAGAGGCCCCAGGCACTCCCTGCAGCCTGGGACTTGCAGGGCTGCACCCACCATCTAAAGCTCCATATGAGTAGAAACCTCTGGTCTGATGGGGCAGTTCTTACAACATTTACTCATTATTTGTAAGTCTAGCAGCTTTTCCTGTTGTACTTAATAGTTTGTCATGGTCTGTTCAGTTAGCTAAACCTCAGGCCAGGGACCTTGTCATCTATCTTCTTACCTTGGTATTAATAAGCTGAAAGAATGCCAGATTCAAACACTTCGGGTAAAATATTAATTGATAGTCTTAGCAATATAAATTCATGTTCCAATTAGTCTAGTGGATTTTTTCATTTGGTATTAAGGTAAATATCACCTCATGGGCCCTGTTATGGGTTTTTTAATTCATTAAAGTTTAATTCTAATGGAACTTTCTTTTTATATTCAATAACTTTAACACTATTTAAACCATGAGTCTGTATACGTAAAACAAAGAAAATAAAATCCATTTGAAATGTGAAATGATTTGAGAAATCAGTTCCTGAAAAACTTGTATTCATGGGAACTGAAGACAATGATAAAATATAATAACTTTGTAACCTCCAAACCATTGTAGTTAATTTAATGAAGTTTTGATAAATCACAGAGCCTGGAATAGATATAGGAATACATAAAGTTAGTTTTATTTAAACAGAAATTATATTTTTGTTTGTAAAATCATAATTGCTGGGGGAGGTTTAGCCAATAAACATGATAAATACCTATATTGTGCTCTCAGGAAATTACATTGCATGTATGTATAATTATACATGTACATATCATATTTTGAAATCAATGAGAATACTTCATGGTGGAGGCTGAGATCTGAAGAAAGAAAAGCAGAAGAATAAAGGATTTTTATTCATGTTCAAAAAATGTCATGATAGTTGAATATCAATACATTCATGAGGAGACAATTCTATTACAGCACTAAGACAACTAACTGTCTAGCCTTAAATCTAATACTGTTATCAAATTAATCTTGAATATAATAAATAAATTCAATATCCTGCTTCTACTATGTTAAATTTTACTGTTGGCTGATATATATTTTTTACAAAATCCTCAGACAAATATCTTTGTTAACTTTTATTGAAATTTGCTAAACTTCATGACTCACTGACACAGACTACCATATGTATTGAAACAACAAGTTTATTATTTAATTTATTTTTCTTTTTCACAATTACAGCTATTTGTCCTGTTTCCTAAAATACAGACATATTTTTCTTTTTCACAATTACAGCTATTTGTCCTGTTTCCTAAAATACAGACATATTTTCACTCTTGTTCTAAAGAAAAAAATGTTCATCTAGAGTTTTGGCTTTTCCTAAACAATATAGTATCACAATCATCAGGAACCATTACTATGAATGAATTACAGAAACCTCATTACTGAATACATCAGAGTTATATTAGCAGAGATGGCTTCAGGTGTGCCTTGGATTAAGAGTGGCAGAGAAGTTGACAGAATGAGTAGTAGGACTGTGGTATTCATGCAAACTCAACAAATCTTTCATGAAACATGGAATGCTTACTAAGTTTACCTGGATCACATTTTCCCCCATTCTACTGCTTTGGTGAAATGGGAATATCATGCCTGCACATTTCCCTGAGCTGAGAATTACTGTTCCATCAGCTACATAGCTTTTAAAAGCATATTGCTGCTTCTTTCACTGTCCTCCAATGTAAAGGTGTCGTCGTAGATGAGGGTATGGTTTTGGAGAAGAAATATCATAGAATCATAGAATGGTTTGGCTTGGAAGGGAACATAAAGATCATGTAGTTCCAGGCTCCCCACAATGGACAGGGACACTTTCCACTAGATCAGGTTACTCAAAGCTTCGTCCAGCCTGGCTTTAAACACCTCCAGGAATGGGGCATCCACAAGTTTTCTAGGCAACCTCTTCCAGTGCCTTACCACTCTCAAAGTAAAGAAAAAAATCTTCCTAATATCTAATCTAAGTCTTCCCTCTTTCAGCTTGAAAACTTTAGGCCTCATCCTATCACTACACTCCCGGAAAAAAATTCCGAACTCATTTTTCCTGTAGGCCCCCTTGAAGTACTGGATGGCTGCTATAAGGTCTCTCTGGAGCCTTCTCTTCTCTAGGCTAAACAATCCTATTTCTCTCTGAGATTTATGATTGTTTAAAGATGGCAACTTCACGGGGCTTTTATTTCAGCCAACAAATAGGTATGTATATCAGTTTATATATACTGACTCTCATGACGTCTAGATCACTCTGGGACCAACAGTAACAGTGATCACAAAAGATAAGTATTAGAGATATTTAGTAGGACAATCCCTAAAACTCTGGAATTCTTTCTGTCCTCCAGTCCAAAATACCCAGAATGTGCTAAACTTGTGTATGTGCTATCCAGAATATCCTGAAGGCTGCGATACATGCACAAAGAAATGAATGCTTTGCATTTTTATTTTTTCCCACTCTGTGTTTAAGGGAAACTATTAAATTTGTGTTTGGTTTGTAATATGTGACTGAAGCCTTTGAACTCTTATACAATAAATATTTTTTATGGAAACTAAAATCAGTAAATAAGAACCTGTGATGGAGAAGCTGATTCCTCCTGCAAATAAAGTACAAGCAAGAGTAGCTTAAATCTGTAAAGCATTCCCAGTAGGATGATGTTATACCCAAGGCATCATATACGTTGAGCAATGATTGATTTTCTCCTGCTTCATTTTGCCTACTGAAAAAACAGTCACTCATAAAACCGAGAGAGAAATGGAAAAAATAAGTAAAGGAACCAGGAATGAGAAAAGCTGGAGATATTAAAATGCAAGTCAGATCAATGTTGAAGCAGATAAAGTTTATGGAAACTTTCTCAGCAGTATTTATTACTATAAGTGGTCTTAAAAGTTGGATGCTGCTTCTGTATCTGTAAAACGTCTTTATTATTTACATAGTAATTCTACAGACAAGTCAACGTCAGTATATTTTTAGGATGTATGACTCCCAAATGTCAAACAAAGGTGTATACCATTTAGGAAGAAGGGTAATCAGCCATGTTGATAATATTTTATTTAGTAACATTCTATATGATCTATTTTGCAGGTTTAAATGTCCTTGGATGTTTGAGACAACATTAGAAGTAAATCCTGCCATGTTTAGTTTTATGAGCCTATAAAAACGAAATCAGATGTCAGCACAAAAGCTCATAAGTTAACAGTATCCTATTCTAAAGAAATGTAGGAAGAACAGCAGCAAACTATTTGATATTAATTTATCATACCTGGTCCTGTTCTCTAAAGATCATAAATATTGTCATTAAAGAAGAAAGAAAGACTGACAGTTTATTTCAAAATCTGATTTAATTCTTACATGTCAAAAGCAATGACCCTCCTATTTAATGAAAGTGGTAGAAAATGCTTTGAAATAAATTAATTGCCTTCTATCCTAAGGAATCTAGGTAATATTTCATCTATTCTTACATTGCTCAACTTTCTTGTGTAATAAAAGGAGGATTTTCTTTAGGAAAAAGCGTAACATTGTTCCCCCTATTAATATATGTTCTCTACCAAAGTGTAAATATAAGATAAAGTTCTTTCATACAAATGCATTTCTATCTACACTGGCTCCTGGAAAGTCATACTTTATTTGATGTGAAGACTACAGTTTTAAAAGCCACTGTTTTTTTCCATTTTTTGTTTTTTTTTTTTTTTTTTTTTGTAATATCATCCTTCCCACAGGACAGATGCACAAAACTTACACTTTTATTCAGGACCTGTGATGTATTGTCCTGAACTGAGAGAAATACCGTTGCTCTAGTCCATGGCAACAGCATAATTAATCCATCTTCATCAGTACTTTAATAGACGTCTGCAGGAGAAAAATGGATTAGGTAAGTTTCTAATGTCTTTTTCATACTTTTATGTAGCTCTTGACGTTATCTTTTAAAATACAGGAAAATCTCCGTCAATGAAATTCCTAACAACAAAACTAGGAGAGGTAAATCAATTCTAATATAATGATACGTATTACTAGATCATAGCCTCATTTATTTTAAAGGAAAATGTGAAATTTTAACTGCATTAATAATCTCTATGAATTCAATGCAGAAATGACATCATGAGTTGGTGTCTCAAACATTAATGGACAGATGCAATCAGAAGTAGTGATTACATTAGCTTTAACAGATATGTCCGCAGATGTTTTGATTATTTTGCAGACAATAATAATAATTATAAAATCTACTAAAAATATCACCTATTTAAGTCCCAACCTACTGGACAAATTCCAGAAAAAGCAATCCTTTCACCTGTTCTATTATATTTGACTAAAAAGAGTTAATTCACTGAGGAGTTGTAAAGAATATTGAATATTGCATTGAAATGTAAAATTTATTTGGAAAAATATATGACATGACAAAGTTAACCACAGAATATAAACCTTTTTACAGACTTATGTTTATTTACTGATTTTCTGGTTATTTAAGTTGTGATGTTTTCCATTTCCAAGGGAAATGTATGTGTCCAAAATTACAGAAATAATTTGCTTGGTAAGCATGAGTACAACATATACTGGATTTTCAAGGCGTATGCATTGCCAAACAAACTATGAATAGTTTTGTATTTTGGTATGTTTTCTGATTTTTATCTTTAAGTTTCAGTCTTTTGGGTGATTACTTGAGCAGAACCGAACTTCCGAATATTCTGAGATTGCCTGTTAAAATTAGTGACAGAATTAAAATATGACTGGTGAGAATAAAAATTCCAGATGTACATGAATTACAAAAAAATCTCTTCAAAAAATCTGAGTCACATTGACATAATCTGTAAAGTAGACCTCAAATGCCAGTCTTTTTTCTCTGAAACAGTGATAAATATACTTCTAAATACTACTGAATTACTCGCTTGCAGTGTTACAATAACAAGAATTTCCAGAAAATAGAGAAATTTTTTGAAAAAAAAAATCCAAACCTTTTAAATTTACCAGAAATACCTTTTCCATGCCTTCTCCCTCCTTCTACCATTTCCTTCTCTAGTAGTACTGGACTGACAGATTTCCACAGTTTCAAATATGAAATCCAGTAACTAACCTATTGCAGCTTGAAAAGCCTCAGATAGTCATATGCTTGTGAACTCCATCATGAGAGGCAATAGCCAGAACCTGAAACAGGAGACATCAGAATATCAGCAGAACATCTCATAGATGGAACAAAATCTGAATCCAAAATGGAAATTAGTTACAGAATTCAATTATTTAACTTTTGCTGCATTTATTTTTTTGTGATTTCTTTCTGCAGCACTTTTCATTGAAAATTATAAATAACAGTAGTTATTTAAATTAAGTGGATTTCTTTTTTTCAGATAGCTCATTTATATTGTTCATTTATTTTGCATATTGTGCTCCTGGATGTTGTACTGACCTCTGAATTTGAGTTTTCTGATGCAAAGTATGGTCTGAAATCAGTTTTAATAGCCATGTTCTTCTAATTATTCTGCCTCTCAAGATCTTGACTCTTATTTGAATTTTCATCTGTCTGACTTGGAGGAAGTATGTATACACTTTATGGATTTGGTTTCGCTTCGATTCACAGTGTCTACAGACAGTGAATCCCTTTCATAAATAATGTGAGACCTTTGTCTGTGTGCAAGTGTAGCCCCATCAGATTGTACAGTATTGGCTTCTGTAAGAGATAAATGAGCTGTCAGGAATCTTAACTTTCGGGAATATGTTGTGTATTATTGTCCCATTAGAATCTAGGAATAGCATCATCATCACAGATCTGTGATAAAAAACTTTTGCAAACATTTGTAAAAAACTTCTTGGTTTAGTACTTTCAGTGTTAGTATATTTATTAGATATTCCATAGATATCCAAATTAGAGGGATATCCAGGTGCATGACAAAATATTTCTACTGATTTGAAAACAAAATTACTAGATAATAGACTACATTGCATTGAGGAAAAATGGTGAATGCAATGAAAAATTCAAGAACAGTCAAAGTAAAAATAAAGGAACAACTGATGATTTTTCAAATTAAATTCTATTTTTTTAAATGCTTAAGGTTGCCAATATTTGCCTCAATCATTTTCTTAGTAACATACTTTTCGTCATTTGAGATTATTCTTTGCAAAATAAAATGTTGGTTTTAAGGAAACCTGTGAAAGAAATTAACTGATGTCTTTGAAAGTCATCATTTTTCATCATCAACTACAGAAAGAATTTGTAACCCTATAGTGGATGTGTCCTGTTTCCAGGAATCCTCAAAGTTCACACATAATTTTGTTGACAAAGTATTCTACTTGTTCTGGCCAACTTTGACTTTCTCACAAACACATTTTAGGCCTCATTCTTATAGCTACTTCTGACAAACACAGGCTGGCAGCAGTATTACGTTGCACTAGTCTATTTAGTTAGATGCCAGGCTGCATTTCTTCAGATCTGCCGTCATCTGCCCCTGCAAGGTCTCCAGAAAGAGATGCTTACATTGTGTATGGGTGGGGGAAACAAACAAAAAAAAAAAGAAAACCAAGCAAGCAAGATTAGCTGCTATTGTTATAAAAGCCAGACAGTTTGTTTCTATAAATATTATACACCTTAGAGTAAAATTTCAGGTGTAGTTATTTTAAGAGAAGTAGTGTCAAAATTTGAAAAATAGTAAAGAAACATTTTATTGCAAGAAGCAGCATGAAAAAAATGCAATAAAACTCACAGGTTCTTTTAGGCTTTCTGGTAATGTCATTTGTAATGAATATCTCTTTTCTGTATTTGTTCATCATAGCTCCATTTGTGAGGATCTGAGTTAACTGGTTTTAATAATTAATGAAACCACTACTGTGTCAGTTAGTCTCTGATTTTCTTTTAGGTGTTGGGCTCACACCTTACCCCCCCATTGTATGATTATGGTTTTGTGTAGTATTTAAGGCGACAATCCAGTTTCGCTCAGTTATTCATTGAATAACAACACTTCAATACAATTTTGGGCTATTTTATTTCTAAATTTTGTCATAAGAAGCTCATATGATCATAAAAAACAAAGCGTAAAAAGTAGGATAATCCTGCTTTTAACAACCTTTCTGAGAACACTTGCTGTGGAATATGGTCCTCAAGAAGCTAGCTATAGTTCTTAAAAAATGTATGCTTACATTTGCAGGAAGCCAGATATGAATTTATACATGTGTAGACATGGGCCTCGATCTCTCTCCCCCAACCCACATCCCCACCCTGAAGGAGGGGTACCTTTTGGGTAAGAATTTTGTGCCTCTGATTTTATCAGATGTTCCCCAGGAAAATAGTTACCAACTCAAATTTCAATTGTTACTTCCTCCCTCCCCCCTGCCCACAAAAATGTTAATTGCTTATAATCTTGGTTTTTTTCTGTCACTTAACATAAACCATCTACTGTTTACACTAACTGACTGGTGGCTAGCACATGTGTCACATAATCCTGTAGTCATAAACCGTCAATGAAGTCTGGAACTACTGATGGATCGACACCTAGGCTCTCCTCTGAGGGGAAGCTTAGAAAGCAAGGGGATCCATCTTGAACCTAATGTCCTGACTCAACAGGAGAGCATCCCTCGGCTGCCTGCCAGAGCCTTATGTATTTAAAGTGACATAAGTGTCTCAGCAGGGCTCACAACTATGTCAAAATAAAACCTGCCACAAATCTAGCTTTTTACTCCTTTTACTTTCTTTAATTGACAGATTATTCAAGACTTAAAAAATCATGGTATATAAAATACTTTAAAGACACCATTAAAAAAGGCAGTCAACCAATCAAAGTAACCTTGAGTTGTGCCATATTGTAATATTTATTCCACTGTTAAACCCCTGAAGAAACAGTAAATTCTTGTTAATGTTATGTAAATCAAAAATTGATACCAATTTTAAATTAGTAATAATTTACTACTATATGCTGCTACTAGTGTAATCAATCAAGAGACAGAAAGAATAGAGAGAGAAAAACAAAAAGAAAAAATTGTAAATAGAATGATACTCTGGGAATCAAGTATGGTCTGCTTGTAATGTAGCTGAATAATTCTGTAATTCTCTTTTCCATTGTGATTTGGTTTTAATTTTGAGCAACAATATACAATGATTTGAACAATAAGTTCCATTTTTTCGTTACTTCTGCTCCCCTGTTCCTCAATCCATGTCTTCAGAAGCTCTAGTGAAGTCTTTCTAATTTAATCATTACATTTAAAAAAAAAATCTTGAGTAAGAAAAGCATATATCTAATAGAGACAACTGCGGCATATAGAGGAATAAATTCTGCCAGAGTAGTTCCTAGCAAGACCACTTTACCAGGTTTGTGGATATTAATTTATCTAGATATCTTGATGACTGCCATGTTGAGAGTTTTTCGGTCCCTTGGAAAATGGAGGGGAAAAGAGAAAATTTTTTCTATTAATAAATAAAGAGAACTTCTAACAGTTACCTTATATGCTTAGCAATAATTCTTGAAGCAGTTCTAATGTTATGATGAAGTCAGAAGTTCTACTGCAGTTTTATTTTATTTGACCAAATCAATCTAATATGCTTTCAAAACTGAACAAACATCAACAAATACCTTGTTCTTTACTCATTAATGGCTGCTTTAATTGAGGAAATATCCTGAAACTAGGAAACTGTGACCATAGCTTAAAATAGACTGATTATCTCTGATATTTATGTAGGATCTGTAAACATCTCTCAAATGTTTTTCCTTTTCCCTCTCATAATAAATGAGAATTCATATATATTTTAAGAAAATAATCTGTTTCAGATTTGGTGAAAAATAAACAAAATTAACAGATATTTGCCAGGACACTGAAGAGGGAGTTGTTAGTACTAAGCACATATTTTTCAAAAATCAAAGTCTTTAAGAAGAAGGAGTTTGTAAATTTTGTTTCTGTATCTTAAATAAATCACTAAATCACAAAACTACTGAGTAATTTACTCACATGGTATCTAATACTCCTGATGACTCACTACGACATTTTCCTTGGTCTCCAGCTGCCATTAAAAAAGACATGAGTTTTCTGTATGTCTTTTACATGTGCCTAGTAGATCAGACACAAGAACTTACAGGACAGCTTCAACCTTCTGGAGCGACAGCCGTGCGACATACTGTAGAACACCTAAAATGACCTCAGAAAACTTTGTTTAGGAAACTGAATCAAGTCACATATCCCTATTGCATGGATACCCACAAAACCTTAAGATATCATGAAGATATCTGCATTTAGATCTCAAATGCCATCCTACTTCAGCTTCTGGAGCTTGAAGCAGAATTAGGTATATATCATGTTATGTGCCAGACTGTGTAAAATACAAACTGACATTTCTTTGTCCTAGCAAAGCTCCAATCCTTTCAGTAGAGAGAAGCCTCACCTTATTGCATTGCCTTGTATTAATGACTCGTAGCTGCAGCATGTAACTGTAAAGAATATCCTTTCCACAGGTAGTTTGATTTATTTTTCTGTATATTAGGAAATAATTTTATAAGCTATTTAGAATGGCTAACATTCATGCACTTGGTTTATAAATCTATGCTCCAAGATTTTCTTGTTAGGAAATAACCTTAATACTATCCATTTCCAGCAATGCCATGATGGGATGTTGTCAAAATTGTCACTGTGTGTCCCTGACACATAGTTATAAACTCCTTTTGCTGGAAGTGATCATGAAATTTAATTTTCGTGTGTTTTTAGTTTGTTTGTTGTCTAAAAATATTCTTACTCAGAAAGAAATGGCAACTGTAAAAATTGAGTAGTGGAAAATTGTAAGTATTTAATTATGAAATATTTATTTATAAACAAAATTGCACTTGTAGGACATGCTATATAGTAGCAATCAAAGTAATCCAATGATTCAGTTGAATTTGTTGCTAATTATCATAGGATGTAACAACATTGCAGGTCTAACAATTTTATCAGCAGTATTACATCAGACTCAGAGATTTCTCTGTCTCTTTCTGTCTTTGGAAATAAATTATTTCCCAGGCAGCATGAGTCACACAGCCTGTCTGGAATGCCATGTACAACATGCAAATGCTATGAACATCATGAAAATGTGCTTTTCAAGTCAGGGCTTCCGTGTCTTTCAGAGCAGTCTAATTTCTAGTAAGCTTCCAGCCTTGGGTCCTTTACAGGCTCTCTCCTTCCTTAGCAATTTCTGTAAGAACAGAAAGGGCACCAACAGACTCAGAAAATGCAGTTCTGTGTTCTGCACCCACAAAAACTGGTGTCAGAAGATTTCAAATACTACGTAATTTTTTGTTTGCTTGTTTGGTTTTCTTCTGGGAAATTTCATGGAGTCCTGATTAACAAGTAATAAAAGTTGCATAATGCTATTAAAAATGCTGCTGGCTAACTTTAGAGGTGATTAAAAACATTAAAGGAAGGTTAAAAGTCCTTGCTTATCCTCTCAGTTTTCTGAGAGAACAAGTCTGAACTTTTGCATGGTAAAACTTGATAGGCTGTCTTTTTCAGGAAGGTTTGCCAACAAGGCCTTTGAGAGTCATTCCAGCTAAAGGATGACATTCAGAAATTGACAAATTCTCTCTGGCCATATATACATAATACTTTAAAAAGAGCTAATTCTTAGTGAAATTACTGAATGCTGAAAGATTTTGCACATAGAATGTTTAAGGCTGTTCTTGACTAAAGAAATGTATAGTTAGTCTTAGAGGGAAGAGTTTTAATCCATACTGTTTAGTACACATAGTTTTAACTGTCTGAAACTATGTAGAAGCCAAAGAAAGGCATAGCATAATGAATTTTAAACCCCAAGTGTGGACATAGTTCCTCTTAAAAACTGGGATGCAAACTGTCAGTATAATTCAGACCTCCCCAGTAACCAAATTTTAAACAGTATAAAGAACATCTTGTGTACACTTTTCAATGCAAATCCTCATGTGTCTGTTGGTATCCTACCCTTTCTATGACATATTGTACTCGTTTTACCACTAAACTCTAAAAAGAGGTGGCATTTGTCCTTTCTTGATAAAATGTCAAGCATACTGGATGCACTTACAAATTGAGGTAAAGATTTCTGCCCACCTTCCTTCTTCAGCAATAATTTTCTCTTTATTTCTAGCACTGTGTCCAATCAAAAGGCAGACATTTATTTTTCAGCTTCTCTTCATCTAGCTTATAATTATCCTGAAATAATTTGCAATATATGGCATATCATCTTAAACTGTGAGGTAACTAATTAGCAATTCTAAATTGAAGAAGAACTGGAAGCAGAAAGCTACCATTCAACAATAAATATGCCTGAAAATTTGTGAAATCCAGGGCTTATAGCACTTACAGATAAGTAAGTGAAAAGGCAGAATATGTACATCTGGTATTTGCAAAAAAAAAAATCATCACATTATCAAGACAGTCAACAATTCATAATTCTGATATTTGGACCATCCGATTTTTGAGTGGGTTTATTTACTGAATTCATTAAGACATCAGAAATCTTTCATATAGAAAACTTCTCTTAGAAATACTTCTTATCTCCATAAGATAATAGTAGCATTCCTTAAACCTCACTGTCAAAACTAGAATAAGTAGAATAGTTGCAGGCCAGACTATATTGGAAACTATGCCTCAGTATCAGACTCTCGATCATCTCTATTTCTCTTTAATACAGTTAAAAATCTTAGATGCTTTTAGTTCTTACTGCATGGATATTTTCAGTGAATGGCTACAACAGCGTACATGATTTATTTCCCTGAAGTAAATTCTGGATGCAAGTAATTTTCATCAATTCCTCTAATTTGAATGATATTAAATTTATCTGTTCCAACATGTTCTGGTCATCAGTGGTCTAAGTGACTGATTTCAGAAGCCCAATGGTGAAGGTAGTTGGCTGAAAGCTCATACAAGATTTTATATAAATATTAATGGCCACAGCTGCCAGAGGGAGAGTTCTTTACTTCCAGGGCTAGCTAGCAGTAAAGCATCATAAAAATAAAGAATGCTTGGAAAGGATCCCTGGAGATCATTCAGAACGACTTGCTGTTCAAAGCTGTGCTGGCTTCTATGTTAGACCAGGTTGCTCTGAGTCTTCTCCAGTCAAGTTCTGAGCATTTCTGAGCATTTGTTATTCTACAGACATTCTGCACAACTTCCTCAGGTTCTTAAACACTCTCAGTGAAAATTTTACTTTCTTACAACCAATCAGGATTTCCTCTTGCAGAAACTTGTAACTGTTGCATCTTGCCATTCACTGTGTACTGCTAGGAGAGGTCTGGCTCCATCTCCTCTTCAGTCCTCCTTCAGCGGAAGTCTGCAGTAAGATCTCCCTCCACTTTCTTTTATCCAGGTTAGAGAAAACAATTTCACTAAACTTCAAACTGTGTATTTTTTACTCCATCCCCAGTCATCACAATAATTCGCTTCAGCTTGCCTTGTATTATGGGACAGAAAAGTTCAAAGGCAAATTATTTCCCTCAACTTTATGCTTTGCTGTTGTTAATAACCAAGTATGGTTATGTCTAAGGCTTGTTGTGAGATTTATCAGATCTTCAGCAGCTGACATGTTCACCTTGCTGTCTACCGGGATTCCCAGCTTTCTTTTTCATTCATTCAATTTTTGTACATTCCTGCCAAGGTTCCTTTTGGGATCTAACCCTATTGTCAATATCATGTATCAATGGTGTTATGGAATCCAGAGCTACATAACAGAACTAGGGAAGTTTAGAGCAGTTCAAGAAGTATAGAGTAAAATGGTCAAGTCAAGTCACGTGTTGCCACACTTCTACCTCAGTGATCCCATGTGTGTTGCAAGACCTGCTTCTTTTTCAGCTCTATAGTAAGATGCCTCATGCTTTTGCTACATCTGACTCATTGCTATATGCCTCTTGTTATAGCTGAATATTTTTTTAAGGGGTAAAGTAACTTGTCATATTAAAAGTCGCTTATGTCAGATGAGCCAGGGGCTACTGAGGTAGTAGGACTCAATAGAGTAACACCAGTGTAATACCTCAAAGGAATTAAGAAGGTCACCTTTAAGAGGGTGGCAAGGTCAACAGTCCAGCTGAAGTACCTACACTAATGCACACAGCATGGGCAACAACCCGGAGCAACTGAAAGCTTCCATGCTGCTAGAAAGCTACAACCTTGTTGCCCAGGTTCATCCCCCCACTTGATGAAATGGAGTTGAGTCAGCAGCTCAGCTCAGGAGCCACAGCTGACTGAAAGTCATAGAAAAGGATTGATCATGCATAAACAATTATGCTTTTCGAGTAAACAAGTAAATAATTCTTAACATGCGATTCAGTTGCTTCCTTCAACACAGCTGGAAATACTGCCTACTAGATTTCAAAAACATAGAAATTATTAAGTGCACTTCAGAAACGGTGTGCCTGCCAAAGAGCTGAATGGAGAAGAGTACAACTGGTTGTAGTGGCAGGGTAAAGTGAAGATAGTATTTGCTGTTGGTCTTTTGATATGAACTGTTGTAGGCTTCTATGAACTGATGCCTCTACCTGCCATTTTGATACATTCCTACATTTTAGCCATTCTACTTTCATAAGCTGATACTTCTGGTAGTTGATGATGGCACAACATTAGTAAGGCCAAAGCATTATGTCTGTACTTGCAATATCTGAGTTCAATCACATGTGGGGGTATTCATCAGCCTACTTTTTTACATTGGCTATGCCATCTTTTCTTCTATTATTTTTCAGATTTTCCCTTGTCCCAAGACACAGATTATCTGTATTAGCTTCAATTGTGGTGTTCCCTTTTACATCCACAGCACCTTTGAACTGTTTTTAATTCTAGGTCTGCTATTTTACTATGAAGCCATGCATGTAAGTGTAAAATACCTTGTATTTCAGTAAAATACCTGTATCTCAGAGAGTAGGATTCATCTACTAAACATAGGGCTTCGCTTGTCTTCTCTTTCCAGGCAGCCAGCAAATTCAGTAGACACTTTGGTGACTTAGTTTTTTTTGTTCTAAAGTAGATGTCTAAATTAGGTCAAATGACTTATGGCCTGGGATTGCTCATTTTTCCTTACTGACTATAAACTAAGCTTAAATTGCCTAGTCTAGATTAGATGCAAAATACCTGCTGAGATGAAGTCCTCAAAGCATATATAATCGCTGGTGAATTAATCTAGAGTAACTAATGACTAAATATAAGAATCTATCTTTTCAATAGTATTGTTATTTGATGAAAGACATTAATTTCCATACAGATTTTTTTTTTTATTTTAAAGAGCTGTTGTGGTTTCTTAAAGCTTAGTTGTTAAATGCTGAATGGAATTGGATTTTTTTCACTGATTTTTAAGGTGTGGACTTCTACCTTCCTGTATCTTTGAATGAGAAATTAAATCCTTAAATGTTGGATCTTAGGGTATATTAATCATCCAGTTTGAAGTTATTTTCTGATTGGTATGGAAACAATGAAAAGCAGCTAGTTTGCAGTGTTCCCAGAAGAAACACTGTTGCAACTGGACCTCTTGTTACTTCAAAAACAAAGAAGATCCTTTGGGGACATATGATTATCACATTTACATACAGGACAGCAGTAAAGTTATGCTCATGCACCACCTTTGTATATGACAAAAGCTATCGTAATTTTGTATGTGCCTATTCCAAACCCTAGGCAGGAGATCATCCTAGTTTACTATAATTATATAAGGGAAACAGAGAAAGCATGAAGATCTAGGGTATTAAAGAAAAAATCTCTAATATCTCACATTGGTGTACATGGGAACTGTGACTGCCCAGCACACCTACTTAAAGAAAGAGAGGTCACAGTCACATAGATGTATGACTGCTTAAAGATAAGCAACATTAACTGCCTTTCAAACCTGTCTTGTTACACAACCGTATCTGCTACAGTTTATTAATAAAGGAAGACTAAATCGATAGCTACGTTGTCATGCACATCTGTTTTTGTGCAAATATGCCTGACACATATGATTGGGTTCTCATTTTATATATATCAGCCGGATGCCACTATTTAAGAAGTTTATGACTGCATTATATTTAAGGAATTGTTTTCTCAATCCAGTTTTAGCAACACTGCTTAAGCAGAATCCAGGCACAAAACAAAGCCATTTGTCTTCATTATTAGAACAGACATGAAATCATTTTAACGTGGACCCAAGCAAATACAAAAATAATTTACAGCTACTCAACCAATGGGGAAAACTAAAGTGACAAAGGTAACAGCTATGTTCACATGTACATCTTAATTTTAGGCCTTTATAACTTAAAAATAGGTTTCTTTCAACAATGCTGATAAATGATCCCTTCCCCTTGAGAACCCTAACCTGAAAAGCTCTCCTGAAAGTACATAAAACAAGGGCTTTCTTTCTCAGATTAAGCAGAAGCCACTCTGGTTGCACAGTATAACGTTCCTTGCACTGAATAAGACACTTTTATGGGATGAATGGATTTCCTATGGAAGTTTCTTTTGTTTTGACTAAGGCTTAAAAACCAAAGTGCTAAGTAGTCTGAGTGCTAAGATGCTTCTAGTGGGGCTTCTTTAAGAAGTCCAGGCTTCACTGTGATGTATGTTGAGCCAGATCTAGTGGTCATACAGCCACATAGATGATACACATTGAAGAATTTTTAAGGTACTCCTCAAGGTGAATTAAATGTGTTCGTGGTTAAATACAAATACAAGTACAAATACAATATGAAGGAATTAACACTGCATAAAGCAAATTCTATAAGGAGTGTACAAAGATGTGTCGTAAGCCAATTCTTTATATACACTTGCATCAGCACCAATCCTCCAAGCAGTTGCATGAAATTACTTGGTCCAGCCTTGGGTCCATCCACTGGCCTAGTTCTGCTGCCCAGAGTTGGATTCTGAACACATGCATTTGAGGATGGCTACCAGATAATGCTGAACTGTTTCTTATCACCAAGGGAACATTCACTCTCTTACAAGGAGTTTCCTTTCTGGCATTCCTGCTTCCAGTCACTTTAACTGCTTCTGCAACTGGGCCTTCTTGCCTTCCATGCTAGATCATTCCTCCATCACAAATTACCCCTGCTGAGCAGTTACAATTTGAACTTCCCCTTCATACATATCATTGAACACCTGATCTATAAAATGTGACGAGGCACACTGTCCAGCCACAGCTACCAGATATAGATTAGCTTTTCAGCACCAGTCTTAGGAAAAAGAGTAAAAATTAGTGTTTTGACAGACGTTATTTCAATGTTCAATGCTTTTTCAGTGTTCAGTCTTATTTTATATGCTATTTCAAGGCTAATATTAGCTGTGCAGATGCTGCTGTTGCTCTCAATTTGATTCCATATGTTTTTATTAAAGAAAAAATAGAATACAGAAAGTGTAGTCTTTCTGTATTCTGTAGAGGATACACAAGGAGAATACTAAAAACAAGCACACACCCCACCACCACCAGTCCATTCTAATTGTTTCAGAGTTACAATACATTGCACCTATTTCTTATCAAACGTATATGTGAAACTTTTTCTATAATATATTCTAACCACATTGCAGTATTTTTTGCATTACAGTGATAGAAGGGCTATTTTACAGCCTCTGCTTACACAGAAATCAGAATATGTGATCTGAAGAAAGTACATTTGAGTTTATACATCACACTTGTGATCATATATTACCATGGAAAATACTTTACTTTCCAAAAACAGAGACACATTTTATTTCTAAATGCAGTTATGGACACTGAACATGGACAGTGGGTGCAGCTATGGGCAACCAGTTGTAGGTGGCTTTGCTTGGGTAGAGAGATTGGACCAGAGATTCCTTCAAACCTCAACCATTCTGTTATTCTGTGAACTGTAAAATGTTAAACAACTTTTAGCCAGAGAAGTGATCAAATTAAAAAAAGCTCTAGAGTGCATTTCCATTCCTCCCAGAAAATCTTTCCTCTTATGCAAAAATTCAGTTGAAATTAGCTCTTAACAAAGATTTTTCTTTATAGCAACAATAATTATTGGAACATAATTCAAAAAAAAAGAATGTATTACATAGAAGAAGATATAATCCATCGAAAGTGTAGCTTCTTTTATTTATTTAAAGTATTTAGAGGAACACCATTGAGAAAACAGTACTATAAATTAAAAGCTTGGTTTTAAAATGGTACTAAGATCAATTATATTAATGTTTTATAATGGTTTTTACTAGACTGTTAAAAATTTTATTTTTTTCTTTGAATATAAAGCTTTCATTTTTGATATCAGCATGGAGGTACAGCAGAAAAGTCCTCATTTCTGGAAACAGCCTTATGTTTATTCAAATGGAGATTGTTGCTGAGCATCTTAATTTTAGGTCCCTGAGCTCCAGATGCTGTTGTTATTTCAACTACTCTTTCCCTGTTTGTATTGCAGTAGTTACTGAAACATTAAAGCCTACATACTTATATATATACACATCTCTCTCTCTATAAGTATATACTACATTATCCACTGCTGTACATGTGATTTGTGGTTTTTTTCATATACTCATCTCACATAGCTCCATTGTGTTTTCTTGTAAAATGTCTTGAGGTGACAGTAGGCATATGAATATATTTTGAAGTTACCAGAGTATATAATGATAGATGTATATAATTATGATAATGTGGTTTATAAATATACCTTAGATTCTCTTACCTTAACTTATGGAAAATCTTGCTCTAACACTTGGAATTTCAGACTTGCTCTGAATTTTACAAAATTACAAAAAAATAAGAAATCCTTGTGTCTGTTAAGTCATATCTTTCTTCTGATTGCATTACATTTTTGCAGTAGCCAAATTACCCTATAGATAATCTTCTGAATCCTACATGCCCCCAAAAGTAAAAAAAAAAAAACCACCTCATAGACCTCTCCCTTTACTGTTGCATGCAAGAGCTTACAGTAAATGAATGAATTCAAATTACACAATTCCAATATATGAGTGTGTTTGCTAGCTGGGGAAGCTCAACCGCTATCTATTCAGAGAGGAAATGATTACTGAGAAGCAAGAAAGTGGAATTTCTTAGATTTCTTAGACCAGTTAATTCAGGTATTTTAGCAGCAAAGCTATCACATTCTTTTGCAGCAGTTCATTGAGACAGAGCTTTGAAATTAAGATTCATATTAAAATAATACCTCCGAATGCTTTTCTCACTCTGATGGATAATTAAGCTATAAAAATCACACTCAGAGATGCCAACATCATAGCAGAAAATTTAAATGAGCTTTTATTTATAACTGTTCACTTCACTTAGGTTAGATAGTGTAACACAATAGAATTCTTCAAAGGCGAGTAATATGAAGAGTGATCTGTTGAAGTATTGTTAGAAGGTGGTGATCCTTCAGGACAAGTAAGCAGCAAGGACTAGATTCTCTTTATGTGTAAATTCTGTAGATGCTTTATATGAAATTGTCACAGTGGTGAATATAGTATGATATACTTAGTCTTGCCACCACAGGAAAGGAAGATAGTAAACACAGTGTCATTTTTGCAAGGTTCTTTAGAGGAAATCTGTAGGAATACAGACACCGACTGGAGTGCATTTGAATTCTGTACCAAGCAAAACAGTCATAACTCTAATAAAGAATAGAATTAAGTGAATGTGTGATTCAACAATGACAAGTCAATATAGCTTTTATTCAATAAAGTCATACTCTACAAATTTTGAAGACATCTTTAATGATGTCAATGAACTTGACAGTAAGGTTCATAACAATATACATATGGACTACCAAAAAGCTTTTAACAAGCTTTTTATGGGAAAGTGGAAAAGTCTTATCACAGATAAATAGTTGACTGGAAACAAATATAGGAAAAAATTATCTGCTCCTGTAATGGATGGAGGGTAATAATAAGCATCCCACACGGTTTTTTATTGGATCTGTGTTGCTCATTTTATCCATGATTTGTCCAGATCAGGGGTGAGAAATGGTTGATAGTGCTGGATGATGATGTATAATTATCCGGGTTACTCAAAAGTTACACAGATCTGAGAAATCATATAATGAGTCTGACTGACTGTGAAATACATTAAAAAACCTAATAAATGTTATTTGCATAAATGAAAGCAAGTATACAAGAAGAAATATAATCCTAACTGACGATATACCACAGTGGACTCAAAATTAGCAACTATTTTTCAGGCACTCTGTGCCCTCCATCAGTTCCTTGTGAAAACACCATCCAACAATGCTTTGAGATGTAAATTGAATATTAGCATTTACTAGACAAGGAATAGAATTCAAAACCACTCACATGCTGACTCTTGGTGTGTAGCTGTAGTCAGACTATCCAGGAAAAAAAGATTGCAAAAGAAAGAATGAAGGGAAGGGAAATGAAGATGGTCAAAAAAAGATTTTTACTAAGCAAAATGTCACAGAAAATAACATCAGTACTTGTATATATATGATGTAATTATGAAAAGACTATGCCATTTATACGGTATGTATAGGAACAATTTTTTTAGACTAGAACTTTTCAGCATGGAAAACATAAAGATAAAGGGGATAGGCAAGAGGTAGATGAAGTAATTAATGATATATAAAACATCATACAGGAAAAGTTGAGTACTATTTCTCATGTAACAGAAAGCAGAGAGCACTTAATTTCTCAAACATTTAAAATAAAACAAATATTAATGTATATTTTCTCATAGTGCACAACTGCATTCTGTATCTCACTGTGGCAGGACAGCTCTTATGACAAAAATAAACCATGCAAGACAATACTTTATTAAGTATTGAAGTTATGAAGTTAAAGCATAACTGTACAGACACAATTTGTAGTTCAGGGGGAACCTGTTTTACAGATTGCTGCAAGCTGATGGGACGTGCAAGAAGTAACAAAACAACACCCAGCATTTTACCCATTGTCAGCTTGATCAAGGCAACAAAGGAGTGTTGCTTTCTCTTGTGAGTCCAAGGAACACCCAAGAATCTTCACTTCCAGCAAGAATGAATGCTTGTGATCTTAATTGTTTAGCACCTCATTTCTGATTGTTGCTGGCTTTTTTGCTAGTAATAAAAAAAAAATAAAGATTAGTGGGCAAGTATCCTGACAAGACAGGAAATTCTGAGCACTGCCATATGCTGAATGAGATCATGCAGTCTCCCACTGTTTTATATTGTATGTGAATTCAATAGAAAATAATTTTGTTTTGCATATCAAGGTGACATTGCCTGTCAAATTGCAGGACAAAACAGGAGAGATTATATGGTGGAACAGTGATTGGCTCAAACTATGAACAACAATGGGATGCATTAAGGAAACAGAAAACCTCTTGTCCTTAATGAAAGGTACTACATTCCTCACTGAGGCACTGAGCCATAGAGAATCATTTTGCTTAAGCAAAGCTTATGTCTGCTATTATTGCACTCACACCAAAACAAAGGGTTTCACACTGTAAACCAGGAATACAAAAGGAAGAGAATAGGTTTTCAGTGAATTTGTGTTAAGTAGTCACCATCTTGTGTGTATATTGTTTATACACTTATGGTGTTGGCCTTGTTTATTATGTATTGTTACGTCAATTGCAAATAAATCTGTATAATATTTGGAATACCATATTGTATGGAGCTGGCTTGGCATAAGCTGAATGGCTCAAAGCAAGTGATTGCCCCCAGCCCCAGTGGCAAGGCCAGAAGTTCCGGAAAGGATGCCTGGACTTGTATATGGAGGAGGGACATGCCTGAGCCTGTTACCTGTCCTTCCCCCACCTGACCAGGAGAGGGGTGGGAACACGAAATCCCCAGTAAAGCCTGCAACTCTCTGTGTTGCTCTGTTTGTCTTGTCTCTTTCTGTTTGTGTTTGTATCTCTGTGCTTGTCTTATGTTTGCAATTTATGTGTGGACACCCACCTTGTTCTAGATGCATCGAACAAAGACGTGCAGTTCCTAAGGTGGTGACTACCTCTCATCTTTCCTCTTTTTTTTGTCTTTTCTCCTTTTCTCTTTGCAACATGTGCAGCTGCAGCAGGCTGTAGTAGGCAGTTTCAGCTTGATTTTGGGTTTGACTCCAGGAAACATCAGGGCTCTCAGCATTGTTTTGGGCTCAGATGAGCAGATTGTTGCAATGATGCCAATCGTTGCCAACCCCTAACTTTCGCAGTGGCAGATTTTCTTGTCTCTGCTTTGTCCCATGTGGGTTGTTTGATCATTTGAATCTAGTGTTTTAAGGGCATACATCTTGTTTAGTAAGAGATATAGTGTACATCACTTCTTCTGAGTGACTTTGAAATTGATCTGTAGCTATGCCGGGATAAAGAACTGAGGTTCTTTCAAAGTGGGCTGTGACACGTATCCACATAAAAAGAAACTGAATATGTTGGGTTGACATAGAGACTTGTAGCTTAATTTAAAAATATTTCTTATACCTAACTACATAGTCTACACCTCCTGTTTATAATACATTTTAACATATGAAAGGACAAATTAGGAAGAAAAACTTTTCCGTTGAATACAAATATTTCCATAAATGACTCAACAGAAAGGAATCCAATCTTACTATTAAAGTAACTGGTCTAACAAAGGGTAACACTATGAAACATAAAAGGAAGTTGAGAATGAAACATGATCATTACTGAAATATTTAGGGTAGATTTAAAATTTGCATAGTTGGAACTACTAATGCAATACTAATGAACCACATAATTGAAACAAAGTACTAATTGTGAGATAGTAATGGAAAAAAGGCAGCAAAGTAAACAAAATGGGCAAAATTAAACTACTTCAGAAATAGAAGTCAAAAGTTATGAAGAAAGAGGTAAACTTTGATATAGAAGGCCAGAACTGCAGCTATCTCTGCGCCTGCCCCTAATCTGTCAAATCCTCATTTTTATTTTGCATTGATGGTGATTGTAGATGGAGCAAAGAAGAGCTAAAAGTGTGAGGAATTTTCTTCTGCACATCTTTATTTCTAACCCTAAATAGATGCTTGATATCCTGGCAGATCTGATCTTTACACAAACTAAATGTGTATCGGGGCCTGAAAGGCACAACATGAAAGATCTTTCAAAGCTGGAGTTAGGGTCATCCAAGTTAAAGGAGGCCTATATCAATCACACTGATGCAATTAAGACCATCAGTTCAAATAATCCTGAGTTTCAGAGAAAACTATGTAAAGTCTATATTATTTTGTACCTGGTGATCTCAAGGAGAGTTTTGAAGTTGTCTGAAAAATGTTCCTTGCTTCTTTCAGTGGGAAAAGAACACTAAAGTATAAGATACTTCAACTCTTCATCAGCTGGGGACCAAAATATCTTCCCTAGCTTCTGTCTATTTATCTCCCTGTGAAATACTAAAATTCTGGATTACTTGAAGGAAATTTTTGTTAACACTATTTTACAGAAGATAAAAGGAACTTAGGACAGATACTGTGTGCTATCAAAATGACACTGACCCCTTACCAGAAACAGAAGAAGGAAGATACACTCTAAGAAAGCTAATTTGTTTTTGCAGAGAATTTACATCTCTCACCTCTAAGATGACTTCCATTCATGCCTCTCCATCTCCCTTCTTCTAACAAATCACACGAGTCATGAGATCAGCTACTTTAAAAGACTACATTACTTGTACTCAAAACCTACTGGAATTCATACTCTCAGGAGTCTCCTGACCAATGTTCAGATAATTTTTCTTCTCTGACCAGGCTGTTATGTAAATTGGGAAAGGTAGCACTCTTCAGCTTCTAGGTTTTACAAAAGACTCAGACCAGTGCTGAGAACATGGAAGAAACGAAGGGAGAAGTGTGAAGAGGAGCACAAGATTGTCTGTACCCTAGTTGTCAAAGAACTCATAGGGAGATTTTTGCTTTACGTACCCTGCTCCTAGAAAAAAAACATCTTCTTTGTTATTTAAATTAAAAAGCAAACATGTAAAATACTGAAACAGAATTGAAAGTCTGAACTGGAACCGAGGGTTCATTCACAGTCTCCAGGTCTTCAGTCATTTGCTCGATGAATGTTTGAGAGTCCTTTTTCCATATAGTGGCACAGTTTTACTGGGAGAAATAATGCCTTGCTGTTTAAATGCTTACATTCTTTATTGGTTCTGGCATTGTAGCAATTACATATTTCTTGTTCCGTTTGTCTTCTCAGTGGGCTTGAATCACTACTGTGCCTCTCTAATCTAAGACTGCAGCTTTTAGTAAAACTGCAGTTCCATTATCAACTACTATAATTGGAATTATATCTCTATCTTCTTAATGGTGTTGCTTTTCTTCCCTGGTACTCCTGCAAATCGATATTACCATGAATATTTAAATCTACAAAATCTGCACTTAGTCTATTTGAAGTATTAGATGAAGCTTGCAAATCTGTTCTTTTACTCAATTCCTCCTCCAATCTAGTCAAGTTAAAACCATAGAAAAGTGTCAGGTTTGTGATTTATTCTCAAAGCTTTTAGCTTTAATAGCCCAGGGTTTTGGAAATAGTGAACATATATGGTCCTGATATGCATCGGAAATAAATGCACTATTTGAACAGATGGAAAATTCTTAGATAGAGTGAGAGAAGGGGTAAAAGTTGGAGAACACATTTAACAGGTACTGTTCCAGGGGACTTTCCCTCCCACCTTTAATATCTCTTTTCTTTCTGAGGGAAAAAAAAAACATGAAAAGCCTAAAGCTTCAAAAATTAAACCCTGCTTTTTTTGAAGCCTCTTTTTCATCCTCGTGTTCCCTTTTCTACCTCCAGGAAATATATTCATCTTTTAAACATACAGATGTGAAAATACTGAAATACATTTCAAAAGCAAACATTTTGTTATTTGAAAGGAATCCTGTCCAGCAAATTTCTCTGGGCAAGCTATTCTAAACACATGTAGTGCTGCCTTTGTTGTGTTGAGTGATGCAGAGGTTATTGCAACAAATCCTATGATCAGAAAAATACTTCTCTTATCTGAGAAAGATCTTTGTTATTTGCATGACATTTGTACTATGCTTATTTAAGCAGCACTCCCCATCAATGCCTTTGAGTCATCTTTATAGATCTTTTACACATTTGCAGCTTATTCTTATTTGTTACTTAGTTGTGATATAAATAATGCATAAAGACTCCACTAAAAATTGGCATTTATTGCACAATTAATCCAGAATAAATACAAATGCCTCATCAGAACACAACAGAATCAGTTCTCAAAATGCCCTGCATTCAACCAGGGTTTTACTTCCTTTAGGCTGAGGTGGATGGTTTTTGGGTGAGTTAACTGCGGCTAAAATTTTCAAAGGATCCAAACATTATTTAAGAGTGAGAATGAGAAAGAGAGTGCTGTCTAATGGCCTCTAATCTGAGGCTGATGTTTTTAACTAAGCAAACCATCATCACTCTACCCTTTTCCAAGTGGTGTATTTTCTTTGCACTTGTTATAGTGATTGCATTGCAGCATGATGGGAAGACTTAATGAGATAAATAATGAGATGATTATTTGCACCTGAAACACTGAAAGCATTCAAAGTACTGACAATCTTGGTATACAGTATAACCAGGCAGGTCACAAGAAAATGGTCCAGTGACACACTCTCAATTGATTTTGATGAGTGCCTAAAGAACACCTGAGATATTTTTTAGGGTATTGTTTACAAAGGCTAGTATTAACTTTGAGAAACTTATTTCTGAAAGATTCTCCTACACATATTGGAAAGAGAAAGAAGAGGCAGAGTCTGTCCTCCAGAAGTATAGTTGAAACAGCTGAAGTAAGTTTCTCACTGGACTTTCTTTCCATCAGTTTCTATTTATATGTATAATTAGATTTATTTAGCTAATCTAGAGTAGAGCAAGGAGAACAAAGAATGCTAATACTAATAGCGGACCGACAGAAAATTTTGACCCACAGCAAGAGAAAAGTAAGTACTTGTACACAAGCAACTCAGTTAAAATATCAGGAGAGTCAAGATTAAAGAAGAGGGACATCAACAGGGGAAAACAGGATTTGCAAAAAGGTTATTAAAGGGAAACCTTAAACCAGAGGAGAATGAGGAAGATTCTGGATAATTAAGAGCTATTGATCAGATTTTTTTTTTCCAAGATAGGAAGGAGCTGAGGCACCAAAATGCCTGTTCTTCGTTTCACTGGCATGTCTACAAAGTAATTTTGTATGCAAAACCATCTATGCCCAAATATCTTTATGCTACATAATGCATTCACCATATGCTGTGGAAGATACTAATTGTATCTGTGTCCTCAAGTCTAATATCTTCTCTGAGCATTTGTGAAACACTCAGGAAAACGGAAGATGTTTGAGAGATGTCATTAGCATAGTACCCTAATTCATTGCTAATCTCAGTAAACCAAGGATGTGAGAGGCTCTGTGCTATGTGACTTTTGAGAAACTCTTATTCAGTAAGAGAAACTCAAGCACATCTTCCAGAGTTTTCTTCACCCTAATGCCTAGTTTCTAGGTAACACAATTATAACTCAGCAGAGCGGTAGAAAGGGATGTAATTCTGGTCCTACGAAATCTCCCACTTATTTGCTTTCTCCACACACATACAAGGACAGAATAAGATGGAAGATTTCTCAGCCTCCCCTCCCATATATTATTATCTCCTAAATGATGGACAGATACAGTACAGTGGAGTCAGTCAGGGAACATCCATGGAGAACAGACTTTCATATTTACCTTTGAGGTTAGCCGCAGGATTTATAGGGTTTTAGATTTTATTTAGTTAGGTATCTTTTAGGAGTATGAGTTAGAACAAATGCTACTTTTCCTTTGATTTTGAAGAGCATGTTATATTTCTGAACTGTAATTGCAAGTATTCAGTTTACATCTAGAGGATTTTCTATTGCCCCCTGTCTTACTGGCAGTCTGTTTTCCATTGGAACCTGAAGAACATCATTGCATTTAACTACTGCTGTTTATTACAGATAGTAGGATCTGGAAATAATAGTAGTATAGAGGTAGTAGCTGATAAAGTATATAATTAACTTACTTCCTGAAACTCAAAGGCTAGTAAACTCACTTTC
The DNA here is from genome assembly GCA_033459285.1 of Clamator glandarius. Lineage (NCBI taxonomy): Eukaryota > Metazoa > Chordata > Aves > Cuculiformes > Cuculidae > Clamator > Clamator glandarius. The sequence goes on along the minus strand of JAUNZM010000119.1, from coordinate 1,470,047 downwards.
TGTTCTCTTGAAGAATGTAAAATATGTTTCATCTTATTTCAGTGGTTCAATAGCAGTGCCTATCACTTGTGGTTTTATTTATCAATATATCAGAAAGTGGAAAGATTTTTTTTAAATTACAAGTCATGCAGAATTTTTAAAAAAACACAACGACAACAAATAAAGATCTACTTCCCTAGAAGACTGCAAAAGCTGTGCATTTATTTGTCCAGGTAAGATTAAAAAATAATGCACCACAATTCTTGAGTTTTTAAAATGGTAAATATTTTCAACTATTCTGTAGAGGGCAGCAGAATCTAAACAAAATAATATTAAAGTCAGGAGACAGGGGCAACAGGAATAAGGAACTGCCTGATTTTCACTGTATGAAGGTAGGTAGCAATGTACATGAATTACTACAAAATTAGTAACATTCCTTAATTATTATTATTTACATTAACAAATGCAAGTTTCATGCTTTTCTTTTTATCTAATCTCTTATTTTACATACAGAACTACTGAAGCTGAACAAAACCAGTGAGATAAATTTAACACACAAATTGTTTTTTTCCTCCCTTTGGGTAGAAAAAATGCAATTTACAAGGAAAATGCAATTACATATAAATATTTATGAAGCAAAAAAAGTCAAACAACATCAGTGGGGTTTTATATATGTGTGAGATAGCAAAAATAACACTGAGTTAGAATATTTGATTAATTATTAACATTTTCACTGCATCCCAATGGGCAAATTATTCTAGAAAAGGAACATTTTTCTATTTGTTATTGTCTATAATTAATATTTAAGTGGCAAGCTAGAGCATGAGTAAAAGAAATTCAGTTTTTAATTAACCAATAATACAAATAAATTCTACCTTTTCAGTCATGAAAATAGTGAAATTAAAGGTAAAATACAGGAACATGTCCTTCAACCTGCACGGTGAGTTTTTAGTAGAAAGGGATTAAAAAAGCAATATGGGTAAATTATCTTCTTTATTATTATGTGCAGAGAATTCACTCTGGTCACAGGTTGAAGTGGTATGAAGTAAAGGGTAACATTTTTCATTTAATGAGACATCTGGATTAACAGTATTTAATCATGTGACCTGAAAGCTCTAGACTACATTAGTTTTCACTCTTAAAGCAGTGGGTCTTTGAAAAAATATTTTGACCGTGTAGCTACCATAATTGGATGTAAGCAGTGCATGCAGTTAACACCCCTCCATTTTTGCTTTAATATCCTCCTTCACTTTCATTGTTTGGGTTTTCTGGGTCTAATTTTTTTATTTCTATGTTACTTAAGTTAATGAAAGACTTCTGAAAATCCTTATGAGAAGTCGGTAAAATCATGAAAACAACCACAATCTAAAAACAACAGCAGCAACAAAATAACAAACTTGTACACAGTAAAACATCATCAAGTTGACAGATTGCAGCTACAAGACAATACTTGCACTTTTTTAAAACATATGAATCAGTGCACTATAAAGGAGATTTGGCACTGCAACATAGCACAATCATCACACTTATTTGTAAATCAAGACAAAAAAGTAAAGTTGTGATCTTCTGATAAAATGACAAACAATGCTGAGCATGAAAAGGGAGACAGTTATAAATGCTTACATCTCAATTTAAGTATCTGACAATGAGATGACTATTAAACTTCCTTAACTTATTGTAAATTGAAATTATTCCATTGAAGCCCACTGTCTTTCTTTTTCTCACTCTATTGAGGTTTGAAATAAAACATTAAGCTACCTTGCACTGAAGTCATTTTATACTCCAAGGCAGTTATATCAAAAGTCAGAAAATTTGTAGCGTAATTGTCACAGAGGATATTAGGTTCCCTCAGAAGAACATGTATTTATCAAACCAGAGATGAACTTTGAAAGGAATTAATAAAGTGAAAGAATTTCCACAGAGCAAAGATAACACTTTTCTCCCTCCATATCTTTCATAAGATCATGCAGACATAGCCACTGTAGGCCTAAATGTGTTTTCCGTGGGTGTTTGGTGTGGGCAGAGTGGAGCACTGAAACCCTGCTGCCTACTATTCATTAGTGAGAACAGATACTAATTCTTCTTCTCATTCCTAAAATGTGACATTTTCTGAAACGTCTATCAAATTTATATAAGTACCTTACCCAAGGACAAATCAATGTCTTAAAGAAAATCACAATTTTAAAGTGCTACCAAGCTTTCCAGTGCAGAAACATGCATTCTATTTAAACTACTGCATTAGGTACCCAAACAGGTTTCTGGAGGGAAAATTCCCAAAACCTCAAAACCCATACTATTTAAAAAAACTTGAAAACTGGGTAGAAGGGTGATGATGATGATGTTGCTGTAGCTACTATCAACTTTTTTCTTTTGGACTTGAAAATTTTCTTTCAATTGTAAATCCTGTAAAAATCTGATCTGAGAAAAATATAATTTCTTCAATTTTTAGATTTTAAAGACTGAAAGGGACTAAATTTTCATCAGCACTGATTTCCTGATAAACTCATTTCATAATCAAATTAGCAGAAAGGCTTTATAATAGATCAGCCTCCCCAGCTGAGAATTCAACTTTGTTCTGCTGTGCAAACAGGAAGAGCTTTATATTTAATTTCCAGTGAGAATGCACTCAGATTCTAATGTGAAAGAAAACAATAAACTTCCTTGTCTTCTAATTATCACATATTAGCATTTATGTATGGCTGATAGCCACAAGGGTCACTCTACCTCTCTCAGAAATGCACAGGCAAGAAGGAACTTTACAAAATGACCACCTACAGAACACGTTTCAGCTTTGCTAGTGGATTCTTTGCTCCTTTGTGGAATGGCACTGAGCTAATCATTAGAATTTCCAAGTCCAACTTTACTGTCCTTGGTACTTCCCTTCCTTTAGCAGGATGGAATGAACACGGAGCATCACCATTACTTGCGCAGCCTAGCATGATCGTGGGAGCCAAGTGGATATCAGAAGCACTAGCCTGGTTGTGTGTAATTTTGTAAGTCTAAAGCCTGAGTAGAACCTTTGGGTGGTGATCTCTCATGAAAGGCAAGAATCTTTGTAACCTTTACAAATTTTACATAGAATCATAGAATCATTAAGGTTGGCAAAGACCTTTAAGATTGAGTCTAACTGCCAGCACCACGCCACAGTACTTACTCAACTATGTCCTAAAATTCCATGTCTACAGGTTTTTTGAACACCTCAGGGTTACGGATTCTCCACCACTTCCCTGGGCAGCTTTTTTCCATGCTTGACCACTTTTTCAATAAATAATTGTTTTCTAATATAAAATCTAAACCTTCCTTGTTGCAACTTGAGGTCATTTCCTCACATCCTATCTCTTGTTGATCGGGAATAGAGACCAGCATCCACCTCAATGAAACCTTCTTTCAGGTAGTTGTAGAGAGTGATAAGGTCTTCTCTCAGCCATCTCTTCTATAGGCTAAACAACCCGTTCCCTCAGTCGCTCTTCATAAGACTTGCTCTCTAAACCCTTCATCACCTTTGTTGCCCTCCTCTGGACACACTCCAGCATCTTAATGTCTTTCCTGTACTGAGTGGCCCAAAACTGAACACAGCGTTCAAGGTGCTGTCTCACCAGTGCTGAGCACAGAGGCATCATCTTTTCCCTGCTCCTGCTGGCCACACCATTTATGATTCAAGCCAGGACACTGTCAGCTGTCTTAGCCATCTGAGCACACTGCCAGCTTGTGTTCAGCCAGCTATAGACCAGCACCCTCAGGTCCTTTTCCCCAGGCAGCTTTTCAGTCATGCTTCCCCAAGCCAAATATAATAATAACTTATATCATATTTTTTCATCCTTTTATAACACCCATGTGTAACAACAAGACTTCTAGGAATTTAGATCATCTATACAGCAGGCACTGAGTAAAACTCCTCCAAAGACCTATTATTAAGCATCTTTATAGTTTCATTTTTTCATTTCTTGTATGCTTTTAACATGTTATAGCAGATTTCAGTGACCAATCTGGATTTTATTTCTCAACATTTTACATTCATACATTTTATGAACAAAAATAAGAATAAACTGTTCCTAAAACATACAATCCATTATTCCAAGTCAAATAGCCTAACAGACTATTTCCAGTGCTAGCTAATATTAGAACAGTGGTAGAAAAAGAGCTAGCCTCTTAAAGGGTATGCATCAGCCAAAAGCATTTGAAGGTTTTTCAAATAACTTTTGGTTATAAATTGCTTGCAAACAGTTCATGGAGTGAAGCCAGCCTGGCATGTTTAGTCATACTTAATACTGCCAATACACAGATTAAAAGATTACACATTTTCTACAGGTCTTCTGTTTTTTTTTTAAATCTGTTTGTTTGTCTAGAAGATTCATATTTTCTTTGTGAAACAAGAAAGGATAAAAAATTATCTCAATGATTTTCATTTTTCTGAAGCCAGTGTATTTGCAGCACAAGGTCTGCTAACCTTAAGATCATTAAATATCTCTTTCTTCTCTTGTGCTTTCCTCCAGGAAATAAGTCAAATGCTCAAATCCCACAATGTGTCCCTGGTTAGCCACTCTTGTACTTTTAGCTAAGCACATGCTTATCTGCCTCACTGCATGAAGGGCAAAGTGCTTAGCTCTGAGCAACAGCTGCCATCCTTTGTATGTAACACAGCATTGAGGCACAAGGTGCTCTGTTGGACTAAACCTCACTTCAAATTGTCACAACAAATAAGCCAGAACAATTTGTTAAAATGATTTTTCATTGTTCTCAGATATGATTCTGTACTTCATATACAGTTATATGGTATTTTATATGCAACATTCTTTCTGATATAAAATTGAGGATCAAAACATCTGTTTCAACAAATATTACAGGCAGGTAAAAATGTGCCAAGATACTTGGGAAAAGCAAACACAAAGGATAAAAATGTATGGAAAGTTAAAAAAGGAAACACGTGGGTTTTTTTTTTTTTTTTAAATTGTTATTCATCCATCTTCAGAGCACATCAGAGATATTAGAGAATTGTTCCAGTTAGGTTTTAAAATTAAATCATTAGAAAGTTTGTGTGAATTAGGATCTGAAAATGTCAGGATAAGGAGTGTAGTAATGAAAATCACTGAAAGTACCTTCCTATTTCTAGAACAAAAAGTGTTTTAAGAAAGCATTCAAAGACCTTTTTCTATGTTCAACCCTCTTTCAGTTAATATCTTATTTTTTAATCTGTGTTATTGGTTCCTAGAGTCAGAGAAATACAAGCCTGAAGACAGAACTAAAAATTAGTCAAACATTCATCATGGGTGACTGCTGTCATTCTGTCCTTTGACAGTCTTTAAAGTCATATTTGGGAGAAATGTAAATAAATGAATAAATTGTTAACATAGTAATGGAAGGTGAAGTTGAGTTGTGATTACAGAAATAGAAGGTCCTTTACAAGTAGAACCTAAGTTCTGAGAGGATAAAATTTTAATTTTATTTTTTCAAAGTGTCTACTGACCTGACTATAACTGGTCAGGAGACAAGGAGAGTTTTATGTGCTGAAAGGGAGTACTTTTTTTTCCTTATTCACATGTGCATTTAAATTCAGAGAAGTAACTACCTTATGGGTATTTTTCCCCTGCACCTTTCACAAATAAAAAGGTAACAATGCGGTTCTCTACTGATAGAGTACTCCCTTGCAGGTATGTTTTTGTAGAGAGGTTGTTGCTACTATTACGGTTCTTCTGTCTGCCCATGACTAAAGTATAACAAAGTGAACACAAATGAGACATGTGAGTTTCATGAGAACTGCATTCTGGTCTCATAAGAGCTATAATTTGAACCCTGTTGCCTTAAAATATTGTCATCCAAGGCCATAATTTTTCTGCATGTTTTTAGAAGGCTAGATTATGCATAAAACAGTGTTTGCTTTGTATTATCACTACAGTATGTAAAGATTTGAAACAGAAATTCTTGACATAGAAATAGAAACAAATAGAAATAAAATCAACTGCAGATATTTAATATTATTTGAATTTTCAGCTAACTAACTTGTTTTGTGGCAAGGAAGGAATTAATCGTGAATTTATAATATTGGTTGGGAGGACTTGTTTCTAAAATAGGTGGAAAATGAACCAGAGGGGAGAAACTACTTTTGTTTAGCCTGCACATAAAATAGAAGTGTCAGCATAAGGACACATTCACAGTGACATTTCTTCCATATTTCCAAAAGAATTTACTTCAAAGTAATATATTGGTGATTTTAGAAAGCAAGCTGCTGTATACAAATTTAAGCTAATATACTTTATAAAACACTGTCTTACCTCCCTATGGAGAAGTAACAGATACTGTTGCTTTGAAAGATGGCTATGAAAAAAGGGGAAGTTATCTAAGTATATCTTACTGAAGTTTTACTTATCTTTACTTTGTGTACCACCCAGATGTATACTTGACAGATTATGCACACACACATATATATTTAAACAAAATTGGGCCTGTTTCCAAAGAGCAAATATAACCACATATGGACATAAAATCAGCTTTAATGGTTCAAAACAAGTGTTCATCTAGCCAAGCATATCGTCTCCATTGATGGTGAAAGTGGAGGTGTATGGAAAAATAGGAATAAGTTACGGCTATATTGTACTACCTCTAACCAGTTGTCCCAGTCTCTTTTCTCAGTTCAGGAAATTTCCTGAGCCTGAGATTTATCTGCTAAACATCAGTCAATTTGTCTTCCAAGTATGTGTTCCATCAAACTTGTATAAACTTCTCAAATACACAGAATTCTTGGCACGTAATTCCACAGTTTTGTTGCTGTTGAGTAAAGAACCATAGCTTTTTTTCTATTAACCTGAAGTTAAATTTAGGTTTTTAAGTTCATTTCTGGGAAACTAGATTTGTTCAGAAAGGCAGTCAACAATCATCCCAGTCTGCCTTCTTCAGGCATTGATACCTCTATTATAGCTCCTCTTTCCATTTGGTTTCCAGACTGAGTCCCACCATACTGAATTATTCTTCATATAGAGACAATACATTCCTTTGGTAATGTTTTTTGCATTTTTTTCTGAATTTACTTTCAAATTCTCATATATCCCTTTTTTGATGAATTATTGAATTATCTAATCCTTCTGTGGTGCCATTTGAAGTGCTATTCCTCACTTCCTGTGAGGTGGCAGACCAGCAATCCTTTCCAGCACACCATCCCTCAGGAGCCAACAGGGAATCACCAGTGTAATACTGCAAAGGAGCTAAGGGATGTTCCTCTAAGAAGGTGACACAGCTGACAGCCCAGCTGCAGTGCCTTTACAATGATGCACGCAGCATGGGCAACAAATAAGAGGACTTGGATGCAACCATGCTGCTAAGACCTGGTTGCCATTACTGAAATTTGATAGGATGAATCCCATGGCTGCAGTGTGGTTATCAGTGGCTACAGTCCATTCAGAAGGGAAAGGTAAGGAAGGAGGGGTAGTGGTCAATAGCTTGAGGTCCTGATTCAGACACTATTAAGGGGTGTCCTTCAGGGATCTGTACTGGGACAAGTGCTGTTTAATACCTTCAACAATGACATAGACAGTGGGATTGAGGTAAATCTCAGCAAGTCTGCAGATGACACCAAGCTGAAAGGAGCAGTTGACATACCTGAGGGACAGGATACCATCCAGAAGGACCTGAACAATCTTTAAGAAGTGGGTCTACGTGAACCTCATGAGGTTCAAAAAGACTAAGTACAAGGTCCTACACACGGGTCATGGCAACCCTTGACATCAACATGGGCTGCAGGATGGAGAGATTGAGAGCAGCTCTGTGGAGAAGTTCTCGAGGGTACTGGGTCTGAAAAGCTGGACATGACCCAACAATGTGTACTCACAGCCCAGAGGCTGACTATATCCTGGGCTGCATCAAAAGAGGCATGACCCACATATTGAAGGAGGTGATTCTCCCGCTCCACTCTGCTATTGTAAGACTCCACCTGGAGTACTGCATCCCACTCTGGAGCCCTCAGCAGACATGGACCTCTTGGACTGGGTCGAGAGGAGGGTCATAAAGATAATCAGAGGGTTGGAATGCCACTCGTGTGAAGACAGGCTGAGGGAGTTTGGGTTGTTCAGGCTGGAGAAGAGAAGGCCCAAAAGACTGGAGGAGGTGGCCCAGAGAGGTGTAGGTTCTCCATGCCTGGAAAAATTCAAAGGCAGGTTGGATGGGGCTCTGAGCAACCTGATGCCACTGAAGATGTCCCTGCTCATTGCAGGGAGCATTGGATTAGATGATGTTTAAGGAACTCTTCCAACATAAACTATTCTATGTTTCTGTGAAATTCTTTATCTTGAAAAATATTGATTTGGAAACATAGAACTAAATGGAACCGAAGGAATTTCCCATTTCTAGCTATAACCTGGGATTTACTGAAGTTTTATAAAGAAACTGTGCTACTTTTGTGTATCTCTTGCAGGATCTCTCTTACATTCTTTATTGCATCCTAACGTGATAGGACAATATAGCTTAATATGCAAGAACTTTTAATGATCCATTGGATATCCAATATTCAGCCTAACATGAAGGAACAGGTGTTTGATAATCAAATACTATTAAAATGAAACAAATCTTCAATAAACACAGTCATATGCAATTTATCTTTCACTAAAAATATTTAATTGGATGGATAGTTCTTGACATGTAAAAAAGAAAGACTGTTTTCTTTGATGTGAAATAGAACCTCAAAATAGCTTTTTCTACTCATGTCCTGTAAAAGTTCCTTTACCATATTGCATTGTTGCCTCCTAGGATAAATTAAAAAAAAAAATAAACTCTCTATTTCTTAATACACTTTTTCATTATTCTATTTTCTCAGTGTGAAATCCTACCTGGAGATTTCAATTCACTCATTCCAAGTGAAATGCCTTTCAGGATGGTATCTGACAGAGACACATCTGACTTGTATGTTTATGTTACACTTGGACGCATTCCTTTTATCTTCCAGCAAAGAATGGAGCTGCAGCTGTTGCAGCTTGAGGTCCTGCAAATAAATTCCATGGTGTGAACCACCTAGCATACCTTCTCTTGCCAAAGAAAAGCTTATTGTACTACCACAAATAGATTAAGCATCTCTGGAGAGGACAGAGATTTTGCTAAATGCTTGAAAGGTCTTTTTTCTCCCTCTCTGGCTTACTCCTTCCCACTGCCAGCAATATATTTCACAGAAATACCCCAAACCAAACCAATAATTAAGCCCTAAACAGCTGGATAATTAAACTATACAGTAACTCCAGGCTTTTGTAGATTACACTTCTGCTGTATTTATTTCAAGTATTGCATCTATTAGAGAATACAACAGACTTATATTTCTCTGTGATTTATGACTAATGCTCTGTACATTTAATGTACACTTTTACATTGTTCTTTAGGACTATATTCTTAATGACTTCAAGAGCCACTATTTCTAGTAACCAAGCCTTGCTTACATAAGCATGCACAATAGAGTATATAGAGTGTACTTGAAAGTGAAAAGAGGTATTTTTTGAAGTTAACTTTGCTTCTAGGAGTGCATATTTATATTAAAAAGATTAAAAATAACAACAAGTAAGTAAAACAACACCAGAAAAGTGAACATAGCACCTTAGGACATAGATACATATTCTATTAAAATTCAAAAGTGTAAAGAAATAAAATCTGCCCTAGCTAAGTCAGATCAGTTTTCATTTAAGTCAGTAGATAACTGTGAGTGATTATCTAAGGCAAAATTTGCTTCCACGTTTGTCTCTCTCCTACTAAGACCAAGTGAAACACAAGAGCTATTCATATCAATATGATCAAAACAAGTACTCCAGGACCTAGAATTAGTCATCTCTACTCCCCATAACAAATACTTTTCCTTAGGGTTAAGCTAATACATTATATATAAAATACATAGTTCACAGAACTGACAATGACCTACATAATCAATCATTACTATTTCTTTTTTTTTATCTTGCTCACACAAGGAAGAAAGAAGTGTCTACATTCTCCTGGCTTTATATGAAGATCACTGCACTCTATGGAAGACTCCTGCTGACTTCAGCTGGAACTGAATTGGCTCTGAACAAGCAATATTTGACATCAGAATAGCTTAATGCTGCACTAAAAGACACATCTGTGGCTCACTGATCCTGATATTGCTTCTGTGCCAGAATAATTCCCAATTTAGGCCTGTTATCAACCATCTTCGTTGCAGCAGACAAGGGAAGTCAGAGGCAGGGTGTGGGAATGCCTCCCAGAGTCTCTTCAGTGAAAAAGTTACAGAAGCCCCATTGGGCTGGAACCATCCCTTTGAATTAGAGCAGATCTAGGATGCTCAGCAGGAAGGAAGCAGGGAGTGGGTGGGTGGGCTGAAGAAGAAGCAGGGAAAATTTTGTGGAAAGAGCTAACTGCTTCTTTTGCTTCCATGGGCATGATATATATCAGATGGTGTGCTTTCTGTGATGTGTGTATGTGAGATGTTTAACTCCTGCTGCAAACATAAAAGGTATAGCTTTTTAATTTGCTTATTAGATTATTAGTTAAAAGCATAACATTTTATCAATATCAGTTTATGTGTACAAATATTAATACTCTGTTTATTATTAGTCATACTGTGGGCTTATGATACGGAATCCACTACTCCAAGATGGTCTTGTTTGCTTCTAACTCTTTTGGCATTTATTTCTCTGTATGTCTGTTCAAATTTTGAACTGAATTCTATTCATACTGTTCATAAATGTTACCTCCACTAAAACTTTCAGAAAAATAAGCTTTATATCTGTGAACTGGATTATACTAAAAAAATACATAAATACTCCCCAGGCATTGGAAAAAATACTTGAAAACTTCTAACAAATTTACTTTTCCCATTTTCTCTTATTTTGGATAATCCATCTGATTGACACAATTACATTCTGTTCAGGAAGACTGCTGTTTGCATTTGCTCAGTGGAGACTTACAGAATTTCAGAGGAAAATCAAGGAATATGTTTTAACACACTACATATTCCAGTGACAGCTGCAGTAGCTGGATGGGAGTTTTCTCAAAATGGCTTGCTTTGTTGTTTTGGTGTATAGGGTATCAAATAGGAAAACTAAAACTTTGGATCTGCAGTTTTAAACATTCCCCTGTGGCCCATCAGCACTAAGATTGTGATGCAGGAGTAACAAAATATACAGAGAAAATAAATCCGTGGAATCAGAGGGCTTAGGGAGAGATGCAGCATGATTCAGTGGGACCTGAAGATAATGTGTGAGCCAAAACCTGAAGTGAGAAAAAGGATTTCAGATGAATATGAAGATTTAGTAAGGAAGTTAGACCTTAAATAAAGAAATGGGGTAGAAAAAGGATTAATTCAGAGTCATCTGAAAGAGAAGCAAAATGGTTAGTATACCCTATTCTCCAGAACATAAAATACAGTTCTGGCCTAGCCATGAACCTGTATTCCTCTACAGTCATCATATTGTCTCATAATATGTGTCTCTTCTAACTTGTCTACACAGAGGAAGACAACCCAATAGTGTTATCTATTAGTTTATAAGCTAAAATGCCACAGGTATGTATTATGGGTCTACAGATTTAAATCTTTTATAATATCCATGCAATCATTAACACTGATGCACTGTTTGCACTGCATTTAAACTTCCAGGCTTTACAGTTTGGTTCTGTAAAGGTTAGAAAATCTGAGACAAATAATCTATGTCAAAAGTGTTCACATTAAATAGCCATCATATTTCATGACATACCAGCAATGCTGGACTCTTATCTAGCTCCCTTTTGCATGTTTCGTGAATTAGGATGTAACTACAGTGATTATTTTTTCCTATTCCATGCAGCAGAACCTGTTGCTATTTGATACACAGCATGCTTCTTCAACTAATCTGAAGCCGATAAAAAAAGGTTATTCTTTAAGACTCCTCTGCTGCACAGTCTGGATGCTATACTGGTATCCTAGAGAACATGACTTTTAACTGCCATGAATTTCCTAGGAACTGCTGGGCAGGACTGTCAAGCTAGACTTTTCCTTTCCCTCCTACCTCTCAGTGTATACACACATGTGCTCACATACACTTTCACACTCTTTCCCTGTTCTCTCATGTTTACAGAGGCAAGAATAATTGCTCAGGGAATGAAGACAGAAAATCCACAGCTGTGAAACTAAAAAATCTTAAGAAGAAAGGCCAAGAAGAAACCAAGAAGAATTTAAAAATCCTGTACCTAATGTATCTGCCTATAACCTGACATTCAGCATTCAAAAATAAAACTGAAAAAAAATGATGGCTGTGATCTGAATATAGATAGAATCACAGAATCACAGAATAACCAGGTTGGAAGAGACCCACCGGATCATCGAGTCCAACCATTCCTGTGAGGGTATAGAGGAGTTTCTTTCTCTAAGAAGAATATGAAAATAATAAAACCCCCTTGTTTGCTTAGAAGATGTTGTCCTTAAAGGCCTGCCAGTTTTTCCTGAGTTCCTTTACCTTTTCCTTTTTACTTTCCATTTACCTTTTCTCTAAATAAGCTTAACTCTGATAGCCTGATGTTCAGATCTTGTATTCTGCTACTTGTTTTCTTCCCTCCCCCAGGATCTTGAACTCCACAACAGCCAAGACTTCCACTAAACATCTCATTCCCAATCCGTTGTTCCCTGTTAGTGAATAGAGAACACAGTTCTGTATTCCCACCTGTTTGACAGGTTGTCCTCAATGCCCTTCAGACATCTTCCTGATAGTCTGCACCCCATTAGGTTGCTCTCCTATCAGAGGTCAAAGGGATTGAAGTATCTCACAAGAACTGAGATCTACGATGCAGGTATTTCTTCAGCTGTTTAAACAAAGCTTCATGCACTTTCTTATCCTAGTGAGGTGGTCTGTAATAAGCTCTCATCATGTCGTCACCTGTACTAGCCTCTCCTCTGATTCTGACTCTCAAACTCTCAGCCAGTCTGTTGTACAACCCACAAGAGATTTTCACACCTCTAAGATTCTCCTTCACATGAAGCACACATTCACCTTTTCATCTTCTTGCCCATCACCCTTTTTTCTCATCCATCATAACACCTCAGCCATGTCAGATGTCACACAAGCTCTCAGTCATTCTGGGAATTTCACAGTCCTGTGACCTCTTAAGGAGTTCTAGCTCCTCCTGCAGGTTGCTCAGGCTGCAAGCATTTAAGTGTTTGATGTAGGCTTCCTTTCAGAATTTTTGATGATTCTGAGGTCTCTCTTGTTCAGATATGCCCACTATTTGCTTTCCGTCTGCATGTATTGTTTCCTCATTAAGTGCAGATTGCAGTTGCTCACCCACATGTTTTAGTGCAATAGAGAATATGGGTGCAGATGTCACTTCTCAGTGCACTAGAGTGTACAGGGCATATTTCATATTCAGAATAAAAAAATCCTCCAGCTGTCTAAACTGCTTAGTAGCAATTAGGTGTTTTTGATATCTGGCAGCTTCTGTGCTGAAGTAATCAAAGGATGGACTGTAATATTTTGACTAATTAAACTGAAGAATTCTGTCGTGCCTTAAATGATATTAGCCAATATTATTCTGCCTGTAGACTTACTCATTCATGAGTTATTAATGTCACTGGAAAATTCTTACATTTCATACTCTTTTCCTAATGTATTACTGGAAGGGATAAAAAAGAATGAACAATGAAAATAAAATTATATCATAAAGTAATAATTTATATGTGAATGTTAAAATGAAGAAAAAAATTACATGAAAAGATAGGAAACAATTACATCTTATTTTTTAGTAAATTATATTTTCTCTATTCCTTATGGGCCAGAAAAGTAGTACATGGGAAAAATTAAAATGGCTGCCAATTGTTTGCACCTAGATTGGAAGAGGTCAAAATTGCAGCACACTCCAGCCTTTCACAGAAAGAGAATATATTAGCCTTCAAATACTTCATCCAAGTGACAGAACATGTATTAACAAAAGCTACTTTAATCTATTCAGGCACCTCTGAATATCGTGCTTGTTCTTACAGTCAATGGGAACGCAGTTAAAATCGTAAAGTTGGATGGCTATTCTACTCACTACCACAAACAACAATGCAAACTAATATTATCCCTGATAGGTACATTAATTTAACAAATGCTATAAAAATTTCTCATATATACAGTAGGCAAAGTATTCTTTTACAATGCTCTGCAATTCATACTCCTCAGAGAGCACCAAATCCAGAATGAAAAAGTATGCATCTGCACAACTGTGAAAACACTACCTCTACCTTTCTTTTCTTTAAAAACTGTATACAGGAAAAACAGCTTTCAGTTTCCTCTCATGCTTGTCTCCCTTAATTCTTTCACTCATTTCTTTCATTTGACTGTAATCTTAATGACATCACTGGCAAGAGTATTTATATTTTCCTAATTCTGTCCAAGATTTCTCTTGACTCTTGTGCATTTAAACTAATTTTCCACTCTGCATGGATTCTTTATCCAGAGTTAGACTGTTTCCCACTTTTTAGCCTCCAAAGACATTCAGTCCCATACAACAACAGTCACTTTCCTTTTTCAGTATATTTCCTCTTGGAATACAGTCAATCTTTTTCTTATTCTGTTCCCTGTTAAAAATATGAGAATATTTTATTGTCTCTTCTAACCTAAACTATGTATCATAGAATCACAGAACACGAAGTTAGAAAGGACTCAAGGATCATCTAGTCCAACATTTTTTGGTGTTTCAAGCCCTGAATATTTCTTTTAACTATAACATATTTACTCCTGACAAACCTTCATGACATCAATCATATCATCATTCCTATGCAAAGGAAAATATATTTATAGTCATAATACTGCTGCATTTATTCTTATTACAGTTATTCATAATTGATGATTTCCTCCTTCTCCAGGAGTAACTTAGTATAATCAGATCCTATGTGTCTGAGTGCATGATTAAAATCAAGTCATCATTGAACAGGCTCAAGCCAAATGGCTTTGCTTATGCTAAAAAAAGAATCACAGGAAAGGTCACAGTCAATGTGGAGTTTCATCTGCTTTAAAATTCATTCAGTCCTGATCAACTAATTCTGTGGAAAATCAGCTGGATTCATTATTTCATCTGTATTTAAGGAATCCTTTCTAATATTGTTAGTGTTTCTTGAAAAAATCTTATTTTTACTTAAGGCTGATGATGCAGTGTCAGTAATTCATGCCTATATCGCATTGCAATGAATGTATCAGCAATCCATATATCTAAGTCAATATATAATAGAATAGTATATCTCAGAAAAAGCAAGATTTTTTCCTCTGGTTCAGATTTCTATATTCTTTTTCAACTCTGAAAGCAAGGGCGTATGATGTTTAAAAGCTTAGCTAAAGCTTCAAGAGAAGATTCATGGTACCTGTTTCCATTCTTTATGATTAAATACTCAATGGAAAGATGAAATAACCTATTGAAAGCCCAAACAGGTAAGTTTAATGCATTTCACTTCAAATAAATATAAGAACTGATATTTCTTCAATTGTCACTTCTTTTGTACATCTACATATACAGAGTTTATATTATTTATTCTGATTTGTGGTCAAAAAAAGGCTGAAACAAAAGTTCATCTTTTCATCTTTCGTCTGTAGAAATGATATCTAAGTCTTGAGTTAATATTATTTAAGACGATCGTTAGAAATTTCACTTTTATGTTTACATTTATAGGAGTCTTCTGTTACTCCATAATTTTCCCATTCTGAATAAAATCTCTTCTTTTTAGTCATTGCATACTGCTTAAAATCTGAGAAATTATTCATGTGGGGTGCTGGTGAGAAATAAATTGCTGACCTTTGTCTCAAATTATTGTGTTTTATGTTTCAAATGCTCATTTATACTTTATTTTCCTCTTTGGCAACATCCTTTCACCAAAGTTTTATAATTCTAGTTTTTATGACTCAACTCTTGCATCTGTCATCTTCTTCAATGACTAAAAACCATAATTAAATTAATCCCAAATACTTGACAACTGCTTTAACATCAGGTGCAGTATAAGTTTCACGAAACCCTTTAATTTATGTGTTGAATATTTCTAACCACGTTCAGCACTAATAACTCTACTACATTTTTGTACTTTTTGCTGTCTTGATACCTCTGTACTGAAGACTGTAATGTCTGTAGTATGCTGTCATTTCACATATTCCTGTATAATTTTCCATTTTCCACTTTTACTGCAAGCCTAATTTTTTTTTCCCCGTTTGCTTTTGTCTGCTGATTTCTTACCTTCATCAGCTTTGAATGTGAAGGACTTTATTAAAGAAAGGTTCTTTTGCTTTCTGTATTTCATGTTCCTATAATTCTGTTATACACTTTGTGAATAGTGTGTAAAGAGGCTGTTATAGAAGATTATGCTGTATGGCTATATATAAAAGTAAAAAGTAAAAGATTAACAATAAAAAAGTTATCTCAGACACAGACCGGCAAAGAACTGAGCATTCACTGCATCAAAATAATATTGCAAAGGATGAAAAGTATAATCACCACCTCTTCGGAAACTCAAAAAAGAATGAATAGACTATGGCTAAACAAACTGCTCTGTACAGCCTTGATACACAAAGTTATTATAAAGCACTTAAAAACTCAGAATGAAGATTTGCAAGGCTACTTGAATGACATTTCTAACAGGAATTATTAAGGCAGAACAGAAAAGCAGACACAATAAGTAAATCTATGTGAGCACACACTTAGATAACCTGACAAAACATTCCAAACAATTCTGTGCAAGAAAGGGGAATATAAAGAACTAAATGTCAGAAAGTTTATTGAAAACTAAAAATTAAGCATATGCAAGGAAACAGAAAACAGCACATTCCAAGATAGTGATCAGACAATAGCAATAAATAATTAGCTGATCAAAATAGAGTATTTTTGACAGTGAACATAATTAAGGAAAGAAACATTTCACAAAGGGAATGAATTAAAACTCTGAACAATCCCTGGGAAAACCAGTTCATATACTATAAATATGCAACTGCAAACTGGACAGTTTTTAAATAGCACATTTAAATAGCCACATTACTTGGAACACATAATTTTTTTTCTCCATATGCATAATGGTAGGTATTGGAGATTGTTGCGAGAATCCTTGTACAAGCAATGCTTCTAGTTGACTCAGTGAACATTTGACCTATGAAAAGCTTGCTGAACGGTATGTTTCGAATGTATGGATAATTCATTATTACTCTGTGATTTCTTCTGTCTTCTCAAGTGATAACTGGGTCTCACAGATAAGCCAGCTACATGGCATGGGCCAATATTTTTTTTCTGTTTACTGCTAGATGTTCACACATTTAAATGTTTGCCCACTGCTGCTAAATTATATAAGTATGCACACAGCATTTGGAAACTGGATGAGTAACTCCAAGAATAAGGTTCTTATGTACAGATTCATACAAACAAATATTCATCAATTTTGCCAATTTTTTTTTACAGTCATTCTTCAAACAAAAGAATTCTCTCAATAATGTTATTTTGTCAAATCTGTAAACTCAATGATAATGTAAGTAAAATTCTGAACAAATATTGCTGATAAGGCTGGCCAGCTGAACTTTTTTGGTGTATTAGCTGATACATTTAACACAACTCTTATGTGGGCAGAGATAGGTGTCTACTATAGATGACACACCATTCTCAAGAACTGAGTTGTTATTTCAGTTTTTAAACTTTGGAAGTGAAAAAGACTTAGATATGTATTTATTAATTTCACATATTTAACTTGCATTTAAAGAGCTTAATTGCTTATGTGGCTTCTCATGACTTATTTACCAATTTTTAATTAGCCCTTTTTGCAACCTTCATTTAAACTCAGTTTGAATTCTTGGCAATGCCCTTCTTCTGGACTGTAGTATTTCCGTGATTTTTCCTAATTATTATTAATGTAACATCAGTTTCACAAGAAGCTCTTGCCACTTCACAGCTAACACTTAGTCCCTTGATGTTACACAAAACAACCGTGACAATTACATTTTCTTAAGCAAGAGGCAGCAGGGGATAGAAAAGATTTAGATAATCTTTAAACATTATGAAACATTATATTTCCTGAATTACTTTGGTATAAAAAGAAAGACTTTTAAGTAGTAATGTAAAAATATTTCAGTCAAATTAATGTTGTTAATTTAAAAAAAATAAGAATCAACTGTTTCTTTAAAACACTTCACCCCTGTTGCCCTGAAAACCTTCCTGATTTTCAGAGAGTGGGATGTTGGTGATTTGTGCCAGGTGATAGTGATCATTCTGCTGCATATCCGGTTTTCTTTCAAAAGAATTTGGTAGAAATTTTTCAGCCAGACCTATTTTATTCGCTAAATTCACAGGTTATCCACTTCTCCATTTCCTGTTTTTTCTCAGGAGAGAGACTCTGGAGGAGAGAACATATGGACTCTGATCACATGCCCTCACTTGGCTAAATCAAATATTACAGGATTCAAGGAAAGTAAGCAAAAGTGGCTTTATGCTTCATATTGTGCTCATCCAATTCTCATGGAGATGGTTAAACCTCAGGCATGTATATATTGTAAAATTTTGAAAAAAAGCCAGCCTTCTTCAGACCCTTTAAGAACTCCCAATTGGCCTTCACATACTTCTGAACTGTTGGAACATTCATACCCCGTTGTGTTGACAAATGTGTCTCAAATACTAGGTGTACGAGCAACTCGGATTCCTTTAAAGCTTATTTCTCTCAAATCAAAAGAATTCTAAGATAGGTAGGGTTTAAGGCCTGATACTAAAGTTGATGTAACAGGTTAAATATAGTGCAGATCAGAGTTCGTCTGTTAGTCTCCTCTGGCAGTGAATTTTCTTATACTGATACTTTTGTCTGAAATTGTGAATGATATTCAGCTCTCTGCTTGCAAGATTATTTTAAGGAGAATTTGACTGAGTCTATTCAGCAAAAGTTAACATCCTTGCAAAGTTATCAACAGTAATATGTATATTAGAAATACATCCAGATTTTTTTATACTATATAACATGGCTGATCTAGTGGATGAGTTAATATTTTGATTACTTTTTCTGCCTTTACCAAAAGTTTTCATGCTGTTATTTTGTTCCAAAATATCTCTGTGGGATTAAAACTGCTGTGAATATTTCATATATATCTTCCTTATGAGTTGGTTTGCTTGAAAGGAAGAATGACGTTTGTTGTGAGTGCGTAAGCAGTAAATGCTAGACTTTATTTTATGGAAGTCCATTGTCAACCTTCTTTAGCCTTGTGTCAGCATATGACGGCTAGGAAACAAAGGTGATGGTGCTTAACCATTTGAGAAGTCATATTATGTCAGCACAGTTTAGGCAGAAATTTTGCAATTTTTCTCTGGGTCAGTTTCATTGGATAACACTTGTAGCACACAAAGAGACATTGGACAAGATTTGTACAGAACAATTATTTATTTTATATTGTATATCATAGATACTGAGTCACTAACAGGCAGCCAGGCTACACATTAACATGCTCACCAGCTCAAACAAGAGAGTCTCTGGATGGAGAGTCACCATCAAAGAGAAATGGTCCATTATTCCTTGAAGGAGGCTGGTCACTGATGTTTTCAAGTTACCAGCTGTAAAAGATGGATTCTTTTGGGCTGCATTAAACCACTGTTGAGACTGCAGCAGAGGCAGTGTCCTTCCCATCTTATGTCACTTTCACAAGCAGTCCAGATGCACTTGCTGCTCAGGGAGGTCATGCTGCGATCTTGCTAGTAGAGAGAGAGCAGAAGCAGAATGGTCCAGAGAGCCCCCTGGAAGAACTAGCCCCGTAAACTCAGTCCAAAACTTTCCTAGAAGAAGCACGGTGCAGGCCCATAAGAAAAACTACAAATCATAATCTGCAAGGGCAGGGGTGGGCATTTGCAGCATGCCCACCATCCTGGGAGTGGAAAAAGGGGATTGGAGCCCAGGTCATGTCCTTGTACCTTCCTCTTTCTCTCTCTCTGTTTCCTTTTCCTCCCTTTTGTTTGTTTGTTTGTTTCTTTCTTTCTTCTTTCTTTCCTTCCTTCCTTCCTTCCTTCCTTCCTTCCTTCCTTCCTTCCTTCCTTCCTTCCTTCCTTCCTTCCTTCCTTCCTTCCTTCCTTCCTTCCTTCCTTCCTTCCTTCCTTCCTTCCTTCCTTCCTTCCTTCCTTCCTTCCTTCCTTCCTTCCTTCCTTCCTTTCTCTTTATTACAGATTTAGCAAGCCAATGCCAATCTTACTCTTATAAATGCCTGTTAAAATAAATTCCTTTTAGATCAATTGTCTGGAATAGTTTTGCCATCATTTAGCCCACTGTGTAGTGAACCTATACATTTCATGGGGAGACCCAGAGTCTTAACTGGGAAACCCCTGGACTGTCTAGATTAGGTTGCTGCACCAGCTTTCAATTATTTGTTTGTTTCCTTAAGATTTTATATGTTCCAGCTAGTACTATTCCTCTTGTGTCTTTGAACTCCTAGTAAATGCCATCTTAAAAATTAAACTTCTCCTGTGTTTTTAAATTTCTTATCTCTAATTCTTTTGCCTCATATAATTTTTCACATCTTCACAATGATTTTCTCAACACAACTAAATTAACATCATGTAGCTGTGTTACACCAAGCTGGCCTGGGATCACAGACAGCTGAAATCCTATGCCAAGGGTTTCAGTTTAATCTTGAAAGTGAATTTTTAGTCTAATTGACTCAAAATTCTCTGTGTTTCTACTTCAAAGTGATAAAAAGCAATAAATGCAGAATAAACATATCCATATTTTTAGATGCTTTAGTGAAACTTCCAGAGGAAGATCATTAAATAAGTAAACAAAGACTAATGCATGTTTCTGAGGTAATTGTCTTGAAATATGAAGATTGATTAAAATGATGATGCTCCTTTTTAGAAGTTGTCCTTCAAAACCAAACTAAATCAGACAAGTAAAGAGAAAAGCTAGAAATGTTAACTGGAAAGTTATTTATGAATTTGTACTCATCTAATAGAAGCATGTATTATTTTTAGATAGGAGAGTTTCATAGTTGTGATTTGTACAGTCTAGTGCTAAAGTTCAGATTGTTCATGAACACTTCAAAATCTCTCAGTGTAGCATATAAATGAATTAAAATTGCTTTTGATTAATTTTCACTACCCTTTTCTTGCATATTCACTACTTATGAAACTGGGATATTTTTTAGCCCGATATGTGCATTTTTGCATAGTACAGTATAGTTGCTGTACTAAAATTTGTAAAGGAATCCTAATTTATTTTTAGTCTGCTTTGCTCCATGACCCATTGTACTGCTGTAAGATAATCAATAATGGATATCCTTGTGAAGTGGAAAATCTTCATGGGACATTGTACTGTATGGAATACTGCAATGAAAAGCTGCTTGTGTATGTAATTCTGCACTCCAACTTATACAGTTTCTTTAGCTGCTATGCTTCTTTAGGCAGTAAATAATGCAGAATATTTGCTGCTGAAATAAAACTGATCTGGATTTTGCAAGACGTTCTAAAGGAATATCCACCCAAATACTACCAATGTTTTCAAACTTTTTAAAATTAAATTGTACTGAAGAAGTCTGTTGAAACACATAAAGACATTCAGTAGAAATGATTAAAAAAACAGTTTAAATTCAGAAATGTTTTTGCCTCTGAGTGAAAGTTTCCAACCACTTGTTTGGGCCAAACACAGCTGATTGCAAGGTGATTACCTATAAAACAAGAATAATGCAGGACACAGGTTTTGTTACAATTTCACATAAGAAAAAGGCTCTTTTCAAGCTCTTTTCTATTAGTATAATGTACTTACTGCAATACCCATGGACAACTAGTTACATTTTTAATGGTTTTAAATTTTAAAGCAAAAGACAGCATCAATACACATGGCCTTATTTTTTAAAAAAAATCTGCAGGTAGTCTCTGGAAGTGTTTTACTGTCACTTGATTCTCATGAATTGGGCCTTTGTTATTCACACAATTTTTGTCTCTTGATGTAAGTAACATGAGAATGATACATCGTAGTTATTCCTCATACTTCAATATCATTGAAATGTTAAACCTGCACACAGGTTGTGTGTTAGGGAAACATTAGAAAAAATCCTATTCCTCTTGAATAAGAATAGAAGCATTTTTATATTAATTTGACATATGATGCATATATTATCAGCCACAACTTTTCTAGTTTTTATAGAGATATTTCAAACAGTAACCTGACAGAGATTCCTAAATAGTAGGTTACCTGACAATTCCCAGCATAACACTGAATTCTTTGTCTGACACTTTTGGATTGGGAGATGAAAAGGAGGAAGGGATGAATTTCAGCTCAATTGGTATATTCTTGCATGGAAAACAATGATCACTAATCGCTACTAATTAGATGTGCCTCCTCTCAAAAATGTTTTTTTTACATAAATAAAGGGGGACAAACCAATATTTGCTCACAAGAGCCTAACTTCTGGCTTTCGCTTACCATCCCTGTATGATCTTGCAAATGTAAGTAACTGTAATTTCATAGAATCATAGAATCAAAGAATTGTTTGGATTGGAAGGAACCTTCAGTATTTTCTGGCCCCAACTGCCCTGCAATAGACAGGGACACCCCCAACTAGATCAGGCTGCCCAACGCTCCATCCAACTCGGCCTTGAACACCTCCAGGGATGGGGCAGCCACAACATCCCTGGGCAACCCGTTCCAGTGCCTCACCAACTCTCACAGTGAAGAAGTTCTTCCTAATGTCTAGTTTAGATCTGCCCTTCTCTGATTTATACATGTTCCACCTCATCCTTTCAGAATAAGCTTTCATGAATAGAACCGTAGAATCGTAGAATCACTAGGTTGAAAAGGACCCACTGGATCATCGAGTCTAACCATTCCCTTCAATCACTAAACCATGACCCTCAGCACCTCGTCCACCCATGCCTTAAACACCTCCAGGAAAGGTGACTCAGCCACCTCCCTGGGCAGCCTGTTCCAGTGCCCAGTGGCCCTTTCTGTGAAATATTTTTTCCCAAAGTCTAGCCTGAACCTCCCCTGGCGGAGCTTGAGGCCATTCGCTCCTGTCCCCTGTCAGCTGGGAGAAGAGGCCATCTCTCTCCTCTCCACAACCTCCTTTCAAGTAGTTGTAGAGAGAAATGAGGTCTTCCCTCAGCCTCCTCTTCTCCAGGCTGAACAACCTCAACTTGCTCAGCCTGTCCTCATATGGGAGGTGCTCCAGCCCTCTGATAATTTTTGTAGTCCTCTGGACCCCGAACACATACAATGAAGTTCTTCAGGATCATGTTTGTGCTGTATACCTTCAGTTTTCTTTAAGAAAGGGAAAAAATACATTCCTGCTTTGTATTTTAATGGAAACATCTGTAGTTTCTCTATTCTGTGTAGGACTTGTTTTTGTTAATATGTGCTGGACTTGCTGAAACAGGGCTTGTAACAAATATTAGACATTAATCAGAGTATCTGTTTGGGAAGTTCTTGCCAGGTTGAGTTGCAAAGAGGCAGAGATCTCAGCATTGTAAAAGTGGTGATAGTTCCAAGAGTTAAAAGAAGCAGATATTTTTATGAGTTAAGGAACTTCATAACAAACACAGAAGATGCTGTAGATTTTAAGTACCCAATATTCATGCTGAACTTTTAAAAAACATACCCCTGAGGATTGCTTTAAAGTTAGATTAGGTCAGAATTTGTGCATTTCAGTTCTTTCATGGTTCTGGGCCTGAGTATCACATTAGAACTATGTAGGAACACATAGTTAACTAGTATTCTAATTAACTGTAATTAAATGTAATGCAATCCAATTATATGTAATTAAATTAAATGAACCCATTACTATTTAGAATATATAATGAGAACAATACTTGTAAACAAATTGGGTTTTTTCCACGGAGAAAAGTAAATAAACAGTAAGAAAGCTCTTTTGTCTATTCTTTTTCCAAATCCATTAGCATCAGATTGTTCTTGTTTCCTAAATAAGGTCATTTTCTACGGTAATAGGCCTAAAGCTTTAATCACCTCAAAGTTTGCATTTGTGGGTTCATAGCTTAAAGACTTCATTATCTAGAATCTAAATGAAAATAGCAGCTCTGATCAGAAGGATGTAAAGATGAAACTTTATTTTCTCCCTCACATAAATATTACTTTTTTTTAATAAAGCAAATAAAGTTTACATATTATTTCTCTACCTACTGACTCTCAGAAATCAAAGACATTGACTGCTCTTTTTTTTTTAAATAGGAATTTTCTTCAGCTACTTCTGAGGTCACACTCTGCAGGTGGTAACGGATCAAAATCTACCCATATAATATAACCCATTTTGAAGTATACCGATATTTTGTTTTTATAAGCATTGAAAATTTTGAGCTTTTTGTATTTTGTAAGTAAATAACAGAGGTGATGTAAATTGCAAAAAGGAATGCAGACCACTTACAACACATCTGCAAAAGTTTTAGGAGCATTTTTCTTTTTGTTATGCAGCTTAGTTAAATATGGCTAAAGTCTCTGTTAGAGTTGATATTTCTGAGAGCAGTGGGTCCATCAAGACATGCTACAAACATGGTATCTTATTATATCTTGGTCAGCTTGTAAATGGAAAACCTTTTGGATGTTCAGTCCTCTAAAGGGTTATGACTGGCTGTGTTCTGTGCTGCATTCACCAAAACCTTAGTCAGTCAGTTATTTTTTCATGATCTACCTCAGGTCTTGCTCACAGAAGCTCTGTGCAGGCCAGTCATCTATACAATTTTAAGAGGCCATGGGAAGATCTATGTTTCCACAGCCACCATGTTTGCAAGATATTTAAATAAATGACAGAAGCCCATGCTCCCCAACCAGAAATTCTGTCCTGAAAGTGGAAAAAAGCCAGAGATTTTGAGAAGTTTATTAAAGAACTCTGCTTCAGCTTATTTTTCATGGATAGGCAATGTAGAAAGAAGTGACAAGAACTGTGTTACATTTAATTTCATATATTGCATTTGGCAATGAAATGTTCTCTGGCAGTGAGGGTCTGTTGCTATGGTGAAGTTGTTGGAGCTCCAGCTTCCCCCAACAACAGAGTGCCTTACAACAGTTTCAGTGTGAATAGAGCATGTCCCAAACAGCTGCTCTTTCTACTTGCTTAGGCTTCTCAATAAAATTTTGGCTAGTGAGTTAGACTTTCTGATCCTAAAGTACCTATGCCTCACTGGAGTAATACTGTATTGTGATTATGCTGATTTTGTTCCACAAATCTAATGTTCTGTATGGCTTATAAGGATATTTCATTTGATGTCTAATTAACAGGTTGTAAGTGTAAAAGCCAAAAAATCACAAACCCTGTGGCATATTAGATATCAGTGACCACAAGAAAGAACAGAGTGCTCAGGTCTCTGACTGATGGGCCATTAAAGGAATTGCCTTGAAGATTTTCAGCTGGAATTGTGTAACTGGTTAGAAAAGGAGGCATCAAAATTATTGTGGGGTCCATAGGATATAGCAAACTTACTATGGGATATTGCAAGGTGCTAAGGTAGAACTGTCTGAAACTTACTGTGCCATGTTTTAAGGGGATTGCATGAATCAGATAAACTTGTTACTGAATAACTAAGGAAACGGAAGTGAAGGATCAACAAAAAAGCATGAGGATTAAGGAAATAAGTATGTGGAAATGCAGGGAGAATGAAAGAATACGGTCATGCATAAGCAACTTCCTGGTCAGCATGATTATATGGCCAAACTCTGCATAAGACCTCTGTTCCTGAATTTTTTTTTCCTATCTGAATCTGTTGTCTATGCCCTTTGTGCGTTTCTTTCTTTGCATAAGTTTGGCTAGACAGCCTAGGATTGAACTATCCAAAGGGTGAGAAAACATTGTCCATGAAAAAAGAAAGCCAAGATCAGAGCCGGGGGCAGGGTAAGAGGCCCGACATGGGTTTCTGGGTTTTTATTTTTGGGCTGGGTTGTTTTTTTTTTTCTCAGAAGAGTATAAAATTAAGAGTAAAACCACTTTGGAATGAAATCCCAAGCACAATACTGACATAATGATTGTATAGTTTGTTCAAATGATAGATCTTCACTTTAGGGTTAATGAATTGCTGCTCACCAAGTGATTTACTAATTCAATTTTAAGATAATTTTAATAACGTATGCTTCATCTGCAGCATTTACCACTAAGATGTTAGCTCTCATTGGCTGCGATTCATGAAAATTCTTATCTGACAAGCAAAGGCTGGTCTTAATTTGAATGTATGTCAACTTCACAAGGAGCCATAGGTTTTATTTTACTAGGAGCAAAAATGAGGAACTGATGGATAGGCGTAGCACTAAGTAGGTATTTTCTTTAAAATGTACTTCCCCTCCAATTCACTGTGGAGACAGGTAGAGGGGAATCATCTGCCTTGTAGGAAACAGAAGAAAACAAAATCAAGCAAGTTACAACCTTTGGTCATTGGTTTACCAGCCTGGTGAAAAGGCCTTTAAAATAAAGTTGCTAGGGAAGGAGAAACTCAGTTCATCCCACTCCTGCCAGTTCTGTGCCAATGTCAGCAAAAAATGCCTAGAGCCTAAAGAAGGATGACAGGTCAGCAGGAGAGTAGTTAAAGAGCTACACAAAGGTTTTCCAGGCAGTAAGTCATCTTCATCAGGGGCCTAGCTTAAGTACCTCTGTGCAAACACAGGTAGCATAGGGAATAAACAAGAGAAGTTAGAGTGTGCGTGTCTGCAGGTCTCATTCGCATCACAGAAACATGGTGGGGTGGATCTTATGACTGGGGTGTTTGAGTAGAGATAAAGGAATCTTTAGGAAAGACAGGTATGGGAGATGAGGAGAGGATGTCACCCTCTATGTCAATGACCAGCTTGAGTGCATAGACTCCTACCTGGGGATGGGCAAAGATCCCCTCGAGAGCTTATGGGTCAGGATTAAAGCAAGGGTAGGGAAAGGTGATGTTATAGTGGGAATATACTACATGTCCTCATGTGAGATTACAACCACTCTCATACTGGATGGAAAACACAGCAAAGCATAAGCAATCCAGAAGGTTCTTGTAGTCCACTGATGATAAATTCCTTCTTCAAGTAACAGAAAAGCCAACAAGGAGCTGGACCTTGTTATCACAAGGGCTGATGGGAAGTGTGCAGCTCAAGGACTTGGAGGTACTGTTGACTGAGAAGCTCAACAGGAACCAGCAATGTATGCTTGCAGTCCAGACAGCTAGCCATATCCTGTGTCTGGCAGGTCAAAGGGGAGGTGATTCTATTCCACTCTTTTGAGACCTTGCCTGGAGTACTGTGTTCAGTTCTGGAGTTATCCACACAGCAAAGACATGGGTCTGTTAAAGCAAGTCTATAGGAGGGCCACAAAGATGATCAGGGAGCTGGAGAACCTCTCATATGAGGACAGGCTGAGAGAGATGAGCTTGTTTAGCTTAGGAAAGAAGGCTCCAGGGAGACCTTATAGGAATGTTTCAGTACATCAAAAGGGTCTTCCTGCAGATTATGTGAAGATCAGTTTGAAGGGAACAGAGAAAGGCTGATGTGTTTGTTTTCTTCGGTACTTAGCTGACTCTGTGACTGAATATGAAATAATGACTCAGCCAGCAAGCTCTACCTAGTGTGACCGTATCAGTCAGTATGCAGAGGCTTCTTGAGGTGAGAGCCTTGTACATGGCTTCTACCTGGGTATGGCCTCAAGGAACTGCTCTGTCTGTGCTGCCTGCACCACCCTAGCTGTTTAACTTTTCTGGCACTGATCTTTCCCTTCCTGAATGGGATTTGAGGTAACATATATAATTGCTAGTCTCTTACTTAATGATTAATTTTTTCACTGGCAATCAAGAGAGTAATCAGGATTACAACTGGTACTTTTCAAGAACAGAGAACAAGATTGTTGGTGTGAAGTTCTGGGTTACCTCATCTACCCAGCTTTGTGTGCCTACATTTGTTCTCCCTCTTTATTTATGTTTTATTCTGCTTAGGGCTCTGTTTTTTTGGCATGTATCTTTGTCTCAGGCATTATGATACTCATTGAAGTGAGGACTCAGTTCTTTAGTCTCCTTATTGCCTTCCCATTTTGGACTTTAGTTGGGTTGAAAATATACTTACCACAAATATATAATGAGAAATTTCTTCTGCCGAAGTAGATTATAGATCTATTTGAGCTGCAATGTCTTGAAGAATTATTGACTTTAAGCCTGGGCATCATAAGTATTGCACATGGAAGCAGATGATAAGTGGTGCATTGGGATAATATGACCTCACCTTTCTTGACCTCAGAGTTCTAAAAGAAACTAGTGTCAGTGCTTGGTTTCGTTTCTTTTTCCTCATATGAATGACTATTAAACTTACATTTCTGTAAGAAAGTATAGGTGAAAATGTAGTCTACTGAATTTTATGATTTGGTTAAGTCATAACTGTGGCACTGTAAAGAACTGTGCTTGTGAAGAAAAACTACACATTCATAGTATTTCTGTGTTCATCTCTCCCTTCTATGACCGCTCTGTGGAATTGCCCATAAGAGAAACAGGGTGTAGTTTCTTGTGTTGGACAATTTAACTTCATTTGTATCATGAATTCTGCATCTATAGTGATAACTATACAGCCAGAATGTAGCACTGGTATAATTTGCTAGAAACTATCTATTCATTGTTTAGATTGAACAGAGCATGTGAAGTAGGACTTATCTACCCTTTACTTCAGACATTTAATCAACTCATAGATAGGATCTTCTTATCTTTATTAAACAGAAAAAAAAAACGGAACCAAAACAATCTACCCTTAAACATTTGCCTGGAAGAGTCAAAATATATTTTCTTTGTGCCTTTGTCCTCTGACCATAGAAAAGGACTATACAATGACTGATAAAGGATGCCTGATTTTTATTATGTTCAAGATAAATGTTAACTGTGGTATGACCAGAAAACTTCTGAATACACACACACACACAAAAAGTCTACCTTATTAAAACATTTATAAAAGTGATAGAAAAATAAGGTAAAGATTAGCTAGTACTGAAAATCAGGTAGTAAGGACGGACTTTTTTTTTCTTTTTTTTTTTTTAATAAGAGTTATTTACCAAATATGACAACCTTTCTTCAAAATGTTGAAGAATGTGTCACAAGTATGTAGAGGTGCACTAGACTCCAAGACTGAGTCATTAATAGGCCCAGGAAAAGTATGCTAGCAGAAGTTCAAGCAATAACTACGTACACAAATATTTATGTAGTTTCTAAGGTGTAACAGTCATCTTTTTGTTAGTTGCTAAAAAACATATATAGTATTTTCGAAGGACCACTTTTATATCATCTGTCAGAAAAAGCTCTAATAGTGTTCAGTGTCTGTGTTATTTCCCTTCCTTTTTGAACTGAATCACTCATTATTTGTCCTGCATTATCTCTAAAATGAAAAATATTCGCTCTTCTTTTTTCTAAATTGGAAAAAACATATTATTTCCATTCAGTTTTACTCTTGTTGACTAACTGAGCTAATTGACTACTTAATCCATAAATAGAACTGAAATTCATATTACTGATTGAATTAAGTCATCAGTGGTGTAAATGGTAACTTCTTCATTGCAATTACAAGAAACTAGAAAGGGAACATGATTTGAAAGGAAAAATGAGGATCAGCTTTATCCAGGCAATAGTAATATTACTCACATAGTATGTGAAATAGATGTCATTTATGTTGGATCCTTTGAAGAACCCTTTTAACTGGTGCACAAAAAAAAAGATTGACTGAAGTTATATATCAAAATATAACTTCATGGGAAAGAGATAATTTGTAGGGAAGAGAGTGAATATGACAGTGGTCAAAAATCATGAGTGACAGAGACTGAATAGCAGTAACTCTTCACTGTCTTCCAGTGAAAACACCGGGAAACATTAACAAATTTGCTCGTAAAGTTAAACAAAAGAAGAGAGCTTCACACACAAGGATGGTAGAATTGTGGAGCTTAAGGAATTTAATTTTCATGTTGTTTTTTAAGTGGAGACCATGCAGGGACAGCCTGGAAGAGAAAACTGTGACAGCTTAGAAGACTCATCATTCAGGGCTATGTTTTTGCTCTTCTTTCGGAATCAACTTTTGACCAATATTTGAAACAGTACTCTGTCTGAGACCAAGACCTAGGCCCTTGGTGTGAACTATCAGCTGTAATGCTTTTGCAATGTGTAAGAAAATGAGTAGTTACAATAGTGAAATGGCAGGATCTCTGTATCATTCATTTCAGCTAAAAAACAATATATTCAATTTATATATGTATATACATATGTAAGCTGAATCACTGTCCAAAATCAGTTTTGGACAGCTATGTGTAAAGAATGGAATACTGTTCTATTTTTGTAGCAACAAGTGAACATTCTTATTTCTTGAAAGTATTGCAAGAACCTTCTTTTATACATGCAAGTAGCTCAGTTATAATCAATAGAACTGGAATCACTTGAGCTCACAGCAGAAGTCAATGGAGGTTCTGTAGTATAATTACATAAAATAGGTGGCTTTATGTCAACAAAGGAAGCAGACAAGAAGACAAAGCTAACTCAGGCTCAGAGTTATTTTTCTAAACAGCTTATAAGACCTAAAATCTTAACTGTGGAACTTGGATCACAAATTCACCGTCTTCAGCTGAACTTTTCTAATACTTACAGAAGCTAACAATCTGGCCTTATATCTTTACTGCCACCCGTTACTGGCATGCAACTGAATCAGCTTCATGAATTTAAATTATACATTTTTTTGTATTATTTTCTTAACCTTGTGAGAAATTGTAAATATTAATAAATCCTGCAAAATTCAAGTATACATGGCAAATACAGGAATAGTCCACAATTATTTTGTTTGCAACAAAAGAGAAAATATATAGGGACTTCATGTTTTTTTCCACAGGATATTTAGAAATTTATAACATATTTCTGATTTCATTATTTCATTCAGTTTTACTCTTTAAAAGTGATAGTGAAAATACATGTAGGGATTTTTATGTGTTTTAAAGGACTTATCAGCATGGAGAAGGCAATGTTCAGCAATCTGCAGTTTCCACTAGATACTACTGTAACTATTCCTTTATGGAGAGAAGCACTTGAATAACACTGCAGTTCATAAAACAAGATTGTAGATATCCTATTTTATAACTACTGCATGAAAATGAAAATTCAGTATTCTGTTTTTAAATAGGAGTGGAGAAGAAAAGATCTATATATTTTAATTTGTAGTTAAAAGTGTCTAGTTTCAATCTCATTCTCCTGACCTTAAGTTGGCTGTGGAGAGTTTAGTTAACTGAAAGTCCATTTCAAAAGTAATTGAATATTTATTCCATTAACCAGTAATGCAATTAATCTGGATATTCATAGATAAGCACAGAGAAATATTTTCGAATCTTCTTCTCTTTCAGTTTACAAGGATATGGTTTAGAATGGCTTTAGGAGTAATTGTTTTTACTTGAAAAGCTCCAGTGAAGGCATACAAATAAAAAAAGATAATAGAAGAAGTTTCAAGAATTTCTGAGTTAATCGGGGAGAGAAATAGATAGATGATAGCTATCATCAGTATCTAGAAACATATCTAGCTCTTCTTTCATAGGTGATATAAGTTTGTCCTCTATTACTTACATTACCTTTATCAAGTGCTAGATAACAGTGTGCTTTGCTTTCCAGTCAAGTGAAGTTTTTTTGTCTAGCAGGCAGGCTTGCTATATTTGTATCCCAGAAACTCCATCTTTATGGGAAAGTTCTTACTGTTAATGCAGGTTGCTTTCTCTCCCTCTTGGCTACAAAGAAGCTTAAGATAACTAAAATAAGCTTGGCTGTCAAAGTTTGAAATGTTGAAACATGAGATGAGTCCCTTGGAAAGAACTAAGCTAATATCATGACTGTCTTCTGACATTTGAGCCACAGTATAGGAATCTTTAGGTTTGAATTTATTTGTTAGATGTTGCCTGTGTGATTCCTACATATTTATTTTTAAGGTAATGCTCCCAAGACTATAGCATAATGTTAGATCTGTCTGAAACAAAACATTTCCCTCTGAAAATAGTATTCTCACATTCAGTACAGCTGCATGATAATTATAATTTAGATGTAAATAATAGTTTATCAAAAAGTCCAGTTTCATTTGTGTTATTTATCTCAATTTCTAATTTCTAGAAGCAATGTGAAATTAGAAATATAAGTCTTTTTTATTCCTTATGCTGCCTTCTCAGTATTTACAAGTATAAGAAAAGAACTCCTAAGTTTCATCTCTTAGTTTGCAGGACCAAACCTCTATTATTTCCCTCTTTTAGACTGGTCATTAAAAAGGATTTTTGGGGCCATGTGAATGAAAATGTAGGCAGCAGTAGAAAATTTTAGAGGATTCCTTTATGTTAGACAGAGGATTACAATCACCGATTTTTTCTCTGGTGATGGATTCAAGAGCAAAAGCCATCAACAGTCAAAATTGTGATATATAGTGATTACTTACATGAGATTCCAATAAAACTTTATTTTTAGAAGTTAAAAGACAGTCAATCACTTGTTAAAAGAACAATATAAATTAATTTAGAGATATAGTATTTATTCTTTTTAATGTTTTCTGCATCTCATACATAGAGTTCATATTAAACAAAGTGATTTGTGGGATGGTATTTTCTCATACACTTGTATGGGAAGTAGTTTTCTGTCCTTCAGTTTTAAAGATTCAGTTTTGTTTTGTTTTATCCTTCTGAATCTGGATGATATATAAAACTACAGCTTCCTTCTCATCTGCCTTTCTTCCTAATAAGATAATATTTATATATGTTATCTTTTATTTCAGTTTCTTTATTTTTATTCTCCTAGAGAAATTCAAAGAATTCAAAGAATTGGGTAAAAAAAGGTAATGATGTTTTAATGATATCAAGTTTTTTCTTAAGAAAAAAATGCATTTCACAATGAGTTCTGCTTTGAACAGATCCATCCTTGATGAGGAAAACAGGTGGTAAATTCCACTGTTTATGAATTTGTATTGCCACACGTGCTGGCAAAGAACTTTTAGAGCAAGGCTCAAAATGGCATCATAGTTGTCTCATTTCTGGTTTGCTTTTTACATTAATGAACATTTTGGGGTTTTGTCTTGTACCTTGAAAAATGAATCCTTTTGGGTTTTTTTTCTGATCTTCATTGTCTTTGTTTACATGAACAGCACAACGAAAGTGGTTTGTGAATTTTATACTGGCCTTCAAGAAGTACTTAGTTGATACTATTTGAAACTGTAAACTAAATTATTTTGGAGGAGATTTAAAATGAGTATCATCTACATATAAATTGGTTTTAGAACCAAAGGGGGCCTGCAGTCAGTATATATTATAATATTCTATCACATTGTCTAATGAATTAGATTTTATTAAGTACTATAAAACAGCATGAGATACTCCCAACAGAAAGTAAATTGAACTGAAACAGATAATTAATTACTGCAACTTTTACTTTTTCAACACAGTGTAGATGCAAATGCATGTGTAATACTTGTGTACTGCATATTGCATATTGCATTATAAACCTGTCAACATAAAAATTTGCATCTAGAGATATCAATATGTTTTTCATTTGAGATTTTAACATTTTTAAAACATATCTGTTTTGCATAGACAGACTTACTTTGCCGTGTTGGAACTAGTGAACTCCTTAACAAATTCCCTATTAAAATGCTTTTCTATAGTTAATAAAACTATTGCAGATACATATCCAGTAGAGTCTTAAAATTCCTTCTAACTAGATTCTAATGAAGAGTGTCCAATATGTGGAAAAATGGTGTTAATAAAACCAGCCAAATCTTTATGCTGAGGATCCTTGAGCAAGGACCTTACTCTACAGATATTGAGAAGAGCTGTTTTGTAAATTCCTTTATCTAGTGAAGTCCTTATTTAACTCTTTGGAAAGGAGGTTCCTATAGTCTCCTTAGTACTAATCCACACCATCTGTGAAAAACGAGTCTGAATGCTGGAAGGCAGTTAACTTGCAACTAGAATTGTTTATTAAATTTCATTAGTTGAATAGCTTCAGAAAAAAAAAGAAAAAGAGAGAACTTTCTAATGAGATCTCATGCTATTGAAAACTTTAATACTCCAACTATGAGATTCTTACAATTTTGGAATAGGACATATTCTTCTGTGGAGGAGGCACAGACTTCTTTTGAAGGTAAGAATTGGGGTACAAAATAGCAGTCAGGTAACCCTCCCAAGTCACTTCTACTCCAGAAAAGATTGGAGAGACAACAAATAGAAAGACTGTTGTATTAACACTGTCAAATCAGTAACACAGATTTTATTTCCCTCCAGAAACAAGTTATCTACAAGAATTTAAAGTGTTTCTTTTGCATTGCATGTATTTAAGCACAAAATAATTACACAGACTTTTAAAACTTCATTTATACTGGTCAAAGGTGTCAAAATACATATTCTGCAGTCATGTATAGTTTCCTAAAGCGCCTGCTAATTAATTAATGTATTCAAATCATAGTTAAGGCAACGGTATTCCACATGCCTTATTTAAACCAGTTCCTTTCACCATTCACGATGGATAAAATCCCCTTCTGTACTCATTTTGTTGAACAGTAACGTTCTAATATATCACAAGTTATTTAAAAATCTCAAAGGAAAACATGTATTTTTAAATAAGTAATGCAAACAATATGCTGAATAGAAGTCCAGCAGTATCTCCCTGTCACTTGTAGCCACGTATCTGTGGGACTTTCACAAGACCTATTTTATAAATACCAATATCCTGTTATCTTCTGTCTTATTTGAAAAACCATATTCACACACCGATACAGACTCAGTTGAAGTTCTTCACTTTCTAACAAAGTCTGTTGTATTTGAATATTAAATAAATTGCTTTTCTAGTACTGCAACTACAATCCACTGCTGCTCAGTTCAATTTTTTTGTAACCTCTTTGCTCTGAAAGTTTCCTGTGGAATTAGGAATAAGTTATGAGGCCAAATTTTGATTTGGTTCTGGAGGATTGTTTTCTTTCCCTCCAAAAAGAGAGAGCAGGATAGAAGCTACTGGGAAAAAGGAAGTAAAACAAGGTAAAAAACCCCAGTGATTTTGGATAAGACTGTTCTAAAATCTATATTTCAGATGCACTTCAAATCTTGTTTCACAGCCTCTTGACTAGACTGAGGTATGCAATAACTTGATCAACTGATTGTATTATACCTGAGAGGGATGTACAAAAACGTGTAATAGAAATCTTAAAGTAAATCTTTTTATCCAGTATTTTTGACTAGGAAAAGATACATTCTAAAATATGTATTTAATGTGACCATATTTTCAAACATATGACAAAGTAGAAAAGTAGGAAACTGAAAAGGACAAGTAGGATGCCTGCATCTTATAAAGGACAGTGAAAGATGTAAAGAATAATAATAATGATGATAGCTTGCCGATGACACTAAATTTTGTGGAAGTGTTGATCTGCGTTAGGGTAGGAAGGGCCTTCAAAGGAATCAGAACAGGTTGGATTGATGGGCTGAAACCAACAGGATGAAGTTTAACAAGACCAGTGCCAAGTCCTACAGTGTTACAGGTTTGGGGAAGAGTGGCTGGAAAGCTGTGTGGTGGAGAGGTGGGAGGTGTCGCCAGGTAGCCAAGAATGCCAACAGCATCTTGGCTTGTATCAGAAACAGGGTGGCCAGCAGGACCACTGCCCCTGTACTCAGCACTGGTGAGGCCACACCTCAGATGCCGTGTCCAGTTTTGGGACCCTTGCTACAAGAAGGCTATTGAGGTCCTGCAGCATGTCCAGAGAAGGGCAATGAAGCTGGTGAAGGGGCTGGAGAACAAGTCTTATGAGTGGAGGCTGAGGGAATTGGGGTTGTTTAGCCTAGAGAAGAGGAGGCTGTGGGGTCTGTCTACAACTGTCTTGAAAGGAGGTTGTAGAAACGTGGGTGCTGATCTCTTTGCCGAAGTGATAGGGTGAGAGGGAATGTCCCCAAGTTGTGCCAGGTGAGATTCAGATTGGGCTTTAGGAAAAGTTTCTTCACCAAAGGGATTATCAGGCACTGGAACATCGCTGGAGGTATTAAAAGACAGGTAGACAAAGTGCTTAAGGATATGATTTAGTAGTGGACAGGTATGGTCGGGCTTGATTGTCTCAAAGGTCTTTTCCAACCTAGAAATTGTATGATTTTATAATAATAATAACTGTAGCAGTGTAAAATTCAGCTTCAGAACCCCTGCAGTCTTGGCAAGCTGGGCACTTATAGCAGCTTTCTCCAAGGATATTAGCTTAAAATGATGAAGTTTATGCAAACTCATTCTGTTTCTATGAGAAAGGTGGAAGTCTTGCACAGTCCATGCCACTTGGCCTATAAAATACCTTTCCTGATATGAGAACTGGGGAATCTAATAAGAGCTATAGTCTCTTAGAAAAATGCTTGTTGTGCTATAGACACAAGACAAAGATTTATATTATCAAATAGAAGAAAAAGAATAAACTGACTTGTTTTCTCACCTTCCTTGCCTCGCCAGCAGAAGTCTGAATAACTTGTCTCTTACCTCAGTCTTTCATGGGTCTGTCCACTGCACCAAGTGCCAGAATTAGTTTCTCTTTGCAAAAGATGGCAGGGAGGCACAATGATTAACTTGGGAACTCCACTTAGCCTTAAACAAACTGTTCCAGAAATGTCTGGGTCTAGGAAAGATATAATTTTCATTCTTTCAGATAAAAAGTATGAAATCACAAATGCTACATGCAAATTGCTTAACATTTTGGATTGTGTTAACTAGGCAGTTGCCTTCAGTCCAGTAGTTAAATTCAGCATACTTAAAAGATTTTTTGTAGATTCTTCCTGATGTAGAGCCTTTTTAAATCAGTTTCACTTGCACTTGCATGTGAACTGGTGTGAACTACCACAATTATAATGAATTATTGCAGGTATGATTCCTTATGTCTTTGTTCCCTTTTCCTTTTGTGTGATTTGTTCCTCATAATTTCTGTAATCCATTAGTACTCCACAAAAACAAAGTATTCCACTAAATCCAGCTGTTATATGTGAAATACCACAAATACAAAATTTTAAACATGGGTAAATTATTTTCGATTCACTGTAAAAAAAAATGTCTCTTGATAGGCTTAGAATTTTCCTTCTTCGGGCAAGCTCTCCTCTCTTTGGAATATGTATTATTGACATTCAAATAAAGACTAAGAAATCTGGGGTTGCCATGTATGAACTTTGAATGTCACCTTATTTCCACAGTTATAACTGAAAACACTTATTTTGACAGAAAAGTCTCAGTGTATCAGTGTTGTAACAAAACTAGCTAGAGTTCAAATAAAACAACTTCCCTTGTTATCTTCCAAAAAAAAAGGATTTTTATTGTTTGTAAAACCTGTTACACATCTTTGAATAATGTCATTTATATCAGGAAAGATTTATTGTCTTTTTTATCCAATCTTGAGCAAAATCAGGAAGCAGTTAACATTCTTTGAGTCAAATCTGTTCACAACAAACATTTTTTAATACATCTTGCTGTAAAACAGTAGCTGCATTTATAAGTAACTTATAATGTTTTATGTCAACACTTTAAATGTAGCATTACAGTGGAAAAAGGTATTTCATATTTTTTGCAGTAGACTTTATTTGTACTGTCTTAAAGAAAATATGTATATATAAAGATACACATGAACATAAAAATACGTAGGGATAATGATAAAGTATGAAATACAATGAGGAAAAATTTTATGGAAGTTCAGTAATATATTTTAAAATAAAGGAAAAGGTGGTGCAAGTGTAAGTTAAAATGTGGAGGAAGAAACAAATTTTTGCCGGATGTCCAAGATATGATCTTTTCTATAGCTTTAAGAGGCCCTTATCCTGGGTAAACATTGAATTGTGAAAGTTGTTCTCAATTCACAGAGAAAAGGCTCCTTTGAAAGAACTGATCTGCAGTGGTTTAGAATATATTCTCCTGTAAACTAGGAGACATTTAAGAATTAATTTCAGAGTCTTAAGTAAAACAGCTCTATAGAAAATGTTGTATCACTTTTGTTCTGAAATTATTTAAAATATTGGTGGGTTAGAATTCTGCCTGGGCACCTAGCTAATTGATCACTTTTTACCATGACCTGTGCTTTCTCAAACTGCAAAAAGATTTGAATTATTTACTGTTTTAAATTATTCATAGATGATTCCAGTGAATAGCCCTTGATTTGCCCATTGTTTGGAATAATTAATTGCTAGAATAAACATAGAAATGCTGAAATTCTCCACTTTTTTTTACTTGGGACTTTAGCTTTTTTGGATTTTCAGTGAAAGAAAAGACAGTAGTATCACATTAGCTTAATTTTTCCCAGTAGTTAATTTATGATTTTGGTTTTGGGGAAGAGATGTTGAAACAAGGAATGCGTTCCCAGTTAACTTGGTTCTTATGGAAACACGCAGTCTGCATGAATTATATATATATCATGTTCATGGTACTCTGTGAGACAGTTTTCTCCTAAGCACAGAGTAAACTTAGAGTGATCTTGCTAAGGTTTCACTACTGGGAATACTACAAATGATCCAAACAGCTTTACTAGTCCAATGTTTTTCAGAAGCTCTAGTGCTTTGTCCAGTGAAAGTATATTATACCTGTAGTAGTAAACAATATTGAAATGAATCTCTTCTCTGGTGCTCACGTCAATTGGCAGTCTGGCTATGATGATAAGACTGAACTGTCCCAGTCTCTGAAAGGGAACAACTACATTCAACCTTTTAGTAATGTTTGCTGACCTGTGCTAAGCTTCCAAATTTGCTTATGAGGTTTCTGGCAGGATGCAAGGTGGCACTGCCCATAAACATGCAAGATTTCCAGAGTTTAACAGTACAGCCAGCTGAGCAGCAGTGCCCAGTCCCCACCTGTGATTAGGGCACTGCTGTACACATAGTTAACAGATATTTGACTGAACTGCTAAAGCTGTACTGTACAAAATACCACATGAAAGGGGTAATATCTTAGAACAGCTTGAAGCAAGAATTACAAGGCACAATTTCAGGAACTTTGCAAGGTGCAATCCTACTTGCTGTAGCAAATATTCCATCTGAAAACAGCTGATGTAAGAAACACATCTTAGCAATTTCCTTGGTTTCTTTCATTTAAATCATCAATTTGGATGCATTTATTTCTTCCTTAATATATGGTCTTTTCAGCTTTATTACAGCTAGTTTTTTGCCTGTCTTTTAACATTTCCTTCTGATTTTTCTCCCCTTTTGCTGCATGCCATCACTGAGCGATCATTTGTGGTGGGTTGAAATTGGCTGGACGTCAGGTGCCCACCAAAACCACTCTATTACTTCCCTCCTCAGCTGGAAAAGGGAGAGAAAATATGAGTAAAGGCTTGTGGGTCAAGATAGGGATGGGGAGAGATCACTCATTAATTACCATCATGTAAAACAGACTTGACTCAGAGAAATTAATTTAATTTATCGCTAATCAAATCAGAGCAGGGATATAAGACAAAAACAAAAACTTAAAATGCCTCCCACCCCACCCACCCCTTCTTCCCAGATCTAACTTTACTCCAAAATTCTGTACCTCCTCCTCCACAGCAGGACAGAGGATTGATGAAAGTCGTTTGCAGTCGGTTCATCACACATTCTGTGTGCTGCCCCTTCCTCCTCTGGAGGAGGACTCCTCACATATGTTCCTGCATGGGGTCCTTTCAACAAGAGACAGGAACTTCTTCAAAATAAATCCTTCCCACAGGCCACAGTTCTCCATGAACTGCTCCAGCGGTGGTCCTTTCCACAGGGTTCAGTCCTTCAGGAACAGACTGCTGCAGAATGGGTCTCCTGTTGGGTCACAAGGCCTGTTAGAAAACCTGCCCCAGGGTTTTCCATGGGGTCACAGCCCCCTTCAGGCACCTGGGGTTCTCTATGGACTGGAGGTGGATATTTGCTCCACTGTGGACCTACATGGGCTGCAGGAGGACAGCCTACCTCACCCTGGTCTTAACAACAGGCTTCAAAGGAATCTTAACTCCAGCACTTGGAGCAACTCTTCCTTCTTCATTAACCTTGGCGACTGCAGTGTAGTTTCTCTCAATTATTTTCAATCCTCTCTTCTGACTGCTGCTGGTGTTGTGCAGGGTGTAACCCATCCCCTCCTCAACCTTCTTATCATGGAAGTGCTACCACCATCGCTGATGGGCTAGGCTTTTGCTAGTAATGGGTCTATCTTGGAGCTGGCTAGCATTGGCTGTTTTGCATATGGGGGAAGCTTCTAGCAGGTTCTCATAAAGCCAACCTTGTTACCTCCCTGCTACCAAAATCTTTCTACAAATCTCAATACATCATTAATACAAACTGAACAATTTTCGCATTGTGTATTTCATTCAAGCATGTGTTTAAGAGGAAAAAAAAAAAAAAACAAAAAAACCCCAGGTACTTAGATGGTCATGCTCAAAAAAGAATTCCCTTTCTCCTGCAAACCTGAAAAACAAGCATCTTAGGTATGATTGAGTCACTTTCCCTGGAGGTGTTTAAGGGACGGGTGGATCAGGCGCTGAGGAGTATGGTTTAGTGATTGATGGGAATGGTTGGACTTGATGATCCAGTGGGTCCTTTCCAACCCAGTGATTCTATAATTCTATGATCTGAGTGATCGTGACAAGACATTAATTTGATTGTAACTCAGGAAGCTGATGTACCCTGAATTTACTAACGATTATTTAAATCACATTATAAAATATTATTTTTGTTGAATATGTTAGATGGTTTATTCGGTCATTCTGCTTGCATAGAGAAAATTACATTCCCTTTCTGGCTGAAATTTTAGCTTTATTTTGTCAACAGACCAAATATAATTCTATTCTGCCCTTAATATTTCCAGTATAACTGTGTAAATAACAGTTTTCTCTTTGTAGGAGATTACAAAAAACTGAAATGCCATTGAACTAAACAAATTGCTTAGCTTCGGATCTGAGCTTTGTATTTTTTCATTCTGATTCAGGAAAGAATTCAAAATGAAAAATAAGTATTTTGACATGCTGAATTTCCTTCCACATAAATAATCAAGTGATACAGATTGATGAAGGATATGTTTTGGCAACAGATAGCATGCATTTTTTGCCCCATCATATGAAAAGCTCTAATTAATATAAACAAACTGTGGCACATTGAAAACATGAAAATATGTAACCGATTAGAATTTTATTTCAATATTCAAGTGAATTAATGTAATTCTCCAGTTTACTCTCAATATACTGAAATTGATCTTTAATTTACTAATTAGCTGCAAGAGTATTTAAAATCTATATTGGTGGAGAATTTGCTGGACTTTCGAACAACAAGAAGTATTCTATAATTTGCTTTGAAGAATGTGTTAAAAAATGATTGCCACTTTACGATTTTATTATATTATGTTATAGTCTTTTAATCAGCAGAACCAACACCATGCTGAACACTAGCAGTCACCTTTAAGTTAAGCATATCTTATTTGAAGTTTACTAGTTGTCAAATCCAGCTGGAAGGAATGAGAGTAATCATTCAGGCATTATCTCATTGAGAATAACACTGCTTTGAAAAACTCTAATTAACCATGTATGAGGAAATGTTTGGAGGCAGTGATTCAGAAATTTTAAAAATAAATAAATAAATGATAGTACTTCCCATGGACTGAGTTTTTTCCTGAACTCATCACTTTAGTGCATGTGGAAACAAAATGTAGAATTTACTAAAACATAGTACAGCATATTATTGGAATTGAGTACTGCTCTAATGGAGACTATAACTTTCATGAATCTTAATATTTCAACTGAGTAGAGTTCCAGCAGAACAGTAGGACTTATAAACACCTTGTTTTCAGCAAGACTTTTAAATATATATATTCCATCCTGGATAGTTTTCAACCTTATTATCTATGCATATAAAATACACTCCAAAGTTCCTCAGCTTTCTGAGAGCTAATAGATATCCTTTGTAAACTGTGTATCTATTGTAGTCTGTGTGGGTCAGTGTCCTCAAAATATTGATTGAACTTAAAGGTTTTCAAGATTCCCAGGTGTTCATGTAAAGATACCATTTGGTCTATATTCTCTGACAAGAACTTTTTGGTCCAGAATTAAATATATAATATTTTTTGTGGCACGTATGAACAGTTGTTTGAATTTACTGTATAATGTGCGTTTCTTTTCTGCCTGTGTGCATCAGAATCACAGAATCATTTAGGTTGGAAAAGACCTTTAAGATCATCAAGTTCAACTGTAAACCTAAACTAACACTGCCAAGTTCAACTCATTTTTATTCCACACTACTGTTGTAATTGGCATGTTAATCTATGCTGGCAATAGGTCAGGCCAGTTTGGTACAGCCAAGCACTTAAAAAGCATCCAGTTGCCAGACTAACTATTAAAAGCATTTTCAGTCAATGTATTCCTTACCCCTGCTGATTTTTCTCCCAGGGGCTGAGAAAATTTGGCTCAATATATAGCTCTTTTTACAGACATAAAGACTGACCTGGACTTGTTCAGTCCCCACTTTCAGAGATGGCTCGTATGGACAGTAGGATCCAGCCACACTGGAAATTTATAAATCTCACAAAGGAAATCTTTGCTTGTTGTTCTGCTTAGTGCAGATTTTAAAGAATTTACAACAACTAATGACATGCAGCAAGTTTCCATTGAATTTAAATCAATGTTCAAATGTTATACAGAGCTTTTTTGCATTTGTGTACCTTGTCCTTTTGTCCTAGTCCTCATTAGGGCTTTTTCTGTGTTTTTTCCAGGCTTGCAGAAATACTTATGTAGGAACATGGACATGAGCACACAGAAGTTTCTTACAAGGCTCCTTTCAAGTTATTAGACTAAAGTTTTTCTTTTTTCTAATGTAAAACA
Source organism: Clamator glandarius (assembly GCA_033459285.1). Classification (NCBI taxonomy): domain Eukaryota; kingdom Metazoa; phylum Chordata; class Aves; order Cuculiformes; family Cuculidae; genus Clamator; species Clamator glandarius. Next base: position 1,427,392 of record JAUNZM010000119.1, on the reverse strand, counting down.
ATTAAATATCCCCATCCTACCAGTGTTATCTTGATAATTGACAACTTATACTTTTCTTCAGTATGCTAATTTTCCTTTAAAATGGTATTATAATACACACACACTCACCTGTCTACATACTCAGGCAGGTGCTCATTTGCTGCACTATTGTGATTCCCACCAGCTAAAAAACATAAAGGAGCAGTCACAGACTATAATACCTTCTTGGTTTAGTTTTATATTATATCCTCATACAGTTTTGTAATACTCACTTGCTGCTTCATTTACCTGAGATATTGCAGTATCCCCCACCCCCAAACTTGTGAAAACCATTTGAAGCAATGAAGTCTTGCCCACTTGTGTCTGGGGTTTTCACGTCAATCTTATTGAAAGTCACTTGAGATCTTCACCTTAGTTTTTTCTGCTCTCTCTTTTTGCGGCACTGAACATTATTTCCTTAGACATATTGTATAAATATACACACATACGCACATATATATAATATATCTGTTTATGAGATTTTTTATAAATATAGGATGGCTACCATGAATAGAGATGTCTGGTTACTGTATCAAGTATTGGAGATACTGATCTATTAATTTTTTTTTTCAAAAGCTTTCTGATTTTAAATGTGTTTGGTGGTTTATTTTTTTTTTATACTGTACACAACAAAAAGGTAGCCCATTTAATAAACAGATGGTTAGACCATAGAATACAATAAGCTTTTTTGCTTTTAGGTATGGGGTTTTGGTTTTAGTTTTTTTTTTTCAGCTTGACAGCACAGTTTATCTATTTAGTAAATGCATTATCTTGTTCGGAAAACTGACAAGGAATACATCCCTGGTAGCTAATGGCTGCTATCATTTCAGTGTCATCTGCCTTGTGCTCATCTTCTAAATTTGGACATAGCTGATAGAAGCTTTAAGTGACTTGACTGGGATGAGTTTTTGCACCCGCTTAGATAAAAATTCCACTTGTTTTTGCAAATATTGTGAAGGAGGTTCTTTGTGTGATTGAGCTGTAAAAAAAAAATATATATATATATTCCCTAAGCTTATTTACTATTTTGGGGAAAGGAGGGGAGATAAAAAAGGGGAAAAAAAAATCTCTTCAGTCAAACAGAGGGAAAGGATATGTATTAGAACTTATTTTTCTTCTCATATAAAGAGATGTTCTTTATAATTTACATGCATAGTATTTGTCTCTGATGAATAACTTTACAATAATATTAGGAATGATGGAGACAACTTTTTGAGAAAACTTTCTGAGAAAACCTTCAACAATATCCAACCCTTTTTCTATTAGTCTATTTCCATTATAAAAGCTGACAACATGTTGAAAATAACTTTTCTGCTTATGAGAGGATTTCAATGCCAAAACCCCTAGAATTTAAACTTACAAAAATGCTTATATTTATAGCAGTTCAATTTTCAGGGAAAAAAGATTAAGTCACACTTGGTAACATACATGTATATTTTGCTAGAAAAGCTTTCTCTTAAAATGCAAAAGAAAATTTGATCTTTATAGAATATGGAGAAAGGCCTATAGATGCGGCTGAATTTGAAACTACAAATTAAATTCTTTTTTTTTTAATTGCATTACATACATTATGCTTCTATGACTAAAACCTATATACAGATGTTGGAAGGATCCCTTTATTCTGGTACTCTAGCTGTAGTAAGAAACCTTTGATACTGGTCCTAAAAAAGCTTTTTACTGAGGAAAGTTCCTTCAAAGTCAATGTGTAGATCCAATCTTAGAAATGTTTGCTCTTTGATGTTATTCTATTGGTGAGAATGTGAAAGCAGAACACAACCAAGAGAGCAATGATCATGTAGTCTGCGTTTCTTGCGGCATAAAAAAGGGGAACAGGAAAAAAAAGACTATATGAGGGCAAAATTAATGAAGTACAAAACCGGTTGGAAAAGTTTTCACGGAAAATACATAAGGAAAAGAGTTTAGGACAGCTGAGAATTCTTTAAACAGAATCAAGGGCACAAGCATACAATATTTCAAGCAGCTTAGAGCTAGGATGGTCATGATAGATCAACTGGACTGGATTGTGAAGTCTGGCAAAATAAAGAAGTACTGAAAATTTGAGCTGGAGAGATGACTGAGTGTAAAAGAATTGCGTAAACTTCATTAAGTCAAGTCATGTAATGAACAACGAGAAAAAGAAATTTAAAAACTTAGTGGCTAGGTAACATATTAATGACTTTTTTAGGGGGGCACTGACTGCACCCCAGGGTCTGGGTAGCTAGCTGCATGTGCCCACCAGGGCTCCGTCTGGGTGGCAGCCTCCATCACGCTTGGTGTGGCCTTAGTCTTTCGTCGGGTATCCACAATTTCCCTCAATCTCTTCTGACCGTGCTCCAGCCCTTCCCTGCTCGCCCTGCCCGCTCGCCCTGCCCGCTCGCCCTGCCCGCTCGCCCTGCCCGCTCGCCCTACCCACTCGCCCTGCCTTGTTTAATGCGCCCTGCTCCTCTTCGGCTGTGCTCCCTAAGGGCCCTTTAAATCCCCCGCGGAAGCTTCCGGGACCTCCCCCTCCCATCAGGCACCGGGCGGGAACGGCCCGTTGAGCCAGGAGCCCAGCGCCGTCCTCACGATTGAGGTTTTTTAGGCTTTTCCCAGTTCAGGGAAGCACTGAGCCGTCTATGGGCACCCCTACTACAGGACTCACCGTCCTGTTGCTGGATGCAGCTGGGTCCAGCCCTGTTTAATGTCTTTATCAACGACCTGGATGAAGGCATTGAGTCCTCCCTTAGCAAGTTTGCAGATGACACCAAGCCGGGTGGAAGTGTGGATCTGCTGGAGGGTCGGGAGGCTCTGCAAAGGGACCTGAACAGGCTGGACTGCTGGGCTGAGACCAACGGCATGAGGTTTAACATGGCCAAGTGCCGGGTCCTGCACTTGGGGCACAACAACCCTAAGCAGAGGTACAGGCTAGGAGAAACCTGGCTGGAAAGCTGCCTGGATGAAAGGGACCTGGGAACGTTGGTCAATAGCTGACTGAACATGAGCCAGCAGTGTGCCCAGGTGACCAAGAAGGCCAATGGCATCTTGGCCTGTATCAGAAACGGTGTGACCAGCAGGTCCAGGGAGGTTATTCTCCCCCTGTACTCGGCGCTGGTGAGACCGCACCTCGAGTCCTGTGTTCAGTTCTGGGCCCCTCACCACAAGAAGGATGTTGAGGCTCTGGAGCGAGTCCAGAGAAGAGCAACAAAGCTGGTGAAGGGGCTGGAGAACAGGCCTTATGAGGAGCGGCTGAGAGAGCTGGGGTTGTTTAGCCTGGAGAAGAGGAGGATGAGGGGAGACCTTATTACTCTCTACAACTACCTGAAGGGAGGTTGTGGAGAGGAGGGAGCTGGGCTCTTCTGCCAAGTGACAGGGGACAGGATGAGAGGGAATGGCCTTAAGCTCCACCAGGGGAGATTTAGGCTTGAGGTAAGGACTAAATTCTTCATGGAGAGGGTGGTTAGGCATTGGAACAGTCTGCCCAGGGAGGTGGTTGAGTCACTGTCCCTGGAGGTGTTTAAGGTGAGGGTGGATGAGGTACTTAGGGGCATGATTTAGGAACTGGTGGGAATGGTTGGACTCGACGATCCGGTGGGTCTCTTCCAACCCGGTTATTCTGTGATTCTGTGAAATTTACCCCTGGGCTGTACTCATTAATTGTCAAACAAAAAACATGTACTGAGTAGGATCCAGTTGTTATTTCTAGGTCTGGTACTGTTTGATATTTTCATTAGCAACTTGGACGAAGGAAAAGAAAGTATGCTTCTTAATTTGCAGACAATCCCACCTGGGATGAACTTCAAATATATTGGATACCAGAATTACAATGTTAAATAATCCAAACAAATTGGAGACATGATCAATAAAAGTAGGCCACACTTCAACAAAGTAAAATAAGATCTGTATTTAGGTGAAAAGAATCAGTTACGTAAATGCAAAATGAGGAATGGCTGGCCAGATGCAATCCTGAAGAAAAGGGTTGTGAATAAAATGGACAAAATAATGTACATTGACTGACACTGTGATAGAATTATAAGACGGAAAACCACCAAGCTGGGAAGTATATGCAGGTGTGTAATGTGTGGAAACATTCTGGTCTTCTGGGTACTTGTAAATTCTGCACAGAAATTGTGCATTGAATTCTGGGCATCATAATTTGAGAATCTGAACCAATGGCAGTGTCTGGAAAAGAGCAGTTAATATTATCCATGCAGAAATACCGACTAGAAAACATTATCCATGCAGAAATACTGGAAAAGCTAAAGATATCTGATTGAGAGAGATCAGACATAGTTACAGACTTCAAATATGGAAAAGGATTTTAAAACAAAGTGCATTAATTCTTCCCAATGTCTACATGGGAATGCCATACATCAGAAATTAAAGCAGAACGCAAATAACTTTGTTACTTGTAGTGATTGTCTTGAGTACTGGAATGATGTTATCTGTTTTTTAACATATTTTTTTGACAATGATACCTTTTTATTATTCAAGGGCAGTGAGGTTAATCACCAATAATGAACAAGAAAATTTATTAATGAAAGTTGAAATATTTACAAGGAAAATGCCAAGTCCTCTGTCATGTTATCACTAGTGTCTCACTACATTTAGCTTCTGAAGTATGAAATATCGTGATGCTAATTTTAAAAGCTACCTTTTGACAGCTTGTTACAGAGAGATTGTTTTCAAGAGAACTGATGCCCATGGAGGGATAATGATTGTAATTTTTGATGGACTGAAATACAAGTTGGGAGTTAGCCATTCCTAACCTCCATAGGCCTTTTACAGTGGAGCTGGAATACTAAAATACATTGTACTCAAATATGCCATAATTTATGTAAACATTAAAGAATATATACAGATGGTTTGTGTTATTAAAATATTTCTAGTGATTCTGAAGTGATATGAAAGCCATTCTTTCTTCCTTTCCTGTTAAAGAATCATTCTAAAAGCAAATCTACATTTTTTTGAAATGTTTGTAAACCTCTTTTTCCCTTGTCAGGCTCGATGGTGAATTGAAACACAGAGGCTGATAGTTTTAAAGCCAAGTACACTGTGCTTGTAGAAGAAAGACAGAGAAAACAAAAGAAAAGGATCAATTATTTCCTAGGATTGCTGCAGAAAATGTACTGAGACAGGTCAGAAAGTAACCTCATCCACCCTCTCCCCACCTGTTCAGATGCAGATAAAGCATAGATCTATGTGTTTGCTTAATTAATTCAATAGAGAGAACTTTGACTGCCCTAAAAAGAGGCTTTAAACTGATAAATTTGAAAATTCAGTTTGACAACCTTATTTCTGCTGTGGGCGAAGGCAGTTTAAGACATGACAGAGATAAGGGAAGAAAAACCTCTTGAATTGTCTTGACATAAGTGATAAGTGCATCTGCCAGAATGTTCTTTTTGACACCATCATCATTAAGGCGGCTTTGATCACCATTAGGTGATCAAACATTAGGTGCATAAGGGACAGCAAAAATTTTTCTCTACAGTATCACTAGCAGATTTTTTTTTATATTGTAGTCTTTATTTCTTTATAAATGAAATCTAACTGGACATGTTTTATGAAGACTGTGGCCTCTTCCATTCTGGAAACGCTAAGAGGAAAATACTATTTACAGTATTCAAAAAAAACAATGCTCTTCCTGTTTCTCTAGGAATTGGTCATCATAATAATGCATCCATTGTGATTTCACTAGATTTCATTTTAATGCTGTAGTTTATACCCGTCCCCCTCATTTTTCCAGAATTACATTAAAAGCCTTACTAAATTTTTACAATAGGCTCTGCAGCGGTGGTGCATGTTATCCATTAAAAGCAGATTCAATCAAAACAAATTTATGCTTCAATCTAGGATGTGAAGGGAGAGAGAACAGGGTTATTATTCTGATATATAACATGGAATGTATGGAATATAAATTAATGTCCCAGTCTAAGTCAAGGAGTCTCAATACATGAAAAACACAACAATTTTTTAGTAGCTATTTGTAAGAAATGTAAATACCTCATTTATATTTATAAAGCATAATTCACATCCTTTCAGTTTAATACTATTTCTGTAATCTTTCCAAGTTTCTGTACTAACTTGTGCAAAGTTTTTGTTTAGGTATTATGAATATGGCAGGTATCATAAGTGTGGTAAAGGCAGCAAATACTAATACCACATCCCACTAATATTTTTTCAAAATTTATATAAATTTCTTAATGTTGGTATCTTCCTTCCTTAGGGCAATAAATGTACACTGAATGCTTTTCTTACAAAAATATTTTCTAACTTTCTTAGACACCATTAACGTGTTTATTTACAAATATACCTGTGGGAATGGTACATGAATTTGTTTTGGAGCTATGGAATAAAACTCTGAGATACACTGAGCTGTCTTCTAGTTAAATGCACAATAAAGTGACATATTTTCCTGCTTTTGAAGGAGTCATATAAGCTTCCTTTTAATACAAGTATTTGGGATGTGAAGGCTGGAGGCAGCCTTTATGCCTTGACTATGAGGTAGATTTCAGGATCCTGAAGGGAGGGAAGAAAGGAAACAGCAGGCTCACAGTCCTGCACTTCAGAAAGGAAAACCTTGGCCTGTTCAGGCAGCTTTTTCTAAGAACCCCATGGGATAATTGAGGACTAAAAGAAAGCAAATGCAGTCTTCAATCAGAGCAAGAAGGAGGATCTAGGCAATTACAGGCTGGTCAGTCTCACATCAGTTCCTGGTAAAGGGATATGACAATTAATTTTGGATGATTTTTTTTTTCCAAACATAAAAAGGACAAGAAGATGGTTTGGAATAGTCAATGTCGATTTATGAAGAGAAAGGAAATCATGCTTGACCACCCTAACAGACTTCTACAGTTAAATGACTAGCTCAGTAAATAAGAGGAGAATAAGACTTTTGGCACCATACTGTTTGTTACCTGCTGCTATGAAGGTCTGGATCTCTGTAATACCTGCACTCAAGGGCAATCTCCTGCTCGTCTTGCTGTTACTCCTCATGATCAGGCAATTGCAATTTGAATTAATAACATCTAGTCATTGCTATTGCATCTAGTTTTGCTATTGCATTTCTTTATGTATATTATAATAGCATGCAATAGAAGAGTGTGAAAAAAAATTATGGCTTTATCTCTTTAAGTTCAGCAGGGAGATGACATAGGAGAAAAAGTAGTTGGGAAGGAAATGTAGATTGAAATCTGAGCTAATAATGAGTGTTTGCCTGGAGTTTTGAATAAATCTCTGTCAGTTCTCCTCCTGTCATTTTTTTTCTCTTTATTTTTACTGCATCTGGCTCATATATTGAACTGCTTACAAATTCCATTTAACTTATTGGCCACAAAAGTTACCAATATACAGCCTCTAAACACACCTGTCTTGTTCTACAATCAGGATTTGTAAGTAACAGTATCTTCTCTGAAGTATTTAGAGAGGGTAAACCAGTTTAATTTTTCACCCCAAAGTTCATCAGCTCTCTCCTGAAACATGATGCAGTCCTGTTTGTTCCTAATTTCAAGAAAGACATTTTTCCCCATAAACGTGTAAATGTCTATGAGTCATTTGTTACATTTGATTCATTTGCAAAGAACTCTTGATCTCTAAGAATTGCAAAAATATCCTCTTCACTTTCAATAGATTGTTGAAGTTCTTCAGTTAAGAAAGAATCTTTCACCAAAGTTCCACTTCAAAGATTAAATACATCTGTGATGTAGAAATCTAACATTCTGACTGCATTTGATTAATTATTTCCACTGGAATAAGACAAGTCAGAAGAATAAGTAAGAAGTTTGATACGGAAACTCATTGATACACAAATTATTCATTTGGTGAACATTGTTATAATTATAAACACTAATTAATAACATTGAATTTTAAATCTATAGCGATGGTAGAAGAATCAATAGACAATATATTAATTGAACTAACATATATTAATACAGTGTTTAACAGCAGTACTGAAAATTACAGAGGACAAGTCCTATAAAAAGCAGCTGAGGTAACTGGGAATGTTTAGTTTAAAAAAAAGGAGGCTCAGGGGAGACCTTACTACTCTCTGTAACTGCTTGAAAGGAGGTTATAGTGAGATAAGTCTCTTTTCCAAAGTAGCAAGTGATAAGACAAGAGGAAATATTTAGGTTGAATATTAGGAAAAATTTCTTCACTGAAAGGACTGTCAAGCATTGGAACAGGCTGCCCAGAGATGTAGCTGAGTCACCATTTCTGGAGATATTTAAAAGACACATAGATATGACCTCTAGGGTTATGGTTTAGTGGTGGTCTTAGCAGTATGAGGTTTATAGTTGGAATCAATGATTTGAAGATTCTTTTCAAACCTAAATGACATTATGATTTGATGATTCCGTTTGTATTTAATTTAATCCATTACACTGGAAAACTTGACTTGGGTAATACAACCTTTCAAAAAGAATACATTTTCTGCCTAGATTACAATACTCAAGGTTTTTCAACCTTCCTTTCTTATGTTTGCCTCTTCTCCTTATCTAATATCCCATCTTATGGAACCTGATCTTTTTTCCCAACCAAATGTAACTTTTAAAATTATACTGCCACTCTCAAAGGTCGTACTGTATACACTTTAGCTCCTGTTCAACCTCAGATCTTTCCTATCTAAGCTTATGATGTGGCTTTTTTTTTCGTATAACTATAAACTTCACAAACACTTTAACCAAGTTTTTTATACTCATTTACAATGGGAAACAAAAGAACATTCCCCAAATATTCTTCATTGTAATATTTGCAGATAAATACTGATGAGGAAAAAGTATTTAATAATAATTTTACATCCTTAATCTTTTTCTTTCAACATTTGTAGAAAACTCTATTCTGTTCAACACTTGCATTTCATAAGAAATTGTTATACATCACATTTTCAGTAGCCTAATTTTTTTCTCTCACCATCACTTCAAATGAAGAAAATCCAGCAGAGACGCTAACTGATGTCTGCAAAAGCGTCAAGATCAAGAGAACACCTTTATTCCAGACTTCTCTTGTTCCTTTGACAGCTCTTCTCAGTGACTTCTTAGTAGTCTATTTCTCTTTTCTTCCCTGCTGGACTGTGCATGGTGGGATTTATTAAATCGTTGCTTGATTTCATTCATTTTGCCAATTATTTTAGTAAGTGCATTTATAAAATGGGTATTATTGTCTGATTTGGTTATATTTAGACATATTCTTCTGGACACAATTTGTTCAGCAAAGACTTTTGGAGTCTCTTGATAATATTATTTTAGAAAATTAATTTAAAAACCTCTTCCCAAGTAGTAAGTGCTTATTTCCAATCCATGTTTTTCTAGAGAGGCCTACTAAAGTAAATTTGAATTCTAGATGAATGCCATGAAATCTCAAGAGAATTTTTCTTCTTTGGTTACAGTTATCTACAGCAAACAGTTTTTCACATGCTGTGTGATGTCTTGCTAGAGTTTCAACCACCATGTTGAGATATATCAGCATTTCTTGGAAGCTTTGCCTTCCCATACACTATATATATATATATAGTTGAATCTGTCATTTAATTTGGCCAAGAATACTGGTTAAATTATTTGAAATTACTTTGAAAAATGGTTTTGTGTACATTCCAAAAGGGTTCACAAGAAATTAAAAAGTAGCTCACAGTTTAAGATTTTCATCATACATTCTTATTCTTTCCAGAATTTCTCTGTACGTGAATCTTGCTATTGATTTTGAGTAATTTTTGTGGTCTTTTGCTCCTTATTTTAGATGGTACTGATATCTTTCAGTTTAGGACTGCTGGCTAATTTCTTGCACTGGAAGAAGCTTCCAACAGGCTGATGTGATCTTTTCTCCTGAAAAAGATACTATCTAATTAATCATGCTCATATATTGTTTTCCAAAATGTAATTAAAAAAAATATAACTCTTTTTCATCATATAAGCAATCTTTTTCAATAGTGGAAATCTTTCTGCCAAAATAGCTTGTTTGAAAAATGAATCATTCTGATTTTATCCACAGTAGACAATTCATAACCAACAAATATGTCCTTTAAGTATTTCTGGATATCTTTCAAACTCTTTTTCAAATGTCTTTCCAGACAGATTATGTCACGGTGGAAAGAGTTCCATTAAAACCTTCCATCAATTAGAATAATCTATTATTGTGTTCCTTTCCTTCAGCTTTATTGCTGGCAAGTGCATCATAAATTGCAGCAATGCAAAAAATGTTTGATTGGTTAATCACTGAAAAAAATAATCCAAAATTTGCTTTTAAGCGATGTTACCACTCTATAGCTACTACTTTCTTTGGATTATATATCATGCAGTTCCCCACATGAGTTTCTAGCCTTATTTCTGTACAGTAGCCCTATTTCTTCCCAGTGCCACTCCAAGAGGCATAATTTTCCCACAGGCCCAATGACATGTCCATATGCCTTCATCTTTGGGTCATCTTAGATACATCTCCTGTCTTCATTGTAGAAGTGTTGTAACAAACTAGCAATGGCCCTAGAGATTTTTCTTTTGTTTTTTCCCCCGTTGATCTTCTCTTTACATTGTTTTTTGTGATCATAAGGAAAAAACAAACAAACAAACAAACAAACAAACAAACAAATCCCCACAACAGTTTGCTGCTGTCATCATGAAGTGAATCAAAGACTACTTTAAGTAACCTACCATTTACTTTATAAGATTTCTAGTTTGTCATCAGAGGAAGGATTTTTACATTCCCATGGTCAAGCTCAATCTCCTTCTCCAAGACGGAGCAATTCACAACCTTTTCTGAACATCGTTCTTCTGTACAGTTAACTCACTGAATTGTGTCTTTAGCCCCATTGTGACGATATGTCTTCTCTCTTCTGATCTGAGTGAAAAATATTTTGTAGATAAGGAAGTAGCCTGCATTCCCAGAAAGTCCACAATCAGTTAATTGTATATCAGATTTAATTCCACTAACTGTCTTTCTTTAACCTAATGTTTGGACTTGTGAAGGATGTCTTGTCCTTTTATAAGGAGTGGAGGAGTTTTGAAGGAATATATCACTATATTTATTCTCTGAACAGTATTGATTTAACTCTCTATCTACAGACATTCTTCTGTTTCACCAAAACTCTTTCAAAACCCTTTTAAAAACAGCTAGCTAAATCAGATTACCCCTAATATTCAAATATATTTCTATGTTCCCACTTCCCCATGCCTTCTTCTTACATTAACAGTAAAGACTCATGGTCATCTCACCAATTTTTGTTACATTGTCTAGATCTTCTTTATAATTAATTAAGAAAAATAATTGATTCGAGAGTACAATTTACCTCACACAATTTTTAGATCCTAGTCTGATAAGGGATTTCTTAGCAATACTACATGGCTGCAGGAAGAGCCTAGCCAAGTAGTTCGGGATAGGCATTAACTTTTAAATAATTAAAGCTGCATGAAAAAAATACAATCCTGTAGAACACAGGTAATAGGATGTTGAAATTGATTAATTCCAAAATATATAAAGAAATTATTTCATGCACAATGGCTGAAAAAGTGGAGAAAACTTAACTTAAACTAGGTTTCTCAACAACGGAAATTTAATTATCATCAATGTAGTCAAACTGCTGGAGCATACATATTTGCTGTTCCATGTTTTCGTAAAAATATTTAAACATTCATTACATAGATTTTCTAGACAAATATTGTTTTAGTCTTTCTAAAATGAGGTAGGCGAGAAGGCAGAACAAACTTGTAAACTATTCTTATCAGACTTTAACCAAACCCATTTCTCACTTTTCTCTGTCTAGTTGTGTAACAGATTCATACCTGTTTTCTAAGATTCTATGTATGATACTGTGAAAGAAGGCTCACACAGGTTCTGCCTATCTCGGTCCTTATTCACTGTAAAGTCTGTAGGATCGTTGGAATTATGATTAGATTACAGTCATAATAGTAAGATTGACTGTACAGGAATTTTTGCTTTTCCTTCTGCAACCCTGAGCCTAGAATACTTCAGAATCCAAGCTTAACATGAAATGAGGACTTCTGGCTTGTTACTGCACAGGAAAGAGGCATTAAGTGTTCCAGGTTGCCTAGCATGTTTTATATATTTTAATTTTAAAACAACATATGAACTGGTATTTGTGAAACAGAATTTTATTGGAACTTTTTAAAAAATTCTGAATTCTAACAAAGTTCAAATTTAGTAGTTCTATTGCTTTAGAATTTCAACTGTCTTTAGTTGTTGCCAAATAAATAAGTTAGTATTTGTTTTTCTAAATACTGTAATTAGCACAGCTAACTGTTATAAGCCTCATTCATTTAGTAAAGTCCTTCTAAAAAATTGTTGTGATGTATCTGGCAACTACTATCCAGAAAATTTAACATTTAAAATGTACTATTTTTTCTCGTAAAGTGCTTTGCAAAGAGCATCATGAAGAGAGTTCTTCACAGAAAGAAGTGTCAGACTAGTACGTGCCAGACCCACAGAAGAAGCTGAAACTTGTGTGAAATGCTGTTCGACAAAGGTTGAGAAGAACGTTTGACTTTTAGAGCTAATCAACACTGAGCTAAGAACAGAATGCTGGAATTCAACACCTTCTAAATCTAGCCCATATACCAAGCTGCTCCACTTCTCAGATACGGATTACACTAACCCTTGGTTGGCTCAGATTATTTCTAGGGAGTTGAATGTGCTGCTAGTTATCCATGCATATGCAGTGACCATAATTTTCTTCAAAGTGCATCAAAAAATCATGAAGTGTGAGTAATAAAGAGATATTGAACTCTCTGACCAAAACCTAGTTGTAAAATCAGTGAACTGTTTGCCGTCACAGTTTTAAGCTGTGAAACCTGAAAAGGGACTAAAATGGATGTTGCAAATTCTGCACATTGAAAGTATTAGTTGATGTTATGCCACGAGACAAATATAAACACCAATCTTTTCCTCTCTTCTTTCCTCATCCAGAATTCACAATATGTCATTTAGTAATTCACAGGTACTTACAGCTGAACAGATAATACTTTAGGGAAGTGGTATTTTTATCTCATGTGAGTATTGGTAGTGTAGAAAATGCTATTTCCATGCCTTTCAGGAACGTATACTTAAAGAAGCAAAACTATTACTCTCTACGGAATCAACATGCAACTCCGGGAGAGAACAAAACACTCTGATGTTTAATGAACTGACCTTATTCTTAAACAAACTCTTTCTACTCAGGCCTCTGGGCATAATCTGATACAATTTATTATAAAACAGATCCAGATTGCTTTAGTTTTCTGCTTCAGTGGGTAATTCCTTACTGTGGTAAAAAAGGTATGAAACACAGAATAAAACTGAAATACTAACAGGCTTCTTCCTCAAATTAAAGCACAGCATATTTCTCAGAGGTAGAATAAGAATGTAATAATAAAGCTATAACTCCCCTAAGTGATTGCAATAAGTAAGACATAAATGATGCAGAAGTGGATAAGAAGCGGGTGGATTACAGCTATCAATGTACTGAAGTGAAATATTGGGTCTGGAAATGACATATTCATGCCCTATATTCAGCCTCTGTGGAATATGGATCAAATAATTCTGTTGAGTAATATTTGTTTGTATACAGCACCTGTGAGTCCCTTGAAGTTCATTTTTAATGGCTAGCAACACAGTGCTTTCTGCTAGAAGCCCCTTTTGGGGTAATACTTTCCAAGTCTATAGGAGTGAGGTTCATTTCTTTGCATGCATTCAAACACTGATTCTTTAGGAGAGGGGAAAAGCATACAGGGTATTCCAGTTATTAATTTTCAGCTGTGCAGACACTAAACGTTTGCAGGCTGAAGGTGGAAAATTCACATGACATACCGGGTGACTATGGAAAACAGATATCTGTGCTTTAAAAATATAAAATTTTTATGATAAGTAATTTTAGGAACATTCTTTGGATGTACATTTTACTCATTTTTTGTAAATACCTGTCTTTCTATTTGCATAAAACTTAATACAATAAATAAATCCTAAAGCAATGGTGGGGAATACCCTGAACTTAATGCAGTAATATGTAGTAAAGAATACTTGTGTTGTAATACTTCCATATAAAAACAGTGTCTACATTTAACTAGGTATTAAATACCTCTTTCCTTGCCTTTTCTACCAGCTGATTTCTCTTCTGAATCATTAGTTCAGAATAGGTAATGATGAATGGTGAAGTAACACTTCTAATTTGCAAGTTTTAGAGAACTGACATTGTCCTTGGGGGTCGCAGATTAAAGGTAGGTATAGAAGCAGGTAATCATACATGTTTAAAGTTTTTTATTTCAAAGATTCCTTGGAGAACATTCACCTAATTTAACTTTGTCATTTACATCTGAACTAACAATACTAGTAAGTATTTACAGACAATGAATATATAGACATATTTGGGGCGTGACTCATCTGACCCATTTCAGGCATTTACATGAGGTGATTCATGTGTTAGAAATGCCTGTTACCTTCCATTAACTGTAAAAAAAAAAAAAAAAAAAGCTAGTATGACTAATATAGGTGTTTAAGAAAGCATTTTGGATATATTTTTGGTCAGATGCTTCCCGCTTAATGTGTCTGTCAAAAAGTAAGAATTCTTATAAAAGCAGTCCAGCATAATTCAAGATTTTCATGCATTGAGTTAAATTGTATCTAAAAAGAAATGTCTTTCTGTCTGTGCAAAACAGATGGCAAAAGAAAAAAAGTAGTTGTCATTGCTGATGTACTGTTAGGAGCAGCAAAATCAAATACCTGAGAGAGGAAGAGAAAAGAAGAGAGAAAGACATAGCAATACCTGCACTGTTGAAGGTTTTCAGGTCATAAAGGGACTATCCTGTCACAGCAGTTGAGGTAAAACAACCCATCCAGACTCTTTTCTTCAAGCAGGTTCCAAGTACTGAGTTTGAAAAAGCACTTGAGAGTAAAAAGCAGTCATAATTGCGTACCCAACTCTGCTTTGAAGCTGCTTTAGCAGAAAAAAAGTTGTAGAGTGACCACATTTATCCCTTCATAGACTATAACCTCATATAATCCTGGCAAAACTAGATGTCTGTGCTCAGTGCTAGAAAAGGAACTAGGTAGATAAAGGTTCATGTTGGCACCACTTATGCAAACAGCCAGGTTATGATATCCTATCAATGGTTGTGCTCCAGGGTTTTGATTCAAGGATACACCCTTGGGTTACATTTGAATTCTGGGGCAGATGCAAGCTTCAGTATACCTCTGAGTGCTGATCTCATAATTATCCAGACTGCTATGATCAGCACTTGAGGATCTCTGCGTAAGCCCTGGTATGTTTACAAAATCAAACAAAGGAAAAACAAGCTCCAAAAGCAATTGAAGTGATTGATTTCATACTCAAGTTCTTTGTAAGTTATAACAAATAGGAATCAATACTGTAGTTTTAGTAGTCTGTTAATAGGTAATAGTTTATCTTAAACTGTAGGCTCTTTCTGACTTAGCAAATAATGTTCCACAGTCAGAGATCAGTAGACTGAAAGCCATTAGGATCCTGCATACACAATATTGGCAGTTCAAGGTTTTTTACTTCAGACAGAATTTAGCCTAGTTCAACATCATCACCACTGGTGGTATGAAGAGATCTGAAAGAAAATTATCTGCAAACTCTTGTTTCCTCAGCTGTGGACTCTTCTCAGTCTGTCAAGGAAGGATCATCATGTTCTTTTATCCTTTTCAGGCAAATAATAGAAATTAATCTCTCCTCTGTCATCATCACCTGGATAAAGAAAAACAGAGAGGCAAATTCTGTTCTTTTCTGAGTGACACCAGACTTGTTCTTGTGTACTGCCACCTGCTTATGGTGATAACTCCCCAGGAAGTTCAATAATCTTCCTAGAACTCATTTTGCTTAAATATAAATATCATTCCATAATCTAAAGGAATTTCTTGAGGTTATCGGTGATCTTAACCTGTGAGACTTATACACAAGGCTTGTTCTTCTCCACACTGTAAACTGAATCAGTTTTGGAAGTGATTTGCCATTTGAGGTAGATCGAGAACTTCATGAAAGAAGCAGATTAGTCACTAGAAAGAAAAAAAATACTTTTAAAAGTAGAAAGTTAAGTTTGACTGATCTGTTTCTCATACAAACTAGTAGTCTTGGCAAAATTCCTTGTTTTTTGAACACATGCTGCACTTCTTTGCCTTTACTACCATGAAACTCTTAAAAGGATATTAAAAAGGAAAGAAAAATGAACCCATCCATATCATAACACAGAACTACATGTACAGCTTCCTCATATAAAAAGCAAGTGAAAAATAAGAGACTAAAGAAATATGATATTACAGAAACTTCCCTGATATAGGGAATTTCAATAACATAACTAGAACAGCAGAAGTACAATCAGCTGTTATGGATTATGGTCCTGAGAAATATCATGGACATATTATCTCAGTAGTACATTTCTCTTTTCTAGTCTAATACCTTCAGTAGTGCATTTTAAGCACAGTTTCCTACCCAGTTTTAATTCAACTTTTATTCAATGATGTTTCATGTAAAATACACAAAAAGCTCTAAGAAAAGATTAGCATACTGAATTTCTTGCTAATGTGTGATATTTTTAATTACCAACATACAACCTGAGTCCTTCCCGGATACGATCTATCTCAATAAAACTTAGCATTCCTGCTATTTGTAACAGGATTGCTTAAGTAACATTTACCTCTTCAGAGTACATACAATATCTTTTATGAAAGTGCTTGGCGACTAAATTTTCTTTTCTGCTAAAATGAAGATTTTTGAAGTAGGTCCTTGGGGACTAGAGTTTCTGTGTCTCAGCAGATTTGGCTTTAACCTGAGAATTGTTTAGATTTATCCCAGTATGCATTTCTGCATTCAGAGATATTCTGCATGTTTTTATTTATTTTTCAGAGGTATGGTTTAGTAGTCGACAGGTACAGTTGGATTTGATGATCTCAAACTTTTTTTCCAACCAAACAATTCTATGATTCTGTGATTTTATGATTCTATGTTGTACAGAAGCAGAACTGCAGCCTTTGGAACAAAGAATTACCTTATAAGAGTATAAAGAACTATAAACAAAAGGAAGGAGAAAAGTATTTGGACAGCGGCCGTAAAATCTAACAATAAATAATAATTGTTTGTGTTCTTTCATTCATGGCACCCATAAATAACACTATTGAAAGAAATCAATACATTGTTGGAGGCAAATTCTTGAGAGAACTAGAATAAGAGCGCTGCCATTCTCCAGTTTCATCTTTACTGGAGAATCACCAAGTCTGTAAACTTTTATTTTGATTAAAATGTATTTATTCTTAATTTTCATTCTAAAATTATTCCAAATTTTAATCTAAACTGTATCTCTCAAGGTGTTTTCTATTAATTTGCATGAAATGTTTTGATAATCTTCTATAATTACCTTGAGATTTCATGGAATGTTTCTTAGCTTTGGTTGTACCTTAAGTTCTGCATTGACAGATTTAGAACACAGTGTACCTGTAGAAGGAAGGAAAGCATATAAAAAAAAGGAGGGAATTTCAGAATGTCTGAACTATTATTGAACACATTTACCGTTATTACATTTTTCTTTATAATGCCAGATCAGATGGAATTCTGAATTTCGAAGATGAGATCTCTCTGTCTCAATTTTTGCTTCTGCTCATAGTGTAATAGATCAGTATAGTCAAGAAAAATTAAAAGGAGGTCTAGATGCATAAAACTGGAATAAGTGTTTCTTTTCAGGGAAATATGATCCTTCTTATTTTTTTTAAATTTCTGATCTAGTTCCTAGGAAATGGAATTTGTTCATCGCAAATTACAGCCTGCATTTGACAAAAAAATTTCACCGAACCATAAGACCAAAACTACAAGAGTTATAATCTCAACTAGCCAAATAGCTAAACTGTTCTTGAATTTCCAAGTCTGTTTCTCTGCGTATTTCACTTATAGGGAGAGGTGGAGAATAGATAAACTATGCCTTATGAGTAAATTTTTAGATCATGTAGGAGTATCAGATTGTAGTAGCATTATAATATTCTGCTTTTTTATCCCCAGAGATACACTTATTAAATATATTTAGCATAATGACATCATAAGCAGTAAGATTAAAATACTATGAAATGAAAAAAAAGGTCAGTAAAGCTTTCTAACATAAACTATGGTCATATTTGAAAGCAGAAAATATGGACCAAAATGCGCAGGGGATAGTATTACATTTGGTTAAATTACATTTTAATAGCAGAAATCTTGTGGGTTTTAATGTTATTAGGTTATTTATTCCATCAATCAGTTCTGTGGATTTGGTTGCTTTTTTTCCTTGTATTTTGGGTAGAGGAACCTAATAATAGTGTTTCACTAACTCATTTCTCATAGAGGACATAAGACTTTCAACTTTGTGAAAGGCTCAACTTAAAATATATTATTCCAAGGATACATTTTGAAAATCATTATACCCATCTCTCACAAATTAATTTGAATAATGTTTCTTAAAAATGTCGATAAAAAGAATGACCTTAGGAAAGTTATGAGAACTGGTTACTTGTGATAAGTTCACCAGAGCTGTCTTCTGAATCAATATTTTCAAGCACTTTTCAAAGACAATGAGATAGCTCCAGGTATAAACACATTCAGGAAAGAATGTCTGTGGAAATTTAAAAAATAAAAAAAATAAGGAGGATTCTAGTTGTACCTTAAGGCATGGGAAAGAGGTTACAAATCAGCCTGTACGTGCTTCTTTTCCTTCTGAAGACAAATTAATGCCTAAGCAGTAGTCGAAGAGTAAGTAAGAGCCGAAGAGCGAAGTTCTTCCAGCCTGAGTGAAGTTTTACATTTGAAAAATAATGTTTTTTTCCTGCACTGAAATAGAAAAAAAAAAAAAAAGCTTTTTTTTTTTCCAGCTGAAGTGCTCAAAAAATATATTTTTAGAAACAACAAAGTGAACAATTAAAACTGATCTAAACTTAATATTGAATTAATATTCCAATCAAAAGTATGACAATTTCCAAGCAGAAGTATAGTTGGAGGAGTGGGAGAAGCTTATGGATGAAATATTCATACACAGATTTAAAATGATTAAATTTATTAGATTGTGAAAATGTCACCCAAGGGAAATATGACCATCATTTGACCCCAAATGAAATGAGGCTATGTATTGCTCATCTCAGCTAGAGAGCAGACAGTGATAGGTGACTGTGTAAGTCTCTTTTGCTATTAATTTCAGTGGGTTTAGGAACTTTGGCATATTGGCTAGCATCCCAACCATTTTTATTTAAAACATGTGGGGGTTTATTCATCCATCCAATATCTCTGCATAAACACTATTTACAAAAGATGTTTCAATAGAAATGTAATCATTTATGTATTATCTCATAAAATCCCATCCTTTTTATGAAGATTGTAAATATTAAAGGCAATTTTAAAATTGGAATTGCAGTGGGTAATGTGCTGTCTTGCACAATACTAAAGGTCAAAATCTTTTCAGAGTACCTAAAGATTAGAAATTTCCTGAAATTTGAATGTCCAGTGAGGATGAGGAGTGTTTTGAGCTCGCCATTCACTTGAAGCTCAGAAAATACATATTTTCCTTGAGTTCTTAGGCCATCTGCTAAAAATTTGGTTTGCTATCCTTGTAGTGTTAGTAGCCTGATGTGGTTTAACCATGGAATTAACTCTGCCCCACACACCCCCACTCTCATTCCACCCCCAGTGGTACAGGGGAAAGAATCTGAGTTGTATGTTGAAATAAAGACAGTTTATCAGGTAAAGCAAAAGCTGAGCACACAGTAAAGCAAATAAAGAATTAATTTCCTTTGGCAGGCAGATACCCAGGGAAGCAGGACTTCATTACATGTAATCATTACTTAGGAAGGAAGACACCATAATTTTGAGCATGCCCCCCATCCTCACTCCTAACCCTAGGTTTTATTATTGAGCATGATTTCTTATGTTCTGGGATGTGCTTTTAATGAGCCAAGGTCATCTGTCCCAGCTGTGTCCCCTCTTAACATCTTGTGCAGCCTAACCAACTCACTGGTGTGGCAGCGTGAGAAGCAGAACAAGCCTCAATATTTTGCAAGCCCTGTAGAGTAGCAAGTAAAACATATCAACACTCTTTTCATCACAAATCCAAAACACAGCACCATATGAGCTGCTTAAATGAAAATTAACTCTACCCTAGCCAAAACCAGTGCATAGTCCTACAAAAAATTATCTACTTCCTTCTCCACTCTAATCACTTTTATTAGCAACAATGCTCAAATAGATTTCTGTTTCCTTGAAGTCAGGAAGAGGAAATGGGAAGATGAGGAAAAGGTGAAACATGGTCTAGGGGTAAAATTCTTCAGAGTTACATTTTATATCTTCTGAGTTACATTTTGTGTGCTACATTTTATAGGTAGTACCTCAGTGAAAAGCTCAGTATTTCATAAAAAGTGTTAAAACTTATTATTTTCATTTTGAAACAATTCTAGAGTTTTGATATAGTTTTGATGGTCTAAAATTTTTGATAGTACAAGATTTGTAGCTAGAGATAAAGGTTTTCACCAGTTGGTGTATACAAGAATATTAGCCACACTTTCAGACACCCAAACAGTTCTTCCTATCTGAAATAGAAGGAGCAGATTTCAAACATTTACGTATGTCAGAAATTGATTAGATCATGTTTAGTTACACAAGGAGACACAGCTGATATTGAGAACTAGGACTGGTGTCAGTAGGGAAAAAGGTGATAAGGTACAATATTCTACCTGCCTTGGAGTCTGATGCTTCTACTCATGCCTGAATTTAGTCTATTTACCCATGCATGATAATATGTCTGATGAAAATAACTTGGTTTTAACTCAAATGTACCATAGTGAAAACATTCTTCTGGAAGGTGAGAAGTGTATTCAGATTTCATCACAAAGATTAAGTTTCTTACTTACTACATTCTGTACGTCCCCAAAGATGAGTAAAAAGGAAGCACTGCATCCTTTATTTCCTTTGTAAAAACAGTAATTAAAAATTTCTTTTTTGCAGTTGGTGTTTGCTTTTTTTCTGGAATGATTTTTTTTCTACTTACAAGAATTAAAGGAGAGAGAAAAAAAAAAGATAGTATCAGCTGCACAACAGAGCTGCCCTTACATTCCTAATCTTAAATGTAAAGCTCCTATCAGGTCTTACTTTGTTTCTGATAGACGTAGGATTATGTCATATTCCACATACTGATTTTAGTATCTTTTATATGCAAGTGCTGCTTAGTACATGAAATTGCTGAAGCTTTGTCTCATTTTGTTAAAAGTTTTGTTATGCCCTAGTCCACAAGCTACACACTTGTGTTCTGGCCTTCTTTTGACCTGCACAGTCAAAGGAGGTGGTTCATTTATCTGTGTGATGATCTGGAGGCTGATAATGTCAATTCCAGGGTGAAATCAAAAAAAGTAAAAATTTATTTCATTCACAGTAGAAATAAACACATGAAACAATTTGGGTGCACATCTGAGTTGGGGTGCAACTTGCCAAAGTTGTTAATACAGATTTCAGTCTCATCAGACTACAATCTGATTCCTGGACCACAGCCAAGGTCATTCGGATCTGATCCAACACACACCAATGCCAGTCAAGCAAACACAGTAAGATAAGTGAGAGAGAGAGAGAACAAGGAAAAAGGAGTGAGAGAGAGGAAAAAAAGGGAATGAAGGGGTCACCACTCCAATGGGCAGCAGCAGTTTTTTGGGAACATATGGTCCATCCAGTGGCAGCTCTAGCAGTAGCTTCTTCCAAGCCACATCCAGGCTGGTCCAATTAGAGTGATAGGAATGCATGCCATGTTGCTCCTTGTAAGGTCTTTTATAAGTCAAGTCCATGCCCTATCAAGCACATGGGGAATGGTCTAAGCCATGCGTGTGCAGAAGCTCCGTCAGGAGGGTCTGGGTGTTCCAGGTCACTCCGATTAGGGGGAAAGGGGCAGCAATGTCCACCACTGCAGCTGTATCCCTCATTACAGCCACTCCAGGACTGTGAGCTCAGGCAGGTGAAGGGGGAGGAGCAGTGCTTATTACTACAACCCCCCTCCCATTAAACTCAGCGTTCAGGGATGAGTCCCTCAGGCGCAGACAATATTCTAAGATCAGTCTTTGGGGTATGCCTGCTGCTGCATCCCCTCAACTATTCATTGCCAGTGCCAAAAACAAGGGTACAAATGCCCTGCCCTCAGGCAAGTGTTTAAGGCAAGCTAAGAAGTATAATCAGTCTTTACAAAGGTGGTGAAATGTTCCCCTTGTCTTGGATCAAAATCCTGTATGGTGAGGCTTTCATATGAATTTAAGTTTCTTTGTATTACTTGTGAAAAGTGAATAATGCTGAAGTTACTGATGATGTAATCACTAAAACCAACTGATAACAAGCAGACTGCAATTTACGTCTTGAAGATCTACTATCAGAAGTGTGAAAGGGAGATATCGTCTTGATCTGGGACTGCTTAGCCCAGAGAAGAGATGGCTCAGGGGATATATCATCAATGTATACAAATACCTGAAAGGAGGATGCAAAGAAAATGTAGTCAGGCTCTTTTGGTAAAGCTCAGTGACAGCACACAGGAGGTTTAATCTAAGCACCAGGAAACACTTTTTTTTTTCTGTGGGAGTGACAGAACTGGCACAGGTTGCCCAGGGAGGGTAGGGGGTCTCCATTCCTGGACTTATTCAAAAGATTCCTGGAAATTCCTGGGCAACTGGCTCTAGGTGGCCTTGCATGATCAGGGGATTTGGACCAGATGATCTCCAGAAGGCTCTTCCAACCTCAGTTATTCTGCCATCCTCTGATTCTGTGAGATTCTCGAAAATCTAAATAATTCCAACAAAGATAAGAAATACTTATGTTTGAAAAAAGAAATACCTCAACTTGCAATAAACTAAGTAAAAAAAAAAAGATCTAACAGTACAAAGGGATGATAGCAAAAGAAAAAGAAAAAAATAAATGCCTCAAAATACTACCAAGATTGCTGTATTCTGCTAGGAGCTATAAGAAGGACTCATGTCAAAAATTTCTAGTACCCTGGTATTGAAACAGTCATGGTGATATGTTAGTCTAAATGAAATAATCCTGAAACTACAGGTTGACAGAATAAAATCTTTTCCTTTCTCTAAGATGGCATTGTTTCTAAAACATTGTTCTGTTTTCACACTAGCCACCACCTTAAATAGAAACTACTCACAGCAAATGATACTGGCAGAAAGAATTTTTTCTACTTTATATATAATTGTAAATAATAATTTATATGTGTTAAGTTATAGTGGAATATAAATTATCATGATCTACAATAAGGAATAGTAATATATGCTTGACACACAGCCTTTCCTGGGAAGTTACTGGAAGTAGAATTCCAGTGTTTGCTGAAGGGGAGTGGTTTGGTGTTTTTTTCCCCTTCCAGCAAGTGCTGTAATTGTACCAATTCTTCTTTGGTCAACTACTCTATGAATAAGGAAGAAGCCTTTTCTCAAAAGCATCCAGGAAAATTGTCCAGGCTCAAAAATATCCAGAAAAATGTCACCAAAAGTTGATAATGAAATGAAGAAAAACTTTTATTTAAATTTCAGTAGATGGAAGGTCACTTAACAATCAACCCATGTTTCCTCCTTATTATGCAACATGGTTGCAATTAAATTACTCTTTTCTCATTCCTCCACCCCTCTGTTCACACTCTTCATTTGTTACTGCTTTTATTTTCAGTATTTTTTTATAAGAAAATAAACTTACATTTTATTTCTTCTAAAAATTTTTGACTATGGTCAATTTTGATCAAATTTTACAGAAAGATAAAAAATTGAAAATGTGTTATATTTTATGATATTAATTTATGAAAATATTGCCTAAACAGACAAGAGCAACCTTTTTTAAGGTATTCACAGAAATAAAAGTTAAGCATTACATCAAACTACATTGAACATCAGGGAGTCTATGTAGCAGATTATTGTTACAGATGTCCAAACTATAGGAAAAACCTAATCAATGTTTGCACAATTGATGTTATAAATACATCCAGCCCCAAGCACAGATTCGAAGTTACTCACAATATCTAAACAAAGTTACTATTTGGGTTTAATTTTGCTACCAACAAAACTATTTTGCTTTTCTCTGAATCTAACCCTAGCATGTCACACTGAAACAGCCTTTTAGCTTTGCTGATCTTAGATGCTGATCTTTTTCCATTCAAAGTTAGTCAAGATGTTAAATTCTAAACAAACAGCTAAAATGAAAAAAAAAGCAAAGTAAAGAAGAATCAGATTTTCAGTACTACATAATGTATCCACTTTAATTTTGGCAGCTAATTTTTCTTCTGAGAACACTGTTTTGTGTATACATTTTTCACAGCTTCTCCAAAATCTATTTACAGTAAACCTTACTGATCACACACTTCAGAGCATTAGTTTTGGCCACGACACAAAGAAACTAGATCTGCCAAAGAAGAAGAATTATGTGGAATGAATTCCACATTGCTTATTTACATCAGTTTTCAATCCTCCATATATATTTTCAAGGACAGATTGATATATTTGTTATTGGTTAGCAAGATAAAGATGAAAATTAAACTTCTGCAGCATTGCTGGCTCATAACTCTCCAATCTCTCAGAACTGTTGAAAAGAGAGAGATGAAAATACAGAAAGCATAGAATCCTAGTAGGCAATTAATACACCATTAACTGAGAATGGTTTCATATACCCTGAACTTTATAATACTGTAAATCAGGAAAAAGTTCTTCATTGGTGACACATTAAAAAAAAAACCCAAGAAAAAACCTGAAGCATATGATCTGCAGGTTTTACCGGTGATAGTAGTTCCAAAAGCTCAAAGATATGTTCTCTTTTTTTCATCAAAGTTGCATATAAGTAAAGTAGCCTATAAGGTTTATTCTGATAAAATTCTCATGGAGTGTAAAAAAAATAAAGATAGTATTTTAAAGTTATACTCAGTCTTATTTTAGGACATGGTATTCAGAATATAACTGTTCATGAATTATGAAAGTATGCAGCTATAATCTTAAATTTAAAAGAGGAGATTTTTCTGATAGAAAGTCAGTAATGACTGAATTCTCACAAGCGTGTATCTGTAACATGCAGTTAGAGTAAAATGGAATGAGAAACAAAAAAACACACTACAAACTGCAAATCACTATCTTAACATCTATGTTAGAGGACTAGAATATGTTTGCAATAATTTAAGGCATTGTATGGTGCTATTTGTAATTTATGTAAGCAACATTTAAAAAATAAGTCATGAACTAATATGACAAGATCCCAGATGGTGTAGCAGAACATATTGACCAGCCAGATGAATAGAAACAGGTTTAGAGTATGTAAGAAGACATTTATATGGATTAGGAATTCTTATTATAAATGATTTTGAGGGGATTCTGTATAAAGCAGACATCATCATGTCCCATATAAAAAGAATAGATAGTATTCTCAATCTCTTTTCTGTATACAAGATCTGAAATAATCTTGAGTAGTCCTTTGTTATAACATTACTGTGATTCATAATGCTATCTCACTGAGGGCTCTTGTATAGCCTGCGTTTAACTCCTGAAATTAAAAATGAAATTATCTTCAAAACCTCATGAATATAGTAGTACTGAAGACCTGGCTGTAGTGGAGGTTCTTAACAGACAGACAACAGGAAAATTCTACCTTATACCTATCCAAATTCATTGTTGCTTCTGTCTTTACACTGGATGAAAAATCATGACAGGAAGAAATATATTGATATTTTGGCAAAATAAAAGCAGAACAGTATTCTGACTTTGGAGGCAGGCTACAGACTAGGAGAAGCCTGGCTGGAAAGCTGCCAGGAGGAGAAGGACCTGGGGGTGCTGGTTGACAACCGACTGAACATGAGCCAGCAGTGTGCCCAGGTGGCCAAGAAGGCCAATGGCATCTTGGCTTGTATCAGAAACGGCGTGACCAGCAGGTCCAGGGAGGTTATTCTCCCTCTGGACTCAGCACTGGTGAGACCACTCCTTGAATAATGTGTTCAGTTCTGGGCCCCTCACCACAAGAAGGATGTTGAGGCTCTGGAGCGAGTCCAGAGAAGAGCAACGAAGCTGGTGAAGGGGCTGGAGAACAGGCCTTATGAGGAGCGACTGAGAGAGCTGGGGTTGTTTAGCCTGGAGAAGAGGAGGCTGAGGGGAGACCTTATTACTCTCTAGAACTACCTGAAGGGAGGTTGTGGAGAGGAGGGAGCTGGCCTCTTCTCCCAAGTGACAGGTGACAGGACGAGAGGGAATGGCCTCAAGCTCCGCCAAGGGAGATTTAGGCTAGAAATTAGGAAAAAGTTCTTCACGGAGAGGGTGGTTAGGCATTGGAACGGTCTGCCCAGGGAGGTGGTTGAGTCACCGTCCCTGGAGGTGTTTAAGGTGAGGGTGGATGAGGTACTTAGGGGCATGGTTTAGGGATTGGTGGGAATGGTTGGACTCGATGATCCAGTGGGTCTCTTCCAACCTGGTTATTCTGTGAAATCTGTGAACTGGTTCCTTCTAGGAGTGGCAGTCTGCAGCCAGGAACTACTCCCTTGGATTGGGACACCACTCAAGGTAAGTTCCCTGAGACCACGAGATCGCCTCTCACAGTTGAGTGATTATGCATATTTGGGGTTATCATTCTAAAGGATTGTTTGAAAAACATCAGAATTCTTAAGTCTGTTGTGTAGTAATATTCCCATGCCATATCATAACTTGTGGTTCTTTTTAGTTTGTCAGAGCTCCAAGTAATTCTAATTGGAATGAATCTTCATTTTGAGTGACAGGTTACATGTTCTGGTGAGTGCCTCCACAACAGTCAGTCTGACCTTTTTAAAAGAGAAAAAGTAAAAACCCTATGATTTAAGTTCTTCACTAATCAAAACAGAAATTCAAACCAGATTTTGTTTTACGATAGGTGATAATTCGTTTCTTTCTGGAACTGTAGAAAGTAAAGTTTTATGGCAGATGATGAAAATTAGGTAAATGTCATACTTGAAAATTGTAACTGTACATACACATGTTAGTAGGACATAAGTTTTCCTTTTATAATACAATTTGAAAAGTATAAAATGGATTAGCTGCTAAGAAAAGAGTGTAAAATCACCAAAATGTTACAGTTTAAGTAGCAGGTGAGTGCACATATTGGAAATGTTATTGTGGTAAAAACAGCTAAAAAGATGACTCTCAACAGAGCAGTACAAAACCCTCACTTTTTTGTAGGTATTATACAGCATTGTAGTGATTTGGGAAAGTGGTATGTATATAATACTTACATATGAATAAACCATTTAAGTCTTTGGAAATTTACTTTTTTAATTACTTTAAATTTGTCTAATATTTTTTCCAATTCCATGACTATTTATGTTGTAAAGTATGACAAGTGATCAAATAATTAAATAAATAAAACACAAATAAATAAAAAGAAAATAGGCAAATAAATCAATAAATGAGTAGCTAGAAGACAAACTGTTTTCAAAGGAGAATTTCAGTGTTTACTCTAGCTGAAAATGAAGAAACATAGATGAAAGACCATGAAGACATAACCAGACAGGTTTGAGTCATAGTCTGTCTGCTTTGACATGGGATCAGTCAAGATTAAAGTTTTGATCAGAGCATCATACATCTAAGAGGTAGATTAGATTATATTTTTCACTTATGTAGACTTGTGCAGACATTTCTTTGAATGCTTTCACACTTACAAGTTTTGAAGCAGAATTTATATTGCATTTAAAACAACTGAATCAAGAACACAGTGACAGATTTTAAACATTTGACAACATGCCATAAAAGCAGTCAGCCTGCAAAGATAATAGCTGAAAATTCCAAGGAGCAAATCCTATCCATGGATGTTATCAAGAACAAAACTTTTCTTTTTAAGATGGGAATGTTAGAAACTAAAGCCCCAACAAGGTCTTATTGATACAAAATATTCTCATGGAATATATTTTTTTTCCTTATAGTAGAATAGATATTGAAAGATAAATAATTCAGTAGTAGCAAATAAAAAAAAGAGAGAGAAGAAACTCACTTAAGTGCAGGCTCTGTATTGAGACAAAATCCAATAAGACATAATTGTTATACACTGGATGTTAACGGACAAGAAGTAAGTGTGAATGAACAAGTAGGTTTGGTAGATACAGCAAATTTTTGCTAAAAATACTCCTGATGAAGTACTGTTGTAAGCTTGAACTTACAGTGAGTCTCCTGCTTAGTCATTTTCAGGATTCAGTGAAGCTTCTGATGTTTTCTTGAGAGGAAATATTTCTGAGAATTTTTGTCTCTGGAGTTTGTGTACGCTCACATTCGTGCTATGATATATTCTTCCTGAGGTCAAATTTATGCTTTTCAGGAGCTGGATTGCTGATGCCAGTAGACTGCTGGCATGTATGTGATCTAATTGTAAGGAATGCTACTATAAGCCTTACAGTGCTTGAAGGCTTATGAAATGCAGAGGAATGAAATACAATGAACACTTCATATAATCCACATTGTTCCTGAATGCCCCTGTATCAGTCTGATTTACCTACCTTCAGATTTTAACCACTATTAACGTAGCTGTTCTAGAAAGTATTTTCAAGGACATTTAACTTTAAAAGCCATTTTTTTTTAACTTTAAGAGACATTTCTTTCTGTCTTAGCTTTCATAAGCAATGAGGAGACTGATGTTTTCTTGTCATTCTAGGGAACCTCAGAACATGTAAACTTTGTTAGGTTATATAAACACATAGATAAATATATATATATATATATATATAAATGTCACTAAAATAATCTGCAGCATAAAAAATGAGCAGAACTGATCACAGAAAAAAGGAGTAGTCTTTATAAAGACAAGATGAATGTAAAGGCTACTTAACAGAACATCTTACATATATTCAAAAAATAATATATTAATACATATGTGTATGTACATCTGTATATATGTAGCTGAATGAGATTATGTGCTCCAGGAGCACATGTAAAGTGCTTCAACAGAAGGGCAGATAGATCACAGGACCAGACCAGAAAGAATCTAAAGGAATCCCCCTCCCACAATGTACTAGCATGTCCATTGTCTCCCTAGTTCCTGGCCTTCACCTTTGCTTGGGTTGTACTATTGACCAAAGTGAAAATGTAGACAAGACATTCAGAAAGAATGAGAGTCTGGATGGTGATGTGGAAGAAAATTAGGAAAAGAGGAAGAGAAAAAAGCAAAATACAAAAGTGAGGATACTTGAGGATAATTCACATCCTAAACTGCTGCTTTCTATCAAAGGAGACTGCATTTTTAGTGAAGAATGATATCTCTTAATGCTTGTTTGTAGATTTTTATAGTTTTGTAAGCCTGTGGAATAATAATTGCAACAATATGTGTTAAGGTATTCAAGAATTGGAAATGGTAGGATTAGCAGCTGCTTTATGCCCTTCTTTTATGAGCCTCTTTGAAGTCTAAGACTGGAGAGAATCAGGGCACAAAACTGATTCAGAGATGTTCAGGATATATAATTGACAACTGGTAACATCTGGAAATTATTGGAATAATTATCTTCTGTGTAAGATAGCTGAATTTACAGAGGGTAATACACTCCCTATATTAAACCTCTGTTCCTTACAATATAATTTTTAATGTATTCACTAGCATACTGTTTGGTTTTGTATATTAGTTTGAGTGTATATGCAAGAGAAGTTAAGGAGAACAGTGAAAATATATTTTCTTACACAATGAAAATCTTTTTTTTTCTAAACTATACTAAAACTAGAATTGAAACTATTGTTTTCAGTATTAATGGACTTTCTGGAATATACTTTGTGGATATATTGCAACTGTTTCAATGTATCCATTCTCTTTTAGGTATTCTTGCCATGATATGATTCATATGCATAGTTTTGGAAGTGCCTATGTATCCTAAGTAAAATGGACACCTGAAAAAAAAAGAAATAATAATAATATTTTTTAAATTATCTCCTGAAAAATATTTTTCTAATTTATTTCTCAGTGAATTTAGTTCCAGGAACTAATTTCTTCAAGGAAGAAAATGACTCTATAGTCATAACTGTAAATATTGTAAAAGTAAAGAACTGTTATAAAATCAGACCGTATTGGCTTGATGTTAAATGTAAAATATCTTCAGTGTGTATTACTGCTCATTTTTGTTTCACATTTTGAGAAGATGTCACCCCATCAACTCAACTGTGCACCTGGGTTTTTTGGTCTGTTAATTTCTCTTGAGACCAGAATAAACATACTTTTTTGATTTCGCCCTAGGAATGACTTTGTTGGTCTCCGGATCATCACAAAGATAAATGAAACACCTTCTTTGACTATGCAGGTCAAAAGAAGTCCCAGACATGAGTCTGTAGCTCGTGGATTGGGGTATAACATAAACTCCTTGAAGAGCTGGAAGTTTGCTTTCCTGAAATTTAAGGTTCTGACTATACTCCTCTCCTGTCCCATATCCATTAGGACCTAGAACTCCACCAATGTGTGATAGCTGCAGCGCAGGATGCCTCTTATCTTGACATTGCGGATGACCTCACTTGCATTGGTGATCATCATGTCCAGTATTGCATCCCCTTGAGCAGGAGTGTCTATTAACTGGATTAAGAAATTCTCTTTGATACACTTTAAGAGTCTCCTGGATTGTCTACAGCTTGCCGTGCTAATTTTCTAGCAGATGTCAGGGTGGTCGAAGTCCCCTATTAATAAGAGAGCTTGTGAGTGTGAAGCCTATTGCTGGATAAAGAGGCTTCATCAGTAAGTTCCACTTGATCAGGTGGCCTGTATACACCAACCATAAAGTTCCTTTTGTTTCCTCAGTCATTTATTCTTGCCCATAGCTTTCAACTTCTTTGTGGCTCTTCTTCAGGGACAGCTCTTCATACTCTATCTATATCCTGATATAGAAAGCAACAACTTCACCCCTCCTTTCCGATCTGTCTGTTCCAAACTGCCTGTAGCCATCAATAGCCATACTCCAGTCATGGGATTCATCCCACCAAGTTTCAGTAACAGCAATCAAATCATAGCTTTCTAGCACATGGTAGCTTCCAACTCCTCCTTTTTGTTGCCCAAGCTGTGTGTGCTTTTGTAGGGGCACTTCATCTGGGCTGTAGGCTGTATCACCTTCTCATTGAAACACCCCTTATTTCCCTTAAGATGCTCCATGGAAGCATCCTTGTTGGCTCCTACTACCTCAGTACCCTCCCCTGTGCCCCCCAATTCCACAAGACTTCAACTGTGTGGTAGCATCCCAAGCATGCCCTGGGGCAACAGGTAGAGGGGCCATACTAGCACTCCATCCCTCTAAGCATTATGTGTCCTCCTGCAGTGTATCATAGGCAAGCCTGATATTGTTCCCATCCCCATTCACATCTGGTTTAAAGCCCTGCAGTGGTGCTTGCAAGCTCCTGAGCAAAGACCCTCCTTCCCCTTTAAGAAAGGTGGCTCCCATTTGATGCCTGTGAGCCTGGTGCCACTGTAGGCCATCCTGTTGTCAAAAAAACTAAAGCTGTTACAGGGATGGGGATAAGATGGGGATAAACTTTTTAGCAGGTCCTGTTGTGATAGGACAAGGGGTAATGTTTTTAGACAAAAAGAGGGTAGATTTAAACTAGAAATAAGGAAGACATTTGTTACAATGAGACTGGTGAAATGCTGGAACAGGTTGCTCAGAGAGGTGGTAAATGCCCTGTCTCTGGAAACATTCAAGTTCAGGATGGATGGGGCTCTGAGTTAATTGCAGGGGTTTTGGACCAGATAACTCTTCCAAGCCAAACTATTTTACTATTCTATGATAAAAAAAAAACAAATCAAAAAAACCCCATGTTCTCACAAGTTCTCTGGAGCACATCTAGGTATTGCTGAACTATTACCACAAAGATTCAGGCAAGAATTTCTTTCAAGATGTTACTAGGTAAAGTGCATTATTATGGCATTTTTATCAGTGATGATATACATAGCAGCAATAATTAGCAAAACCCTGCCCCCATCCTTTAATTTCCTAACAAAAAAATCAAACAGTAAAACCTCTCAAGTCCCATTAAAAATATGAAAAAGCAGCACATTTCCCAACTTTCCAAGGAACCTAACACTGCCCAGCTGTTCTCATTTAAAATTAATGTAATACTGTGAAATAATTCATTGAATTACCTATGGACTCACAACAATGCAACAGTGGATGTTTACAAGCAGAAACTGGAAATATGAAATGTATTCTCATACAATTTAAAAAAATCATGGTGTATCTTTATACTAAGGCAAATCGGGCAGTTTCTTAGTACACATCTATTTTCAGTTTTTCATTTGTACAATGTTTTTTGATTTTGCAATGATATACGGGGATGTGGGGGTAGGAAAGAAAGTAAAGAAAAGGGTCTAGTTTGTTATAAGTTGTTCCTAAGAGTGTTGTCTCATTCAGATCTCTGAGATAAGGTTATTTACAGGCTGCAGGTTAGTGTAAAGCTTTATATATACAGTATTCTTTGTGCCAAATGAATATATTTTGTTTGAAAATCCGTTCAAGTAACCTCAGCCTACCATCTCAGTAGCAGAATGCAGAAAAAATAGATATTTTAAAACAAACAACATTTTCTGAAGACATTATTTATTAATAAAGTTTTTTATTCAAATAATTTACGATGGACTGGATACATTCTATCAGCAA
Organism: Clamator glandarius; assembly: GCA_033459285.1. NCBI lineage: Eukaryota > Metazoa > Chordata > Aves > Cuculiformes > Cuculidae > Clamator > Clamator glandarius. Next base: position 1,394,837 of record JAUNZM010000119.1, on the reverse strand, counting down.
GACCTATGCCAGTCAAAAATCCACTCTCTTTTAAAACTGCAGTATTAGTTCTTGCATTATTTATGTGGTTTATAAAAGACATTCTCATTGAATTGCAGTATGCATTGTTATTCAGCTGTCTCAATTACATCTGCAACACAAAATACAGGATTAACTATTTGTGGGTTTGAAATTTTACATTTTTAATAGCTTCTCAGCAGTAATAATTGGGACGGGAAACTCTTCCTGCAAATATGTTAGCAACAATTACATGCTCCTTCCCATTCTTCTGTTCAGATTGTAATCAAAAACATCATGATAAAGGCAAACATCTATTAAAAACTGAAATTCAGTTATCTTTGTATGACCACAATATCATTTGTAAAAGCAAAGCAACAATGAGAATTGCTACTATATTTGAAACTGAGATTTACATGTGTATACCACAGTCCACTGCATAAGATTATATTAAAACCAGTATTTTATAATGTATTAACTTCTATAAAATCTCATGCATTATAGAAAAGCAATTTTTTTTCTAGATGTCTACTTCAAATATGTGTATTTACATAGCATATTATAAAACACGTTCAGGATGACTACATGCATCATCTAGCTGCAAATTAGCAGTACGCATGTGGAAGATTAGAACTTCATTCTTGAAAGGATATGTTAAGCAAAATCTAAAAAGGAGTGAATTTGCATAAAAGATATTGATTTCATTATGTGAAGTGTGAATGTTCAAGTGCATATTAAGGATGTTTTAAAGAGTTCTAACTGAAAGATAGTAGGAAACCCAGCTGATAAGAGTGACCATTACTTATAGATAGTGTATAACTATGTCAGTAATTAACATTTATATGAGTTAGCATAGTCACACATGTATTAATGTACACATCCCGAATACAAGTTTTAGATAGATTTAATCCATCAGTCATGGACTGGAAATAGAAACATCCAACTGTCATTCACAGAAGCAACGAGACAGGAAACACATCACACATTTCTGTAAGATGAAGATAAGTACATAAGCCATAGTGGTGGAGATAAGCTTCTGTGATTTCTAGAGGGCTTTCTTTCAGTACAAAAAAGATATTGAGAAACAGTTTGCTGAAAGATAAAGCATAATTAGATAAAAGAGCAGAAAAATAACCACAGGCTCGATGCAATTTGTAACATAACAAAATTCTGTAGAACTTTTCAAACTGAAGATCTCATTTCACAATGATGAATACTTCTGTACTGAAAAATATTTCTTATTTAAACAATGCCATTTTGATTAACTCACTTGCTTTCATAACATGAGCAAAGATTAGGAATATTAATTGCTCTGAATTTACAAGGTAATTAATATATCCATGTTATGCAACAAAACAGATAAAAACACTGTAAAATTTATTGAATGCTGGAATTTAGGGGTGTAGGTGCAAATTTTCCATTTTCTGACACCTTGCATAAGTATGTTATTGTAAACCTGCAATAATGTTTTCCTATTAATTAATTGCAGTTATATTTCATATCCATTTCTACTCGTGAAGAAATTCTTAAACTTGTTGCTGTGGGATCAAGGATTGGAAATGTCTTCATGAAGCTGAGGCTATAGGCCATAAATCTTAGAGAGAATAGTGAGGATTAGATATCTAAGTACCTTTTCTGATGTGTTGTAAGAATGCAGATGATGTCTGTTCTGAGCAAAGCAGTATGGTTCAAAGAGCTGAGTTACAGAACACAGTATTAGAGAGATGTGTCAGCTCATCTAACTGAATCATCATGTCACTAAATAAAAATGAACAAGTTCTTCCTGCACTCTGTAGGATAAAAGTGGACAAACTTAGAAAAGTAAAGAAGTCAACATGGAGATATAGAGCAATGTATTTTGGGAGAAGAGACAGCCCAGCCTCTTCTAGGAAACGAGAGAGAGACAGCTGCTCATCTGAACAATGACAGCCAAACTTGCCGAGAAGGGACTAAAAACAATACTTTACATGGAAGTCAAGCAAGGATGTGTAGGACTCTTATCAACAGAGAAAGATCTACTGTGTTACACATAGCTTATTATCTGAAAAAATTACTCATAAGAAATCTCAAACAAACAACAGACCAACTCTGGCACTGTTTTTAAATGCAGTGATGTACCAAAACAGATTCAGAGTTGTTTATTTAAATTACTGGTTGTGCTTATTTCATACATTAAAAGCCTTTAATTTGAGATGATTACTATGGCAGTCAGGCCTAATCCCATTAGAGTGTATTACATTTCATTTAAAAGACAAATTTATGAAGCAGATCATACTTGCTGCCAAAGCTTTAAGGAAATCAGACTACCGAGGTAGCAAATGTCGTTGGGCATGCAGATATAAGCAGTCTGTCGAAGTGCCAGACAACTTCTGACAGCATCTGCTCCTTCTGCAGGTGCAGAGAGAACAATTTGCTTATTTTTAAGTTATCTGAGTAGATCAATTCAGTGACTAGCTTGCTCAAACTTGAGAAACCTGACTAGTTTGCTCAAACATGAGAAATCAAATGGGAATGAAAGAGAACGAAGGCAATATGTAATGTGAATTAACTGATAAATAAATGTCACATAAATTTTTAACTGTAGTATTAGGAAAGGAAGAAAAGATCCATGTTCCAGAAAAAGCCATAAATTTCACATGAAGAAAGAAAAAATATGGAGTTGAAATGAAAATCAAACCATGTACTCTTTGAAAACTGCCACAATGCCCAAACCAAATGGAGCTTTCATCTGAAGAAAGTGGGGGAAAAAGAGGGCAACTGTTGGGAGTGTATTCAAAAACATATTGTGAGCTGGAAAAATAATGGAAATGGAGAAAGTTAAATGTTGTCACAGTATGTAGAAAGTCATGTAATGTGACTTTAATAAAACAGTCTCAGAAGACCAATAACCTTCACTGCAGTATACTGAAAATAAACAGCATTGAGTACAGCCTGAAAACACCAAGAAGGCTTTGGCATTAATTAAGGGTATTCAGCATTGATCTTTAACAAAGAAATCTTGTGAATTGAAGGTAAGAAAGAGTTCATATTTTTAGATTCCAAAATGAATTGTTGAGATAAAAGCTACAAATATCCCTTAGAGTGTTTTGCTTTTATAGAAAGCTTACTATGATAGAACCCCAAACACCAGTAAATAAAGATGATTAGTGAAAGAGTTGATAAAAAAGAAAAACAGTGCATCTGGGGAGGTAAAGGATTATAATTAATAACAGTACTATGATAAGGAGTAGTGGAAAATGGAAAAACTGGTAATGAAAATATAGATAATGTGCAGTGTACTGACTCAGAAATTCATGCTAGTGGAGTCAAATCTGCTTGTTTCTCCCTTTTCCAGAATATGTGTGTATATTTAAGAGTGTACTTACAGGTAATGGGTATGTATCATGTGCTCCTTCTCTAATAATATTTTTCTGTACAAAACAGTGCAGTTATTCCAGCACAATGGCACTTATGCTTACAGGTGTTCAGGTTTGACTGCTACTGGTATTTTTATTGTAAAGATGAAAATCCTAACATATACACAGCAATATACATTATTACAGTAATTCCACTGTGCTTTATTTATCTACATTTGGTCTATAACTTATATTTCATTACATTATATGCTTAATACTATTTCCTTTTTGTTATTTTTGTGACTCTTGTTCTAACTGCCTGTTTAAAAGGACACAGGTTTTAACTATGAGATACATTTTTGAACACCACTTGTAGACTTTGCACTTTGTTTCAGTTACTTGTATTATATTTAGAGAAGACTAGACTCCCACTCTCCTCATCTGCTTTCAATTCACAAACACTCAGTTTAAGTTATGCATCATCAGCATTGACTTTGCTTGCTATTCTGCCTCATCTGGGAATCCTTTATATGAAGTAACAGAAGCAGGAAACAGGTACACTCCCTCTTTAAATTTTCAACAGGGATTCTGCTTTTTGTAACTTCAGCAAACTGCACCATTAAATTGCATATGTTGGCCTGTTAGGTATCCAAGATTTAATAATAAGGAAAAGTGCCCATAAACTTCATGAACTGACTAGCTTATTAAAAGCGCAAATTAAATAAGCCGCTAGACTGTGGTACTTCCCAAATTTATTTTTTTTGTCTCAGTTCCACTATGTAGAAATGCAGTATATCATGATAATTATATTTAGCAACATGTGTACACACTACTTATGCATACAAGTTTCCTTTAGCTCAATTCTCTTCCTTCTTCAAAGAAATCAGCTGGAAACTATCAGTATTTCCAATGAATTATTGCAAAGATAATCTAAGCTCTGTAGAAAAAACTTCCTAATGCTGTGACATGAATAATTCCTCAATACAAAATACGATGTAGCATATTTTCTTTTATTCTATCATGAAAAGAGAAAATATTGGAACCCATATGTATTTACCTTCCTTTTCTTAACTTATAGAAAGGACTATAAATTGACCTCTAAATCAGAGTCACAGATAGGTACTTACTTCTGCAGACATAAACATACTATAATATTTGCTGAAGTAAAGTTCAGTGGAGAATAGTGAACCATTTTGGGTGCTGGGACAGATGGTGAGGTAGTAGAATGAAGGAGAAAGCCATTGGCCCTGAACCACAATGCTATGTTAAGAAAATTTGAGTTCTGAGAATTTTTTACAGTATATAATTTCTGTATGCTTCCCATAGAGAAATTAAATATTAGAATCTTGAGAGAAAAGATAATTGTGATTGGAATTGGTATTCAGTTTGCTGATATTTCATTATTCTTTCCTGTCTCAAGTCAGGAAACAGTTACTCTTTTACTGTCATGAAATATGAAAAAATTATGAATGAAATTTCATGAAATTCACTGTTGTCCTGGTTCATTTGTTTGAAGCAAACTGAGCCTCTACACAGGCTTTGCAGTGCTTTATTCTGGTTGGATTGACAGAAAATCCTATGTGGGAGGAAAAGGTGTGGCCTTCCAGATCAGCTAATTCTCTCACTGAAGGCTTTTTCTGGCAGTGTTTGGCCAAGGAATTATACACATCTCTGAGCTTGTAAATAACAAAGAGCACTCTTCTTGTCCTTATCACATAACTGCTTGCCCTTAAACCAGATTTTTTTTTAATAATTCTATAGAAATACAAATTTTAGAAAAAATACACTGATATATTTCAATATATCTACCTTTAAATATCCTCAACAACGTCTCAGAAGCAACAGTTTTCCATCACTGACAGCTACAGGAGTTCACTTGATTAGCTAAGAATGATAGAAATATAAAATTAGGCAAGATCTGTTTCACTTTCAGAGTATCTGGGCTAGAGTTCCAAGTAGAGGAATATTTCAGACATGTCATTTTCATGCAAAAAATGAAAGCAAACTTTGTATAAATTAATTTACCAATACACATTTCTCATACTTCCCTAGAATTTAAATTATGCAAACAAGTTACAAGGTTTTAGATACTTCTGTCTAATGCACATGGATGAACATTTTCTCCTAGTCTACTTAGGAAAAAGAAAAAAAAAACAAATCAAAACTAAAAACAAATAATGAACCTAAGCCTTAAAAATCCAATGGTTTATAATTTTAAGTACTTTTAACACAATGAACGTATTCTCTGTCATCAAGTATGGCCTATATATAATATAGGTTTACTTCAGCTGTGCATAAAAACTGCTCTAGTCCTCATATTCAAGTAGAATTAGTGGTCAGTTAAATCAATATTTTTTATATTACACTTCTTGGTTTTGTTTGTATGTTTCATGATAACTTCATGTTAGCTTATTGAAACCTTTCATAAAAACATCCTGAGGTATCTACTGTATGTATTGGCTATGAATAATACATAGGGTATTATCATTATTTTCACATATTGGTTTTGAAAGCCTTAATACATGACATTTTCATTTTAGAATGTAGTATATTCCTAATACAGATTATATATCTGCAATCAAAAGAGTTTAAACTCTTTGGAGCCATAATAATAATGATAAAAAAGTACAATTTTACATAATTAAAAATGTTTCCAAATGTTACTTTTGTTTTTGTATGAGTTTGTGTTTTGCATTTTTTTTCTTTGAGGTTTCTTTTCTAAGACTAGTTTTTATGAGGTCATTTACAGACATAATCATGAGTAAATGTGACTTTATAGTTAAGGCAAATGAAGCATGTCTTCAATTAGAAACTTTTGAAAATGTACTGTGATAACCTACTGAGAATGGAATTGCTTTTCTTCACAGCTTCACACCCACTTCTCTTTAGTATCTCATGGCTGTAGATAAGTGTTGCAAGTGCATTATCCTTGTCTTCAAGTATTTTCAGCCACTCTGTACCTCAAAATACCTATCAGATGTGTAGTTTGGGATATTTTCAGAAATACTTGTATGCTTACTTTACATTAGGTACCCATGTAGTTTCACTAAGTAAAGTTTTGTTGTAAAACATAAGTGTAGGTGTTTAAGTAAATGTGGTGGTTTGCACTCCATATACAGGAAGAAGCAAATTTTCAAATTGCTTGCTATGCTCCACCTGGAATTCCTTCTGCAAAGTGGACAGCATAGCCACTCACACTGTAATCATGCTCATGTCAACTCCTTTTCCTCTTTCATTCTATGGCTTTATGTAAATGATTTTTGTTTCTGGCTTGATATGTATTATTCATAGTAATAAAATGAATGTGTTTTAAAAACAGAAAAATCAATCATAGCTGAAAGGTGTTTTAAAAAGAAAAAAGAAAAGACACTTTAAAAATAAAGTCCTTTATGTTGTTGTGATGGACTCACACTGGCAGTGGGAGTCATTAAGAATGCAGTAAGACATAGTAAGATAAATTTAATGTCAAGAAACAAATTACAGTTAAGGGCTAAAAACTTACTGATACTCTCATAGAAGAATTACATGGGGAAGCTTTTAAATATTTTCTTACATAACCAGTAATTAAGTTTTTATAGATCTACTTTCAAATGCTCAAGGACAAACAACCATATCTATAATTTTTTTTAATTAAGCTGCTATTGCATCAAAAAAAAAAAAAAAAGAAGACAATACTAGCAATCTAAACCGTCAGCTCTGATACTTTTGGCTGCTTTTCTTTTTCCTACATGGTTCTCTGACATAGTTAGGAGCAGTAAGAACATTTTTAGCAGGTTACCATGTAGGTGACACACCTACTTGAGCAGCTAAGGAAGTTCAGTAGTATGAATGTGGTCAGACACAGTTAATTGCAGGGACAAAGGACAAGCCCTGACACTATTTAAAGTATTAGTATAGATATAATCATATGAAGTCTGTCAGTTGAGTTTAAAGACAATTAAATCCTCAGCCAACAACTTTCAGGCCTTTGAACCCAAGGAGATAATATTACTACTACCTTGCATTTCCAATGAACTCAAGATTACTCTTATAATCAGAATACAGGCCAAATAAACTGAAAGGAAGCTAGTTCTTCCCTTACATCAGAAAGGTCCTTTTGATATCAAAAACATGAGTTTGTATCCCAAAGAGGAATAATATTCAAAAGATGCCATAAGTACTCCAGAATTCACATATTATATTTCATGGATGCTCAGCCATTGAGGATTAGGGTCCTTCTTTTTTCCTATAGATTCAGAGAATTACATGTGGGTCTCTTCAAAAGTGTTAAAGAAAGGGGAACAATTAAGACCTTTAATTTGCATAACATTTCAGGAAATGTATGGCACAGGCATTTAAAAAGTACTGGTAAACAGATCATTATGAACTGCTGTTCTGCAGAATAAATCTAACTGATGTAAAAATAATCAAATCTGAAAGTTGGATTATTCTTCCAAGCATAATTATTCTTTTGCATCATAAATCAAGTGAAGAATAATTGATTTAGGATTAAAGTCATGCTATTCCTAAAAAACTAGCAGTTGTTGGTGTTAAAAAATGGAAAACAGGAAACAATTATCTTAGAATTTCTCTCAAAACAAATTGTATTCATAAAGATGTATTTCATCGTCATATCTGAAATATGTTAGGACAAGAGAATAAGGCTTAGGAGCTTGAAATAATACTAAATCAGCCATCCGAAGTACATTTTTGTCTTAAGATTTTTCTTTTATTATAATTGAGACTACTGAAGTAGATGGCTGCAAATAAAACTGTTTTCTTTTCCTTCTTCTGAATTAGAAAAATAGACAACAACTCACATTTCAGCAGAATTATAGAATTTAAAGTACTTTCTTATCAGGAAAAAGAAAAATAATAAAAATAAACTGTTTAATTAGACAATGAATTCTACCATACCTATGAATTAGTCTTTGTGTTTGTAAGATTGCCAAAAGAGGGATTATTCAGTGGTATTAGTCTATCATATGTTGTATTAGAAAATGCAATAGTCCTTATACAAGCAATCTAAATATTTCTTACTGTTCCAAAAGTGAATATGTCTTGTATTGCAGACAATGGTCAGGACTGGGCTTCTGAGCTTTCTTAAGATTTAATTCTCATTAAAATATTTGATGTATTCTGTAAAATAGAAATGTTTTGTAGATGTAGAAACTGCAGTTTTAGGATGTATGTGAAATGAAAATCCCTGATTATTTTGTTCTGGCATATTATAGAACATAGGTATATGGGTATATACAGAAGCACACATACATATGTGTGGCTATATAGGCATGTATATATAGGGACAGAGAGTAGCTGATAGGTTTTATTTTAATTAGTCAAACAGTCCTAACCTGTTGGGTTTTTCTACAATCTCCAGCCTAGAAAAAACATAGTTAGCATGTGTTTACTAACAACATAATAACGAGACAAACCACTAAGTTTAAGTTAGAAGTGTAATTCTTAAATATTCCAACTGTTGTCTACAACAAGCCTTTTCAGGACTTGTAAGGTGTACTACTATCTGATTTCTTATCATATTGAACACATAAACTGCTCATACAACTCAAGAAACCATTTTGATCACCACTTAATATTCTGCTTTTAAGTTAACACACGCATGATCCTTGAACCTCTTTTTGTGGTTTTCTTTGCATAATAGAGCTCAATAAAGCTACAGAAAAAATCTGTCTTCTGAGCCTCATCTATCTTGAGATATCTGTAGTAAACCGTCATCTATAAACTTTACTTCATCCATTTAATATCAAGGAAATTTAATGATTGAAATCTTGAGTTAAACAGGACTTTTGTTCTGTAGTATCTGTTAAAAAGATGGAAAGATTGAAGGATTGATTCTTAATGCTGACTCTACTCTTAGTAATATTGATGACAATAAGATTTCAAAGAAGATTGAGGGAACGGATTTGAAAGTTTCTAAATATTTCTTGGGGGGAAAAGTACTGTTTATATTTTTTGGAGAAAATATAACTGTTGACTGTAGCTTGAGGTGATTATCAATAAAAGCTTTTAAGAATTTTAAAATTATATTTAGCTTAAAAGTTATTTTGTCACTTAAAGGTGATTGACCACGGGATTCCTCTCATTTGTATCCAGACATGTTCCTTACATTTACTTGGCTGAGGTCCATCATCCTAAACTCAGTCCCTGAGAACATCATGGTGTCCACCTCTTAGGACTTATTTCCAAATACTGAAATGTTTTTTTATGGACTTGAAAAAAAAACCCAACACAAACACAGCTGACAAGTACTGAAAATAGTTCCACCTCAAGGAGGTGACTAGATTAAATGACCTTCAGTTTTCCTTTAAATTAATGTATCTGTGAGAGTGCTTGAGCCAATCACCCTATGGATTCATTATAATCAAAGGAGATATGCTGTATTTATACATTCTGTCAGATGAATTCCATCCTTTGTGTCAGCAGTGAAGAATTTCTGCAATACTTTACACAGAATTAGACAAGTTAGCCAATAATTATCTCAGAAATTCAACTCTTCCTATTTGTCAAAAGAGACCGTCTAATTTCTTAAAATAAACTTTTTAAAAATACAGTAATTTATTAGTAAGGTTATTTCCCAAATACTGTTCTTGCAATACTGGGGAAACGTATCAAATCTACACTACCTGCAACTTAAATAACAACATAAAATATTATATATGAAATACACTTCTGAGGCACATTGCTCTATTTTCATCCAACCATCAACCATTGCTGAAATCAGGCATAGCTTAATTAGAAGAAAATATATATTTGGCCAGTTTAGTCATCTGAGTTCCAGAAAAGTCACAGGCACTTAAGCACTAACATAATAAAGTTCCTCAGTGTTCTGCTCAAATAGGCTTGTTGGATATGATGAAAGATTTCTTTCAGTTGAAAAGGTTTTTTAGTAAAAGCACTAAGAAATATGAAAACTTCTTGCAAAATTTGATCTGCAAAATATGGGAATATTTCAGAATTTTGGAGGGTTTTTTACAGCTATTTAGTTATTAGTTGATAGTTTTATTTGATTTCTTTTGATTTTTAAAGCATTGATGATCTATACTTCTGCAAATGGACATGCTGGTATTTAGAAATCTTGATACAGATTCTGTTTTAAAATACTAAAAGCATTGAAAAGAATGTGAAATCAAACTGTATTAAATCTCTGCTTATACAAGTGCATTAATGCCTGGGGTTTTAATTTACTGTGAATCAAAAAGAATTAGAAATCAATCTTTCTTAAATATGAAAGACTGGAGGTGGAATTCCTTGTGCATCATGAACAAATCCAGATGCTAGAGTAAAACTTGGAAGCCTTGCAGAGGGAGGAATCTGCCTCACTCCAGGCTCCTGCTTCCTTTGAAGGATTATGCAAATATTTTTCCTGCTTTTGCAGGAGTAAACTGTGTGCACACACATATTCCTCATTTCCTCAAAAAACACCTGCTCAAAGATACAGGAATATTTAAGAAATAGTTGAGCTTCGAGAGTTCGAATAGTTGTTAAGTACGGAGAAGAAATTTTGTTAAATTAGAATGCAAAAGGAAAGGAAAATTTAAAAGTGGTGGAGATCCTCTCTGGATGATCCTGCTGCCTTCAAATATATTATTTTTTGTGAAACAATATCGCTATTTTCTTTTATTATTCTGATTTCACAAAGGTGAAAAAAGGTGAAAAAGGCAAAAGCTTTGTACTATATTTTCTTGAAATAAATCTGATAGAAAGAGTAGTTTTATTTTGCCAAATGTATTTAGTATAAATGTTGTTGCATTATCAAGCAATGGTGATTTTAATCAATTTCACAATTTCTCCTGCAAACCACCAGCCTTCCCAGATGAACAACTACAGGGATCTAAGGTTGTTTTATAGAACTTATTTTATGTTCTGTAAATAGTGAATAGATATTATTGTTTCATTTTTAGGTCTCATCAATATTGATCTTTTTAAATGTGGGGGAAAATATATTAGAAACATTCACTGCAGAGGAATAAGTTAAGAAAATCCATAATCATAAAATTTACAACGTAAACAAAATATTAATTAAAAGTTATGTTTACAGGGGCATTCTAATTTAAGCATGAAGTCTGATGATCTTTGTGATACCCTTCTAATAGAATTACAGTGTGCAATCCACAAAATTTGCTTCAGGGTAACTAATTTAATACAAAATGCATATGTAAATCACATAAGGAAATTGTCAGAGTAGGTTTACAAGAAAATTGAATCATGTTTGTGATATTAGGACAGACACAATGTCATTTACCATATGTCTTGCCTTATGAAATTCAGTCAAAGTACTTGGCAAAGCTGAACATTTCAGAAGCTGCCTAATTAATAATTGCCGTAGTGCTTACTTGTAGGCATTGTTTGCAGTAATTTTAATGTAGTTTAATATAATTTTAATATACATTATCTATACCTACTCCTTCCTGCAACTTCCTACCAAGCTATATTAGTGCTTATGTAAACATGCCATAAAGATACATTGCTCTTCTGCTTTTTATTTGGCTAAATCAAGCTACCCAGTTACTGAGTGTTTATTCAAGTTTAATTTGGAATATTTTTCTTAACAAGAAACCAGACTATCTGTCATTTCCTTGCCATAAAAGACACAAAGGGGAAGATAGTATGGCAAATATGAGTCTGAAGAGAAGTAATTAAAATGGAGAAAAGAACAAGATAAGGAATTCATAAATAAATGGAGACAATCCAAGGACATCACTTTGAATGGAAATGAGATCAAGATGGCAAACTGGACTGAGAGATTTGTTATAATGGAAGGAGATAAAACATCTTTTTGGTAGCCATGTACAATCCTCAGTTTTGTCTTCACCTCAGGTACTGTGTGCCACAGTGTGATAAGTTCTTTTGCAAATAAACTCAATAGTTATGTTTTATTCAAGCAAATATGAAATGACCACAAATGTTCAGTCCTGATGCTATATGTATTTTTCACTCCTGAAACTATGTGTTTTTTACACATGTTGAGGTATACTTGGAAACTCTTAGCTTACACTTTTAATGACTGGGAATAAAGAACTTCTGTGATGCCATGTGAAATCTTTCATGCATTAGATAAAATCAGCATCAAGAGGAATACAAGAATACACTAGAGCACTCAGTTTCTTTGGGTTGGGCTTCAGTCTGCACCAACATTTTGCTGAGGTGTATTGCTAATAAATATCTTGATTTGTTCACACGTGTCCCTTACCTAGCTTTAAAGGTATGTTCCCTAGTGGCTTATTAAGCTTAGCATGTGATTTGAAACTAATTCACATGGAACTATTGTGGCTAAGTACAAGATGGTAATTTCATCACTGCACAAGTTGTGTCTTAAATGCTAAACCTGTAAAGTAACAAAATATATGCATTTTTATGTGTGAATGTTTATATTGTCTAATTTGAGGTCTAAAATTAGATACTTAAAACTAGGCTGTTTATTTTCATCTTGTCCTTATGGTTTAGCTAGAAAAGAGAAATACAGATGAAGAAAGCACAAAAACTCCATCAAAGATTGATGTAGAGCCAGAATTTATCCATGAAGCTTGAGGTTGCTTCTAACCTCATCAAATCTGCCAAAGTAGTGGCTTTGCTTTCTTCTGTCTTTCCCTGTGTCAGCACTGACATTTGCCTGACACTCATCACTGGTCTTGTTCAGGAGCCTAAGCAGTGTAAAACTAGTTACTTGTTTATTGAATGAGAACTCTTCATTGACCCAGCTCAGTAAGAAGCAGATAAATGTTAGTGTCAACATGAAGGAAGCTGGGAGAGCAGGTAAGTGAAGCTAGATCACTATATCACTATGTGAAATCACACTCTTCCAGTGAAGAAGTCAGAGTTTCTCTCTCATTAACATTGTAATATGAAGTTTGGTTTTCTAATTCAGATTCAAAACTTGGTTTTCCAAAGTTAAATACTCCTCTCTCTCCTCTCTCAGACGTAAGCAACTGAACAAAGGCATAGTTCAGTTTGCTTCAGCTTCCATTGTGGGTGCTTTTTTCCTTCTAAGTCTCTAACATACTTCCTAGACATCCTTTCACCCTGGAAGGAGAGGATGTCATCCAGAGGGACCTGGACAGGCTAGAGAAGTGGGCCTATGAGAATCTCATGAGATTCAACAAGGCCAAGTGCAAGGTCCTACAACTGGCCTGGGGCAATCCCTGATTTCAGTAGATGATGTGATGTGATTGAGATCTTCCCTGTAGAGAAGGACTTGGGGATGTTGGTCAATGAGAAACTCGATATGAGCCGGAAACATGCGCTCACAGACCAAAAGGCCAACCATATCCTGGGCTGCATCAAAAGAAACATGGCCAGCAGGTCAAGTGAGGTGATTCTGCCCCTCTGTTCCTCTCCTGTGAGACCTCATCTGGAGCACTCTGTCCAGTTCTGGAATCCTCAACATAAGAAGGATATGGAGTTGTTGGAACAGGTCCAAAGGAGGGCTACAAAGATGATCAGAGGGCTGGAGCACCTTCCCTACAAGAACAGGCTGAGAGAGTTGGGCTTGTTCAGCCTGGAGAAGAGAAGGCTCCAAGGAGATCTTATAGCGACCTTCCAGTACCTGAAAGGGGCCTTCAGGAAAGCTGGAGAGGGACTGTTCCCAAAGGCTTGTGGTAACAGGATGAGGGGCAAAGGGAATAAACTGGAAAGGGGCAAATTTAGGCTTGATATAAGGAAGAATTTCTTCGCTACAAGAGTGGTGAAACACTGGAACAGGCTGCCCAGGGAAGTTGTGGCTGCCCCATCCCTGGAGGTGTTCAAGGCCAGGTTGGATGGGGCCTTGGACAGCCTGGTCTAGTGGGATGTCCGCGCCCATGGCAGGGGGTTGGAACTAGATGACCTTTAAGGTCCCTTCCAACCCAAACTATTCTATGATTTGATGATTCTATGATTCTAGACCACCTCCAAGTTGTGGCTGCAGCATTCATAAATACAATATGAAAGAGAATGTCTACCTTAATTATGTATTCAAATCACTTTAGGGTAGATTTTTACTTCCTAATTCCTGTTCACTTCTTTTATAAACATGTTTCTATTGATTCTTATTCCTCAGTCCAAAAATATCCATTAACTAACATGGCTAAAAATTGCTAACAGAAATGCAGTTATATGAGCCAAAACAACTTGAGTTTATTGTTTTTTTGTTTGTTTAGGGTTTGCTTTTTTTTTCTTTTATTGGTGATTTTGTTTAAGGGACTTAATTACTGTCAAATTAATATTTTTTTCTCAGCACTAGGTTTTGTCCTAGGATCATTTACTGCTTTGCTTTAAGATACAGTTTAAGTTGCTGTTTTATTCAATGGATTTTTGCTGTATTCTACTTATTTCTGGGACTCATTAGAATTTTAGTATTAATATGCCCATAATATAAAGCCCTTATTTTTCCCTATTTCAGGAAGACAGTTCTGTCAAATGAGCTATCTTACAGGTAGATGAAGTGAGGATAGCAGTGACAAATGCTTTCCTGCCTACCTAGGAGAATTCCGCTGCCATAATGAAATACTTCTGCAGTTAAGATGGAATCTGTCAGTGAACAAAAAAATTTTTCTCTGTTCATGTTAGCTATGAATTCTACTTCTCTCCATAATACCTCACAATTTAATTAACAACATATCAAATCAAGGCCTAACACATAAAATAGTGTGAGAAAAAGTTATTTTCATGGTCTATATAGGAAGAAAAAATAGTTTGCCTATTATTTCCTTGTGATTATTGCTTTTCTTTGTGTTAAAGTCAAACAGAAACAGCTTTCCGCATTATGTTTTAAAAGCTACATTTTCAATGTTTGACCATGAGGGTCTGAAGAGTGAGAATATAGGAAAAAAAGCCCATTGATTTTCGCCATTATGATTATATAAACTGTTCAAGTTTACAAGTTCCTGAACTAGCATTTCTCTAGCAAGGCACACCCTAGGAACACTATATTTACAGGCATCAAAATGACTATGAAGTCATCTCTTTGTTCAATATTTTTTCAGTATAATGTTGTTGACTTTCTTGTGTTTTCTGTAAAGGAAGATGAAGTGTGAATGGAACCAAGGTAAAAATAAAAGCATCAACAATTTAAAGAATTGTCAAGTGCTTTGAAATTTAAACCTTTGATAAACCAATTCTTGTCAATGGAAGAATATTTAAATAACTAGATGCTTTGTTACACCAGTCTACAGCACAGTTGGAATGAGAAGATAATGTGCATTATTGCCTAGAATGTTTACTTTTCATCTTTTAGTTATAGAGGAAATCATTCATCAATTAAATCAAGACGTGAATGTTTAGATGACAAACATTTAAGAAGGTATTAATTCAGATTTTTATAAAGAAAAATCAAATTTGGAAAATACTAAGAAAACATTCATTAAATTCAAAGAACAATCCATTCAAAATAACTATAAAGAGAAAATATATAGAGAGCAGTAAAAATATAATGAATATAGAGCAAAGAATGAATATAGAGTTCTTGAGATGACAGGGCCAAGCTCTTGGACTATAAGAAACGATAAAATTAGTTTAAGTAAATAATCTAAGAATTTTTCATTTGTCACTGGTAAACAAAGTTGTCTAATTCAGGCATTCTATACTTTTTTTTTTCAACCTTACTTTCATCGAAGTATATGGACAAAATGAAGCACAGAAAAATATCTTCTATAGGAAGCAAACGCATTCTTACTTCATTTTCTGTGGAACACGCAGCTGAAGTACCTTAGCAGTTCACAGCTACTTAAAATTTTCTTTTTGTAGTTCCTTCCTTTGGCATGGAGACAGTAGTATTTTTATTTTACAGATAGAGATCAGTATTTAAAGAAAATAAATTATTTCCACTTATACTGGGAAGCAGGCAGGTTGTCAGAATCATTAGCATAGTTAAATCAATCCTCTTTCTCCAGTTTATAAACAAAAATTTCACTGAAACCTTTGTTAAAACTTCAGGGAATAATAAGAAGTGTTTTACATTAGGAAATTCAAGTGTTAAAAAACTGAATAGATGGCTACTCTTAGATCTTCCTATGGTAAATGACTACAAGAAACAACATTTTATTGCAAGGGTAAGTGCTCGCTACTGCAGAAATGATTTAATATTTGTAATGTTGGCATTTTTGTGAAGTTTTCTATCAAGCTATCCCATGTCATCCTTTAATACTGATCTTTTATCAGACTTAGAACATAAAATACCTCTTTTTCTCAGGCCCATGTGATGTGGTGCATTTTCCTGTTCTAGTAATAAATAGATTTGAGAATCTAAAAGCTTTTGGGCATCCATCTAAAGAAAATAGAAATCTATTATGTCATAGCCCTAGTCTTTCATTAAAAATAACTTTATATAAACCTGACAGAGGAGAAGTGCCGGAAACCAATTTCCAGAAATTCCTGTCAGTATAAATGAGGAGAAAGTTCTTATTTTAGCAAACTTTTCCAATTTTTTCCCTTTCATTGCTGCATTTTTGGCTGTTATCTTCAGGGGTTCTGCAGCCATTGTGAAAATTGCTGTCATTAATTTTTAAACAAGCACACTCTCATAAAAAGCCCCACAACTTTTAGGGTTTCTCAAGGCAGTTTAGTTTATAGATATAGTATAAGATGACATATGATTCATGAGCTGGCCACAAATCTTTTCTCTCCTAGTCAGAAGTGCTAGCATTTTATCACTACTAATTATATCCTTGGAACACTTCTTGATATAACAAGCTATCAACTCCCTAATCTAGTTCCCGAATGTCTACATTAATAACAACATGTAAGCAATATTAAATAATAAGTTGTAGAGTATGCTAGAAGTGTGCAAACATTGTCATAATCTGCATCCATTCCTTTCACCGCTAACTTGCAAAAGTCTATTTTATCTCACTAGGCTCTTGGAAATCAGTTTAACCTGCAGAAGATGACCTCTGGCTGTTATCATTAAAGATGTATGGTTTTATGGTGGGGTTTATGAAAAATCATACATTTATTAAACAATTATTTTCTTGCAGAGTTCTAAGCATTTTCATTCCATTACCAACAGTGTTACTTACTTGTTTGTGCAGGTGAATATAACAAGCTCACAGTGCTTCATTTGTAATGCACAATTGGATTGAAAGATCACAGCTGGTCATTGCAAAATGATGTGTAGTCACATCTATAAAGTTTAATGTGTTGCATGTTACAAATTATGCATTCTTCTTTTCTTTGGCATAAAAAATGTAATTCTTCATCATAACACTTCAGAATGTTTTTTGCATCACTTTTTGAGAATTTCATTGGTCAGTCAGCTGTTTACTAGTTCCCTCCCTTCTCCAATCCTGCTATAATATACATTTGAGGCTGGTGTTAATATACTTATAGAAGAATTAAAGAGTAATGATGAGGATGCAGAATCAAGATGTGTCTTCTTTTACCAAAACATCTCATCTCTTATCATCCTATATCAATAGCTAAAACATCAAAAATGTCTTTACTGCAGAGAAGCCAAGGAACATAAATTACAATTATGTTTTTCATCATTGTGATGCAGAAAAACTTAAGGAGTTTCTATAACCACCAGAGTCATTGTCTTGTACAAAGACATGTTTCTCATTTCCTTAAGGTGCCTTTAATTCCACATATATTTAAAAATAACCATTATTGTGTAACTCCCTTTCCTGACCTATTTACACCATATTTTGTGTTTGTTACTTGTTAGTCACAAATTTTCATGTATATGAGCAGAATTACACCCCTTAAAACATATTTTCTGTGCCTCTCACTTTTCACTGAAATTACTCCCCAACTCTACTGTGGAAAAAGAATTAAATGCTACAATTTTTTAACCATTAGCAGCCTGATCTAGTGGGAGATGTCCCTGCCCATGGCGGGGGGGTTGGAATTAGATGATCTTTAAGATCCCTTCCAACTCAAACCATTCTATGATTCTATGGTTCTATAACTCATTAAATGGTTGGTGCATAAATGATGACTTGTGTTCTGAAATTTATTATTTTCTTTCCCAGGTCTCATACAGATAGTCTTATGACTATTCAGCAATGGTTTGTCTTATATCATTAAAAGAGTTTCTTATATCATTAAAAAATTGTGGGGTTTTTATTAAATAAATTTGTTAAAAATTTTGTATTTGTGTACTTTAGATATCCAGATGTAGTACATTTTTATGGGTTATTGTAATTCCAGATGCTTTTTCAGCCTTTGGATTTTGCTGAAGCCTGATACTTCCTGGTAGGCTGAGACGGCCTACGTGCTGTAGCCCACCAATATTCCTTTATAATTCAGGACAAAAAAATAATGTTTGTATTTAACTGTAATAAAAATGAAGGTTCTTTCTGTCCTCCCCTCCAAATCCTGCTCCTCTTCTTTAAACTAGGACATAAATCTTACATATTCTATGCAGACTTCTCAGAAAAGGACTCATCTGTCAGCTATTCATAAATCAAGTCCATTACACTACATACATAATTTTTCATTGTATATTTATGTCTTCAAAGAGCTTAACAATGAAAGAGTATTCTATAACTTTATAATCTCTACAATGAGCCATGCCAGATAACTGGGTTAGATCAACTTTTCTCCAAGATGGTATCTTCAAAATCAAATTGTCTTGTTCAGTCAAACTGAAAGGATTAATGACATTGTGAGTACACAAGCACAGAATAAAATCTTAGCAGGTTTTGCTTTATGAGTACAATTACTCTGATTTTTAGAAATTAGGCTGATTAATTCAGTTTTTGTTTTTCACGTCCACTTGTATAATGTTCCATTTACAAACTCAAGGGTAAGGTAGATTTCCTGAAAGAAGGACTAGTTCTTTAGTTCTTCCCACATTCTGCTCCTAGATATGGAGCAACTACCAGTGAAAATAATCTTTGAATGTTTAGTTCCTGATGAACCTCCAAATTCACAGTTCCCATTTATACAAGATCTGTATCTATCCAGAGGGATGACTTTAACAGAAAAACAAATGTCAGTCTGGATATTTCTTTTCCCGTGAGATGTATATGAGAAGTTATGTTGAATATAACAGCTTTATGCTATACAGAGAAAAGTTGGCTTCTCAAGAATTGCCTGGAAAAAAACTGAATGACAGTCTGGACAATTATTGACAGTAATGATCCAGAATCCTAGGATTGTCTTTTAAATGGCTGAAACTGTGCATGGAACCGCTTGCTTATGAACGATATATTCATCTTTGAAACCTAATTATTTTTTTTGCTTTTCTCATGCAGAAGGGTGATAAACTATAGCTAAGGTGCAATTAAATTTTTACTCTGTTAGATTTTCAGCAGAAGACACAACTTTGAGAAGCTCTGGGAAAATTCTGTAATTTAAATGTAATACAAAGAACAAAAATCAATTTCAAGTTATACTTAATACGCTCTTCAACTGTATTTAACATTTTGTATTGAGAAATAAAACTTTTCTGAAAAACAGGTGAATAAATATAGTAATCAAATTTACCTTAACATATCTAATAAAATTATTGCAATTGGTTAATAGCAAAACCATGTTAAAGTATATTCTAGATTTCTACTCCCATTAAATCACACAGAATACTCACTGGAAGCAAAACAAAATTCCATTCTACAGCATATTGACAGATCTCAGAGGCCACAAGAAAGCAAAGTCATACATTAAAATGCTAGAGGGTCATAATGATGATGATGACGATGATAAACGGAAAAAGGATAATGTCTGCAATTTTGGAGCCTTTCCACCCACTCTTGCTGTATATGTAAAAAGAAACAAAGGCAGCTGGCACACCAGATGGCTTATATTTGTGACACCCAAAGCAAAAAAGTTTAGACTAAGAGGAAGTTCTGTTAACACTAGCAGCAACTCAGAATCCAAATGACGATTCTTACACTTTGTCTCTTGAGTAGATTAATACTACTATTCATCAAAAAGAAACTGAAAAAGTGGCATTCTTTCTTTGCATTTGAATTACCTCATTTGAATTGTATTGTTTTCAGAAACATAATTTTATATATAGGGGGAACACAATGAATACACTCAATTTACTTTGGTATGAACAGATTCTTCACAGTGGGGGGGGAAAAAACCCTACTTCATCTTCTGTCCTGCACAGTACCAGTGCTTGCAGTTTCTGGAAATCCAAAGAACAGTTCAAAATAACATTTCCAAAGGAGCAAGACCTTTTTCTTGTTTAGTGGAAGCTAACTTACCACTTTTAGAAATGTAGTAGCAGGTGATTTCTTGAGCCAGATAAAGTGTTAAAAGAAAAAAAAACAGAGAAAGTGTTAAAGCAGCTGTTTCTCTTATTTTCTCAAAAAACACCATCCGCCAACACCTAGAAAAACAGATATCTAATACAAGATTAAAGTTGCAGCTTACTGTAAGAAAAATACTGAATTCTCTGGCAGGCAGCTCTAGCTAACAGGGTAACTATTGTGCAGTTTTGCTGTGTGTTGATTTTTTGATGGATTGTAATTTTCATATGATTTCTGAAGGTTCAAGAATGGGATCCCACTAAAGCTTTCTTCAGAGTTAATGGAGAAAAATGGGCTCTTTTAAGAGAGTGCTGTTTAGTTTTAGATCTTTTAGAGTGACTAGCTCTGTATAAGAGAAGACATCTACAGTTTGTAAGATGTAATCCATCCAAGGGGACTACAGGCGACACACAGGAAGTCTTCATGGCTGTATGCTCATCAATATACTAAATATTTAATAGTTCAAAGGAAGATAGGAGAACAACCATGTGTGCTCACTAGCTCGCTGCTGATTATTATATAATTGTTTTTCACAAATCTATAATTCTAAAATGAAAGCCAATATATTAATAAAGGAGGTAAACAACTTAAAATTTTATTAAAATAAGTATTTCCTAACCCTTATCTTAGTGGCTATCATAGGATGCAACTAGAACACTACAAGACAAATTAAGGCAATTTATTACATTAATTTAGATGAAAAAAAAAGGAGGCTGTGACTTAAATAAAATTACTAAATATTACTAAATGTGTATCCCATAATATGCACTTAAAGTTTCAGCATCCTGATTCCTGTTTTTTATTAATTTGCCTTAGCTTGTTAAAATGAAAAAGAATCTTAATTTTTATAGTAAAGAGAAGAGGTAAGAAGGAAAGTAAAATTCTATTGGGATGCTCTATTAAAAATATAGCAATTTATACTAAGTACAGTAATATGAATGTGAATAAGAAATGCACATATGGGACTTTAAGTTATGTCCTACTTTTGTGAAACTTTTGTAAAAAGACTACCTTGTTACAATTTTCTTGCCATTTGTAATCTTCAGAAAATAGAGAAGCTATTTGAAAAGTATTCAGGCAAACACAGCATTTCTTCTTCTAGGGTCCTTCTCCCTGTTTCAGACTACTGTGTGTTTATTTTATTTGACTAGGGCTTGATTTTCCAAATACTTGCATAGTTTCTTTGAAAATTGCCTTGTCCTTAGGTCATGTAAATGATCTGATTTTTTAAAAATATTACGGGGACATTTGTTGTTACTATGTGATGTCAATGGACAAATGGAAAATAAAATTAAGCGTCTGTGCAAATAATTTGACATGTAACAGTTCAAGTATTTATCTGCATAGGCTTTTACATATCCACTGCCATGTCTTTTTTCATCATCCCTTTCCGTTGAGAAATAAGTCGCTTTTAGCTATCACATATGGTTCAATGTAATATTTCAGAAGGGAAAGCTGCAGGAATTCTGAACTAAAGAATATTTTTAATGACTTATGAAAATGAAGATAACTAGTATTTTTTTATCTAGTAGACAATAGACTTCATATAACTCTTTAAATTTCTGCCTTAAAATAATTGGACAGGCTAGTTTTTACTCTTCTAAAAGCACCTGTTGGGACACTACCTCCTTCAGAAATTTGGTTTTGTGTCAAGAGAAAAAAAGAAGTCAAATAATTTGAGGGTTTGAGGAATGGCTGTATATATTTTTAACTTTTAATATATTCTGAAGTATGAAAACAATGCAGTAACCTCAGATAAAGTAGTATTGCAGCTTTTGGCTTTTACTTTTTATGGGGTTTTTTTGTTGTTATTTGGTTTGGGGTTTGTTTCAGAACTTGATGCACTGGAAAATCCTCTCTCAGATGTTGCTAAACCTAGAATGCTTACCACATGCCCTTGTATATAAAATTTGAGAGTCCCTTCGAAAAATCAAGGGATTTTAGAGGAATTTTTTAATGGAATGGGATTTTGACACATAACTATAAGATGAGTGTAATGTGGGTAGCAAGAAATGTATGTGAAGATATAAAACCTATTGAACACTATAATTTACCTTTAGCCATCTATATGCAGCAGTTGAAGAGACTGAATGTGTGCATTAGAAGGTTTTGCCAAAGACAGAGCAGATTTAAGTGAAGAGATGATAAGAAATACTGTCATTTGATCTATGAATTTAAACTATTTTTATGCTTGCTTCCTCTGCAAGGTTTATTCATTTTAAAATGTCATCTACTCTGAGTTGTTACACACCCTGTATTTGCCTTTGCCATCTTCTTATTAGCTTCCACATTCAATCAGATCAACAGTTACCCTCCTAGGATGCTGTCAGACTGATCCATGACAATGAAGTGATTTTTTAATTCACCTACTCTATGGGAAAATATTTATAGAATCATAGAATACCCAGGTTGGAAGAGACCCACCAGATCATCGAGTCTAACCATTCCTATCAAACACTAAACCATGTCCCTTAGCACCTCATCCACCTGTGCCTTAAACACCTCCAGGGAAGGTGAATCAACCACTTCCCAGGGTAGCCTGTTCCAGTGCCCAATGACCCTTTCTGTGAAATTATTTTCCTAATGTCTTGCTTAAATCTCCCCTGGTGGAGCTTGAGGCCATTCCCTCTTGTCCTGTCCCCTGTCACTTGGGAGAAGAGGCCAGCACCCTCCTCTCTACAACCTCCTTTCAGGTAGTTATAGAGAGCAATGAGGTCTCCCCTCAGCCTCCTCTTCTCCAGGCTGAACAACCCCAGCTCTCTCAGCCGCTCCTCATAAGGCCTGTTCTCCAGCCCCTTCACCAGCTTCGTTGCTCTTCTCTGGACTCGCTCCAGAGCCTCAACATCCTTCTTGTGATGAGGGGCCCAGAACTGAACACAGGACTCGAGGTGAGGTCTCACCAGCGCCGAGTACAGAGGGAGAATAACCTCCCTGGACCTGCTGGTTACGTCATTTCTGATACAAGCCAGGATGTTATTGGGCACACTGCTGGCTCACGTTCAGTCACTGTCAACCAACACCCCCAGGTCCTTCTCCTCCTGGCAGCTTTCTAGACAGACTTCTCCTAGTCTGTAGCACTGCACAGGGTTGCTTTGCCCCAAGTGCAGGACCCAGCATTTGGCCTTGTTAAACCTCATGCCACTGGACTCTGCCCACCGGTCCAGCCTGTTCAGATCCCTTTGCAGAGCCTCCCGACCCTCCAGCAGATCCACATTTCCACCCAGCTTAGTGTCATCTGCAAAGTTGCTAAGGAAGCACTCGATGCCTTCATCCAGGTCATTGATGAAGACATTGAACAGGGCTGGATCCAGCACTGAGCCCTGGGGAACCCCACTTGGAACTGGCCTCCAGCTGGATTTAACCCATTTCCCACCACTCTCTGGGCCCGGTCATCCAACCAATTTTCCACCCAGGAGAGTGTGCGCCTGTCCAGGCCAGAGGCCGACAGTTTCTGTAGCAGAATGCTGTGAGAAACTGTGTCAAAGGCTTTACTGAGGTCCAGGAAGATACATCCACAGCCTAACTATCCACAAATAACTAAATTGTGAATGACAAAGTACCATTCTCCTGATATTCCAAATTCTCTCATTCAGTAATTAGGTGACTAGGCAACACTTGTAGCTGTCAGTAAAGCTCAGGTCCCTAGTTAAATTCACTCAGATGGTAAATTTTAGTAATAGAGAAAACAATAGATGAAATAGATTTTGATGAATTTTAAAGAAATTTTGCTGTGTTTTTAGAGGAATTTATATGATTTTATTTTCGTTTTCCTTTTTCTTTTTTTCCTAAACAGCTTTACATATTTGTATTTATTTATCTGCTTAGCCTTCTAGAGTCAGAGACACTGTTATAGAACCATAGAAGCACAGAATCATGGAATGGCTTGGGTTGGAAAGGACTTTTACAGAGCATCTAGTCCAATGCCCTGCAGTGAACAGGGACATATTCAACTAGATCAGGTTGCCTAGAGACCAATCCAACCTGACCTTGAATGTTAGAGGTTTGGGGCATCTACCACATCTCTGGGCAACCTGTTCCAGTGATTCACCACCCTCAGTGTGAAACATTTCTTCCTGATACCTAGTCTAAACTTCTGTTAGTTGAAAACCATTACTCCTTGCCCTATTACTACAGGCCCTACTAAAAGGTGTTCTCCCATCTTTATTATAAGCCCGCTTTAAATATTGAAATACTACAATAATGTCTCTTCAGTGTCTTCTGTTCTCCAGGCTGAACAACCCCAAGTCTCTCAGCCTTTCTTCACAGGAAAGGTGTTCCAGGCCTTTGATCATTTCTTGTGGCCTTCCTCTGGACCTGCTACAACAGCTCCATGTCCCTCCTGTGTTGAGTGAGAGCTCAAGAGCTGGACACAGTACTCCAGGTCATGTGTCAGCAGAGGAGAGAGGCAGAATCACCTCCTTTGACCTGCTGGCCACTCTTCCTTTAAAGCAGCCCAGGATACGCTTGGCCTTCTGTGCTGCAAGCACACATTACCATTGTCAATTACTTACTGTTTTTATCATTGCACTGGTTTTTCAAATGCACTTTTGGCAGCACTTTTATAATCAAGTTCACTGCTAACTATAAAATATTAGGTCTTTAAAATATCTTTAATTCTATAAACCAGGTAGGAAAACATTAACATACCATTACTAAGCAAAAAGAGTAGTTACAAAGAGCATGGGAAACATGAAGATAGAGTCAACTGGTTTCATTCTGATCAAGTTTAGTTGGTGGATTGGTTGTTTTTGGAGGCAATAGGGAGACCTGAACTGCCTAGACTTAGGCTGATGATGTCTTTTAAAGCCATGATCTAAATATCACCTACAGTTTTACCAAGCTGACTGATTCAGGAAAGGGCTAAACAATCTATCCTGTTTGGGGAATTATGCTTGAATATTTAAAGCTTGTATTGATTCCAGAATAGAAATTCAACTATCTGTATTGCCTATGAAGGTATTTCATTTCTCTGAGAGTAAAATAAAATACACAAATTAAACATATATAGCTAAGCAGGGAATATTCCAATATATCAATTCAGCTGGCAGTGACATAATTTCCCGTAATGCATAGGCATATCATAACTCACCAGCCCCATTCTCATAGAATTGTAAACATGCAGAGATTTTGTATAAAGAAACCTGGCTTTTAGCTGTGATGAGTAAATCTTGTTAGTCATGTTACACTTATGTGCTAGCTTTGTGTAAAATAATTTGGTGATGCCTTTGACAATTCATGTGATTCTTACCTGCTGTCATATTAAATAAACATGGTTCTGACAGGTGGCTGAGGACTGCCATCCTGTCAAGTCTCAAGGTTGCTTTCTAACCTTCCCCTCAGGAAAGAACTTAGGTGTGACTGAATTCTCTACTCCCAGACTTGGTTTATGGCTTATAACTAAAGAATTATGTGATATGTATTAGTCACAGTCAGAATTAGTGTAAATTGCAGGGAATTTTTTTTAAGAAACAAATGAAAACAAGTTCGGGATTGCCATTGATAAATTTGCATGCTGCATTAGCGCTAGATAATTGTAACTAGTTAGCAGTTATCATATATATGTAAAACAAGAAACAATTGAAACTTGAGTTAGTAGCTATTTTCCCAAGAATCACCTGAAAATGTTAGAGATACTTTATTCTTACCAAAAAAGGAATTTCTTCTTGGACCGAGGGTGAGGAGAGAGGTTCAGGCTTGTCAGCCTGTCAGGTAAGGTGGTCATGTGACTTCTCCTCCCAAAGAAAGGGTTTTTCAGCTACCAGTTTTATACTTTTGGAAAACTTTGGCACTTCTTGACAAGGTGGGACTGAATTAATTAATACGTGTTGATTGGTTCTTGACAAGGCTGCTTGTGTCATTGGAAGTAGGGACTCAGCTGTTCACCTTGCCTTTGGGGCAGGAAGCTCAGTATGTGCTTCAGAGTTGTTTCTACTCTTAAATTAAGGAACAGCAGGCTATGAGGCCATTGCTTCACCCCAGATGTCACTTAGCTGATTTGAGCATTAGACCACCACTGGTCTGTCTTACCAGATAGTTCGTTGTTGTCTAAGTTGAAGCGCTTCCCGTTGTGGACGGCTCCCTTTTGCAAAGTTCAATGCCATCTACAAGGTTCAGCAAGCCTGTCATAACACACCTGCCAAGCATTGTTTCCCTTGTTACTTAGTCCTTTCTGCCTTAGTGCCAATCATCAACCTACTGCCATTCTCTTAGCAATACTTTTAATTTTCTTCTCTAATATTATCTTATAGTTCTCCAGCTCTTCCTTCACATTACAATCATACCTTTCTGACTCCCACTCTACCCAAATGGCCAAGTGTCCAGCTGAGGCCATATGTAATCCTTTATTCTTGTCTACCAATTACTTTCTCTGTACCTTGCTTCTTTCTGTTCATTCATTTGATGGAGTGATTAATATCTGCTTGCAGAATTCAGCTGGTTTTGAAATAAGGGAGAAGAAACAACTCTTTTAGGCAGAATGGTTGGGGAAGTCTGTATTTCTACATCCAATGAGTTTTCATTACTTCTATTAAGTCTCTCTAAGCCATCAGTTACATTGAATTTGCTCTATGTTGTAAAAACTGTGCTTGGTGTGCTTCATATGAGGGTTGATGGGAGAACTTTTTGGCTTGGGTGACCACTATTTTAAATAGAAAGAATGAGACAACAAGGTGAGGCTAACTTTCTTAGTGTTTATAGCAGGAGATCTAACACCAGGGGGAAAAAAATAAAAAAAGAAATCACACTGATACAAAGTTCTGTCCTTTAAAGTTCATGCAGAAAACTCATTGGAAATGTTGAGATTTTTAGTAATAAAATTATTTTAGTTCCCTGAAATTTCTTAATTGTAAGGTTGTTTTCAGAAGATGTAAGTTAGCTTTTAAAGTTGTGTGAGAGATAAACATAAAATCACAATATATTATAATGTTGTGGCTGTCTCTACAGTTATATTTTTTGTGGTGATTATGATTGGATAGGGTGTAGAAATTCTGAAGTGAACTTTCTAGTAGCCCTGTGTATTACAGTTTGGTTCATGCTACCAAGCCATCTTAGAGAGTGCAAAACAACATTTTTCTGATTAAGCTGTAAGATGCACATCAGTACATATGTAAAGTACTGTAACTGCTAATGAGCATTCAGTCCACTCAAATATACACTTTCATTTAACTATTTTTTAGATCTGTATGGGGGAGGATTGCTGTTTTTTTGATTTGTTTTGAGGGTAGATGGGCATTGTCATTACCTTAATTAGAAGGGGATCAGTTTTTAGAATTGTGACTAAGTCAGTGTGTGTCTTTAGAAGGAGGTTCAAGTGCAAAACATGGGGCAACAGCTCCAGGAAAGAAAGTCCTACTTACCCACACGTAAAGAAAAAACAGTACATGAGCCAGAATGTGAAAGACACTGTAGTAAGAACACAATCTAAAGACCAAAAGGAACTTAAAAGCACACTGAACATACACAGAGAATACTAAGAATTGTTCCCTTCCAGGAGATCTATCAGACTAAGTTAATATTTGTTTACTTTACTGGAGGGGGGAAATCCCATGGCAAAAAAATAGACCATCCTAGGTCACAAAGTCTACTAGGGGGAAAGTACAGCATCAAATTTTCCAGGCTTTTAGTCAAAGTTTGTTTTTCATGTCTATTAGATTTGTTTCTTCTGCATCATTCTCAAATTATAAATGTATTATTTAAATGTCATTTATTTGGCATTTACTAGCTCAATACCACAAACCATCTTTAAATAACATAATGAGGTACTATATCAACAGGCTAATTTTCACATAAGAAAAACTGACCAAAAAAATCTTCTCAGGATTCTATGGATTGTAAGACTCAGAAAAAGAACTAAAAAAATTTGGATAAATGTGATTTAGCTCACATATTGAGCTGATACGTTACTTGCACATAAGAATAAATCAGCAAAGTCTTGAATCATATGCTCAACATCAGTCACATTTTTTAAACTGACATTTTTACATTGCTTATGCCAAACATATGGAACTTCCCAGCAGTGACAATTGCTTTAATTTTTTTTACTTTTATTTGAGCCAGAAAAACCATGAACTCTGGAAAGCTGAGATTATTTAAACTTAGAATACTTGTTTTGTTTCAATACTGCATCTATTGAAGATCTTTTAAAATGTAACCTGAAAATTTATTTATTATGGACATCATAAAAATATAGTTCTGAAACATGAGAACTGCTGTGTTTCAATCTCATTTCTTAATTTAGAGTTCTTGAGAAGGCTTCTGAAGTCAGATCTTAAAAAGTGCTCAGGCAGCAAAAAATCCAGGTGTTATCAAAAGTAATTTTGGAAGCAGCCATGGTGACTTAGGAATATTAATTTCTTTTGAACTGCACTGAGATATCTATCAGAG
Organism: Clamator glandarius; assembly: GCA_033459285.1. Classification (NCBI taxonomy): domain Eukaryota; kingdom Metazoa; phylum Chordata; class Aves; order Cuculiformes; family Cuculidae; genus Clamator; species Clamator glandarius. Next base: position 1,365,949 of record JAUNZM010000119.1, on the reverse strand, counting down.
ATGTTTTTATAAATGTCATCAAGAAAGGGGTAGAGAACAGAGCATTCATTCCAGGTAGTTTAGGCTATTTTAGTAATCTGAACTAAGCTCAGTTCTAGAAATTAATGTAGCAGCTTTTAGTTCTGCTGGAGGACAGATGATATCATCAAGCCAAATACCCAAGGTACACCTCAGCTGTAGGAAGTAGTTAACAGAGCATAAGTTCTGTCTGGGAGGTAAATAAATTCTTTTAAATTGCTGATAACTGTAAATGATTATACTATACTGCAAAATGCACTGACAAAGGCATACAGCCTGCACCATCTCATCTCAACTCAGATCAGCTCGTCTTATCTCAGCTCAGCTCATCTCAGCTTTATGTGCCTAGACACAATGGAAGATACAGTCTTTCTCCTCAAATATTCTAATGCAATTAGGCTACAAGTAGACATAATAAACTGGAAATACTTGGAATACTTGTAAGTCTTGGAAATACTTTGAGGTATGTATATGTGAAAATTCTATCTACCTCCCTTCCTGTGTGTGGTATGAGTGTCGTCTTATGCATCAACCATCTCTCACAGTGCTGCTAGTGAATGCTGAAGCTGCTGAGTATTACATACAACATAAAGATTTTGGTGACAAAAATATTGTCTTCAGTGCATGAAGGATTTGTGTGTGCCTGTGCACATAGATATGCATATGAACATTTCCATACTGAATGGTGGCTGTAACATATTTTATATACATATAGAATCACAGAATAAAAAAAGTAGTTAGGGTTGGAAGGGACCTTAAAGATCATCTAGTTCCAACCCCCCCGGCCATGGGCAGGGACACCTCCCATTAGATCAGGCTGCCCAAGGCCCCATCCAACCTGGCCTTAAACATCTCCAGGGATGGGGCAGCCACAACCTCCCTTGGCAACCTATTCCACAGTTTCACTGCTCTCACAGTAAAGAAATTCTTCCTAATGTCTGATCTTAATCTGCCCCTCTCCAGTTATACCTGTTCCCCCTTGTCCTATCACCACAAGCCTTTGTGAACAGTCCCTCTCCAGCTTTCTTGTAGGCTCCCTTCAGGTACTGGAAGGTCGCTATAAGATCTCCTTGGAGCCTTCTCTTCTCCAGGCTGAACAAGCCCAACTCTCTCAGCCTGTTCTTGTAGGGAAGGTGCTCCAGCCCTCTGATCATCTTTGTAGCCCTCCTCTGGACCTGTTCCAACAACTCCATATCCTTCTTATGTTGAGGATTCCAGAACTGGACAGAGTGCTCCAGATGAGGTCTCACAAGAGAGGAGCAGAGGGGCAGAATCACCTCACTTGACCTGCTGGCCACGTTTCTTTTGATGCAGCCCAGGATATGGTTAGTCATATGTATATTCATATACATGGAAACACATATATGTGTACGTGTATATGTATGTGTATGTGTGTGTATACGTGTACGTCTATGTCTGCATTTATTTCTATGTTTATGTGTGTACACCTATCGACTCTAAATATAAACATACATCTCTAAATACTAAACCAAAATTTTAATGTAGAAAGACATTATTTTGCCGAAAGATTGAGAGGAAAGTATTCAATTTGTTTTCCCAGAGCTGTTTCTGATAGTCAGTCTGTATTCATATACGTGCATGTTTCTTGTGGTAAAAATACCTTACAACACTAAGCAGCACTGCATGCTTTCAAATACTTAATAAACAGTTTAAAAAGATTGGGATGTTATAGTTGTGTATAAGCAAGTCTGTTTTGATTAGCAGTGGAAGGAACATTTATTCGTGTGGGTTTGAAACAGAGAAGTACAAGCTTATACCAAATTCTGTATGTTGGGTCTGTCTGAACTCCCTCTTTCATACAGACACTGCAATGAAGTACAGTGGGGGTAAAATATGTAAGTATTCTGTCAGATGGTGGCCTGTGGGTTGTTTCACAGAAAGTACTTTGTAACCTTTACTAACACCGCATTTGATAACCTTACTTATGGATAAATCTTTAGATGAATTTTGTGCATTATGCATGCAATGATTTCATGCTTGTGCTGCTACAGAGTATCACAGTGTATAATAAAGTATGCATTTTACTTGCTGGGCAGAAAACCATACATGTTAAAGGAATACTCACACCTTTGATTCTAAGATATACTAAAAAGTCAACTTGACAGTATTTCCAGTTGCAAAGATAGAGATGTCCATAGCTGCTGTATAAAACTTACTGGTCTTCTCATTGTGCACTAATGAAAGCAATTAAATTTACCTACTGGCTCCAGGGGTAAAGGATCCAGCTTTAAGGAACGCAGTCTATATTAAGTAGTATGTTGGCTTCACATCACGACCAAATTGCATATCTGGTAAGAGAACACTGCAGAGTATTTCTGGTCCACATGCCCAGTTTACAGGAGGTGGAAGGAGAACAGAGTGTAGATAACACCTAGAGGGACATTTGGTTTTATTTCGTACTGAACAAGGACAAGGTCAGAAGTGATTAGCTGGGTTTAGGTCTTGATTTATCATCTCATATGTATCCAAATATGGTTTAGTTTTGTTGTGAGTATGAAACTTTTAGGCTCCTTAATGCTCAGTAGGTCGAAGTTAGGCACTTAGACTTTCTGAACAGGCTACAAAGGAAGACAGAAACTTTAGAAGATATTACAGGAACATGCATAGTGTGTGAGGGGCTAGCACAAGCTATTTCTTCAGGATACTTTTCCTCTCTTCTATAGTATCAGATTGAGTTTTATTTTAGATCTGTCTTCAGCCTTGCAATCTTGGATATCTTTAACAGTGCCAGTACAGTTACATGGACTAATTGACTAATGGCTAATTGAAAATGATGTATTTCCAGTGGTAGAAATTTAAGTGGCTACAGAATTTAATGCCTGTATTGACTTTGGTGGTACCTTGAGTAAGAAATTTAAAATATTTGAAATATTACTTTATTTCTCTAAAACTTTGAGAAATATCAAAGATCTGTGTATCTATCTGTTCTCTAAAAAGACAAAAAGTCAGATTTTCCAATGAGTACAGTGGTAAAAAAACCCTATTAACTCAGTAATCTGCTTGGTTAATAATATTAAACATTCTGAAGCATTCAAAACTACTGGCTGTGTTTTTTGCTTAGGAAGGAGTAGGTAACAGTAATAGATTTGTTCTACTAAACTGTGAAACTAAAGCAGCAACGTCCCAGAACGAAGCTTCAGTACCCATGTCCTGAAGTGTTCATGATTTTACTTATGATCAGGGAAGGGAATATTTCGGACTATATACTAAAAAAAAATATATTGTTAAAATAAATTTTTAAATATTTTATTAAAAAGAATTATTTCTAAAATGAAAATTAAAAAGACTAAAACTAAAGAGCTTAAATTTAGATTTTTGATTCTAACAGCATATCTGAAAGCAATTTTTGGATGTATTTAGATGAAATACTATCACAATATATGATTATATTCCTTTCAGATATGTTAATAGCTGTCCCAATTTAAAAGTAAGAAATCATTGCAGAAATGACTTCTGGTTTGATTTAATTAAAAAATACCCAGCAATTCACATGTACTTACCATTTTAGCACAATTTCTAGTCATATGTATTTTTGTGGTTACAGATTCTATGCTATTTCTGAATTGATGAATTCATAAATATATTTTTCCAGTGTTTGTAATCCACTGTGTGTATAATTTTCATATTTTTCTCTCCTGTAATGAGAATATTAATAACATTCAAGGCTATAATTTTTTTAATAGAACATATTTTGAAGCAATGTCATGTGGTTTCCTGGGAAAATAATGCTGTGATAGATGTACTTTGCATATGAATTCTCCCAGACACTGTGATTCTGATTCAGGTCCTTTGAATTCTGTGAACATATATTTTAGGAAGTCCATCTAGATCCTTGAGTTACATAGCTTTACTGTTTAATACACTAAATCAGTACAAGGATCAACTAGTATAGACCACTGAATAAAGCTGTGAAATAAAGTAATGTGAAGTCACATTCTTTCTGACGTGCCTTCAGTTAAAAATCAGGTTGTAAAGGAATTTTGCCCACATGAAAAATGACCATTTTGAAAAATTTGGCTGCTACGATCTGGCCAATATTTGTAGTACCTCTGTCTAGAAACACATTGGCAACTATTGTTCAAGTATGAAATATACTCACTTTCCTTCAATTTTCCTCCTAGTTTCCTGATACACATAAAATAATTTTCACATTCCAAAGAGAGGCCATCCCTTTTTTCCTACCTCAAGAATATTAATTCTGAATACTAATTTTTGTTAAGTGGAGATGGTAAAATCAATTAAAAATGTTGCAGTTTGGAACACTATAGCTGAAGGATCTTTATAAACATCTTCAATTTCCCATTTTACTCTACAGCACGGTGACACTGAAAGTAGCCAACTAGCTTTTTGTTAATGATGACTCCAAATTCAAGGAATTAACAATTCATTGTGTTTTTAATGAGATACTCAACAACAGCAGTTAAGAATAGATCTTAATTGTCACAGCTCAGTCTCATCAACAGAAAGCAATTCTACTGCACAGTACTGACAGCAAGTGCCAGAATTCACTAGCCCCTGAAAACATGAATACTATGGTCTGGCAACAATGTGGAAATGACCATCATTTTTTTTGAAGTGAACTTTAGTGACTTCACATTGGTCACTAAAGCCACGGAGACAAAGTCAAAGCCCAGACCACACTTTGAAAATATACCTTTGCAGTTTTGCCAGACTTAACTCTCTTTCAAAGACTGGCCAGCTGCAAAGATTTTAAATCATAAAAATCTGTTAGGACATCTTTTCTCACTTCAAGCTTCTTTTTTGTACCTAAATTCTTCATTGTAGTGCAGATAGTCATGCAGTTATGGGTGAAGTAACAGGTCTTCATGGTGGCAGGTTTTTTTCTGCTAGCTTGTCTTTGCAGCAGGAAAATGTTTTCTACTTGACAACTTCTGATCTAGAAAACTAGAGTTGACTTTAGGGAACTGAAGAAAGAACTGTGGTGCTAGTTTGATCCAGTTTCCTTTCTTTTTCACTTTTTAGAATATAAGAGACAACAATTAAAACAGCACATCAAAATACTAGAACGAGTTCTTATCATCTGACACTGAAACATCAAAGGAGTGTGTTCCTGCATAGTTTACTCAAAGAAGGGAAAAGTGATAGTAGATTTAGGAGCTTTCCTTGTACTTTTCTGTATTGATTTATGTTATAGCTCAGCAGCAGACATAACCAGGCTGCTGTCCTTGTTTGTGCTGAGGATTAGAGAACTTAATGATGAATTCAAACAAAGTTTTAAAAGGCAGTATTACAAAACTTAATTTTTAGGCAACACTTGTCTTCCAAAAGAGAAATTTAGAAACTGAGAGCTTGAGTAAGACTCTTTAGAGTCCATGAAGTGGACCCTACAGTCCTATTAAGAGTTGACTACACAATGAGTATCCAGTTAGGTTACTTTGTCCTTACAATTTGAAGAGATATTTGCAACTATGGAAGAAAAATAACCAGAACTCTTACCTGTGGGTTATTGTTTGCTTTGTGGTTGTTACATAATTACTGCCTGTACAGTGCATTATCAGCTCTATGAAGACCTCAACTCATTTGACCCTATAGTCCTGTATTATATTTGCTCTTAGAGCATAAATGGGTTCAAGACTGTGTATTTAATCAAATATAATTTAACTTAAAATACTCTTCAGGAACTAAGGTGAAAGACGCTAGAGAGCTGTAGAAAAAAAAGTGCATGTCTCTCTTCTCTTCTCAGCCCAGGGCTCCTTTTTCAGACAGGAAGAAGTAGATCAGAATGGTCTGATAAAAATCTTAAAAATTCCTCTATCCAGCCTCATGTATATCCATGCATAGAAATGAAATGTATTGGCAAGGTCTCTAGCCTACTGTTGTTTCATACCTCATTCTCCTAATTAAAATGATCAGCAATTGGAAACAGCCAAATTAATGTTCTCACTCATTATAACAAAGGTAGATTTGTGCTTGTGAGCTTTTTGCCATTAGTCTCTCAGTATAATTCTCCGATTCATAATGTCTGCCTGGATTTGGTCCACACACAATATAGAGCTGGATTCAAATGCCACTGCAAGTCTGCAAGTACTGGTTGGGGATTCTCATTTTATCAGGCTTCAGATCTGGCAGTGCAGCTTTCCAGATGTTCTTTAAAACAAAAGTTGCAAAAGCTATAATTACCTTGGATATGCATGGAGCCACACATTTGGTACTATATACAAGAAATGTATGATTATAGGTTAATTCTGGATGTTTAGGGAGAGACTTGCCTGAGCTGATGGGTAAGTTAAAAGCTGGAATCTGTCTCAGTAAACAGGGAAGAAATGTCTTTAACAGCTGCTATTTTCTTCATAGCCTTATTCAGACATACAAAAAAAAATTCATTAGCAGAATAGAAAAAAAAATAATTCCTCAAAATAGTAACAAAAAATATTTTGTAGCTTCTAAAAGTGTTGTGGTTTGGTTTTTTTTTGTCTTGTTTTTTATTTTAGTTTCAATAGCATAGCCTTATTAGTTCTTTTAGCTTCAAAAGATGATATTGTACTTCTATTTTACCAATTCTCTTCTTGTCAAAGGATTTTAAATATTAGTATTGTATATTTTGTTTTTCCTCAAACTGTATAGTCAATTCTATTTTTATCATGTGATAACAGTACATATCAAACATAGGACTTTGTTCCCACTTGGCAGCAAAAGAGTGTTCAGTCTCATTGCTTGATTTATTCTGTCATCGAGTAATCATGGTGGGAGCCAGCAATCAGCAACTGTAGAACTGGCTACAAGTGCAATGTAAAGCATGAATGTACTTCTAATTGTTTGTCTTTCTGATCCAAAATTTTCAAAAATCTTCTGTACTGTGAGCCCATCATGTGAAATCTGCAAGTTTTGTCAAGAATACCTTGACCTTAGAAGTTCAAGAGGACAGCTGGTTTTGTGTGTTGTGGTAATAACACTGTCGTCCACAGATTTTACATGAGTGAATATAAATTCTTCTATAGAAAAAGTGTTCAGTTATAATGGTTCCTCCCTTATTGTACTTTCCTTCTTTGAATAAGATTCATAAATTTGCTCTGAGACATGGTTTAGTGGCAGATAGAAATGTTTGGACTCAATGATCCAGGAGGTCTTTTCCAACCTGGTGATTCTAATGAAGTTAAACATCAACGTCTTCTTTACAGCATGGTTTTACGTCATGTACTGTTGACTAATGTCACTGATAATGTAACATCTGCAGCAAATACTTCAGGCAATAAACTAATGTGTGTTTATTCAATATTGAACCTGTCTTTTATATTTATATACTATAAAAAATGAATCATGTTAATATCGTGGGGTTTTTTAAACTTTTTTACTTACTCTCATTTGAAAAGTATATATACATATTTACCTTCTAGGGTTTATTGGTTTGGTTTGGTTTTGAGGAGGAGTGTTTATTTTTTCAATGTGGCAAATATAGTTTTACAATTTCTGTTTTCAATAGGTTAAAAAAAATCTTTGTAGATGTCAGAAAAGCAGAGAAGTCTCATGCACGTGTCAAATATGTCAGTGTATACTTAATGCAGGATTATACAAAATATTAGAGGTACTCCAGCATAAAAACTAATACTATTCTAAGTAATTTGGAAACATCTTCAGTAGCTTTTTGTCTCCATACTTCTATTATTGAACTTTATCTGGGGAAGATAGGTAATACAACATCAGACAGACTAAAAATGAGACTTAAATTTACCATAAATTGTGAACAGTAGAGAAACTGATAGTAAATTAAATCTGTAGCTTTTAATATTGTGGCTACTGCTTCTTAAATACCATTTGAGAACTACAGAAGAATGAGGGAAATAGAGGATCTTAAAGGAAGGAGGATTATGCAGATTTCTAAATATCACCTGAGAGATCACATTTCCTTCTGACAAGGGGAAAATGAGGCTTTGGCAGTCAATTCTCTTTTGCTTGACTGTTTCAGTAGGACTACTAAAATCACTTTTTATTTTTCATGATGTGCAAAAATTCAGTTGTCTTAGTTTTTAATTTTTTTGGGTAAAGTGCACTCTCTTTACATGATAATTTGCAATGTCAGATGTGAGGATCTGTGCTGAAGTTAAAGAAAAAACTGGATCATTTTCTAAATAATTAACATTTACTATATGAAACACAGTATGAAAACTAACAAAACTGAAAAAGTGACTATTTATTTAACATTATCTTAATTTATATGGATTGAAATATCAACTTCATAAAGTAGAGGAAAGGAAATCAAATGTGTTCCTAAACTTTTTAAAAAATGTACTACTATAGAAATATTCAGGTGAATATTTAATTTGCAAAAACTTCAAAATTCAATATTTTACATATGTTGAGAATTCTTTGAGAAACAGCCAAAATTCCTTAACAAACTTGAGAGGAGCAAGACGGGGTATCTTGCTGAACTGCATGTGAAGTGTTGAAGTTGTTCCTCTATAGTCCTTCCTGCAAGAGTATCTTGTTTACATCAATCTTAAATAATATGAATAAGAACCTACTAAAAATGTAATTTAATTCACATTGAGATCAATAGAATGTGTTAATTGAGCTTACATTTCTGCCTTTAATATGAAATTTCAAAAATATCAATCTGCTCTCTAGCTTTCAAATGTATTGAAGTTCTTCAGTGTAACATTTTTATATGCCTATTCTATCCATAATGGATGCAAAAGAAATTTTTCCCTTTTGAATGCTTTATTGTTTTTCCTTACCAAAAAAAATAGACTTCAACAGAAAAGGCATGACTTACCTTCTTCTTTGCCTTGGCTGCTTGATAAGGATTATTAGCCTAGAAAATTCAATCAGAGACCCACAGCTGTAATAAAGCCATACATTTTTTGATTTATATGTGTCCAAAACAAATCACATGCTGCATGTGAAAGCATTGACATTAATTTTCTAGTATAGTCATAATTTTAATCATATTCTCTTGCTCAGATCTTGTACATTGAACAGTTTTTTACTTGTTTGACTACATAAACAGATGTTTTCAATCAGCATAATGCTGATAATGACAACCCATTACTTCTGCAAGATATTGCAGCCAATTTAAAAGATGACTATGTATCTAAATATAAGCACTCAGGAGAAAAAAAAAAGAATTATCTTCTGAAGGTTGAAAAATAAAGTTGTGATTTTATTCTGCAGAGGAGAAAGCAATGAATGCTTAAAACATCACAGAGGCAATGTTTCAGCACCTAAGAATGCATCAGATTTAATGACACATTTTGTCCTATGCTAACAAGGAACTGGCAGTGACTGAAGTCCTCATTTTGCTTTGTTTAAACGCATAGCTTTTGCTTTACCTCTTTAAAAGTCTTTGTCTCCACCCATGAGTTTTCTGTTCTCTTCTCCATCCCACAGTGAGGGGAATGAGTAAGCAGCTGCATGCTGCTGAGCTGCCTACTTGGGCTACACCATGACAACATGTTGAACATTGTTCTTCCAATACTTCTTATCTTTCCACTTCTGTTGTGAAATCTACATTTTTTTTCTGATAACAATGAACTATATAACAGTCAAATTTTTGCTGTAGCTGTAGTAAGAAAGTTAAAAAGTATCCTGGAAATTTTAATGATGAGATTTCCAGGAATGTTCAGAGCATCAGAAGCCTGGGATTACACAAATTCATAAGCTTCAGAGACTGGAAAAGAAGACTTGTCCTTACTTTCTTATCACAATGTGCTGCATGTTTTTGTACAGTTATAAAAGCAACATAAATTTCTCCATTTAAATATAACAAGATATAAAGATAAAAAGTACTAATTTTAGGGAAAATTGTCTTCCCTTTCTAGATACAATTATTGCTTTAGTAACTACAAGGTCAAATAAAAGTTAACATGAAATGACTGCAATATGGAAGAGCAGCTAATATGGACTGACCAACATAAAATACTTCGCTGAAAAGTTCTCAAACCTAGAAACAAATACTCTTTGAACTATATAAATAAAGCAAGAATAATGGCAGTGTGATATTTGCATATATCGGATAAAATACCTGTATAAACCAATACTAATTAAGCAAAGAAGGCATAGTACTAGCTTTTTAAAAGTGAACATATGTTACTTTGAATACAACTTTAAAAATCTAATAGAGCCCTAAAGGACCTAGCATAGATCCTAGAATCTGCAGACTTAAATATAAGTCCAGATGACTTCACTGGAACTTTTTACTGCAGTTTCATAAAGCTATATAATCCTGTTCTAGCACTGTAGCTATTCCTGCTCTCCCAAACCCTCTCCATGTTTTTGTGAATCATATACTTTACCTTAATCCTTTACAATTATATTTATATAAAGCCTATACTTGGTGGGCTTGGGTTTGCTGTGCCTACAGCTGCTCCTCAGTCTTTGCTCATGGCTAGGTGCATTTGTGATGCTGTTGGAAAATTTAAAACTTAGAAATGCTAGATGCCCTGGATGCCTTTGGACCCATCACAGCCAGATCTTTTAGCCAAGAGTTCCTGGGCTTAGGATTCAAGAATGGGACACATTTCCTTATGTATATAAATGGACTGTGAGGTATGAGCCCTGAAGAGTTCCATGCCTACTCTGAAGGTCTTAAAGAAAACCAGGATAGTTGCCAGCAGGTATTTCCAATCCCTGTTCAGAAGGTTTTCACACTGATAGTCTCTATTCAGGCACACATTTGTCTTTTTTTTTTTAAACTTCAGTCCTGGTGGCTATGTTTAATTGTAGCATTTTACACTTTTATGATATCCAGTATACATTCCGCCGCATGTCAGGTCATGTCAAAAAAAGATCCTTACGTACACCTAATTTACATTGGCAATAGGCTGCAGGGTATGTGGGCTGTAAAATACTGCTGCATCCACTTAACTGAAAAGTAAACCAGTTAGAGTGACCAGAGGCAACATATCCCAGAAGAGTCATGCAGTCCTAGAATGAGTCTACTCTCTGTTTTCTGGGAAGTATGGAACTCTTCAGAACTATTTCCAAAATCATGGGTTTTGGGGTGAAAGTGAGCTTTGCCTAAGCTAAAATTACCCTGTAGACCAGACCTTGGTTCAATAGTATTGTTAGCTTACTGTTCACTTCATTCCCACATGATTGTCATCACATTCCCCCACTTTCATTAGTTCCAAGATCAATGTGTAGCATTACTGTGCATACCTGCAATTACTGTCAGTGTTTCAAGAAAATATAAACATTTTGTTTATGAATAATATAAAATGACAAGAAGGAGAACAGTTGTTATTACTTAATACAAGAACTAAACACTGTAATGAACGTGGATCTTTAGCAGTCTGGGTAAATATTCTAATTTGGCTCAATTGTTATATCACATCAATTACTATGGCATCTGTATGCCATCAGGTAGTTAGCTGAGAAAGTAATAAATATGTGTCATATTCACTTCTTTTCTATCTAGAAGAGTAAACAAATGTTTTTTAATAATTATTTTAATAATAATTTTAACAAATTTGCACTTAATTTTGTTCTAGGACATAGCAAACCTAGGGGCAAGAGGTGTGGGAAGCTATGAACAGGACATACTTAACAGAAGAAAAATCAGAGAAGCTAAAATACATCACAGTATCACTGTATATACCTTTTCTCTGAAAATATAGGGAATTCATACACTGTGAGTTGAGTGGACAACATTCTAAAATTTTGCATTATGGAATAGCCAAGTTATATAAAGTTATTTGCATGACTATTCATTAAATTAAATTAAATTTATATTTTTGACCATTCTGAAAGACAGACATCTTAAATTGAAATCAGTTTGTTTGCTCAGAATGTCAGGAATACACTGTTAAATTGAAAGGTTTATATGATGTATTTGACATTGGTACCCTGAGAAAGAAACTCTTAAGGTTTTCTTCAGTAGAAAGATTAGCCTTCAAATCTTTCAGTGACCTACTTACTTTCTAATAAATTTTTTAGACTGAAATCAAGATTCTGAGAATTTTAGGAAATATTATATATTCATAGGGCTTTGTTCACATTTTCTGTTGTATGAGTGGATTTATCTTGCTTTTACTAGCTCCATCTAAAATTAAGTACCTGTTTAAGGGAAGGCAGGCTTCTGTGACTGTCAGTGGGAGGAGGAAAGGGACTCCAGCTGACCATTCATCCTTGCTATCTTGGACATGTACTGTTGGATAGGGTGAATCACCTTCTCTAAGTGCCTAGAGGGATACGAGATGATGATATGGATTAGTCACCCAATTTTAGACAGCTGAAACTAGATAAAGTGAAGTCTCACACATAATGTCTAATGTAGTTACTGCAGCACTCTTTTCTGTAGGCACAAAGGGCAAAAGATTGTGTCAGCTGAAGATAATGTATGCTCTGAACTGTTTATCAGTTCCTTGACTTGGAATGCAATAGCAAGCCTGATTCCTGAATTAAACAGGTGGATGTAGTCACTACAACTTCTGTAGTGACTGGATTCTGGCAGCTCACTGTGAATAGAGCTGCTTTCTGGGTCTTTTCTTGTAAAAGAAGGCAAACAGAGTGTGTAATGTTCATACTCCAGTACAAACAGGAATTCCACTACTTAGAGCCTAAAAGGTACTAGTATCAACGTGTGTCTCTGTAGGTGTCAATCACGTGTGCTCAAGGAGGTAGCATCTGTTAAAAAGTTCCTTCTTGTGTTGGTAAATTTTAAACATATTCCAATATTAGAATTTATTTGTGGTTTTATGTTCTGAACACAAAGTAGAGGCCGAAATTATTAAATAGAAAACTAAACAGTTTTCCTTTTACAACAAGGATGATCCTACAAGAAAGTTTGTGGGAACATTTTACAGAGAAGGCCTGGATGCTGTGAGACTGATTGATACCGAGCAATTCTAGCAAGGCCTTGAAACAGAGAACTGAAAGATAAACAAAGGCCAGTTAGGTGAGGAGAAAAGACAGCCTTCTGATAAGCAAAGGCCAGCTGAAAGGAATACAAGAGCTAGTTCAGTGGGAATGAGTACCAGCTGAAAGAAAAACAATTAAAGAGAACTATCAACCTCGTTAATTTTAGTGTAACTGGGTTTCTTAGTATGTGCAGTAGTTTAGCCAATAATATATTAGTAGCAGCTTTATGGACAGTGACCTTTAACCAATAATACACTGTAGATATCCTCATGGGCACCCAGTTATGTAACCAAAAAGGGTTTACAAAGAAACAGCTAAGCTCAATAAAGTGAACATTCACTGATCATATTGATCTCTGCGTTTGATTCTGTGATGCTTCTGTCAACAAAAGTTCATTTCTGAAAGATTAAGCTTAGGAATATATATATATATTATATTTTTCTCCTACACAGACAATGGTTAATTATTTTTACACTAGGAAGAAGTAAGATTCTAAGGCTAAAGACCTCAGAAATATTTTCCCAGAAGAAGATCAAACATTGAGTAACATTTTTTTCCTATATTCCCTTCCAATTTACCGATTGCTCTATTACATGTATACTAAAAAAAACCCTAGATACTAATTATAAGATACCTTTTCATTCTTTGATAGTAGGTTGCAGTGAATATTTATAAAGCTGTGGGAGACAGTATGTGTAAGTTTTGTTTCTAGCATTGTGGATTTTTGGTGTCTAGAAAATGTATTTTTAAGAGTTCTTGCATTACATTGGAAAGTACATAAAATAAGAGTGAATTTGGAAGATTTTGATCATTGTATGTTCATCACAAATTTCTGGAATCTTTCTTTTCCGTTCTCCTTCCATTTTGTTAATTTTATGTTGCTCACTTCAGTTTTAATACATAACTTAGATCATGGAATAGGTATTGGGACATGTTTTCTGAAGTCATCATGCATAACTGCTATTAATTATTTATAAGATTGCACTGTGCTTGTATTCCATTTATAGACAGAGAAGGAAGATACTAAAGTAAGTGAATATCTCTTTACTTTCCATAAGTGTTACTGTTGGCTTCATAGGTAATATATTGGTGACACAGAAAATGGAATAAATTTAAAATTTATTATTGTTGTTTTTTTAAGATACATTTTTTTTGTTTCTATTATAAAAAAAAAAGCATGATGATTTCTTACTATTTCTTTAAGAAAAATAAATAAAAGAAACCATGGTCCTAGAAATGAGGAATTAAAGGGAAATATGACTAAAGATAAGAATAAATTTACAAAACAGAGCAATGTGAGGAAAAATAATTATTAAATATAAAAAGAATAAACAGTGGAGAGGAAAAAAGCTGAAAAAATGAGGGCACAAAAATATATTTTCTCTGTACTAACATTGCATAGTGTAACGAAGTAAAAAACAATTTAGTGCAAACCTCTCTGCAACCTCCTTTTAGGTAGTTGTAGAGAGCAATGAGGTCTCCCCTCAGCCTCCTCTTCTCAAGGCTAAACAACCCCAGTTCCCTCATCTGCTCCTCATAAGTATTGTTTTCCAGCCTCTTCACCAGTTTTGTTGCTCTTCTCTGGACACACTCCAGGACCTCAATGTCTTTCTTGTAGTGAGGAGCCCAAAACCGAACACAGTACTCAAGGTGTGGCCTCACCAGTGCAGTAGTGTTGTGCTTATACAGAGAATTCAATTCCTTTTACCTATGGCTCTTTACTGAGTAGAGGAGATGAATTGATACCAAAATTTTGATGGAAGAATGAGTAGGATGAGACTTGCACACGTAAGCACTTGCATATGCACACACATACACTCTGTCTCTGTGAACTAGGTTATTTCAGGCTAATAGCTAATTACTGAGGTCAAAAGAGTAAGGCTATTTTTTTCCTTAGTATAAGTTTCTCCAGGAATCTGTGCATTCATGACAGTAGATCAACTGATCAAGCTGTTCACCTTTTAAATTACAAACATTGTTTGTAGTGAATCCCACACCTTGGAAAGGACCAATACAGATGATCTTTTCATCTCAAAGATGTAAGATACACGTCCAGTAAAGGAAGGTGATGTGGCTAAGCGTTGCAAACAAGTTACTTACTCTGACCATATAGTTATATTAATAAGTCAGCAACATGAGAAACCACTGAAAGTTCCTTAAACCAAAGAGAAAATAGAGTCTAAGCAGATGGTTAACCCTGATTTATGGCTACACAAACAAGATAATTGTGTGAAAAATACCTTGTAGATAACAAAACTAGAACAGCGACTTTGTGGATCGCTGACTGATTACCATGGCAATCCCATCATAAATACCTAAAGAGGGGTATCATGACAGCAGACTGGAGACAGTGGGTTAAGAACAACTGGGAGCAGGTGGGGTTTTTTGTTTTGAGATTGTAAATAGTCATAAGTGGAGAAGAACCTGAGAGGGGAAAGAAGGATAGAAGAAGGCATAAAGAGAATAAAATGATGTAATCAATGTGGTTCAGGGGTACTTCTAAAATTGCTCCATGCATGATGACCACAGTTCTGACTTGTTCCTATAATCAGGAAGGACCCAGTGTGACCTTCCTGGCACTGGTGAAGGAATACTTAAAGGCCTCTTTCTAACACAAACAGTGGAATATGGAGGGAGCAACCTAAAGCCATCCCTTCCTATCCTCCTTAACAGTCCACATCTTCATATTCTTCTTAAATTTCTATTTTTTTAGTATAATGATTGAAAACTGATTGAAACTCCAGTCAGTCACTTGAAGTTTTTAACAGCTTTACAAAAGGATGAATACTGAAATAAATTATAATATTTTTATGGGTTTAACAGTAAATTATTTAGTCTAACTAAATTTTAGTAAAATGTTTAAAGTCTGTTTCCTTTTCTTTCTCTTTTTCCTCCTCTGTAACAGTTATTCTGTATTATTACCACATCAACATAAATATGTATCATTATTTCCACAACTCTTAATCTAGGTTAATTAGTCCTATTACAACACCACCTTCCTAAATCCCATATAAAAGTTTTATGCAGAGTTATATGGTTTTGTGATACAGTGAAGTGTGAAAAAAATTTCTTCAAAGAATTCTTTGTTTTTACCAGGAAACACATCATAGCTTCTTCACCTACAATAAATGAGTACTAAACTTATTGTCAGCAGGAATTCAGCCTTTCATTATTTAGATAAATCCATCTTTTTGTTATATATATAACTTGGTGATGTCATGAAGCAAAAATGATGAAAAGCTGGATCTTTTTCACACATGTAAAAGCAATATCCTAGAGCGGGCACAAAGCTCTTCTACCTGTAGAGTCTACTAATGGCTTCTAGATGAAATATGAGCAAATTTGCTATGAAGAATTGGTGTTAAAAGTCTAGAAATTCATAAGCTTGCAAATCAGAACAGCTCTGGTATGCAAGTTAATGGAAAAATGAACAGCCTGTTCTAATTATCACCTCTATTCTAATCTCTCTGGTTTCCTCATTTTAATCACTGCCTGTATAAAAATACATCTTTTGATTATCTAAGCAATATTTTTACCCCCTGATTTCACTTCTGTCCTCTGTTTTACGTATAAGTTGATCATTAGCTTGGCTAATTCTGTATGGGTTCTGTTCATGAATTAGAGCTTTTTGTTTCCTGCTCAACACACATACTCAACTTATTTTTATCTTGCTCTCTGCACTGACTCTTCACTTTCTATTCTGTGACAGTCATTTTTTCTTCTACTTCACTGATGAAAACAAAGTTTCACATAAAAAAAAAGCCGATTCTAACCCATGAAGAGGGATCTCTAGGAACTATTTGACTGGTCATTTTGCTTTTATTCTGTGGCCTGTAGAATTTTTTGGCATATCTTGGGTTTTGTTTAAGCCCTATCATCCACAAACACTAATAATAAATAATAAATTATAGTAAAACACTACTGTAACACAGCTGGTACAATGAACACCCTCATACACTGTGGTTATTGAATAGTGGAGACTTGCTAGTGGTCAACCTAAGACATAGGAATGATTCATAGAAATTACTTGACTAAACTTTAATTCTAAGGCTTAAAGATATGTTTTGTTGTTTGAAGGGGTGAGAATGGGTGTATACTTATCTTTTTGGCTTGTCTTAATTTGATTTGGGTTTTAGGTAAAGATGAATCATGAACTTAACCATAAAACCTCAAATTATTATGCAAGATGAAAAAATACAGGATGAAGAGGCACACAGAGTATCTGGGTGTAATCTCTCTTAGTTGACTACAAGACAACAAAGCCAACTTACTAAGGTTCTACTTAATGTCATCCTCAAGGCATGACTTTAAAAGAAATTCTGTTATAACATGTTATCTTGAAAAATGAGTATACAATCAGTGGATTTGAATAGCTCTTTTGCCACTGATTAACACAGAAAGAAAATCTAAGAAAAATATGTCTTTTAAAATGGAAAAAAGTGTTTGGCAAAAAAAAAAAAAGGTGATGATAACGACTGCTTTATGAAAGGCATGTCAGTCTTCTCCACCTGCTACATCACCAAGGGCTGATGCTGCTGAACACCAGTATTTTGAGCACAACATAAGTGACAGGACAGATTGCTTTTTGTGGAGTATGCAGTGGAAAAAATCAAAGTATCTGCTACCACTTTTCATAAATGTTATTAACATTATTTTATATAGCAGTTTTATCTGAAGACTACAAACAAATGTCAGAATCACAGAATCACTGTGTTCGAGAAGACCTCCAGGATCACTAAGTCCAACCATTCCTAATAACCACTAAACCATTCCCCTCGATATCTCATCCACCTGTCTTTTAAACACTTCCAGGGATGGTGACACAACCACCTCCCTGGGTGGCCTATTCCAGTGCTCAATGACCCTTTGGGTGAATTTTTTTTCTGATGTCAAGCCTAAATCTCCCCTGGTGGAGCTTGTGGCCATTCCCTCTCGTCCTGTCCCCTGTCACTTAGGACAAGAGGCCAGCTCCCTCCTCTCTACAACCTCCTTTCAAGTAGTTATAGGCAGCAATAACATCTCCCTTCAGCCTTCTCTTCTCAAGGAGAATTCAACCCCAGTTCCCTCAGGCTCTCCTCATAAGGCCTGTCCTCCAGCCCCTTCACCAGCTTCATTGCTCTTCTCTGGACTCACTCCAGAGCCTCAGCACCTTTGTGGTGAGGGGCCCAGAACTGAACACAGGATTCAAGGAGCGGTCTCACCAGTGCTGAGTACAGAGGAGGAATATCCTCCCTGGACCTGCTGGTCACGCCGTTTCTGATACAAGCCAAGATGCCATTGGCCTTCTTGGCCACCTGGGCACACTGCTGGCTCATGTTCAGTCGGCTGTCAACCAACACCCCCAGGTCCTTCTCCTCCTGGCAGCTTTCCAGCCAGGCTTCTCCTAGTCTGTAGCTCTGCTTAGGGTTGTTGTGCCCCAAGAGCAGGACCCGGCATTTGGCCTTGTTAAACCTCATGCCGTTGGTCTCAGCCCAGCAGTCCAGCCTGTTCAGATCCCTTTGCAGAGCCTCCCGACCCTCCAGCAGATCCACACTTCCACCCAGCTTAGTGTCATCTGCAAACTTACTTAGGGTGCGCTCAAGTCCTTCATTCAGGTCATTGGTAAAGACATTGAACAGAAAAATACAGTCAAAAAGATTTATTCTCCCAAATGCTACACAAAAAAGTGTTGACTTCACCTTGCCCCACCCTTTCTAAGGTAAAATAGAATTAGTGGTAGAATTCGGTGTCTAAAAGGCCAAATAACCTTGTAATTGCCATGATGTTAATAAGCAAATAAAAAGGCATATAAGGTCAAAAGATATGAACTATTCTTCTTGAGAACAGCATTTTGCCTTTCAGACACTGGTTACCATCTTTCTTTGGTATTCAAACCAATATTATAGATAGGTAGAGAGCTTATGTGAGTACACTTCTAAGTCAGTTTGTGTTCTTACATTTCATTTAGCTAGTAGCTAGCCAGAAGGGCAGAATCTATTTATTTGTTCTGTAATGAATGAATGTTATTTTAAGTCCTTTAAAAACATAGTGTTAGGTAACATTTTCATTTCTCTGGAAAAAAAAATCTAGGTGTTCCTGATAACTGTTAATCTGTAACACAGTGTGAATGAAAGCATGTCTTTTAACTGTAGTTCTCTTTTTCATTTTATTAAGATCCCATTTAATATCTGAATTATTAAAAAACTATTTTATTGCTGTTGATCTGAAAATAACATCTGTCTTTTTTTACCTCTCATAGGGCTTAGATCTGCAAGAATGAGACTTGTATTTTAATCATGTACTGTCAACTTTGTCTTCCAGGATGATGGACTAGTTGTTGCTCTTTATTTTAACTTGATTCCTCTATCCAGAGCCTCCACTTTTTGGCAAGCAAGTAGTTGGTATCATCTGCTAGATGAGGTTGCTGGAATAGTCTAATTATGTGAAAGCTGCTGTAGTCATTACTGGAGATGTGAAAATCGGAGAAAATTTTCCTGATGCTAGAAAGTAAAAGCTGGTAGACCGCTAAGATTCCGCTTGGACAAATTAGGCAAATTTTAAAGATATTTCAAAGATATTTGAGCTATTTTCTTCCCCCTTGATATTGACAAGAATTTCAGTTTGACCCTCAGTCACTTTCCTGCAGTAAAGTTGTTCAAAAAACTTTGAAAGGCGTACTGCTTTTATTGTACCAAACTGGCCCCAGATGTGTTCCACCACCTGTTCTGTTAAGTCAGGCAATTAATAGGTGGTAAGTAAATGAAAAATATTGAAGACAGGTAAGATGAAAAAGACAGCAACAGAAATCAACACATCAGAGAGGGAAAGACAAAAACTTGTGTTGACATTTCAGGAAGATCTTCAGATGCAGCCACAGAGATGATGATGGCTAATCACTTCCCTTATTTATTCTTCTGAAAAGATCAAGGAAAAAGCCCAGTCATTAGAGAGAAAAGCAACAGATTTCACCATTTCAACAAGCATATCTTAAATCTTGTAATTAAGTAATGCTCTAATGTATATAACCTTACCTGAAATATGTTCTGGTTAATTAATATTAATGACATTATAACTGATAGAGGTGTTTGAGATCATCATCAAATTCCTTTCAGCCTCTGCATGGAACAAAGAATTGTTTCCTAGCTATCAATTTGCAACAGCAAGGTGGGAGTTGCCTGCTGTAAAAGCAAATAATAAACTTGAGGACTCTATGAAAGTCTATAATAAATTGTCGTCACCTGAAAATTCTAATTTTTGAGAAATTAAATGTTCCATTGCATGGGATTCATTTGGGAAGCACACAAATGTGGAAATGCTAGTAAATAGTTCATCATCTAAAACTATGTTGGAAAAAAATCTGGTGACCTATAAAGCAACAGAGCCAGGCACAACATCTTCCCAATTTACAAACTTTTGTAGATCTGGAAAAACTCTAAATCAGAAAACCATGAAAAATCTTTAAATTATTTAAAGGGATACAGGATATAGCTTAACTCCCTGGGCTTTTTTCTGATTGTTTGCTGGGGTTCAGGCTTTTTTTTAAACTCTGATAAGACTGTGAATAAAAAATTCTTAAATAACTAGTAATATAAAACAAATAAAGAAATCAAACCTAAAATGCTACGGTGATAGTTTTAGAATCAAACTGTATCTGAGATCTCTTCAATGTCTAGTTAAACAAAAAAGTCGCACTTCCCTTGACAAGCAAATGTGCAATGCTATTGTTTACTGCATATCTACCAGGAAAAAGAAAGAAAGAAAATTTAGTTCATTATTAAAAAAGCCAATATGTAGCATTCAGATGTGGTGTAAAGAACAAATTCCTTTTTCATTTTCTTAGCTTTAAAGGTCTGCTTTTAATAAGTAATTCTTTAATTCTTAAGTATTTCACCATCTGATGTTTCGCTCTCAAGCTTTCAAAGAAGCAAGAACAAACCAGAGCTACAGATAAGGAAAAGGAGAGAAACTAAAAGGATTTTGTCATTAGCACAGCCATAATTCAAGGAAAACAGGGCAAAAAGGCAAGTTCTTTTCAACTTTTTGATGCTGGGTAACCCATCCTTGTCCTATCACTTTCTAACAGAATAAATGCTGGAATAAAGAATAGAATTAATTTCAAAAGAAAAATATGTATTGTGTGCCATAAATTATACAAGCAGATGCAGCCATGAATGAAAGAATTAACCCCTGCAGCGTGCACTGGCTGGAGGCTGCCAAGGGATGCTGTGTGACCACTGTGCAGTCGAAGTAGTAATGACTTATGCATATGTGTTATGTGTGAGAGTGTCCTCTGAGATTGGCACCCACAGGGTTAATACTTGCTAGCAGTAAGCCAAAGTGGGCTGTTACTGCCATTTAGAAAGGTTAGCAATGCCTGTCAGAGAAACAATTTCACAGTGCTGAGGTGGTAAGTAATTTAATTAGTAGCAGATGAAACAAGTTCATGATTGCTGTTGATCAATTCACTTGCTGCATTAGCCCTAGATAATTACAACCAGTTAACAATGATCATACATATATATATATATCTCAGAAGTAATAATTGAAACTCTAGTTAGTAGTTATTTTGCTGGGGAAGCACCCAGCAAAGTCAGAGGTGTGTGATTCTTACCCAAATGAAGACCCTTCTTGGTAGAGAAGGAGAGATACAGGCGGGGTAGTCCTGTAAGTATTTTTTCAGATGCCAATTTTATACTTTTTGAAAACTCTTTGGTGTCCCTTGGCAGGATGGGGCAGAGTCAATTAGTGCGTGTTAGTATCATAGAATTGTTTGGGTTGGAAAAAACCTTAAAGATCATCTAGTTCCAACCTCCAGGGATGGTGTCCCTGCCCACTGCTTGGCGGGGGCGGGGGTGGGGATGAGGGGGAGAAAGGGAATTAGATGATCTTTAAGGTCCTTTCAACCCTGAATCGTTCTGTGATTCATCCAGCCAGCATCCCTGAGTCCTTCTCTTCAGGACTACTCTCAGTTCATTCTCTGCCCAGCCTGTATTTCTGCTTTAGGATTGCCCCAAACCAGGTCTAGGACTCTGCACTTGACCTTGAAGGTCTTCATTCTTGAAGGTCTCCTTCTGCTCTGTCTAGTGAGAAATTAAAAATCTGCTATACTCTCTGCTTTCATACTTAGTATTCTGAACTGTCTTACTCTGTGCCTTCTGTAGTACAACATTCTTGTTCTGTTGCACCATTTTTTTGTAAACAGCTCACATCTGCATCTTTAAGTGGTTTTTGCACATTTATCTAAACTCAAAGAACATGACTGTTGTTTTCCCCTGTATCAATTTTGGCAGCTTCAATTGAACATCCTTTCTACATGTAAGAATCTCCTCTAAGAATTTCTGCCAAGTAGTAAATTATTCCTTTCCAGTTGTCACTACTGGAAATATGAGCTCCTTTTTCCCATGTGTTGTATACTTTAAAGTTTCTTCTAATTTTGTGTGTGGTTAAGTTACCAAGGTTTACTGTCTTTATCTCCAAGATATCCTTGAAGTCTATTACATTTATGTTTTAATCTTTTTAAGGTTAGATTGAATTGTCACTTGTCACCTATCTTACTTGTTATTTTGCAAAGATGGTTAGAAAAAGCCTAATCATAGAATCACAGTATAGAAGCATAGAAGGGTAAGAGTTGAAATTAACCTTAAAAATCATCTAATTCCAACCCTCCTGCCATGGGAATGGACACCTCCCACTAGATCAGGCTGCTTAAGGCCTTATCCAGCCTGGCCTTGAACGCTTCCAGGGAAGGAGCATCCATATAAATATTCATCACGATTATCCCAATAATAAAACAGATAATCATTTTTATATAAAATGCCCACCTTATATTAATGCCCACCTTAGCATTATCTTCCTTCCCATGTATCAGTTAAGTCACAGCCTGAATGTCTCCTTGCAATATTTGCAGTGCTATGAGATTTTCAGTCTTAATAAAACTATGGCTTAGCACGGGTGCAGTTTCTGGCTTCGTAGGTATAACTCAATGATAGAAAATCAGAACCATGTGGATGCTTTTTGTTTCAGATTCCACAATCACATGATTTTTTTCTCTTTTGACTTTTTTTTTTTCCAATTGACAGGTTTTATAGAACTAGTATTTAAATATGTTTTTGAAATATCAACTTCTTTTACTTTTTACTAAAAGCTTACTCTGTGAAATAGCCATGACTATTTTTAATGTAGTTGCTCATAGCACAGCTGAACTCTTGTAGCTGCAAATGAAAGAGTTCTTATACAAACAAAACCAGAGAGAAAAACAAACCTATGTTTTAGTCTAAAAAACCTCAGGTTTCTATTTGATTAGTTGTAAGCCAGATACTGTGAAATATTTAGATAATAATATTTAGAAAATATTATTACTTGAATGACCAGTTAAACCCCACCAGATTATTTATTAATATGAGAAAAGCAATTAGAGTTTTTACTTAAATATTTAATGTTTCAGGTTTCCTCAGACCTGAACTTACTTCTGAATTAGAGGTTATTTTTTCAGAGCAATTTTAATTTCCAAAAACTTTATAAATGCAGGGAGCATATATCATATACCTACTCACTCTTCATATGAGGCAGATTTCAGAATGCAATGAAGTAGATGAGGACTTTTCTCACACTCATCTCTGCCAGTGTGCCATGTGTAGTAATACTTTAATCTGTCATACCATCACTTTCCCTGAAACTGTAAGTTATCACTGAGCTGTCCACTCACTATTTTCCTGCAATGCTGTCCTTAGGTGTCCAGAGAAACAGCAATTAAACAGATTGAATTGTCTCAGGATCCCTGTGAAGGAATGCTGAGAAAAGGAAGGAAGTTTCCCAGGAATACCTTTATTTAACCAGAATTTATAAAATCTTCTCAGCAGGACTGTTGTACACAGAAATAAAAAAAAAAAAAAAAACAAATAAAAATAAAGATGATCTGTTTGTGATTTCATGTTTTCTTTTATGATCAAACAGCTGATCTCTTCCAACTATGGAAGAGCCATTTGGAAAAAGACACTAGAAAAGGTTTTTATATGTTCTTTAACTGCTTAGATAGAAACAACAAAGACAGAGGAAAAGCTGGAGTATGTTCATATTTTAAAATTTATCTGTTTTCCTAATCCCCTAGAATGGAACCATGAAATGATGAAGTGGTCTGTAAGTGGTGGCCCATGAAAGCTTTAGAAAAAGGACAGGTGTAGCAAATACCTGTAGTGAAGAGGGGACTTTATTTTTCCCCAACAATAGCGATTTTCTGAGTTCTGAGATTTCTGTTGACAAACTATGGACTTTAGAAAAGACAGAAGACTGGCATGTGGTTTTCTTTGAGATGAGTTTGTCTGGGATGGTTGAAAAAATGTACTTGCATTTTTGTTCCATGCATTTGCACACTCTTGAACTTGCAAACTTAAAAAAAATTGATTCATGATTTCACCTTCAGAAATTGCTTGTGTAAGTGTGGAGGTTTTCTGACAAAATCATGAGAAATGAATCACATTGACTAGAGTGACTTTATCCTAATCAAGCTGTTGAATTAGTTGTATGTGTATCAATGTTACTTATGGTCCTAGTGAGATTATGGAAACACAAATGCTTTTTTACACATACTCTCATATATACATGTGAAAAAAATAGGAAGGAATTGAGCAGAGATTTCTAATTTAAAATGTTATATCTCTACGTTAGGAAGAAACATAATATGGGTGTATAAACATGGACAGAAAAAATGGGGAAGTCTAAACAGGATTTCAGATATTCTAAAAGTCTGATTTCCTGGTTGTGTCTAATTTCTATACTTACATCTCTATACTTACATACTACAATGTGGAATATAATTTCTAATACATGTTTAATTTCTTTGTCATTTCTTCAGGGATGACATTTGCATATATGTTAGGCTCCTCCAATTAGGGAAGAGGATATTTTTAAAGTGATATAGAAAAGCAGTAGACCCATTTGAAGCCTATCTTTCCCATGGGGCTATAGGCATTAATAATTCACCAAATCATCTAAGATAGCCCCTGCACTTAAATCCTCCATAGAAACGTATGAATAGCTCAAATATGCATAAAATATCTCAGATTAATTGGCAATGAGAAGCAAAGTCACACACAGCAAAAAATCTATCCCTCACTGATACTGAGTAGCCACAAGCCTCCCCTGGAAACTTTGAATACCTCAGGTGTAGAAATAAGGTTCAGCTGTGCTGCACATCTTTAATTTTGGTCACACACTTTACTTATCTCAGCAGCAAAAACTGAGTACCTATTATTGTTTTAAATTTAAATTTAATGAGCAATGTTCCCTGTCAGCTTTGTCACTTCCCTCTGAAAGATCAAGAGCTATAACAAGAAGCAATACTACGGGAAGATTAAAAGACTCAAGCAATGGAGAGAATTTAAAAGACTAAAAGCTAAATGAAATCAGATAGCCAGATAAAAAGTTAAGCAGTAGAGAAGCATCAGAACTAGAACAACAAAGATACAGGTGGTGGCATACACAAGGATTAAGTGAAAATGAAGGTGAATGAGTCTTGGAAGAGCAAAGCACAGATTGGGGAAGCAAAAGTACAAAGAAAATATCAGCAAAGAGGAAGATGGATGGATCAAATGAAATAAAATTAGATATACAAGACATAAAAGAGAGAAGCTAGAGATCAAGCCTAATATTGCACTATAGAGGCAAGTCATAAAACAAACAATTTATACTGGAGGGGAAAAAACTAAAAAAATCTATCTTTCTGAAAGCAGAAATCAGTATTAAGAGAACAGGAGATTTTTATGGTGGAAACACTGGATGTTTCCACTGTCAGGTGTCTGCAATTTTATAATATAAAAATATGTATCACATTAAGGCATAGTAAACTAATTAATTGAGAAGTAGCTCCACCTTATACTGTAAGTACAGTATCAGTACAGTAAGTTTGCAGTATCAGTAAGGTCTACTCCAGAAACAGAAGGATTAAACAGGACAGCAGGAAGGACACAGTCACAAAAGCTTTTTGTATTTGTGGTTAGCATATATAGGGAGTCCTGCACAGTGTAAGCGCTCTCCAAACAGCAGCCACTTTAAAGGGAAAATGATAACCATGCCAGTGTATGTAAAGTAGCAAATTCTTGTTTACGTATAACAAGTAAAAATTCCATTCTCTTCCTGCTCCATTGAAAACAAATTGAGAACATCCAAAAGAAAAAAAACTTCTTAACCGGATTCCATTATATTTCACATAAGAGGGGAAAGAATGCTTTACAAAAGACGAATGAGAAAAATTCCTCATAAAAACCGAGTATAGCTGAGAAAATTAAACCAGTTTCATTATGCATACTAGTGACAGGAGGCTGTGTTGGAGGGAAGTAGGTTATGGTGCTGCTTTTTTTTTTCTTTTTTTTTAAAAAAAAAAAGCCAGACAGTGCTATATATGGAAGCACTAAAGTAATTAAAACATTTTTCCTGAGCATTTGGATGTATTTTGCAATTAATATTTAGAGTACATGGTAAAAAAAAAAAGAAAAAAAAAACAGAGCAGGAGAAACTTCTCAGAGGTTGCAACCTGTATCTTTTGGTTTTCTCAGGTATTTACTGTTAATGTTACTCATTAGAAGATATCATCCCCTCACTTGCCCTATTGTGAGAACTGTAAGATCATCTTTCTTATGTAGTTTTGTAAAGAAACACCCTGCAACTCTTCAGGTGCCCAATGAAATTATTTTGGATTACCAGTTAGTTGTAACATTAGCTAAATGTTCAGAATGTTCATTCTCAGAAGAATAATGTAGTTTATTGTTCTACTGTCACTCCGAAATACTCTCAACATCAAAGTGAATCTCAAGTTAAAAAATGCATTTATGAGAATGCAACTATAGATAATAGAATTTAAGTAGCTATAGATACATTGCACAGAAATAAAGAAAAATAAAAACAAAACCTTTTTTTTTTTTTTGCCTATGCTTTAAATAACATACTTGATACTATCATTCGAAGAATCAGTCCTACGGCTGAAGTCCATCTGCCACTAACAAGGTCATCCTCTGTGTTCTGCTCTTCTGTACCCTTTAAATATCTTCTGAAGTATTAACAAGAACTTTACCTCTTGATGCTTTTTACAGGTTGTTTGATCATCTTAGTGAAATTCCTGGCACAATCACAAGTATTGATATTGAAAACATTCCAGTATCAGTGCTTACAAGAAAAAAATGTTAATCTGCTGTTAGGAAAACAGTACTTTTCTTCTAGCAGGGTAAATTCAAGTGTCAATAATGTCTATACATAATAGAACTTGTATTTTGTATGAGTATTGCTCTACAAATAAAGAAATTATGCAAACCCATGGAATAAAGATAATGGCATTATATTAAGGAACATCACTTAAAATCAGATATGAAGATGTAGTCTGAAATGGTAGAAATTTACTTTGACTGATCTTTATCACTTTGTGATCTTTTTCTCATCTGCTTATAAAATCTGACACTTGATTAGCACTGAATTTCTAATAAGTATTATAATCTAAATAAAGTATTAAAGTTTCAATTAATTTTTACAATAACTGATATAAAAGATAAAATAATACTATAGAATATTAAAGAACATAATTAATTGTATTTTACTTTTTGCAGTACTTGTGTATTTTTTAGCTTATTTCTAGAAACTATGGAAGTAAGTCATACTAGTTTTACTTATTAGTTCCATAACATAAACCTCAGCTGCTGTTTGAGATATCTGCAAAAAACGCGGAACTGTACTAGAGTGAGTTGAATTCTGAATTGCCCAGTGATAAAAAAAAAGTACTGAGCTATTCTCAATACTGAAAATTTAAACATCATGGAAACACAGAAAAGTCTGTTTTGACTTGGTTCAGATTTTTTTTTCTTTAAATTTGTGCTTTGTGAAAAACGTTATTGAAAGAATCACATGTATTCTATTCCAACAAAAAATCAGAAAGGGGCTATAAAATTATAATGAAAACAGTCTTATGGCCATAATGCTTCCTTTAAACTATAGATTATATCTGTAATATCCAAATACTTAAGAAAATTCCAAATTCCAAATCTCAAGTTAATACCTACAATGAAAAGCAAAAGGATGGCAGGTGTAGAATATCAATAAGTGTATTTTTATTTCATCTGTCTGAAACTTGACGTATATACATGATCAAAGACTATTCATTATAAATTATTCTCCCTGTTGACTATTTATTTATTTAGAACTGCGTGTTTTTGGTTTTCTAAAGATACCATGATGGAGAGCACATTGGGAACCTATAGAGAGAGATTTTTCCTAAAATTGTTAGAAGACAGTGTTGTGTGAATGAATGATGGTATGTAGGAGCTTTAGTGGATGACCAGACAACTAACCAAACTAACCTGATCTCCTTCTATGACCAAGTAACTAGACTCTTGGATGAGGGAAAGGCTGTGGATGTGGTAGTCTTGGACTTTAGTAAAGCCTTTGATACAGTTTCTCATAGCATTCTACTTCGGAAATTGTCAGCCTCTAGACTGGACAGGGGCACACACTCCTGGGTGGAAAACTGGTTGAATGACCGGGCCCAGAGAGTGGTGGGAAATGGAGTTAAATCCAGCTGGAGGCCAGTTCCAAGTGGGGTTCCCCAGGGCTCAGTGCTGAGTCCAGCCCTGTTTAATGTCTTTATCAATGACCTGGATGAAGGCATCGAGTGCTCCCTTAGCAAGTTTGCAGATGACACCAAGCTGGGTGGAAGTGTCGATCTGCTGGAGGGTCGGGAGGCTCTGTAAAGGGATCTGAACAGACTGGACTGCTGGGCTGAGACCAACGGCATGAGGTTTAACAAGGCCAAATGCCGGGTCCTGCACTTGGGGCACAACAACCCTGTGCAGTGCTACAGACTAGGAGAAGCCTGGCTGGAAAGCTGCCAGGAGGAGAGGGACCTGGGAACGTTGGTCAATAGCCGACTCAACATGAGCCAGCAGTGTGCCCAGGTGGCCAAAAAGGCCAATGGCATCTTGGCTTGTATCAGGAACGGCGTGACCAGCAGGTCTAGGGAGGTTATTCTCCCTCTGTACTCGGCACTGGTGAGACCGCAGCTCGAATCCTGTGTTCAGTTCTGGGCCCCTCACCACAAGGATACTGAGGATTTGAGGCATGTCCAGAGAAGAGCAATGAAGCTGGTGAAGGGGCTGGAAAACAAATCTTATGAGGAGAGCCTGAGGGAACTGGGGTTGAATTCTCCTTGAGAAGAGAAGGCTGAGGGGAGACGTTATTGCTGTCTATAACTACCTGAAAGGAGGTTGTAGAGAGGAGGGAGCTGGCCTCTTGTCCCAAGTGACAGGGGACAGGACAAGAGGGAATGGCCTTAAGCTCCACCAGGGAAGGTTCAGGCTCGACATAAGGAAAAATTTCTTCACTGAAAGGGTCATTAGGCAATGGAATGATCTTCCCATGGAGGTGGTTGACTAGCCTTCCCTGGAGGTGTTTAAAGTGCGGGTGGATGAGATACAGAGGGGCATGGTTTAGAGATTGGTGGGAATGATTGGACTCGATGATCCAGTGGGTCTCTTCCAACCTAGTGATTCTATGATTCCATGATTATAAGTGAATATAGATGGGGAAATGAACTTTGCTGTCCCTTCGGAAGAGAATAACGACTGCAGAGACTCTTGTAAATTCTACTGGTAAAGGAATAAAAAGTAAAGATGTATGAAAGATTTTTAAATTAAGAAAAAGAATCCGTGGTTTTATGTAGAGATTAGGACTTTTGGGAGAAGTGTTACAGAAAGTGTTACAGTATGAGAATATTGCCATAATTAGTGTTTGGGGTTTTATTATGAATTGTTACATAAGGTGGGTGACATAGTGTCTTGGGAAAAAAAACAAGCAGTGTACAGTTTGAGTGAGGAACATTGAGTTTTAATTATGTAGAGATAAACTGTTTTGAATGAGCACCATCAAGACTGGTTACAGGCTGTTCAGAAGGGACAGACCAGGAAGGAGGGGAGAAGGCATTGCCCTCTATATCAGGAAATAGATAGGGTGTGCAGAGCTTTCTTTGAAGAATAGCCACAAACAGGTTGAAAGCTTATGGGTCAGAGCAAAAGATTAAGGAACCAACAGGAACCTTGTGGCTGGTCTACAACCAACAACACTACAGGCCACCTGATGAAGGAGAGCCAACCAATGAAGCCGTCTTCCTCCAGCTACAGGAGGCTTCACACTCACAAGCTTTCATCCTACTGGGGGACTTCAACCACCATGACATATACTGGAATAGTAGCACAGCAAGCTGTAGGCCATCCAGGAGACTCCTACTATACATCGAACATAATTTCTTAATCCAGCTATCCTCAGGGATAAGGAAACAAAACAGAGCTGGCAAACATTTAAGGATGCTTTCCATAAAGCACAAGAGGACTTAGTCCACAGATGTAGGAAATCAGGCAGAGGAGGGAAGAAACCTGCTGTTCAAACTGAAGAACAAGAGGCAGCTGCACAGAGAGTGCAAGCAGGGACAGGGAATATGGGAAAAGTATATTGACGCTGCCCGGTTGCATAGGAATGGAGTCAGGAAGATCAAGGTGCAGCTGGAGCTGAACTTGGCAAGTGAAGTGAACACTAACAGCAAGGGATTCTACAAACACATTAATCAGAAAAGGAAGGTTAGAGAGAGCATACCCCTGCTGATGGATGAAAATGGTGACCCAATATCAACAGACAAGAAGGCAGCTGAAGTACTCAAGAACTTTTTTTCCTCAGTCTTGACTGACAACCACTCCTCCTTGCCCTCCTGGATCAATGGACAACAAGATGGTGACCAGTCAGGTAAAGCCCCTCCCACTGTAGGGGAGGATCGGGTTGGTGACTACCTGAGGAACCTAAACATATAAGTCTACGAGATGCAATGAGATGTATCTTAGAGTCCTGAGGGAATTGGCTGATATGGTTGCCAAGGCACTTTCCATGATATTTGAGAAGTCATGGCAATCAGAAGTCCCTGGTGACTGGAAGCAGGTGCCCATTTTTAAAAAGGGTAGAAAAGATGACCCAAGGAACTACTGACCTGTCAGCCTCACCTCTGTGCTTGGGAAGATCATGGAACAGAAAATCATAGAATAGTAGAATTATAGAATGACTTGGGTTGGAAGGAGTCTTGAAGAACATCTAATTCCAACCTCCCACTAGATCAGGCTACTCAAGGCCCCATCTAGCCTGGCCTTGAACAATTCCAGGGGTGGAACATGCACAGCTTCCCTGGGCAACCTGTCCCAGGGCCTCACTACCCTCACTGTGAATAATTTCCTTCTTAAC
Source organism: Clamator glandarius (assembly GCA_033459285.1). NCBI lineage: Eukaryota > Metazoa > Chordata > Aves > Cuculiformes > Cuculidae > Clamator > Clamator glandarius. The sequence goes on along the minus strand of JAUNZM010000119.1, from coordinate 1,334,860 downwards.
TCTAGTCTAAATCTTCCCCTCTCCAATTTATAGCTATTCCCCTTAGTACAATCACTACATGTCTTTGTAAAAAGTCCCTCCCAAGCTTTCTTGAATGGTCCCTTCAGGTACTGGAAGGTCACTATAAGGTGTCCCCAGAGTCTTCTCTTCTCAAGGCTGAACAGTGTCAACTCTCTCAGCCTTTCCTTGTATGGGAGGTGCTCCATCCCTCTGATCATCTTTATAGTCCCTTCCTACTCATACCATTCTATGATTCTGTGATTCAATGACTTGGATATGTGGACTAAGGGACTGAGAAGAAAAACATTGAAATGTCATTCATGTATCACAATAAACATGCCTGGATTAAGGAGATCAGTTTTCAAGTTGAACTGTTAAGTGTGACAGTGGACTTGTCAGAGGTGCAGGATAGCTATGTGCTGCAAACTATGAACTGTATTTGACCTCTGTTTCCTAAACCAGTGAGTGCTTGATATTATTGTTTCTGATTGAAGACTCACAAAGGAAATGATGGATTCAATACTATGCTCCTAAAGTACAAGGAGATTGTGTATCAGTGTAGAAAGGGAGGAGACAGAGAAGAATTGGAAAAAAAAAATAGTTGTGTTAGCTTAGTTAGGCTATGTTAAACTTTCGTAGATGTCAAGGAAAACAAAGGTGTTAGAAGAGAAGTGAAGGAGTAGAGATTAGGAAGGAGCAGACAAATTTCATCGTTACAAAGAACAGTGAACGAGAGAAGAATGAATGCAAGACACACAGTTATTGTGAAAAAGGTTGAATAGGAGGAGAAATATACTTACAATAGATGTTAAAGAAATTACCTTTATGATGGCTAAGTCATAAAGTGAAAAGATTATATGTCAATATAATGACAAGATTAGAACTTCTGAGTTCTGAGAAGATAAAGCTAAATTAGAAATCAGCAGATGAAGACAGGAAACAATTACATGAACAGAGAATCTAGAGAGTAGTACCAGAAGACTGAATGATGGGAAAAAAAAATCAATAGGAGATAATTAAGCAATACCTATAGGATATTTTCTTACTTGCTACTAGCATGCTTTCAAAGCCTCATCAATATTCTGTTCATAGGGAATGGACAAACTAATTTCTTTTCCATACCATTTGTTTTGGTAGGTGGTAGTACTTAGAGTAGTAGATGCGCTAGGTATACTGTAATGTATCTTAAAGGGGGAAAATAGGAAGTCAGTCTCATCCTAGTGATACGTTTGCTTACATGACCTTTTTAAATGCCTAATTCATATGAGAAAAGCTACATTATAAGATGTCACTGTGTAATACATAAAAGTAGCACTAATTTAATTTTAATAATAAAACCATTTTTGCAAGATTACCAGTTTTCTGACAAATAGATTTTTATTGTTTTTTCTTCATTTGCCTATTGAATAAGATATTTAAAGTTGAACAATGGGCCTACACAGTCTATCATGATCACTTAAAGAAAGCAAGGTGGAGAAAGGCTGCAAAAACCCAAACAAAAATTTGATGTTAGTAATATTTCAAGATTTTACTGTCAGTAGAATTTACTACTTGAAGAAATCTACCCCTACTATTAGAAAAAAACTGCTACAGCTCAGTTGAATTCTTCTAAGAGCATAAAGCTCTAGTGCTGTAATTTGAACAACATTTTATATTCTGGATTGAGAAAATACGGTCTTAAAATCATTCTCATCTTAGGATAACAAAAGAATATTCAGTCAATACTAAAAACTCTCTAAAAAATGTCTTCCTTTGGATTAAAAGGCATTCTACATCTTGGTCATGGAAACTGCATTGTAATAAATAAGAATGGGTGAAAGTCATCATTGTTTATATGAATACTCTCGAACTTGATCTATACTATATGAATCTTAAGTTTCTTGTAGGGCCTTAGGAAGCTTCTGTAATAAAAAAATAACACATATGAGTAAGAGTATATAGCAAATGCTAGGATTATCTTGTATGAATTCCTTACTGCCTTGGTCAACATCTCTGTATGTCATAATAGTTAATCTTAAGGGCTGTAATCAAATATTAATCAGTGAATTGGATATACTTTACCATAATAACTGAGCTTTTTGTAGACTGTGATTGAGAGTCTGTCACAGTCTACTTCTTTTGATTTACTTGAATTTGACAGACTTTTTTTCTAGGGGGTTATATAAGATTATCAGAAGCTCATTTTCTATGAGTGCTTGGTGGAACTTTTGAGATGCACATTTGTGCATCTATAGCAACGACTTGTGAGTCAAAATACCTCACTTCTGCCAGGAATACACAATTTCTGAGCTGCATGAACTGCCTTTGCACTCTTTCCCTATTTTTTATCACTTCTCTGATAGGAAAGTTATCAGGCCAGAAGAAATTATCACAGATAACATTAGGCACTTTGACTCAATTCAAAGTGGGATTTGTTTGTGCCAAAAGGCCTTTCATTACATCCTTGGCATCTGAGTTAATGTAATGTTAAATACAGAAGCTGCCTCATTACTTAAGACATAAGCACTTGCATTTTTAAGATCCCAATCCATGAATGAAGTGTGAGCTGTGAAATGTTACTTTTCCTCAGAGTTTCAGAGAGTGAGCTAACTATGTCTCTTACAGCAAAACAGGAAATCAATGTATTTATTAGCATCAGTTTCCCAGATCTCAGTGTGCATCTAAATATTGCAAAATTTGGAAATGTGCAGTCAAGTGAGGAAACAAAGAGTAGGGATTTGACTTCAGAGCAAACTAATGAATAAGTAACACAGAGAGGTAAGTTCTTTATTTGTGTGTACCTAGAGTTTTTTTCTCAAATACAGGACATAAAGATGAATGATTGAGTCCAATGGATATAATCTGCATTCAATTGCTCATTAATTTTTTCTAAAAATTCCTGGCAACATTGTTGAAATCCTATGAATAATCCTATAAATCCTGTGAACTACCTATAAATTTCCTAAAAGCTTCAAAGAAATTGTTTACTTGTCTTCGTCACTCTACTCATATTTCCAATGAACCTCCACTGAAGTTCCTAACAATAAGAATATCTCACCCTCTTTGAGTTAATAAACTAACAAAAATGGTGCATCCATGATTTTTCCCTGTAAAATAATGCTAAGAGAATGTTCTTAAATAGTCTTAAACCACTCAAGCTTTTTTTTTCCCAAAGGTTCTTTTAATCTGAATTTTTAATGGTGTGCAAATTTTCATAGGATGTTCAAGATAGATATTAGCACCAAATGGAGAAAAAACAATTCCGTTTCCTACACGCTTTTGTACTAGCCCAGTCATTGGAAATAAACAAATAATTTGCATATAGAATGGATGTAGCAACCATTCACCAATACAAAAATGTTATTGAAAATATATGAAACTATACTACTCAGTTTGAGTCTATGTGGTATACTCCCCAGCTATTTCATATCTCACTGTTTTTCTAAAGACACTTTATTTTCTCTTCTTGTTCAGATGAAGTACATAAACATTAAACATATATTTTGTAGTTTTAAATGCACAGGCACTTAGAAATACATCAGAAATATCTTCAGCTGAAACGTATATTCTTTCATGTTATCTTTTAACTGAGCATTTTGAAATAAATGAATAAAAAATTGTCTTGAAGAATAAGATATTAATCTGTATTCCATGGAGTATGCTCAATGCCTACTTTGCCTCAGTCTTTAACAGTAAGGAAAATTGTTCCCTCTGTGCACAACCCCAAGGGTTGGAAGAGAAGTATGAGATTCCCAAGGTCCAAGAGGAGGTGGTTAGAGACTTGCTTGCCCAGCTAGATGCCCACAAGTCTATGGGGCCAGATGGAGTCCACCCAAGGGTTTTGAGGGAACTGGCAGATGTGCTGGCCAAACCTCTTTCCATCATCTTCCAACAGTCCTGGATGACTGGGGAGGTTCCACTGGACTGGAGGCTGGCTGGTGTCGTGCCCATCTATAAGAAGGGGCGCAGGGAGGATCCGGGGAACTACAGGCCTGTCAGTCTGACCTCGGTACCGGGGAAAGTCATGGAGCGGGTGATCCTGAGTGCGATCATGAAGCACTTGCAAGAGAACCGGGTGATCAGGCCCAGTCAACACGGGTTCATGAAAGGCAGGTCTTGCCAGACTAATCTGATCACCTTCTATGACCAAGTGACTAAACTCTTGGACGAATGAAAGGCTGTGGATGTGGTTTTCCTGGACTTCAGTAAAGCCTTTGATACAGTTTCTCACAGCATTCTGCTTCAGAAACTGTCGGCTTCTGGCCTGGACGGGTGCACACTCTCCTGGGTGGAAAACTGGTTGAATGACTGGGCCCAGAGGGTGGTGGTAAATGGAGTTAAATCCAGCTGGAGGCCAGTGACAAGTGGGGTTCCCTAGGGCTCAGTCCTGGGTCCAGTCCTGTTTAATGTCTTTATCAACGACCTGGATGAAGGCATCGAGTGCTCCCTTAGCAAGTTTGCAGATGACACCAAGCTGGGAGGAAGTGTGGATCTGCTGGAGGGTCGGGAGGCTCTGCAAAGGGACCTGAACAGGCTGGACTGCTGGGCTGAGACAAATGGCATGAAGCTTAACAAGGCCAAATGCCGGATCCTGCACTTGGGGCACAACAACCCTAAGCAGAGGTACAGACTAGAAGAAGCCTGGCTGGAAAGCTGCCAGGAGGAGAAGGACCTGGGGGTGTTGGTTGACAACTGACTGAACATGAGCCAGCAGTGTGCCCAGGTGGCCAAAAAGGCCAATGGCATCCTGGCTTGTATCAGGAACGGCGTGACCAGCAGGTCCAGGGAGGTTATTCTCCCTCTGTACTCAGCACTGGTGAGACCGCACCTCATGTCCTGTGTTCAGTTCTGGGCCCCTCACCACAAGAGGGATGCTGAGGCTCTGGAGCAAGTCCAGAGAAGGGTAACAAAGCTGGTGAAGGGGCTGGAGAACAAATCTTACGAGGAGCGGCTGAGAGAGCTGGGGTTGTTCAGCCTGGAGAAGAGGAGGCTGAGGGGAGACCTTATTACTCTCTACAACTACCTGAAGGGAGGTTGTGGAGAGGAGGGAGCTGGCCTCTTCTCCCAAGTGACGGGGGACAGGATGAGAGGGAATGGCCTCAAGCTCCACCAGGGGAGATTTAGGCTTGAGGTTAGGAAGAAATTCTTCACAGAGAGGGTGGTTAGGCATTGGAACGGTCTGCCTAGGGAGGTGGTTGAGTCACCGTCCCTGGAGGTGTTTAAGGTTAGGGTAGATGAGGTGCTTAGGAGCATGATTTAGGGATTGGTGGGAATGGTTGGACTCAACGATCCAGTGGGTCTCTTCCAACCTGGTCATTCTGTGATTCTGTGATTCTGTGATTTGTAATACAAGGATACTGTTAAAAATAAATTATTAGGACAGATTTCTGTATGATATTTAAAGTTATGCAAAGCTAAAGAAGGATTACTTTGAATATTAGTCCATTTTCTCATTTTGCAAGAGAATTATTTTAGTAGACCAGAATAAGTCAGGAATGAATTTAGAGCATCTGAATTTGGAGAAAGAGGAATGAATATATTACTGAAGGAAGGAAAAGGTGACATTTTAGGGAAAAGTTCAAACATTCATACCTCCATGTATGTGGAACATCAGGACATGTAGGATGATTGAAGCTGTCAAAGACAGGAAACTATGACTATATAACAGAATAAGAATAAAATTCTTTACTTGAATTGAAGTGAAATGATGCATGTAGAGGATCTAGGGCAGGGAAATGAGGAAAAATAGAGATTGGGAGCTACAGCAGTTTGAAAGAGTGCATTAAGTTTGGATAAAGAAGAATGACCTAGCAGGGGAGGAAAAGGAGAGGAACCAAACCAGCAGGTAGTATCTGGGTAAGTGAAGGGGGTCAAAGTGAGAGCTGTATATGAAGACTGTCAAAAGATATAAAAAGAATAAAAGATTACTAGAAAAAAGGTCTGAGATGGAAAAATAAAGATAGTTTAGGTAAGTATGATATAGAGTACTAGAAAAGGACATAAATATGAAAGACAGGCATGGCTAAACTAGCTTTAATGGGATGAGTAGAATGTGGTAGTGTTGAATCATAGAATCATCAGCTTGGAAAAGACCTCTTGGATCACTGAGCCCAGCTGTTCCTGTCTACCACTAAACCATGTCCCTGAACACCTCTTCTACCTGTCTTTTCAGTCATGCCCAGTGACCAGACACAAGCCAATGAGCACAGATTGAAAAACAGAAGGGTTGCTCTGAACATCAGGAATTACTTTTTTTACTCTGAGGACAACTGAGTGTTTGCACAAGTTGCCCAGAGAAATTATGGCGTCTCTCATTTGAAGTCATCATTTATTGCCAACAGCAACAGGATAGGTCAAATTATTTCTGCGACTACAACATAAAACAAACCTACAGCCAAGAAAGAAAAAATGAGAGTAGTTTCAGGGCAATTTCTTTTCTCATGCTGTTTATCTCTGATATTTCTTGGTGATGTCCAGCTATGACTTTTTCCATTGTTTGTTTTTTGTTTTTTGTTTTTGTTTTTTTTCCTTTATGCCCTTCTATCCCATCAGGCACTCTTCATGAGTTTGTTTGTTTGTCTTTTCACAAAACCAATTTCTATCTCATCAGATTTGTCACACTCACCACTAACAACAGAACTCCATTTTGCATTTCTTTCTAAGTATGATAGTCTTCAGAAATTTCTTGCACTTTGTCCTATTGATAAATTATAATCAAGATGAATAAGATCCTTCTTATAAAAGGATCATTCTTCGCCAGTTCTTCCTTTGAAGTCTTATCTGAGCAGAATTTTTCCTAGGAGCCTTCAACACTATCTAAATGGCAATACATCTCTGCAGGTATGGTAAATGTACGAAGTACCATTTGTTGTTCACATAGCAAGAATTTAGCTGGTCTAACATTTAACTAAACCATTACTGAAATCTACCAAGTTTGAGGTAGACTGAGGACTTGAAATGGGCATAAACAAACTGCTGCTGTGCAGATATCTGCAAGTCTAGTTATGCTTATGATTACAGTCATAGAGTCATGCAAAGGATCTCATTTAACTCACAGAATCATTTCAAACAAAATCCAGCTTACTAGCTCAAGCTCAATGTCACTTTTTGCATATACAGAGTACATCCACCTGGAACAACTTCAGATTTCTCTGAGCAGTGTTCATAAGTTTCTCAGTTTCAAGAGAGGTCTCCAGTTAATGTGCAGATATTCATAAATGGAACTAGACAAACTGGAATATTTTCTACAAAAGAGACTAATAAGACTCATTCTGGAATATCTTTTGTAAGGAGATCTGTAAATTCCCCTTTTTACTGCATATAAGGTAGAGAAGAGGGACAAAAGAGATTTGGAACTAAATCTGGGCTATTCCTCACGTATAACAACGACATAATTCTTGTGCATCCTGATTGCATTGAAGAGCATGCCTAACTTTTTTGACTTGAGAAAATATTTGATATTGGATTAGTCCTCATAATCAAATTGTCTGAAAATATTTGAAATTTGACAATTCTGTCACTTTACTCTGAGACTAGCCGTTGAATGCAATAAGCTGTGTTAGAATTTGAATGAAGACAGGTCAACCAAAGGCAGAATTAAAGTGTCTTAAAAAGAGCCATGATTATGATGGGTCTACAGATTTAAGACAAATTCACTGGCAGAGATAATTTGGATGCACAAGATTTTTTCTGTGACTTCAGTTTACAAAACATACTTTTCATGTACGTTCACTAATTGAAGGCTTTCAGTTTTCCCAGCTAATTATCTCAAAACAGGGATGACATTCTGATTTATTTTAATTTTTAAGTTTTTCAACTACAAGTGAAATCACTGAAAGACACTTGGAACACAGGAACTCTCAGTAAATTTAAATGCAGTAAATGTCAGTTCATATTAAAAATCAAGTACAAAAAGGTGATGTTTCTTTTGATTATTATAACTCTTTAAATATGTCGCAATTATCGCAGTGCATAGATATACAGAGGTAATTGAGATATAGTAAATTTTTTAAAAACTTCTGTCTTAAGGGATTTGATTTCAGTCACAAAAAAACATGTAGGGAAAAATGACTATAACAGTCATCACTTTCACTTGGATGTTACTTAATATGTCAATAAATACTGTACTAGAAAAATATCAGACATTGCTCAAATAAAACTATAGAATAGTTATAATTTTTCTTTCTCCATACATTTTATATTAATGATATTGTTCATACATTAATCTTTAATAACAAAAACTAGCTTAATAAAGTTTCTTTGATTTGGATGATTTGCAATATTTTTCTACTTTTCCCTTTTATTCTTTAGAAATCTCCAAAACATGTCTAAATTGTAAAATTCAAGAAATAAAAATCAAAAGACACCCAGACTCTGATTATATCTTTTTTTATTATCCTTTCTTTTAGAGTATATACATAGATTGTATTTTCAAAGATTTAGAGTAAAAAAATCCCTTCCTGTTAATGATGGAGTGTTTTTTTGTTTGTCTCTTTGGTTTCTTTTTATTTCTATTTTGTAAACTAATAGATTACCTATTACCTATGTTATATACTCTTTTATAATTTACTTCATTAATTTACTCAATCTTATGAAGCATATTCTGGTTATTCTATGATTCTATGATATGTCGGGATTGCTGTTGTTGACACTTAGAAAATAAAAATGCTATTCCTTTTTTCCCCCATCTCTTACATGTACATAAAGAATATTAAACAAGATGAAAGCAATAGGAACCTTTTAGATTTTTTTTAATAAGAAACAATCATTTTATGTTAGTAACTTTAGTACTACCAAATTAATCACAATATAAATGCAAATGAATACTAAAGATAACTGGCCATCCTATATTACTTTCACCTGAAAAAGAAAAAAAAAATTGAACAGCCATGAAATTAGGGACACCCACAGCTTCTCTGGGCAACCTGTTCCAATATCTCACCACCCTTAAAGTAAAAAAATTCTTTCTAATATCTAATATAGACCTATCCTCTTTTGGCTTAAAACCATTATGCTTTGTTTTGTCACTACACTTCCTCATAAAGAGTCCTTTCTCATCTTTATTATACGACCCTTTGAAGTACTGGAAGGGTGCTATATGATCTCCCCAGATCTTTACCATATCTAGAGAATTATGACTTTAGATTGTGGGTCCAGTTTACAATAACATTTTAATTATCATGTTAAGTGATTTCTTTTGATGTCATTGCTCTCATTTATGATTACAATTACACAAAATTTCAGTACTTTTTTGTGTCAATGACTATTGCAATTTCTCACTGCAGAGAAATTTAAAGGGGTGAGGGAACACACAGACTGCAAGAGCAAATGCAGTAGCATTTGTCTCTCATGGAAGAAATATGTCAGAAAAAGTGACATAGTCAATGCTATCAGTCCTGTAGAAATCAATATGAACAATCAGAAAATTTTCACAGTCCTTGCAGTATATTTTCAGTACATGGTTATTTTGCTCATTCTCTATCTGCCACAAATGTTAATTCTGGAAAGCACCCACTCCTGATCCACTCCAGTAAAGCCTTCGATTGCACTTCAGTAAAGCCTTTGACAGTTTCTCATAGCATTCTGCTTAGGAAACTGTCGGCCTCTGGCCTGGACAGGTGCACACTCTCCTGGGTGGAAAACTGGTTGGATGACCTGTCCCAAAGAGTGGTGGTAAATGGAGTTAAATCCAGCTGGAGTACAGTTACAAGTGGGGTTCCCCAGGGCTTGGTGCTGGTCTTAAACACTATGTTTTAGCCATTTTATGAGATGAAATGGTTGAAAGTAGTTCAAGAGGATCAAAACAAGGTCATTGATTTTCACACTCACTAAATCTGTTTTTTTGCACAAGTGCATGAAAAGAGGATGAGCTCCTGAGGCTAAGTGTGCATGCCCACCTCAAATGAGCATATGAGAGTTTGTGCAACACAAAGAGATCTTCCTAAAAGAACACTCAATAGGCATAAATGGGCATGATCAAATGGGCATCAAGTGCATAAACTGCATAGTCTCCCTTCTTTGAATGAATGTTCCCATCTTTACCGGCACTTTCGGCATTGTATTTCACCATGGGATCCCTCAGAAAGGTGAAACTACACTTTTTCCACTAACTCTGTTTCCTTTTCTTAATTTGCCTCTCCTCTCTTTTCCTTGATTTTTCTCTGTTTGCATTTCCATTTTCAGAGAGGCACTTTATTGCTTTATATGATTTATATATGTATATATCCTTGCCTTTTCCATGAATCAATAGTTTCTTTACTCTAATAGACAACTGAGTATTTGCAAATTAACTAATTAATCTGTTCAAATTGACCATGTAGTGCCATTTTCACTTTAATTCACTTCCCAGAAATCCATTTTAATGAAGCACATCGCCCTTCCTCTTACATGGGTATAGAGGGTTTGAGATGTGACATATAATTTGTCCTGTAAAGTAAATATATGTAAGTAGATGTTCCAGTTCCAAATGCCCAATTTCTATAACTATTGATCAGCTCAGATACAGGTAAATGAAGGGTTAAATATATAACCTTTCCAATACTTTGATACAGAATCATCATAGAATAACCAGGATGGAAGAGACCCACTGGATCACCAAGTCCAACCATTCCTATCAAACATTAAACCATGCCCCTCAGCACCTTGTCCACCCGTGCCTTAAACACCTCCAGGGAAGGTGAATCAACCACTTCCCTGGGCAGCCTGTTCCAGTGCCCAATGACCCTTTCTGTGAAAAATTTTTTCCTAATGTCCAGCCTAAATCTCCCCTGGTGGAGCTTATGGCCGTTCCCTCTCATCCTGTCCCCTGTCACTTGGGAGAAGAGGCCAGCACCCTCCTCTCTACAACCTCCTTTTAGGTAGTTATAGACAGCAATGAGGTCTCCCCTCAGCCTCCTCTTCTCCAGGCTAAACAACCCCAGCTCTCTCAGTCGCTCCTCATAAGGCCTGTTCTCCAGCCCCTTCACCAGCTTTGTTGCTCTTCTCTGGACTCGCTCCAGAGCCTCAACATCCTTCTTGTGGTGAGGGGCCCAGAAATGAACACGTTATTCAAGGAGTGGTCTCACCAGTGCTGAGTCCAGAGGGAGAATAACCTCCCTGGACCTGCTGGTCATGCCGTTTCAGATACAAGCCAAGGTGCCATTGGCCTTCTTGGCCACCTGGGCACACTGCTGGCTCATGTTCAGTCGCTGTCAACCAACACCCCCAGGTCCTTCTCCTCCTGGCAGCTTTCTAGACAGACTTCTAGTCTGTAGCACTGCACAGGGTTGTTGTGCCCCAAGTGCAGGACCCGGCATTTGGCCTTGTTAAACCTCATGCCATTGGACTCTGCCCAGTGGTCCAGCCTGTTCAGATTCCCATATGAGGTGTATGTGGTGCGACCAGATTTTTCTTTTGTCAGTAGCTGTGAAATATTGGAAATTTCAAGACTATAATGCTTAACATTTCATAAAAAGAGAGGTATTGTGTAATCTCTAGCACACTTATTAATAATGAATTTATCCTGATTGAGCACATAGGTGTAGTCTTGACTCTGAATAAGTATAGGTTTAGCATGACAGTTATAGCTGGCTGAAAACACTTTATCACTTAGTCCAGACTAATAAACTCTGGCATCTGCCTGGCTTTTAGTTGATGCAGAGTGAGCTCCCATCTGCCCGCAATATTCCAAACAGACAAGAAGGTGGCTGTTGCTTTTCTCAACAAAGCACTCTGTTTATCATGTCAGCAGTTCAGTTTCCTCAGGGCTATATCAATTGGAAGACTTCAGTGACATTTAAGCTTCTCTGTTCAAAATTTAAATCTGAAGAGCTTCATGCTGCCATTTTCCCAGAAAAGTGTTCTATTCACCAGGCTGTGAGCCATTCCAGAAAGGGAATTCTGACTTTTTAGAGTGCTGACGACCACATTTATCTGAGTGATGACAGTCCTGCAATTCTTTTCCTGTGGCTTAACTGGCCATTCATTATTAAATTACTAATTACAAAAACAATATAGAGAATCCTGCGTGATCTTTCCAATCTAGTTCTTTTCATATCACAAAAGGACACGTTAATGTTGTTTTCAACTCTTTCCAGAAATTCTGAGATGACTCCAAAGAGCTCACCTAATCTGGCTTATTGACATCTGTATCAGTACAAAGAACCTGAATCTTGGCTAACGTCTGAACTCTATCAATAGTTGCAGTATAACAGGTAACCATGGAAACTTTCTTGTTTTAATGCATTTAACTTATTTTAGACAGCTAAAGTAGGTTGAGATGATTCATATTCTAAATATATCAATTTCCATTGTCTCTGGAAATTGTATGAATTTTTTACATTGAGACATCTATGTGTTAGAAGTCTAGATGAGAAGAATTCGACTCCTGCAATTCTACTTTGTCTGGCTTTACTTTGTATGCTATCAGTAGACATTGTAGGCATTATCTGTATAGGTCAGGAGGCACCATGTAGTATTGCTACCTTGACTCTACTCTGTACTTCTAATTCAGACTGTTTGTGTTTGGCTACTGCCATAAGATACGATTTTTTGTAGTTGAATTAAACCTTCTTGAAAATATAGCACACTGGAAAAAAAAAAGTCTGCTGTTTTCCCTAGGAAATTGATCACATGACACCATAAGAACATTCTTGAGCAGAAAGGGCTGTGTTATAGAAAAAAAAACTATACAGCTTTACCTGAGAAACAGGATTCAATAGAGGTAAGAACAGCAGAACTAGAACACTTGGTATGGCTATTGAGTATTCCTAAAATATTATTTCCTTGTCTTCAATAAAAAATAGATTGTTTAATGGTTGAAACACACATTTTTGAACATTTATTTTTTCTTCACAGAATCACAGAATAACCAGGTTGGAAGAGACCCACTGGATCGTTGAGTCCAACCATTCCCACCAATCCCTAAATCATGCCCCTAAGTACTTCATCCACCTCACCTTAAACACCTCCAGGGACGGTGACTCAAGCACCTCCCTGGGCAGACCGTTCCAGTGCCTAACCACCCTCTCCGTGAAGAACCTTTTCCTAATCTCAAGCCTAAATCTCCCCTGGTGGACCTTGAGGCCATTCCCTCTCGTCCTGTCCCATGTCACTTGGGAGAAAAGGCCAACTCCCTCCTCTCCACAACCTCCCTTCAGGTAGTTGTAGAGAGTAATAAGGTCTCCCCTCAGCCTCCTCTTCTCCAGGCTAAACAACCCCAGCTCTCTCAGTTGCTCCTCATAAGATTTGTTCTCCAGCCACTTCACCAGCTTTGTTGCTCTTCTCTGGACTCGCTCCAGAGCCACAACATCCTTCTTGTGGTGAGGGGCCCAGAACTGAACACAGGACACGAGGTGCGGTCTCACCAGTGCTGAGTCCAGAGGGAGAATAACCTCCCTGGACCTGCTGGTCACTCCGTTTCAGATAAAAGCCAAGATGCCATTAGCTTTCTTGGTCACCTGGGCACACTGCTGGCTCATGTTCAGTCAGTTGTCAACCAGCACCCCCAGGTCCTTCTCCTCCTGGCAGCTTTCCAGCCAGACTTCTCCTAGTCTGTACCTCTGCTTAGGGTTGTTGTGCCCCAAGTGCAGGACCCGGCATTTGGCTGTGTTAAACCTCATGCCGTTGGTCTCAGCCCTGCAGTCCAGCCTGTTCAGGTCCCTTTGCAGAGCCTCCCGACCCTCCAGCAGATCGACACTTCCACCCAGCTTGGTGTCATCTGCAAACTTGCTAAGGGAGGACTCAATGCCTTCATCCAGGTCATTGATAAAGACATTAAACAGGACTGGACCCAGGACTGAGCCCTGGGGAACCCCACTTCTCACTGGCCTCCAGCTGGATTTAACTCCATTTACCACCACCCTCTGGGCCCGGCCATTCAACCAGTTTTCCACCCAGGAGTGTGTGCACCCGTCCAGGCCAGAGGCCGACAGTTTCCGAAGCAGAATGCTGTGAGAAACTGTATCAAAGGCTTTACTAAAGCCCAGGAAGACCACATCCACGGCCTTTCCCTCGTCCAAGAGTCTAGTCACTCAGTCATAGAAGGTGATCAGATTAGTCTGGCAAGACCTGCCTTTCATGAACCCGTGTTGACTGGGCCTGATCACCCGGTTCTCTTGCAAGTGCTTCATGATAGCACTCAGGATCACCCGCTCCATGACTTTCCCCAGTACCGAGGTCAGACTGACAGGCCTGTAGTTCCCCGGATCCTCCCTGCGCCCCTTCTTATAGATGGGCACGACACCAGCCAGCCTCCAGTCCAGAGGAACCTCCCCAGTCATCCAGGACTGTTGGAAGATGATGGAAAGGGGTTTGGCCAGCACATCTGCCAGTTCCCTCAAAACTCTTGAGTGGACTCCATCCGGCCCCATAGACTTGTGGGCATCTAGCTGGGCAAGCAAGTCTCTAACCACCTCCTCTTGGACCTTGGGAATCTCATACTTCACTTCCAACCCTTGGGGTTGTGCACAGAGGGAACAATTTTCCTTACTGTTAAAGACTGAGGTGAAGTAGGCATTCAGCCTTGTCTTTGTCCCCTGTTACTGTTGTTCCCTCTGCATCTGCTAGGGACTGGAGATTCTCCCTAGCCCTCCTTTTGCTGTTGATGTATTTGTAGAAAGACTTTTTGTTGTCTCTCACAGTCTTGGCCAATCACATTTCTAGTTGGGCCTCAGCCTTCCTGACTTTTTCACTTTTTTAAGTTTGCTTTTTTTCTGTTAGCTCATTGGAAAAAAATTTCATAGCTGAGGATAAGACTGAGTTTTACTATACTTACCTTGTAAAAGATTTAGTTGTAGTTTTTCATATGTCTCCTTTTGTGGATGATGAGCTTCAGTGGTCTGCAGAAAATATATATAAAAAAAAATAGCAGGTAAGTAAACATATAATTTAACATAAAAATATTCTTTCCTTTGCACATTGCTTCCTTTAAGGTAAAGACTGTTAACACAGAAAAAAGCTACAAACTGGAAACTAGTGTAAGTGAAGTTATTATCTAAGAATAAACATAAATGATATGCAAATAAACATTTAATTACTTCAGTGTCTTTAAGACACAAATAATTTATTTGAGCTTTGAAACTAAATTATTCTGAGAAAGGCTGTTAATCTTAAGTAAGCACAACTTGTTTCCTCAAGGCATTCTTGCTCTACCTCACTTTTACTGAAGGCATTTCAACACACAATTATGATCTAACAAATAGAACTATTACCTGATCTACTGGATGGTGTCCCTGCCCATAGTAGAAGAGATGGAACTAGATGATGTTTTATGCCCCTTCTAACATAAGCCATTCTATGATTCTATGATTAATTTGAAATTCAATTATTGATAGCAATATTGTTGAAAATTAGAGATCTAAGTACAAATACAATAGTATAGCTATGCCTTCCAAGGCACAAGAGAAATATACCATCAAGAGAAAGGCAATACTGTTTGTTTTTTTGTCTTTCTTCCTTAGCCACTCCATTTTTCTATATCTTACCACATCTCCCATGATTGCTTTGACCGACCCAAACTATCCTTCTAAGTTATTACATCAGAGAAACCCCAAATTATAGGTTTGTCTAGCACAGTAACAGTTTCCAGGAAACATGAGTATATTTCATAGAGTGGGGTGCTATTCAAAATAGATGTTCCAAGGTTAAATTATGTATTTATTTGCCTTTATGCAAGTCAGGATCATTCATACACTATTTTAGCGTTGAATACTACAAGTTCCCTCTTGAGCAAATATGCACCTACCTCCTATACTTTTTTAATTACCCTTCATCATTTGGCATTATCAGTAATGGACGCTACTGAAACCTTTCCTCAGAATTATGTATGTTCTCTGTAATCATATATAGTTGAAGTAGTGGTATTTTTGTATGGTAACATAGCTCCCAAGGCACACATACTCAAAAAACCATAGATTTTGCATCAGCAACTTGAAAACTGGAAAGGAATAATAATATACAACAATAGTAAAGGTTTCTTCGCTCCTACTTGACTAAGAAAAATAAAGTAGACAGCAAAGATATCGCTTATATTCAAACCAGAAAATGTTATCTCTTTTTTCAAGTACTAACAGAAGTGACTTCGAAGGAAAAAATTCGGCAAATATCTAGAGTGAATAATTTGCAATTCAGATCTTTCTGCCTGGAGTTTTATTAGATATTTTTGAAAATATGCTAGAAGCTCTGAAGAACATGATTATTTTTACTACCTGATATTATGATACATAAAAAAGGAAATGCTGCATCAAAAGTGTTTGACAGGTGAACCCACATTTAAGGCAAAGCAATAATTAGTGGGTTTTCATAAGTGATAACACTGCTCCAGAGAACTTAACAGTAAAAGAAGCCTTTCTGTGGAATGCTCAGCTCTGGTTTATCCTTTGTTCCTGATGAAATGAGTTATGTAAACACAATGTTTGATGAAAGAACTGATGATTTTTATATATTGCACATTAAATAGATCATGGTCACTTCTAAGTTTGGTTTAGAGATCTTATTGCACAGGTTGAATTTGATTGATGGCTTTCTTTTTGCAATTCTCCACCACATCTCCTGTGTGGTATTTTTCTATTGTTCGTAGTGCTTGAGGCTTATCAGCCTCACCTGAATGCCTGGGAATGTGCTGGAGAATTACTCCTGGAAACCATTTATAAACATACTAAGGTTAAGATGACTGGGAACAGTTAGCATGGATTAAAAAAATCCTGAACTCATGCCTGACTGACCTGATAGCCTTTTACAATGAAATGACTAGTTCAGTTGACAAAGAGAGAGTAGCTGATGTAGCTTTGCTTGGCTTCTTGCAAGGTTGCTTAGTTTGGAGAAGAGAAAGCTCAGGTGGAATTGATGAATATACATAAATAACTGATGGAGACAGGAGGGGAATAAAGAGGGTATCTCCTTTCTCAGTGGTGTTCAATGAAAGAACAAGGCACAATGAACACAAACTGTAATAGAAGAAATTAATTTTAAACAAACAAAACCCCCCTTTTTTATTTTGAGGCTGGTTGAACTGTGGAATAGGTTGCCTAAAGGGGCTTTACTGTCTGTATTCTTGGAGGTATTCAAATCTCATTGAATTTAGCCCTGAACAATCTGATCTAGCTGACCATGATCTGAGATGGATGTTAGACCAGATGATCTCCACAAGTTCTTCCAACCTCAAGCACTGCCTGATTTTATAATTGTATAGCACCCTCTCTACTGGCTATGCTGAGGACCTCTAACAAATATGTCTATAGACACCAGCTTAAATATAAAAACATTTATATCTGGGTGTCTTAATCTCTAGTTGAATGCTACCTGTGACTTCTGGTGTGAAACTCCATTCAGGTTAGTCATTTAAATTTCCAGACACTTACAATTACTGTTTTGTTTGTTTTAATCAGCATTGATTGATCACATATAGTACTACATTACTCTTCATTTCTTTTGTATATTTGAGTATTATCAACTTATAATTAATCAGTTTATTTTAAACTTAGATTTTTTTTTTATTTTAAAATATTGAAATAAAATTTCAATTTTAATGTAAAATACCTTTGCCTTGAGGTATTATGTGCTCATTATCTGTGCAATATCCAACAACAAATCTTTTGGAACAGGGGACAGGACAAGAGGGAATGACCTCAAGCTCCGCCAGGGGGGTTTAGGCTGGACATTAGGAAAAAATTTTCACAGAAAGGGTCATTGGGCAGTGGAACAGGCTGCCCAGGGAGGTGGTTGAGTCAGCATGCCTGGAGGTGTTTAAGGCACAGGTGGACGAAGTGCTAAGGGGCATGGCTTAGTGTTTGATAGGAATGGTTGGACTTGATGATCCAGTGGGTCTCTTCCATCCTGGTTATTCTATGATTCTATTCTATTACAGAGTAGATTCCCCACTTCCATGCATATGGATGTGTTTATGCATATTGTATCACTTTCCAAGGATTGATTTTAATGTTGTTATGAACGCCACAACAGTCTAAGCTCCAGCTCTCTGCTTAGCCTTGAATTTGAGATAGAGACATCAATGGCCTCAAGCTCCACCAGGGTAGGTTTAGGCTGGACATTAGGAAAAAAATTTTCACAGAAAGGATCACTGGGCACTGGCAGAGGCTGCCCAGGAAGGTGATTGAGTCACCTTCACTGGAGGTTTTTAAAGGACAGATGGACGAGGTGCTGAGGGACATGATTTAATGATTGATGGGAATGGTTGGACTCGATGATCTGGTGGGTCTCTTCCAACCTGGTTATCCTATTCTACTTTTTTGTCACTTCAAATGCTAAACGTCACAGTCTCTTAGGAGGGAAGGACAGGATTCAGTCAAGTAATGTTCATCTTCTGACAATATTTGTATGAGTGGCTTAGATGAGTGAATTTTATTTATCACTGTTTTTATTTTGAATCTGCCAATACGTAAATAACATCAGTACACATTCTATTCACATCTTATCTATCAGTGTTGTGTAGACAAATGTCTTGTTTTTATCTTGGTTTTATCCTGCTGGTTTCTGATGCACGTAACAATAAATTTCTGTAGAGATCATTGAGTATTTCAATTTCTTGAGACCTTCTTATCAGAGCTGCAACAAAGAAAATAATAATTGACATAAATTGTTGCTGTATAACTAGCAATCTGTTGGTAATCTATCTTCTTTTTGTTTTCTTTGTTTCTCGGATTCGTAATTATTGCTGGTCCTGTTTTCTGCATTTTGATCTTTTTATTTGTTTTGTTTTTTTTTTTTGGAGAGGTGTTATTTTAACTATATTCATCACCAAAAGCCCATGATGATTATTTAACCTCTTAGTCTCATAAGTGAAATGGTTTGCTTTGTCTTCCCGAATTTAAAGCTATCCCAAGAAGCAGGCTGACATTTTGTTTAGATATTAATTTTTTCATAGTCCACTGTATTTTCTTCTGTTACTGTACATGGTAAAACCATTTTGTAATATATTTCCTTTGGCATTGACAGGACTCTAAATGTATGAATCAACTCTGCACCTTGTCCCCTTTCCAGGGGACTGGGCAGCTGTGGCCCTTGCCTGACCCATGGTATGCACCGATTAAGCCTCAGAAGGTCTCTCTCCTTTCACCTGAAAATAAAGAGAGGTTAAGTTAGCCCTGTTCATGGGTGGGAGAATAGAGTCCATGGCAAACTCAAAAATTGTCTGAAATACTTTTTGTTCTTTATTTACACCTCTTAGATAAACAACGAGAAAAACAGTTATGAAATCTTTAATACCTTCAATATATAAACCAAAGTATCAGTACATTTTGAAATACATGTAGACAATTTCAAATATCAAAGGAACATCCAATCTAAAATCTGCTGGTTTGATATGAGAAAATAATAAAAGACATATAGGAACAGTTTGTACTTTGTGCCATCAGATGCTCTGATCACAAAACCATGCAGTTAGCTTCAGACAGCCTGAGGTACCCTTCAGCATAACACAGGAGACAATAAGAATAGGAAATGCAGTTAGTCCCGTACTGATCTTAATAAGAATTCTTAATCCTTTGTGCTTAGGGGAAAAATTAAGCTGTAAGCATCAGACAGACACAGAAATATAAGTTTCTAAGTAGATTAGTGACAGGGAAAAGTCCTGAGACAGAGAGGAGCAGGCATGCTTAAAGATGAGACCAGAGTTAATACAGCCTTTTTATTCTAGTAGGCAAATGCAAAGTCTAAAGAATCTGCACCAGAGTTCCAGAAAAAAAAAAAAAAAAGAAAAAAGTAATAGTAAGGGACAGAAAGAGAGCCAGCTGTTAGAGTAATGGAAATGTTTTTGGTTAGCTTATGACAGACTGATTTCCAGCTTCTTGCTGAAAATGCACATTAGAACATGAAGATTGGTATTTGTGATGAAATATTTGTGAGGAAATATAAGTAATGTGGGAAACATTGAAAAAGTAGCTGTCTAATAACTTCCACAAGCCTACAAAACATACCTTAGCATTCCATTCTATAATTCCAGAAAGTATTGCCTACTAGTGATGCTTTCTAACTTATGATTTGTAACGCAGAACAATATCTATGGATTTTTTGACAGATACTGCAATTAATTAATATTTAATATAACAGATATCAATATGGTCTTTAAAGTTTATTGGGTTTTGTGAAGCCAGAGAGCTTTTATAGATTACTTTTATGTTTTTAAATTTGGATGTGTGTGGTTTTTGTTGTTGCTGTTTGATTATTTGGGTTTGGATTTGGTTTCTGGGCTTTTTTTGGTTTTGTTTTTTTTATTTTTTGTCACTGTCTTTCCACCTTAAAGTGAGTTTTTCTGCACTAAATATCTTCCAGAAACTTTCTTTCAAAACTGAGAAATAGGAAACAAAATGGAACAACAGCCACTGGGAAACAAAGTTTGGGACACTAACATGAGATAATGAACATCTGAAGAATGATCTATTGTGTAAAGTTAGGTATTTCATTCCTCAAATTAGCAAATGCAGTAAAAATTAAGAACTAAAAACTTTTTGTTTAAGAATTTTTTATGCTTTAGTGTAAGTGTTTACTTCTCTATCCTACCCTTTTTCCTTCCAGTTCTACTTTTTTTTGTTTCCTGAATTATTTTTTATTATTGTTGTAGCTTAAAATAATTATCTAACTTCATAAAATAGTGATTATGTATAATATAATACTAAATATACACTATAATAATGACATATTGCTATTTTATACAGCTTAATTTATTATATTATTATAAAAATTGTATATTCTATATAGCCTCATTCTGCGTTAATTTCATTCACAACAGCTTCTATGAACTTCACAGAACTAACAGAAGACAGAAATTAAAGTATTTCTGCTACCTTCAAGAAAGGACAGTATTTGGGTTTTAGACATTACAGGTTTTAGATTGCTCTGTTCCTCCTTTCACCTCTCTTGTCATCCTCTACCATTTCTTCTGCCGTAACTAATTCTGTGTTATTTCTTTTTTCTCCCTTCATATTTCACTGTTCTTAAAAAAAAACAAAACAAAACAAAACAACATCAAATGCCTCAAAGTAATGTTAGACAGATGAATTGGTTTTCTTTGTGACCCAGCTGTGATATAACTAAAATGTCTTAACAAGTCTGATGCTATGTCTTAGAATGAATGTGCAGGACAGAAATGTATCTATGATTCCAGCAGAGAGGTCACAAATCAGATTCAGCACTAGAAACACTACATTCTCTTTATACCTTTGTTGTTCTGCTCTTTCTTTCTATGTGTATTGTTCTTTTGTTTTCAGGAAAAATTTCTTCAGGAAAGAGAACAGCAGCTATAGCAGTAATAACAGAAGCTTTTTCCTGGAAGGATCATAGGACAGACTGTCACATGTCTTTTCCTTCAAAGACTAGAAAATAATAGCTATGTTAAAAGTGAAGAACATTCTTTACTGCTGTATACTCCTAAATTGTTAGCTGTTCCCACCCATCATAATAAGAAAGGCAGACAATATTTTTCATAATAAAGATTTTCTACTCCACAACAAAAAATGTGATCTTGGTTTTTGTTTTACTGTTTCGTATTGAAAAAATAACATGCTTTTATACTTAGCTCTGCGCCATTTATTCCATAATGCTGAAAATGCTGATGATGATTATAAGAAAATACATTTTCAAGACTTTGTTCAAGGTATTTATAATAGGAAAGCAGCAGAAATTTCTGTGTACTACAAAACACAATATCAGGCAGAAAATACCAATCAGTCATTGAGAATAATGGACTTGTAGATTAAGATAGCAAAGGCAGTAAAATCTCAAGCTGAACAAATGAAGTTACTGCTTGTTTAATTCTCATAATAATCACAGTTACAATACAGGATGGGGAATGATTTGATTGAGAGCAGCCCTCCAGAGAAGGACTTGGGTGTACTGATTGATGAGAAGCTTGACATGAGCCAGCAATGCTCTCCCACAATCCAAAAGGACAGCTGTATCCTGGGCTGCATCAAAGGAAGTGTGGCCAGCAGGTCGAGGGAGGAGATTCTGTCCCTCTATTCCTCTCTTGTGAGACCTCATCTGGAGTATTGTGTCCAGTTCTGGAATCCTCAACATAAGTAGGATATGGAACTGTTGGAATGGGTCCAGAGGAGGGCTACAAAGATGATCAGAGAGCTAAAGCATCTCCCAGGACAGGCTGAGAGAGTTGGTGATGCCCATTCTGGAAAGAGAAGGCTTTGGGGAGACGTATAGCGACCTACCAGTACCTGAAAGGGTTCTTGCAAGAAAGCTGGAGAGGGACTTATGTAGTGATAGGACCAGGAATGGATATAAACAGTAGAGGGGAAGATTTAGACTAGACATAAGGAGGAAATTCTTCACAATTAGGGTGGTGGTGCACTGGAATAGGTTGCTCAGCCTGATCTAGTGGGAGGTGTCCCTGCCCATGGCAGGGTTGTGGAATTTGATGACCTTTCATGTCCCTTCCAACTCCAACTATTCAATGATTCTATGGTTCTATAGTCTAGATCTTTGATTAATAGCCCTTAAAGATTCAGACAGTTAAAGTGGGAAAAGGTGATATATGTTGCAGGAGCAAAGTTTTCTGTCAACAAAAATGACTTTCTGAAAAAAACACGAGTTGTGTAACACCAGAATTATTGAAGCCTGAAGTCTTAGGTGATGTGAGTTGAGCATTTTGAGTGATTGATCCTTCATAATGTGAATCAAGCAAGATTTAAGGCACTGGACCACTCAAAAGGTTGCTGAGCATGCACAGCACAAATCATACTCCTCAGATTACTTGAATAATTAGTTAATAACTCACAGTACATACATAGTACCTCCTAGAGGAACTAACTACCGTGAATACTAGTTTTTCTCAAAATGAGAAAAGCACTTTGCAATTACATAAGTAATTAGTATAGGCCTTCTAATGATTGAGATAGCTGGTATAATCATATTACACAGACCTCTTTCCTACATCAGTGTGAACAATGCATAGATATAATATCTCCTGCTTTCTAAAAACAGACACAGCTGGTTCCCATGTATGTAGCTTACTGATGTTTAGATTATTTGGGTTTTTTTAAAGCTGAATTTATATCTATGATAATTAGGTTACATCATAGTATTATTTTGAGATCAGAACACAAAGTGTTCTGATCTGATTTTTATTTAAGGATTTTGTGTCAGTTCCAGTTGGCTGAGAAATATCATTCATTCACTTAGAGTATACATAACTGTCTATAGAAATACTTGCTTTTCTTTCCTATTCACAATATCAAGGTAAACACAACCATCAACTGCTGATTTGAAAAACTGACTAGTGCAGGGAACTTCTATAATTACAGGAGTGTTAACGTTTATTTGCTCCATTAGTTTTAATATCATAATTTTCGAGATTGTGTTGAATGCATTGGAGATAAAAAACATCTAATCATTTTTTTGAAGGCAGCAATAACTATTCCTTTGTTAAATAAGATACAGTGTGTAGCAAAGTACATCATATGCATAATACAATGAAAAAGTTCAACTGGAATTTGAAAAAACATAGCCTTTATACTCAAATATCAACTCCTACCTATTTAAAGTACTAGGGGTATTACCTTGCTGAAACGATATCTAGATATATGTACTCAGATGAATCAAGGCAATACAATTTCTTTTTTCATAGAATCATAGAATGGTTTAGGTTGGAAAGGACCCTAAAGATCATCTAAATCCAACACTCCTACCAGGGGCAGAGACACCTCCCGCTAGACCAGGCTGCTCAAGAACCCATCCAGCGTGGCCTTGAACATTTCCAGGGATGGGACATCAATAGCTACCCTGGGTAAACTGTTCCAGTGTCTCACCACACTCATCATGAAGAGCTTCCTCCTAATGTCATCCTAATGCTTCTTCCTAACGGTCTTTTTACCCAGAGACAGAAATCATTGACGGTTCCATGTGGAAATTGTTCTAAATAAATCCAAGAAATTTGTCTTTCATTTACCATGTTTCGTATTTCAACATAGGTGAGGAAAGGGTGGACTTGGTTTGATTAAATCAAAGAATCACAGAATCACAGAATAACCAGGTTGGAAGAGACCCACTGGATCGTCGAGTCCAACCATTCCCACCAATCCCTAAATCATGCCCCTAAGTACCTCATCCACCCTCACCTTAAACACCTCCAGGGAAGGTGAGTCAACCACCCTCCTAGGCAGACCGTTCCAATGCCTAAACACCCTCTCCGTGAAGAATTTTTTCCTAATCTCAAGCCTAAATCTCCCCTGGTGGACCTTGAGGCCATTCCCTCTCGTCCTGTCCCATGTCACTTGGGAGAAGAGGCCAGCACCCTCCTCTCCACAACCTCCCTTCAGGTAGTTGTAGAGAGTAATAAGGTCTCCCCTCAGCCTCCTCTTCTCCAGGCTAAACAACCCCAGCTCTCTCAGTCGCTCCTCATAAGATTTGTTCTTCAGCCCCTTCACCAGCTTTGTTGCCCTTCTCTGGACTCGCTCCAGAGCCACAACATCCCTCTTGTGGTGAGGGGCCCAGAACTGAACACAGTACTCGAGGTGCGGTCTCACCAGTGCCGAGTAAAGAGGGAGAATAACCTCCCTGGACCTGCTGGTCACGCCGTTCCTGATACAAGCCAAAATGCCATTTGCCTTCTTGGTCACCTGGGCACACTACTGGCTCACGGTCAGTCACTGTCAACCAGCACCCCCAGGTCCTTCTCCTCCTGGCAGCTTTCCAGCCAGGTTTCTCCTAGTCTGTAGCTCTGCTTAGGGTTGTTGTGCCCCAAGTGCAGGACCCGGCATTTGGCCTTGTTAAACCTCATGCCGTTGGTCTCAGCCCTGCAGTCCAGCCTGTTCAGATCCCTTTGCAGAGCCTCCTGACCCTCCAGCAGATCAACACTTCCACCCAGCTTGTTGTCTTCTGCAAACTTGCTAAGGGTGCACTCAATGCCTTCATCCAGGTCAATGGAGCCCTGGGAAGTGAATCAAAGTGAATCAACACTAAATAGTTAATTTGAACTGATTTATTAACTTTAAGGCAGCTCACAAAAATTCGTTCATCTATTAAAGCAAAATAACTATTGATTTATGGTAAAGGCAATTATGTATACATATATAAAATGTTTATAGCAACAAACTGTATAAATGTCCCTCTCTGAAAATGGAAATATAAAGAGAGAGAATCATCGGGAAAAGGGGAAGAGGATCGATTAAAAAGGAGGAAATAGGGAATTAGCAGAAAAAACACAATTTAACCTCCCTGATTGATACCATGATCAAAGATCACTGTGAAATCCTTGGAAAAGTAGGAATGTTCATTTCAAACAGGAAGACTCTCCTCTTCTTGCAATTTGGTTCCAGCTAATCAGGCCAATTTACACCCACTGGGTGTCTCTCAAGAGGAGACTTTTGTTGCATAAGCTGCCATGTGCTGCTTCCAGGCGGACATGCATAAATTCTCAGGAGCACCAGGCAACCCAAGCCCCTTCTGAAATCACAATTAATGTGGAACCTTTCTTTGTTATGCTTGCACAAAGAACACTTTAACAGGTGTGAAAAAACGGGTCCTTTTTTTGGCTCTTTCAAGCTGTTTTCAACCACTTTGTCTTACAAATACGGCTCGAAAGCAGTGTTTAAGAGAAACCAAAAAGAACAGTTTGTCTACATCTTGCAAGATAATCCTTGGCACCATGACACAATGGAAATAAGCAAGCTAGGTTCACAACAGCATTGGAGCAAAAGATGTCATTTACAGCATCATGATTTCAGTATGATTTGATGAGTTAGGAAAGCCAGATTATGTTTCAGCCTCTGCTAGTTCTATTAGTCTGAGTATTTTAAAAAGAATTTAATGAAATATCAAATATATTTTTGATAGCCCAAAATCAACCAAAATATCTGAATTCAGTGGTTGTAAATCAGACATTTTTTTTCCAAAGTAGTGGTCAAATCTCTAGACTAGAAGATCATTTTTGGATTTGTTTGCCTGACCACTCATGCCTTTGTACAAAGACGAAATGTGTTTATAACAGGTAGACTGAAAGGCTTATTGTAGGCCTATTTTTCACTGGATAAAAGAAAAGTTCTAAATCACTGTCTTACTAGTTTGCAGCAAGGTTTTACCTTGAATCTCCCACCTTTGTGCTAAATACTCTTTAAGTAGCTCCAGTTTCTTTTTCACTTTTTTGGTTTTGTTAGTTTTTGGTATTTTTTTTTTCATTCCATATTTTGATTTACTTTTAGCTTTGGGAGCAGAAATCCTCTTTTCAAACTTTTTTTAAAAGCATAAGTGGAAAAACACATGATTTCTGTCACAAGATTACCTGTATCAATCTTAGATATGTCGCAGGTTTTACAATACCAAGAAAAGAAACATATTTCTACAACTATTCACAAGAAACAACAAATCAGATAGCTTTCCTATAAGGTATATTTTTTAAATATACAGCTGTTCAGTTCTTAGAGTTTTGAGGGGAGATTGCATATTATCATTGCACTTTTTAGGCCCAAGAAGATCAGTACCTGTGTGGGATAGAACAATAAGATATGTTCATTTTTAAGACTTGATTCTTGATTGCTAAGATGTTAATTGAAATTCTTATAATATATAGCTGTACTAAATATCGTCAGGAATACCATGTGTTTTATAGCAAATACGAAAGAGAATTTTTCTGGGGAGGGATGCAGGATATCTTACACAGTGTGCTCTATTAACTATTCTAGCAGCAGAAAAAGGCAACCTCGCAAGCGTCATTTAGCATTTAAGAAAAAAATGCATTAGCTCACAGGAGATTGCTCATGTTCCAAGTAAAGACAACATCCAGATTAAAGCGTAATGAATTTTGGCATCTCTCGCTCTGTCTGTCTTACTTCAAGAAAGAAAGCTGAAGGATAAAGAATAGAGAAAATGTTCTCTTTCCTCTTTTCAACATAGTTTACTATAAGCAGTTTAAGGCTGTGTTCACATTAGTCATGGTAGTAAGATACTAGTATGAATGGCATATATACTACTGTATAGCATTAGTCATGGTATTCAGTTATCACTAAGTCTGCTGTTTACTTTTACAGAGGATTTAAGTTCAGTTCTATATAAAGCTGATTCTTCTTTTCTTCATGGGAAAATACTGTAAAACTTCTCTCACTTTCTTGAGGCATGTTGTGGCACAGCACTCTAGTCCTAGCCATGAGGTGGTTACAAGAATTTCCCTTGAAAGCAGTGGAGAGAAAAAGTACAGAGGGACAGATGGTATAGATAGGTGTCTCACTATAAAACTAATTAAATCAAATATTTTGTTGTAATTCTTCAGTGTGCAGACAATAAAATTAACTGAGTCTACATTGGTTTCAAAGTCTACAAACTCCCGGATAAAACAGATTCAAGAGGTTTTTTCTTTCACTCTAAATGATTTACATGTGGTCATGTAAATCTTCTGGTGTTATGCTTTAATTAAATTTTAAAAAACTTGCTCTGACAGAGAAGGAAGTGAAATGAAATCTATTTCTCCTGAAATGAGCACTAAAAATAGATGATCCATTCCAAATTCATTAAGCAGCTATTCCCATAGGGAACTAAGCAAATGCCAAGTTGCCTAACTTAGTCAAACCTGTTTTTTTGTAGAGTTTTTTTGTTTGGTTGGTTGGTTTTTATTTCAAATTTAGCTACTGATAGTAGCTTCCTTTGCATCAATGAAGACAGCTGGAGCTGGATTCCACAATGTCTTTGTTACAGGAAATTTGGCTTCCACAGGCCTTTAACATGCACCAGACGCTGGACTGCAAAACATGCTCTTCTATTAACATTTCTTCCAGAGCTAGGTCAACATGCTCCCAGGAGCTGGACTATTAGACCAAGTATTTATGCACTGGAAAACAGGAACTAAGCTCAATTATCTGAACCATCTCTTGAATTCCTGGCTACACAGTTGTAACAGATACTGATTAACAAGGTGACAGTAAATATCAGTTTTCAGGCTTTAACTGAATTTCATTTCCTTGTGTGTTGTGTTTGTTTTTTTTTTCTCTCTCTACTTGTGCATATGCCTTTCTCATGTCAGTATTCTGCCCATTTGTTTAACTTTTTAAGTTGTGAAAAACTTTCAAAGAGGGATCCAAAGTATTGTAATAAGCAAACTGAAAATTTAGAAACAAAAAAATAGAACAAGAAAATCTTAGTATTGTTAATTTCACAATAAACAGAACTCAAAACAACATAACATCTTAAATTGCATTACTTTTTACAGAAATTTGATACATTTTTTTTGTGAAATCTAATAAGACTCAAGAATATACCTGAAGGCATTAATTTCAATTAGAAATAGTCAAGCATCAAATTTCTATTTGCAATATTTCTGTTGAATACATGGAACAATATATACAGGAATTAAGGCACCTAGCAGGTGGGTACAGCTTGGAAAGTGTTTAAAATCTAGTCACATTGCATATTTCATTGAAACTTTTCTATTTGTGCCTTTCTCTAAATTAT
Organism: Clamator glandarius; assembly: GCA_033459285.1. Classification (NCBI taxonomy): domain Eukaryota; kingdom Metazoa; phylum Chordata; class Aves; order Cuculiformes; family Cuculidae; genus Clamator; species Clamator glandarius. Next base: position 1,306,501 of record JAUNZM010000119.1, on the reverse strand, counting down.
ATTAGGTTGTAAATGACACTTTCCTTTGTCATTTAAACCTCTAGGACCTTGTTCAATACTTAGGTAAAAAGAATATAAAGAAAATTGAAGGAAATGAGGAATAGAATGTCAGAAAAGAAATACTTCAATTACAAGGTGGACTAGCCTGAACATGCAAAAGAGAAACTCTGTGGTGTCACATAATTAAAAAGTAAACTATTTCCAGATCCAGCCACATTTCTCTATCCTTTCAAAATCCAGTTTATTTTAATAATTAAAATTTGGTTTTGTTTTTTATTCTTGTTTATGGTTGCATTTTAAGTTCAGTACACTAGTGTGTGTGTGTATATATAAACTATAATTAATATTACTTGAATCTGAGAAAAGAAAAAAACAACTTTGGATGGCTATGAGACATGGAAATTGAACAATCAGACATATTATGATTAAGTGGCAGAGCCACAGCCTGACCACACAGACTCAAGATTAGAGCAGGAGGGATACAGTTTTGCTACTCAATAGGAGCAAAATTAATTCAGTCTCTACCTGTCAGCATTCTTAAGAGTTCCATTACTAAAGAATGTTTGCCTTCATCTTTGAGGTTAATTTATGTAGTTAGAGGGGGAATGGAAAGACCTTGTCACTCTTACCAAAGACTTTTGACTCATCTCTTGACATCTTAACCAGTCAATGTGTATGACAGCATGCAGGAAAAGTCTCAGACACAATTAATACGTATAATGAATAAATAGATAAAAAGTGCAATAAAATTATTTGGGATATTTAGTGAAGAAATTACATCTTACTCTATGGTTTTGTTTCCCTATTCTTCTTTTTTACTACCACTGTTATTGTGTTTTGCTATATTTTAGGCAAATATGTCCCTTGAGTTCGCATCTGACTTGGATGCTGCTTTCCTGCTCTAGGCTTGAATCCTCCTAGCAATCATTTTAAGATACTGCCTACCAAGGAACCAAGGAAAAAGTATTGGATCCACAAGATATTTTTAGTCCTATATCTCTGTTATACTTCCATTTCTTATTTAATCATTATGGTTTCTCCAGATCTTTTACCTAATTACTAACTGATCACTTTTTACTTCCACCTCATATTTCCACTTTTCTGTTAAGTGTCTTCTTTTTCCATGTTTATCACAAAAATCTCAATATTTTTGGAATCATTTAGTAAACTTGATTTAGGACATCCTTGTCTTGTCTACTTTCTAGCTACACAGCCTTTAGAAAATATAAATGAAGGAATGGTAATAGTATTGTTTTTGTAATACAGGCATAACTTCTCAGCACTTTCATAAGAACTTCCTCCAATGCTCATGTGTTTGCCATTTTTTCCTAAATTTTGTTCTCCATCATCTTCACAAAACAGAAGATGCTTGTCTTTTTATGTCACATGTTTGCCATCATTTTTCCAATTTTCCCATTTCAGGTCTTCCTGGACGTACCAGACTCACACTGCAAGTCTTTCTTGCTTTTGGTACATACAGGTTACTGTACTTGGCATCTCAGTATGTGCTACGTTGCTTCTCAAGACTTCATCACATACACCTATGGGCAGGTGAGAGGAGAAACATCACTTTTCAGTCTGTTTCATATCATACAAGTATGGAAAGTGTGCTAAGATGCTGGTGGTACACATAGGAAAAAGAGAAGCTGTTTATGACAGCTCCTCGCAGGTATCCAAGACCTGCCAGTGAAGAGAAGAAGGGACAGAAGAGGACACACCACTGAAAAAAAAGGCTTAAGAATTGAACTTGCTTTCCAAAAATGTTATCAGGGAATGATTTGTGGGGAGCAATGAGCAGAAAGTTTGAAGTGAATAATTCACTGATAAATTTACTCTTCCAGTTTGTCTTAGTGCTTATAGCCTTTTATGTTATGACTTGAAGTTACTAGTTGCCAGATTTTAAATTATTATGCAATTTGTTCTCAACTCATTTACCATATTTCATTGAATTGATCTGTGCTACATTAACTGTGATCACTTGTCAGTGTTAATTTTAGGTGTTCAGAACATAAACAAACCAAAGAAGCCATGAGCTTTAAAACTATTTCCATCACAGAAATTTAAGAAAATTCATAGGTGGGCACAATAAAGGAATGTTAAATACTTTCATCTCATATGAAAACATTTTGATCACTGTACAATTTATTGGTTAGGTAAACTACATAACTATATTCACTTACAACTGGTACACATCGATCTACGGTATTAGATATAAGGGCCAGGATTCATATCACCTGGGTTTAACCTTCCAAAGAAGCTGAGTAAATAGCCTGAGATGCTCATCCAATCTCTCTCTTTCATGAATGGAGTGAAAAAGAAAATTATTTGTCCCAAAGATGTTAGACATGTATCTTACAATGCAATCAACTGCTCTACCAAAGCTGCAACTTATTTCCATCAAATGAAGTCTAAAGGCTGGCATTTAAAGCGTGTAGTTGAAGTTCTGTTCAGCTTTTTTAATTCTGTTTCAGATGACCCACTTCATGCAGGAGAAAGCATTAGCCTGTATAAAATGTACTGTTTATGAGTATTTCAGATTTCTATCAATGTTTTTATAGTTCTGACTTTAAACCTACCAGAGATTTGGCATATCAAAGGTCCTATGATTTGCTGAAAGACAAGGATTTCTGGGGGATAAGTGCTAAAGTACCAACAGTCTGTTTTGGGAAGAACATGATGGCTCAGGCATTGTAGTTAATCCACTTTAAGTTCAGATTTCTTTTACAATCCAACCTAAAACGTTCCTGGAAAAGGAAAACTTCTTTAGGAAAAAAAGGCATTTCTAGAGTAATTTTTAGTAGTTCTTTTCAGGGTTTTTGATTTGGTTTGGTTTTTAAGTTTACTGCAAACTAAATGAGAGGATTTAATGTTTTTTTATCTATTTAATAGAACACCTACCAAATTTAGTCTTACTAGCTGATTAACAGTTACTTATTCATACATTTAATTCCAGAGATAAAACTGGAAGAACAGAGCAGGAAAATAAGGAGTAATATGAAGCTTAAATAACTTCCAAAAATTCTTTCAGAATTGACTACCAATAACATTTCTTTGATAATCTGCTTGCTTGTAATTTTATGTGGAAATAGTGGAGTCCTGTGGTACTCCTGTAAAGACTGGAGCGATGTAACTCCTTTTGGAAGGAGTTACAACTAGAATAACAATCAGACAGGTATATATAGCAAGAAATCTATTTTTTTTCCTATCCTGTTTTTCTCCTTTCTTTGAAAGTATAATCAAGTAGTTTGTGCTCAATAATGTGTATTCTCATATTTCAAAATAAATATGTAGATAACGTAAAATTTAAATAGCGAACAAATTATAATACGTATTTAAATTCAGTACATGCACAAGCATAATATATCACTATCAAAAACAATGTTTCTTAATTACCCAGGAGTCCAGAGTGGTCTGTTTACTTAATTTACTTTTAATCACTTTATTTTGTGTTTTCTCAGCTGAATATGCAAATGACATACCCAATGTCACCTGTGGCATAGATGTGGGTGAAAGAAAGAAAACTATTAATTGATCTTTAGGCAGAATTGATTCCTCCAAAGCAGTAGGCTTTTATTTGAATCTATACAGAGAAATAAAATTGAACTACACATGAGTATTCAGGTATGTTGTTTGCACATGCAGATGGAAATGACACTGCAAATTAAAGTATTTTGACTATGTTTATATAATCTTGAAATACATGAAGATCCTGGAGCTGGATTAAAGAAAACATAGATGGATACTGAGTGTATTTAAAAGAAGACAAAAATCCATAACAATGCAAAAAAATATGTTACATATTGAACAAATAAGAAAAGATAACACTTCTCTCCAACAGGCAACACATCCATTTTGGAAATAATTACCCAAATACAGAAAAAGTAGCTTACATGTGTATGTGTACACATATATCTCAAATATATTTACTATAGAAACCTCGTGCCTTTTCCTATACAGAGCCCACTTGATTTAATTTCGTGTAAAGAGAAAAATCTAAACTCTTTTTCTGCCTTCCTGTTTCTTCTTCACTTAGGAACAAAAGTGTTTTCTCTTGGGCGTACACAGCACAGGACTTAATTGATCCTGAATTTCATTGTGTTTATTTATTTTCTGTTGAATATGTGTAGGAAAAATTCTGTACAAATCAAGAAAACTCATTGAATCATGAGTTCTCCAGCTAAAAAAAATGAATTATGGTGAAAAATGCAATTATCAACTACTTTTCTTATTGTAATGTAGATATAAGTTTAAAAAAACCCCACAAACAATGTATGTAGAAACCCACATTCAGATCAACATTCTTAATGTGGGCCACACTTAGAATGTCAGTTTAGAATGAAATTTTATCATGGCTTTAGCACTGTGATTAGTCTCCAGAAAAATGATTTCATTACACCTCTGTATGCCTTTTTCCATGGAATTTTTTTTTTTGAAAGCTAAAAAAAATTTAATCCCTGATTATAAATTGTTATTAATACATTTTAACTGAGTTTAGTAAGAGACTTAACTGAAGTCATGCAGAAACATGTGTATTAATCTGTGATGAAAAACTTCAGATAAGCCAAGATTAGTAATGTCTGTTTCCATCACTGGCAGGGTTTTAAACTCATAAGTAAGCAGAAAAAAAACTGCCTTAATGCTTATAAAGATTTTTAACTACAGGCTGTTGCGGTTTAGATTTTAGCTCATCCCAGCTTGATTAGAAACTAAACACAAGCAATTGTGCCCAAATCCTGACCACCCTGCCCCAGGGAAAGCAGAAAAGGAATTGAAAGAGAGAGACTTGTGAGTTATAAACTAAAATTAAAACAGCTTTAATGAAACATTAATAATAATAAGGAATACAATATTACTAAGGGAAATAATAAAAGATATAAATATATATGAAATCAATCCCTCTAATAACTATACATCACCACTGATTCTGCAGATCAGATATGGAGAAACGTCCCAGATTGGACCTGGTGGCAGACAAGATCTGAGCTCAGGAACTGGATTCAGCTGAAGAGAAATACGATGAATAATGAAGACTTTTTTCAAAAGAAAATCTGGATAACCTGTAACTTGACCAGATTTAATGTGTTTCACTGTTAAGAAACAGAGAAACAGTTTAGTAAACTACTAATTATCTAACATAGCTTTGAGAATATCAGCTAAACTCACACTGAAATTTCCTAATAAAGGTGTTGCGAATAAGAAAATAATACATTGGAAGGAGAAACTCTGCTTATAGGGTCCTTGGGGTTATATTAGACAGAAAATTACAGAACCTTACTTTGAACAGCCTGCAACTGCAACAAAGAGGATAGTACAGCATAGGTGGTAGATAGCTTGCAAAATGCTCTGTCATTTTACTTAATGGTACCTAAATCATAATCTCTAGAACGTGTTCAGCAGTACTTAGGAAACCAGACTAAAACAAGCTTTACTGGCATCAAGTGCTGAAATAATCATGATTAGAAAAGTGAAGGTGACACTAATCTGAACTGTGTTTTATACATTTAAGCACATGTAGATGTGTATATGCATTTCTGTGTGTATATGTGTGCATGTGTGTATGCATGAATATGTCATTCATCCTTTTTGTTTATTTATTAAAAAAAAATCCAGTCACACTTTTGTTCTCCGTAGTAAACAGACATATTAATGAGGATAGATGTCAAGGTAAACACTAAATAAGAAGCTGACTGAATTTACCCCCTCACACAAATAAATGTGTTTCATAACCTAAAGAATATTGCATGAATAAAACAGCTCCACTTTGGAATGCAAAGTGAGTCTATTTTATCTTCTAAGTCATGTTGTGGCAAATGGCTGGTCATGTAATAAGTGTGGATGATTTAGAAACTTTCTCAATACAGCAAGAAAGTAAACAATTTGGATTTCAAAGGAAAAAATATTTTTAAACTGATTAAGCACTCATTCATGTAGACAGAAGAAAAATAGAAAGGCAGGGGAACTGTGAGTCACTCCATGTAAAAATTATGCATGAATCAAACTGATGCTGGAATTTGGGCAATTTTATGCTAAGTCCATTGCAGGAACATTTTTTATTGAGGTTTTTGAACTCAGATAAGTAAAATGGTCCTGGACGACCCTGGAATTCCCCTGGAATGTAGCAATAACCTTAATTTTAAACTGATAATTTAGAAAAACAGGAGAAGATGTTTAGAACACTTTGGTGGAAAGGCTTTGAAGTTACATGCCTCTCCTTCATGAATTTTTGCAGTCTGTCTCATTCTTTAATTGTAAGATGTTGCACATTACTAGAATGGGGATGCCAGAATGGTGACAAGTGAACATATCATATCTGTGTCAATTGGCATGTTAGTCATAATTTACCTTACCTGGCATACTCCTCTAAGGAACTAGAGGGACTTTGGCAGGCTTGAGAAGTATGCCCATGTGAACCTCATGCATTTCAACAAAGCTAAGTGCAAGGTCCTGTACCTGGCTCAGGGCAATCACCAGTATCAGTACAGACTGGTGGATGAATGGATTGAAATCAGTCATGTGAAGGACTTCGACATATTGGTAGATGAAAAATTAGATATAAACCAACAATTTGTACTTGCAGCCCAAAAGTCCAATCATATCCTAGGCTGTGTTAAAAAAAAAAAAAAAACAAATGTGGCAACAAGTTGAAGGAGGTGTTGAACTGAAGCTTGCTTAAGTAACTCAAGTACTTCATTGCTGGCCTTGTCATCTTGGTTTGGAAGTCAGTAGTAGATGTCTACTGTAAAGACTCTCTTGCAGATGACCCCTCTGATTTTAACACAGAGGCATTTGATTGTACTGGGTCCCTCCTCCCAAGACCTTCAGGCTAAAGCCTGCTTTACCAGGGTGGCCAGCCTATTGCCAAGGATTCCCCTTCCTCTTCAAGACAGGTGGGTTCCATTCCACCCTAGCAGGTTATAGGTCTTGTGGAGGGTTCCATTGCCAAACTCCTGCTAAACATATATACCGTGAATGTGATATTTCCAATTCAAAACTCTTTTTTTTGTTTGTTTTTGTTGTTTGTTTGTTTGTTTTAATAAATATAATATAGTTTCCAACATCGTGTATTTATAGATCAAGTGATGCTTTGTTTCTTCAGTCTAGCAGGTGTAGTCTATCTTACTGGTCCTTCTTTGACAGCTGCGGTAAGCTTGATAAACAATTATAGAGCATATTTAATGAAAAAAACTATCAAAATGAGTAGATATGCAGTATTAGGTGGGGCAGTTGCATTCTGGGACTCCCAGGCATATGCAAAACCTGCTACTTCCAACCCTTCTTGAGAACTTTAAAAAAATATAAATCTCATTTTACATTTATTCCATATTTTTTTTCAATTTTCCTGATTTTTTTTTATTCACCTGCACTGTCTCTGCCTTGTATTAATTTACCTATTCACTTCTCTCTTAGACTGATGTTTTTTCTTTAGGGTTTCAAGAACATAGAACATTTTCATTAAATATTTGTTTTACCCTTGGATCCAGATTAGGAATAAGTGCACTGAAGTCACAGAACTATATTTCTTCGTGCACTCAAAAGATTGGTTGCTCTCACAACTGTTCAAGTTTGTAGAGTAAATGAGGTTAATGTTTTTTGCAATCACTCTCATCTTTGCCTAGTTATTGCTGTTAAAATTAGAAAGTCAATAATGAATGAGGTAGAGAATTTTGGGAACAGAAAAGCTGTCCTGGCAACACTAGAAATTCAAATGGGCATGACTCGCATAGAAAGAATCATAGATGTAAAAATTCTCACATGGAATTTTTGATCATGGGCTGTCAAGCTGACCTGTACATTTTCACCAAATCCAAAACACTCCAGTATTATTAAATTGCTGCTTCTACATGTTTATACTGACTCTTTTAAATGTGCTATATTAATGGTACATATCACTATATTGCTTGCTGCCCTATACAACTATGCCTGCAACTTTAAGATATTTAAAAGGCAGGCTTCTAGGTGTCCAGAAACAAGACAGCTTTTTGCACAAAGCATACACCAGTAGATTTCCTGCTGAAAGAAGTTTTTCACACATGGCTGGTAAAAATGATTGGATCAGCTTCAAATCTCTCTCTCAAAGAAAGCATTTCTCATTATATGTGAAATACTGTTTGATTACAATGAAAAATGTTAAACAACCATTTTACTTATTGTAAACTAAAATTGCAATGAGTCTCAGTTATAATGTCAATATTGGTGGTAGTTGGCTAATTTCCTGCTATAGAGCTCTCTTCTCATTTACAAAAAATGTCTGTTTTTCACCTTTAACACTAAACATTTTTAGCATAGCAGAATCTGTGAAATCTTATTACAGCTTTGGGTGTGCAAATGTGAGACAATTGTATCTATTCCATATTTTTGGTATGCCACTGATCCTAGCTCCGTAGACTTGTGTGTTTTCAAGAACAATGCTTCCAACGAATGCTACCACATTTGGGTAGTGTTTAATTACTACCTTATATGGATAATAATATCCTGATTTTCAGGACTAAAAGTGTCATATTCAGTACTTAATGCTGGACACAGATGCTGCCTACTTTTTATCTTGTAGAGGATGAAGGCATTGTTTTGAGGTATAACTAATTTATACGGGCCTCAAAGGATATGTCTACACAACTCATGTTGATGTTTTTTTAGCTTGTATTAGGTTTTAGCTTTAAAATATCTCATTTAAAGAATGTTTGTTTGTTGAATAATAGTGCCAGTCCAGGGATTAGCAAGACTGAAAACCTTCTAGATGTGGAATAAAAATACAAGCAATTTACCATGCTCAGTGTTGTGTTTGATCATACATAAATTACATAGGGTAATGCTGTCCTGGTTATGTCTTTATGCATTTCATTTTCACGAACAACAGTGAAAAATCTTTCTATGTAATGGGTCTCTATAGAGCTCTGTGCAGCTTGACGATATGATTTATGTTCTTCTATTTTGGGCATTAGGAGAACTGAAGTGAGTCTTTTGCATGAACAGAGGATTCCCCATCAGATTTATCTAAGAATGACTGTGTGTCTGTTGAGTATTTCAGACTTGTCATTTTAGTGGCCAGGAAGTGGTCCAGGAGGACAGCTTTCTGACATCTATGAGGCTGGTGAAATAAAAGCTCTCATTAGGCCAAGATTTTCACTGGTGGAATGAATGCTTATTGGCACTGTTTACCTTTTCTTTTGAATTGTGATTACAAAAGTATGTGTATTATGTAACTTATCTGTCTGTTTATTAGTAGAGCCCTGCTGTGGACACTTCACGGACCCAATCCCCTCAAAAAAACATTAAATGAAATAAATATGATATTCCCATCAGGAGACAAGATTTTCTAGTTCTAAAGGCATTGCTACTAAAAACATACTGCCAATACAAAACATTTGGGGTCAAAGCAGTTCCAAAATGAATATTAGTCTCTGTACTTCTCTTTATTTATACGAGGCATTCAACAACAGCTGGTGACGACAATAATACAGGGTTGTCTTATCTGCCATGACCTCCTTGAAAGGTCTTCAAAGCCTCTTCAAGCAAACCATGTCTTTTCCATGTCTTTTTTGATTTTATGTTTAATAGACTTATCCTGTTCATACAAAAAAGGTATAATTATAGAAGCTTTTTCATGTTTTCAAAGTCATATTTATTTCACCTTGTATGTTTTATACAAAAGGAATTTTATGTTGCATGTTGTACCTAATTATTTCAGCAAATTTTAATAAAGATCTAAGTGCAGTGCATTTAGAATATTTTTAGAAAAAGAAGAAAGTCTGTGGTTTAGCTCAGTGGAAAAATATGTTCTGTTTCATATACTGTTGCTTTTAGACCTGTTACAAATATCTTGGAGGTCAGGAAAACCAATTAGCGAGAGGTTAGATTGAGCTCCCATCAAATAACTTTCCTTTAATATCCTGAGAATGCACAATATTTTGTCATATTATTCAATGAATCAAGTAAAAAGCAGATTGTTTAAGACTCTGATAGTCTGGAGTTTGAATTCCAAGATAATTGGTGTGATAATAGACATGTCATTATTTTCCCCTTTTTGCATCCCTGTTGCACTAAATTTTTTTGTAGTAAGGTAAAAGCAACTTATTTAAAATTGTTAAATATGCTTATTTATCAAGACTGACTTCACTTGTGTATAACAAATGATGAAGTCAGGAATGAGAGCTTTATCTAATCACCACAGATCTATAATCAAATTGTAAATTGAGATATAGGTCTTCTTTTAATGATAGTTTTTGGCTATTATAGAACCTCAGTGGAAACTGATGAATTGTAAATGGTGTTTCAAGAGAAGCATTTTTTCTTGTAAATAAATATTTCTTTGCTTTTTAGGAGTAAAAGGAGAAATTTCTGCATAATCATTTTTCACCTTTATTCACAGATAATCATGTATGAGACAATGACATTATTGTAAGGCATAATTTGACTATCTAATCAGATAGAAATTCATATCAACAGTATTTCTTTAGTGTAGAAATGTTTCTATTGTCTTTATATGTATTTGCAAATCTCTATGGTAAAATCCACTTCCATTTTAACATCAAATTTGGATTATATCCAAATCACATCTGACTTTTGTGATCAGAGGCAGCCTGAAGCAAGAAACAGGAAATAACTGACATCTACGAGTCTGGGGAACTGGACTATTCTGTAGCTTTTGTACCAGAGTCTCTGTCTTTAAAATCAAGTAGCATTCTCATTAAAACATTAAAATAAATAAAGAAGTTTGATACTTCTTTCTGACATATAGCCATGAGTTCACACTAAAAATGTAGACTTTCTCGTGTTTTTTCATCTTATGACCCCTTCATATCTCACTCACTGTAGCAGTGTCACTCAAATTTGACACCTAAGCAGAAAATTCAATTCAGACACCTGATTACAAATTAATCTTACCAAACTTATTTATTTACATAAACCTTTTTCCTAGCCAATTTCACAGCTATAAGTCTCAACCAGTCTGTAGCTATCTCATTTTCTGTCATCTTACTCAGTTATTACAACACCCTTTTCTGCATAAAAATAATGACAAGTACGAACTCGTACTGTGAATTTGTACTCAAAAAATAACTCCTGTAAGGTTTCTTAGATATAGTTAGACCATATTTCCTTTATCCTCATTTCCAACTCTCTGTTCTACACAATAATAATTATATGCTTTAAAGCTGCACACTGGAGGCCACTTTCCTTATTTAAATCAGAATGTCAGCCATCAGTTAACCAGACCAAACTGCTGAGTTACACACTTATAGACACATTCAGTACCCATTTTCTAGACACATCTGACCTATTCTTTCACGACATTGTTTCCAGAGGAAAACCAACTTTAGATAAATGTGCCATTTTTTCAGGTGGCTGTAATTTAGATTTAAGTATGTAAAATATACATCTACACATCAAATTATGTTACATGATATCTAAATGGTCCTGTGGGGTTAAAAAAAAAATCCAATCAAAGCAGAAAGGATGAAAAAATCATCCCTTCTTCAACTCCAGAAATGAAGTGTATCAGCCTTTAAGGCAATTCGCATTCACATTCAGGTGAATAAAGTTGAGTGAAATTAATGTAGGAATTAACAGTTATGTTATATTTCCTACATATTTTTCCTTTTCAATGAAAACTTGATCCATACATGACAATTATTTGACACATTGATATAAATGACTAGGTAGACAGATCAATAGATAAATAGATACATAGGGTCATAGATTCATTTTGATGAGGTAGTGCAAAGAAGGGCAAATACTAGTTGGCTAAAAGTTCCATATTCATAAAGTACAGGAACAACAGAAAGAGATGATTAACATTCCATGTTGGGATATAGATTATAATGAAAAGAATAAGTATTGATGCTTGGGATTTTCTTTTTTGTTTGAGATGCAGGATTTATTTAGAATAAATTACAGATTAAGAGATTAAGTTTAAAGTACATTGAGACTTAAATACTTTGAACAGAAGAAGTAATGTGTTTCAGATTATTTAAAAGATAAATTCATATCTTGTTACATATAGGTAAACTAGAGAAATATCTTATGTATTTGCTTGAAGAATGAAAAAGCAATCAAAATCCTACTTTAAAGATTGTTTAGGAAACATTTTATATTTCTTTGTCCCTCAATCCCTGATTTAACTGCACGCTTTACTTGCATGATACAACAAAAAGGCAGGCAAGTAATACAACAGAAAACAAATCAAGCTCCTACAACATGATCAAGAAGAAGCAACTTTCCAGTTCACAATTTCACATTGGTTAAATATGTCATGATTAGATCAAGCTGTAACACAAGGAGTATATTTAAACTGATATTTTCATGAAAAGATTTTAACAGAGGTATTAAAATGCTCTTATCACTAAAGATATTAGCAGCATCTGCTAATAATCTTCTGCTTTCCTTCTATTCTGGAAGAATGTGAACTAATCTCACTAAAATACAAAGAAGAAATTAGTGTTCTACATTCTTTATTGACATGCATTTATTTACTCCCTCATACCCATCATACACCTATTAGATAAATTAACCTTTGTGGTAGGATTCATCAAACCTAACTTTGTATGCCTTTATATTAAAGCAGGGTTCTTTCTACTGAATGCTAGAGATTGAATTAATCTTGCAATATAAATATCTTAGACTTTCCACTCCCATTCTATGAAATGTACTTTTGTTTAACTGGTGTGTCCTCTATTTAGATGCTGAACTGAGGTGGAAATGAATCAGTCACTGGCCATACTGACTGTATCATCTGTATTGACTGTATCTCCACTGATTTTAATGAGACGCTGGACAGACACATCAGAAGCAGACATTTTCTGTCCGGATGCCTAAGACTTACTTACTCTAGATAAATAAATGCTAAAATATCATAAAGCTAGATATTTAATCTAAGATTGTGCAGATTCCTTATAGATACTAGAGAGAGCAGAGATAATATCACTCTGAGGGTATGTGATAGAAAAGCTCTGACTGATCACTTTATCTTTTAGATAGCCATACTTAGCATTAATTAAAGAATTTAATTATATTCTTATATGGTTATATAATTATCTGTATATATAATACAATTATAGAAATTGTTATTACTTTGAGAAATAAAGTAAATAGTACTATCTAAGGGGATAATGACTTTAAAAACACAGTTCTTATTAGAGATCACAATAGCTACATGTACAGAGGGAAAATAAAGAAAGAAAAAGAAGAAATTACCATTTATGTTGCATTCTTTTTCCTCTCAACAAAAATAAACAAATTATTAATTGTGATCATTCTTATTTTTTTATAGCTGTGGTATCTGCTCCCAAGAACACAGCTAAGAAATCCAGATTGCTAACACAATGGAATGTGGGTCCCTTAAATGTCCTTATAGAGGGGAGGGATCTTCACTGTCTGTTTTGTTAGATATGGATCATTTTTCATATTAGGGTTGCATTTTTCAACAGTTAAAACATAAAAATGCTCTTAACAGATCACCAGTAGAAATTCTTCTTCTTTTCACTCACAATCCATTCCTGCATGCTGTTCAGAGTTGTTCACTGCATCTTCTAGGTAGAAGTAGAATCCACCTCTTAGACAGCAAGAAAAAAAAATCAAAGAATGACCTCTAGACTTCCTAACAGGGTTACACTCTCCTTTAGAATCTTCATAGAAATATAGCTTTAAAATCTAAATTTGCAAAAATCAAAACACCAATATTATATTGAAAAATATACATATTTTCTCTGATGTCTAGAGGAAAAGTGCTATAATCTGTGTAATAAAAGAGGGATAGCTTAGAAATAAGTTCTGGAGTGAAGACAAATTTAGACAAATTGTTTTATCTTTCTGACTGCTTTTCCATCTCAAAGGTACCATCTCTATGTCCAATGAAGTCAGTTGCAAAGTAATTTCCAGGATAGAAAAGCAAGATGTGTATGAAATTAAAACAAATACGGGTATGGTAACTACATTCCATTCAGTATGGTTTTGACTGAACAGCAGAAGATTAACATTATTTTTATTTTACATCTGACAGTATTCTCAGAGAAACTTACAGTAGTCCATTTGTTGAAGGCTGCAATAATTATGACTTGCATATGTTGCAGCATGTGTTTTGATTTGGGCTTCAGCTGTGAAAAATGTAAGTACTGTAAAATGCGTTTTGAGGTGTAGGCATTCAATGATTACTGCATTACTGCAAATGAAACTTATGAAAGCCTCAAAATAATTTTATTTATTCAATTATGTGTACTTAACTTTCCTGTGATAACATCAAAGGAATATATCCTAAATTTCTACAGAGGCCATGCATAGAGTTCATTGATATTTAGGTGAACAGGAGTCTCTCAAGAAATAATCACTTTTTAAGGTGTAAAATTAAAAAGACAATAAGAAATGTATTTAACCTACATATTAGAATTCCGTGTCAATCACAATTTCTGGGAAAAAAAAAATCCAAAATATACAAATAACAAAACCAAGAGAAGAAAACAAGGACAATATTGAGGTCAGCTGTTAACAAATAAGGCTTGAAAGAGGCATATGTGACTGTCATAAGCTTGTTATGGTTCTACACTAGGGAAAATTTTCTTTCAAATCTCCTACATGAGAAAAGAATGTAAAGCATATTTAATACAGCGTGATACCACTATAGCTTAATAACATAACTGCAACGGGTTGCTCAGAGAGGTTGTAGGGTGTCTAGCATCTCTGACCTCTGGATATACAAAACTCAGTTGGACATCATCCTGAGCAACCTGCTGCAAGGGACTATGGTTTGAGCATTGGTGGTTGCCTGGGCAATCACTAGGCATCCCTGTCCATCTCAACTATTCTATGATGCCATTTCTGTTACTATACTAAGGTCAACTAGTCACCTCTTTGGTGAGCATCTGGCTTTACAGGAAAAATAATTATAGGATACTTATGTAATTAATGCAAGATTTGTAAAGACTGTGGCTTCTGATCATCATATAACAACCAACTAGGATGTGACTACCCTGGAGTCTTTTGATCTACTTTTGATCATATATTGATAATGGCATCTGTCACACTTGATGACAGCAAAGGAAAGATCAAACTCTAGAGTCCTGAGTTCTACCTCAGAAGTAAAATGGCTCAGAATTCATTATCTTACATCTGATTATCATACTAGTAGTTATTTTTCTTGTCAGTTTGGCCTCCATTCAGGTAGACTGTTTCTTTCTGAAGACCAGTCCAGCACTCTTTCTCTTAACTTCAAGTAAGAATCTGAGGAATTTTAGAGAAAATGGAATAAAAGTCCCTCAGTTCAATTATCCTGTCAATTACCACAAATTTCCCACAATATTCTTATTAATCATTTCTTCCTTGTTTTCAGAAATATGCAGGAACCATAAAGAGGTGAAGAGTGGAAGGCACATGTCCAGAGTAATTTACAAAAACTTCTTGTATATAAGCAAGTGAAGTCCAGGGAAGAAGAAAATCTTTACAGGTTCAAGCTAATCTGCTGTACCCATGCTTTGCCATGTAATGAGACTTTTCAAAGATAAAAAGTTTGACAAAAGGCCTCCTAACTGACCTAATGTCCATGCTGCAAAGTCTCATGTGAGTAGGTGCTTGTTGATATTTAAGTGACTATATTTTCAAAAATATAATACATAAATATTACCTGCCAGAGTTTCAGAAATGCAGAAATTACCACAAGAATTTCAGAGATTATTTACATTGAGATGAGATTCAACATGGATGAAAAGGTCTTTCTGAAGTTTTCAGGGTGCCATAACAGACAGAAATACATGAGTTATAAAAGCACAGACCAAAACAGATTTGTACATACTCCCCCTGTGGGGTGTAATACAATGCATAGTATTCCTCTAGGCTTCAAATCACCTTGGACTTCAGAGTCTTGAATGCTGATGACTTACAGTGATGCAGGGGCAAAATATTCTTAAGCTACTCTTACCTCATCTGATGAAAAAAAACATGTAGCCCTTTTGCCTTTACTTCTAAATCTACAGCTATAGAGGTTTATTTTAGTTACCATATACACCATTGCTGATTTTAATCATCACCCACCTATACCTATTAGTGCAGTATGCACAGCAGTTCATTAGCAATTCATTGTGCAGTCAATTAACATTGACATCTAATAATAGCTCTATTAGTAATTGTATTTTTATTATATCCTATGGGACACATGTCCAATTTGAAGAGCATACTTAGTAGCTCTGCTGAAGGAGAAGTAATTTGCTGCCTTTGTAACTAGTTTTCCTTCCCTCCCCCAATCAAAGTAAGAACAATTGGAAATGAATTATTGCTTTCCAGTTTTAGGCTCATCCCTCTGATAACAGGTTTCAGAGTGCAATTTAGATGCTAAATTTCACAAAGTTGAAATTGGAAAGCAAAAATTGGCAGTAATTTACCTTCACTTTACTTAAAGTTGACAATAACTGATTTTGATCTGGGATTTTACAGCAGCATTGGACAGAACTGATCAATGTATTGTTCAGACTGCCTGGAATATTCTTGTTTGACCTCTTAAAACCAGTAACTACCCTATCCAAAATCTTTACTCATGCATCACCAGCATTCAATCACAAAAGTGAGGTTAAACTGTCTTTCACAGAAACTGAAGTCTCTCCTGGTCTAGTTTTAAGTTACATGGAAGGTCATTTTCAGGCATAGATGATCTCGTCTTCTTAATTTAGTCTCTCTTATGGATGCCCAAGATTCCTCTTCAGTGAAGAGGATGAATGTGGAGACAGCTGTGTGCTTGTTCCTGCTATGATACTGAGGTAGGAAACAGAGGACAGGAGCTAGGACAGTAGTTGTGGAACATGAGCATTAAAAATATCCATAGTTACCTGCTATGCATTTATATTTATTTCATTTGTTTGAGAAACACGTCAGTTCATACAAGAGTTCTGGTTCATAAAGTTTTCACTGGACTCTTTCTGAATCTTTTTAACACAGTAAACCATAGTGATTTCTTTGAATTTGATGCTCTTTTGCACAACATAGGAAAACAAATCACTTGGCTTACTGATCTTGACAGAACTGCTCTGGAGAGTTTCTGTAATAGTAAGCATATACACCTGAACATTTTAAGTATGTTTCTACTGAGGAAGGTACAGGATAAATTGGACAAGTTGAATCCGTAACCTAATATAAATGTGCTGTTATATAAGTTAAGCTGCATAGACTCCTTGTCATATGATTTGGGCAAGACAGTTCCATTTTCATTTTAAAATGATGTTATGATCATTTTTCTAATCTTTTGCCTGCTCCTAATCCACATGTATGAGTATCTTTCTGTGTCTTTTTAGTTGCCTATTATGTTCTTTCTCAAATTACAGCTTGAAAAAATATCTGGTCCATATAACCATGCCTGTCTGGTTTCCCTCTACAGTGTCAAAGTACAAAGCAGATAGAAATCTGACTTAACCAGATGATTATAAAGAGTTCAGCAGCACTTCTGAAACACTGAGGTGACACCAAGCAGCTTAAATGCATGGCCACACACAGCTCATCTTTCTCTCTCTTAAAATACAGACATAGATCTACTCATTTATTTTTATTATTAGATAACTTTCATAATCTGGATATTAGGAAAGAGAAAAACTACTTTCAGAATGGATATTAAGAAAAAAGTCCCCAAACAACCAGAGCAAATTAATTCCTTAATTTTATTATTTTTAATTACCTTAACTTCTTCCCTTCATATAATACATCTTTTCTAATTTAATCATTCTATTTTTTATCTTTAACCAAATGAAAGAAAATACGTAAGAAAAATATATTTCTTAGAAATCACGTGACCACATGTACATAATAAAGAATAACATGTCAAGAAACTGAGCACAAGAACAGGTACGGCAGAGAGGTGGTGGTCTCCATCTATGGAAACATCCAAAAGCTACCTGGACTTGATCATGGGCAGCTTGCTGTAGTAGCCCTGCATGAGAAGGAGGGATTGGACCAGTTAGCCTCCAGAGCTCCCTTACAATTTTAACCATCTTATGACTCTATGACAGAAATGATACTGTTCTTATATAGGAGACAGTGGTGTTTTTCCTGCATACGGCAAAGATGTTTCCTTTCTTGGGGGGCAGGATTATTAGTTTCAGTAAAATAAGTGATTTCTAGTATTCATAACAATGACCTTAAATCTAATCGTGTAACTGTTGTTCCAATTACTCAGCAACAAGAACACTATGTATGCTTTAAATGGCATGTATGCCTTGTATGATATTAATTACACAGAACATGACAGAACATAGATAAGGTAGTGAAATTACCCTATTTTCTCTCAGATCATCTTTCTAGCTGCAAACATTAAAAAAAAAAGAAGAAGAAACCTTTCTTTTTTTTCTGAAGGCTTTAATATTTACATTTTACTCTCTTCAGATCCAGGTTAGGGGTATTAGCCCTGTGTCTGAGAATAAGAAAGGTGGATAACTTATATTGTCATTTCATATTTAGCCATGTTACATACAAAGAAATTGAGCATGTTCTTCATCTCCAATTCTGATTATTCACAGAAACTATTAATCTTCTGCTTTTGTTGGCTCTAGAAGCAGACGCATTTCTGAGGCTAACAAAATGATTTCTATCTGCCCTTCCTTTATGCATAGAGATGAACTGGTATACACACATACTGAAAAGCTGTTAAGATGGTTTTTTCCTCTTCCTTTTGTGTATTTTTTGTTGCTGGTTTTCTAATTTAGTTATTTAAAAAAAAACAAAACAAAACCGAGACATCTCAGAGTATAAAAGGAGAAATGTACTCTCTTACAGAGGAAAACAATCTAAACAAAATGTTGGAAACTGCAGTTGGACACATTTAAATTTGTAATGGTAAGAACATTTGAATGGTGAGAATAATTAATCACAGAGGCAAACTATCCAGATACAGTAGCACCATTGATGGACAGGCTGATGCAGAATTAGAAAATCAGCTCGGCACTCACGTGAATTGTATAAAGAGACATCCACAGTGATAAAATATGTGAAGATCTTCTGAAGTGAAGCTGCAGCCCCTAAGTGTTCTCTGGAAAGAACTGTAAGGTTAAAAGGAAATGACAGATTCTCTAGTTGTTTCTGTGTTTCAATCAAAAATAATGACCTTTCGGAAAACACGTTTGAACCCCCTGCTTCAGACAGGAAAGTGTGTCTGACTGAAGAGGGTGGTGGAACTGGAAGAAAATGCTTTCCTGTGGAGCCCCAGAAGCATTACACTGTCATGCCTACATGTGTAATGAAGTGCCATTTTTATTGTTTTAGATATATAATTTTAGCAACCTATACTGTTCAACATATGAACAAAATATATGGTATTCATACATCATAGAGAGTGGCTTGGCTAGTACATCAGCCAATATCCTCAGGACTCTGTGATGCATCTCATCAGGCCCCATAGATTTATTTATGTTTGGGTTCCTCAGGTAGTAAAGAACCTGAAATTCCCCTACAGTGGGAGTGGCTATGGCCCCTGGTCTCCTTCTTGTTGTCCATTGACTCAGGATGATTCAGAAGAGCAGCTGTTGGTGAAGACTGAGACAAAAAAGTTGTGGAGTACTTCAGGCTTCTCCTCATTTGTTGATAGCAGGTCACAATTTTCATCCATCATTGGGGGTACGCTCTCTTTAACCTCCTTTTCTGATTGATGTACCTGTAGAAGCCCTTCTTGCTAGTCTTCACTTCCTTGGCCTAGTTCAGCTCCAAGTGCACCTTGGCTTCCCTGATCCCTACACAGCCAGGCAGCATCCCTATACTCTTCCCAGTTTACTTGTCCCCACTTTCACTGCCTATGCAGTTCCCTCTTGGTCTTCAGTTTGACCGGTAGGCCTCAACTCAGCCACCGGTCTCTTCTTTTCCCTGACCAAATTCCTACATCTGGGGACTGAGTACTCTTGAGCTTTATGGAAAACATCCTTAAATATCTGACAGCTCTGTTCTTCTCCCTTGTCCATGAGGATGGTTTTCATGGGGATCCTACTGAATAACTCCTTGAAGAGCTGGAATTCTGCATTCCTGAAATTAAGGTCCTGACTTTAATCCTTACCTGTGCCATATCCCTCAGGGCCTTGAACTCTGCCAGTGCATGATCACTGTAGCCCAAGCTGCCTTCGATGTTGATGTCACTGGTGAACTCATTTGTGTTGCATTTATACACATACAGACACACAGACACATGTATATACTTGAATATACACATCTACATAGTCATGGATAGTATTTTTTCTAATCATTGGTTCCCAGACTTTTATCTGGTCTGAATTACTGCTGGAAGACTATTTTCTTCATTGAATGTTCCTTTCAATTACACAAAGCAAAACAAAGAAAAACACCTTTTGAACTACTACCCACAGTTCTGGTCATTGTGAGGAATCAAGTAATATTTAAAAATCAAATAATCTTTACTTTGTTTCCAATAACATGTTTGCTCTTTCCAGTAGCCTTTGAACAGACTGATGTAATTAATTGCATGCTAGTATCTGCATATCTGAATACAAATAAGCAATGTTCTGTATAATTTAGAAGTGAAATGATCAAAATAAACTGTCTTGTAACTGTGACACATGTTATTTTGCACTGTTATTAATAAGGAATATATTGCAAGTAATATGAAATCTTATTTCCTTTTTGTTGTTAGTTGACCTATATCTTTCACTGAAAGACAGATTGTGAGAGACAGATTGTAAAATTGTTTGATTGCAACACAAATACACTGTAAACTGAATAAAAAATTTGGAAACAAAAAAATGGAATTGAAGTATTAACTTTCTTCAGGCAGACATGTCATTTTCTGTCAGGAAAACACTACTTTCTCACTAATTTTCCCACTAATCAAACCCAAAAGGTGTAATTTCCTCATTAAGTATATGTCTAATGAAAGGTACCTAATTCAAATGTATTATAATATCCTCAAACTTCTAGTGAATTTCCTGAACCATACTGAATGGTTTCAGACTCACTACTGAAAACCAAAGGGTCATGAAGGATTAATAAATGGTGCTTAAACCATGCCAGTGAATAATTATAGAGAAAGCAAATTAATTTGAATGATTTGTTTGAAAAGTTTAAGTACTTGTTATAATTGCTGAAAATTTTACATCATCTACTCCTGCAAGTTACCTGTAATACAATGAGCTTTTTAAAAATATCTCTTCAAATCACCACTGCATTCTTCCATTTCCACAACACAAGGCTCATGGAAGCACCTGAGTACAGTCAGGTAGGAATTGGGTTTTTTCCCAAAAAAATGTGGAGGGATCAGTAGCCCGACTGAAGTGTACCTACAACAACGAGAACAGAATGAGCAAGAAACAGGAGCAGTCACTATAACTGTGCAGCTGAAAAACTATGATATTGTTGCCACCACAGAAACATGGTGACTCACAAAACTGGAGTGTTGCAGTGTATGGCTATAAATTCTTCAGAAGGGGTAGGCAGGGACTGAAAGGTAGTGGGGTAGCGCTGTATGTTAGGGAGAGTTTGCATTGTCTAGAGCTTGACAATGATAATGAAAAGGTTGAGTGTTTATGGGTAAGAATGAGGGGTAAAACCTACAAGGCAGATACCATGGTGGGAACCTGTTACACACTACCCAACCAGAATGACAAGGCAGCAATACATTCTATAAGCAGCTGGGAGAAGTCTCACAATAGCTCATTTTGCTTGATACGTCTTCCTAGAGAATGTTCTTTTGGAAATATCTTTCCTTATATTATGGAAGTGAGGCAATAGTGAAAGACTAATTTAAAGATAATTCCACTATAAATATCCTGATGTAAGTGTTTTTGTAACTGACTGTGGTGACTTGACCTTGGTTAGCTGTAAGGTGGCCACTAGACTGTTCTATCTTTCTCCCTCCTCAACAAGAAAGGGGGAGAAAATATGACAAAAACTTGTGGGTCAAGATAAGGGCAGGCAGATCACTTATCAATTACTATCACGGGCTAAAAATACTTGATTTAGGAAAACTGACTTAATTTATTGTCAATTAAACACAGTAGTATAATGAGAAATAAGAAAAAATCTAGAAAACAGCTTCCCTTCACTTCTTCCTTCTTACTAGGCTCAGCTTCAATCCCAACTTTTCTAACGTCTCCCACTGAGCTCAGGGAAATGAGTAATGGGAGTTGCAGTCAGTCTGTAACATTTTGTCTGTTGTTTCTTCCTCCTCAGCTCTTCCCCTACTTCAATGTAGGCTCCCTCCCCTGGAAGACAGTCCTTCCCTCAGGCTGTATTTCTTCACAAACTCCTCCAGTCATGAGTCCTTTCCTCAGAATGTAGTCCTTCTGGAGTGAACTGCTCCAGCGTGGATTTGCCACAGGGTCACAGATCCTGACAGAAAACCTGGTCCTGCATGTGCTAGTCTCCAAAAGGCTGCAGTTCCTCACAGGAGCTGATTCCAGCATGGGCCCTCCACAGGCTGAAACTTCCTTTAGGGCACACCTGCTTTCTCTGGTGTGGTGTCCTCCATGGGCTTCAGACTGGATGTCTGTTCCACCACAGACCTTCATGGCCTGCAGAGGTATAACCTTCTCCAGCATGCTTTTCACCATGTAGATCACCTCCTCCCTCACCTTCTTCACTGACTTTGGTGGGTGCAATGCAGTTTCTCTCACCTCCTCTCTTGCAGCTGCTGCTGTGCAGACTTTTTTGTCCTTTTTAGAGAAGCCACTACCAACATCATTGATGGTGTCAGCTTTGGCCAGCTGGTCTGTTTAGGAGCTATCTGGAACTAGATTTACCTGACATGGGAGCAGCTGCAGGTGTCCCCTCACAGAACCCACTCCTGCAACTCTCCTGCTACATCCAGACTTTACCATGTAAACCTGGTACACTGGACTCAGCTCTCCTGGGTCAATGGCGAACAAGATGGGAATAAGAGGGATAAAGCCCTTCCAACTGAAAGGGAATTTCAGATTCGTGATCACCTAAGGAACCTGGACATATATAAGTCTATGGGACTTGATGAGATGCATCCCAGAGGCCTGAAAGAATTGACTGACATGGTTGCCAAGCCACCCTCTATGGTATCTAAAAAGTCATAGCAGCCAGGAGAAGTCCCTTATGACTGGAAGAGGGGCAACATTATGACCATTTTTAAAAAAGATATAAAGGGTGATCCTGGGAACTACTGACCTGTCAGCCTCACACTTGTGCCTCAGAAGATCATGGAATAGATCTTCCTAGAAGCTGTGCTAAAGCACATGGAGGACAGAGAGATTATTCAAGACATACAGCTGGCTTCACCAAGGGCAAGTCCCCCTCTCCTCCACTCTTGTGAGGTCTCACCTCACACACAGTACTGTGTCCTGTTCTGGAATCCCCAATGGCAGATAGATATGGAATTTTTGGAACAGGTCCAGAGGAGGGTTATGAAGATGATCAGAGGGCTAGAGCTCATCTGCTATGAGATTAGGTCGAGAGAGTTGAAGTTGTTCAGCCTGGAGAAGAGAAGCCTTTGGGAAGACCTCAGAGCAGTGTTCCGGTACCTGAAAGAGACCTACAAGAAACCCAGCGACGGACTTTACAAGGGCATGTAGTCATAGGATGATGAGAAATGGCTATAAACTGGAGGGGAAATGATTTAGATTAGACATTGGGAAGGAGTTCTTTACAATGAGGTTAATGAGACAGTAGAATGGATTGTCTGGGGAAGTTATGGACGCCTCTTCCTTGGAAGTGTTCAAGGCCAGTTTGTATGGGGCCTTGAGCAGCCTGGTCTAGTAGGAGGTGTCCCTGTGCATGTCAAGAGGGTTGAATCTAGATGATCTTCAAGGTCCTTTCCAACTTAAACTTTTCTATGATTATGCCAACCCAATAGCCAAAGGAAACACATTTTTAATGATGTTATAGAAAATATGATGCGACGTTAGAGTACTAGAGCAAGCATGAGTTACAGCTCCAGCCCTCAGATCATCTTTGTCCAGCCCTCCTCTGGACCTGTTCAAACAGCTCCATTTCCTTCCTATGTTGAGGATTCCAGAACTGGACACAGTGCTCCAGATGAGGTCTCAAAAGAGAGGAACGGAGGGACAGATCACTTCCCCCAAACTGCTGGCCACACTTCTTTTGATGCAGCCCAGGATATAGTTGGCCTTCTGGGCTGTGAACACACACTTCTGGCGTATGTCAAGCTTCTCATTGACCAGAAACCCCTCCCCCTGAAGTCCTTCTCTGCAGGGCATGTCAACCCCCATCATGTGCTGATAATGGGGATTACCCCAACCCAAGTGTAGGATACTGCACTACGCCACTCAGTTAGGTGTCATCTGTAAACTTGCTGGGGGTGCACTCAATCTTGCTGTCAATATCATTGATGAAGATATTAAACAGCACCGGTCCCAGTACGGACCCCTGAGGGACACACCTTGTCAAGGATTTCTTTCTGGACTTTGAGACATTGACCACTACTCTTTCAATACGACCCTCCAACCAGTTTCTCATCCACCATACTGTCCACCCATCAAATTCATGTCTTTCCAATTTAGAGAGAAGGATGTTGTGGGAGACCATGTCAAAAGCTTTACAGAAGTCTCGATAGAATATCAAATCCTAGCAATCTCAAGGATAATATAAAACATCCCATTAAAAAGCAATTGCTAAAAAAGAAGTGGAGATCTGTGAGATACAGAAATTTTGTGCATGTATGCAACAGACTCTGTTCAAAAGAGATAATATTTAACTTTTAGAAAATCTGTTTTACCTGTGTTCTAGATATATGAACTGTATTGATCCCAGGAGGTAACTACTTCTTTGCCTTGTAAAGCCAGAGAGTTTGAATCTGGCCCAAACTTTATGTGTGTGAACACCTGTGCATGCATAAGAGGTATCTTTAAAATGAACTTACCAGCCAGCTCAAATAGCAGAGAAAGATAGCTGTGTTAGATTGGTACTTTGTTTAAGTGAATTAGCCTTTCTAAAAAGACATTATTTTAGCATAGAATAAATGCTAGGCAGAATATGCTTGTTGTTTCCAGCACCTGAGTTGACACAATACATGGGCAGGACATAAATTCATGCCACAAAGACATGTTCTAAAAGGCAATGTTCTGCCTCTAAATATCTACATATTGTTGTGAGAAATAACAACAATAATTAAAACAAACACCTAAAGCATTTTGATATTCTAGTAGCTTTTGTTCTTTTAATACTATGCAGGAGTTAGAAAGCCCCTGTCAGAGAACCAGCTTCATCTTCATGGAGGCTAGTGACAGGTGCAAAATTGAACTGCATATTATTACTACTGCTATTTAATGATTTTAGACAATATATAATCAATCATTTGCACTGATGTTACCCAAAGAGCAAAGGCAAAATGCAAACTGGATAATGAGAATATTCATTAGTAAAGAGTTTGGCCACATTTCCCTGTAGAATTACAAATTTTCAAGGTAAAAGAAGTATTCCTGTTTTAAAAATACTATCACCTTCATATGAATTTATTTTTTTGTAAAGGTAAATTAATGGCTGTAGAAAGTAGCAAATGTGAGTAATGATGGAAGTATCCAGTACCAGCTGGATGTATCAAGTACCAGAGAAAAAGCACTATAGTTCATGATTTTAAAATCCTGTAGCCTATAACCATATTTAGTCTACAGTAAAATATTAAACTATTTCATTTACCTTTAGAATTTATGCTTAAAATTGAAGACATTCTCAAGAGATAAATATTTTTTTCAAATGTTCCACCAAAATCAATAATGAAAACAAAAATGCCATTCCTTTCAGATTATTAAAGTAAGCGTTTATTATAACCACAGAAGCAAAAGGTTGTTTTTCAAAGGAGAGGGTTTTATTTGATTATTATTTTTCTAAAAGCCATGACTAATGAAATAAAACTCACTCACTTCCATGCAGCTATAGCTCGCCTTAAAAAGACAGCAGCAGGGAAAGAAACTATGCTAGAAAGAAATACAAGTAAGAACTGAGAATTTTTTTCCTACCTCAAAACTTTCTAAATTAGCTGGGTGAGCTCTTCCTCCACCCCCACCCCTTTTCTGAATATATCTGTCCACTTAATATTTTAAAGACTACCTATAAGTAATGGGTCACTGCTTTTACTAGGCATTCTGCCAGTTTGAGATATATGCTTTCATCATTCTCCCTAATCAACTCTCCAGACCCTTCAGTGGTTCGTCACTAACTTAGCCATCTGTTACCCCTGGCTGAAAATCCCAAAGTGGCTAATTTTCCAGTGTAATCATTATTTGAAAAGAAAACAAAACTGTACAAGCAAAAACCTCCCACACCTCTTTTTCCTTTCTCCTCTGCAAATGTATTTCAGTTATGCCTTATCTTTTGTCAGTTCTGTAGATTTATTCTGAATTTTGCTGTGAGTCAATTGACCCTATCACTCCTAGCCAAACATTGCAATATTTTTTTCCCAATAAAATTATATATTCCATATATTGGGCCATTTATTCAAAATGTTCTTTTCTTAGAATTTGTAAGATCGTACATAGGATAAAATGTAACATAGTAATTTTTCTTCGAACAAACATCAGTGTTTAATTATTACCTTTAGTATTAGTTAATATTGTCAATATTAAGAAAAAGAAATCCATCAGCATTAATGAAGTTTAATGGCAGTCTTGAATCCAATAAATACCAGTCCTTTATTTTAAAACAATTTTAAAGTAAGTGTTAGAAGTACAAAGGATTTCTAAGCATATTTAAATGGCAGTCAGCACTCAAGACTTTCACGCACAACTAAGTCCCACATATATGTTACTTAGAGATTGAAATTGTCTACATACAGCAACTTTCCATGCCTTTGAATTTAAGATATTTCTCTTAGAAGTGCCATTTAAAAGACAGATTGTCTTAGGCTTCCAATTAGGGTTCTCATTTGTATCAGATGAGATAATTATTTTGTACAGTATGAACTGTCCCACCAGGAAAGGATGGAGTTCACCAATTCTTTTCAGCAACTAGGCATTAGCTAAATGGCAAAAACTTATGGTTTAACAAATTTTCACTGAACTAGAGTAGATTCAAATCAATAATTTAGCGCAAAAAATCAGGACACCATATTTCAAATATTCATTTCAGTTCTGAAGAAATTATTGTCTCAGTTGCATTCATATTCCTTCCTTTATATTTGCAAGGGTGCTTATGATAGTCATTTTTTTCTGACCACAGTTGCTTGCTATTCATATCAAACTTAGGTTTGTATGCCAAAGGACATAAACATACATAAATAAGTGTAAGTGGTTTTCATCTATGGTTTGTTAAAATTCTGTTGTTAAAAATATTGTAATTGTTCTTCTGGGGAAAAATAGGTAGTATATTTTGCAAATTCCTATATAAACAAATGCTCGTAGAGCTTGGGATGGCATGTATGTACAAGAATAGGACTTCAGATACAATTTATATGCCCACAAAGGGAAATTATTGGGCATAGAATAGAGAAAAAGTACTATGAGGAGAAGAAAGGCATTTTCCTTAGCCTTTTTCTGAGCCCAGGAAGTCAATTCTCAACAATTTTCTCATGCAATTATGTCTAATTTTCAACTCGTTACATTCATGCACATATATATTGGCCTACGGTGTTCGCAAACTGTATACAAATACTTGCAATGCAGATAAAGACTTCCTCGCTTCTTTTGGTTGCCCTTAGGCTGACATATCTTATGGAAGGCTATAATAAAATCTAGATTTAACCCATAACTGTTGAATTACTGCTACATAGATCTCATCACTGGGAAGGAACCTATGGATTCTATGAGACAGGTCAGAATATTATTGCAGAAACTTGAGCTCTGAAACCTTTGAAAATCTGCAAAAGATGACAAGGAGAAAAAAAGTATGATCATTTGACCATTAAAAAAATAGAGACCCGAGCCCAGCAGTTAAAGAAAGTTTTAAATGCAAGCTTCATACTTAACGTACATGACTTAGAAACCACATAATGCATTTTCTCCACCCTTGGAAAGAGAACCTGGAATTAAGGTACATTTTCTTTTCAGTTGTCTGTTTGAAATGCATATTTACATTAGAAAATTCAACTCAAAAAATTTAAGATTTAATGTAGAAAACAATTTAATTTGCGTTTTTTGTAAACTTCATGGATAAAATCTTTCCTCCCCTTCCCTTCTTCCCTTCCCTCCCTCCCTCCCTCTCCCTCCCACTCCTCTCCCCTCCCTTTTCCTCCTTTTTCCTCTCCTCTTCATTTTTCATAGGGAAAATTCTCAGCATTAGCTGTAGATAGATGAGTGCTTTGAAATAGATCTATCCCTTGATAAGAGGCAAAAATAGTCACAAATTCTTTACCCAAGCCCTCTTATTTTTTTTATCATCACATAGGGAAGAATATGTGAATGTATTGAATCTGAATTTCTTTTAAGAATTATTAATAGAATAATGTGTAGTACGTATTATTTTTCCCCCACTGGTGAAAATTTGACCCAGTAATAATAAATACCTATCATAAAGCAAATCCATCTGATATAATAATTTTGCATATTACTACTAACCAAAGTGTAGTACTAATCCTCCTACTGAATTTTTAAAAAGCAGCATCTGTTTGTTAAGTTTTGATGTTGCAATTTAAAAAAAAAAAAGAGTTTCTGTTACTACTATTACGTGATCCTTTTATAAAGAATACAAATGTGCTGTCAAATACTGTGGTCCATCAACTCTTACTAATGGATTTATGAATTATAAGGATAAATTATTAAAATTCTTTGAAGGAGGAAGAGATAAAAAGCAGATATCCCTATTAATTAATTGCTATGCAACCATACAGAAAAAAAATAGGTATAGGTGGGGGTTTTTTTCATTTTATTTATTTAATTGAACTTCCTACACCCTTGACTTCATGTGCAATAAATGATAGAATACTCCATATAAAATAAACATAAGCTAAAATAATGCTGCCTAAAATGAAGCTTTTTCAGTCTCTTAGTGTCTGCATTGCACATTAGAGCCTATTTTAAACATCAGACTTGAAAGCAGCTAAATATGACCTCTTTTAAGATCAAATTGCCTACTCTGACTTTTTTTTTCACTATTAAAATCCTGCAGTTTGAGGTATTCATATTGCATCTTAGAACACTTTTTATGGTATTACCAAAGAGACAGGAGATGCTTAGTGTATGCAGTAGTAGATCTTCAAAAAAAGTGATATAGCTTCTATGCCTATCTGCAAGAAAGACAAATTGCATTGGAAAGATAATACTTATGGATTTTTCTTTTGGTAAAAATCCTCATGTTGGTTTTGGTTTGGTTTTTTTTTCAGAATATAATAGTGAGAATTTGTGTAATGTAACACGCTAGATTCCCAGAATTAGTTTTACAGTTTGATAAGATTATTTTATATTCATTAAAAACCTTTTAAAAGTAGTATTATTTTTCAGAAAAGTTTCATTTTGGTGCTTCAGAAGACTAAAATTGCAGAAATTGCTACAGGCAAACAATCTGAATAGTGTTGTCTCCTTATCAGTATGATGAAGGCAATATGGCCCTTGTACAATCTCTGTACTGTTCCTTGGAAATGGAAATTGACATCAGTTCAGTGATATTAAAGTGATTCGTATGAATCAGGAAAAATTGTTTGCCTTCCAAATGGAAGGCAAAGAAGTTTTCCAAAAAGTATATTTGACTATCAAAGTAATTTACCTGAATAACTGAGTAATGTAAAATTTTTGTCTTTATGTAAGGACTGAAGATATAACATTAAGTATTGGACACTAGATTCAATCTTATACAACTACCATCATTGTGTAATGATTTTTTATATACTTTATCATTGTAAAATTCATCACTTGAACAGTTTTCAATAGATTAATCACTTTTTCAATGTCTCTATTTGCACTGGGGTCACTTTGCATCATTTTAAATTAAAATATTTCTTACTGATGCATGCTCCCTGTGTGAAAGCATGGATAGATAATACATATAACCAACAGTAATATGCAGACTACTTTTATTATTAAACATAACTTCAAGATTCTTGTCACTTCAATATGTGCCAAAACAGTTAATTTCTTTTTTTTTTTTTTTCAGACTATTGCTTTAACATCTTTTGTGGCACTGAAATTTGTTCGTACTCAGTCTAGCATATTTACCCCTGCAGATTTATAACTGAGCTAAATAGAGATTATTTACTTTCCTTTTTGTTTCATTGCAAATATCAACCCACACTCTCAGCATGAGTATTTAAATTTAGCCTGCTGGTGTGGTAATTTAAAAGTAATTAAGCATTACACATAACTGACTGACAAACTGCCTCAGATAAACACTTTGAAGATGTGTTTTTATACCTATGCATAAACAGTCCTGACTGCTAAAGACAGTGAGAGTTTCAGCAATGATCTTAATGAAGTCAGAGCTGCATTGATTTGGTGAAGCTCCATCACTCAAGGCTTGATTGAGTACTGCAAGACTTAAAAATATGGCAGATCTCTAGTCAAATCTGTAACTTATAAACATATACATACATATAAAAATACCTAATAGTTTCACACAAATAATTTCAGTACCTCTTTCTGGCTGTTTTTCTTTCTTAAGGAATCCAGAACTTGTTGTGAGATTTCAGTTCCAAAATAATTTGGGACTGAAGTATTTAAGATGCCAGAAAATAATGCAAAGTTCACCACGTGTTATAGGAATCCATTTTTAGGAAAAAGGAATTGTAAGGACTTTACATTATTTCAAGCATTTGCTTTTGAAGTTAAGAGATTTCCCATCTGTGTTGTACATATGAAAGGGGCATGGTTCTCATCTCAGTGGAATGAACATTGCACGCTTCTGTTGCTATATCACATAATTAAAGACATGAATGTTTAGCACCTCCAACAAAGAAAAAAAATAAATTTTGCCTTCTGTATTATTTGCCACTACCATTTCTCTGTTTCCCTTCATATGAGTCAAGGAAGAATGGAAAACTATTGTGCTATATTTTCTTGGAAAAACTGAATTCCCAGTTCTACAGCAGCATAGTGGAAGATGGAAGCCAAAGTGAAGGCCTAAGTTAAAGAACTCAGCTTCTCTGTTAAATTTTTACATATGCAGGACTTATTTTCCCATTATAGTATACTTTGTAAGTTATTATTAAATTTCTCAAAAGCAAGTAAGACCAAGTAATATATAATACCACTGTAAAATTTCAGTTCACCTTTAATTTGTAAGAATTCTGTTTTAATCGTATTTGTTACCCTAAAAAAAACACACCACCTTTAATGTTTATTTCCAAACCATATTTAGAATGCACAATAGTCTTCTTTTTTATTACTGCGATAGTTCACTTTTCTCACACTTGTGTGTTTGATAGCCATGTAAATTTGGGCCTTAGATAAACCCTTTCAGCAAAATTTTAATTTTAAACAGCATTGATCAGGGTAGAAGGTCGCTGTAAGCTAAGGGCATTTCAACAGGCTCCAGGGGATGAATTTTCAGTTCTGTCAAGAATCAGCTGTTGTTTTCTGATGTCTGGCCATGAAGCAAAATTTGATAGGTTCACCCTTCACTCTCTTGTCTGAATTGGGCTGTGTAGGTTGATTGATAAAGATTTCAGACAGCTTGAGCTACCATTGACAATGACATTCATACTTTTATTATAAACAGAAGTCTTTAATGCAAACCCAGTCTATATCATTAAAATCTTCCATCTTGCTAACAATTATGCATTGTACTGTTGCCTATCTCTAAAAATAAGGTTTTATCTCTATGTTCAGTCACTGATTTCTTTCGCAAATAAGTGGAAAGGCATGTAACTCACTGTGGATAACCAAACAAACGTATTCTTCTTCTCTTTCTCTCTCTCCAGTTTCCATGGTAACTCATCAAAACTAACAGAGGCACTCAGAACGTCATGTTCGGATACAGAACAGTAATACAAAGGGTTCAATTTGTAGTTCAAAAGGAAAGGCAAATTACAGTACGTTAAAATAATTCTTATAAGTACATGTTTAAAATGTAAAAGTTTATATAGAAAATTTTATTATTTTATAGATTACATGTACAGACACAGCCCTTATAGGAGCCCTACAGGTTTAATGTAGAATGTTTGACTTTTTAAAAAGAAATTTTTAGAGTACGGTGAAGAATTTAAGAGCTGAAAAATTGCTCTGTATCAAATTATATGTCGAAGTCACCTCTATTTTCTGAGTGATTTATTTCATTCTACAAAGTGTGAGAGCTAATCTTGGAGTATTACAGTAGAGATTCTGGATGATTGTTGGATAAAAGACACTTTGACAGACAAATAAAACAATTTGTTATTCAAACAAAAAAAAAAAAGGAAAAAAATCCCACCACAAAACAAAACAAAAAATCTCATTAAAACCCAGCCTATACATGGAAGATATGGAAAAACTTGCATCCTATGACTCTCATTAATGTGTGATTTTTACTTAAATCAACACAGCTCCAACAAAATCCATCCAGCTGGACATCACTCAGCTGCCAGGCAAAGGTCTTATCTTTGAGTTTAGTCAATAAGTGAAAGGAAATTTATGTATATCAAAAAGGCAAACTGTGACTGACTTGGTACTAAGATATTAGGTTGACATATTTGAAAGGTAGTGCTGCTGCCAAAGATTCAATTCTCTCCTCCAGCTCTTTCCTACACTTAGACTTCTGCAGAGCTCTTTGAGGCTCAATAGTGATTAAAGTAGGGATATTGATTTGTCAGGTATGATTCTTTTTCTCAGTTCTTTTCAGGTGGATACCTTGTCTGTACATTAGGTCAAATGCTTGTGTTGTCACAATAAAAGAGGGGGAAATGAAAGTTAAAAATACAGGATAAGCAGGAAAGAACTTTAACAGGCAGGTCTTGCTTAAACAGATTTTATATAATAACCCAGGGATTAGTTATTACAGTGATGAACATCAATAAAGATAGAAAGTAATTGTAACAAATGAAATTATTCTTTATCTGGCAGATATGTTTTGACACATTATTTCTGTGTTTTACACCATCTAAAGTAACTCCTAAGTTATACACATTTCCAGATTCTTAAGCATTTAATATTTTCACTATAATTTTGAGAAGTCAGTGTTCTACAAGGATTGTATACACCATTTTTCTTGAAAGTACACTCAAGTAAAACCAGTATATTTACTTAAGGTTTTTCAAGGCTTATTTTATTCACTGTTTTATTCCTAACTTAAAATATCAAACTGACAAGATTATCTTTGTCTTGTTTATCAAGACCTGTTGGAAGTAAAGTTTTTAATGGATGAAAGAAAAGGCTTATTGAAAAAAGTATTTAAATTAATATTTTTTATCTTTAAATTTAACCACTGTCTTCTGCGTTATGAAGTAGCCCATAAGAAGGTAGATTTTGTGATGGGAGTCTGTTACAGGCCACCCAGCCAAGGAGAAGCAGCTGACGAGCTCTTCTATAAACAGCTGGGGTTAATCTCTAGATCAATGCCTCTCGTTCTTGTGGGAGACTTCAATCTTCCAGATATCTGCTGGAAGAACAATAGAGCAGAAAGGAAGCAGTCTAGGAGGTTCCTGGAGTGCGTGGAAGACAACTCCCTTGCACAGCTGGTGAATGAACCAACAAGGGAAGGTGCCCTCCTGGACCTGCTGTTTGTGAACAGAGAAGGCCTTGTGGGGGATGTGGCAGTAGGAGGACGCCTAGGACAAAGTGATCATGAGATGAAAGGGTTTTCTGTTCTAGGTGAGGTGAAGAGGGTGGTTAGCAGGACAGTAGCATTAAATTTCCAGAGGGCAGACTTTGAACTCTTCAGAAGGCTGGTTGGCAAAGTGTCATGAGAGACAGTGCTTAAGGGCAAGGGAGCCCATGAGGGCTGGGAGCTGTTCAGAAAGGAGATCCTAGCGGCTCAGGAGAAAGCCATCCCCAAGTTCCGGAAAAAAAGCCGGCAGGGGAATAAAACAGCTTGGTTGAATAGGGAGATCTTGACTGATATCAAGAAGAAGAGGAATGTTTATGAACTCTGGAAGAGGGGACAGGCCTCTTGGGTGGACTACAGGAGGGAAGTGAGATTGTGTAGAGAAAAAATCAGAAGGGCAAACTAGAAATCAGATTGGCAAAGTCAGTGAAAGATAACAAAAAATCTTTCTATAAATATCTAAATAATAAAAGGAGGACTAAGGAGACCATACGGTCCCTATTGGATGCAGAAGGAACAACAGTGACAGGAGATGAGGAAAAGGCTGAGGTACTTAATGACTTCTTTGGCTCAGTCTTTAACTGTAAAGAAATGAGGCTCCCATGATCCAAGAGGAGGTGGTCAGAGCCTTGCTAGCCCAGCTAGATGCCCACAAGTCTATGAGGCCAGATGGGATTCACCCAAGGGTACTGAAGGAGCTGGCGCATGTGCTGGCCAAACCCCTTTCCATCATCTCCCAACAGTCCTGGAAGACTGGGGAAGTTCCACTGGACTGGAGGCTGGCTGATGTTGTGCCCATCTATAAGAATGGCACAGGGAGGATCCTCGCAGGGAGGATCCAGAGAACTACAGGCCTGTCAGTCTGACCTCAGTGCCAGGGAAAGTCATGGAACAGGTGATCTTGAGTGCTATCATGAAGCACATGCAAGAGAACCAGGTGATCAGGCCTAGTCAACACGGGTTCACAAAAGGCAGGTCTTGCCAAACTAACCTGATCGCCTTCTATGACAAAGTGACTCGGCTGCTGGACAAGGGAAAGGCTGTGGATGTATCTTTCTGGACCTCAGTAAAGCCTTTGATGCAGTTTCTCACAGCATTCTGCTACGGAAACTGTCAGCCTCTGGCCTGGACAGGTGCACTCTCTCCTGAGTGGAAAACTGGCTGGATGGCCGGGCCCAGAGAGTGGTGGTAAATGGAGTTAAATCCAGCTGGATGCCAGTGACAAGTGGGGTTCCCCAGGGCTCAGTGCTGGGTCCAGCCCTGTTCAATGTATTTATCAACGACCTGGATGAAGGCATCGAGTGCTCCCTTAGCAAGTTTGCAGACGACACTAAGCTGAGTGGAAGTGTGGATCTGCTGGAGGGTAGGGAGGCTCTGCAAAGGGATCTGAACAGGCTGGACCGCTGGGCAGAGTCCAATGGCATGAGGTTTAACACGGCCAAATGCCGGGTCCTGCACTTGGGGCACAACAACCCTGTGCAGCTACAGACTAGGAGAAGTCTGTCTAGAAAGCTGCCAGGAGGAGAAGGACCTGGGGGTGTTGGTTGACAGCCGACTGAACATGAGCCAGCAGTGTGCCCAGGTGGCCAAGAAGGCCAACGGCATCTTGGCTTGTATCAGAAATGGCGTGACCAGCAGGTCCAGGGAGGTTATTCTCCCTCTGTACTCAGCACTGTTGAGACCACACCTCGAGTACTGTGCTCATTTCTGGGCCCCTCACCACAAGAGGGATTTTGAGGCTCTGGAGCGAGTTCAGAGAAGAGCAACAAAGCTGGTGAAACAGCTGGAAAATAGGCCTTATGAGAAGCGTCTTAGAGAGCTGGGGTCGTTTAGCCTGGAGAAGAGGAGGCTGAGAGGTGACCTCATTGCTGTCTATAACTACCTGAAAGGAGGTTGTGGAGAGGAGGGAGCTGGCCTCTTCTCCCAAGTGACAGGGGACAGGATGAGAGGGAATGGCCACAAGCTCTGCCAGGGTAGATTTAGGCTGGACATGAGGAAAAAAATTTTCACAGAAAGGGTCATTGGGCAGTGGAACAGGCTGCCCAGGGAGGTGGTTGATTCACCTTCCCTGGAGGTGTTTAAGGCACGGGTGGACGAGGTGTTAAGGGGCATGGGTTAATGTTTGATAGGTGTGGTTGGACTCAATGATCCAGTGGGTCTCTTCCAACCTGGTTATTCTATGGTTCTATGATTCTATGAAGGAGATTGATGCAAGTCTGACACAGGTTTAAGACAGGTAAAGACCAACAAACAAGAAGGCCATTTTTTCCCAATTAATAAGCATCTATTGAATCAAAACTGCTCTTAAGGACCACTAAGCCTATTTGATTATTGATCCTTAAGAATTAGCCTCCTATATTGTAACCTTTATAAACTGAAAATAAAAATACCTGTTCTGCCTGTTCAGTTTCAGCTATTATGTACAGACCAGACAGTGCTTCTGATCATATTTAATGGTTTGGCTCATCTCAGGTCTTCTGCTCAGTTTAGTATCTTGTACTATGAAGTTTGTTAGTTTTTTAATAAAGAAAGAGAAGAAATATCTTACTCATAAAATCTAATTCAGGTTTAGCAAAGTCCAGGTTTTCTTAATGTAGTTTTTGGAGATGTCTCCTTTGATCATAGATGAAATAGAATATTTTTTCTTCCAGGCAAGGAAATTAGGTCTAGAATTTAGTTCTTATTTTTAGAGGTTATAAATATTAACATTCCTGAAATATTCTTCAGGATGCCAGTGGTGCTCCTTATCCATCTGACATGATTTTTCATTTCATTAGTAAAGAAGTGTCATGCACGCCACTTAAAAAGAAAAAAAAAAAAACACAAACCAAATCAAAACAAAATCCTAGAATGAAGCTCTTAGCCTAATACATACTTATTTTAGTTAATCATCAGAGAAAAGCTGCACCACAAAATGATGTCTGAACGTATTCTACATATCAAATATACTGTTCTATGAGACTGTCTGGCTACCATACATGTGCAATAAATGGTGTTGATGTATACAGGTTAACTTTTTTGTGAATTTATGGAGCTATTCACCACTCCTGATTGTGTTAGCCAATAAATGAGACATTTTTATAGCGTGTAGTTTGTGATTCACTTACTGAGAGGATAATTGTTTTTTATTTTTTTATTATGAATCCATTCTTCAACACGTTCAACTTCCTGATGTCAGCTGCAAAATTATTAGTGAAAATATGGCTACTGATTAAAAAATCCACAAATGAAAGTTTTGGTAAATAAACGATGAATAGATCAGTGACACAACTTTTAGTATTACCCACTAATTCGGAGTGAAAATAGGAGTGAAAATAATGGAAGTATCACAAAAATGCTTTTCATCTTAAGAAACTACAAAGAAAATGTTCGTAGCCCAGGGAAGAAATCATTATAATAGTCAAATAAAGGGAGATTATTTCAAGGAGTATAACAAAAAGATGAAATAAGAACTGTCAGAGCACTGAACAGAATAAGTAAAGGATAGAAATGTATACCAAGAACTATCAACAATGAACATTACACTGCATATTGGAGAAGGGAGTACATACCTCATTTAGAAGACATGAGGGATTGAACTGACTTACAGAAAAACCTCTTCATTAGGCTAGGTAAAACTAAAGGGGAATACTTTTAACTTTCTACCATACAAAACATACCTCATAGAACAAGGAGAAAAAGACACACAGAAGGATATCATTCTCTAGTTTAGGGAGTTAGCAAAGGACAATTTACGGTCTTGATTCCCATATATCACTCTAGACTATTCCTATTTTTTAATGGCTCTTTTCAGAGTACCTAGAAAGCTTCCAGAAAAAAACACAACTCTCTCAAGAGAAGAAATAGGTTATGGAGTCATATTTCATACCTGTTTTCTTCTCGATTTATGTACTGGATACTTAGTGATTTTCAAGCCCTATTTCATCCAATGAACTGCACAAACCTGATTAATTTGTCATTTACTGTTACCATTAGTAAATATAGAGTTACTTAAAATGATATAAAGATCCTCTCTCCTTTCCATTCCACTCTGCTCTCTTGCCCTCCTCTCATAGCTCCAACAAGCCCAAAAGTGCACCTCTCCTCATTGGCTCCTCTATCACTTGAAGGAGGAAGAAGCTGGCATAGGCTGGCTGCATTGTTCTGGTGAGGCACCAAAATAAAAATCAGTGGTACATACAGCAGTAGTTAAAAGTGCTTTTTTGTAAGTATGACTTTTTTTTTCTTTTCACTATATAAATAGTTCTGACACTCACCAGGTTCTTTCTTTCCTAACAATTAATTAAATCCATTCATATCTAATTATGTGGAAAATCTTTACTATACTTTCTTATTTTTAAGGCATGAAAAACCGAAAAGATATTTTTTGACAACCTGTAGGTCTCATATGGTAAATAGATAAATAGGGACCTAGTGGGGGTTGTTTCTAATTTTTGTTTAGATTATTTTGTTTGTTTGGAGGGAATATTTGTAGTTGTGTTGATTATTTCTTTGTACATATGTGCTAACTTTTAAGGTTGACTGTATAATTTGGTTTTGTACAGTTAGGGTCTTATGTCAATGTGCAACCCCATCACTCTTTCTTTGCAATTAAATGAATCTGTGTCTTCTAAAATAAAAGACATGCTATTTAACTTCATTTATATGTTTGTGTATGTAAAAATATTTATGGTATTTCCATTCTTTACATCTGTTATAACTTATACATATAAAAAAGCAAGCTCTTTGTTTGTCAAGGGTTCCTGCAGATTTTGCCTCACCTGAAGTCATAAACTTTATTTTTGACTTGATTATCATTTCTATGGCAACCAATTGTAATATCAAAATGGAGCATTTTGCTTTCAAGTAGGGAATAAGCAGCAGGACGTGATTAATTCTTAAAGTGTAAGGCAATTCTTAAAATTTGCTACAAAATTAATATTGTCAAATAAAATAGGATTTCCCAAAAAGAATTTTCTCAATCAAATTAATCCAATCTACTATACAATGCTTTTCTGGATGCCAGCCCTTTAAATTAGGATTAGGTTTTGGCATTTTCTGTCTTCTATCTGATTCATGGATCACTAATGAAGATTTTGCAGGCCAAGTAATGTCTTCAGATTCACTTGTATGACTCCATTACTTCTATTTAGGCTGCATAAATGTAGACAAACTCAAAAATAAAGTGGAACTAAAAAATAGTCTTGCAACTGAAACTTTAATTAGCAATTGTATTGGCTACACACAGGTCAGAAAATTATGCAGCACACTATCCCACATCTGTTTTGTTTCTGCTTAAAATTGATTTCTTCTTATAAGACCTCCCCATTGACAAGTTTGACTATAGACAAATAACAGGATCAAGCAACAGATTGCTTTCACTAAGTCAGTTCACCGAAGATGAAACTCTGTTTATGAAATAAGCTTTGTAGTTTTTCAAAACTGGTGTCTTTTCATGCTTGGATTTATTTTTTTGCCTTTTTAAATAAAAGATTCTCATTGCAATCTCTGCAATGGCTGTTCAGTTGCATGGTATTAGAATGGGGCTGCTAGAAAAGTCAGTGATTTCTTAGTTCTCTTACAGCTCTCCATGAAGTACAAGGTGTCAGGAACCTGGGTGTTCTGCCCCACTCCACGAGCTATACACTCATATTCAGGCCTCCTGTCGACCTGCACAGTTGAAGAAGGTGGTTTTTTTTGATATCTGTGCTTTGACCTGGAGGCCAGCAGGTCAATCCCAGGGAGAAATAATAAAAAAGAATAATAATAAAAAAAAAGAAAGCAGGATTTATCTTGGCCACAACCAAAATAAACAGACTGAAATACTTGAGTGTAGTGCCAAAGGGGACAAATTCCCAGAGCTGTGAAAGCAAGAAAACAGATTTCAGTCTAGTGAGATTCCAATCTTATACACAGTCAAGATCACTCGGATTTGATCCGACACACACCAACACCAGTCAAGAAAACACAGTAAAATAAGAGAGAGTGAATGGAGGGAGAAGAAGAGAGAGGAAAAAGGACCGTTCCAATGGATTTGGATCAGGAGCAGTCAGATGGGCAAGGTCCTCACTGGATGCCAGCCCCTCTAAGAACAGGGCTTGACTCTGATGATCCCTAAGCTTCATACTGAGTATGACATATATGGCATGACATTTTCTGTTGGTCAGTTTTGGGCCACCTACCTGTCCACAGCACTGGACCAGCTTTAGGATGGCCTTTGTACATACCGATGTTTACCATAAATATAAACAATGGCCTTTGTACATACCGATGCCCTATAACTTTGTCAATGACTATAAACATCAAAGGTTATCACTTCTAGAGGGAGACACTGTCTGAAAAATATGTTGTTGACCTTCAGAAAATGGAGTTATTTAGAAGAAGCTAAGTTGAAAATTTAGACAGCTTTGGTTGTGATTAAGCTCAGTCCAGAAAATCAGGAACAAAAATGTAAGCAAAGAGGTAATAAGCTGCAATCACTTGTGGTCACTGCAGCAGTCAGAAAAATGTTTTATTTGTCAAACCAAAATATCATGTTTTCAATTCAAAAGTACTATAAGGTTTCACTAAAGGTCTTTTATTTCTGATCAGGGTTCATTTTCATCAAAAGATTCTCCTTTTCTTTTCTGAACCTGTGCACCTGATCTTGGACATTTGCAGAGATTCAATACCTGTTTTTCATTGCTGTGTACCTAAGAACATTTTACACTTGCAGAGCCTTGTATTTTCAACACAGAACAGTAGATGAGAGCAAAAGAGAGATGAAAATTAGAAAACAGAAATTCTCTGAAGCTGAAAAGAGTTTTATGTGTTCTTGTCAAATTCCCCTTTCTCCTTCTCTTGGGGCCGATACTGGCAAAACCCCCAAAACTGTAAACCCTCTTTTGTATTCCTTTGGCTTGTCTGTTATTTCATAAACATTTAAGTTTACAGTTTACCACAAAGGAAGACTGTCTCCTGAATGCTAACATGTAAAATAAAAAAAGATATATGAAGAATGTCTCATTGATGTAACAAAATTTATGTCATAGTTGTCAAAATAAATTAATAGTAATAATTTGTATTTTACTTCTGGCCAACAACTTCTTTTTTCAGAAATATCTACCATTTGCTCCAAAAATACTCTCCAACACCACTGTAGCAAACCTGAAAGATATGTCAATGTAATTGTTTACTATAGACATGTATAATATAAGAATTAATGTAAATGTATTATTATAAGTCCAGTATACGTTTAAATTGCATAGTACATTAAATACATGTGGCTGGGACTGATTTATTGATTTTCATACAGTGTATCAGGCACATACAACCAAATTTTATTAAGTATTTTTTAGATTAAACTGACATATTTACATTTCATGTAGTATATTTACTCCTAAGCCAACAGAAACAGGAAGAGTCTGTGGGACTGTTGTTCGGACCGTGGTTGAAAACACTCAGGGGTAAAAATTCAAAGAATATTGAAAGCTTCATCTGGCCACTGCTCTGTTCTCTTACTAAATTTCCCACATCTTCTGAGTTGGGGACAATTTAATTAATGTTATTCGAGGAAACTCTAAGATTATAGAAGAGCATAAATGTTTAAATCTCTTACGAGTCATTCACATTAAAAGCCTTTAACAAGTGTTAATGAAGAATGCATCCCCAAAGCAGTTTGAATATTAAACTCACTTACTTCTTCAACCTATTATTTCTCTGGTTGTTTTTTCACTGTAAAACAAGACACTTCTCCAGGAAAAGGAAAAATAAAATTCATCATATTGCAATTTTCCTATTAAAACTATTTGCTTTAATCA
Organism: Clamator glandarius; assembly: GCA_033459285.1. Lineage (NCBI taxonomy): Eukaryota > Metazoa > Chordata > Aves > Cuculiformes > Cuculidae > Clamator > Clamator glandarius. Next base: position 1,265,183 of record JAUNZM010000119.1, on the reverse strand, counting down.
CTGCATAGTAACACTTTCATAGAATCATAGAATCATAGGATTGTTTAGGTTGGAAGGGACCTTAAAGACGGTGTGATTCCAACCCTTCTACCATGGGCAGGGACATCTCCCACTAGATCAAGCTGCCCAAGGCCCCATCCAGCCTGGTCTTGAACACCTCCAGGGATGAGGCAGCCACAGCTTCTGTGGCAACCTATTCCAGTGCCTCACTTCTCTCACAGTGAAGAAATTCTTCCTTATGTCTAGTCTAAACCTGTCCCTCTCCAGTTTATAGCCATTGCCCCTAGTCCTATCACTACAAACCTTTGTAAACAGTCCCTCCCCTGCTTTTTTGTAGGCTCCCTTCAGGTGCTGGGAGGTTGCTATAAGATCTCCTTGGAGTCTTCTCTTCTCCAGGCTGAGCAACGCCAATTCTCTTAGCCTGTCTCCATATCAGAGGTGCTCCAGCCCTCTGATCATCTTTGTAGCTCTCCTCTCGACCTGTTCCAACAGTTCTATATCCTTTGTATACCAAGGATTCCAGAACTGGACTCAATACTCCAGACAAGATGTTCATGTATCCTGCTATTAAGATTTAATACTATCTTAATATAGCAGTTTTTAAAATTGTCTGTTTCTGATCCACTGAAAACAGTGAATTATTGAGAAATACGATAATCCATTAACGTAAAATTCTGTTCCTTAGCAAATTCTGTTCCTTTGAAATATGCAGCCAAGATGCAAAATTTTAAAAGAAACTCCTACATTGCTATCATTTATTTATTTTACTGAAGTCAACAAAAAATACTAACTTCAGTGACAATTGTAGGGGTGAAAGTAGTTATTCAAAATATCATTTTATTTAAAACTAGACAAAGGTGAAAAATGTAAAATTCATTTCCAGGCAACAGTACACATTTTAAGATACTAATTCCAAACAATTAAGATTCAGGTTGAAAGTTGGCCCCCTGTTCAGCTATCATATCTTTTGAAAATTACCTTCATCAATTTAGTTCAGTTACTTAAACTCAATTCCCTCTATGGAAAACAATGATGACAATCTTAAACTTAGCAGAGGTACGAAATTAAAAGATAATTCCCCTGCACCTGACATTGTTCCTTCGGTTGTATTTATATGGCTGTGGTGGGTTGTCCTTGACTGGATGCTTGATGCCCACCAAGCTGCGCTATTACTCCTCCTCCACAGTTGGTCAGGGGAGATAAAGTAGTAGAAAGGCTCGTGGGTCAAAAGAACAGCTGGGAGATCACTCAGCAATTATTGTCATGGACTGTTGGGTAAAGAGGTAAGGCTCTAACATGGGACTGAAGGATGCCCCTTGCTGAATAGTGAGGTTCAGGACAGACCCCCTTGCTTTCTAAGATGCTCCTCAGAGGGGAAGCTTAGGTGCAGCTGGATCCATCCCTAGATTTAGACAACAGTTCATGTCTAAAGGATTATGTGGGAAAACATACATGGATTAGTCACCAGTACCTGTGGGAGTACTGTCTCCCACAAGATTAATGCTTGCTGCCAGAGAACCAAACGCATTGTCACCAGAGCCTCTTGGACAGTTTTCCAATGTCAGTCAAAGCCCCTCACAGGACTCTAACCGAGACAACCTCACAATGCTGAAACAGTAGGTAATTTCTTTAAAAAGACAGATAAAAAATGTTCGGAATTGCCATTGATAAATGCACTTGCTGTGTTAGCACTAGATGATTAACAATGATCATGTATACATAAGATGTACAATTGAAACTCAAGTTTGAATCTTTTTTTTCCTGGGGGAAGATTTGTTAAAGCTGGAGATATGTGGCTTTTACCAAAAAAGCATCCCTTCTAGAGGGGGATGAAGCAGGGCAGAAGGGAGAGAAAGGGGGAAGAGAGTTGTAGTCCTGTTGACCTGTCCATCAGATAAGGTGGTCCTCCCTGCAAACAAACTTGACTTCAGAATAATTTTCATTTCATTTATTACCAAATGAAATCAGAGTAGAGCAATGAGAAATAAAACCAAGTCTTAAAACATCTCCTCACCCTCACTTTCTTCCTGGTCTCATCTCCGCTCATGATTTCCCTACTTGCTCCCCCTGAGCAGTGCAGACAGATAGCAAATGGGTTTTTTTATCAGTTCTCTCACTTTGTCTCTGCCACTCTTTCCTCCTCATACTCTTCCCCTACTCCAGCATGGGATCTCTCCCATGGGAGACAGTCCTCCACAAATGTCTCCAACTTGGATTCTTCCCACAGGCTGCAATTCTTCACAGATTCCTCCAAGGTGGATCCTTTCCATGGGATACAGTCCTCCAGGAACAGATTGCTGCTGCATGGGTCTCCCACAGGCCCTACCAGGAGCTCTCCACTGGGTCACAACCTCCTTTGGATGCATCCACCTGCTCTAACATGGGGTCCCCCGTGGGCTGCAGTTGGGTATTTGCTCCACCATTAAACTCCATAGGTTCAGAGTCATAACTTGCCTCGCTATGGTCTTCAACACAGCCTACAGGGGAATCTCTGCTCTGGTTCCTGGAGCACCTGCCCCCCTTCCTTCTTCACTGACCTTGGTGTCTGCAGAGTTGTTTCACATATACTCATTCCTGCCTTTTAGTTACTGTGACACAGCTGTTTTCTCCGACTTCTTAAATACATTATCACAGAGTTGATACTACCATTGTTGATGGGCTCAGCCTTGAGCACTGGTGGGCTTTTCTTGGAGCTGGATGGCATTGACTCTATCAGACACAGGGGAAGCTTCTACCAGCTTCTTGCAGAAACCACCCCTGTAGCCCCTTCAATAACAAAGCCTTGCCACACAAACCCAGTTCATTCCACCCCTCACCTATGTGAATCATATTTTTAAAATATCATTAAAATGCACATGCATCACAGAATCTTTACCATCTTCATAAATTTCACTGATATTAACAATAATTCCCCCCAACAAAATCTAAATCACATCATCACAACACCAGCTAAAGTGTACAATCTACACACACAATCCACCACCAATCCCTTTGCTGCACTTAAAACAGAAATTCTCCACAATTTCCCCCTGCTCTTTTCTCTTTAACTATTTTCAGTCCATGTTTCACCTGTTACCTCTTCTAATTGCTATCCTTATCTTGAACTCATTCCCCATGCTAGGCACCAAAAATGACAGCGATGAGTTGACTTTGGCTGAAAGCAGATGCCCACCAAGACACATTATAACACTCTTCTCAGCTAGCCAGGTGAGAGAAAATACAACAAAAAAACTCATGGATTGAGACAAGGACAGGGAGAACACATAACAATTACCCTCACAGGCAAAACAGGAAACTCAGGGAAATTAGTTTATTTTATTACCAATCAAAGTAAGAGTAAGGCAATGAGAAATATATCAGGTTTGTGTGGCAGAACTTAGATACAGTTAAAGTCTCCTAAAGGGCTTTGGGCATTGAGTGCCAATAAAAGTTGGAATTTATTCTAGGTTATCAAAATTATTTCAGCACCCTGTCCAGTAGTAGTACAAATATTTCTAAGTTCTTGTGTTTCACGATCTTTTGAAAATGTTGTTTATAGTAGTTTTGTAGCTGACAAGAACAAGTTTAATGTATAATGAAGAAGGAGAAAGAGGATAAAACAACAGAGACAACAATAACATACTTAGACTTTAAAATTACATTCTTGTACATTGTGCAGCTCAGTGCTATTAAGATGCATTGAAATAAGGTGATCATTTTTAACATTTTAAGCTATAATAATAATAACAAAAAATATGTGTTCATGCATAAAAATGTAGAACCTTATGTATCCACACTGTGTAATAATCTTGCTTCAGTATTATGTATTGAATTAGACTTTCATCTGTAAGGTAAATATGCAAAGAGAGGACATGGTCAAGTGTTTTATAGACAGGAAAATTCTTATTAATGTCAGGAGATTTCTGGCATTTTTAGGAATACAGGGTCTATTTCTTTTGACTCATTCTCCATAAGCACATTTTGTTGTAGACAGAATAACAATAAAAGACTGACTCCATATCTCATTGTAAATTTCAAAGTGTCTGTAATGATACTGAAATTTTATGGTCAAAATGCATCACTTTTGCTTTTAAACAGTTAATCCTTCACCAAGCCAATATTCAGAGTAATAAATAGAAGATTCTGCTCCATAGCCACCAGCAATTTCTCCTTTATATCAACAGGCTTCAGATCATGTTACACAGCAATAATATAATCTGTTATGTTTAGTTCTTCACACTGAAGGGTATGGGGTTTATGTATGTGCATTTCTAAATGTTTTGAGGCATTTCATAAAAGTTAAATCAATGTTATGACAACCTATCTAAAACACAAACCAGAAACTAAACCTAGTCATTAATATCTCTGTTACCATCTTATTTTTAATACTACCTTATTTGAGATCTTTCCTTGCCTCTTGTTTTTAAATATCAACTCAAACTGCAGGATTTTCTGTTTAGATACTGAATTTTATTGAAAAAACATTTTCTACTAAATGAAACCAAACCAAAAATTAACTTCACAAAAAAAAAAAAAAATAGTCCCACTTGGACACTGGAACAGGCTGCCCAGGGAGGTGGTTGAGTCACCATCCCTGGAGGTGTTTAAAGGATGGGTGGATGAGGTGCTGAGGGGCATCGTTTAGTGACTGATAGGAATGGTTGCACCCGATGGTCCAGTAGGTCTTTTCCAACCTAGTGATTCTGTGAAAATAGTTACACATATTGGCAAAACTTTTTCTTCCATTATTTTATTTCAATACTTTACATTATAATAACATGCATATACATAATTATGGCTTTATAATATCTCATTACTTCTGCTTTGGCCAGAAGCTAGCTTGTGTTTGCACAACTCTAACACAAACATCCTAATCTATTCTGCTCTGGAAATAATTAGTGATAACATTAGGAATACAAGAATAAATCAGAAAGAACAGTGCAGTTTGGAATAGAAAGCATATGGCTATGTAGGTGTAATTATCATAGAGTTGGAGAAATTCCTGGAGCTTGTTCCATAAGCAGGCTAAGATCTTCATGCGTAGTCTCTTAATGTTATAAAGGTGTTGATGGGAGCATCACGGAATCAAACACAGAGATCAATATGATCAGCGAGTGTTCAGTTTATTGAGCTTAGCTGTTTCCTTATAAAACCTTTTTGGTTACATAACTGGGTGTCCATGAGGGTATCTACAATGTATTATTGGTTAAAGGTATCTATCCATTAAGCTATTACTAACTTATTATTGGCTAAACTACTGCACATGCTAAGAAACCAAGTTACACTAAAATTAACTATGTTGATAATTCTCTTTAATTGTTTTTCTTTCAGCTGGTACTCGTTCCCACTGAACTAGCTCTTGTATTACTCCTAGCTGGCCCCTGTTTGTCTTTTGGCTCTCTGTCTCAAGGCCTTGTTAGAATTGTTCAGTATCAATCAGTCTCACAGCATCCAGGCTTTCTTCTGTGTAAAATTTTCCCACATAAAGGAGGAAGGGGATGCCGTGGAAAGAAATGGGAGCGTATTCTAACTGAGAATTAATTTTTAGCAGTTCAGCCACTATTAGCATCTCCGGTATGATTATTGTTTTGCAGTAAATAAACTGCTAAATGCACAAATGTAAAGTACAATTATGTAAGTGATTTGGCTAAAATGCTCAACGGTAGTCCAGACTGGACTGGTTTTCAGGAGGAGTAGGTCACCATGCCTTTTCAGAGCTCTTTCCAAGAGAGAAGCCCTTTTGACTGCAGTATATTCAAGTAAGAAAGTTGTAATGGATGGTGATTTGTTAAACTTCACAGCTATACTAATTTGAGGTTTAGAAATCATCTTCCATGAGAAAACTTTGAAACCTCCTCCCTCTCCCTGACCTGTAAGTTTATTTAATTGTATAATTTATAAATGTTTTTTAAAAAGATAATTTAGGCATGTGTACTTTCGCATTTTGGAAGTAGTCAAACACTGTTAAGACCTTTATTAACCTTGTAGAAGTTATTGTATCAATATAATTAACTAAACTTATTTGCAAACAAAGCCTTCATTCTAACAACAATGACTAATGGTTTAAAAATCTGTTAGATACATTCAAGATAGCACCACATAAATCTTAAGACGTTAATAAACAGGGCTGTCACTGTAAATGACATTTCTCTGTGAATACTTAATCAAAATGTACAGAATGAGATACTGCCAGTTCAACCTTTTATTTCTCCATGCTAAACATATATAAACTGCAACGGACATGTTCACTCATATGAAAGACACAGTCACAGAAGTTTCTAAGACACTCCTTTAGAGAACCTTGCCACTAGATGAATTGCATCTATTACAGCATCATGTCACTTACTGAAACAGCAGCTGAAATGGCTCTGCGACAGAGTAGGTATGGGACTTCTGGTTGCTCTTAGGTTGATAGTGAAGAATAAGAAGCCCTAGACAGTTAAGACTTTAAGGTACACTTTTCGCCTTTAACAGTGAAATAGTCTGATTGTTTGGGTGATCTGAGTGAGGACACATTGGTAAACTTAGCTATATAATGTAATTGTTAATATTATTTCAACTTATTTAGTTAAGAAAAAAAAGTAAGCAAGAAAATATCTAGCTGAAATTATAAGAAGGAGGTATTAAATTATCCTTTAATAATGACCCTAATTTCCGGTCCTTAGAGACAAACACTGTAGTACTCTACTTTTTTTTTCCTAAAGAAGAACAAATAGTTCTTCAACAATATGTTGACAACATATTGTCACTTAGATGCCATTAAGCTTCATTAAATATTTTCTTTTTCAGAGGAAACACGCTGAGTTGAAATGTGCTGGTGTTCATTTTTATTTTTTATGTTCAAGTCAACTCATGTTTCCTTGAAAATAAGAGAAATACATAGGGGGAAAAGGCAAAAGTGTAGCAGATCTAGAAAATGCAATTGCCTCTTACAAAATTTTTGTTGGAAAATTATAATCTAAACCAGAACCTAAACCAGAATGATGCATCTTCAGAGAGTCCATACTGCATTGTAATATTAATAGGTCTATATGTTGCTGTCCGGGAAGAAAAAATAAGCAGCTACTTCTTTTACACTTACAGCTATGGAAAAGGTGACTAACATGCTATCTGTATGAACTGAGGTAGATTTTGGCTTAGAAGGCAAAAAGAAGAAAAGTAAGAAGAAAAGCCCAACTAATTTAGAATGCAACACAGAAGAGGTTAAGATCATATCAGACAAGTTTCATAACAGGTAATGCTGGAAAATATATCAAGCAATATTTTAAGTTCAAAGGAATGAATACTTGAAGAGCTCAATATGTTTAAAGATTTTTTTTATGAGTCTCACCCCTTTTGCCCATACATTTTCCTTCCATCATTATTAAATGCTTTAAAGTGAAAAAGATATCTCATTGTCTCATCACTTTCTAGATTTTTTTTATTACAGCATCAATTGCATTCTATCACTTTGATTCTTATTCCATTTGTCTACCAGATGCAGTTTTAACATGGTTTCTGGGATTTGTCAATGACTGATTTGATTTGTTATGATTTTGGTTTTTTGTCATTCATTTTTGTTAACCTCATGATACACTTAATCTGTAAAGCTGATATCAACTGTTGTTCTATGCATGACACCTATTCTCTTCTCCAGCCAGACAAGCTAATGGTTGCTTATGGAAGCATTGCTTTTCCTTTTTTTCTTTTATTCCTCTCTTTCTTTTTACCATAAGGAAGAAGAAATCATAGAAGCATAGAATGGTTTGGGTTGGAAGGGACCTTAAATATCATCAGGTTACAACTCCCCTGCCATGGACAGGGACATCTTCAGGCCTAAGTAAAATTTTCATAAGGAAACCTGCAATCTATCCATCGATATATAAGTGGTAGTTTATGAATTTCATAAAATTATAAATAAATGGGTAAAAAAATCCATATTCAGTAGAAAAAGAGATGGATTTGCCATGTATAAAGCATGCCACAACATAGGAGGCCGGAGTATTTGTTCTTGCAGCCACGTTGGGTGTCTTCCATTTCATCCATCGCATGGAAGGCACTGTAGGTGATGTGCTCACATGTGGGGACAGAGGCAAGCGTAATGTTTATATTTTTAATCTTTCTCAATGAGGATAAGGAATATCAAAGCATATGACTGGATAACAAGTTCTGAATCCAAATAAAGGTAGTGAGTGGGTTGAGTGTGGAACAAGGATTGTGGCTTTGCCAAAAGCAAGCCTTCTAGTTCAATCCCTGGGTCACCTCTGGGCTTCAGATAGACACCTGGCACCCTTCTACAATGAGTCGGTTTGCTGGGTCCTGACATACATCATTGTGCCCAAGATGTTTACGTAGTATTGTATTACGGCAGTCCCATGTTGGTGAACTGGCTTTCGCTAGCAGATGACCCATCCCGAAGCACTTTTTGGAATGAAGGATTGAGAAGATGTTCAGTAGGATTGAGTAAGAACAGAGGTTCAATATTCTGATTCAGATTTGTAGATTCCTAGCACGTGTCTTTGTCTCTTATACTACACCATTATTAGTAGAACATTTTCAAGTAGCTGATGGTAAGACATTTTGCACCGTGCTGATATGTTTGCCCTACAACATACCACTTGCCGTCCTTACTGATACATATACCTTGTTGAAAGGTTGCATTAACAACGTATTTCGTTCTGCATATTACAACAGGATCATTATTCTGTGATCAGTCCTAAGACTATATTAAAGTCAGAAAATACTGCTATGAAGTCGAATTCTAGCTCATGGTCTAGTGCTTTGAAGCAATGGAATGCAGACAGGAGGCAATGCAGATGAATGTCCTTTTTCTACATAGTGTGCAAGAATTTGAAATGTGGGACATAGCAAGGCAAAAGCTTTAGAAATTCCAAAGGCAAGTAATTTATAAATAAATCAGCAAGTTGCCATGTAGGGAGGGAAAGGTTTATCTAAAGTGTGATAGCTCTCTTGCGATATGCTCACTAAGCTCTCAGTGGCATTTTGAACATCATGAGATTTTATATTGAGACTTCCAGAGAAAATAAATCACAAAAGGAGGAGCTCAGAACTGGAGTGCTAGGATCAAACAAAGCACTTAAGAAATGCACACAATAGAATGTGGAGCATTCCTTTCTGCAACAGACCACACAGAAGAAGGGAGGCTTCTGTCTTGCAGAAAAAGAATTGGTCACAAACCTTTAGAGTCCAAAACAAATTCTTGCCCAGGCATAAGTAGGACAACACACAGAAAAGCAAGACAGAAGCTAGAACAAGAGCAGTGCCCAAGGCACAGAAAAGATTGGACATCAATGGACTGATAGTCTCTGAGGAGATTCTAGCTGCCTTCATTTTGGGTAAGACTTAGAATTATTTTACATGCTTAATATCACCTGAGGACAAGGCTTCAAAGCATATGGGTCTTTCACTTCAGTACTAGGTAGCTGCCAGTCTTTTTGTTTATCCAGATTACTTCTCTATATATAAATAATTGCTTCTGCTTCACTTTAGATCTTTCCCCAGTATATGCTAACCACTTTGTCCAGGCAGGTCAGCAAACACTTTAAGAACAAAGCAGCCTATTCCTAAAAAAGGACATACCACTGTAATTCTCATTTGAGGCTATCAAAACGCATCCTGTTAGGCATTTTTGTCTCTCCTGCATGCTAATAATGCAAGAGGAAGCTGTTCTGCCGAAAGAGATCTGCAGCACAGTCTGCACTGTGAGATTTCATCACAGAAGGGCAACAGCAGCAGGGAGCATTTCCAGTCCTCTGCCAGACATGACAGTTGAACTATTTGCTCAGCATTTCTGGCCCTTGTGCTTTTTGTACACATAGAGCTGCAAATCTGCAGTTCCTCCAAGAGAAATAAAGCCCCTTACTGCAGGGCTTTTGTGTTACTCCAGACCTTTGAAGTTATTTCGTATTAGTGCTGCTACACTGCACAAGAAGTCTGGTGCTCATGTCTTCTGTGAGGTCTTGCACTCGGCTGGTTTTCACTCAGGTGGTGTCAAGTCATAGAATCATAGGATCATAAAATAGTTTGTGTTGAAAGACAGCTTTACAGGTCATCTAGTCCAACTCTCCTGCAATGTGCAGCAGCATCTTTAACCTGACTTCAGTTTCTAGGGACGATGCATCTGCCACCTCTGTGGGCAATCTGTTCCAATCTCACAGTAAAAAATTTATTCCTTAGTCATTTGTTCCAGCTGTGCAGCTATCTTCAGTTTTCATTTACAACTGTCCTGGCACTACAGTTATTACCTATGACCCTTGCCAGACTGCAGCTGATTTCCTTTAGCCATTATCTATGCAGCTTCTCACAGCCTATCTTCATATCTGCTCCGCTCTGAATAGCAGCTGCAAATGACTAGCTCTTTTCTTCCTCTTTCTCTTGTCAATGGCTTGTTCAGCATAATCTACTTCTCTCCACACCCTCTTCTTCTGTCAACGCATTCCTTCCTTCCACTAGTATTGCCGTGGCCCAGCACTGACATGTAAAAATCTTCTCACTGTCTTGTTTTTCCTATCAATCCCTCCACTGCTTATGCTGCCAACTTTGTTTGCTCTTGCTATTTTTTTTTTTCATTTTTGATACCCACATCAAGACATCTGGTGCTAAAATCTGCCCTGTTAAGTGCTGAATCACATACATTCTGCTACAGTGTGCTACAAGTCATGTTAGAACTGAGTCTGTCAGGCATGCCATACTGTGGAAAGGCACTGCTTGATTCCTGATCAGTTCTTGCCAGAACTTCTTCCAGAGTCACCTCTCAGAAAGAAGACTGTCCAACTCCTGTCCTTAAAAATAGTATAGAGAAATTGATTATATGTTTACAAGTTGCTGATGCATGAAAAATTTTGCATTACTCCTGTTAGTGTAACATGTTCTGGCCATAATGTAATGAGAAAAAATAATTGCTAGGTGCTTGTAACATGTTACCATGACTTGATGTTCATGGATAAAACTTGTAAATTCCACTCAGATGAGTTACACCTTATCTTTTCCCAGGTGTAGTTTCTTTTTCCTTTTCTACTTCCTTTTGCTCCACCATAAATTCTCCAAATATACTGTTATTGTCTTCTTCTCCCTTCTTTTTTTCATATAATGCTTATGGAATTATATACTACTTCACTAACGTCGTATGGCTTATTAATCTGATATGTGGGTGGCAAGCCATATTACAGATAATAAAAATGCTGTTGCTTTAAGGGAATGGGCAGACTAACAGGAAAAAAAAAAAGATTATCTTTCTGTTGATTGCAGTGACCACGCCTCATACTTTTTTTCAGACAAGTTGTACAAGAAAACATTTTTAGAGAGATATGTGAATTGAAATAGCCATACAACATAACGTTTTCAAGTAGTATGACAATGGAAAATTCTTAGGCAGGGTTCAATATTTTTAATAGGATGTATTTAATGGAAATGCTATGACTTGTATCACTGAGAAAAAGCAGCTTACATTATCATAGTAGATCTCTTCTAACTTTATTAGCTACTAGTTTATGGAAGCCACAGAGGATACAATGTTAATTTCTCAGTCTCAATGATATGTGCAAACTGGTACTGTGATTGGAGAAAAAAAAAGGAATATTCAGCAAAATAATTGAGTTGCAGGCACCTAAAGACCTCAAAGTAACAGTTGTGACATTATCTTGTCCTTTACTTGAACTGGAATTGCACAGAAATAACATCTTAGTGGAAAGCAAAGATGTCTTCTGCTCATTGAAGTGATGCCTATCCACTGAGATAAGAAAACTATTTTTTTACATTTTTAATGATATTGAATCAAAAGAATATTTGGATCCTAGTCTTCAGCTATATTCTAGATAAATCCTAAATATGTTGCATAAATCCAAATTCTACACATTCCTCTATCAATTGCTATGCAGTGTTGGTATAAATCCATAAGACTTAAAATTAGATAGAATATCTACTTCAAGGAAAGGTTTTCTATCTAACTGAAATTCTTTGGAGAAAGCAAAATATTATCTTTAAGTGTTTTCTGCCTTTAAGGATATCACCAAAGAGGTCTGGGAATGTATCTCTTCTATGCATGCTGCCTGAGGCGGTAAACAGATAAAAGTGGATCTGATTACTTTCTCTCTCTCTCTCTGTACGCTGGAGTGAAATTGTTGTGAATCAATATTGTAATGAAATATTACACATGCACTCATATTTTCCTCCAAGAAGTCATAACTGAAATGATTAAATTCTGGGTGTATTTAGGATACCTAATAAAGAAGAGTGTAGAAAGTTTCTACTTAGAGGAGAAGTACTTCCAAGAACTAAAATGCAGGAAATGAATGGTTTCAGAGTAATTTCTTTTCAGTGGTACTTTTCACTTTTATACGTCAATTGTGCTAAGTATTTTGAAAGGGAAAATAATGTTAGTTGTTCAGGGATCTCCTTCAGGGCTTACTAGTATGGAATACAGAAAAAGAATATTTTGCAAACCTCATGAAAAGATCTAAATATCTATGCTCAGAAGAAATAAACTTTTAGTGATAAGGAATAAACAGAAGTTTCTTAGATCCCTCAGTAGTAAGAGCTCAATACCAGCGATCAGTTGTCATCACTACAGTAGGTAGGGTTTTTTTTTATTTATATGAGGCAATGTGTGCTCAATAAACTTATTAGTGTTAATGGAAGGGGAAGTATTACCAGCCTGTTAGATCCCTGATGAAAATAGTCAGATATCATACTATTCACACCTTAATAAAATACAGGGTTTATTTATTTTTTATTTTATTTATGTTTCTATGTGAGAGCTTTGTTAAAAAGTTTTATAAATTATATCAGAATCAGAATGTTGTCTTCTTTCAGTGATAAAACATAGTAGAGCAGGTCACAATGCATTAGGATAAGCATGGAAAGAATAACTTGCTGGTCTATACCACCATCACACCCTTATGGATATGAACACACTGGTTTTGTCGCTGTGGGTTCTTTCATGTTTCACATGCTTTATACTGTAGTGTTTGTTTTCTTTTTTTCTCACAGAATTGGCTGCAGTGGATGCACTAATATTATGACTATACTGGAGTTCCTTGTGCCTTTGTCATTTTTGCAAATCATATGAGTATGATATCTCCAAATTCAGAATACAGTTTGGTTTATCTTTTTTGAGGAAATCTCTATTCCAGGTGTTAAAAAACAATGGAAAAATAATGGTAGAGCTAAAAAATGTCCTTTCTCAAAACTGCTCCCCCCACCCTCCCAAATTCTGGTATGTTATAATGAGACCTAGTTCAGAATTCCAGTGTAGATTTGTGGATATGTAGCAAGATCTACCTATATTTATCTTTTAATTAAAAAAAATTACATTTGTAATTATATTACACAATATTCCAAATTGCAAATTTACTTTAAACTGCAGAAATACCAATTCATCACTTACTATAAGCAAAAAAAATATCAGATCATTGCTTACTCTCCATTTGAGTTGTAGACATTACACCTTCACATACATTTACTTGCTTTCCTAGAGGCATTATAGATCTAGATTTTTACGTACAGTTGTTTCCATGAAAATAATTTGTGTCAAGTATACGTAAAAACTGAAAACTTCACACCTTTTAAAAAGACAATAAGTGACTGAGAATTCTAACTGTAATAATGTGCTCATAATTTTGCTACATTCTGACATTTAGCTATTCACTTCTATTGATTAAAAGGTTTTCTTACACTAAAAAAAAAATATTTTTCTGGAAATTTTTTCTTGGTTGTCAGAATTATGGCATTTATTAAAAGTCCTTTTAAAATTGTTTCTTAATGAATCTTTATATATATATGCATATATATATAAAAGAGAGAACTTGTTTATAGGATTGTAAAGAAGATGGAAAAAAAGAGAGAATTGGAAGAAAAAAGTAAGAAAGTTGGATTTGTTAACAGTTCCCTTTTCCCATTGAATCCTTTCCCCCGTGCTTCTGTCTTCTTATGTGGGATTTACCTTAATAAAATGTAGATGATTGTACATCTGAGTCACAGAGGACACTCTGCTTAGCTGACAATGAAAAGGTGGCAATTCTGAAGTTCAATTTATGTGATCTTTATAGAAACCTGTGTTGGGATAAGATGAATTGGTCTCTGAAAGTGTCCATTTTTCTTTTTCTTTATTGGCTATGAAGAGAGCATGAGGTCACCATGTAGGATATACACATTTACATTGACATATCTGAGGTAAGTGAGACAAATCCCGTCCTTGTGCTCAGCAGGGTGAAACATGTCAAAGTTATCACTTAGGAGAAAAGTATTTGTAAAGGTATATGATTGGGAATATTTTCTACTTCTCTGTTCTGCAGAGTCCCCACTTTTATCATATCAACTTTGAATATATATATTAATTTTCAGTTCCAGATTGTCTCTCTGCTTGTTCATATAGAACAACTTTTTCTTGTCTATATGATGAACTACAATTTGGTCTGAGAATGTGTATGGGGCATGTCATAGCATAATACAGAAGAAAGAATGCAAGGAACAGAGAAATTCTGCAAAATTAAAAGTATGTATTTATAAAGGGATGGATGGATGGATGGATGGATGGATGGATGGATGGATGGATGGATGGATGGATGGATGGATAAACAAACATGTACCTGTTGTCAGTTAACCCTGGCAGGCAGATAAACACTGCATAAATGGACAATCACTTCCCCTGCAGTGGAATAGGGGAGAGAATCAGGAGGGTAGAAGTGAGAAAACTCTTGGGATGACACAAAAACACTTTACTAGGTAGAGAAAAAGATGCGCACACAAACAAAGCAAAATAAGGAATTCAATGACTCTTTCTCATTAGCATGTAGATATTCAGCCATCCCCAGAAAAGGAAGGCTTTCATCACACATAATGATTAATACAGTGGAGAACAAACGCTGTTAACTATGAACATGCTCCTTTTTTCCTTCTTTCCCTCAGTTTTTATTGCTGAATATGACATCTTATGTCATTGGATATCTTTTTTTGTCACTTGGGGTAAGCTATCTGACTTGTGTCCCTTCTCAACTCCTTGTGTGCTGCAGTCTAGCCAGTGGCAGAACTGAGAGAGAAAAAGAGTAAGGCCTGTGCAAGCACTGTTAAGCAATAACTAAAATATTGATGTGTTTTCAACACTGTTTTCTTCACAAATACAAACATAGGACTATACAAGCTTCTATGAAATAAATTAACTCTATCCCAGCAAAAAAACCCAGACCCAAACAGTACAGTACCATGGTTTCTAATGTTTACAGGTTTCACAAATAGGCTAAGAAACATTTGTAATATCTAAATTATTTTCTGATTAAGCATTCAGTTTATGTTCCTATTATTTTTGCCATATATTGTGCTCCTTCTTGAGTTTAGTTTTGTTCACTCTGTGTTTTGCATGCAAATTTAAAGTGATATTTGATAGTACCAACAACAAAGGACCCTTTCTTAAAGATGCTGACCATTCAACCATGTAAGATTCCTGATAATCAATTTATTAACTCGTGAAATCTTAATGTTGTTGTTCTTTATTTTTTTTTCTTCAGAAGCTAAGCTGAATAATGCAATACTAATGAGAAACCAAGATACCATTCCATCTTGCAGAATGATAATTTTTAGGCAGTTCCATTAATAACATTGTAAACACATGCAAATACTCAGGACAAATAAAACACTTGTTATACTCTCCTGTGGCACATATATTTATCTATTTTATGTAGTTCATAATAAATATTTGATTCCAATCTCTGTATTACTTTTATTACTCTGTACAGGCTCAGAAAACTGACAAGATTATAGTTTGATGAGAAGTTCTCTGCAAAAAAATCCTTTCTTGCTTTTATCAAGTAATATAAACTTCTACCTTTTTTTTTAACAGCCACTGTTAATTGCTACCAAGTAGGAAATAATTTGACTACCAAGAATACGGTGATAGTTTGAGTTATCAAATGAGTTAGGTATGTGTAATGAAGAGACCTTTTTAACAGTCTGGCAGGATTGAAGCCTGGCAGCAGTACCATTAACACATTCTGATCTCCCTAGTAAAGATAAGCTGAATCAATCAGACAATTGTTTTATTTCTTATGGTAACTATAATCACAGAATCATAGAATAACCAGGTTGGAAGAGACCCACCGGATCATCGAGTCCAACCACTCCTATCAAACACTAAACTATGCCCCTTAGCATCTCATCTACATGTACCTTAAACACCTCCAGGGAAGGTGAATCAACCACCTCCCTGGGCAGCCTGTTCCAGTGTCCAATGACTCTTTCTGTGAAAAATTATTTCCTAATATCCAGCCTAAACCTCCCCTGGCGGAGCTTGAGACCATTCCCTCTCGTCCTGTCCCCTGTCACTTGGGAGAAGAGGCCAGCTCCCTCCTGTCTACAACGTCCTTTCAGGTAGTTATAGAGAGCAATGAGGTCTCCTCTCAGCCTCCTCTTCTCCAGGCTAAACAACCCCAGCTCTCTCAGCCGTTCCTCATAAGGCCTGTTCTCCAGCCCCTTCAGCAGCCTCGTTACTCTTCTTTAATCACTCCAGAGTACTTCATAACTAACTGTCAGAGACATGAAACGAAGAGCAAATGCAAGACATAGCTTTGCTTCTACAGCAGACATATTCTACAAATATTACTGATCATTTCAGGCAGTCTGAGATGTTGTATTGACTCGCCTTCTTAGTAATAGGAATCTAATGCCAACAAATACATAAATAACACTCGATTTCACATATGCTTGAGCACCTCAAAGAATGGATGGACTGCACAGTAAGACTTTTAATCAGTGTATTCAGGAGGAAACACTTATTTTGAACTTCTTTTGAAGACATAGCACAGCTCAGGGAGATAAAATTTTATTTTAATTTTGAATATGGAAATAGTATTTTTGGATGCTGATCTTCTTATTGAAATTTAGAACCTGGTTATAATCAGCTGTCTGTAAGGAGGAAAGATTCCAGAGTAGGAGGCTTATAATATTTAATCATTAATTGACGAACAAAGGAACATCGACAGACTTTGCAAAAAGTTTTGCAATATTTATGCATAAAAGATACGAAGGAACTTGAGCACAGAGAGTGGATGTAAAGTTCACAACTGTATATATGTCTTCAAATGAAGAACAAGTCTCTGTAAACAGGAGCACCAAAAGAAGCATGGCAAAATATTAAAGATTGCCTAATGAAAAAAAAAAAAGTGACACTAGTTTTGTGTGCAATAATCGTATAGCTATACAGGAAGAGAAAGAGTAAAGTCCTTGCCTGATAGTTTCCAAAGCAAGTCTTCCTCAGTACGTTCATACTAGCACAATTGTAGAAGCAGAAGTACACAGCTTGGAGCAGGTTGTGAGGACTTACAGCTCAGTGAGGTGGAGAGAGTAGGACCTTTATTCCTGTTGGATATTCAAATAACTACGAAGATGCAATATTATTTACAATTTTCAGAAATTTACAGAGGGTCTGGACAGAAATCAGGTATACCAATTTGTCTAACCCTATACCAGAACTGTGTTACCTGTTCACATCTGGCTGACGCTTCTCCTGAGGGGTAAACTGTTGTCTTCAAAATGTTGTTTTGGAAGTTCAGTGCCAAGTGAAGTAAGGAAGCTCATAAAAATAATAGGCCACTGTAGGGTCAAGCTAGTCTGGGAAAATGACATAATATATTATGATTTGGAACTTAGGTGTGTTTCATAGCTACAGTTTATTGCAATATTTTTTGTTGTTGTTGTTTATGTTCATATGACAGTAAGTACAGGATCCACTCAGAAAAGAAACTAAAATTAAGGTGGATAATGGAAATACTTTTTGTGTGATTAACTTATTCATTCAAAGCAAAAAATACAGATATTTCTGATCACTTGGTAACAGTACAGCTAAAGAAACACACTGTCAGGGCCCGCTCCTGACAGTTCTTGTGTTTGGGCCTTTTCCAACTTGCACAGTGGAAAAGGGAGGGTTGTTCGACATACGCACGTCCACTCAGAGGCTGGCAAATCTCTCAGGGTGAAACCAAATGCAGTGCTTATTTTGGACAGAGAAAATAACAAACCAGATACTCAGGGGCACTTCTGAGAGGCAACTTCCCAAAGCAGCAAAACCAGATCTTCCCTGAAATTAGGAACTGATCTTTTAAATCACTTAACAAAATTAATAGAACAGTTTGATGATGGGATGTTGACTACCTTCTTCAAATTCAAAGTGCTATTGACTTCTTATCAACTTGGGAGGACTTTTTTCTCCTCTGCCACAGGTCTTTTTCCAGCTGACATAGTATGATGAGCCAGCAAAGACCAAAACTTTGTTTATGACCGCATTCACTCCTGCTGTTTTCCAAGTGAGAATGAATAATAGAATAGATTGAGTCATACAGAAAGACATTTATCACCAGCACATCAGATAATAGATGATGATCTGTCTAAGTGATTCTTATTTAATGATGTTAATTTAAATATTACATGGTAATTTTACTTGGATGGCTTTCTTTTAATACATAGCCTTGAGCATTAAGACCTCTATGGAAGTTAATATCTGGCTATTTAAAAGGGGACTTAAGGCTTGATCTATTAATTTGGTTAGATCTTAAGAATGTGCGTCCAAATTATGATGTCAAGATAATAGTCCATATTTATTTAGATATATCTAACAGTAATAGGAAAATACTTGAGATAAAGTAATTGCTGTATCTAAGGTAGATGGAGATACTATTATGTACTTTTACTTTCACTGATAAGAAATTAGCTGGAAGTCATTTTTTCTGCTGAAAGGAAATATTTCTGCCTGCTCCCTCCTGTGAAATTTTATATCTTTATATCACATGGGGAGGGGAAAAACAACAAAAAACACAAGCATTTTCCATCAGCAGGAGGAGCCAGTTCCCTTATTCAGCCAAGAGACTTACTAGTGTTATATCCAGTGGAGGTATTAAGAACACACGACCAAGAATGGAAAGAAGTGAGACTGTTCATCCTTGTGACAGCCAGTACACAGAAAAGAATGAACACCTTGTGAAACTGCATCTCAAGAAAAAAGCATTTCTGCTGTTTGTTTTAGCAATAAAGTCTGGCAAATGGCTATGTCTCACTGAGATAACTGTCCTAACTAAGTAGGAAAGATTTGAAGAAAAAAGGCAAGGAATAAGATGTGGGAAAATTCTTCCTTTTAAAGAAATTAAGACAAAAATACTTGCATTTTTTGCTTTTCGGTTGTGTGGTTTATAAATATTATAAGATTAAACTGAGGTCCTCAAACTGAGTTTCCCAAGTTGGATTTAATGAGACAAACAAAAATTATCCCAAAAGATTAACAGAATCCAGGCTAGCACATCATGGAATTAAATGACCTTTCACAGCTCTTAAGGTAATCCAGATTTTGTCCTTCACTTTAAGAATTCCCAGAAACTGACACTATACATACTTTCAGCCTGAGGGGAGAATGACTCCTTCTGTTGAGTCCTCTGACACTACAGATACTATGTGAGACTTTTTAAACATGATTAAGCATAACCAGCAGGAAATTAATCACATTGGAGATACTAGTAAAATCTATGAAGAATAAGGCATTTTTTAAAAAAGAAATAAATGTCTTTGGAAATCTTTATGATGTAAAATCGGTCATGGTTTGCAGCTAAAGGAGAAGATTTGAAAGACAAAAGAACAAAGATGTCTTCAATTAGTTACAACTGACTTTCAAGCCAAATGTGAAAACAAATCATTCTGTGTTGGACAACACATTCACAGGTCAAAAATGGGTCCTGTAAGAAAAGCTACTTAGAAACTCAGGGCAGATATTGCCAAAAACTGTATTAAAGGAACAGGTATTTCATACTATCTAGAGGAGTTTGAGCTCACTTTATTGTTTCTCTAAATATACACTCTTCTTTTGCATCTTTAGATAGTTGGAAAGAAAAAAGTATATGTTCTTGTACATGTTATCTCCTAAGTTTTCACCTTTTTTGCTGCAGGGATGAGTGTTTCATATATTTAAGTGAGAAATGCCTGTTATCACATTCTGGAAACTAAGCTAGTAGGATCCTAGAAAATTAATTTTAAATTATCTCTAAGGCAAATGACATTGTTATTTAGGAAAAAGGAATTCTTATTTTATTTATTCTAATTTTTTATTTTATTTTGTTTTGTTTCAGTGAAATCTATACTTAAAGTTATCCTACTTTCCACAATTTTTTTTGACATCATCTGCCTGAATCAAATTCCTCATATTATACATAGTACACAAATAATTTATTTGCTTTATCAGAGCTACTGCAGATCTTGTAGTAGCTAAGTTTACAGCTTAACTTTACTGAGCAAGAAATAAGTAAACAAAGAATGTACTTTTCATATGGTAATACAATTGGTATGTGTACATTTTGAGGCCAATTATGCTATTTCCTGGGATTACAAATTTGGCAGAAACCCCAGAAGTCTAAAGCCAGAAACTGTCAGCGTCTGTAATTGCTTTTCTGTGATAGCACTGAAGTTAAAATTAATACTTATTGTTTCTGTCAGTTTCTTGATGGATACAAAAAAGTAGGAGCATCAGCTGGGTAATTAGACTCTGGTTGAAGAAGATCTGGCCCAAAGTTTGTATGAAAATATAGACAAATTAAAAATCTTCTCATTCCTCACTGCAGCTGCAAGTAGTTCTAGTTTAAGTACAGATATGCAAATAGTGGGCAGATATTTTATACTTTTAGAAAACCAGAACAACTATGGAGAATCTAGAGAAAACAATCTAACCAGATATTACAGCTTATTGTATATGCAAACTTGGTGCAAGCAGATGTTTAAATATTTTAATATTTCTTTTTCTTTGGTTATGAAGGAACATGAAGATGCTACTGGTAGAAATGTCTTGCATCCTCTCATTTAATTAATCCCAAGCATTGACAGTTATTTAGAATTAGACTACACACATATATATACAAATATAAGTTTCTCCTAGATATTTTATGAGCATTCATGAGATCACAATTTTATGAGGAATAAATACTTCAAATATTAATTAAAAATATTTCACTTCTCGGCACACATTAGTTGTGCTTCTTACTCTACAATTCAGAAACAGATACTTTATTTAAAAAAAAATATTTCAAATAAATTAAACTTTATTTCTTAATACAAAATATTTTGTGTGATGTAATTTCTGGATGGTTTCTTATCCCAGATAGGTAGCAAGAAAACACTGAATGTATCAAAAGACTGCTATTTCAAATATTATAATCTTTAGAGGTACAGTACAAGAATAAAATGAGCCTCTTCTAGGGAAAAAAATGTGTCAATTAATACTGAACCCAACAATATGTCTAATTTTTAAAAATAATAGTACAAGGACTAAATTATATTACAGTCTGAATGAAATTGATATGTTACTATTAAATTACCATAAAATTTAAATGTAAAACAAATTAAAACTATGAGCAGCAAGAATTATGCTGGTATGCTTTCTGTAATAGAAATAATTAATATTTTTTTTCTCTTTTCACATTAGAAACTCAATAAATAAATTTCTTCAGATGCAGAAATTAGTATTGCAGGTACGTTTGTTTAATCATGAAACTACTGTAAATGTGTAATATCTTTCTCTTTCAATTAAAGATGAAGTTTTTTTAATTAGAACTGGGGACATTTTTTTAAGTGTATTTGTGAAGATGTATATGTAAGTGAATTGGTTTATATGAGAATGACACAATTGTCTCCTCTGATTGGATGGAACTTATGATTTTGCTAAATATAAGTTGAATCTGGTCAGAAAATTTTGCTGTGGGAAACAAAGGATTTTCAGAGAAGCTGCATGATAGGTGTATTTAAAAATCTCTAATATTCTTAGACAGTAAGAAATAGTGAACTTTTCTGTTTGCCTAAAACAAACAAAGAAAAAAAGGGTGAAATACTAAATTTTGATATTTAATTATTTTACCCAAAATGAATTGTACAGATAATTCCTACATCTTTGAATTTTCTCATAATTCTTAGTTTATGCTTGTAAATGTAGGTAGACCTTACTAACTATTGGAGCAATTGAAATATTTCATAAAAATATAAGGAGGATGTATTTACATCTATCATGGGATGAAAGGAAAAGCAGTGTCTTAGAAACCTGAAAACTGTCATACTGAATGTTAAAATATGTTTCTAGAGGCTAAATGATGTGTGCAATGCCAGAGCAAAGGGAGAGCAAGAAATGCATATCCATAAGGACCTCTTCTCCTATTGTACTCAGGCCAGAGATTTCTTGGGCCTTCTACTTTCATTCTTAAATAATTATGTAATTAATAGTAAAAATAATACCAATGTATTTGGGTTAAAACGTAAAATGCAGTGTGGTGATATGAATTCCAGAAAGAGAAATTATGTCTCATTAATTTACAATAAGCCTTTGAGCACGTCAAAGTCACAGGTAAAGCCAAGAATAATGGAAAATCCACCTAAAGGTAGAAAAATTCCTACCTGATTAAACACTTCTTTTACTCAACGAGTAACTAACCTGTGGATTTCCTTATACCTTAAAAAATGGGATTTGGACTTTTTAAAATGGTTTCAGGTTATAATATTTGGAATGTATTCTGACCCCTCTTACATAGATTATAAGTAAGATCCTATCTGTTAAAAAGTAGGAGGAAAATAATGTGTATATGACAATAAATAAAACTGCAAAACTCTTAATATTTTTCTTGACATTTCTGGAGTAGGTTCAGACAAAAGATAGCTCTCTTAATGGATCTGATACTTTGATATTTTATAGTAATTTATAAAATATCTTAATTTAATAATAATTAAACCTCAAAGAGAAATATAGGCAATAATGAACGCATACTTTATGAAAGAGAATGTAGTCCTGAAGCTAATTGTAATCAGTTTGTTGGGAGTGATGTTAACCGTGATGGATGCTTGGACAGATAAAAGGATAAAGTTTGTTGACAGCAGATGTATCCACAGTTTGCAAACAACAGAAAGGAAAAAAGGTCTTGAAGTTGAAGTACTGAGAATCTTACTGACCAAATGCTGGCTGGGTTTGGATTCAGGTTTGTCCATCTTATGTTACAGATTTTAATTTCAGTAACATCTGGATCATAACCAGGACTTTCTTCTTGCTTGCTTAACCTTGAAGTAAAACAGAGGTCAGAATTATCTATATGTTATTGGCATTTTAGGTATAGTTTTCTCATTAACCCATTAAATTTGATAAGATTATTATATGTAATAAATTAGACAGGCATCTGCACCCTAAGGGAAGTCTTGTGAGCTTTGGATGAAGAAGATGACTGTTAAGAATTGGTTTGAAGATTTGGTCTATCTTAGATTCTCAGAATTTACTTGGACAATTTCCTATTTACATTTTCAACTCTGACTATAAATTATGGATTTTTAACTGTGAATGGAAAACATACATTACAGTAAAGGGTGTGCTTTTACAGGAGAGCCATATTCTGTATTGATCCTTAGTCTCAAGACAAAAAGATTAAGACTGGAAGGAGGCAGGAGGTACAATATGCGGTTAATTTGCAATTTAGAGTTTTGAATATTTTGGTTTTCTAAGAAAATAGCAGGTGGGTAGCAGGAAACATTGATGTACTACTCATCATCAGTGAAAATCAGCTAGTCTTGGCTTTCTGTGTCTTATCAAAGGCAGAATCTGCTACTTTGAGAGGGGCAGTGATGAGTCCTTTCCTGCAAGAATGATGGTAGAGTGGCAGAGTAGGGACATGGCCAACAAGGGCAGAGTCCAACAGTGACTAAATAAGGTGAGCAGAGTAGATCTGGTAGTCAGGGTGAGCCAAGAGTCTGATGTCTGCCAGACAAGGTTGTCAAGATGAAGAAGTCTGAAGGTCAAGCCAAAATGTCAAATCAACAAGATAAGGCCAGGATTAGTGAAGTGTAAAGCCAAGCACAGGCATTCGTGTACTGTTTCTCAGGCAAGTACCTTGGCAAAGCACCTGCAGCTCCTGAGCTGAAGCAAGGAGGACCTAACATGGCTTCTCACGGCTTTTTCTCCCTAGTTCTCTTCTCGGCAGGTGAATCCACGGTTACATGGCTGCACTACATCAAAGTGGGCCTTAAATGGAAGCAACCAAACTCCTGCAGCAAGGCTAAAGATTTTAAGGAGAGTTTCCCTCTTTCTCAGGCCAAAGACTTCAGTTACTAAACTATGGATCAATGCCCTTTGTGGCATCCATCTGCTTTGTGCTGCTTTATCATTGCCCTAAGATTTTGTGTTAGAGAGATGAGTTATTAGCTGTGACTAGATTTACGGTTTGGATTTTATTTGTCTGCCTGTCATTTTATTGTCATTTAATGATGTTTTTATGAATAAGAATATAAACTGTTGGAATGTTTTTATATTTGTCTTACTATCTAGAGTTATCTTTTTTTTGAATGGAATGCCAGGTAGGATATCTGAAGCATTTGATGTGCGTGTTCCAGTATGTCATAGAGTTCTGGGCTGTATTAGAGAACCAAACCTAACAAAATTTGTGACTTTTATCTGTTTCAAGTCTGATGCAGCAGTCAGGGACCTAAAAAGATCGTAAAGGCAGCATGACCTTTGCAATAGCAAATAACTGAACGGGGAGCTATAGGCTGTTCATTCATTTCAGATTTTAGGCAGATGGGCTTGTAGATTGAATGCTGTGTATAACTGACTAGTGAAAGGAATAGAGAGCTTTGCCAAACTGCTGGAAGCAGGCAAGCAGAGTATAAAAAGAGTAATCTTTGCAGAAAATGATGGTTCAGTACACATTTGATATAACATGAGTGTAATTTTGAGAAGTAAAGCTAATATAAACTAGAGGTATTAGAAAACTTTGGGTCAAATGTGTTCTCCATTGCTGAGAATGGCTTTTTGGTTCCCAGGCTCATGAACCACTTCATATTAATTAATTTTATTGAATTTCCTATTTGGATTTTTTTCATTCCCCAGTTATTTTCTGAATTCCATTTTCTAATTAACACTTTATAATGCACCTAAATATGTGGAATATTCTT
The DNA here is from genome assembly GCA_033459285.1 of Clamator glandarius. NCBI lineage: Eukaryota > Metazoa > Chordata > Aves > Cuculiformes > Cuculidae > Clamator > Clamator glandarius. Next base: position 1,240,268 of record JAUNZM010000119.1, on the reverse strand, counting down.
TCTCACATAGTTTTCTGCCAATATTTGTGTTTCTATTGTGTCTGACTATATTAAGTCAGTGATTTTTAATTGTCAGCTTGATGCTCCAGCAAGCAAATATGTTAAAATGTTTTGTTTAGATTTCAGGGTTTCCATTTTCAGCTATTTACCTTGCCACATATTCACAGCTTAGTCCCACTTCAGCTGCCAAAATCTCAGTGCATATCCTGGAAATATTTCAGCCTGTTTGCTCAAAACATATCTTCCTGGGTCTTCTTGGCCTCTATCCAGTATCCAAAAGATCTTGGTTTTTATGGTTCCCATTGTCTTGGTTAGATCATAACACTTCTAAGGAAATGTTTAGTGGTGAACTTGGCAGTGTTAGGTAAAGAGTTAGAGTTTATAATCTTAAAGGTCTTTTCCAAACAAAACGTTTCCTATGATTCTATAATCTTTTCTGCTAGGTTTTTTGCTTCTACATTTTCCCTCTCACTTCTCTCACCACTGAGGACACAAAATAAGAAATTAATCTGTACCATAGAATGTCTCAAAAATAACTACAGATTCTGGAAATACAACAATTTTAAAGTTTCACAAAATGGTCGTATATTTCAATCACTGTTTTCTAAACATATACGGAATGAAACTCTTCCGGGTATGTAAGTTTCCTTTCTGAATTCTTTTGTTTATGTTACTGACCCTAATTCCCAATTTTATTGCCATGTTACCAATACTTTGTGCAGTTTTTGGACAGTCCTTATGCTCTAAAGTCTTAACCACGAAGGACACGGTGTAGCTTTTGTCCATAATCTCCACATCAGTCTATAAAACGTTCTATAAAATGTGCTGGTGTAGTTTAAGTGATTAATCTATCATACTTCATCTAATTTTTTTTTTCTAAGTAGATATTGAAATCTCAGGTCATAAGTTACCAAATAATTTTTCTTCTCACTCCTTAATATCCACTAAAGCAATGTTAGCTAATTGTTTAGAATTATCATATTGCTTTATCTCTCAAGTTTTTTTTCACACTACAGATTTCACTTACTTTTTTACTGTAAAAATCTAAATATTGTATAAAGGAGGGAGTTAAGGAAAAATGCTCAGGACTAGAAATCCTAGCATGAATCACCAGATGTTTATGCAAATAATTGCTAGGAAAAAAAGAGCTACATGAAAACAAAGGCTTTGTTCTTTATGTAATTGATATTGAAGACAAAACAAATTAACTACTTTTAGAATTTTAAAGAGAAATACTGATTGAACGAGCTGAATGCTAGCATAAGGAGTTGCCAAGCTCAAGTATATTACTTATTCAAGTTCACTGCATTGAATTAGTATGCTAATAGTTCCAGCAGACTAGCTGAAGAAGTTTCAAGTGACCCTTAGCTATGCAATAGAAGCATGAAATACCTGGTAGAGAAAGCTTGAAGTGGCTTGATATACAATCGACATAATTTTAGATATTGAACCTAAAACTTTTAATTAAAGGCTAAGAAGGATGCTAATAAATTTGAGTGAATAATTGAATGTTTTGAGTTAATTCTGGCAATCCATGCCTTTCTGTACGGATTTAATGGGGCTAAGATCTAGACAGATGTGAGAAGAAGAGACAGGAGAGAAGGCAGAGAAGAAGGATATAAGAAGAAGATGGAAAAGTTACAGTAAGCAAAAAAAATATTATTAAATCACATTTACATGAAAAAAATACAAAAGAGATAATCACACTAAGACAATGTAGCAGGGATGATCTAGGGCTTAATATCTTGTGTCCAAAAGTAAGTTTGAGATTTCTAAAGACAGATGACTGATATTTAAAGAGAAATATTTTATGGTTTTCAGATCTGCAAAGCAGGTCAGGATCAATCCACTCCATCATAAGATACAGATAATATGGAAAGATTACAAAGTCTTGCAAGAAAACCTTATTCAAAAGGAATAAAATATCTTCTTTTTGAGTTCTGCTACTGTTAAGCCCTTCATAGTTCAGTCTATGGTGTGGTAATACATATTTAAAATGTAATTTAGTATTTATATCATCTTAGACACTTAAGTATTAGGACTTATCAGGTGAAGTTGATTTCACTGTGAAGAACTTAGCCAAGATATACAAAATACTGTGCAGATGAGTAGAAAAGTTAGAAACGGGATGTTAAAGATCCAGGGAGTGACAGAAAATATAGAGGATATACCTGGAGAGAAAGGTTTAGTCATATGAGAAAGGGTCAGACGGCCTTTCTTAACTGCATGAGATCAGAGAGTTAATTATGCTAATGCAGTTACAGAATTTGACTTCTTTGCGTGCATGTAAACTAATTTGTTTATGTCCAATGAATTTTAATTGGGGATGATAAACTACAGTTGTTTATGGAATTTTGAAGTCTTTTGTTTTCTGCTAATGCTTAATTTAAGCACATCAATAAAATGGAGGGTTGTGTTTATGATTTTGCTCATTAGTTTTTGAAAGAAGTATATGTGACCAGCATAACTATTGCAAGAAAGACTGATACAGGAAAAAAAAAATGCTTTCCACATCCGCTAGCATTCAAAGGCAGAAAATTACTTTATCCTATAATATTCTAGACATTAAGGTAGAGTAGTTGATGTGATGAATAGTAGGCATGCAAGCATTGCATACTGTACTTTGTAACTGTTGTAAACATTATATTAATCTCTTTCATTAAATGCAGAAAATTAAAACTGGGCTGCCACAGGTTTATCAGCCATCTGGTATCTGAAGTTATTTCTAGTAGTGTGGTGGATTGACCTTGTCCAGCAGCTTAGCCCCAGTTCAGCTTCTCACTCCACACCTGTGGAAAAATAATGAAATGTGCAGAGATGAGAATGCTAATTTTCTCCAAAAGTGTCTATGTCCAACTGCCCCCCTCCCCTGTTAGGGGTATATTGTGATACTACAAAGCAATCACGGAGAGGGTGGTTAGGCATTGGAACAGTCTGCCTAGGGAGGTGGTTGAGTCACCGTCCCTGGAGGTGTTTAAGGTGAGGGTGGATGAGGTACTTAGGGGCATGATTTAGGGATTGGTGGGAATAGTTGGACTCGACGATCCAGTGGGTGGGTCTCTTCCAACCTGGTTATTCTGTGATTCTGTGATTCAATTTCAGCAGCAATGGGCATGGGTGCAGAAATGCTCATGACAGAGGTATGCTGCTACTATGTAAAAGACCTTTTCTGGCCAAATAGTATGATCTGCCTCACTGGTATGAAGAAAAGGATGTTACGTTCAGCTAGCACAGGCATTCTTAGTGACCTAACTGTGAAGGAAAGATGGCAGAAAATATGGATTAGTATTACCGTATGAGCAACTAGGATACAAACATGCATTTCAGCTGAACTTTATTCACTATAATGTTATTATATTAGGACAACACCTCCACGCCAAAGGCTACCTGCCTCCTCCCTGCTTCCAAGGCAAAACACTTCTATAGGTACTCCCACTGGGCCTGCAAAACTAAGTTTTCGTCCTATACCTTTAAATGCAGAATGAGATTTTTTTTACATCAGTCAGAAGAAAAATAATGTATGACTGAATTCACTCAAGCTCCACCCAAACTCAGCCTAAAGATGTAAATTATTATAAAAATGAAACACAAAGAGGAAATTATGGGGAAGAATTCATCAAAACTTTCTCAGATCAGCCAATGTGTCAAAATCTTCCCCCTCCTTAAGAAAGTCTATTGGATATGCATTCTGTGTTCTGTGTGCTATATACTAACATATACTACTTGCTGTTAGTATCTCTCTAACTGTATTCTTTTTACGTACACACTGCTTTTCTCTGTACTTGGTGTTTGATTCCATGCTACTTAAGATATTTCACAAAAAGAATGTTTTCACCAACTTGTCATAAGTTGTTATTGTAAAATTGGTTTGTGTGCACATATATGTCTTTGGAAACTTTACTGATTGATTATAAGAGATCAGAGGGGTTTGCTAGTGATGATGCCTATATGGACCTAGCAGGCTGGACAAATTATCTTGCCCTTGCAATACTACTGGTACGGTTCAGGCAGACTGGTCAATGATGTTGCCATGGGAATTTTGTCCTTGCATAACTATCAGTGCAGTCCAGGCAGGCTGATAAATCCTACCCTGTGTTCTATTGCTGTGACTGAAAACATGACAAAGCCTGCCACAACATGATGGGGAAGAGAACTGGAAGGACAAAAGCAAGAAAACTCCTGGGTTAGAATATAGATTATTTAAAAAGTGAAGAAGAGCAATACATGCAAGCAAAGCAAAATAAGGAGGTCTTTCACTACTTCCCTTTAATAGGCAGATGTTTAACCATCTCCAGGGAAGCAGGGCTTCATCATGTGTGTCAGTTACTTAGAAAACAAACTCTGTAACCAACTATTTTTATTGCTTATCATGATATCCTATGGTACGGATTATACATATTTGTTTGGGACAAACTGGTTTCAATATTACCCTTGAACATCTGGTTCCAGTGGTAGTTATTCTTGGGTTTACTGTGTCAATCTAATCATAAGCATCCTTCAAGACTGAGGACAGCAGGACCTCCCACTGCTTCTGTGACTGCTGCTTCAGCATTCACTATCACTAAAGTCAGCATGACCCTGCTACCATGTGTGGTAAGTAAGGTTGGATGAAATTCCATACAAGTAGGGCAAAGTTCTTTTCTTACCCTTATCTCAGGCAGAACATCATGCTTGAAATATTCTCCTGTTGTTTGTTTCTGCTTCCAGCTTCTTTCACACCCCTCAATCCACTTGCTGGAAGGGGAGGAATGAGGAAAAAGTCATCCCTGAGGCAATACTAACACTGTTCAGCAATTACTGAAACAGTGATGTGTTATCAACAATGTTTTAGTGACAAATTCTAACCAAAGTACCATAGAGTCTGCTATGAAGAAAATTAACTCCATCTTGGCCAGTACATTTCCCACAGTTTCCATACAATTTACATCATGCTCAGGTAATGCATTATCCAGTACGTTCTTATTAACCACCATTTCTCATTACCATCCCTTGATATATACCCAAATATTATTCCCTGTAATTGCGTATCACAGCACACAATAGTATACCATAGGCAAGAGTGGAACACATATGGACATGGGGCAACACTTCCCTGTTTGACAACAGTTATTACACTTTATGCAGAATAACTCAACCTTTAATTTCTATACCCTTATAAGCCAACCTTATTCTGCTTCATTGAATCTGTGGCCTTGGGTCTTGGGCCTTGATGGAGGTATACTGCGGGTATGTCTGTTCTGGCTTTGCACTTCAATGATTCTGAACTTGCCCTGCTGACTTTTTTACTTGGCTTGACTCCTGACCTGCCCGGCTCTACTTGTATGGATACTGTGGAACTGTACCTTTTCCTAGCAAGGCTAAATCCACTTTTTGTCTTGCTACCATAAGCATGATCTTGGCTTCCCATTTGTCTTCCCTACAAATGTACACCACTCTTGCCAGTTCCTGAAAACGAGGACCGTGTGCCATGTTTCTGTCATGAAGGCACCACCAAAACAAACAACCTACCATGCAAAAAGAAGATTCATTCCTAACAAAATTGCTTAGAGCTCCAACAAACCGAAGTAAACCATAAGTTTGGAAGTCAGGTGGGAATATTACTATACAGCTGACTTGTTCTGCAAACAAGCCTTTAGAAGGCTGACCCAAAATGTGCGTGATTACTTACCTATAAGATGGGGGCTCTCAATTCCAAAGAAGTTACCTCGGGTGGCATCTAATCCAAGGGAAGAGTCCTGAATACAGACTCGCTGCTCCAAGGAGGTACTGTCTCAAACTGGCTTTCTGGCAGGACTCTGTTTATACTCAGCAGTGTCTTATCTGTGGTCAATTCTAATTGGCTGTGGGACCACAACTTCCAGGGACAGCATGCCTGGCAACAGTTACTGCTTATCACTTCTTTAGAGCAATGATAGTGAAGTGAGCCAATATAATTTATATCTGTGCTATTTTAGTTCTTTAATAAAGAGATATTAGTAACGTCCTAATTGTGTATGATAGAAGCAAAACCCCTCATAGTTAATCCCAGGATGAATCCTGGAAGAATCCTACTAATAAATGCTATATTCTGATAGCTGCAGAACTTGATATTTTTTAGGGATTAGTAACATACCAATGCTAGTATAACTGCTGGTTAAAATGTGCATTTTTGGCAACAATGAAAGCAAAGTTTATTTATGATAGAAATGGGTTAATTTATTGATGCTTAGAAGTATGGTAACAAGATACATCTATGTTAGGTTTTGAATTCCTGAGCAAAGTTTATCCTGAATATATGTATACTTGCATGAGTATGTCTTATGACACATTATTGGTAGTTCCTATATCTAAGAAAGTGCCTGACACCTGATGGAAGAACTGTTGATTAGAAGTTGCTAGTGTTGCAAGCTGGATTAGCTACCTTCATTGTCTTCTAATTATGATTTCAACTGCTTGAAATGTTTTTGTTTATTTGCTTGTTTGCTTTGAGCATTTTGTTGTTTATTGTGTTGTCCACTCTAGAACCAGAGAGCCCTAGACTACACATGTGGTAGAAGGGCTTTACGTAAGGTTAGAAATTGGAATGTATAGAAACTTTATTATCATTACAGGAAAAAGTAATGGTAGTTCATAAAAGATTCTCAGAAGGGAGAATCTGACAACTCTGCAACGCTTTCAAACCTCTTCCTAAGACTACCTTCAATCACTTGAGATTTTTTTCCAGCTAAAGAAATGTCCTTTCTTTAAATGTGCTTCTTGTTTGTTCACCATATTGTCTCCAAATAAACCTTAATTAGCTTGGGTTCATTCCAGCTTACTTTAGGCATCTAACCAAAGTAGATTATTTGAGAACATACTTAACTAAAACTCCCTTTACTCTCAGTAGAGATGAGCACCTGAATCATCCTCTGTTTATCAATTGTAAAGGAAATTGAGAATAACTCCTGAATTAGGGAACTCCATTTGCTGACTGAGATAGCAGGGATTAATTTTGACCTTAGAGTGCAAATGAGTCAGGTGAGTGTCTGGGAAAGTAAAGTTCTATTTCACTTAGTAAACAGAAAAGCAAAACTGGAGCACATATGTAAAGTGAGCCTGAATTTACTAAGAGGATTTTATTTCAGTCTTCTTTGGTCCCCTGCTCAGATACCCACTAGCTGTTGGTTGTTAGTAGTTCTGGAGACCATCTTCCAGGTCACTTTGTGCTGAAGGGAATTAATTTTTCAAGTTCAGCATGAACTTCTACTTTACTGACTGCTGCAGTGCAAATACAGAATGACTGAAGCTCCCTTTATTGTGATTTATTGCAGTTCTAGGATTGTACTTCACATTGTGTCTGCTGAAATCAAGTTCACAGCAGTTGCCTGTCTTAGACACATACACAGAGAGCTAACTGGAGGACAGAGCTAATGTGTCCACATTACATTACTTTATATGATACTTTTGTATGGATTACATTTTACTACTATGAGGAAGAAAACTGCTTTGAACGCATCAGCAATGCACTCTAGGGCACACTGTAAGGCACTAAAATGCAAGGCAAACTTACAGTAAAATAACAAATAAAAAATCTCCTTAAAAAACCTAACCCTTCTACCCGCACCAGCCAACAAAGAAAACCCAAAAAACCCAACCCAACCATCACCAAAAAAGAAATCCACATTGCACACTAAACTTTTTGGTGTGGATGTACCCAGAGAAAACTCTATCATGCAAATCTAAGTGCAGGAAGCAGGGGTTATCAAGAAATCCACTTCAAAAGTCTAGCAGTGATTCAAGTTTAATGTACGTAGCTGTAAATGAGCAGGAAAGTGTGTCAGAAGTATTCCTGGTCAGCTTCATAGAAACATACAGAAAACAGAAGAAAAACATCACAAAAAAGGCCACAACGGAAAGAGAAATTTGGAATAGAAATAAATCAGACCTTTTGAGTGTGAATAATGTTGTAGCATAAATCATTAACAGGCTTTGAGTTCATAATTTGGCCAATGTTTCTTCAGAACTGTAGTATTTCTGATCTTATGAAAGCATACTGACAAGCCTATACTACAGATATTTTACAAAACTAGGGTCAGACAGACAAAACAGAATAAATAACCTCCTTCAAATAATTTGTCGCTTATCAAGTCAAGATTATTGTGTCTTAAGTTTATTGTACAAATACAGGTCCATGCTGTTAGCGTATTTGTAGAGCTGTAAAAATTTTAAGGCATATAATTTCCGTCACAGTATTAGTCTCTCATACAGGTTAATATCATTCAGTTTAAAAGAAAAACCTGTCAGAAAAATATTTTGAGTTTGAGTTGGCAGCATATTGTATCTGCTTGTAACTAAACTTTGTTGCCTGGGCTGCCTCCTAATTTGTCTTTGCAAATTTTCATTCAAACACCAACAGTTACAAAGCATGTGGACTGCCACAGTAATCCCATATGCTGTATGATAGCTGGGAGTTATCTGTGCAGGATTCAGAAAATGATAAGATTGCAGAATATTTTAAACTGCACATCTGTTTTAATAGAGAATTCTTAGTACTATGGACAAATGTATATTATCAATTATGGAACATTATTGCAACATTCAACTTCACTTGTTTGAATAATGCCACTTTATTTTTATATATTTCATTTTTTATATTGTAATACAGATTTTTTTGACAAGTTATTACTAAGTTTTAGTCACATAAATCTAGGAAATTATAGGTCTTTGTAGTAATTTTGTAGAAAACTGTTCCAATCAAGCAGTTTTATAAATTTACTACATGCTTTCCACAATGCATGCTTTCTGTGTTATGCTGAGAAAACGTTATTTGAACAGAGTATATGTAGACAACATTAAAAAAAGAAGAAAACACCAATTTGTCTCAAGAAACTTCTACACCTCTTGAAACTGAGGGCATCTTGAAACTGAGGGCATCTTGAATCTGAGGGCATCTTGAAACTGAGGACATCTTCTCTCAAGAGGTCTCTAATTGTTCAGTTCCAATCCAGTGCTATTTCTCATTATATCTTTGGTTAACTGAATGCACTTTAGTCCTGCTAAGAGCTTGAAATTTTTAATTTTTTTGTCCATTGAAAATGCTTGGAGCACTTTGAGGATTAAAGTTTGTTTGGTTGGGGTTTCTTCAGAGAATACTGCCTTCTGATGCTAAAAAGATCTCTTAACATTTAAGAAAGAAGATCAAAAGTAGTCCATGGAGTGGTAAGAGTTTGATTTTCTTCAAGAAGAAACATTAGGGCTCAACTCTCATCAAACACATACAGAGCAGCAATAAGTTGCCTAGTGAAGGATGTTGACCACAAAGAATATTATTTCTGAGAACAAAGTGAACCTGGAGGAGTGTATCAGGAGTGCATCAGATCACTGAGAAACAAGAACAGGAGTTATTGCCATGGATGGCACATTTTCCATAAATCTAAACTGAACCCTAGTCAAAGAGGAACTACTAAAGTAAATGTAACACTGTGATGTTTTGTGCGGCAATATAAGTAGGCAAATAGCACAAATGAGAGTTCTGATTAACTAGAAGACTATTGACTGGACTTTTAATGTCACTTTAGCATACCGCTTTAGTACATATTGCGTCCTGAAAGACAGGAAAGTGGACAGTGTGAAAACATACAGGCTAAGCTATGGTTTCGATAGTTTAACTTCAGTTTCAGGAGAAGTAAAAGATATATTAAAGATTCAAAGGGGGGGGGATATTTTGAAAACCATATCTTAATAGAACAATATTAAAACATGTTCATAACTGAGAGGTTATTTCTCACTAATGCACACTGCTATCAAGACAGAAAGAGGAAAAAATATGCTTCATAAACTAGTGAGTATTATAAGGAGGCATTTGGTGACATTTCCAAGTTCGAAGTTTTAAACTGTAAGATGCACAATTCTTGATAAGCAGAATGTAAAGGAGATTTAATAATGCTTTGAACAGGGTTGATATATAAGGATAACAAATAGTAGTTATGAGTGGATTTCCTTTACACTTGAAATAAATATCCAGAGACATAAACTTTACTTTAAAATAAAACAAACAAACCCCCCCCCCCAAATGTACAGTATTAAAAATTAAAATAGTGGTAAATTCTTGGTTGTGTAGCAAATATTACATGTGACAGAATTCCAAATTCTTCTTCGTTTTAAGTATATATGATAAATTTGGTATCCCTTTTTTTCTTTAATCTAACCAACCAAAAATATCATTGATTTATGGAAATACAGAAAGAGAGAACCACACTGCAGAAGTATGTTAATTAATTATAAATTTTAAAATATTTATAGCTGATACCCAGGTGTGAACTGCACTGTTTGTGACGCAAAATAGGTATCCTAATCTACATGTATTTTAAGGCCAAGCAGCTTGTTGTCTTATGATCAACCTATCAACAAATTAAAGCCAAGAATATTCCAAAATTGGTTTGGTACAAAAGTGGCAGGTGTGACACGTGTGTGTGTAAAATTGTCCTATAAAAATCTGACTGTTGTTACATTTAACTCAAAAAGCATCTGAGAACTTGAGCTGATTAAATACCTGAGACCATAGTTACTATTCATTCAAAATCCTCATAAAGCCAAAAGGTGCTAATAAATAAGTAAAATTATATTGGTACTCAGAACTACTTTGAAAAACATTTTACTTTACAAAACTGTGTTTCAACTGATGGAATCTTTATTTTTTCATTATAGCATTGAACAAATTCTTCAGCATGCCAGTGAGTAATTAAAAATGTTAGCTTATAATTCCTTCAGTAAATAAGAATAGCTCAGTAATTTCCATCTAAACTTCATTCGTCTTACTGGCTGATCCCTTCAAGCAATGCAGAGTTATTATACGTATTTTGTGTCAGTGACTGCTTGGCAATGATCAATACAGCAGCCAAACTTGATCAGTTCAGTGTTCTCATCTGTATTATTACCAGAAGTAGCTAAACAGGATTTTAATTAGAAATGGATTAGCACAGTTTGAAGAGGTTTATTAATTTATCAAAGACACATAATTAACTAGCAGATAGTGACCTGTAACTGTAGATCAATATCAGCAGTACAACAAATAAATCACAGTACAAGACTCTTTAAAAATGCCAGGTTACATGACAAAAAAATCTCTAAACACCTCTCTTTAGCTAAACTCCAGAAATTCCCATCCTACCTACCCTCTGAGTTGCATGCACGCCTCCTTCAAAGGCTGAGTGGTTTACACAGAGATGCATGTGCGCACACAAATGCACACACATGCAGATCTTTACCTGGCCTTCGGAGGAGTTTGTGGCCACTGTGGGGACTGTGCGCTATGACCTGCTCTGTCTCTCTCCTCGTACAAAGCTTCATGCTACTTCTGTACTTTTCAAACTTGTGCTTTCTTAGTTTTAAAAATCCCTTTGTAATTCCCTGGTTATTATTTGATGCCTGTCATCCTCTTTAACATGATGATTTTTTGGTCAAAAAAAAAGGATGATCAATGGCCTCAAGCTCCGCCAGGGGAGATTTAGGCTTGAGATTAGGAAAAAGTTCTTCACGGAGAGGGTGGTTAGGCATTGGAACGGTCTGCCCAGGGAGGTGGTTGAGTCGCTGTCCCTGGAGGTGTTTAAGGTGAGGGTAGACAAGGTGCTTAGGAGTATGATTTAGGGATTGGTGGGAAGGGTTGGACTCGACGATCCAGTGGGTCTCTTCCAACCTGGTCATTCTGTGATTCTGTGATACTAATGGCTTCCTTAGACAATTTTGGGTATCTCAGCTCCACACACTGGCCTCAATGATATTTCTGTCTTAACAGCTGCAGTTATTCCTTTCATTAAAGATGGGCCATGTGAATATTCCCAGAGCAATTTACATGGACAAGGAGCATATATTAACACAAAATGCAAAATATAACAACTTTTTTATTAACATTAGAGTATCAGCTTTCCTCCCTTAATTATGTAGTGTATTTTCTCCATAGTTCTATAACCTGAAGCAGTTCTAGGCAGAGTCTCTCCTGGAACTGGCCTTGTCATTACAGAGATCTCAACAGCCAGCTGTTTCCAGATTTTACTAGACAACTGGTATCTCTGCAAAGACTACCCTTGATCTTCATTTTCTTCCTGTCATTTCTATAATACAATTTCAGACCATTTTAGAAGATAATTGTTAATGGATTCTACATTCATTTCAATCAAAATTAAAATAAAAATTTATTGCCTAACATTAAATTTTATGTTATCCTAGCGAACATAACATCTTATTTCAAAATAACTATTTATTAGTTTATTAATCAAAAGATATCTAACAAACAGCACAGCAAATAGGATGAATAGATATTTCAGGATAATTCAGAAGCTTGTACATTCTAACACATATACCATGTAGTGTGTTATTGTATATACTTGTAAATATTTGCACATAATGTTTGAATACTTCTTGAGACTGAGTTTTTCCTCTTTGTCTTTCTGAAGCACCAGATTGAAGTCCATACTATTCATATTACAAGAAGCTGAGATAAAAGTATGAGAAAGTTAAGGAAACAGATGTATCAGAAACTCTGAACAGATTATCTTGAAATGTATTTTGCCTGTTTTATTTACAGAAATAGTTTTATCAAGTCCCCTGTGAATAAAGCTAGTCAGTTTGAGATCTGTATTATTTTGAATGTTTGAATAATTGACTAAAGCTTTCTATTAAAATAGAAATTCATAGAAAGCCAATGTTTTAGGAAGACAACACACAAACCTGGTTTTGAATTCTTTATATTTGAAATTTTGCCACTAGTTTAAAAGTTGGAAAATGTGACTCTTCAGAGACAGGTAACTATAATAATGTGTGGATATAGAAACATAGAATCATAGAATAACCAGGTTGGAAAAGACTCACCGGATCATCGAGTCCAACCATTCCTATCAATCACTAAACCATGTCCCTCAGCGCCTCATCCACCTGCCCCTTAGACACCTCCAGGGCAGGTGACTCAACCACCAACCTGGGCAGCCTCTGCCAGTGCCCAACGACCCTTTCTGTGAATTTTTTTTCCTAATGTTCAGCCTAAACCTCCCCTGGCGGATGTTGAGGCCATTCCCTCTCATCCTGTCAGCACCCTCCTCTCCACAACCTCCTTTTAGGTAGCTGTAGAGAGCAATGAGGTCTCCCTTCATGTCATTGGTCTCAGCTCAGAACTCTTTTCTGGATGATAAAAATCATACAAATGTCATCAGAATATTAACTGTTTATAGTGTAAAAAAGAGAGTTGTAAATCTGGTCAAACAGAATGAACCACTGATCTTTATTTCTACTACACAATAAATTTTGTTATTTTTAAAGACTGATTTTTAGCACAGACATTTGTCATTATTTAGCTTCTGGCAACCTTCAGTTCATTGATTTCTGTTTCATATAATCATATAATCATAGAATGTTTTAGGTTATAAAAGAACTTTAAGATATCAGTTACAATTCCTTTCCTCTTTTATCCATGATGTGACAACTTTTGACCCTTATTCTGTTTACTTTTTTAACATTTCTTGAAACTGTTCATGGATGCTTTAAAATGGTGCAGAAATGCGGAGAAGGCATGGGGGATGTTTAGGGTTGCATTCATGATTATATTATGTTGCAGAACACTGCTCTGTGATAGAATGGAAACTTACATACAGTTTCAGCTGCAAAAGTAGTTAATTTGTTTCATTTAAACAAGTTATAGGGCATTTTTACAATGAGAACACTATATCCCAGGTAACTGTCTAAGCAGTAATACATCTGCCTTCTTAGCCTTGATAGTTAAAGATTCTTTACAAAGTACAGAGCAACCTTAACAGTAGTTTAAATCTGAAACTAGATACAAGAATTACATCAAATGAGGGAGAGCAAATGTACTAATGAAAAAATTGCTTTGCCTTTCTCCTGTCATTGAGACAGATACATTCTGACTAGAAGTTAAGATATTTATTATTTTCAAACAGAAAAATTCTGCCTTGACTATATCTGCCTATTTGTGTTCAAACGAGAACTGCCCTGGATGTTTGGAATCATCCAGAACAATTTCTGTTCTACATAATGATTTGTACTTCTTATCACTAATTCTCTGCAAAATCAGGAAACAGCAAAAATGATTTCAAAGTTCCCAGTTGTATACCAATCTTGAAAATAAACTTCAAAATAAACTGACATGGATTCTTGAAATTTAATTGAACATTTTAAATATTCTTGTTTATTAAAGAAAGTTGTGGAATATTTTTTGGTGCCCAGTAAACAAAGGGAATCAAAACAACTGTATGTAAGACTGACTACTAAGGCTTAATTGTTATGTCTTAAGTTAATGTCTCCTTTTTTTTCCCAGAGACTCAAATTTTATTTGAAAAATCATGACCTTTTTAATCCCATATCCAAGAGTATATTATTCAGAAGTTAGGATATAGTTATGATTACTTGACTTTTTACACTCCAATGGTGCAGAATGAAATGTTACTTACTTCCTAATTTTCAAATAGACTGGTCATTCTATTTTTATCCTTGCAGCAAAACTCAGCCTCTCTTCTCTTTGAGTTCCATAACCCATTCAGGTACTTTATATGATGAAATAGTATGCCTCTAGAAACATGCAGTAGTAAGATAATTAATATTACATAGTTATCATGTTGATAATATTCAGTGCAACATAGACATTGATTCTGGATACATTTTACAATCCCTATATCAATGGCAAAAAGATTTACCTAGGCATAAATATTAAACATAGAGCTTATAAACAAGACTCCTTATTCTCTACTTAGACCAGTTTCATATTGAAGTTTTTTTCTTAAATAAAGCTAAATGGCAAAAGTAAAGATTGCTAACCAGTTGTTTAATATTTTTCAAGATGTTGAACTACCATCAGATTCTGTCTACTCCTCTTTGAAGTGTACTCAGCATGTATGAAAATGATTACTTCCTCGCGTATCTGAATAAGGATATAAAAGCCTAATTCTGAAATGTTTTAGAAATAAAATGTTAACCACTTTGTTTAGTTAGATGTTTTAATGAAGACATAAACCTTTCAAAGGAAAATATTAGAAAGACAATTCTAAACAGTTTATTGATTGGTGTGTAATAAAACACTTTGATTGTTAATCAACTGATGCAGAGAAGTATGCAGAGAAGCAGAATGAGAGGCCGAGCCAATAAATGTAAAATTTTAATTAGGAAAAATGCACCTCACATGTGTATAATATTTAAGGAACTGATTTTTTTATGGTGCAAAAGAGCAATATTTTCAATATTAGGGAAATTTTTGCTCATTAAGTATTCTAAAAAATGAAGATTCTGTTTTTGCTGCATAATAGGAATAAATATAAACAAATTGGAATAAGATTACCTGCAACTCACTGTTCAAGATGATAATAAGAATAAACAGTTGCAGTAAACTTTTAACAGTAATACTCTAGGTGCATATTTAGAGTAAGCAAACAAAAACTAAACACAGATTATTCACTTTGATAATAATGTCTATTAATACTTAAAAAAAATTTTTTATGAAAACCCTAAACAACTCTTTATTGACAACTGATGGCATAAATTTACATTGGACTTAGGAAACTAATATCACCTACTAAATCACCTACTTTGCATGCTTATGGAGAAATACTGGGCCACTGTACAGTAAGAGGGACTGTAGCAGCTACAGTTGTGTGAGACAAGACTGATATTATTTGAGGATATTGTTGAATAACTGAAGATGTATGAAAAAAAGAACTGTTAGCACTATGACAATTAGAATCAGGCAGAGATTTTGGATAATTCTGGAGAAATTTGAAGAATTATACATGTACAGAAAGGAAGAAAGATTTTGCAGGTTTTAAGCTTTTTATCTCCATTACGTACTGGCTAGCTTTGCTTCCTTTCTCTGTTCTTATTCTATTCCCCACAATGACTTTTCTTCCATCTTGTACCCTTTTAGTATCTTCTTTTTTAAAAAAGACATCTTCTTTGATGTCTGCTGTCAGACTTGCATCCTTGAAGTTTCTTTCCTCTGGTCAAGTGTTGGCACATACTTTTTTACACTGCAATGATGGATTTAATTACCTTCTCTTCTATCCCCCAATCCATGGTCCAAAGGTCACTGTTACTTATGCAGAAGGTCTTTCCTGGCGAGGGCTGTAATGGAAAATAGAACCACTTTCTTTTGTTAGATGTATATTGTTCTTGCTGTGAATTTCCTGGGCTAATTTGCTTTAACAGAAATTAACATTATCTCAACACAATGGAGAAATTTCCCTTACCAAAACTTGGTTAAGTATCACACTGTGAGTTCAAAAAATAAAATTTGTTTTTATCTGTTGGAAACTAAGTAAAATACAAACCCTGAAAACTGAAATACAACAAAAGTAAACACTATAGTTTTCCAATAAGCTATATAAATAAACTTTTCATGGATTTTATCTCTTGAGAATTCATTTGAAATTTCCGAGGAAAGTTTGTTTTCAAGATAGTATCTTTATACCCTACTGGTATTTTGCAATGTGCAAGTCACTCTTTTAGAGTGAAAACAACAGAAGATTAAACTTATGAATGAACAATCACCAAGCTAAATGTGTGGGATTTTTACTTCCCATGTAGAATGGGATGCAAACATCTGTGTTTAAGATGAAAGTGGCTGATGAGAAGTTCATTAAATCCTTAGAGCCACCATTCAAGGTTAGATTAGTCATATATCTAATCAAACATATAGTGTACAGTGTAATAGACTCAGATGACTCAGAATAAAATATTTACAACAAGAGGTGCAATTGTGAAGGAATGTACTTACAGGGAAAGCTTTCTGTTAATTAAAGGTTAGTACATACCTTGAAGCTTTAAGAACAAGAAAGAGTGGGGTTTTTAAGTCTTTGCTTTTAAAATTTATGAATCAAAATATCACACAGGATCTTTTCCCTTCTTCCTGTTATATATGACTCTGATGTTCCGGATGGATTACATTTTAAAGGACTTTCCAGAATTCTTCTTACGAGTAGAGACTTCAGCTAGAGATAAAATTTTTGGCAGAGAAGTCTTATTCCACTAAATCTTCCTGCAAAGTTACTGGGCCCATCAAAAAAATTTTATTCTTGTACAGTATTTTTTATTCTTTTCTTTGTAATAAATTCTATGATCTGGCTATGATGATAACATATGAACAAACGATTGTTTTGCATTTTATGTTTATTGAACTCTTAGATATTTTATGAAGATATCAAAACCATTACTGCTTCTTATTCATTAAAATTCTACTTTCACTTACTGCATATATAATGTTTGTTTCATTTAAAATGTTTATAAAAATATGTGTTTTAAGAAGTTGGTTCAGTTCTGAGTTCTACAAAGCAAAAAAGCCCTTAAAAAGCCCTTTAAATATAAAACAGAAAAAATAAAAATACTAAAGAAGAAAAGCTAAATTTGGAATTACTGGAAAAAGCTGAGATGACTGTGAATAACAATGTAATTACCCCTTCCTACTTCCTAACAATCAAAATTTTACTTATCATTTGAGTAAAGCTAATTTAAACCATTCTGTACTGTTCTACTCTTTCTCAAAAGAAGATTTTTCTCTCTGAGTTATTCTGAAGAAAAATACTGATAGAAACATAGAATCATAGAATGGTTTCATTTGGAAACAACCTTTAAAATCATCAAGTCCAACTATCAATCTTACCCTGCTAAGTCAACCACTAGACCATGTCCTCAAGTACAATATCTATTTGTCTTTAAAACACCTCCAGTGATATTGACTCAACCACTTCCCTGGGCAGCCTATTCCAATCCTTTCAGTAAAGAGATTCCCCCTAATATCCAATTTCAATCTCCTCTGGCATATCTTGAGGCTATTGTAAGAAAGAGGGAAAAAAAAAAAAAAAGAAAGAATTTTTATGTTCCTGTTTATATTATGTGAATAGAAGAACAGAACTGTGTGCAAGAGAGATCCAGGAGAACCTTACTCTTTCTGGAGACTAGTATTTCAATGCATTCCTCACTTTCCTGACAGAAAATGGAACTCTGCTAGAATTGTACCATTCTGCAAAAGACGACTCTTTGTGGGATCCCAGAGAATGGAACAATCTGTGTGTCTGTCCTGAAACTGAAATGAATGACACATTTATAGCCATGTTACTTCCATTGCTGGAAGACAACTGTGTAACAATATAATCTACCCTGGGAATATCCATGTGTCTACAATATTGTTGTGCTAAAACTGTAAAGGATCTGATGTATGGCTAAGAAAAGAAAGCCATTCTGTCAGTCAATTTGTCTGCCAGCATCCAAAGAGGAAAATTCACTGAACAGTTTCATGAGGTTGAAAGGACCAGTGGTCTTTTGTCAGAGCCTGTTCTTCATTGATCATATTCATAAAGTTGAATCAATAAAACAATTTCTTGAACTGATAAGAATCACAACTTAGGGGTTGGTATTGATAAAGTCACTCACCACAAAATAATGTTAGAGCTAAAGATTAAGTCCTTATAGTTAACTACAGTTTCCCAGATAACATCCATCAGAGGCACAAATCCTACCAAGGAGGTGCCCCTGGTTGTGGAAGGGAGAGAGAGATTCAGCCACAATGACTCATCCTGCAGCTGGAGTTCCTGTCCTTACAACAGAGGATCCTAGATGCCTGATTTATACTCTTGGTGATTCTTAGTGAGGTGAGACTAAGTCAGCTACAGGATTCCAACTGGCCCTTAGCAAAGTCTGTTGTGTCATAACCAGTGGGACCCAGCACTTCACAAAGGAGTTTCAGTACACAAATATGAGACAGCTTGAGCCTCTGATATATACACTTCTCTTTTCATGTTCAAGCTACCACTTCACTTAATCCAGTTATCCTGTCCCACAAGGCAGGTTAACAACATACCTTTATTAGATTAGCTAGTGTCAAAGAGGAGAAAATGCTGTAAGTATGACATATTCAGACCATGGGTTAAATGATTACAGAGGCACAGAACTGTTTAGGTAGGAAAAGACTTTTAAGATCATCAAGTCAAATCATAAACATAACACTGCCAAGTATACTGCTAAATTATGTCCCCAAGCACAACATATACACATCTTTTAAATACTGGTGACTCAACCACTTCCCTGGGCAGCCTATTCCTGTGCTTGACTATTGTTTCGGTGAAGTAATATTTCCTAGTATCTAGTCTAAACCTCCACTGCTGTAATATGAGGTCATTTCCTCTCATCCTATTGCTCGTTACTTGGGAGAAGAGACCAACACCTACCTCATCACAACTTTCTTTCAGGTAGTTGGAAAGGGTGATTGGGTCTCCCCTCAGCCTGTTTTTCTCCAGACTAAACAATCCCAATTCCTTCAGCTGCTCCGCATAAGATTTGTTCTCCAGACCTCCAGATTTCAGTTGTATTTTCTTTGAATGTCACAGTATGATACACTGAATATCTGTTTATCCAGCACCAAGGAAAGGCAAGGCTTACAAAGGCAAGGGCATCCAAACACTCCCATGAGTGCTTCATGATCTTAAATTCATTATCTGTAAAATGCCCCTTAATAATTATATTCCCTTTAATGAGCAAATGATACATTTATATCCATGTTTTATGTGACTAGGTACATCTGTACTTGATACAGACTAATGTAATAAAATTTTTGGATGAATCTACAGATAAAAAGAAGATGACATGTATATAAATGCTACAGATAAGCTAAGATTATAAATTTATACAAAATATAAAATATAAAAAATTGAATCATAAACATAAAATAAAACTTGATTAAATTTATTTTTCTTAGAGGCTAGGCAATTTGTATAATGTTCTGGAAACTATTGTTCTTAAGAATTAAAAATTTGTGTAAAGTTTTCGACACCATCAAAACTGTAAAACACTTCTAGCTCTAATATCAAAGGGATCATACAACAAGTTATTGTGATTTTAATTAGTATACACATCTGACTTTCCCTTGACAAAATAAGCAAAATCTTAAGTACTGTTTTTTGCTCTGACATAAACGAGCTGTTCTTTCAATTAAAGTTTACGTTTATAACTAAACATATATGGTCATTGCAAATATTTAATGTATAAAATGGTAAAAACAAGTTATATTACTCTTAATATGGTACAGTTTCTTTACAGTGATGAATTTAAAAATACATTAAGCATAAGATTTTTTTTTACTTTTACTATTAAAATGTGTATTAATAAGTTATTGTTTGATGAAGACCAAGACTGTGTTTCACAATTCATGAAACAATGTAAAGACAAAGGTGCTTTGCAAAAGGAAGTCAAATGGTTAATCAGA
The DNA here is from genome assembly GCA_033459285.1 of Clamator glandarius. Classification (NCBI taxonomy): domain Eukaryota; kingdom Metazoa; phylum Chordata; class Aves; order Cuculiformes; family Cuculidae; genus Clamator; species Clamator glandarius. The sequence goes on along the minus strand of JAUNZM010000119.1, from coordinate 1,220,059 downwards.
TGTTCCTTCAAGTCTAAATTGCTGTTGATCAATCACCTTAAGTGAATGAGAAGAAATGATAAGAAATTCTGTTTTATGTTTTTGCTAGATTTTTTGTTTGTTTGTTTGTTTGATGAGAGTTCTCAATTTTTTTTTTAATTAATTTCCATTTTCCCTGAAGTATGATAAGCCTTGCATATTATAGCAATGCTAAGAGCTGGTAACAAACACTAAAACATGGAATGCACTCTCCACCCACAAAATGCTCTGTTCATGTTCTGAGACATTCAATAGGCTTCAGTGAACAGTTCTTTAAGCTGGACTTCATATTTGCAAAATATCATGTGATGGTCTTTTTTTTTGTTACCATATCACTGCTGCAGTTACAGGTACATGATAATTTAGAATAACTTTACACAGCTTTAATTCAAGCATTTATTCCTGGTTTTACGTACTGCACTGAATATCCCTTTGGTTAATGCAGAATGTTGATTTTCTGTGGATCCTATAGGTATTGCTATTAGTTCAGTGATTCCTCTAGGGCTTTTATAGAATGTACCTTCATAACTTTTTAAGTGGTACATTCTTTTATAAAATATCGAGCAATTTCAATTCTGGTACTAACAGTCATTATGGCATTTTATTAATTTCACTTGTCTCATTGTGAAAATCTTTATGCATTTTCATCAGATATTCTGGAATGAAGATTGAAAAGTGAGTCAAAGTCCCCATGCTAAGGAACTTCTTCAAAGGCTTTGATGTAAGGGCAGACAAGTGTAGTCTTGTCAATGATTTATGACAAGGATTTGCTTAAGTTCAGGAATGAGCTGTACAGCTAAAAGATGTAAAGTATAATGAAGAAGTGTGTAGTGCAAGTAAGAGGATCAAGTATGAAGGATTAGAGGATAGAGTCTCTTGATAAGTGTATTTTCATCTGTCCAGGTAAAAAAAGAAAGGTTAATGCATTTGATTTTGCTAATAGGTTTTCTGTATTAAGTCTATGACTTAAGCTAGTTATATGGTAAGATCTAGACAAATGCATTTGGGATTTATTAACATACTGGGTTTATTTGGCTTCATTTTTTCACCCTTTTAGAATCTGCCTGTGCCCTTCCTCTGATTTAAGAAATTATATCAAGATTCATCACATTCATAAGGACAATACAGACCTCAACTTTTGTTGGTGTATTGTCAAAGGAAAAAAATTCCTTCATCCTGAGGTGGTATGTCTTTTAATTTACTGTTAGTATAACATAGCTGTAGGATGCAGGAGAGGATAACTCAACAATCTTTGTATTTTGCTTTGATGATCACAATATTTTTGAGCATTCTTGAACTTCTTTACAGGCTTGGAAAGTAACCCACAGGGTCTACAGCATTGCTAAGGTACTGCATTTATTTGCTAGGAAAGATTTGTGTTCTTCTCTAGCCTTTCTCTTGAATCATTTTGTGGTACAAGGTAGACACTGAGAACTTTATTCCTTTTAATCTATTATTTACAGTAATTACCTAATCCCTGGCCTGGCATATGACTGTTATACCTTCCATTATATACTGTATTTGTAGAGAATCTACAAAAGTATATTGGATCCAAATTTACTGCTATATTACATTGGAAATCAAGCTCTACTGCCTCTTCTGAATTCTTAAATTATGACTTAGTCTATCTTAAATCTGAAGGATCCATCTAGTTTTCCTGGCAGGACAAATCAAATATAGCATAACAATAGGCTATATGTATACAAGCTGATAGACATCAAAAAGTAACTGTCGTTTGATCAATACCCATAGTCAACAACGCTGAAAAGTTTAAGCCCTTTCAGGAAATCATCTTAGCAGAGAGTATATTTCTAGATTCAACAAGTTCAGCTATTGATATCATATAGTTTGAGGAGAACTTAAAGGTGCTGTTAGGCCTTTTATCTTTCATCTGAAAAATAATAGAAGTATGGACCTTTCAAATGTATTGCTTTTCATGTATGTAGCTCAGTCTTTTATACATAGTATTTCACAATCAAAAAGTTACATTCTGTTTGCAGAAAGAACAAAATGAGAAATAACAAACAAAATTACTGTCACAATTCAGGGAAATAGAGAGATGAAATAATGAGGAAGAAGAAAAGAGATATCATTTGTAGGGAAGATAGAGAAAAAAAGCTTCTGTCTGAGGATTATAGAATATTCCTAAGGTACCTACTGAGGTATCATTGTTCTGGGATCAGATTATATATTATCACTCACATTGAACTTTTTTTCTATTGATGCCATGATGTAAACATAAGAATATGTCTCAACTGTTTTTTTAAATTGAACCTGACCAAAGTAATTAAGGTTATTAGGTTTGTATTATAATTGTTAGTCATATTAATCTTTCTTTTACTGTAATGCTATAAATGTTAATTCTTTTGAGTAAGCTGTGCCTGATATTTTACCTTAAGTATTTCCAAATCTTAACAAAAACTATATTTATGAAGTTGTTCCAGAGCCTCCCTTCAGAGTTTCTTTTTTTTTCCCTGCTTTTCTGTGCATGCATTACTTCTTGTAGTTTTTATCCCCTATGTTTTCCTGACAATACCTATTTCTAGGGGAACTGGAGAACAGGAGATTATTTTTTCCCCATTTTTAATGTTCTCCTAATAGTCAAAAACCACAATCATAAATTACAATGTTTCTGTAAAATTCAAAACCACTTATTTTTTGTATCTTTAATAAAATATCAACTTAAGCCCTGTATGAAATTTATCACAACAGCAAAAAAAAATTACATTCTGACAAGTCATTGAAAATTTTTTAATTGCCTGAAAAAATATTTTTAGTGAGCTTTAAAGGAAGTCTTTTGTTGTAACACAGAGCAAAATTAGACATTTGATGTGTCAAACTTCTTATCCCCAGTTGTGAATTCCCAAGAGACAGAATGCTGAACAGCTGAAAACCCACATTTTTCAAATTTGATTGGCATCTGTCAGCTGTTTCTCATGGAATATTGTCAGCATAATTTACCAATAGTAAATATCATTTTAGGATGGTGTTTGGTTTCTTTTGAAAGCTAAAATTTTTGAATGAACTAACATCTTGCTTCTCACAGAGAGCTAATTATTAACCTTATTTAAAAACTCAAGCATTATCTTAAAATAAGATATTAATGAAAATCAGACTTGTTTTGCTGAAGTCAGTCAATGGAAGTTGGCATAAATGTCAGGAATATTTGTGTTAAACATAAATTAGAAGGCCTGACATGCAGACCGAACCTGTTCCTTAGAGGAGTCTGCTGTCTCCCTTGTAAGGAAAAAAGTTCCTACCCACGTATGGCCCTTGGATTAATACCTATTATTGATTTTTAAGGTAGGCATCAAGGATGTTGGAACAAAAAATCCAAAGGTTTATTGGAGATAGGCATGGAGGTAATATGCCAATGTTTGACAATTGATATGCTAGTGTGGTCCTTTGGTCTGCTGTCTCTGTGAAGTCAGGGGATGGAGATCCATGCAGCAGCAAAGACACAAGGATTATTGATGCATTAGAAATCATAGAAATGCCTGAGAAAGGTTACATAGGAATTAGGACTTAGATCTCACTTAAAAGGTGGTGGGGTCAATAGCCCAACAGAAGGGCATCTACATCCATGCATAAAACATAAGGAACAAACTGGAGGAGCTGGAAGCCATTGTGCAGCTGGACAGCTACGATATAGCTACCATCACAGAAACATGGTGGGATGACTCACATAACTAGAATGTTGAGATGGGTGGCTATAAACTGTTCAGAAAGGATAGATAAAGAGGCAGTGAGGTAGCACTGTATGCTAGGGACTGTTTGGATTGTCCAGAGCTTGATGATGGTGATGATAAGACAGAGTGTTTATGGGTAAGAATGAGGGGGAAGACTAACAAGACAGATATCATGGCAGAAGTCTGCTATAGACCATCCAACCAGGATGAAGAGGCAGATGGTTTCTTTTATAAGCATATGGGAGTAGTCTCACAGCCAATAGCCCTTGTTCTTGTATGGGATTTTGTCTTATCAGAAATCTGCTGGAAATACAATAGAGCAAAGAGGCAATGATCTGGGAGGTTCCTGGAGTGTGTGGAAGATAACATCCTGACTCAGTTGGTGAGGGAGCCAATTAGGAAAGGTGCTTTGCTGGACCCACTGTTTAGAAACAGAGAATGACTGGTGGGTGATGTGATGGCTGGGTGCCATCTTCAGAAAAACAATGACAAAATGCTGTTGTTGAGAAATGAGACTAAGAGCCAAAACTGAATAATTTCCCACTCAGCATACAATATTCTCTATAGAGTCACACCTTACCTTTTTCTCCTGGTTCTAAGACACTTTAATTCTGTTCTACGCATCAAGACGGTTTTGAATTAAAATATGTTTGAGTTGGCAGATTAGGGTACATAAGTTAGTGAGCTGAACTTTAAAATACAGCATGCATGACTTCTCATTTGGTAGGGAACTGTGTAAAATAAGTATAGATGACAGAATTTAGCCAATAGAAATTCCCATAATCTGTTCCCAAAAGAAATCCCAAGAGTATTCATTGTTTTCCTAAGGAGGTCGTAGAAAGAAAATAAGCCAAGTATTCTTGCTTCTAGTGGTGTTTCTAAAACTTTACGTAGCTTTCTAGGTTGATTAAGATGTTTTTATCACTGCTTTTTGATGAGTCTACTCTACCTAGCTTTTATAAAGTTAATCATCAAATGAGAATACTTAACATTACAAGAATAAAAAGCTTTGCATTCTGTTTCCCTTTCGCTTGCTGCAGAGGCTTTTAGAGACTTGCTCTTTAAAGTTCTAAACACAGTAGTGACAGATGACTTAGCATATTTCTTTTACTACAGTGTTTCAAGAAGAGTAAACGACAGACATAAGTAAAAGAAAAATAACTTTAAGATTGACATTATAAAGAAGTAGGATAAATAATACCCAAATATGAAAGTTTCAAATTATCTTTTAGTGCTCCCAGTGCCTATGTTTCACATTCATATTTTTATTATCTATTATACCAAAACATTCTCACTAGAACTGTGATGCATACAGGCACTTTTGTCAATACGTGTGACTCAGAAGACATTAGGAATTTCTTTTAACCAATAGAGTTTCAGTTCTTCTATGTGAAAATTCCTTCAGTTTTGTTTTCCTCTAGTTCTGATTCTGTTTTCCAAAGTACCTGAGGAGACAGTGTTAGAGGAAAAACGCCAAAAAACATCCCCTAAAAACAAAGAGACGGAAATAATTTCAAGTTCAAATTTGTCCAAAATTTATTGTCTGTCACTATTCAGTAGCATTACTTAGCTGATGCATACTTCACAAATATATAAGTGGATAGAATTCATGTTAGTTATTTGGAGTTTATGTAAAATACAAGGTTCTATGATGAGAATTATAAATTGACTTACTAAACGGAAAATTGTTTTAATGAGTTAATAGTCATTATCAAAATTCCACATAATGTCAGGGGAGGAAATGCCTTCACAAGAACTATCAGAGACATACTGTAATTTCCAAAGAGGCAGTGGCAATTAACAAATTAAAGCAGTAAAGTCAAGATTGACTCCTGGAAATGTTAAAAAGGAATAATTTGTCAAGGGCAGGGAGGGAAACAAATTTAGATTTTAATAGAACTCCAGTACATCCCTCAGAGTAAGGAATGAAGGTTAGAAAAAAAAAGGGGGGGGTTTTCCTTCTTCAGGTGGTGTTCTGTACAAATACAACATGGGGACATAGGAAGTGAAGTTTTGGCCAAAGAGGGGATTGTCTGTTTACAGAAATTATTAAAGAAGAAAACAGGAAAATTTTCATTTAGTAGGGTGATAAAGGAGTAAAAAAACTTTAGTTTTCAACAGTAAACAGCTTACCCTGCCTGCAAAGAGAAAGATGATAGCTGTAAAGCCTATAGCTAAATATCGGTGGAACACTTTTGAATAACAGGTATTAGCACTACAGTAATTAATAAGCATTTTGAGTATGCTGGGTTTTTTTTTCAATAATATTATCTCAAATTTGAAATAAAATATTTTTATTGGAAACAAGAGTTATTCCAGAAAAAATGCAGTGCATCAACGTAATTTCCCTGGACAGGAGAAAATTCTTTCAGACCCATCTATAAGCAGAAATTGTAAAGTAAACACCTTGTGTGATGTCTATTACCTGATCTTTGAGCCTCTCTTTCACTTCTATGTTGAGAAAATAAAATTATTGTAGCTAGAACCCAGGTAATTTGAAAACTCAATAATACTTTTACATTTGCATATTCATGTTATGGAAATAGTTTCTGTTTCAACGTATATCTTCCATTGTCTACACCCGACACAATAAAGTACATGTGAAAAGCTAAATCTTTCTAATACATTTGGAATACACTCATATCATAGTCCACCTCATTTCATTATATATATTTGGAACATAATGAATGTCGCATGTTTTTCAGCACAATGTGAAGAATTGTAATAGGTAGGTAAAACAGTGATAACTGAATTATTTCATCAACAATACTTCCATTGTAACCTTCCAGAAAACTTAAGACTAAATAAGATGCAGCAAGTAGTTTCTATTGTATAGGTGCCTGACAGACTTTTCTCCTTCTTCTTTTCAGCCTTTTTGATTGATCATAATATTTTCACAACCTCTAGCATTTCAATTTAAAAAAAAAAGACTATTGTCTATCTATACTTTCTCTAAATAAAAATGTGGAGCTATCAGTTCTCTTCTTTAATTATATGACTTGGTTGGTCTTCAAATAGTTTAAGAATACATTGAACAAAAAACATCCTAGAGAACTGTTTTTCTTGTAAAAATAAAGTTACCTAGATTTTTAACAATTATGTGTTCTCCCTGCTGTGAATATGGAGGAGCTTTTTAATTTTAAATACTTGTTCTGGACTTTATCAAAGATTTTGTATACTCCAGTCTATCTGCCACAGGCAAAGAAGAGGAGAAGAGGAAACTTCTTCCAACATCCAATAGTTTAATAGTTTCTTCTGTCTCTCAGTGGGATGTAAACAAGTCCAGTTGTTGAGGTGTAGACCAGTAGAGCTGTTAAATGTTGAACTGTATTAGAGGAAAAGGAGAGAGGTGCAGAAGTAACAATTATAAGGGAATATAAATCTTCAGGAGGAAAAAAAAAGAAAAAAAAAGTGTGAAAGAAAAGGAAAATAAGTAAAAGAAATTGATTAAAAATTAGTATCTGAACAAGTTCAATTGGCTGTAACATTGCATCACCTACCTTTAGCAAGATATGCAAGCAGCCAAGCTTGCTGCTGTCATTTTTAAGATAAAATTCCTAGCTATTAAATGCAAATGCATGTTTATCATATCTAATAATAAGCCTTCAGTTTCAGCTGACAGAAATGTTCATTATCCATTTGCTGCAGGTAAGATTACAAACTTTTTTTTAATATTTAAAGACTCAGAAAGAAATTTTTAAGAGATTAAATGGTGAGTTCACCCTCAGACAAAAAGGGTTTTATCACCTAGACAAGAAAGTAAATAGGAAAACCTGTAAAGAGCCATTTAACCAGAAATGGTTTTGCCCTCATTGCCTCAAAGAATAACATTTAAATATACAGAGAAAGATGTTGAACAACAGCTCTTTAGAGTTTTTTAATAACCATGAAGAAATTTATTTTATTTTTATTTGGTAGATTGAACGGAGGGGAAAATACATGGAAAGCATGTATTTCTATGTGAAGGAATGTAAATAGATGATTTCGTTATAAAACTGTCTTAAAGTTTTTTCTTGCTGGATATGTAAATTAGTTGAATGCATCAAGAGGAAGCTAACAAATCCAGAGAAATTCTGCAAGAAATATCCTGTGAAGAGCAGCTAAGGTCTCTGTCTTTGCTTAGTTTGGACAAAAAGAGTCTGAGGGGCAACTTCATTGCTCTCTACAGCTTCCCTAGAAGGGGAAGTGGAAAGGGAGGTTTTCAGCTCTTCTCCCTTGTATCCAGTGAAAGGATGCATAGGAATGGTTCAAAATTGCATCAGAGTAGGTTCAGACTTGAAATTAGGAAGCATTTTTTTTACAGGAGAGTGGGCAAACACTGGAAAAGGCTTCCTGGGGAGGTGGTTCATGCCCTAAGCCTGTCCATATTTAAGAGGCACTTGGACAATGCTCTTAATGCCATATTTTAAGATTTGGTCAGCCCGGAAGAGGTCAAGCAGTTCAACTAGATGATGGCTGTAGATCCCACCCAAATGAAATGTTCTGTTCTGTTCCATCCTGTCCCATCCTGTTCCACTCCACTCCATTCCATTCCTTCTTATTAAGAAGAAAAAAAAACCAAAAAAAACCAGCTGAACAACACTAATTTAACAAAAACTTATATGGAATCCCTAAAATTAACAAGCTTTAAATGATGATATTGCTATTTGTATTTCTTTGATGTTTTAGCAAACAGTGCACAACAATCACAGAGTGCAAGAAAGTTTAATGTGTGTAATCTTGATCACAAATGAGGTGATCTTCATCTTCCTTCCATTCTGTATGTTCCTGTCACACTCATTCCTGTGTGTTTTAAGAGCCTGAAAATAGAGATATTTCTTCAGAAAATCTGAAGAATTTCAGATTCTTCAGAAATGAATGAGTTCAGAATCACCTAGAAATCTAATGTTTAGTATATGCTTATCCCTCTCTGTTATCTGAGAGTTTAAGAACCAAACAAACTACTATATATGCATTAAATCATAACTAATTTCTTAACTTCAAGAATATTTCAAAGATATTCTCTGTGTGTCAGAATGTATCATCCTGACAAAATGAGGACAAAGACAGTTGCTATGAAATGTGTAAAGAAGTCAATCACAGAAACTCTAAGCTGATATACTGGTTTTGGTTTGTCTTTTTTAAAAAAAGAAAATTCTTGAGATATGTCCATATGTGTCTCTGACTCTGAAGGAATAATAGTAGATGAGTCTCTAGGATTTATAATCTGTTATTTAAACTGGTCAACAAAATCTTTCTTCTAAGATAAGAAAAATCAAGCTGTTTTCTGGCATTTAGTGCAAGGTACCAGAGATTTTTATTTTTCCATTAGAGTCTGCAGTGATTTGGAACTGAAAAAGCTTTGCACAACAATCAGATTCCTGATACACTGAATGGGATGTTCCCATCAGCCTGCACTGCAATGTATTTTGAGATAAAAATAAACTGATCATTTATTCCTTTGTTTTCTCAGTAAGGAGGTTTTAATAATACTAACACATAGTAATTGAACTTTTGAGTCTTGCCCAATCCACAAATAAACTTTAGCTCATTTTATTTTTGTTTCATATAGATATATAAAACTATGAGGCCTAATTCTCAAGACCTTGAAAGTTACCAAAAGAAGTCTTGCAGGTTATAGAAACCTTTTTCTGACATGGAAACTATCAAGTTTCTGGTGACTTTTCATTCTTCTACTGAGATGAAAGTGAATTTTTCTTTACATAACATGTCAGCTACTGAAACAATGAATGATTCTCAGTAATAATTTTTTGGAAAACATGTTTTATTTCAGTACAGGGATTTCTAAACTTACTTAGCTTTAGTACTCTATGAACAGCAGTGGTGTCTAGTGCAATAACTGTTACAAGAGGATAAGTTTCTTGTTCCTTGGCCACATCCAACAGATGTGCATATAGCTGAATTTTATTGGGTACTTTCTGTCTTTCACCACCTCAAACACTCACAAAGATCGTAGTCTGAGCTACTCTATATAGTAGTAGCAAATTGCCATATACTTAGAAATATAGGCTATTCTTGAAGAAAATGCAAGACTAACACTCCCTAGAAGCTTCAGGTTGTTTTGTGTTTGTTTTGATCTGTTTTGTTTGTGGTTTTTGGTTTTTCCCTCCCTGAAGGTACTATCAGTTTTATTTTCATGTGCACAAACTTTAATATTCAATCAAGATAATATTTGTTGAATACATGTTTTGACTGTTTATCCCTCCACTTCTGTCTAGAAAATCCATAGATAAACATAGTCTCAAATTTTCATCATCTGACTTTGGAAATTGAGGTTTTGCCGCAGGCACAGGATTAATTCCCTATTCTGGTGCCACGTGTCCTTTGTTCCCAAATAAGGACACTGCTCTCATAATTCCAAACCTCCCACCAAGCAGCTACCAACCTGAATCTTCACCTCTTTTTTTCAGTAGCCTATGGTTCACTTGACCATAGAAAGTGTTTGGTCCTATTTCATACTCTTGATACACAGTCAGGCAGGCATGCAAATTCTGGATTAATGTGATAGTATTTACAGTTGTGATGTGACCAGGATAAAGGATCCTTCTTATAACAGCAATTATTTCATGTTCAAATAACTTCACTGTGAAAACATATTCACCAGAAAGCTATTATGTTAAAACTTTCTCTAAAATCATTTTATGCTTCACTGACTATGATTCAGTCTAGACATAATCAAACCAACTTTAAATGAATTCTCTCAGGCATAGGCAGCAGTCTAATTTCATAAACAGAGCAAGCCATTAGGGGAAAACAAGTGCTGCTGCTGAAATGCATGCTGCCATCACTAGGCTAAACCTACTAACTGAACTAAATAGTTAAAACCCATTCATTCAGCTGGAAATGGAGAAGAGTCAATATCCTTGTCACTGTTCCAGATCAGAATAATAAAATTAATTGCTCATGTACTGTCATATCAAATGTGAATATTAATTAATTTCTCTACACTGCATGATGATTAGTGTAGGTTATATTTCTGTTGAGGGAGTTTAGAAATTACCTGCTGATACATAGAGTTTGCTTGAGATAAAATCAGAATTGGTGGGCCAGTATCACTCTGGCTTATTAGTGTAATGAAGTAAAGATCATGTGGCTGATGCTTCAAATCTTTACTGGCTGAGAATACATTTTATCACTTGAAAATATAATACTGTAGTGTAATGCTGCTAAAAAGTTGTCGGTTCTTGTTCAGCCATGAGTGAGGAGAAGAATCCTAATGCATTTGATTTCCTAGTAACACTAAAGGTTCAGCAGAGAGAAATGCTCTGTCCATCTCTTGATTAGTAAGGGAAAATATAGGTACAAAGACAGCTGAATTTGCATAACCTGAATCACAGGAGTAGCAGTCTAGTTAATGATGATGATGCATTCTCTCAGCATTAACCACATTGTGAAAAAGAAGTTAAAAAGAGAAAAAAATCTTCTCTAGTCTAAGTGACTTTATTCTTTATTTGCCTTCAGTACAGGGAAGTCTCTTTGCTGAAGTTCCAGAAATGAAAAATACATTCTTCTTTGAAGGAAGACGGCAATAGGAATGAGCTTAGCCTTTAAATAAATGTGATATTGTTGTAACACTGTTCACAATGCACATTTTTGGAAGAGACAGAGAGAAATTACTGATCTTCAAATGCATAGTAGACCCATCTTTGCTATGATATCAATTATTGTCATACTGTATTTCCAAAGTATATTATAACTGGATCAAAGATACTAGTATGAATTAATGTGTGCATTTTAGTAGCATAGCACCTAAATTATCTAAAAAACAGATTTTAAAATTATGATTTTACAAAATTATAAGGTTTTACTTCCAGACAATACCTTTTCACATGTATGAAGAATGACCATAATTCCAGCATGAATGGAATGTATGTTATTTTCTTTCAAAAGATAGTGTTTCTTTCATCTCCTTTGTGCTCGGAGGAAAACTAAATGAGGAGGAAAAAAAAAAAAACAAGCAAAGGAGAGAGAGAGAGATAGAGATGTGTCTGGAATTGAAAATAACTGTTTAAGGAGAAATCCAATAGGGCAACTAATTCAGCTTTTTCGGCATTGCCTTCAGGAAAAAAAAAGCTGTTCACAAATTTTTATATGTTGACTTTTATTACAAATTATTTACATAAAGACTTATGGCATTATTAAAAAGTATATTATGGGGAAAAATTAATTTTGGATAGACCTTATCCAGCATACTATAACACCTGATAAGAAATCTATGTGCACAGAGTTACACATAACAAGATAATCGTCTTTCCCTTACTGAAAATGAGGAGCGGACTTTTGAACAAGAAATACTTTGCAAAGAATCAGAATGCATCCTCCATGTCTTATCTCATAGTCCATTACTGAGAAATAATGCTGTTGCCAGCAAGGTGTCACCTGCCCCACAGTGTCTTCTAGCAGCAGAAATGGCTTAATGCGCTGTAAGTGCACATTGTAGGCTTTGATAGTTACTGCTCCTGAAGAGAGTTTAGAATAGCTCTAATTCAAATCTCTTCTTCGATCAAGACCATGCTCAATGAACAGTTGTTGAACCAAATAATTTCTCTTTTCTGAAGGGGAGAAGGGGCCTAAGCTGTCCCAGTCTTTTCTTGCAGGTGTGTAGTTCATATTCCTGATTTCATCTGTCAGGTAGGTTTCATGCACAATTTTCCTTATTATGATTTTCATTTTATTCTGTTGGAAGACCTATTATGGCAGAAAATTCCCAACCAGTTCTGCCTGAAGTACACTACTTATTATACTACTGATTGATTTTTCTCTGTTCTGCTTGGAAAGTCTGACTGGCTTAAGACTAAACAACCTTAAACAGAATATTTGAGTGATAGCAGCAGCGCATCCTTTACTGGCAGCTGCTGCTGGTAACAGCAGAGGCTGTTGCTGAGTTGATGCAGTTCTGCAAAAGAATGTGTAGCTGAAGCATATTCTTCTCCTTGGAAAAGGAAGGCACTGACTGGAATGAGATTATATAACAACAGGGTTTAGTACTTGTTCAAAACTTGTTAATGTGTCAATAGGTTTGTTTCTTATCACTGTTGACATGCATATGCACATATAAATATGTGGCTACAATAGGGCAGCTGTCTACATTACTAAAAGCTAAAAATCTTCATTTTTGTTCATTAAAGATAATAGATAATTTGCATTTAAATTTCCTTTGATTTTTGTAATACATCTAGTTTTATTTGATCCAAAGAAATGATACACAACCAAACATTTGAAACAGCTTTTCCTGTTTTGAGTCACTCATTTCAATCTCATATAAGACACTGGATCTTACTGTCAGGAAGACTTTTTTAAATAGTTTGATCATTCTCTGTGATTTTTTTTTTTGACAGAGGATTGATCATGAACTTATATGCCTAAGTAGTGAATTAGATTTGTACAATCAATATAGTAAAAGTAGTTATCTCCTCCTAACTGTTATTTTAAATGTCTCTTCTGAAACCTCAAGAGATATTCGGGTCTTTCAGTACTCAGCTGACAATATCTATGCAAAGCACTGATTTTCCTAGTGCTGTATTTTCCACTACTTTCAATACTGAAGCTATTTTGTTTTATTTAAACTACTCTAATATCTCCCTCCAACCCCGGCAAGCCAACTTGCAGTCAAATAAAATGGTCCATTTTATTCTCACCTCTGACCTGAAATACTGCTACTTCTGCTAATATTAGTTTAAGCAACAGGAGTAGCTTTTAGCACCATATAGCTAACTCCCAATGCAACGTACTTCGCTGAAGTATTGTAATTATTTTTGGAAATATTTTGAGTCTGTTTATAGAAACCTTACACATTGCTCATTTTTAGCCCTCCGTATGAAATGAATCTCACACATAAACTTTACCTGATGTGGCTGTCAGCTCATATTACATGTCATAAAATGTTCTTTAATGGCAAGCATAAGGCTGTTTGGAAGGGCAAGCCATAGTAAGAAGACTACACAGGTTTAGTACAGTGGCATGGATACTCTGTACTGGGTGCTGCAATGCAGCTTCTGCAGTACTGGCTATGCAGATTGCCACTACTTTTCTTGTTGATAACAATGAGACAGTCATTTTTACAATGGCATGAGGTTTAACAAGGCCAAATGTCAGGTCCTGCACTTGGGGCACAACAACCCTAAGCAGAGCTACAGACTAGGAGAAATCTGCCTAGAAAGCTGCCTGGAGGAGAAGGACCTGGGGGTGTTGGTTGACAGTGACTGAACATGAGCCAGCAGTGTGCCCAGGTGGCCAAGAAGGCCAATGGCATCCAGGCTTGTATCAGAAATGGTGTGACCAGCAGGTCCGAGGAGGTTATTCTCCCTCTGGACTCGGCACTGGTGAGACCGCACCTCGAATCCTGTGTTCAGTTCTGGGCCCCTCACCACAAGAGGGATGTTGAGGCTCTGGAGCGAGTCCAGAGAAGAGCAACAAAGCTGGTGAAAGGGCTGGAGAACAGGCCTTATGAGGAGCGACTGAGAGAGCTGGGGTTGTTTAGCCTGGAGAAGAGGAGGCTGAGAGGAGACCTCATTGCTCTCTACAACTACCTGAGGGGAGGTTGTAGAGAGGAGGGAGCTGGCCTCTTCTCCCAAGTGACAGGGGACAGGACGAGAGGGAATGGCCTCAAGCTCTGCCAGGGGAGATTTAGGCTGGACATTAGGAAAAAAAAAATCACAGAAAGGGTCATTGGGCAGTGGAACAGGCTGCCCAGGGAGGTGGTTGATTCACCTTCCCTGGAGGTGTTTACGGCACGGGTGGACGAGGTGCTAAGGGGCATGGTTTAGTGTTTGATAGGAATGGATGGACTTGATGATCCAGTGGGTCTCTTCCAACTTGGTTATTCTATGATTCTATGATTCTATGATATGGATTTGTAGTTTCATTCTACTAGTTATACAGTATGATAAATTTTCCAAAGAAAATTATAGGAACTTAGAAAGATGTGGAAACTACATAGAAAATGCTTTATGGGTAATTTTGCATTTTGTTGTTTCTTCCCATGCTGTGTAAGAGAGAGTGATTATATTAAGATTCTTTGCAATGTCCCATAACAAAAGGCCAACAATAGAATCAAAGAAGCTCATTTTTAAGCATCAATAAGTGTGTTTTCTTCATTTCTCCTTTTCTCTTATTTCTTTCCTTTCCTGTCTTCAGCACACTATTCAAATGTTACCTTTATAGTGTCTAGAAGTTGCTACAAGATTCTAGTTTGATTTTGTATATCAGTGATCTGCAACACGTTTCTGCTCCCAAGGTAATAAATCTCTATATGTGCTGAGTCTGCCTCTTTCAGTCATGTTTTTATTTTGTGCACCTCTGCCACCAAGCAATATGTAACTGGAATGTTTGGATAGCAGTTCCATTTCATTTGCATAGTCTTAGGGACATAATACAATTTTCACATGGAATGTGCAGAAAACCTGAGCATCAAGGGACATAAGTTGCTTATCAATAGCAGAATTTGCAATGTAGAATAAATTTCCAGTAATCCAGTCAGCACTGCATTAGTAAAGGAATGTTGTGAACATGTCTGCTTTTTTCTGTTATACTAAATGAATAAAGTACATTACATATTAGAAGAAAATAAATTGATAATACTACATATGTATATAGTTGATAATAATAACCAGATATTTTAATTCTGTTTGCCACAATTACACAGCAAAGTTCAGTTCTGAAAAATGACAAAACTTAACATATAAGACCCTTCCAAGATTTAACAGATTTTTCCCAATAAAATTATTTATACACTCAAAATGTAGAAAATTTTCAGTTACCTAAAGTAGGCTTTATTTTCTTTAATAGTGCCTAAAATATTTGAACTTACTTCTCTTAGAAAAAGTAGAAAAAAACATAATTAATTTACTTTGTAAGTGGTCACTAGTTCAGATATTCTGATTGCTAATTTTGATGATGATCTGAACTTTAGATATCATGGATGAACAGTCAGGATTAGTGCAACTAAGTGTGTACTTCTTTTCACTTTTTTTTGTAGTGTGTAGTAACTTAGGAAGATAGATGAGTTTTCTCTTCTTTTTCTTTTTTTTTATTTTTGTAAATCTTTCTTTCTCTGTTTCAGTTCAGTTCTGATATCCACCCTTTTAACATTACTAAGTTAGTGATTAAGCTACCCTGAAAGCTGAATTAGGGCTGACAATCTTCTAAATATCAAGAATTTGATGCCATTAGGTAATTTTAGGGTGTTGACTTCCCCTGCAACTCACTAAGCTGAGTTCTTCAGCAAGATGCTAAATGCTACAAGAGTGTACGTGATGCATTTGTAACATTCTGGTTGCTTTTGACTGGTCATCTTAATACAGGGAAAAAAGCAATCTACTGTTTCATTTTTTGTTCTGTACCCATTTTTCCCATTACAGGGATCATTTGCTCCCATTGAGAGTAATACATTTCATAATTCAGTTCATTAAGATGCATTAAATAATTGTCTCCATTCTCTTGCAGTTAATTAAAATAAATTAAGTCAATTACACTTTTCTATCTCTGTCTTTTCTTTTGCGTAGTCTAAATTGGAGAAAGCGAACCTTAGCTGGAAAAGAAAAAAGAGAAAGCATTCCCTACAGCAAAAGTATAATATTATAGTGTGAAGATAATTTAAAATCAAAGTGATACAAAAGACTTCTGGCTTAATTTATCTGTTATAAAGATTGATTAGCTGATGTTTGTTTTATGTTTTTTTCCTTGAGCACATGTTGGCATTGTTCCAAGAAATCATCACTGATGTACATATCATTTAGGAATTTCAAAATAATAGCCATGGTATAGAGCTGCCATGACATAGAGCTCATTTTAGCAGTTAAAATGTATTCCTTAATGACTAGCAATTCAGAAAGATGCATTTATTCTGACAAAAGCTACAAGAACATTTTCTGTACATTATTTCAGTCTTGATTCTCATGGTATCTCTTTCCATGAAAACTTCAAACAGTACATCAATATTCAGAACGTCCTATGACTGAGAAATCCTGAACTTGTCTTAATAGTGAAGACCGTATTTAACTTTTTTATCAGAGAGATATTACTACATTAAACACTAATCAAAGATTTCTACTTCTAACTTTAAGTAACTGAGATTTCTCTGCTACTGTGTCTAGTTAGAAAAAAATCTACCCACCAATATTTTCAAGTTTCTTTTCTGTTTATAAGGACATTGCCCATGAGTTAGAATATATCTCTGAGGAGGAATAAAGGCAGTCTTTTTGGTCTATTCCTATACCTCTCCTCTTCAAACACTCAATTACTCTTCTGTATATGAGCTATTTAAGGACTAAAATTCATTAATAATATTATACAATTTAATTTTATGTCTTAAACATTCATCTTATTGTAACAGAGTATGTGCTCAAAGCTTTGGGCTGCTTAAACCTCCTGTCACCCAGTAGCAGGAAGGTGCACTTGAGCAAGGGAGGAGATTGCAGCTGGTGAGTGAATGGAAAATGCGGAATCATTCTGGTAGGGAGGGGGAAGAAGAGAGTGCCCCAAAATACACATGCACATCTGGAGAGCTGACGCAGCAGTCACACTGGGCCAGGATATTTTGGACTGCAAGTAACCCCTGGAAATCCGCCTGACTCAGTTCCAGAACCTTCCAGAGGAAATTCTATGGCTACACCATATCTAGAACTTTCCAGTGATAACACTGAGCAAACACAGAAAGATTCCTCCTCTGTACACATCATATGATAATGAGGGGCAGGATATAGCCTATAAATTGTGCAGCACAGAAGCCTCTGTGTGCGCCTGCTTGGACCATGAATGCTGACAGAAGCCAAGATCAACACTATTTAGTGTTGAGTATCTTTTCATTATGTGTCATCCCCTTTTTCTCCCCTCCCTATCTCTCTCTGTCTCTCGGTCCTTATACTCTCCTCTGGTCTACTTCATCTTTGTCAGCACTTCTGAGTGAGTTCAAAATTTTTTTGTATATAGTTACGACATAGTCCATGTTCTGTATGGAGTTGCATCTTATCACTGTTTGGTAAAAGCAAACATTTTCCCAAGCTCTTACCACTGTGATTGCAATTTGCACTGGCTTCAAAAGTAAAGAGTTGCATTTTTGTGAAACTTCCTATGCTGGATATGGTGTGCTAAAGTGAAGGGATGGTTGGTCAACTTGTGTTTATAGAAGTACACCATATCCTAGGGTAGCAGGTTTACTATCTGGTATATTAAGGTAAGGTTATGCACAGGAAGATGACAGTCACTCTGAACTCAAAAGATTAATCTGAATAGGAGATGTGGCCCTTCTCATTCAGTGATATTGTGCACTAAAATCTTCTCAAAGCCAGAACCAGTGTGTGAAAAAAAAAATGTTAGCTCTGGACTGTCTTTTCTTCTGCATCTGGGCCTCTTTCAAACTGCAGTTTTAATTGTACTTTAACTTAGGGCTGGAACTATCTCACAACCAGGCAGAAGGTCCCTCTGTAGGTGCACTTTGTACTACAGTACTCGAAAACATATGTTCCATTTATAAAATACGTTTTCTGAATCATGACAAAAGCTTATTGTAGATGTTTTTAAAAGAGAGCAGCAATGTTATAATTCCATGATATACTTTATTCCATCCACATCTTAATATTTGTTCCTTCTTATTAAGTGAGAACAGGTGAAACTGTTCATATTGTCTTTATATAGGTCAAAAGTGCTTTCAAACTGTAGCTGTCTTTAAGATGATACCTCTTTCTTGTCAGAGAAAAGAAACATGACTAAAAAGATGGGAAATCACTAGCCCTCACTATTTCATAGATATGATGGTATCTGAGGTAAACATAAATCAGAGAGCATATAGATGAATGAACAGCAATTATTTGCTGACTTTGCTGCATTAATAATGTAGTCTATCAAATACCTCAGAAATAACTGTTATAACAACACAGTGGATATGCAATTCTCATTAACAATTAAGATTCTCAAATAATAGTCAAAGACAAAATAAAAATCAGCTTTTGTATTTTATTTTCTGAGTATTTTACCTGCCATTTTTTATATATTTATGAATACAAACCAAATCACAGAATCACAGAATTACTAGGTTGGAAGAGACCCACAAGATCATCAAAAGCTTTGTTGCTCTTCTCTGGACTCGCTCCAGACCCTCAACATTCTTCTTGTGGTGAGGGGCCCAGAACTGAACACAGGATTCGAGGTGCAGTCTCACCAGTGCCGAGTACAGAGGGAGAATAACCTGCCTGGACCTGCTGGTCACACCGTTTCTGATACAAGCCAAGATGCCATTGGCCTTCTTGGCCACCTGGGCGCACGCTGGCTCATGGTCAGTTGGGTGTTAATCAACACCCCCAAGTCCTTCTCCTCAGAGCTGCTTTTTAGCCTTACTTCTCCTAGTCTGTAGCACTGCACAGGGTTGTTGTGCCCCAAGTGCAGGACCCGGCATTTGGCCGTGTTAAACCTCCTGCCATTGGTCTCAGCCCAGCAGTCCAGCCTGTTCAGGTCCCTTTGCAGAGCCTCCCGACCCTCCAGCAGATCCACACTTCCACCCAGCTTAGTGTCGTCTGCAAACTTGCTAAGGGTGCACTCGATACCTTCACCCAGGTCATTGAGAAAGACATTGAACAGGGCTGGACCCAGCACTGTAGAAATTTATTTCTGACATTAGACATCTTGATCTCCAATGAGAAGATGTCACTTTATTCATTTCACATTGTTACGGTCACTTAATTAGGACAATAACATAGTAGCTTAACATTTAGCTAAAATAAGTGAATTAAACAGAAATCTTTCTGAATTTTCTTAACTCTTTCAAATCTTTACTGAAGTCAATGACTATATATTTGCTGTAGCTCACAGAAAGGCAGGCTAAATTTCTGGACACTAAAATCGCCTGCATCAATTTAGCCTATATCTAATGTGCAGCATAGTAGGTGTACTATCATAATGGTACATGTCAAGAAGACTGCAAAAAAATACAACTACAATTGATGCTTTCGGTCTACATTAATTCAGTGAATTAATGACTTTGAAATAGCACAAATTAGAAACAAAGAGCACTCAGAGACATTCCTTAATTAGGGTTTTTTTTGGTAACTTGAAAAAAGGAAAGAGAGAAATTCAGTGTGTTGATGCAGAACATACAAAAAAAAGTGGTGTAAAGTGAAAAACTGTAGATTAAACAGTAACATTAGAGGCTTTTTAATCATCTTTCTTATTAAGAAATTATTCTTCAAAAAAGGATACTGTACTGCTGCAGAAGTAGGAATATAAGCAACTATAGAAATTAATGTAACTGTAAATGCCTGTTACTGTCTATCAACTTAAACTGTGTTTTCACATTCTGGGAGACAATGACTGTTATCAGCGTTTTGACCACTTCGCTAGTAAAGTTAGTTTTCTCATAAGGGAGCAACTGTAATTTGGCGACACTGAACTTCAGCTTTGGATATTGGCACTCTCACTTGCAAATGCTGTTAGGTGAAATATTGTAGAGCTGAAAATTTTAAGTGTTTAGACCTCTCACTTATGTTGATGGTTAAATAGTTTGGGGAGACAAGTGTTTAAGAAAGTTTATGCAAATTTATTTTACCTAATTACACTGCTCTTGTGAAGCCCCTTTAAATTCAGTGGAATTAAGATTCTTTGTTTGTATCCTTAAATGTCAGAAAAAGATGCATACTTTCTCGAAGTTCAAAAGGCAAGGAGGCAGAAAGAAACTTCACTTGGATTGTATGCTTAGATTTGTTAAAGTTTCTAAATTAAAAATAACCAAGACCAGCAAATTATTCAACAAGAAAGTAATCAGCATTAGGAAATCTAAAACAAACAAATAAAGCCTATACCCCAAAAACTTACTTTTGGCAGGGGATAGAATAAACCATTTATACTCAATTCTGTAAATAGAAACAAAGAATTATAGAATAGTTGGGTTGGAAAGGACCTTAAAGATCATCTAGTTTCAACCCTTTTCCATGGGGAAAGAGTATCTTCAACTTAATCAGGATTCCCTATCCTACCTGGCCTTGAGCACTTCCAGGAATGGGATATCTGAAACTTCTCTGGGAAACCTAATCAGATGTTCCATCACTATAACAAGGAAGAATAATTATAAATAATTTCTCCCTAATATCTAATCTAAATCCACCCTCTTTCACTTTAAAACCATTTCCCTTTGTCTTATCACTATGCACCATTTGAAAGCCCCTCCTGTATTTCTTTTAGACCCCCTTTATGCACTGAAAGAGTACTAAAAGATCTCCCAGGAGTCTTCTATTCTCTAGGCTAGACAATCCAAATTCTCTCAGCCCGTCCCCATACAGTAGGCGTTCCAGCCCATTGATCATATCTCTAGCCCTCCCCTGGACTCTCTTGAGCAGGTCCATGTCTCTCTTCTGCTGGACCCAGAGCTGAACACAGTACGCTAGATGGCATTTCAAGAGAACAGAATAGAGGTAGGAATCACTTCCCTTGAACTGCTGGCCACACTATGAACACAAATCAAATGCAGAAGATATAATCAATTTTGTATCATGCTATACTAAATAATTTAATCCAAATAATCTTGCATTTACCATATCTTCCGGCTGACAAAAAAACATGCATAGCAAAAGCATTTAGGGTCAACTGAAGTTTCAATACTTTTCTTAGCAGTTTGTTCTAATAGCAAATCCCTCAGCATTTAAAAAAAAACAAAAACAAAGCTGCCTTAAAATATTTCTCAATTCTCCTGTGAATTTGCAAATCAGTTTCTTGCCTGTGGTTCTTGTCTTGTCTTTCGCCATTTAAATCTAAAAGGCTTAATCCCTGAAGTACCAATTTACAGTTACCTGCTGGGGCAAGCTGCAGACTGCCTGAGGGTTGAAATTTCCTAATCACCCAGATCAGAGGAACTTGGACCACTTCACTGTTTCCCTTCAGCCTGCAGTGTCTGCAACTTCTTTACACAAAAGCCAAGGTGTGGGGGAGGTTTGAGGGAGAAGGAGGAGAAAGGCAAGGAAAGGAGTCTAGGTGCTGCTAGGATATATTTCAATACGGGAAGTACTCCTGGAAGCAGAGGTCATTTATGATCACAGCCAAATTCTAAGAACTTCTGAAGTTCTTGTCCTAGCTGGAGTTTTTTTGAGGGAAGGAGAGGTTTGTTGGTTGGTTGTTTTTTCAGAAGTTCCATCCTGTTATTTTATATCTTCTTATCTAATTTTTTTTGACTGATCATTAGGTTTTTACTTGTTCTGGTTTGAGCTAAAGTGGAAACAGTTTTCTAACTTTTCAGCTAAGCCTTATCTAAATAACTTCATTTTCTGAAAGTTACCTGCATGTTTTTCAGACCGTTTTGCTCTTGAAGTAATAATATGGGGCACTGGTATGCAGAAAAGCCATTGCTTATAATTATTCTTATAGAAACTAAGGCCATCCTTGAGCTTGTAGAATGCTGTTAAGTGAAAGGAGTAAAAAAGAGTCACAACTGCAGTTAGGAGTGGAGAGGACAGGTGACCCAAAACTGACCAACAGAATATCCCATCTCATATACATCATACTTGGTATAAAACTGAGGGATCATGAGGGCCAAGCTCTCTTCTTTGATGACTGATGTCCAGTGAGGGCCTTGTCTGTCTTTTAGCCCTGAACCTAGTTCTTGAGTCCAGCTCCCTCCTCCTGCTGAGTCCAGCCCAGGACCTTTCCTCCTGCTGGTTCTGCAACATCTGTGGTGGTGTTATAATCATGTGTGTGAGTAATTCTGTATATTTGTATATATTTTATTATTAATAGTATTACTATTGTTGTTTTTGTTGTTGCTTCATTAAAACTGTTTTTGTTTTAGTTTCCAACTGACAATTATTTTTCACTCATTTTACTTTCTCCTTTCCCTGGGGATGAAGGGAGAAGGGAGTTGAGTCCACCAGAAATGCCCACACTTAATGACAATCAAGTTGGCCTGGGGATAAACTGTGAGATTACTTTATCATTCTTTTTTGGCACCATATAAATAAAGTTATCAGTTCAGAAAAGATAACACAGAAAACAGAAATAAAAGCATATATAATATTAATTTAATCCTAAATATTAATAATTATGCTAATGCCACAATGTCATATCTCTGCTAGATCTGTCAATGTTGTCTTACACATATGTGAAGTTTATCAAAGAAGTAAACTACCAAGGACAGGATCTGGGTAATTTCCAATGCAAATTTTTAAAAAATAAGGATAAGGTGTTGGCAGAAATCTGTAGAACAGGACAAGACAATCTCTACAGATAGATGCAGGTTTGTTTTGGGGGTTTTTTTGTGCCCTAAATTCATAGTCCAATTTTCTTCCAGCCTACTCCTTCTATATGCAAGCTGTAGATGTCCAAAGCAAGTATAAAGCATGTGAATAGTACTTTAAGGTAGGATGTCTCCATTCTTGCATAGATGTAATTTTATGAACAAGTAAATGAAAATTTCCTATAATTGAGTATGTAAATTTTCTTTTAGATGATGAGTATAAGAAATCTGATCTCACAGAGTTAGTTCTACGATGTTACATGTTTAAACACAGAAGTTTATCATAGCAGAGTCTTCTTAACCATACCTACAGATTTACCAGCATGGTTTTAATATAAATAGAAATTATTGAAATATATATGAACTGTGACAGAGATACAATGTTTTGTAATATTTGAATCAAACCTAGGACTATTTAGGAAAGCCTTCTTAGAATAATATATCCTCTTAGGTTAAAAAGAAATAATAATAATAAAATAATAATAATTTTAAAAAATTCTGTAATGAAATTAGATCTTTAAAATACCTCTAAAACTGAGCACTACCACAGCAAAGCAGAACAAAACTTGGAGTGGTGAAGCTAAAACACAGCTCCAAAATTTCTGCTTTCTACTCTTTGAGATTCTGTGGATATTACTCATCCTGTTCTGCAGTTAGGTGAAAAGTAAACAGAATTATAGTATAAATGTTGAGTATGCACTTCTGAATTGTGTACATGTTTCAGAAGTTCTTTTCCTTAACCTTAGGTTTCCTGTAGCAGTCTCAAACTGTTAACACTACAGTCTAATTTATTGATGGCACAGCATTGCGTTACAGCTTGAGCTGGATGTCACTGAAGAAGAGGGATCCCAAACAAAGAAATCTCTGGGCAATTATATTATTACTATCTAAGATCCATCACAACACAACTTTGCTACAAGGACAGGCTGAAAGAGTTGGGCTTGTTCAGCCTGGAGAAGAGAAGGCTCCAGGGAGACTTTATGACAGCACTCCAGTACCTGAAGAGGGCATAAAAGAAAGCTGAGGAGGGACTTTTTACAAGGGCAGGTAGGACTAGGATGAGGGGTAATAGCTTTAAACTAGGAGGAGGAAGTTTTAGATTAGACATTAGGAAGAAATTCTTCACAATGAGGGTGGTGAATTACTGGAACAGGTTGTCCAGGGAAGTTGTGGATGCCCCTCCCTGGAAGTGTTCAAGGCCAGGCTGGATGGGACCTTGAGCAGCTTGGCCTGATGGAAAGTGTCCCTTCCCAAGGCAGAGGGTTTGAAACTAAAGGACCTTATGGTCCTTTCCAACCCAAACCGTTCTATAATTCTATGATTCTATGATTTGTGCTAGCAGTACCTATAGCATAGATTTTGCCTTAAATTCCTGAGTTTGTCTTTTCCACTGTTGTGTAAAGACACTCCTGTTCCCCTTTTACTATGGTCCAGTCATGGCAGCCTTGAACTCAAAATATGCTATTTCATCCTGCTTCCCACGTGATATGCTGAGATGATCAGCAGTTTTTAAACTTGCTCAGGCTCCCACATCACTGAGCAGATGGTATAAATACACCCTGAGATGCAGAATCTGCACCGTTCCCTTTTCTCTGACAGCTTAGTGCATATTAGTTTCTATTGAAGGGGAACATATAACTAAGGACTCACTGTGCTAGGCACCATAAAAGCATAACAAATTGAGAGGTTTTGTCCAGGGAGCTTAAATTTAAGTTTGAAATGAAAGACAGCAGGTGGATAAGACAGATGGAGAGGAAACACAAAAATAGCAGTAAGACAGCTGTAACCAGTGCAATAAGCAGTGGTCGCACCAGCTGGCTAATCACTGACAAGTGATTTCTATCATTGCCATAAGGACAAGCTTGAAGGACACATTTAAAGTGGAAGTGAGAATTTTTTAGAGTTGTTTCCATGTGGAAGTGGCAACATGAAATAATGACATTGTTTGTGTGGAAAAAGCAACAAATAGTCAATGAGATGCCAGGATTTAGCCAGCACGGCGGTGGGAATCCGCACCCTTGATGTATATACAGCTGCAGATGAGGCAGACATTAACCATGAAGTGTTTTAGAGTGGTGATATGAATTGGCATAAAATGAGAGCTCCAATAAGGAAGGTTTACACTAGCTATGTTTGAGGCAATGAGCAATGCAATCATTTGTACAAATTCATGTAGAAATATTTTTGATGTGTCTTAAAGAGGCAATTTTAAAAAGTATTAAAAAAGAGGAGGCAAAATTTTCTTCCTGAAAGGGATACATTCATTTCTTGACAGCTATGATTTTAGCAGTGAGAGTCAGGAGGCTGAGCAGGACTTAGGAACAGATATTTTAGAGGACTGACATGTCTGCCTTTTTCAAAAATCAAAGTCAAAAAGCTTCTTCCTGTCACAGCATGTGGACCTCTGTGGACTTACAATGTGCATCATATACAGTGCATGTGGACATTCCTGATGTCTTATGTGCACTGCCCAAGCAACAGAGACAGACAGCTCTGTCATCAGGAAAACTGCTTTCTATCAGCATTCAAAAAGTTTCTACAGTTAAGGACTTATTTGGAGAAATCTGATACTTACAAACATAACTTTCCATTTTGGTACTTTATACTGATCTCTGAAACTTGTGTCTCTATCTCTTTCCTCTTCACAGATGGTTTCAACAGCTTGGGCTCACCTCTTGCAGATGATGCCAGGTGCTTCCTCTCCAGCAGGCAGTTTTAATTCTCCCTCACCCATGTACACACAAACAGGTGATGGCAGACGCCCTCTCAGTTACAGCCCTCACTCAGGTGGGTGAAATACCCACAACCAAGCAATGCAGTAGATCTGCATATAATAAACAAATGAAGTGAGTTATATTTTCATTACTTAGATCTTGCTGAAAGAACTTTATCTTTCAGTGGGTCCTCCAATGTCTAATGAATATTTAGCCATTTCTTGCTTTGCACCTATTTCTTCCTCTTTCTAAATGAACTCTAAGTAGATTATATGTTAGTACTGGAGACTTAAAGGGCTAACACAAGGTAGATTCTTGTATACACATGTCACAGATTTACAGTAAGATCATTTATAAGGTAAACATTTGTCCCATTTATTTCTGGACCTGTTAAATGAATTTATTCAACAGTTATGGGAAAACTAGTAAACCTACCTTTTGTTTTAATTAAACGAATTAAGTATATACAGTATTTCCTGTTGAAAATATATATATATTACCCTAAAATCTTTGAAAAAAAGATTATGTTCTACTGCAGGAACACTGCAAAATTAAAAATGTTATTTCTAACTGACATTTAGTATCCACTAAAAAGTATCTGTATTGTATATACAATTATTGTATAAAAACGTATAACTAAGTGAAGGACTTTAAGAAAAGATTTTCCTCTGCTGTCAATTTGTTTATTTTATATCCTTTCAATGCTTTGTGGATTTCAGTCAAATCCTAGGTGCCAAACTGGTAGACAGAGACAAGTGATGCTTTGAAACATACTAAACTATAACATTGGTTACCTTGCCAACTTTTTTTATCTTGTTCTACAAGTGGTCCTACTTCTCATGTTCATCTATGCAAAAAAATCTAAAGAGCTTGATTTAGTGACTAGAAGAAACTTATTAGGCTCCGCACAACTGTAAGGGTCCAGGAAGGCACATCAGATGGCAGGACTGAGGGATTTAGGTTCTGATATCACAAGTTTCAGTAGTGCTCACTACTGGAATGGATTTGTTGCTTAAATTATTGAGCTGGCACATCTGGAATACATGGAATTATCTAGGAGTGCAGAAGAATACCTTGAAAAAATTGAAATTCTGCATTGTTTAAAAGGTAAACCCAGAAAATCAGTGTTGGGATGCTGTATAATGAGTAATTTATCCTGTATTAGTATCCTATAAAGTATAATCAGCCAAATAAAAACAGGTGAGAGGCTTCTACAGTCTCTAATTTAAATATTGCATGTTGCATGTTTTCCTTTAAAGTATTTTGCTTTTTATCTTCTTCTAAAAATACATTGTGTGACCTATGAAGTGTTATTTTAAGGGAAAATTATTTACTTGAGGAGCATTACACATTATGTAAGAAAAATATCTTTAACCAATGATGAATCCAAGTACTCATAATAAAACAGATGTTGATGACTGCATAAAAGCTGTACACAAACATTCAAAGTCTCACGATCATCCACCTGTTATGATTGTATAGAGATTAACCAGGATGGTGTGTTGAAGAAAAGAGGAGGGGATGGGAAAAAATGGCAGTCTTCTATGAGGAAACAGCAAACAGAAAGGCTGCAAGTATGGACTGCTTTTCACATAAATCATATAGCTTAAATTAAAAAATAATGATAAGGGGAAAGGGATATTACCGAAGGAGGGGATAGGTGGGAAGAAAAACAAAGAACGAACTTTATCTGAATCATCCAGATCTGAAGATTAAGACTCACTTCTCACAGTCATTTATGGTCTAAAGCATTTGAATAGAGATGAAATTTTTTACAGAGATACAGTGTATAAAAGTGATATTCCTCAACCATCATTGCACTACTGCCTCTCACTTTTTCTTTTTATTACAGTCTCAGTCTATTTTAGAGTAGTTTGCCTCAAGATTTAGTCCTTTGTACCAAAGAGACAGAGACTATTGAGAGAGAGAAATTCATGAAGCACTTAGAAAAATGACAGTATCTAAATTCTCTTTCTAATGAACGTAACAACACAATCTCCTTTAACTTATGCTCTTCTTGGTCAACATGTGGCTAAAAAGTTCCAAATGACGCTATTGGCTCCTTGAAAATGGAAAGAGTGACTCTGAGACTTGTGTCAAAAGGTAACACTGCAAAGGAAATCCCAGTCCTCTACAAAACTTTTTCAAGTTTATTTTCTTAGGAACTCTAGTTGAAAAGCTGATGAAATGTCAAGTCTTCACAGGTTTGCCCTTAATGAGCAAAACTTCAATTATACTTCAAGGCATTCTACTTCTCTGAGGCTTTTTTATTTTTTGCTCAAAACTCTCAGTCTCCAACAGTTAAAGTCATGCTTCAGAAACCTTGGAGATATTAATTTTTCTTTGCCAAAAAAAAATCACTACCTTTAGACAAGGTGTGAATACTAAATTACTGCATTTTTTGGCACTGATAAAGCCAAGGAGCTTATCAAGGTTCAAATTTATGGAAAGGATAGGAGAACTTGTCTGTGGAATAATTCATTAACCATCTAACATTAAACATCTATTTTCTATTTTTTTCTGAAACTTTAAGTTGTCTTAAGATAATAATTAGGCAAACACAAATTTGTCTTTTATTCAAAATAATGGAAATTTGGTTTTAGCCCTTTGCTTTATCACATGCCTAAACTTTAGCTCCAGAATTTCATGCAGCTTTTAAGAAGTTGGGGTTTTTTTCCCTTTCAATTTCAAATTTAAAACCACCTACATCATATTGTATCATTGTTGGGGAGAGGGAAGATAATGAGTTTTTTTCTTCTGCGGAGACTTTTTACAAGGGCGTGTAGTGATAGGATGAGGAGTAAAAGATTTAACTTGGCAGGAGAAAGATTTAGGTTAGACATTAGGAAGAAATTCTTCATGATGAAGGTGGTGAGGCACTGGAACACGTTGTCCAGGAAAGTTGTGGATGCCCCTCCCTGGAAGTGTTCAAGGCCAAGCTGGATGGGACCTTGAGCAGCCTGATATAGTGGGAAGTGAGAAGACTGCTTATCTTTCTCTTTGCTCTTTGAGAATATAGTACTGATAAAGACACTAAAAATACTTTTCACACTTTATTTCCACTGTGGCTGAAGGGAACTCTTTACAGGTGGAAGAAGAATACTTGTCTCTACAATGACATTATAAATGAGTTTACTGCATTATAAAAAATGAAAAGAGAATACAACTTGCACACTGCCACATTTTGAGCAATTTATCACATTAAAAAGCTACAACAGATGACATTATCCATATACTCTACTGAGACACAAATAAAAGAGTGAAATGTATTTGGGAAGATTTAGGAGGTTGGAGGTGGAGTTTGGGTTTTTTTTAGCTTTAGGGGTTCTTTTATTAGAGCTTAATAAGCATATACACAACATTTAACTGCTGTAATAGAACTAGTTCACAGGTAATTGCAAAGGTAAGTTACTAGGAATAATTAATCATATTTATATGTCTTTTGTTTAATAAATTCCCAGAAAATCGTCTGTGAAGGTAAAACCTCACAGACTGTAGGTTTTAATTTTTTGATGATTTTTCAAATAATTAAATACAGCTGTAAATATAAATGAACCATTAAGTTGACATTAATATGAATTTCTCAGTCATATTTCAAGCTAACTGATATTCAGCTAATTATGAGCTATAGCAACATTGATGTCAGTTATTGTAAGTAATTAGCACATTGGGTTATTCCTACAAAAGGGGTAATTTTTCATGACTTCTGTTGAGTGTGAGCAGAGCAGTATGTTAAGTCAGTTTTTAACATCATCATTAATGATCTCAAAAGAAAAACAGAAGCAGCATATTTATTAAACTTATGTGCACATTTAAGTCAACAGCCTGCTGTTAACACTTATAAGGAAAGTGAGGAAATAAAGAAGAGACATTTTCATCTAAAATAGTTTCTAATGACAATTTTTTAAAATAATACAAAGAATTAGCCTGTTACTGTTGAGTTGTTGAAAAGTAGCCAGACTGGGACTTAAAAAAAGACCTGACATCATAAGATAATTCAAGGACGAAGAAAACTTAGGACACCTCTAGTCTAACTCCTTGCCCAAATTAAGATCAGCATTGTGATCAGACTGGGATTGTATCCAGTCAAGCTTTACTAACCCCAAGCACAGAGACTGTACAAAGACTAGGAAACCTGTTCACATGTTTGTGTGTGTCCTCACGATGAAAAAATTTTTCTTTGATTCCAGTATGAAACCTTCTTTTTTCAACTTAATAGCCTCCTGCCATCCCACTCTGCACCTCTCAACTCTTGAGTTTCAAGTCTCTTGTCAAATCCACCTTGATAGTCTTTATCAATTGTAAAATAAGGAAATGGGAAAATAACATTTTTCTTGTTTCAGTTAATATACATAGATTCAAAGGAGGTTGTAATGAGGGTGGTGTTGGTCTTTTCTCCCAAATAACAAGTGATAGAATGATAAGAAATGGCCTCATTTTGCAGCAGGGGAGATTTAGGTTGGATATTAGAAAAAGAATTATTCACTGAAAGGGTTATCAAACATTGGAACAGGCTGCCCAAAGAAGTGCTTGAGTGACCATTCCCTGAGGTATTTCAAGGATATGTTGATGTAGTACTTAGGGACATCTTTTAGTGGCAGAGTTAGGTTTATAGTTGGAATCAATGATTTTAAAGGTCTTTTCCAACTTCAATGATTCTATGATTCTATGATTCTGAGTATTTATGTACTGCGAGAGACTGCAATATGTCAGCAGAACTTCTATAGAACTTCACTCGAAGTCAGTGGAAGTGGTGCATATTTTAGCCAAAAAGGGTATGAAAACTGTTTGGCATGCAGTGAAATAAAAAATAAATTAAGCAAATTACTTACTTTTGTCAGATTTAATCATGGTGTCAGACTGTCATAAGGAATACAGATCTAGCCTCTATAAGATGAGCACTGAATAAAACAGAAGGAAATGACCACAAGTTAAGGAAAGATGTTTACTTTAAGGGATATTGAATATGTAAATAGTCAGGCATAAAGATTACCGAGAATGGAGACAAATATCTAAAATATAGAAATATTTTGGAAGAGAAGATCCGTGAAGTATTTTTGAGAAGTAATTTCAACACAGCATGAATGTTTTTAAGCAACTTAAGCCAGTTAAGGTTGCTTTGGCAAGAGAAAGAATTGGTTATGGTTTCTTCAGCTTTCTGCCTCAGATCTCAGATATGTGTGCTAATCAGTTTTGCATAGATAAGGGTGTCATGATGGTGCTAGTAGATGTCACATATTGAACAATCTGTTCCAGTTATTTTGTTTTCTGAAATTTCACTGGGAAATTTGAATAACCGTTGAAAGAATAGCATCACTTCCAACAATGTCTGTCTGCTTTCTAGCAGTGTTGGATCTGGGTTATTCCAATGTCATTTCAATTCTTCTTTCTTCCCAAGAGGACTATCCCAAACAACTTGCTTAGAAAGTAAAAGCTTCTTATTGCATTGAATTGTCTTTCTACATTATGGTGCTTTGAAAATATGGTGATATATATAAGCCATCAAACACGGCAAATTTGTTTTCATTAGGAAGATTTTCAATTGTGTCTGTGTTGTTTCCTAATCTTCTTATATGTAACCTCTAGGAACTGCAGGGAGATGAGAGGCTCACAGATTGCCTGCTGGCTTTTATTTCTCCTCCTGAGATTTGACTGCTGCTTCCAGAAAGTTTAACATAATCTTTACACAAAGAGATCTTCTATTTTGCCTTACTTAGCCTTATCTATCAAGCCCATTTCAAGAGAGTGGATATGAAAAATATAATGATATGCACTTTAGAGAAATTATAAACGATATGTAGCACAAGAATACTAATGTGTCTTACAGGACCATTTAGGAAACACATGCTATATTGATATTTCATGTCCCAATTACAAGATTGTTAATTGATTTTCCTAAACTCATGCACAAAATGTATTATAAGCAAGAAAGGTGCCAAATATGAAGAAATAATTTTTAATTAATTATTAGAAAATGGTATAAGAAGAAAATTTATATAAATATAAATAAGCAAACAGAAAATTAATATGACTTAATGCTAAGAAAATGCACATCAGTGATGTCTTAATGTTTTCATTGTTGTTACTTTAAAATTATATTAATTCTTATTTTTGATCTGATAAATCCTTTAATTTATATGATGATCAGAGTAATGGTTATATTTTACGAATACAAAATAGAGTAAAAAGATTTAAGAAAAAACTAGACTGATAAACTTGAAAAATAATAAATATGATTTTTCTTGTAAATACATCTTATGAAAACAGTTGAAGAAAAAAACTTATATTGTGAATATGCAAATTTTTATTAATAGTCTATACAGTTCTGAAACCTTACTGAGTTTGAATTCATATAAAACCAGGTATTTTTCTTCTCTCATATGTACTATATTATTCTTATTCTTATCATCATCATCATCATCATCAGATAATCTTTAAAAATTATTAACCCTGCATATGGTAAAACAAATTTACCCATTACTTTATACTTGAGATCCTCAAGAGGACTTCAAAGATTTTCAGAACCAGTACACTCTATTTCATAAGTCATAGAAAATGGGTTTTATTCATATTTAATATTTCCTTTTTTTCTTTTCCAAAAGGACCTTGCATATATTTTACCTACCATTTATTCAATTCCTGACAGCTCCCTGGTTTAAAAGTTTACTACAAAGAAGCACATGTATATTCATAAAGAATAAACTGTATCTGGGCTACGGAAAACATTTTTTTATTGCATTTATATTTCTATTACATTTATATGTAAGTTTAGGGAGATTTTACTGTTCATGCAAAAGAGAGATTTATAGTACTGGGTTGTTCAAGGCACAGTACTGACAGGTGCTGTGCATTAATGTCTCTATACACCCCTGCAAAAGGCACTCCACTCCTGACTTACAGCACTTCTGCTGCTCTAAGACTCGTTGCCTACATTTTCACTATGCCAAGGCTGTCAGATTTGTGTTGAGCTGTGTGTTGGGTTTTGAACCAGGCAGCCTTCTACTGAAGAGTACAATAAGATCGTAAACTAAATTAACTTTTTCTCTAACCCGTAAGCAAAAGTAATATAAACAAAAAATATTAGTCCTCTCTTTGTCTATTTCAGTGACCCTACAACATACACTAATTTTCAAAGTGAAGATACAACTACTGCACTTTCACACTTTCCTGAGTGTCTGTCAAACCTCCTATGAATGAAGCATCTTAAGTTGCTGCAAAAGGATGTAGGGCTTAGGAGCTTTTCTGCATTCTGAAATAAAGTGGCTGTGTACATGGTAAATGTGTAATTATATGGAGATATCATTCTTCAGGTAGTTAAGCCCAAAAAATCTTTATTGCCTAACTACAGTAAAATAACCATGATTAAGAGTAGTATAAGTGCTGTGAAAAATCTTTGGGTGCAAATTTATCTGGAGTTGAAGTTACAGAGCAAGACAACTGAGAGATTTGAGGACTTCGAGCCCCATGGAAGTCTTAGACACTGAATCTTAGCTACAGTAATTTTTAATTAGTATTTCCATGCTACAAAGTCCAGTTTTACACCTGTTGTCCCACTTCAGCTTATGAAACACAGTTGTGGAAAATTTTTCTGTTTTCTTCTTTTGCAGTTATCCCTTGAGAATCTCAGTTCTTGTTCTACTTGTTACCTGAAGCACATAACCTAAAATGACAGCCAATATCTGAATACTCCAGATGATAAATTTCAGCTAATCAGAGCAGAACAACTTTTCCAGAATTTATAAAACATTCATGCACACATTAGAAAATTCTCTCTACTCAAAGGTTCCTACATCTTAGCTATTTAATGTCTTTGCTGTACACTTTAATTTCAGTGGTATATATTTAGAGAAATGGGAAAAAAGTGTAACTTTTTGATTTCTAGAGGAAAATGCTGAAGTCAACAGCATAAAGTCAACAGTCCATGCTCCCCTTCCAATTTAAAATGTGCAGGTTAAAACCTTATGTATGAGCTGACAGTTTCACAATGTTCACTATTTTTTTTTTATTTGTCTGCTCACCAAGACAATATTTAATAACCTATTTGGAGAATGTGGTTACACTCCTGATTCCTCGTTTGGAAGAACCTAAAATACCCAAGGGTAGAGTTCTGGCTCCTTCACTGTGATTCAAACTCACTTCAGGCTATGCAGCACAATTTTTAGCAATGACTATAAACCCTTCTCTGAGATGTTAAATTATGGCCAGTTTCATTCTCTCCAAAACCCTTACATTTTAACCTGGTTAATCAGAAGGTGAATCAATTTTATTCATTTTTCCCTCCAGTCTCATAACCCTTTCATTCCTCTTATGGGGAGGTGGAGAGATGGGAGGAGGGAGAAATCCAGTTGATTTCCCTTGGTTAATTTTCTTGATTTGTAAAATTAGTTGAATGTGCATTTAAACAAGGTACATATTATGGAAGAAAAAAATAGCAGAAATACACACAGCTGGCCTGTTAAATTCCAAATATAATGCAGGTTAGATTCTATGTATTACTTTAATTTGTTTTTTCTGTGATCCACGGTAAGGAAGAACATTAGCCCAACATATTTACTTCTTTTGTTATGTCCAAAGAGAGATTGTGAACAGAGATGCAGAATATTTTAATTAAGAAACCAAAAATATTTTTTCCTTAACATATAGGGATTTTCGTTTTATGAAATCTATGTAAATATGAAGGTATATAATTTGAGGGAATGTTTCATTTACCCATATGGTCAGCATTCCTACTGCCAGGCTTCATGTTAAACTCAGAAAGAGACTTCATTCCAGATTACTACAGGGAATACTTCTTCAGTCAGATTTGTTAGAAAACAAACATACTAAGTTAATCTAGTTTAAAGCTAAAAGAATCTCCTCTTTAGGGCTCTTTGCAGACAGTTTCCTGCCACCAACTTGAGATTCTACATTTTGTTGCCACTCTATGATGCACATCAAGACTGTATGTGTGAGAGTTCCTGGTACTTCACTGTGTGGATAAGTTCCTATTCAGTCTACCAGAGTGGTGAAATACTTTAGGAAGTATTTCTGGTAGGAAAAAAGGTTGATTTATAGCAATAGCATATCTTTCTCAATTCTCTTCTGCAAAATTTACAAAGCACTAAGAAGAGCATCATGGATGTTAAGATTAGATTAACATGGATGAAGCAGAGGTCCCTTAATGCCACTTATTTTCATCTGTGCAGTAATGATGATCTTTTGATTTAAATTACCTTTGGATATCATAATATATCCTTTAGAAATATAACTTAAATAAAACTATATTTTTAAAATTAGATATACCACTGTTAATTTATAAACAGCAAATATTGAAGCATATAATTACATAAGAAATACTACATAAGAAACTTTATTGAAAAGCATTTGTTCTATTACATTAATTTGAAAAACAGCAAACACAGCCTCCTGCTTTTATGAAAATGGATAAACAATACATTCTCAGAGGTTATTCTATTTGAGAGGTATTGAATTTAGTCAATTAATCTCCAGAAAATTGATTTGATTGATTGTAAGTCAATTCTTGACACTATCTAAACTATGAAAAGCTTTGCAGGATATCATATACATCAACCAATTTGCACTTTTAGAAATTCTTAGTAAGTATATCACATATGTATATATATTGAAAGGCTGAAGGTTGAAAGTAAGATATTTTTTACAGCAGCATAATATCTAACATCAATAATTCAAGTGCTGCAAGCTATTTGAAAGTATCTAGAGAAAAATTAATTTATGTTACAATAGAAAACAGTCTTCTAAAATGTTTCTCAGTATTAATATGAGAAACACAAAATTCAGCTTCACGTATTATGCCTTTCCTAAATTGCTGCCTGCCAGATGCAACTCATCCCATGTGGTTTCTGCCACAAGTGAATTTTATCCTTCTCTTGGGACTGAGACTACCTCGTTCTACATATAAGAGGAAATAGCAAGCCTGAAAATCTTCCAGTTATGGAATACATCTGTTACATGGGGTTCAAGTGTTATAACAACTCAGAAAGATGTAGATCGCAGGAATGGGAGCCATAGCACAATGCAGACTATGCTTTTGCCGTTGCTACTCAAAAGGATAGACCTCTACTGGAATAGAAAGATTAAGTTCTTGACGTAAACTGGTAAATCAATTTTTTTTAAAATATTTAAATAAAATTGTCTTTCATAGCTGTTTTTCTGTAAATACTCTGAATACACTAGTTTTAATTGAACTGGTAAACCAGAAAAAGATGCCATAAAAACTATGATAAATATATGTGATTTTTTTTTCCTATTGATCATAGAAATTAATTAATTAAAAATTATATTTTCACTTTTTCTTCTGGATAAATGATATAGTTTAGTTTCTCTAAAGTGCCTAAAAAAGTACTATGTATATTTAAGGCACACTGCAAGTAGCAATCACAGCAAAATTAATTTACCAGTCCCAAATTCAGGTACTACTTTCCTTAATCTTGTCTCAACACACTGACAGGGACAGACAATATTTTCATGTTCTGAGCTGAATGCTGACTGAATATCTAACCTGAAACACTATGAGTACCTATGTAAGATCACATTAAGCAGATCTTATTCACTGGTATAAGACCACCTATTCTGCCAAACCATTAAAATAGAATTTCATTTACTGACATGGACATAGCTAGACTGTTGAAGCAAATAAATATGCTACACAAGTCTATTTTTGCATCATTCTGTTTCTAAAGTGCTTTGCATCTGAGAATAGCCCTCAGACTCATGAACGCTGTGTGCCTTTACATTTTGCACAGTTCAGTACTGGATATCCTGCAGTTCTCAGAGCTGACTGGTCTCTCTGCAAGCGTTTACGTAAGGATCCCTTCTAAGAGGCTTCTAGCAAGATTCAGCTACAGAATCAGTTACCTGTAACATCAGTGTCTACAAGTGAGATGGGTGTCTAAGTTCCTGTTATACTCAGTAAAAATTTGGCAGAGAACGTCGATGGAGCCTACAAACAATTTTGCTCCCCTTAAATCAGATAACTAGTAGAAAATATCTGTTTCCTTTACCCAAGAATCTAGTACCATTTGAATTGCCTTAAGATGTCCACTACTTGGTATGACAGAAGATAAATAGGAAATCATTGATTTGTGGACTGGCAGCTAGAGACCAAACTCAGTTGTACTTTGTGCATAGGCCACTGAATTCCACCAGGAGTCAGCTGAGTCAGTCTCTAGATACTTTAAATGCATTGTTAAAGTATAAAGGCAGTATAGATATTTAGCAAACATTCAGGCACATTGGTAATAAAGTGTAGGTGTCTGTGTCAGATTGAAATATAAACCCTACACTAAATGTGATAATCTTACACAAATCTCAGCATGTCTGCATCTGGAAGCAGAGTACCCCTATATTCACACACTCAGGTATGTAGTAATTTCTACTTGAATTTCAGGCTGTTGGAGGCACATTACAGCCTTGCATATCCAGCTTCACACAGAGGTTCCAAGATCATTTCTGTATAAAAGCTGAGTCAAGCAAGACTGTCTTTCTGTTCAGATGAGAACAGAATTACCCATCTGATATTCCTGAGGTGACTGTCAGATCCTCTACCTTCAGGAACCAATGGTGTTTCAATCACATTTGTTTACCGGAATTAATTTCCTATAGCAGATAAGTCTTCAGTGTTCATTATTAAGCAAGTTCACACGTTAAAAAAAAGTTAACAGGAATAAGGAGAAAAGAGAGTTGAAAAATGGGCTACTTATTACAATCCAGCCAGGGCTGTAATGTTGAAAAACATATTCCATTTCCAAAGCATTGCAAAGTAGCTTCCCATTCTACAAGAAAACAAAGGTGGATAGGGGTTTATTTCTGCTTCCGGTGAAGTGATTCTGGAAAGTTTATTAAATAAATTTAAAAAATGGCACCAAATGGGAATATCAACAGTGTATAAAGTGAATAGAAACTCAGGTGTGCAAGAGACTACCAAATAGGCATATTTACTTTAAATTATGAAGAATACAAAATGTATTTGTAAGACCTCTGTCAATTTCAGTAACTGTTGTGAATTACTTGTTTCTTCTTTAAACCACTTATTTTCTATTTCCCATAGCTGTGACACAAATTACCTTATTTTGTAGCCTGCAGGTTTTGGTCAACAGACTAACATAAGTGATTTTATTGATTCCTCTCTCTCAGAGAAGAGAGAATTAATGTTTTGTGTTGTGTGGTTTTGTTTTGTTTGTTTGTTTGTTTGTTTTCCAGAGATTTCAGCAACGTGTTAACTTTAATCTGGAATATTAATATGTGACAAAATTTAATTGTGTTCTTAATTAAAATGTTCTAAACAATGGATAAGTCTTCCACACTCCTGGAGCCTCTTTTGCTAATTAGCTCCTAATGCATAGCTGTATTTGTTTCTAGCAAAAGATTAGATGTGTAAACACTTCTTTAAATTGTATTTAAAGCTGTCCCAGGTCATTTTGGACACATTTCAGAGTGGTTTTGAACTGAGCTGCAATTAAGTGCGACAATTTTTTTGTGACACAAGAAAATGTAGCTACAGGTTGCAGAGCCTTAATAATGTATCATTATATTATATATATTGTATAGCTAAGTGGATTTGGTTCTGAATTCTCCTTCTAATGTTTCAATTTATCATATGCTTCTGTTTTCCTTTGCAGTATAAATGAATTAAAGGGAGCAGGAGTGATCAAACTGAGTTTATCTGAGCTACAAAGGCCAGATAGCTAGTCGCAGTGCATCCTAGCAGTGAGCTCTGCTGCCTTTCCAGTTGCTGTAAACAGGTTTTCATCCCTGTGTCCATATTCATGCTTCTGCATAGTGCAATGTAGAGCCATGAAGCTTTTGCCATGCAGCCTGTAAATGGAAATAGCTCCCAGGACTAAGCACATTCTTCTCAGCAGAATTTGGAAGAAATTGGTATTTAAATCCATCTTAAATATGGAAAACCCACAACTCAAAACAAAACCAAAACAAAAAAAAAAATCAAGATGTTTCTTTAGTAATGTCAAATACTTAGTCTGTGGTCTGTCCCAGCTAACTAGCACAGCTAATAAACACAGATCATAACTAAATAGGCAGGTAGGGTAGGTCCTATCCTTTCCCAATGTAGAGACCATGAAATGAAGAGATTTATGATCTATAACTTTAAACCTTCTATTCCCATTGTTCTCTGCTCCCCTGCCACAGCACTGGATTCATATCTGTTCCTAGTACCTCACCATAGCTTCTCTGTATTTCTCCAAAATTACCATTAACACTGTTTTGGCTTCTTTCCTCACTTTTACAATTTTCTTTTCAGTTAGTATTTCATTTCAGTATCTTTAATTTTTAAGAAAGATTATTTTAAATTATAATATAAAAAGTAACAAAGAGAGATACAGTAAAATGAGAAGAAAATGATCTTAAATATATCTTTTGTTGTTTCAGATGATAGATGCATTGATGCAGATAAGGAAAACAATAGAACATATAAGGAAAAACAATTGAAAGGTAAAAGAAAAAGAGAAAGTGAAATAAACATGAGCTTCATTTACCATGCATGAAATACATCACGAGCTGCAAAAGCATCAAATATAGATTTGATCTCACTTCAGAGTTATATCAGCTCACTTTCATAAGCTCTTTTCATAATTAAAATATAAAATGAATTGTTCATGATCTATGAACATATCTTCTCTATCTAG
Organism: Clamator glandarius; assembly: GCA_033459285.1. Lineage (NCBI taxonomy): Eukaryota > Metazoa > Chordata > Aves > Cuculiformes > Cuculidae > Clamator > Clamator glandarius. The sequence continues at coordinate 1,180,764 of JAUNZM010000119.1, read as the reverse complement.
ATAAATTTGTTTATCTAGATCTTTATTATCTAGATAAATTTCTTTCAATAAATTATTAGAAAAACATGCATTCGTAGAAATGTAACCTCCATTCTTAAGTACAGCTTTCCAGAGATTAATTACAATAATTTTTTGATCTCAAACCTAGTCAAAGACTTGTAACATAATTAATAATCTGTATGTTCTCTAACATGATATACTATAGTATCCTGTAAGGAAGAATTCTAGGAACTAGAATAATAATTTAAATAACAGAAGAAGATAAACTTCAACCAAGGTACTAAATGAAGACAATTATCTGATGTCAAGGAAAATGTAATATTGCAAGGAGGAAGAACAGATGCTTTCAAATTTTGTTGGGAACGCAAGAAATGTTATAAATAACACATATTTAAAATAGCAGTGGTGGGATAACATTTTTCACAATGGTTAGGAAAGTGCTGATAGAACAGGTAAAAAATGTCAATAAATAGTTTACGCATTTGGAAAGAAACTTGAATATATCACATAAACATGATAAAGCAATTTATTTTTCATCAGCAAAGGAATGTAATTCCAAGTAAGATTTATAGGGGAAAAAAAACTTCTAAATCATTAGGTCTTGATAACTTGCATGTAGGACTTATAAAAATGCTGAATTAGAAGATATGTGGCTTGCTGAAATCTATTTTTAATGAATATTAATATAGTAAAGAAATTGTGTTAAACAGACATAGAGCTATTGTACAAAATATTCAGGCACAGCAAACAGAATGAATCAGGTAGTGATAGGTACTGTATGTTTCCATTAAATGTGAGGAATATTAATACATGATTTGTTAAAAAAAAATAAAAATTATATACAATAGATTAATGTCAATGTAATCCTAAAAGATTGGTATAAAATAAATTATCCTCAATGTAATTTGTGCAAACAGAAAACCTGATACAAGTCTTCTCTAAGAATATGAAATATGTATCTAAAATATTCTTGGGGGAATAAAAGTTGGCACTGTGAAATCTTCACTGCAATATAGTAACTTAAAAAGTGCTTTATGGTCTATAGAGCCTGTTGCAATTCATAGTTTTGTAAGAGATGTGAAAGTTAATGTAACTTCACTGTTCATGACTTCTGAATAACATTAAGAAGGTAAAAGAAGGTCCTCGCAGTCATATGAAAGAAATTGAGTCAACCTAATCAAACAGCATTTTAATGAAGGCAAAAAAAAAATATTTACTCACCTATGAAAAAGGAATAAGGGTCATATAGATGAAATGGAGATGATGTCATTTACAGAGGGGCAGAGAGAAGTGGATGACTAACATAATTGTCATCAGTGCAATATCATCATGAAAAAAAAAGCTATTACTGTCATTGGCCAAGTATAAACAAGAAAGTAGCAAGTAGGCTGAAAAAATAGCATTACTCATGCTAAAAAATTATCATGGAGAGTATTATCAGATCTAAAAATCTCAGTAATATGTCTTTAAATGAAAACAGAACTTTAAATCTTTTTGGCTTTGAGGTACTAAGTTTTTTATGTACTACCTGTTTGGCAAAGTGTGAATGGAATTTTATTTGTTGATCAGCAGTAATTAAAGAAAATTATACAAGTATTTTCTTAAAATGTTGTGTGTATGATAAGTTGACATTTCTTAATGTTATTTAGTAGATAAATGAAAAATACTAGTGTTATGTCCTCATTTCATAAAGACAAATTGAATGGTATGAAACTATAAATATATATTTATATATTGCTGAAAACAAAAGGAATTCTTAAAGGAAGAGTCACACATGTATTTACTGTTCTTTAGTTGTACTGAAAATATAAGTTGTCTTAGAATCATAGAATCATAGAATAACCAAGTTAGAAAGACCCACAGGATCATCGAGTCCAACCGTTCCTGTCAAACACTAAACCATGCCCCTCAGCACCTTGTCCACCTGTGTCTTAAACACCTCCAGGGAAGGTGAATCAATCACCTCCCTGGGCAGCCTGTTCCAGGCCCAATGACCCCTTCTGTGAAAAATTTTTTCCTAATGTCCAGCCTAAATCTCCCCTGGCAGAGCTTGAGGCCATTCCCTTTCCTCCTGTCCCCTGTCAAGTGGGGAAAGACGCCAGCACCCTCCTCTCTACAACCTCCCCTCAGGTAGTTATAGAGAGCAATGAGGTCTCCTCTTAGCCTCCTCTTCTCCAGACTAAACAACCCCAGCTCTCTCAGCCATTCATCATAAGGCCTGTTCTCCAGCTCCTTCACCAGCTTCATTGCTCTTCTCTGGACTCGCTCCAGAGCCTCAACATCCTTATTGTGGTGAGGGGCCCAGAACTGAACACAGGATTCGAGGTGCGGTCTCACCAGTGCTGAGTACAAAGGGAGAATAACCTCCCTGGACTTGTTGGTCACACCGTTTTGGATACAAGCCTGGATGCCATTGGCCTTCTTGGCCACCTGGGCACACTGCTGGCTCATGTTCAGTTGCTGTCAACCAACACCCCCAGGTCCCTCTCCTCCTGGCAGCTTTCCAGCCAGGCTTCTCCCAGTCTGTAGCACTGCACAGGGTTGTTGTGCCCCAAGTGCAGGACCCGGCATTTGGTTGTGTTAAACCTCCTGCCATTGTACTCAGCCCAGTGGTCCAGCCTGTTCAGATCCCTTTGCAGAGCCTCCCGACCCTCCAGCAGATCCACACTTCCACTCAGCTTAGTGTCATCTGTAAACTTGCTAAGGGAGCACTCGATGCCTCCATCCAGGTCATCGATAAAGACATTGAACAGGGCTGGACCCAGCACTGAGCCCTGGGGAACCCCACTTGTCACTGGCCTCCAGCTGGATTTGACACCATTTACCACCACTCTCAGGGCCCGGCCAGCCAAACTGTTTTCCACCCAGGAGAGAGTGCGCCCGTCCAGGCCAGAGCCTGACAGTTTCCTTAGCAGAATGATGTGAGAAACTGTCGAAGGCTTTACTGAAGTCCAGGAAGATACATCCACAGCCTTTCCCTCGTCCAGCAGCCAAATCACTTTGTCATAGAAAGCGATCAGGTTAATTTGGCAAGACCTGCCTTTTGTGAATCCGTGTTGACTGGGCTTGATCACCCGGTTCTCTTGCAAGTGCTTCATGATAGCACTCAAGATCACCTGTTCCATGACTTTCCCTGGCACTGAGGTCAGGCTGACAGGCCTGTAGTTCCCTGGATCCTCCTTGTGACCCTTCTTGTAGATGGGCACAACATCAGCCAGCCTCCAGTCCAGTGGAACTTCCCCAGTCTTCCAGGACTGTTGGAAGATGATGGAAAGGGGTTTGGCCAGCACATCTGCCATCTCCTTCAATACCCTTGGGTGGATCCCATCTGGCCCCGTAGACTTGTGGGTGTCTGGTCAGGCTAGCAAGGCTCTGACCACCTCCTCTTGGATCATGGGAGCCTCATGTTGCTCCTCTATCTCTGAGGTTTGTATACAGAGGGAACAACTTTCTTTACAATTAAAGACTGAGGCAAAGAAGGCATTAAGTATATCAGACTTTTCCCATCACTGTTGTTCCTTCTGCGTCCAATAGGGACTGTATGGTCTCCCTAGTCCTCCTTTTATTATTATATATTTATAGAAAGTTTTTTTGTTATCTTTCACAGACTTTGCCAATCTGATTTCTAGTTGAGCCTTAGCCCTTCTGTATTTTTCTCTACACAATCTCACTTCCCTCCTGTAGTCCACCCAAGAGGCCTGTCCCCTCTTCCAGAGCCCATAAACATTTCTCTTCTTCTTGATATCACTCAAGATCTCTCTGTTCAACCAAGCTGGTTTTTTCCCCTGCCGGCTTTTTTTCCAGAACATGGGGATGGCTTTCTCCTGAGCCGCTAGGATCTCCTTTCTGAAGAGCTCCTGGCCCTCATGGGCTCCCTTGCCCTTAAGCACTGTCTCCCATGAGACTCTGCCAACCAGCCTTCTGAAGAGTTCAAAGTCTGCCCTCTGGAAATTTAATGCTACTGTCCTGCTAACCACCCTCTTCACTTTGCCTAGAACAGAAAACCCTATCATCTCATGATCACTTAGTCCTAGGCGTCCTCCTACTGCCACATTCCCCACAAGGCCTTCTCTGTTCACAAACAGCAGCTCCAGGAGGGCACCTTCCCTTGTCGATTCATTCACCAGCTGTGCAAGGAAGTGTCTTCCACACACTCCAGGAACCTCCTAGACTGCTTCCTTTCTGCTCTATTGTACTTCCAGCAGATATCAGGAAGATTGAAGTCTCCCACAAGAATGAGAGGCTTTGATCTAGAGATTAACCGCAGCTGTTTATAGAAGAGCTCATCAGCTGTTTCTCCTGGGCTGAGTGGCCTGTAACAGACTCCCATCACAAAATCTACCTGCTTATGGGCATTACTAGTGAATGGGACAGCAGCATTCTCACACATCATTCGGTATTGGATAGTATAGAGCTACTTGTCAGAGAAGAAAATGTCTCATATATACTTCTGTCCACAAGGTCTTGCCAATTTTTATCTGTTTCATGAATTTTAATACTATAAGGAATAGTGAATATGTTAAAGTTCTGTCAGAAAAACTATTGTGAAAAATGAATCACATTTAGGGAAAGATTGATCTAAAAGAAAAATGGTTTGCATATGTTATGTGAAATTGCCCTAGTGTTTCATTTTTTTTTCAATCTCTTCTTCATGTGTTGTGTGTAATCTTTCTGAAATACACCAAATGTTTCTAACCACAGCAGCTTTGAGAAAATGTTAATGTTTTATTACAGCTGATTTTCAGTCTCGTTCATTGTGGCATATAAATTTGTCTTTTGAATATAATCCTAAAAATATAACTTACAAATGGCCTTTTTTAATGTTCAGTGGATGTTTATTCCAACTAGACCTAATCCTTGCCCTTTTCATAATGAAATTATGTTTGCTTTCAATACAACCAATACTTATTTCTTTTGAATATATTTTAATATTAATTTCTAATTATCATTTACTCTTGCTATTGTTATTATATCAGGAGACTTAAATAAACAAAACTGCTCTCAGTACTGCATAACTGTCAGATCAAAAAGAAAGTAAGACATAGAGTGCTGCACTTGGAACACTGTAGGACTACTTGATTCTGCGTGTTATCTTAGGTGTTCGAGATACCATTAAATCAGGGTAAGATTATCAAGTTAACAATGTATTGCCTTTACCTAATTTTTCAGTGAAGAGAAAAAAATTCCAACTGCTAATGTAGCTTTTTCTTTTCTATTTTCAATACAGATGAAATCAATGATCACTTTGACCATTGAACAATTTAGTGAGAAGTAAAAATGAACTAACATCTTAGCATCCTGATGCTTTACAGAAATCTTCTCTTTTTAAGGGGGAGGATCTTTATTTCTATTGCATGATAACATATATCACTTTAAAAAAACATCCAAAAACCTACCCTTCCATTTAACACATTGTCATTAAAACCCTTAAGCCAGTAAACTTTCAATGCCTACTGCTTTACAAAACAGAAAAGAGGGTGGAGAGGAAAAGACAATATTTTATTTGCTGAACCTTTTTATTATGATGAAAATTTCTCCTGAAAGAAAAAAAAAATTGTTGTGTGAGAAATAGACAATATATATGCATTACTACAATACAGTGTCCATAAATTAATTAATGGTGTTAAAAGAAAAAAAAAGAGTTTTAGGAGTCTATCAAAACTTTAATAAAGGAAATATTAACTACAGTTACACAGTAATTATGTAACAGTTTATTTCATTAGACCAGAAGAGGCAATGACAGTTTTGTAAAGTAATAGCCAGATATCAGTCCACTAAGTAATCACATCAGTACCATGAAAATTATTCCTCTTTCTCCTTTTTCACCCAACATGCAACCACCGTCCTAGGGCAAGGCAGGTGAAAAAACAACAGCATCACAAATAATCTAATAAGAAGGAGGTTGGTCTTAATAATATAGACATTAGTATGATGGGACAATAAAGAACCCACTATCTGCTTGAAAAAGAGCATTTTTAAAAGAGTCATGCAAGATACGTACCTGGGAAAAATTAATTACGAAAAACTTCTAAGGAAGTGACTGACCTCTGAAAGAGAAAAGTAGGAAAAGGTAGTGGATTCATGAAACAGATATACCTTTCATTAATTATTCTGTTTTCCTTTAGTAATGAAAATAATGTGATTTCTTTAGTAGACTTGCCTTATTTGTGTGGTCTGAATATTATAGCACAATGAGAATAAGCACTCTTGGTGCGGTTTATTTACCTTTAGAAAAGATAAGTTAAAATCTAAAATTAACTTCTCTTTAACAATAGTGTGTTGCTTTGCTAAAGCTAGCAGAGCTATTAGCATTATTTAAAGTTCAAAAATAGTCTTTATTAGCTACAAAAGACACAATGTACTCCTAAAGCATTAAGAATATACAATACATGATTTGCTTCACAAGAGCTTTACTTAATGTTATTATGAACAGTAAGGAAAGTGAGAAGAGCAGAACAGGCATGGATAGATTCTCTATATGCTCTGCTTTCATCTTCCGATGTAGCATTAATAATAACATAAATTATCTGCCAAGAGGAATTTATATGTAGAGAAACAATTTAATAAAAGCTCCCAGTGGTTCAAGAATTGAATTGTAGAAAGAATTTTGTTCTACTTAAAAGTAAATTTATGCATAATACCCATTACCTGCAATGCAATCCATTATTAACTGTAATGGTGTGAGTGGAAACAAACTACTCATTAAAAAAAAAATCAATTTGAAGCCCTAAGTCTTGTTACATATTTGAAATTTTGGTGGAGAAATGGGTACCATAGACATATTCTAGCCATACCAATGGTTCAAGGCAGTGTCATATTTTTTCAGGGAACATTACATATAAATAACATTTTTATTATGCATCTGCCTGATTTTCTGGTTGTTGAAGACTACAAATGGTAGGTCAATAAAAGCAATGCCTGTATAATCCAACTGTCTTCTAAGAAAAAATAGTGATGATCCTAAAAATGTTCATTTTAGCTTGAAATTGTTTGTAGATTATTTACAATACTGGTGCCTATTTATTCATCATCATCATATTATTAGTGCTCTAGTTTATATTTGTGTTCTGTTTTGTTATTAATAATTAATAACAAAATAGGTATAATTAGAGGATATAGAGCTAGCAAAGCAAGATTAAATCATCTAAATCAAATAAACTCAGTAACTGAAAAGCACTGAAGAACACTACCACTATATCTGTGTGAGCTCCTTTTTTTTCAGGGTGTGCAGATCTATGTGACATGCCATGCAGGGCTGCATTTAAATGTCACACCATAGCAATGTCTGAAATATCTTAATATTTACTCAATAAAAAAATAAAATCATGAAGAACATGATAAACATTTCATAAGTGTTAACATTATTTCTGGGAGCCATAATACCAATGGATGGAATTGCTTTTTAAGCAAACGAGTGTTTTCAGCAAAAATGTTTTCTGAGGGTGACTTAGGTTTTCATCAGCAAGACATGTCAGCCTTTTACCTGGCTCCCCTTTACATAGTTACAAAAGCAGACAACCCCCCACTTATGAAATATCCGTGACAATTTTCTTTGTGCTAAGGGAAATGGAAGTCTATCGATAGTTTGCTCTTCCAAAGATGTGACCGTCTGTGTTTATCCATGAATAACCATGCTAGGAGAATATACTTCAATACATAAGTAGATCTAAAACATTATGTACAACTGTGCTTATTGACAGGTTACAGGTGACATATTTGCCTGTTTTCATCATCCAACAAATGGTCTAGGCTTTTTTTGCAATGTATCTAGGTAAACTCTTCAGGCCTTTGAGCCAAATTCTCTGTGTTTTCTTTCATCTTTACTCCTCTGATGAATAATAATATAGTGTTGTATCATATTTTTTTTCTATAACTACATTTTTATTACACCTAGGAAATTTTGTAGTTTTCTATCACATTTAGGTACTCTTAATGTAACACTTTTACAGTTTTGGATATTTTTATGTTTAATCAAGAGTACACATTGACTTCCAAATAAGACTGTAGAATTTATCTGCTGTAAAATTAAACATATCTGAAATTTTCAGATTTTCAAGTTCATTAAACTGATGTGATCATAATATTGAAAAATATTGCATGCTGGTTTGTATCAGAAATGGCATGATCAGCAGGTCCAGGGAGGTTATTCTCCCTCTGTACTCAGCACTGGTGAGACTGCTCCTTGAATCCTGTGTTCAGTTCTGGGCCCCTCACCACAAGAAGGATGTTGAGGCTCTGGAGCGAGTCCAGAGAAGAGCAACGAAGCTGGTGAAGGGGCTGGAGAACAGGCCTTATGAGGAGCGACTGGGAGAGCTGGGGTTGTTTAGCCTGGAGAAGAGGAGGCTGAGGGGAGACCTTATTACTCTCTACAACTACCTGAGGGGAGGTTGTGGAGAGGAGGGTGCTGGCCTCTTCTCCCAAGTGACAGGGAACAGAATGAGAGGGAACGGCCATAAGCCCCACTGGGGAGATTTAGGCTCGACATTAGCTAAAAAAAAATCACAGAAGGGGTCATTGGGCACTGGCAGAGGCTGCCCAGGGAGGTGGTTGATTCACCTTCCCTGGAGGTGTGTAATGCACGGGTGGACGAGGTGTTGGGGGACATGGTTTAGTGTTTGATAGGAATGGTTGGACTCGATGATCCGGTGGGTCTCTTCCAACCTGGTTATTCTATGATTCTATGATTACAGAGGTAAAAATATCTTAATGTAATCACCTTACATCTCAAGACTCAATGAAATTTTCATAGAATACGACAAGTGGGGAAGATAACAGAAGGCAGACATTTGAAAAGATATAACATTGGAGCAATATATGCTGAAAGCTAATATGCTTTGAATTTTTTTTCTCAGTATTTAGTTATCTTTTTAGAAAGTGATGATATTATTCTGTATTTCAGTTAACAGAACACAGAAAAAATCTGATTTTCCAGAGGGAGAATTATACCTAAGCACATTAAAAAATATCAGTTGATTGTCATTTCTTCAGAAAAAAAGCTCAAAATCATGTAGATTGGATAGTCTTTTGAGGGATGAAATATGACCATCTGAAAAATTTTACCTTTTTAGACAAACAGTAGTGCTCAATAATTGATTTTACAAAAAACTGTGTTTAGCGTTAAATAAAAGTCAGTAAGTTTAAATTATGTTCATTTCTTTCTTGTGTTTCTCAGGGCAGATACTCAATAGTATGTAATGAGGCCTGCATATAGTTCAGGTACTAGAACAAGAAGACACATTGACACCCAAGAAATAAAAAGAGGTCTCAGGTATCATACCTTTAATCTTAACAGGAATTTCAGTTAGAAGAAGTAAGAGAAAAGTGCAGTTCAGAAACAGACAGATTCTTCTCTTGATAAGTGACAAATACTGAAAAAACACAGACAACACTTTAATGAAATTCCTTTAGCCAGAAAGATGAAGTTATGGAATTAAAACTAATGCTTCTAAATTGAAATTCTGCAAAGGCTATCCAGTAGAAACAGATTGCGAAATACTGCAAAACACACCTGTTACCCTGGAAATATTACAAATTTCTTTGTATAGGGTACTGCCAGTGTTTAGAACTAAAAGCTAACTTGCTATATATATATTTTCTTATTTTTTACACAATAAATTTCTTACTTTGGATATTAGTTCCTTGTACTGAAGGGAAATACCTCAAATCATGTACCTATTCATATTCATTAATGCAAATACTTTAAAAAAATCAAACCCAACTACTTTTCCGTCAGATTTAGAAAATAAGACATTTTCACTCTATAACTGAGGATAGAATCACCTTCCTCCCAAAGCTGTATTTTTCAATTTACAAACAAATGAAACAAGAACAGAAACATCACAAAGAATGCTTGGCTGATTATGTTTACTTTTGCAAATTTGGTGATTACTAATAGACTGGAATACTTTGACTTTATTTCTTTTGTTTTCACAAATGGAACCAAGAAACAGCATCAATTGTTTGCAGACAGTTTTCACAAAATAAGCAGACACAACATAAACTCAAATTTAGATGAAGACCAGAGACATAAAGAGAAACTCAGGAATTTTGCTACAGTTTGCTGAAACATCTGCATGAGCCTAAGAAAAATATATCCCACTTGTTCCTTTGAAGGATAGTTGGCATAGCACAAAGCCCTCTGGGCTCCACAGCCTTGCACTTCAGTCCCTAATGAGAAGCAATATGATCCCTCTGCAAAAGCCAGAGCAGTATGAATTTTGAACTAGCTGAGCCAGTGCCTGAGCTTATTTAAGCTCCGAGATTGCTGTGAGAACAACTAGCAAAGCCTGCAGATACCATGGCTACCAGCAGACAGTCAGCAGGTATAATTGGTTACTGTGAACTGTAGAGGCTTATATGTTAGCTCATGTCAGTACATTATAGAATAAGCTCCAGGACTCTAACTGTATTAATTACACAGGGAATTGAAATGCTGGCTGCTCCTACATACTTCTGGCAGGCCCCTCTCCCCCTTGTCAGCAAGTTTGTACATATTTAATTCTTAGACCTTTCTTGTATAAATATTCAAATGAAAAAGACTATATTTAATGTAAGATGACAAAGCAAGGCCTGAAACACAACTACAAGCAAACTGAAAAACATCAATGTCCTCTCAGTCCTGCTTTAAAGTAGGAAATATTGCAAATTATTCTCTTAAGCTTATCTTTTCAGGTTATTTATATACATTTTCTTCAATTTCAACCCACTGCTCAGCACTTCCTTACAAACCTCCCAAAAAATCAAGCTGATTCACAACTTTCTTTCTTGACCTCCTCAAAATTCCCAGGGATTCTCTGTCGTCATTTGTCAAAATATGAAGCTGGGCAAAGGCAGCAACAAATCACTCGTCACACAGGGAAGATGGTTCTATTATCAATCACTTTTCTGAGTCACGTCTAAAACTTTTAACACTCAAACTGTATCTTTTCTCATACTTAGAAGAACAGTAGACAAAATCACATGAACCTCCCAGCAACAAGTGGCTTCTCTGTGTGATATGTTTCCCTGTTTTTTTTCTGTTGTTATCCTTTGTCTACTTCTTCATCAATTCAATAAAGACAGAGACAGATTGGAGAGGGTCCAACGGAGAACCACAAAGATGACTAAAGTGCTGGAGAACATTTTCTGTGAGGAAAGACTGAAGGAGCTGAGTATTTTCTTTCCGGAAAAAAGAAGTCTCAGAGGGGACATTCTCACAGTATTACAGTACTTAAAGTGTTGATACAAAGAGGATGTAGGCTTTTTCTTCAGAAGAAGTCACATGGAGAAGACAAAGGGCAACAGGTACATGTTGCACAGGGGAAGTTTCATTATGATATAAGAAATAATTTTTTTTTACTGTAAGTACTGTAATTCACTCATTCAGCCTCCCCAGGAATGTGATGGACTTTCCATTCTTGGAAATTTTCAAGATGTAATTGGACAGAGCGCTAGGTAATTTCGTCTAGGCCCTTTCTCACAAAATGTTAAATCAGATGATCTTTGAAGATCCTTTACACCCTGGACTACTAAAAATTCAATGAAAATATAGTTCACTTGGATTTAAAAGTTTATTATTATTATTGGTGTTGGTAGTTGTAGTAGTAGTATTCAGGTGTGAAAGTGTGGACTGGTTTGAAGCCCTACTTTGCATTTAAGAACAGATGAAAGTTTTCTAGACTGCGTGTACAAAATTTGTTTATAAGCATAAGACAAATCCTAAACGTCTATTTTTGTTAAATTATAGCTCTTGATAACTTCAAAAACAGTCTATATTTTTATAATATGAAACAGTTTCTTTTTTAATTGAAATGTATAGAAAAATATTAATGACTGGCTATTAATTGTTTAGTTTTTCTTAATTAAAAATTTGTGACAAGGAGCAATAAGAGGAATGTGTTTCTATTTGCTTTCATATATCAAAGTGATGGAACTATTCTTGCCTGAGCACTTCAGAATTATCCATCTTTCAAATTATTAATTTTTTTTTAAAAAGAACAGCTGTAGCAACCATTAAAGGATACACTAAAAATATATTTTTATATTCTACTGCAACCATCTCTCCCTAAGAAACAAACTTGGCCTTTAACTTTATTTTTTAAAATAAGAATAAGAAAAGATATGGAATTAGAAATATATACAATGGAAATGAAAACAAACCAATAAGCATATATTTTAAGTGGTCATAAAATTAAAAAAAAATAATTAAAAGTTGTAATCAAAGCTCATAATTAAAAATTAATCTCAGCATTTCTTCTTTCTCTTGAAGAGCTGTGATCATCTGGCAAAAACTGTGATTTTTCATATCAATGGTTCTGGAAAATCAAAATTTCCATTCTGTAAAAAAAAAAATCATTATTTCATATTATTTTATTTCTACAAGAATAAAGTGTAATTCTGAATCTTTTAGCTGAAAGCAATTTTGATAAATCATTTAAAACCAAGTTTTCATAGTCTGAGTATCTTTTTAAGGATAAAGATGAAAACTGTTATATTTTTCTCTTTGACAAGAAAGTCAGGATATAAAAAGAAAGAAAAAAAAAACCCCATAGATGCCACCTATTCTCAGAGTATGGCATTCAAGAGAAATACACCCTGAGAACAGTCTTTGTTTTTAGGTTTTTTGTGTAGATATTTACACAGGGTCTTTTCAGATTCTTTTGGAATTGTTGAAGTCTATCATATCAAGTCCTGATTCGATTAGCAGTCTTGTGGGTTATTGCTCGTTCTGCAATAAAAGCTAATGACAAACATCAGAAAAACAAGCTTATACTCAAATTCAGCTGATTAAAAATGCTTTCCACATTTGTCTTTTATCGAAGAGCTTGGCTTTATTCCTTGTCACAGCTCCAGAAATTGTTGACATTTTTGCACTAGCAAACATCTGGATTTAAGAATTTGCCCTTTAAAGTTGTCAGTGGCTCCCACATTCAGTGTTTCAGAAAAGGGAGTAGGGGGGATATTTACTGTAAAACTTAGGAAAGCTGAGGATATTTCCTTCCATAATAAAAATACATTGAATTCAAACACATCACAATATTATATCACCCCAAAGTGCCAATAAGTGTATTCCATGAAGCTCTAGCACACATAAGTTGCATTCTAGTGTACCCATGAAAGTAATTGCGTTCAATCCAGGTAAAATTCTTATCTTACCTCCTCTACAAGGCTTTGTTTTGATTAGTTATTTGATAACTATAATCAAAAGATTAATGTAAATCTCAGAGACATTCTCATTTAGGCATTTCTGCTTTCACCTAAAATTTTTGAAGAACTTATTCAAGTTGTGTGAGTTTACCACAATTTTCTCATAAATAATCACAAAAACAGAGTGAAAACAATAATTAAAAAAACCCCAAAAAACAACAAAACCCCAAACTAACTGACAACAACTGTTGCAGCATCTAGTTTTTGAGCTTCTGTGGAAACCAAAATCTTTGAATATAATTTGAGGGAGAATAGTGGAGGTGAAAACAGAAATCAAAAAAAAGAGGAAAAAGAAAGGTGTGGCATCTTGTTTGCAGTTCTGCAAAATAGGAAAGCACAGTATGGGGACACTGAAAACTTGTCCCAAACAAGAGTCTATAATGGTCTATTACAATGGTATGTAGCTATTTTGAAGCGCTTAGAGTCTGAAATGTACCTCTTTGCAGGTCTGTAAATGTGTGTCATCTTCCTTAAGCAGAGATCCATGAACTTGTCTGATTTATTTTCTAGAGTAAAAGACTAATTACAGTAATATCTCAGCAAGAGGTGACATCGGTAACATCTCTAGCATCTGTGGTAACTGTGTTGGAATTTTTAAGGGAATGTAGGCATCACTACAAAGACTTCAATATAATGTAATATTAAACAGATGCCTTGTAGGTGGTCGTAACAGATTTTGTTCCAGTTTTGGCAGAAAACAGATCATACAATTAAGGAGATTTTTGGTAATGAATAGAAGTACAGGGATTTACAAGAAAATGGATAGCTCGTTTCCCCTTGCCTCAAACTTTTTTTACTGCAGGAACTTCCACAGTCACTGTAGGACAGTGTTCTCCTCCGTACTTTAATTATTCTATTTGCCAGAGTCCAACTGCATTTTTGTTGATTACAAAGAGGCACACCATGTCACACACTTTACTTATGCCTTTCTCATTATTTACAAGGCTGCAAATTAGATTTCAGCCAAAATACCTCTACAAACTCTGGTGTATTTCAGTCTTCAGGGTGGGGAATATTTCTTGAGTAAATCAAATTACCTGAGTAAGGCTCCTCAATGAAGCTATAGTTTGTGGATATTGTATCAGGATTTGAGGCGAGAAGCAAATCTTGCTGCAGGACAACAGGTGTTTGTTTAAATAATGCTTCAAAATATAAATTGATTTAGATTTTAAGAATCTTGTAACATTTTCTACTCTTAGGCCATTATTATATTGTTGTAATATTTTCAGACATACTATCCACAAGGTTATACTACCATTACTACTGGTAGTATAAGGAATAATTTACTTAGGATCTTTAGTTTAGAATTTCTACTCAGGTCTGTATTACCATTTCTACATATTTTCTTGTTCTATTCCACCATGCTAGAGCTTCAGTTTTGAATTTTTCTCAGGTTATTGGATAATAATATAATTCACCTGGGAGTGCAGATGGTTTAAGGTAATTCAGACAGACATGACAGAATACCACACTGACTGCATACAAATAGGATAAAGAAAGGGTTGTGGCTTCAGCTGCTTTAATTTCTGCAGTTCATCTACTAAATCAGTGTAGAAATTACAGTGTACCTGCTTGCAACTGTTTTGGCACTACTTTATGGCATATGTATATCTGCAAACATGTCCAGTGTATTCTAAAAGGTACAGTAAAGCAGACTGCCAAGTCCAATCAGTTTGCACTGGATAATGTTGCCATGGTGGTTCTCCACGTAGGCTTTCTGCCAAGGAATGTCAGTGTGGCACAGGAATGCTAGGTCCCTTACAAGGTCCCAATAGGTTTGTAAATTCCATTTGATTTGAACTAAGGTGACAATGACACTGGAGATCCTTTTCAGCAATTGATTTTATTTGACAATTATATTGTTGTAGGCTATGGCTGTGGCTATTAGAAATTAAGTGTATGTATGAGGAAAAGGGAAAAAGAGGGAAAGAAAGGCAGAAAAGAAAAGAGAGAGATAAACATCACTACCCTTTGTTCCAGCTGTTATTCTTGAAGATGCCCTTCTGTCGTTGATGTTCTCAGGGTGGTGGGCCCATATCAGGCCACCTGGGGGGAGACCTTTTATGCAGCACTGCTCCAAACCCCTTGCTGCTCATTAGCACTGGAGGAGAGAGGAGGCGTGACCTCTCTGCACACATTGGCCAAAGGTCTCTGAAGGTCCATGAGGGGCTTTTATATTAGTTAAGCCCAAAATGATTAAAAAGCGTTCATAGATGAGTCAAGTATAGCTTCTCCTTTGTTCTGATTCACTGATTTTTGGGAACTCAGTTCCAGGAATGAAGCCCACCTTTTGGCACGCTTTGTTCTTGGGTGTTCTTTTGTTCCCATTGTCACAAAAAGCCAAATGACAGAACATATCTAGTCTATCCACCAAAAATGAGTAACATATTCTAAGGGAAACAGTGTGTCATGAAGCCACACTAGTGGGATGCCTCCTGTACAGGTCTCCCGTCTTGCTTTCCTACGTTATGTTCTTGTACATATAAACATTTATCAGTAGGGACTGGACCCTAAGAATGACTGCCAGTGAATATTTCCTCTTAGCCATTGGAACCACCTCTTTTCCTTCTGTTTCTTCTCTCTTGAAACTAATTTCCTTTTTTTATTGTATCATTTTTCTGGCTTTAGTTTTACCTTTTTTCTTATTGTCACTTTCCTTATTCTGCATTTCTCTAGCTTGCTTTTCTCTTAACATGGCTGTTCCCTGAAAAGAAGTCCCTTTGACCTCTGCATTAGTTTCATGGGGATTAAATAAAATCAGTGAACTGTTTAACTTGGTGAATTCTAGTTTAAGTGCTCTGGAGTATGACCATTTTATTAACTAAACCCCTCAATGTATTATCACTACCATTGAAAGAGTAATTTTGTATACATTTGATATAAAATTAAAATAAATATTGCCATGAGGAATTTATTATTTAAAATCAACAGACAGTATGGGAAAATGCAAGTATTTTCTCTGGTTTTGGTCAGTGAATTCAAAGCAGTTAGCATTTCAGCATGGGAACCTAAACTTATCTACAAGATAATGTCTGCTGAAACCATCTGTTTTAAATTACCGATAGGTCTATCCTTACTCCCATTTTTTTGGTGTTTAATGACACCAGAAGGACAGAGGTAAGCTTGAAATATTAAGCTAAACAGAACCAGTATTTTTGCCTTTGAAGATTTAAATGGTACTTAAAGAAGGTCTAGACAAAGGCAATATGTAAGACTAATCTACTAAAATTATCTGTAATAAAAAGTTTCTCTATTCTAATCACAGAAGAACTAAAATAATAAAAAATGAAATAAGTTAAGTTTTCTTAAGGAAAATTTCTGTCTACTTAAGCTTATGAGAAAATGTCTTAAATGAAAATGATGTCCTACCTACACTGAAAACTGGAACATAATTACTCTTGAATTTAATAGCCTTAAGTCCATTTACTTCATTAAAAGTTATATGTTTATTATTAACTTAACCTACCTATCCACATCCACTCTTCCTTATCTTCACATTTTGTAATGTTTTCTCTCATTAGTTCTTCTTTTCTTCTCACCTTTCTATTCATTCACTTAGTGGTAAAGGCAGCAGTCATCTCCCTTAGCAGACCAAGCATTGCAAGCTCCTTCCAACTCCTCTCATAAGCTGGTGTCAGCATCCTCATAACTGTTCCTGTAGTTCTCTCTGCAAGCAGCTTCATCAGGAGAAAATACACATTCTTTCTAAATACTAGCAGCAAGATTTATCATTGATTTATGTCTTTTTATTAGCAGCAGGGTATATGCACAATAACAAAATAGTCCTCAGCTATCCAGATTGAAAAGGAACCTGGAAGTAGGAAGTATGGTACTAGTGCAGTTACAAATGGGTAGAGAAGGTAATCATGACAGTATACAATTACCTAGCGTCATTTGAAAGTTATCTCTTTTTTTACCATATTTATAGAATCTTTTCTAACTCTTAATAACATGTTTTTGATATTTGTTCATTCAGCTGCAGATGTAGTACTCCAACCAAATTTGTTCAGATTGCTTCAGGTACAGGTATATATAATATCTTTGACTTTATAGAAAAAAAATCCAGAAAGCCTTAACCTTTGAATTCTCACATCCTCATTCTATTCAACTGATTAATGAACTCTCTTCCTTGACCAATGATTTTTTGGGTTTGACTCTAAGCTTCAGAGACTCCATTTGAACACAATCAGCCAAAGACTAATTAGTCCAAAATGTTTCTGTGATAAACTCTTTCATAAAATTTACAATCACCTTATATAAAATAGTCAGTATTTCCCAAAATAAGTTAAAAAAAACCCTCTAGGTTAAAATTCCATTACAGGTGTGGCTATCTCATGCAGTAATAACTGCAATAAAGTTATTACTACCATTTGGTTTCTAATTGATAGCTAAGAATTCCAGGACTTCCATTATAACATAGTTTCAATATGTTCAGCACCAGGCCTATCTGACACTTTTTTTTGTTGCTGTTAACAGATAAAAATATCTGAAAATATCTAAACTTGCTCTTTGACTTTGTGGTGATATCTCAAGCATTACATTGGCGTATATAATTTCTTTTTCCTAAAGTGGTTTTGACCTAAATTAATTTTACAGTAGTCCTTTTCTTATATCAGAAGTACTGCTAATCATACTAGTCTGCATGGCTAATCCATTACTTTAGTTTCTTTACTAGTTTTTCAATAGCACACACCCTTGCCATACTACTATGATTATGTTATTTCATAAAAGCTTCTGGTTTCTTGCCGTGGCTACTGCCTTTATTGTAAAAATTCATAGTTATACCTAAATTATCTCACCCATTTTGTCATTATACTAGAAAAGCTTGTTAATTAAATTAATCATGTTTCTTACTCTATTCACAATCAGAGTCGGTCTTTTTCTTACTCTTATCACAATATAGCTATTCTCTTCTCTTTTTTTTAATTAAGAAAAAATAATTCTTCATCTTTACAATGAATTTCAAAGGGGTTTTTTTGTAGTTACCATAGATTTTCTATAAATTTCTAAAAAGAAAGCAAAATACAGAGGTGAAGTAGTAGAATTTACATCATTTAAAATACATGGGAGTACAAAAAAAGGTTCTCTTACTCCAGAAGAGTTAAGTTACTTGTTCTCAAAATGTGAAGTCCAATGTAGACTGCTCTTCTTACACCTTCCTGGTTTCTAGGTGTCTGCTTTCAGCTGCCTTTACTTAATTATGTGCTTGAGTAAGCCACAGAACACTTTAAATAGAACAAAATGTCCCATCATTATTCAAATATAATAATTTGCATGAAGAAAATACTGAAAGTCAAGCTTCTTTAACCTTCTTATTTTCAGATTTTGACTTGCTTAAATACTTCTGAAATTGCTGTTCAAAATGGCTGAATATATGTAAGCTGAACAGCACTGTGCTATGAATGTAAAGCAGAAGCAATCTGAGATCATTATGCACTCATGCACTTTCCTGTGGCATTTCAAAAGGAATTTGGTTATTGTACAGGAATCTTCTGTATTCCAGATTTCTCTTGGATCTTTATTTTTAAGTTTTCTTGGTGCTTTTAAATTTGCTCTTACTTCACACATTCTTCTTTTTATTCCATTCAGATCACAATAGAAATACTTCTTGTCCTCAGTTAAAGATGTGAAAGATTTTGACTCATATTTGACTCTCCGTGAAGTTGGCACTGGTAAGCGGGGGACATCTGTGCCAAATATGAGCTTGCAGACATTAAGTAGAGACCTGCCTAGTTGCATAGATGATCCTTTTTGGTCCCTTCCAACTCAGATCATTCTGTGTGATTCTGTGATTCTGTACTCTGGAATAGACTGGAGAGTATAGACTGCTATTTTTTTCCCTATTCAGAAATATTCATTAAACTAAGTCAGAAACTTGTTTCAAATATGATATAAGCAAAATATAATTGTTTAGTATCACACTATTACTTGGTTTAGGAAACGTTCCAGTAGCTTCCAGTCCCTGGGTTCAAGAGTCAGGGACAGAGAGCTTTGAAATACAAAATTAAAAGATTGCAGAAACTGCATCAAATCTGGGCTTGAAAAATAAGAAAAACTGGGCCTTGAACATGAGGTACTCTGCATGAAATTCATGATACAAGAAACAATGTCAAGTGCTTTTTTCTCAATGTGGACATGAAATACTTTTAAAAATATACCAATATAGTGAATAATGTTCTGCTTTCCATTCCAATTCATAGCAGTGGTGCATAATTGTCAGAAATCAATGGAACAGAAGAAATGTCATTGTTTGCTCATATAGTGACTTTTCTTCATCTTTTGCTGCACCAGCTAGTATCTGCCAGGTATTTTCACTGAATAAACAGAATAGTTAATATTTTTAGAGCAGGTGGTTAATTCAGCAGCTCCCTAATAAAGCATCAAAGAAAGCGTTAAAAAAAAGTAACTTCAAGCTAAAGCATTATTGCAGAGGTTACTACTGAAGGTGCAATTTTAATCCATTTTTTTCTTCTGCTATTTTCACAGAGCTATATTTTAACTCTGTGTAAAACTATGTAAAATTATAGTTCAATTTAGTAATCTGGCAACAACAGTTTTTTGTTTAAAGTACTCAAATATGCAAATCAGTGACTTCTCTCATATTTAGTAGCAAAAAGTTTTAGGCAGTTCACAGATAATTCATCTCCCAACATCCTTTCCAGCTAACAAAGGAAGAAGATGTGAAAAGAATTTAGTGAACAGTGAACAGGATGATCCATTTCCTTTCAAAATAAACTGTTGCATTAAAGGTGGCTCAGATAATTCACATTTCCTGAAGCACATCTCTTTCATGTGCAAGGAATTGCTACCTTTCACATATCAGAAGGAACAACACAGATAAAGATGAGAACAGGGATTCCAGGCTGATGACAGCTCCTTGTCACATGAATAGAAAGGACAAGGGGACAAGAATAGTAGTAACACAATCCATGAGAGGCCTGTGGCTTGAAACCTGTGCCATCATTCTTACACAAATCACAGGGAAGAAAACTAAGGAAGAGAGGGTAACATTGGTTAGTTCTAACATTCTCTGAAGTGATCTCAATGCCTATTCTCTATTCTTTAGATGACTTACTGTCAAGTAAAGCTCTTAACTGTTAAACCAATCATTTCTCAGACTCTAGAAGAGTCTCCTTCTGAACTGTCTTCCATATCTCAAGTCTGACAACTCCTGTGGCACAAAATATTTCACAAGATCATTTGTCTCTTTATAACCACTCTCAAAAAGACTATTCTGTGAGGAGGGACATAGCTCCTATATAAGTGGCAAGAAACCATTATTCTCAGTTTCAGAGACAATAGTGACTCTGCCAATGAAAACAAGGACAAAAAAAAATTCTTATGTAAATTCACTTCTGCTACCATCTTGTCAAAATAATAGAGGAGTTTTCATTAAAAGAAATATTCATTCCACTCAAAACGAGGTTTTCACTCCCTGAAATCTTTACTATTCTTTGTCTTTTGAAAAACTGAAAGAGGTATCTCATTTTCTCCATTAAGTTCTTTGTTGTGAGATGTACACTGCACTGAGAAATGGATAACAGTATGGCACCTCTTTAATGTATTCTAGTGAACTAGGAGAAAGTGGGAAAAGGTACACAACACTGCTTAAACGGCAGAATTGCTGTGTGCAACCTCTCCTCATTGCCTGATATCTCAATGTCAAATCTTATCAAATTTATAATAAAAAGGATGAATAATAAGTCTCACATAAGTCTCACAAGGTCTTATTACTTCAGTACACATCCCATGCAAATGCTGCTTTTTAACACGGAAGAGTTGGAAAAGTATCTTATTGCCTCCCTTGGTATCATGAAGAGAAAATATAAGTACACAAAACCTTCCTGCTTGATACATTTTTCTTTTGATTCCAGTGTAATCTCAGAAGTTAATTTTAGGATAATAATATTATTTTGAACCATATAGCCATGGCTTCTGGGGACTATTGAAGCAGAAATGCTTCTAGGCTAATAAACTACTGAAAGGAAGAATTTTGCAATTTGTTTACAAGAGAATAAACCATGCAATTGGCCATCCAGTGTTAGCATGAATGGCAATCAGATAAATTGATTGACCTGTGTGAAAAAATGTTCTTATTTCATACTGACATACTAAATTAATCAACAGTGTAATTCAGACAGGGATATGGATGCTAACTGTACAGCATGAATAAATCACTTGCAGTTGAGTGTCAAGGAGCAACCAAACTGCCCTGTGAGGGGAAGAAGCCAGAAAATCAGTGGAACCCCAGTACAGATCATACCTCACAGGAAGATGCAGTCCTACAAGGACTGACAACAGCAGGCAGAACAAGGACTTGGCAAAAAACCCCCAAACCACTAGACAAGGCAAAGGAACAAACCAGTTATAATGTCCATTTTATTGAAGGAGGAAGGTATAAACAGAAGTAAAAAGAGATGGGACTACTATCCAGGACTCCAGGTCTATTCAGAAACAAAGACTGCAGGCAATTACAACATAATCCAAGCCAGGACTAAAGATCCTCAGATGACCTTAAATGGAGGCCCTGGGCCCCTGAAAGGAAATGTGAAGCCCCAGGGCCGTTAAGATACTCAGGACTTTGACACTAAGACCCTTTGGTTTACAATCAGCTCAAAATTGGAAGGTCCAGGGTATATAATTAGCAGTGTAATTTATTGGGAAATATACCTCAGTGTTTAAGACTTTTGAAAAGCTATGAGAAATATCTCAGCTTCCCCTTACTTTCAAAACTGTGTGTCTTTCATGAAAGGTTGCTCAGGAAATACATAGGAATCAAAAATTATGTTGAGTAAACAAGACCAAAATTGTGAAACTTTTCTAGTTAATTAATACTGAAGTTGAGATGATGATGTGTTTTCGTGGCATTGCTGTCTGACGATTAAAACTTTAGAGATTCTATGTATGAAAAACCAGTAAGATGTTACAAGGAAAGTGTATTTCTATGTATACAAGCCAAGAGATCAAAGTTCAGATGTCTTCAATGGACCATGAGATCTTTATATTCATGTTTCAATTTGCCTGCTGAAGCATGTTATTGCTTTCTTGACTGGTAGAAAAAACAATTTCTATTTATATAGTACCTTCTTTATAGCAGCAATTTGGGTAAAATACCTGTAAGTGCAATGATAAAATGAACCTATCAGACTCATTAAAGCAGCCAAGTCCTTCTATGTCAACTTGGTATCACATTGCATTTTAAGTATTTGTTACCGGTACCTACAAGCAGTTCTAGGAAAAAAAAAGAGTATTCTTACCCTAGGACATTATTCAGATGATCCACTGAGATTCTTTCTAGGGAATAATTTTTTACACCCTTGTCCTGGTTTCATCCATGATGGTGTTTTGGATTTAGTGTGAGAATAATGTTGATAACATACTGATGGGTTTAGTTGTAGTTAGTTAGGTAACACTTATACTAAGTCGAGGGATTACCAACTTCTCACATTTTACTTGATGAGCAGGTAAGCAAGAAGATGGAAGGGAACACAGCCAGGAAAGCTGACCTGATATGAAAGGGCTTCCCTGAAAAGGAAAATGCAATATGTGGAAAGACTGTAACTGCAGGTCATTGCTCCTGACTTGATAGTGAGATCAGATTAACGACATTTCTAGAGGTAGTTAAAATACTAGACAGAGGCAACAGCATAGAAATTTGGTCTTCAGGACCATTTACAAAGTTTTCTTCAAAGGTAACATAGTGTGAAATCAATGTTTACCTTCTTGATTGAAGTGAATAGATTTTAATGTGGGTATTTCTTCAACTTTAGAGAAACTCTGGTGTGATTAATGCCCCATAACATGCCCTTATTTCTGGATTTGATACTCTGTATGTGTATATTTAGATGTGAAAAGACTTGAAAACACTGGTAAACAAAACAAGAGATATCTCCTGTAAGAATGTAGTTTGTGGGCCTCTGCACTGCTGAGTTACACCACAGCATTGAGGAAGACAGGGTACAGACAATAAGGACTCTTTTTGTTGGCAAATTATCCATGTCATGCTGATATAGTACTGTAGCTGACTGACACAAATGGAATGGTAGCTTTGGAAAAATGGTACAAAAATTGTGAATCTACATGCCTGAAGAGACAGGTTACTTAAATATCTACACAGATGTTTCCATATAATGAGTGCAAAATTTACGCAGGAAAATCCTGAAAGAAATTAACCCTTTAGATTTGACACTGCTCTGAACAGCTTGCTTAGCCTTCAAAGAAACCCCATTTTGTCAGTTCCTTCTAAGATAGCTTGCTTTTACATGTTAGTCTGGAGGAGGTTAGTCAGTAAGATGAATGGCTGCATTTGTTTTGTCAAGACACTTGTGAGATGGCTGGGAATAAAAGGGCATGATGAATTAACAAAGTATTCTTTATGGTTATAGTTCTGATTATTATTATATGTATAACAAACATTTCTGTTCTTCAGTTGTGCAATGTACAAATTAGTTGCACATGCTAAATATTCATGAAACAATGTTTTTTGTGTTACATAATATAGACTATGGAAGGACATTTTTCCTTGTGCATTGAAAGGTAATATGTGGATGTTTCTCCTCCAGTCCTAGAGTATTTTTATGATTTTCTCTCCTCTTCATGATAGAAGTGGTTCTAAAGTTACACAAAAACATATTCCTATGAATATTTTTCCTCAGTTTTCATTGAAATTTCAAGACTATACTTGTCTTTCAAAATTCACATGAATGATAAAGAAATAGTTACATACCTTAAAAGAAAGTAATATCATTAAAGATAATTTCACAATGCAAATCTCTGAAAAAAAAAGATTAAATGTCACCCTTAACACAGCTGAGCTTCATTTTCAGTTTTAACTAGGGCATTCATAACTAATTTTTTTTAAAAATTAAATTTGTAGACATTATCTATTCCTTTATTTTGGCTGTAACTAATTAAATTAGAGAAAAGTATTCTCAACGTGGTATTTAAAATAACACGATAGATGAAAGTCTCAAAGTTATAATAAATGCTATAATAATAATAATATCTCCTCAAAAAAATCAAGACAACAACAAACCAACCACCCTGTCCAGCAATTCATGGCTTGGACGTGAAAGGATTTTGAAATAGCTGGTGAAAGATGACATATTAAAAGTGGTATATGTTTTATCAGGGTCTCAGTATGCTAGTGAAAAGGCTAGAATCAAGCAGTACTGTCTAAAATATAGAAGTACAAGACTTAAAAGATGTTGAACAAGTCTCATCAGCTTTTGTATTTCAATTACTCTCTCTGCAAAATAAGGATTATAAAGATAATTACCTCATCTGAAAACAGTTTGAGATCTGCAAGTAAAGAGCAATATACAAATGCAAAGTGTTACTATGAATATCAATGGCAATTAGATTTAATCTCAAGAAATGTAAATTAGGAGTAGCCTTGCTGATTTTAATGGAATTATACCAGCTTGTATTTATCTGCTGTTTAGAAAAGACTAAGAAGTCAAAGTAATTGAAATTCACAAAGAAATAGAATTACTATTGTATAAAAACAGACCAAAAAATGCTTCACAGATTACCTGGAACACTTGTCCTAGACTGTCTTTTAATAACACCTCTCTCAGTCTGTGTCCCTGTGAAATGTGCTATAGCACATGATCTAGTAATCTATTTCAGTTTCTAGTACAATTAAAAGAATATCAGAAGGAATTTTCAGTGTGAAAAGAAAAAAAACAACCCAGGAATCAAAATTACTATGAAGACTGAAATGCCTTTCTAGATCTTCCTTTAGCTCAGTTTTGAACTCTACTGATTTGCATAATACATAAGGTAAGCTGGTGTATTTTCCACAATATTTCTATGTACTTTCATGCTCTTTTGATTTATTTTAATTATGACTGACAAACTGAAACCTTATAAAATTGAAATGCTATCAGTATTATTCTAGAAATAGTGGTACAAATTTACTTTCTGAAATTTCAAATTATTGTGTAATTTTATTTTGAGAATAATGTAAATTAGTTAGATTAGAAGAGGCCACCTGTATTTGTCTTATATTATGAATCTTCCACCACAGAAACAAGATACCAGCGCTGTTGGTCTAAAGTCCATCCTTAGATCCAAGATCATCATAGACAGTCAGGAAGCTGTTTAAGATATGGCTCACTTACAAATTTTTTGTGTTTAGAAGTAAAATGTAATGTTGTTGTTTCTGAGTTTATCGCAGACTTTGAGTACATAACTTGTTTGTCTTAACAAACTCACTGGGACAAAACCAAGTCCCAGATTAAAGCCGTGGTTCAGCTGAGATTATGTCTGTATTTTTTAACAAAGAAGCCTTTAGCATGACATTAAGGAGAAAACAGTATTTTCATAAGAATTTGTGGTAAGCCTTCAGAAGGAATCTTGATTGCTGTTGCTGGTGTTCACAAGTGATAGTGATCTCCTGAAGTCCTGTCTTTAAACATATTGCTTGCAAATTCCTGGTTACAGAAAGTACAAAAGTTCTAAAGTCAGCAACACAGCTGAACAGTTTTGAATCAACTAAGTTAGGTGACAGCTACTTCAGATTATGCTTTTACCTGCACACACATACAGATACACACACAACCACTATGATCCTGCAGATAAACTATTTTAACAAGAGCTACATGAAAAATCAGGAATATGTTCATAATCTCCATGAAAAATACTTTAATTGTAAACAATTCAGGACAGAATTTTTTTATTACGAATTTTCA
Source organism: Clamator glandarius (assembly GCA_033459285.1). Classification (NCBI taxonomy): domain Eukaryota; kingdom Metazoa; phylum Chordata; class Aves; order Cuculiformes; family Cuculidae; genus Clamator; species Clamator glandarius. The sequence continues at coordinate 1,154,884 of JAUNZM010000119.1, read as the reverse complement.
TACTGCAATCAATACCCATTTTACCACTGAGTTCTGTAATAGGAATGGAGATCTATCTAATTAATGTGGATTGTTATCTATGATTGTAGCATGGAATGCCATGAGGGGTTAAGTTTAAAAATACATGAGAGACTTTAAAAAGAGCGTTTACCAATGTGTTTAATCCTTTAAGTGACAGTGTCACAAGGGTGAAAACACACATATCACCCAGCCTATCAGCCACAGTAATTAATGAGCAATGATGCAAGGATAATCAATGTCACTCAGCTTGCTCTACACACCGTTTCACTTAGATTCTTATAAACAATTTTGCAAAGATAATCAATCTTGTCTAGCTCGTCGAATTTGAACCAGAAACTCACTTTAAATCTCTCTTAGTAAAATTTCTAAGACTTGTATATACATATAAAAAAGTTGATTTTATTAAGAATAATTGATTATAATAACTCATGACTTAAAGTTCAGTAGTGGCTTCAGAGAACATATTGTTTGTGAAAAGACATTGAACAGCCCTATATATGACCTTGCACCTGAATGTGCACAAGAATGCAACAAGCAATGGTATGTGTGTAGCAATAACACTCTGACAAGTGTAAAAATAATATGTAGATAGAAGATATATAGTTACGGTTTAAATACAGAGAGATACTAATAATTAGGTTGATGGTAATTAGCTTGATGTTAAGATATATATTTATCACATATAACACAAAGGGCTTACCCTGATGGAGTTGGGGGGTGGGGATTGGAGGGGAGGGGATGGATTGCTTCCATCCCTTTGGCTGATGCCATGAATTTCAATGACCTTTTCCCTTTTTGATGGAGTCCAGGGGAGGGGGAGAAGAGGTTCCGCCTGTTGGCTGATCCCAAAACTTTCAATCACATTTTCCCCTCACCAACTTTTCCCTGTGTTCTAAACTATTTATAGTAACTGACATCTTTGGGGCGAAGGTTTAGGAGGATCTTCAGTGATTGAAGCCACTACATCAAACCCTGCTAATTGGTAAAGCAAAAATCCTCTCTTTGCTTGCCAAAACATAACTGTGCATGCCCAGGTGGCATGGTTTTGGAAGTGATTAGGGTTTCTTACCTCAATCAGAATACTAGTTTTGTAAATAATTTATGTTGAAAGACATATTTTTCATGGTAACTGAGAAATTTTCTAAAGCTTCTCTAGGTAGTTAGTGAAATATTTAATGCTTGATCTTCAGAAAATAAGCATACTTGCATATATGTGTCTTTTAAAAAGGGAATGCAATTCAACAATAAACAGTTAATGTTTTTAAAGTAAAATGGAATGGATGGAATGTGTAATATAGCTTTATTACTGCTCTTGAAATGTCTTTTGTTTGCATAGTCCAAGGAAAAGAATTTAAGAGTACTCATGAAGACTACCAGAATGTATATTCTGCAACATAATTTGTTGTTCTTGTTTGGTAGCAACCTGTTACTTGGTCTTGCAATTATCTGGAAAAGAAAAAGAAGGGAAAATAAAAGAAAAACAAACAAGTAAAAACTCAAACCCATCCAGAAGACGCCTTTTACCAACACTCAGGAAAGCTAATATTCTTGAACTCCATACTCCCATGTATTTTAATTCAGTTTTAGAACAAGCAATATGAAATTTCTCAATGCTAAGTGAACCTTTTTAAAAGCAACGAATTACACAAGTACTTTGACATAATTCAATCTACCTAAATATGTGAAACCCTAGAGTCATGTAGTTTTTCATCCTGATGGCGCACACAATAAAATGAAAAAAAATAAAGGTAGCATTAACACCACTATTCCTAACAGTGCTTTACTGCTAGAAATATCTAAGTTCAACAGCTGCCTCCCACATCTATTTAGTGCCATGATTTATGCTCTTTCAACTAACTTAGCAGAGACCTGCAATGTTTGGGATATTACTGCCTGCCGAGGAAGAATATGTCAAACACCATTCTCACCGTTATGTCTTTACTGTACTTGGTTTTAGTTACAGTACATCACAAATCTTGGATTCAATGAATATATCACTTACAAAAAGTTTTTTTGCCTATCATCAATCTTTGTAAAGTGCAAATCAAAATACTTAGTTGCAAACCTTGAAATCAATGTGATTAAAAAGTGAAACTATACAATCAACTTGTTTTCTTCTTGGTTAAGAATCAATCAAATGCCATCTTGATATAACAGCTGTAAAAAAACCCACACTGTGAAAACAGAATGAAGATTTTGGATAACCATATGACAGGATTATCAGACCTCTTCAGTGCATGAGACATGTATGCAGTGCATGAGATGTGTATGCGCATTGTCAATAAAAGAGAAAGAAGGAAACAAACAAATCCCCTCCGCGAAAGTAAACTGTGCCTGAAAATTAAGTTTTATTTCTCTGTGTAGGTAGAGCTGGTAGGATTCACCACAAATCATGTTTCCTTAAAAAGAAAAATAAAAATGGAGTGCTATGTATATGTAATCAATAAATGTTATCTAAATCCTAGATACACTTATTGGGAGAGTTTGGTACAGTGGCAGTGATCTGAAAACAGTACATTTTCAGGACTGTAATCAGGATTCAGCTCTTAAATTTGAAGGTGGGAGCCAGGATACTTGGCCACTTGAGTACGCACACAATTCTTCCATATTTTCTAGGGTCAGATGCCTCAGTTATATAACCTACATACACTGCTACTGCTGCTTCATAAAATTGTTTTTTAGCTTCACCAGTCAACTTAGCTATGGTCAAACTAGAAAAGAACATCTGAAACTCAAGAAAGTCATTGCCGGTGCTGAAGGGTAGGAAGAGCTAAATTTGGAAAAGGTTTAACAACTGTCACCAAATTTATAATTTATAGAGCAAAAGTTTATATTTTACAGACTGATTTTATTAGAGCAAGACTTTCCTACCAGATGCCCTAAGAAACCCCTAGGGGATCATCAACGAATCCCCACCATTCCCTAAATCACAGTTACACTTCGCTAAGTTCAATTTTCAGGTAATCTTAAAAGGATTTACAGAAGCAAAGAAGTACAAAGGCTATAGGCTGTCTCAATAGGTCTTGAAAGACCAGTGCTTTGCAGATTATTTTTTGACTGAGGCCAAGTGACTCTTGGTATAAGCACAAGTAATAGTTGTTTTGTCAACACTGACACAAAAAATCACCAGGTACAGCAACCAGTTGCTATACAACATGGCAAAATGTTCAGAGGGAAGAAGAAATATTTAGAAGGAAGTGTGCTTTCATTATTTAAAACCATTCTATCCCATTCAGAATGACACCATAGTGTCAATTTCTCAGTTGCAACCTTATTCAAACACATTGTAAACGTTGTAGCTCTCTGTTTACAAGAAACAATGATTTAATCAGTAATTTATATATAGTGTAACATAATCTCTGCTCATCATAGGAGGATTGGACCTTTAAAGGTCCCTTTCAATCCAAACCACTGCATGGCATCAGGTTTACAGGCATCAAATGGGAGCCACCTTTCTCAAAGCGGAAGGAGACCCTTTGCTCAGGATCTTGCAGGGCTCATTGACAGAGTTTTAAACTAGTGAAGGTGGAGGGAGGTTGACATCAGGCTTGTCTATGACAAGCTGCAGGAGGACAGACCATGGTTAGAAGGAAGGGGTGCTGGTATGGGCCCTCCACCTGTTGGCCTAGGGCATGCTGGAGATGCTGCAGCACTGTTGAAGTCTTGTGGAGATGGGGGATGCCTTTGTGTGTGCGTGCTCCCAGGATAGAAGGAGCCAACAAGGAAACTTCCATGGAACTCCAGAAGGGAAATAAGGGGTATTCTATTTAGAAGATGATACAGCCAACAGCCAAAATGAAATGCCTTTACACAAACATGTACAGCTTTGGTAACAAAGAGGAGGAGTTGGAAGCTGCCATGCTGCTAGAAAGCTATGATCTGATTGATCTTACCAGAAAGTTGATGGTATGAATCCCATGACTTATTTGTGGTTATTGATGGCTCCAGGCTGTAGACAGGTAAAGAGGGTAAGAGGCATTGCCCTCTATATCAGGAAATGGATAGATTATGAAGAGCCATCCCTGAAGAATAGCCACAAGGAGGTCAAAAGCTTACAGGTCAGAATAAAAGACCAAGGCAACAAAAGGAACCTTGTTGTTGTTGTATACTACAGGCCACCCTATCAAGGGGAGCCTACTGATGAAGTCTTCTTCCTCCAGCTACAAAAGCCTTCACACTCACAAGATCTCTTCCTACTGGGGCACTTCAACCACTCTGACATGTGCTGGAAAAGTGGTGTGGCAAGCTGTAAGAAATTCAGAAGACTCCTAGAGTGCATTGAAGATAATTTATTAACCCAAGTAACAGATACTCCTACCCAAGGGGACACAAAACTGGATGTGATGGTCACCAATGCAAGTGAGCTCATCACTGACATCAAGATTGGAAGGAACCCTGGCTTGCAGCAATCACACATTTGTGGAGTTCAAGGTCCTGAGGGGTATGGGACAGGCAAGGAGCATCGTCAGGACCCTAAATTTCAGGGAATTAAACTTCCATCTTTTCAAGGAGTTAGTCAGTAGGACCCCCAAGGAAACCATCTTAAGGGACAAAGGAGCAAAACAGAGGTTTTAAATATTTAAGGATGCTTTCCATAGAGAGTAAGAGCATTCAGTCTGCAGATGTAGCAAATCAGGCAGGGAAGGGAAGAGACCAGCACAGCTAAGTTCAGACCTACTAGTCAAACTGAAGAGCAAGAGGAAACTGCATAGGCAGTGCAAGCAGGGACAGGTAACCTGGGAATAGTATAGGGACACTGTCCTGTTGTCTAGGGATGTGGTCAGGAAGGCCAAGGCCCACCTGGGGCAGAATGTGGGCAAGTCCTACCTGACCAACCTAGTGGCTTTCTATGATGGGGTGACCACATCTGTATGCATGGGAAAAGCAAAGGATGTAATCTATCTGTATTTCTGTAAAGCCTCTGACATGGTCTCCTACAACATCTGTCTCTCTAAATCGGAGAGATATGGATTTGATGGGTGGACTGTTCAGTGGATAAATAATTGGTGGGATTGTTCATTCAGAAAATAGTGGTCAATGGCTCAGTGCCCAGATGGAGATTCGTGACAAGTGGTTTCCTTCAGGAGTCTGTACTGGGACCAATGTTATTTCATACTTTCATCGATTATATGGACAGAGAGATCAAATGCACCCTCAGCAAATCTGCAGATGACACCAAGCTGAGTGGTGAAGTTGTCGTGCTGGATGGACAGGATGTCATCTAGAGGGACCTGGACAAGTTGGAGAAGTGGGCCTGTGTAAACCTCATGAGCTTCAACAAGTCCAGGTGTAAGGTCCTACACCTGAATGGGGGCAATCCACAGTTTCAATGCAGGCTAGGGGATGATGTGATGGAGAGCAACCCTGTGGAGAAGAATTTGGTGGTGCTGGTTGATGAGAAGCTTGATATGATTAAGCAAGGTGTGCTTAGAGCCCAGAAGGCCAATCCTATCCTGGGCTGCATGAAAAGATGCATAGTCAGCAGGCAGAGGGAGGTAATTCTCCTCCTCAACTCTCTTGAGAATCCACGTAGACTACTGTGTCTAGTTCTAGATCCTGAACATAAGGAAGATATGGAAATGTTGGAATAGGTTCAGAGGAGGGCCACAAAGATGATCAGAGGGCTGGAGCACCTGTACTATAAGGACAAGCTAACAGAGTTGGGATTGTTCAGCCTGGAGAAGGGAATTCTATGGGAAGAAAATGGCACCTGTGGCTGGTATGTAAATATGACTATGAGTCAATCACCTTACTCGATAAATAGTGAACAGCTCAAGAACACTTCAAGCTCTCCTGAAATGGTGGAGGGCTCCTTGAAAGGGAGACGTCTCAAGGTTTCTCCTTAAGGTTGAGAGAATCCTTGCTGCAACAGACCCTCAGTAAGTGAATTAGGATTAAGTGCACTGAAACTTTGTTATTCAGCTAAGACGGATGAAGGAACTGATTGCGCATATGTAATCCTTTATACATAAACCATTGACTAAATCTGAGACTGTCAGGACCCAAATACACCTAAACACTTCTCTGAGAAGGAGTTTAGAAAGTGAGGGAGTCCTTTCTGAACCTCGTTACTCAATGGGAGGATGTCCCTGACAGCTTTTTCCAACTTTGTGCAGTAAATAATCAAGTGTACCTTGCCACTGAACCTTGTAAATCACTGTCACATTTATTATCAAACTTCGTTAAAACTATTTTACATCAATAAATTTATTGCTTCCTCTCTCTTAAGAGCAAAATGCATCACTTTATCTGTCTTTCTGTGACATATGTCTGGATAATAAATTACTGGATCAAAAGTTAAAGTTGTATAAAGTCTACCACTTTGATTTTATTATTTCTACCTACAGTTTTATGGATTTGTATGATTAATTTTGATATTTATGCTATGTGATTGGGGGGTTTTTACCATAAAGAAAAATGGTTTTATTTATTGATAGCAAATCAGCAGTCTTAGAAAAGTAGCAGCTAAGTTGTGTGTGAAGTGTCAAAAGTGAATAATTTATAGGAAAGTATTTTTTTTAAATAGTCATTTTATTAAAATTCAGGTATTTCTGCAGTTTCAAAACATTTTCTTTTCATCTATTATTATTTACTGTCACACTGACATTTTAGATCAGTTCAAGTAATACTATACAGCTGGAAATGTTCACTGGCTTCCTACTTCACTAACAGTATATAGCAACTGTGGTCTTGTTAGTAAGCCATAAAGAAGGATGTCTCTTGGTTTAAGTATTCCTGGTGTTCTGTTATTTGTTTGTTTGTTGTTTAAATTTGTTAACTAATTTTCTATTATTTTCTGTTATTTTTAATTATTATGACATTGAAGAAAAACTTGGATTTCACATCAGTTTGAAATCTTATCTCTTGTAGGGGTTCTAACAAGATCCCATAACATTTGTTCAAATATGGTATATGGAAATAATTGCCTGTAATACAGAAATCTGAATAGATTTAAAGTTTTCAGCACAACTATAAGATCTGAACTGATCATAAAGGCTTACCAATCAATACATTTCAATATTAATATTTAGGCAAATCATGAATAAGCAAGGGTAGGGGTAGTCTTACTGTACTCAACATATCTTAGAAATTTCTTGCCCATTCAGATTAAAAGCTAGACTACAGACAGACTAGAAGGCAAGACTGAAACTTCAATGGTCTTTCAATGCTTGCAGCAGAAATAAACTTCAAGTGCATTCTCTTGTTTCTTTGGAATATCATGAATTTCACCTTAAGAAGTTAAGGCAAAAAGAACATTTCAATATAATGCAAAAAAAAAAATCCACAAACAGCTTTTCTATCCTTTAAAATTCTGAGCAGTTCTTGTGCAATTGCAATGTTTTTCTTTCTTTCTCTTTATCCTGTGATTCCCTGATCTCCTTTGACATGGACCAGAGAAATGTTGCCACTATTATTTTCCAACTGATACGTCAACCTCCAGTGAACTACATGGAGTCAGACTTCCTAGGCTGAGATTTCACTCTTCATAACCAGCAGCAGGATACATTCAGGGAGAGAACACAATCATCTCTGTAACAATGTCTCCCCAGGACATCTTCTGGGCTCCTGAACTCTGAAATTAACGGATATCCTGAATAGCTGGATGTGTCTTTCTATTCAGTATCTCTTGGTGAACATTCCTTCCATTAATTAGTTTGACTAATGCCATTTAAAGTACAGCTTAATTTCACTAAAAAGAGAATCATGTCATAAAAAAGACACTGTGAAACAGAGAATTTATTTAGGAGGAGCTTTATGTAGTACAAGATGTCATGCCCCCTTTAAGCCCCTCCTTACTTGCAGTAACTGCTGCTTATCTCCTTCTCTAGTACATGTGTAAGGAGCATTTTAGCAGATGTGAAAGTTGATGTAATTGTTTTGATCCTTTTCACACAGTTTCAATCACTTCATCCCCAAGTATGGCTTGAAAACAGTGATTTAAGACAAAATAAAGGGAACAGTTCATCTGTGGTTTTAAACACAGTCCTTGATGGAGCTTTTTTTACCTATCTCATGAGAGTCCTGGATTTGCTTTTCTCCCTCTTCTGTCCATCAGTTTGAGCTACAACTCTTTCTAGCATCCTACTGCTTCTTCCTGGAAAGTCTGTTCATATCATGAGATCATAGGCCTCTGCCTGGTGATTTTATCAACAAAAAGTAATTTCTTTCTTATGCCCCATACAATCCTGATTATTTCCCCTCCCCTACCTCTCTTTTCTTTTACAGGTAAAATTTTGTAGCCTGGGATGTTAAATACAGGATGCTCTCTGTGACTCGGGCTGAATTACTACTCTGTTAGATATGCATTTCCAACTAAAATGTAAAAGCCTCCTGAGAAGCTTTTTTAATTTTTTATTTATACCTACGGATATTCTCTCCAAAACAACACAGCCTTTCTTTCATGTAACTTGAGTGGTTTTTTTCTTAATTGAAAGGTTAATACAAAGATGTATACTGCTTGATTCTCATTTGATTTTCACAAAGCCTCCTATACATTTTACTAACAACATATATAATGCTTAAACCTTTCAAAAACGCAGGCTAAAGAGCTGAACAAAATGCAGCTATTTAAATAAGAATCAGACTTGGCACATATTAACTTCTGAAAATTTAAAAAAAACCCCATTTTTTTCCAAGAAATTGTATTATTTGTCTCTGTTTTTTATTAATGTTATTTAAATTAGTGGTTGGCTTTATGTCTTTTTCCAGATGCAGTCCTCTACAAATAAGATGCCCAATAAATAAAGCTGGAAATATTTTGCATGAAAACATTAAAAATATAAAAGTGACTTGGCTAGTTGGAGTGGAGGATGATATAGGTTCAAATGGCTTTAAACTTTTTAGAGCTATACCTTAGTTCTGTATTTTTAATAGTGACAGCATGTTCATTTTGTTGAATGATGACATCCTTTTGAAAAAGTGATAAGAAGAGTCATGGAACATTTGAGCAAGCACTGCTGATTTGTGGTTGCAGCTCTCAATGCCTGCAGTGTAACTGCCAAACAGAATTACTGTATCTGCTGTTATTACATTCCAAATGATTGACCTGTGTGAATCCTCCTTACCTCCAACAAACTGCTGACTTAGTTCTAACTTCAAGTAAATAAAACAGTGACTTTGTAGGCAGCTCACTGCTGTTAGTCAAACTTGCATCAAATACGTTCCTCACTTCCATTAGGACTGTCACTTCAAAGTAACTAGCTGGAACATAAAATAATTGTCTTTTCTTGCTTTCTCTGCAGATTGTCCAAGCACTTTTATTTTTTTCCCATCAGTAGAACAGTAATGGGGTAAATCTACACACACAGACTCCAAAGCTATTTAAAAGCATTGAAGAAAATACATTTTTGTCTATGGAATGTAAGTAAGATCTGAGATTTCCCTGTTCATTTAAAATGGCTGTTGAAATTACTGATGACTAATTAGAGCATATTGTAGTTTTTTTCAGCCCCAAAGACATCAGTGTTTTCACTCCATCTAAATAAAAAAAAATCTAATAGCAAAGGAAAAAAAAATAGAAAAAAAGAGACAAAGGAAATTCGTAAAAAGTTCTGAATTCCCTTGTATGACTGAGATCTGTACTGTACTGTAGGACTCCCAGAAGACGTATTAAACATTGCTGGACCTGTTGCCATTTTCATACAATATATATGGGTGTATATGGCACATTATGTAATGAATTTAGAGTATAGGATATTGTAATGGAAAAAGATGTAGTTATCCAGAAAAAGTCATCAAACATCAAGCCAATATGTAGTTTCACAGTCTTTTCTCATATTTTATGTTTTACCTCAGCCCCCTATACATATTATATCATTCTTGGTTATTGCCCCTTGTAATACATTCACAAGTGGTATTTCATTTCTTTTATGCTTCTGGAATATTTGATTCCTATACTCAATTATATGAGTCTTTATTCCCTCCGTTCTTATAGAGAACACCTTCTTCTCTCTATTAACTCCTTCTACTTGAATGGGCAAGAAAACAAATAAAAAAACTTCAGTCACTCAGAAACAACAGCATGTAGTTTTATTATCTCCTTGACTGGAGCACTAACTCTTCTTTTTCCAAGACCAACAAGGTTACAAACAGCATGCCAAGTCATCTATTGCATCTTTCAGTCCACAAAGATCACCTGGTGAACATTAGTACAGAGCATGCCTAGAGTGGCGGTACTTCTACAATAGCCTTTATTACTTCTACAGCTGTGATCTTCAGGAGTAGCTGATCATGGATGGGATCATACTGAGAGGAAATCTGTTGACTGTCACTTTAGAGTAGGTATTTGGCAAGACTCCCATCTTGATCTGCCACTCTCTTTAATGTGAATGTCTGGAAATTAACAGCTGGAACCACTTTCAGATTTATGTTTTAATACTTTCTAGAACTGCTTCCAGCATAAGTCTGACACCTGTTAGGGCCAAAAGTTCTGCCTTGATCCCCTGATGAAGTTTAAGTGTTTTTCGTTAAGAGTGTTTGATGTTATCCAGGTTACTTGCTGCTTTTTTGAGCATCTATTCTGACACCAACAATCTATCTTGGTCATTGGTTTACACATGGATGTAAACCTGTGAAATCTGTAGTGAATTTGCTATAACTCTAATGTCATGTATTCCTTATTAAGCCAAAATACAGAAAAATGCTTTATAAAAAGTCAGTAAAATGTGGAATTTTCCACTGACATACACAACCACAAAACTGTATTATAAGAGATTTTAAGGAAACCAATGGACCACATCATTTATTTCTTCAAGGATTTAATATTGTCTTATGGATCCCTTTCCTCTGATTCCAGGGCTACTTTCAGTATGATGGCAGAAGTCTTCTGTCTGTGATTTTGCTTTGTCTTAATATATCTGTTATTTTGCCTGAAATTTGTCAGATTTGCCCACTTTCAGGTTACACTGTGTACACACTCATGTCAACAACTTTTTTTTCATAGCTTATTGTTTTGAGATTTCCATCATGTTTTCTGCTTTGTTTCGATTTTAACTCATAGCTCTAAGGTATGAGGCTTCCTAAAGACTTTGATACATGCTTTTTGGTTTAAATAGTATTTTAGCATTTGATTATTCTTTGTTTAAGACTTTGCAAATAACTCAGTTTCTCCTTCAGTCCTCTTTTCCTGCTCTGTCAGCAGTTTCTCTGTGGAACAATATTCAGAAAAAAATGTTTGAGTTTCTTCCAAAATTACTAATACATTTTACAACTTTTGGGTTTTTTTTTTCACAGAGAAATATTGCATCTTACTCTTTTTAATAAGGTGGTTTCACAAGGAAAAATCTGGCTAGCAGTATTTTTTCACATGTTCATTCTTATCTCTTACTCTTTCAATCACATTGAGTGTAGTATTTCCTGATGATAATATGGTCTAAAAATAAAAAAATCAAAGAATCCCAACAATTCTCTATGTTTTAATTCTACTGACAAAATGAAAGTACACAGTAAGTACTGGTAAGAAGCAGATTCTCTTTTAAGAGAAAAGCATTATAATAATAATTTTTTTAATTTTTTTTCTTATACTATTACTTGACAAGTTAAACTAGACAGATGATAGGCCAGTTCAAATATATCATAGAAGAATCTATGCTGTCAGTTCTAAAGCTGAATGCTGTATTTGGATTGCTTCTGTGGTTATGACACTAAGACAAACACTAAAATGAGTAGTCAAATTAAGAAAAAAATAAAAAAAAAAAACCCACAGAATTAAATGCTTCTGAATTCCTTAGCAGTGAAGGAAAATTCTATTACTATGAACAAGGAAGCCATGACACATCATCATTAACACAGAGATAAAATAAAACATTCAGATTTTGATGAAAACAGGGTAGAGAATTTCCTTCTATAATGCATACTTGAATTAGAAATGTGCCAGATATAAGGAAAGTGAGCAATTAGATTCTTCCTTGAAGTACTAAAACATACCTCCTACTCATTACAATGGGAACTAAAGCAGTTTTTATATAATCAAATCATCACAGGAAGTTTCCAACCTCCATGTGTGAAATTTTTAAATATTCTCTAAAGACAAAAGAGAATAATACAACAAAAAACCTTGGCAAGGAAAAGAAATAAATGTCTTTTTTCTTATATACTATCTAGGGTTTATGAGCAGCAGATATTTTTTTGTGTTATCTAACATATGAACAGAATTCACATTTCCAGAAACAAAGATTTTGTTTAATTGTGGTAATTACCAAAGGTACAGAACTTTCTAACTTCTCTGTGATTTCCTGTTATGTTATCAGTGATTTATCTTTTACTTTAGAGTTCGGGGATAAAAAAAAGCTGTGCAACTACAAGCTTGCTAAAGCTGTGCTTTAGGAAATGATAAGAAATTGTCAGCAAGTCAATGTATAATCCACAGGTCATAATTCTTCTAAACTTGTTAACTTCCAATACGTGATCTGGAACTAAGGAATAACAGCAGCATAATCTGAGAGAGGCAAATAGACTGGCAGCCATTTAGGGTTATGAGTGACCCAGCACAAACAACATTAGCCACAGTGAAAGGAGGGACAGAGGGGAGGAAGGAGGGAAGGAAAGAGGTAAGAGAGGAAGGAAAGAGGGGAAGAAAAAGGAAAAAGGAAGGGAGAGATGAAAAGAAGAAAGAAGAAGGGAGGGCGAGAGGAAGGAAAGGGTAAGGACAACTATAATAATCGGGGACTTTATTGTTCCAGATGCTTAAAACTGGGGCTCCTTTCTTAAAAACATTAAACATAGAAAAACATGCTATTTATTTGGCAGGACAAAAAATTGTCCTTGCTAATGGCTGCGGTGGGGGGGAAAAACACATTGTGGAAGTAGGTGATGTTTAAGGTTCCTTCCAACCCAAACCATTCTTCAACTCTGTGATTATATTCTGTTTTCAGTTAAATGGACAAGACCTTAAGTATTCTGTCATATTTGAAAGAAATGTCATTAACAAACATCATGCTTGGCCTGTTCATGTCAGTCACCCAGCTGGCACCCAACTGAAAAACTGTTGTTATGAAGCTGGACTGAGATGGGTTTTTTTGTCAAGTTACAAGCAGAATAAAGCTGCTGTTGTGTAAGTAAGTGTGAGTGTTTTGTTTTTTTTCCTAAAAATGTTATCTTATTGCTTTCCCAAACCCACTGTATAGCATTACAGTTTTTATCATTCTGTGAAATGTGCCTGCATTCCAAAAGATAGAGACTGGACCCACATAGTAATAAAGACACCTTCATTAGTATTCAGATGAATTTTGTAATTAAAATCAATACCCTCCTGTGAATGTCCAAATGATAAGTGCAATAATAAGGATTACATTAATTTTATGAACATCTGTGAAAAATACATAAAATCACACCAATCCTGATGTTTTACTAGCTTCATGCTCTTAAGAGTGATGAAAGGATCAAAATTCGATCAAAATATAAAATTCTTCTCTTGGTAAAAATAAAAGTATTTAAAAATACATCAAATGGTGGGCAGTATAACTTACTTTGGAAATGTATAAACTGATCCAGACCTGCAGGCTCTGAAACTAACTGCTTGAAGTGTACTTTGTGCTATAGAGTACCTTAATTGTTCATTACAGGAGATTGATACTGGGTACAACATAGACAAACATGGTAGGCTATGCAAATTAATTTATACACCTTGAATGGATCCTGACCACTTTAGATAGGTACTGAACTAACTTTTGAGACCACAAGAAGTTAAAAAATGAAAAGAATCCTTCTCTAACCACAGTATGGTTACAGGGAATAAAATGCAATTTGTTTGGTCCTCAGAGTCAGTTACTCAGACTGATAATCATAGAATCGTAGAATCACAGAATAACCAGATTGGAAGAGACCCACCGGATCATTGAGTCCAACCATTCCTATCAATCATTAAACCATGCCCCTTAGCACCTCGTCCACCCGTGCCTTAAACACCTCCAGGGAAGGTGACTCAACCACCTCCCTGGGCAGCCTGTTCCAGTGCCCAATGGCTCTTTCTGTGAAAAATTTTCCTAATGTCCAGCCTAAATCTCCCCTTGAGGGAGATTGAGTGCTTGAGTGCTTGAGGCCATTCCCTCTCGTCCTGTCCCCTGTCACTTGGGAGAAGAGGCCAGCACCCTCCTCTCTAAAACCTCCCCTCAAGTAGTTACAGAGAGCAATGAGGTCTCCTCTTAGCCTCCACTTCTCCAGGCTAAACAACCCCAGCTCTCTCAGCTGCTCCTCATAAGGCCTGTTCTCCAGCTCCTTCACCAGCTTTGTTGCTCTTCTCTGGACTCACTCCAGAGCCACAACATCCTTCTTGTGGTGAGGGGCCCAGAAATGAACACAGGATTCAAGAAGTGGTCTCACCAGTGCTGAGTAAAGAGGGAGAATAACATCCCTGGACTTGCTGGTCACACCATTTTGGATACAAGCCAAGATGCCATTGGCCTTCTTGGCCACCTGGGCACACTGCTGGCTCATGTTCAGTCGCTGTCAACCAGCACCCCCAGGTCCTTCTCCTCCTGGCAGCTTTCTAGACAGACTTCTCCCAGTCTGTAGCTGTACAGGGTTGTTGTGTCCCAAATGCAGGATCCGGCATTTGGCCTTGTTAATCCTCATGCCATTGGACTCAGCCCAGCAGTCCAGCCTGTTCAGATCCCTTTGCAGAGCCTCCCTACCCTCCAGCAGATCCACATTTCCACTCAGCTTGGTGTCATCTGCAAACTTGCTAAGGGTGCACTCGATGCCTTCATCCAGGTCATTGATAAAGACATTGAACAGGGCTGGACCCAGCACTGAGCCCTGGGGAACCCCACTTGTCACTGGCATCCAGCTGGATTTAACATCATTTCCCACCACTCTCTGGGCCCGGCCAGCCAAACTGTTTTCCAGCTAGGAGAGTGTGCGCCTGTCCAGGCCAGAGGCTGACAGTTTCTGAAGCAGAACGCTGAGAGAAGCTGTGTCAAAGGCTTTACTGAAGTCCAGGAAGATACATCCACAGCCTTTGCCTCATCCAGCAGCCGAGTCACTTTGTCATAGAATGTGATCAGGTTAGTTTGGCAAGACCTGCCTTTTGTGAACCTGTGTTGACTGGGCCTGATCACCCGGTTCTCTTGCAAGTGCTTCATGATAGCACTCAAGATCACCTGTTCCATGACTTTCCCTGGCACTGAGGTCAGGCTGACAGGCCTGTAGTTCCCTGGATCCCCCCTGTGACCCTTCTTGTAGATGGGCACAACATCAGCCTCCAGTCCAGTGGAACTTCCCCAGTCTTCCAGGACTGTTGGAAGATGATGGAAAGAGATTTGGCCAGAACATCCGCCAGCTCCTTCAATACCCCTGGGTGGATCCCATCCGCCCCCATAGACTTGTGGGTGTCTAGTCGGGCTAGCAAGGCTCTGACCACCTCCTCTTGGATCATGGGAGCCTCATGTTGCTCCTGTAGTTCTGGTGTTTGTACACATAGGGAATAACTTTCTTTACAATTAAAGGCTGAGGCAAAGAATGCATTAAGTACCTCAGACTTTTCCTCATCTCCTATCACTGTTGGTCCTTCTGTGTCCAATAGGGACTGTATGGTCTCCCTAGTCCTCCTTTTATTATTTATATATTTATAGAATAATTTTTTGTTATCTTTCACAGACTTTGCCAATCTGATTTCTAGTTGAGCCTTAGCCCTTCTGTATTTTTCTCTACACAATCTCACTTCCCTCCTGTAGTCCACCCAAGAGGCCTGTCCCATCTTCCAGAGCCCATAAACATTCCTCTTTTTCTTGATATCACTCAAGAACTCTCTGTTCAACCAAGCTGGTTTTTTCCCCTGCCGGCTTTTTTTTCTGGAACATGGGGATGGCTTTCTCCTGAGCCGCTAGGATCTCCTTTCTGAAGAGCTCCCAGCCCTCATGGGCTCCCTTGCCCTTAAGCACTGTCTCCCATGAGACTTTGCCAACCAGCCTTCTGAAGAGTTCAAAGTCTGCCCTCTGGAAATTTAATGCTACTGTCCTGCTAACCACCCTCTTCACTTCACCTAGAACAGAAAACCCTCATGATCACTTTGTCCTAGGAGTCCTCCTACTGCCACATCCCCCACAAGGCCTTCTCTGTTCACAAACAGCAGCTCCAGGAAGGCACCTTCCCTTGTTGGTTCATTCACCAGCTGTGCAAGGAAGTGTCTTCCACACACTCTAGGAGCCTCCTAGACTGCTTCCTTTCTGCTCTATCGTACTTCCAGCAGATATCAGGAAGATTGAAGTCTCCCACAAGAATGAGAGGCTTTGATCTAGAGATTAACCCCAGCTGTTTATAGAAGAACTTGTCAGCTGCTTCTCCTTGGCTGAGTGGCCTGTAACAGATTCCCATCACAAAATCTACCTTCTATGGGCTCCTCTGATTTTAACCCACAGGCACTCAATCTCCTCATCACCAAAATCCATCTCAACAGTGTCCAAGTTCTCCCTTACAAAGAGGGCTACCCCGCCTCCTCTCCTTCCCTTCCTATCCCTCCTGAAGATTTTGTACCCCACCATATCTGTACTCCAGTTATATGAGTCATCCCACCACGCTTCCATGATGGCAACTACAGCTCCTTGCCCTACAACAGCTTCCAGCTCTTCCTTCTTATTATCCATGCTGTGTTCATTGCTGTAAATGCACTTCAGTTTAGCTGCCGAGACACCAGCCCTCTTAGAGGGAACAGAGTTCATTCCCAATTACCTGGTAACTGGAGTAGCTAGCACCAGAACACCTGTATCTCCCTTACCACCCCCAGGTGTGTTCACCCCCACTTTCTTTGTGGTGCTGTACTGGTGGTCCTCTCCAGCACACCCTCTCCAGATCACTAGTGCCCCATGTCCAGGCTCGGTCCTGTCTAGCCTGGTCTCAATCCCCTCTCCCTTCACATCTAGTTTAAAGCTCGATCTATGAGCTTAGCTAGATTTTTAGCAAGGGCTTTAGCCATGTGTCCCATCCTTAGCAACAAAGCCTGGGGGTGTATGAGCCACCCCATGATCAAAGAAGCCAGGAGCTCAGAGCCAGGCATTAATCAAGTTCTTTCTGACTTCCAGGTCCTCTCTATTTAGCCTTGGGGTAGAGCAGAATACTATTTGTGCCCCAGAGCCCTCCATCATTTTCCCAATGGCCCTGAAGTCTTTCTTGATGGCTTTGGTCTTTCTGCTTACTAAATCATCATTACCAGTTTGGATTACTATCAGAGGATAGTCTGTCTCATGGACCAGGGAAGGAAGTTTTCTAACTACCTCCTACACTGATGCCCCCGGTAAGCAGGAGACCTCTCTGTGGAGCAGGTCCAGTCTGCAAATGCGTCCCTGTTTTCCTTTCAGGAAAGAGTCTTCTACAACAATCACCCTCCTCTTCTTCTTAATGGAGGATGTTTTTATCTTTTTCTGAGGATGGTATGGCCTAGGGAAAGATTCTAGACTGTAGGAGCCATCATCCTGGGGACTGGATTCCACCTGCAGCACATGGTACTTGTTCACCAGGGGGATCTTGGGTTTTGCTGTCTGGTTGAGGGGAGTAGGTTTCCTTCGTCTGGCAGGAACTTGCTGCCACTCCCCATCTCTTGTTCCCCCAGCCTTGCAATTTGCAGGAGGGTGGTGTTTGGACATACCAGCTCCATCAGGCTGCTGAGTGAGTGAGAGGGCACCACTCCACTGGTCTATCTCTCTCTCTCACTCCCTGATGGTCCTCAGCCTCTTCACCTCCCCCCTTAACTCCTCCACCACATGACGGAGTTCCCCCACTCGAGTGCAGCTTTCACAAGTGGAGCCAGTGACTGAGGCATGAGCTGGTGTGAGAGGGGGGGCACTGTCTGCAGCCCAGGGTCTGGGTAGCCGCATGTGCCCACTGGGGCTCCGTCTGCGTGGCAGCTTCCATCATGCTTGGTGCAGCCTTAATCTTTTGATGGGTAGCCACCGTGGTTCTCAGTCCCTTCTGGCCAAGCTCCAGCCCCTCTCTTTGCCCTCCCTGCTCACCCTGCCACTCAAACTGCCCTGCTTTAACCTGCCCTGTTCAACGTGCCCCGCACCTCTTTACCCTGCTCCTCTTTGCCTGTGCTCCCTAAGGACCATTTTAAATCCCTCATGGTAGCTTCCAGGACCGCTCCCTCCCATCAGGCACCTCGTGGGAATGGCCATTGAGCCAGGAGCCTAGCGTCAACCCCCGATCAAGTTTTTTAGGCTATTCCCCGCTCAGGGAAGTATCCCACTGCATCATAGAGTAGTTTGGATTGGAAGGGACGTTAAAGATCATTCAGTTCCAATCCCCCTGCCATCAAAATTTATGTTTCCTGAGATAATGATTCTGTCACAAATAGGGCTCAGAAAAAGCTCAGAAGAAACCGACATGGAAAGAGTATAAAATACTTTTCTTATTCCTCAGCAATTTTCTCCAAAAATATGCTTCTGGAGAAGTCGTTTTTCTACTTTCCAAGAATGTGCTTTAGCAATGCAATCTCTCAAGATAATTTACATCAGCCATTGTTTCAATCACATAAAGAACTGAATCTAAAGTATTATTTTATTTTGATGCTTTATTCAAATGACACAATCACTGTCTTGTGTTATATAATAATGTACCAAATGTATTGTAATATTTTAAACCCCTTTGTTACATGTTAATACCTTTTTTCTATGTCATATCTTTTCTTTAATTTCTCTCTAAAATAATAATATTGGCACAATAGAGTGTGTAATAGCTCTGTCTATCATGAAACCAGTTATTGCACAGATTGTAAACTATAAGACAGTAATAGATCTTCTGAATCTTTATAGTGTCAGAAAGATTGCTGCACATGCACATTAAATTCATGTGCTGAAAGGCCTTATGATTTTATGTTGAATAATTTCCTTATTCATATGCAGGAGATATTTTTTAACAAGTTGGTTTTTGTACTTTTCCTACTAAAGACTCATATTTTAAATGCCATATATGAGTTAAAGGAATACAGAAGATAATTTGAAACTAATAATTTCTAGTTTTATTTCTGTCTAAACAGCTTAGCAACTAGCAACTGCATTGGCTTTAAATTCCTGAAGCAAGCATCGTCATTCAACATTTAAAGAAATATTCAAGGTAGTCCTGAATTAAAATAGATTTTAACATAACAGAAATAAAAATATCTGTAGTTTTTCTTGCTGTGTTTTTTTCAGATGTACCTGCCCTCATTCTTGCTATAGTGCAGATATTTAATGTTGTAAGAACAGACAGGTACAAAAAAAACCGCTGTACTCCTAACTGCAATACATCCTACCATCTGGCGGAATACATCAAACATTTAAGTACGCATTGCAATATCACACAATGTGACAATTAAAAAAAAAAAGATAAGAATTCCATTCCTTTAAAAATACCTTTCTATATGGTATAATTGAACTGTTATTAATAAAGCTAGTATTTAATATCATAAGACCTAAAACTCTCATATAGTATTTTTATTGACAATGTCACTTTTGAAATGTGGAAATGAAGTTTCAGGAGAAAGTATTTCTGTTATTGATATGTTTGCAGCTTTGGAAATTACTGAAAGTACAGAGGATGATTTATGAAAATACAATTCTATGTAGCTAAACAGCACTTGTTAAAAATTGAAAGATATATAATTGCCTATCACAGAAGCTTTTTTATTGTGTTCACAGCAAATGCCTGTTCTCTCACAAACACTAGGACATGCCTTGAAAGTATCTCCAGTGTCATTCTGCCCACTAGTGACATGGGTGGTGTTAAATATCACTCCTAACATATTAACATCATTTCCTGAGACATTCTGTGCTATTAGAAAATTAGAGGAGTGTTCACAAAAGTTAATTTTCATTCAGAATAACCAGTTTTCTTAAACTTATCTTATAATGTGTAGAGAAAAAATTACAAATAGTTACTATATTTATATCCACTCAACTGGGAATGTTAACATACTACTATTT
This sequence comes from Clamator glandarius, assembly GCA_033459285.1. Taxonomy (NCBI): domain Eukaryota; kingdom Metazoa; phylum Chordata; class Aves; order Cuculiformes; family Cuculidae; genus Clamator; species Clamator glandarius. The sequence continues at coordinate 1,134,974 of JAUNZM010000119.1, read as the reverse complement.
TTTTAGAAACAGAATAGACTGCTCCAAGCCTTGTGACAGTTACTAACTTTTTTTACTGCCCTAAAAAGTGCGAAGTTGCTGTTACTCCAAAATGTATTCCTGAATATAGATTAATCAGATAGAAATTTGGGGTTAATCTTCTTTTTCTCTACTAAATCTCTGTAAAAAGACACCTTACAGTATTACTTTAAAAGCCAGAGAGGAATTTCATGCCACTAAAAGAATTCTGCTTATATGAATCTCCCAGTTGTTAACTATGCTTTGAGTTGTGAAAGTATCAACAGAGGCAGAACAGATTAGAATATTATGTATTAAATAAAATTTGGGCAGACTAAACAACTGCGAATCCTGATACTGAAATGAATACTGCTCAGATCTTTATAAATGGTAAAAGTGATGTAGCTATGTGGGCTCAGTTCTGCTGAGTGATATATGAATGTACAGACCTGCTAAAGTTAATATGGAGCAGGACAGACATGTGTCCTAAGCCCCCAGTATGAATATTCTTTCTAGGGACAAATTAAAAAAAAATAACTTGACAATGATAAGAAAGGCTTAAGACACTGGACTAGAATGAGACTGTGTGACTGACTGGACCTTTACAATTAATTTTTTGACTAATTATTACATCTGGGAATTTAGAAAGGTTCTAGACATTTCATCCTTGATGTAACTAGTCCAGATGATATTTCTTTATGTGCTGATTGTCACCTTCAGCAGCATGTTCCAAAGTGTTCTTGCTGCAAAGGTGATCAATTTCTGCATAGATAAGATATTTGTAAACAGTCAATTGAAGCTGTTCCTGCAGCAAAGGTCATACAAGAGTCTTTTACATGTAGTTAACGTATTTTAGAGAAGTTTCACAAGTAGTTAACTTGCACCAATATCAATGAATTTTGCACATGTGGTGGTGCATAAGTAGAAGCATGGCTAGCTGGATTACAAAAACGAAACAAAAACAGTGATTCAAGCAAAACAGTCACTCAAATAATCTCCTTCGATTCAGATGAAGATGCCAGTGGAAGGACCCTTATGACAGAGATTTCCATCACTACCAGGTGGCTACTGGTTATCCTTTAAGTGAGATTTTATTCCCTGTGAGAGTGTTAGTCTATATCAAAGTCCCAGTGTTTTCCCTCACCTTTAGCAAACATTTCTTCTGAGTGCATTCAGAGCAATCATTGATCTCAAAATTGATAATTCTCACCTTTAAGCATAGAATATGATGAGTTACCTAATAAACTTTGGTACTGGACTAACACTATGTAGTACTGTTTGGCTGTGCATGTTCTCAAAGACTTTTTGGTTCTTCTCTGCAGGTCACAAAGGACTTGCAGAGGTCATGCAAATCTCTGATGATGACTCTTTTTTTTCTTACATTCAGAATAGAAAAGTGTAAATGAATCAAAAATGATACCATGTATTCCATGTTGCCCCACATCCTTCTCTTTTGTATGACTGCAGAACAATGAAGATAAGGAAGGCAGAGAGTTTACATACACTTCTAACTGCCTCTGAGTTAGATTTATTATGGAAAGCGCCTGAGAAACCAATTAATATAGCCGGATCTGTCAAAATATCTGTACCATGAAGAATACAGGCAGCCCATCAACACACTGTAAAGGTAAGGTCACTGAACACAAGAACACTAGGGGATAAATCCAGTAAGAACAGACTAAAAACTGATCACTAATTAAATTAATTGTAAAACATAATGGCAAAGCACTGCATAGTTTAGAAGTATATTTTCTAGAAGTATGTATTGTTTTTATTAAATAAGTATCACAGATAAGCATGAAAAGAGAAGGGAAGGTAAAATATTATCCCAAGAAAGCATGAAACTTTCTATCTTTGAAACTGATCATAAGTGAAGGTATTATTTTTTAACTTAAGGGATTCAAGTAAGGATTCATTGTTTTACATTACGAAAGGAGATATTGTAAGATTTAGACATTTCCAACATTCAGTTGTGGTCCCTGGGATTCACTGTTGTTCAAGCAATGATGTTCAACTATTAATTGTATTCATCAGTGACCTAGAAGTATCAAGTATACAAGTGATATTTGAGGTTGGGGGATGATAGAAAATTGCTAGACATAATCAATAATATGGTGGACAAGAAATTCTTGCAGGAAATACTGCATAATCTAGAAGACTGGGGTGACAGAAGTATTAATACAAAATGCAGAGTCATATGTGGATTGTGATATTGCCTTTACTACTGCCTAAGTTATTTCTGAAGAAAGGATATTGTAGCAATGTTTACACTGTGTTTAAGAGCTTGAAACAGTAGATGATAGTCAACTGTGTTTTCTGACTAAAATTCATGAACCCATAACAATATCTGTAAGATGCTTATGACTTGGGCAGCATGCTGTATGAGAACAGGCTAGCTTAAGCTGCATACAGACTCCATCTGACTGTGCTCCAGGGTAAGATTTTTCTACCACAAACTTCAAGACTAAGTGATCTAACTGAAAGTGGCACATATATATATGATCATATATTAAAAGTATGACCATAAACTCATACATCAATGTGTGTTTTCCAACCACACTTGGGGAAAAAAAACTACAGCAAAGCAGGGAAATTAAGTGCACACACACACAGAGTATTTCTGATTACTAGTACAAATCCGATCAAAGTGACTGGCAACTGGCCATGAAACAACCTTTGCAAACTTTTTGCATAGCTAAAATGATTGCTATCAATTTAGATTTTTCTACTTATGATGCTATAGTTAGCATTCTTTTGTCTCTCAATTTAAAAAAAAAATTCTCCTTATTGGAATGATGTGAGAGCAAATACATTAATGTTTGGGGCTTTTTTTATTTAATTTCTTTTCACTACATTTTATTTTATTTTATTTTATTTTATTTTATTTTATTTTATTTTATTTTATTTTATTTTATTTTATTTTATTTTATTTTATTTTATTTTATTTTATTTTATTTTATTTTATTTTATTTTATTTTATTTTAATAGTGTTTTGTTTTAAAATGCCTAGGTAAATATAAATTGTCATGAGCCAATGTATTTTTATTTATTTGGTATCACTGTATAGATATTAGATATCAGCAATATAGCACCTAAACACTTAAAACCTAAATATTGCATCATACTAGAGACGACTTCAGATGTACATTTGTGTGCAAGATACAGTCTTGCCACACCCTATGCCTTTTCAAGAAGAAAAGGTCATTGAAGTGAAGTCAGGGCAGGGTTTTAAGAGTAAAATATGCAGAGGCAAAGACTTCCATGAAAGTAAACATCCTCCCCTCAAATAACTGGTAGCTGGTACAACTACACTACCATTTAAAGTTTTCAGAGATGCTCATTAATTTTTGCAATGAAGAGAAAAATATGTATATGCCCTTGTACAGACAAAAAAGTTACATCCTTTTTCAGTTTTCAAGTTTTATCTTTAGATCAACAATGATATTGTTTTGAGGCATTTTTGAGAACATGTAGTGAGATATATGGTCAAAATGGCTGCATTTCTGCAAAACTGAGATGTCCATGTATCACTGATTTGTGGTTTGATCTCATTTATTTGTGCTATACTATAAAGAAAAAAAAATGCTAGATGGCTGTCTAAATAAAAAAAAATTGAGGAATGAAATATGGCTTTTTTGATGAAACCTTATTCCTCCAGCTACAGAAGGCTTCACACTTATAAGCTCTTGTCCTACTGAGGGACTTAAATCACCCTGACGTATGCTGGAAAAGCACAGGAAGCTGTAGTCAATCCAGGAGACTCCTAGAGTGCATTGAAGATAATTTATTAACCCAAGTAACAGATACTCCTACCCAAGGGGGCACAATACTGGACGTGATGGTCACCAATAAGTGAGCTCATCACTGACATCAAGATCGGAAGCAGCCCTGGGTTGCAGCAATCACACATTTGTGGAGTTCAAGGTCCTGAGGGATATGGGACAGGTGAGGAGTACAGTCTAGACCCTAAATTTCAGGGAAGTAAACTTCCAGATTTTCAAGGAGTTAGTCAGTAGGACCCTCAGGGAAACCATCCTCAGGGACAAGGAAGCAAAACATAGCTGGCAAGTATTTAAGGGTTCTTTCCATATAATGCAAGAGCACAGCGAGACTGAGTTCACTCTCAGCAAGTTTGCAGATGACACCAATCTGAGTGATGCAGTTGTCACACCAGAAGGATAGAATGTCAACCAGAGGGACCTGGACAAGCTGGAGAAGTGAGCCCAGGTAAGCGTCATGAGGTCCAACAAGACCAAAAGCAAGGTCTTACACCTGGGACAGGTCAATATGTGACTTCAATACAGGCTTGGGGTGATGATTGATGTGACTGAGAGCAGCCCTACAGAGGAGGACTTGGTGGTGCTGAAGGTTGAGACGCTCGATGTGACCAGCAATGTGTGCTCACATGCCAACCATAATCCAGCCTGCATCAAAAGAAGTGTAGCCAGTGGAGTGAGAGAGGTGATCGTGCTTCTCTACTCTACCCTTGAGGCCCCACCTAGACTACTGTGTCCAGTTCTGAAATTCTCAACATAAGGATATGTATCTGTTGGAATGGGCCCAGAGGAGGGCCATGGAGATGATCAGAGGGCTGGAGCAGCTCTGCTGTGAGGACAGGCTGAGGGAGTTGGGATTGTTCAGCCAGGAGAAAAGAAAGCTCTTGGAAGATCTTACAGTGGCCTTCTAGTATCTGATGGGTTCATACAAGAAAGCTGGGGAGGGACTTTTTACCTGAAGTGATAGGACAAGGGAGAATGGCTTTAAACTGGAGGGGAGAAGATTTAGATTAGACATTAGGAAGAAATTTTTCATGAAGAGGGAGATGAGACACTGGAACAGGTTGCCCAGGAAAGTTGTGTCTGCCCCTCCTTGGAAGTCTTCAAGGAGAGGTTGGATGGGGCCTTGAGCAGCCTGGTCTAGTGGGAGGTGTCCCTGACCATGGCAGAGGGATTGGAACTAGATGATCTTTTATGTCTTTTCCCACTCAAACCATTCTATGATTCTTTGAGTTTATGATTCTCTAAAGGCAATTTCTTCTTTGCAAGACTTGGTCTTTCTAGAATGGGACACCAATTATGTGAGTAAAAATAATCTGGTTAATGTTAACTTCCTTAGTCTGCAAGCAGATTTTGGCAATGGTCTTCATCAGAGGTTTTAATAAGGCAATGAAGGCATAAGAATAATAGTAACTGGTTGTTTATGTACTTGATTAAAAACACAGGTTTTCAGTAACTGATCAGGTTTCTGAGTGCAAGGAGATCACCCATCAAGTTCTGCAGCAAAGTGTGTTACAATCTGTATTTTTCAACATATAAATGGCATGAAACATGAAGCAAAATTGATTACAAATATCCCATATTCTTATCCCATCTATAAGAAGGGGCGCAGGGAGGATCCGGGAAACTACAGGCCTGTCAGTCTGACCTCGGTACTGGGGAAAGTCATGGAGCGGGTGATCTTGAGTGCGATCATGAAGCACTTGCAAGAGAACCGGGTGATCAGGCCCAGTCAACACGGGTTCATGAAAGGCAGGTCTTGCCAGACTAACCTGATCACCTTCTATGACCGAGTAACTAAACTCTTGGACGAGGGAAAGGCTGTGGATGTGGTCTTCCTGGACTTTAGTAAAGCTTTTGATACAGTTTCTCACAGCATTCTGCTTCGGAAACTGTCAGCCTCTGGCCTGGACAGACGTACACTCTCCTGGGTGAAAAACTGGTTGGATGGCCGGGCCCAGAGTGTGGTGGTAAATGGAGTTAAATCCAGCTGGAGGCCAGTTGCAAGTGGAGTTCCCCAGGGCTCAGTCCTGGGTCCAGTCCTGTTTAATGTCTTTATCAACGACCTGGATGAAGGCATTGAGTGCTCCCTTAGCAAGTTTGCAGATGACACCAAGCTGGGTGGAAGTGTGGATCTGCTGGAGGGTCGGGAGGCTCTGCAAAGGGACCTGAACAGGCTGGACTGCTGGGCTGAGACCAACGGCATGAGGTTTAACAAGGCCAAATACCAGGTCCTGCACTTGGGGCACAACAACCCTAAGCAGAGGTACAAACTAGGAGAAGCCTGGCTGGAAAGCTGCCAGGAGGAGAAGGACCTGAGGGTGTTGGTTGACAGCCGACTGAACATGAGCCAGCAGTGTGCCCAGGTGGCCAAGAAGGCCAATGGCATCTTGGCTTGTATCAGGAACGGCGTGACCAGCAGGTCCAGGGAGGTTATTCTCCCTCTTTACTCGGCACTGGTGAGACCGCACCTCGAGTACTGTGTTCAGTTCCGGGGCTCTCACCACAAGAGGGATGTTGAGGCTCTGGAGTGAGTCCAGAGAAGAGCAACAAAGCTGGTGAAGGGGCTGGAGAACAGGCCTTATGAGGAGTGACTGAGAGAGCTGGGGTTGTTTAGCCTGGAGAAGAGGAGACTGAGAGGAGACCTTATTACTCTCTACAACTACCTGAAGGGAGGTTGTGGAGAGGAGGGAGCTGGCCTCTTCTCCCAAGTGACAGGGGACAGGACAAGAGGGAATGGCCTCAAGCTCCGCCAGGGGAGATTTAGGCTTGAGATTAGGAAAAAATTCTTCATGGAGAGGGTGGTTAGGCATTGGAACGGTCTGCCAAGGGAGGTGGTTGAGTCACTGTCCCTGGAGGTGTTTAAAGGTGAGGGTGGATGAGGTACTTAGGAGCATGATTTAGGGATTGGTGGGAATGGTTGGACTCGACGATCCAGTGGGTCTCTTCCAACCTGGTTATTCTGTGATTCTGTGAAATAGGGATGAAAGGCAATTTTGAACAACTGCAGAAGGACTAAGGACTGAATGGTGGGGATATAATTACTTATAGGCAAATACAAATTGACATTTTCATAAATTACTATTAAAATACAATTATTAGGAAAAGGATATTGAAATATATATTATATTATTATGTAGTTTAGCATGTCTTTGCTTTATTGATCGCTTGAATACAGCTTGTAGTTTTGGTTCTGCATATCAAAAACCGCATAGAATTGGATGAAATTCAGAAAAATGTATTTATGATCATCGAAGTTCTGAAAAGATTTCAATTTAGAAACAAGTGTATAATAGTCTTACCTTAAAGTTTTCTTTAATTTGGAAAAAAGACAACAGAGAAGGATTATGACAGAAGTCTATAAAATCAAACATTGCAGAAAAAGAATAGGGATTGAATCTTCATTATTTCTAAAAGTACAGGAGCAAGGAGCAATACTTTTAGGGTAGTAGGGGCTTGGTTTATGAAAGAAAAAAAAAAAAACCAACTTCACTGTACAGGTAGCTGTGATGGAGAATTCCTAGTTTGTGAGTACTGAGGTATGGGCTCAAATGTCTCAAAGACTGGATATCCATTTATAACCACTTTTCTGACTACTTGTAGCCTTACGCATTATTCTGTTCCTAACACAATTGAAGGTTCTTCCATGACTGGAACAGCTATAAAGGTGACCTGGTTAGAAAGGGAAAAATATTGACAGAAAATATCTGCTGCAATACTAGCAGAAGATGATACCTGCCAGCCCGGGAAATGCTAGAGAGATGCTAGCCTGGGAATTTGGCCTATGAATTAGAAGCCACCTTAGGAAGCACAGCCAGCATGCTTGAAGTACAGCTAGGTACCTAAAACTCAGAAAATCCTGAGGTATCATTGTTATGAGGAAATACAAGAAACTGAAACAGTAATTTATCAAATCATAGAATAATTTCGGTTGGAAGGGACCTTTAAAGGTCATCTAGTCCACCCTCCATGCAATGACCAGGGACATTTTCAACTAGATGAGGTTGCTCAGAGCCCCATCCAACCTAACCTTGAATGTTTCCAGGGATGGGGCATCTACCACTTCTCTGGGCTACATATTCCTGTGTTTCATCACTGTCTTTCTAAACAATTTCTTCCTTATACCTAGTCAAAATCTACCTTTATTTAGTTTAAAACTATTAGCTTGTCATATCACAACAGGCCCTGTTAAAGGGCTATTATCTGGAAAGGTGAAAAACAGTCTGGAAAAGGGTAAAAAAATACTGAGACAGTGGAAATCCACAACTGTTATTGACTGTTCCATTTGAAAGAAAATCAATCTGAGAATAAAAAATATCATCTCTTGGCTGTCCAAAGTTAAAAACATAAATTAGCAACATGTAGTGGTTGCTCTAGGTGGCACTGGATGAGATCCACCTGAGAGTACTGAAGTAACTGGCAGAAGTGCTCACCAAGACACTTTCAAATATTTATCAGCTATCCTTTGCTAACTGAGGAGGATCCAGTTGACCGGAGGCTAGAAAATGTGATGCCCATTTACAAGAAGGGCTGGAAGGAGGATGTGGGGGACTAGAGGTTTGCCAGCCTGACCTCAGTGCTGGGAAAGAGTTCAATTTTTAGTTCCATCATGTGGCACATATAGAATAACCGGATGGTCAGGCCCAGTCAACACAGGTTTAGGAAAGGCAGGTGCTGCTTGACTAATCTGATTTTCTTCTATGACAAGGTGGCTCGCTTAGTAGATGAGGAAAAGGTTATGGATGTTGTCTATTTAGACTTTACTAAACACCATTTGCCACAGAATTCTCTTGGAGAAACAAACTGTCCGTAGTTTGGACAGATGCCCTCCTCACTTGGTGAAAATTGGTTGGATGACCAGGACCAGAGATGTGTGGTGAACGGAGTTAAATCTTGTCTGTGGCCAGTCACTGGTGGTAGTGCCCAGGGCTCAATACTGGGGCCGGTTGTGTTTAATGCCTTTATCAGTAGCCTGTATGAATTGATCAAGTGTACCCTTAGTAAGTTTGCAGATGACACCAAGTTGGATGGCAGCGCCGATCTCCCATAGGGTAGGAAGGCTGTACAGAAGGATCTGGACAGGCTGGACTGATAGGCAGAGGTTAACTGTATGGGGTTCAACAAAGCTAATTGTTGAGTCCTGCATTTGGGTCACAACAATCCCATGCCGTGCTACAGGCCACATTTGCTGTGGTATATTTGCTGACTTACTGATGGTTATCTTGTAGTATTTATAATATTGAAATATATACTTGGCTGCTGCCTTTGATTGTTACTACTGATTGCAGCTACCACTGAAATATGAATATATACGGTTGCTTTTTTATTAATCATAATTATACTTGCTTTACTAATAGAGATTTATAGTAATCTGTAATAAAGTAGCTTAGGAAATAAAAACTCCATGTTCTTGTGTATTAGGGAAACCTGTGAACCCACTGTTGGGATCTTTACACATGCAGAGGTCAGGTATCTTTTGTAGGCCATGACACCTCTTAAAGAGGGAAGGACCATGGAGATATCAAGTGATGATGGGGGGAACAAGTGTTAGGGGTTAGTAGTTTATTTATGGCCACTCTTTTCATCTATAGTACAATTTATAATTCTGCTATAAATATTTACAATTTTTGTCTATCAGTAGTTGTGGATCTGTAGCGTTTTTCTTCCTTGATCTATTTTTTTTTCTTTTCCTTGCATTTCAGGTTATATTTCCCTGTTCTGATTCTTGCCATTGACAATAATTTGGGCCAATGTAACAATAGTCTTAATGTCAGTGAAGTCGAGTAGTTCAGTCTGATTTCTTGTTCTCAAGAAAAATTAGAGTAGAATAAGTCACAATAGGAAAATCTCACAATATGGTACCTATTGGGCTATGATTGAAGCTCTCGCCTAAAAAGAGAAAACAGGAGACTGCTGCCTTTGGCAAGTGAGCCATAAGGCTTCAGTAGCCAGCAATAATACCTCTGCCTGGATGGCCTTGATGCCTGTTCCATCTCATTTTCACTGCTGTTTTCTATTTTATTGTCTTCTGAGTTATTTTTAATTATTTTATTCAATTCCTTCTAATATATTTTTACCCTGATACTTCTTTCTCCTTTGTTTTTCATTGTTGTTTTATGCATCTGTCACTATCATTACTAGAAGCAGTAATTTGAAAAAAGAAAAACGTGGTAACAGTGATTTATCTCAGCAAGTGAATATTCTGTTAGCTTTTCTGATTCAGTAGCATTTAAGCAGTGATATAAATTTCTCTAGCAATTCTCTATTTTGTTGTTAATTCAAATACAACCCACCATCTATCTATCTGAAAACTGGACATGTGTCATCCTGTCTACATAAAATTTGTATATCTAACTGAATGTTTTTGAAAGTCTATGAAAAAATGGCATGTCTCTGTTCCTTAAAATGCAAAGAAGTAAGATATTTTATATTAGGTAATGTGTCAAAAGTTAATCCACAAAAAACCTCAGAGAGACAATGACACATCAGGGAGCCCTGGCTACTTGCATGTCCATTGCAGGGGCTATCAGCTGATGTAAAACCCAACTCCACAAACTCAGAAAAGCACAGGAGCAAACAGGCAGGTGGAAAACCCAAACTGTGGACTCAGAGGAAGGGACATTCTATCTGGACCCCTTCAGAGATGTCCAATCAGAGCCTCAGTCCCATTGTCCACCTGTGAATAAAATCAAGATCAATTAATCCTGTAGTACTTTTTGGCTTGAGAAGAATTCCTGCCTAGGAGTATGCAATATACTGTGGAGTACAGGGGAACACCCTCAGTTCAATTTATTAGACTGTGGGCCAATAGTTTTGAAAATTACCCACTTCTTCACTTGTGTGAAGATTCAAGAACAGTTTTATATAAGGAGACTGAAACTTGTAGGGCAAAATCTTCACTGAAAAATGCTAAGACAAGAAATTCTGCAAATGACACAACCTAAGACTTATGATTTTTTCAAAACTGGTGCACTTTAGTCCATTTTAGAAAGAAGTTGAACTATTTTCTCATTTAATAAATGAAAACTCTTACTTGATAGTTCCTTGAAAATCCCACTTCATCTAAAGGTTAAGCCTAAAGAGTTCATGGAACTGTGAATATTTCTAAAATGAAGAAAACTCTCTTCTAATCACTGCAATATAGAAGTTTCATCAAAAAGAATAATTAAAAATTCTAACCTCGTTACAAAATGTAGGACAAAAATGATCTGTCTAGGGCCTGTTCAGCACTTCATGTACACTTGCAAAACTCTTGATATTCACAGGCTCATCATCTAGCTTAGCTGATAGTAAAGGACTGAATATCCTTTGCTATACTTTTTCACTGCTAGTTATTTACTTCATTAATCTGAAGACTATCACAATAAAATGATGATTCAAATAATATAAAGCTTTTTATTCAATTTAGTTTTCATTTTATTGTATATTTTCAGTTGCATTATTATTCTAAACTCCTTTAACTCCATTAAATCCTTTATTAAGAAAAGTGAACTCTTTCAGTGCTTGGAGTGAAACATGATATCTGTAATACATCAGAAACATCATGTAAATTTGTTGCACCCCAGTGGAATTTTAGTGCCTAAAGTATCTATTCTTTCGCTTCTGTCTTCAACATGAAAGATTTGGAGGGCATGCAAGTAATATGTCACTCCAGCAAACAGAAATGATTGATGCAAGACAGATACAGCTCCCCTTTTCTCTTTCAGATAAAAGAAACATTGTACCAATAAATCCAGAATATACAATATTTGAAAACTTATGAAGACACACCGTTTGTCATATCAGTATTGCCCATGATACTAATGTACTTGTTTCCTTAGGTACTGGAGGAAGGGTAGGAACTAATGTGCATTAGATAAATCAGTTCAATCTACTCTTTTAAAAATATCTGCTCACATGTCCATCAGGAAATCATTGCATTACAGCTTATCTAACACAAGGCTCCTCCTAAAAGGAAGCTCGGCGGGCATAAATGGACATGATCAGCAAGCATTCATAGCATAAAGGGAGAAGTCTCCCTGTTTTGAATGGACACTCTTATCTTCTCAAGGATTTCAGCACTGTAATTAATCGCAGGATCACTTAGAAGGATGAAACTACATTTTTTTTCCACTAATTCTCAACTTCCTCTTTTTAACCTGCTTATCTCCCTTTTGCCCGATCTCTCTCTGTATATCCATTTCCAGAGAGGCATGTTATACAGTTTAAAGATACATATGTTTTTGTATTCACTGTAAACTGAGAGTTTCTTTTCTCTAACAGACAACTGAATATCTGCAAACTGCCTTAGAATTAATAAATTAGTTCAAATTAACCATATATGGTCATTTTAATTTCAATGCATTTCCCAGAACTCCATTTTATCGAACTGTGTCCTCCTTCCCTTTATTGGGGGTGGGTGGAAAAAGGAGAATTCAGGATGTAACTTCAACTTACACTATTTCAGATTTTTTAAATCCAGATATATTTTTTTTATTATTTTATATGTCAGTAATTTAGAATCATCAACAACTTTATCTTCTTCTGTCACAGAAAAAAATAAATAAAAAATTAAAAAATGCTAAGTGCAGAGATTTTGGTGATCTTTTTGATTTAGTACTGAACCTCTGGAACAGGAGGGAATTCCATGATGGTTAGCATGAACTTCTGGTTTCAGCTATAACAATTCTCTAGGTCTAAAGAAATCATCAGAATAGTCAGAAAAATTGTGCAGACCCCTGTCTCTGACTGATTTCAGCCTTCCAGAAAAAAAGCAGAAGCTAGAGAATAATAAGTGTTAATTATGAGAATTTATGAATGTCAAGTATAACTTACACTTTTAGTTTTTTCTATTATTCCTCTGTTTTTTCATATATTTTAAATGTGACTCCAGAAAAAAGGGTGATGCCTTAGCCCACCAAATAATTATTTGGTTGATTTGATATTCCATTCTAAAATTATTTTCCCACCTGTTTTACACATGGGAGGGGATTTATGTTCTGAAAGTCATAATTGAATATATTATTATTTTTAAATTAAATTAATACTCTTCTGTTTTGGTCTTCAAAAATATTTTCTTAAATACTTAGATAACTATTGAAATAACTGATCAAACTTTTTAGAGAAAGTTTGTAATAACTCATGCAGAAATACATCAGCACTCAAAAAATCACACTAGAATGAAATTCAATTTGATTCTAGGGACTTCCAAATATTTCACTTATTTATTATTACCCCCCACTTTCCTTCTCTTCCACTCCTCCTGCCCTTGGTCAGTCTAACATTGAAGGAAATGAAATTAGTTGTTCACATTGGTGAATGCTGCAAGACTTAAAATTTATCATGAAATTTATGTCAAATTAAAGCATATAGTGAGATTTGATGGCTCCAAATTGAAAGGAAAGTAAAAAAAGGAGAATTATTACCTTGAAGTTATAATTCCTTAGCAAGTTTGTGGACGACACTAAGCTGGGTGGAAGTGTGGATCTGCTGGAGGGTCGGGAGGCTCTGCAAAGGGACCTGAACAGGCTGGACTGCTGGGCTGAGACCAACGGCATGAGGTTTAACAAGGCCAAATGCCGGGTCCTGCACTTGGGGCACAACAACCCTGTGCAGTGCTACAGACTAGGAGAAACCTGGCTGGAAAGCTGACAGGAGGAGAAGGACCTGGGGGTGTTGGTTGACAGCGACTGAACATGAGCCAGCAGTGTGCCCAGGTGGCCAAGAAGGCCAATGGCATCTTGGCTTGTATCAGAAACGGCGTGACCAGCAGGTCCAGGGAGGTTATTCTCCCTCTGTACTCGGCACTGGTGAGACCTGAGACCGCACCTCGAGTACTGTGTTCAGTTCTGGGCCCCTCACCACAAGAAGGATGTTGAGGCTCTGGAGCGAGTCTAGAGAAGAGCAACAAAGCTGGTGAAGGGGCTGGAGAACAGGCCTTATGAGGAGCGACTGAGAGAGCTGGGGTTGTTTAGCCTGGAGAAGAGGAGACTGAGAGGAGACCTTATTACTCTCTACAACTACCTGAAGGGAGGTTGTGGAGAGGAGGGAGCTGGCCTCTTCTCCCAAGTGACAGGGGACAGGAGGAGAGGGAATGGCCTCAAGCTCCACCAGGGGAGATTCAGGCTTGAGAATAGGAAAAAATTCTTCATGGAGAGGGTGGTTAGGCATTGGAACAGTCTGCCCAGGGAGGTGGTTGACTTGCCTTCCCTGGAGGTGTTTAAGGTGAGGGTGGATGAGGTGCTTAGGGGCATGGTTTAGAGATTTGTGGGAATGGTTGGACTTGATGATCTGGTGGGTCTCTTCCAACCTAGTGATTCTATGATTCTATGAATTTCAACTCTTAATGTCTACTTAAATTTTGCCTTATATATCTAATCTTCCTTTGAAAAAGACTTTACATAAGAATATGCTATTTCTGAGATTATGACAGCTTTTAATATAAGGCTAGTTTTATTCCATGTACAGTTTTCTTTTTCTTAGATTATAATCTTTAAAGTTTTAAAGCTGTCTATAAGGATGATTCAACAACAAATCTAGAAGCTCTGTGTTTCAAATGTATTAGTAGCACAATTTTACTCAGTGCATAACAGTACTATTAATTATTCTCCTCTAGACATTAGACTTAAATTTCTACTTAAATCTCTCTAACAAGTGATGTAATAACTACACTAATAATAGAAATTATGAATTATAAATGTAAAGAAAAATTAATTCTAAAAGTTCATATAAGCATGATTAAAAGTCACAACATCTTAAATTATTCATCAGATGAACAATAAAGAAGTTTAAATTTTGTAATATGTCTGAATAATTATGATGACAGATACATTGACATAAATTAGGTTATAGTGTTTGTAACAGATGATAATTTAACAATAATAAAATTGTGCATTTAATGTTGCATATTTAAATTTTCAGCCAGTAGCCCTGAATTGTTTAACTGAACTAAGACAATAATTTGAAGTTTCATATTTACTGAGAAGCATCTGTCAAATGTGTCACTTTTCTGAATACATCAAAATAAATATCTTCATATTTCTGTATGTTTTTGATACTTGCAAGTAGATTTACAGGTGACAGTTCATTTTTCAGCTGCAATTTTTCCATGTGTTTAACAACTATGTCTGTATTTATGAAGCAACACATTTGTAATGCTGCGGTTAGATATCCTAATTGCAGATCAGTAATTAAAGTCTCTAGTACATGTATCAGATTGTCCTGATAATCATGGGTGGGATAATGTAGATTAGGGCTCCAATGAAAATTAATATAATATCCTAGTTCCATCCTTTCTGTTTCTTCCTTTTTTTATTTCTGTTAGTAAAAAAAAGTCACCTTATAGTCTCAATGTCCTCTTTTCTCTAAGTGATTTAGACTAGAGTGTACAAAGGTGCGAACCTTTGTTTCCTCCACTGGTAAAATTGCATAAATATTTTTCTACACTCACAACAAAAAATACCATTGCTGGTAAAATTCTGGTTGGCAGTACAGTAAATATTATCCTTATACTATAAGATTTTAAATAATACTGAACAATACCTCCCAAGAACATTTCTAAAATACATTAGAGAAATAAGATTAGTCTTAAATTTGATTACTTAATATTCAGTACCTTAGTAAAGTTTTCTATTCACTGTTAATTTTCATTGCCAGATAATCTGTCTGATGATCTTCAGGAAAAGCAGCTGCCTAATTTATAGTGTTGTCTCAGTCTAATTTTTAGCTTCTTCAACTAAAAAGTGTTTCACTGGTTGTTTGGGCATTAATAGGTAGTTTATTACTTTGAGAAACTGTGCAATTTACTAAAACTTAAGTATTCCTCTTGCTTGAGAGCTGCCATGAGAATATGGTTGTAATGAACTGAAAAATAATTCAAACAAAGTCCCAGGAAATATGTATCCCCTCAGATTCCATTTATTAAAAAAAAGTCTGACTAGTTAATCATTAAATATATTATTATCATTCATAGGTCAGTCAGGTTTTTTATGACACGATTTATTTATATTAGTGCATGTTTTCTAGTCAATGTTACAACTGGACTTACCTATGTGTTTTTCGAACGACTGATAATTAAATAATTTGTGACTGAATATTTTCTTTCTTGTAGCACTTTGCTTGCAGAAGTGTCAGTGTTGGACCACTGTAGGAGCAAGTTAATTTTCATTCATGTCCATATAGAACTTAAACCCTGAGGTGATAATACTCTGTTTTCATTTTTAATTTTCATATTTATTTATTGCTTGCCTTTGAAAATTAACTGGAATATCAGAAACTTTTGATTACTGTATAGTAAAAATACATCCTTCCCATGAATATCTGCTCACTTTTGCAAAATATGAACATGGAATATAGAGCTGTAAAATTGCTTAAAGGACTATGAGCAAGTTATGTGCAGTCTTTTAACCCTAATTGGATGATCATATTTCTCATGTACTTTTTAGTAATAAGAGTATATTTATTAGAGCTATAAGACAAAACACTCATCAACACAATTGTCAAGAGAAGACTATGCTATTCTTTCCTTCCAGACTGGATACCATGGAAACATCTGTTTAGGAGAAGCTGGAGAGATATTTGAAGGTTTGCAGTTCTTAAAGTCATTGGACTGTAACAGACATGTATTAATTGCAAGTGAATATGACAGCATATGTGAGATTTCTGAAAGCGAAGAAAACACAATTGTCATTCCAGACTAAGCAACTGAACAAGAGATTTATCAAATACTGTGATGTCTGACTTCACATCTAGTGTCATGCTTGTATAGTCATCATTTATAAGGTCTATGGAAAAGGTACAATTTTATTACCATAGAAATATTTCCCAGAAGAACTATAAGGAGATGGAAAAAAAAAACCCAAACACATTGCCTGACAGCTTAAAAGGATAAAAATTATACATTTAAAAGTATCTCTAAAAACATTTGAGAGTTCCAATCAAGTGCAATCACAGTGATTTCATCTGAAAATAATTGTGGCAGCACGGAAGTTTCCTTGGATACTGCTGGCAAATTAGCTTCCAGGAAAAAAAAAAAAAAAAAAAGCAGTACTTAAACCTAGTATGTAAAAAACTCCTAGGGGAGTTTGACAGAAAGATATTTTTGGTTTTTATATGCATATACAATCAGAAAATATGTTAAATTTAATTAAATGGACAGCAAATATTTTAATATAGGTTTTAAATTCTCTAATTAAACTGGAAGACTTAGGTATTCTGGGAAACTTGCAGCTGCCTTTAGTTCAGTATTTCCAAGTGTGAATTATCATGCATTGTTAAAATGACAATAAAAGGAAAGGAGTATCATTGACAACAGTTTGACTGCTTTTTCAAGTCAAAGAAAAAGGTTTTCAGTTCTTGGAACAAGCTGTTTACACTATGCTACACCTTCTGTTACATGATAAATGCCAATTTTACTTCTTATTACATAATAAACAGAGCATGAACTAAAATAGACAAAGTTAATCATGGTGCAGAGAATCTTTGAATAACCTCTACCCTTATTAATTCCATTTTAAGAGAATGTGCCTGCTTGAATTAGATGTTGTGTAATAGGTGAGCATTACAGAAAGGAAAGATAGACTGGCCTTTGAGAAACTTAAGTCCTCTGTCATAGAATTCTTGTTGGAAACTAATAAATTCTTTAATGATAAATCTGCCAATGTTAAGTCCAAAGATTAGGTGCCTGGCTGTCACAATGGAATTCACAGCTCTGGGCTGTTCAGTGTGTAGACAGAGTGAGGATCTGCAGAACTTCTTCCAAGATACTTGAGCAGTTGTTCCGAGAACCTGAATATCATGCCTGAGAATAACTGCAGACACTGCAGTATTGAAGTATTGATGGAAAAACCACCTTTTAGATACTTTTTTTTTTTTTTTCCACAAACCAGTCTAGACATATTACTCTTACACATGTGACATTTAAAAATACAGTTACAGTATTGGAGTAAAATTGGTTTCTGAGTGTTAGAGATGTCACATATGAACATCATATATTTGAGCAGCCTCTGTAGTGGGACCAGATAGCCAGAATATGTCCACATATGAAACATAAACCTCAAGTTTTCTGCTTCTTCAAGATGAACTCTTAGTACCAGATGTTTTAGGCCAAGAAAATTATTGCCAACTTCTATTTATAGTAGAAAGTAAATTACTTGATTGCAAACCCAAAGAGAAAAATAGGGTAATAAATACAATTTCAGATTATATTCAGTGCTGAAACTTTCTTGTCTAGGTGTTGAGTTCATGCCCTTAACTTGTTTTTGTAACAGATATTGCAATGATTTGTGGATTTCTTCTTTCTTGTCCTTTGGAATGAACTCCTTTTAATGTCAATTCAGTTGAACAGTTTGTTAAAGTTAGAAGCTGAGAGATTACTTAGCAGCAGCAGCCCAGTGCTGTTACTGATCTTCTGTGTCTGCTTCTTAGACAATCTACAAGCAGTATACATAAACGTTCAAAGTGTAAAACAATTGTTTCTTGGCTCAGGCAGATAAAAGGCAACTGTCTTTCAGCTGTCAGGCTAGGAGGCTGGGTGCTTGCTAGCCCTGCAGTAGCACCCAGAGATTCAAGGTTAAGCAGGTAGGATTGGTAAGCAGGGTCAGTATCTGTCTCTGTACCTTAGGAGCAGACCTTCCACATTGCAGAGCTGCATTTGCTGCCAGCTCCATTGTCATGTATGGCTGATGCTCAGCGAATGACTCTAGATGAGCTCTGCACCACACTGATCAACACAGCGAATGTCCCAGTATTATTCTTATTTTTGTTTTTCCTATGGATCTCATACATACCTTCATTGTTTGTGCCAGTCGCCAGTTTTGGCTATGATAGTGTTAATGTTCTTCATAGTAACCAGTATGAGGTTATGTTTTGAATTTATGCTAAAAATATTGTTGATAATACAAGCATCTTTATCAGTTATTCCTGAGAAGTGCTTATGTAGTGCCAAGGACTTTTCAGCTTTTCATGCTTCCCAGTCAGTGAGGAGGCTGGAGGTGCACAAGAAGCTGGGAGGGGACGCAGCCAGGACAGCTCACACAACTGGCCAAAAGGATGATTCGTGTCATATGACGTCAGGCTCAGCTTATAAACTAAAGTAGTTGACACCTGTTGTTTGGAGACTGATTGGGCATTTTTCAGCAAGTGATGAGCAATTGCGTTGTGTTTCACTTGTTCTGTACATTCTCGAGTTTATTCTTATTTTTCCTGTCTTTTCTGTCCTACTAACCTGTCTTTATGTCAACTCACAAGGTTTACCTTTTTTCAGATTCAGAGTTTGGCCTGGATCCTGCCTACATTGACCACTAAAGCTCTTGCAGAGGCAGAAAATCACTGGAGGGGCTAAAATCTACAGGTAGAATGTTATACTGTGGAGAAGGAACTTGCTCTTCTTATTCAGAGCTTCTCCAGAACAGTTAGGGCAGATATATAATTCAATATGTATAGACTGATATTTGTAGGAAACATCTGACTCCTAGCTAGCTACTTTTAAGGTTATTTTTATCATCTTTAAATCAAGCATAAGGAAAAGTAACTTTACCATATGTTCTGTAATATTCACAGGGTACACTGCATTCCTCTCCCCAAGGAGGCTATATACTTCCCTTACTTTGGTTGTCATCTTGCTAGCCCGGCATATGGCTATGAATGTTAGCAAAGCCAAATCACAAGTTTTTTTTTTACTCAAGACTCCTAACATTGTGGTCTTTTCCCTTTCACTTAGATGATTTTAACTTACAGCTATTATTTTTTTATTTATTATTCTTTTATACTCCTTAGCATAAATAGCAACCTGTTCTGCTTGTCAGAATGTGCCCGCATCAAGCCTGCAGATCACGTCAGACTGGGCAAAGACAGGGGTGGGCTTGTCATACTGGAGAATAGGGGGGACTTTCAGAGGATCCTAAATACAGTAAAGTAATAGTCCAATAGGAACCTCATGTAATTCAGTAGATGTAAAGTACCACATAAGGAACAGACTAGCTACTCCGCACCAGCATGGTCTTGGAACATAGTAGTCACTTCCAGATATTCTACCCTCATTAAAATGATATTTGGATTACTGTGACCGGCTCTGGGCCACCCAGTACTAGAAAGATGCTAATAAACTTGTGTGAATTCAGCAAAGGCCCATCAAGATGTTCAGAGGATGGGGCACACAGACTATGTGAGGAAAGGAGGGGGGAACTGGGATTAGTGGTGTGGAGACAAGAAAGCTTTGTGAGGGACCTTAACGACTAACTTCCAGTACCTAGAATAAGATTGCCATAAGAAGGCATAGCCAGACTTTTTGTTAAAGTTTTGCAGCATGGAAACAAGACAAAATAATTGACATATCATAAACGGAAATGAGAAGTTCCAACTGGATATAAGGAGGAGAGAAGAAAAAAAAAAGTCACTCTTGGGATACTCAGACTGAAACAGGATAACAGGACAATATCTAAAGAGATTTTGGAATTTCTTTCCTGGGAGGTTTTAAACCTCCATCAAGACAAAGGCTTTATTGACCTATCTGAATTCAGTTTGACCAGTGCTTTGAGAACTAGAGACTTCCTGCAGTATCTTCCAACATGAGTAGTTCTACGGTTCAGTTGAGATGTTGCAATTCAATGAACAATAATAAACTGGTAACTTATCTGTGATGGTAGAAGAAATGGGATGACACAACGATCAATATGATCCAAATGAAGCCATTTATTTTGGGTTAACTGGCTGCCTTTATGTACTAAGCTAATTTTCACGCCAAACATTGATTGGGCGATTCTGCCCTAGTAACAAGCATTCCTTGGTCACAGCCCAACCACACAACCATGTTGCCAGGGTACATTTCTCGCCTTCAACAGCCAGCTTCCTCATTTGCATAACACAGCAGAGTCCTTATAATGCTTTTATAGCCTTGAGGACCCTGTCTAAGGCTTCTCTACTCCACCCAGCCTCAGCGCTTGGGCTGCTCATTAAATGGTGTAGCCACCCATCACTTAGCAAATAAAGGAAATACATACTCCATCTTTATAACTCATTTACATTTATTATTTATTCTGAAATTTGAATTTGATCTTATTCCTATAGACATCAAAACTTCTTAGCAACACCTTTAACATTTCCTCCCTCATTATATCATCTTTCTCTCTGTTGTTCCCAACATCTGCACTGCTTCCACTCAGCCTATTTGAAACAGAGCAGCTAGGTTCTTTTTTACCATTTTTCATACTGTCAACCATGTAACTGTGAGTTCTGCCACAGGTTGGCCCTCTTCCTTTTCATTACATTTGTTCCAGCCACTCTCAGAATGAAATATAACTTTTAACTAAAACTGCAAAAACATCACATAACAACAGAAATTGAATTACAACCTATGCCTTTCTGTAGTATTGGAAAAAAAAAAAAAAGAAACCCAAAAAACCTGCCATACATACCTGGTAAGAATAGTCTTCTACACTCTATGTCTAGTAAAAGAGAAGAAGAAGAAAGAAAGAGAAAGAGGGAGAGTGTTGCCCTTAAGAAGAATCACCTAATAGCTTTGTGAATGGGGTAACTGAGAGTAAATCTGGAAGGTCCTGTGTTTTGTGATCCTGTAAAACTACAAAAAGTATTTGCCAGATGGCTTTGCAATGCATTTTAATAAAAATATATATATATTACTCTGGCAGCTCCTAATTCATATATAAAAAAATCCCTGTACAATCTGGTTCTTCCTCATTAGACTTTAACTTGTCCTAGATTTTACTGATAGGTACTGCATAAATTAAATTCACAAAAATGTTCCTTAAAAAGGTAAACAATTATGCTTAATTATGATATTAATAAGTAATGAAAACAACTTAGTAAATTAGTTTCTGATCAGTTGGTTATACTTTTAAAATATATTTCTACTTGTTTTGGTTTGAAGGATTGAAGAATTTATCTCCCAAAAGAACTGATATATCATCCCATATGTTTCTTGAGGGCCAAACCAGATATTTCATGATGAGTAGAAAATCTATATACATTTATCACATATTCTCTTACTAAATACCAGAAATTTCTGCCATCCGGAATTGCAGTATGTATGAAATAGATATCAGAAGATACATACTGTCCAAAAAAATTATGTATATCCATTTAGACCTATTTTTTCCCCCTTAACAATACTACTTGTCTATGCTGAAAGAAGTGATCCCATTCACAATCAAAGGAAAGAGGTTTTAGTGAAAACTAAAAAATTGTTCTGGAATACCCCCCCCCCCAATCTTGCCCTTTAATTTCTTAAATTACACAGATTGAGCACAAAATCATAAAGCCAAGCAACAAATAACAGTAATACAAAACAAAACAATCCATTCAGTTTCAGTGGAGGGATATTATTTATAGCTTTGAAAACATTCCTTCTGTGGAAAAGAACAACTTATATCCATTGCTATATCATTCATAATGCAGTTTAAGAATGGCTAGGGATGTATACTAAACAATCATTCCTCAAGTGAAAACTTAAACTAATCTTAATTTAGGGAAAAAATAACAAGCCCAAAACAAGCAACAAAATCAACAAAACCAAAATTAAAACAAGTGTTATTGATCAAAACCAGAGTTTTCCCTGAAGTAATTTTAATCATTAGGGTTTAGGTTTTTTTAAAAAAAAATTTAATGTTCTATATACTTAAGAAATCCTTATGCTCTCTAAACAGGAGGTAGCTAACATAATTTCCTTCATATTAATATCAATGTAGTTTATCAACCACTCTCTAAAGTGTTAGTTGGTCCTTTATATTTAGTGTGCTAACCTTCCCAAACAGAATACTTCAAAATACCTTTTTGTAGACTGTTATCATGCTGAAGTTTATCTTTCATATCAAGTTTGTTTCTGAAAGCTGCTAGTATAGTCAGACTCACACTGAAGGCAATCCTTCATTGTCTTTAAAAGTGTTAGCTCTCAGTTAACTGAATATTTTTAGTTAGTTTTTTGCAGATTTTGTCAAATAGCATTGAATCTGCCGCATTGACAGGAAATATTCTCAAACATTCTGGAGGCTTATTTGGAAATAAAGCTTCTTTTTGAGAGACACTAATCAAGCAGAATCTTTAATTACAGTGATGTTAAGTTATAACTTTTGGTGACTGGGAAAGTAGTGCAGCCATTTTTTCTGGGAGTGATCTTCTA
This sequence comes from Clamator glandarius, assembly GCA_033459285.1. Classification (NCBI taxonomy): domain Eukaryota; kingdom Metazoa; phylum Chordata; class Aves; order Cuculiformes; family Cuculidae; genus Clamator; species Clamator glandarius. The sequence goes on along the minus strand of JAUNZM010000119.1, from coordinate 1,112,090 downwards.
TATCATTTTGCTCCCACTGCAAGAAGTTATCTTTTTAGTAAAGTTTTTCAAAAACAGTCATTCAAGTAATTTTGTTTATTTTTAGTAGTATTTTTTATTAATAGTTGTGAAACACCTTTATTATACAGTAAACCAGCTATAAATTCTTAAGAATTTTCTACTTTTCCCCTCCTCTCCTTTGGCAGTACCAACACAGAATGTATAACTCAGGTGCACAAGTTCCAAGAAGCCTCAACTGATAAGTGCTCTGAGCAGAGAGGGGTCATGACAAAAATATGATTTTGGTATGCTGATGTGCTTTCAGTTATATGATGGTTTGGAATCTTAAAACAACAGTATTTTCAGAAAAATAAGGAAGACTTTTGGAACACGAAGGGCTGACACTATTTCTGGAGATAACTTTCCTTATATAGTCAGCTTTAAGAAACATATTCTTGTATATAACTCTACCCTGTTTCACAGTGGTAGTACCAATATAAGCATAACTCATTAAAGCAATGTTCTTACTATTCCAAATAAAGTTGTTATGTTTCTAGCCTATACTGTGGGGAAAGAAGTTAGGCCTAGTTTGAAATTACAGTGTACGTCTTAACACCTCAATGTCTTCACTCAGGTTGTGCTTTCAAAATATCCCAAATCAGTACAATTTCTGTCAGTCTTGGACCTGCCTTCTCACTGACTTCAGTTTCCTTTTCTTCTCTTTGATTGAGGTCTGGCTTTTCCTTGGTTCTTCCTTAAGTTGGTTTTGCCACTTTGAGCTGGAAAAAAGCTTGGCAAGACAAAAGAATTGCAGAGATTTCCACTAACTTCATATACAGAAACAACTCAGAGAATATTCTGATGAATGACAAAGTTATTGCAGTGAAGAAGATAATGGTGGGGAGAAAGGCTGATCTTGCACTATGATATGGATTTGAGCTGCACTCCTGAACAAAAATAACTTAAAATTTCTCAAGGCATAAACTGAAGTACAGAATTTATCATAACATTACAATGAGTACAATAATAGAGGAGACATTTCTGTAACAATTTTATAAGAAATAATTTGAAGAATAATTTTGCATGGGATATGCAATTTCATTCTTCGATGTGTATGTCAGCTTCTTATTGATTTGGACTTTGAAGACCATCATATTTCCCTCTTCTGATCACAGGAGTGTTTATCATTTTTTGATTTCTATTTACCCTACTCCCTCTGAAGCAATGAGCAATAACTTTCTGTACGATTTATTACACTTACCTTTATTTCTTCATCCATTCTTCCCGATGAATTCCCAACGAATTACCAATAAAGGTTTCTTAGACAATGAGAACTAAACAAATTCAGCTATTAAAATATCAAAAGGCAGAGAAAAGTCCTTTATCTTTCCATTTTTTTCTCATATATGACTACATATATGACCCTGATACAAAAATACTCGCTTTAAATTTCTGAACACTTTTGCTTTTCACCTTCACAATCTTTTCACAAGTTGCTGACAAATATTTTTATTTCATTTAAAGTTTATACTAAACTCAGAATGCAAGGAGGTTCCCTTTTGTATATGGAAAACATAAGCTACCCATATCAGTTTCTAAATATGACATTCCAAGTACATAATCTATTTCAGTAAGTCAGCTTCTAGTGTTATGTATGAAATTAAATTTAAGGAAAAATAGGGAGTGGTTACATGTTGTCTGGAGTTACTCAGGTGGCTCTTGCTATAGAAGAAACTAAGCAGAGATATTGCATTGTTTCATCCAATGGATATATTCAGTAGCAAATTCTTCTGTGATGAAGTCAGAACGTTTGCAACAAGCATGTATTCTGATTCCTCTGTGTTTTGTAACTTGGATTAGTTTTATTTTGCAACAGAACAATAGTATTCTGCATTTTAAACTATGAACAAATAGAACTTTTCCATCAGAGCTGAGGTGCCTTTAGAAATATTGCATTCATAAACAATATATAACATTTATAAACATAGTCATATCTCTTTTTGCAGTCTGCAGAAGTTTTACTTAACCTTTCAGTCTGCTGGTCTGCTGTGTAATTTTAACATTTTTAGGCTACAACATATAGTTATAATCTTCTATATTAATATGGATTGCTTCATTGATCTATTTATCAATTAAATTAAATTAATGTTAATATAAAAATATTTAAAATCAAACAGATATCATAACATTATTGAAAAGCTGGCTGAAGAAAATAACCATTTAATTTTAGTGTACCTGTAAAAGCCTAATATCTGTTCTAAAAATGCAATGTGTATATGCCCTCACAATGCTATGCCTTTTAGAAACTGCTTTTGAATTTTGGAACTCCACTAAAATCTTAGGCTAAACTCTTAAGAAGATACTGATAATCATAATAAGAGCTATTAGTTACCTGATGGGGTTATGTTTGATTTGATCTATTTTAAGAAATTCTTTAGCTTCCTGTTTTGTGCCATCTTGCCCAAATATAGATTTACAAATTAATGGCATATAAAAATACACCTCTTGCCAGTTGGAAATTTTGCATATCCAGCTCAGTTCATCTTCCATAATGTTTCTCAATTTAGAATTTACAGATTCCAGAATGTACCAGTGGAGATTGTTTAGTTTTTTTTTTTTATGAAGGCTATAAGAGAATGTGACATGAAATTAGATCCAAGAGACGGTTTGTGATGATTGAAAACATGTGACACATGGAAGTATTAGATCAATTTGGGGACTTTCAAGTCTCTGGCACACTCAGTCAGACACTAAATATGGTTTAAGGACAGATACAAGATAGGCCAGAGATTAGACAGAGATGGTCAAAAAAAAAAAAATCTTAGCAGAGAATTACATCTATTCAGCATCAATCTCTCTCCTACCTTATAACATTTTTCTCTCATGATATTTCTCTTATAATCTCTGTCAGACTTCTTGAGTCAGAAACATATTTTTATTCTTCATGTCAGTCACTATAATCCTTTCTCTTAAATATCAGTCATTTTCCTTGGTGGACAGTAGAATAAATGATTCAGTGGATGGATTCATGCAGCTACATGCAGACGTATCCATAACTGGCCCTGAAGCAGCTAAATCACTTAATGAGGAAAATGGTCTAAGATATGAGAAAAGGGATCAGAGGAATATTCAGCTGAGCAGATTATAGAATCATAGTGTCACAGCATCATAGAATCATTAAAGTTGAAAGAGACCTCTAAGATCATCAAGTCAAAATGTCAGCCCAACACTACCATGCCTACTTAAGTATCTCCTAGAGTGCCACGTCTAGACATTTTTGAACACCTTCAGGGATGATGACTCAATCACATCACTGGGAAGCCTGTTCCAATACTTGATAAGGCTTTTGGTGAAGTAATATTTCCTAATATACACACCAAACATCCCTTGACACAACCTGAGGCCATTTCCTCTCATCTTATCACCTGTTACTAGAGAGAAGAGTCCAATATGCACTTCACCAAAACCTCCTTTCAGGTAGCTGTAGAGAGTGATAAGGCCTCCCCTCAGCCTCCTTTTCTTCAGACTAAATAATGACAGTTCTCTCAGCTGCAAAGTGAGAGACTGAGTAACAAGCCTGAAAGAAAAGGAAAGATTTTAGCAGATGCTAACCTAGACTGTCCTCAAAGATCAGGAGACAATTGTAATAAATGGAGAATTATAAGTCTCCTTATATTTTGTAGGCCTAGATCTTTCAGTTTATTTGGCTGCAACAGGCCTTTATCAAACTAAGTGGAGTGTTCAGCAAGATTTTTGGGGTTGACTTTCTATCTTTCATATCCTTCACATCTTTGAAGAGGAATGACAACATTCATTTCCCAGCTGACTTTCTACTAGGTTTCAACCCCTTTTTTGATGTTATTTTTCCTTTTCTTTCTTTCAAAAAACAATTTTATTTATTTGTCCACTATTCTAGTTCACCACAATATGAATATATATTTGAGTAGGAAAATGTTTTACAGATGATGAAAAAGGTTTCTGCTCATGGATCCTTACATGAAGACATAATTTTTAATGTCGATTTTGTGTTGGGCGTTTTATGTCTATTTGGTTGTTTTTTAATTTCAGTTAATTACAATTTCCAGAAACAAAACCAATGTCCACTACAAAATAATGACATCTAAATCTGTTAAGTGAAATTTTCATTTTAACTAAGCACAATTTATTTTTAAGAAATATGGAGAAAGAGGAAAATTTTATGAAGTTCTTTGAAGTTCTATTCTTTATGATTGTTAAGAGTTGTCTCGATATTTTTTAAAAAAATGTTTAATGTATTTACCTCTCTTTCTTTTTCTTTAGTATATAAAATATTATGTCTATTTACTGGATTCCAGAATCTGCAGTGTCTTAAACATATATAGTTACTGACAGTAGTGGGTGTCTTTACTTATGTGTAGACTCCTTCAAATCATTTGCTCTCTCTTGTCAAATCTGAGCATAATAAATATCTTCACTAAAACATAAACTCTATGATTATCAGGTTTTTTTCAAGTTAATTATTTTAAGTAAAATACCAGTTCAGTGCAACAAAACCTGTTTTCTGAGATGTATAGGTTTTGATAAAATTAATTTAGTTGTTTTCATTTTGTTTTGTGAATTAAAAAAGTGTCTTTGTTTTTTAAAGTTTTTTTTTAGTATGGTTTGTACTTTGTTGAAGCTGGAGGCTGAGGCAGAGTAGAGGCAGGCAGAAAAAAAGAAAGAGCCTTGTGATCCAGAAAAATTTTTATATATGAGTTGTGCTTTGGTCGTTTCAGCCAAATTGTGTAGGTTATAAATGGTGCAATTTCATTCCTGATTTATTTGCGAAGGAGTAAAAGCTAACAAAGAAGAAAAAAATCCCAGTGATGGTTCTGAACTTAGAACAAAAGTGCTGAAACTGCAGTTGTGATTCTTTTTCCAGCCAATTCAAGTAATCAATTAAAGAACTTTGGATAAAACTAGTAAATTTATCAGTTAATGCATCAAAATTTTCAACAAAATGTCTCAAAAAATGGTCAACTATGATTTTGAATGAATTGAAATAGATCTCATAGCAGGAGTATTTCAGCTAATGAGTGTTGTATTTTATTCATTCTCTTACTGGTCACCTAGCTGAGCTGGTGAGATCAGTGTGTCTTTGAATACTTTGTGATTATGATCTGCCCTACTGTTTGATATCAGTGAATGTTTAATCTTTATGTCTGTTTAGAGCTTAATGCACACATCAGTTGTATACACAAGTTGGTAGCTTCTGTGCTTTAGATCAGGAAGACCAGACAAGACAGTTTTGAAATGACTATAAGAAACTTTCTCTCCGGAAGAAAAACAGAATAATATCTAAAAATATGGGTTTTCTTCGTCTAGTGGCCATTCCAGTCATTGAAGGTCACAGTGCTTCCTCAGAATATGAATATATTGAAAAGAATTTCCAGATTACTTGTACAAACGAGAATATGAATTAAGTTGTGATAACATTTATTGTTGGAACCTGATGGACAGGTGCACAAAATAGGTCTTCTTCACGATTCTTTACGAACTATTTTGGGAAGGAGTTTGTAGTCAAAAGGAAAACAAAATAGATCTTGAAAAAAATAATAGTACTTATTTTGTAATTCCTGAAAAACCCTTATAAAATCATAACTTTTCTATTGAACAATTGTTTGCAGCAGCTGTGATACTGCAGGTAGAAATGAGAAAGATTATTTGGTCTTGTTAATTATGAACTTTTTTGGTTGGCATAGCAAAGGTAGTGCTAGAGTTTAAAAGCCAGAAGTGCTATCTTTTGCTAATTTTTTGATGAAGAAATATGAAGTCTTAAAATGTACTTGCTTATGGGTTGCAGCTAATCTCAGTTAAAGTATCTGTATCAGTTTGTGTAGAAGTTAGCGTTAATTCTTCTAACATAAAGTTGCTATGAATTTACTGGTACTAACACAGAAACTTATGTCTTGTAAAGACTTATATAAAATTATATTATTTATAAATTATTTATAAAGTAATAAAGACTTGTCATATAAGTCTTTAAAACAAAACTTTTACAATTCTTCTGGGAAAAAAAATGGGAAGTCTGAGAAATGTGTGTTTATAAGGTTTCAGAACATAATTCTTTTACTGTGTGTTAGGTTTTTAGTTTGCCAGACCAGCGACTGGGATTATAATTAAGGCAAGAAAGCTTACTACAAGAAAGGATGCTAATGTAGCTTAATGGTTTTGCTTTAGTAATGCAGTGAGTTTTAATAGATTAACTATCATTTTCAAGGGAAAAATACAAAATACAGCATGATTAAGAAATATTAATTGAATTTCATTCTAATCTCAAAATCAACAATGGTTACAGATGATTTAACAAACCACAAAATTGTATAAAGATAATCTCTGTTATAGACATCAAAACTAGTGAACAATAAATCTTGAACAAAATTATCTCATTTATGTTAGTAAATTTGGGGTTTTACCTTCTCCTGAAAATAAGAGTGAATGTAGCTAAATTATAAGTTTTAATTAGAATGCAGTATTAGTTTGTAGAGTTTACATTAAACCTTCGTATACTGTTGGGAGAAGCATTAAAATAAAACATCCCATAGGCCCAGAGAGTGGTGGTAAATAGCGTTAAATCCAGCTGGAGGCCAGTTACAAGTGGGGTTCCCCAGGGCTCAGTGCTGGGTCCAGCCCTGTTCAATGTCTTTATCAATGACCTGGATGAAGGCATCGAGTGCACCTTTAACAAGTATCCAGATGACACTAAGCTGAGTGGAAGTGTGGATCTGCTGGAGGGTCGGGAGGCTCTGCAAAGGGATCTGAACAGGCTGGACTGCTGGGCAGAGTCCAATGGCAGGAGGTTTAACAAGGCCAAATGCCGGGTCCTGCACTTGGGGCACAACAACCCTGTGCAGCTACAGATTAGGAGAAGTCTGTCTAGAAAGCTGCCTGGAGGAGAAGGACCTGGGGGTGTTGGTTGACAGCCGACTGAACATGAGCCAGCAGTGTGCCCAGGTGGCCAAGAAGGCCAATGGCATCTTGGCTTGTATCAGAAACGGCGTGACCAGCAGGTCCAGGGAGGTTATTCTCCCTCTGTACTCAGCACTGGTGACACCGCTCCTTCAATACTGTGTTCGGTTCTGGGCCCCTCACCACAAGAAGGATGTTGTGGCTCTGGAGCGAGTCCAGAGAAGAGCAACAAAGCTGGTGAAGGGGCTGGAGAACAGGCCTTATGAGGAATGGTTGAGAGAGCTGGGGTTGTTTAGCCTGGAGAAGAGGAGGCTGAGAGGAGACTTCATTGCTCTCTATAACTACCTGAGGGGAGGTTGTAGAGAGGAGGGTGCTGGCCTCTTCTCCCAAGTGACAGGGGACAGGACAAGAGCGAATGGCCTCAAGCTCTTCCAGTGGAGGTTTAGGCTTGACATTAGGAAAAAAATTTTCACAGAAAGGGTCATTGGGCACTGGAACAGACTGCCCAGGGAAGTGGTTGATTCACCTTCCCTGGAAGTGTTTAAGGTGAGAGTGGAAGAGGTGCTGGGGGGCATGGTTTAGTGTTTGATAGGAATGGTTGGACTCGATGATAGGTCTCTTCCAATCTATGACTATATGATTCTATGATAGGGCTGAAAAAGTTTGAATGGTAAGAATGGGCAGTTAAAGGAAGAAAAAGTAGAATTTCAGATAACATAAGAAAGAAATAAGTGAAAAGGAAAATATACCTAACTAAAATAGAAACAACAGGGAAGTAATATTTTCATAAGATTGGAGTTGTGACTGTATTGTTCCCTGAAGAGGTAACCAAAACAAATGTAATAAAATGCTTTTTCCACAATATTCTAAACCAACACCACTGCGGTTAAGACAAGTTGCTCTGATTTTTTGCTGAATACTGTAAATTCATAGAAGCGAATATTGTTGTAAAAAGTCATACAAAAATAAGTACTTTATTACTAATATTCAGACCAAATTCAATTTTATATTAATAACTATAGATCAGAAACCAGGAACTCTCCACATTAAATTAGCAACTGTAAAAGAAATTCTAGCATTGATACTTATCTACCAATATTAGAAAACCATAAAACTATGCCAACAGTAATGCAGGAGTAGATACATACTCATGATCTCTCTTTGTATTTAGAAAAAGTCAAGAAGGTATAATCATATCACATGACGATGATTAATTACCTCCAACTCCCATAGAAACTCTGGAGGTTTTTAAGTGACAACTACTGAAACCAGATATTTTAAATCTCACTTACATTCAATAAGTTTTTTTAAAGCTGGCTGAAGAGCTCTCTGGACAACTGACATCAATTTTTCAATAAGTCTTGGAACACTAGGGAAGCTCCAGAGGACTGGAAGACTTATGATGGATCAGTACTTCAAAAAGGTAAGTAGGATGAGCCAAGTAATTATAAATCCATAACCTAGCTTTGATCCCAGGAATACACTGGACTATTTCATGCAAGGCTAAAGGGTTAAAAACAGATAACATGGAAAATGTAAATCAATACTGATTCACTGAAAGCAGAAGTTACAAAATTTTTACAATTTTTCCTCATATTACATGACTGATGTGTATCATAGGTCTGACATAATTCTTAGATGTACAGTACTTCATATGATAAATCATTTTAGAAAACAAATGATTGGAATTAACTTCCTGTCCTGCTGAAATCATTCATCAACTCATTTTTCATACATGAAAATGTTTTCTCCAGAAATGGAGAAAGAGCAATCTTAAAAGTATCTAAAGTTTTGTTCTATTGTCCTAGAAATTCAACCGGCTATAACACTAAAGCTATTTAATTTTTTCCCCAAATGTGCGTTTTCAAAACTAATTATACTTTTTATTTTGCTTTCAATTTTATCCTGTGAATTTAATATGTTTTGACTTGGGATTTTTTTTATATTTTGTTTTGAATTGGCAATTGGCAGAGCATACACAACTGATACCTTTCCAAAGGTGTTACATCATTCGCCAAGTATTTCTGTTACTTTACATACAATGGGTTCCCATTTTCACAGTCTTAGTGGCCTCTTTTTAACCACCTTCTATTCAGAATTCTTCTTCATACCATATGTGACTGACTATATCTACACAAAAGTGGCATGCGTAATGTATAGAGTAGGCATATAAGAGCTACGAATTATCCTTTCTATTAACTTGCACATTTCAAGGCCATCCAAATCTTTCATATGTTTTTTAATGTTCTTCATTAATAACATCTCATATCACCATATAATTAGAATACTTCATTACCAAAATATTATTTTGTTCAAGCCAGCCACCAAAATGAATCACTTCAAAATGATCAAAGAAAAATTCTTAAGGAACTCAATTAAAAAATTCCAGTAAGTCACATAATCCTCCTTCAGAACAACTTTGTTGCCATCTCATCCTTTAATGTGATATTTTACTTTACTCACCCATGTAATGCTAAAACAAATGTTATTATTTTGTGATTATAATGAAAAGCAAGGCACTGATCACCTGCATTAAGACTGTTAAGATTTTTAAATTTTTGCATATTTTTTCATACAACTTCCTTTCAGCTTTTAAATCTACCTGTACCTTGTACCAATACTGCAAGTCTATGAAACTATATAGTTCAGCTTTCAAATTAAAGCAAAGTTTGGAGAGCAAGAAGTGAGAAATGAATATTATATCTTTAAATCATTTCACCCAGACCCATTCCTAAGATAAATCAGCTTGTATATCAAATGTTAATTTAGATTGTATCTAATTTTGTCCTCTGGTAAAAGCCTGCCAATACATTTGTTTTACATTTCTGCAAGCACACTGACTTTCATACAGAGTGCCCAATTTTCATATAAAGTCAATGAAAAGAAGCGCCTTTAGAAACCTCTGGTGAGCTACACTCTCCACTGAGTTGAAGTATTTATGTAGACTCCAGATGGAGATTTTCAAAGGCACTTGGCTCCCTCTGTCTACGGAAAGGGCAAGGTGGTCATGCAGGGGGACAGGTTTATGAGGCAACCTAAAAGGTACATCTGAGCTAGACAAAAAGCCAGGTAAGCCAGAAAATGCCCAGTCCCCAGAATGCTTCTCCATGTGTCACCCCATTTACACCTCCTGCTATAACATATGCCAGACAAGATGTAGCAGAAAGTGCATGAGATTTGGGTGACTATCATGAATTCCTTAAAGTACTTATCTTCAGAAGACAAATGAGTGCTCCATGATTGGGTTATCAAGTTACTTTCAGTTTCCTTCTTACTACAGCATCTTACCCTGTTCTTTGTGGGACAACCTAACTGTGTATAAAGTTAGAGAAATTTCAGGTCAAAAAGAGAACTTACCCCTTTTTAATACATATATAATGGGAATTGATTTGTAAGTAAACCTGTATCAAAAACCATGAAGCAAATGCAGACATTTATCTCTGTAAGACTTAGCTTTTCCAAAATAAATTTGAATTTAAATGTTTAGTTACAGCAAAAAGAAAACCAGAACATTATTGAATATTATTATTGTTGAGTGAGATTTAACAAGGCTGCTTGGGTCAAAACAACCCCGTGCAGTGCTATAGGCTTGGGGAAGCATGTCTGGAAAGCTGCCCATCAGAAAAGGTCCTGAGGGTATTGGTTGATAGCTGTCTGAATGTGAGCCAGCAGTGTGCCCAGGTGGCAGAGAAGGCTAATAGCATCCTGGAACTAAAAAACAACTTTCATGAAGAGTGGCCGAGGGAACTGGGATTGCTTAGCTTGGAGAAAAGAAGATTTGGGGAGACCTTATCAATTTCTACAATAAACTGAAAAGAGATTGTAATGAGGTGTAGGTCTCTTCTTCCAAATAACAAGTGATAGAACAAGAGGAAATCACCTCAAGCTGTGCCAAGGTAGATTTAGATTGGATATTAGGAAATAGAACTTCACCAAAAGAGTTATTAAGCACTGGAACAGGCTGCTCACTGAAGTGTTTGAGTCACTATCCCTGGAGGTATTTAAAAGACAGGTAGACATGGAACTTGGGGTCATGTTTTAGTGGTGGACTGAATTTAGGGAAACAACCGAACTCAGTCTTAAGGGTTTTTTTCCAATATAAATAATTCTATGATTTGATCATTCTATTAAATCTGTTTAACAAACAAGAAGTTCTCTTCATCAATATTTTGAGTATTTCTGGTGTAGTTATAATTTTGGTTTTGTGCTACAGCTAACATTGTCGCCAGCATGACTTGAAATAAAAATTAGTGAAAGTCTGGTCATGCAGGGTATCATATTGTCCTCTATTCAATGAATGGCCAAGTATTTAATGCATATGAAATAACTGTCAATACATCACTAAACTTGTATAGTAGACTGTGATGATCTGTACACCCTAGAACATTACAGGTTGCTTCTAATCCTGCCAAAAGATGTCTGCCACAGTTTCTGTTAGCAACCTGACTAAAACCAGGTCATAGTTTCCTGGATTTTTCTCCTAGTTTTCTTCTTTGTGGACATTATGGGCTGATTTCTTTCTTTCTCTCAATTTTATTACAGATTGGCTTAGAAGTGGTCAGGTTCTTAAGTTTTAACACATCCAGTGATTTTTCTGAGTTACAATCATAGCTATCATTTGTGTATTTCCTAATGTTCAGTGTTAAAAAATCTCTAGCTTCAGGTTTCTATTTCAACATAAAATATGATGCAAAACCAAAGGTTAGGAATATTCTTATAAACAAATTGTAACTGAAATTAATGGACTGCAAATTATTCACTGTTCTTGTTAGATAAGGCTGCTTTACTTTTTTCTTTTGCTTATTATTTTCAAAAACAGTTATTTGTTTTAAAATTCTAGCTTATTTTTAAAAAAAATATTTTTTCCCTTTTAATAAAAAAAAAAATGAAAGGTTGTGAAAAAGTCTAGGCCAAGAACACCACTGTTTAGTGCAGTATTTAGAATGATATCTAATAAAATATAAGGAAACACAATTTGTGGTTTGACAGATAGCTAGTGTAAGATGTTATAACTAGTGTAAATCACTTTCATATGTTCTATAATTTTTCTTGTCTTGTTTGCTGATTTAGAAGTGGTGGACTATTTCACTGGGCTTCATCTTGTACTATGAAACAAAAACTCATTTACTTTTACCAAGATGTGGAGACAGACTGTTTAACTGACAACATGAAGTAATTCTTTCACTTTACTGAAAAATTGTTGTTAGAATATGTACTTCAGGATTTGAATGCAAGGCTTCTATTCTGCTTCCTACTGATGTCCCTGATAATTTTCCAAAGAAAGAATTGTGGGACGCGGGTAATCATAATGAGTTTTGAAAACTAGGACAGACTGTCGGTGATATATGTTTGGCTGTTTTAAGAGGCTGGTTTACTATTTCATAAAATACTTCAAATAACTTACATTCTTTCACAATAATAATCTCATTAAATGATTCAAGAGTCACTTATTTACATGTTTCTTGTCTTCTCTACAATATCATAGAATCATAGAATCATAGAATAACCAGAGACCCACTGGATCATCGAGTCCAATCTCACCTATCAAACACTAAACCATGCCCTTCAGCATCTCGTCCACCTGTGCCTTAAACATCTCCAGAGAACGTGACTGAACAGACACAGAGATGCTAGTTGCTTTTTTTTCTACACTCCTATGTAGATCTGTAGTTGGCAATCTAAAGAATAAAAAGTAGAAAGCTGAGCATACACGAAGATGTTTATATGATACATCTCAAAAGAAAAATGATTGTTTGGAGAATAGGATGTAGATTTCTTTAGTTTGTTTTCATGACTTCTCCACATTTTCTTTTTTTTTCATGAGTACATAGTAAAAATAGTGTTCAGGATGGCATCCTTGGTGCACAAAGTTTTTGATTGGTTGACATGAACAACAGTCTGTTCTGTAGTGTATGAACAGCCTTTCTTGCCAAAGCAGTAAAACCTAAATACTTGATGAGAAGGTGACACTTCAATACTAGGCTGGATGGTGTGAAACTAAGGAAGAGAATATAAAATGGACAATGGAATATTCTCCCATCTGCATCTCTTGGAATGCAGATGAAATCCTATTATCTGAATGATTTCTCAAAAGGCATGTTCCAGGATAATTCAATTAAATTTTAAGTTCTAGAAAGGCATGGTGGCAGTCATTGCATATAAAAACGTGTAGACAGATGAAAAAGGACAGTTGAGAATTCTGTAAAGTCAAAAAGAATGAATCATTATTTGACTGCTATAGAACTGCTAAGTCATCATAAAGCCAATTTCTGCCTTCTTTCAAATGAGTGTCTTTAAAATCAGGGCCAATGATGCTTTACATGAGCAAATTCAGAATACTCAGTACTTCAGACAGTACTGAATAACTTGCTGTCAGTCCATAGACTGAGACCACAATGCATAATACAGCTAAGTAATTTAAAATTATGAATGTATTTTTCAAAATCAGTGTCTATTTTCAAATGACCCATCAAAAGAAAAAAGCCTATACACTACTAATATAGTTGAAAATAATTCAGTTAACTTTCGCAGTACTGTCAGTTCCCTGATTCTACAGTTTTATAAAAAGAACTGTTCCTCTTACATCCTCTGTCAATACATATTCATGCAAAATATCGATCTTTCTGGTTGAATGGCACCCCACAGGCCAAAAGCAATTTCATGGAGTGGATGACTAAGGACAGAGAAAGCTGCTGAAAAGTATTTGAAACTTACTCTATAGAGCAGGAATTTAAGGTAGCTACAGCTCTAAACACACATAGTGTAACCTGAAGAAGTGGGGCAAAGCCAGGCTGGTTAAACAGTGTATCAGAATTACAGAATCATTTATGTTAGAAAAGACCTTTAAGTTCATTGAGTTCAACCTTTCTTCTGTCACCACCAAGTCTGCCACTAAGTCACGTCCTTAATTGCCAGATCTATGTATTTCTTAAGTATAATACTGCAATCACTGCTGACAGGAAACTGGCTTTACATTATCTTTTCAAAATTCTGAATCCGCATGGACATTTATTTTTCCTAACTTGTTTAGCCACAACAGTAGTTGTCTAATAAGCAGGTGGCTATCAACAAAATTATTTTAATTTTCTTAGCTTGTTAAGATTTTGTTTCTTGCACATGTTTTCCTGTACCTTATTTGTCCATCTATACCATAAAGCCACTCCACAAGGGAAGAGAAGCAAGAGTCAAGGTGGTCAGAGTACAATGACTGCACCAGCCACAGAGAGACAGTGACCATATCAAGTTCTCTCAGCCATCTGGTGACAACCGAACAGAGTAAGATAACAAGTTAAGTCCAAGATGCCTCCAGGAAGCCAAATGGCATTGTCCCGATGAGCAGAATACAACACAGGAATGAAGTAAAATGGAGTTGGTGGGATGTGAGCACAAGGTATCAGTGAAGGTCCCAAATAAAGCCAGTCAGGGGAATTCAAGCCCGTTGATGCATTTGCTGCCATATTTTTATAATAATAGATATATAAATATTTAGCCATATATTGTAATTATATATTTATATGTTGATATATTTATATATTGAAAGAATTAATATCATTGTAAATGAAAATTACAATGGAAAAAGGAAAAAGGGAGGTAAGCATCACCACCCTTGGTTAAACAGCAATTCTCTGAGGTGTCCATCTGTCATATGGGTCCTTGAATGATGCCTATGCAACTGGTCACCTGGGGAGTTAACTTTTATGTAGCACTATTCCAAGGGTCATCGGGCACTGGAACAGGCTGCCCAGGGAGGTGGTTGAGTCACCTTCCCTGGAGGTGTTTAAGGCACAGGTGGACAATGGTTTAGTGTTTGATAGGAATGGTTGGACTCGATGATCCAGTGGGTCTCTTCCAACCTGGTTATTCTGTGATTCTGTGAAATGTGGCTTCTTCTCTACTTTGGCTGATTTTTGGGAATTCAGCTCTGGGCACTGAGTTCAACTTTCATTAGACTGTGTTCCTGAGTGCAGTTGTCACAGCAACCAAACCACAGAGCATCCCATCTGGAGAACATTTCAGACATTCTAAGTGCTCCAAGCCAAAAATGTTCCAGACATTCTACGTCTCACAGTGTTTCTTGCAGACAAGAAACAGAAGGTTGAAGAAATCTTTGATTTGATGGAGACTGACTGGGGACAGTTATACTTCAGAAGAGGAAAAAAATCCAAACTGGAGATAAAGGCAAGGAGAGATGGGAGACAAGCAGGTTTGTTACCAACAGTAACACCTGCCAAGGTGTAGTAAGAAAGGATCATTGAAACCCAGTCTTCACCTCTGAGGAGAAAGTCGTGAAAAGCCGGCAAGATTTCTGCATTGTCCATCTCCAGCTTCCATCCCTTCAGTCACTAGCTACTTCTATTCCTGTGACTTACTCTACTAGCTCAAGTATTACATACCTGTACAATGCATCTGACCTTCTTGGTGTTCCATGAGTGTAAAGAAGATGGGAAGTCCATAGTGCTTTTTATGGTTTTAAATGTAAAACCTTTGTGAGAAGGGGACTCTGGAGGTTTTAAAGTCAAGCACTTAAGAGCTTCTAAGACATTAATTAAACATCTTTGTGTGCAAATATGCACTTATTGATGCAGTCATTATTTTTTACCATATAGCCTGTACATTGTTCAATTGTACAGTGCTGCTCTAGGTATCAGAGAGGGTTACGTAGTTTCTTCCTTACACAGTTATTCCTACAAGCTCATAAAGTCTGGATCTTCACAAGATGTGTGCATAGACCCTTCAAAACTACTACCATTTAAGTCAGACAATTTTTTCATATTTAGAAACTAACATTGAACCTGTCTAATAATTTGATACTGGAGTAGTCTAGCTGGTTTGTAACTCTTTAGACAGAGTTTCTCTGCTGTACACTCTTCATACATGCTGAGACACAGAATGTGCTACTTCCTTTCCATTTCTGAAACTAAAATGATACAGATTTTATATAAATATGTAAATGAAAGTTCCATATAAGCAAGTGGGTTAGAAATATTGTCCTAACTTCTACTTTACTATGAAATTAAATGGAGATGTTATTTGATTAATTGATTCAGTATTGTTTCTGGTGACCGATTACATTCTGTAATGGTTTCCCTATACAAATAATAATTGTCAGTTTATATCAGATCTAATAGGTTTAGAAGTACAAGTACTGTGCGTCAAGTCTTATTATGATCTTGTAATTAGAAGCATGCAGACTGAATTAAGTTGTGGTGTAAATGAATACATTTGTGTATTCTGTAATGTCATGTTCTCTCATGTGCTTACAGTAAAGTGTATATATATCCATAAGAAATGCACACAATCAAAATATGTTTCTCTTTTCAATTTCAATAAATAAATCCTTGGAGTTTTTTGTTACTGTTGTTTTAATTAAACTTGTAAGAGATGATGAAGGAACAGTGCCATCTGCGTTGATTTGGAAGATTAGCTGGCATTTTCATGATTCCTAATCTGTCCTCCTGAGAACTTTATCATACATATTATTGTCTGTGGAAACAAATGTAATATATTCAGAATTTTACAATCTTGTCTAGGATTGAGTTACAGAAATGTCAAATATTTTTAGTATTGGACTTACTCTATTCTGGTAGAATTCCAGTCATTTCATCTTTTATTTTTAAAGCTAAATTTGAAATGCTACTAACTTGAAAGGATGCTATCCTCTGCCTTCTTTTTCCCTTTAGCCAATCTAGTAAAGCAATATTTCAAAATATATATTTCCAGAATATTCAACAAAACTCTGACAAAAATAGGAAGAGAGGTAATTTTTCCTTTATAATTCTGTCTGTTAAGTACAGAAAGTATAATAGAAATTATTAGCCCACCTACATATATTTTTGTAGTTATATATAAATTCATTACATACTTTTGGCAGACAGACATGCATTTTGTAGATATGTATGGGTATACATATATTGAATCATGCATACAAGTACAAATAGAATTAATAAAAATAAATTGCACACAGGGCATCAGCATACATACATGTATCTTTTCATACATAAATGTACAAGGAGTCTTACTTATTACCTCTGTCCCTATACTGTTTCAGGACATAGGCCTAGAATACCTGCCAAAAAGAAATTAATATCAGTGCAAATTATCAAAATTATATTTTTCCTACAAATACTTGTATTTCTTTCAAAGGCCTATTGCTTGAAATGAGTACATGTAGATTAACTGTTCAAAATTAAATTGTTTAAAGACAATTTTGTTCAAAGTTGTAATCCAGTTATAATTGTGATAATCTATATTTTTCCCTTTCTGTAAAGGATGAAGAAATGAAAAGTTTCAGAAGACAATGTCATGATCTTTTCTGGTTTCAGCAGTCCCAGGGGGGAGAAAGGTATAAAAAATAAAGAGTTGCTTTAGTTTAAAATACAGAAGACAATACCTTATACAAATAAATGTGTATAATTTTAACAATGCATTTTCCTTTTTTCAGATAAATGAGTTCTAACAGCTAAAATAATTTCTACTGTTGCTGTGTTTTGATTTGAGCTAAAGTATAATCAGTTTTCTAACTTTCTAGATAAGATTTGTCTAAGTAACCTTATTTTATGGAAGATATCTGCATGTTTTTCGGACAATGTTTCTCTCTAGAAGTGATAACATCTTTTTTCTTTACAATAAAATTAGTAATATTTTTACATTCTATAAATATAAAAATTTTGAGTATAAAATTTGCCTTTTATATATATGTCTTCTAATTATTTAGGTTTAAACATGCTAATATTAAACATTTCCTCCTACAAATAGCTGGCAGAAGATATTTCATGCTCCATTCTAATACAAGTTAACCCATAACTTGCAGCCACTCCTTTTGTGGCCAAGTATTGTGCTTTACAGACCAAGATGCATACTTGGATGCTGACTGTCATTCTCTGTACCCTCGCTTGTCACTGGATTCTCTACTACTTGTAACACTAATCAAAAGGACTGTAATCAATATTGTACAATGCACCTGAAATAAGGAATTGAATGGGAAAATCTCAGCTTTGTTCATGGAAAGCAGTTCTTATATTTCTCAGTCAAAACTTTTGCACAGAACTATGTAAACCATCATTTGCTTAGAGCCATACCAAAGTGTTTATTTCTTTGATAACCTTAAGCAAACAGTTTTACAATTGTAGAATGTTACAGTATCTGTAGGTAGAAAGGGGTAGTATATATTGCTAATTACTCTGACAAGCTTGTGTCTGAACTTTTTCTGTTTGTGCATGTGGTATGCCTTGTAAGTTCTTCCTTCTCCTCTAATAATAGTTTCCTTGGCTGTGATTTTAAGAAATCCCTTCTATTAAACTGCTCAGTTGACACAGCTTGACACAGTATGTAAGAGAGGAATATATCAACCTGAAGAACATCAAATGCATTTTGAAAGCTGTTGCTTCAAATCCTGGATTGTATGCCTGTTGTGACTGTCATTCTTTTTAAGCCTGCTTTTTGTCCAATGCTTTTAAACTTGGATTTTGCACTGTACTGTACACCTTTACCAGCAGGAACTGTATTCTCCCATTCTGTTCATTAAAATTACTTCTATTCCTAAAATGCTCTCTGGCAATCTGACCTGGTAGAAAAATCTTCCATTTAAGTGCTTAATCTTTCTATTTTTGCTGCTTAATGCCAGCTTTTTTTTCTATATTTCATAAAAAAAAAAAATTGAGAAATATTATACACGTCCAGTCCGCTTTTTACATCAATGTGTATCACTACAGGTGTGTATCAGAAATTCCTTAAGTAGCTTTTTAAACTTATAAGCAAATCAGGCATGTAGTCTGTCTATGTTTTGAATTGAGCATGTTAAAAATAATCTTTCCTTATCTTTGTGATACGTGTTGTTGATGGAATGATACAAGAAAAATTTACCTCTCAGAATCTATCTTGAAAGAGATTCCCTATTGCATCCAATAATTTTCTCCTTAGAAAATCAGAATCAGAATTCAATTAAAGACAATTTTAAGTGAATCAGCCCATAGTAACAAAACCATTTTATAGTGTATGAAACAGTTTGCAAAAATGAATACTACAATGAAAAGACACATATTCGCTTACAAACGCTTTTCTTAATAAAATAATTTGACACATCCCAGTGTTAATATAACAGTGGGTTCTCATAGATGTGAACAGGAAATACTTCATAGCATGTAAGATACATTACAGGATGTGCTCAGTATTTTATAAGTTTGTCTTATTAGAACTAGAAATCATCTCGAGTCATCCAAGTCAAGAACCTCGATAGATTATGTTCTAAAGATAGGAGTAAAAATACACTTTAAAAGAATATAACTAAACTGAAGAGATGATATAGAAAAAGCAAGACACATTTTGGCTCTTGAAATGGAATTATGAACATGAAATGGTCCTGTCTTTCCTGAGTTAGACAAGTGTATTTTTTCAATTAAAAAATACATAATCATCCTGTGTGTTAGTAGAAACAGTACACAATGTTTTCTAACTGCTGAACAACTTACACTCATGATCTGTGTCACTGTCTCTGTACAGACACATCTTCCAAGCACAATACTTTTTTCTTTCATTAAGTACTATACTTAAGTAGTCAGATCTTAAGTGTTCCAATAGAACTTAGAAACCTTAAATTAATCCACAAAATTATTGACACAGAAAGCTTTATCTTTGCAAGCCATGTTGTGCCAAGATTGTACAAGAAGATGAACTGTAAACATTTCTGTATTGTGTCCAACTTAATACTTTATGAGGTTTTCACATCTGCAATGAAAATATTTCAGGTATTTTCTAAAGTATTAAGACATTTTCAGTTTGAACGGGTCAAGTGATCAATGTGAGGGACTCAAATACATAAATCAGACAGTTTCAGAAAAGAGCAAAATTATCTTCAGAAACTTAAAGAGAATAATTTACAAGACAATAGAAAAGAACAAACACACACATTATCTACAAAAAAGAAGACAGATAGTGATAAAATAGTAAGTATACCCTCATTTCCTGGAAAAATATTGGAAGAAATATTTAAAGCATGAGTAAGAATCCAAATGAAAATAAGGAAATGAGAAGATCATATAATTAATTCTGTTGACATTGTATCATGTGATATTTCTTAAATTAAGGAAAATAAATGAGTGCTGCATAAAGTTACAAGCCAGCAGTCCTTGCATATAAAATAGAATCCAGAGAATACATACCTGTTCTCTGATTTGGGGCTTGCATTTCTTCAGTGGGTATCTTAAATGTCTATGTGACTCAAACAGAGTTTATAATATTTACTAATGATTTTAAGAACAATAGAGGTATTTGTCAATACCAGTAAGATAAGAGGATATATTTAATATTATGAAGAAGCCAATTTAGGATAATTTACTTAAGAAAAGTGTGGTAATATTAAAAATTGAAGTGTGGAAAATACTTTGAAAGGAGTAATAAGTATTATCTCTGCAGGTTAGAGACACTGAACTACTAGCTACTGGTACCTTAGAACAGGACTTTAGAATAATTTTGGTTAGAAAGGATCTTCAAAGGTCATCCAGTTCAATCCCCTTGCAATGTGCAGGGAGATCTTCAACTAGATCAGGTTGCTCAGAGTCCCATCTAATCTGATGAAGTGACAGGGACTGATTGACAGGCCTAAAACAAAACTAGTCAGTAGGGACTTCACCTGATTGACATGACTCTTCATGTATCATGGAGAATGGTTTGGTAACTACACCAGTCAATTCCCTCAAGACTCTTGGAAGCATCTTGTCAGATGCCATAAAATTCCATTTATTCAGGTTCTTTAGTTGGTCACGATACTGATCTTCTCTTACAATGGGAGAGAATTTACTCCCCTAGACCCTACCATGAAGTCCATTCTCTTGAGAGGTGTGGTGAGAGAGATCACCAGAGAACACTGAGGCAAAAAAAGTTGTTGAGTACCCCAGTCTATCCCTTGTCCATTTTCACCAGTTTGCCAGTCCTGATTATCAGGGGGGCACACTTTCTTTGACCTTCCTTTTCTGGCTGACATATCTGTCATTTTGCTGAACTAGTAAATATGGTATCATGTTGCAATGTTATTTAAACTGCAACTGCCAAATTCAACTCGTCTATTCTTAAATGTCTACAATGACATCTACTTTTCTAAAGGTAACCCTAGGATCCTTTAGTCATTGCAGGCTCCTTCAGAGGATTTTGAATCACTCTCTGAATATACTTGCTTCTGTCAGCTTTCTACAGAAGGGACATAAGGAAATCAGCACAGATCCAGATGACTAAATTTCAGGTATTTTGTTTTTTTCTTTCTGTATATCTTCAGGTATGGAACAATTGCTCTACTCTGTTTGATGTTTGTACGACCTTTTTTTGGTATTAAATTTGAGAATAAAGTACAAATGGTAGGAACAAGCATTATGAAAGGTCAGAAAACATGACCTAGTTGTAAAGATTGGTATAATTGGAAAAATTTGCTCTATGGAAGACAAGAAAATTATAATAGATGCATTTTTTTATAGACAGGTCAAAACAGAATAATGAAAAAGTATAATAAGTTTTATATTTAAAAGATAATGCAGAGTATTTATTTGTGATTCTTTTTTTTACTGAAATAAAATCACAAGTAGTGAAATAAGAAAGCTACAAAAACAGTTTTGGAAGCATTTCTATCTTACACAGTAAGTTGACGAAGCGGCAAATGAGGTCAAAAGGGCCAAATAATTGGAAATGAGGCTGCTGCTGTAAGATAAACAAGGTTAAAGTTGGAAATCACATAGCATACTATTATTCTAATATCATTAAGTTTGAAGTGCTGATGGGGTTCTGTAGAGAGGTCAGCAACACAAAAATATTACACTGTAAGAAAAGCTGACTTGGAGGAAATGTGAAACAAGTTGAATAAAAATGGATAAAATTCAATAATTCATGAAAAAAAAAGAAGAAGGAAAAAGCCATGTAAGCATAAGTAAATACGTGAAGTTAAAAAAAAGCAGCAAACCCAACGTGGTCTAAACAGGAGATTTAAGTCCCTGTGTGACTGAGAACATACGTAAGAGGGAAAGAAATCACATTTACAAGAGTTTTAGGAGCTCCAATTATATTTAAAAAGGATTAAACAAAGTAAGAATAAATTACAAAAATGAACTTCAGGACATATTCAGAAGAAATCTCAAGTATTCTTTAATGAGGTAAGGAAAAATACAGTTTCATTGAAGACACTGTAAACCCAAAATAATGTTACAAATTCAATATACTTACTCAAGATTTACATCGAGTAATAGCACAAAAAAGCTGGTCTTGTCTATTATGTGAATCCAATTATCATTTTAATTAGGGCCAGAGGAATAAGAGAACTCACTTCCTACGAAATTCTTGCTCATCAGCTATCCTCCATAATTGCCATTGATGCTTTTTTTTCCGCATAAAAGAAAGAGAAGGATAAGAAAAAAAAAAAGAAAAAAAAAAGAAACAAAAAAGAAACAGATGTTGTAGTGGAATTGTTCATTGATATTTTACTTCTATCTATTTTTTATATTGTTTTGTAGTTCTTTATTTTATTTTAATCTGTCTTGGAAAGGAAGAAAGAATGAGTCACTCTTCATGGCAGATAACATACCGTGACATTGACTTCAATCCAATATTTCCATTGTAAATATCAAGTATTTATCTCATGATCTATCATGTACAATATGTATAGTTTTTTTTGGCTGTCCTAGTATATTTCTAGTACCCACATGTCATATTAGGCAGGTGATATTCTGACAGGTGTCTGAGGGATCCCCTCCTCTCAAGCCTCGGGATTCCAGGTAGATCCACTTGCTGTTTAAGCTTCCCCTCAGAGAAGGACCTAGGTGCAGCTGGATCCATTTCTAGTCTCAGCCTTTGTTGATGGTTTATGACTAAAGGGTTATGTGTATATGCTTATATGTGTTTTTGCCACAAGTTAGAATTTGAATACCTGTGAGAGTCTCCTCAGAGACTGGATACACACAAGGTTAACATGTGCAGCTGACAGCCCAGATGGGATGGCCAGCAGCTGCTTGCAGCAATGCCTGTCAACGTGACAATTCTGCAATGTTGGAGGCAGTAAGTAATTTAATTCAAGTGACAGATTAAAACAAATTAGAGATTGCCATTGATAAATTCACTTGTTATGTTAGCATTTGGACACTTATAACTGGCCAATAATTAGCATATGTATACATATATAAAACAGGTAGCAATAAAATATCAAGTTTGTAGTTATTTTCCTAGGAAAAAAATCTGACAGGGTCAGAGGTGTGCAAATCTTGCCAAAAAGATAACTTTTCTCTCTCTTTGTTGAGAAAGAGAGGTTCGGGCTTGTCGATCTGTCCATCAGGTAAAGTGATGAATTTTTTCTCACCCTCAAAGAAATATTTTCTGGTATCAGTTTTATACCTTTTGCAAACCTTTTAGTGACTCTTGGGAAGGTGAGACTAAGTCAATTACTATGTGCTGATTGGCCTTTGGCAAGGCCACTTTTGTCATCAGAAGTGGATATTTGGCGGTTTGCAACACCTCCAAGGTGGGGAACTCAGTGAGTGCTTTTGGGTTGTTCCTACTCTTAACTGAGGCAACACTAGGCTCTGCGACCTATATCTCATCCCAGGTGTCACTTACCTGAAATTAGTGCTAGACCACTATCTCTTTTACCAGATACAGATGTCCACTGCCATGTGCTCCCTCTTGCCAAATGCTCTGTTTTACTTCTTTAGAAAGTATTTTATCACCCAGGAAACTCAAGCATTACAGTGTCTTGGCTAGCTATACTACAAGATTCAAAATATTTTGTCCAGTTGCTTTTTACTTTCAGAATGCCAAATAACAGAGAAGTCTATGCTGCTTGTCTCATTCTTTCAAAGGTAGTTATACTATGACCCTCAGTAAGAATACTATGATTATAAGAATAGAGTGAAAACATTTAATATCTTACTTATTTCAAAGTCTTCCTTATTACAACTATTATTAGATCCTACTGCATGATCCAGTAATAAATCATTTGACCATGTAGAATTCATAGTCGTGTAACTGATCTTTTCATGTGTTTCGAAATAAAAGTGCATAATACTTTCTAACTAAAGGTAGATGAGTAGATAAATTACTAATATCCTTGAGGGAGCATAGCTGGAGAAAATTACATTTTAATACGACTTATCATCTTTTTCTCATCTTTCTGCTTTTCTTTGCATTGCATGTATTGGTAAGAGAAAAAGTGACATCCTTTTTGGAACGAAAATTTTAAAGAATTATTGGGGATTAGAGTATTTTCTATATCCACCCACTGAACATCAGGAGAATAAAAAGCCTATTATTTTATGTTCATATTTTAGAAAGATGACAACAGATTGTACGGAACAGGTATACCTCAAAGAACAATAAGATCAAAATTTGTTTTTTTCCTTAATTCATTAATTTACCTAGTGTAAGAGACTGTTATTGAACTGCTTTGGCTCAACATAGCTGTCAACCACAATGATCTTGTAAGAGACCATTATTGCAATGAAGAGCTGATCTTGTAAGAGCTGCCAACCGCAGACATGAACTGTCCCCAGTGGAAAAACCACGACATCCACCCAAAGCAGTGCCTACCAAGCTGACCACAATGATCACCTGGACAAGTGTGCATGGAAGGCAATGTCTTCCTGGAAATGGGCGGACTGTTCGGGGAAATTGTGGGGACTGGGGTGATAAATAGGGGGCCTTCTACTTCTTTGTTGCTCGGTGGGCTTGGGGTGCTCGGTTGTTTCGTTGTTCGGTGGACTTGACCTTGTGTGTGTTGCTGCGTGTACCCCCCTGGGTCTTCCTGGAGCTTGGAGCATCATCTTCACTCAGTGGCTGTGTCTTCATCATCACCTGCACCGAGACCAATCCAACTGGACATCGCTGAATTCGTGGTGGTGGTACTTAGCTGCATCTCTACCATTTCCCTGCTTAGGGATTCTAAGTTTTCCTTTCTTTTCCTCTCTGTCCTATCACTGTTATCAGTTGTTCCAGAAAATAAAGCTCACAAGATTGTACGGCATCTGACCCCGTCTGAGTCTTAATCTCGGCCTCTTAGGATCATTTAAGAACCCTCCTCGATATTGGATTGAGACACCTAGATAAGGATTTTTGGCAAAGAATTGCCTCTTGGACTTCAGTGGTCAGCACAATAAATTGATAGCCCTTTCTGACTTCTTTGCATATTTAGATATTTACATGCGAGGTGTATTATATTAATACTAAATACTGCAACAAATTTTTGGTTCAGTATAATATCTTCTATTCTATGTGGAACAATTAATATATTTATTATCTGAGACCTGCAAGAATAATTTCTCAAAATATTATTATATTATTGTGAATGAACCCTAGAAGCAATAAATCTATGGAAGAGGTTGAAAAAGAGTCTCCACTCAAGTATATGTACATAAATACATATAGCCTGGGAAACAGACAGAATAAACAATGATCATCTAATCCACCTGCCTTCAGGAAAGATGGTCAGGGAACACACATGGGATGTTCCCTTTTGAGAAGGAGCAGGTTGAATATAACAAGCTGCTTTGTGGGGTATATTAGAGGCTGGGTGAGAGCTTCATTCAAGTGTACAAACAGTTCATACCAACACTCAGGAAGATGAGAAGACATCAGGAGACTGGCTTGACTAAGCTGCAACAGAGTTTATGTACATACACTTTAGTTGGGCTTCTTTTCTATTTCTTTTATCATTTTATTGTTGATTTGTCAAGGTTAACCTGGATTCATTATGGTGCATCTTGGTGTTTTCAGCATTGACATCAACAATATTGAAATCAATGTAATTCCTCATCCAAGTCTTTAAAGAGAATAAGAGAGACAAAAGTTTACTGGAGACCTAAATTCTTTTTTTTTGTGATCAAATGCTGATCATCAAAAGAAACTAAAACCAATTTTCCACTTAAAACAACATAGTTACGCATCTGATGCAAAAGAAATCAACCTGTGATGTTAAGAATATTTCAAATCTTCCCTACACATATACAATATTTCTGCTAGGTAGCTGTTCTGAATCACAGAATCACAGAATCACTAGGTTGGAAAAGACCTCCAGGATCATTGAGTCCAATCATTCCTATTTGCCACTAAACCATGTCACTGAGCACCTCATCTACCCATCTTTTAAATCCCTCCAGGGAAGGTGAATCAACCACCTCCCTGGCAGCCTGTTGCAGTGCCCAATGACCCTTTCCGTGAATTATTTTTTTCTGACGTCAAGCCCGAACCATCCCTGGTGGAGCCTGAGGCCATTCCCTCTTATCCCGTGCCTTGTCACTTGGGAGAAAAAGCCAGCTCCCTTCTCTCCACAACCTCCTTTCAGGTAGTTGTAGGGAGCAATTAGGTCTCCCCTCTGCCTCTCCTTCTCCAGGCTAAACAACCCCAGCTCTCTCAGATGTTTCCTAATGTTCGGCCTAAACCTCCCCTGGAAGAGCTTGAGGCCATTCGCTCTCATCCTATCCCCTGTCACTTGGGAGAAGAGGCCAGCACCCTCCTATCCACAACCTCCCTTCAGGTAATTATAGAGAGCAATGAGGTCCCTCCTCACCATCCTGTTCTCCAGGCTAAACAGCCCCAGCTCTCTCAGCCTATCCTCGTAAGGCCTGTTCTCCAGCCCCTTCACCAGCTGAGTACAGAGTAAGAATAACCTCCCTGGACCTGCTGGTCATGCCGTTTTGGATACAAGCCAAGATGCCATTGGTCTTCTTGGCCACCTGGGCACACCACCGGTTCATATTCAGTCGGCTGTCAACCAACACCCCCAGGTCCCTCTCCTCCTGGCAGCTTTCTTGAGAGACTTCTCCCAGTCTGTAGCACTGCACAGGGTTGTTGTGCCCCAAGTGCAGGACCCAGCATTTGGCCTTGTTAAACCTCATGTCATTGGGCTCTGCCCTGTGGTCTAGCCTGTTCAGATCCCTTTGGAGCCTCCCTACCCTCGAGCAGATCCACACTTCCACCCAGCTTAGTGTCATCCGCAAACTTACTTTGGGTGCATTCAATTCCCTCATCCAGGACACTGAACAGGTCTGGACCCAGCACTGAGCTCTGGGGAACCCCACTTGTCACTGGCCTCCAGCTGGAGTTCACTCCATTTCCCACCACTCTCTGGGCCTGGCCATCCAACCAGTTTTTCACCCAGGAGAGTGTGCGCAGGTCCAGGCCAGAGGCCGACAGTTTCCTGTAACGGTTGGAATGGATCCAGAGGAGGGCTACAAAGATGATCGGAGGGCTGGAGCACCTTCCACATGAGGACAGGCTGAGAGAGTTGGGCTTGTTTAGCCTGGAGAAGAGAAGGCTCCGAGGAGATCTTATAGTACCTGAAAGGAGTCTACAAGAAAGCTAGAGGAGGACTATTCATAAAAGTGTGTGGTGACAGGACAGGGGGAAACGGCTATAAGCTGGAGAAGGGCAGATTTAGACTAGACATTAGGAAGAATTTCTTCATCATGAGAGTGGTGAGGCACTGGAACAGGTTGCCAAGGAAAGTTGTGGATGCTCCATCCCTGGAGGTGTTAAAGGCCAGATTGGATGAGGACTTGGGTAACATGATCTAGTTGGATGTCCCTGCCTATGGCAGGGTGAGGGATGGAACTAGATGATCTTTGAGATCCCTTCCAACCCTAACTATTCTATATTTTGATTCTATGATTCTATGATTTCCATACTACCATTTTCTTTGTACTAAGGGACAAGTGACAACCTAACAACTTTCTTTTTAAATTTTTCTAATTTATTTCCTGTATAAGAAAATTGTTAGCAGTTGAAGTTGTCAGTAGATTTAAGCCAAATAGCCTTATCTGCTACTCTGGATACATGCATTTTCCCACTACTTCCTCGTTATTCTGAGGCCATGCTTTACAGTCCTTACAAGCCTACCTATTGGCAAGCAGTTCAGGGTTAAAATTTCCCAATTCTGATTTGGCAAATATCTACCCAATTTTGCCTAAGAGAGAAATAGGAATAGACCCAGAACTCACTCTTGCTTATCCCACTGGTTCCTTGATTTTAAAAAAAAAGAATCTTTTTCTTTCCCAATGATAAAAAATTTCAGAGGAGTTATAGTAAAACTAACATGATATGAGGAACATGGGATCATAGAAATGAAATAGGAAGCAATGAAATGTACACACTGCTACTCACTATGTTTTTGTTGCTTCATCCATCAGTTCCCATTAAAATCCCTTGATAGAGAAGTCATCTACTTAAAATATAATCTTATAAAGCATTTGCTGAAGCAGATCCACAGCTGGTGTAAAACAAAGTAGCTCAGCTCATTTAAGCTGAACTTCTAGATATACATTTGTAAAGATCACTACTCTAGCTGGGTGTCTATAAATAATTTAAAATAGAGAGTATGCTGTGATTTCATCTAAGTAGAAAATATATGCAAGATGTATATTTTTCAGTAACTGACTTGAACTCTACAGAGTACAAAGAAAAAAAATGAAAATGAGAACACAATTTAAATGCTTACAGATGCGCAGTGCTATTAGTTATCAAATGGTCTCATGGTGTATCTGCTTTTATTCTGAATTTCAGCTATAAGCAGGATTTTTACAAGCTTACCCTAGCTAATACAGAATTGCACACCAGTTAACTATCTCATTTTCAAAACAATTAAAACAGCTCATGATTGAGGAGCCTAAATCTATAGATATGTACTAAATTCACAGGGGTATGCAAAATTAGAAATATTTTAAGTTGTGTGCTACAAAGCTTAGGCTCTAAAATTACGTTTTACATTCAAGCTTTTATTTTATTGAAAATTCAGTTGTTTTAACACTGTTACTTTGCTCAAGAAAGTCAAAGGTTGTAGCTTTTTATATCTTTATAATTAATCATCAGATGTTGCTACCTTTTACTTCTCCGGTGTCATAAATTCATCTGAAGAATTTCTCATTTGCTAAATACCTGCCATTACTTCATTCAGGAATCAAATAACCACATAAAGGATTTGTTTCTCTTATAAGAACATGTTGAATCATTAAATTTATAGATATTTAGATAGAATTATTAAATTTATAGATAAATATGTTGAAAATAGGATGAAATAAAAAATCAGATAATTTTATTTGAAATATTTTTTACTGCATGGCTCTGGTTCTTTTCACAAAAGCCATTGAAATATATTTTTGAGAAATCTTGTAAATTTAAACTTAAACCAGTTGTTTGCATAAAAAGACGACGGAGGAAATGGGACATCACACAGCAAATCAATTTGATTCAAGTGAGCCGTTTATTAGAGTGCAAGACAGACTTTTATAACTAACTCGGTTAATACAGGCTATTGTTTAGCAAGCTCGACAATTCTCCTTTAGCAACAAGCAATCATTAGTCACATACACTATCGTACTTTCCCATGAGAAGCACCTATGCAAGCACTCTGACCTACGAAGTGTTAGATTACAAAATAACAACTCAAGAACTACCGGGGAAAACTACCCGTGAGAAACTGGGGGACTGTTAGGTCAGAATAACTCCCTAACATTACAGAGAGAAACCTTGAGCCTGTATATTCCTGGCGTATGTGCAAAGCTGCGAGGCCTTATGCTAAGGCATCTTTATTTCTTTTAGATAAGCTGCTCAGTGCTTGGGGTGCTCAGTAAATGGCCTCTGGTCTGTAGCCATCCATCAAAAACCTGTGTCAAGATCAGACAAATCCTATGTACTGATATCTGTTTACACCACATGATGTATTTTGTTTGTTTCCCAAACAAGTGACATTTATAAACTCCTTTAGATAAATAAACCCTTAAAAAATTGAAGAAGAAAATATGCAGACTTATTCCAATGAACTTGGTATCATTATGTATTCCTATTTCACTTCATAATTCACACCGCTGATCATTAGCTGGGTAGGTGTATATCAATTATGTGTAGCATGGTGCAAAAGTTTTTAATGCTTTTGCATAATATTCTGACATTTTTAAAAGGTTTTGGTAAGTTTTATATATTTGAGGATCACATATATACATTTCCCAGCAGAAAGAATAATTGCATGTATTCTCTCCTTTGTTTAACAGAATGTTTTGAAGAATCTGGAAGACATAAGGATAAGATAATGAGAGTGATTTCCAGAAAGAAGAATGGGGAAGTTCTGTAATCTAAAGATTCACCAGATCCACTTTCAATAATTCTTATTGAAATTTATTATTAAAAGGGGAAACAAAAAAAAGATAACATTTCCTTGACAATGGAAATGTTATTATTGCAATTGTGAATAGTAAAAGTTATTGATTTGTTCTCAGATTGTTAATGGTCTACACAGAGGAAAATATTTCTTTTTGGCTTTTCTCAGAGTTAAGATATAATTCAGGGTTATTTAGTGTCTATGACATTTTATATTGGATTCCAGAATTTTTTATTGTTCCTGACTTAATTTCATCATAAGTAGGTTCCGAACTATTCAGATGTGCTTTATTTTATGCTAAAGACTTACCTTCACTCAAGACTTGAGTTGTATTTAACCTCTCCAGTGGGTTTTTCAAGCAGGATCTTAATTCCTATCTAAACATAATCTGTATATTATGTCTAAACAGCAGTCTGTCAAGGAAAACACAGGCATTTAACTTCAAAAGAGAGAAGGACTATCTTGAATTAAGCATGCAATTTCTACTAACAGCGTTTGAAAGTCACATATGAATGTATTGGCTTGTTTGACTTTATGCTGAAGTAAATTAGTTATAGATTCAGTTCCTGTCTTGGTAATATCCATGTGTCTCAATTACTGCAATGTATATAGTATCTGAAGACCTCTTGAAAAATTCATGGAGTGTTCGTATGCTTCTCACTTATTCTAAAACAGTGAAATAACACTGGGAGACACAAGTTTGGAACAACAAAGTAAACACAGGATAAGAAAGTGAGAAAAACTAGTTTAACTAAGTAATGTAAAATTACTTGAGTCAAAACTTTCATTAGTCACCAGAATAAGCTAGCTACTGCCCCTGTATAAAATGAAATAGAAATTTTTATCAACTTTTTAATGAAACAATGAATCTGAGAGTGTCATTTGGATCGCTCAGTTTCACTAGCTCAGAGGAAAACATTGAAGAAAGATTTTCTTCTAATTGTCAGTGCAGATAGAATTTTTCATAGAGAATTTTGAATTTTCATAGAAAATTTTAATTCAACAATGAGTTAGCGTTAACTTTAATATAAAGACTGATTAAATTTCTGGATGTCTCCTGTAATTTCAAAACAGCTGTAATCATCTTCAAGTCACAAAAATCACCAACATCCTCCAGCTATTATTTCCTTTATTCTTGCTGCTTTCTGAGACAGGAAAGGAACTCTAAAGACTCTGTACTCCAACATACTTCTGACAGTCGATGTAGCTAAAGCAGATAGTTCAGGGCCATGGCAAGTTTTGTTTTGAGTATCTCCACGGATGCAAAGTCCACAGGGTCTCTAGGCAAACTGTTTCAGAGTTTGATCACTCTTAAAGTAAAAAAGGCTTTTCTTTTGTTCAAGTAAAATTTCCTCTATTTCTGTTTCTGCCCATTGCATCTTGTTATTGGCTACCTCTAAGAAAGGTCTAATTACATCTCTCTCACTCCTTCACACCATGTATTTATACACATCATTAAGATCTCCCTTGAGCCTCCTTCTCTCCAGGCTGAACAGTCACAGCTCTCCGTCTATTCTTATAATCAAATGCTCCATTCCTTTAACAATCTTTGTGGTTCTTCTCTGCATTTGCTCAGACATGTATGTCCCTGACTTTCTGGGAAGCCCAGACCTGACCTAGTATTCCAGATGTGTCCCACAAGTGCAGAGCTGAGGTGAAAGATCACTTCTCTTGACCTGCTGACAATGCTTTGCTTAATGCCTCCAAGAGTGCTGTCTGTCTTCGTCAGTGCAAGGGCACATTCCTGACTGATGCTCAGCTTGGTGTCCACTGGGGACCCTCTGGTCTTTCCTTGCAAAGCTCCTTTCCAGCAAGATCATAATATTTTCTTCATACATAAACCAAGATGACACATTTTTATCTAGTTCCCTCTGACAGCAGCTACTTAAAAGTGTAATGCACAAATAACCACTGGAACACCTTTAGAAGGAAGAAACAATGACTAATTAGATTCTTCTGCAGAGAACCTTCTGCCAATCAGGCTGATGATCTAGGATCATGTCTCCTACAGATACAATCTTGTGTTCAAATATATGAACGCTGACAATGTCACAATAAAGCCAATAAAACTAAATCCAAGTAAAAAAATAACTATGGGCTATTATGTTAGTCAGAAAAGCAAAAGGAAACAAAGGAAAAAAGGATATACTGATCTGAAACAGTTAGCTGACAAAGTACAGAGGATTGTTATTTGTCAAAAATCTTGTGAAACTTTCTGCTAGGTTATAACATTATAATTCCATTACAGGAACATTATTGTTATATCATATATATTACTAATAAAGAGATGTTGGCATATTGTACAGACCCGTCAGAGCAAATCATTGAACACCAAATTAATGACTGATGAAAAAGTAGTAATTCGTCTGATCTTTGCTCATAGTAACACTTTGTTAAACTTAGGGAAAGAAGATGAGTAGAGAAATTCCTTATGTCAGGTCTTTACATAATATTGTTTGAGAGGAGTGTCTGTGAGGATATTGGAGAGGAGGGAAGCAAACCCCATATTGCAGGCATGTTAGGTTGTTTTCAATAAAAAACAGGCTCACCTGCTGGACAATACGATCCACTAAATGTCTAAGTGTCCGTATCAGTTATGTTCACTCAGAAGGGAAAAATCAAGAAGGTGTTACTACAGTATAATAACTTCCAGATGATACTCAGTGCAGGAACAGTCTTATAATAGCTATAAGGATTTTAAGGCCTATTACAGTTTTATGAGATTCTTGAAATACTTTATCATAAGCAAGCTCCAGTTGTTTTAAGGAGGAAAGGAGAGGGGATGATTGCTATGTTTTCATTCCATAAAATTCTAATAGTTACTATTTTGGAATAGTAAATATTTTTCCTTATTTTTAAAATATTTCACAGAATCACAGAATCACAGAATCACAGAATGACCAGGTTGGAAGAGACCCACTGGATCGTCGAGTCCAACCATTCCCACCAATCCCTAAATCATGCTCCTAAGCACCTCATCTACCCTAACCTTAAACACCTCCAGTGACAGTGACTCAACCACCTCCCTGGGCAGACTGTTCCAATGCCTAACCACCCTCTCCGTGAAGAATTTCTTCCTAATCTCAAGCCTAAATCTCCCCCGGCAGAGCTTGAGGCCATTCCCTCTCCTCCTGTCCCCTGTCACTTGGGAGAAGAGGCCAGCTCCCTCCTCTCCACAACCCCCTTTCAGGTAGTTGGAGGGAGTAATAAGGTCTCCCCTCATCCTCCTCTTCTCCAGGCTAAACAACCCCAGCTCTCTCAGCTGCTCCTCATAAGATTTGTTCTCCAGCCCCTTCAGCAGCCTCGTTGCCCTTCTCTGGACTCGCTCCAGAGCCACAACATCCTTCTTGTGGTGAGGGGCCCAGAACTGAACACAGTACTCGAGGTGCAGTCTCACTAGTGCCGAGTACAGGGGGAGAATAACCTCCCTGGACCTGCTGGTCACGCCGTTCCTGATACAAGCCAGGATGCCATTGGCCTTCTTGGCCACCTGGGCACACTGCTGGCTCATGTTCAGTCGGTTGTCAACCAACACCCCCAGGTCCCTCTCCTCCTGGCAGCTTTCCAGCCAGGTTTCTCCTAGTCTGTACCTCTGCTTAGGGTTGTTGTGCCATTTGTTCTGGCAGACAAGTCAGCACCTTCTTCCAGTCCTAAATTAGAGAAATAGTACTCCTAATCATAGAATAAATGTTCTTTTTGAAAGAAGAAAATGAAATAATTTCATGAGATCTTGGAAACTGAAACTCTTTCTCTGAACAATTTGATGTAATGATTAGGTACCTGAAAGAAGTCTTACAGAGCTGGGGTTGCTCAGTGATGAAAAGCTCAACAGGAGCTGGCAATGTGAGCTTGCAGCCCAGAAACACTAGTGAGAGGTATCAGTACCCATCGCAGAGGGGTGGGAACTAGACGATCTTTAAAGTCCCTTCCAACCCAAACCATTCTATGATTCTGTGATTCTATGAAAAATAAAATCATTTTCCTACAACACAGAAAAGTGAAGTGGAGGTATTTGATCAGTTCTCTGGTATCACAGTAAAATACCTCTGGCATGCACAGAACACTGCCTTGCATGGTCTGTAGGCAGAATATGAAGAATAGCCTTTCTTTCCTTACACAAGATATAAAATACATAAAAACACTAAATATATATATATATAACATCTTTTTTAAAAATAAGGGAAATGTTGAATAAACTTCCATTTTAACATGCTACATGTATAATAAATCTTTTATTTTTTAAAATTTTTTCCACATATTCAGCATTTTAAAAACCATTTTCTTCACTATCCAAGAATTTTTTCACTTGAAAAGAGCACATAATAGGCTAAATTCAGCTAGGAAATCAACCATCATTACCTAGAAAATAAATGTAATTTTTCCCAACATTTGAAAAAATAGATTATACAGTCTATGTAGTTACGGCTCAACTGTCCAGCTTTTGAAGGTATGCTGAAAATGTGAAAAGGTAAATCTTTCATCTTAAACTAATGGCTTAGACAACATGACCAAGTATTGAGTACTTTAGTTCTACATTTTTAGAGGACTCGTTCATTTTTATTCAGTTCCTTATCCTTACCTTTATTTTAAAGACTTTCTTGATAAAGGTTTTTTCTATACAATTCCAGCATTCAACAACAGGATGTCTTCATAGTAGGTATTGGCTGAGTTCAATTGCTGCATGACAGTATTGCAATAACACACTTGGTTTCAACTGTTAAAGCAATATTTAGAGAGAAGTAATACTTTTGAATTTTTCCTTTTTCTATATCAATACTTTATATATTTTAAATAAACACTTATTATGATATGGTTGTGCATATGAGTAGAAATTATTCAGAAGACTAATTCTCAATTAGGCTTCTTGCTTTGGTGAGGGTATAAATGAGTATTAAGAGGAACTTTCACTGCTCAAGAGCAATTTCACTGCTCAAGAGAGTTCAATGCATTAAATACTGAGAAGTCATGACTATTGTTGACAACACTTGTTACATCTTTAGCCACACATAGTGCCCATGTGTTCTATGGACAATAATACTGTCAGCAACTCTTGTTTTGTTTTAATCATTTGCACAGTAATTCTCAGTTATTCTGAGCTGAAACAAACTGGAACTCCATTGATTGAAAAGCTGTACATATGAAGTCTATCACCTAAAAGGAAAAATTAGCTTTATACTCACTTAATCAGAAGAATGAAAGTCACTATTCTGCACAAACAAGTCACTGCTAAAAGTAAGAAATGTAAAAAGTAAAAAAATTAATCTTTCACTTAAGTCAACAGTGGTGAACAAAACTCTTAATATATCTACAGAAAATATTTCATATATTATATATTAATCTTTTTTTAGTTTCTGAAATCTAAATTATAGTTGCCACTCCCTGTCCGTACATTGATGATGATGATGATAGTAGACATACATTCTAATTGAGTCTGCAGGAGTTTTTCACTAGGGAACCACCATCAATTTCATGCAGCATAGCAGTATTAATGTGATGTAAAAGAAGAGAAAAGGATTTGTTTTTAGAGTTTTTTCCCATTCAGATCAATTTGGGACACATAATATAGGATCTCCATGTTTAAATAAATCTGTTTGGAAAACCTGGTAGGATCTTTTGATCATAATACATTTCAAGCAGTGATAGTGATTTTTTGGGGCATAGCACTCTTCATTGTTAACCATTGGACTAAGATATTCAAGGTGAGATAGGCAAAATAGTGGATATTCATTAATTTCTTTGAAGTATAAACGTGAGATTTTCATGGCCAAATAGTTTTCAAAAGAAAAAATGTTTTCCTTCCAATAAAACTGCCTTTAATGACTGCCAAAATCGTGTTAGAGGAATAAGACAAAACTAACAAGAAAGTATCTTTCTTCTTGATAACAACAGCCTAATTGAAAAGTGTCCTTCTACTGCTAATTAAACCAAGATATGAAAGGTACTTGTTGCTGGCAGTGATGAACAGAGAATATGTTTCATATCTCTGGGATGAAAAAAGGTGTAAGCACAGTAGAAGCCACAGTGTGTACTGTCTATAAAGAAGGCAGGTTTTACATTAGGAGCACACAACAGAAAACAGTGTTTGTCCAGTAACCTCCATAAAAACCCACCTGCAGTTTGAGGTTGCCTGTTATTTGCTCAGAATACTGCAATATGAAGGCTGAGCAGAAAGGCACCCTAAACTATGGTAAATACAGTCATTTTCTGTTGGACAAAAATTTCCCAAACAGTATCTCTTGCTTTTTAGGATGTGTGTTTGAAGCTCAAGAGTAGAACAAGGTCAAGAAATTCTCATAGGCTTTGACAGAAATGAAGGAATGAAGCCTTAAAATTCTGTTTGAGATATGTGAATTGAATTGTAGGTATGATATACACATTTTCCCTCTCTAAATCAGACATACTTAATTACCATTATTTGTCGATTATAAAACTGAATGAAATGCAAATATCTTCCCTGAGGAGTAAGTGAGCTGGGTTCTTATGGAAAGCAATAATAGCTAATTGCATAATTAAATGTGTCTAGTGAATATATTAAAACTGGAAATTAATTTCCTGATTTTTAAGGCATTTATGAACAGATTTAAAATATTCTCTTTAATAATTTTTTTCAATTTGTTTTTCTAGCACAGCTCCATAGAAAACTGGCTTCTAGCCAGTCTGCTCAACTCACTTTATTCAAACTCAAAATACACTTAAAGTATTATTTAAACTTACCTAAACAGACTGCTAGATAAATGAACTTTTAGAATTTCCTCCCTTCAGCCATGAGGGAGAACTTCCATAAATTTACTACATCTGTATGGCTGCATATGTTATCTTATATCCAGCTAATTTCATACTTTAGAATTTCCTTTAAAATGAAGAAAGAAAAGGACTCAAAATTTACCTTCCCATGTCTCATCCATTTACATTCTACAAGAAAGTAATTCCCTATCAGAAAGAAAGGAAGAAAGAAAGAAAGAAAGAAAAAGAAAGAATGAGAGAGAGAAATGCATTGGTTTCACTATCAAAACTTTTATGATGCTTTGGAGACTTACACTAAATCTGCAACTGAACAACAATTAAAAAGAAGTTAACAGTTTTACAATCCTCAATCTCCACTTACTAACAAAAACATTTTCATTATGACTCAGGTCAGTCAGGGACTTCTTGTTGCAAGGTATTAGGCTTTAGACAAAGAAAGAATAAAACTTTTGAAGCATATAGTCATCAGGCATTACAAAGCAGCAGTTCAGTGCCGAACTGGGGAAATCCTATATGATGTTCTCATATTGGTGGCTATTACTAAAATTACCAATATCAAAAAAGAAAGAGAAAGCTGTTACTCAACACTTAAGAAACCTACTCTCACTTAAGTTACAGCTGAACACTTTGCCTTAATTATCACAATAAGAGACGTTTCGGTTTTGTTTTTTTTTTTTTAAATCCTTTAAAAATTTGAAATGTTTTATTTATCTTTGTCTTAAATTATTAATTCAGATTTTCTCAGTAGTCTACAATCTTACATAAAGACAGTACAATAATAATTTTGGGAGCTGTGAGGTACTGGGGTTTCCTTTTTTGTTTGTTTAGCTTAAGCTTCTGCTCACACAATGTTATGAATTAATGGTAAAGCATTTACCTGTAGCAGTGAGGATTTGGGTTTAAAGAATCCTAGGATAAGGATACTTTTTGTTTGCTTTGTTCTGAATCAGAGCACTCTATGACAGACAAATAACTGCTAATATAGACTGAAGAGATTTTGTTCAGATGAGAAGTTTAAAGAAATATATGTCATAAATCAGAACTAATCAGTACCTTTTGATTAATCCACTTTTCAATTTTGTGTCTAGGGTGCCCAGCACAGAAGATGAATTGCTTAAGTGCTTTTGATTAAGGAGTTTTGATAAGGACATTAGGAAGCTGTAAATCCCCTAAGCTCATTTCATTTGCTAGCATAGCTTAGGAACTCTGGTGCATGGGATTTTGTAAATATGTATCTCTGAATGACACCAAGGATCCCTTCCTTAAGTTCCAGATATTTAATCTGTCTGAATTTTCACTTCAGCCCTGGAGCTCTTCCAAATCAAGTGCTAAATTCTGTATTATCTCATTGTTTTAATTTTCTTTTTATTTTATAAATATGAATTCCCGTATTCTTTGGTTAATTTTCCTGACTGAAAAAAGATACAACATTCTATTTATTTTCAGCTTTTGCATTTTTAAAGAAGAAAAAAATAAATCCCTGTATGTGCAAGGGCCACTGTAAATCCTTTTAAATAATCTACTTTCTTACAAGAATAACTTTGTATGATTAGACCATTTCATTTCCAAAGATACTGTAGCTGTAACATTACTTGAGTGTGGAATTATCACTGAGTACTGTGTAGCTGTATAGGCAAAATTTGATGACATGATTAATACTGCTGTGTGACATCTGTTAATGTCCATTTTAAAAGATCTAGCCTAATGATTTTGCTATTTGGGAGGCAGAAACCCAAATATTAGATAAAAACACTCAGTTGCAGAGCCAAGGAATATTTTAATCCTTTGCTTTTCATTTTTCTCTGTAGCCTATCAGTTTGGGTTATTCAGAGGTTAAAACATTTTGTGATAGGAGCATGCACATGCACATGCACATGCACATGCACATGCACATGCACATGCACATGCACATGCACATGCACATGCACATGCACATGCACATGCACATGCACATGCACCCCAGCCCCCTCACATGACTGAAGCTAGGCCTTTTAACTTAGCAGCCACTGGCTCTTATGTGTCCTTATTTTCACACCTTTGGCAGCATACTGACTGCTGTCAGCTGTGCACTCTCATCAGGTGCTGACCATTCCCCTCCAGTGGCTTGAATAAGGAAGATGGGACCCCTTGTTCAAAACTGCCCTTCAGCCAATGGAGCACCTCAGTCCTGAGGAGCCTCTGGACCACAGCCAATAAATGACCACAGTTCAGAGCTGACCAGGCTATAAAATGGGGCTCCCCACAGTGTGTCCTATTTGAGTGGTTCTTGGAGTAGTAGGTCTGTAATCAGAAACTCTCCCATTGGGACTGGGACACCATCAAAGGAAAATTACCAGGACTGAGTGCCCTCACCTTCATTTTGGTGAGTGATTATTTCTTCTGGATATATCCTTGAGTGAGCACTCACCCCTTTGGGTGAGCAATATTATCTTCTGGGTAATCTGTAGTGAGAGATTTGCTTTTGTGGGTGAGTGTGCATGTACACTTTGGATCATTATTCCTGTGTGTATTCATGAAATAATAACATCCCTGACTGGTACAACAGAACCTATAATTTGTTAAATTACACAGCATACAAAAATACCTCAAGTAGTATGGATTTGGTTCAGAGGACAAGATCTTAACCGTTCTTTAATGTAGACAGTGTTAAGAAAGACCATGCTCTGCCCTTATAGTTCATTTCTAAACAGGCATCTTTACGTTTTTTCTCACCTCTTCGTAGTTCAATTAATGTTTAGAGTAATTCCTAGAACAAAATCGTTTTATTAAATCAAAGAAAGGGGATTGACATTTGCAATGATCTTAATTAGAAAACTATTAAGTAAAAGTCAAATATACTTCCCATAGTAAATGCCTAGAGTAAAATTTAAAAATCTGTAATTACTAAACCTGACAATTAATTGAATGAAAAAAAAATAATAAAAAAACACTGTTGTGTTTACATTCAGAGATTTTGTCAATTAAACTGTTTTCTTAAAATCTGAGAAAAATGTCAGGATCTTAGTTGATTACAGACAGCATAGTTATACATTCCAAATACAAAAAAAATTTAAAAAAAACATATCTACCTCCACTTACCACATATATATTTGAAGCTTACATAAATTTGTCGCAGTATTTGAAATAGTCTTTTTCATTTTTTCTTTTTGGAAATTCATTTATTGCCTGTGTGTCTTAATTTGTTAATTCTCATGCTGTTTTAGGAAGCTAAGGTGCCTTATGATTTAAAGGTTTGTTAACTGAAGGTTTTGTGCTTTTTACTGTTAGCAGTTATTAGAGAACTGATGTTAATGTGTGGTTATTTCTCCAGGACTCAGGAGAACCTTCACTGGTACAAGCCAAAGATTTCACCATAGTTTGAAGGTGCGACTTAAAAAATATATAGAACTTACTAGACTTGACCAAATGTTATGACCTGGCTTGTCAGGGTGAGGAGGTGTGTTTCTTTTATACATTTGTGTGAGAGTCCTGAGTGACGACAACCCTACCAGGAGTTTACTCAGAATTTCCATATATATTTTGAGTACGGTCAAAGTTACAGCTCTTTACATCAAGCTCAGTCAAAGCAAATACAATTTACAGCAACAATATTTTACCTGGGGCTCAGTAAGTAGCAGAGTTAAGAACCTGGATACAACCAAATTCACACAAAAGTGCCAAGAAAAAAAAAAATGCATTAAGGAGAGAATAAGGACAAAGAAAGAAAAAGAAGGCACATAGCAAGAAAAGAGGAATATAGCATAAAAATAATCACAACGAATCCACTGGATGTTTCCTCAGGAAACATGTTCTGTGGGGCAGAGGGCATGTGTTTCTTGACACATATCACTTACAGAGGAGTTTCATTCTCTATTAGCATATGAGGAGAGGTATCAGCACATCGGCACTATTTCTCTGCACAGAAAGTTCTTAGGGCATGAGCCCTTACCTTTGTGGAAGTTCTTGAATTGCAGCTGGGGGCTCCAGGGGTCACCAGCAGTTTGAAGGACCCTTGCCAGAATAAGCACCACTTGAAGCCTTTGGGTACATGTGTAGTCAGGAGTGTTCCTGCAGCTTCAGAGTGCACAAATCCCTTGGCCACAGAGCCATATAAACTAGGAGCTGAACCTGATATTTCACATTCCGTTCACTGAAATGTAAAATTGAAAATCAGTTGTTTTATTGAACTTATTTATGGGAAGGACCAGAGTTTTCTTATCAGAATTTTATTCTTTTTGATCACCGGGGTTCATTCTGAATACTTTAAGTTTTCTTTGATAAGATGACATCAATGGAAGGCATTATGCCTACGTTGCTCAAACATGGATTATTTGATTATTGGTCAACATTTTTGCGTATAATTCCTTTGTGTGTACACAAAAATACCTTGAATACCCTCTCGCAGCTAGCAAAAGCATCAAATGCAAAATCCTTTTACCCAATTCCATACTTCCCATGTCTCAAGTTTGTGATAAAGATAGCTATGTGGTAACTTGAGGGGATAGATAATGCAACATGAAATGATTGTGCAATGAATAAATGTTGGATGCTATCCCCAAAATTTACTCTTCACTGAGAAGCTGATGGTCAGCTTGTTATTAACTCTTCTTTTCATGTATATTTGTTTTCCCTTTCTCAAAGATCTGTTTGAGTTCAACAACAGGTTAGTAAATAACAGATTTTAAGCTAAAAGAAATTGTCAGTATTCTAGCTTGACCTCAATATATCAAGACTGAGTAATTCAAGTAATTGACCATGGCATAGAAGTTACTGATGGAGAAATTAAATACTCTGTATTCTACAGATCATCATATCCTTTTGTTTTAAAAATATTTTTCTTGAAACTGTCAAAGAATGTTGCTGTTAATATTAAAACGTAAGTAGGGCTTAAATATTTATATTATACTTGTTTCCTATCTTGTGAGCTGAATAGGGCAACTAATTATGCTCTGTAATACTAGGATAAATAGAAGAATGTGACAAAAATGCTACTTCTGGCCTAAGAAGGAATTGGCGAGGATTGTTCTTTTTTTTTCACTTTTTTAATTGTTTATAGTTTTATGGTGCTTGAAAATAACAATGTACATGAAATTCATAACAATTCCTTGTCACAGGGTAGGGATCCTTTGCAGGATATTTCACATAAAGTAAACCCATTTTCTTTTACCAGGATAGACTTTAGACGTGGACTAGACAACTCACAGCTGTTCAGTGTTCCTCTGGGACTAAGGAAAGGTTAATGATCCATTTGATATTTTATCATTAATGAAGGCCATGTTAGAAGTAACAAAAACTTCAGCTGAAGTTGCACATAGTAATGCGCTGTACCTGGACCTTAATTTTATCAATGACATAATTTTTGTCAGTACCATTTTCACTCTCTTCTTTAGTTTCTCTCATGACTGTCCCGTTTAAAGAGAACTCTCTGGAATCACCAGCATGGCATCAGTGTCACACAAATCATTCCTGTAACTGCCCACCATCAGCTGCTGGTGGAGGAGATGCAGGTTCAAATTTCAGTTTCACCTGCTTTGAGACATTTTAACTCATGTCACGAGAGGGAATGGCCTCAAACTCTGCCAGGGGAGATTCAGGCTTGATATAAGGAAAAAATTCTTCACGGAAAGGGTTGTTAGGCATTGGAACAGTCTGCCCAGGGAGGTGGTTGACTCACCTTCCCTGGAGGTGTTTAAGGTGAGGGTGGATGAGGTCCTGAGGGGCATAGTCTAGAGATTGGTGGGAATGGTTGGACTCAACAATCTGGTGGGTCTCTTCCAACCTAGTGATTCTATGATTCTATGCCTGCTCCATAAAATCTCACACATTTTCTTTCTTTATTTGGAACAAATACATATTAAAATTGTTTCTTCAAACTTGATTCAAGAAATATTGCCTAGAAAAGGTCAAGAACATATGCATTCTATTTACAAAAAAAAAATCACAGATATATTATTTAATATTCAGAGAACAATTGTTTTGTTCTTTGTCTTCTGAGGTACTTCAATGCTGAGAAAACATACCTTAAGCTTTGGGGGGGAAAAAAAAGGTAGCTTATTGGTATTTTTCCTTCTATTCAGTAAGAATATTATATTTAGCTCAGAGATAATATACAGCTCTTTTATTGTCTTATTAATGCTACTAGAAAGAAAAGTGAGGTATATAACATGCAAAACTTTGTGCCTGAGCCTACCCATGCTTACTAGGGTAATAGTTAAGGAGATCAGTAAACCATTTTGTTATAAACATATATCAATATTTGCTTGAGAAATGGTTCATCTCATAATGAAGTTTGAATTCTGTGTATATTCAAATTCAACCATGAAAATGATATTTTTTATATATATTGTTGAAAATTTCATTTATCTCTACATAGGAATGTATTTCAGAACCATAATGTCATCAAGAGACAACTCCTCATTTAGCAACACTTTAGCATTTCCACTGATAAGGACTGCAACTAAGAAAATAGGTAAGTTTAAAGTAGCGTCTTACAATTAATATTAAGAAAATTTAATTTAAAACATATTTTAGGTTCCTCTTCCCCTTCCTTTCCTGAATGCCATCTGCACAACACACTAAAAGTCATCATAGCATTGTATTGATTCATGTATTTTTTGACATTTTTATCTCCTGCAAAACAATACTGAAAAAACACTCCTGTCCCGTATTGTGACTTCCTTGTCCATTAAATAATTTTCTGTTCTACCACAGGTAATCATTTTCACTTTGTCTACTACTCTTGGAATTTGTGTAGTAAAACATTTTGTCTTTAGAATATTATCACATTTTATTTTGTCTCTACAATAGTTGGGTCAAAGATACTGAAAAGGGACAGGGAGGTTAAAATGGTTCAGAAACAAGCAGAAGGAGAGGCACCCCTTGTATCTAATTAACTGGATGTTATTTAACATGACATGTTTCTATAAGAAAATGTCATCTAGCCAAAGTGTTTTTGTACATATTTGTACCACTTAATTACTTCCTTTCTTGTTTGGAGTGAAGGTTTGTTTGTTTGTATGTTTTCAAAAACCATGGTTATTTCAGCAAAACTGGATATTTAATTGCAAACACTGAGAGCAAACTTAAGGATAGTATTTTCTTTTAAAATCCAACTGTTCTTTCTGAAATATTCATGGACTAAAATCCCATAAGTTAAAAAAAAAAACCAAACCAACCAAAACACTAAGGAGTCACAAATATTGGAATATTTCAAAACTAAGATTATAGAAAGCTTAGAGTAACAGGTGACTATATATTTAGAAATATTAAAATAATATATAAAATAACGATGAAATATATCAGTTAGCCAGAAACATTTTTCGCTAAAGCATTTCTGACAAATTTGGAAACAGTCAGTCTTAGGAAGAGGAGATGAGTTGGATTGCTTCACTTTGGTTTTGATTTCTGAATTAATAAAACTTTATTCCTAGAAGAAAATTAGTTTCCTCTTTCTGTTATGTTTGCACTGATTTTTTTTTTTAAGAGGATTCAGTAGAGAAACAAACCTTCAGGTGAGGTTCAGACACTCACAGAATTTATTAACTGATCTACCAAAAAGGGCATGGTGAACGTCATCTATCATGCCGCGACTGCTTTTTGATTGTTGTATCAATAAGAAAGTTTCTGAGCAATGTTTGTATATTTTTTCAGTGAAAAATATTTTATTTTCTCTGAGTGAGCAAGAAAAGGTAACAAATAAGAGGAACAATTTACATAGTAATTTTAAGATATTTTGAATGTCTTTTCCTTCTTTTGGATAATGTAATGGGAGGAAAAAATGTATAATTAAGTATTTTTACTGTTGTAGCAGTATTAAGAGTATATTTACTTTCAGATCAAAAGTAATACAGAGGTCTATATGCTCAAATTTTATTAAAAAGTAAATAGTAATTCTATAGAACACAACTGGTCATACATGAAAA
This sequence comes from Clamator glandarius, assembly GCA_033459285.1. NCBI lineage: Eukaryota > Metazoa > Chordata > Aves > Cuculiformes > Cuculidae > Clamator > Clamator glandarius. The sequence continues at coordinate 1,067,429 of JAUNZM010000119.1, read as the reverse complement.
AAGTTTGGAACATAAGGAATGCTACAAACTTAATTGTTTTTCACACTGACCATATTATTAAAGGTCCCTCTAATAAAGTAATTTTAAAATATTTTTATTTGCATGCATTTAAATATTTTTAACAGAAAAACACTCCTATGAAACAATGTAATGCAAAAAAAGAAACTGTTTAGTCTTCATTACCTCAAATAGTAGTCCCTTCTGACACAAATAATGACTCAAGTAGTGTTAACATTTCAGCCTGATCTGGCATAAAAGGTTGCCTCTGCTACCTTGAGCTAAATAATTCATATGAATTATAAGTGAATGAATGCTCGAGATGACAATCCATGGTTTGTTTCAGTTTTACAAAATTACTGCTTTGAGTAATTTCAAATCTGTGCAAGCATATTTAACATATACTTTTATTAGTTAATGGTCATACATTTAGAACTATATTGATTTTGGTTCTTTTTCTGAAGGAGTCTGCAAGTAAAGTTAGAGATATATTTCTGTTTGCAGAGGTTCAAGCTGTGTATTTTTAAATGTTTATTTCAGTATATATTTTTCCTATTACTGATATGAATTACATGCTGTATTACAGCTGGACTGCAAACTTATTCATTCCCCTAGTTTATAATATAAAGGTAACCAATCATACTTCACACGCGTGGATAATAATATCTGTGATCTATATTTATTGATTTTCTTTTAATAAATTCTCAATGTCTTATTTTGTTAAGAAGCAAGTTATGCTACAGTTGCATGACATGGGAGTTTAAGATTTAATTACTTTATTTCTGAAAAGACTTAATTTAATTTAATGATACTGAGGAGCTTAGGTGATTAGTTTTATCTATACCTTCTACATTTCTGAATTTAAATGCATCTTATCACAAACAGACAAAAGCCAATACTTGAATTTAATTTGACCTATCTTAAATACAAATTGCAATCTCTAGTGAAGATACTAATAGGTCTCCCTTACACAATTAAATGTTTCAGAATTTTTACATTAATTTATTCTTACAACACACATTACCTAAGGGTTCATATATATTCCTGGTAGATAATTGAGATATACAGTATCTAAAAGGAGCATTTGAAACCTCTTCATGTAACCTGAATGCAGAGATCAAGAGGTAAATCTTTACGCTGCTAACAGCAAGAGGTTTAGGAAGAAACAATCTATAATTTCTTGCCTCTGTGTTTCTGCTATAACGTGTTGGCTCCATAGAAACTATATCTTCTAACACAGATGACGCTGAATTTTCATAAGTAAAGCAGACTTATCTATTTTGTTTGTAGCTGATACAAGGGCAAATTAAGAAGAAAATAGTTTAGTCTTTATTATCCTATTCTTATTCCTCTAAACATTTAAATGTGACCTTTGAAATTTCTAAGTGTAATAACCTCATAACATGGTTCAGAAATACTGTGGTGTTACCATTTAATGAAACTAAGCTTATTACTTTTTAGAAATAGATAGGACCATGACTAAAAAGTTTTCCACAAGATCTTGCATGTTATGCTTACAAATACAGTTACAAAAACCACAAAAAGATATGCCTTGTGAGACAGTTAAGACCTGGAACTTTTCATGGTAGACTCAGATGCCAAATACAGATGACTCAGAAATTAAATAAAAAAAACGGCAAACAAAACCCAACCAACCAAACCAAAACTAACACAACAAAATTGGGGCTTAATGAATTTTAACAATATATGTTCTGAAAAATAAGTCTTTATACTGGAAAGACATTTCATGTTCAGAAGTGGATGTACAACTAGACCTTTCCCTATTTAAAGACTATTAACATGTCAGTTGTGAAGTCTATGCACTACTGAACATGTCACTGTATCATTTCACTACTCAAAGGTAAAAGCTCTTTGTAAGACTTGCCTTGTATGCTGAGTATTATTCATTCCAAATAACAAGGGAAGTAGTCATTAAATTGCACTATCCACTTCAAAGTAATTTTTACCGAGGAAATAAAAAGCCATAGGAATATAGGATTTGCAATAATGGATTAGACCAGTAGTTTATCTGATCATGTATCTTAACTTTGACAGAGACTAAGACAGTAAAAGATACTTCTTAGCAGGTGATTATTGAACAATGCTGCCCACAGGAGAAATTTAATACATTTTTGTTTAAGATTAGTGTATACTTAAAATTACTTATTACAATAAAAATAAAGGAAATTCTAAAGCCTCCTAGTCTTTATGAAAATAAAAATAAGTGAATTTTTAATTCTTTTTTCTATAGAGAGCTTTATTATTTCATATGTATGTTATTCCATCATGCAGAAATAGTATCTGGATTATGTTCACATTTCAAGCTGCACTTCTCAACACCTTTGCAGTCTAATTTTTACTTTTTCTTCTTTTTTTTTGCTATATCTAAAAAGTTCTCGCTGCTAAGCATATTTCAAGTGTACTGTGAGATGTTTCATGGTTTTACTAAACTTAAATTTAAGGTGCCAATGCTACATGCCAAACACGAATGTAATTCGAGCCACTATTTCCTGGACAATTAATCAATTTTCCTTCTCACTGAATACAGGACACAACTATATAAGGGCTAATACTGTTTATGCTACATAGTATAGAGATAAGAAAAAAACCAAGCTAAACCACAGATTCAGGAGCGGAAAACAGGAGGAACTGAAATAGCTTATATGTAGACATCTAACATACCTGTTACATGGCTTATTTTGTTTTTGTGGAATGCATCTCATTAAAATCTCTAATTAAGGAAGAACTCCATGTGCTTGAAAGCAATGTGCTAAAGGACACAGTTCAATCTTGTGTGATACTCCTTTGTTTGTTGTAGAAAGTCCTTGCCATTAGTTGTTTACCCCTGTGATGTGAGCACTCACAAAGGTAGCATGGTTAGAAGTAGAAAATAAGGGAAGAGAAGAAAATGTCTGCTGAAAAATACTGACAGAGAAAATGCCTGCCAGCCTGAGAACTGTGAGCCTAGGAACACGGCCTGTGAACCAGAAGCATCCTTGAGAAGTGCAGCTGCAGCTGTCACTTTGAAGTATAGCCGTGTATGTGGGAGCTGGAGACAGCTTGTGATACTATTAATAAATGGAAAAGCAAGGAACTGTAATGGCACCTTATCATCTGAAAAGGTGAAAAATAATCTGGGTAAAATAGCAAAAGCTTCCTCAAAAACTGAGAGTAAGTAATTGCTATATTCTAACTGAAAGAACAGGAAAATAGTCTGGAAAAAAAACTTCGTGTGAAAGAGAGAAAAAACAACTACTGGTGAAAAAATAGAATTTAATATTGTTTATTGGCTACTGAAAGTAGTAGTGTCCTTATACCTTCTTATGTCTCTAGGACACAAAAATTACTTAATTTGATCCAAAATGGAGCCTTTATCTTAGCGCTTCCCATGCTACATACACTTCCTAATTCCAGTTCTGTTCCTTGGACAGTGATAAAACCCAATGCAGCAGACAGCAGCATAAAAAGTAATAATAATTCAAAAGCACTGTTTGTAACAATGTACAAAATGTACAACACTGCGAACAATTTGCATTCGCTTGAAATTCTATCCAGAATGGATTTTATGCAGAAGTTTGCATCTGCTCTGCCTCAGTTTCGTAGTAAAGTCAATATTCAGAAAATTTAATTATACCAGATACTGCCTTAGTGACAGAATTAAGTTTGAAAAGGAAACAGACACAATCTGAAGCTGGTCTTTGTGGCTGTAATTTCATTTCACCTTAGACGACTTAATGTGCTCATGTTAATGCATAGATTTAGATGCTTATTCAGAAAATGCTTTTCTTTCATCAGTCCATAAACATAATTTCCTATCAGTAGAACTTCAGGATGCAGATAAAGTGAGACCAATTTTTAATTTTTTTATTTTTTAATTCTATTTGTTGAGGAAAGGAGTAAGGTTGAAATCACAGTATAAAAGAAAATGGTACACTCTCTGTAAAGGTAGATATAGATAATGAGGTACTGTATAAACTGTATGGGGGAAAAGTGCAGACTTATTTAATGTATAAAAAATGTTTAGTATTTAAGTAATTTGGCAGATACCCAATAAATATTTCAACCTCCAGAAACAATCACTGCTTTCAAAATTCTGTGACAATAGTTTAATATTTTACACTTTGCTTTTCCTGTCTTCCTTTTTCTTGTAGCTGTTAATATCTTACACGCACTTTCTGTATTCACTTTTGTATTTTAAAATTTTAACTGTCTTAATTTCAGTCAAAGAATTAAAGAGAAGAATTGTATGCTTTGTGATAATAATGTGAGCTGTAGCTTGGAAGGGAAGATGCTGCTGTTACAGTACTTTGGAACATTTGACAATGAAAGTGAATATGGTGTGTTAAACCATTAAAGGACTTAGGCATTAGAATAATCATCATAAAGCTCCTGCCAGAAACCCAGCCTTTCTACACGCATACTCCAATACATATGCAAAGAATGAGTAAAATCCGGGTGTTTAGAATAGGATCTAGAAATTCTCCCTTTCAGCTCAAAAAGACTTAATATTTGTTTCTGAGCTCCTTGCAAGTGTTTGCCCTCAGTCAGGATTCACAATCAAGAGATTTCTCCCAAATTTGAGCAAAATTACAAAGAAAGAAGGAATAACTTTTTTAATAGAAATTTTTTATCTTTCTATGGCTCTTCCTCCTGTAGGTCATTCAGATATGCTTATAACTTGAACATGTCAAATGTCCTGCAAAATGCCAAAGAGATCAGAGGCTTAATTATAAAAAAATCACAAATTTTAACAATTATAAAAATCACAAAAGATTTATGGTTAGTCCTGAGAATGAGCCTTGTCCAATTTGCGATTAAAATGATCACAGGAATGCTTGCTCTCCTATGATCTTTTACAGGATAAATAAGAAAAATAAAGGTAGCTCATTGAGTGTTTGAAGTTTTTCAGAAAATTGCAAGAACAAGCAGACTAAATGTTAACAATAATTACCCTTGAATGATCACTAACTCACTAGAAAATGAGGTTGTGTATGCAAGAGTAAATGTACATCAGTTTCAATGGAAAATTTGTAGACAGAATGCACTGTAGCAAAAAGCTTTAAATATGTAAAGAAAATCTTAGCAAAAGTTACATGGAAGGAGATTCCAGAAGACTAAGCAATGACAAGGAAACTGGGACATTCTTCTCCTAACTATGGCTCTTCTATTTTTTTTTTTTTTCAATATAACTGAGAAAAACGAAAAATAGAAAAGTCAAGTTCAAAAATGAACTGGAAAGTGTAAATGTGTAAAAAGAACATGGACTCTGGATGAAGGATAAGAAAATGGAAATGAAAAACCTGTGGATTTTATACACTTGGTATTCATTTTTCTGTCCAGGGTGTTAAGGTGGAAGCAGTATCTAAGAGACAACTTCAAACCAAAATATTTCTACTAGTTTTCTGTCTCAGATTCTGTTTCACATATTCTGTTTCACATATGCTGTCACTGAAGTCATCCAATGTAAACAGAAATACATGGAATACAGGGATAATTACTACTCTTTGTCTTCAGTAGAAGTTTTACCATTTGCATCAGCTGAAATAGACTCGTGGACCATAGTTATGATAACTGCTAGTGTGAAGCATCTGTACGCAAGCATTGATCTATGTAAATATCAATAAAGACGTTTTTTAACATTAATAGTCTTTTTCTCATATCTGATGGAGATGTTTCCTGTGCAACAATTTTACAAAAATACGTGTCTCTTTTTACTCAAAACTGCATTGTTCCACTATTACACTATTTGACTACACTTTTTGACTACACCTTTTCATCCACTGGTCAGTTGTGAATGGTATGCCATACACTACAATGGAAGTTGTTCCTTGAAGAAGCATATATCAAAAGCATGTCAATAAAACTCTGTCTCAACTATTGTTCCATTTAATATGCATTGTAGTTTATATGGAACTACCTAAAGCATCCCACTTAGCTACTTTATAGACCATGTGCATATTTTAAAAAATCAGCTTCTAATTCGTTGTAGATTCCACAATAGTTTGTGAAGGTTTTGCTAGTGTTTGGTAGGATTAGCTTTCTGCTTCTAGAAATGGTTGATTAAGGATTTAACAGAGAAAGACTTAAAGTAAATATTAAAAGGTATTTAGCATAAAATTTTGTAATTATGGCTACCAGACTAGTGGTACTAGTTTAGAAGGCTGGTTGATAAAGATCCTTGGAAGGCAATCCAAAAATACAAAATTGCCCGAGAAGGCTGTACATTTTCCAAGAAGTAAATCTTGGTGGTGCAAAAATAGGCCATTCCCATGTGCCAAGAAGTGAGCTGTGAAGGAAATAAGATCAGCTTGGCTGAACCGAGAGCTTTGAGTGGATCTCAGAAAAAAAGTATGAGCTTTGACAGAAGAGGCAGGCATCTGAGAGGACTAAAAGGATCATGCATAAAGAAAATCAGAAGGGCTAAAGCCCAAACAGAACTTAAATTAGCCAGTTCCATGAAAGATAATAAAAATGATTCTACAAATATTCTAACAACACAAGGAGAGACAAGGAGAATCTCCATCCTGTAATGGATGCAGGGGGCATAAAAAACAATGTGGCCAGCCAGAATAGGGAAGGGATTGTGCTCCTGAATTTAGCATTGGTGAAGATGCATCTCAAATATTATATTCAGTTTTGGACCCCTCACTACAAGAAGGACATTGAGGTGCTGGAGTGTGTCCAGACAAGGACAATGAAGCTGGTAAATATGTTGGAGAACAAGCCTTATGAGAGGTGGCTCATTTTACCTTGGAGTAAAAGAGGCTAAGGGGGGAACCTTATCACTGTCTACAACTACCTGAAAGAAGGTTTTAACTAGGAGGGTGTTGGTCTTGTCTCCCAAGTAAGTAGTGATAAGACAAGAGCAAAAGGTCTCATCTTGCACCAGGGGAGGTTCAGATTAGACATCAGGAAAAATTTTGTCACTGAAAGGGTTATCAGGCACTGGAAAAAGCTGTCCAGTGAAGTGATTGAGCCATCGTCGCTAGAAGATTTTAAAAGACAGATGAGGTGCTCAGGAATATGTTTTAGTAGTGTACAGGTACAGTTGGACCCAATGATCTCAAAGGTCTATTCCAACCATGCAATTCTATGATTCTATATCAGGAATATTTGTATTTCATAACTGATTTCTTACAGGATACTTCCGATTTCACAAATTAAGTACAGTGAAAAAAAAACATATTTCCTTCTATATGGATGCCTGTGATAAAAAGAATGACAGCTGTTAATACAAAAAAAAATTTTTGGCAAAAATTTTAAACTTCATTCTTTTGGTTTTCCAAATTAATCCTTAATTATAAAGTTCAAGAGGTGTCCACATACTGTATACAGATTATTACAGATTATGTACAGATTATATCTGTATAAAAGATTATTACACATACACCAAGTGTCAGTTCACCTTAACCTGAAAATGTGAGTGCTAGCTTTTATCAGTCACCAGTCTAGGTTTATCCAGATTTCCTCTGCTTTGGGGACTATTATTAAGTGGTATCTACTCACTCATTTGCAGTTTCTCATGAACTGTGTGTTCTGTTTTATTATGATAGACAAATAAGCAATAGATTTGAAGTTCTACTGTGCTATTCACTTACCCTGGTATCTTCACACTGTAAGGGGCAAAGGGAGGGGAGTGCCTAAGGCAGATGTGCTAGTCAAAAAAAAAACCCTTCACATGGTTTTACTATAAAATCAAATTCTTTATTTAGCATATCTAATATCCTTGTTCATAAGATGGTACCTTCCTTGCAATGAATTAACTTAGTATGAAGTTGCTCTTCTCGCTTTCCTTACATTTAAAACAAAGAGCTAATTTTTGTTTGCTGATTTAAAAATCCACAATAACTGGAATTTTCCATTTTAGTCTCTTGCTTTTACCATCATCAAACTTCTTAAATTCATGTTTTTCTTAGTCTGACAAGTGGGATGAGCAAAAAAATACTACTCCTGAGGGTCGTGTAAATGTGCAGTGAATCAGCTAAAAGAATTGCTATGAAATAAATGCTGTCACAGTCTTTATAGAACTAAATTGGAAAGTTCAAGTTTTTCCATGTTCCTAGCTGCAGTGCTACGTGGCTTCATTGCTGTCAGCATCATCCCAAAGTCCCAAGACCAACCCTTAAGTAGAATTTAGTAATTCCCAAAAACACAGTATCAAAGAAATGTTGCAGATGTAATTCTAAATAGCCATGACACCCTTGTTTGGTGTCTAAATATTTGAAATAAGCAAGCAGACTGCCAAATATTTCTCCAGAGTAGTTATTTCCCTTTCAGCCACATAATTTTAATTTACATGGAAATCATCAATACTTTAAAGTGATACTTGTCCATCAAGCTTGTTTATTTCTTGTGTCCCTAATGTGCTGTAATAGAAATCCAAGTCATTGATCAGTTGAACAAACATAATCGACTCAAACAAATGTTTAGATTGTCTGTCTCAAGTTCCTCTGGACTGACTGAAGTCCAGCAACTAGGGGTCAGACTCATGTCCAGCATAAACTGAACAGTACTCTATCAATTTCCCATTGTACTCTACTGAGTAACAGACTGAGCTGTGTGCAATTATATGCCACAAATGCTTTTTTATTCATTTGGATACACATAGATTTGTAAAAGTGCATAGATTTGGATACTGATATTTAAAACATGCAAAGCTATTCAAAGTTTGTTGCTTAGACTAATGTTTCAAATACCCAACAAGGGCCAGAATTGTACTGTTGTCTACCCTTGCCCTTTTGTACTTTTCTCACATTTCTATTCCTCACTTAAATATTAAATACAGGATTAAACTGATGAAATTTTCCTGAGTCAGGCACTCAACACCCCTTTCATAGTCAACAGAGAGAAAGTGGAGATCCATGAAAGATCAGACTAATTGCTCTTTAAAAGTCTCTGTCTTTCTCCATCAACATTAGAAAAGAAGCCTATCATGACAAACACAGATATCTGCATTATAGATATCTAAAGTAAGCTTATTCAGTTATTGTCTTGAATACCTTCAGGTAAATGTTGACCATTTTCAGCTGCAACCAAATCTGTAGAAGCCAGAGAGGGGAAGATTAGATTCCAGTATATAAAACAGACTTAGACATACTTTTCCATTTCTTTTTCCCTTTACCTTGGTGTGATGAAAACAAAAGAATGTGGATTCTGCATAGGATAATGATGATTCTGTAATTTCTGTGTTGACAGTGGTAGTGATGCTGCAGCTGTCAAAATAGTAGTAACCGGAATAAAAAGGCAGAAAAAAGGATAATCCTGTTCTCATGAACAAGAAGGACTTCAGCCGAAGTCCTGTTAATTTTCTCTGTTTTGCCATAGTTACAGAAGACCTGCTCAAATTTAGAAAATATTTAGTATGTACTCTTAAAACTTGCTTCAAAATGCATGGTGTAGTTCCATATGTATAAAACTAAGAATTCTTATATCTCAGAAATTTTATATTTTTTTCCTGTTCATATTTTAGGTTGCAGAAGACCAGTCTTTGTGAATTCCAAATTTTACCAGGAGTAAGCATTCAACGGTTGGCATCTGTTTAATTTGTCTAATTTCTGGTTTCTTTGCATCAATATTTCAGGAGTTCTTTTTAAAAGTTCACAAATTCTAAAGTGCTGTTTGTTTGTTCATTTTTATTAATAAAATAGGTTGCACTCCCTGACGTCTCAATGTTTTTGAATCAGTTTAGGAGGGCCATAAAAAACACATGAATTTAAAACTTGGTTGAGATTTTGGTTTTTTTTCACTCAGGGACAGGGTTTAGTGGCAGATAGGAATGGTTGGATCCTATGACCCAAGAGGTCTTTTCCAACCTGGTGAATCTATGAATCCATGAATTTGTATCTATGCAAAAGATTTTGAGTGTAGATATTACAGGATACACAGGTCCTCTAATGATTTAAAATATATTACATATTGTAAAGTGTGTTTTTCCCTTTTTGTAGGCAATAATTGAAAATCAGCATAAAGGTACTATGCATTGGGCTATAGTACCAATTGTTAAAGGGTGACAAAATGATTTTAAAATAATTTATACTGGTGATGATAGAATTGGCAAGAAATCAAGTAATTACATTCTGAGAAAGATATGATTGCTATAGAGCTAGACAGAGAAAGAAAATATTAACAAAAAATTCACTCACAAAAACTATTAGAATTTATGGCTGAAATTATTTACAGTGTATAATACAACCAAATCTAAATGTTGTTAAACTAGATATAAAGGCATTAATTCCATTGTTATATCTTTCCACTAGATTGTTTAATGAAAACTGTATTTCTTTATATCAGTCATACCTGTTTTAGCTTTATTCTTCTTCATGAAGATAGGAAAAAAGTATTATGAAATGTCACATTAAAAACTGATTTCATTATATTTTTTTGGATCTAAAGATGTGCCTTCCCATCAAACCCTATTGTTGCTCCTGACTAAACCTGTTCAGACAAATATTACTGAATAACAGATAAGCTTTCAGGAGGCATATCTGGCTGCTGGCACTGCTATTTTCTGCTTCTTCTGGGCTACCTGGAAATACTGGTGACTAAGTACAATCCACAATGTCATACAAAGTTAGAAAAGCTGCAATATTCAAACAAATATGTAAACTAAAAATGGTATTGGCAGCAGAATAATTCTTTGTACTAGTATAACTCAGGTCACTTCACAAACCTTGGTGGTATTCCCATAACATAAAAAAGTAGGAAGCTTCTCTTATCTACTTACACAGTTCAAATGCAAATTATTAAAATTGATAGGGAAAAAGAATCCTAAATACAAGAAGGTGGTTAATTTAGGTAAACTATTAGTTTAGATGACAGGATGGGAAAAGAGGTACTTGGCAATTATGTAGTTGACAAAGACCGCTTGCTTGTTGTCCCAAACTGTTTTGTGATCATGTTGCATTATTTTATTTCTTTCTGTCTGCAGAGTTAGGTCCGCTGTTAAAGTATGTCTCTGAAGAGTTCAATGGTTCTATGCTAAGAATTATTTGTTATATATCAACTTCAGTAACTTCAAAAACAAAGCTCAGAAGGTGGATTTCTAACTAGTCATCCAATCACAACTACATAAAAGATTTTTTTTTCTTATGAAGTGTAACAATCTAAGTGGGTTTAAGTTAAGAAAGTCTACATACTCTTATAATTTGATGATACAACCCGACTTGAAAAATTAATGTGAAAATGGAACTCTGTTATTTCTTTTAACAAAACTAAAATTTGTTAATAATTCTCTGATAATTGAGAGAATTTAGGAACTTATCTCATTTACTTACAAGATTAGATTTGATATTAATTCCATGGAACACCCCAAGGGTGTAGTGGTTCTTGCAGAAAAGGAGTTCCACCTGTTCTTACTGCATTAGTTCTTCATACTGCATTGCATAATTAACAATCCATGAAATGCATCTCCCAAAAAAAGTCACAGATATGTGAGTTTGCAGTGGGTAGAATAAAGAACACAAATCTGAAATGAGGCTGTTTCACCAGCTTCAATAATTCAAAGACATTTAGTTAATACTTTGTATATGCCCTCAAATGTTAGTATAAACATTTATAGTCAGTTAGTGAGAGGTAATGTGAAAAAAAATCCAACCCCAAACCTAACCTTTTATCAGTGCTAGTTTTCATAACCCTCCTTGTAAAACTGAATTGTGCACAAGTGTGGCACAACCTGGTGGAAATATGTGGTGGCTTTTATGCATTTAACATTTCTCTGTCTCTATGACAAGTCTCTGTTTAGAAAATACAGTAATAATTATGTGTTTTGCAAAAAAACAATGCCATAACACCAGCTTAGGAAGATTGTTTAGGAAAGTATACCAAAAGTAAAAGATAAAAATAAAACTCTCTACCTAGAGTGTAAAAAAATAAAATATCCTTGGAAATACAATAAAAATAAATTAATTTGACATAGACAAAAAAAGTACCTATAATTAAAATCTTGCATGGTCTCCAATTAAACATAGATGCCAGTTAGGTACTAAATTAAGAGTTCTATAATGATGGCATGATATAACTTGTATCAGTAATAAAGTATCTTCTATTTAGAAAATTACTCTTAACATCTTATGCCATTGAGGGTGTGAGGGTGTTATGGGGAAATCAGAACAAAATACATTAAGATGTAGTGATTTTCAAGCATCAGAGTTGGTAAAAGTAAAAAAAACCAAAATGAACAGACAATTGCACTTATTAAAAACACTCCTGATTAACTGATTTTTGGATAGGGGTAAATTTATTTGGATTGTAGAATTCACATTTTTAATGCATGGAGTGGAAAAGAAAGAAAAGGCTTACTTCCATCTCACTGCTTTTAATTATAAAAAAATTCTGGTATTATTTCCTAAAAGAAATGCTTAATGTACTTATCAGAGTAGAAAGGAAACAGGAAAAAATATCAGGCTATAGCAATCTAGTCCAAACACAAAATCTTTGTAATCTGCTTCTGAAAGCCATACTGATATTCACAGAATCTTCCATATACATTTTATTAATACAGACAAAAATTAGAGTAATTGGGTACTATAATAATATTCCCATATATTTAAAGAAAAATGGATATAAGTAAATACTACATACAAAAACTTGAAGTTACTGGATTTAATATTATTTTTACAAGGCATTTTTTTACAACTTTACCTTATGCTTTAAAGAGAAGTAGAACTGAAATAACAGTGACCGTGCACAGTATGCACATCATTTCAGTCAAGATTCAATCTTATACAATGAATATGTTCAAGTAATAAATTCTAGAGGTCTAATAACATGTCTACTGTACCACTCAAGGTTTAAATTTGTAGTCTTGATTTCTGATTTTACACCAGAGAATCTTTGATATCTCCAGCTGTCACTGGAAAACATTTTTGCTTCCCGTGACTCTGTAAGTGTAGCCTTCCTTTTTGCCATGTGGCTAAGCTGTGAACCCAGTCTGCTAATGTTTTGATGAAAAGGAAGATGTGCTGACAAATTAAAGCACTATTGTAGTGTCCCAGATATATAGAACATATAAATCCAGTACACTACTGGGTAGCTAAAAAAATCTACTTTACATATGTACAGTTAAATGAAATACTAAGGCAACTGTTATTTCTGATACCCGAAATAAACATATATCACAGAATCACACAGAATAAACAGGTTGGAAGAGACCCACCAGATCATCGAGTCCAACCATTCCTATCACACACTTAACCATGCCCCCTCAGCACCTCGTCCACCTGTACCTTAAACACCTCCAGGGAAGGTGGATCAACCACCTCCCTGGGCAGCCTCTGCCAGTGCCCAATGACTCTTTCTGTGAAAAATTTTTTCCTAATGTCCAGCCTAAACCTCCCCTGGCGGAGCTTGAGGCCATTCCCTCTCGTCCTGTCCCCTGTCACTTGGGAGAAGAGGCCAGCACCCTCCTCTCCACAACCTCCCCTCAGGTAGTTATAGAGAGCAATGAGGTCTCCTCTCAGCCTCCTCTTCTCCAGGCTGAACAACCCCAGCTCTCTCAGCCGTTCCTCATAAGGCCTGTTCTCCAGCCCCTTCACCAGCTTTGTTGCTCTTCTCTGGACTCGCTCCAGAGCCTCAACATCCTTTTTGTGGCGAGGGGCCCAGAACTGAACACAGGATTCAAGGTGTGGTCTCACCAGTGCCGAGTACAGAGGGAGAATAACCTCCCTGGACCTGCTGGTCGCCATGTTTCTGGTTTTAATTGGAGGGTAAATGAAATTCCAATTATCCACAAAAGGACCTTGTAACTATTGGTTAGTTTAATTATTGTTGCATTGAACAGATATTTGTAAACCTGAGGCTTTAAAGTTACTTCTTTGAAAATTTACATAAGCTTCATATGCCTTCTTTAAATGGAACAGTTCAAATACATGAAAGAGGCTGTGGCTAAATAATTTAAGAATTGTCACTCTGGTTGATTACTACATGCCTTGTTTTGAAAAAAGAGTCAATAACAAAATATAAATATGTAGTTTGTTTTTATGTTTGAAGCAAGTATGAATGGAAAATGTTTATATGGCATGTAAAGTCTATTTAAAGACATTCCTTATGGGAGCAGACCAAAGGACCCTTAAGGGAATTTTTAGTCTTACTGCAGAAGAGTTATTCACTGGATAGGCAAACACAACAAATACCTCCTAACTGAGCAGCTATAGTGTCATTTATAGAAGAAAAACAACCTTTATTCTAATTAAGACATAAATCTCTCAGACTAAAGGCAAAAAATAGAACACACTTCCAAGTGAAATATTAAAGTAGTCTGGACAGTCCAGATATTCTACCAAGGGCACATTAGGGCACATTGGCCATAACAGCTGACATATTCTGTCAAAAAAGGAGGTCATCAAAAGGCCTGAATGGCTGACTTCTCTCTTCTGAGGAAAGAAACAGATCGTCAGCTGGATGACAGAGTTTTCAGATGTATCCTTAGTGGAAGCAGGTTAGGCTTAGTTTTTCTTTTATTGCTAGATAAATTCCATCATCTCCCAGCAGTTCTGGAAGACTGGGGAAGTTCCACTGGACTGGAGGCTGGATGATGTCGTGCCCATCTACAAGAAGGGTCGCAGGGAGGATCCAGGGAACTACAGGCCTGTCAGCCTGACCTCAGTGCCAGGGAAAGTCATGGAACAGGTGATCTTGAGTGCGATCATGAAGCACATGCAAGAGAACCGGGTGATCAGGCCCAGTCAACACGGGTTCACAAAAGGCAGGTCTTGCCAAAATAACCTGATCGCCTTCTATGACAAAGTGACTCGACCGCTGGACAAGGGAAAGGCTGTGGATGTATCTTCCTGGACCTCAGTAAAGCCTTTGACACAGTTTCTCACAGCATTCTGCTATGGAAACTGTCAGCCTCTGGCCTGGACGGGCGCACACTCTCCTGAGTGGAAAACTGGTTGGGTGGCTGGGCCCAGAGAGTGGTGGGAAATGGAGTTAAATCCAGCTGGAGGCCAGTGACAAGTGGGGTTCCCCAGGGTTCAGTGCTGGGTCCAGCCCTGTTCAATGTCTTTATCAATGACCTGGATGAAGGCATCAAGTGCACCTTTAACAAGTGTCCAGATGACACTAAGCTGAGTGGAAGTGTGGATCTGCTGGAGGGTCAGGAGGCTCTGCAAAGGGATCTGAACAGGCTGGACTGCTGGGCAGAGTCCAATGAGGTTTAACAAGGCCAAATGCCTGGTCCTGCACTTGGGGCACAACAACCCTGTGCAGCTACAGACTAGGAGAAGTCTGTCTAGAAAGCTGCCAGGAGGAGAAGGACCTGGGGGTGTTGGTTGACAGCTGACTGAATATGAGCCAGCAGTGTGCCCAGGTGGCCAAAAAGGCCAATGGCATCTTGACTTGTATCAGAAATGGCGTGACCAGCAGGTCCAGGGAGGTTATTCTCCCTCTGTACTCGGCACTGGTGAGACCACACCTCGAGTGCTGTGTTCATTTCTGGGCCCCTCACCACAAGAAGGATGTTGAGGCTCTGGAGTGAGTCCAGAGAAGAGCAACAAAGCTGGTGAAGGGGCTGGAGAACAGGCCTTATGAGGAGCGGCTGAGAGAGCTGGGGTTGTTTAGCCTGGAGAAGAGGAGGCTGAGGGGAAACCTCATTGCTCTCTATAACTACCTGAGGGGAGGTTGTAGAGAGGAGAGTGCTGGCCTCTTCTCCCAAGTGACAGGGGACAGGAGGAGAGGGAATGGCCTCAAGCTCCGCCAGGGGAGGTTTAGGCTTGACATTAGGAAAAAAATTTTCACAGAAAGGGTCATTGGGCACTGGAACAGGCTGCCCAGGGAGGTGGTTGAGTCACCTTCCCTGGAGGTGTTTAAGGCACAGATGGACGAGGTGCTGAGGGGCATGGTTTAGTGTTTGATAGGAATGGTTGGACTCGATGATCTGGTGGGTCTCTTCCAACCTGGGTATTCTGTGATTCTGTGATTCTGTGATTTTCTGCCACTAAGACTATTTCACCACAGATAACTGATCATTTCAAATTAAAGCATAAGTTTAAATATTTGAATTATGTAGAAGTGTGAAATTACTCAGAATTTTTCTCTTAAATAAGGCACTAGAGAGTACTCAGGTCTGTAATAATGTGTGAATATTGAAATAAAATTCTAGAGGACAAACTTTAATTTTGTCATGAATGGCTCAAGCAAACACTGAAAAAAAAATAATCCTTCCTTATAGCAATCCCTACTGCCAGAGCTAGCACTATTCTGCAACAGTATCATGAAATACATTTGTCAGTCACATAGTTTAATGTATCTGAAAGGAAATTTCTTCGTAGCTATTGCTGTTTCTGTTAGGCATCCATCCAAGAATTATTTTTCTCATTCAGCAATAATGACAGAAATTTATTCCTCCCCTCCTAGAGCATTTAATATGGATTTCACCATGTATAGCAAATCAGATTTCTTTTCTTATATAGTCCTTTGAGATGAGACTTGGCATTAGAAAGTGATTTTCTTCATTCTATCAATTTAGAGTAATATGTAAAAATTCAAAAACCAGATGAGAAAATACTTATCAGTTCTACAAGGAAATACACACCTGTGTTGTAAATAACATAATAAAAATCAATGTAGATCCTGAACTGGGCTTGCATTTAAATAAAATTTTTCTCAGATTTCTAGAAACCCTGGAAATAATATTCCTCTACATGTGACTGTACTTTATCAGTACTCTTATTATGGATAAGTGAAATTATAAGCCACTACTTTTTTTACTAAAACCTGCTCAGGGATGTACACTGAATAAGAGCCAGGTGCAAGCAAACAGAAGTTGAGCAAGAAACTGCAGTTTTCATTGTAGTGACCATTCTTAAAGAAGTTTCTCTTAAGTTATCTGAGTCTAAGGTTAACATAAGCTTGCTTATATAAATAAAAAATGCCATAAAGCCCCCATAGTATTTCTAGAAATACAAAGGATTAGAAGTTCTCAAAAATATCTGAAAAGACTTTGGTGAAAACATTAGTTTTCTCCAGTCTTCTTGAGCAAATCTTTGCACAAAATCACATAATAATCTCATATAATAGTTTTTCCTTTTGTGATTTTCTTATTAATGTAAAGAAGCTTTTGGTATTTACACTAATGACCAAATTGTTGATTGGTTCTGTCTTAGTTGCATGTTGTCTATTTATTATGTGACTAAAGGTTCATCCTTACAAGCACAAAGGCACACAGAGGCATGATAGCCATCTAGGGAACACCAGTAACGTAAACAGGGGAACAAGCCTCCACCCTGCCTCTACCAGAGCATCCCAGGGGACATTAGCCTTACAAGCTGCTTGACATCCATCGCAGTGATCCAGCAGGAGTAGTTCTTCAGGCCATCTTCAGACTAAGGTGCTCACTGCATATGATGTCTCTTTTGCGATATAGAAAGAGAGCATTCTGGGACTGTATGAGGCTTTCAGGATGTTTAGCAGAGGTACTAAAGGTGGGTATAAGGAGGAATCATGTAAGTTTGTGGAGAAACCAATGGGAAAACAAAAGCATAAGGGGATAGAAGGGATAAGCTGCAGGTAAAAAGGGCCCAGACAGTTAATTTATCTGACTATTCCCTGTATCTAGTTAACAGTTTCTCCTCTCTTCTTGTAAAATTCCAGTTTTAACTCTTTTCCTGGATATGTGGCATGGATACAGTGTCAGATACCAAATAAGAGTGTCTAAGGCCTGCTGTTGGAGAGAACTATGTTTAATATATTCATATATTTCCCAGTAATGGACCTTCATCCTGAGCAGTCAGAGGAGGGGACAGGATTAGGCTATTTGTTCCTTCTGAGTTTCTGTGGGAGTTTCTATCTGCTAATATCTGGCTGGAGTTGAAAATATATGCTTATAGTATATAGGCTTACATATGCTTACTGGAAGTACATGAACAGCCTCTCTACTGGGTGGACCCAAGGACATGGAGTTGTGGCACACTCACCTCTGCTAGGCTTCCAGATTCATCACCCTCTAACATTCCTGAGGGGAGTATGATCAAATTCAAATCAGCAGAAAATGGATTGTTATTATGTTATTTAATATTTTGAGATTTCTTTGCTTATTTGTTTGGTTTTTTTCCATAACCCTATTCATTGTCTTCAGTACCAGTGTCAGTACCTATACTACCTCTGCATCTACATTTCTGTGGCAATTCTTAAAGACATCTGAGATCAGAAAGCCAAGCAATAAACTACACATTGCAAATGTTGAAAACAGAATTTATAGCAGGAAATGTAACACATTCTCAGATGTTAAGATAATGAAAATAAATATTTTTTCCTTCCTTTGAATAGTTGGGGGACATTAGCCTTGACAGACAGCCAAACTCCCAACCAGCTGCTCACTTACCCTGGCCTGTTACCAGAACAGCAGGAGAAAATAGGATGAGAAATCTTATGAGTCAACATAAAGGCAATGAGATTATTTACCACTTACTGTCACAGGCAAAACAGAAGAAATGAGGGAAATAAGTGAAAGTGGGGAAATTAATTTAATTGGGGAAGATTATTTTATTTTATTGTAATTTAAAGCAGATTCAGGTAGTGAGAAACAAAGATAAACACTGAAATGCTATGTTTTTTTACCTTCCTGCCAAGCTCTTTTCACTCCTTCCCTCCAGGCTGCTCTACCCTTCCACCAGAAGCATAGTAGGGATGGAGGCATTATAGTAAGTACAAAATGTTTTTTCTCTGCCACTCCTTCCCTTTCATACTTTTCCTTTGCTCTGACATGGACTCTCCCATGAGCTATAGTCCTTCAGGAAATTTCTATTTGTTATAGCATGAGGTCTTACACAGGCTTCAGTGAATGTCTGCTCTGGCACCTTGAGGACCTCCTCCCCCTGCTCCTCCTTCTCTTCTGTCCTTGGTGTTCCCACTGCTGTCTCCCACTGCTTCTTGCTCCCTCTTCCTCTCTCTGTGTTATGTTTTCTGCCCTTTCTCTAATATAGTTTCACAGAGGTGCCACCAGCATTGCTGATGGGCTCACATCTTATGTGAGGTTGTTCTGTTGAGAAGATAGCACAGGGCAGACCTTGGCCTTTTTTCACACAAGCCACCACTAAACACACCCCAGCCCTACCTATGCTCCCTACTCTGAGCAACAAACCATTGCCACAGAGAGCCAATACAAGTAACATGCTCAGACATAGCCGTTCTGTCATCTTTGCTGGTTTTATATATCTTTTATACCTCTGCTACTTTATATCTGTCCCAGGTGAAATAGAAGTTATGCCTCTATGACTGGTAAATATCAACCTATCACAAACAAAGCAAAAGAAAAAAATAACATTTTAAAACTTTTAGACAGAGTGATGCATTTCACTTTTAAAACAGAAACAACAATGTGTTTAGTGATATAAAACAGCAGTTTAACAAAGGGTGATAGTAAATGCAAAAGTGTTCTAACAATATTCAATGGCAAGGTTTTATTTACTGCACAGACAAAAGAGTAATTCAGATGTGTTGGGGTGACCCTCCCACTGAGTCATGAGGTTTAGAGAGGACCCTTATTCTTCCTATATTCCTACTGAGATGAGTCTAGGTGCAATTGGATCCAGTCTTAGTCCACTGCTTGGTCAACTGTTTATATTTAAAAGATTATATGTGTGCAATAAATCTAACATTTCTTAAGGAAGCTTCAGGGTTCAGCAAGCTATTAGTCATTTACTGAGGAACTAACTACTGTGGCAAGGAATCTCTCAACCTCGAGGAGTAAACTTGAGAGTCTTCCCTGCTCAAGGGGAGATCCTGGTGTGTAGCCCACTACTGTGCAGGAGAGCTCAAAGGGCCCTTAAACTACTCACAATTTATGAGATAAGATGACTGAAGTTGTATTTGCATACTCATTGCAGATGTTACTTTCTTCCAAATTTGTCTTGAGTTGGATATTGCCCAGCACCAGATGCAGATATCTGTGGACACAGAATATACAATAACTAAACTACCCCGTATATTTTAGATTGGTAGTGCATTTGAGACTACCAATTGCATTTTAGATCTGTAGTTTCTATGCTGATTAAATGTCATTGCACAGCTGAAGAACAAAATTATGCTGTCAGATATTCCACCCTATTCTAAAAAATGATCTTGTCTCTATAGTATGACAACAACTTTTAACAAGATATTCAAAAAGATCTTCCTAAACCTCACAGTGCATACAGGAGCTATGTTACTCATTCCAGGCATTTCGTCTCTGTATTTCACCATCTGATATATCATGCCTGAGCTTAATAGGAAATTCTATAGTAGCTTTCTAAGTCCTCTAATTCTAAGAAGATGCTTATATAAAGATTAACTTTTATTATAAACAATATGGAAATTAAAGTGGCAGAAACTTGATGAAGGAAGGGAGAAGGAAGCAGCTACATTTTTGCTTATCATCTGATGTCCTAGTACCAAGTCACCTTGAACAGAGAGGAAAATATGAACTGGAAAGAGTTCACAAAAAAATTGCTGATTTTTCTGTAAATTCAGATAGCTGATGTACATTGTTGTTTATTCTATGATTTTTCTAGCCTAATGGGTAACAGAAAAGACAATTATTTTATCCTTTGTAACTGATTTTTGTGAAGTTCTTACTAATGCCTAAAACCTGTGATACCAAGGCATGTATGGACTATTAAATAAAGGATAGTCAGCAAGGACATTGGACTGGCAGTCAGCATCAGTACTTGTTAAAACTCAGTGCTTACATGTTAGTTTACTCTAGCTGTCTCTGGGATTTCTCCATTCATCTCTCTCCAAAAACAGAAGTCTATAGAACAAGGTAGTCCTATGCAACATGTGTGTGAACTAGTGAGGATCATTTTGCCTCAGTGCCAGAGAACGGTTTCTAGCCATTTTTTATTTGACTGCATAAAAAATTGTAAAATGTCAGCTTGCTAACATAGCTCAGAGACTGAAATAGGAAAGCATAGCCTAGCATTGAACTGTCTCATGCCTTAAGGACTTTTACTATTAAATCAAACATGCTTTTAGCTTAATAGAACAAAATAATTCTTTTTATTTATAGATCTCTTCAAATGAATGAAGACAGTCTGTGTGATGCAAGTGATACAGTATTCTCTCTGTTCTGGGAGCCTATGAAGCAACGTTACTGAAGCACCACTTGTTTAGGTTTAGGAGTACTTGAGTCAGAGAAGGAGTCTTCCACCAAGCAGTCATGGCCTGGTATACCAGGAAATATTATGGAGAGAAATATCCCTCAGCAAATATAGACCAGAATTTGTTTTGCAAGAGGAAGAATAAAAACCTAGGTTAACTCCCTCCAGGCAATCTGGTTTTAATAGATATCACCATGTTAAAACAACTGCAGATTTGTTCTATTCGATTTACCAAACCAGTAAAAGACACTTGGTTTTCTCATGTCTTTATTCCTCTAGAGATTTGACATTTTAATTGTGAACCTAATAAACTTAAGGACACAAGATTTAATTTTTTTCCTAAGTCAGTTCTGCTAGAATTAAATCTATGAGTAATACTCCAGGAAGTTCCCTTGTCAATCCTGAGAAAGCCTCGTATTTGAAGGTCATATTTCATTTACATTGAACTTTACACTAAGAACAAGAAAGAAGGTAAAATCATACTGCTGTGAGTCTACAGAAAGTATGTCTGTGGAGAGAGAAAATACCAAGAACAGGATGTTGATCCCATGCTCATCAGGGGGTCCAAAGCTAAAAGCAAAATCAGCAGTGAATCCAAATAAGAGTCTGCGTATTAAAAAGGGCAGGAGAAAATGCTGACACCCATATGTCATTACTGAAAAGTTCATTCAAGAGCTTAAATGTGTCCTGCAGCTCCCAAAGCTTTTCCTGTGAGAAGTCACAGCAGCACACCAGCACGCTGAGCAGAAAGGAATGAGTGCATTACATATGATCGGAAAGAAGACAATTTAAAGTAAAGATTCAAGAAAGCACATCAGCATGCACACACCAAAATGCTCGTGGACTAAACAGTTATTTTGAGCAATGCTGAACGATTCCAGCACTTAGCAGGTGCATTTGTTGTGGCACGTGCTTTTTGTTAACAAATCTGTGTCTGCAAAAAAATACTTTGTGGCCATATGTCATAAAATCTTTTTGTTTCATAGATGTTGATACAGCTTCTGGACATGACACTTTCAAAGATGATGAACAGAGTAGTCAGCTTAAACAGGAGTTTCAAGTGCAGGCAGAACTTCAGTGTAAGTTTTACAACTGACCATACTTAAAGCACATAAAACTCAGGAGAATGGGCTTAATAATAAAATAAAATTCAAGTAACTTTGATTCTCTTCCTGGCTGAACTGTACACTCTGTCCTTTAACAGAATGAGAAAGTTCTCTCTCACTAGAAAATCTTGGTTTATTTTCAAATACAGAAAATAAAGTACAAATTAATAACATTTTATTCAATAGCCATATATTTAAAAAATGTCACAAAAGTGTTGACAAAATTATATCTTGTTGAACCCTTTTACTACCACCACCCCTTTTTCCAAAAATGTGAATAAAAATATAAGCGATAATGAATAAATCTTGAACTTAGTCATAAGAACCAATGGATTTTAGCTTAATTTGTCCTCAGGAAAAAGACTGAAACCTAGAATATATTTGCATAGGTGAAGCTCTAGCCACAAACGCTATGCTATGTATAGTTATTTTTCATCCAAATACAATATGACTGCTATTAGATAAAAGTTTCAGCAGGAGTGATTTATTACGTTTCCCCCAAAGCAATTAAGAGGCCATTAAGGGTTCACATAGGGTGGAAAAAGAAGGCTGGAGTACTGTAAGGTAGCGAAGAAAACTAGACTCACATCATTATGTCATGGTAAATGCTTTAATGTACTGACCATATCATAACTACTAGTTGAGCTTTGATTAGAACATAAAAGCAGTTCTATCTTCATCACTTTTAAAAAAAAAATAAAATAACTTGGGCAGTGAGAACAGATGATGTCCAGGCTTGTCACTTCCAAGTGGAGCTAAGGATTTAAATATGCCTAAATCTTTCAAAGAATTGGAACTGAAAACTGACTGGGTAGGATTCAGTTCAATATTTGAATGTTTACATTTATGTGTGTACAATCAGAGGTCAATGTGTATACTAAGATCTTATTTGGTCCGTGAAGATAAAGTCAATGGAGTTGATTGAAATAGTCAGACTTAGCAAAGGGGATACCTAGTCCTTCAGCACTTCTTATCAGGTAGGTTACATAGCTCTCCACTTAGCCCAGTGCTTGTGAATCCAAGACTGAGGCATTCACATCTTCCTATGAATTGCACAGAGATGTATAGTGACCTATTGTTGGGTTTTGTAACACCTTATTCCTTTTTTTTGCACTTAATCTTGAATGACCTTATTAAAAATATGGAGGTAGTAGGGCCAAAGTACATAGTAAGAAAATGTCTAGTGTCTTAATCATCATTTGAAAGAAACATACAATATTATACCTTATTCTGAAGTTCTTTCTGAAGCCTGAGATAATAAAAACAGAGAAGACCATTCTAATCCAAGATATGACATGATGACCATTTCTCACATTTAGTTTCCTGTTTGATAAATACAGAGGCAGACGAAGTGGTTACTTGAGGTCCCAGCCATGTCTACTCTGTTCTTCAGCTATTAGCAACAAATGATTTATGAACTTGCAACTATGTAATCTCTTTTCCTCCCTACTCCTTATGCTTCCTTTAGGATGTAGGTAAATTGAAAAGTTATGTTTAAGGAAGTAAAGTGAAAGAATGCCAACACATTTATATAAATATATTATCAGGAAAGAATTCACACACCTACTCAGAGGGAAGCTAGTGATCAGTGGACAAGCACCACTGAACTCACAGACTAATGGATTTTGAGGCCAGAGGGGAGTTCAGCTTTAGCTATTGCATATCACAGACCATGATGTGATCTGCAATTGGTACCATCTCCCTTGACTTCTATAAGACCTTTGACACAGTCCCACACAACACACCTGTCATTAAGTGGGAGAGATATGGATTTGATGGACAGACTATTCAATGAAGGAAGAATTGGCTGGATAGCCTGTGGTGATAGGACAAGGGGTAATGGTTTCAAACTAAAAGACAGCATATTTAGATTAAATATTAAGGAAGATTTTTTTTTTTTCCAGTGAGGGTGGGGAAACACTGGACAATGTTGCCCCATCACTGGAAGTATTCAAGGTCAAGTTGAGTGGAAGTCTGAGTCACTTGATCCGGTTGAACATATCCCTACTCATTGCACAGGGATTGGATTAGGTGATTGGTGACTGTCCCTTCTAATCCAAACCATTCTGTGATGATTCTAAGATTTTATTAATTTTCATAGTCTTCTCTAATCTCTGCTTGCTAGGCTTATTCTTCCCAGATGGTAATAAAATGATATTGCCAGGCATAATTAGAACAAATTTATTCATAAAATGTCAGATTGAATTTTATTTTAACTGTTGTTTCTGAATGTCTTTTGGGAAAGCAAGTAATGTCTGTAGTTCTCCAGGAAGTTCCAGTACACAGTTTAAGAGGTAAAGAAGCATAAGGAGTTAGCTAAATTTAGAAAGGGAAAAAGATGTGTTTTTTGAAAATTTTGGAGGCAGAAAAATAGCTTATGTTACTAACTAAGGCAAAAATTGACATCTCTATTTGAAGCAATTTGTAAGCATTCTTCAGAACTATTTTGCAGTTGTAGACAAAATACAAATCATCTCAATATTTAATGAGCAGCAACTAAGAAAAAGTATTTTGAAAACAGATTTTACTTCAAATTTCTTAGGTTGCAGAAAGCAGTATTCAAACTAACCTAACATTTTACTTTAAAACCAGTATATTTTGAGGGGTAACGGTAATCCAATTTAAACTTTTCTTTATTGAATTCAGACATAGTACTTGAATACTTACAGGATTCTTGTCACAGCTGGACTGCAATACATAGCAGAAATGTGCTTTCCTCAGGAAAATAGGCAGATATAACTTGAAGCCTCAAGATTTAGTAATCTGATGGTATATTTTAAGGGATAATTTTTCCTGACTGCAAGGAAATTTTAAAACAAGGCAAAAAGCAGTCATCTACTAATATTCCAGTTAAGCTTTCACTAAACTGAAGACATGGGCAATGAAAAAGTTCAGAAAAATAAGACAAGGATTTCAGTTAAACAATTAACCTCCCCCTTTTTTTGAGGCAATATCTGCTATCTGGCCGGCAGCCTTTTTGTCAATAGACATTTTCACACTTTAAACGATGATACACCAGTGTTCCTTAAGTTTTAGAAATAATACAAAATTTGATCTAATTGATAAATTGGATAAAATCAGTACACTTCATAAGGAAGTTTTCATAAAAGTAACCAAAATTTTAATATTCTGGTATGTTGTCCTAACTTTTCTATTAAAAACATAGGCTATAGCATGCATTGAATTGTAGTACCACAGCTTTATCAGATCTACTAATTATATATTATTATATATAATTATAACAACGTTAGTTTATGATAACACATATATTATAGTTGTAATGATAACAATGTTATCATTATCTCTCTATATATATAAAACATATCTTTCTTTCTAATACAGACGCTACAAAAATGTTCACTTAAACATTCTTTAAGCTAAAACACCAAGTTATTAGTTTCTAGATTATATATCTACTCTGTATGAGAAATCACTGAACTCCTACAACTGCAGAGCTATACTGTATTAACCATATGTTCATCTTATATAATCACTGTAACTCTCAGATCCTATTCTTATGAAAGGAGTTGGTTTACCTCAAGAAAACATATATAAATAATGCCAGCAATAAAGCCTGCTTCTTCCCATCTTTGCATTCTTTATGGTGATAATTGTTGATAATTAATCACTCTTTTGCAGCCCTGAAAATTAAGCAATCAGAATAAAGTAATGCCAATAACTTTGTCAGCATCTCACCTATATTACTGTAACTTAACTTTTACAATAACTTAGATTTTAAAAATAAAATTTCCAATTGATACATATAAAACTTGTGACCTTTTAAATAATGTTACTTCCTTTGGTTTATTTTTCAAATATACCTGTTATTCAATATGCAAATATGACTATATAGGTATGTACACTATGCACATATATATAAAGTGAAGAGGTCTATTTATAGTGATTATCACAGTAAATGAATTTCATTGAGTTTTGGAAGGTATTAAAAATAGATTAAAATTTGCTGATAAATGGCTTTTGGTCTATATGCCTTATTTTCTTATATATGAAATGTATAATACTGCTTGTTTCCGTATTGTTAGTCTTCATTGAAGCACATAGGAAGTAGATTATTTTTTTCTCTGTCCTGTAGCCATAAATAAAGTTATCTTCATATTTTTGCAATTTATCAAGGGTGACTGATTCCAGCTTCTGTTTGACAATGCCAGTAAATTTTTCTTGTGATGTCACTTGATGTTGCATACATCATTAGACTCATCAACCATGACTATTGCTTTTAGGAGCAGTTGATATGTGACCATGAGCATAGATTTCTCATAGATTTTTCCATCCTGATCTCACAAATAGTCTGTGTAAAGTTTGACCAAGGATTCCTAGAATTGTTGTCATATTAAAATAAAATCTTAAGTATGCTTTCTTTCCTTACATGTATATATACTGATATGTTAATATACATACATACATTAAATGTGTATTCAATATATTACATTGTAACTATATTTACATATAATAAATATTGTTTGTGTATGTCTGTGTGTGTGTAAATAAAAGAAAGCATACCATCAAGGAATGAAAACTGAAGGAAAATGAGAGAGATGTGGAAGCTCAGTATCATCTTAAGGACATCTGTGGTCAATTGTGAACTTTAACGAAGGAATCCTTTAATAGCTGTAGACCTGCAGATGAAATGTGAAGGATAACTATGAAAGTCACAGAATTTCTGATACATGTGATCCTGATACATGTTTGTATTCATTGACATTGACAAATATAGGCCACTTTAGGCTGGGAAACAAGTGAAAGCATAGTGTGGATGCGTACGCTCTGAAACTGCTGTCTGATGCATTAGCTGTAGACCTGTAACATGATTTAGCAGGATGAAAAATGTTTGGCAGAACATTTTGGGCTGATGTTCTTTGGTGTCCCAGTTCTTTATTACTGTTTTCCAACATTTCTTACAGAAGATTCCTAGGAAAGTAAATAGCTTCAAAAAATATTTTTGGCCACTTGTTTTGATCTGAGCAATGTGAAAGCCCAAGAATAAATCTCCAAAGATAAGAAAAGAAATCTGAAAACAAGACTTTAATTATTGTGATCTATGTGTCCAGTTATGTTTATAAGGTTATCTGAGAAAAATTTCAGTACGCTACAGAATACCGCCAAATAAAAAAGATTTTTCTTCCCTTTGTTTGAAAAAAATAGCTAAATATATTTCAAATGTCTATTCATCTGAGATAACTACAGAGAAATTTCTAAAGTGTTGCTTTTTTTTGGTTTTGTTCTCCCTCTCCTCCAGGAATGAGTATGTTTTAACTTTTACAGAAGAAAAGCAAAGTTTCTTGGCATTTCATTCAATAACTTCTTTCTGACAGAAACATGATTTAATGAGAAAATGTCTGCATGCACTTCTGTCTTGATTAAAGACTCTGAATTGTCTAGGTTAGCTGCCTGAATTTTCTATAAATGTTAAATAACTCAAACCATTAAAAGTATATTATTTATAAAATATGACTGGAAAATGCTGCAAATTATATATACATGCTATATTTTCTTTGAATTTTCTATTCCAATGAGCAAGATTTAAATTCTCAAAATAAAATCATGTGCTTTGTTTGAAATATATAATAGTTTTTCTTGAAGGTTTCCTATAGAAGTTAGTATCTATATATTTGAAGACTGCCAAATATTTGAGTCAAGAACCTGTGACAAAGTTAAAGCATAAATTAAGTGGAGGAAATACAAGTATAAAAAGTTAGCCTTGGAATTAATGTAATCTCAAAGCTAGTCACAATTTCCTGTGAATGAGATTGAGAAAGCATGGGGATATAGTCTCAGAAGAGTAAGAAAATCTATCAGAGAATGGAAAGCAGAGAGTGGAATGAGAAAAAGATGTAGGTAATAAAATCTGACTATACCTGCTACTATACTGGCCACTAGAGAGGACTACAGATACTCCTTACTACTCGCAATTACATTGATATATGTCACATCCTTTTCATTTTCATAGCTTCTCAAAATAAATTCATCTTGCTTAAGCAGGCTGTGCATGTGCAAATGTTAAAAGATTAGTATAAGTGTGATGGAGGACAATTTCTTTTGTAACTTATAGGCTTTGAATGCAGACCTTCAGTTGTTATGGCAACCTTCAATTAATGAAAGTGTCATTAGTCATATTTCTCCACTACTTTATACCGTTATCTCCATTACACATGACTAAATGTCCTTTTCTCAACCAACGGCACAGTTGCACTTATAAACTATATTAATAATATTAAGAATATTGTTACAATCTCTGATAAGAAAAACCCTTGTAAAACCTCATTATAAAATAATGTTCTTTAAAAGTTCATTCTGAAAGCAAGTGTAATCTACATCGATTAATAAATTGGACTACAACAATTGAGACAGTTTGTACCTGTGAAATTTGAACCAATTTTATCACTATGTTGTATGGAAAAAAATATCTATTAGTTTGTTCAATTAATTATTCATGATATTTAAATAATTAGTCACCTATAAGACACAAATTTCTACAGGATATCCAATCTTTTTTCTCTGCTTCAGTTTTACAGCATCTGTCAATGTGAAAATGAGAGGCAGAACTATGAATCTGTAATGTGTGTCTCAAGACCTGAGGCTGACACCTTAGACTTTAGGCATCTACCAAATAGTGCATTACTGACCAGTTACTCCTTTGTTAACAGCAATACTGAATGTGCATAAATTTATTAACCTATGTGATGACTACCTTGCAGCTTTAACACGTCTTTCATCAGATCTCAGGTTAGAACCATGCAAAGAGTAGTACATTCGAAGAGAAAATATGGGGTGTCTCGCTCTCAAGCGTTGCTCAATATATCTTTCTTTCAAATGTGAACCTTGATTAAAAATAAGATCTTCATAGAATAAGAAGCTTCAGCCTAATAGATGTGCTAATGATGTCACATTTGAAAGAAGATTTTGAAGGAACTGAATCATGTGAATATGTAATCCCATAAAATAGATTATAATAATTTTGGTTGTATTTGTTTCATGAGAAATTAGCAAGATAAGCAAAAACCAGGGAAGTTTTAATAAGTATATGCCACAATACTTTCATAAACATAGATTTATTTAACTCACTAGCATTTTCAAATGACTAAAGTATTCATATGTTTTGGAAGATATCAAGAAGTCAGCTTGTTTTAAATATTATGAACATTCATCTACTAAAAGAGACAA
Source organism: Clamator glandarius (assembly GCA_033459285.1). Taxonomy (NCBI): domain Eukaryota; kingdom Metazoa; phylum Chordata; class Aves; order Cuculiformes; family Cuculidae; genus Clamator; species Clamator glandarius. The sequence goes on along the minus strand of JAUNZM010000119.1, from coordinate 1,038,070 downwards.
TAAAATAAGATTAAGAGCTGAAAATAAACCAGTAAAAAAGAGAATTATGACTTGGCTGTACCAAAACTTTTTTCACAGAATAATCATTTATATATATTGGACCTTGGAATGTCAACTAGGGCATAATTATCCAGACAATAGTGGTAGTGTATTAAAAGGTAGTTCACAGGATATTAAAAATATACATGTATAGAATACTGGTGAGTTTTCATGCTAAGTATTTCCTTTCTTTTCTTTCTATATATCTGTTAGTTCATAAGCTTTGGAGGGTTAAAGTATGACATAGTGATTTTATTCGCTACCACCGTAAAAATAAAAAAAATTACTATCTAGCTCATAGAATTTTTCACAGGCCACAGTTTGTAAGATGAATTAAAAGTTTAACAACACTTAATAAAATGGCAGGAAATATACTATCTGTGAACCTTTTTATTCAGGAGGAAAGTAAAGCTTGACTGACAAGCTCATCAGGTTTTGAGGCCATGGACGGGGGTGGGGGAATGAAGAGAGAAGGAAAGAGAAGCAAAGTGAAGGAGGAGGAGAGAGAGAAGGAGGAGGAGGAGGAAAGAGAGAAGGAGGAGGAGGAGGAGGAGGAGGAATAGGAAGAGGTGGAAGAGGAGGAGGAGGAGGAGGAGGAGGAAGAGGATGAGGAAGAGGAAGAGGAAGAGGAGGAGGAGGAAGAGGAAGAGGAGGAGGAGGAGGAGGAGGAAGAGGAAGAGGAAGAGGAAGAGGAAGAGGAAGAGGAAGAGGAGGAGGAGGAGGAGGAGGAGGAGGAGGAGGAAGAGGAAGAGGAAGAGGAAGAGGAAGAGGAAGAGGAAGAGGAAGAGGAAGAGGAAGAGGAAGAGGAAGAGGAAGAGGAAGAGGAGGAAGAGGAGGAGGAGGAGAGAGAGAAGGAGGAGAAGGAGAAGGAGAAGGAGAAGGAGAAGGAGAAGGAGAAGGAGAAGGAGAAGGAGAAGGAGAAGGAGAAGGAGAAGGAGAAGGAGAAGGAGAAGGAGAAGGAGAAGGAGAAGGAGAAGGAGAAGGAGAAGGAGAAGGAGAAGGAGAAGGAGAAGGAGAAGGAGAAGGAGAAGGAATAAAAAGGGGAAGGGGAGGAGAAATGAGAGGAGGTATAGGGCTCTGGGAAGGGAAATAGAGGGAGAAGGAAAGGGAGAGGTAGAAAAACAAAGAAAAGAAGAAGAAGGGGAGGGAGATGAGAGAGAAGGACAAAAGAACAAAGGATGTGTTACCACTGATGACCTTCAAAAATAATACAATATTTATTAATTCATAAATAATATTAATTGATATTAAGCTCATTGCCAAAGTCTTACTTAGGAATAACTAAAAACTACCAGAAATACTTTAGAGAAGAACATATTGGTAATAGATAATAGTCAGCAAAACAGATTCATAGTACAGTGCAACAATATTTTCACTGAGACCTGTATCACACAATCTGCATGTAAGTAATTTACAGCTTATTCTGATAACAATAGAAAGAATAATAAGGTACTGTTTGGTTGTATCTTCATCATACTTGCAGAGATAATTTACCTATGCAGTTTTGTGTTTCCTTCATTTGGCAGATCTCCCTGCATTTCACAACAAATATATAGTCCTTTCTTATTCCATGTTACACTACACATCAGCATCCACCTTCTTTGAAAAGATCATAAATATCTCAAATCAGTTCTCACAAGGTAAGTACCCTAATTGAGTTTGGTCCATATTGCTTGGCTAAAATTGTAAGTTAAGGATAAAACAAGGAACATTATGACCTAATGCCCTCATGACTTGCACTCAGGATTTTTTGCAGTTTAGAAGTTGCACATCTTTGAATAAATCACTTGGAACTTAAACACCATTGTTCCCATCTGAAAATAAAACTCCATCTTCCATTTCCAAGGAAAATGCAAAAATTAATGTTTGCAGTTAGACATTTTTATATCAGATACCATTTTACTAAGAAATGGCAAGTGTACCACTTGATTTTTGAAAAGTTTCTGTGTTTCTTTTCACATTTTTTAAATCAAGATCCTGTTATTACACATCACAGACAAATGAATTTCCCTGATGTATTGTAAATGTACCTAATTTAAACATGCAGTGAAACTGTCCGAAAATAAAATCTTTTGTCTCAACAGTTCTGTATTATTCTCATATAAATTTTATATCATAACTGGTTGAGTCTCTGGTAATACAATTTGAAAGTATTTTCAGGTTGCAAGTAATGTAGGGCTGATAATGTCAGATTCTAATAAATAAACCAATGACATTTTTAGTGCATGTTCCAGCTGTACAAAGATCTACCATTACATAGTAAATACCGCTGGTTTTATTGTAAAACTGGGAGCAATTTCATCATTGTAACATGTACTAAATAGAACTTTTATTTCTTTTATGCCAAATAAATAAAGTGAAACAATGACGAAGTGTTTTAAATGAAGTGTATTATAGGGATAAAGTATACAGAAGATCAAATGAGAAGGCAAATCAGAATTGTAGTCTCATGTGAAGTCCAGGCATTCAGAAAGAAAGTAGAAACTTGAGATACACCAACTCTAAAAAATTCAAAGATATTTTCTATGTCTTAGGGTATAATCTCTCCCCTTCCTTCCCAAGGAAAACAACTAAACAAACAAGCAAACAAACCCCTCTGTTAAGACACTATACTAACACAACATCTGAATTGACTAGCCTACTCTGAATAATCTAATGCCGCTCACAATAAAGAAGTTCATACAGCTGTGTCTGTCACAACTGTCATTAACTTTGACAGCATCCCTATACACAGATTGCTCACTGGACTGAGGTAAACTGCAACTTGCTCATTTTAATGAAACATTTTTCTAATTATATTTTATTTTTCTTTTTTTCCCCTCCATGTTTCTCAATTCTGTTTCTCCTTTTTCTTTTGCAATACTAGTTTCTATGGCAACTGCAATGACAGGCACATGAACAGAGTTTAATGATGTCAACTAGTACTACCTGAAATCTGTTTATATAATAGATTGAAATATATGTTATATGTGCAATATTTTTCTTTCTTAGATAATATCAATACCTGGATATTTGGCCTTATACAGATGATACTCTGTAAATCTACCCAATAAACATCCATATATTAAATGTCCATGAAGTGCAGCTATTTCTTATTGCAGAATGAAAACCCATGTGCTATGAAATGTCTCCATACTGCATTGAACTGCAGCTGCTGCAGAAACAGCCTTGAAGTGCACTCTCCTTTCTAAAAAGATTACTCCCTATAGCTTCATTTTTTCCTTTACTGAGCTTTTAAGATATGAAAAAAGTAAGCATCTCTCTGAAATATTTTATTCTCCTTCAGTCATTAGGAAGTTACAAGTCTTCTGTCCTGAACAACTGAATCATAGAATCACCAGGTTGGAAGAGACCCTCCGGATCATTGAGTCCAACCATTCCCACCAAGATAATTTTTTCCCCAAGTAGATAAATTTTTCCCCAAGGAAAGGTTAATTTACTGTATTTCTTTCTATGTTTGATGGAAGTGGAAAATTTTTATTCAGGTCTTCTAAAGGAAAATTTGGATTTGTGATTCTTCATTCTATTCTTCATTGCAAAGCATCAGAATAAGACTTCCTCAAGATCTCAACTCAAAATCAAGGAATCTGATGTTCTGGATCAAATGTTAAGTTGTATTGGCAATTTGCTATCCATTTTCTTAGAATCAACATTGTATTGGAATGACAGTCACAGTTAATACTTCTGAGAATGCTTCTGTTCTAGAGGTGTGCAAACCAGGTCCTGATACACATGAGCGTGTCACCCTATCATTGCTACTGGGTAACCTGTACTAGGTCAGCAATGCTTCAACTGAATGTTTGGTAGCGTAGCAACTGCAAAAGTGGTGTAATTTATCTGACTGAATGCTCAATTAATGACTGTTTGGAATATAGGACCAAGTTTCATAGTTCATACAAGCAGAAACTTTGGGGGTTTATTTCCTTATTTTTATGGTGAACTACAGATATAATGAATATATTATAAAGAAATTGTTAAAGTACCATTTAAAATTTGGTATCAACTGAGATTTTTTTCAGTTTGCTTCTTCGGGATTTCTAGCCACCTGGATATATTTGGATGTATTTTCAGTCTGTTTTTAAATGTCAATAGTGCAGTTTCACATGTATTATCAAAAATGTTTTCTCATAAAAATGCAAATCCTTAGTTACATTTTTCTCTTTGAAAAAAATACAGAAAAAAAAAAACAGTAAAAAAAATACAGGTGAGAGAGGAAATGCATGGCAAATAGAAGAAGAGACCTCATGTTTGGGAATGGAAGATTTCACCACCGCGTATGTGCAGGATAATATAGCTGATACCCTCATGCAAGAAATCGTGGGACAGCTAAGCAGAAGGAGAGAACATGGAGCTGAGATAACTGCAAAGGAACTTTTGGGACTTTTTGGTTTCTAGACAAGAGAAACATTTGTGGCAAGTAGAGTTATGCTGAATCACTGTAAGTGTGAGACTGAATCACTGTACTGTGAGACTTTAGTGTGGAAAGTCACTGGGATAGATGGCTAAGGAGGCAGATAAGGGTATATAAAGTTTTCCTTGTGCATAATAAACTGGTTTTGTTACCACACCTGAACAGAGGCTGTGCCTGAATTGCCATGCTCACAGATTGTATGTTTAGGAAACATACAATCTGTTAGAAGACTTCACTGATCTAGTTGTGGACATTGTCTTTTACTTTGAGACAAAAACACTTCAACCTATTTTGAATAACTTTTTTTTCTTACCACAACATTAGTCCTTTAATTTAAATACTTATTTTCTTTTCTTGTTTCTCCTAATATACTTAAAGGAAACAACCACGTTACTTCTTAATCTTTGTTTTGCAAAAGTAATTGAGTTATGTATTTTTATTATTTTTTTTTTTATAGTTGACATAAGTTCTCTAATAATCTTAAAAGACTGCCTTTGGGTTTGCTTGATTTCAATTAATCTTTTTTCATCATGTTTTACATAGTGTATTCATCATGTTATACACAGTATATTCCAGAGTGGCTTTATCAGTGCCTTGTACATATCTAGTTGCATTTTGACTACGAAGGTAAGGTCTTCATCAGAGATGAATCATGTTCTTCTCTTTTTATTTCTTTTTTATCACATGATCAGTAATCTCCACTTTTTTCTTTCTAGCTGTCCTTTCCAGTTAGGAAATTAAAATTCACTGCTATAATATTCCTGCATTATAGCTGATCTGCCTTTATTTCTTTGTCACATTCTATATTGATACCTATAGACATTATAAAAGAATATTTTCCTGCAGTTTCATGTTGATGGTGGAGATTTCTTTCTCTTAGGTTCCACTTGGTGTTATTTTTCAATTCTTTTGCAAAATCTGCTTTCTTTTAATTTCTTTCTGAATAGACTCAAGTAACATAATTGGCTATTTTTTTTTACGCAATGACTATCTAAATTTGTTGGACTTTTACTGTTTATTTTACTTTTACCATAACACTTATAGAACTTCAGCTAAAGTAGGTTTAATAATAGGCACTTGAGCTCTAGACAGGTGCTATTACAGCTGAAACAAACTAAACCAAATTTAGCCCAGGGTAATGCTAGACAAACAGAGTGATCCTGGAAGAAGAGTATTTATTGGCCAATTTACATTCATGGGCATTACATGTGGAGCGTTGCAAAATTCATTCTCACTTGGAGGGTAAAATCTTCCCAAAACTTAAATTTATTTACAAAATTTCCAAAAGTTTGGTGCTAGGTTCTTTAAACTTTTTATTTTCTTCTCTCATATTAGCTTATTCTGAGTCTTAAAATTGTTTATTAAAACCATATTTGATTTGTCCTTAAGGCTATGGATTTCCCAGCACGGGCACTATTTTTGAAAGTAGTTGAGGTGTTTATTGAGACTTGGTTCATATTTTCTTGGGATGAATGGATCATCTTTTCCGTCAATATTTAAATACCAACATAGCTAACTACCTTCCTACTTTAAGACTGTTCTTTTTTCTTTGAAAGCGCACATCTACTATTTCTTGAAGTTCTTTGTTCGTAGGTTAATAAAGATACAAATTTGAACATATATCCATTGTTGTAATAAAACCTAAATACATACATATAGGTATAGCTATTGTATTCCATAGTTCAGCATTCCCAGAGTGATGTAACAGATAATATGCTCTTTTCACAAGGATGTATTTTAAACCATTTTATTTCTTTGCATAATTATATATTGAAAAGAAAAACAATTCTGAGAGGTAAATAGATAAATATATATCTATGTTTACCTCTTAAAACTCAACCTTAAGTTCATATTTACTTTATGTTAAAGGTTCTTGTTCCACATACATTATGGCAAAAATCCATAAACTCCTTTTCTCCTTTTTTTAAATTCTTTTTCACATAAATTTTCTAATTTAAAATAGAAATTAGTTGTAAAAATATTTATTAATAGATAATTAGTTATGAAATATTTTCAAGAATAAAAAGAAAAATTCATTTGCATGTATATTTCTCTTATTATGTCAATTCTTTAGGATTATATATGTGGACAGAAGACATCTGATAGGATTCAAAGAGAAGGATTCTACAAGACTGGCACATATTAAAGTTAAAGTTGTCTAATAAATGCTGTGTAATAAGGAAAGATCTTGAGACTTCAGTCTGAGATCAAATGTTACACCAGATGCAGTAAAAACCAAGCAACATTATGCTGAAAATGGCTACTGTTTATTAGAAAGCAAATGTTCTAATAGTGGCACAACAAATATACTAATAAAAGAGCAAAAGTTTTGGTTTTCTTTTTACAGACTCAAAATGCGGAGGAACAATAATTATGTACTCTAATCTTGGGGATAAGTGAAATAACATTTAAATCTATAAAAGGATCTGATTGAAAGAAGTGATTACTGAATGGTATAAGAAGAAACTTTGAATGTTCTAGCACCTTATTTTGGGAATCAACTCAAATTACTTTCCACTTTGGATGGATCTTAGACAAGCTTTCAAAATATTCTTACAAGAAACAGTTATACTTGAACTACTGTTTTGGTCTTCTTATTGGGAGAAAAAGGAGATCAACAAGGACATAACAGCAGGAAAAAATAAAAAATAAGACTTAAAGAGTTCTTGAAATAATGAAATAGATTTGCTCAAAGGTAGTGTGATATTCAGTGCCATTGAGAAAGAACTAAGTGATAAATTGCTTTTAAATACAATGTGCTGTTTCATATCTGTCATGATCAACAAGAAAAAAGTTGTGTGTACCCTTCGAGAAAATCACAGCAACATGGCAAGTGAAAGTTCAGTTGCAGAGACGTCTGAAAAACAACCCCAAAATTTACTTCTAGAATAATACATCACAAATGCAGAACAACTTATTGTTTTTTCTTTGTTGTGCAACATGATTAATTTATCCAGGAAAAAAACAAACCTGGTCTTTGAATGAACTTAAGTGAGTACAGTCTTGTCTGCTAGTACTGTGTATTGTATTCCAACATAAGAGAAAAACTAAAATGCTACAGCTCATTGCTGCAGGAAGTGACTCTTACATCGACACTGCATCCTACATATAGGAACAATTAGAAGAGACATACTCAGCCAACAAGCCTGTAACTTGCAAAAGTAAACACCCGTGTAACAGATGTTTAATTCTGATTGGCTTACAGTTCATGTCCCACTGGTTGTAGGGCACAATACATTTCACAATATGCCACATGGGAAGACTTGGAGAAACTGAGAACATCATGGGTAAAAAAGACGTTATCATTAGCAGGCATTTTCACAGGCTCCAGGTGCACAGTTCTTAGAGATGAGGAGGAGTTTCCTATTAACACCACTGCAGTGTGTGCTCATTGTCAGTGTTACAGGAGGCAGCTGTGTCACTGGTAAGGATTCTTCCTTTCTTAGAAACATACTAAAAGAGAAGTCTGAGGCCAAAATCTGAGTAAAACTCACGTATCTACAAGAAAAACTCAGAGGCAGATGAACACAAACAAACAAAACTGAACTGTTACAGTCACCTTGTTCCTACTTTGTGAAAGAGGAAGCGTGTGATGGTTTTTCAGTCTACAGGGTGATAACCTGGCATCTAAGCCTAACTTAGCAAATGCAACAGACATGCCGCACATCAAAACTCCCCAATTCATTGCATTCTGCACTGAAGTATAAAAGACTTTTAGGGGAATAGTTGTATATCACTATTAATATAACAGCCACCTCTGATATATATGAGTACCTCACATTGCTCTGAAGTGTCTTTTTACAGTGCCAGATGGATTCAGGGGTGAATTTCTAGGGATAGGAAAGGAAATGTTCATTGCTGCTTTTTGTGAGTTAACAGCCTGTAGCTAAAAAGAGGGACAGTGCAGTTAGGATTTGACTGTATCTCATGCATTTTAGCAGTACTGTATTAAGACAGTTTGCTCTGTAGTCCTCACTAGATATTCAGGCCCAGAAGCTTGTAAAATATATTTTACTGCTCTAAATTTTCTAAATTTGCAAAACAGATATTGGCAAGTCAGATTAGATGAGGAATCATCTGAACGGTACACTTCAGTACACCCTGGGGCAGATGCATGTTTTCCCATCTGCCTTTCAAAATAAGTGAGGATTTGAAACTCATGATTCATTTAAAAATAAATATCAGTGACATGTTTGGAGATATTGTGGATGTCCATAGAACAGCTAATGACATGCTAATACCAATGTTAATTTAGTCAGAATACCATGAAAAATTATGAAAGCTTATGTCAAGAGCCTAAGAAGAAAATATCTTTCAATCCTATCAATGCAGTTTCTAGTAAAGAAAATATATATAAAAAGAGGGCACTCGCATAAAAAAAAAAAAAGAAAATCAGCTGCTAGAAATGCTTGAATTGCTGACTAATGGATACCATAGGCATCACACACAGGATACTGAGGCAGTTGAACAGATGGATTATGAAGTATATCAGCTATATGAAAATTTCTACCGGAGAATGCAGTTATAAGATTAGATGAAGTCTTAAATCAGTAGAGTGCTCTGCTACTTTCTATTGCTTCGCTTCTATGATCCCAACAAGCCACTTGCAATTCAAGCAGATGTGCTATATTTTGAGATATTTATTAATATAATAGGCATGAATATTAGCCCTGTTTCATGAATATCATGAGTTCTGATATAAAAAGAAGAAAATATTCCTCAGACTATGAAGAAATTACTGATCATTGCTCTCTTCACAGGAATTGTTATTTCTTAGTTCTAAACAGTTGTTAAGAGGAATTTCCTTTCAACCTCTCAAAAGTTGCTTCCCAAATATGGTTCAAATGTAAGCCTGGTGTAATTATTGTGCACAAATAAATAATGTACTACAAAATAATACAGACTCAAACTGTGAAAAAACCCACGTATTTACTGTACAATTAATAAAATTATTAAAACAAACTGAAGGACACACAGAACCATCTTGTAACATAAAACTCTACTGATGATCTTATAACAGTGAATGAAACATGAATGGCTAGGCAAACTTTAGCAACAGAGGATTTTGAAAGACACCTTTTTATTCTAGTGTGACAAGAGGTGTTCTAAGAGAAATAGGTTCAGAATGTTATATATTTTTATGAAGCACATCATAGTATTTAGAGAATGAAAACTCCAGCAAGGGAAATATTATATTGGCTAGGTATGATTCTACATAAAGCAGAGCTTAGATGTTCATACTCCATGTCAAGAACAGGAATCAGATTTGAATGCGTGTTTCAAAATATGTATGCATAAGGAGTGATTTCCATGGCACAAGGAAGTTATTCCAGTGTGAATCACGTAAGTCTATGCTGCCATAAAACAACAGGGTCAAGTCAGGATGACGTAAAGGTTTGTGACTCTTCCTGGCTTGGGGTTGTTTACAGATAAGAACAGGACAAAAATATGAATATAAAATAATGATGCTAGCCAGTTATGATGACTCCTAGAGGATGAGAACTTCTAAGAATACAGAAGCTTTTCTTATTTTTTTGCCATAATACCTTAATGCCTTCTGGTGTTATAGTTATTCTGAACAACATCTCTGATTCTTTCAACAGGGCAGTGGGAAAAAATAAGGAGAAAATACTTATAGGCTGGGGAAAAGTTAGTGAGATAACTCATCAATTACCATCACAGGCAAAACAGACTTGACTGGGAGAAAATTAGTTAAATTTATTGAAAAAATAAATTGAAAATAGGATAGTGAGAAACAAAGACAAACATAAAAACATTCCCCACCACCATACCCTGCCTTTTCTTCCAAGGGTCAACTTCACTCCTTTCTTCCTAACTCTTCCATCTCCTCTCTGCCTAGAACAGTGCAGGGGAATGAAGAATGGAGATTGCAGTCAGTTCACAATATTTTGTTTCTGTTGCTTCTTCATCCTACTCACGTGTGCCCTACTATCCTTTTAATGGGCTGCAGTTTCTTTCAAGGCTTATCCAGCTGCTCTGGTGTGGAGTCCTCCATAAGCCAGATATCTGCTCCAATGTGGTACTCCATGAGCTGCAGGAAATGTTTGCATTGGCACCAGGAGTACCTCTTCTCCCTCCTCCTTCACTGACAGTGGTGTTTGCAGGGCTGTTTCTCTCACAATTTCTTATTCCTCTCTCACAGATGATGCACAGTGCATTTTAACAATGTGTGGGCAGCTCCTGGTATCTTCTTACAGAATCCAGCCCTGTCTCCCTCCCTGCTACTACAACTTTGTGATGTAAATTGAATTCAAGTGTTTTTAATGATTATATGAATAAGTAAACCTCTGCTTAAGGTATCTCACAATAATATACAGGCCTGTTCTCTGGTATGTCACTGTTCGAACATTGAGACAAGGTAGCTCTTAGTAACAAGAATAACTTCTAAGGCATACCTCATGTAAAGAACTCATTTTGACAAAATAAACTAAACAAAATAAAATAAAACTAAAAAACAAAAAACAACACCTCACCATTTTTGCTGTGTATTACATCTCTCAGGCTTCTCCTGCATGATACTAGGGGCTCTAATTTTTTCAAAAGATAGAAAATCCCAGTATAACATGTCTTGTAAGATCTCTAGAGAAGAAAACATATTTTTTTTTTTCCACATGAACATTACTGGAAGCTTCTCCTGTTTAAGTAATAGACCACTAAATTTAACTGGAGAGTTCATAGTTGTAAAACTAGTTGACCTTTGTTCTAGGAAACTGAGGAAACAGAAGATATATTTTCTATATATATTAATCTCCCTTCAAACTAAGTATATTGCTACATACACTAGAAAACTGTGAAAGGGCAATGAATTAAATGAAAATAACATTCAAGAGTACTTGGCATCTCTCCATTGGCACAACACACTACACTCTGTGAGACCTAGAAGCATTTGTGAAGTTGCCAGCACAATTGCCAAAGAAGCCTACTGAAGAAGTCTCTGATAGAGAATTAGTTTTCTTACCATATCATTTTGGGCACTTTGAATCTAGTGCAGGAGGAAAGAAAGAGAGATAGAGTCTGGCATTATCAATAGAACATTAACATGTATCTTTTTACAACATATTACACGACTACAACAGTGTGATGAGGGATTTGTTAATACAGGCTCTTTTCAACAGTTATTGTAAATATACCTGTTTAACTAATTTATATATATATACACACACACACCCCCATAAACATAAACTTACCATCTAAAAGAAGAACCATTCCAAGCAAGTTAGCTGTTGTGCTTAATATGGTTAGGACTCACTCAAAAAGCATCTGTCAGTAGCATCAGGATTATAGTAGTAAATAGAATAAAATGTCTGTTGCCTATGGCTGAGCACGCTGTCTACTGTACTTCTGCACATATCAAATCATCTTTGTATTTAACAAAACATTAGATGAAAATGTTCTAAAGCACATTTTACAGAGAACTTGAGATACAGGCATCTGAAGGACGAGATGTCATACAGAGGGGGCTAGATAGGCTGGAGAAGTGAGCCTCTGAGAACCTCAAGAGATTCAACAAAGCCAAGTGCAAGGTTCTATACCTAGGTCAGGGCAATCCTCGATTTCAGTACACAATGGGGGGTGATGTGATTGAGAGTTGCCCTGCAGAGAAGGACTTGGGGCTGCTGGTCAATGAGAAGCTTGACATAAGCTGGCAATACGCACTCACATCTCAGAAGGCCAACAGTACCCTGGGCTGCATCAAAAGAAGTGTGGCCAGCAGGTAGAAGGGAGGTGATTCTGCCCCTCTACTCCTCTCTTGTGAGACCTCATCTGAAGTACTGCGTTCAGTTCTGGAATCCTCAACATAAGAAGCATATGGAACTGTTGGAATGGGTCCAGAGGAGGGCTACAAATATGATCCGAGGGCTGGACCACCTTCCCTATGAGCATAGGCTGAGAGAGTTGGGCTTTCTCAGCTTGGAAGAGAGAAGGTTTTGAGGAGAACTTACGGCGACATTTCAGTATCTGAAAGGGGCCTACAAGAAAGCTGGAGAGGAACCATTCATAAAGGCTTGTGGTGACAGGATGAGGGGGAATGGGCATAAATTGGAGAAGGTCAGATTTAGACGAGATATCAGGAAGAATTTCTTCACTATAAGAGTGGTGAGACACTGGAACAGGTTGCCAAGGGAAGTTGTGGATGCTCCATCCCTGGAGGTGTTTAAGGTCAGGTTGAATGATGCCTTGGGCAGCCTGATCTAGTGGGAGGTGTCCCTGCTCATGGTAGGGGGTTGGATGATCTTTAAGGACCCTTCCAACCCTAACTATTCTATGACTTTATGATTTTAATACACCAGTTAGCAAAGCTGTGACATGTCTGCAATAGTACTTGAAGATGAGCAGAATGCTTTAATTAGATATTAATTTGTTAAATTAATGAACACATTACAGAAGTATATCTCTATGACTGAATTAGCTTGTGCTTCCAGAAATGCAAGGAATAGAAGAATTAAATTTCCCTTCCTCCAGGATACATAATCTAAGGTACATTTTTTTCCTTTATAAAACCAGCATTAATCTAACTGAATTGACAAAGAAATTCTTGCAGAGATGCTGGACTGCTTAATTTAGATATAGAATCATTGATTTTAAGATCTATTATATGCCCTGCAAAGCAATAAATGTAATAATAAAGTATGGATATTGAAGAATATGATTGTACTCATAATTTACACTGTGAGTATACCTATAGCATGGGAAAAATTTCACTGTATGAAGTATCCAACATAGTAGTGGTCTTCTGGATCAGTTTGGAGCCCTATTTGTATATGAAAAATAACTCAGGAAATGGTAACAGAAAACAAAGGGACTTTCAGTAAAAAAATAGCAGCTGTTGGAAAATAGTTTAAAAGGTAATTGAATAAGATGTAGTAAGTAGCAGAAAGGGAAAACAATTTAATGCCATATGACTGTGCTTTTCCTGGATGACAGGCTTGAGTTTTCTTTGAAAGAAAATTAAAGATAGCAAGTGTTTAGCCACTTTTACCTGAATACTAACATTTCTTCATGGTTTCTTATTTATCTCCTTTACAATTTGTTTGGTTCTTTTCTTAGTTCATATTTTCATATTTTTTCATATAGTTTTCTAAAAGTGAATGAGAATAAAATCACCAGATATTCCTCTTTTGTGGGGTAGGACAGCTGAATAATTGAGTTAGCAAATGTAGAAAAAGAAATCCTTTTTTCACACTCTATTATTTAACACAGTTTATACAATCAAAAATAAGCAGTTTCAACTGAAAAAGAACAAATTCATTGACAAATCAACATTTGTTGTGGGCTTTATTATCTTGGTAGTATTTTTCTCCAACACATAAATCACATGAAGATGTGATAGAATCAAAGCAAATCTATCAAACTAGAAAGAAATACAGAAAGGAAAGTTTAAACAAAATTCATTATTGTGCTATTCTAATTTTATAGTAATGGAACTCCATAGGCTTTTTTTCTTCTGGATATCATGAAACAAGCTTAATTTATTACCTATTCCAGTAGACAGGGCATCATAAAGTGCAGTCACCAGCAGTTTCCCAGAATATCCATTCCCTGGTACACCTAGGAACATAATATGCTAAAAGGCTTTAATAGCAACTTCCTTAGCTTCTGTGTCAAAAAGACAGTGCATAGCCACAAATTCCAACACAATGAGGTCTGACCTCTTAAAAAATGGTTTCCTGTGTATTATTTTTATCAATGTCAAACCAAATGTGAGATCAAAATCCGGTTTACTGATCTTTTTCTTTTCTTCTTTTTTATTATTCAGTAAATAGTCTTTATAGCAAAGTTTGGAACACATCAGAGTTATTGTTAGGGGCATTGCTTGTATGTGAAAAGATCACACTATTGTGTCTTGCAAGTTACTTTATATCCAATCCTAGATTTGATTCTTTCCTCACATACACAGGTGGTATATCACTAGCTAACTTCAGCAGAGCTCCTTCTGATTTACGTCAGTCTGGCCAAAAGATAATTGTACTGTGTTGCTGGGAGATGTCAAGTCCAGTACCTAATCCCCTGGACATACAACTAGTGGAATTGCTTATTTTGCTGAGTTCCTGAAATGTATGTATATATTAAGAGTTTAATTTATGATGTGCTCACGCTCAGCTGTCATCAGAGTCAGGTTTCAACCAGACAGACTGTAAGTCTAGTCACTGAGAGTAGCTGCTCCAAAAACAGCTGATCAAAAACGGAGGGGCAGATCTTGGTACACAGGTGGTTTTCCTGAGGCAGGGAAACACCAGGGGAGTGAAGAGACCCATCAGAAGCTGGTAGCTGTCCTGGGAGATGATTAAGAGGTATGGTCATTGTAAGAGCATGCGAAAAGCAGCCTAAGGAGTGAGCAACCAGGAATGTTGCCAACAGAGAAAATTAAGAGGCTGAGGCATGTGAATCAGAGTGTGACATGTCAGTTCATATGGAAGGGCATGTATGAAGGGTGTCATCACCCTTCCAGATCAAGAGGTCAGTGCAATTGCTGGTCATCAGCCTCTCAGAAGGGGCATGGCATCCACCTAGCAGAAAGCTATCTCCTCTGCCCTTACCAGAATGGATGTGGCAACCCAGAGTGAGTTCCCATGAAAATATGCAGCCATCCAAGTCTCAGGCTGCAGAGAGTGTCAAAGCCTCCCACTGGTAAAGGATGATTGTAGTGGGAACAGCTGTGTGAGTTGAGACAAACTGGATAATCTGCTCAGCTCAGTGGCAGAACTACGAGAGTGAGTAGAATGGTCAAGGAGCATCAGGTAGACTGAGAAAGAAATCAATTTGTAGAGCCAGGCTTTGCTCAACCTGAGACAGAAATAGGAACAGCCACCCACAAAAAACATCAAGGTGATCATCTATCTTCTCCCTGTCAGGCTGAAGGTAGTAGCTCAAAGGAAAGGAGGGAATGGAGTCAAGTCTGTATTCAGGGTGGCAGGCTAGCTCCCTCCTTACCCACTTCACCTTCCCTGGTGCTTCTGCATAACATATATCAGGCTCTGGATGTGGAAGACTAGTAAATGCATGATGTGGATGAAAGTCAGAGGAACAAAAGACAGGTTATAGTTGTAGATGGCTTCCTTCTGAGGGGAATAGAGGGTTCAGCATGCCAGACAGATCCTCCTGTTACAGAAGTATGCTGCCTTCCTGAGGCCCAGGTTAGGGACATCACTAGGAAACTTTCTAGCATGATGGGTCCTTGCACTGTTACCCAAACTACTTTAACACGTGGGTAGAGATGAAGCCAAAATGTGTAGTCCAAGGATGTTCAAAAGACACTTTAGGGCCTTGGAACAGTTGGTAAGGGAATCTGGAGCACAGGCTATGTTTTCCTTTCTCCTTCCAGTTGCAGGCAGCAATACTGGAAGACACAGATGCACCCAGTCTATTAACACATGACTACATGGCTGGTGTCATCACCATATTTGGGAGGGCTTGATTTATGCGATGGCCTACACAGCATATAGCTTGCTAGGATCTGAGGACATTCAACTTTCTCAAATTGGGAAGAAGATCACAAGTTTGCAGGGGTCATTGACAAATCTTTAAACTAGACATGAAGGGGAAAGGGGATAATACCAGGCTTACTTATGACAAGTTGTGGGATGACACACCAGGGTTAGAGGGACAGCAGGTAGAAGGCCTCCAGCCCATTGTTCCGAGACATGCTGGCTAGACTGTAGGACACTTAAAACCTTAAGGAGGTGAGCCAGGGTATACTGAGGAAGTAGGAGCCAACAAGGAAACACTAGTGAAATATCTCAAACGAAAAAATAAAAGGTGTTCCTCTAGGAAGGTGGCATGGCTGAATGCCCAGATGAAGTGCCTCTGCACTACTGGACACAGCATGGGAAACAAACAGGAGGACTTCCCAGGTGCTGTGCTAATAGAAAGCAATGTCCTGTTTGCCATTACTTAAACTTGGTGGGATGAATCCCATGACAGCAGTGGAGCTACTGATGGCTACAGAACCTTGAGTTCGGTGCCTTCTAAAGGCCGCCTGATCAAGGAGAGCCTACTAATGGAGGCTTCTTACTCCAGCTACAGGAGGCATGTTGCTCACAGGCTCTTGTACTGCTGGGGGATGTCAACCTGTCCAGCATCTGCTGGAAAAGTAGAATGGTGAGATGTAGGTAATCCGGGAGTTTCTTGCACTGTACTTAGAATAGCTTCCAAAACCAGGTAATAGACAGCCTTACCAGATGGGATGCAATACTGGACCTGATTGTAGTGATGCAAGTGAGCTCATCAGTGACATTGAGATCACTTGGTTTTGAGCTAAAAGAGCATAATTTTGATTGAATATAAGGAAGACAATTTTTACATTGAGGGTGGTGAAACATTAGAACAGGTTTTCCAGAGGGGTGGTAGATGCCCCATCCCTGAAAACATTCAGGGTTATGTTAGATGGGATTCTGAGCAAGTTGATCTAATTGAATATGTCCCTTCCAACCCATACTGTTCTATGATTCAATGATTCTAAGTATTTATGGATGAAACTAATGAAACCATCTTTGATCTGCTGAAAGAAATCTGCTCTCCTACCTGCTATTTTTTCTTTAAGTTAACTATAAATTTTATACATATGAATTTCCACCTTCTTTTCAGTCAAGGAATGAATTTAATGTATTACAAAAAAAAAAAAAGTTATTTAGTGGATAAATACCTTGTAAATTAGCCAGTGATATATTAATTCTGTTACGGATATCAATAAGTCTTAATATAGTTTGGTTTAAAGATATGAAAACATGAAACATCTCAGTCTTAATGGAACTGCAAAACTGATTCCACATTCAAACATAAATTTAAGCCACACATTTAAGTTTATTCTAATATTTATCTTAATACATTTTATGGATACAAAAATCTCACATCTCAGAAATTGTAATGAGCATAATAACGATAGAGATCCTTTTTTCCCCATTAATTCTTCCTTCTTTGCTTCTAAAATTTTTTCCTGTCACTTTGGAAATGACATATTATAGATAAGTGTCAAAACTAAGAACATATTAACACAGCCTTGTCTGTGTTATTTGGAAAGATTTTGTCTTCAGCGCTTCAAATCCCAAATGTACTGCTGCATATGTTTGACATTTAAAACTAAATCTAAGTTTTGCATAATTGTTAACTCCTTTCAAAAGATAAAGTTATTGATGAATCTTTTTTCTAGACCCTCACTTGTGCCATTCTGAAGGTAGAAAATTATCTTGTAAACAACGGTTTGGATTGCATGACCTTCAACTAACTACTATATTTTTGACTTCTCTAACTCGAATAGCATTTTGGAGTTTCCCTGGTGAAAGCAAATCATTTCTACACATTCCCTGATGTAATAATATGTAATGGGTTGACCTTGGCTGGCCACTAAGTGCCTACCAAGCTGCTCTATCAAATCCTTTCCTCAACAGGACAAGGGAAGAAACTATGATGAAAACGTTAATGGGTTAAGATGAGGACAGGGATATCACTTATCAATTACCATCATTGGCAAAACAGATTCAACTTGGGGAAATGAATTTAATTTATTAACAATGAAAAAGAGTAGAGTAGTGAGAAATAAGAACAAATCTAACCTTCCATTCAACCTTCCCTGTGTGACAGGGTCAGTCTCACTCCTGACTTCTCTTACATCCTCCCCTCTGAGAAGTGGAGGGGCATGGGGAATTAAGGTTGCAATCAGTTAGTCACGTTATCTCTGCTGATGCTTCCTCCTCTCGTTCTTCCCCTGCTCCAGCATGTGGTCCCTCCCATGAGATACATTCTTTCCTGACCTTCCCCAATATGGATCCCCCATGAGGTCACAGGTCCCAACAGAAAGCCTGATCCTGCATGGGTTTTCCATGAGGTCACAACCTCCTCCAGGGCACTTCCCGCTGCTTCAGCATGAGATCTTTCACAGGCTACAGGATGGATATCTGCTTTACCATGGGCTGCTGAGGGACAACTTGCATCACCATGGTCATCACCACAGGCTTCAGGGGAACCTCTGTTCCAGTGCCTGGAGCATTTCCTCTGTTTTCTTTTACGCTGATCTTGGTGTCTGCACAGCGTTCTTTATTTTTTCTTAAACATATTATCACAGAGGCACTACAAATGTTGCTGATGGGAGCAGCTTCAGCCAGTGGTGAGTCCATTGCAAAGACTGCTGGATCTGACTCTGTCTAACACAGGGACAATTTCTAGGATCTATTCACAGATACCAGCCCTGCAGCCCCACAGATACTAAAACCTTGCTACTTACAGATGACACCAAGCTGGGAGGAAGTGTCTATCTGCTGGAGGGTAGGGAGGCTCTGCAAAGGGACCTGAACAGGCTGGACTGCTGGGCTGAGACCAATGGGATGAGGTTTAACAAGGCCAAATACCGGGTCCTGCACTTGGGGCACAACAACCCTAAGCAGAGGTACAGACTAGGAGAAGTCTGTCTAGAAAGCTGCCTGAAGGAGAAGGACCTGGGGGTGTTGGTTGACAACTGACTGAACATGAGCCAGCAGTGTGCCCAGGTGGCCAAGAAGGCCAATGGCATCTTGGCTTGTATCAGAAACAGAGTGACCAGCAGGTCCAGGGAGGTTATTCTCCCTTTGTACTCGGCACTGGTAAGATTGCACCTCGAGTACTGTGTTCAGTTCTGGGCCTCTCACCACAAGAAGGATGTTGAGGCTCTGGAGCGAGTCCAGAGAAGAGCAACGACGCTGGTGAAGGGGCTGGAGAACAAATCTTATGAGGAGCGACTGAGAGAGCTGGGGTTGTTTAGCCTGGAGAAGAGGAGGCTGAGGGGAGACCTTATTACTCTCTACAACTACCTGAAGGGAGGTTGTGGAGAGGAGGGTGCTGGCCTCTTCTCCCAAGTGACAGGGGACAGGACGAGAGGGAATGGCCTCAAGCTCTGCCAGGGGAGATTTAGGCTTGAGATTAGGAAAAAATTCTTCACGGAGAGGGTGGTTAGGCATTGGAACAGTCTGCCCAGGGTGGTGGTTGAGTCACCGTCCTGGAGGTGTTTAAGGTGAGGGTGGACGAGGTACTTAGGGGCATGATTTAGGGATTGGTGGGAATAGTTGGACTCGACAATCCAGTGGGTCTCTTCCAACCTGGTTATTCTGATTCTGAAACCCAGTACAGAATATTAAACTGTACATAGTCTTGTGCTGAAATTCAACCACATAGGATCATTCTGGATTTAACTGCTTCTTAAGGACATGCATCATGGCACTCAAAGACATTCAACATCTGTTTCTTTCCCTTAAATCCTCCTCTTATTTTTAACATATTTACACAATATTAAAACTGACACACACCTCCCACTAACCAACCTGACTGCTCACAACACAGCAAATTTTAAACCAAGAAGGAGGAAAAAACTTCACTAGAGCTGAATCCAGGTCTTTTTGGGAGCAAAATTTCACATGAGTTCAAGTTCAAATTTTAGGATTTCTTTTGGACAAAACCAAATAGGAACACTTATATTCCTTGGGTGGTGGATCATCAGCTGCAACACCATTCTTTTACAAAGTTATTCTTCAGAGGAAGATTTTCATAGTTTCTCCATATCTTAAATTGCTGTGGAGTAATTTGACAAGTGACTTCCAGACTGTCAAAGCTTTTAACAAGAGTACTGTGGGAACAGATGCAGCCATAATTCTTTGGAGGTTATCCAAGTATTTTAAGAATGTGAGTATCTGTAGGCAGGTGTTTTACAAGGATTCCATGCAGTTAAATGAGTATTGAAAATGCCAGAATTCCACCAATTAGACATTATATAACAAGAGCATTTTGATTCCAAAAATATATACACTACTTTCAGTTAATGGATTTTCTTTAAATTCCTTATAATTTGTTACATTTATTAGCTTTAATTTACAAGATACCATTTATCATACCATTTGTCTCCAATTGCTTTCTAGTATATCTATTCTATTTAGACAACAAAGAAAAATGTTTGAACTGCAAAAAAGTGTAAAAACCACAGTGGAACTTCAATTGTGGACTGAGATTGTGATTGAATTGTTGAGGACAATTCAAACCTGAAGTGGCATGAGGAAATGTAATTATTCACATGAAAAAAAAATTATTGAACTGCTGGAGGAAAGAGACTAATAAAAGAAGAAAGAATAACAGAGGAATAAAATGCACAGGTTTTGCTTTGAAAAGAGGTTTGTTTTTTTTTTTTGTCCCTCCCCACCTCTGTAAATTATGAATGCTTTTCTTTACACTATACCTGATTTCTGTCAGATTTTCTATTTCAGAGCCTCAGAAAATAAAATGGAAAGAATATCGTTCATAGAAAAGGGTAGCTCTTAATATGGAGATAGTTGAGCCAATTCAATCCAGAACTTTATAACTCTGTATAGTCACAGAAACACCAGATTGGAAAAGACCTCTTGGATCATCAAGTCCAACCATTCCTAACTGCCACTAAACCATGTCCCTAAGTACCTCATTTACCCATCTTTTAAATACCTCCAAGGATCGTGACTCAACCACCTCCCTGGGTAGCCTGTTGAAGTGCCCAATGGCTTTTCTGTGAAAAGTTTTCCCTTATATGCAGTCTGAACCTCCCCTGGTGCAGCTTGAGGCCATTCCCTCTTGTCCTGTCTCCTGTCACTTGGGAGAAGAGGCCAGCAACCTCCTCTCTACAACCTCCTTTCAGGTAGTTGTAGAGAACGATAAAGTCTCCCCTCAGCCTCTTCTCCAGGCTAAACAACCCCAGCTCTCTCAGCCGTTCCTCATAAGGCCTGTTCTCCAACCCCTTCACCAGCTTCGTTGCCCTTCTCTGGACTCGCTCCAGAGCCTCAACATCCTTCTTGTGGTGAGGGGCCCAGAAATGAACACAGGATTCAAGGAACAGTCTTACCAGTGCCAAGTACAGAGGGAGAAAAACCTCCCTGGACCTGCTGGTCATGCCATTTCTCATACAAGCCAAGATGCCATTGGCCTTCTTGGCCACCTGGGCACACTGCTGGCTCATGTTCAGTCGCTGTCAACCAACACCCCCAGGTCCTTCTCCTTCAGGCAGCTTTCTAGACAGACTTCTCCAAGTCTGTAGCACTGCACAGGGTTCTTGTGCCCCATGTGCAGGACCCAGCATTTGGCCAGGTTAAGCCTCATGCCATTGGACTCTGCTCAGCAGTCCAGCCTGTTCAGATCCCTTTGCAGAGCCTCCCGACCCTCTAGCAGATTGACACTTCTTTCCTGCTTAGTGTCATTCACAAATTTGCTAAGGGAGTACTCAACACCTTTACCCAGGTCATTGATGAAGACACTAAACAGGGCTGGACCCAGCACTGAGTCTTGGGGAACCCCACTTGTAACTGGCCTCCAGTTTGATTTAACACCATTTACCACCACACTCTGGGCTTGGCCATCCAACCAGTTTTCCATCTATGAGAGCTTTCGCCTGTCCAGGTTGGAGGCTGACAGTTTCCATAGCAGAAAGTTGTAAGAAACTGTGTTTAAGGCTTTACTGAAGTCCAAGAAGACCACATCCATGTAAAAGACTGTTATCGAACTGCTTTGGCTCAACATAAGCTGTCAACCACAACGATATCTCGTAAGAGCTGTCAACCTTGGAGACGAACTGTCCCCAACGGAAAAACCATGATATCGTCCAACCGAAGGGAGCTTATCAAGCTGAACACCAGGGCATGCACACATGGAGGCCTGGAAATAGGTGGACTGTTTGACATCCACCCAAAGATCAAGCTGAACATCTGGGCATGACAATGCCTTCCTGGAAATGGGTGAACTGTTCAGGGAAATCGTGGACTGGGGCCATAAATAGGGGAACCTCTTGCTTTTTCGTTTCTCAGTGGGCTCGGGGTGCTTTGCTGCTTCATTGTTCAGTGGACTCGACCTTGTGTGTGTTGCTACATGTG
The DNA here is from genome assembly GCA_033459285.1 of Clamator glandarius. Taxonomy (NCBI): domain Eukaryota; kingdom Metazoa; phylum Chordata; class Aves; order Cuculiformes; family Cuculidae; genus Clamator; species Clamator glandarius. The sequence goes on along the minus strand of JAUNZM010000119.1, from coordinate 1,015,750 downwards.
CCTTCCCCCGGTCTTCCTGGAGCTTGGAGCATCATCGTCACCCAGTGGCTGTGTCTTCAGCATCACCTGCACCGAGACCGATCCAACGGGACATCGCTGGATTTATGGTGGTAATTAGCTGCATCTCTACCACCTCCTTGATTAGGGATTCTAACTTTTCCTTTCTTTTCCTCTTTGTCCTATTGCTATTATTAGTTGTTAAAGAAAATAAAGCTCACAAGATTTTACAGCATCTAACCCCATATGAGTCTTAATCTCAGCCTCTTGAGATCGTTAAAGAACCCTCCCCAATATCAGATCGGGACAATCCACAGCCTTTCCCTTATCATATTCTTTGTGTATCTATCTCTCTCCCTGCTATGCTAACTATGGACTACACATTTACTAGGTCTTGACATACGGCCTAGACATACCAGGCAGTGTAAAGTGCCTATGCAATGGGAATTCCTCCTTCAGTATTTTAAGAAAATCAAAGGTATTAGAGCCTCCAGATGTATTTCATTAATGATACTGAACTCATTTAGGGGAGTATGAGACTTAACCGGGGCAATTATTTAACTGCAAATCCTTTTGTTTTCTCTGAAACTTATTCATCTTAATCTCCTTCAAAAATTATCTGAATTATTAAAATTCAGGGAGCCAGGGGGATTATTACTGCTATTATTGCTAGCAGTGAAGTAATAGTTGTATTTTGCTCTTTATAATCTTATTAGTACAATTTGTTTCCATTTGTAAAATAAAAGCATATCTACAGTCTCTTAGAAAAGACAATTAAAAACATCAGTCACAGAAAACAGAAAAGGTGCTATTCCCATAGATTTTGCAACATTTCCAAGAGAGTGTGATTATGGCATCACAAATTTAGTGTACACCTTGTTGGGATCTTACTTCATCTTATATATATCACGAGATGCGTTAGTGTTGGAAAGAGGGTCTACTTCTGCAGTTACCAAGGAGTACATAAATTTATGTGCAGTCCATTGAATTACTGAGTTTTACCTCTTTGTTCATCTGCAATTTTCTTAAAAGGAATATTTTTGTCTCCTCTTTCTTCTTTTCTGAATAACTAGTAGGTAAACTGATGGGGTTTTTTTGTTTTTTGGTGTTTTTTTTCCTGATGGATGCTATTACCCCTGTTTAATTGCAAGCAGATAAACTGACTATAATGCTTTACAAGTATCTGCTTCATTGACTCCATGCTTCTTTCAGTTATGGGAAGTAAATTAGATACTTAGAAGTAATATCATCTTCACTTAATAAAGTTAAGTAACATAATCTCAAAAAAAAAAGTGTTTTAAAGTTCTACTGAGGAAAAATCTGGAAACCTAAGGGAAAAAAGCAAAATTAGTTTTATTCTAGATAAAGATTACATAAAAAGTCAATGTAAGTGGAATAATTTCTTTTTAAACAGGTAGTTCCATTCTTGATGGAGCACTTTCAAAACAGAATCCCTGACAGTATCTTAATCACAGCAACAGAAAATGCAGGTGCTAGGACAAACCAACTCAGAAAACACCTGTTTCCAAATAAAAAAAACCTCTTTTACTGATCATCAAGCAGATATTGTCCCCACATTTTTTTCCATCTTTGTATGCCTAGACAAACTCCCTCCCTTGAAAAATAAAAAGTGAAGCTTCAGCATTCTGACAATAACCATAGCTTTATTTCTTTTGAATGACAGTTCTAAAATGGATGTCATGATGATTAAGACATGAAACAGCTTTTGGGGCTACGTTTGCATGCTAGTCCACCTCTTTGTGTGCGAGCATATCCAGCAGGAACTTCATGTCAGATGAAGAAGGATGGTAGCATCATAAAAGGGTATAATCATCATCTTCATTTGCAACCTTTTTTACCAAACAAATCACTTAACAGCAGCTTATTTAAAGAGCGAGTGGTACCCAGAAACAGCCAATAATTAAAGGTATTTTAATATAATTTTTAGTGAAGTAGGAGACATTTGCTTTCAGGTGTTATTTTGTAAATGAGGAGACTGCACTGTCTTGGCTTTAGTTTAAAATAACAGAATTAAATGATAAAATAAAATACCACTATTACCTTTCAAGGACATCAAGAATGTGAATAAACACACATCTGCCTCTTAAGATAAGGAGAAATCCCTGAGGGTGTGAATATATTCAGACTGTCTAATAATGCCTTTCTAAGCCTCTGAGATGTTTATGAATACTAAGGTAACTTCTTGACAAAGATATATGTTTGAAATTGATACTATAACACATTTGAACCCACACACATTTCAAAGAGGTAGTGATAATTAGTCCAATTCCAGTGGATATGATGTTAAGGAAAAGGAAACCATACAGTTTGTTGTACACAAGATAGGGTTCAAGGGACCATTTAGGGCAGTAGCATTCCAGAAACTTGTACAAAGAGTGAACAGTTTCAGTCTTAAAATGTTAACACCTTCTATATGCAATCTTAGTATCATTTTCTACTATAGTGATCTATTTGTGTGAGGATTAACCTGTTGAGGCAAATCCAGAACTGATAAATGGCTAATGAACTTCTGATCATTTATTAGTATAATATGTGCTAGAGCAGGTGATGATTGAAAACTACAGGAAGAAATGCTTGCTGTAATGATGGTTCCAATCAGAGAAAAATTCTAACAGAAACATCATTTTAAAGACAACTGCAGAAATAAAAAAACAGGCCAACCAAACACAGAAATAGCCCCCAAAGCAAATCCACACAAAGTTCTTGGTTATGGTATTAATTAAAGAAACCAGAACTTTCTTTGAAAGATAAATTGCTTTAGAAATACCTATTGAAGTTAATATGTTAACACTGGCTTTATTTCAAAGGTTAGTAGTCAGTAAGTAATAAAAATAGTGAATATTGCTGATACCATTGTAAAGATTGAGGAAAACTGAGGCGAGACCTTTTGAAAGGCTTCTTAATGCTGCTAGATCAAGTAAGGAAATCTGGGGCTTTTTTTGCATGGAAGAAACAGTGTGCTGGCTAGAACTTAGAGAATTCCTGCAAGAGACCAATTCCTTCTGTCAATATATCATAGAAACAGAAAGACTTCCTTATGGCATCCAATTTCTGCTTCAGGTTCTCTATTCCAACAAAATATAATTTTAAATGAAGAGGCAGGTCTCAAAAAACCTTAATTTCCAAGAATTCAAAATACAAGGCTCCATATTCAAAGAGAGGAGAAGCACTTGGAGAGTTTCATATAAATGCCAAATCCTTCACCATGTATCATTTTATTTGCAATACTGTTCCTTACCTACATGCTACACAAAAGGGACAGGCAAGCAGGTAGATGACTTCTGTAGAATGGACTTACAGCATTGAAACAGAATCATCGAACAAAAATATATAATGTTCAATCTGATGGAAGTACAACCTCTAAGCAAACTGTGAATTTTATAAGTTCTCATGGCTGCCACACTGACAGAAGCCCAGATGGGAGGAAATCCATTTGAATAACAAGAAAGGTTTAATTTTGAAATGGGGTAAGATCTCAAGACAGGGTAAAAGATAAAAAAAAGTAATAACAACAACACAATAATTCTGTGAACAAAGTCAGTGAAGTTAAACACTAATTCTAGTATGACTGGCAACAGATGTTATCCAGAAAACACCTTGGAGATATCCTGGACCTGAGGCTTCTGAAAGCCAAGAAAGAATTTGGTTAAATGCAACAAGATATATTACCTACCTAGTTAATATTTGCTCTCCAAATTTTACCACTGTTATTGAAGCAAAAGGAACAACCACCTACATACACAATAAACTTCATTTAAATACAATAATTTTACTATCCTGCCTTTCCTGTGAAAATGATCCACATAAAAACTTACTTGTGGGGTTTGAGTGGGTGCCAGCATTCCTTAGTACTGTTGAAGAACTTGTCAGTCCATCTTTTCAATATGACTGGCTTTTGCTGTGGTGAGTTTATGATAAGAATCAATATCTATTTCTGGCAAACTGTGTAATTTCATGGCAGATGTCTTTGGTACTCCTGGATCTCCTTTCTGAATTCTGTGCAGCTGAGGTGTAATTTTTCCTTACTTGGGGTAGAGAAGAAGAGAAACGCTTCTTGATTATTATTTTAATTTGTATCCAGAAAAGGAGGAAAACCAAAACATTGTGCTGAATGGCATAAACATAACTGATCTTATCCTGTAGCAATGAGATGCTATCTGGACATGAATTCCAATCCTGTTTTCTGTGATTCTGGGAAGATCTGCAGAGTAAACATATTAACCGATGCCTCGGAAAATATCTGACGAGTAAGCAGAGTAGCTGGTACAGTTTGAAGAATGGATTACTCAGCCAAAAAAGCTACATTTCAGAGGTCAGAAAACGTACTTATGATGTGAGAAATGACAGAATTCAAACTGAGTTTGCAAAACTATCGTAACACCTTATATCTATAAAGAGAGAACAATGAATGCATATCTGGGCTTGCTATCCAGAAAGGTCTAGAATGAAATATTCAGAAAATAAATGAATCTTTTAGCTAAAAAAAAATTTAAAAAATAGAATATGAGGCAGGGCATGGGGGAAGTAGGACTCAATAAGAAGGTTAATTTAAGAATGGAAACTTTTTTTTATCAAATGTAGAGTAAGAAATAAAGATATGTCTAAAATGGACAGATTACATAATCTCTAAAACAGATCTGTTTCCAGATATGACTTCTGTATCTTTCTCTTTCTGTTGGATATTGTGCATACTGATATTACTAATACTTTGACTCTTAGTAACTTCAATGGTAAGAAAATCCAAAACATAGCCAGTTTATTGATTTACTGGTTCAACAAATGGCACATTAAAAATTGACTTTAAGTTTATGCCAAGACTGTAAACTGTTGGTAGCAATAATTATGTCTGAACAGAGAATACAAGACAATGGGCAGTCTTTGATCAGAACTAGAGGAAAGGATCTTCCCCTAGGACTATTGATAATAATAATCAGTATTATCTTTCCCAAACTTCCCTGTGAGGAAGAAACTGAAGCTTATGCAAAATAGGTTTTGGGGAATTCTAATCTAGATTGTTGTCTTGGATTTCAATAAAAGTTAATAAATTAGAGACATAATTTTAAACAAAATATTTTCACTGGGAAATGTCTTGTAATCTTTAATGTAGTTTTTCCAGAAAGAAAAGTAGAATGAAACCTCTCTTTTGGATTTTGTTTTTCCCTTGTCCCCACTCGTAAGGTTTTAAGTATTTGTAAATTTTTCTTCTTCTAAACTGCTAATTACATAGCTTCAGAACCAATAATATCAGTTTATATTGGAAACCACATCTGTTATTCATAGTTGATAAAATTTGGCAAGATTTGTTATGTTTTAGTAGCTTTAACTTAATGAAATATTTAGTACATGAGAGATTCATAAGAATGTTTTTGATATCAAAACAACTGAACTGATTCCTAGATTAAATCTGAAAAGACATCTTCAGCAGCAGTTGTAAAAATATACAATTTATTTATATGTTATAGTATATACCTAACTTATGTTATCTGTGCCTCATGTTTTATAACAAAGAAGAATAGATTCATTTGATAAAGCTATAGTTATGGTAGAACTATACTACTGCAGAGCCTTCAAAAAGTACCACTTCTTATATAGAAGTCTGGCATTTAAGTGCTACAAGTAACCATTATTGACTAATACCTTTGATAATGATTCACTTAAAAATACCTGTGATTTTATTAAAAAAAAATACCATGAGTGGAACAAATGTTTCTGAGTTTCTTGACAGTCTGTCAAATGTGATGAACTGGGACTGAGCTAAGCAGGCTATTTTTTCTCATGACATTACTGTATTTTACCCCATTTTACCTCAAAATTTCATTTTAATTTTTGAATATGTTCAGGAATGTAAATTATAAGACATCTTGTAAGGTTACTAATAAAACTTACTTGTATTATAGCAACTGAATAGATATTTGTTTTAAAGCTCTGAAAAACTGAAGGCTGGAGAGGTTTCAGGAGATAGCTGAACAGTTTATGGCAAACAGTATTTTATAAATACATGAATACCATCAAAATTTTGACTGAAAATTTCTTCATCCACTGCTTTATAGGAATAATTTTGAAACCATATCTTGTTTCCTTTACGTACTTGCATTGTATAAATTCCTTCAAAAATTTGCCAGCTTCCATTTCTGCAGCCTGAACAGATAATTAAAATGTTTTAAGTTACAAGTGTATAAAATGATAAATGCTCAGTAATATTTTGTAATTAATTATAAATATAGATTTGCAGTTTAGGCATGAATATAATATAAGATTTAAACACTCAAACTTACAAGAATTTTCAAGATCACACCAAAAATAAACAGTCCAAACCCATTATGTGAAAACATGAAAGACAAACTGAAATGTAGATGAAAGATGCAATGACATTATCTTCCTCCGTTGGACTTGTTTAAACACGTGAAACACTGAAACATTTAGTACATATTTGCATGAGGTAGGAAAAGTATGTCAAGGAGGAGAGAAGTAAAATGCAAAGAAACATCTCCCTCATTTAACAAGAAGGGAAAACCTGGATTCCTGTCTTTTATCTAGTAAATATACAACATAGAATTTTCCTTTTGGGAATACAAAGTTTTGTGATCTTTTCTGCTGTTTGTATTCACGTATAAACTCTGGGTCAAGCGACACTAAACTCCCTCTGAATTTATACTGCAGCTTTCCACAGCCCTGTTGGTATATCATGTATTTAACAGCGAGGAGTTGGAATTACTCTTATAATGACAGAAATGAGAAAAGGATACCAAGTCTTACTGACTCCCAGGTGAACTCCTTAACTCCTGGGCTCCTTCTGACCACAGGAATTAACATATTTCTTACCTACTCTGTCATGGTTGGATGAGTTTTTCCTTATTTATACAAAGTGAATAGGTTCAATAGAAAAGAGTAAGAAATCTTCTCCAAACTGCTCATTACCTGGCTATTACAGGAACTGCTTGATAGTGTACATTTGGCTCCCCTCAGACCATAATCTGCCTCATAGAACATGTCTATCAGACAGCAGTTAAAAACAAAATACTGTGTCTTACTAAAATTCAGAACAGGTATATTGAATAGCTCTGTTTGGTGTTGCTTGCTTTGACCAGACTTCCAGGACTCAATTAAACCCCCTCAAAGAAAGATTTAGGTCACACTTGACATCATCCTGCCTCTACCTGCCTCAGAAAGGGCTCCCACCCATGACCCTTTTCTATACGAGATTCTTTATCAGATGTCAATAGATAGCAAAAGACAGACTTCAAAATAATTATGACAATTAATTATGAGTATTTTCTATAAAAAAACAAAGGACTATAATAAAAGAAACCAAATACCTTGCACCTCTTATTTTGGTTACAATTGCTAGTTTCTACTAGCCATCTCATTGTAAGAGTGGATCTTTCTTGATGTGGGCTTTCTCCTTCAGGTAAGTTAAAATTAAATAAGTTAATGTAAAAATCAGTATACAACTGTGTCCCAGTGTCTCATAGTTTGGTAAAGGAATTCTATGTAGAACATAGTAAGACTTCTGAAATTTATAAGCTATTGCTATAAGAATGCAGAAAGCAAGGGAAGAGTTTCTGATCAAAATGAGTACTCTGTTAAATCTTACAAAACTCAAGGAAACTTCCACTCTCATATTTCAAATAGATATGCAAGAACCCATCCTAAGACATGCAAATAATTTTGAGAACCTCTAGTTCCTAAGTAAATATCATTCTCTTCTGCCTCTACCCAATTCCCCTCTCCAGGAATATGGACTCTAAGTTTGTACAAAAATATTTTAATAAGTCATAAAAACATTTCAATATTCATCAACTTATTGTATAAAAATTAATTAGAAAACCATTTTCATATTAGTAGTTAGTGCTTGATAAAATGCAATTTCAAACTGATAATAACAGTCTGAAGTAGATGTAGATGGCTGATTCTTTTGAAGTTCTTTTAGGGATAATTTTTCAGTTACACAATTGCTTGCTAAAGAGAACAAACTTGGGAAGGAGACTAATAAAAATGCTGCATGGAAATTTCTGTTCAGTATTGCCTTCCAAAACTGAAATGCTATCAGAGAAATGTTGCTTGCTTAATGTAGTTTCATTTTATATTATTCTGTCTTGTAATAACTACCAAAGAGAGGCACATTGCTTTAAGGTCTCAGCCATTTTCACTACCAGCTGCATTAATCTTTTCATTTTCCTGGTATAGATTTCTGTAACATCTTTAGCTTATGAAATGAGCTAATTTTCCTTATCTTCAACATAAGAAATCTGTTTATATAAAATTAATTGAATTTTTTGAGGGTTTTTTTCCTCTAGTTTTGTAGACATACTGTCTTTGTTTTTGTGACAAAAGAAGTGTTGAAGAAGTATTTTTGAAAACAGGCTTTTATTTTCACTCTTCTATTGACTTTCTGAGATGTCCTGTTAGTTTCTATCATGTTTGGTAGGCATTGAATTGTTATTTTAAGTGATTCTAAGCACACTGAAAGTCTTTGTTACATTTTGGACTTGAAAAAGAAGTGTTTAAAGTTGCTTTAAAAGGTAATGTCTGAGTGGTCAAAAAAAAAAAAAGAAAAAAAAAGAGACTTGCCTTTATGCCTTAAATCCTGCAGGGTATATCATTACAATGACAGCAGTTTATAACTGAACTATTTGTACTCCTTGTAAAAATTCACAAGTGTAGAATTCCTTGCTTAAATGAATGGTTTTCCACAGACAAAATAATTATGATCCACATATAAGTCAACTAAGTAACTACTTTTCCTTCTCACATACTCTTCTGTCTTTTACATCAGCTACACAGAATTTTAGAACCAAAGAATCATCAAATGGTGAGGGCTGGAAGGGACTTTAAAGATCATCTAGTTCCAACTCCCCCACCATGGGTAGAGACACCTTCCACTAGATCACGTTGTTCAAAGCCTCAGCCAGCCTGGCCTTGAACATGTCCAGGATGTCCAGAGCTTCTCTGGACAAGCTGTTCAGGTGCATTATCAACCCTGCAGTAAAATAATTTCTTCCTAATATTTAATCTATATCTACTCTCTTTCAGCTTCATGTCATTACCCTTCATCCTGTCACTACACTCCCTGATAAAGAGTGCTTTCTCATCTTTTCTGTAGGCCTCCTTTATGTACTGGAAGGCTTCTATAAGGTCTCTGCAGAGCCTTCTCTTCTCCAGGCTAAACAAGCCACACTGTCTCAGCTTGTCCTCATATTGAATGGGCTTCAGTCCTCCGATCATCTTCATGGCCCTCCTCTGGATCTGTCCTTCCTGTGCTGATTCCAGAACTGAACGCAGTACTCTAGGTGAGGTCTCACAAGAGCAGAGTAGATGGAGAGAATCACTTCCCTTTAAAAGCTGATCAGTCTTCTTTTCTTGCAGCCTAGGATATGGCTGGCTTTCTAGGCTGCAAGCCTATATTGCTGAGTCAGGCTGAGCTTCTCATCCATCAGCACCACCAAGTCCTTCTTTTCAGGGCTACTCTTCATCCTTTTTCTGCCCAGCCTTTATTTGTGCTTGGGATTGCTCTGATCCAGGTCTTGCCCAACACTTTGCATTTGGCCTTGTTGAACTTCATGAGGTTCACACAGGCCCACTGCTCAAGCTGACCAGGTTCCTATCCATGGCTTCTCTCCAGTGTGTTGACTGCACTCACAGCTTGGTGTCATTGGCAACCTGGCTGAGGGTACTCAATCCCATTGTCCACGTCTCTGACAAAGACGATAAGGAACACCAGTCTCAATACTAAACCCTGTGGAATGCCACTCCTAACTGGTCTCCACTTGGATATTGTGTCATTGATCACAAATGTTTGAGTGTGGCCATCCAGCTAATTCCTTATCCATTGAGTGGTCCATCCATCAAATTCATGCCTTTCCAGTTTAGATATAAGTGTGTCATGCAGGGCAGTGACAAATACTTTACACAAGCCAAGGTAGACGACGTCAGTTATTCTTCATTTGTCCAGCAACACTGTATCCCCATTGTAGAAGACCACCAAATTCATCAGGCACAATTCGCCCTTAGTGAAAACATGCTGGTTTTCATCAAGCATTTCTTTATTTTCCATGTGTCTCAGCAGGATTTCCAGGAGAGTCTGTTTCATCATCTTGCTGGGCATAGAGATGAGACTGACTTGCATGTAGTACCCAGGTCTTCCTTTTTTAACCCTTTTTAAAATGGAGGGGATTATGTTCCCACTTTTTCTGTCAGCAGGAACTTCACCAGACTGCAATGACTTCTTGTACATGAGGGATAATGGCTTAGCAACTTTGTCTGCCAGTTCCTTCAGGACCCATGGATGCATCTCACTACGCCCCATGGACTTGCGGACCTTCAGCTTCCTTAGATGATTTTCTCTTACAGTGTAGTGTTCTTCATTCTCCCAGTCTTTTCTTTAGCATCTTGAGTATGTTCCCATGTTACTTTATCAGGTAGATCCTTGAAAAGGCCCAAGTCTGCTCTCCTGAAGTCCAGGAGAAGTCCAGAAGTGCACACCCTCCTCGCCACCATAGGGATGTTGAGCTCCACCATTTCACAGTCACTGCAGCCAAGGCTTCCCTTGAGCTCCACATTCCCCACCAGCCCTTCCTTGTTGGTGAGAACAAGGTCCATTATAGCACTTCTCATTGGGTCTTCTGTCACTGAAGAAGGAAGTTATCAACAATGCACTCCAAAAACCTCCTGAATTGCTTATGCCACGCTGTGTTGTACCTCCAATAGATACCAGGGTAGTAGAGTCCCATATGAGGACCAGATCTCGTGTACATGAGAACATGCTTATCTGCCTTTAGAGGACATCATCTGCTTGCTCTTCTGGTCCAGTGGCCTGTAGCATATCCCCACTATGATATCACCTGTCCCTACCCTCACTTAAATACTGAACTCGAAGCTGCTGGTGGTTCCTCACCCACCCCCAGGTGGAGCTCCATGCACTCCATCTGTTCATTGACACTCTCTCCTTGTTTTCCCTGCCTGTCCATCCTAAAGAACCTCTATCCCTCCATTGCAACACTCCAGTCATTGGATCCATCTCAGCTTGTCTCCACGATGTCAATGAGTTCATAGCCCAGAAAACATCCACACATCTCTAACCCTTCCTGTTTTTCATAGAATCATAGAATAACCAGCTTGGAAGAGACCCATCTGATCATCAAGTCCAACCATTCCTATCAATCACTAAACCATGTCCCTCAGCAGCTTGTCCATCTGTGTCTTAAACACCTCCAGGGAATGTGATTCAACCACCTCCCTGGGCAACCTGTTCCAGTGTCCAATGACCCTTTCTGTGAATATTTTTTTCCTCATGTCCAGCCTAAATCTCCCCTGGCAGAGCTCTAGATCAATTCCTCTTGTCCTGTCCCCTGTCACTTGGGAGAAGAGGCCAGCAACCTCCTCTCTACAACCTCCTTTCAGGTAGTTGTAGAGAACGATAAAGTCTCCCCTCAGCCTCTTCTTCTCCAGGCTAAACAACCCCAGCTCTCTCAGTCATTCCTCATAAGGCCTGTTCTCTAGCACCTTCACCAGCTTTGTCGCTCTTCTCTGGACTCACTCCAGAGCCTCAGTATCCTTCTTGTAGTGAGGGACCCAGAAATGAACACAGGATTCGAGGAGCAATCTTAGCAGTGCCGAGTACCGAGGAAGAATAATCTCCCTGGACCTGCTGGTCACGCCATTTTGGATACAAGCCAAGATGCCATTGGCCTTCTTGGCCACCTGGGCACACTGCTGGCTCATGTTCAGTCGCTGTCAACCAGCACCCCCAGGTCCTTCTCCTCCGGGCAGCTTTCTAGACAGACTTCTCCTAGTCTGTAGCACTGCACAGGGTTGTTGTGCCCCAAGTGCAGGACCCAGCATTTGGCCGTATTAAACCTCATGCCATTGGACTCTGCCCAGTGGTCCAGTCTGTTCAGGTCCCTTTGCAGAGCCTCCCGACCCTCTGGCAGATTCACACTTCCACCCAGCTTAGTGTCATCTGCAATCTTGCTAAGGGAGCACTCGATGCCTTCATCCAGGTCTTTGATAAAGACATTGAACAGGGCTGGACCCAGCACTGAGCCCTGGGGAACCCCACTTGTCACTGGCCTCCAGCTGGATTTAACTCCATTTCCCACCATTCTCTGGGCCCGGCCATCCAACCCGTTTTCCACCCAGGAGAGTGTGCGCCTGTCCAGGCCAGAGGCCGACAGTTTCCGTAGCAGAATGCTGTGAGAAACTGTGTCAAAGGCTTTACTGAGATCCAGGAAGGTACATCCACAGTCTTTCCCTCATCCAGCAGCTGAGTCACTTTGTCACAGAAGACCTGCCTTTTGTGAACCCATGTTGACTGGGCCTGATCACCCGGTTCTCTTGCATGTGCTTCATGATAGCACTCAAGATCACCTGTTCCATGACTTTCCCTGTCACTGAGGTCAGACTGACAGGCCTGTAGTTCCCTGGATCCTCCCTGAGGCTCTTCTTGTAGACGGTTCCCTATGCTACATGTGTTTGCACAGATGTACTTCAGCTAGATTCCCAATGAAGCTGACTTACTGCCTGGAAATCTTTTGTGTTACTTTTTAGTTGCTCTCCTGCTGACCTGTGATCCTTCTTCAGGCTCTGGGCTCGTGTTGTCAACATCGATATCAAACTAGTAGGAGGGAAATGGATTGAGGTTCCCCTTCCCCAGAAACTTTAGTTTAAAACCCTTTTAATAGACTACATGTGATTTCAAATCTGTTCAAACTACCATAAGTTAATAGGAACTTTGGATTTATTCTTCCAGCTATCAATAGTTAGCTTGGTTTGGGTTTTGTGAGTATGTGTGTGTTAGCTCCTGAAGTTCCCTTTTTTTTCAGAAGTCATAATTTTACTATAAAATACCTTTAGATGAAGTATCCAATCACATCATTTCCACCTCAATTGCATTTTTATCACCATTCCTTCCATGTCTGGTATAATTTGTCTTTTAATGTACTCAATATCTGGTGTATATCTTATGCAACCTAATGAATTTCATGGTCTTTTTGAAGAAATTTAGTGGAAAAGATTAATTTTTTTTAATGTGGTAACTACATGCAGGCCAGTTATCTGACACCTACAGTAGAGACATTGAATTGTCACCCTGCAGACATTCATTCTTCTTGCCAATTTAATATACTTCTTTTCTCAAGAATCTCACTTCAGTATATTTCAAAAAAAATCTTCCTTTAGATGACCAAAGTTCATTTTATCAACTTGGACTGCATCAAATCACTTCTAAATTTGCAATCTATGCACTGAAGAAAGCAAATAATCATTACTGGAATATGAGATCTGTGCAGCATAGTATTTCTGTTTCATTGAGATAAATAAATACCAAGACAAAGGTTTTCATTACTTCCTGAAAAATTCTCCCAGCAGACTAGGAGAACAGTCTCCTTGTGGAAAAAGATTTCCTGTAAATACCTAGAATTAAAATGATAGTGAGGCTGTTCTTCAGAAGCCTAGAGCTAGAATGTACATGATGAAAAGTAGTATTTGCCGTTCATCCAGAACTATAGGTTGATACATCCATTTACTTAAGTAAGAAAAGGAAGTTTTGGATATTATAAAATGAAATTAAAGCAGGACTCTAAATAAATATGTTTGTGACAACACGATCCTTTTAAGTTCCAATATAAAATTAATAAATTAATGAAATTCAGTTAAGGGATCAAATAGATTTATTATTTGTCTGGTTAATTGGTTATCCTAATTAGTACTTCAATTTTGACAACGGATACTTTAAAGAATTTCCAAAAATTATATGATTTTTTTTCAGATTTTCCCCTAATATATTTTTGAAGGATTTTAAGATCAGGTATGTTTGTTTACTTAGTATTTTTTCTTTGAAGAGAGATATAAGCACATATTTTATCATACACTTAATGAAATTTTTTAACAAAATATCAGTGTCAGTCCTTTATCTTTTCATGTTGAGTAGATTACATTCTTAAGATTTCTGAGAATAAGGACACCTTTAAGTGTTGAATATTTTCTATAATGTGGGTTTGGTACAAAGTTTTGTTTGTATAACATGCTAATTCATGAAAGAAACGGATAAACATCAAAGTTTCCTCATTTTTTTGAATAAAAGGGCCTTTAGACTCATGATCATTTCTGTGTCAGTTTACAGATTACAAGAAAAGAGAAATAAAGCAACTGGCACAACAGAACAGTATAGCCACTAGGATATGCACATATACATATTGTTTTGAGCATTAAGAGTGAAGGGCCTATATAGTCAACAAAGAAATAGTAATAACACAAAAAAACTTGCATTAAACGAGTAGTGTCAAATTGGAATTCTGGAGATTGTATATTTATCTCAATACTTTAAACTGGCTACACTAGGGAAGAAAAATATAGTAAATATTTTTTTAGTTCTTTGCTTGAAGACTTCATCCTTAATTGTTTAAATCAACCACATTTCCATATAAGGTCTATATTTCCTAAAAGTCCTACTTTTCCAGTTATCTCTTATTAATTTTCCATCTATAACTATTCAGTAGTGTGTCCTTCAACAGCCTTATTCAGGAATCAAATTAGAATGCTTATTATTACTTACAAATCTGTTAAGCTCTGGCAATATAAAATCAATTGTCATGCTGGTAGCACTGAAGTATGTTTTTTTGTGATCCTTGTCCATCTGTAAATAAGAGAATCTTCCTTCTATTACTTCCAAATGAAGATGAAAACAAATTTTCAGTAAGAGCTTTGGTATATTTTGCCATAACTTTGCCTTCAGCCTAACTCAAATCATCCAAGAGTTTACTCTATTTTCTAGAAGATGATTCGAGTCCACATGAACTATTGCTCATTAAGGATACTGAGAATATAACCCATTCCAGTCATTTTCACTTATTCAGTGCAGTAGGTGTAAAGAAGGCTAAATCATTCAGACAGTATCTAACAAATACATACATACCTATTCTTAATTAAGATAACCGTTGAAGTACATGCATGTCTCCTTTTTTTTTTTTTACAACAGCCCACTTGTGTGACAGAAGTCACACAACAAATACACAGGCTTTTTATTAAATGTAATCTTGAAATAAATATGCAGCAACGAGAGTATGTTTCCATCACTAAGCTCATCTCTTGCAGAAGCCAATTCATTCTTCAAATGACATTCATCCAAAAATAGTGGTTTGACATTCACAGAATTTCTATTATCTAGCTTCCGACAGAATTCCTTTCTGATTCTAAAGAGCTTCTCCCTTCCAAACAGTTTTCACTCCTAAATGTTACCTCTTTAATATATTCTAAGAATATGTCTGAGTAGAACTAGTAGTCTATACAAGACCAAGGTCTCACAGTACAAGAAGCAAAACTAAATAATTTTTGTCCTTATAAATATTGAATAGGCACAACAGTACTCCTTTAGATAGTGTATCCAAGAATGCAGAATGGTCTAACAGGCAAAACCAAGTGAATAAAACCACAGATCACTTCTGTAGCCACTGAAAGCCCTTATTTAGATAGCTACTCAGCTGAAAACAGAAAGGAAGAAAGAAATCACCATCATAAAAGAAGAAGGACTCTTCTCATATATAAAATTAAATTTTTCAGTTGAACCATAGGGTATTACATATCTAACAAGCCTGATGTGACAGATATCAACCAGGTGCTTTCCCAGGTTTTGGTGACAGGATGAGAGTACATTTCCTGTATGAATTGCTCAAACATTTTTAATCTTTAAAAAGTGACACTGGATTATTTCTTAAACCAGTTAGCTTAAGTCATGGCTGGAGATGAGGGATGGGACATCAAAAAAGAAAGGGAAAGCATGACATCAAGGACTCAACTATGAAAGCAATGAGTTTACCAACCACTATATAACGTAATTATAGAAGGTATGTGACATTGTTTGTATCAGCTATAAGATGTTTGTATCAGCTATAATGGCTGTTATTTTCAGATATGAAGGAATGAAAAATACCCCCAATGCACCCCGGGTTGTCTTAGATGAGACAAACTTCCTTTTTATTATTAATGGACCAGATGTTCATAGGACAAATGTCATTGAACATCTC
This sequence comes from Clamator glandarius, assembly GCA_033459285.1. Taxonomy (NCBI): domain Eukaryota; kingdom Metazoa; phylum Chordata; class Aves; order Cuculiformes; family Cuculidae; genus Clamator; species Clamator glandarius. Next base: position 999,713 of record JAUNZM010000119.1, on the reverse strand, counting down.
TCTGTTATTTTTGGAGAAACTTGATTTTTGTCAGGGCTCCAAGTGTATTAACAGGCCTTAACTACCCTGGCCCATCCCAGTAAGGACACCTAATATCTACTCAGGAGCTCAGGACCTACATTTAACTGCTGACATTAACTTCCAGTCCTTGCCTGAGCTGTTTTGAATGGTGTCCAATCTTGCTTGCTCAATGGACCAAATATCTACGTTCCAACCTTGTCACCCAGCCTTGTCTCTGCCATCATCTCCTGCTGTTCCTGGCTGGACCCTATTGGTAACCAAACTCAAAATCATTAGTAATGACTGTGCCTGGATTGTCATTTGTCCTGCATGTCTGAAAAATTATTTTATTTTGCAGCGAAATACAGCAAGCAATAGAATAATAAGACCAAAATATAGGGGTATCCACATAGATCCCATCAAATTTTGTGCCAGACTTGGGTGAAAAGTGGACAGGATGAGTCTACTGCCAAGTAAATAAAATTATTATGTCTAAATAAAGAAAAGTGAGGAAAGGAGTCATTTAGTAAAAGTGGATGTAGAAGTATCTATTTGCTACTGCATGGATACAAAAACTAGTCATTTGCTAATTTGCATGGATTTGCATAATGAAACATAAAGGAGTAATAGAAAACTATATTTCAGGTTTTTACTAAAGATTTGAATTCTTTCAAGCAATGAATTTCGGCTCTTTATAAACGGGTTAACGTTTTTCCAGTCACACAGGGGAAATCTTGATTTCTTCTGAGATACTAGAATCTTGAATGTTTTGTATATGCAGTCTGGTTGCTATCAAGGTCAGATATCATCTGGGCTTATTTAAATAAATATATCCACAGAAATATTCAGCCTTTGTAAAATGAGTTCTGCAGGCATCACAACAATTTGTATTTGTCAGTTGCCAGAATCTTAGAAATAGCGTTTGGAGACATTATACTCCCGCATTTGAGAAATGAAAAGTAACATTTGCATTCTTTTCATTCTTTTGCCATGGACTGCTGGAGAGTCAGAAAGTCTATTAAGAAGCCTCACAAAAGTCGCCGTTTGTAGAACTGACTTCTCCAGAAAGAATTTTTCTCTATATTTACCACAGAGAAAGAAAAAAAAATTGCTTTGTTAAAGGTGCAAAGTTGTCTTTCATTCTTTTCAAGAACTTAGACTAAATGCTGTCTCAAGTTAAAAACAAAAAAAGGAGAACAGAGCAAGCAACTGATTGGGTGAAGATTTCTCTGTGTAGAAGTATTTCTTATGGACTTGTGAAGCAGACATGATGTATACAGAAAGTCTACCTGGATTTGTGTTAACAGTTAAAGTGGCAGGGGCTATTTACTTGAATAGAGGAAAGCAAGATTTAATATAGTAATAAATTACAAAACATAAATTTTGATTTCTCCAACCTTGATTTCTTCTAGGAAAGGGCCTTGTTTTTCACTCAGAGAGAAGTAATCCACAAACCTCTGTGGTCTATCAACAAAAAAGTAGGCCCCCAGCCATATTGTGTCATGCTTTTGCTAAAAATATCTGCCTGTAGTTGTTTATGTGAGACATGAATTGTTTTTCACTTCTCTTTGAGTGTTACTCAGCACAACATCTTGAAAACAAACCTAGATTTTTTCCTTCTCTTGCCCAGATAATCAAATAACAATGCAGTGGTCTGTAATAGAAAGAATCATGGTTGAAGAATGGCCTTGTAATCCTTTGTTATAAGAAGCACAAAGATGAAGGCTTTTTCACAAATATTTTTCTCATCATTCTAATTAAATGAGAATGTTTTAATTTTCCACTTACAGTTACCTCAAAGTTCCTAAGGCAGAGGCATTTCTCAGTTGGCTTCAGGGGAACAGCTGGTAAAAAATTCTATCTGCAAATTCAGCTTCTGTTTTAAAAAACAACATGAATTTCTCACATCCTCCTTTCATTGTCGTCCTTTACATTCCTGCTTCTCTATCCTTGTTATTATTCATTTACACATTTTCCTTTTTGGTCAAGAAAATTAAATGCCTATCTTTTGGGAGTCAAGCTCTATATTAGAAAAGTTTATTTACAGTATGTCACTCAGGTAAGTGTTCAATTAAGAATTAATAATGGAGTTCCTATTTTAATTAAATATTGAGTGGCTTTAAAAATAAGATGAATAAAAATAAAGATGAAGAGATAAATTCAAGTCTTTGTCTAACTAATCTGAAGCTCCAAAATCTGTAAATTGTGCAGTAGTAAATCTGCTAGAATTCTAACAAAAATATTAATTATTTTCTCAGTTAACGTTGTGTCCAGACTAGTACAAGGGCAATTCATAAAGGCTTTGCTTAGTTAAAGAATATCATCAGTACAGGCAAAATAGAATTATTTGATACATCTTAAATATTTATACAATATGCATTTAGGAAAAATATTGGTGGATAACCTATTGGGAAAATACAGCAGAAAATGCTTAAAGACTTATTAAGGTGATAAAAGGAAGACTAGGGAAAATGTGGGGCCTCTCTGGAAAGAAATGGAAGGCTTGATTACCCAGGACATGAAGAAGGCTGAGGTACTCAATAATTTTTTGCTTCAGTCTTCACTGACAAGTGCTTTAGCCACATTGCCCAAAGAACAGAAAGAAAAGGCAGAGACTGGGAGAGTAAGGAACTGCCCACTGTAGAAGATCAGGTGCACAATCATCTATGGCACCTGAAGATGCACAAGCCCATGGCACTTGATGAGTTGTATCAACAGGCCCTGAAAAGAACCAGTTTAACAAAAGAGGATTCCACAGAGACCTTATTGCAGTCTTCCAGTACCTAAAGGGGATATATGAGAAATATGAAAAGGGATTTTTTACTATAGAGTGTAGTGATAGGAAAGCAGTGATACCTTTAAACTCAAACAAGGTGGATTTAGGTTAGATATAAGGAATAAAATACCTCATTATGATGGAGGTGAAGCACTAGAATGGGTTGCACTGAGAAGCTGTGGAAGCCTCACACTGGAAGCTTTCAAGGTCAGGTTGCATGGGATTTTCAATATCCTGGTCTAGTTAAAGACGTCCCTGCCCATGGCAGGGTGTTGGAACTAGATGATCTTTTAGTTCCCTTCCAACACAAACCATTCTTTGATACTACGATACTTCTTTTATCTTGGTGGACTGAAATACTGTTCACAGTATTTTGACTCATCTTGGCCTAACCTCATATATTGGCTGCATTTAGTTAAGCTGAAAACACAAATGGCCATGTATTTTTCATGAATGTGTCACATTTAGAATATTTCTCAGGAAAGTCAGGACTTTAGGTCTTCATCAGCATAAGTACTCCAGAAAGAAGACAAATGATTTAGGTCTGGCTGTTATGCCGAGATATGTGTCTTGGCTAGGAAGTTCTGGAAAACCACTTCCTACTATTAAGATAATAAGTTTTGGTTTTTTTTTTTGTTATCCAATGAAAATTTAATTTCTTATTTTTCTTTTACCTTACTAATTGATAAATACAATTTTCATATTTTCATTTAATTTTCATTTCATTTAATTTACTATTAAATGAAGGGGTAACTATCAAGCTTGCTTCGTTAGTTCCACTTTACTAGATATGACCTGGCTTTCCAAAATTTCAAAATTAGAAAGACGTTCTTCCTGTTCACAATGAAGGTGTAGATAGGCAGTACAGTACTGAATAAAGAAATTTATGTATACCACAGGTTAAATTGCATTGTATGTAACCTACTCAGTCTTCCTAAAAAGCCCATTCTACCTTTTTCTCCAAAATCTTAACTTAATTTCTTCCCAAGAGTAAACTGAATAGTGTTTGTTTGCAATTGGTCATGAAAACTACTTTTCAAAAAAATTCTTGAGGTGCACAAGTCTTTACTATGTTCTGAGGATAAAACTTCACTTTGAAAAATATACTTTTTTAAATACTACCTCTTTTAGAAATTCTGCTTTGAAAGATTCTGAAATAAACATTGCTAAGTTTGACAGCAAGGTTACTGGAGAGAGAAATGTGAAAGAGGTTACGCTAAATAGGTTTAACTTAAACTGAGTCTTTATACAGATGGGTTCTCAAAAATTTATGAAGAAAGTCTCCATATATCTAAATCAAGTGCCTCCAACAGCAATGTTCTGTGTGTTTGTCATAAATTCTGCTTACCTTTCCTCTTACTGTAAAAGTTTACTCCAAGATGATGAAGACAGACCAACATTCCCCAATGCAGAAGGCATGGCTACTCTAAGCATGTGTAAGTGAAATCTCTTCCCTTACCTTGTTCCCTATTTGTCTTCTACAGCTTTTTGAGAGAAATGAAATTACCATATCACTGTAATGTCTGATGTTTTTGTACTTATGGGTTGTTCTTTTTCTCGCAGTTAGGAAGACAAACTATAATTTCAAACTCGTAAGGTCTGAAAATTCCCAGATAATTATTTGACGATATTTGACTCTACAGCTTTGACGTCAAGTCATCTCATTTCAAAAGTCATTTTTATCTCATAGAAAAGCATTTCTACTGCAGTTCTGAATGCTTTATTTAATATACCTATCATATATCCACAGTATCATATACTGTCAAATATAAACTGAAATATACATTTAAACAGACTTGAAATAAAGTATCTTTATCTCATTGAAGTAAACATATTTAACATTGAAATGAAACACAAAAGTGACAATATAGTTTGACACATTTTCCAAGAGAATAGAAAAAAAAATCAATACATTTTTATGAAGTTTTCTATTTTAATGAATTGCATTTCCCAAGAAAGATATTATTTTAAAAAATATTTTTGGCCACCTTTATTTTCAGATTTCATTTCTCCTAACACTACTCCTGTCATTTACCACCCACTTTCATTATTTTTTTAGTTGCTCTGTATGCATTGGCTGATTGTAAATGTCTGAACCTACTGCCCTAATATATAAAATGTATGTCTCATGACATGGGCTTTACATGTGACACTGCAGACACCCCTGATGTTTCAAGGTGGTACAGTAAGTCTGTCAGGACCATCGTTACTGAGCATCACCTTTTTGTTATACTCTTGCAATTAAATGAAGTGGTAATCTCAAATTGTTTCTCATCTGTTTCCTGCTGCTGCAAATACATCTTATCCTTTTCTCATTACCCATTCTGAGTTTATTTGTTTTTGTCCTCTGCTTTCCTCTGCCTTCAAAACTGTTAAGGTCTTTCAAAATGACATGTCTGTTTCAAATTAATCTCTTTGATAAGACTTCTGATTTCTGTAAACTTTATTTTGAGAGTATTAAGAAACAGCAAATAAAAAGCAGCTGAAAATTACTTCTCAAAAAACTGTGAATCATTTTACAGTCTTGCATAGACACTTTTTTTCTGTATTCGATGATTTCTTACTTTGATCAGACAGTTAACCCACTTGCTATTGTAGAATGGTTTTCCATATTGTTTGATTTAATTGTTCACTTCAGAATAATTATAACAAAGGAAAATTCTGAAAGGAGTCCTGTTCCCCTACAGCCTGAAATCCTGTGTAAGTATTCTCATTTACAATAAGTGGTGCTGGTACTAGTTTGAAATTTAAACGATGACAAAGAGATCATCTAGATTTTTTCATGAGCATGTGGCAGAGGCATTTGCTTACTCAGTGGAAACCTAGGTAAGATATAGGCTGTCAAGATGTCTTAAGGTAGAGAGGGCTGCTAAACACTGTACATGAAAATCTACATTATAAATTATTTAAATATGCTTATTTTTAAAGTGGTTTTTATAGTCAAATAGTGTCACTGACCCCTTCTCAAAACCTCTTCTCTGTTTTAAACATTCTCACTTGAAAAAATAGCAAATGGAATATATCTAAATCTCTGTAGGATTATAGAAGGTTAAGATGACACTTTACATGTATAAATGCAGGGTAAGGAGATCTGCAGCTTGGAAGACATAAAAGAGTTTGATTACATGCTCAAGTTTCTATTTAACCATTCAGTAGGAGCTATATCTCTATTGATGTCAAAGTGATAAAAGATTTATATTACAAAGTGTGTGTATAAAGCATAGTCTTTAGGGAGACAAAAAGCAAAATGATTTATTTCTTGGCATAATTTTAAATGTCATCAGTTAAGTTTAGAGGATGCATTTGCCAATAGGTATTAATTCCTACAATTTTACCAATAGCAAAATACAAAATTATTTGAGTGGAGGCAAAAAATACGAATAAATGTAACTCTTTCAAAGGAAATTCAAATTATTGAAAAAACATGTGGAAGTTTCCTTTATATTTTTATAGCCATAACTTAAAACATACATGATGCTGACTAACATGCACTCTTTAAATAGTAGAGGACATTTGTTCCCAAATGGCTTCTGTAGGGATTTAAGATGCTTTTAACTTTTAACATCCTGTGTCGTCTTCTGTTTTCAACCCATGATTTGATTGTAGCATAAGTCAAATATTAAGATTTATCTGAGTATACATTTGAATAATGACGATTGTGCTTTCCTTTGGATCCTTGTATTGCTGTAATAGCTATTCAGAATAGATAATCTATAGCAGGTAGCAGAAATGTTCTGTAATTATTGTCAGGGATATTAGGCTCTGTTTCTACCCATTGTTTTGTGCTAAATGCCTTCTTTCACTGTCAGTATAAGAGTTATTCTGCCTTTTGTACTATGACTCTACAAAGACATTTGTGTCATATATTTTTACAGTTAATATATAGGTTCAAGCAGAAAGAAAAGCTATGTAAATGATCTGCAGCTTGAGTAGCGATAGTGCTTTGTGATACTAATTACTGTGACAAACGTTTCCTTGTTTATCATTCTTCTAAAAATATTTAGATTTGCTGTTGTGAACTAATGACTATATCACTTGTACTGCCTTTGTGATGCAGACTTGAAAGCTTATCCGGCACTTTATATATTTTCGAGGATGTAATCAGGACTAAAATTGAGAATTTGCCGTGCAGTTCCACTGGAACTATAGTACATAAATTACCTCAGGGTAAACCAGGGCAAGTGATAACATATTTCCAGTTTCCTTACTTAATAATATTTCCTTGAATAAGATACTATAAAATAATTTGATTTAAATAAGTCTATGTGCATATGCATACATACATATTATGGAGGTAAACTGATGGTTATTAGTGTTTTGATATTGTTTTCTTTATGGTCAGTATGTAAATAGTTTATTATAAAACAAATTTATTTTTTCTCCCCAGAATCACTTCCACCATATCACAATTGATTCTTACCTAGTAAACAGGAAGTTATATTAACTGTAATTGTCCAGTAGATAATTTATTAACTATCCACTATTTTAAACTTGGCTCCAAGAACAGAACAAATATTTTCCTGTGGGCTTCTTTGTGGTTCTCATTTGTATAACCTGAGTATTCAAAACATACTTTGAGTTGTAGTCAAAAAAACTGTCAACTGAGGTAAATATAGTCCAGGTACTAAATCTTTTAGACACAGGCCATGGTAAAGTTGAAGATGGACATAAGATTTTTGCAGAAAGAGTTGAAACAGGGCATAATTGGGGCAGTATTCATTGCCTGAATTACTGAGCCAGATTCATGTTTGGTCTTCTCTGTAGTCATTTTTTTTGGTAATATCTCTCTACAAATACAGAATATCTCTTTTTCACTATATGGGTTATATGGACAATAAATATAGCTTTGCCTAAACAAGGCACAGAATCTTTGGTAGTCTTGGGTTGCAACAGATGAAACCTGACCATACCTAGATGCATCTTCTTCTGTGGATTTATCTAGTGAAGAGGGCTTAAGTAGATATATCCAAGTCTGTATCTCATGATAGGGTGCAAAGCTGTGTTCCTTGATCTAACACTGACTCCAGCTATGATTTACTCTGCAATTCTAGCTTGGGTATGGAAGCAGTATGAGTGGATCTGCAGCATCCGTATAATGCTAGAGATAATTCTTATTAGCTAGAATATCAATGCAACTATGCTATTTGCTGAAGCAGTCTCTGGCAGGGACAGCTCAGATTACTTCCCACAGCACTTTTTGTAGACACATTCCGCAGCATTTAGAAGTCCTAGAAATGGTACCTTTAGCCTTGTAGCTTTGTGTAGGAGTGAATAATTTATGTGTGAGTTGTTTATGTTTGAACGTTTCAGTGGGAATCCTTCTATATTACAAAATAAGGTTCACTGCAACAGTAGGCCTGGCTTCACCATTCCCATTTAGAATGCCAAGATAGGTAGGCATGTCTGTCAGTGACGACAGCATCCACTGTGCAGAAATGTGCTTCAGAGTAAACATTTCGGATTTTGAAAATCACAGAGCCTAGACACAGACTCAATGCTCTAGGCAGTTCTCTTTGGCATTGCATTAGCTCTTGGCTGTGCCACTAGCTCTTTCTGGGAAATACAGACAGCATTCTTCACCTGGCCTGAATATTTAGCTGATGATAACATATTATGTTCTTATAAGAAGCAATTTTATATAGCTGAGCTACCTGTACTTTCAATTGACTGCACACAGAGCCTGAACCTTTTGACAAGTGAGCTCAGGCAGGAAGCTGCCATCTCAGGGGGATATACTGAGTCCTAGAACACAGTCTTTAAGTTAAAGAACATAAGCCAACCTGTGCAGACTCTGCTTCTCTTTTCTGCATCTTTGACTAAGATTAGGCAACAAATTCACTTTGATAAGGTGTACAAAGTGCTTGAGGCAGTGGTCCTGTTCTGTACAAAAGCCTAGCTGACTGCACAAAAACAGAGAAGAGAGTCAAGTTCCTCAGCATTAAAACTTGTCTCCCATTTGAGAGCATTTGAGTATTACTGTTCAAGCAGCAGTCACAGCACTGAAGGTAAACAGTGGGATGCAGGCATCTCCTTCATATTCTTCCTCATCCTCCCACTTCTTGAAGCTGGTATTCTTGAAGAAGGCATGTGCCATGGGACTAGGAAAGTAGTAAGCAAAATTTAGGGGAAGGCTGAAGACTGGTGCTTGGCACACTTAAGGCTCCTTTCTGCTGAACAAGACTAGGACTTCCTTCTGCTCACAACAGTGCTTGCATTTATTGTGTCAGTCATTGGACAAAAACCAGAAATAATCTGAAGGAGAAGAAATCAGGTTTGAATGGAGGTGGACATGGCTGGTGCATTCTATACAGAAATCAATGCTGCCTGTGTTTGTTAGGCATGCTTGAAGAACCCTTGACAGTTGAGGTTCCTCTGGGATTCAGGATGAGTTTCAGCATCTGCCTTTCATAGATCTCAAGGACACAAAAGCTTTGTGGTCCATGGTCCAAATGCTTGCATAGTGCGGCAGTGAAAGGAACGTGCTCTAGGAATTGTTTTTTTTTTTAATCTTAGTTTTTCCATTGCACCTAAGTTCAATTCAGATGTCTAATGGTTAGACTAAAGGCAGTGAAATCTTATAAATGGTTTGTTAAAGTCTTATCCCATGGTATGTCATAAAATGAAGTCTACACAGGCTATAGAGGGAAAAAAAATCATTTTGCGCATGTTTCCTGCATGTATCTGCATGCTGGGCACACGCTGTGCTTTGATATCAAGAAGAAGGTTGCACTTCATTCATGATTCCTTTTTAAGAGCAGAGTTACCGAGTTACTTTGTGTTGAGAAGCTCAGGGATCAAGGTCTGGTTAACTGGACTGCAGATACAGCCTCTGGACCCTTAGTAGCAGACTGCAGCTAGGTTAGAACTGGACAGATTTTTCTTGAATGCAGTATCACCTTGAACAAGTGTCACAGCCCAATGATGGCTAGCATTCTGCTCCATTAGCTTGAAAAACTCTCTGAGAACAATGTGAACTGAAGTAAAAACTGATATTTTATTTTGCACCAAGAGGATTAGTCCACCCAAGAGTTTTGAGGGAACTGGCGGATGTGCTGGCCAAACCCCTTTCCATCATCTTCCAGAAGTCCTGGATGACTGGGGAGGTTCCGCTGGACTGGAGGCTGATGTCGTGCCCATCTATAAGAAGGGGCGCAGGGAGGATCCGGGGAACAACAGGCCTGTGAGCCTGACCTTGGTACTGGGGAAAGTCATGGAGCATGTGATCTTGAGTGCGATCATGAAGCACTTGCAAGAGAACCGGGTGATCAGGCCCAGTCAACACAGGTTCATGAAAGGTAGGTCTTGCCAGAGTAATCTGATCACCTTCTATGACCAAGTGACTAAACTCTTGGACGAGGGAAAGGCTGTGGATGTATCTTCCTGGACTTCAGTAAAGCCTTTGACACAGTTTCTCACAGCATTCTGCTTCAGAAACTGTCGGCCTCTGGCCTGGACGGGCGCACACTCTCCTGGGTGAAAAACTGGTTGAATGACGGGGCCCAGAGGGTGGTGGTAAACGGAGTTAAATCCAGCTGGAGGCCAGTGACAAGTGGGATTACCCAGGGCTCAGTCCTGGGTCCAGTCCTGTTTAATGTCTTTATCAACGACCTGGATGAAGGCATTGAGTCCTCCCTTAGCAAGTTTGCAGATGACACCAAGCTGGGAGGAAGTGTGGATCTGTTGGAGGGTCGGGAGGCTCTGCAAAGGGACCTGAACAGGCTGGACTGCTGGGCTGAGACCAATGGCATGAGGTTTAACAAGGCCATATGCCGGGTCCTGCACTTGGGGCACAACAACCCTAAGCAGAGGTACAAACTAGGAGAAACCTGGCTGGAAATCTGCCAGGAGGAGAGGGACCTGGGGGTGCTGGTTGACAACCGACTGAACATGAGCCAGCAGTGTGCCCAGGTGGCCAAGAAGGCCAATGGCATCTTGGCTTGTATCAGAAACGGAGTGACCAGCAGGTCCAGGGAGGTTATTCTCCCTTTGTACTCGGCACTGGTGAGACCGCATCTCAAGTACTGTGTTCAGTTCTGGGCCCCTCACCACAAGAAGGATGTTGAGGCTCTGGAGCGAGTCCAGAGAAGGGCAACAAAGCTGGTGAAGGGGCTGGAGAATAAATCTTATGAGGAGCGGCTGAGAGAGCTGGAGTTGTTCAGCCTGGAGAAGAGGAGGCTGAGGGGAGACCTTATTACTCTCTACAACTACCTGAAGGGAGGTTGTGGAGAGGAGGGTGCTGGCCTCTTCTCCCAAGTGACAGGGGACAGGACGAGAGGGAATGGCCTCAGGCTCTGCCAGGGGAGGTTCCGGCTGGACATCAGGAAAAAAATTTTCACAAACGTTTGGTTCTTTCTTTCTTTATTTTTTTTTTTGTGTTTATTCACGTTCATTTTCTGAATAATATTCAAGAAAATAAATGAGCTCCTGGCTCCGCCAGGGGAGATTTAGGCTTGAGATTAGGAAAAAGTTCTTCACGGAGAGTGTGGTTAGGCATTGGAACGGTCTGCCCAGGGAGGTGGTTGAGTCACCGTCCCTGGAGGTGTTTAAGGTTAGGGTAGATGAGGTGCTTAGGAGCATAATTTAGGGATTGGTGGGAATGGTTGGACTCGACGATCCAGTGGGTCTCTTCCAACCTGGTCATTCTGTGATTCTGTGATATGAAAATAAAAGTTATTTTACTAATGTTCCAATACAAGATAATCTGTGATTCTGGACTTTGGTACAAAATTTTGGCAACTTGGGAAGTTTAGAGTCTGCTGTTAAATTTCCTACCTGAAACCTGTTTCCAAGTTTTTATTTTCTAGTGGGGAAATAAAATAAAGATGTTCCTCAATACCTTCTTACCACAGATAAAATATGAGGTCAACATATACCTGTTTGGCTTAGGGAAATTAGGGGCTTATCTACTTGCATTGTTCAGCAGAATTCTACACTATGAGGTTGGTGAGATACTGGAGCAGGCTGCCCAGAGAAGTCATAGATGCCTATCACTGGATATGTTCAAGGCCAGATTGGATGGGGCTTTGAGTAACCTATTCTAGTTGAAGGTGTCCCTCCTTATGGTAGGAGGGGCTGGAAAAGATGATCTTTCAACTCAAACTGTTCTATGATTCTATAAGTTAAAAAACTTCTACAGTTCAAGGGAAAGTATCAGATCCCTCTACTCCTCAAATCTTTTTAATGGCTCTGATAATAATAACAGCATTTCCAACAGTTCTCTTAACAATGTTAACTGGAGAGTAATCTCTGTGAGCAATACCACTTCAGTTAAGAAACATGTACAAAGACAGCATAACTGCTAAGCTAGCTGCTCAGAAGCAAAGAAAAATTCATTTTGCCTGAATTTCCTTTAAAGTTGAATTTCATTGCCCAGTTTCACAGAAGCTTCCAATACATCAAGGATAAGATTGGTACCATCTGTCTGGCATATGCTAACCAGGAAAGGTTTTTCTGGTGATACACCCCCTACCCCCCCTTTTTTTTTCCCCAGACGTTTTATTCTTAACATTAGGTCTTGAAATGTTTCTGGAGTATGTGACATCTATTCAAATATGTAGTATAAAAATTTCTCATGTTTTAAGACTTTTATTCAACACAGAGAAGAAACTAATAGAATATAGTTGGGAGGATGGGGTGACCAAGGCAATTGAAAGAAAACAAGATAAATCCAGATGAACTTCCTTCATCTCCATCAACTGTTCCTTAAGACAACTAAGGCAAAATACTGATTTAGTGATAAAATATGGCTAAAACCTATTCCAGTAATGAGTTAATTCAAATTATTTAGGTTAGAAGCATTTTAATTAGAAACTAAACATAATTTTATCTTTTATGCAAAGGTCTTTTGAGTTTGAGTTTGGGCTTTTTTTTATGCCTCATGGTAGTACCTGATGACTACGTTCAGAAAAATCCTGCAAAGTAGTTTTTTTTCTTCTTTGCTAACGATAAGCAGATGTAGATTTTTTGGGTTTTATTTAAAATATCTAGAAAGAACTATGATATGGGTAGGCTGAAAAGTAAGTTAGTACCAAGCACACTGAGTATGATCCAGTTGGCAGAATTTCACCAAAAATTTCACATAACTACTTGGATAAAGTTAAATACAAGTTCAAAACCATAGTTTCAGGTGCTGAAGTGGTTCTATTGAAGAAAATACTGAAGAAAGGCAGGCCAGTTCTGCTTTTCCAAGTCTTCATACATGCCTGAGTTTTTCCAGACATACCATAGAATCTTCTATAAAGTGAGGTTGCATTTTTCATCCCTCTGATCAAGGTATTTGAATTTCATCATGGCTCCTGAAATAAACTAATTGGTGCTTCAAAATAAAATTTACATATAGGTTCAGTCCATAGAGTTGCATATTATCTCTACTTGTCACATTATATAAACATTAATACTATTTACAGACGTAAAAATTATGCAATCTGATCTATTTATTCAGTTATTGCTGCTGGTTGAGTTGTAGCATGTTCCTTATAAAGGTATTAATCTTGAGCTGACTGCTTCAAGTAATGTAGATTCCTACACTGTAGAAAATTAAGTGGTTTTTTTAGGCAATTTTAAAACAAAGTGATTGGAACAATTTTAAGCTGCCTTGGCTTTCTTGTTAGGACAGCTTGTGGAAACTTTACAGCAGAGCAAACCAATTTATAAACTATCTATTGTTACTATTCTACAAAGAGCTTAAAAAATATAAACTTATTCATAAAGCATAGATGTCTTTTAGCACAACTGAGAAAGGTATTGAACAATCTGGCTCGTAACCAGAAATGCACTCAAGTACATTTAATTTCAACCTCTATAGTGGCTTTCCTGGTTGGAGCTGCAACAGTTCAGCAACTTGCTTGATTCACTTTTAAAAGAACTCATCAGCCAAATGCTTTGATTTGCACCTAGACACAACATGGTAAATAGGCAATAAAGATGAGAATAGTCAGAAGGATTATAATCATCCTGCGGTTGCACATTTCAACATATGTATTGTTCTAGTGTTTTAAAAGTGCATATGGATTCCTTTATGCTGTCATCACAAAGCAGTCTGGTTTTTGACAGAAATATACATTCTAAGGTCAAATTTAAATTGCAGGGGTTAGGCCTGGTCTTATGCTGGAACAAAGAATCTACGGACCAATGTAGAGATTTTTATGTGAGTGAAAAATATGAAAAGATAGCTAGACATGTCATGAACAAGTAGATGGAAGGGAGGGAAGAACCAAAAACCAACACCCCTCTCAAACCCAAAAACATTCAAGCAAGAACAAAAAGTGCTAAAAGGAAAAGGGCTATTTTCAAAATAATGTCAATTCCTTGTTCTTCTCCTGCCTTCCGTTTCCCCCAACCTCAAAATTAAGTCATTTTCTGAGTGTCAAAACAGTAACTGCTTTTTCAGATCATGGCAGGTGAAAGTAGCAGGGACATTGTCCAAGTCTGTAGGCTGGCTGTAAAGAATGTTAGAAAAGTCATTGACCCCTATAGATCTTATTCTTTAGATAAGATTCACATATATCTACATGAATAACTTCCTCTGGATTTATTTTAGAAGAGTGCAAAATCAAATTGGGTGAACCGGGCAGAGTCTTAATTTAGTTCAAGCTGCCGTAACTTGCAGGTGAAACTATCCTGTAAAAGTAAAGGATTCTGTAATGTGTGAGCTAAAACAGAACTTTGAAATTATACTTTTCTTCAAAAAAATGAAGACATGACTGGGTTTATATGATACAAACATTAGGGCAAGTCATTGTACATATTTCTTTTAGTTAGTGAAAGAATTAAGTAACTTTCTTAATAGCATCCAGTTCTTATCATCTTAGGATAAATAAAGTGACCTAAAATAGGTCAACTTTCATGTTAGAAATCTCCATTTCTCTTTAGTAATAAAAAGGAGAGTCTGGGATAATTAATTTTGATGTACAAAACTAGAGATAATTTCTGTTTCACAGGTATATTTACTTAATCCCTTTAAAATATTGAGGGGTGTCTAAGATGTCTGCACAGTGTTGACAGATATGGCATAGGATATGAAAGAAACCTAATATAAATGAAAAATTCAATACTTAAGTTTAGGTATCAAACCTCAAACTGCTGCCTATGAGCTATTATTCTAGACTTATAATCAATGGGGTCAGATCACTAAAATTTGTGCAAATAAATTTTAAATGGCAGAAATGTAGCAGCTACTAATACAGATTGTTTTTATGGTGAACTGCATGTATGTGCCTGGAACAGAAGCGACCCTTGGCTGGGATTCCTTTGCCCAGACTAGACTAGAGATTAAGCTGAAACCATTTAGAATCGACTTCACCCCACACTCATGTTTTGTCACCTCATTTGCTTTTCCTTCTGATTTTGGAAATCTAACATCAGCTACATCCATCCTTATTCTTGCTTCTTACCCTCTGGCAATTTTGATTTCACACTGGTGTTTCATCATGCATCACTTAAAACCAAAGAATTTCTCTGGCAGCAGTGTACTAGCACTACTTAAGAGTGCCTGCAACAGTCACTGGCAGACAATTTCATGAAATCATGCATGGATGAAAAACAGCAGGAGATTTAAGTGAGAGTACTATCTAGGTTTGGGGGTTTTGGTTGGTTTGTCTGTTTGTTTATTTGTTTGTCTGTTTTATAACTAGCTGAAATGGTAAAAGAAACTCACTGAAAGCATAGCTGTTACTGGGAATTTCTTAAGCTGAACAGAAATTATCCCAGAAGGACAGAGCACAAGGAAACAATATTTTTTGCATTGCATTTATAAATCATATTTTGTATTCCTGTCACTATTTCAAAACTATGCAGGTCACTTAATTAATTTAATTTAGCACACAAATGGTAAATACATCTGGTGTTTAAATCATATAAACCGTCCAGGACAGAAAAACAGTGATTATGGTAGCCGTCGTGATGTATTTGGAGTCTATCCAGACCACTAAAAAGAGTCAGCTGCTGCCAACATACATTCATCTAAAGTTTATTTGTAGATGAACGGAGTGATATGCTTTGCCCAAACCAGCAGCTGGAGGCACAAGCATTCACTCTGTCCTTTTAGTCACTTAAATGGCCTTTGAAACTCAGAGCTTCGGACTCTGGTACTCTCAGCCTTTCCAGGCAACATGGATGTTTCTTGATTTCTATTGGTTCATCGCTTCCTCAAAAGCAACATAGTCTATTTTTACCTGTTTCATGCCATTTTTCACTCCTGTATTCCAGAATCAGATAGCTTTAATAGCAAAATAAAGAACAGATATATTTTGTAAACTGAAGGTCAGGTTTATAATTATACTCTAGGAAGTAGATTAAAGAAAATATATGCATATATATAAATGTAGTACTAAGTAAAATTTAGCAAGATGTCTTCCTAGCTGGTGTGGTACTTTTCATTTAAACTTTTTTCAGCGTCACAACTTCACCCTGCAAAATCCTGTACTGCATTTTTAATAAAGGTCCTAATCAATAGGCATCCCACAACAAAGATAAGAAAAGTCAGTAGTATGTAGTAAAATCACAATGTAACGCAAGAAGGATGTTCACATTTAATATCCTTCAAGACAATAAGATCCAGTAAATTTAGACCATTTATCATTTTCAAAAATTTCTCATCTGCAGCCTTATGTGTGTATATATATGTGTGTATATATATATGCACACATCTGGTTTGACCAGTTCTGGACTTTTAAAGTAGTTTTGCTTTTTCCAAAGGCATCTTTGCAGAGATGAATACTGAAGTGTTTCTACTGAGTTATGCAATAAGTCCATCATTACTTTATCGTTACCTTTTAATCACTAAGTGGTCTTAAAAGATTTTGCTTTACATTAATTCTTTAACTGGAAGTTGTCATACATAAAACAATGAAATAATAAGGAAATTCTGGTTATGCTCCTTTTTACTGAGGACTGAGAATGTTATGTACTATTTGCAGTTCAATAGTGCGTATCAAATCATCAGTAGGTGATTAAGTAAGCAAGTATGAGGTTAATGTAAGATTGTGTGTAAGAAGAGCTGAAAACTCCCAGCTGATGGAATCCTGAGGAGCAGAGGGCTGATAAGGTACAGTCCCTGGGAGAAATTTCCAATACTTTACTACCTATAAGCAAAAGAAAAAATGATTTTCCCATCTACTTCAGAAATTAAATAGAAGTTTATCATTGACTGGAATAGGCTTTGATGAGTTTTTAATATATATGATTTGGGTTGTAATTTTTTGTTCTGCTCCATGCAGCATGGTGAACTGGATCAGGAGCCTGGCAAAGTGAAAAAAAAATTGAGAGGATCAACTTGTGCCCTATTCTTTTCTCTGCTCTAAGCAAGATATTTCCCTACTTGCATGAGAAAATGGATATAGTGTATGCACGAATTCAGAAACAGGTATATATTTGACTACACTAGTCATACACCCATTAAAACAGAGTTTGTACATTTACTGTCACACCAATGACAGGTTAGCAAGCAAAAATAACCTAGGTCCTATCTTTCCTTTTCTGGAAAAGGCATAATATTTCAGTAATGCTTCCTCGCTGAGAGAACTCTCATTAATAAGGTAAGCCCTTTTTCGATAATTCAGAGGTATCTTATGGACACATTTCCTTGTGCAATGAGGCAGAACCATGATGAGAAGTTTTAGTAGTAAGTTACAACAGAAGTTTTATGAGATCTCCTTGGGCTGTCTTCTGCCCTCTTACTGACTAGAAAATAACATTTTTCTTCATATTGCTCTCTTGTATACTTGTATCTGAAGACATTTTTAGAGCAGCATTGAACATAGTACCTTCCAGACTTATATTTTGAGCTACTTATCACTGATGCTTTTTATGGAAAGAATGATATTCCAATATGATAGGTGGAAGGAGAGTTGTCATTTTGAAAATATAGAAACAGCACAGAAATATGTAACACACCATTTCTACAAGCAGGTGAGGGTGAGATCAGTGTCAAATGACAGCAAGTAACCTTGAGGACATACAAGCAGCACAATTATCTGTACTTCTCTCATTATATTTTCTAGATGAATAACAACTGAACAGTACCACAAAACTATAACTGATCTTCTTACTGGAGGTGCACTATCATTTTACGGTAAAAAGATGTTCTGTAGGTAAGCTGGCAGAAATACGAAGCATTGCAATGACTACTTTTGTGAACATATAGATAATTCTGTGATTCTTGAAAGCTAGGAACAGATTGCTATTGGTTTATTAAGAAAAAACTTACATGAAAAGAACTGACTTTTACTCACTCTGACTATTGTAAATAATGCTAGCTAGAAGTTAGCTTTTGAGTATTTTCTGTGTAAATAAAGACCATAGTTAAAATTTGCAAACATTTATGCTTTTACTCTGTCAACTCTTAAAAGAGTGCCTATACGAAGTGAAATCTGCCTTTTTCCCTGTAGGACTAGTGAGATGGCATTTCTCCAAAGTGTGTAGTAAATTGGTTAAAAGAAAAATAGCTATACATTTGTTAGTTTGGCTTGCCATCTTTTAGAACTGAATCCTATTTAATCTACCTCTGCAAATAGTTGAGGCAAATTACATATACCTAAATGAAAATGGAGCACCTAATAGAAAGGATCCAACTGGGTCAGAGTCTAGACTTGCAATGTTACAAGTACTATTCGTGTCACATCTCTTACATAAATCTGTTGAGATTCCTTGTTAGTTCCATTGGAATCTAATTAGAAAATCCTTTAGTTTTGATAACTAGGAATCCTCTGGTAATTTCTAACCAATTTATTTTGATTCTTAATGGTGTAAATTGTGCTTCTTATCTGCAGTACTGTAATTTCC
Organism: Clamator glandarius; assembly: GCA_033459285.1. Classification (NCBI taxonomy): domain Eukaryota; kingdom Metazoa; phylum Chordata; class Aves; order Cuculiformes; family Cuculidae; genus Clamator; species Clamator glandarius. The sequence goes on along the minus strand of JAUNZM010000119.1, from coordinate 981,157 downwards.
TTCATTGGCATTTATCCTCTCTACAAATACAAAAAATCACTTCTCATCCCTTGTTTTACTAAGCTTTTTACTTTTTCTTTCCTTTTGAGGATCTTAGATTCCTTCATAGATCCAGCTGTCCTTCTCCATAACTATTTAGTGCTTCCTCAGTTTCTCTAAATTAATAGTCAAGAATGTCTTGTATAATAAAACTAGTGTTATATATTTACCTTTCTGGTAAATATCCCTTCTGATACATCCTAGGATGTGCATTTTCTTTCTTTATTTCTTGTCACATGAAAGTTTATCACCATACTGAGTTTGGAGCAGCAGATGTAACCAGAGAATGACACGGCTTACTGAACCATAAGCATTATTTTTCAGCCATCGGTCTGATAACAGAAGACTGGTGGCATCATTCTGGACATGCAAGTCTTCTGCCTTGAACTGTTTAATTTGATCTTCTAAGTCTCAGGGTGTGAATGAGAACAGAACTGTCAAGAAATACTCTTTCTGCTAATCTGTGATATTTTCCAGTACTGAGGGTTTTGGAGTGAGGGCAGTGTTTAGGTATTCATATGGACTACTTTATTTCACTGTGGTTTAATGTAATTATACACTTTAATTTTATTAACTAGAATTTTCTTGAAAAGAATGTTTTGGAAATGAAAGTAAAGCCTAACTAAAAATATCTGGTCTTTTTTTCTGTTTTCCTTCCCACTCTTGATAATTCAAAAACCACTAGAATGCCCATTTTTTAGAAACTTTCCTATCAAACAATATTGCTTAGTATTGAGTCTTACTGAATCAAACAACTCAGTCATATATCTTTCATTAGTAACTATGATACATTACTGATATATAAAATAAAGCTGATGGTATACAAGGGAACATAGGTGAATGCATTTGTTTGTATTATGCTCTTCTTCGTATAGATACTAACAAAGATTTATCTAACCAAAAAACTGTAATTTGTTCTTTTACCCATTAAATAAGTCTAAAATTCAAAGTGTGACTTCTAGAATATGCTTCTGGTCTGATCTCTTATTTTCACAAATGTGGACTTTTTCTAATGAGGGCAAAGCTTAGGCACTCAATCAGTATCTGTGTTCAAGGTCCTTACTCTTTGTATGTGTTCTTCAAAGTTACTGGAGGCCACAGGCAACAGCCTAAAGAATACCAATTCCTTATGATACAGAACTTGATGATAACTTCATACTACAATGAGATAGAGCTGAATTTTGGAAAAAATATACTCTTATACATTTATCATTACCATACTTAAATATATTCGCTTTGCATATACTATTACAACTGAAGAAAACTACAGTTACAGTGAAAATTCTGTTAACTGTAACTGCAAGAGGAAAAAGTAAACAGAATAATTTGTCTTTTTGTCCTTGGAGAATGATATAGCAAATAATAACTATGCATTAAATAAAACTCAAAGTCATTTATGATTTTGTGTGTATTCTGTGTGTATTTCTGATTTTTTACAAGCTTAAACTAATTCACTGCCACTATTTTCTCCATGTCATTTTTTGCTGCTAGTTCAGAGAGTGCTTTTAGGCTCCTGCCTCATGATTTCAAAAGTAAACTGAACTTAATTTTTTAATGAATAATTAGGAATGGAAAAATTAGTGCACCTTCAGTGCTCAGCAACCCAGATGGAGCAGCAGAAAGCATTGTGTTAAACGTCTCACAGCAGATTATGTTATTCTTTATATGGAGAATTGAGCACTGTGTCATGCCCCTTTAAGGTTTTTACTTAGTAGCTCTGTTAGCTATTGCTTAACAGTGGCATAAACCTTATTCCACCTATTCTTTGGACAGAGGTTTTAAACTAGGAGCATATTTACAGCAAAAGAGGGGACATGATTTTAGGGAGTCTTTTTGCATGCTTTTGGGAAAAGACTTGGTCTTTATTATTTCAGTTCTTAACTACGTTCAGGGATTTAGCCTCAAATACATTATTCATAAAATGGTTTATGTGTGAATGTTAAATCAAATGAAATTTCCCTTGAGAGAAAAGTGTCCTAATAATGTACACTTATTATGGGAAAGGACACTATTAAGGAAAATTTACCATATCCATGTCTTTTTAACATGAGTCTGGGTAGCTCAGTGTAAACTGGAAGGTTGAGAAAAGTCAAGAGAAAAAATAGGTGACTTTGGAATTCTAATAATTTTATTAGCTGATTTTTGTAGCTCAACTTTATGAAGGCCCCAAGTATGGTATGCTTGTTAAGAGTTTTCCAATTGCCAGTTTTCCAATAGGTGTTTACTACTACATATGTAATGAAAGAGTTCTAATCCATTTAAAATACGTGCTTCATAATCTGCATGAAAACTTTCTCTACTATTTATCAGGAAAGATCTGTGGAATAACTTTAAATATATACTACTTATGTGTAATAAAAGTATTTGAAATAATTAGTAATCTGTATTTGGTGAGATTAGGAAGATGTTGCTGTTGGCAAGCTTCAGTAAGATATTTGGACTTTAATAAGAAAGACCTTTGGACTGTTGGAATCGATGGGGTTAAGTCAGTACTTTTTGGATCCGTTCCTGACTTGCTAGTTCATGGTGGAACTCACAGTCCACAGGTTGTTTTGCAGCTGATAGAAGGACTTAGGAAGCACACACAATTTATTGAGAGATTTTCTACATACTTATATTTGAGTTGTCATTGTTTCCCTGATCATGTGCTTTGCAAATATTGACTACTTTAAGCTGGACAGATTTTAACCAGTCAGATTTGAAAAATAGTAGAACTTTCTGGTTTGTTTTTTCTGAGTTTGATAATTTCTTATAACTTTTATTAAAACATTAGGGCAACTATTATGGAATTAAAGTCATGATGGTTTTAAAATATGACAAAAATATATTTTTATATAATCATGCTTTCATTAGAAAAAAACTTTGAATGAAAAACATAATAACCCATGTGATGCAAGACATCAAATACAGTCCTTGCAAACCTAGGTTTAACCCTCTGTTCTTTAGGAAAAAGAAAAGACCATTCAGACAAGAGGGAAATAAGACTTTTTTAGATATTCATTTCTTTTGTAGGCATGAGTCAGATATCCAAGATATACTACTTTTGTAGTATGGATTAGTTAGAAAATAGAGTTATGATCTCCAATTCACAGGTCCTCCTCTAGCTCACTATGTGTGCAACACAGTGACGCTCTCTGTCAGAAACATACTAACATTTTCAGTTTCACTCTGCAGAACAAGATAGAAACATTAAAGTGATAGTTTAAAATCTGAGAGAATTTGTAGTAGAAAATAAAATTTAATCCAAATTGTCATCGTGGCATATTAGTACATTAACCATGGTGCAATTGTTCCTCTTTAGAAGCTCTTGCCTTATGATTTCAGTAACTACTTCTTGCATTAATCACTATTCACATTTAAAGTCATCCAACTGTCTTTCCAAGCACAGATGAAAGAGAGAAGGAAACATACAGGGATACATGGAGCCTCTTTCAGACAGTATGATAACATATCTGTTGCAGCTCTGTAGCTTCTGCAGTCTGCTTCATCCTCCTAAATTGTGTTAAGGCAGCATGAACACCTCTTTTCCAGACTCCCAAGCTTATCACATCTCCTGCAACTGCAGCTATTCAAATCTATCCTTAAAAGTTCCACACTTACTTTGTTATCTCACAGTGGCAGGGGCTTTTTGTGTAGATGTGTGAGTGGTTGTGAACTTTATGCCTATAAAGAAAAAGTAGTAAGAGTAAGAACATAGAAAATTAAACATATAGTAGCAGTAAAGCAGGAGGAAGAATAATAAATGAAGATAATTACGAGAATATTTTTGCATTGTTAGAGTCCTTTTCAATGAAATCACATGTTATAAAGACAATACCTTCCTATTTGTTTCAAGAGACACTCAACAGATAATGCAACACTTTTCACCTGTTGCAAAGTTGACAATCCAGACAAGTAGCTCCTGAAGGTCCACCCTGTTTACTAGGAAACCAGTCTGATGCCATATTTGCATGTTTATGTTCTGGATTCTACTTCTTGGCAATGTAGTCTTCCTTCTGTTGCTTTTTGTAAAAAAGAAATAAATTCTTGTTCTTGTTACAAATGCTATATTAGTAAGGGCAAGGTTAAGTATATTTAAAGAGATACTGTCTATTAGCCTGAAGTGAATTGCTATGGAGATGCTGGATTTCTGCCCAGAGATAAAAAGCAAGTAAGATGACTCTTCAGCTACATTGATTAATTATGCATAAGTCTTACTACTAATTGTGTGGGTTTTTCATTTGGTAAAACTGAGATGTTATAGACAATTTATTCTTTTGGTTGTAAATAAATAAGTAAATATTTAATGCTGAGTCTTCTGGGTGAAAACTCTGTTTCTCAGAAGACAGAAAATCCCTGTGACCAAAACAGAGCTCTGAATTCTGGCCATTACCTGGCATGAGTATATTCCACCTAACATAACATTACAAGCTTCAGTCATTTGCTTTCAAGAAGCGATTATACAGAGAGATTATTAATGATAATTTCAAAATTGTTTATCAATTCTTGAGGAAAGCTTTTTTTGAGTTTTTGAACACATATCAGCTCTCTTGAATCTCTGAAGTTACTAAAGCTGAGGCTAAAGCACAGCAGGCAATGACCTCCACACTTCAGTTATGCTCCAGTATATTGGCTCATGTTTTAATTTGATGCCTTTTGCTTTTCTACAATGACAATCAATGAATTACTTCAGTTCACCTACTCTGTGTTAATCCATAATTTACATTGCATTTGCATTGCAATCACATCAATAGGATTTCTTCCCTGAGATGACTGCAAAAGTGTTGTTGAATTTCAGTGATCAAACAACAAACTTACCCAAATTGCTTTGAAGTTTTAATACAAATAATGTGAGAAGAACATCAGAGCTTGACCTAGAATTTTGATCAAACTTCAGCACACAAGGTAATCTTTGGGACCAGATCCCTTGCCTTATATTCAAAACTGCTGTTTAAAGCAGTTTTGCCTACTTATGTCTGAGAAAGAACTTCAGAACTTGCTTACTTTGGAGGACTTCAGAACTTGCTTTCTTTGAAAGTGTGACTGTTTGGACATTTATAGCTATTCCTTTCACCAGTACTGGAGGTAGTTTGGTAGCAACTTTGATAGAATACATTCTAGGATTATGACAAAACAGAAGGAACATAAAAAAGACAACATCAACATGCTCCATGTATCCACAAGTGTCTAGCATCACTAGAATACTTACATTTATCTTCTTCATCAGTCCCTCAAGTGTATTTTCCCTCCTATGCTTACACAACATGTGGGAAATGGCTCCATTTATTCTTGATTGTACAACCATTATAATTAGCCCCTTACCTCATCAACCAAGAGGTTGTACAAATAGTCTCCAATTTACCAAGCACAAAATGGACAATCTAGAATTGTTCTTCAGTAAAACGGTACTTTGTCATTATCATATTTCATTATTAGATTATAACTTGTTTTTTGCAAATCATGAGCTGTTTCATGGCCTGATGTTCAAGAACAAGTAGTATTTGCTCTGAAGAGCATAGTAGTACAGTGCCTAAGCAAGTCATTCAGATAACTAAGTCAATAGTTTGCTTAGTGCTGAAGTCCCTGTAGAGACACTATGTATCGTTCCAGCATTCTATCACAGATAAGATTTATCTTGCCCATGTGGACCAATGGTCTTCCCTATGTACCTGATTAGAACCTATATAGAGTGCTAATCATGTCTTATTTTGATGGGAGCTCATTTATTGTCCACTTGAAACAGATATTCTGGTTTGTTTTCTTCTGTAAGGTATCTTGTTTGCAGTCTCTGAAATCATTCTGCAAAATACATCAATTTGTACTAACCCAAATGTTTGAGGGATTTCCTCCAAAATGATGCTACTGAATCACAACCAAGTGGTAAATACAGCCACAAATTTCCAGATCTTGTTACAAAATATTATCCACTGTAATGTTATGGCAGCATTACCTGATGAAAATATTATGCACTTTTCATGTTAATTGTAAGAGTCTTAAACTTCTCAATTATAAATTGAGGTATAACATAACCACATTTCTGAAACAGTGTATGTGTTCAAAAACCTTCAGGAACTGAGAAAGATTGACTTTATTTTATTTAGGAATATTAAAGGAAATTGGTGCAAACTGTCTACATTCATACATGTGAAGTTCTTTAGGTATAAAAAGTTTTCGAACCTGTCCTTTTCCCTAACAGTCATTTTGCCTTCATCATTACATTGTACTGACAGTGAAATTTAGTTTTCTAACAGCTAGGTTGAAACTCTGTCTCTGTGAAAAAATATCTAGGAAAAAATTTAAATCATTAGGCAGCATTTTTAATGAATCAAGGACAAAGAAAAACTCTGTATTCTGCCTATACCATACAACAAACAATCAACATATGTTTCCAAGAAATAATGGCATGAATAGAAAATGGTTCACATAAGACATACATTAACAATCAAAGCTGAGATGTATTATAAAATAAGCTAATTAGCAGCATCACCTACAATGGTGAAAAAAAGTTCATGAATGTTCTAGATAAATGGAGAAGCTGAACAAGGGGAAGCTTTATAAAGAAACTGGAAAACAGTATAATGATGTAAAAGCTACATTAAAAAGTGTAATTGCTACCTATTCTCACTAGAGGGAGATAAGTCTTAATACTCTCCACTCTAGAGCTCTGCAAATCCACAGGCTAGAGGAAAGATATCAAAAGCAGTGTCTATCTATTCATATTTGAGTGTTTTGCCATGTATTCAGGGCTCCTTATGCGCTGAATAATACTCTATACACATGGGAATCATTGCTCTCTATAATTAGCTGAGGGGAGGTTGTAGAGAGGAGAGTGCTGGCCTCTTCTCCCAAGTGACAGGACGAGAGGGAATGGCCTCAAGCTCCACCAAGGGAGATTTAGGCTGGATATTAGGAAAAAAAATCACAGAAAGGGTCATTGGAGACTGGAACAGGCTGCCCAGGGAGGTGGTTGATTCACCTTCCCTGGAGGTGTTTAAGGCACAGGTGGACGAGGTGCTAAGGCACATGGTTTAGTGTTTGATAGGAGGGGTTGGACTCGATGATCCGGTGGGTCTCTTCCAACCTGGTTATTCTGTGATTTTGTGATTCTGAATAATGGTAAAAACAATTATCTGAAGCTGAGCAAAAAGTAAAAGAGAACATGTTTAAATTGAGCACTAAATTGGGTTAGCATTTGCACCAAGAGTAAATGAAGCCCTATAAAATAACAGCCTCTTTCCCAATGTAGTTTATATTTCCTTATGATGAAGATATATTAAAATCCATGAAGTCACTGTCAAGTATGACTTTCAACATGAGGAATTGGAAGATTTTTTGGTTCTGCTTCCTTTAAAAGTACCCATATATAAATATCACTAACTAGTACAGTGAAAAGCAAAACCCAACCATGTGTTTTACATGCAGTAAGTCACTCATGTTAGAATTTTCTGCTTATTCCCTCTAGCATTCTTCTGGGGAGTAAGAAAATAAAGGAATTCTTGCAAATAATTAAATATCATTAATTAATTATGAGGAAGGCATTGTAATGTAGCTCCAGAGTGCAAGTGCATAGCATGTCTTGTTAATTTTGCTATACTTTTTAAAAATCTTTATACTTTTTACTCAAGCCTCAATTCTATAATAATTTCAATTGAAACAGTGGAAGATGATTAAATGCCTTAGGAAATCTTGTCTTACTAATTTCTTGGAAGAAAATGCTTCAATATTTAGGTACAGAACAGACTAGTATTTACAACCACTTGTTGGCATGTGCCACTTCCTGTAAGGGTCTTGTAAGGCTGCCTCCGTGAATTCCCATACCATGCAAAGTGCATTTCTGATTACTTTCTTCAAACATTTTTTCTTACCAAAGATATTCGTTGACTTATGTATCTAATCTCCAGCAAGACAGAAGAACAACATCTATTTACTTTGTCCACAAATGTGCATAATTAATTGTTCTAAAGCATCACATGCTAGTCTGGGGATTCATAGAGTGATACATCTAGTCTTTGTGCCTGCATTTTGTGGATAAATTTCTTCTTTTCAGATATTCAGGTGGCAAGCCTTATCCACACAACTGAGAAAACTGTTTAGTATCTTTACTTGAAAAATGTGGGGGGAAAAATAATGCAAGAGGCACAGTACTCAGAAATTAAGATTTTCCTTAATATCCTAGGTCCAGCAATTAATAAGTGTGCAGATTGCACTGAAATTTGTTTCAGAGGTATCCTGAATCTAAGCAGTATTCATATGGAGCAGCTGGAGGACAGAGCATGAAGAATTTAACTCTGTGTTTCTGTGTAAATTGCTACAAGGTCTTGGTTGATTTGGGATTCTGATAACAAAAGTGTATACAGAAGAAAGCCTGAAGTCAAACCATAGCCAGATGTAGTTATAAAATAATTTACATTTCCTTTTGCTCTACATTCAGAATGAGAAAACTCAAATATTTTCTACTATGACTAATACTATCCATGTAGCAAATTCTGGAGGTGGGAACAGTTTTAGGACAGTAGCTTAGCAGAAGTGAAGCTAGAATGGTAAGAAGTAAGCTAGGATCAAATATTCATGGCACTAAAAAGGGTACATTTTTTCCCCCAACAAAACTAACAGAAGCATGAATAGTATGGCAGTAATGTAAAAAGACACTTCCAGTCAAGCATGAAAAACAGAATAAAAAAGAGCAGCTTACAGGGTGAAGGGAAGTCACTATATCTTCAGATAATCATCTATTTCAAAATTATGAAGTTATTTCTTAATTTTGCATTTACATTTAACCATCTATTTCAAAATTATCACATTATTTCTCAATTTTGCTTTTCAATGAAATAAATGTTTTTTTCCTTATGCCTTAATATGTTACAGAAACTTGAATGACATCATAAATGTGTACCCAAAAGAGCAGTGATCCAAAACAGAAGGCAGTGGTCAATATAAAGGTGACACCAGTGTACTGTCAGAGACCCTTAAGGTAATTTTTGTATCACAAATAAATTTCTTGGAAATCTCAGAGCAAACAGAGACCTTCAAATGAACTTTACACAGGTTCCAAAACAGGTTATAACCTCTTCCAATCATTACTGAAACTTAATTAGTATCCAGATTACATTTCAATGTGAAGTTTGTGGCACTTAATAACAGAGCAATTATCGTATTCAGACCTTTTTTTAACTTTTGAGTACTTTACAAAAAAAGTTTATCTCTTTCTTGTGGTATCAAATAGCCTTCATTTCAGTGAGGAAAGTTAGTGCAAAAAAAGAATGAACAGTATATCTTTTTTCATGCCCTTGTATCTGCAGAACAAAAACCGAGGTCCAAAGAGGCTCTGGTTTAAAAAGTTCTGATAAGGAAAATGTAGAATATTTTAACCACAAATTTTGCATTCATTAGAGGTCCAGTTTTTCCAGTAATACCTAAAAGTGTACAGAATATATGCATTATTACAATCAGATTTCAAAAATTTCATCAGTTGTCCATAGATGTCACTGTCATCTATGAGCCTGTGAAAAATGCAGTCAGTACTGTGTCTTTCAGCATCTAATTATGTTGAAAAGCATGGTCAAGTGTTTTGTCACAGTTTTTAGTGTGAATACTCTTTCTCTGTATTCTTTCCAATGCTACTTGAACAAAAGAGAAAAATAGATGATTAATGCAGCAGCTTTTCTTCCAAAAAACTCTTAAGAGTTTCAAAGCATTGAACTAATTAGGAACTTAGAGAATGCAAAAAAAAAAAATTCAGAATGCAAAGAAACAAAGTGAACCAAAACATATTTGCCTCTATTCATCTATTTGTCTTTTTAGCTTTTCTATGCATTTCTTCTTTCTTGACTGCAAGTACCTGCCTTACTCCTCTAGAATTGTTCCAACTGTTCCATATTCTTCTTATGTTGAGGATTCCAGAACTGAACACAGTACTCGAAGTGGGGTATCACAAGCACAGAGCAGAGGAGAAGAAAGATTTCCCTTCACCTGCCGTACATTTTTTTGCACAGTTGGTATTTAATTTTGGTTTCATTTCTTACTATTGTACTCTGTTATTTAATGACAATAAATTAAATATTTCCCAAGTTGAGTCTATTTTGCCTGTGACAACAACTGATGAACAACCCTCCTGTCCTTCTCTCTACCCACAACCTTTCCCACCATATTTCCTCCCCCTGTTCTTCTTAGGAGAGAGATTGAGCAACTTCATGGGCACCTGGCAGACAGACAAGTTGTTCTGTTTTGAGCTAAAGCAGAACCAATTTTCTAATTTTTCAGCTGAGCCTCTTCTAAGTAACTTAATTTTCTGAATGATAACAGCAGTTTTCTCTGACAGTGTGTGTGTGTCTAGAAGTGGTAACACTTATTACTTACAGTTATCATCAAAATATGCAGAAAGGCCATTTTTTATACTTATTCCTACAGAAACCAAAGCCGTTCTTGAGTTGGTGGAGTGCCATAAGTCAACAGGGTGAAAAAGGGCTACACTTACAGGGAGGAGTGGACAGAACAGGTGGCCCAAAATTGATGAACAGCATTCCATTCTATATATGTCATAATTACTTTAAAGCTTAGTGATGACAAATCCATCCATCTGCTCCTATTCCTGATCCTTGCATTCCTGAATCCAGTTCCTGAATCCACCTCCCACTTACTGCTGAGTCCATCCTGGGACTTTCCTGAAGCATCAGTGGTGAGATATGGTTACTGGAGAGTTTGATTTGGTGTGTTTGTGTATATCTTATTCTTTCATCATCATCATCATTTTATTATTATTATTATTTTTACTGTTATTGTTATTATTTCATTAAAGCTGTTTAAGTTTCCAAACCACAAGACTGTCTCTCTTATTTTCCCTTCTGTTCTCCCTATGACGGAAGATGATAAAGGGCAGGATCTGGGTGTACAACTGCCCAGAGCTTAGCTGTCAACCAGGCTGGGGCAGGGGGATAAACTATGACACAAGGTCAACCCAACACAGCTATACACACTCTGTTTCCAAAGTTATTTGAATGAGTAAATTTAGTTGGAACCTGACTATTTTACCATATGCAATAACCTTTACATTTTCTTCTCTTTAAAAACTCTCCTTACCCTTTGGATTTAGAGGAAATTTGATTTTTTATTTGCATTGAGTGTTTAAAAATTGACATTATTTATCTTCAAATTTTTTCTAATTAAAATTCTGACCACCTGTTTGTTCTTTTTATATATAATTTGCACAATACTTGCATTGGTTTAAAGGATGTTAACTCCCTAATATACTTACATACAATTCTGTCACTTAAATAAATAAAAATGTGACATCTATAAATTCTGATATGCAATTTACGATTAGATTTAAATTTTAAAAAGTAAATTAGGTTGAGATGCAGGTGATTCTTAAAGTACATGTAAATATTTTCATTTTATTACAAAAAGTAATTATGTTGACAAGCAATACATTTGAAAGTGAAAGTGGGGTTATGAAAAATTAATGTAATCATTGAACTGCTTAATAGCTCTTGAAAATTTGATAGTAAAATAAATCAAGGAGATGTCACTTTGCAGAGTGGAAAAAGTAAGGTTTGCACAAAAGTAAATGTTCTAAGAAACTTAAATAATGTTATGGAAAAGAAAAGGCTGTCATTCTCAAATACAGGCTTTAGACATTTATTTCATCAGTCATATCACATAAAATCCCCATACTTCTGCGTCTGGAATATTTTACCAAAATAAAATTGCTGCAGAGTGATTGATTGTAAATACCCATTGGCTTAAAACGGACCTTTACTGCTTCCTAAATATAGGTTCTGTTCTGAACATTGGCTTTCCTAAGTGATCTGGTCAATTAAGTTCTTCACTAATTCCTAAAAGTCTTGTTTCTGGATGTCAGTTTCAGAAATCTTTTGGAACCTCAGGCAATACCACATAATTGATCATTGTGCCCATGGGAAAAATAACTATATAACATATCCCTGTAAAAACATACACTAACAGCTATTTGTGCCTACAGAAAAATACTAGTCAAAGGACTAGATGTTCAGGCACTCTGTAGAGTGGAACAGAAGAATTAAAGATTTCTGAATAGTACTACATGAAGTAAGGTGAAGCACTTGGCCAACAGGAGGTGCTAAGCACATGTATTTGATCGATAAGATTGCATTACACTGAGATTGAGGGACTGTCAATGCTTGGTTGAGTGTAATCTTCTGCTTCTGTTTTTTGGCAATCAAAAGAATTCAGGTAGGCTTTAGATGCTTTGTCCAGCACTGTAATTCAAAAAAATACTACACAGTTATTGTTTAAGGTTGAAACAAAGGTCTGCCTGATGACTGCAGTAACATAGTTTGCATGCCCAATACCGATTAACAACTTGAAAGACTAGCACTCATTTATATTCTGTCAATATACACAGGAAGATCTCATAGTGGTTCAGCCATGTTGGCAGGGTAATGCATTATCTTTTCAGTGAGTACTTTCTCTTTTCTACGTAATTAGTCAAAGGTGATATGTTACCACACACCACAGTCATTCAGAAAGTGTAAGCCAAGATCTGTGTTCTTCCAACAGTATAAAACCATATCTCAGGAGAATGTGTAAGTCAGGAGAGTACTTATGTACCGTCTTCTTGTTCAAATAAACACACTGGAAGAAGAGGACAGAGAAAGGAGGAAAAGATGAAAAGTTCTAATTGCTGAGCAGTTGTGGTTCTGTGTGTTGTGGTTTAACTTGACAGGAAGCTGTAACAACCACATAGCCATTTGATCACTCCCCTTCCAGTGGGAAAAATAAAAAGGATAACACTCATGGGTTGAGATAAAAACAGTTTAATAGGATAGAAAAGGAAGGAAATAATAACAATAATGATACAAGAATATACAAAACAAGTGAAGCTCAGCATAGTTGTTCAGCGTACATGTTCAGCACACATTCAGCACACATTGACAAATTCCTAGCTGGTTCCCGAGCTGCAGCTCCTCTGGGCAGCTTCCAGGGAAGAAAACCAGCTTGACTGAGCAGAGAGCTTTATGTGGACCTTGGAAAGAAGAGGAAAGTATATGAGCTGTGAAAGATGGGGCAGGCATCTCCAGAGGACTACAAGGATGAAGTGAGATCATGTAGGGAGAAAATCAGAGGAGCTAAAGCCCAACTGCAACTTAAATTGGGCAATTCTGTATAAGATAATAAAAAAAAATAGCTCTACAAATAAATTAACAACAAAAAGAGGGCCAAGGAGAATCTCCATTCTTTACAATAGTGACAAAGAATGAGGATAAGGGTGAAGTACTTAATGCCTTCTTTAATAGCAAGATAAGATGTTCTCTGGGTACTCAGGCTCCTGAGCCAGAGGAAAGGGAGGGAGAACAGGACAAAGCTCCCATGATTCATGACAAAATAGTTAGGGACCTTCTTGTTCAATTGGACATTTATAAGCCTGTGGGGCCATACGACATCCAGGTGTTAAGGGAGCTGGAAAAAGTGTTCATTAGACCTCTCTCCATCATCTACCAGCAGTCCTGGCTGACTGGGGAAGTACCAATTGACTGGAGGTTGGCAAATGTTTCTCCCATTTACAAAAAGAGTCAGAGGGAGGATCCAGGAACCTACAGACCTGTCAGTCTAACCATAGTACAGGGAAGGTCTTTGAGCAGTTCTTCTTGAGTGGCATAGAATCATAGAATGTGTCAGGTTGGAAAGGACCATAAGGATCATCTATTTCTAAACCCCCTTCCGTGGGCAGAGGTACCTCCCACTAGATCAGGCTGCCCAAGGTTCCATCCAACCTCGCCTTGAACAATTCCAGGGATGGGGTATCCACAACTTCCCTGGGCAATATGTTCCAGTACCTCATCACCCTCATCGTGAAGAAATTCTTCCTAACGTCTAGTCTAAATCTGTCCCTTTCCCATTTATAACCATTCCCCCTTGTCCTCTCACTACATGCCTTTGTAAAAAGTCCCTCTCCAGCTTTCTTGTAAGCCCCCTTCAGGTACTAGAAAATTCTTATAAGATTGCCTTAGAGCCTTCTCTTTGCAACCCCACATAAGACAACCAGGTGATCAGGCCCAGCCAGCATGGGTTTATGAAAGGCAGGTCCTGCCAAACTAACCTGATCTCCTTCTATGACAAGTTTACCTAGTTATGGATGAGGGAAAGGCTGTGGATATAGTGTATCTGGACTTTACTAAAGCCTTTGACACTGTGTGTCACAATATTCTACTTGAGAAACTGGCTGCCATTGCCCTGGAAAAACATAACCTCTGCTGGGTCAAAAATTTTCTGGATGGCCAGACCCAAAGAGCCATAGTAAACAGAGTTAAACCCAGTTGGAGGCCAACACAAGTGGTCTTGCCTTAGGCTCCATGCTGGGTCGAGTTCTTTTCAATTTCTTTATTATTGATTTGGGTGAGGGGTTTGAATGTACCCTTAGTAAGTTCATTTATGACACTACGCTGGGAGGAAGTATCAGTCTGCTTGAGGGCTGGAAAGATCTACAGGGGGATCTGAAAAGGCTAGATCTATGGGCTGAGACAAGGCCAAGTGCCGAGTTCTGCATTTAGGGCACAACAACCATATGCAGTGCTGCAGTCTTGGAGAAGTATGGCTAGAAAGCTGCCTGGCAGAGAAGACTTGAGCCTGTCTGTTGACAGTCAGCTGAATATGAGTCAGCAGTCTGCCCAGGAAACCAATGGCATTTTGGCCTACATCAGAAACATCATGGCCAGCAGGGCCAGGGAAGTGGTTGTGCACTGGTGAGGCCACACCTTGAATATTGTGTGCCCCTCACTACAAGAAAAACATTGAGATGCTGGAGTGCATCCACAGAAGGGAAAAGAAGGTGGTGGAAGGGGTGAAGAACAAGTCTTACAACGAGCATTTGAGGGAACTAGGGTTCTTTAGGCTAGAGAAAAGGAGGCTGAGGGGGCCTATCACTGTCTAAAACTACTTGAAAGGAGTTTGTAGTGAGGCAGCCATTGGTCATTTCTCCCAATGATAGGTGATAGGATGAGAGGAACTGACCTCAAGTTGCACCAGGTGAGGTTCAGATTACACATCAGGAAAAAATTCTTCACTGAAAGGGTTAATGGGCTCTGGAACAGGCTGCCTAGGGAGGTGGTTGAGTCACCATCCCTGGAAGTATTTAAAAGAAGTGTAGATAATGTACTCAGGAATATGGTTTAGTAACAGAGAGGTATGGTTGGACTCAGTTATCTCAAAAGTCTTTTCCAACCAAGCAATTGTATGATTCTATGATTCCCCAACATTTATATAGCAAGCATGATATCATACGATATGGAATATACCCTCAGCCAGTTTCAGTCGGCTATCCTGGCAGTGTCTCCCCTCAGCTTCTTATGCAACCCTCACCTTATCATTGGCAGGCTTGTATGAGACGTTGAAAAGTCCCCAGCTGTTTTGACAACAACTAAAACATCGGTGTATGATCAACATTATTCTCATTCTAAATCAAAAATACAACACTATACCAGCTGCTACGAAGAAAACTCTATCCCAGCTGAAACTAAGACAACATATTTATGATTGAGTATTTTAAATCCAACTATTTAAATTAAGGTATATAACCAGAGAGAGTCAAAAGAGAGTAAAAGGAGTGAAATACAGTCCTTGTCTCTCTAGGCAATCCGAGTGCTAAACAAGAATTACCCTCTTTGTGTGTTTTACATCATCTGAAGCAGTTCCTGTTTTATTAATCTTACAAAAGGTAAGGAAGTGTATGGCTGCATTCAGGAAAGAAATCAGGAGCTTTGATTAAGGACCAACTCTTCAGTTCTGAAACTTAGAACAATTATATTGTTTCTGTTTAACATTGGGCACCACAGACCACAGATGAAGATCACCACATTTGCTTACAATCCACATGTTAGCACTGAGAAAGGTTGGGTAGCCAGTCCAGGTTCTAGGGCCAGTCTGAAAAGCTGTTTACCCTGCTCCCAGCATATGCTTACTGACTGGGGCTAAGAAACCAAGGAGAAATGACAAGTAAAGGAGGTGCTAGAAAATCTAAGCTATTTTTTTGTGGGCCTCGCTGGATCAAAAGCAAGTGCAATCAAGAAACATGAGATGACCTGATTTTCAAGTATGTGGCTATCTCCCAAATACATGATAATGGTTTAATGTGATTCGTACACAAAGTGAAGTGTGTATATTGTGTCATTGCTCATAATAGAAGAAGTGAGCAGTAGAGCTGTAGATAAAATCCAGGTACACTATGCCTCCATTAAACCATAAGTACTTGTTCAGAATCCCTTCCATGGCACACTATACAATATTATTATGAAATTACATTCTTTTTAGTTGAATATCATGAGTCTGTTCCAACAGAAGAAGTGACACTGACCCAAACACTGAAGCTAAACACAGATATACTTCAGTATTGACAGCTGCTGCTTTCTTTGCTACTTATATGTTGCATATATCCATACTGCTGAATAAAATTTGACTTGTGCCTAAGGAAAATGTTTCCTCATATCTGAGGAATCTAAACTCTATCTCCAGCTCTGCAGCAAACATCCTGCGTGATTTAGAACTCCCTTTCAGCCTCAGTGAGGTATAGTTGTCCTGTAAGTAAAACTTTCTTAATGTCTCTGAGACAGAAATAGAATTGCTAAAAATGTTTTATATCAACCATTTAAAAGCTCTATGATATTTTTACCAAAAGCAGTACTTGTTTTGCTTAAAAAGAAATATTGCATCAATGCTATGCTTTCAATCTACACAATTTTTGTGTTGTATAGAGATCTTGCATGTGCCTTTTACTGTTTTGGTGTAATTCATACAATCAGATGTTAATAATACAGTTCTGTTAAGCATTATTAAGAAATATTTTTATTGTGTGATTAACAAACTTGAAATTGTGCATATATATTAGAATTTACAGTAGATTTGCACAATAACAAGAGTGTTGCTAATTTAACATGAATATCTGAATATCATTGATGAAATGATAACACAGGTTTCAGTCTCTTTATCAATGATGATTAAGTTACCTTCCTATTTTTATGTAAGTATGACTTTTATCTTCATGCTAGCTGAAAAAAATAAAAGCTATCTTTCTCTCCAATTAAAGCAACTGTGACCACAATTATTAACCTACGGGTATAAGACTAAGTTGCTCATCTCACAAATAAAGACCAGAGGCATATTTTATAATCCACATGAATTTAACATGGTACCAAAAGTTGCCTCACAGAAAAATGAAAAACATTTGTAAAGTATTTTCTCCTTCAAAAGATTATCTGAAAATTTCTCACTACATAGCTCCTTTCCTTACAGCAAATTGACCAACGGTGTAATTTGGTACAGCAGTTCTTAATTCTAAATGTAAATACAGCAAAGTTCTATTATTTCTTTGTCATGTGAGTATATGCACTATTTGATTATATTACTTCTTTTTCAGGCAGCAACTGAAATGTTGAAATTTCACAGCTGTAGGTGACATTTTCTACAAGCCAGATAATTAGCTTAAACCTAATTAGAGCTAATAAAAAGCAACACTGCAAACACTTTATGGTTTATTTCATTTTTATAGGGGAAGTTAGAAGTCTGTGGTAACTATTTGTTCTCCAGCCTAAAGCAAAAGCCAAACAAATATTCAAGGCTAGCAGAGATTTTTAAAGGGATACAGCTCACTGGTGAGGAGTGTGCTTCTTTCTCTCACAAGTAAACCCAGCTCACGTTATATTAAAAGGTTCAAAAGATTACTAGCCCTTACTTTGATACCTATTCTTGTAAAAAACTGCTGAGAATAATTCTGATGATTTATGTGCACATAGTTAATAAAGCAACAAATAAAAAAATCGTACTAACATGCCTAACATTAGACAACAACTGATAGGAAGTTTTTACTGTTTCCAGTCTGAATACATAAAGAATACAAGCAAACAAATTGCAAATATATTTTATGTCTTTGAATTTACGGTGGTTATTATAGAATCATACAACAGTTTGGGTTGAAAGGGACCTTAAAGATGATCTAGTTCCAACCCCCCTGCCATGGGCAGGGACACCTCCCACTAGATCAGGCTGCTCTAGATCCCATCCAACCTTGCCTTGAACACTTCCAGGAAGAGGACATCCACAAATTCCTTAGGCAATATGTTCCAGTGCCTCCCCATCCTCATCATGAAGAATTTCTTCCTAAAATCTAACCTAAATCTTCCCTCTTCTAATTTAAAGCCATTCCCCCCTAATCTATCATTACATGCCCTTGTGAAAAGTCCCTCCCCAGCTTTCTTGTATGCCCAGCCTTCAGGTACTCCTGGAAAGCTCCTATATGTATCCCTGGAGCTTTTTTCTCTCCAGACTGAACAATCCCAGCCCTCTTAGCCTGTCCTCATAGCAGAGGTGCTCCAGCCCTCTGATCATCCTTGTAGCCCTTCTCTGGACATATTCAAACAGTTCCATAGCCACAGTGAGTGCTCCAGGTGGGGCCTCAGGAGAGTGGAGTAGAGGGGGAGAATCACCTCCCTCAACCTGCTTGTGATGCTTCTTTTTATGCAGCCCAGGATATGGTTGGCCTTTTAGGCTGCAAGCACTCACTGCTGGCCCATGTCGAGCTTCTCATCAATCAGCACTCCCTTTCCTGCAGGACAGTTCTCAATCACATCATCCCCCATTCTGTATTAAAACTAGGAATTGCCTGACACAGGAGTAGGACTTTGCACTTCGCCTTATTTATCCTCATGAGATTCACACAGACCCACTTCTCCAGCTTGTCCAGGTTCCTCTGAATTATGTCCCGTCCTTCTGGTGTGACAACTGTACCACTCATCCTGGTGTCATCCGCAAAAGTGCTGAGGTTACACTCAATCCTGCTGTCTATGTAATTGATGAAAATATTAAACAGCAAAGGTCCCAGTACAGACCCCAGAGGTTCACAGATCTCCAGGTGGACATTGAGCTGTTAACCACTGCTCTCTGAACGAGAACATCCCACCAATTATTTATCCACTGAACTCATCAAATCCATCTCTCTCCAATTGAGAGAGAAGGGTATTGTGGGAGACCATGTCAAAGACAATTGAAAGCACTGCTAGTTACTGAGAAAAGGTTATTGAGAGCACTACTGAAATTTGATCTATGGTAGAGCTGTGTAAAAGGGGAGAGGACTTGCTCCTTATCAGATGATTTTGTATCCTGTAAATTGTAAAGTAGACAGTGTTTTAATTAGTATATTGCAGTGTTGCAGTCCTAAAGTTTCTACATAATTTTTACAGTACCCTGAAAAGTGATTACTAGAAATATAGATTCTGCACATTTATACTGCATTTTATATACTGCCAGTGTGAAAAGGCAACATCAAGCGTCAAAAAGTCTTATGCATTTCAGATGAAAAATTCAGCATATAGTTGTAAATGCTCTAAATACTACTACTGGATGCTTTATTAGTCAATAACAATTGCTGTACATCATGCATCATGAACAGAAACACAGTCTATAACCCTAGCAGTTTAATCCCAGTCAGGGACCTTCAGATTTCCTCCCACTTGCCTCTAGCCATCATCTAGAAGTCCTAAGGGAGCTGAATGTTAGGGTATGGGTTTTCACCAAGGAATAAGAGTCAGCACCTGTGTGACAGCCAAACATTTCCTTCAGTAGCAGAAGACATTTTTGGGCTGGGATGTTTTTTCTACAACTTTTAAAACAATTATTGTCACTTTGACAAGTGAATTTAGAAGGTGTCAATGAGTAATACTGGGACTAAATTGATGCCTTCCTTTGATTCAAATCTTCTGGCTTACTTTCAGTTTAAGTAAATGTATTTCATACATCTACTAAAACTTTCCATAAAGCCTTAAAAGCATTTTCATTCACAGAAATTAAAAGTGCACTGTTTCATGCAATTATCTCCCAAATCTCTCCTAGGGATGCTCTAAACCTTCCCTACCCTACAAGCCACTTACACTCTCAGAATAATTTCCTCAATTTAATTTTTCCCTATCAGCAGATCTGCATTCTCTTTATGAGATCACAGAAGGTTATTTGCCCTCAACAGACTGAAAATCAAATTGTAATTCTTTGATTCATCCCTATTGTAATATTAAGAGCTGCAGATAGAAAATAGTAATATGCACAACAGAAGTTTGCTAATGATTCTGAAAACTATCTGGTTCTTTCCAAATTTAGAAAAATGCCACATAGAAATTGGAATAAAATATTGCCTGGTTTTTTTGTTGGGGTTTTTTTTTGGTTTTTTTTTGTTTTTTTGTTTTGTTTTGTTTTATTTTTTTCTTAAATAATGTCTGGCTAACATACAGATTTCTGGGAAACATCTAGGATCCAACTTTACAGTAGGTCTTTGGAGTCATGGCCAACTGCATATGGTTGAGCACTATTGAGACTTATATCTGCTACAGTGCGTATTATACACAGTGTGTAATACTGAACTCACTAAGCTAGACATTAATCTAGTCCCAAGCAAATTCAGTGACAAATTTTAAAATATTCTACATGTTTTCTTCAAGTGTAACTAGTACAGGAATTTTCAAGGAAATTAAATTCCTGTCCTTAAAGATAGTAGGAACAAGAAAATTTGAGATAGAAGAAGGAAGCTAAATGTAGCTGTCACTTTTAAAGACACTTTTAAATTATCCCCATTTCAAAACTAATGTTTTTGTTCTCTTTATTCCATTAAAACACCCTTTCTTTTCACAGTAAGTTTGTTGTCTTTGAAATGGACATTCTTCAAGGCAGAAATAGTAGATTTTACTTAAGTCTATAACTGGGAGCAGACTAATACTCTTCTTAAGATCACTCAGTAATTCATCATGATTTCACATGGCACAGAAGAAACTAGTTACAGTAGATCATACCACAAGCTTTATAAGGTATAAAAAAAGCCATCAAATAATATCGGGATTTTCCAAGTTATTTCATTTAGAGATGGGAGGAAAGGGGTGGGGAGTGGGGGGGAGCTATAAGAAAAAAAGGCTTATGTCCAAACAAAGAAATAAAGTTTTCACAGAATAGATCAATGTATAAACTCAACCCTACTTAGTAAACATAGATAATTCACAGAAAAAAATGATATTCTGGTTATTATCCAGTTATATTATTGGCTGGCTAAAAGGAAAGAAAAAAATTCCTGTCCCCATATAAACCTTTAGAAATAAAACACAAATAACTACTGAACTTTGTTGAGTATTTTGATACCTGAAACCTTTATCATCTTTAGGCTGATTTAGATTTCAATGAACTAGAAAATAAGAGAACAGCTCACACTAAACCAGGAGAACTTCGATGATTAAACAATTCTAAATTGTGTCTGAGCTAACTAATCAGCCAAAAAGAAATTTAAAAAAAAAAAAATCAATTTAGAGGAGAATGATAGCTCATTATCACAGGAAGAGACTATTTTTCCTCTGTTCAGGATGTATTAGGTTTGGGAGCAGATCAGAAGAAATTTGAGCATAATATGAAGTAAACTCGTTATTATTTGAGACAGTCAGTGAGATTGTATAGACTTGCTCATAGCTTGGTGTGACACACAATTTCTCCTTACCTATCCTCAATGTGGTTGATTAGTGATTCTCTCAATTTCCCTAGCCCACAAAGCATCATACTTCTACCTTAAATGCACCAAGTAAAACATAAATAACTCCTGTCTGTCCTTAAAATTTTGTAACCTGCCAAATTCCAGGGAACACTGATCACATTGGAGGTCAGTGATGGAAAGGAACAAGGTGTATAATATGAAATTTCATTACACTGACCTCTACATATGGCCTCATATCTTCATTAACAGTTCAGACAAGGTAGGAAACGGGATTTGCTTTGGAGGAGAAAAGAAACAATCATCTTACATCCTCTCAGTAACAGTATAATATTCAGTGTGATGGCTTATGGTTAGATCTGCAAAATGGGCACAGCCCCAAAGTATTAGACACTATGGCATTATTTGCCCAATCCAGAATCCAAAATAGTGCTTGAATATGTCTATGTTTCTGTTTATTTGTTTGGTTTTTTATAATGATAAAATGTCAGCTGTACCCATGATATTGAAATTAAGCAGTATATTCAGACAAAAGCCTTGACTCTGTCACTGTATGTCATAATAAAACAGTATTTTATAATACTTTACTAGCAAAATTTTTGTTAAAAAAAAGTTTAAAAATTTTCCTTATCACTTTGGTCTACCGAAACAGAAAGAGAACTCCATAAAATTAAAAACCAAGCTCCCTCCACTCCCACAAAATGCACTAACAGATCTATTTTCAGTGAGATGTGTGTTCCAGCATAACATAATCATGGTTCTCACTATTGCCTCATAAATCCTGTAATAGAACTACAGAGAAATGATGCCCCCAGTGTAGAAGTGATTTTTGCCATAGTGGGGAAAAAAAAAAAATATTAGTTAAGGAATTCTTTGCAAACACAAGGTTATAAAATAAATCATGCGATAAAGAGGAGAACTATACTTTCAGCTGATGGAATTTAGCATAGTTTCACTGGCGTCAAAGAAACTTATTTATATTAGCTGAAGATTTAGCTATTATTTGACATTCAGAAAGTTCAGTGATGAAAAAGCTGTAGGGCAAACAGTGAAACAGATGAAAGAAAGGTAGAAGCAAGGAGTGAGAAGGCAAGCAGAATACATATTAATTCTAATCATGCAGGTCATCTATCCATCCAGAAACCCTAGTAAGCACAAAAAGGCTGCACGTCCTTTGGAAACAACTAGTATACTTACTGAGAAATCCATCTCATTATAGTCCTTCCTGAGGCTTGTCTGCCCCTCTCATTCGAAGTCATATAGTGGAACAATTATCTAAGCATATAGCTGCACCAGAATTTGAGTCCTGTTTTGGACCCTGTTGCCCGCTACAGTTCAAACCACAATAGTTCAGGTAACTACAGTTAAAAAAATGTGTTTGAAATAAGGCTACATTCTCTGAGTTTCTGCTTTATAGTGCCTGGGGTTTTTTTATACAAACCTGTCCTCTGAAAGAACAGAATTTGCCACCCAACGGAACAATTCACTCTTCAATTCCATGCTTACTTGAGTCTCATATAACACAGTCATGATGTTTCGACCTTACTTTAATACTCCAAGAAGCACCTTTTTTTAGTGTGAATGACTTGGTCTAGACCAGGAATGCAGAGCTGCTGATTCTGTCACACATCTGTTATTTCTATAGACAAATCTACTTTACTCTTCAAACTTTTTTCTTTAGGATTCATATGCTCATATGTTATGAGAAATTAAGATATATGATTAAATCTTATTTAAATAAATTAAAGCTTATTATTCTTAAGTTAATAATTACATGTATATGTGGTCATACATGGTGTTACATGCTGCTGGGGAGGAAAGTCTTACTCCAGTGAGCTAATGCCCCTAGCACCTTCCAATTTTTGTGTACAAATACTTACTTCAGATGCAATAGGAGTTTAATATAAACAGGATGATACTTGTTCATGTATTCTGAGGAACACATAGCTAAACTGCCAAAATAAACTGTAGTGGAACAAAGCCATTTGCTCTTGATAGTTTCTTTATGTGCACAAGAACAGGTTCGGCTGACAGTCCTGCAGTCTATGGCTGTTCTTCTCTTAATGGAAATCATAGCAGGTTGATACATCACAATGGAGCTGTACTTCAGAAAAATCTATGACTCTAGCTATTCCTATCATGGAAACAGTCTACTCACAGGTGTAAAATAAAGAATGGCATATAAGAATTCAGGACAAGATCTGCAACACACTTGAAGAATGAAGTTGTATTTAAGTTTAATTTCTTCTTCTCAGCATGTTGCTAATATTCTAAAGAACACTCTTTGGCAATATCACTTCTCATTTCAAATCACCTTCCTGGATTTCCCTCACTAGCATCCTCACCCTTTCAAACTTGCTGTTCAGAGATGCTATCAAAGTCAAAATGAGAAAGCAGAATTAAATAAAATAAACTGGAAATAAATTTTAAAGTGCTTGTTGAAGATTTTTGTTCACTTGTTTATTTTCTAGCTTAATCTTTTCTGTTTCCACAGGATGCGTGGGTGGACCTAAATTTTTAAAGCAAATCTTACACAGTTTTTAGGCCACCGTGTTAACAGCTTAAAATCAAACTACCCTGCGTTTTTGAAGCTGCTGACAGGGCTCTAAATCTAAAGGCTCTGCAACTCCTCTCACTGCCCTCACTATGCACTTTAGGTGTTTAGCTCTCAGATATGTTTAAATTCAAGCTTCACATAGTGCTTGGATCAGACTACTGAGACCTTCCCCTCACTGAAGTTCTCGCTTTCATCCTTGATCCTTGCCTGATCTACATATGTCTGTGCCAACAGGTATGTAGGTGCGTAGATAAGTACCTTGCTGATCCTTACCTGCTGACTTGGTTTCCTGGCTTGACCTTGGATCTGCCTCATCACTGCAGGCATTTCTGGCCACCTCTGGACTGTCATTGACCCTGTTAAGCATCACTGGACCTGCTTTTCTTTCCTTGTTGTAGTGTCATTGAATGTCAACCTTATTCTGTCCTGTCAACTCTGCTGTCACCCTCAGATCCTGGCTCCCCTTCACTTTCTTGCTCTTGCTGCTCCGTGACAGCCAATATACGGACAGAACATTTGAAATCTGAGCTGATTTTCACTACTCATTTAGAAAAAGTAGAGCATTACATTAAGTTCTTTTTAAAAGTAACATGCAACAGACAGGAAAAAATCATGTAATAAGTTCATGGATTTAGAAAACCTCTGATGCAAACATGATAAATCATAAATTATTTTTGTTCCAGTAGTCAAAAGTGACAGATGGAAATCTAACGTTCGACTGACTGACTGTTATTGTTTAGATAATCAATAGAACACATGAAAAATTATTATTTTAGCTCTTTAGATTAAGAAACACAGAAAGACAATCTAGTACCCTATTATTTCTTAGGAAATAGGAATTATCTCATAATAATGATTTGTACATTTGAAAAGTGCTAGGTTATACATCCACCAAAATTAATAGCCATTTTTTCATGCCTGCTGTTTAACTCTTCCTTTTTACAGGCTGGGATAACAAAACAGATGTTAACAAAACTAAAGGTTATCAGAAACAAAAAAGATGCAAATTACCAAAAATATTGTAGGCTATGAAGACTTTGTAATTTTGGTGTTCAGTATATTATTGTCTATGCCAGTGTACTAATCCATTACTGATACAAATAAAAGAAAATGTTTCTTGTGTCTCATCATCTAAAACTAAAATTAAGGGGTTTTCTGTTGCAGAGTTCTGTACTGAAAAGACTGCAAGAATGTGGACTCTCTGAAGAACAGTAAGGCAAGGTAATACAATGACAAACAATAAAATTACGACATAAACCTTTTCATTCTATAATCTCTTTTAATCAAAATGTCATAAAGCCCTACAAATAATACTACTTGATTCCTCTCAATACCTCTGTGAGGGAGGAAAAAGCTATATGATCCTATGTCAGAAAGGACAGAAATATTAATTGTCTTACCTATGATTAATTTGCTGTATTTTATGTCTGATTTTTGACACTTGCAAGTGGAACAGTGGTCTATTGTTCATACAGCAAAAGGATAATCTCATTTAGGAAAAAATGAAAAATGACAATATAAGCAATTTCCAAATAAATCTGAGGAAACTATTCACATGAACTCAAGATCTAACATTATAGACTAAATGGCTTTTAGGATGTTTACTTTTGTATTTGAGTCGTGGACGTGGGCGACTGGGGAGGTACCACTGGACTAGAGGCTGGCTGATGTTGTGCCCATCTATAAGAAGGTGCACAAGGCAGATCCGGGCCTGTCAGTCTGACCTCAGTACCAGGGGAAGTCATGGAGCAGGTGATCTTGAGTTCTATTACGAAGCTCTTGCAAGAGAACTGGGTGATCAGGCCCAGTCAACACAGGTTCATGAAAGGCAGGTCTTGCCAAACTAACCTGATAACCTTCTATAAGATTCTTGGATGAGGGAAAGGCTGTGGATGTAGTCTTCTTGGACTTTAGTAAAGCCTTTGATACAGTTTCTCACAGCATTCTGCTTCAGAATTTTTTACTCTCTACAACTACCTGAAGGGAGGTTGTAGAGAGGACGGTGCTGGCCTCTTCTCCCAAGTGACAGGGGACAGGATGAGAGGGAATGGCCTCAAGCTTGGCCAGGGGAGATTTAGGCTTGAGATTAGGAAAAAATTCTTCACAGAGAGGGTAGTTAGGCATTGGAACGGTCTGCCAGGGGATGTGGTTGAGTCGCCGTCCCTGGAGGTGTCTAAGGTTAGGGTGGATGAGGTACTTAGGAGAATGATTTAGGGATTGGTGGGAATGGTTGGAGTCGACGATCCAGTGGGTCTCTTCCAACCTGGTTATTCTGTGATTCTGTGTGGAAACTGTCAGTCTCTGGCCTGGACAGGCGCACACTCTCCTGGGAGGAAAACTGGTTGAATGACCAGGCCCAGAGGGTGGTGGTAAACGGAGTTTACTCCAGCTTGAGGCCAGTGACAAGTAGGGTTCCCCAGGGCTCAGTCCTGGGTCCAGTCCTGTTCAATGTCTTTATCAACGACCTGGATGAAGGCATCGAGTGCTCCCTTAGCAAGTTTGCTGACGACACTAAGCTGAGTGGAAGTGTGGATCTGCTGGAAGGTCGGGAGGCTCTGCAAAGGGATCTGAACAGGGTGGACTGCTGGGCTGAGACCAACAGCATGAGGTTTAACAAGGCCAAATGCCGGGTCCTGCACTTGGGGCACAACAACCCTAAGCAGAGCTACAGACTAGGAGAAACCTGGCTGGAAAGCTGCCAGGAGGAGAAGGACCTGGGAGTGTCAGTTGACAGCCACCTGAACATGAGCCAGCAGTGTGCCCAATGGCATCTTGGCCTGCATCAGGAATGGCATGACCAGCAGCTCCAGGGAGGTTCTCCTCCCTCTGGACTCAGCACTGGTGAGACCGCACCTCGAGTTCTGTGTTCAGTTCTGGGCCCCTCACCACAAGAGGGATGTTGAGGCTCTGGAGCGAGTCCAGAGAAGAGAAACAAAGCTGATGAAGGGGCTGGAGAACAGATCTTATGAGGAGTGGCTGAGAGAGCTGGGGTTGTTTAGCCTGGAGAAGAGGAGGCTGAGGGGAGACCTCATTGCTCTCTATAACTACTTAAAAGGAGGTTGTAGAGAGGAGGGAGCTGGCCTCTTCTCCCAAGTGACAGGGGACAGGACGAGAGGGAATGGCCTCAAGCTCCACCAGGGGAGGTTTAGGCTGGACATTAGGAAAAAAATTTCACAGAGAGAGTCACTGGGCACTAGCAGAGGCTGCCCAGGGAGGTGGTTGACTTGCCTTCCCTGGAGGTGTTTAAGGCACAGGTGGAAGAGGGGTATGGTTTAGTGTTTGATAGGAATGGTTGGACTCAGTGATCTGGTGGGTGTCTTCCAACTTGGTTATTCTATGATTCTATGATTCTATTGTTCTATGAGAACATGTATATCTACATAGTTAAATGTAATGATATTTTCCAGCAACACTGTTTTCGGCTGTTAAGGAAGACATAAAGGCATTAATATCTTCAAGAACAGAAATCCTGGATATGTTATTCTTCAACTCTGAACTTGCCTGTAATCACAGTATCTATTATAAAATCTGTGACTGACATAACAAATCTCTTCAAATTAAAGATTTATACTCAGTATAGCCAATGAAACAGATTATGTCTACCAATCTCTCCATTAAAATCTCGCTGATAGGGTTTACTTCAATTACATCGAACTTCAAGTTTCCCACAATGATTCCAAAAGCATGGCTATGCATAAGAATAGAAATTATTAATTAAAGAGGAGTTTGAACTGACACAATTATTGAATTGTAAAGATCACTGTAATATTCCAAATGATTCAGTATTCTTTTTTAATCTTTGAACTCAGTTTCTAAATTATTTGCACTGTTTGCTTTAACCCTGATGAGAATTCTAAGTGGTGATGTCTCCAGAGAACCCAGAAACTTTAATTACTTAGCATTTAAAAAGTTTTAACCCAAACATACAGAAATAGATTCTATGATTATTTATGTTGTACTAGTAAGAAATTACATTTATGAAGATACATATGATAGCTTTCATTTACCAGATGATTAAGCCTGCTAAAGGCCACCTGACAACACTTTTTGTAGTTTCATTTATTTCTAACTATATATAAAGTTACTTGATTTTGGGAGAGAGGAGGCAAGAGTGTTAAAGCCATCCCCCATTTCACTGGAATTCTTAACAAAAGTCATCTTTGTGTCAAGGACATGGTATTTTAAGGACAACTTTTTGTTCTGAAGCTCAGGAAAGTTCAAATGAGCTTGATATTAAAAAATAATCACCATTTCAAAACAGAATTGGCAACTTTGAGATGAGAGATCTATTCCCTTCACACTACCCTTTAACCAGAAATATTTGCTAGAATTTTGAAAATCATGACATTGTCACTTTCAACAGCATGAGAAATGGGAAATACTTGAAGTATAAATGCAAACTGACATGTTCAGCAGCTCAGGAGAGTTTGTAATCTATAGCTGAACTGAGAGTGAGGCATGCTAGAGAACATTTAGTAACATTACAAACAGACATTGGTGGGCCCAGTTAACAAGGGATTAAAATGCTGAGATTTTTAGTTCTGAAAGTTACTAGAAATCAGTACTATATTGTTATGTAATCTTTAACTAAAATAGTTACAGAACACTATAAAAGGACAAACTTTGAAAAAAAAGTTTGTTCTTCTGAGGAGGTATGGAAGGTTTCATTTTACAAGGACTTTTAGAATTTAACCTAGAAAACTTTCCTGGAAGTAAGGACCTACAGGCATAATCATTTTAGACTAGTTGATTTAGCATCAGTGCAGTTATATCCCAGCTTTTCAGAAAAAACTTTGCCTCTGAATGACTGAAAGTTTAGCCCACTAGTCAGTCATGGTAATATGGTAGTAGTCACTAGTCAGAACTGGCAGTATGGACTAAATACCCAGAATAAATGTAAGGAACACTTTGGAGGAATAATAGTGACAACATAACACGGAAGAATACTACAGTTCTCCACAATTTAACATGGACAAATATAGTATATTTTTTCATGCTTTACTGCCAATAACAGATGATCTCGATTCAAATTTGCATTCAAAATAGTTTTGCTAGTATTTAGATTAACCTTTCTCCCAAAACACTTCTGCATACAGATTCCTTTCTGTTTGATTATTTTTATCCTTTTTTTTAGCTCTTTAAGCTCGTGACTAGCTTAAGGAGGTATGAAACAATAAAAAAGTAGATCTGATATATTGAAAATAGTGAAACTCTCAGGATTTTGTAGGAACAATAGTTACTATGATTCTGAAACTTCCCAGCAAAAAAGTAAAAAATAAAAATATTAACAATTATAGAACAATATCTATGAAGGAATGAAGATATGTAAGATCTGGAAAATTATTTTTGGTAGTAAAGTAAAGAAACTTACATGAGATTTTATTTTTTATTAAGGAATGAAAGTCAATAGAAATATGAGAGAAGTTACTTAGAATTTGCAAAAAAAAAAAAATTGGACTTCTTTTAAATGACCTGAGATTGAATTGTAGAATTTACCATATGCCAAAAATAAATAAAACTACCAACCAGCATTATAGGATTATAGAGGATGGATTAGCTTCACTTCATTTTGTTTAATGTCTTTATCAACTACCTGGATGAAGGCATCGAGTGCTTCCTTAGCAAGTTTGCAGATGACACCAAGCTGGGTGGAAGTGTCAATCTGCTGGAGGGTCGGGAGGCTCTGCAAATGGATCTGAACAGGCTGGACCGCTGAGTAGTGTCCAATGGCATGAGGTTTAACACGGCCAGATGCCGGGTCCTGCACTTGGGGCACAACAACCCTAAGCAGAGCTACAGACTAGGAGAAGTCTGTCTAGAAAGCTGCCTGGAGGAGAAGGACCTGGGGGTGCTGGTTGACAACCGACTGAACATGAGCCAGCAGTGTGCCCAGGTGGCCAAGAAGGCCAATGGCATCTTGGCTTGTATCAGAAACGGCGTGACCAGCAGGTCCAGGGAGGTTATTCTCCCCCTGTACTCGGCACTGGTGAGACCGCACCTCGAGTACTGTGTTCAGTTCTGGGCCCCTCACCACAAGAAGGATGTTGAGGCGCTGGGGCGAGTCCAGAGAAGTGCAACGAAGCTAGTGAAGGGTCTGGAGAACAAATCTTATGAGGAGCGGCTGAGAGAGCTGGGGTTGTTCAGCCTGGAGAAGAGGAGGCTGAGGGGAGACCTTATTACTCTCTACAACTACCTGAAGGGAGGTTGTAGAGAGGAGGGTGCTGACCTCTTCTCCCAAGTGACAGGGGATAGGACGAGAGGGAATGACCTCAAGCTCCGCCAGGGGAGATTTAGGCTTGAGATTAGGAAAAAATTCTTCACAGGGAGGGTGGTTAGGCATTGGAACGGTCTGCCCAGGGAGGTGTTTGAGTCACCATCCCTGGAGGTGTTTAAGGTGAGGGTGGATGAGGTACTTAGGGGCATGATTTAGGGATTGGTGGGAATGGTTGGAGTAGATGATCCAGTGGGTCTCTTCCAACCTGGTTATTCTGTGATTCTGTGATTTATGTACTCACTGCAATGTAAATAGCAAAATAAATAGTATCGGCCTTCCAACTTTTACAAGAATTCAGAAATAAAGGCAAATATAAATAGGAAATTTTACTTGCTATAGAGGGTTCTTAATTTCATAATAAGGTCATTCATCCTGAACTTCCCATCCAGAAAAAATGATCCAAACTTCAGAAAGTATTCAAGTTGATGGAATTCGTTAAAGCGATTTCAGTTTACATATTCAAATTTAGCAGTAAAATACTTATTTTTATGTGTTATGCACTGTTGTCAAATAGAATCATGCAGCAAAGTAACTATAACAATTCATTCTGGTCTAGATTCATCTTAAAACAGCAATAACTTCTGAAAATATGTTGCAAAAGTATCAACTTTGAGGGAATTCAAAATGTTTCAAATACTGAAAGAGGTGATAGTGCAATCTGTTCACACAAATATCCCATCATGTGAACTTGAGATAGAGGATGAAGAAAAGTACAATCTTAACAGAAACTTTTCACTGAAGATGATGATATGAAAATTGAATGAACTATACCAATAAACAGTTGTTGTCCACATTCACACATCCCACACATAGTCACCTCAGATGTTTCGTTCCTCAGATTGTGAAGGGACATTCTAGTGACCACAGATTAGGTCACACTGAGAGGGGAGTAGTCAGCTTTTTTCAGCATTCCCCTAAATGTTACTTGTTTCTACACAGGTACCTGCTCTATGCAGGTTCTCTGATTAATTTTTAAAAAAGTTTGAACACTTTCTCCAGGTTAGCTGGGTGATGTGATTAGTGTGGCTGTCATAAACCGGCTTCTAGTTGGATGAGTTGGTTTTTTTATGTGCTAAATGTTAGGTAGCATTGTATAAATGTGACATACAACAAAACCAAAACATCAGGTTAGAAAGCAACATGCCTTATCCTAGCTCACTTAATTTGTCAAAGCAAGTACAAGCATTACAGACTAAAGTTTCTCCTTAGTACTGGGACATCTTGTTAGCAGCCACTAGCAACAGTGAAGGTAAATGAGGAAGACGTGTAGCAAGCAGTGCAAAGAAAATAAAGAAAATGATATTAAATTAAAATATGAATTATAAAAGAAAATATTTTGTTACTATTTTGATCTTTGGTTAAGAAATTCAGAGCTGTTAGTATTTACTTACAATTATCGGACTGTCTATCCATCAGTTCAGAGCTGACAAATGTGCAACTTAATTGCATCAGAACAGCCATATCTGCTCTAAAAGACAGAGGGAAAAATCACTATAAATAAGTAAATAAATATAGGCGAGGCCTAAAGGCAAACTGCTAAAAATAAACATGTTGAATACACAGATCTGAAGAAGAGATTTGCATTATTCATTGACAGATAATATATGGAAAGGATAAAGGTACCAAGAGCAGTAAATGAATTTTGACACTGGTACGCAATATTTCAGGGCAAACCAAAATGCAGACAACTAGCAGCAGGATTTAAAACTCCCATTCAGAGGAAATGTTCCATGGCTTTAGAGAGATAAAGAGTTGAACCACGTTACATATTACTCCTAATTTACACAGATGACAGAGACAGAGAGAGGAGTTACAAAGTTGTTTAGTTTCTTTATGGTAGAA
This sequence comes from Clamator glandarius, assembly GCA_033459285.1. Taxonomy (NCBI): domain Eukaryota; kingdom Metazoa; phylum Chordata; class Aves; order Cuculiformes; family Cuculidae; genus Clamator; species Clamator glandarius. The sequence continues at coordinate 948,988 of JAUNZM010000119.1, read as the reverse complement.
TAAAGTAGCCAGCAGGTTGAACTCTGAAAAAATTAGATTGCTAATACATAAGAGATAAATCTTGGGAATTACACTGTACAGTAAGGGTTTTTTTACTTCAGCTTAATAGCCTGCCTTTCTCTAAATAGTCTAGAAAACATGGAATAATGGGAAGTCTTAAAACAACTGTGCACTGTTTTAAACTAGGTACCCAGTTATACAGAGACAGTGGGGGTCCAGGTAGCTTAAGATAAGGAAAAAAAACCCAAAACAAATAAAATTACGCTTGCTATATTAACTTTCTGCTTTTCTTTTAGCAATCCAATTGTCAAACAATATCATTACTTCTATATTTATATTAACTGAAATAGTTCAAGCTATGTAAGTAAAATATGACATTCAGAGTTTTCTCAGAACTATATTGTTTGGGGATAGTTTTGTCTCCCAATTCTGTAGCAAAATCAAAGTATCGAAGGAAACTTACCAAATAATGACATTTTCTGAAAGGCACTCAGTTATTACAACAGATGTTAACACCTTTGATTCATACTCAAATAAGTATAACAATTATAGGGCATGTACCACACTGATATTTGTAAGTGGCTTAATCATACAAAAGATGAGAATGAAACACAATTTTGCTTTTGAGGCATTAAAAAGTTGAAGAAAAATATTTTTTCATCACTGTATAAGTGAAAAAGCCTCCTGAAACGTGGTAGAAATGACAGCTAACTGCAAAGAAAAGTCTTTTACAACAATCACACAAAAAACTTTGCCTCTCTCTATCCTGAATAATGCAATTAATATAAACAGAAGATCAATAAAAATAATTGTCTTTTGAGAGTGAGAGCTGCAAAATAAATCCTTTTCATATTATTTTGATAGGAGTTAAATTTATAACTTCACCTGATCAAAAGCAAAAAGACAGTCAATAATTGCTTTTTTATGACTCTTATTCTGTTGGAAAAAACAGCTCAGTGAGATTACCAGAGCTGTAATTGACAGGAGATATTAATATTTACTGATACAAACTCTCAGATATATTGGCAAATTTTGAAATCATCTTCTCTGGCATTTAGACATGATGATGCTGTTTGTAAGCAAAGGTAAATGTGATTATGAAATAACTTGTACCTGTTCAACTTACCATTTTTTTTTAAATATTTAAATTACAAAATTTAAAGGTACAGAAGAAATATATCTAAAACTGATCTTCGACATATTACAGAGCTCTTAATAGTGACTCTCTATGCACATAACCTGCAGTGACTTTGCAAAGAGGAGAGGAAGTGGAAAAATAAGGATCTTTTTGAGAGGTTTTTACTCCATCTCTATGAAGAATTATTAGAGTAGAGGAGAAGGGGGAAGGAAATAAGTAAGCAATTCCTTTTTGTTCTTCCCACACTAGTTCAGCAACCAACAGCTCATAGGGAATTAGTCAGCTGCATGTATGATTAATCAATAAGATAAAGTGTGTAACTTGAACAAGCGTTACAGCTTTTGAGGTATTTGCAGTTCGTTCATGTGAACATATTTCTGTTGTAGCCATTCCGTAAAGTATGTCAAGAAAGTGAGCATTGCCAATGCTAACTGACCAGACAACCTTAAGAAAGGTGGAATCATCACAAGAGTGCAATTTATAACCATTAAATTACTCAAACAAAGTAAAAAAAAATCAGGATTGATAGTAGCATTGCCTCTTCTTTTTTACTTCACTAACACAATTTATGTATTTGTACATGTACATTCTAATGCCTGAGAAGACATTCTTATTGCTTTTGTCTGAGAAGTGTTAAGAATATGCTCTATTCAATTAGTGACATCAAGCTCCTACTGTTATAAGATTTATGTTGTAAAGCTAGTATAAATAATGACGGAATGGTCTGCAATCAACCAATGTGAAAGGCAATGGAAAGTATAGCAATTTTCTTTGTTCAGAAATATGTTAGTGAAAAAAAGTATGGCAAGGTATTAAAGAGGTCTCTAACCAGGAAATAGCTGGATGAGTAATTTGAAGTCAGTAAATCCTGTGGACAAGGAAATTTAATGTTGCCAAGTGTTAATAACAAGTCTCAAGCTTTAAAAACAACAATTAACCACACAGTATCTCAGGATTTGCCAAGCTTTGTTGGAACTTGTTTGATCTCAAACATGTTTTAGCTTGATATTAAGTGTATTTGCAAATTGTATACGAAAATTAGGCTCTGTTGTCACCTTGCTTTATGGTGAGATTACTATTGACTATCTTGGTGCTATTGATTCTAAATTCTCTGTATTGAAAATTTATATCTGCTGTATAAGTGTCTTATTTATTATGTCTATCAAGCCAAAAGCCTGAATCATGAACTGAAGTCCCATTATTCTAGGCAGTGTACATATGCATAATAAAAAAGATCAAACCTAGCAAGGCCATAAAAACCTCTTTGGCTTGTACATATCTGTATGATCAAGTAAAGTCAGTCCCAGGCCACGGTCTAATTCAGATGGACAACCAGTTTAGCATTTACCTCAGCTGGGAAATTTAGCAACATAAGTCACTGAGTTCACTCTCAGGTAAATCAATAGAGAATCTATCTCTAAAACAACACTTTTATAAGGAGAATATGAATTAACCACACCACATAATAGTCCTCAGATATTTAGATGCAAATTTTGTCCTAAAGACTATATTCCTTCTCAAGGAAAATATATTTCCCCTCTTACGTATGTGTAAATCATCTTTCTTAGCACAATGATCCAGGATAAGATATAGATCAGACTCCTCTTGGAAACATAACTAGAATATCTATGTTAATTATGATCATGGTAATTTTTGTTTTTCAAACAAAGTAGAAGTCTTTGAGTTTATTTTTCTTTTAATTTTCTTTCCATAAAATTTATTTACTATATCTGTTCACTCTTCAGCTATGACAAATCCATGGTAAGGCTGTAGCCAAATCTAGATGTGTAGTAGAAGCACACTGAACAATTTCCATCTGTATGATTGCTAAAATGTGATTCCACTACACTACATATCTAGGCATGTTTGCCAGTCTGTCCCAGTTTGAGGTTAACGTTCCCATGGGAAAAGAAAAATACCATTATGGAAATTGCCTGAGTGAGCTATTCTGTCTCAGTGTTTCCACAGTCAATCTGGGAATATTAATGCTAAGAATAAAGACAGAATCTTTTTTTTAAGAATAAAAAAAATATATCTGAGGTGCAATGAGGTGCTTAGTTCAAGTAAGCAGAAATGTAGTGTGCTGTTTAAAATACTGTAACATATTTTCCTTACTTTTTTAATATCATTCAATTTCTCAGTTGCAAATGATCACAATCACAATAAATTTGACAAAGTAATTGCTCTAAATGTTCACAAATAACATTCAACCGTTAATAATTGTCATGCCTAGGTAAAAGAACATTCAAAAATTTGAAAACTCTATTAGAAAAATAAATCTAAAAATTAAAATTACATTTGTAATCTTATTTAATGGCCCATCTCTATGTTTTATGATGTGGCTGTATTCTTCACTCCTCGTCTCCTCAATTTTGTAGAAAAATAAGCATTCTTTACTTCCACCAGATAGCTTATATATATTTTTAACCTTATTGTACGAAGTATAGCCTTAGGGTCTATTTACTGACATTATTTAGATACTATTCTGATCATCAATTATGAATTATCTCCTGGGCTGTTCTGGTCTATTCCAAGCAGTACAGTATCTGAAGTTTTTAAAATATATTTGGGATGCAAGGGAGTATTATAATTTCATTTCAGATCTAAAGAATGGAAATAGATGAAGTTTGAGATCAAAAGACCACTATGCTTTGGGCAGAAAGTAGCAGGAGTCTCTTATGGCTAAGTTATTTTTATTATATACTACTTTATATATTCAAAGCATATGTCTAATCGCTTATACAAATATACAGCGTCTTCAGCAAATTGTTTTGAAAGATACCACATTTAACAATTGTTAATAATGAGTGACCATTTTCAAAGAGTATTTTTAGGTTACTTTCTTCACATGTCATGAAGTCTCAAGCAAATTGAATCAGAATTTGTCCTGATTAGCTTTTAGAATATTATGTCCCTAGAGTCTCCTTCTGCCCAGATCTAGTGGGCAGCCTAATGTAGTGGGATGTACCTGCCCATGGCAGGGGGGTTGGAACTAGATGATCTTTGAGGTCCCTTACAACCCTAACTGTTCTATGATTCTATGGCTCTACTTCAGTCACTTTATGCTTCTCAGATTCTGAAGCAAGTAATGTAGCAATGACAACCTCCATCACTACACAATCTTTCTTGCTGTATCTGCGTCTGTCTTATGCAAAGAAGTAAATGCAAAAATATTATTCCCTTTGCAAATAACAATTTCATCATTGTATTAACATTTAAGGTAGCATATCATCTGACATTTCTCAAAGCCTGTCTTTGTGGTATGCTATTATATTCTCTTAATTTGGTTTCTAATGTTATATTTTTTATTTTAAAAAAAGATTTTTATAAAGGCATCTTTGTCTTACAATGACTGTTGACAAAAGAACAGATTAACAGTAGTAACATATTCTTATTTACTATGTGAATAACTTCTAAACATTTCATCATTCTGTTTCTCACCTATTACTGACACAAGTCAAAAAAGTAAAAATATCTTCCAGAGGATGAGAGAAGAACAAAATTTTCAACATATTTTCCTACTATAAATCAGAAATAATTCCCGAAGTTCCCTGATGCGATTGCAAGCCTTCTTTTATTTTGCTCATTCTCTCACTTTCAAATCCTATTCCAGATTTCATTGAGCAGTGGGTATAAATATTCACCTTTTGTTTCCATCTTCAAATTCTTAGTTAGCATCTTGCCTCACTCTTTCAGCCTAAAACTCAGAACAAATCTCTTCAAATCTTGCCCAAGAAGTATACAATTAAGTACATTTTCCCCTTTTGTATCCTTTTATAGACTTCTTGTCTCAATATTCTAGATTTCTTTCTAGACTTTTGTCTCAATATATTATTTTTCTGAAGATTAATTTTGCCTAGTTCTGTGTAATTTTCTAATTAGTCTTTATTCTTTACTACAGTTCTCCCGTATTGTCAAAATACCTTTTCACAGTGTTAAATATTTATCCCTGATCCTAATATCTAAATACATCCTCTACCCAAATTAATCCAACTGTCCCATGGGTTTAACTGTAAATCCCTCTTGCCTCACCTTGGTTTGTATATTTTTCTAACAAGCTTTCCCTAAATTACCAAAAGGTATCAAGATCCAGATTCTGCAATCTCTACAGCTGCTACTTGGCAGTCACAACACCAGCACTCATCTCCCTGTCTTTCTTCTAGGCTTCATTTCCTATGTTAATCCTTCTAGAGAATCCCAGAAAAAAATGTTCTCTAATTTGATAATATAAAACTTTCACATGGAATAAGAGAGTTTTCATGAATGGGAGTCTGAATTTGGTTTGCTATGTGTTTTTTTGTTTGTCTCCAAATGAAGGTAAATATATTTAAAAATGCAACAGTCTCTTAAATATTATTTGTTAATTTGTGTCAGATTTAGGTAATAAATAGTCTGTGGATTTTTATTTTTATACTTTTTATTTAAATATTTGTCTCAAAAAATCCCCCTTTTTTAGAATTAAAAAGAAATCCTTCCAGCTATTATTTTACATAAACATAAAATATTTCCTTTACTAAACTTATATTCTTGAAAGCATCCAAATATCAATCAAAACACTTCTCTCTGATCAAGCAAAACACACATGGCAAATTCTACGTAGATTCATTAATTTAACTGTTTGTGTTGTTAGCTAAGTCACAGTTGAATATGTTATTTATTCACTCTATCTGCATCTGTACAACAGAAATACTAAAAAAACATAATTATAACTTAATAAATACAATAAATCAAGAAAAATGGCTAATTTCCCAACTCCTTAGACAGGCAATCATGTTAAGAAGAATGTGGCACTTTTGATACATTAAAAAGAGATTATACACATGTTGTACCAGTAAACTAAAATGAAGGTTCAGCTTCCCAGTGGTTTGCAGAATCAGGGAATTAAGTCAATGGGTTTATTACAATAATGTAAAAAAAGTGCTAAATATCAAATATACTTTAAAAATTAATGATAGGAACGTAGTTTCTGATAAGAACAGGTTCCACACCTAGTCACTGCTCAGAAAATAGGTAAGAAACTAGATCATGCATACCTGAGAGCGTTGAAGCAACAGGGACAGATGATGCAGTTTTGCTAAGCTTAGGAAACATAATTTTTTTCTACCAATGTGAATTTTTTATTTTCATTATTTCTTTTTTTTTTCTCCCTAATACAATTTGTGCTGGTACCAGCTGTCAGTACTTGCAAACACTTTAAAAAGCTCAATACAGAACACCCTGATCTAGAATTTCTCTTTTTGATAATGTTTTGTTTGTAGCAAAGCAGAAAATACATGCAGAAAGAAACGAATAGCCATTAGTTAAAACAAAGTTTTGGTGCAATTTATGCAGTAAAACTCCACAATGGAAAATAATACACAATATGGAAACTACATATCATCTTTAATACAGCTTTCTGCAACAGCTATCTATTTGTTTTACTTCACTCAGCTGGATTAGAATGTTCCACTAGTAACATAAGTAGAAAGTATGCACTGCTGGAGATATTGCAACTCAAAGGTTTGCTCTAAATTCTAATATGGTTATGTTAACAAATACGATTGTATGCCAACATATATTGATATTTTAATGTGAAAATGTAAAATAAACTTACTAATATGAGCAGACTTTTATATCTGATATTTTAATTTTCCCTGTTGAGAATTTTGCTGTTGTTATAGTGACCTCTCAACTCCTGATTATATGATAACTCCTTAATAATGTGAATTTCAGACTGCGAAGGCATCCTTAAAGTTAACACATCAATTTGTCCCATATTTGCATTCTTGGTTTAGCTGGAGTCATGTTTCTTTATTGAATCAGCAGAAATAATTCTTTGATTGGATAGAAAGCCTAAAGTAATATTTCAGATTTCAATAAAAAGCAATTTGGACTATGCTTCCATCTATACCCAAGAAGTCTGTTGCCATTTCAGTCATCTCTTCAGCACTTCTAAATTCGGAACAGTGCCTCATTTGTTTCTACAACAGTATATTGCTCTGCTGATTTTTGTGTGTATTTATATTCAGTACTTCCTATGCTATATCTCAGAATAACCTTGCAATATTTTCTAACTTGTAATGTCTCATCTTACTATCAATTTGTTACTTGTTTAATTAATATGCACCTAGAAAAATTTAACAATTCTGACAATATTATATAAATATACATATATTACATGTATATATATACAGCAATATATAAGACCCTCTGAAAGGGGCCTACAAGAAAGCTGGAGAGGGACTATTCATAAAGGCTTGTGGTGATAGGACAAGGGGGAAAGGGTATAAATTGGAGAGGGTCAGATTTAGACTAGACATTAGGAAGAATTTCTTCACCATGAGAGTGGTGGGACACTGGAACAGGTTGTCGAGGGAGGCTGTGAATGCCCCATCCCTAGAGGTTTTTAAGGCCAGGTTGGATGGGGCCTTGACAAGTCTGGTCTAGCACGATATCCCTGCTCATGGTAAGGGGGTTGGAACTAGATGGTCTTTGAGGTCCCTTCCAACCCTAACTATTCAATGATTCTATGATTCTATGATATATATATATACACAAATATATATATATATATATATACATATATAAATTATTTCAGCTACTGTAACTGTTGCTAACAGTTGGTAACTACTGACATATGTTGATTTCCAAAGGTAGCAGATATGGTACTTACTGCACAGAGTGGATGATAGTGAGCTTGAAAATGAACAGTTCTTGTTCATTGTGGTTACATATCATAAAAAAAAAGATTATTAAACCACTAATCAATATTAAATATAGCTCAAACTGTGATATTTGGAACCAGAAATTCCAGAACTCATTAATATCACAACTAGGTGCCAAATATGTGACTATGAAAAAAGCAGTGATTGTTTTCCAAGGATAAACTAAAGATTTAACAGCATTACTGTATGCAACATGACACATGAGTAGTTTTGGTTTACTTGTATTGAAATTTGTGCTCAAAACAGACAAATATATATTAAAGACCATAAGAAAGCCCTGTGGAAACAATCAAGGAAGACTCTGAATGAGCTCTGAACATAGTTTTCACTGCAAGAGATGGTACATGTAATAAGCAAGAAATATGTATATACAAAGAAAACTGGAAGCCTTTCAACCCTCAGAAAGGATTTCCTTTAAGACAGTGATAAGTCAGTAATAGCCTGATGAATGTGGTGACCTTCTGTGGTGGTGCTACAGCACTGGTGGATAAGGGAAGAGTAACGGACATCATCTACCCTGACTTGTGCAAAGCATTAGACACTGTTCCACATGACATTCTTGTCTCTAAACTGGAGAGACACAGATATGATGGATTGACAACTGGGTGGATAAGGAACTGGCTAGAGGGTCGCAACTAAGTGGTTGTGGTCAACGTCTCTATGTCCAAGTGGAGATTGGTGATGAGTGGCGTTCCTCAGGGTTCCACACTGGGACTGGTGTTTAACGCCTTTTTCAGAGACACGGGCAGTGTCATTGAGTGCCTCAGCAGGTTTGTTGAAGATTCTTTACATCCTTTTTTTCGTAAAGAATGTTTTGATGTCGGCTGAAGGATATGAGTTCTGCAGTATTTGCTGACTGTTGGTATTTTTTTTTGTTTTAGTGATAAATTTGACGTCTCACAAAAAGGGTAATATAAGTATATGCATGAATCCTCATGTACACAGAACATAATTTCTATCACATTACAATTATAATTAAAATATATTTATTTAATATAAATTATAAATTATATTTATTCTAAATAAATTATAATTATTTTTAAATTATTGTTATTTTAAAAAACAGTATTTTCAGAAAAATAGAAGCAAAATAATAGACAAGAAAGCAAGCCATGGTCACCATACCTGTTTTGTTTCATAGGGTCTCCTGACATTTGAATCTTTTAGACAAGGCCGTCATTTATTAAGGCAGAATTTCACATTAAGTCTAAGAACATACAGACACATGGATTTATTCATGCACTATAAGAAGTAATGCTGTCCTAGACCATCTGTGTGGTTTACTATGCAGGAGGATGAGCAGGGAATAGATGCTGCTATACTGATATAGTCCTAACAATGCTACTCCTAAAATTAATATAGTTTTTAATAAAAAAACCCATAAAATTGTTGTAAATTTCACCTTTTTTTTTTTTGGAAAACAATTGTGAGAAAATACAGTTAATTACTCCTAACATTCACAGAAAGATTTCATTAGAAGGGTGAGTTTCTAGATGATTTAGAACCAAGCAAGGAATGACTACCACACATACTTATGCGAAAAAGATAGCACAACAACAGAGACTATTAACAAAATAATCTATATTCATGTTATTTGAAGTCTCTTTATTGATAGAGCAGAGTGAAACAAAGAAAAAGGAAGCAGAAACTTAACTAAGTAGGCAGCATAACAACAAAGTAGGCAGAATAACCACAATAGGTAATGGTTAAATAATCTAGTATTTTAAATCTTCAGATAGGTTCATGTTTTTAAAGATTTTTTTGAACCATCAATGATCTGACTTAAAACATCGTCTATTTTTAATGAACTTAGCATTTTTAAATCCTCTCCAATAAACATCTTGGCCTTGCTGCTTTTTGTATAGCATACATGTGATTAGAGCAGTTTCATAAGTTTTATGCAAAAACTTATCTAAACTTTACTAATGCCTTCACTGGAGTATTGGATGTTATTTGTTCTCTCAGATCCTGGATACAAAGGGTTAGAGTGATAGCATACAATTTCATACTTACAGCGCAGTCTTTTAATCATCTATATTTCAGAACATTATGAGTAAAATAAAATTTTCTGCTCTTTTAGAACATCACAAGTGTGTATGAAGATAATAACTTGCACAGCAAATAGGCTGTTATATTATCTTCTCGATGGAGTGTTCTCTTGTTAACTTACTCAGCATAGTCTTGTCAAAGTTTAATGTTTCAGATGCAACATGGAATTTTAATTGAATGCACAGCGCAGCTGATATTTTAAACATTATGATATGTGCACTGAGACAGAAATGCTTAATTTGTTTAGTAAACCATCTGAATGCCCTGTATCTCTGAAATTATTTGGAGATTTAAGGCAAAAGTGGGGTGTTTGTTCTTGCTTTTGTTCTTTTTTTGGATAATATTTTCCTTTTCTTTTTTTTCCAATTAAGCACAGGTGAGCCAATTCAGCAATATCCATGTAAGCTGAGGGAGATGTACCATTATCCACCAGTAGTCAGTGTCAAAATGGAAGGTTTTGAAGTATGCCTTTCTTTCCTCTATGTTTCATAAAACAGCCATTTGATTAAGTGTTAATCTTAACCTCCAACATGGTGACCTCTGATCATGATGTAGACTTACCATAAAAGCATAGATTCTGGTTACAGAAAGCAATCAGCTGCATTATCCTGATACCGAGTATCCAGTTCCATATCTTGCTCTTTCACAGGAATCCTCTGCCTTTACAGACAAGCTCTAATCTGCGTTGTTTTTACCCCTAAAATGCTGTATCTACTGAAAAAAGGTGAGCTAGTACATACATTGTGTATCAAGAAAATATTTAACAGCTTAAGGACTAGAGCATTAATTTTCTGTCCCAACCTCATATCTTATAGACTGATAAACAAATTGTAATGGATGTTTTTCACATACCAGATACAAAATAGGAATTTCAATAAAACTAAACATTCCTTCAATTAGCTGATATCTTTCCTCTTTTTGCCTTGTAGCTGATTATGCAGATATAAAGAATACAGCATGTTTACAGTGTCCTAGAGTAGCATCCCTGATAGCTGTTGGTTTTCTCTTCCTCTGAGGTGCTTTCACTTGTACTGATTGATGTACAGACAAGCACATAAAAATCTAACATATACATGGGCTAGATTCATTATTTTCCACCTTTTGCATCTTGACAGTTTGATCTGTACTGGAGGGACCATATAAGCCACTTACCATTCCTGTTGCCAAAGGGTATCTCTGCTGCTTATTTGTTCAGCCTTGCAGAGATAAATGCAGCTTGCTGCAATTAATAAAATAGCTGTTCTAGATATAATTTATAGAAATAAATTTAAGTTATGTCACTATGTGCTCATGGATATGTAGAGGTAGTAACATACATCTAACACACAAGACATTTCTTCTCAGACAACTGACATAACTGGTATGGTAAAGATGATCTTTTCAGCTAGATTCCTTTGAATACATTTTAATATCACGTACAGGAAAACTGAAGAGAAATTTGTATTTTGCAGAGGTTTTCAACGTTTGGTTATGTTCTTCAGTTGAGAATGAAACAAAATGTTTCCAAATACACTGAAATAACGTTTTTCAGCCAGTGTCCCATGGAAGCATCATATGAAGCAGCATATGAAACCATTGCTATGTATTTATTTTTTTAAAAACACATATTTGACCATATGTTCCTCATCACGTGGAAGGAAACAAACGAATAGAGAAGGGTGATAACAGCTTACCGCTATAAACTCACAAAACTCATATATTTAAGAAAAATGAATAACACTGAGGCTATACTGTGCACAATGGCACAAATCCAGCACTGGATTTGGTGGAGTGAGGGGAGGAATGGGGAGTGAGTTTTGTTTCTTTTTGGTGTTTGTTTGTTTGTTTTTCCCAAAGCAACTAGGTAATTATTGTGATTTTTGGTTTAAGTGTTCCATGTGTTATAAAAAGACCGAGAAATGCCAATTTAAATATTGGAGGTGTTTAAGGCACGGGTGGATGAGGTGCTGAGGGGCATGGTTTAGCGTTTCATAGGAATGGTTGGACTCAATGATCCGGTGGGTCTCTTCCAACCTGGTTATTCTGTGATTCTGTGATTTCTTCTTCAGTCTTCATACGTTATATTTTATATTGCATACTGATAAGTTGTTTTGACAGGAAACATGACATATTTAACTCAGGAAACACTGAAACAGAACATTACATAAATGCATAATCACTTACTGTTTCTTCTCTGAAACAAGTTTTGTATAAAGTCTCCATGGTGTCAGAGTTACTGTATTTTCTTTGTACTTATCTCTAGTATTATCTACACATAAAGGTTGAACACAGAGGAAGCTACTACACATTTTTAAGGTATTAGTTGTGCCTTAAATGAGGAATGTTAGTAAAACGTTAATTTTAGCATATTTTCATTTTTTTGTTACCGTAAAACCACACAGTTTAGAGAGGTTGATCCTACAGTCTTCATACAGATAACTCACAAGAAATTTTTCCACCGGAACTGGTATTTAGAAATAAAATTCTCCAGTGAAGCAATAGCATGGACCAGAGGAGGTCTGTTGAGAGGGATAAAATATAACTGAAGTATTGCCCTGGATACACATTTCCAATGAACAATAAAACCCATGTTCCAACAACAACGGAGTCTAGTTCTCCATTAGAAGAACAGATGAGTCCCAGCTGCACAGAGTTTAAGGATATCAGTGCGTCAAAGTACACATAGCTAAACAATTGAACAAGAAAACCAGTCATAACTGGTTGACAGCTTTTTAAAGAACATTAAAAAATAAAGGAAATGCCTTTTTATTCATCTGGGCTAGAACCAGCTGGAAGGAAGAAAAGAGAGTCCTCAACTGAAAATATCTCCTTAGGTAAGAAATCTTTCTAGAAAGATGAACAAGAAGATTCCCAAAAGGGAAAAGAAGTGTACCTGGGGTGAATAGGGGCTGAGGTCTTATGGAGTGCTGTTCTGCAAAACATATGATCAGCGTAAAATGGTTTTGTGCCTGGCTATTATAAGCCTGAGAAATAAAAATACACTTTTTCCTGCATAAGAGAGAGTTACTTTCACAGAATTTCAAACTTATTCAGGGAAATCAATTGACAAATTTTTAAGGATAAAATTGAATATGTTTAAATTGCAAGCTGAGAAATTCTGTTCTTTTGAAATAAGAATGTGGTGTAACTGGAACATCCAGCTCACACCAGAAGTGGAATTTGCAAATGTACGGCAAGGTCTGGTGAAAAGGTAAATTCAACATTTTTCTTAGAAAAATCCTATATTTGCAGGTTCAACTCTTCTACCTCATCAGGCTTTTATAAACACTATTTTGAAAGCATAAGTTACATTTTCTGACCCATGAGGAATTTAAAATTCTTTTTATAACTTTGATACTTAAGTCATTAATGTTATTTAAATGCAAATTTTATATGTGCAGTATGAATACTGAAGCTTGGTTTTCTTCCAAGTCATCCCACTGGTCCATAACGTATGCTTTAAGGCCAGTCTATGTTTAGATGGTTTTGAGATATGTAATCACACTGAATAATTCCAATTCTATTTGTTTCCTTGGAGGTTTCTCAAATACTTTGATATATTCTACTTCTCTGTCTTTCCCTTCCTTGTCAATGTCACAGTGAATTCCCGTTAGAGGCATTATAAGAATATATCCTCAGGGTTATGATTTATTCTTACGCAGACTAACTAAAACTTAATTTTCTCCTTCTCCTATCCCTTTATAATTCCATGGGGATTTAGAGACTCTCAGTCTCATTGGCTTAGACACAAAGGGAATTTAGGACCTAAAGAATCGCAATATCTAACTTTTAAGCACTGGTCCAAAGGACAAAATCATAACATCAATCTTTCTATACAATTCATTAGAAAAGTTAGGCATCTTAAAGTAGGATCCACAAAAATGTGCATTCTAAACAGGCATCTGTGCACATTGAATTTAATTCTTTCTTCTCCACTTCAAGAAGATACAGTCTATGACTCCCACTTGTCATGTCACAGCAGGACTGTTCTGCCTCCCTTGTTCTGGATGCCAGGATGAACATATTAGATACGTATGAAAATGTTCACACTTTGCACAGAGCAACAAATATCACTGTCAGAAGTAGTAGTCTGCTAGATCTTAGTCTTGTGAAAAAAACCCCAAAAACAACAAAACACACCCCAAACTTCAAGAAAGGTGTTAGAATGCCCAAAAGCTATGTTTTCCTAAGTTTACCTTGTCATTTCATTCCCTGACTTTTATTTGACTCATGGATACTTTGGTATATTTTTATGCTGTTAAACAGAATGGACTAGAACTAACATTGCTACAGCTACACTGTCAGCCCATCCACACAGCTCAGCAGGAATACCTCTAGCTCTCCTCAAGAACTTTTTGATTTGGTCTTCTTTTGTTTTGCACAGCCTGAGAAGGTATTAACGGTCATGAACCAAAACTTTAAAGGTGTTTGTTAGTGGTTAACATTCATCACGTATTCCATGCCTTAGCCATTTAATTTACTAGTATAACTATGACCTTTATGGACTAGGATGAAAATTCAGGACCTTCTGATTCTTAAAGGAAAGCATTCCTATTACATAACTAGGAAGAAGGGTTGCTTCTTATTTTCGCACTAGCCTGGCAACTTTATTTCACTAGAAGTAGAGGCAGGTGGCAGGTAGGGGCACACCATGTACTTCTATCTAGGAAATGTGAGATTGACTTCCTCTAGAGAAGAAAAAAAAACAATCAATCAAAACCAAAACAACATAGCTTTCTCACATTTTATATCAACAGTCTAATATAAATTGGAAATTTCAAAGCAGGTTTGAGTAGAGCCCTTGATGAGCAATAAACTGAGAAATACTGAGTTTAGGAGTCCTAACAAGGCATTAGCAAGAGAAGTGAATCAACCTGTCCAGTTAAAACTCATGGATTTCACCATTCACAAAGGAGAAATTTCAGTACATCAGACAGTGTTTTCAGGATCACCGTTTTGAGACAATATCTGTTTTCTAGTAATAATAATATTATATTTATTAATATATTCCATAACTTCAGATTAGTTGAAGAAAGTCCATCTTCCCTAATTTAGACTGATCTTCACTTTAATTAGATATGATGAATCCTTCTTATGTATGAACACATCCAAGTATGAGAAGGGGGAATTTGCATGTGTCTTGTGGTCCGATACCACGATGTACCTGGTGTCTCCAGGAACCATAAATCACACAAATAAATAACAAGAATCACAAACTGTCATAATCAGGGAACAGGAAGCATTGGATATTGTGGAATAAAGTTTTATTGGCAGTATTCGTAACAGCTGTACAGTGCATGCTCTGCTTGGGCAATACATACATAGAATATATATGAAAAAAGGAAATGTAACACAAAGACTGCTGAAAGATGCTGGACAAAAATCAAAATACTATGTGCATTGTAAAAACCCTGACTTAACACTTACAAAACCCATTGCAATTGGTGTTTAATGATAGTGGTAATATGTGTGCAATTCATATTAATGACCTTAGTGAGAACTGGCTTTACTAACTTGAGTACAGATGGTCAGATATTTCCTAGGGAAATGTTTTCATTAAAATATGTTTCACTAAGCCTAAATGCTTTGTTTGACTCATCTCAGGTGTGACTACATTTTGCCAAATCAAAGACAAATCCTCCAGTCCTGCCAGCCTGTTTCAGAGCAATCAATTTACTGTTGCCAAGTTTGACAGGTCTGGGACAGATCAACCAGATTACAACCAGGACAGAAAACCTGAAAGATTTCTTTGCCAAAAGGCAAGGCTGGTTCACGTAACTGATTTGTTGTGCATCAATATACATGATGGATCTGCCTTAGAGTCACTGACCCTGAAAGTAGTTGGCTATGATCTTCTTAGTTTTGGAGGAAATTGTCTGATAATAGACAAATTACCAAGATCCTTGAGAGTCTGCACAGTGGCTCTAAAGGTCCCTCCAGTCTGAGAACCTGTGAGCCACAATGCAGCAAAACTCTGAGGGGCTCAGGTTATCTCTTAGAGACTGCAAGCACTATGCAATAAAGCCAGGACCTAAAAGACTTTAAGTGTTTCTCCATTCTGCCTTTTAAGCTGTTCTGTATGATGGGATATCGAGAAGACACATAGCTCCAGAAGTGCTTGAGAATGCTACTTGTCTGTTCCTCTGGTCAATATTATCTAATGCCTTAGGCTCAGACACAGTTCTTCAGAAATTATTCTTTTATGGAAAACTATGTGAGTTCCAGCTCAAAATGTGGAAATCGGTATTGTAAAAATCCACTACACTTTCTTCCTCTTTCATTATCTCCTTTTTATCTTTTAAAAGGATTTTTTTTCTTTTTCTTCCACCCCCCCCAAAAAAAATATGCTAAGAAGTGTGGGATATTAGTCCTGAAAATTGACTGGTTCTATTTTGACTGTCCACCATAAGTTGTCTGAAAAAAAGACAACTAAAAATAAAAATTATAAAGAAAATTAAAAATAAATAAATAAAAACCTTAAACTCACAATCCCACTCCCCACCTCCCCCACCCCCAAATCCACTGACCAGTTTATTTCTGTTAATTGATGTCCTCTATGGACTATTCAAAGAGCAGTAGAACTGTATAGATTGGAAAAGACATTTAAGTCATTCAGTCAAACCTATAATCTAGCATGTGAACTCCATCACTAAACCACATCTATCCATCTTTTAAATATCTCCGGGGATAGTGACTCAACCACTTCCCTGCGCAGCCTGTTCCAGTGCTTAACAATCCTTTCTATGAAGAATTTTTTCCCATTTTTCAGTCTAAATCTAAACTGGTGCAACTTGAGGCCATTTTGGTTTTCTGTATTTTGGGTATTTTGTGTATTCTGGAAGAATAGACTGACAGCCACCTCACTGCAGTCTCCTGTCAGGTATTTTGCAGATAGTGATAAAGTCTCTCCTCAGCCTCCTCTTCTCCAGGTTCAACAGCCTCCGTTTCCTCAGCCACTCCTTATAAGATTTATTGTGGAACTGGGAAATCTCAAAAAATTTCTCAAAACCTGAATTTCTGAGGTGACAATTTCAGACTCTTTATTTCAAGACTTCTATTGCTTTTGTGAAAAATATTCAGATAGTTATTTACAAGTTTTACCGATGGATAATACAAGACCATACTGAAACCCGTTTATTTTATCTTGGTATAACATCACTGCTGGGAAAAAGTAAAAAGCATCCCCAATGATCTATTTGTAAGGATTAGTCTCTAGAAAACATTTGGTAATATTAATATAAAGGATGAAATGTTTCAAAGAAAACAGCACTGAAAAATAAAGTAGAGAAGGCCTTATGTGCTAGGGAAGAAAGGCTACCAAAGAAATTTATCTGTAAATTATAAGCATTAATTGGTTGAACTCATGTGACATGATGGGATACATAAATGAAAAAACAGCTAGGGATAAAAACCCCAAAACATCTTAACTGTTATAGGATTTCTTAAGAGGACATCAGAAGAACAGTTTATTTCCCATTTTAAAACAATGATGGGGGAAAGGGAATCCTCTGAAAAGTTTAGCAAAGGTAGTTTAGCTCTGCATTACAATCTTTTACCTTCTCTTAGGTGAGTTTGATAAATGAGATATTAGCAAATTGTGAAAAGAAATGATTTAGCAATCTTAAACTACCTGCGTAAAAAAATATCCACACTACCAAAAGCGATTCAGTCTTAAGTGTAAAGTTACTCTGTAGACTAATATGTGTTCCTACATGTTATTCCTATCCTATCTGTATTTCACAGTGTTGTGTGCACCAAAATGGGATCATGAAAATACACAAATGGGTTAGCTGATTTCATCTGGACTTGTGAAAGAAAAGTTCAGATAAGTTTGACCTGCGGTAACAGATTGCAAAATCCGAATGAAACTGAGACTACTTATCAACAGCTACATATAACTTTAGCTTCAGATCTGAAGTCAGAGCCAATAAAACTAAAAAAGTATCAGAAAGTTAATAGCTTCTATGCTTTGCTCACTAAAGTTTCCTTCCATTACTTCTTGCCTCAGTGGTGGAAATAATAGCTGATTTTGATCACGTCAGCTCAGGAGACAGGTACCAGCCAAACAACAGAGGATTTCTCTGTTTTCATTTCAGGAAAACTGAAGGAGGATCACACGCTGGGCAGGAGAGCATGAAGATTGTTTGATAAGATTCCATTAAAGTGAGCTGACAGCAAGGTTAGAAGTGAACAGGGAAAACCTCACCTGGGTAATATCTGGGAAAGAAAAAATCAGCTTGACATTTCCTAGGTTAGAGATTTCACGTTATCAAAAGAGAGTCAAGTGCTCCTTTTTAAAGACAGCACAGCCAATACTGGGATCATTCTAACTCATTCTCAACTGAAGAAATCATTTTCCTTCTATGGTGAACATGACAGATTAAGAGTTCTAAAATTGCACTAAATACAGTAAGAAATATAGCTTTAAGTATACTGTATATTGCTTTGCTATATTATAGTACTCAAAGACTGATTTAAGATTTAAGCTACCTCCATTTCTGTTGGTTTTGTTAGTTTTTTTATATATTCTTCCATATCCTCATTAACATCTCATTGCTAAGATGTTCACTGAGGAAAAGGGCAAAAAGGAGAAAGAAAATTATATGCAACACTATAGGGCATAATTTCACCTTGATGAGCAAGTCTAACTCATTAAGGGTTACTGAAAGTCATACACATGCTTCAGAGGAAAAATGCCCTCAAGGTATTTTTCAAATTATTAAAATGTTAAAGAAACAATATTGATTTTTTTTTAATACTAAAGAATAATTTATTAATACCAGGTAGGAGTACATGAAGGGGAAAGATTTATACAGACAAGAGAAAAATAATTAGGCAGTTCCAGAATTTCTTTTTTTCAGTGATGGTAGGAGAGACAAGTTGTAAGAATAAAACAACACTGTAATTTGAAGGTTAAAATGGTTATATGCGTACATAAATTATTGATAGTCTCTTCACTACTCTGCTGCGACCAGAATATTGTCTCATATTCCTTTTTTGGAGTAGAAATAAGTGGAGTTTGAGGGAAATATCTGAGAATTGACTTAATCCCAAACAAAATACATAGGTAGTGTGACCAGGTACAAACTGAATCCTCTGGAAATGAAGCAGGACTGCATTAAGGGTTCAATCATGAAAGATGCAGCCTGCCTTAACCAGGTGTGTTCTTCAGTGCTCTGCTGGAATAGAGACAGAATGTGCAGCACATGGCAGGATCAGCTCCAAACTCCTATCACCCATGCATGTACATGCACTCATGTACATATTTTCTCTGCACTTGGATTTTCATTGATTTAGTTTTGTATTATGAAATTGTTCATAGTTTGTTTGCCATATACTGACTTAAACACTAAAAATCCCATCAAAACCACTAAAGCACTGTCATCCAAAGGGCTTCTGTATTAGTAAACATGAAGAAGCTCTTTCCCACTAACTACAACTAGGTTGGCCTTATAGAGAAACTGAAATTACTCTGGTCGACTTAAATTAATGAAAAGGATAAGTCTCTGCTGAGTAATCAGAAATATACATTGGGACTCTGTTGAACATCGGTTTTATTCATACATACCACTCTCTGAAATCTAGAATGTTTATACAGGGGTATTCTCAGCTACAATTTACCAGCCCACGATATTTCAAATTGACATTTATAGAGAAAATAGCATGACAAGTTCTGACATATGAAACATTCCTGAAAGAACCAGTACTTACTATGCATGACCATCAGGTGCACTCTGTTGAGTTGCAATGCCTTGTCAATATATATCCATTTTCTTCCTGAACTATATTTTTCTTGAGCAGACATAGAAATTCCCTACATCCTATTTAGAAGTTTTCTGCTGTTTGTTTTTCTAGTACACAGTGGCAGCAATGCATATATAGTAAATGCTGTCTGTTTTATAGAATTTGCTTTGAAAACTTACGTATCTGAGATCAAGTCGAAGTGCTCTTCAGGAAAAAATGTGTGATTTAAGGATCCAATTATGTTTTATTCTTCTTAATCTGTGTAAATATTAATGGTCATCACAGACAAGTGTATAGTGACATCAAAAGCAAAGACTACTGAGACATCTTTTTTGGTATCAAAAGTGACATGCTGGCAGTCCTGGATTACCTCTGTAATCAGAAAGTGGATTCTCTAGATGCATTTGAAGAAGAAATAGTTTGATACCCAGTTACTTTTGCCAAAGCTGTACTGCTAGTACAGCTGCCCTTCCACTGAGAGATCTCTAGGAATGTAAAGTATCAGCATGCAAGAATATGGTGATAAAAGCCAAAATTCTTTATTAATTAAATAGGGACTGAGCCCTGGGGATTCTTTATTAATTAAATAGGGACTGAGCCCTGGGGAACCCCACTTGTAACTGGCCTCCAGCTGGATTTAACTCCATTTACCACCACCCTCTGGGCCCCGTCATTCAACCAGTTTTTCACCCAGGAGAGTGTGCACCCGTCCAGGCCAGAGGCCGACAGTTTCCGAAGCAGAATGCTGTGAGAAACTGTATCAAAGGCTTTACTGAAGTCCAGGAAGATACATCCACAGCCTTTCCCTCGTCCAAGAGCATCATTTAATGGTAGAGCACCTCCACACTTTCAAGGTCAAGGATAATCTTTTATAGACTGCCATGTGGTAAAACATTATAAATCAGTGGTGGGTGCTTTTGAAAAAGTCCTTATTTCTATCTCCCTGAAAGAAATAATCAAACCAAATCAAGTTGTATTTTAAATAAAGTCTCATAAATGGGAAATACAGGTTTGCTCAGTAATTTGTTTTAATAATCATTTTGATACCAGCAAAACCCCAGCATTTTTGTGAATTAACAAATTAAATCTTGTGATAGACAATTTTATTTATTTTAATGTAACTAAAGAAACCACTAATTATGTCCACAGGAAACATGCAATTGACTCTGTACAAAATCACAACAGAGATAGTTGTGAAGTCTAGAAATAACTGGCTTGAAATAAGTGAATTTGGGTGCCAGCTGCAGTTTAACAGAATTTAATGGGTCCTTTTTAAGGTGATGAGCTCTATGTTGGCAAGCTTGTACCGTTACAAATAAACTTCAGCTCAGCAGTCTCTAGTTTTCACAGATGCTTCTACAGCCACTTTGCATTGCAATCGGATTGCACAGTGGGACAGGCTTAAGGCAACAGGAGGGTTTTTGAGGAACCAATACTTAAATATGTTTTTCCTCACAGTTCTGTAACAGGTGTAGAAGAAGTCTGAATCCAGTCTGGGTAACATGTCATTAAATAATTTATTCTCACCCATTATTTTCGAAATATGTGAAAAATAATTCTGCAAGTAGCCTGTTTCCAAGAAAACATATGGCCTTTGGTTCCTGATGGTCTCTGTTTTTCAGTAGTGTTGAAATCTACTCTTTGGGTCAAGATCATTTGCAGATCCTTTTCTGCTTCTTTTTCTGGGTGAGTGGAGTGGAATCCAATGCAAAAATAATCTGTGTTTTTCATGGCTTTCTTGTTTTATGTGTTTACATTCATTCCTAATGGTAACTTAGAGAATATTTATACATTCTTTGTTTCAGAAGGACTTTATTCTCCATTATTTTTCCTTTGCTATTACATTTTTCCTTTGCTTATTCAAGATGTGTAACAATGAAAGTCAAAATCAGAATGATTATATTTTTTCTTATTACAAAATCTAAGCGAGAGGTCCATTATATTTAAATCATGTGTTTACTATTTTTATGACAAGCACAAGATCATAAGTATCAGGTCATTAGTTTGAAAAACTTAGAATCAGCTCAATGCTATTTCTTGGCCTGACGATTAGTGACATGCACATAGTAAGCTAGAGAAAACATGTAAAGACTAGTCATTTGCAAAGTATCTTGTTTTGAGAAAAGGGAATTAGATCATCTTTTTATGGAAACCAAAATCTGACCAGAGTTTAAAGCCTTCAAAAAGGCACAATCTAAGTTATAACGGTTGGCACAGTAAGAATATTATTCCTGCTACGCCAATTGTCATGCAAGACTTCCAATTAACAGTAAAGAATGTTTCTAAGGTCCCTCAAGTGTTTCTAAATTCAAATTAAATATTTCCTCATTCTCGATGTACACTGGAACCATTCTTTCATGGCTTGAACAGATTGAACTATGTCTCTCAGACTTCAGCGCCCATCTTGAGGCACAGACAAGAATAAAAGTAGGATAAATTTAGAAGACTTTATTTGTCTCAGTAATTTTACTTTATTAAAGAACTTAAGAGTTGAAAACACATATATATTAATGGCAACAAAAATTACAGTCAAGTCAGGTTAACAACTGTTCAAACCCAGAATGCTTCACACTGACCAGTGTGGGATACATCAGAAATAAAAGTAAAGGTGTCAAATGCATGCCATCTATGACATACTTTTTTTTTAATCTGTTTAGTTATCATTTGAGATCCTTGTTTTGCCATTACAAATTAATATTTTCTATATATATTCATATCTTGGTTTTCTTAAAATGAAAAAAAAATAACTTTCTCTATTTTGAGCTGGTTTAAAGCTCAAAAAATTTTCAGAACATATTGAGAACTTCCCACTCAGTGTTACTACATTTGAGTGGAGAAAAAGAGAGACATTCAAAATGACTATGTATCTCTGAAAACCTAGGAAATAAATCTCTAATATATTAGCCATTTGCTCTTCAAATTGCTCATAGCTATTAATAAGTCACTTTCTTATCAAGAGACAAACACCAATCCTACATCCTGCACCTAAACTGGAGTGCTGCAGCTTGGCTATGAGAAGATGTAAGCTTTAAAAAGGCTAGAAGCCCTTACTGTGCCATATTGTTGAGTCAGGAGGAGAAAAAACTTTCTTTAGTCTTCTGTTCTCCCACTTCTTTAAGTACAGATAAAATGGTATGGCAGACTCTGGCAGTAAGAAAGCAATTTCTCTTTCTGTTTAAGTAGTATGTAACATTTTGTATTAACATAAATTAGCATGAAGCCTCATCCTTAGAAGCAGCATCTTGATTCATCTCTATCAGAGCTGTCTAGGACTTTTCAAGGAGGGGAGGCACTATGAAAAAGTGATCTTGCTTTATTTTTTTCCCATTTGTCTTGACGATCAATGAAGATATTTTGCCTCATTTGACCAACTTGGAATTTGTTTGAACAGTCCAGCTACAGAAGTTTAACTCATAAGCAAATGCTGAGATCACATGTTCTGTATAAGATACAGGAGGTCAGGAGAAATATGAAACAAAAAAAAAAAAAATCCTAATCCAAACATAAAAGATTTTGCAGAACTAAAGAAGAGAAATGGAAGTGTTAATCATATGTAACTGGACTATACAGAAAATGACTCTAGAGGAAATAAAATACCTTAGATGAGAAAAAAAAGATCAGGCATTATTTTTCTTCTTCCTCTGACTGATATATATGACTTTAACAAGTCAGTCTGAAATTTTGCAAGTTGAATGTTTAATGCAACGGTTTTTTTGAGATTTTTCAGCAGAAGAGATCCAATAGAGAAACATGAAAAACTGGTGGTTATATTCTCAAAAGTAGGTTTCCATGTTTATTTGTTTGCATGTTTATTCTTTACTGTGCATATATTAATTCAAAGGTGGAACAGTTCATGGATACAAGTAGGATCTAGTATACTTATTGCTCTACATACTAGTTCCCAAAGGGCGTAAAGAGACATGAGAATCAGTGCAGCAACATCAGAAAATTTCTTGAAAATGTCTCCAAACTAGGAACAGAACATAGTACGCTACAAAGAGTGGGAATCATCAAGTGCAGATAAAGAGAGAGAGAGAGTAAAAGAGGCAGACCTATACACAAGGACTGAAAATGAGTTCTGCATGTGTATCCACATATAATGATGCTGCACATATAATGTAGCAGGTGACAGAGATAGCATGCGTGAAAGTGACTATTTAGGTATGTCACATGCATAGGATAATATTAAATACTTGAGTCCTCAATATGATGTTAGAAAAATTTGCTAAACCAATGAAATGTTTGTTTGCAAGCCTCTATGCAGAGATTATCCTCCAGTGCCATTCTGTACATAATCTTTTTCCAAGGAGTTTGATAATCTATTAATATCATTATGTGCTCACTCAAGCTCTAGGGGCACTGGTACCTACAGTTTTTAAATGTCAGCATGATGTTGCTGCACTTTCTAATGACTTCTACAGAATTAACGTTTCCTGTTTACTTTGTAAAAACCCTAGGAAATCATACTTCCAGCGCATCTTCAATATTAAAGTTAAAAAGTCACTTTCAAAAGAGAAATTGCAAGATTAAACTTGTGTATGTAACCTTTATTTTCTACATTGTTATATATGGAATTCTAATTTTATTTTTAAATGTGTGACCACATGATTATATGATTGCATGCAATTTCATGATTACAATACGTTTTGGTTTTTTTTTTTAGTTTCTGATTTTGCAGAATAATGTATATGTAATTTCATGGTTTATTTGTCTGTTATTTTTATTTTTCTCCTTGTCAGCGGACCTCTTTAAAACCAGGTCTTCCTCATTCCCATACAACCATTTGTTCTGAAATTATAGTTTCATTCCATTCTGTTCACCTTCTTCAGCAGCAACTTCTGAGTTGCAGCGAGGCAACATTCTTCAGCAATATAAGAAAAAACTTACAAGATGGAACAAATTATCATAGCTGTCTGAAAACATCTTACAAGAAAACTAAATTTCCTCATTTATGTGCCAGAAACTGCACTATACAGCTTGAGAGTATGCTAGTAACTTTCAGTGATTTTTTTTTTTTTTTTTTTACCACTGCAATAAAAAGGTGTTTCTGTACTAATTCTGATATTGACTCATGCCCAGGTATCAGAAGTACTCTCCATACAGACTAGAATTATCTATCCTGTTAGTTAGCCATTTGAACATAAGATGAATAAGAAAAAGGAAAGCTTTTCATTATTGCATCAGAATTAAAATAAATTTCATAGCCATTTATTTTCCAGAGTGATCATAGACAAAAAAATTGAATTTCATGTGAAAGCTAAAGCTGTACAGGCCAAACTCCAGTGAGGAGCATTGCCTTTTATTGTCCTATAGGAAATGCATTCTGCTTTGACAGTATGGTAAGCCTTTGAAAGTTGTGGACTGAAGATACATGACATACTTTTTGCTGAGCTTGAAAATTGCCAGACTGAGAAAAGATTCACTGCACATGAATAAAAGCTAAATTAGTTATGTATTGAAATCTCAAAAAATGTAAGGTTGTACATCCTTGGCAGAGCTTGAGTCCCAGCAAAGGTTCTGCACACTTTGTCAGGTATTCTGGAGAGGTCACCATTCTGGTGCGATACAAGGTCTCTTCAGAATTCTGCGGTTGATCTGAACTTTAAAACATATCTTAGAGTAAATCTGACAAATAATTATGGTTCAGGTTTTGAGGGGGTTTTGTTTCTTTCAGCACATTTTTTAAAGAGGGAATTTGTTTCACAGGAAGAAAGTACTTAGAGATAGTTGTACCCAATTCTTTAGCTCAGGATTGTGTTATAACATCAGAATACAGGACAGTTATCCACAAGCTGAAAGAAGAAAAAGCATATTTGTGATTTAATTCAACGTTTATAGGATAATATGTGTGTTATACCTGTATAAAAGGCAAGATACATGAGGTGAATAAAATAATTAAACAATAGACTCCAAAATAATACTGTCTGTGTAATTGTATGCATACTTGCAACTTTAGCCTCTATGAAAGAATAATGAACACAGCTACAAATCTTTCAAATGAGAATGGTATTTTATAGGAAGGCTCTAAAGGAAACAGTCACAGATATTCTGGCAAGTCTTAAGCAGTATGTACCTTGTCATTGTTTTCTTAAGATTCACATGCAATGTATAATTCTTATTGTTAAAATATAGAAAAATATAATGTATTTCACACAGAAATAATGAATATAATATAATGAATGAGCACTGAAACGGTACAATACTTTAATGAAATAATTCTTGTGGAGTCATAGGAATATGAAAATTAAGAGAATCTCCTTAACCTGAATGACATGCAATCAGCTTGCAGATTGTTTTGGCTCTGTCCTCCAGACCTGCAACTGAGTTTTCATATCTCTGCTGCTAGTACTGAAAAGATGTTTTAGGCCTTTCATGTTCTGTAAAAAGTTATTTTTTTTTTAATTTCCAGACTAGTTAATTCACAGTATATTGACAAATATTTCTTCTCAGGTCAACCTTACCTTTCAAATTTAATAACACCTTTTTCCCATTTGTTTAGTCCCTAGATGAATTCATTAAAAAATATACCTTCTTTTGACTTTCACTGTGCCTAGTTAATCTGCATGAGTTTTTGTATGGCATAGAGATTGAAGCTACCTCTCCATACCAGGTAATTCGGGTGCTGTTAGAAGCTTAGCAATGGATGCACTGATGTGACAGTTGCCTCATTTTCTCTGTTTCTAAAAACAAAATCTATATTTAGACAGATTTTTCTCTTTAGATACCAGAGATGGAGATCTGTAAGGAACTTGTAAGAGATGTTTTGTCTTTGTTCAGGTTAAACTGCTATTTGCATTAGGCAATTAAAGAAGATCTAAGAAGAAACTCCAGCTTCACTATTTCCTTGGGATCTCTTTTAAGCATTAACTTAACATTTCAAAATATAAGGTGTTTGCACAAAGATGACTCTGTGCCTGCATATGTGCCTATAAAACTGTGTAATTATTACCCAGAGTTGAGAAAATCACCTATTAGACAAGATTTTCTATCTTTAGGAATCATGGCCACCTAATTTTGAGGAACTGAAGTGGAATACTCTTCTTTTATCATTTAAACTGATAAAATTATTTCCAGGAGATTAAAAAAAAAATCAGTCATTATACATCAGGGCTGGCATAATGGCTTTGATGGCAAAGGCTCTTACTTCATTGTTAATTGTATATGAAACACAAATCAACTTTCAAATATATTATTTGACTTGATTTCATATATAAATAAAATTAAATAAAAATGATCACTTACATAAGCATCGAAAAAACACCACAACCCAATGTTCATGATGTATTATTAGCAATAATAGAAAAGTCAGTTTTATATCTACTTTATTTTTGCACATGTGCATTCCTTTGCACATATGCATTACTTGTGACTATCCAGAATGCATCATACCTTAATGGGGAGGGTTGTAGATATTCCAATATATTCAGAGGCCACAAACAAGTAAATATGTATATAACAGTATCCAGAGTGAATTCCATATTGAAATGATGAAGTTAGACTGGCTTAGCAAAATTTGCATGCATAAGATTTTTTCTTTTCCCTGGGCAGTAGACATCTTACAGAATTTTAGGCTGTTACTACCAAGATTAATTTTCTATCAAATTATCAACTTCATTTTCTGTTGTTCAAGGGAGCTGCAACTTATGCCAGATTATATTTTAAATTGTGCCATACCTTTCTTCCTTTGAACTAGTTGGCATTGTCTTGAGAGGAGCTTTTAACTCTGCTTGGAAAAAAGTAGTATGACAGATCTACTGAAACTTATGAATGAATTGTTGCTGGAACATAGAATACTTGAGGTCTGCACTCCAATATCAAACTTCTGGCAGCATAGCTGCTGCAGATGAAAAAAGTTGATCTCATCTTTTACCCTTATTCATGTGTTGACCTTTAATTACCCCTTTTCCCAGATGGCCAAGGATATCTCAGTTCTGAAATGCTAACTGGCCCCATTATGCTTATCATACTGTTGCAAACATTTTCTCCTTAAATTCTGAGGCATATGAAATGCTTTGTGACTATGAGCCAAAAATAAGTAAATAAATAAATAAACATTAAACAAGAGATAGTTTCTTTGCTTAACAAAGAGACGGAAAAGACCATAAAAGATTATTACCCTAGAGCTTTTCAGATATTGTTGTCTCACTATTTGTTTTATTTAGATTTACTCAAATGTAATCAACTTTACTGTCATAGTGAAACAAGGCTATCACTTATTTTCTTTTGAGTACAATTCATCAATCATTGTATCAGAATGGAAGCTGACAGACAAACTACTTTCCTTCAAACATATGCTTGGGCAATTTTGGCCTCACAGTTGAACATAAACTCTCTAAAATGCTTTAGAGAGGAAAAAGAAACCTGGTACACTGCAGAAAATGGCATGGGGAATACATTATGCCAACAGGCTTGATGACAGGAGAGACTGTTTGCCTTCAGCAATATGACTGTGTTCTTTTCTGAAAATCATTCTAGCTCATAGCTTAGCTGAGGAGCCTTTTCTGTTCACACAGACAGAAGCAAAATAGATTGAAGCAAAAAGGACTTCCTTTGCAGTATACAGTATATATTACAACTTAGAGCTGAACTTTTCTGAAAAGCATACTTTTCAGAAAACCTGATTATGGTCTAAGTGCCAGCAACCAATATAGTAAAGCAACCAACAACTGATTATGGTCTAAGTGCCAGCAACCAATATAGTAAAGCAACCAACAACTGGAGTTGCCAGAGTTGCCTAATAAAAAATGCAACTGAATTCCTGTTTTAAAAGTGTTGTATGTGATCATCTCAATGGCATAATTCAAAACACAGGATAAAGACAGCACTTTGCACAAGCCTGGTATCTATTCTATATTTCCTTCATAGTAGGATGTGTTTAAAACTGTTCATATAAAGATTTAGCATAATACTCCATTAAACTTGTGTGATCTTAGAGTGACATTTTCAAGTGTGTCACTAAGCTGTAAAGTATAAACAGGATCCTCAGAGTTAATTCAAGCCACTATCTCTGTTTTATTACCTCGATGTCCCAACTTCATCCACTTTTGACCACAATCAGAAGACTACAAAGAAAATGAATAACTCTTATTTTAGGTACTGAAAAGAAAATATTTATTAAAGAATTAGTAATGATTGTTGCATAGAGAAATGGAATAATATATTTCCAAAGAGATGATAAGAAGCAATACATACAAATTGATCATCCAAATTGATTAGGTGACAGAAATTGAAGACTTTTCTTTCTGGACAAAGATTAAGGGAATTTTCAGATCATCAGAGGAGATTTTGGAACTTCTATCACCAGAGATTTTAAGGACAGGTTAGACAAATGTCTTTTGGGAAGAGCATTAGAGTGTTTAAAACCATATTATGGCCAAGAGAAATTGTATTTTATCTGCACCTAATTTTTAATAGGCAGCTAAGTTTAATAAATTGTATGAGAATGATAAATATTCATATGGAAATAATAAACACGTTACTGTTTCCTAATCCTTCTGTAGTGAGGATAAAACATTTTACTACTAGCCAAACAAGCTAAATGGCCATTTGAAATGTGTTGTTTTCATCTCTTCCTCTAGCATGTTAACTTCAGATTATATGTCTGAATGCAAATTTGCAATTAGTGCAGATACTGTTACTCAAAAAGTAATTTCTTTATTTTTTTCCCAGCATGTAGTTTCAGTAAAAAAATGCCACATTTCATTTTTTTCCTAATCCAGAACTTACCAAGGAGAGAGAAGTTTTACTTTTTTTTATCCTCCTTCCCATCTCACTGCAGATGGGAGGAGATGTGTGTGAGCAGCTGCATAGGGTTTAGTTGCTCATTGGGGTTAAACTACAACAGCAAGGCCGTGTTGTTTTAAAATGTTCTAGTGATATGTCTGGAGTGTGCTTACTTTCTATCTTAGTATGTCTAGTTTGTGAGGACAACATCACTAGTAATTAAGCAGCATATGTAAATATATTAATTATTAAAAACAGCCTTGTAGTCTCTCAGCCTGTTTCACTTGAAGTCATACCTACGTCAGAATGTGGATAATAGTTCAAAGTACAGGCAAGAAGTATCACTCTACACTTGCATGGTGGACAGTGTTGTGTATACTACATCAAATTAAGTACAGCCACCAAAGACAGGACACCAGCTTAAAACACATGCCCAGAACTTTAGGAAATATCCATGGTCACAGTATCGTGCCAATATTTCTGAGGCAAATGAAGTAGAAAAAGCTTTCCCTTTCATTCACAGAAGAGAAGCCTGTGTTATTGTAGAACTGTGTTGCCACTGTCATTTAAGACAAAAAAAGAAGTAAGGAGTAACATCTGACATATATTAAAACATTTAATTCCACTTAATATAGAAAAAAAACAATGCTCCAGTTTGCATCACTTAAGAAAGCCACTTTAATAAGAAAGATCTTGAGGACATTAAAAAAAATCTAGATCCTGGAAGTGAAGCTCAGTTATTCAGTCTGGGACTCACAATATCTGTCTTGTAGACATTTGTCTCTCACTTAGTTATCATTTATACAGATGTTAGAAGGAACTAGGCAACTTCAGGACAAGTTTTAGATTTCTCATTTAGGAAGAGATCTATAATGATTCATTGTTTTTGCCACTGACATTATAATTGAGAAAAATATTTTAAAAATCAATTAATACCACTACTGGTTAATATTGAAATGATTTGAAATACTCTAGAATTATTAAATTCTAGTTATATTTGAATTCCTGTGAAACTTTGCTTGCAAACAAAAACTCCAAAACAATAAATGCTAACAAATTTTAACTAAGAAAAAAAGCTACTTTGAAACCCACAAAAACATATTCTATAACTCGTAAGGGTCAAAGTGAAAATCTGGAAAAGAACACAGTGCTGTGCTTTAAATCACGTCCATTGTCCTTTCAACCAGACATCTACTCCAATGGTCTGATGGAACTTCCCAGGAAAATAAGAAAAATTCAGCCAAACTCATTATTCTGCAAAACTGCATATTCACTTAACTTTACACTAGGACTCACACTAGGACTGCTTACAAATCATAAAGTTAAGCTCTGGTGTAGATCTTTACAGTATCAAGTCCAGCATCTACCAATATATTCTTAAACTGATTCCTCTGCTTCTTCTTCATCCTGACAATGGATGTTCAGAATAAAAATCGTGCTGTTTTATTGCTGTAAACTGGAAAAGACATTTGAGAGAAAAATGTTCTTCCTTGGGATTTCCCAGAGGGCAAAGACACTAAATAACATATATATTCTGTTTCTGTTTACATAATCAATGAAAATACCCACCATAAATCATGTGACTAACATTGGATACAATTGACTTTAATTCCTTTTCATAGTTTCACTGGAATCAGAAGAGAAACAACACCATTCAAAAATTATTAAGTTCTTCCACCTCATGTAGTGCTGATCCTTAAGACGTATATTTTTTTCAGACACAGTCCAAAACCTTTCTTTTTCCTCTTTAAAGTGGCTGTCAACAATTTAAACCTCATTAATTTTTGCTAATGAGAAATCAACTTTCTTTTCTTTTGATGTATCCCACCCTTCTAAAAAAAAATAGTGTGGTACATATAAAATTTTTGTTGCAGTATAATTACCAAAAATCGTGACATACGTATGTATTTAGAGGAAAAAAATGCTATTTTGAAAGGGACTAGATAGACTGAAAGGGGTAATATTAAAAAGGGATTAATTATTGGTATTATTGGCTGGATTCAGATTTCAAGCACACTTAGTATAAATCACATATATCCAGAAGCCCTTGAAGGTTCAGGAGTTCTTGACTATTTAAACACTTGATAACATCAGCGTTATTCATAAGGTTTTACTAAGCAGTTTATGAATTAATCCAGTGGTTCTAACAGGTCTATGGTATGTTTCTACTGTTTTAGAAATGGACGTAAGTATTGTCTTTTTTCTTTTTGTTCTATCTTTCTATGATTTCACTTTTTAAAACTTGCTATTTTGTCTTTGCCTTGTCTAATTCATATTTTATCCACAAATAAGAGAACAGGACCAAGGTTAACATCGTATATTACAGTATTTGTTTCTTTTTATTATATTCACATACAACAGGTTCCCACGACATCTTTCAAAATCATTTAAGTGCTTCTGTGAAAGAATAAAATCACAGAATCATAGAATGGTTTGAGTTGAAAGGAAACTTTAGTGGTCATCTAGTCCAAACTCTTGCAACATGCAGAGACATCTTCAGGTAGGTCAGGTTACTCAGAGACCCATCCAATCTGACCTTATATGTTTCCAGGGGCTGGTCATCTACCACTTCTCTAGCCAATCTGTTCCAGTGTTTCATCAGCCTCATAATAAATTTCTTACTTAAATCTAGTCTGAATGTATCCTTTTCTAGTTTAAAATCTCTACCCCTTGTTCTACTGCTAGAAAAAAATATCTATAACCATGTCTGTCCCCAACCTTTTAATAAAAAATTGTTCCTGTTTCATCTAAAAAAAAAAGGTTCTGCATACTTTTAAATACTAAAATCACAGTATTTGGACAGCAGTAATCTCCATGCTACTCAACTGCTCTGCACAGAACAACAAAAAACAAAAAAAAACCCTCAAAACCCACCTTTTATTCTGTAAGTTCAATAAAACTATGATGTCTTTAACTACTTTATTTCCACAGACCTTCTTTTGAAACATGACTGGCACCCACTACCAGATTGCTCCAAGAACATGACAGAAAAGGCAAATTGGATCCCAGGTTAACATCTGTGGAGATGTTTTCCTTTGATTCAAAGTGTTTAATATATTAAGGGGCTACATACTGCCATATTTAAGGTAGTATAATTAATTAAACTACTATCACCACTTAACATTCACGATATCCTCCAAGTTCTACTTTATCTGCTTTGCTTCTTGTGCAATGAATGATAATCAAGATCAAGGATTAAAAGTTAAATGGTAAAGTGCTGTCATAGTTTTCATTTTTGTTTGTTTATTTGTTTGGTTTATTCTTTTTACTCTGCCAGCAGAGTATGCTTTTGCTCTATTTACCACTACAGTCTACCCAGAATCACAGCAAATCTGCTCTTTCTGAAACAAAGCTCCCTTTCTCATTTCAAATTCTTATTACTGATGCATCAGAGGAGAAAAATCTTCCCCCTTCAGGATAGGAGACTTTAGCAATCTTCCCTGATTCTAGTTCTGAGAAAATTCTTTCTCCCTTCCCCACCCAACTCCCTCATGGAGACTATTCTTTGTTTTGAACTTGCAATATCCTGTGCATATCTTTTTTTATTATTCACTCCGATAGAGACACACAATGCAAAACCATGTAATCAGCCAGTAAAAATCTCTAGTTCCCTATGTCCTCCTCCCTAAATTAAAGATTTTTGGGAATGGCAACTGTCTTAATTTTTGCTACTTTTAACAGCCCCCATAAAAGGTAGGTAAAAGCTCGAGGAACTGGGAGCCAAATAGTGTGCTCATGTGATATGAAGACCTCATTTTTTAAGATTTCTCTTTTCTGGAAAAGAGCATTCAAAGTCACAGTTTATCAAGGTCTGTTTAGCTTGTCACTTTGACAATCTTCAATAAAATTACTTCTTCTATAAGTGAATGAACCATCACCACTGAACAAATCACTTTATTATACTATCATTGCAGAGAAAAAATGTCTACAGAAAGATATCACAGAATAGTTTCACATTGTTTCTCTGGACAACATTTGATAACAAAATAAAAGTCAAAATCTACTTATTTTAATGTATCTGTTCATTTCTGTGATTTAAATAGTTTGTGGACGAAGCTAATGCTTCCATCTCAAAAACTCAATTAGTCAATTTAGCTTCCGAGAGCGCTAAGAAACAGTACAGTAATTCTTATTTTGTAGAATGTTTTTAGAGATGTATTTGATGAATTGTTAGGCCTGAGCTCAGGAAAGACCTTAAACTTATTTTTTTTTTTTCCGGAGTGGATATGCATCGATAAATTGTGTCTAAATGTAGAGCATTTGCTCTTAATTTTTTCACTGAGAACCTGAGAAACAACACTTTGAAATGGATCTGCCAGCACCTTTCCTTAAATTAAGCACACTGAAACCTCAAAAATTAGGTATTATTAAAATACAACCAAACATTAGATTTTTAGATAGGAAAAAAACAAACAGTTAAACAAAAACCCAAACTCCTCAGTACCCAAAACTGATACAGTAGGATTAGAGACCAGTGACTAGGATTAGAG
This sequence comes from Clamator glandarius, assembly GCA_033459285.1. Taxonomy (NCBI): domain Eukaryota; kingdom Metazoa; phylum Chordata; class Aves; order Cuculiformes; family Cuculidae; genus Clamator; species Clamator glandarius. Next base: position 915,161 of record JAUNZM010000119.1, on the reverse strand, counting down.
TAGAAGAGTAGCTCCTCTTTGCCTCATGCGTTCTTAATGTGTAGATCTTTTTTTTTCAAAACTTCCTCTCAGATAACACCTTTCAGACTGTCTGGCTTACAACAAATAGTATGAAGTCCTTCTTTAGCCTTAGGAAAAGTTTCTTTCTTTCTATAATTTCCAAGGCCTGCTCTGTGCACTAGAAGCTCATTTCAGCAAAGCTCCTCCAAACGCACCCCAAATCATTACTATTCTGATAATTCATTTTGCTAGACCAAAGAAACGCCTGTCTCATTGTACTCTGAAAAAAACTCCCAAGTGAGAATGTTTATTCTTCAAATGAAGCCTCCTGTCTCCATAATTTCTCTGCCTGACCTGGTATGCAACAACAGCCAAGCAAATACAGATTTTACATTGTTGTTATTTAGCCTCACCCTAGGAAAGGCATAACTGAAAAATGTACAAAAAATATCTATCACACTCATCAAAGACAGTATTTTGTTTTCTGTATCTAATTGGGTGAAAGAAGTGTAGAATTAGTTGGTTAAAACTGCAAAACATTGCCCAACTACACTGTGATGCTTAATATCAATAAATCAGCTTAGGTCCAGGGACCAGGCTAGGTTAAGTAACATCCAGCTTTATTAGGGCTTACTTAGAATTGTCACTACAGCATGTTGATGTACGGAATACTGATGCACTCCAAATCATATTTAGTATTACTCACCACTCCCTCTTGTTTGCTACTACTGCCAAAGCAGAAAGTAATGTGTTTTGTATGAAACTAAAAGGAAAAAAAAGTAGGCATGAAGCTTTCATGATAATTAGATTAATTTGCTTCTCTTGCTCTACTTACTAGTTGTAATTATAATTTCACTCTATTTGTTTAAGCACAGAACCAATGCCTGTTGGATCACATTAACTTGCACGTAGAAGTGTGAGCAATCAAATCCTATTAATTTCAAAGAGGATTCTCAAAGGGAATCTTTAGTTGGTGCAAATTAATGAAACCTTTTTTGACAACACTAGTAAATATAAATTGTATTAAACCCAAAATTTGTAAGCATAAGGAAGTAGAAGGGAAACGAGCTGGTAGTACAGCTCTGTTACAGTTTAAAGGCCTTTGCCTTCATCATCTGTTCTCAACTGCAGATTCAATTAAAATAGTATTAGTCCTCTATAGCAAATTACAGGAGCAACACAATATTGTTCCACTGCAGAGCAGAATGAAACAGTCTGGCAGCCAGAAGAGCACCCAAGCCAGTTCAACAGAAGCATCCTTAAACTAAGCTTCCCTTCAATAAATGTTTTGACATGCATTTAATTTCTTTTAGGGATTTAGTTATGTAAACACAAGCATAAGGAAAAAAACCCTACCATTATATTTAAAGAGCTGAAACAAAGCATGTTCTGATAATTCAGCTTGCTAGGTGTACTTGTTTTGGCTGCAGTAGAGTTAATTTTCTTCAAAGTAGCTTGCACAGAGCTATATTACGGCTTTGTAACCAAAACAATGTTGTTAGCACGTCAATATTTTAGTTACTGTTGAACAGTGCTAGCACAGCATGAAGGTCTTTTCTGCTTCTCACACTGCTCTGGCAGCGAGTCAGCTAGGGGTGCACAAATAATTAGGAGGGGGAACACAGTCAGATCTGCTGACCCAATTGACCAAAAGGATAACGTATAATATATGACATTGTGCTCAGTAATAAAAAGCTGGTGGGACGAAGGAGGAAGAGGGGATGTTCAGAGTTATTGCTCTTATCTTTCCTAGCATATGACAAACTTGATGAAGCCCTATTTTCTTGGAGATGAATGAACACCTGCCTGATGATGGAAAGTAATAAATTAATTTTTTATTTTGCTTTGCGTGTATGCAGCTTTTACTTTCTTTATTAAATTGTCTTTATCCCAACACACAAGTTTTCCCACTTTTACCCTTCTGATTCTCTTCCTCACCCCACTGCAGGGGAGTGAGCAAGTATCTGTCTGGGAATGAGCTGCCAACTAATAATGAAACTAATAAGGAATAATGCAAAACACTAAGTAATACAGTCCATAATGTGACCTGGAATATATTTCTACTTCACACATAACAATTAAAATACAAAGAAAATTAAGGCCTATTTGCTCTTTTTCAATGCATGAGATCAGATTCTATTCTTGAGGTGATCCTTGCTTCCAACATCAGTGGTACTGCAAAGAAAAAGCTAGAGAACAGAATTGCTCCTCCACTCAGGAGCAGGATAAAGGTACTGAATGTCCCTGTGATAAGAACATTAGGGCTACTGGCTGAGATTGACCATGTGCTATGCTGTAATAAAAAAAATAAGGCAGATGGAAATACTATGGGACCATACTGAGCAATGTATTTATATTTTTCGTGTCAAAAAATAGGTTTTGTTTACACTATTTTTGTACCCTTACAAGCAGTTACATACTATAAAAATACCTTAGTTCCATTTGACAAGTATGAGCATTAGAAACATACATCAAACTGTATTTCTAAATTTACTGGAATGGCAACAATTTCAATTTTAAAAATTTTTAGGTAATAATAATTATAAAAAGACAAGCTATACAAAAGACAAAAGAACTATATTTTTTGTGCGAGTATCTACAATATAGCTAAGCATTCTTTTCCCTACTGAAATTTGATATAAGGAAGATGAAATACACTCCATCTGCAATGATAGATTGATTATTTATGAAAGTTAAAGGAAATAATAATGAGCAACACAGGACGATACTTACCAATTACTAGCTCAAATGTTCAGAACTGTTGTCCAAATATTATTTTGAGAATACTCTTTCCTGACAAGATACATGAAATGATTTTCACTTAAAAGTTCAACCATCAATTATCTAGGCTGTCTATCAGCATTTTCACATAGTGAACTAGACAGCTTGAGTGATTTGGATTATAATGGACTGCAGTATCAGCACAGAAGAGGAGCAGTATAGGATTCATGGTTTTTATTTAAATCCAAGAGATCATTGTGATTGTATGATCTAGACTTCTACACAAAAAAAGAGTCATAAGATTTCTTGCAATTTTCTTCACTGCAGTGGTTAGAGTTTAAAAAATTTTAATTTTTAGAGAAACCCAACTCCCTGGGTAAAATTTGAATCATCAAGAAATTTCTGTAAACGTCATGAATTGTGTCAATGATTACTTATCACACTTGCTATATATTATCATAGACCTATAAAACTACTTTTAACTACTAGCCCTTGAAAATTGTTGTAATTTTTATTTTATAGACACGATAGACTTCTGTTTTCTTCACAAACAGAGACAAAATCATTCCCTTGACTTTGTACTACCAGTCTGGTTAAGCATTACTTTTCAAACACAAAGTGCTGTGACTGAACATTCACACTTGCTTCCTAAGCTGTCATGGTAACAGATGTGTGTCCAACAGCCATCTCTAGCTCCTCTGGCACAGTATCTCGCCTGGAGCACTCCCTGGGAATAATCCCTGTGACCAGAGAATCATTACTGATCTCCCTAATTGCACGGACAACCATGGTCACTTCTTTGAGACCTTCTGTTTGAAATTTATGTGTACCAGGCCAAGGTTGTGTTGCAAAACCAAAGCTGAACCTCTAACTTAGATGAATTTCTAGATATCAAAGGATGTGTCTATACCTCCGAAACATACACAGCTCTTTCAGACAAATCTCTTCCTCATTTGTATTATCTTTGGCTCAATTTTTAAGAGCTACCTCAAAATCTTTTCAGAATTTCAAGACTTCTTTGTTGTGTTCTGGGTTTTCTCATTGTTTGTTTGTTTTTTTATTTTGTTTAGTTTATTTTTCCCTGATGAAAAATTATGATCTCTAATTTTGAGACTGAACTTGTCAAGTGATAAATATGTTCTCTTTACTTTTGCTTTCTGTTTTCAAATGGATGAATAAATACCTTGGCTGCATATAAAACTCTTGGGAAAATTTCTGGGAAAAATTCTTCATGAATGTCAAAGTCATTCTCTTGCTCTCTTAAAAATATCTTTTCAGTAATTTATGATATTTTTAAATGACTACCTCATCCAGAGAAAGACAGTTTGATATTTTTTTGTTCAGTACATGACATTTAAGGCAGAAATACAGTAGAAACAATACGAATGTTTACATTTATGCTCAACTGTAGTTGACAAGTTTCCATATCCACACAGGTACTTACATCACATCTTCTGGTGATGACATTCAACAGTAAAACTGGTTTTTGACACAGCTTCTCTTAAAGCACAGTTCCTAATGCCTTAATAACTTTCACTAAAATTCTCTGAAACTTCTTTCAGTATCCTTCTTGCAGTGTCATCATCTGAATTATACACAGAATTCCAATAAATCAGAAAATGACATTAGTATTATAACTTTGTTTAATCCATAATTGATGCAACAGCATTTAAGCTAATAAACAAAAATATAGAGTGAAGTGACTGCAATTTCAACTCTCTTCATTTCTTAGCAAGACCTCTAACAGTGACTCATAAGAAATTTATAAAAGAAACCTCAAACAACCCCTCAAAAAATTCCACTTTGTGTATCTCATGGTTCTTTGATTAATTCAGTTCTTGGCAACTCTGTGTTAAATGAATATTTACTTTTTTTGGGTTTTGTCCCACTATTGATGCATTTAGTAGTCCAGCTCCTAGAAGATGAGTTCTCATTTCTACAGAAACAGAAGAGATCTGAAGTGATCAGACCCTTTTCTCGAGAAAAATGTCTAATGACTTAATTACGCATAAAACAAACAAGCCAAGTTTCTTTTTCTTAGTCTATATTTTTTCTGTTTCTTGACATTCGGTTCTACACTTCCTTGAATCTCAGATTAAGATGCTTTCTGAATCCACCCAAGAGTTCCTTTCTAAAGGAACTTCCCTTTCAATAGATTATTTAAATAAAATCATCAAAATTCTCCGTCCTTATCAGAGCAGATGGTGCCAAAGTCTCCCTTGTCCACCAGAGATTTTCAGTGTTTGCTGAACACGGCAACTCAACATCCATTCCTGTCAAATGAACATCACTCAAAACTAACTTAACATTAAAATAAATTAAAGATTTTATTTTGTGGTTGGAACATTGATGCAGTACTAGATTTGATTTAGGATAATTTCATGGCCATAAGAATACTTTTTTTAAAAAAATTCTCTTTTTATAATTACTTAATAATGGGATTTCTTTGTCAAACATTAAAAATAAATCTGCCTCTAGTACATAAGCATCGGTACTGAAACTTAAGTTCCAAAGAGCGCTTTCTGCAATCACCTAGTCACCAGGTGTTTCTCCAGAAATTCCTAAAACATAAAATAACAGTTTTAAGATTTACACTCTTCCTGTCCATCTACACATACAAATCTTACATATTAGACGAAAGAAGTGAATTGAAAATAAAATAAGGATCCATGCCAGCTCCCCAAAATGAAAAAGCTCTTTTCAAAATATTAGGGTTTTTTGTAATGAAAAATAATTTCAGTTTAAAACTGTAGGTCAGACCAAACATGAATTTCTACATGTCTACCACTAAGAAAGAAAACCTAATCTGTTTTTATGACCACAGGAGAAAACTACAAGTTTCAAGCTGTGATTAATGTGATCCTAGAATAAATATTTACTTACAGGTGAATGCCTTAGAAATGCCTTCTTTTCCTCCACTGGAGATAATTGTAAATATTTAAAGTGAGTTGAAGCAAACCGCCCCTACACTATCCTGGAGGATTTTTTTTCATTTTATTTTTATTCTTTTTTTTGTTAGCTGATTTCAGGAGTGAGTTAGACTTAATTTTGGAAATGAGAGGTCCTGTACAGGACTTGGTCTTTGAAGATTCACCTTACAAAATAAATTCAGAATCTTGGTAACTGCAGATGATTTTCAGAAAGGAAGGCAAATTAAAATGCATTGTTTGACTAAACTGACTTTTCAGGAAGATGGTACAATTCAGCAAAAAGTCACTCCTTCAAGAAATGATTTTCAGCTAAGATCTCCAAGCATTTAAACCATGTGAAACTGAGCAACTACAGGAGACCAATTGGAACTCAATTTTTTTCATAGATAAGGAATGGAGTCCATATTCTTCTGCTCTTGGGACCTTAAGTGGAAGACATTCTATAGATGATGATTATATATTGTCATTCTTAGCTTGTCTTAAGCTCAGTGATCACAAAACTGTTTTACAAAAAGGAAAACATCTTCAGCAGAAAAAGCTGTTATAGAAGAGTCTTGAGTCCTGAGATTCAGACTGGATCCCCTTTCTTTCTAGACTTCCTCTTAGAGAGGAGTCTAGGTACAGCTGGATCCAGTCTTAGCCCCCAACTGTAATAAAGAGTTCAGACCCCAGGTTCTGCAGTGGAGCAGTTTATTATGACAGAATCACAGAATCACTAGGTTGGAAAAGACCCACAGGATCACTGAGTCCAATCATTCCTGTAAATCACAAAGCCATGCCCCTCAGCACCCCATCCACCCGTCTTTTAAATACCTACAGGGATGGTGACTCAACCACCTCCCTGGGTAGCCAGTTGCAGTGCCCAATGACACTTTCCATGAAAATTTTTGCTGATGTCAAGCCTGAACCTCCCCTGGTGCAGCTTGAGAACTTTCCCTCTTGTCCTGGCACCTGCCACTTGGGAGAAGAGGCCAGCACCCTCCTCTCTACAACCTCCTTTGAGGTAGTTGTAGAGAGCAATAAGGTCTCCCCTCAGTCTCCTCTTCTCAAGGATGAACAACCCCAATTCCCTCAGCTGCTCCTCATAAGACTTGTTCTCCAGCCTCTTCATCAGCTTTGTTGCTCTTTTCTGGACTCATTCCAGACCCTCAACACCCTTCTTGTGGTGAGGGGCCCAGAACTGAACACAGTACTCAAGGTGTGGTCTCACCAGTGCCGAGTACAGAGGGAGAATAACCTCCCTGGACCTGCTGGTCACGCCGTTTCTGATCCAAGCAAAGATGTCATTGGCCTTCTTGGCCACCTGGGCACACTGCTGGCTCATGTTCAGTCGGTTGTCAACCAACACCCCCAGGTCCTCCTCCTCCTGGCAGCTTTCCAGCCAGGCTTCTCCTAGTCTGTACCTCTGCACGGGGTTGTTGTGCCCCAAGTGCAGGACCCGGCATTTGGCCTTGTTAAACCTCATGCCATTGGTCTCAGCCCAGCGGTCCAGCCTGTTCAGATCCCTTTGCAGAGCCTCCCGACCCTCCAGCAGATCCACTCTTCCACCCAGCTTAGTGTTATCTGCAAACTTGCTAAGGGTGCACTCAATGCCTTCATCCAGGCATCCGTCATCTTGATAAAGACATTGAACAGGACTGGATCCAGTGCTGAGCCCTGGGGAACCCCACTTGTCACTGGCCTCCAGCTGGATTTAACTCCATTTCCCACCACTCTCTGGGCCCGGCCATCCAACCAGTTTTCCACCCTGGAGAGTGTGCGCCTGTCCAGGCCAGAGACTGACAGTTTCCTAAGTAGAATGCTGTGAGAAACTGTGTCAAAGGCTTTACTGATTACGACAGACTTTCCTAAGTACTTTCCTGGTAAAGGTTCATAAATGCTTTTACCAACAAGAAAAACCATGACAGACTTTCTTGATCTTGGGTATCACACATTTCCAAGGTGTAAAGATACCGTTTATTCTAGAAGGTCATTGGCACTTTTCATACAGTCTGAAAAACTGCTGAATTTGAAGACCTATCTGGGAGATTAGAGTAGATGACAAATTAAAGGAAGGAAATTGTATGGTTTACCAAACAAACCAACATAAATGTTTAATGTTGTCAATCTACAGCTGTTGAAAAAAAAAAGGAGTTTTACTATTGCAGCTCCAAGTTACAAATTTTATATAAAGGACGTATTTTAAGGCTATCCTCATCAATTAATTTTCTTTTAATTTATGCAGCTTTCTGCACTTCCGATTTAGCACACCAGTATTAATTTATCACTGTAGGGCATTGTAGACAGCTGCAAAATGAAGATTCAACTGGATGTTGGCAGACTTGCACAGAAATGTAATGTTGCCGTGGGTTACAGCTACAGTTTAATTTTTGCTGGTGAGTAAACACATTTGAGTTTTGTTATTTGTTCTTTGATCATTATTTGTTGATCTTTTAAATAAAACTGATATAATCCTTTCTTTGTCATATCCCTTCTTCTACATTTGTATTTTAGCCTTCATAACACATTGGTTACTTTTTTCTAGCTATGGCAATAGCACGTGTACTTTGCCTTTATGTTAGCTGAGAACTATCTTACTTTTTTTTTTTCCTTAGAAAGACAGTTGCCACCTCTTATAATGTCTATCACTTTGTCCCAACCTTTTGTCCAAGGCATAAGCTAAAGGATTTCAGAAGTCTTTTGCTTTGCTACAGTAGTGGTTTATAAACTGTGTCTCTAGCCATTTACTCGTGTGTGAGATCTACAGATCATGAGCAGCAACAGGACTAGAAAAGAGATCCAGTACAAAATAAGGCTAACAGCAAAAACCTTAAAAGGGTTAATGATTTTGCAACCTTATATGTTATTGACCCAAGACAAATATCAAGACAGTATTCCGTAGCTCTTAAGAGGCCAAATTTATAATTTGTACTTGTCTTCATAAAGGAAATAGAAATATTTCATTTTAGTTACGGGAAAAAAGGTTATGAAAAGGAGAGATCTTACAATTATAACAGATCCAATAAAAACAAGAGTTTGGCACTTCATAAACACTAGCATTCTGGAATTATTTAAACATTATTTAAAATACACAATTTAAAGGATAGTACAATATCATTAATTGTGAAAAAATATGAGTTTATGTAAACAAAAAGGCCTCAGTTTCCCTATGCAACTCCACATTCCTTTTGTCTAGAGATCCTCTGTTGAATTCTAAAATTATTTCATTGGCAACTGTTCTCTCCAATACAGAATCCTCTTTGTTTGTCAAAGTACATAATCTTTTTCTCTGCTAAAACTGTTGTTTGATCCTTGCAGAAAAAAACCAATATTTTCTTTTATCTTTTTTTCCGTTCCAGATAAAAAGAATGCTCTGAAGAAATAAAACTGGCATGTATCATTTTTTAAAAAAGACAGAAATTATATCCTACACTTCTGAGTGCTGGAGAATTTGAAGAAAAGCTAGAATGTATACCTATACACTTGCATTTTTCTCTGAGTTCTTGCAGTGATGTTCTGTTCAGCAATAAAATGTGTTGTAGTCTTTGTTGCAAGTTGCAGCATAAATATTTTCCAGAGTAATTTCAACTTATTCATGGAAGCAAACGACATTTGTTTGATGTCTTAGAGCATCTGTGAGACATCAGAAAAGTAGCAAACATACAATCTATCCTATCTAATATAACATTTTAGTCAAACGGCCAACCTACACATTTATGATTTTTTTTTTACAGTCATCAGCAGAGCAATGTCTGGATTTTTATATTTCCTATCTAAATTAAATTTCTGCTTCCTTTCTTTTCACCTTTTTCCTTGCCTTACCTTCCATAAAATGATACAGAACAGAAAATATTCAGCAGCAACAGCTTGGCAGGAAATAAAGATTGAGAATCTGCCAGTCCGTGAGTAAACTGGTTTGAGCTTCACATAAATAAAGGGAATAAGGCCTCCCAAATAAACTTTTAAAATAGATCAAATTTTATCCTGTTCAAAAGAAATCTGCCAGACTGAAGTATAATGGAAAGAAGTTATAGGAAATGAGGAAGGAGAGTTTGGTAAAATATCAGAGAGTATAATGATAGGATGAGGGATAATGGTTTTAAGTTGAAAGATGGTAACCTCCAAGCCCATGGCATGGAGGTTAGAACTAGATGATCTTTAAAGGTCCCTTTCAAGCCAAACCATTGTATGCTTCTATGATTCTATGGTAGGAAAAAAGCTGAAAAACTTTAAAAAATTCAAGAACCTGTATGCCATTGATTTAAACAGCAGACAGTTCATGAAAATATTTTTGAAATCTATGTACAGCAACGGTCTGTCCTAAGTTATAACTAATTCTTCCATATTAATTTACCCAGGAAAAGAAACCTAGAACAAAGAAACAAAGAACCTGAGATTTCTGTATTAATATATATTATCAAAGAAAAAATTTGCCTACTGTAATATCAAATTAAATACCCAATTTTATTATGAAGTGAATATCAATTAATGCCTCATGACAACTTCTGCACCTTGTTTAACTCTAAGTTTTTCAATAAAGGCAATTTGACAACATGGGCAACTAGATTCTTGTGCCTGGGAACATCCTGACATTGTTTATTTTTGTATGAACAGCCTACTGCTTAACTTACATTTGTATTCTTACTACCTGAGGATAATTTAAAGGAACATTAAGCTTCATCATTTCAGGAAACAGAGTAAGCTAAAAGTCAGGAAAGACTGGTTTTTAATTCAGTGATCTTTAAATTAGGAAACTTAGGCCTTCCTCAAATATGCTCCCATTTCAACAATCTCCTCCTACATATAACACAAAATTTTACAGTGGACTAGTGCTGTTGCGATGCCATCACTTCAGCCATGATGGATCTGATTCCCATATAAAAAAAGTCTTTGGAAGAAGAGCTTACTTACTGATATATTCTTTTGGTTTGATATAGTAAATTCTTTATTCAATAAGCCTTGTAGTTTTTTTTTCACCATCCTCACAGAAGTGAGTAATATACACAAGATGATGACAAGACCCTCAGCAGCATCACCCTCCAAGTTTTTTTTTTCTGATAAGCGTGAAAAATAGGAGAGGAAAGAGTTATTTTTATTTTCAGCAAATCACACTAGATGAGTATCTGATATGTGTCTCTAATTCAATACTGTGAAACACAGCCTTTACCTCTGCTATGCACTACATTTACTACCCCAGGAGCCAACTATCTAATTATACTAAATATGCCCCCCTTTTGGAGAAATTTCATTAGCAGTATTTAAGCAAACAAATGCAATTTATACTCCATTGAGATGTGACTATGTACTTAACATGAATGGGAGGGGGAATATTATTTTAAAATCTGTCCTTTGAACCATTCTATGTAAAATCCAAATTATGAAGCTGTTCATCCCTATGGACACCGTTTGAACAAAAGTCCCATATGGCATTTTACAAGAACTTTTCATCTCCTTGAACTAAACATAAACAATCTGACAACTGCTTTATGCAAATATGTTCTGAATTTCTTTGAAGTAGCTATTTTTAAAGGCAGATATGATCTCTGCTTGGGGCTGGGTGCAGGAATGATTTATATTTGTTTCAATAATAAAAAAAATGCTAGAAGTTATTTTCTACATGGCTTGCTCCATTAGATGCATTTATTTTGACAGGAAGTGCTGAAATGCTAGCAATAAAGTGCTGGAATTACACATTTGAGTTCAGGATCAAAACTCAGCAGAAAATTCCAAGTGAGAGAAGACTTGTGTCTTTGAACTAAACTGGGAAACATATATTATTTAAACAACCATACATTCAAATACAGCTTGTCCAAGTCAAAAGATGTTCTCCGAAGGGTTATATGGAGAAGGAGAAGCCATGGAAAGAGTATCTGAGACAATATGAACAAACCCCATAACCTTGGTTAAGGGGAGAAAAATAACTGAAACTATAAGAGGTTAAAACAAAGTTTTAATAGGGAGGTACTAGAATGGTTTTAGCATGAAAGTAGTTTGCAAGGTATCTGGAAAACCATCTAGGTTTAGATACTATGTGTTTATGTGTAGAATATTTGGAAAAAACTGACAAGCTTCTGAACATACAAGGCCTTTTCTGATTTCATTGCCTGTCTTGATCTATGTACTTGACCTAAAACTATCAAGTTGTAGCGGGACAGGTGTTATTTTTTTCTCTCAAGTAACAAGTAATAAGATGAGATGAAATGGTCTCAAGTTGTGCCAGAAGAGATTTAGACTGGATATTAGAAAAAAGTTCTTTATTGAAAGAGGGGTCAAACATTGGAGGTGTTCAAAAAGTGTGTAGATGTGGCACTACATGACATAGTTTAGCAGACATGGTGGTGTTGGGCTGACAGCTGGACTTGATGATACTAGGCATCCTTTCCAACCTAATGATTCTGTAGGTCTAAATGAAGTTATGTATTTTCCCAGATCAAATTATCATTTACTAATATGGGATTTTGATTTCAGAATAACCACGTTTTTTGGCCTCATAACTGGCTTTTTACCCTTTAACTCTCAGTATATCAGCTGTTGAAAGTGTAGTCAATAGTGTGATGAAATAAAAATTATTGTCATTTCAAAGGAATGACGTATTTTTTACTTATTATCATTCGGTGATAACTGGAATAGTATTTGAACAATTAAGGAATTACCCAATCATCAAGCTAAAAAGCTGGGCTGATTAAAATAGGAGTGTACTTTTTTCTTTCTTAAGTAAACCAGCTGCATAGTACTTCAGATTGTACATTGAATTCGCTAACGAAGGGACTTTTCTTCAGTTGCTTCTTCTAGAGTTGTTTGGATTTGAGGTTATTTTTTTTCAGCTGAGAGCAACATTCTGAACTATTAAAAAACATATCAACCTAACAAAAATAAAGCTTTAAAAAATCTAAAGAAATAAGGTGGGGAAGAAAGGCAATCTAGTTTCCAGGTGAACAGAGCTGTACAAAATTCACCATCAAACAGCACTTCCTGAGAATGATGACAAGGAAAATACCTGTGAGTAGAATTAGTTAGAATTTTTTTCCATGGTATAGCTCATCACCACAGTTTGCTTAGTCTCCAAAATCTAAATAGCTTTCCAAATGCAAATGAACTTGATTAGCTTTTTGCTGCATTGCCAACACATTTCCTCATCAGTCAGACTGGTCAGATCGCTAAGAGTTTCCAGAATCTGTATTCCCCTCATTCCATGTAACTTTCTTTGGAAAATCTTTCTATAAAGAACTTTGACAATCTAATAATCTAAGGCAATTTTCAGCTTTCTGAATCATCATCTTTTTAAAATATTCTACCTGCCTACTGCTTCCTCTTTCAGTCTTCTCTGGGAAGAAGGGTAATTTTTTGTCTCATTTTTCCTTGTATATTTTGGCTGCACTGCCAGTTATTTCTGCATGCAATAATGCCTGCTGAGCAATTCCAATATTTGGTACACTATCTTTAAAATGACAGAAGGTGAAGAATGCATCAAAACTCACTTGAAGAGCATTTTTTTGACTAATGCTAGTCTAAAGCACACAGATATGTACCTAAAACTGAATCTGCTATGTTTTCTCAGGATTTAAATTAACAAGTAAAGTAAAATGGTAGCTATCTCAAATATTAAGGACATGTATATTTATATAAATCTACTTGATTTACTTTAGACACCAAAGAAATAGTAAATCCTAATCATCCACAGAAAGGCAAAGAAAAAAAAAAGTGTTAATTCTAGCATTGTAGAAGATCTACAATTCCAAATACATTTTTCAGAGCTAAACAAACAAACAAACAAAAACCAGTGAACATACCTTAAAAGTGCAAATTCAGAGTCATAAAAATGTAATAATCATGCATTAATTCAAAAGTATCAAAGACAAAATTGTTACTCTTTTGTATCGCTTGACTTTTTTTATGTTTTTTTTTTTATTTATATGTGGTGTTTTTTGTCCTGAACTGGAATACCATGACATGAATACCATCAATCCTAGATGACGGAGTAGCCAAACTCATAAGCTAATTTATTAGGATTACCATTCTGGCTATATTAGTCCTGAAACTTGCTTCTTTGGAACCACCTCAGCATGCCTGTATGATTCTCCCATTCAGCTATTCAATTGTACTGCAAGAATTTTTGTTTGACTTACTGTGTACCATCCGGAAAAAAAATTCTCAAAATATAAATCTAATGACAGTTGCCATCCTTCTCTCTTGCTGATGGGTGATGGAGTTAGTTGCAAGGATGGATTGAAGACAAAGTAGGAAGATCAGACTGAATAAAATTAAGAGTTCCAGTATGCTGAACATTTCCTTCCTTTTATTTGATCTACATCTTGTCTGTCTCTGTGCAGTCACAACATACGTTTCAGTTAGCTGTAGTCATGATCATAGAATCATAGAATCATAGAATAGAATAACCAAGTTGGAAAAGACCCACCGGATCACCACGTCCAACCATTCCTATCAAACACTAAACCATGTCCCTTAGCACCTCATCCACTCGTGCCTTAAACAACTCCAGGGAAGGTGAATCAACCTGGGTAGCCTGTTCCAATGTCCAATGACCCTTTCTGTGAAAAATTTTTTCCTAACGTCCAGCCTAAATCTCCCCTGGCAGATACTGTAATCCCCAATTCTGAATGTAACATCTACACTGGGTTGAAGGAACAAGCTTGAATTAATACCAGTGTCTTTTTTTCACTGATATAATTCAATTTATTGGTATTCTGTCATTATGCATCAGAAAAACAAACTTAATGATCCTTTCTGATATTTACATCTAGAAGAGTAATCTGTGGTTTAAGTTCAAGTTCTCATTTTATTTTTATTTTAAAATAAATATAATTCTTTGTTTCTTATTGCATAGAGCAAATTCCAAGAGGCTGGTGAAACTATAAGTTGCTTATGTTAGTAAATTCATAACCTCTCATATACATCCTAAATTTGAAATGACTGGTTTTTAATTCTTGTGAGACATGACTGGATATAATACTGCAATTGGATTATTTCTTTTTCTTAGTCTATGTTTCAGATTCATAGAGACTCTTAATAGTCTGTCCAAAATTATCTGAGTCAGTACAAGAATAAGAAATAGATCTAAAGAATCATTTACCTTTTTTAATTTCTAATCATTTAGACATCATTTGTACTCCTGCTGCTAGGATTCCTAGAGTCTACCTCAGCACTATCTAGTATTATTAGAGATTATATTGGTCACGATAACACAAAGTGTACAAATATGTTTGTTTGTTTGTTTGTTTGTTTTCCTATTATAACAACCAGGGATATGTGTCTGGACTATAAAGAGACTGGAAAACAAATTACACAAGACAGAGATGCCACAGCACAGATGTAAAATTTCCCTTTGTGTTGCAGTGTCTAATATATGGCATATATGGTAGCATTATAAAAATTACTTCCAGTATGTCTAAATTGTGAATAGGTCTCACCTCTAAAATGCAAAAGTTTGCCAGAAAAAGAAAAATATTCACCTGTCACAGTTATGGATGAGCAATTTGAAGAAAAAAGAAGTATATCAGATGTTTTCACAAGCTTTAATTAAGTGAAAAACCATGTCATAAAGTAGGCAGAGTTATTCTACACATTGCCTTGTAGACTTCATGCCCTGCTGGTGATGCAAAGGGCTGAATGACTAACATTTAGATTCATATAATAATAGCATCTTGTTACTGAGGAAGCAATGCTACGACACAGTAAAAGGCCAACCTCTTTCTCAGCTAACTGCATGTTAGGGCTACTAGTTTTCGTCACGTGATAAGCAGCATGCACAAGTCATATACTGAAGACACATGAAAAAAAGGAATAAAGTCTCTTCTTCAACCAATACATTTCAAGAAATTGGTAAGAAACAAAAATTTATGCTGTACGTTACAGGCCACTCTCAGTACACAAGTACAAAAAAGTCATTTCTTAGACACAGTATTTCTCAGCAAACACAAATATTTTAAAAATGCCTGGTCCAGCTTAAAATGGTAGGAGGTTTGCCTGTCAGTAAGCATTGTATAGTGGTGGATGCTTCTAATTTTTTTTTTTTTTGTAGGGTGGACGGTTTAATAAACTTTGTTGGTCATATGTGAACTCTTAATATTTCTGTAAGTAAAGCATTGAACTACCTCTTTAATATTCTAGCAGATGTCTTCAACACCTATATTCTAGGGAAAAAAAATAAAAAGGAAAAATTAAAATCAAGACTCTGGCTTGAGAATGTCTGTATACCAAGGATCTTAGTATGGGAGCTGGTAAAACTACTTCTTCCTCTAGAGGAACATGAGACTTCTTATATACCTTGTTACAAAATCTACCAGTCTACAAATCTCCCAGTCTACCAGAGCCTCATTCTAGGCACATCTGTACAACTGTGAGCCATAGTGGGATGCTGTCACAAAGATTATGCCTATCATTCTAATTTTTTTTTGTGTGGAGTTGATGATTTATGAATGCAAAACCCTGGGTTTTTTAGAGCAGTCAAAGAAATAATCACTTTGCTATAGTGAAGTGTTCTGCTCTTTTTACCATTGATGAATCTCCAGACTGTAAGCCAGTCATGTATTGATGGATTGTTTATTCCACTTCATATATTAGCTGAACAAAGAAACAGAAAAAAAATCCCAGGTAGCTGCAAAAGCAGTTTCAATTCTAAATTCTTTTTAGACTACATGAGTATACTCATCATATATCATAAAATGTTTAAGGGATTTAATGACTACCAAACATTTTGAAAGGAGATTTCTTGGAGGAATACTGGCAGCATCTACAAAAGGAAGCAGCTTTCTCAGGACTTCATGTCTTTAAAAATAGCATATATTTTCAAAAATTAAATAAGGGAATGAAGCTACACTTCAGGCTAGTTACTATGAACTTTTGATAATTTTGATAGAAAAAAACAATGGATGAGATGTTCTTATGAAATTTGCTTTCCAGTTGCCTGCAAAAATTTTTCCTGCAAGTGAAGAATATCATATGCTTTTTTAGATATGAAATATACTTTCGTATTCATGTTATTAATGATAGAAGTCGATAAAAAAAGACTTTGATCAATCAGCCTTGTGACCTACAAAACTATTGTATCTCCTCACTGATTTATTCAGGCCATTATTATATTTTGATTGGATAATACTTAGAAAATGTCTTTCTATAAAACTATAAAGAGAAAGTGAGACAAGTCATAAAACTGGCGTAAAACAAAAATATATATTAGAAACAGTGTTACTGAAGAGTCTTTACAGAAATAAATAGCCTCCTAAGGCCTCTTTGTGTCAGTTGTGGCAATTCGTCAGCAACATGGAAAGCATTTATTACTTCACTGTTCTCTTTTAAGATATCATTAATGCTTTGGTAATAGTTCTGCTAGGTGTTTTCAATAGGGCACCAAGAAAAACAAAATACACCATAGCAATGACCTTTGAGCTCTGAAGAGCTATAAAAATATCATTCTTAGAAAAAATATTTTCCCTTTATCACATTTTTCATAAAATCATTTGTCTTTGTCCACAACGACAGTGGAAGCAAGCAAAATTTTAAACCAAATATTAATGAGTGAAAATCCTCCAGGAAGAAAAATGTTTCCAGACAGAAAACCAGTCTTTGATAAACTTTAATTAGAAAGGCTGGAATACTATTGTCTTAAGATTTAACCAATTTAAATTATCCATAGTTTGAAATAGAAACCTCTGATTTTCCTACCAAAACAGTAGGATTCAAAAGCCCTTCTGTATTAAAAACTGTAATCCGGAGAACTTTGTTTACTTTGTTTTTGCATTCAGAAGTGTATTAGGAGAGACATGTAGGCTGTATTTGAAATGGTGTGCTTTCTTTGGCTGTTACTGGATGAGCAGACAGCAGTAAACCTTCAAAATGGCTTAGTCTTCAGAGAGTAGACAAAGACATAAATTACCTGTGTTGTATTTTAAAGCAAGCTTCACAAGTCTCTCCTCTCTAGATACTGAACAGAATGTCTCTGAAACAGAATGACTGAAAATGAAAAGGAGAATATGGTGGAATTATCAGTGTTGCAAATTCTTGAAGTCTGTTTAAAAGGAAATAAATGCAGTGTTTCAGCATTTTCTTGTATCAATTTCTTTACCTTTCAGAGAACTAATAAAAGATAGGCAAAAGAAGCAAACGGTTATTTAAAATATTTGTAGAGAAATGAACAAACAATAAAATAATTCACTCTGAAACTGGATTTTTGTGTTTACTTTTTGAAGAACAAATTGTTTTTCTAGATAAGGAACTTAAAGCATCATAAGTGAGTTGTCCTAACATTTTTAAAAGAATAAATCTCTCAGTTTTCCCTAGAAAGAGAGCTTATAAGGGTGAAATCTGTGGATTACTCAATGGGATAGATTATTGGATGCTAACTTTATGTGAAATAATGAATTTTTTTATCTAAATATTATTAAATTAATAACTCCTAAGTACTATAATTACTAATAATGACAAAACCACATAATTTAATGTCTCATTTCTGAAAAAATCTCATTAATATGAGAAAATTATTTAATGGTTGAAATGGCCTTAATCGACTTCAGCTTTAGAATTCTATATATCATTTAATATGTTTCAACTCAATAAACTGATAAGGTTCTTCATACCTTATCTTTAATAGTTTACTTGCTCAGAATATTTTTAAAGGTTTTACTCTGCTTTAGGAACATTGATTTTCTTTTAATTTTTACAAAATTCTTTTCTTCATCGTGTTGCATAGAATGTTAAGATTATTGAAAGAAATGGAGAGTCACAGACTTCATAAGTACTTTTCTGACCAGTTATCTCTTTGGCTTGTATTTCTTTCTACTTCAGCGTAAAAAAGTACATTGGTCTGTTTATGTTCATACTTATCAGCTCTCCTGGACAAACAGACCATCAAAGAGAAACCATTATATACAAAATGAGAAGAAAAGGAAAATGAAAAGGAAAACTGGATTCAGCTGCTGCTCCATGGAAGTACTAAAGACTGAATTCTGACATTCTTCCAGTTTGCTGTCTGATCCATCAGCTGTTTAACTTCAGGGCAGATATAATCTCTACCACCTTCTATGGAAAATATTTTTTATTCACATATACACTTGAAATGATTGGCATATTGTAGGGACGAGACAAAATGGCTTTCCCTGCCCATTTTCACAAGAGTAAGACTTTTGGTCCTCTCCACAGGACAGCTTGCAAGCTTAGGGAAATAAAGAGGTATTTCAGCCCTACACTGAGCTGTGCTCTGCTCCAAACACAAGACAGGCTACGGTTGTGTTTTTTAGTGTTCATAAGGAACTCTACACTGGTGAGAGAATACAGACTATTTCTATTTGCCAAGATCACTGTTCACTGAACAAAAAGCTGAGTAAAACTTCATGGACTTTAATTTATAAAGTCCTTTCATAATCCAACACTTTCCTTCCTGTTTCTATAATTTGAATTGTGTAATATTTTTATGAAAAAGAATAACATTCCTCATTGATAACAGTAAAACTACTGGCAAAGGACCAACGAACAAATATTCATTGTTAATTTCATTTCTGAGTGTCTCATCTATTACATAATAGGTATGTAGTAAATTATTCTGGATATCTATTTACTGTATAGAGAAGAGATCTGTATGGGGAGTCAAAGTAATGAATGCAGCAGAAGTAACAAAGGTTGTTCCTTGAGGTTTAAATCATTATGATGTGAGGGATATGTCATTTGGAAGCAGAATAGTGCACTTCCATTGTGAAATTGTAATGTAGTAGACGGAGCCTGCATTTAATCAAACCAGTTAAAATGTAAGGAAAAAGTTTTCATTCTCAATGTGGCAGAGATATTAGAATGCTGTTCAAAGGGGAACTATGGTAGATATAATAGATAATGTCATTATGATTCATGACTAGGAATAATAGTGTGAATGGGAGAATATAAAGCAGCACACAGGCAACGTTAGGTGGGAAAGAGTAGGAATGCTTCCAGACACGGCTGGATTTCTATACTAGCTTTTGTCATTTCACCTCCCTGTTTGTCACTTTTTCATTCATGAAGTAAGGAAGTTGAACTAATGAGATCCTGGAATAGAGCAGTGGGTTTGTGTCCAAACACTGAAGTTATGTTCTTGAAAACAGTGAACAAATAATAATAATATTACTTGTGTATGAGGAGAGACTGAATTAAAGTGTGGGAAAGAGTTGGAGAGACTTTCTAAACTGGAAATAATCCTGGAAGTGGAATAAAGATGACCACATTGACAGAAAAAAATGAAATAAATCTTGTATTTCATGAAGCAGCTAACATGAGTTTGCCACTAATACTTGTGGATTTTGGAAAAAGCTCCAGATGCTAAGACCCTAATTTTCAAATATGCTTTCATCAAAATTCCTTTGAAGGTTTGAAATAATGAATTAAAGAGTGCCTTTCAAAAGCAAACAAGTGAAACAGGAAAATGTTAATACAAATGTTGCTTTTTTTCTATTTTTCTTTCTAATATAGTCAGTATTGACAGAAGCTCTTCTTATTAATGAAGTCTAGAGATTTGGACTACCTGCTTCTATCAAAAGGAATTTATCAGCAAAGAAAGATAATGATTTCCTTTGCCATATAGTAGCTGAAATAAAAAAGTCTTAACATTTTTTCAGAGCAGATTTTTCCTGCATTTTCAACAATTGTCAATATTTTCCAAACTTTCCACTACCAATTTATTTTTTTGTTTGCTGTGATCACCATTATGCAACTTACAATATTTTGGTTTGTATCATTTAATGAAAAACTGCATGATGAATTTCATACTGTTATTCTCAAGTCACTTGCTAAATAGTAGACCATAAATCAGTTAATAGGGCTGCAAAATTGACAAGTTTCTAAGACATGGAATAAATCCCAAAAATTCTTAGTTATTTTATACTTTTAATTCACTGAAGATATTTACACACATAAATGGTATCAAAAAATAAGGCCTTTTTCTTTCAAAAAGCCCAAACAATGACAGCTGCATAAGTAGAGATGTTCAATAGAGAAAATCAAAATTTTTGATTCTCTTTTGAAAGTGAGAATAGCTTTCCTTGCTAAATAATATTAGCTTATTGCATCAGATAAAAGTGAAATGATTAGGACATTGTAAGCAGAGGAAAAATCCACATGTCCAGAAGATTGAAAATAGTCAAATATCATATCAAAAATACAAAATTTCTAACTGAATGGTGAATTAATATTAAGGAATCAGCTTTGCAGACACTTACTTGAAATTCTAAAGTATATCACTATATTATCAAGATGGACAGGATATTGAAAATGAGAGAAAGTGAATTATTTATGAGTAAGGTACTTTTCAGGCTGAATACATAAGACTTATTCATCAGAGTTGTTTTGGGTTTGTTTTTATTTCTTTTTTAAGAAGCCTATTAGTGGCAATTACATGCTAGGCAATTTAGGTCTTACATATATGTCTCAACAGCTAATGAGGTATGTGTTGGGGGGTTTTTATTACTTTGACTAGCTCTGTCTGGATCTTTTAATGTTTGGAAAGAATTTTTAATAACTTGATCTAGAACTTGAAGAAAGCTTTGGCCTCCTTTCAGGAGGTGGAACAGGTATTCGTGGAGGGAGGAGCGGCGGATCCCTTACAGTCTTTTTTCCACAAGGAGGGCAGAAAAGTGACTGTAATGGGCTCAAAAGAGATACTGAAACTGATTGAACTAACACGTATGTTTTAAAATACAGAATTTAAATGGCAATTTTTGAAGTATATTTTTTTAAAATGTTAAAAAAAAAAAAAACAAAAAAAAACGGTCCTGGGTGAAAAACTGGTTGAATGACCGGGCCCAGAGGGTGGTGGGAAATGGAGTTAAATCCAGCTGGAGGCCAGTGACAAGTGGGGTTCCCCAGGGCTCAGTGCTGGGTCCAGTCCTGTTAATGTCTTTATCAACGACCTGCATG
Organism: Clamator glandarius; assembly: GCA_033459285.1. Classification (NCBI taxonomy): domain Eukaryota; kingdom Metazoa; phylum Chordata; class Aves; order Cuculiformes; family Cuculidae; genus Clamator; species Clamator glandarius. Next base: position 893,637 of record JAUNZM010000119.1, on the reverse strand, counting down.
AAGGCATTGAGTGCACCCTTAGCAAGTTTGCAGATGACACCAAGCTGGGTGGAAGTGTGGATCTGCTGGAGGGTCGGGAGGCTCTGCAAAGGGATCTGAACAGGCTGGACTGCTGGGCTGAGACCAACGGCATGAGGTTTAACAAGGCCAAATGCCGGGTCCTGCACTTGGGGCGCAACAACCCTAAGCAGAGGTACAGACTAGGAGAAACCTGGCTGGAAAGCTGCCAGGAGGAGAAGGACCTGGGGGTGCTGGTTGACAATCGACTGAACATGAGCCAGCAGTGTGCCCAGGTGGCCAAGAAGGCCAAAGGCATCTTGGCTTGTATCAGAAATGGTGTGACCAGCAGGTCCAGGGAGGTTATTCTCCCTCTGTACTCGGCACTGGTGAGACTGCACCTCGAGTACTGTGTTCAGTTCTGGGCCCCTCACCACAAGAAGGATGTTGTGGCTCTGGAGCGAGTCCAGAGAAGAGCAACGAAGCTGGTGAAGGGGCTGGAGAACAGGCCTTATGAGGAGAGGCTGAGGGAACTGGGGTTGTTTAGCCTGGAGAAGAGGAGGCTGAGAGGAGACTTTATTACTCTCTACAACTACCTGAAGGGAGGTTGTGGAGAGGAGGGAGCTGGCCTCTTCTCCCAAGTGACAGGGGACAGGACGAGAGGGAATGGCCTCAAGCTCCACCAGGGGAGATTTAGGCTTGAGATTAGGAAAAAATTCTTCACAGAGAGGGTGGTTAGGCATTGGAACAGTCTGCCAAGGGAGGTGGTTGAGTCACCGTCCCTGGAGGTGTTAAAGGTTAGGGTAGATAAGGTGCTTAGGAGCATGTTTTAGGGATTGGTGGGAATGGTTGGACTCGACGATCCTGTAGGTCTCTTCCAACCTGGTTATTCTGTGATTCTGTGATTATGCTCTATGAGCTAACAGTGAGGTTCTTGATGCGCTGGATCATGAGCAGTGAACCAGTAAGAACAGAAAATGTCCTGTTAATGATTTATTTTAAATTATAAAAGATTAGCAACACAGATGTGTTACAAGAAAATTAAGAGTGTACCAAAATAACAAAAAAATGGCTGTCTATTGAAAATGAGCTTCTGACAAACTGCAGAATACTGCATTGTTAATCTGGAATCAGAAGATTTCATAAGGATCTCTAATATGTGAATTACATGAAGTAAAGAACATAACAAAGTGCTTTCTAAATTATAAAGAACTATTATACTTGATTTGCAAGGTTTTTTAATTTAAATTAAAAAATGCAAAACTTGCATAACTTTGTATTTATGTAAATGTTTTCTGGAATAAAACAATAATCTTAATTTGAAGTTTTATTTCAAATGAATATTATAATTCTTTTTACAAGAATTATAAATAAAAATTTTCCAGAAGACAGTGTTCAAATACAGCTATTTTTCAATGTACTTACGAAAACATACTGTAGCATCCATTTAAATTATCATTTATTAATATTGTTACACAACCATCAGAGGTACTTTCTGGTCTTTAAGAACATTGAGGCAATACAAGACTGCAGGTATATTACTTTTTCATAGCTATATCTGTACAATACCAGAGCCTAGGCTTCTTCTAGATTGTCTACCTGTATTATCACTGTTGAAGAAAAGTGCTTTAAAGGTGCTATTTCCACTCATCCTATCACTTGTCACTTTGGAGAAGACCAACACTCAGCCATCAACTGAATTTAACTGCATTAATCACAGCTCTCTTGTCCTGACCATTCAATTAGTTTTTCACCCATCCAAGTGTATGCCCATCCAGGCCACGAGCAGTTCTCCAGTTCTCCTGGAGAACACTGAGGGAAACATTATGAAAGGCTTTACTTAAGTCTAGGTAGACCACATCCACAGACTTTTTCTGATCTACTAAGCAGGTCATATTGTCAAAGCAGATCAGGTTAGTTAAGCAGGATCTACCTTTCCTAAATACATGCTGACTGAGTGTGGTCACTTGGCTATCCTGTATGTGCCATGTACACTCAAGATAATCTGCTCCGTAACCTTTCCCAGCATCAAGGTCAGGCTAACACATTTGTAGTTCCCTGGATCTTCCTTCTGCTACTTCTTGTGGATGGGCATTGCATGTACTAATCTCTAGTCAACTGGGACCTCCCAAATAATAACACATTATTTACATTTATCTGTAAAGGGAACAGTATAAGAGTCCTGAGACATTATTATTATTACAGAATGATTTTGCCTACTGCATAGTTACTCTCTAACCCTCATGGCTGCCTTATTTTAATGTAATAGTAACAGTCAGAGCTTAAACTGAGTTTTTGTTTGGTTTGGTTTGGTTTTTTAATGACTGGACCAGGTGATCTTCTGAGGTCCTTGCCAACTTGGGTTGTTCAATAATTCTATGATTCTATAATTACAAAGTTGTTAGCTTAATTGTAGTAGAAAACAGGCAATATAGCAAGAGTACAAACATAACCCAAACACTATTCATCACAGAAAGAAAATAGCAACGGCGGCTGGAGGGAAAGGAGTGTCAGGGACTGTGCTTGAGGAACACTTCAGTCATGAAGCATGTGAACTGGCAGAAAGTCTGAAGATTATGGAAAAAATGCACTCAACTGAAAAATTGACTGAGCCAGCCATCTTCTCCAACCTAGAAGAAGCAATAACATCAGCTGCAGAGGCAGCTGTTTGCCCGCCTTCCCAACTGGAAAATAAACTTGGTCATAAATGGTCTTATAAATTATTCGTATGACTGTTAGACACTCGAGTCTGGAAGTGCAAACTCAGCAACAAGTTACTTCTACAATCTAGATTTTACTGGGTTTTACCTGAACCAAAATAACATTTTATTCATATCTTTCAAATATTTTTCATGAAAATAGGAAGAATGAAACAATTATGAGGCAGATCTTTTTTTTTCAGCTGGCCTTAGAGGCTCCGATTCCTCTATTTGACAGATTCCACGATTCCACTACTTTCAAAGTTGTTCTTTGCTTTATATAAAAGGAATGCAAAATGCTGTAAAATGACAAAAGCCAAAAAGTGAGTGAAAACAAATATTTCTCCAGTTTTGAAACAATCATGTCTTTATCATTATACCTCTAACCTACTTTAGAGAATAAACTGAAATCCCTTAAAAACAGGGTCTCTGCATTTAATCTAACACAATTGTTTCCCAGCCCTTGTCTTGTACATTCCAATGTTAATAGCAGCAGTATGAGCTGTAACTAAGTCCAGGTGGAAATCTTTGGCTCTTCTGAGCAACTAGATTTCACCTACTTTGCTGACAGAATGCCTGGTGCTCTTAGCAGCTGTCATAAAAAAGTCACTTTATTTTGCCTTATCACAGACTCTTCCCAACATTATATTCTCCACACTAATATAGTTAACATGAGTTTCAGAGAGGTTTAGTCATAAAAATGGACTAAGCAGTCTACTGAAAGTGTATCAAGTTCTAAAATATAAAAATGATAATGGAAAACTGTTATAAATAATTTTATAAAGAATTGGTTAATCTACATTGGAGTTCTCAAGGTATTGCACATAAAAACATGGTATTTCACGTACTACTCTCTTACCTGTGGGTTGCTGCTGTTTTACTCTTTCTGTGTAAATATATCTATAAAATTTTCTGGGATCAAGGAGATTGATTCATGTTAAAATATCCACTCCTAATTTCTGTCATCTCAGAGGAGTGAGAGAGCAAGAATTCCTTTAGAGATAAAACCAACACAAGTCTAGTTCTAAGAAACCCATCATGAAACCTCTTCTTACTCATGCATCTTCACTGCTAGTTATCCACACCAACCTATGCACACACAAGAAATTCTATTTACGAGATTCCTTACATGTGGAATGCGTCATCAAAAGGGATTTATAAAAGCATTTCACATAGAGTAAAATGACTTAACAGCAGCAGGGAACCTGTGATGAAAATTGATGAAGCTTTCCTGGTTGGAAAGTTATCAGTTCCACAGGGACTCGAGCAACTTCTGAAATACAAATAAGTATTAAAAATGACCCAGAGGTAAATTTTCAATCTAGTGTGTCATTATTTGGATAATGAATTGAAAGCCTTGTTTGAGAGGAGCTCAGACAGAAGTTAAAAATGTATTTTCTTTTAAAAGCAACCAAAGTTACTATTGACTGAAATTAGAGATGTCACCGAGTATCGAGTTGTTAGTCAAGTTCATCAGGATAAAAAGGAAAAGAATAGAGAGTAAAATTTCCAGAAATGCTCATAATGGTTTGGTTTTTTTTCCCAAAGGCAAAAAGATGTCTGAAAAGTTCTGTATGAGCAGTAAGATCAATAAGCACTTCTTGATATTCCACGTTTCATTCCCTTATTTGTGTTTTTAAATAGGTGAACAGATTTTGATAAAATTAAATTAAGATAATCTTTTTTTACATATTATGTGTGTATACACACAAATGACACATATATGTCTTCGACAGCAAGAAAACTTGTAGTATTCTTACTATTACACTGACAATGCAACAGAGAGACAAAAATTCCAGCAAGTTTTAATCCTCAGATTTATTCTATTCAGTTCCATGCACCCTCTTTCATTCCCATCTGTGAGGAACTTGGTTTTAAGTCCTAGTCATCGATCTGAAAAGAAACAACAGACCACTAGAATCAAGTTGGGTTCTTCCAGCTTTTGTTTTCATTCTTCACTGTCTTCATTGTCCTTTGTATCTGTAAGTGGACAGAAAATATTGTACAGAAATATAATGACACATTCTACTCAATGATTGTTGAATAATATGGTCCTGCCCTTCTGCCATTGACAGCCATGAGTATTTGATATTATTGTATTTTTAGAAGTGGATCAGTTTTAGAAATAAAATAGTAACTCTCCACAGCTTCTTTGGGGCTTTATTCTACTTCACATTGCTATCCTTGGAAACACATTCCTTGCACTCAAGGATATATCTCAGAAGAAATGGAGATATGTTTTTAGATATGTTTCTGCACTGGAAGATTTAGTCTGTGTCAGGCTGTAACAAATGAATTTTGACCATGAAAGTTAAAAAAGAATCTGTTGGTCAACGAATCATGCTTGTTCAGAGAAGAAATTTAAAACATATGCTTGTATTCTACTATATTCAAACCACCTTTATAACATATTCTGTAGTTTTCTTGTCCCTTGTGCTATGTCTGTCTTTTCTCTAGCTAGACAGCTCCAAAAACCTATTATTGCAGAGCATGTAGAAAAATTGGATTGTGCTCTTGAGCTAGGTCCCTGAATGTCAGCATTATGTAGTATGAATAACATTCCATTAAACCTGGAAACAAGCTAGACCTTTTGAAGAACTGGATAAATGCAATTGGTTCTATTGTGATTGGTGAAACTAATCATAAAGTTACAAAGGCATACAACAGCCAATTAAACATAAAAGAATTACTAGTAAAGTTGGAAAATATTGGAATCTTCTCATGTGCAAGGAGAGAATGGCTTCTGGCATATTAGATTTGCTTGTTCCCTTCTGTACCTCTAACCTCTGCTCTGTCTTCTGCATTATCCTTTCCCCTCTTTTCATACCTTGCACTCCTGTTGTTATTACTTTACCTTGTGGTATTTGCTCCCTCTTTTACATATACTGTCTTCTTTCTTCTCTCACTTTCCTTCCTCTCCCTAAATTCATCTCTATGTTATGACAGAACCTTAGGTATCCATTAAATATCTGAAGAACAGATGCTGTTTTACTGGTGTACCATTCAGTCACTGTATTTTAAACAAAGGCAAAAAAAAAAAGATTGAAAGAAATCTTGAATGTGGAACTGTGAAGTCTACTGCTTTCTGTTTAGTTTGTAAGCCTTATTGAGACAGATGGAGCATGCAGGAAAGCAGTTCAAATTGCTTTGCAAGATTTTGGTACCTGAAATCCTATGTTACTTTAGGTACTTCAAGTTTTCTACCAAAACTTTAAATCCAAGCCACACTGTTCAAAAATATTGTCCAGTAGGATAGGGCAAGGATGCTACAAGTGTGAAAAAAACCTGAACGTATCCCCTCTGCTCCTCTCCCCTAAAATTCTTGCTATAAACGAAAACCCAAAGGTTCTTATCTTCTCTGCTCCTGTGCCAGTTCTTCCTAGCTACTATATAGTAAATATTAGATTTTTTTATCATGTCTTTCCCTTTATGAAAAGATTTTCAGTTAGTTCTCGCTAAGCCAGTGGCTTTTCTTAGCAACAGAGTTCAATTTATCTAATTCTTCCAGTATTGTGAAACTCATATTCCAAATTGTGAGCATAACCCTTGAAGTCTGACTCAAAACAGTAGTATTTTTAAAAAACAAGAGATTTAGAAATGTTACTTCAATTTCATATTTGGGAAAGGCTAGTTGCAACTATGTTAAGGTTACAGGTACAACACGCTGTGAGAAGTTTGATGGCTTACATTAATAGTTAGCATCTGAGCATCATCACTAAAAATAAATGAATTATTTTTCAATCTGTCGTTTTCAATCACTGTGAAAAAGTACGGATAATAGTGGCAAACTTTTAGCTGGCTGCAAATTAGGAAAGCCACGAAAACAGTAGAGACAATGGACAGATTAGTCAGCACAGTGAGGAAGACAGTATTCCTGGTATGATCCACATTACTTTGCAGTTCTAAGGAAAAGCTGAAATTCTATGAAATCAAGGGAAATAACTCAAGAAAAATCCCTTATGCAGAAGCAGAATTTTAAAGCTCTCTCTATTTCTTTCAATCATACTTGTATCTTGCAAAAAATCCACATACTACAGAACACATACAAAATATGAAAGTTCTTAATGAATATTAATTAAAATTACAGTAGCATCCTTCCAAAAATGTAGAAAAATTAATCTTTTGAAAAAATTTCTAAGTGATTAGGTTTTGTTGTTTGCTTGGTTGGTTCAGTCTTTCTTTGTGATTTCTTGCTGCTATGGTTGTCCCTAAAGCACAGAAACTGGAGCACCTCAGGAGTGTTTCTAGTTACAGAGACACGTCCATTTAAACTTGTAGGCATATTTTCCATAGATTTCATATCTCTTTCTGAAGCCTTCATTTTAGAAACTTCTCTTATTTTCCAAAATATGTATTTCCATGTGTATTTTACTGTCCATGACAGAGATATTCTATAATCAGTCACACCTAAAATGTTTTCAGTGTTATCAGCTCCTGAGTTAACATTTTCAACATGAATAACCATCTTCTGTTTAACACTAGAATTTGTATGGACTATTCAAAACATACTTTGTTTTATGGCAGATTTTATTTTATAGTAGTTTCAAAAAAGTATTATTTTGTTCAACAGGAAGACATGGATGATGAAGGGCAAATTATGTTGTTACCTCAACTGAATACATAAAAATAGACATGTTAGTATGTCTGGTATTGTTAATGATAGGAAGCACAAATGAAAATGGACAATAAGAAAAAGGACAAAAAAACAACCCAAATGTACTATGTCATTTGATGCAGGAAAATGTTCAAGGCATTCTGTTTTCTTGCTGTCATTGCCCTCAAAATCTTCCTGCTTCACAACCTACAGTGATTTCTGAAGATGTTCTCCATTTTCAGTGGAGAGGTTTGTCTTTAATAATACAGTTGCTTTAATTTTGATCACTCATTTAAATTTATTCATCGAAGAATTTGTGTAGTTACTGAAGAAGTCAGATTTACTTCCTTTGCATTTACAAACAATTTTAAAAAAGCAAAGGTTTTAATCATTTGGTAGGTTACTGAATAAGGATTCTAATGTGAACCTTCACAAAGTATACCTTATGGAGGCTGGATTTTTGTATTTATTTAAGAAGAAAACAGCAATTTATACTTTCTCGTGTGAGAGAACAACTTTGCTTATTTTTTGGAGATGTATCAAAACAGAACTTGATCAAATCAAAGAGGGCACGCTTAACTGGCTGGCTTTATGGCTTAATCCAGTAACATTCAGACAAAAGTCATACATCATAAAAAATGTCTAATCATAAACATTTCCATAATCATTGACACTTTACTCAATATTATTGAAAATTATATTCTTCTACATCATTTCACTTTAAATCTACCTTGTTATTAGCTTATTTTTATATGCTATGCTGAATGAAATATCTCATAATTCTGAGTTCATTTTCAGTAAAAGAACTTTCTTTTCCTTGAAATGAGTCATTTAATCAATTCCTGAAATCAATCTGTGATTATGTAGCTTTTCAAATCAGCAGTTGAATTACAAGAAGACAAATGTTTTAGATATACAGTTTTCATATATATGTTTCAAACTCATCAAAACAAAAAGTCACCTTAGTAGGTGTGAATTTCAAAGTTTCACTGCTTACTTCTGTATAAGTTACAGGTTCATTAATCTCCCCTAGAGTTTTACTGCGTGTTTTCAGTTATATTCTCCGTTCATTCATTTGCATGGGTAACTGGAGCAAAAACCAAAATATATCCTTTGAATTCACTGCACTGATCTCCACATTTATTCATCTGTCAGTATAAGTGCACAGTTTGTGTACTAGAGTTCAATTTCAGAGTAATCCAGTATCTGATAGTGTACCATTTCAAAATATTTCAGTATGACTTCAGAGTCTACACATACCCTTATTAAAGAAAAAATAGTTATTATTAAACTTCCCATTTTGAGGGAAATTTGATTCACAGATTATTTGGCCACTAACAGTATATTCTCATCTTGCCACATGCTTTATCAAGATTTTGCATTTTATTTTGTCAGGGTACATGTAATTCTGGAATCATTGTATAACTCTGCATTAGTTATACTGATCTAATTAATGTAATAATCCCATTCATTTATTTCTTGAACTGACAATTATACTTTCTAAGCTTGGTGAGATATGCAGCAAATCGTACATCGAGGAGAATCTGACGCATTCTTTTTATGTCAATAATTCATAGAATCATAGAATAACCAGGTTGGAAGAGACCCTCCGGATCATCGAGTCCAACCATTCCTATCAAACACTAAACCATGCCCCTTAGCACCTTGTCCACCCATGCCTTGATTGTGCCTTAATCGATGGTTTTGATTTCGTGTGTCATGTCATAACTCAAATGAGTAACATTTTCCTCTACTATTTAAATTTTTCATAAAAAATACTTCCCAATTTGTTATTTTTTTGGTGTGGCATATTGCTAAAATTCAATTATTAATGAACAAATGATATCTTCTGTTGAATAATACAGTTGCTTACACAGAAGAGCAATATTTGGAATAAATAGTATGTCTGTGTTTTTCTCTAAGGTCAATACAAACGAGTCAGCTATCAGTACACAGTTTGCCACCTATATGCTTTCATCACAACGTCCTTATGGAACTCCATATCTAAAGTGTGAAAATTCCTAAACTGTACAGGTGTGCTGAGCTAGTTCCCCATTCTCATCAGGTATTCTAAGTAGTATTCCAAGCTCTTAAGGCTGCAGTATCAACAGTAGGAGAAAGAGATTTTGTAATTTAGGCATTACAATATATCGTTCAGTTGTTTATATAGCAATGTATCTGTATGTGTGTAGATATGGATAGCTAAGGCTAAAAAAATGAAAAAAATTTAGGGCAAAAGGGTAGCTGAAAGCCCATATGCTCTGGAGAATCTATCTCTAAAAGCAATATCTGCTAATTTTGAAATTCAAAACCCTCTTACCATTCCAGTGACAGCTTCTACAAATACATGTAAGAAAGTGACTACACTTTTAAATGTTTTTTAATATGAGAGCTCCTTTGGATATGACACAAATATTAAATATTTTATACTTACTGTAAATTCACCCTTTCAGGCAGTGTCAAGGGTATATAAAATTTTATCCCAAAGTGATCTTGTTGCCTTCAATACAACTTAGATTAAGCTAAGAAAGTGATGCAGGAATAACTATTTCTGAAAATCTTATCTTTACTACTATGATTTTCATGCTATTGGTTTACCTCTTCTGATGGAATTTTCATATTAATGCTTACAAAGAGATAGATAGAGAGTAGAAATATCATTTTGTTTCTTCAAATGTTTAATGGCATAGTTAACATTAATAAAAAGAATTTATCTTGTATACAGAATTAGATGCATGCATATATGTTTATATAATCCTCTTTCAAGTTTTTTATCACCAGGGCTGAAACCTTCCTCTTTGATGAGGGTCTTTGTCATATGTATCTGTTGAGATTCTGCATGTACAAACAAAATCATTTTTAGGGCCAAAGTGAATGCTTTCATTCACTTCAGAGAGACTCTGTTCAGTCCACTAATTGCACAGAATTCTTCTGAAGTGATATAGTTAACCTAACTGACACATGCACTCACTTGAAGTTGCTCATCATTCAGTAGTTCCATAACACTTTCAACATGTTTGCCTGACAAATCCTTTCTTGGGATTTGTAGTGGTTGTATCTGGGTCTTCCACACTTAGTACACTGTCTTGGGATGTGGTTTTTTATTTTTCCTTTCTTTTCTCTTTCAATGATAATTAAAAACTTTTCAATTTAAGAAGAACAAAGTAGAATCTTCTCTAATATCTTATCAACTTTGTTTTGTCTTGAGAAATAATATTTAGTGCTGGCAAAAATTCTCTGTAGAATATTTTGTCTTACAAGGAGGAGAAAGTTTTACTTAGAGTTATACTTCCATTATGTGAATACTAGGTTTGACTCCCATTAAGTGGGAGTTTCTGATATGAATGGTGCATACAAACCAAGAAGGGTGCTTTTCTCTGACCTCAAACATGTTTAGGCATTCAGAACACAAAATATTTGTATATGAACAATTGATAATTTTTTACATAAAAATACAGTAAAATTCTCCATTCTTTGTTGGGTGGACAATAACAATCTCAAACCAGAACACATTTATAGACACTTTCTAGTAGGAAGCACAATTTAGTGCTTGAATAGGTCATATAGAAAAGCAGTGAACCATCTAGCACTGATTAGTGTGTGCTTGTGAATATATTAGATAACTTCTGAAATAAGCATCTCTGCGCCTACTTGATTCACATCTAGATTAGAAGGTGAAATAAGAAGTGAACTGAGAGAATCTGATGTATCCTTTACTCCTAACGACTTGATTTAAATATCTCAATGACTGTTGAATTTCATAGTTCCTAACTATTTATTTTTACAAAGCTTTGAACTTATAGTTTTAGTGACTGGTTCCCAGGTTTTTTTTGGGTTTTTTTCAGACTCAAGAGGCAGTTAATCAAATTTTTTGCAAGTCCATGCATATTTCAATACAAATAGAAACAACACTCCAGAAACACTGACTTTTAGTGAAGCTTCATCAACTAACTTTCATTAACAAAGTACATAAACATGGAGACAAACAAACCTAAGAGCTACACAGCTCTTATTGATTGGCTTTATCTTAACTTTTTGTAAACATAAACCACCACATGTATACATTGCCTCACTACCTCATATCCTCAACCAAAGAAATATTATAAAAACTAGAATTAATACAATTGTGTTTATAGGGCTAGATATTTGAAAGTTATCTTCAAATATATTTGTCTAAACCCATCTCATCTTCTTCTGAGCCATAATATCCAGTGAAAGTACCACTACATTAGGGCCTTAGCATGGAATGTGGAGGAATTGTTTTTCAAGCAGTGTCCTACAAGATTAAACCAGAAATTGTCACTTTCTTTCTCCCATTTCTGTCATTCATCCTCCCTCATCAGGTGACTAGCAGTCTACAGTGAGACTCAGTTAGCAGGGCACTTAATATAGTTCTAATCATTATTCTTATGGTGTTGAAATATTATGTTAAACTCTTCTTCAGTATCAAAATTTCCAATTTTCTCGAGAACCTACTGCATCTGATGACATCATATTTGTTCACAAGACTGTGAGTAACACAGAATTGAAAATATAGAGTAGTTTTTAATGTAAAACAAATATTTTTTGAGAGATGAAGACACAAAAAACTCAGTGGTGTAAAATTTTGAAAGATACTTATGTCCAGAATTCAGTTAATTCAGTATAATCAGATGCATTTTGATAGCTTATGGCAGAGCTCTTTCATGTAAACTGTAATGTAATGCCTTGACTTAAAATGAATTGTTGGACCTCAGAATGTTACATTGTTAATATCTTAAATGCTGTTTTGCACAAGAGAAAAAATCATATTAACCAAGCCATACATATATGGTTAATGAATATCTCTATCCACTTTGTTTGGGTTGTGTTTTTTTTTTATAATCTATTGTCATTATCCAGTGCTCCATAGTAAAGAGACATAGAATAGTTCCAAAAGAATATGATTTATCATATCAGTACAATTTTTCATCAATACATAACTTTCAAATATAACACTAACATAACACAATCATAGACTAACTTTCACACAAAGGTGTGGAAATTAATTCTTAATTGACCTGTACTTCTTTTCTTTTTTAAATGCTGAGTATCCTGCTTTCTCTAAGCATTACATTTTCCTACTCTGTCATTTACCATATCGTTTCAACTGTCTTAAGAATAGAATTTTCTTATCTCTTTCTCGCTGTTCAACAGCATGGCACATAGCTGCTATGTGGTATCACACGATTTCATCATGCATCATCAAGAAAAGTGGAATATAACTAAGTATGAGAGGCACTCAGACTGGTGTCATTCGCAAACTTGCTGAGGGTGCACTCAATCCCATTGTGTGTCTCACTGATAAAGATATTAAACATCAGTCCCTGAAAAGACCCCTTAAATATACTTTCTTATACATACTGTTTGCATCTTTCTTACTGCTGGCCATTTTTTTAATTTCCCTATTCATCCACATTAGCTATAAAAAATGGATAAAAGAACAGAAAAATACCCACTATTCACTATATTTGTTGCTAGTAGCATGCATAACCACATGTGTCTAAGAAATTTGTCTAAACACTTTAAATTTCTCTCCATTTCTCAAAATCATTCCATTTCACCCATCATTTACTGCATACTTCCAAAATTTGTTCTGCTGAAATTCATTGTCCTTAGGACTTACTTTAGTTCTAGCTATAAACTTAGAGAGACTCTGTTATAATTTTCATAGTTACCTTTTCTCCTTACACTGCCTACTCATATTTACAGATTTTATTCTATATTTATAAAATTATTTCTTTGATTCTGTATGTTGCATCTTATATTTATGAATATTTTGATATTGTGTCTCATTATACTTGATTATTAGCCTTGGCTGTTTAATTTTTTGTTCTGTTTTCTCACGCGTAAAAGATAGTACTTGTGTTTTCTTTGATGTTAAATTAGAAAGATTGTATTCATCTGATGATCCTGGTATCTATAGACCTTCAATCTTCTTATATAAGTAGAGAAAAACTCTCACACATGGCAGATAATTTTGCTTGTGTCAAAATCATATATTAGGTTTCTATACATGACCAGTTCTTTGTTTCAACATTAACACAAAGTAACATGTTACAGTACCTGGAATGCAAGGTTTCTGACTGGAAAAAAATGTAAAACTTTCTAAAATGTATCACAGACTACATTCCAATACTAGGCTTTTGTCTTAGTTTCATTTTTTGCTTCAAAGATTTTTCAGAACATCTCAAAGCATGGATGCAAATATATGAAATAGAAATGGTAAATTCTTTTTTTCTCATCTGTAAGGCAGTGCTTGCAGTTATTTTAAGCAGTTTTGTAAACCTTCTATAAATAAAGAACATAGCTCTGACCATAGGTAAAGGAGATTTGTGCAAACAGACCTCTCTTTCCTTATCATCTGCTAAACCTCACTGCTGCTTCTTCTTTAATGGGAGAGCAGTCATGAATGAGAAGAGTGATTGCAGACTGACCACAGATGGGGATTCTCCCACCTCCATCATCAGAAATCTCAGAGGGTTCATATAGTTCAAGGTAGTATATCTACATAACAGGATTACCTGAGGTATTCTTGTGCCAGAAAACAGATCTGGAGTTATTGCAGAAACAGAGCTTTTCTCTGCCTCGCCAATGCCTCAGGAACACAGTCGTAGTGGGAAGCACACGCTCCATGATGGGACAGTCTGTGTGATCACTAACTGGAACAAAGTAGGAGGGCCTATACCATCTGCCCTTGATTTTTAGTATAGGACAGCATGGTTAACCACACAAACAAAATTGTTATAAAGAAATCTGTTAAGAATCCACCTTTCACTTTATTTTAGGCTTCAGAAGAAGGCATTTTCTTTAGAGAAAATTATCCATAAAAATATTTGACTTTTAATGTACATTTACTGAAAGTAGCTGTATTTCAATGCTTAAAGGACACTGTCTTTCTACAACAGCTAGCTAATTCTGCTACAGCAAGAGTTAAAATATCCTTTATCCTTTATGTTTACCTTTCCCTGTTGACTTGTATAGAGTTGCATGCACTGCAGTAAAAGGCAACAGTCCAAATTAGACCACTGGACCCAATGCTTTATCCTAAGAGAGAATGTATGCAGCACTCAAGGACCATATCTCTTAATTAATGTTTTGCTGCATATAATGACAATTTTAACTCCTTATTATAATACATCAAATGGTCAAATATTCATTTTTAATTACCTTTTTGCATTTATATTATGAAAACATAAGCAGAAAGTTAGTGTTTGATACATTAATGCTGCAAGCCTTTGTGGATAAGCTGCAGAAGCACAAGTAGAAAAAGGAGGGGTTTTATGGTATAGTCACAGTTGCCAGTCTGTAAACATCAACACTTATTCATACTCACAGAGGCCATATCTTAGAACAACCTAGACTACCACACTAGCTGTGTCTGTCTGCTTCTATTTCCACACTTTTCTTTATTTCAAAGTCAAGGAAAACTGGAAGAAAGAGAATTCCATATTTTGCATCATACTCTTGCTGTTTCTTGTTTAATATATTACAGTTTTAAGCATATAATTACTCAGGCTGAAGCTTTACAATTTCATGGCCTCAGTGAGGTGTGTACATCATGTAAAGTCACTCACTGGTTGTTATTATCAAGGAAACAAAACTTCACAAGACTGCAGCCAGTCTCAGGGCACCATCCAGATTATTTTGTGTGTATATCTGTCTGATTTTTCAGAATATCCAAGTTCAGCCATTTTCTGTGTCATTTATTCCACTAATTTCCTGATGATCTGGAACTTTGCCAGTAAATAACCTTCACACAAGGGAGCCTTTAAATATCACCTTCATAAACAAATTCAGAAGAGCAGGCTGCTGTTATTTTTGTTGCAGTTTTCTCAACTTGCCTTTGTTAACAATGAATGATAACAACATGATTTTGTGTAGATAAGTAAAAAGCTGCTCTCTGGTTTATGGTATTGTTTCATTGAAGTCCACAAAAGGCATAATTGAATTTAAATGGAATAATTAGAAAATGGAAGCTGCAAATAGCTAGAGTCTAAACACTCTTGAGTTTATGTGCTACACACAGAGGTAAATAAAACGTTTTAGTAAATTGATGTCTTGCTCTCACTGTTTAAGTATTCTTCCAATGATACTTTTATATATGCTTGAATACATGTTAGAATATCGAGCTAGACGTAAAGAATTCTGCAAGTTCTGTCACGTTTCCTTGACTGAGACTTCAGTGACTATGATAGACAAGGAAAATGAAAGGGAGGATGCAGTAAGGAAAAATGTCATGTCTGTTATATATTCTGTAAAAGACCCAGCAGGGGGTTGGATTCAGTAAACAACATAAATAATTAATTCAAAAGCTCTTTAAATCATTGTTGCCAATTTAATTTTCAATATACACCTTAACTAGCATAGTTTATATGTAGGTTTACTCAAGTGTTAATAGGATTTCCATAATCTAAAGGATATTTTTTTAAATTTAATAATCTCAAACCCTCGCCAAATTCCTACTTCCTCTTCTTTTGCTGTTAAACTCCCTGTAGGTAGATTCAGTGCTATAACTGCAATATTTTATATCAGACCCTAAAAATTCAGTTTCTCAGCACAGGACAAAATACAGGCTCTTAATTTCTAAGAGTCTCCTTTGTAAGGGACACTCAGCTTGCAGATTACAAGTAGATTAAAAGACTACAAGACTGTCAAAATAAAGGCATTTATTCTCGTGCATTTGCACCTAAGACTATTTAAGGCTAATAAAATTAGGAAAATAAATTAAGTGTTTTGCTCTAGCTTTAGATGTGAACACAACTTATTTGTGTTATATTTAGTCAGCTTATATTAAGTTACATTTGTCAGAGATCAAAGCTAGACAGTCACTGTCTTATCTTGGATGAAAAGAAGATCAAGGGAGAAATCAGAATCACTTAGGAAAGCAAAGAAGACAAACTATTTTACCCTTCCATTCTGTGAAGAAGCAAAGAGAACTAATGAATGGAGGACCTCAGGACTTCTGTGTGCTGGTTAGAGTAGCTGGCTTGCAGAGGCAGCAATAAACTGCTCCATATAAAAGAGTGAGATAATTCTCGCTAGTCTGGAAAAATCTGTAAAATGGACAAGATTATATCCAGAATTCAGTAGGCCATGTGTTCATGAAATACAGCCACTGCTATACGGTGTTTGTTCTGGATGCTTACAAGCCAGTGTAAAATCACAGAATCACAGAATAACCAGGTTGGAAGAGACCTACAGGATCATCGAGTCCAACCATTCCCACTAATCCCTAAATCATGCCCATATGAAAATGAATAATCAGAGATGGTATTAATGTGTTTTTCTTCTGTTCCTTTTTTCTTTCTCTTCTGTGTTCTTATGGATCTGAATGTTGAATTTCATTATGCTACTAAAATGTTCTTCACTACAATTTTGCTATAGTTGGCAGCTGTCTGCATTACAATGAAGCATCATTCCCCAAGAAGCAGTATCTGTTCTGTAGCTTCAGTGACACATACTCATTAGCCTTTGTATGTCTCTTTGGAGCCATAAAAAATTCACAAAAAATTATCTTCTCAAAACAAGCACCATGGACACTATTGCTGACCTTCCCTTTGTAAATGGAATGTGCTAGAAATATTTTGGAGAAATAAAAATATCAAGAACAAGGTCAACCATGGATGATTTGTGCTCGTAAAATGCTAGGAGTATAATATGCAAAATATGATCATTATAACACTATGTATATTATATGGTTGAAGGTCAAAACCAAAAGAATATTTCAGTCTTAAGGTTCATTGTTAGGATTATCTACAGTTAGAAAGACAGAAGGTTAAAAACTGTTTTGAGAAATACTTTCCACTGTTGTTAACCTGTAGAAAAGAGCCTTCTTGATCTTTGCTGGTTTATATTTTGGGGAATGAGGGTTGAAAATAGATTTTTAATTGCTGTTTCAATCATTCAAGTCAGGGTTTAAGTGCTTTCAACATATTTTCCTGTGGTAGTTTTCTCACCAAGAGCATGGTTGTGATACAAAGTAAATTAGAACTCCTCATGTTGCAGTCCTGTATCCAAAATTAGCTTCCTCTGGTGTTTGAGATCAGCCCTTCAGCTCACATCTGTAAAGATCCTCAGGACCATTGATGAGGAGGACTGCATATTTAGCAGCTAAAACTCATAAAAGAAGAGAAACCATTATATCTGCTGATCTTTGATGAGAGAAATGAAAATATGTGTCTGCATATTTAATATTTAGGTGTGAATCAAGTTCCTTTAAAAATACCTATTCTTTGTAGTTCAGTTATTTGGTTGCCCTGGCACTAAAGAGGCCAGTGTGTTACAAAGCAACAGTGACAGTAGTATGAAGCCAGTTCTACCCAGTAATGAACTTCTGATCATTTAATAACTGCTCCTGCAGGAAATCACTTGATGGCATGTTTTCTCACTTATAACCTTCCCCAGACAATACTTACACACAATTGTGTTAACAAAATGAAGACAAAGACAGATTATTAGACACTGATTCTTCTTTTTAGTCTCATTTTCTAACTCCCATCCTGAACAGTAGCTGTGCAAATCTCTCTTCACTGTACCAAATAAATGTTCCGTGAATGTAATGTTCTTCACACTAGAAGAAGCACAAGCAGCCCAGGCTAAACCGGAAAATCTACAAATGACACAATGCAGCTTGCAAAGATATCAACACAGACAGAATTGTACACCATACAAAATTATATCAGAATCACTAATTCTTATGTGTTTAAAAAAATGGAAAGGAAAGAAAATAAAGGAAAGAAGAAGAGGAAGAGAAATAGAAAAAAAAAAAGAGAATAAGAAATGAAAGGGGGAAAGAAGAAAGATAGGTGGGGAGGACCTCAAAGCTAGTCAGTCTTCTCTGCTTATTGCTTCCATAGGCCATGTGCTTAATCTCATTAAACTCTACCTTTCCCTTTGTTTCCATTATAAGGTGAAGCTCCTGTATGTGTTCTAACTAGAGAACCAGTAAGAAACAGTATGAAGACCCAATTGTCCTTCCCTTACAAGAGCACAGATGGAGGCTCTGTCTGCTTCTGTAAAGAAGATGTTCCATGCCCTGGCAGCCACAACAGACACCTTTGGGACATTTCCTAAATGAAGAGTTTATGCAGAGGTCTATATACAGACTGCCTCTAGTCCATGGTCTATCTAGAGCTCTGTGAAAAAAAGGGCTCTCTTTTCTACCCCAGAATACCCATAACAGGGCTAAAAAAAACCTCATATCCTTTTGGGAGATGGGGATGATCGGCAGCTGTTTGAATAAAAAAGGATCATGTCCTTTAATCTTGATTACAGACAAACTGTCTTTTGCACGGATTTTGATTTATGGAACGGGAGTCTAGAGACAATGAGGGATAAAATCAGCCATTGGTGCAAACTGAAGCATCAGGATTTCTGTAATGGAAAACTATGTGTTTGATCCCATCAGCAGGCATATTTGGGTAAAAGAAACACAACTTTGATAAGGACTTGACACATTTACAATGCAAATGGAATTGATTTGGCTGATTATGGGTTTCCTGGAAATTTCTCCATGTCACTGAACAGAGACGCTTATTGCCACAGTTTAAATCTGATTATTATTGGTTTCATTTTTCCTGTCCACCGAAATTGAACTACGTAATAACACTCCCACCTTCTTACAAGGACCACTGTAAAATGATTCTCATTTTCTGTTTCTGTGTCACTATTTTGTCTCTGTTTTACAGAAATTAGACATGGTTTTTTCTATCTGCCTGGAAAATGTGGTATTTTTATGCATTAACTGGGATACAGCTTCTGAAAAACTTAGACTATCTGCATTAACATACAGGAGTGTTCCTCAAGCTAGGAGAACCATAGCAGGCAAAAAAAAATATAAACTCAAAAGAGAAACCTGATCTGCAAAAATTCTTCTCATCTTATGACGAAAAAAAAAAAAAGAAGATACATGATGGCCTAAAGGGTGGAATGTGGTTAAAAGACTAGAAAATGGAGGAAGAACAGAATTTGTCTTTTGGCAGCAACCTGGATTTATGCTGCATCTAAATGGCCAATGTAACCACAACCACTCATAGCAAGTAAGGATTTAGTAAACTGCAGACACAGATCTTCTATGTAAGTTTAGGTAACTCACTTTTCATTGTCATAGATTCCATTCTGAATATCGGAAAGCAATACTCTCAGAAGTCGTTATGAGGATGTAAATATTAACATCTGTTTGGAAGTCAAACACTGTAATGAAGATCCTCACTGGAAATATATATTAAGTAAAACTATTACATATGTATTACTATCACACAAACAAAATTATCTGCACCTCCAAAAGATGGAGCTATAAATACCAAAGTAAATTTAATGCACATGTTGTTTTAAAATTCTCCCGTACAAAACCAAAGGTCATTGGTCACATCTTTGAAAAACTTAAAGAAAAAAATCCATAATTTTGAGCAATTGTTTCAGAATTATAGAAGTTATTCATCGTTTAGTTATCCTAAAGTCTTTAAAGAAACTGACTCACTGCAAGGATTACGTAATTATGACAGGGGGCAAAAATTGAGGCAATTTTAATTTATGAATATCCACATTATTGAAAGGAAAATTTAAAATAATTAGATCATGAAATCTCTTACCAGCCACTTACTGCTTATTTGATGGGTTTATAGAGAAACTGATTGTTTTGAAATAGGATTAGAGATTGCTAATGAGAAGCTAAAATAAAAGTTTCAGTCAAAAATATGCAATCTTCTCTGTCTTTTTATATACTGAATTTTAATTTCTGTCTTATGGCTGACTCATTAATGGATTAATCAATATTTATACATTCACACCATATTTGTAATGTTTAAATTCATCTAACGTGTTTTAAAATAAAAAACTTGAACTGTATTTACTTATCTTTCACAAATCCATTTGTCACTCTAAAAAGAGAAAATAAAATTGGAAAATGAATCTGATTAGGAGGCCAAGAAAGAAGGCTGCGTGCAACTGATAAAAAAACCCCATCATATCGTATATGAGTAAGTCTTGAGGAACTCAGGCAAGTGTGGATGAATACATATCAATTTCTGCAATTTACCAATCCAAATATTCTGTAAAAATTCCTACGGTGTTAGATAAGTGGCATGATTACAGTATACTCAATCATCTTAATAATGAGTTGCTATGAAAAGTGGCTGACCAGCAACAGTAGCCATTTAAAAGTTCTTCTGTGCTACCAATGGGGTGTTTAACTCACTGAGCTCAGGATAAATTATCTAGTTCTTAAACCCTGTTCTGAAAACCTAGTAAAAATCAAAGTCTGTAGAACTGAGGAAATTCAAGCAAATCTCATACTGTCCAATTTTTAGTGTCAAAGCTGTCAATATTAACTATAATATGTTAGAAGCCTAACATGCTAATAAACAGATGGAAAATTGGGTCATATAATTATATGCAAAAATCAGATCCCTTGTAGTTCATCTATCATGTGTTCACCTAGCATTTATTTATTCATGGACAGCTTGTTACAAAGACTATACTTCATTGCATCTTTCCTTCAATATGATATCTTTCAGTGTTTTTTCAGCACAACAATTTAAGAATATCTAATATATTTATGATCTGGTTTCCTTTTTTTTAACAGCTTCCAAAGTAATCTTGGTACACCTGTAGTCTAGATGTGTAGATAAACTGAAGTTCCAGCATCTTGTTAGTTATGTCATACTACTTTTGTTGTGCTAATAGCAAAAGACATAATAGGCTGATGTGCAGCTTGATTGAACCTGGTCTAGCCAGAACAATGCTAGTAGTACTGACTTTCGATATTATGGAGGGTCAAAACACTTTAAGAAGAGTTCAACATTTGGCATCCTGGACGTGGGTCCTTAACTCAAGTTAATGTGATGTCATCATAAAATCTTCTTGGACCAGAACATCATAGAGGAAATACAGATACAACTCTGAGAAACCACTTCGCTTTTTTTACTTATTACTATCACATAATGTTTGCATTTTCTTAGCATTCCATTTTTGTAGGCACTCCACTTCACAGGACAAATCAAAAAGTCAAAGAAAAGAAAACGAAACTGAGAAAAATTATAGAATTGTTATGATTAAATTCACTCTGCTGATAACAGATATCAGAGATTCACAAGTGGAATTTAAGTTGGTTTACTGTCTTATACAAACTGAAATTATCCCTCTGCTTCATAAATAATTTCTGGAATATGTTGTTAGATTAGTGATTCCTATAATGTAAACACAACTACAGCAGGAATAAAGAAAAATAAAATAGAAGTCTAGCAATCAGAATATAATACCCATAACCAGAAAAGAAAATTTTGAGCTGAAAAATAGACAACTGACAATGTATATATCCAGATTATAATTGGTATATTTTGATTATAAAAGCCATTTTTAGTCTTTCAGACTAGATTCTTGCCAAAGATCATATATATCAAATATAGATGTACTTCAGCTACGCTTTGTGGATACTTACTTCTCAGTCTAGGAGTGATTCTGGTAAGGACATCTGTTTCAGCTTCTTTCTGTAACTTGTAAGCTACACAAATGCTTTTGCAGTCACCAAGTTTGTATAAGTCTGTGATTTTAAATCCTACTATGTGAGACCTTACTGAGTCATAGAACAGCATATAGTATAGAAAAAGCTACTGGAGCTCATGAGCACTAAACAAAAAGAGCTTCGGTTTTGTTTTTTTTATTACTATGTCTGGAAAATTTGATTCAAAACTTTCAGAGAAAGGTGAAAACATGAACGTCAATAAGTTAATCTGAAAACAGTTATCCATTTTGAAGTAACTAAACATTGCAATATAGACCTGTGTACCAGCTGCCTTCAGTCACCGTGCTGACTATAAGACAGTTATTGCTGTCCGGCACAATGGCAGAGATCAATTTTTTAGTATTTTTTTCACTCATCAGACAAGTCACTAAAATTTAAAGTCCAGATAGACATATTTAGTTGTGGTTCTATTTATAATGTTCAGAAATTACTCAGTAGTAAAATATCTGTAAAACAAAATACTTATTTTTTGTTATTTTTGAAGTAAAGTCTAAGATTTTTTTTTTATTATTGAATGAGTTCCAAGTAAATTAAGATCATCAGATATTGCAAATTAAGACAGAAAAATAACATAGTGAACATGGACCCCAGCAAAGGACCTCAAAGATGGTGAAGGGACTGAGAACCTGTTATATAGGAACAGGCTGATTCACGTGGGACTTCTCAGCCTGGATAAGAGAAGGCTCAGCAGAATCTGACAGGAAGAAGATGGAACTGGACTCTCAGTGGTGTCCAGTGAGATGTTAAGAGGCTGTGAGCACAAACTGAAATGCAGCAAATTACCTTTAAATGTGAGAAAAAAATCTTTTTCACTGTAATTGTAAATAAAAACTGAAAAAAAGAGAGCTTGTGGAGTCTCCATCCTTGGAAATATTCAAAACCTGACTGGACAACATACTGGGCAATTTTCTGTAATTGACCCTGCTTTGAACAGGGACATTGGACTAGTCTCCAGGAGTCCTTTCCAGCTGGAGAGGCACTAGGCTCAGTAAATAAAAAACACAATAATTCTGTGATTTTGTGTCTATTATTCTATAAGAGATATCTCCATGAGAAGCCTGCAAGTAATATTTACTTAACACTAATGTGCACTTTTTAACATGGATGATAATTCATAGAAGGCCTTAGCGGGTATATATGTCAGAAATTTCTGTTGATCTACCAGAGTCTAGTTAAAACATAAAGAGAATGATATGATTTCCTTCACTACATTATGGTTCTTTCAACTTCCTGTGCTTAACAGCCAGCAGTCTACTTGTGGGAAACTGGCAAGAGAAAACCTTTGGCATAAATCCATCATAAGATTTGAACTTATATCTTCATAAACAAATTGTTATGAATTTTGTCTGTGGCGGAAAAAGTTCATCATTACAGCGTGGAATTCCTTGAAAAAGAAAAAAATTAAAGACAAATCTGATATGCTTGCCCTCAACATGAAATGCATTGATGATTTCCCTTTATTTATCTAAAGCTAGTATTTTTCTTACATTCCCACAATTCTGTTATTCCAGCAGCTATAGAAAGAAAGTGTTGTTGGATAGGAATAGGATGAAATATTTATTTAGTTTTAATTAGAATTATCTTCCATAGAAAATTTCTATTTACATGCATAAAATAAGATTGGTATATATTTTGACAATGAGAAGCTTGTTGACTTAAGTGGTCAGTGAAGGAAGGCACAGTGCCTGGTGTTGAACTCAATGAATTCCTTATTCATAGCTATTCCAAGCTTAAACCAACTGGAAGTTCTCTCTCATAAAGCTCATCCTACACATAACCCTTTTTATGTGTTAACCTACTTTTTCAATTTTTAATACAGCTGATTTAATTTTAAAAACTTTACAGAATCCATGTGAATATGATATTCTATACTCCTATACCCCGACCATGTAGGGAAGTATCCAATAAGATGGGTCAGTGTGATAGCTCTCTTGGGTTGATTTTATTATTTTTAATTTTTTTTATTATTTTTTACTGTAGTGATTAGGATTTCAGGCAATGAGCTAAAATAATGTATTACTAGACTGGCAGTCAATCAGATCACTATCACTTCAAACATCACTTAAGATGATCTGCTTTTTTTTATTATTTATATAGCTCCATAGTCCATGGTGCTACATAGAACAAATCAAAGACAGATTTCCTGCCCCCTAAGAGCTTACAGTCTAGGCAAGAACAAGAACAACAGGAGGATATAACACAAGCAGGGGAAAGAGTGGGGAAGTAAATGAAAAGTAGGACAATTAGATTACAGTCAGATAAAAAGCTAGTGTGTTTATCTTGCTGGATACAAACTGGGAAGATGAAGCGTGTGAGTAACTTTATTTTTAATTAGAACTACATTTTATAGGAAAGCCAGAAGAAAAAGATTTTGAAAATAAATTTGGAAATGTCAGATGTGGGGATTGTTGGGGATGTTTTTGGCAAAATCTTGATTCCTCTGAGTTAGGAGTTTTGAAGCTGCTTTCAATGCAGTCAGCATTTCAATCACTGTATTTTGTGAGTGTTGATGTATTTGAAGACAAAGTGAAGTTGTGTCTAACATACTTCAAATATGTTTTTAATATCCTTAATATAATAATAATACAAAAATTATTGTATAGAACTATTATTTACCTCTTTGTATGTCGTTATCTCTGCTCATGACCCCTTTTCCCTTTAAACATTCTCCTACTACTTTTTGAGTCTTTGGATGTTTGTGTTAGGTTTTTTTCCCCCTTCGTAAATTACATCTTTTCCATTCTGAAATATTAAGTAGTTAGAGCAGTACGGCTAAAGAGTGCTAGTTTGGTTTTTGGAAGACTGTATGGCTGAAACTAAGATTATTGCACAGAGCCTCAAGTAACATAAATGTGAAAGAAAATGTTCTTTCAAACCTATACCGAAATCTTCAACTGAAAATTGAGATAGAAACTTCAGAAAGTAATACCTCATGCAAAGCCTGCCAGATACTCCCTGGATATGTTTGTATTTGTGTTCATGTAATAGGAGAAAACTAAAAAATGGCCTCCTAATCAGTCAAATCCTCATTTACCATAAAGCACCATATATCTTCTGAATTCATCCAACTATTTGGCTCAGAATTTTCACTATCCGTCCTTCTGAAATGACATTTATAAAAAAGCTAGAGGGTTTTTTGTTCTGTAATATCCACATAGTTATCTATCACTATATAACCATGCTGAGGAAGCTGAGGAACTAAACTATATGTCTTGAGAATCCTTAAAAATAAAATAGAAGAATCCTGTTTGGTTTTCACTTCCATTTGTCATCCATCAAGTAACAGAGTATTACTGAATTATAACTGCTTTAAAAGTCTTCTCTAGAGTAATATTCAAGGTCAGTCAGAGAAGTGCCCATCATCCTGTCCTGGGAAATCAACAAACTAATCAAGCTATTATATGAAACCACATAAAAATGTTATGAACCAATTCTGAATCTTCATGGGCCAGATACTCACTTGATTTTAGCTGGTGTAGCTCCATTGATTTTAACAATACTATAGAAATTTATACTACATGGTAATTCTGGAATTAGTGACTAGTCATTCGGAGACCTTTCAAAATGAGGAAATTTTCTTCAGGACTGAGGATTTTCTTCCCAACAGCAAAGGGAAAATGAACCATTGAGTATTTTGAGTAGAAAGCTATCAGTATTATTTTCTAATACCTTGGGTCTCTACTCTTCGTTAGTAATTTCTCCCTAAATGTCTTAATTCTCTGTGAAAAATAAAAAAATAATTACTAATGGTATGAATCAGTGCATGTTTTTTTTTTAAAAAAAGGCATTATCCTACTGTAAGTCTGTAGTCTCAAGCATTTCTAGTCTTGATCTTAAATACAGGTCTCCATATACTTTGTGTATTTCCCTTAATTATGGAAGGATGAATTCATATTGAAATCTTCATTAAGCCACACTACTTCTGGTTTTTGTTCCTTGGGGGACTTTGATGCAATAAAATATTTGGGATGCACTCTGCATTCACTTTTACTTTGGATCACATAAATCTTAGTGAAAATTAGTCATACGTATCAAGGTGAGAATGGAATCCTGCTTATTTCAACAACCTTAATGGAGAAAAGAAAGGTTTGTTTGAATATAATACAGCATTTTATTACATGATTTTACAAATTTTATTGTAAATCATCAATCAAATGTGATAGCCAATTTTTATTTCCATTCAAAACCATAATAATTAGGATTTTTCATTGTGTTCTACTACAATTACTTTCTTCCTCTTTGTATTTTAAAGAATTAACTTAAAGTTAAATATGCATTACGTAGGTACACTTATTTTCAGAATCTTTGCTCAAGGTGTCTTTATCTTGTCTATACTTCCAATGAAGTCAACCTGTTCTTTGTTATCACATGAAAAGGATGGAAATTCTCACAAAAAACCAAAATTTTGTTTCTCAGTCCCTATTCACATTGGAAATGGCCAGCTCAGTCTCCATGAAGACTTACAAGAACTAGATAGTGGACAGAAATGTTCCCTTTTCCCCCAGATTTCATTATATGAATCCTACAATTTGGATGACGCATCTTATACTCCTGTACTACAAAGTTAATGATAAGATTAGAGTAAGCCCTGGTAAATAAATTATCTTGTTACTCACCAATGAGTATTAACTATGGTAATTTTTTTTGATTAGTCAAATGATTTATTTTTTAATATAAAAATCATATTCATAAACTTTCCTGGTTGACATTACATTCATACGTATCCCATCCTATACAGGTTTCTTCGAGATACAAAGAAATTTACAGTAGACAGAGGTGCAAGATTCAGTATATGTTGGGTAGTAGTTTGAAATGTTATGTCCAGGAACTCACCTCAGGCAAGACATATAAATTAACTTTGAAGAAGCTAAGAGCAGGATCCTGTAAAATTTTATGACAATGTGCCGTACTGGTTTCTCTCAGAAATCCCAGCAAACTCTCCGGCCACATATTTAGTGGCAACAATAAGCAGGATAGGGCACTAAGCTGAAGTTAAGTATCAGTACTGACACAAAGTACTGTGCAGATGTTGCTCAAAACACACAGCAAAAACAAAACAACTAAAACTGACATAATTTTAATGTTTGTTGTTTTTTTTAATTTTGTGCATTTGATTCCAACAGCAAACTGAGTGCACTTTAACTGTTATCACAATGTGGTCAAGAGGTCTGTGTCTTTTACCATTTACACACATTTGTTCATGACAGCATGTTATCAGCCTAGTGGAAACCAGGGGTGTAGTATGGTAAGCAGTGGTGGTAGTGCATCTAGTTTTTTATATTATCTAACTTGAAAATATGTCTCTTCTAAGATTCCTTTTTCTTGATAAAAATAGTTTTCACCAAACGTTGGTGGTGCACACGCACTACCATTCATGCTTGGCATCACACCCCTGACAGAAACATATGTTCTTATTTTGTTGATAAAAAGTATTACAAAAATTTCCATACAAAAACTATTTTCATAGAAATCTTGCATTTCCACAAATAAACCTGAACATTTTTTTTTTTGAAAAAAAAAACTGCTCAAGAATTTTGTTCATTTAGTACTGTGACTGTATTGAAAAATGCAGTCCTCCTTAAAGTTCTCCACATTCACTTCTTTTAGGTGACCCATCCCACTTCCAACATTAGTGAGAATTACACAGGCTCCATTGAGTTCAATTAGTAGCAGGAAGAAGGTTTTCAAAGCCCATTCAGGCTAAAATGCAAGCCCTCTATGTGTGAAATACACTGCTTCCCACCCCCACCCCATACTTCCCCCTTTCACAATTAAAGAAAAAAAGTAATTGCTTATATCTAAAAGTTGTAAGATACATTCTTTGCACTAAGGGAACTGTCATTCATCTAAAAATTGGGTCAAAATTATGGATATTTCTGTTTTTTTAGCTCCAAGTTCCAGCCCAGGTAAATTTAAGTTACTGCTTTATTTTTATATTATTATTATTATTATTGTTTTTATTTACTTAGTTCAGTGACAAAGAAAGTCCAAAAAGCAGGCGAGCATCCTCATATTTATCCTTCTATTCATGGAATTCACGTTTCTTCACTTTAAGATTTCTTCCATCCAGGAAGCTTATATGGCCTGTCCAGAAGTAGTTTCAGTCTACCAGCAGTTAACAACTCTTCTATGCTTGGAAGTTCAGAAGAGCATATGGTTTCTTGTTCTACTACAGTTCCGAGATATTACTTTTACTAGACTCCTTCCATAGTTAATATCATCTTGGACATTTATTCTCCATCTCCTGGCAACCGTTGAACTTCAAAAGGAACCTGTAATTTCTCACTGAGACTGCATTTGAAACCAGCCACAAAACTCACATGGAACATTCATTCATTCAGAATGGTGGAAACCCATGACGAAGAGTGTAACCCTGCATAACTTGATTGATCCATGATGCTTGTGATTCGAGTCTGGCCATTGCAACTGCTGAGATCACAGAGTCTCTAGTTCATAGACACAGCGGCATGAGGTAACTCATTTTATTTTGCACAGGTTGCATATTTCCACAGGAAACATTCTCGCAAGGTTGTTTGGAAAAAAGATGACAGTTTGTGCTATTTGGCTTGCCAGCTCTATGCCATGGTTTCTTTACCCGGCAACCTTCTGTCGTTAAACGTGTGCATGTTGATAACTTCTTCTGTTTTCACAATAACAGGGGCCTGTGGCTTGTGTTTTAACCGACGCTGACACTTCAGAGACATTCTTAGTTCCTCTACCATCGCACTACAGAAGGACCTCTACAGAGGGAAATAAAGGAAAAAGAAGAAAAAAAAAAAAAAGCTGTAAGAAATATCTAGCTGCAATTTCTAGAAGTAGATTCACTCTATTAGCACAGCCTTGTTAGTCCTGTGAGTTTGTTTTGTCTCAGCCTGGAGCTCATAACAAATTGCTGTCTTTTAAATATGCATCACAAAATAATTAAAATGACTTATCAAGCTGTGATGGCTCAGTGAAAAAATCACCTTGTCTCTACAATTATTTATCTGGCAGCTGCTGATTATGGATGCGTACGATATCTAAAAATATTTCAAACAGATGTTCTGTTAACATAGTTTAGCCTTACAGAATAGCATCTGAATGTAACATATTTATTAAATATTCATTAAAATCTCCGTGCCCATATTTCAAAATAATATATTTCATTTCTGTATGATTATAATAGTTATTCCTCAACAAAAAAACAAGTTTACCTAAAGTAATATTTAAATAGTGTTAAAATGCAGGCCTAGTACTGAAAATTAATATCTGCTGGAGTGTGTTGTGAGACAGGCAACAAAGCTGGTGAAAAGTCTAGAGCACAGGTCTTGTGAGGAGGAGCTGAGGGAACTGGGGCTGTTTAATTTTCAGAAAAGGAGGCTGAGGGGAAATCTTATCACTCCCTACAACAACTTGAAAGGAGGTTGTAGTGAGAGGAGTGTTAGTAACAAGTGATAGGACAAGAAGAAAAAGCCTCATGTTGTGCCAGGAGAGTTTTAGACTCCGTATCAGGAAAAAAATTGCTTCACCAAAAGGGTTGTTAAGCATTAGAATGAGCAGACCAGTGAAGTGGTTGAATTATCATCCTTGGAGGTATTTAAAAGGCATGTAGATGTAGTGATCTTGAAGGTCTTTTCAAACTTGAATGTTTCCATGAGCCTTTGATCTACATATTTTTAATATATACTCTATCAAAACACTTCTTCCACTGCTTACTATCATTTCAGAAGTATATATTTGCAAAAAATATTCCATTTCATTGATCTTTATGAAAAGTGTATTGTCTGAAAAAGTTTATTAACATGTTTTTACCAAAGGCTAGATCCTCAAAGCCTTATTTCCATTTTACAGTGCAAGAAATTTCAAAAGTAAGATAAAAATCTCCCCTATTCCTTTAGTCTGACTGAATTCTCAAGTGCTAATAGTGTGCTGAGCAATTAGCTTCTCCTCAGTGTGAGAACTCAAAAAAGGAAGAAATATGGAAGTAAGGAAGAGGAGTCACAGTATGTCAACCTGCGAATTAATCTCTTTTATAACATACTTAAATGTATTCCAGCTAATGTAGAAACCTATTAACTAAATAACACATCTGAGAGCCTGAGATGTTATGATAAGCCTTTGACAATTGCCTTCACCCAAAGAAAATTTGATGTACAATCTAGCCCTTCTCATTTTGTTTTCTTAATAACTAATTTTCAGTCCAAGGAGATGATCCTGGAAAAAAAAAAAAAAAAGATAAAGAAAAAAGAGCAACCAAAAAAAAATCCACAGAGCACCTGGGATTACTGTAAATATCTCTTGATACCTCTTGATTTTGTGTGATTAGTAGTAAAGCTTGAATCAATATATACTTGTCTAATTTATCTCCCAAACCAAGAATTCTGCTTTATTTATAGCTGTTATATCTCCATTACTCTTACAAACCTGGAGTTTGCTCATGATATCCAGAAAATATTTAAGCACCTCGCCGTACCTGATGAGGAGACTAAACCAAAATTGTCTTTATCAAAATCTACATTCATCTTCCAACCTCCAGTGCTGAAATCCCGCTGAGCAATAAGGCACTCAGTTTTCCACATTAAAATTTATAGGTTTGTCATTTGTTCATAGTCAGTAGAAACTCTTCTAAACACTTTGGCTAACTCCTGTATCCCATCAGGTTTCACACTCTATTTCTGCAAAAGTAAACAATCAATTCTGCAAGCATGCTCTGAAAGGACTTAACAAATGAAGTTTCTCAAAAAAAGTGACAACTCTTCAAGAAGGTCACATGGCAAATGTTACAATACCATCCTCTGCCAGATGAGATTTAAACTTCAGAGTCTCAATAAATGGCTATAACCTACAGATCACTTCAAGTGAAAAACAGTTGGAGTTACCACCTACAAATCCTGTTCCACTTTCCACAGAAGCAGTTAACAAAGGCAGAATGAGAGAAAGGGAGAGAGCAAGAACGTGGGCTGATCTGTAGATTAAAGATTAGAGCACACAGTGGTAGAGGAAAGACTTCCGTGGTAGTTCCTGTTTCAGTGACAATTGCAATATTTTATGTAAAAATCTGTTAAATCCAAAAGATTACAAACATGAGTTGTCACAGTCATGGGTTAGAACTGAACCTGAATCCTCCAAATCCCAAACAAACACCATCTTCTCTAATGCTTTGCATGAATAAGGGATTAGGCATGTGGGAAAGGAAGGGTAATATTACTCTGGCTGTGAAAATCTTCCTGTCAAACATTATTTTCTCCTGCTGAGTTTGAAAGAAAAGAATGACACCAAGTCAATGTATGATAGAAAGGGGTCAGCCACCCACAGCTAAGAAAAGTTTAAGGTGTGAACCCAAAGAAGAGAAAGGCGTATCTCTCTGATAGAGAGTCAAGCACTAGACCTTCTGCAGAGGCCAAAGTTCAAGATAAAACTCATTATTTTTGACTGGCTGTGAAGACTGACTTTTGGAATGGACATTCATTAACAATCCCTTTTAAAAATGTTCCAGTGCATTGGATTGACATCCTAGACAGAATTTCTGGCTTTCATTGTGTGAACAAGGTGGCTAACATTATGAAATTAATGGTCCGAGCTGTAATATGTCAGATCTTCATGCATAGGGTATCTTTGCTTATCATTGTGTAGCAAGCAGGAAACTGTACCTTTTCCTTATCCAGTGGTACTTTGAAAGAAAGAATTAAATTCTCTCACTTTTTTAACGAAAGTGCTGTGGTTTAGTATCAGAACTACAGTTGTGATTATGAATCTGAAAATAGCCCTGAAATCTCTCAAAGGGCAAGTTTTAATCAAATATTCCCTAATGGCTTACAGGCTAAACTGGTAATGCTTGCAGATCTTGGCATTTTCACTCCTTGGGGAACCTAGCACATAACTCAGGAATTTTGTGGGGAATCCATTAAGAAGTAAATGCTGCAACTCTCAGCATTACATCACCTCCAGTTATTATATGGCTTTCACCTCTGCAATCAAAGACATAAATGAAAGATCTTGAGGAACAAAATCCTTTTAAATTTCCAAATGATGTATTAGCACTTAATACTTCAAAAGATCTCCCTTGTCTTTTTTTCCCCAAGACATCTAATAAGAGTGCCAAGACAGCTTGAAGCCTTTTTAAGATGCCTCAATCTACCAAAAATTTTTACAAAGATCTGTAATCATTTACAAAACAGTATAATATTTTATGCTATGTGTTTTAAAATATCAGATATTTGAAAACAATATTAGCTCCCAGACAGTACCATTGCTTTTGTAACTGAGAACTAAGTAAGAGATGTATTAGATTTCTTTTCGCCCCCCACCACTCTCCTGCAATATTCGTGTATTTTAAAAAAGATGAATTCAAGGGTATGTAAAAGTTCATGACCTGGATCTTATTCTCCTTTGGGTTCTATCTGAGAAATATGAGGAATAGTTTTCCCACACACTGCAAAACCATGTTCAAAAAATGTTTACAAAGGATTACTTTATATTTGACCTTTTTTTTTAATAGAAATCTTCTTTTCTCATTTCAGTTTCTATCTGTCTACATTCTCCATTTTCTATACAGTTAAACTTCGTGTTTTTTCACTGTTAGGATAAAACTTCTGGATAATTAGACATGAACATATCAAGCAGCTCTCGAATACTTTTTTTTTTCTTACAGAGAAACAACATCTTCAGATAAGATTTTATGAAACACACTCCAATATCTCTATCCAGAATTCAGTTAACCAAGCAGATTGCTAGGCAAAAACAGTGAAATATTTACAGAACTTATAGGCTACATTTCAAAACACTTGTCCATCATGATATTGAGCACTTTTAGTGTATATTACAAGACTCTGCCTAATTCAAAGAAAATAACCTTTTGCTCCCAACTTACCTTCCACACTGAAAGCATGTTACGAGATCATCAGTTATTGATTTTTCACCAACCCTTATAAAACTGTAAGTTGCCTTCTTAAATGTTATCAGAAAGTAAACGCTGCCTCCAAGTAATCTTACATATAAGCAAAAAGTCGAAGAGTTGAAGCAAGACATATAGTTCTCTAAACAGCAGCATAGTTAAGCGCAACAGTTTTGTTGCAGCAAAATCATCACTAAAAAGATTAGAAAAAAAGACCTGCAATTCTAAGTGGGCATACCATGTATACAATAGAATATTTTAATCAGAACTGTATTTCTTCACCTTTTAACACAGTAATTTTGAAAAAACGCATCTCCTTAAGAAGAGTGAAGTAACTAATACCTCTTACATTCTTTACCACAGATGAGAGATCACAAGTCTTGTAGAATCAAGATAATAATTCTGCAAAATATTACCACTGTTTGCAATCTATTTAGACAGCGTTTGCATGGCTTTGCTGCCTGAAGAGAAGAAAAATAACAAACCTTGTCTTTTCATGTATATATTAATATGAAAGCTAAGCAATATTTAAACTAATTTCATTATGTTTCTTTATAGGAATTTAGAAAGGTAAATAGAAAACATGTTTGCATTCATTAGATACAGAATTATGAGACTATCACCACAGCTATTTCCTTAATAGCCTAAAAAGAGTAACAGGGAGAGAGGGATAGTGTGCCTGCACCACCCTCAACATTCTTATTTAAATGAACGATGTTCAACATCTTTGAAATCTTACAATTTCCAGTCATTTGCTGTTTTTTATTTTTTCCATCTTTGATGCAGGCAATGTAGGGTTGACTGTCAACATGCAATAAAAAACTTCTAAGATTTACTCAGAAGTTCATTATTTCCACTCTTGTATCAAACATTATTTCAAGCTTTGTTTAGTTTTCTTAAAGCAGTAAGAGCAGTAATGCTGCATCAGCTTGTTATATTATGGGTCAGCATTCTAGCATCTAATAGGATGTATTAATCAAACTGCTTTTCATGTTCTTGTAGTTAGCTAAGAATGAATGCACAGACCTACCCTGACTATCTCTTCTAATCGCTTTCTGCTTCCATATGCCACTCCTCCAGGGATTTTGAATGTGTATATGGAAAACTTGTCAATCTTAAACCCCCTTGACAGAAACATGAATCCTAGCAAATGTTGACTTAGAATCACACAGATGAACAATTAATGGAGTGAAAATAATCTCAGAAAAAGAGAAATAATATTTCATTGTAGCTAAGGCATTGCCATTCCAGAAGAATATAAAGTGTACTTGTAATTATCAGATTTTAGGTTGCTTAGTTATATACCTAGTCTTAGACATGATTGTTGACCAAAGGTTGTACACACACATATGTATTGACACACACACACATATATATATGCATATATACACATTATGATTACATTAAAACTATTTTGCTGCAAACTTTTCTGATGCAGCGCATTTTCACTCCATAGCATGCATAACGCACGAGTACAATGAAGAGTAAGTTCACATCAATTAGCTGAACAAATCGCCAAAGTATTCTCAATATCAGATTTAGCAATTATTGCTTTTTTGGTATAAGCAGAATGAAGAGCCATTTTACAAAGTTATTTTCAGGCCAAAATGTATGGGAGATTTCTTCACTTAGGCAAATGAAGACAATAGTATCAAGCAAAATGAAAATTTATATTCCATAAATTAAGCTTTTTTTCCACCATTTTATCTACAAAGCCAAGACAAGTAGAGTGGTTCCAGACAGCTTGGTGAAGCAAGAGGTGCTTCACTTTGTAATTGAATTGAATGTCGACTGTTTCAAAGACTCTTCTAGGCATTTTAT
This sequence comes from Clamator glandarius, assembly GCA_033459285.1. Classification (NCBI taxonomy): domain Eukaryota; kingdom Metazoa; phylum Chordata; class Aves; order Cuculiformes; family Cuculidae; genus Clamator; species Clamator glandarius. The sequence goes on along the minus strand of JAUNZM010000119.1, from coordinate 859,111 downwards.
GCAGGGGATGAAGAAGAATCTGGTGGGACTGACCCTTCCTGTAACAAAGCAATACTGAAACAATATTCTGGAGGCTGAAGTGCTCACTGACTTTTAGAGTTATGTGATGAACTTAGATGACCTAGAAGACCTCATTGCAGACCAGTTCTGGCACACATTGTCAGTGTGTCTCAGAGGGAAATAAAGATCCCAGCTTGCTTTAAATAATTTATCTATTGGGGTCCAAAAAAACCCAATTCAGCCACTCTCATTCTAAAATTAATTTCCTGCCAAAACAAAATGCACTTTAATGGATGACAGAGACTTCTCGTAAAGCAGAGCCCATTTAAAATTTTCTGAAATTATTTAACCTGATTTCCAGTTTGAGTGCAACCTGACAGCTACAGTGTCATTGACGGGGAACTCCTAAAAGTGCAGAAAGCTTTTTCAAAGGTAGCTTTATTTAGCATTGCCAGCAGCCTTTCTGTCCATTGCACTGGCCATGAGATTTTTCTGACTCACCTGTGGACCTAGGCTGGGGCAGCTGGGATTGCACTTGTGTGGTTCCACTCTTTCCTCTCAGAGAAATCCCAGAGGATGTCAAAGGGCAATTGCTCATCAGCCCCGAGGGCTCTTTTTCATGCAGGATTCCACAAGGTTTCATCCTGTCATCTCTCCTTTCAACATGTGTATTAGGCCACTGAGGAGATAATGAAATAATTTGGGCTGTGGTGTCATCAGCACTCAGATGATACACAGTCCTATTCTTTTGACAGACCAGGATGGTGCAGTTATTTTGAGCTTCCAGTACCTGGCTGAAAAGGGGGTATGAGGGCAGCTTAATCCCAGAGAGATAGATGCTATGTGGAACAAGTAAAGGGAAGCATCCAGAAGATATTATCTACCATTACTATTCATTTCCACCTCTTGTGAAAGAGGCACATGGCCTCAGATTTCTCCAGGTTGCTAAGTCTTGTTACAGGTATTCAAATTGAATCAATGGTGATAATGACTATTTGTCACTTGCATTTCAACTAGTGGCAGTTATTTCTGCTGGTGTGAAGCTTGCCACAGCAGTTCAGATTCTCTTCCAGAACATATTACAGCAGTCCAGCATCTGGACAATGGCTACAAATGACTGCCAGGTGTTTCATAATTGTTGATAGTAAATCATGGTACTTTAGCCATGTAGCTCCTGATGATCAAATAAATAACAGAATATTAGTACTGTCTATCTTATTTGGAACGATAGCCAATGCAGCATTTTAATGGTTCTTTACATTGTGATCACAGCTGTGCAGGATATTTGTCTTCTTTTCAGCAGAGATGATCCTGGTTGTACTGAAATCAGCAACCTGAGATCTTCAAAGCTCAGCCACTGGATGTGAAAGTACATTCACTTGTTAAATATCTTTAGATCCTGCCTGCATCTAAATTCATTCTCTGTTTGTTTAAGAGAAGGCCAGGTTTGTTGATCTTCAGGCATGGTGGAAGTAAGTGGTCATAATATGTAAATAATCCTTTGGAGTATAAATCTATTCAGACTAAAATGCAGTATTTAACACCATGGGGTTTAATTTGAAAATAAATAGTTCATTTTAGAAAATACATACAACCTCTCTTACCTGAGTTTAGATGTAGTTAAACAGTTTTTAAAAAAAAGTTCGCTGAGTTAAAGCCCACTGTACATTTTTCGCCATAAAAATTTATACTAGTTTTATAGTTCAGTGTGATAGTATAAACTTAATATAACATCTGGCATAGCCTAAAAACATATTGAACAGATAAAGAGTATTAGTATTAATTTAATGCCCACATTTCCTACTGTTTTGTAAACACTAACTGTAAGTCTTACTCTCCTACTTAATATCAAAATGGTTAGCATCCATTTTTCTATCATTACATGGTGTCACCTGGCAGTCTAGGATGTTTTCTCAATCTAAGATACATCTGGAAGTGCTTGTTGTTACTCTGCTGGCTTATACAAAATCAAAGTATTCTAAACCAAATGTGATATTTTTTTCCTTGAGAATTAAGAAATTTTTTTTTAGAGGAGACAATAATTATATAATGTGAATTCTTCTTTCTACTAATTTTACTTTCTATGAAATAAATAACATGTAGAGATTTCTAAAAACTTTTTAGATAATATTAAATTCCTGTTAAACATAAAATATTCCGTAACTCAGACCTATAATTTAAGCTCTGATCTTGGTGTGACTATCTATGGAGCAATACTGAACCTCCTGAAATCATATTGCTACACTTGTACTTGTGCGATGGTCAGCTTTATGTACATTTCTAATCTTTGTTCTTTGTTTCTTAACTGATATAAGTTAAGAAATTAAAAATACATTAGAAACAAGTTCCAGTACCAAATACATAATGGTTGAGCTGCAATCAAAACTCAAAATAGAGATCTTGGTTTCAAAATTTTATTGTTTGCAAATGATTTTTAAAATGCCACAATCAGTGAAGCTGCTTTTTTCCACATTTTCTATTTTTGCTTTTTCATATCTTTTCTGTGAAAGGGAGGATGTTGTGTGTTTGATTTTGCATTTTGGCTTTTTAATTTTTTTGTTGTTTTTTGTAAAAGTTCCTTGCATTAGAAAATACCCGCAGATATATACTTTTGTAGTTTCCAAGAGGCCATTTAATTATAACTAATACCTCATCTTCAAGTATTCTGTGCACTTATACACACACAAATTATCCATACAAGTCTACACTTCTACATACAGTGCTCAAGGGAATACAGGATGATGGAATTTCCCAGTTTTCCAAATGGGATATCTGCAGAACGTAATGCACTAAAGTTGTGAAAACATTTCCTCTTATGAGTTGTCATAGCTGTTGCTGCTTTTCCCAGCCAACATAAAAAATTCCAAGGTTACTCCATTACAAAATGTGACATTACAATACAGAATACATCACTAACAGTACTTTGTATAAAAGTTACTTGGGATATAAATCCCTAAGCTTTTACTTTGATTTACCAGGAATTGACACGTTATTTTGTTTATTGTAGCCTGAGGCTTTTCAAGTCTAAAATCTTTTGAACTAGCTTCCGCCTGAAAAGGATAAGAAAATCACTAGGCTGGGATTTACTTTGGGATTGTTCCAAAACTATTATGAATTACTGTCCCAAATATAAAAGGTTTTTTTATATTAAACTATCAGAAATATTGGAGTTCAGAGAACTGTCATAACGGCAGTTTTTGAGAAAGTAATGAAAAATACTTTAATGAAAACTAATTTATTAAAATGGGTAAAAGAAACCAAACCATACAATATTCTGTTAAAGTAAGAAGAATCCTAAAAAATCTTTTCATTTATCTTATGAAATTATTGTGGTAATTTCATTATACACCATTGTCCAGTAATAACACTTAAAATGAAGAAGGAAATTCTAACTTTCTGCATACCCTGCTGATAAATAAGCATCCACAATATTTCAGTACTAATTAACCTGTTTCTGTAAGACCATCCCATTTAGGGAAAGTTATATACATGCATTTTGCTCAAATCAGTTCTGAAAAGAAGCCTTCTAAGACATGATAAATAAAATTTATTGTGGTGCAAACTGATTGTAGAAGGACCTAGACACAAGGTCCCTCTTGACACAAGTGGTGGATGACCAGACAAGGAGAGGAGTGCTGCTGGACCTTGTACTGAAAATCAAAGAAGGTCTACTTCATGGTGTGAAAGTTGTGGACAGCCTTGGCTACAGAGACCACAAAATGGTGGGGTTAAGAATCCTGCATGGAAAAAACAAGGCAATAAGCAGGATTACAAAACTGGACTGCTGGAGAGCTAACTTAAACCTATTCAAAGATTTATTTGAAATAATCCTGTGCAATGGGGTTCTAGAAGGTAGGGGTGGGTCCAAGAAAGCTGAGAAATCTTCAGGCGCTTCTTCCTCTAGGTTCAAGATCTGTGCATCGCTAGGGGTAAGAAACTGAGCACAGGAGGCAGAAAGCCTGCATGGATGAGTAAAGAGCTTCTAGAAAAACCAGAGAGAGTCCAGCAGAGGACCACAAAAGTTATCAAGAGATAGGAGCATCTCTTCCATGGTTAGAGGCTGAGTGAGCTCAGTCTGTTTAGCCTGGAAAGAGAAAACTGAGAGGAGACCTTATCAATTCTCATAAGTATCTAAGAGGCAGGTGTCAAACAGATGGGGCCAGTCTCTTCTCAGTGGGGCCCAGTGAGAGGACAAGGGGCTACAGATACAAACTGGAACACAGGAAGTTCCACCCCAATGTGAGGAGAGACTTTTTTACTACAAGGGCAATGGATCACTGGAACAGGCTGGCCAGGGGAGTTGTGTAGTCTCTTGCTCTGGAGATATTCAAAACCCACTGGGCTACTTTACTGTGCAACCTGCTGTAAGTGAACTGCTTTAGCAGTAGTGTTGGACTGGATGATTTTCAGAGGTCCCTTCCAACCCCTACCATTCTTTATTCTGTGGCAAATAAATCTGTGTTAAGTTTTACGCTATCTTCATATAAACAGTTAAACTGTATTTGAAAGAAGTACAATCAGGACATAGTATCTACTGTATACGATTACAGTGCAACAGCTTTTTCAAGCCCTTGGCCCCTCCTTGCATCTTGGAAAGGGTGTGGTTCCACTACACTAATAAATGCAGGTACAAGGACAACCAATTGCAAAAATGATAACAAGCGATGTTCTATATATTCTTGGCATTGCCTTCAGCAATTCCATGCTAAAGATTTCAGCAGTACGCACATAGTTTCTACTGTATAGCTGATATTTATGGCAATATGTAATTGCTTTGTGAAGGTGGTATCAAAATAGAAATAACATCAGAGAAGATTTTCATGAAAAAATAAAGAAAGGTCAATAAATCCTCAAACTGAGAATCATCAATGTATTATGCTAAATATTAATGGTCTCCAAGGTCAAAGATTTCCCTGGCCCTTAAGATAATAATATGAGCTATACAAACTAAATGTATGACATGGACGTAAATCCATAACACATTGAAGTACCTCCAAAAAAAAAAAAGGATAGAATAATTGTTTTAAATGGCTTCTGTTTCTAACATTGCTTATTCAATGCCCTCTGAGTGCCCATTAAAAACAGGAAGCAGGTCATTCACAGCAAAAGTAATTACAAAATGCAAATGGCTGAGCATTTATTGTCAAGATCAACTAAATAAAAAAGGTCTGCTTCATAACATGTTTCCAAGCAGATCACGGACTTAGATGTTTGTATTATAAACAATAAGAAAGAACAGAAGCCTTTAGTATTTTATAGAAAGACTGCGATTAAAAAATAGGTGAGCATTGTAATATAAATTCTCTGAAAAAGTAACAATTAAATTTTGCTCTGAGAAATCAGATGGCATCATCTTGTGGTTATTCTGCAGGAGAGCAGTTAGGACAGCCTTCAGCCTGCCATCTCCTCCTATCCCTTCCTGATGTGTCAACTAGAAGGTCAAAATTCTGTCACCCACGAGGACAAAGCTTTGTCATTCCCAATACTCTGAAAAAGACTAGTGAGGCTATGTACTAGGTAGTACTAGAGGAGTTATGTAGCCCAAAACACACCCCAGGCTATCATATTACTCGTTTGTGTGTTTGAGGTAGAAAGTAAATTCAGTATTACTGTCAAGTATGGCAAAACCACACTTAATTACTGATAAGCTAAGATCAAATACTACTGATCAAATATTACTATATCATAAAGTATCTTCAGCCCAGTAGATCTGCATTAATTTTTAAGCCAGCTAAGATCTGAAATTTCTGTTCCTGTTATCCTTACATTATCAAAAGCAAAACATGGTTTGTGTGTTTTGCAGAAATATCCATGTGTGAAATATTTTAAAACTATTTATTCTGGGCAAAAATCAGCCCATTAAATTTGTGCTGTCTTCAAAGACATAGTCTCATATACAGGTAACAATTCAGCATACGGAATTTCTTGTACAATGAGATCTGAAATTGTAGATAAACCAGTATTTTGTATGTAACACACAACTATATTCACAGCTATTGTTGTCTCTTTTGGGTCCAGTCCTGCTAACAGCTGGTTCATTGTACCTTGTATGATAAACTACCTAGGCTGTTCTTTCTGAACTCAACAACTGAGCAGTGAATTATTTACCATGAAAAGTTCAATTGGATTTTGGGGGAAATGTATGTAAAAATATAAAACTGTATCACTTTAGTTATTCTTCTAATTGAATTTGTAATTGATTACAAACACATAACTATTTGAAATAGGCTAATTTAACTGATGTTCATGGTTATGATTTGATTGTATAACTCCAGAAATTCTTTGTTGATGTTATTGTATCAGTTCACATTAAGTTTTAATCTAGTATTTTGCATTGTAGGACGTCTATGACCAGATCTCCCATAGTGAGACAAACAGCTAAGGTATACTGACACGTGTCTAATTTCACATTTTTTTTCAAGTACTTAACAGTTCAAAATTATTAAAATATAAATCTGTTATTTTTTCACAAACACACTTAGTTCTGACCTGCTTATAACTCAATGAGTTTTGAATGGCTATAAATGACAGCAGAATTGAATGCATATATTGTTCTTTTTACATCTATCAGCTCTGGATCTTCTAGAAAATACTTAGGAAATTAGGACATTTATTTTTCTTATTTTCTTTCAAACTAGTCATATTAAATCTCAGCAACTGCCAGTTTAACTGTGATAACACACAGAATTATTTTTGTTTTTGAAAGGTGTCAGTGAAAGAGGAATTTCTCTGCATCTGAAAGTGGTTTTGTTGCATGAATCAGGAAAATTTCTTCACTGCAAGGGTTATCAGGTACTGGAACAGGCTGCCTAGGGAGGTGGTTGAGTCACTATCCCTGGAGGTGTTTAAAAGACAGGTAGACAGGGTGCTCAGGGATGTGATTTAGTATTGGACAGGTACATTTAGACTTGATGATCTCAAAGGTCTCTTCCAACCAAATGATTCTATGATTCAAATGTTGACAAGCATTGTAGAAATGTCATATTGCTATTTTGATTGTAAAGGGAAGTAATGTTACAAAAATAGGTGTCTCCGCTCACCCTATGGGATAACCAAGGCAGTATTAGTTGCATGGTTTACTCATTGCAGTACAGGAGATATAGAACCTGAGGACACATGACAGTATTGCTAACCTACCCTTTGGCTGCTGCTGCTCACTCCTCTAGGCAAAGGGGAACCGGCACATTTGCAGAGGATGGAAGAAGACATTCACTGAAAGTCTCTGGGTGATGGCATGCTGGGGTAGGCCATGTGTAAGGATGCTGACATCATTTTCCTGTTAATTTCATTCCATAAATCTTCTTGAAAATTTCTGGATCTCCTGATATCAGAGTATATGTGTGTAGTAGGGAGGTGAGGGAAGGGGAGAGATTGGCAGCAAGGACCAAAGAAAGGAGAGACATCTGACTCTTTTAACTGCTTCAGATCCATTCCTAACTTTCTCAAATACCTCAGTACTTGTTTGTATGCTGAGACCTTTCTGGTACAAGTACTGTTAAAAGGTGAGATAATTCCAGTCATTGCTATATCTATCCATCATTAATAAACAAAAATAAAAGAAAAAAACCACAAGAAACCCAAAGACACTAAGCGTAGAAAAACAAAACTATAAAACCATGGGGGTTTGAGAAATGAGTCCTTAATTAGAAAGTTTCTCTTTGCTTCCTCACGTAACTTCCAACATGCTGTTGTCATGTAAAATATGCATTCACACCCCACAAAATACTGAACTCATGTTACAAGATTATTATCAAAATAGTATTGTTAAAAATCCAGGACAGCTAAACCAAATAATACTGCTATATGCAATCCATATCCACTTTAGGAGTACACAAAAATTATTAGGATTTAACACTTCTTACTTAAGTAAATGATATCTTTTTCCTCACAAATTCATTTCAAAAGCATGACATTCCAATAGCATGTTAACAGAAAGGAACCAGCCTGTAGTATTATGAAGTAGAGGATCAAAAGGACCCTTTAACAATTTAATAAAATGTAGCCATGTTCAAACTGTGTTTAAGACCTTGTGACCTCACACTGCCTGTGTGTGTATTAGAAAAAAACTTCTTTAACAACACGATTATAACAGAACACTTGCATACCAAAATGTTTCCCCAAATGAAGTGAAAACAGATTGTAAATTTTCTGAGAAATTATTCAAGTTACAAAAAATCTCTGGTAGCATCTGGAAAAATATCAGTGTAAATATAGCTGTTGGATTTACTACTAATTTTATTAATTTAAATCACTAAATACAAATATAGAAATTGCAGTAGGTCACAAGCTCCTCAAAAGGAGAGAAGAAAGCAAGAAAAAGATCTAGTAAAATCCAACAGTTTATCTCAGTTTTTAAAATCCAGAATATGTCACAGAAATGAAGCATAATTTGAATTTAGTTTCAAACATGCAAACACATATATTTATATATGTGGATTTGCCTATTTATTATGGAAAAGTGATAATTCCATCTAAGAATTTCACAAGATATTACTGGCATTGGCACAATTACAGCATTGTGATTGTATAAATTGCAAGTACAGAATAAATTAATACTAGAATATTCAAAATTGAATCAGTTTGAAATGATAGGATGTCATATTAGTAGTAAACCCACCAAAAAAAATCGTGCTGATGTAATATTTTCCAGATGCTGCCAGAACAACTTTGCAAGTATATACTCCTGAAAAGACATTTCTGTAGAGACATTTTTATAGACACTTTGAGCTACAGCCAGTTTGTCTTTTGAAAAATCAAAATTATCTGTGGAAGATTAATTTGTTTCCCATTACAGTTTCGGATTTCTTCTTCATCCATAAAATTAACTGCAGTGAACTTCCAGGAGCAAAAAGCTGTCTTTTTTCAGGCTCGAATAAGAGGAGAAATAGTCACTTGTCCTGAAATCTGGCTACAATTAAACATATTGAAGACAAATTAAAAGCTGTAAATGTAAAACTTTGGGTACTTTGTTGTGATCCTTTGTTATACAAGTACTGTATTATCCAATAAGCAATTAGTATGCATCACCTACATTTTACTAGCAAATGCTAAAAGTATTATTTAAATAGACCATAAATATAAAATAAAATATGAAAAGACAATATTTACCTTTTCCAATTGGGCATTTTTTTTTGATTTGTACAAAAACTCCCCCACTGCTACAAAGACAGAAAGCACCAATCCTGCTGCCAGCACAATGAAGATTCCTCCAATATTTTGAACTCCTAAAGCACTGGCTTCTTTACTTTCCTCCTCTGGGCAGCCATTCCCTCTCCACCATTTCTCCTTCATCATGTGGAGCTTTCCCTCCTCTTGCAGCTGAAGAATGGCTATAGTGATCTTGTCTCTATATGGAGAACCTAAAGAGACCACAGAGAGTATATATTGCATGGTGTATGTTCATGATATGAACAAAATGTAATATAATGTCACAGGAAAAACAATAACCTGTACAATAAGAACATTTCTTGAAAAGATATATTTTCATTTCACAATGGTCACACTGGCAACACAAACTTAAACCCACATGCACGCACACATATAAATATATATGCTCAAAGCTCGATCCAGCTGGTGTTGCCTGTAAGCCAAGAAAGTTGATGCAACAAGTCCTATCATACTTAGTCCCATGGTCTCAAATGTCTTCATGCCCAACTTAGTTTGAGGACTAAGCCACAAAATTCTCTATTTGATAGATTTTCAGACACTTAAGGTACCTTTCAAGCACTCACTTATTAACAGTACCAACTAGCAGTGCAATTAGAAATAAAAGGTTAAGTGTGTTTGGATAACAAAATAGTATTTTCATATATTTAATTCTCATATTTTAAAATTACATGGTAATTTTGCAGTTTGGGAACATTTCAGTATTTCAAAGGTGGTAGCATGCCTTTGTATATCATGCAATCTCTTTTTCTTTATACATACGCAAGGACTTTTCAGTGAGTATTTTAAAAGCTACATTAAGTAATGAATAATGTCAATGGAGAAAGATTTTCCTTTTTGAATGTCAGAGAGTAAATCACTTTGGCTAGAAGGGTTTTCTATATTAAGATTTGTGTACTGTTTAAGGACAGAACAAAACCATCATTTTAGTTCTTTAAAAACAGAAACAAAAGACTCTTCATTAAAGTGGTTAAGAAACCCCAGGGGAAAAAAAAAAAAGCTGGATAAAAAGTCATGTGATATAAATGCAATTCTACCAAGAATCCCTCCTCTTTCTCTTTTAGTTTTAATAATGCTGCTTTCTAGATATAATTTTTACAATGTTTCCTTTAGTTTAGTAATAAAATGCAGTTTCTTTAACTCATTATCTTTTTTAAAAAAAATCTCAGCATCCTTTAGAGAGATGTTGTCTATTTGAATATTTCATGTACTGTCATAAACTGTGAAGGATGTGTAGGAATGAATGGGTAGGATTTTTATACTCTTTACACTCCTGGAAAACTTGTATTTTTTGTAATGTGTTTCTATTTGTTCTTTTTTTACTTTTGTTTCTTCTTATCTAGAGCCTACAATGTTGGTAAAGATAATATCAAAAGATTGCTGTGCCAGGATGGAAGTAAAACATAGAAAGGACCATTAATTACAGAACACTCTGGGCTTTTCCTTGATTCCTGAATAAAAGGTGGAGAAATCTGGCCTCGAAGTTTTGAAGCTGCAAGAAATTGTGCTTTTATCATCTGTGCTTAGGAAAGAATAATACTCTGTACTGTGAGCTAAACTGTGTTTACAGGGTTCTACATGAGAAGACAGAAGACAGGAAAGCAAATTGTTTTCTACTGTCTTCTGCATGCAGATGCCTAAGTCACCTTTCAAACCACCCTGATTATGCTGAAACACTGCAAAACCCTGTACTTCACACATCTCTTCTGTCAGATGGGAGAAGAAAAATGATTGGTCCACAAGAGCCTAGGGAAGTGTAAGTGCATACCATAATCTGTAGGGATATTTTCAGCTTTACACTGCCTATAAATATTTAACAACAATAACTTAAATAACATTAGATTCTAAGAAATAGTTTTGGACTCAATTTAAACCATCTTCTGACTTGACAGGCTGCTTTCTAATTAAACTCATTTGCATTTTATTTCCACACCTTCTGCTGGTCTAAATATAGTCAGTACTAACTATTCTTCATGTATTATTTATATATTCTAGAGACTAGATTTGGACAAGTGCAATTCTAGTCCGCTTGAAACACTTAAAAAATTAATTAAAAACAATTCATAGACAGAAACCATAAAGCATAAGCCAACCCTATCTACTGTTACTTAAGTTTATGAGGATTGCATTAGAAACATGCAGTTATTAATGACTCAATATTTGCATAACTTACTCTTGGTAATTTGCAAAATTTTTGCAAAAATAGCTATGGAGTGGACAGATTACAGGGCCATTAGTGTTTCTACTGCAATATTTGTATTTGTAACACCTTATAATCCTGTCTTAAAAATTATAATCCCTCTAGTTAAGACTATGTGGGATGACCAGCATTGCACACTGCTGCTGTTAAATTAAGCATTTAAAACTTTGTATCCATGATAAACCTGTAATGCTGTAGTTCTAGTCTATTTCTGAATTAATAACAATGTTCTAAATTCATTGATTCATGTATCACAACCAATGAGTACACCCAACAGTCTGATATCTACAAAAAATTATTTTAATGTTGTTTATCTTGATTCAAGTAGATATTAAGAGAAAAAAAAAGAGGCATGATAATGATATTATTCCCTGAAGTTTTATTTGCTCCTAGATTTTTTTCTGATACAAGCTAATTTTCCCAATCACTCCTGAAAGTATTTTCCCAACCACACGACTGAAAGATGAATCAAGTCCTTCCATGAGGTGTTCTAAGAAGGCTATGTCCTGGGTTTAGTATTTTTAAAAGTCAGAAATTCTTAATTTAATAGAACTTAACCTTCAAAAGAAAAAATACAATGAAAACAGAAACTTTCTGAGACTACCAGACTTTGTGTATGAACACATTTGAAAAATATATACACTACGAAGAAGAAAATGTGAAGAAATGGGAACTTCACATCTGAAAAAAAAAAAATCTTAACTATTTGTGCTTGGGGGAAGACTGGAAGGGGGCAGACACGGTGATATTTAAAACTCTATCCCAAAATCAGGGAAAAGATACGTAATCTTCTGTTGAGTGCTGAGAAAAGGAGAAGGACAGTGCAGAAATATCTGACTTTTCCTTCTTCCTCTCTTTTTGCAGTGCCTACTGCTTTCATTTCTTTGTCAGCTGGTGAACTATTCCCATGACAAACTGGGAATGAAGGATCTAAGGAATATAAACTACATATTATTTGCTGATGCCACTTATAGCAGCCGCTTGCAGGAATGAGAATTTCTGCCAGAAGACTTCTAAGACTTTCTGTTGTTGATTATAAAGACCTTAGAGCCTTTCTATCATCAACAAACACAGTAAGGGATGCAGTAATTCCTGCATCCAGTTACTTGCTTATGAAATTTTAAAATAAAAATGAAAATTTGAATTAATTTCTATTATCTAAACCTTATTGTACAGGATAAGGTCTCAGAAATACTGCAGAAGTTTTACATGGGTAATTTTTCTTCCTTGAAGTCTCAGTATATAAATATTTATGCATATAATCATGTGTTTAACCATAAATTATGAACACATATGCCCTTTATATTGAGACTTCACTGCACACACACTAGTATGTTACTGATCTGGCTGGCCTTGAACCTGTTTCCTACTAGATTATGAATTAGTAAAATCTCCTCTCTGACTATTCTTAGGCCTTTTCACTCATTCAATGAAATACAAAAGGAGTTGCAGCATTTTGGGACCTGTAGAAATTAATTTAGCCCTAATTAAATATGTGCAAGTACAACCTCCTTTGTGGGAAATATTTGTCTAACAATACCCAGTAATAAACTGCTGAGTTAAGGAAGTCTAACAAAATGTTACATGCAGCTCTACCATATCTGAATATTTCAAGCAGGAAAACAAGACTATGTTGAAAGAAAAGCATAAGGCCATAACAAAAGTGTCCAGACCTGAAAACTCATTGTTCTTCTTTGGACACTCAATCTCTTACTAAACTATAAGGGAAATTCTGAAAAAAAAAAAAAAAAAAATCAGTGTTTTACTAGTAGCTGTTTCATCATAGGTGAGTTATGAAGTCGCCTTGTGTGCATCTAACAGCAATGCCATCTTAAATCATCACAGTCTTCATTTAAGTTATAAAAGCAAATTATATTTAGACCATTGGATCTGTCAGAATTCATACAAAGTCTCACAATGCATTTATAGGTGATGTTAAGAAATTTCAGCTGATATTCCCCATATTTATAATGCCTCTGATAAATAAGAGAAGTTGACTCTGAGGTTTTCCATGCAGATTTCTGTCACTTAATTTGATTTACAAGGTTAAAGTAATTGCAGAGGCAAGGGGATCAGTTCTTAGCTGATCTTTGGGAAAAAGAGGCATAAGCTAACTGTATGCATCATATGTACAGTGAGAATAACAAGTCTCAATTATTCAGAGACAACTTAAAATCATTGTCTGTCAGTATTCCACTCACTGTGCTGCTTGTCTATAAGGCACCATGATGGACTTAATACCATGATGCTAGTCTTTTCATTCACCCTAGCTGGCTTCTGGAGTTCTGTCCTCATCAGTGGGGCTGGATTACAGAGCAAGAACTGAGATGTATTAAGAGCTTTCAAAATTTTAAATTTCTTTTCCATTGCAAAGGAGAAAATTAAACTGGGAAGGTGTAAACTGAAAGACAACCAATAGCTTCTATTTGCCCCTTTTGGATGCGAATCAAAGTCACGGTTCAAAGATAAGTGTCTTGATTCTGTAGTTTTAAAATCTGAGATTCTGTAGTTGAAAAGTCTGAAGTACTTTCATCAAATTGCTGCATTTCAATACTATGGAAGGCAGAAATTTGGAATTGTCCTCAGGAGATGGTCTAGTCAATACCACCTGCTCAAGCTACAGCTTACTACTCAGGCCTCGTTGTCCACTTCTGAGTATCTCCGAGGATAGATACTCCACAATATCCCTGGGCAACTTGTAGTGTTAGATCATCCTTACTGTAAAGAAGGTTTTGTGTGTTTATTTTTTTTTCCTGTCACATTTAAATGGAATATATTCTATTTCAGTTTGTGACCAATGCCTTTGTCTAGTTGCTGGTTGTCAATCTGACTAAACTCTAACTCTGCCTTCATTATTTTCCCTCGTCAAGTACTTCTATGTATTGACTGATTTTCCCCCTGAGCTGCCTTCTCTTCTTCAGGCTGAACAGTCCCAGCCCCACCAGCCTCTCTTGTTACCTTCAGAAAGACTGGAACCTTAAAGCATTGTAGTTAAGCTGCAGGGCACTGAGTGGATGGTGATACTTACTCAGTAACCCTGGATTGCTGGGAAATGAGATCCCACTTAAGAGGCAGTGGAAAAGGAACACTTAGCCAAGAAGTACAAGAGACAAAATAAATAGATGATGCTAAAGCTTTTTGAGATCAAAAATGCCTGAACCCATGCAAACACCTTGTGCTGGGATGCAATGCACTGGCTTGTTTCTAATTAAGGGCAACATACCAGGATAGGAAACTCTTAAATCTGGAGATGAGTCTTTGACAATGCAATATATATGAACTATAACATCAGCACTGAAGTTTTAATAATGACTTTGCTTCAGTTACTTCTGCTCAGTGAATTCCTACTAGAAACAAATTCTCTAAGGCTGAATCTGCTCACAACAGCTACCAGATCTTAAGTGTTTTGGCAATTCCTTATCGATATAAAGCTCAGTCTCTTAGCATGGCTCTCAGTGCTTCAATATTCTCATGCTTCTGAGGTAGCTGTAGAAACCAGTTCTTTGATCAAATAAGTTAGCCACACATTCTTACATTTCAGCAACAATAGTGTGCTCATGCAGTTGAAATTCTCAAATTAGTTCCAACACATGGTTTGACCTGCATAAAATAAGTAATTTGCATATATTTTTGTGCATTATGTTCAACTAATGAAGACAAATGTATTAATTTGGCTTAGTTACAGAAGAACTGAAGCTCAGCACTTTTATGCATGTAAAAGTGACGAATATTGCAGTTCAAATTATATGAAGGGTTACAGATTGAGTGCAGACAAGCAAAAAAAAAAGGCCTTGTGTTGCTAAATGGTTTCCTATTTATTCCTATAGAGACAGATCTGTTTATATGCCTCATGGCCAATGAGTGGTAAAAAAATGCTTATATTATGTCATTTTTATGGTCTGAATACAATAAGTACCTTCAAGAGAACTAAGGTCTTAAGAATAAAACCAACTGATTGATTAGAAAGGATTTTTATTGTTATTTTTTTCTGAAGTGCTTTCTATTTTGAATAGGCAGGAGAAAGTTTATGCTTTTAGTACTGAAGTTCAAAGTGCAAAAATTGCAAAGTTTTCATTACATTTATTATTTGAAATTACCTAAGACTGTATAATATATATATATAGATAAACACATATGCACATTTCCTAAGTAGGCAGAGTACTGGTCTGTAGGATGGAAATTTTTTCTCCTGGAGCAGTACTTTACAGAAGGTAATAGACAAGGATAGCTCAGGTATTCGCAGTATCCCACATAATATAAACAGAACATAACTGCAAGAGACTGAAATCTCAGCAATGATTGATTGAATTGAAAGCCAGTCTTGACTGTTGAGTTTAGTACTTTACAAAGGGAATCCAGGAATATATTTTAATCAATGTAAATTTTAAACTTCTTATCTTTGCGGTATCTTCAGATGTGTCAGATTTGGTTTCAGTCAAGTATATTGTTAAAAATTTTGGAGAGTAAATTAATATATCATTAACCTGTCATTTATTTAACTTTTGGAACTGTCTGCTCTTTTAAATAATTCATACTCTAATGCTTTTACATAAATATATTTACACGTAAGTGTGTAACATGTATACATGTTCTGCTTACCAAGCAGCGTCAGACACAATTGAGTTAATTATAAGAGCAGAAGCAAAGCAAGATTTCACTAACCATATCTGTGGAGCCTAGGATGTTCTTTTTCTATCATTTCTCCATATAAGGCAACATACAATACAGAAAATTGTGCAATATTGTGTAAGGGAAACATTTTGGAAAAAATCCTGCTTTGTTTCTCCTGGAAAAATAATTCTAAAATTATGTTCTGCATTGATCACTGACTGTCAAAGGTACAAATTAACTGAAAGGAATGTGTCAGTCATGCTCAGCACCAGTCACTGTGCTCAATGTCATAGTTTTCTAGTCTTGCCTGTGATTTAAGAAAAGTTTTTAAAACATGCTCTTCAATATGTCTCCTTTTCACTTTGGTAAAGACATGAACAGAGAAAGATGTTAGGAGAGAAAGCAAACCTAGGAATGATTGCATAGCTTCTGAGAGCATGGAATATTGATAAACTCCAAGTAGTTTTTTTTGAAAGGAATCTATGGATGTTTTTTCTTTTTCTTTTTAAAAAAGGATATTTAACACAACATAATGTTTTAATTTCTTGTATCTCTCTTACAGCCCTATTGTTCTTTGATTCCTAGCCTAGACTTCCAGGAGAAAAGACAAAAAGAAAAAAATTGAAGAGGCATGGATGCGAAGGAGGATGAAAACTGTACTGCTCAAAGTTCTGCAAAGTTTTAGAAAGAACATGGTAAACTCACTCTGACAACTCCTCCCTGCCCCACAACTACTTACTTCTGTAATATTATAGCTGTTTTATTTCTGCCAATGATACATACGTTACAGTTTTTTGCAGGTATCAGAAAACAAGGAAAACATTGTCTTCTGACTCAGTCTAACAACTGCCTATCCAGAAATCCCATTTCCTCTTTCGTATTCCAGTTTGTTTTCTATTACTGTTCCCTTCATACTATAACTAGTTTTCATCCAGTCTCATTAACATTTACTTAGATAAACATGAAATAAATTAATTTTATGAAAAAGATGAACAGTATTCTGCCAGTTTAGGCCACTAAACCAGCTCTTATAGCTGTCGGTTTTCACTAAATGCAGAAGACCTATGCAACTTTAAAAGGATGCAGTTCATGTTCTAAGTGTAGAAACTGCTTAACAAAAGAGTTAATTCAGATATACTATAGTATAATTCAGGGCTTTGGTCTTCTAAAAGCCAGACAAAATGTAGGAGACAATACCTTACATGTCTATAGGATGATGAAACATTATTGTTGCATTTACAAAGCGTTTACTACAATTTTATCTGCTTTTTATCTTACAGACAAGCTCCAAAAGTAAACAAATTTTAGATGATTATAAAACCAAGGTACAAATCTCTGTCTGAAAAGAAAAATGTGGGAATGTAGGAGTCTGAATGAATTTAAAGAGGAGAGTAAAGGCTATTTTGAGATCATATTCATGATACATTTTTTCACATTCTGTTTCATCTTTAGGAAATAAGAGTCATATATGTGTTCATAGTTTTGCTACATTAAGTTTTAATCTTTGAAATTATAAGCATCTATGGAAAGCTTTTGTTCTTATGCAACGTATATACCATACTGTACTTTCATTTAAAGTTTTCTATATTTTCTATATTTCTATATTCGATTTCTATATTTTCTATATGCACTTAAATAAAAATAGCAAGTAATTAAGTCTTTTGTAAAATGCCTGCATTGGGAACACGGTCAGGTCAGTTAAGAGAATTTAGTATTATAAAATAAAAACTTTTACTGTGAATATTTTTTCTATGTCACTCCCTAGAGACAGAACAGGCAAAATTAATCAGCTGAACCCATATACATGATACAATATGATAATTGAGTGTTCTATGTTTCCTGATTGAATTATTTGTTTAAATTCTATTTGGATCCAACTGCCTATAACTGGGCTAGGTAGAATACTATTCTACTGTATTTATTACTAGCTTAAATATAAATAATTAATTAAGTCATATTTCTAGAGAAGATATGAAATAGAAGATCATAAATTATTGCCTGAAAATGTTCTTTTTTCTGCAGTGAAATCTTTAATTTAAGGGACTGGAGTGTGAAATACTCTTTCTACAGTCTATGTTTGATGAAATTATATGAATACTACTGTCTTCAAAATGTGCTTACTCCAAACATTTTAAGTACATGCTACACAGCTGACTGAAATCCCCAAAAAAAGAAAGCCAACTCGACTCTGTCTGTGAATCATCAAAAATAAAATATTTGAATGACTAAGTGAAGAAATGTTAAGATTAATTACGTTGCACAACAGTATATAACTGAATTTCTGTGCACAGTCATCTACACATTACATTGACTGGTCAAATAGACATTTTGGAAATGATAAATGAATTGGCCAAATTCTGAGATACTTTAAGAACAATGTACTGTGAAAACAATATTTTTTTCTCTAAAACAGATATGTTTGTAAACAAAGACATTTTATTTCATATTTCAATAGAATTTAATGAAAAGGGACCACTAAAAATGGCATCTCTGAACAGGAGAGCCTTGAATTCTTACTTCATCTTTTGAACTTAGTGAATGTACTGGTATCTGGGACTTGCAGCCAATGCATGTCTGGTTGAAGGCTGTTAATTTATTAATATTGTGAAAATATACACTTTACAGATATGTTTTATGTATGTACATGAACAAATTTTGATACCTGGATATGTTTTACTATTTTAAGTTATTGCAGCTTTATATAATAGGTAGTTCCATAAGACTTAAGTTGACAACTGAACATTGGTAGCTTTATCCACTTGGTATGTTGACCTCAAAATACATTGATTAAATTTCATTCATATCCTGAGAGTTGTATTTTATCCCCATGTGCAGCGAAGAGTCTCCATGTAGTAGCAGCAGTGCACCTTTTTAATATTTTGTAAATTAACAATTAAATATTAAAGATCTGAGCCCCAATCCCTTTCAGCATTATTTTTTTAGGGCATCTTGACAGTCCATCAATATGGAAAGATCAGGGACACAAACACAACATACTATAGTAGGAAAAGTCATGTTTTGATCACAGCAAAGGAAAAGTAAGTGAAAGAAGTGAAGAGAGTCGTAACAGAGACAACTCACTATGTTTTGCAACTGAGCTAATGTTAATATTGATATCACAATTTATTTTCTTGCAATAACTCCACATGAAGAAAGGATAAAAAGTGTGTAATTCATCTTACATTCAAACAGTTTTTTGCCTTTCCATTAAAAGATACTATAGGAACATCACTGCTATACAATTAAATTCCCTTCTTAATCAAATTCTGTAACTCTCCACAGCTTAACAATCACAGAGAAACAGTAGAGGAATGACTAACTCTTATTTCTTATATGCACCACATCTCCCCAATACCACTTTCTATTTTGAATTCCTTAAGAGTTAGAAGAAATATATGCAAAATTTCAGGATTTCTTACGCTTACCGATTTTCAAATATTAAAGTTGTTACTTTGCAAGTATCTCCGCACATACAGAGCTTGTCTAGCATATATGGGATATTCCTGAGTTGCCATATAGGTATAGATCACCTTAAAGGTGCATTCTCAGTAGGTCTGCTCATATGGAATGGGTTTAACATATACATTTGTCAGTCGTTTATGTACCCCACATTCAACATAGAAGCAAATGGCAGTTCAGTAGAAAATCTGCCCAAGTCAGATGGAAGGTGGTATGCTGTCCAACATGCTGAAGAGAAAGAGGAATTTGGAAAATAAATAAGAACCCCAAAAGCATCCCAAAGAGATGAAGATTTGTTGCTTCCCAAGAGATTATTCCAAGTATGTTTCTTCCAATTAGAGAGTTAAAAGTTTAAAAAAAAAAAAGTGAAAAGGAATTTTTGGGAACATTAAGGTCTTTATATGAGTGCACAGAAGCTGATTTTCAAAACTTTGATGTGGTTTGCTTCACCCTAACAATTCTGTTAATATTTATGGAAATTATGGATAGAAGCCATTTCTATAATATTACTGGGTTTTACAATTTTTTGACTGTAGGGAAGTCATATTAACTGTCTTTCGGCACGCCATTAACTGTATATTGTTGGATAGACTAGGTTTTCTTGAAAAAAGTAACAATTTATGCTTGATAAAGCAACCATAAGCATGTGGAAGGAATCCTTTACAAAGGTAAGTCTATCCTAAATAGGATTTGTTCTAGAACAAACCCAAATTTAAACACCTTTATCATGCATGATGAAGAAATGAAACACTTAAAACTACTGGAGGAGTTGAGTAATGTCTTACAGTATTTATCAACAAAAGCAAAGTTGTTCTGCATACCCAAAGGGTCTGTTCTCTCTCCTTCCACCCCATTCCCTTTGTTCATTTGTTTTCTCTGCCTTTTCTCTCATTTTCTCTTTTTCTCTTTCTTCTTTTCTCCCTTGAATATTGATCTTGGGTGATGAGTTGTATGCCCACACAAAGCCAAATTCCAGTCACAAAAAGAAATATATATATATCTCATGTATTAGATAATTTAAGACAATACATATTTTTATATTTATTATTAGAAATAACCTACATGGCATATTGCAGACTTTATGCATGTTAACAAAAGTTGTCCTGTCTACCATATTCATTGATGAAGAACACAGGACTGGCCCTAATAGGGCATGCCAGTATAAAGCGAGTACAAATTCCTGGCATCTGGCCCTTCAAACTGGAATAAAAAGAATAGGTGTGCTCTAGCAAAGCAACTCTTACACTCTTGGCTACAAATCTATAAACAAAGTTGCAAAGATGGAAAATAAAACAAAAAATAACTCAATATCAATTACCAATAGGTTCTCCCTTATCTGCTCCAGATTATCAGGTGCAGTCAAACTTCTCATCCCATGTCTGTTCTGTCCCTCTCTTTTTTATTGTAGATTATTTTTTCTAGCCTAGCATCAAAGATGTTTGACTGAAAATTATGCATATAGAAGGCTGTTACCTTAGTTTATAAACATGTATCAAATTAACTATCTCTAGTTTATTTTTCAGGTCTTTGTGTTTCAAATGTGATATATTAAAGAAAGCTAACAGCAAGATATTGTAGAATCCTGACTTGCAAATTTTGTTAACATTAAATATGTGCACTGATCCTACTTTCTGCCATAAGTATGGCCTTTCCGTTTTCCTTCATCCAGGTTACATTTTAGCGATCTAAGCTTTGTTCACTTCACTAATACTTTTAGAAAGTTTAAAATAATCACATTAGCTCAGATTTTGCTTATGCAGTGTGTATGGAAGGAGTTGATATTATATATTGCATGAGCTACTGGGGTTTTTCTCTAGAACCATTATATTCCAGTTTCTCAAACACTTGAAAAATTAGTCTTTTAAGATTATTAACTCTAGAAAGATATATGCCTATTTATTAACTTCTTCCATAATCATTACATAATGATGAAATCTACTTCTGTATATTTAACCATGTCTAAGTACTTTGAAAGATTCTGGCATTATTTTTCTCTGTAGAAATTAGATTAGCCATAATGCATGTGTTTATTTTGTATTATCCACTGATCTGTGAGATTTTTGATCTTCAATAACACAATATATTTAACAAAATTGTTTTAACAGGCACTATGGATATACTTCTTCGTAACTTTTCCCTTTAAAGTTATGTGTGAACTATGCTTTGTTTTAGCAGAGACTACTCAATTTCTTTCCTCTTAGACTGTGTGGTTAATACACAAGATGCCAAATTTTATAAATATTATTTCTCTGGATAGTTTTTACAGATACTGCCTAAATATGGGGTTAGTTTCTTATTCTCAGCTATTCTAGGAAAGCTCCAGATGCTGTTTTACTGTACCTTCATTTTTTTTGTGAAAATATTTTTTGTGTCTTATTTTGAGTTCCATTATATTCCCTTTTATGAAGGACTTATCTTTTTTAAAGAATTTACTTCAACTTATTTTGCTAAGTTGAATATTGTTTCAAGTCTTATTTTACTTTCTTCTGTGATCCTGGACTCTTGCAGGTATGTTCTCTATTTTATTTCATCTTGATTTGAGACAATTGTCAGCTTACTGCTCCCTTTGCACAAAACTATTATTTCTCTTGTTATTACTCGGCATCTTGAAGATGAATAAAACTGAGCAATATCCTTAGTATGAGTTGAAGTCAGTGACAGAATAGAGTACAGATATTGCCTGTTCTCCCCAAACAAGGTAGGGGCTGAAGACAAAAATGTTGTTTGCTTACTTGCTTCCTTGCCTCTTTAGATCCAATACTTCTTCCTCCAAACTTTATCTATAGAAGTCTGTTTCTGGCTTTATCATCACTTTTCATCTGCTTTCTTGGGTATCTGTGATGCTTCTCTGATTTATGCATAATCAATGTCTTTTATAAAATAGCCTGATCTCTCTGATTCCAATCAACTTTGGCACCTTCATAGGCACTTAGATGCTGGGCGCATGTTTCAGATGGTTCACAAAGTTTGTGTGCAGCTTATTCAAGGACTTCAAACTGTTTCTAAGACATGATTTTCACCATACTAAACCTAAAGAAGATGGTTTTCACCTTCAGAATAACAGAAGGTGTTTACGTATCTGAAGATACAGAATGTCAAAAAGAACAGCAGAAAGCCCAGTCCCTTCTGTCACTTTTATGTCTACAGAACATATTCAGCAATATAAGACACCAAAATAGAAGAGTAGAAAAATTGTATGTGGATTAAAACTATATTCCCAACAACAAGCTGTTCAAAGACAAAATGAACAGAATCATAATTTCTGTAGCACATGCTATTTCATCATTAATTACTAAACTAATGAAAATAATGAAGATATTTAAGTTGCAGTGAATATCTACAACATATAGGGAAATTGGTTCCAAATGAAAGACCTGTTTGAGAAAAACATAAAACATATTTACATCATCACAAAGTGAAAAATTCTGCTTAAAAAGAAGTTAAAGAAAATATTGGTCTTGCAAAGACAGCAAAACAATCTCACAAGATTAAGTAGGATCATTTTGCAGTATTTTCTTTGTTCTACACCATTTCTTATTCCCATCTCTTCTGAAATCTAAAGCCACATCCTCAGCTCATGTCCATCAAAAATCATTATAGTTACTGGGAACTCAGCACCTCAGTGCTTGCTAAATCCCATCATGTGAATTCTAGCAGTCAAACTGATGTCTGTAGTTCGCTTTTAATCTTGCAACTAAAGTTTTGTTCCCAGTCAAGGACATCTGACCCAGAAAATATTTACTGGATTGGACTTGCTTTGCAAAAACATGTTCCACAAGGTTAATTCAATCTTTTGTCTGTGGATTATACATGGCATGGTATGGAATCATTCCTCCTCTTATTAATATTTCAGTATGGAAGCACTATACCTATTCGGTAATGCAAGTCTTGTAACACTAGCATCATATTCTCTAAAGAGATCAACATTTTAAAAACAATTTTATATAAAATAAAGTGCTGTGAAAAGTACTTGCTGAACATATGGAAGGCACAATGCAAGAGAAACATGTCATATGAAAACATCCAAATTTTACAAAATAACTATATTTTTCTGTTTTAAAAATTCAATAAAATCCATAAATCTTAACAGCATATGTAAAGTTTCCCCAGGTGAGAAAAAGAGAATAAGAAAAAATGTTAGCAATGTAGAGAAAACAATAGTCTATCAAAGCTTTTCTATGCTATTGCAACAACCAAGATTAATAAACAAAGAACAAATGGTTGACATTATCACCTACCCATGGGAGTTCCAACGCCATAACCTTTTGAGTCTATCAGGCCTCCAATCTGTGTTAGGTTACAGTTCCGCTGTGTGACAAACTCAATGGTTGTTGACTCCATTAAAAATGCATAATCAGAGGTAAGTACACGCTGGATACCTTCTTCATTACTTTTGACAAGTACTGACTGCCTCCTGCTACTCATGAAAGCCCACATCTTGTCATAAGTTGAGATTTTGGATTTCTGAAAGACAAATATTTTATGCAGCATGAATGAGAATGATATGCTTGTAAGAGTGAAAACAGATTCTCAGTCTGCATATTGCTCTCTCATAGTATTTCATCATGTCAGATTTTACCAGGGGTTCCTGTACCTTTCCTCTTATCAGTACCTCTCATCTTGTTTCTATAAAATAAACCAGTTAGATTCTCAAGAAAACACAAAATATCATTTGTTTAGCAGCTTTTTGTTGTTAATATGCTTTTTATTAAGTATTTCACTGTTACTAAGTTCATTCACAATGCTAGTGAGTGCCATAAGAGAACCTGTGTATTCTGGCACATTTTAAATTGTCATTCTTACTTAATCACTCAGCTACTCCTGAGAGATTTTGAAAACCTGATACACAATGTGGCAACCTGAAGTACTCAAAGCATTTAAAGATGGCAGTACATGGAGAAAAGAGTTGTAAGGGAGAGGGCAGCAAATACTTTATCTGTAAAAAATAATTGCAAAGAAATTTTATGTAGGAGATTGTATCATACTCTGCTCACACTAATAGTAACTTGTCATTCAGAAATTGACTACTAAAAGTCCTAAAAATGTGTGTGTTTCTTTTTTGCTTTAATATTCCCAGATGCAAAGAACTGTTGTGATATAGAGAGACAGTAGTTTGAGACAAAGGAGATATATAGTACTTTTACACAAAGTGATGATGTGTGA
This sequence comes from Clamator glandarius, assembly GCA_033459285.1. Taxonomy (NCBI): domain Eukaryota; kingdom Metazoa; phylum Chordata; class Aves; order Cuculiformes; family Cuculidae; genus Clamator; species Clamator glandarius. The sequence goes on along the minus strand of JAUNZM010000119.1, from coordinate 834,513 downwards.
CTATAGAGGAGTTGCTTCCTTTCCTTCACCTCATTTTCCTTTTTAAAAAAAAATATTACCTTCCCTCATCATTGTAAAATACAGTGCATAAGAGATCATAAACACTGGATAACCTGAAGGTATTAGAAGTTACTAAATATTTTATGTTACAATTTACTAAACTTTTTAATAATTTTCAAATTCAAAATGTATCAAAAAATGTTCGGTCATGTTAAATCTTTCCTAGTAAATAAAATGTAGAAATACAGCATGAGAACTAGCATAATCAAGCATAATCAGACTTTTTAAGGAGACTTTCATCTTTTAATACCAGCCTTTAACATAACTCTGCTGTCAGCTCTGGTGCAGATACTAAACAAAGATTGACACAACAAACACTTCTGAAGTTCACCTGATTGGCAGCCATAAATTCTGCCCCAGAGAAGAATTAGCAGTGTATGTGGAAAAAAAAGAACATTTATTTATAAAAAAGATTACTTTCTCCCCTTACTGAGATACAATTCAAGAGTTGTTTCACTCTGCCTGAGTACTTAGAAAACCAAACATTTGAACTACCTCTAGTCTTAGTGCTTACAAAACTGAAAATTTTTTGGACTCTGCATGAACACCTTGATAGTTTACTGTACATAGTCTGTGGCTGATTATAGAAGATTTTAATAACAATAAAAGGGAAAATTCTTTTTCTTCAGAATATATTATGAACACATAAAATGTAGAAGGCCAAACTGATAGGGTCTCTCCTCATGGGGTTTGTTTTGAAAATCAAATAATTCCTTCAAGCATTTCATACTGCTTTGTAGCATAACAAACTTCATGCAAGAGCACAACAGCTCTGAATTTAAATTACTATGTAATAAAGAAAGGATGTAAAATGTATGTTTTTGAATATTTGTAAAATTTTACCAACATCCTGTATTTAATTCTTTTGGCATACAATTTTTACCCCAGGACATAAAACGTACATTTCAGCAACTATAAATAATCTGAGTGATATAAAACATTAGAAGAAAAAATAATTTTAGTAAACTGCTAGATACACATTGTTGACATATGCTGCAGGGATAAAAAAAGAAAATGCCAAATGGGCTATAATATAAAATAAACAAGGATGAATACATGTGCATCTATATTTCTGTTAAAAAAAGAAAAAAAGTAAATGCCAGGATGAAAACAAGTTTGTAAGGGTAATGGTTTAGCTCTGCTGAAGCATTAAAGAGCAAGAAAAAAATACAATATCCTCTAAAGAACAGAATTCTCATATTACAGTGACTGATTCAAGCAGGTGTGACGAAGCCACAGCTATTATTGAAATGGAAGGAACAAAGGTCACCAATAAAATCAGAAAAAGCTCCTGAATAAGGTAGCTTGCTTACTGGAGTAATTAAAAGAAACAAACAAACAAAATAATTAACAGTCCGTACATAACTAGTGAGACTTTAGAAGATAACACAAAGCCTAGAACATCCATGCACATGGCTAACCATTGTGAAGATAACAAAGGTGATAGAAAGTTCACGGTGATCTCTTAGTTTTCTCGTACAAGCAGAACACTACAACGCCTTTGCATGGCTTTTTTTCCACCCCTAAAACCTGAAAGTCAGAACTGAAATGATGCCAAGAAAAACAGCCAACCTACTTGTTGCCATTAAATCCTAAACAGTGTTTTAAAAGTATATAATATGTGTTATGGTAATTCTTTTAGGTACAACAGAGAATGTATTATCTGAAAATAAAAACCCAACATTTGAATCAGGAAAATACAGTGACAAATGATTTTCCTCTGTGTTTGGCAAACTGCTCAAGAACCTCACATGACTAAAATGAAGAAGCCAGAACAATCAAAAGCATCAGGCTCCCATTGACGTTGAACTAAAGAGAATGACACTCCAATATGTACATATTGCTCCTTGTATTTATGACTGTGTCATTCATACTGATAGAAGCAGTTGCTACAATTTATTTTCTTCTTTCACTGTGTGCAAATCAGTGATAGAAGCAGATGCTACAATTTATTTCCTTCTTTCACTGTGTGCAAATCAATCTAGTTAATCAACTTACATACACCATCAATGATGTGTATTATTTTATCTGGATTAGTTTACCATATTTTTTCATCTAACTGAAAATCACTGTTTGGAAACCCAACTTTACTCAAGACCAACTGGAAATGATGTCTATATAAGATAACTTGTGGTGACATGATTTATCATGCTTGTGTTCCCTCAGTAACACTGAAGACAATGCTGAAGAGTAGTAAGAAATCTGCCTATGCTTTGTCATCTTAGAATTTCACTGGAATAAAAAAAGAGAAACCAGAAAGATGGAAATGAAAAAAAAAGGTTAAGCAAACACAGAAATTCATCTACTAGGTGCATAAAAAGGTAGCTTTCATGATGATGTTCAGATGATACTGCCAATTACATACTCAGTGTTCGTAAATGGAAGATTACTGCAGATAATCATGCATGTCAGGGATCACAAAAGTAAGCATTACAAGGCCTCTAAGTTACTCTAATTCTGTGTACAAATATAAGGCTGGAAACAGAAGAGACCATCATTTCTAATGTGTTAATTATTGTTCTATCCTGAAACACCAGCTAGGAAAGGCAAGTATCTGAACTTTCAGGCCCTGGAACACAGGTTAGAAAAATATCAGGTTGTACAATGAGTGCCAGAATAAACAAGGATCAAAGGACAAGGGTGTAGACCTCATGATACGAGATAAAATTGGATAAATGCACAGCAAAAGTATGCTAAGCACATTGTAACATTTTTCTACAAAGTAAAAATTACAGATCCATTAATGGAAATCTTTATTTTGATGACTGCATCTAACTTCTTTCCTGGCTTCTAAAAGCATTTAGTTGTCACACACAATGCGACAGCTTTGCTTGCACTCATACAATATTTAAACCCAAATGAGTATGTAGTAACAAAGGAAAGATTAAAGGTAACTAAGATTAAATGTTAGAAAAAAGAAAAGGGTCAGAAAATCAGTTTTGTACATATTTGATATGATTTTATATATTTTATATTTTATGCAGTGAGACCTCGAGAGACTCTAAAAGTAGTGTAACAGGAATTCCATGAGATTTAACAAAGAGAAATTAAAAATCCTTCCTGGGAGAAAATAACCCTAAGCATCCATACTTGCTGGGAATTGACTGGCAGGAATGTATCTTGGCTCAAAAGGACTTATGTAACCACGAGGACAGCAAGTTGAACAAGAGTAAGCAGTCTATGCTTTCAGCAGGAAAGCAAACTGCAGGATGCGTCAGCAAAAATATAGTCAACAGAATAAGGGATGTAATTAATCCACAATATTTGGCACTTGCCAAGACACACCAGGAATGTTGTGTCCAGTTCTACTTCTACAAGTCTAGGAGAGTTGTTACAACTGGGAAGTGTTCACTAAGGTGATCAGAGAGTTGGAGATCTGAGACAAGCTGAAGGGACTCTTCATTAGGACGTATGGTGACAGGATCAGTCAATGGCTCAAGCTCCTGAATAGAATTTTTTTGTCAATATAAGAAAAAAATCACCATGAGAACTAAGCACTGGAACAGGTAAACGAGACAACCAGTGGAATCAGTTCACTGGAAATATTAGAAACAGCATAACGCAGGCCTGAATAAGCTAATATAAAGCCTTGCTTTCAATTAGGAAACCAGATCTCCTCCAACTAGATGAAGGGAACTCTAGAGGTCCCTTCAAATATTCTGTTTTCATTGATTTCTATGACACTTTATCAGTATGAAATTGCATACAGCAATAAGTGTTTCTGGAGACTCTTCAAATTTTGATGCTAAGAAATTTCAAGCAAATGAAATAAAACATTATTCATGGTTGAGAAAAAAAACAACAGCAGAACATATCAAAATGAAAAACACACCATTGCCCTATAAGCCCCTCCAAACTTGGTGAACTATGCAATCAAGCCAGAGGCAAGCCCTTTATTTAGCAAGGCAAACTTGTGGTTTCCTGTCTTTTTCACCCTTTAGTCCTTTGAAACTCAAGTAAACTCTTTCAATTTGCTTTGTACCTGATTCCCTGGAAATCTTGAACACCAGTGTAAAAATCCAAGCTGCACAGTTCATATTTTATTTTATTCATTCCCTATTTATTTTCCTAAATTTGATATTTTGTTTTGACACATGCCTTAAATCTACATAGCCATGAAACAAGCTAGAAATTGCATTTCCAATGTTCTTAATAATGGCAAAAAATAATGTATCTCAAGACTTTTCCTAACTATAAAAGGGCTAGGTGTCTAATTTAGGTGAAACAAGCATTGTAGACAATCCTTTTATGGCTCATAGATGTTCTAGCATATTTGGGATACATCTTTGATAATTTAGGCTACAGAGGATTAGTACCATTAATAGCGAGATAAATAAAATTAATTAATTTCTTATGTTTGAAATCATAACACAAGAAGCTTAAAGCTGAGAGAACAAACTAACAGCCTATGGTAAAGAATGTTTTAGGGATCCTGTAATTGTCCTCAAGCATTATAAATATGGTGAAATTCAAAGATAAGGCTACATGAAACAATTTGAACAATTGCATAAAGAAAAATAATATCTATCAACGACCAATAATATATTTGTTCCATTGTAAATATTTTGTACTTCTTCTTTCTGTAATTTATATGCTTGTACAGTGATCCACCTCTCCCAGTTCTTAATAGGAATGTGAATTCTTTGGAATATATACTGTTTTCTCCAAAACTACTCGATATTTCTGAAGTTGACAGTGATGGGATCCTGATTCATTACTGAATCAGCTAAGCAGCAATATATATAATTATCTGAATCAGGTACAGAAGTCAGCATGAAAGACATCAGATCTAATTGATTTTTTAGCTTTATATAGTATCATTACATGTTCTGTTTCCATATATTTTGTGCTGAATAATACATTTCAATTTGTTTTAATAACCAAAGTAATTTCTAGCCTTAGCCAATTGTATGCTCCAAAAGTTTTGAGGCATCAAAAGGAATATCTTTACTGAATTTGACATAGCTGAGCACATTATGTGTAAAACACAACTTTGTCTTAATAGCACATCTATACCTGCTGGCTTCATAATATAATATGATCATCCCAAACTCTGCACTGACATATGTGCAGTGCGCAGATTTTAATCACTGCCATAGGCTAAGGCATACCTTTTACAGAACACCATCCTAATCACTGTCAGCTTAAGTATACTGAAATACTATACATTCCTCCACTTGTACTGGATGGCAGACCAGACTTAAATCTGTTAACTTCTCCTCTATCACTCAACAGAAGGACCATCTCAATTCAAATGAACTTCTAAGTATTAGCTGAATTTCTGAACAGATTAGCAACTAGTTATGAAAATGACTTTTGTGGTACATTTCCTTTATTGTCTCCTAGAATCATGAGAACCATGAGACTGCCTTTTTCTCAATTAAAGAAAGCTGAAAAGGTAACTCTTCTTATCAGGCTGGTCTCATTTGCTCTGACTTCAGGGTATTTCCTTTCTTCTTTTTTTCCCTCCCTTTATTTTTTTTCGGGCTTTTTTTTGAGCATTGCTGAGGCCTGAAAACGCTAAAGTGAACCAACTACTTTAGATTTTGTTGTGTCAGCATAAAAACAATAAAACCAATGCATACAGCGTTCTCTCTTCCATTAACAGCAGTTTTCATGGTCTATAGAGCACAAATGAAAAAAGGTAGGAAAGATGTTTCTGCCAAAAATAGAGCTACAAGGAATGAAAAAATGCAGTACACAGAGACAGAAATTTTTACTCTTTCCCTGATTGTGCTGATGTTTTGTTTTGAAAACCAAAGATTTTGAACAAATATTAAATATTTAAAGTTTTTTTATGGATAAGCAAAACCCAAACCCTAATGCTATTCAAATAAGTTTTCTCTACCAGCTTTGACCTGAAAATAAGTAAAGATTTTATAGCTCCAAAATCACTAACGGACTTAAAAAAACTTTCTTGCCTTTTATAACAGAATGATTTATAGCACCCTACTGAATTATAACTAATGTCACAATGGTTCTTTTCGTAAAATACTGTGGAAAATGACAAGTGTAACATTTGTCACATTTCTGCAGGTTGCTTCCTTTATAAGTTGGAATAAAACATTAAGCAAATTTAATCTGCTCTTAGAGCACATCCTATATTCTGCATGTTCTGTAAAGATAAAACCACTTCTGCTCATTCTGCCTGTTCTCAGATACAAACTGTAATAAAAAACTCCACACTTTGTTTTCACTGTCTGGAAAAAATCTTCTTGTCTAAAAGCAGTATGTGTATAGTTTCACCACTAGAAATGAGAATGAAGTTCACAAAAACTACTTTAAATACTTCTTTCTTATAGAGTAAGAATTTGTCACAATGACACTGACATAGAAAATGTTTGTGCAATATTCAAAGTAATATTATAATTCACCATGTTTAAAATACTGTTGCTGCTGTGATTTGAAAGAAACTCATCAGGCAGCATTTGAAATCAAACTCATAGCATTCAAGATCTTTTTGAATGAGAAGGGATAGAAAGCCCCCTAAGTATTATTTGCTAATTTGTTGCCCAGAATAGTTACGAATAAATATTGTGCCACTAACTTCAGAGATTTCAAAAGCTTAATGGAAGTTCCATAGTCACTTTTTTTTCTTTTGGCACCTGTCAAGAAGTGGCATTAGCATTAGTCGTTGCCTGTAATTATAGTCATCAAAATCAGTCTAATGGCACAGACAGATTGGTATTTCTTCTACCCCAATAAATTTCCTCATCAATTTTGTTGCTAGACCTCAGAATACTCTGAACTTCAAAAAATGCCAATGATTTCAACTATCCCTTTACAAAATAGCTCATATAAAATATTTGCCAGCTATATAGTAGCATAAGCCAACACTGAGGTATTCTGCAGTGGTATTGGGATTTAGCATTCTGTACTTTTTTGTTATAGTAAGTAAATTACCAACAAAATTGGACCATATGTGCAAGGTAAGAACAGCTGAGTCTTTCTCTGTACTCATCTGACCTTGATCACTAGAAAATTGGAGTTAATTCAGGCAATCAAGATTGATTCCATATGTGTTCATATCAAAGATATAGAGGAGTGTTAGGACACTGATCAGAAGAACTGCTTGGTTTCCAGCAAATCTGTCAGGTCTTGGAATAATTCCCACAGTTTTGTTATTTAAACTCTTGCAATTTCCTAAACAAAATACTTGAGAAGAAAGCACTTAAGGAGCTGCTTTCCTCAAACAATGAAGAGGTTAAAAAAAAAATAAATGGAAGATCTGGGATGAAATACTACAGTAAAAGACACAGGGACTTTTTAGCCAAACTGATTGCTGAAGAATGCATCATGAAGAATTCATCTGTATGGGTAGACAAATTTACATGTGTTCAGTTGGTGTTGCAAACAGAAAGTAGGTACAGCAGCAGAGTTACAAGATGTAGTTTGAGTATTTTTAAAACTAATACATAGAGTCCCTACCTAGCTTTTCAAAAGTTGATAGACAAAATTGAGTTACTCATAAAATTGTATAACACATCCAAAGTTAGAGTAAGATACAATTCATGTGTTTATTTGCGTATTGCAACTTGAACACGTAGTAGGCGAGTATAGGCAGAGCAAACACACTTTGTTAATGTAGTTTAACAGAGAAAGGCCTAGAGTATAGCTCCTGAAGACCAAGGAATTTCTACAAAAGCTCTGCTTTGTTTATAATTTGGAACAGCCTCTATATGACAGAATAGAGGGAAAGGATTCTCTTTCCAGGGTTATTAACTGATGTGTTCCGGTTTTGCCAGAAGGTAGTCTCAATATTATTGGGAATTAAACACCTGGGAATTTCTAAAGAAAGATAAAAGAAGGGTAAATTCATCACCAGTTTATCAGTTTGACCATTCCATGACTTAAATAAGTCACATCACTGTTTTCTGTAAAATTTTACAGCAAACTTAGCCAAAGACAATTTTAAGATTTCTCAGGCTAATGCTGTGCCAACTGATTATTTTATTGTAGAACTATTGTATGTGGTCTTCTGAAAGTACTGAATCAGAAATTCTGATATTTTATATGGTTTTGCAGAGGAAAAGCAAAAGCAAAATAAATCAAAACTTTGTGCTCTATATTTCCACTACCCTATATCAACTGCAAAAACTTCTGCAGTTTGAAATCTATGAAAATACAGGTTTGTGGTTGCACTATATCTTCTTTAGGAATAGGTTAGAATGAACTTGAAATTGTGAAAGTAATTTTAATTTGAGCACTTTTGACCTTGGTTGGAGGAACATATACTTATTTCTGGGACAGTAGTAAAATTGTCTGACAGGTCTGCACTAGGAAGTATTCATCATATGGTACATTTGGATTTTCTGTTCTGTTAGTTGCCCTGATTTCTTGGAAAGATCAAGGTGAAAAGTACTGTAATCTCTTATTTCTTCCAATTTTTAGCATTTTCTGTGTTCATTTATGATGCAAATATAAGTCCAAGTATAGTTCTATTAAACATCATCTTCAATGACAGAAATCAAAGTTAAGATCATACTAACATTGAGCCATATGAGCCAGAAAAATTAAATAGTTAGGATGATGTGGCCTCCCTTCAATTCTTATTTTATTGATTTTTTTGTTACATGACCAAATATGGAAGGTATATATCCCACCTGAGAAATAATGTGAATCTTCAGTGATAAACACAGTGAATTCAGAGATTATACAGATCAAATTTCTACAACTGAAATTTCCATTACAAAGCTAGAACACTACTCTGATGTTTATTATTTACACAAATATTGTACAAATTAGAGAAGAGGAAGAGAAGTATGTTAGTGATAAGTACTTGCCCAAAAAGTGGCCTGTTATATACATGAGAGAAACAAAAAAAAAGTCTTACAGAAAATAATGGTATTTCAGATATTGCAAGCATGCCAAATTGCAACAAAAAGTAGAATAAGAAACTGTGAAATCAATTTTCAAAAAATCATATAATAATGAAGTATTATGAACAAAGGAGACAGAATAACAAGGAAAAATAGGAGGGAGCAAAATTTCATACTGATTTTGCCAGGCAGAAAAAAAATGAAAGCAATAATAAAAATATTGTATGGGCTGGTATGCTATACTATAATTCTTAGAAAATTTGCTACATTAATGATTGGCAATATCAGAACTGCTAAGAATTCTAGACATTTCTCCATGAATCTGCTGGGTGTAGCTCTGCATCATAGTGCAGGTTCTTTGTTTCCCCTGTCAAGCTGCAGTAAGTTGATCAATTGGAGGTCAAAAAGTAACTCTTTTCTTCACCCGGTAAAAAGCTAAAGGGAAAACCAGTTCTGATTAAGTCTGAGCATACATTAAGTTAAATTTAGCTAAACATATATCAATACCTTTGCTAACTTTCTTACCAAAACAAGTCAACTTTTTCTGGATATTAACAAGGTATTCTGCTGAGCACTTTCGAATAGTAACAGCTGGGATTATAGTGTTTGACTTTATTGCCTATTTTGTTGTTTTAATTAAATTATTTGTGAAGTGTCAGAGAATTCCATTCTAGGGACTTGCACATAAAATAATCTATGAGCAACTATTTTAGAAACTTTCAGTGAATAATAACAAAATACATAATAAATTACTATAGTAAAATTTACTATCATTATCTGTGACTGACTTCATGTCTTGCTGTTCATATGTGTGGCATGGGACTGAAAATAATGTTAATAAAAATAAAGTGAAAGCACAGAAAACTAATACAATTTATTCTACATTTTACACCATACCACTTATTTGTCTCTAATTTCCATTTAGTTTAACAAAAATAAAGACTTGCACTGATAGAACTTGTGATTGTATTTGACATGTTACTGATGCCACTGACAATGTGTAATTGCAGTTATGCTTTTTCAGGTGACTCTTATATAGGATTCACTGCTCTTATATAGGATTTAGAGATCCGCTATGTGTTTGAAAGCCTTTGTGCTGGGAAACATAAAGTAGTAATGCCGCAAACCTAATTTCTCTGCATATTCCAAGAAGAAAAGCAGCCAAAGTAGTGACAGTAAAAACAGATTTTACCATGGTGGATGGAAGTCTTGTGGGAATTAAGGGAATAGTTTCATCTCTATATTGAATACTGGTTATCTGCTGAGGTTGTTTAGAATATGCCAATTAACATAGTAGGTTTTTTGTAATGATATTGGTCAGCAGTTGATCTGATGCACCACTAGTTCACTTTATATTAATCAGCTAAATATAGGTAATAAACATTATCTGTTAGTAATGAAAATAAAAGAAAAATAACCTGGTTTAAAGTGCAGAACTCTATAACTGTTTTTTAACTTTAGTCATAAGACCCTTATCAACTACTATTGTTTCATTTTAGCAATAGTTAACTTCAGTAGCATGTATAAAGACTATCAATGTCATATCTCAAATAGGGACAAGTACTGTAATCATATTAATTTACATTTATATTCTTATAATTAGATTCTTGTTTGTGTTTATTTGACAAAGTTGCACTGAACATTTCAGGAAGGTGTCAATTTACTGAAGATCTCTGGGAAGAGTATATTCATCTTCTGCATGGCAAATGTGATAGCATCCGTCAATTAGTACACTCTGTCTATTCAGACCATGGCAGTACTTGTTGTAGTTCTAGGATTGCTTTTATTCTAGCAAACCCTTTTCATAGCTAAATTTACCCTGTAAGAATGGATAATAACATTATCACTTTTTTATCTTTAAATGCAAAGAGCTACCTTGGAAATGGTTAAACCTAAAGAAACAGTAAGTAAAAAAAATATAGACAAGTGACAGCATTTTCTTCATATTTTGATTAGTCTCCATTTGACTTTCTCATTTTGAGTAAAATGTAAAAATAAAGAAAGTTCCAGTAGCTTGCTGATTTGCTTTTCTTATTCCAAGGATGCATAAACATATTGCTTGATTCTTCTGTTTTTTCTATGATATTAACTATTGTCCTATCAGGACTTCCATTTTATTCACTATTAGGCTCAAAAAACCCTTTGAGGAACCTATAAGACTGACCCTTAAAACAATTGTCTAGCTTGAGTTAAAGAATTCTAGGAATTTGAAATGGCTCATCTTCCATCCTAGGAATACTAACTGACAATGGAGTTAGTAAGGGAAGGGAGAAACAACTCATTATGTCTTGTTAATGCAACCACTTCCCCCTTCGAAAACACTCATTTGCAGATTTTTTCTATGCAAGGCCTGTATAACATGAAATAATTCAAATGGACATAGAACATGGAAGGAAAGTAAACAACAAGGAAAATAAAACTATAGAGGCTAGTTCCTCTTCTGTGAGAGGATGACAAATATGCCATTGTCCTGCATTACCACAGCAATCATTGAATCACAGACTGAGAGAATCACAATTGTTGAGGTTAGAAGGAATCTCTGGTGATCATCTAGCCCAAAATCCTGCTCCAAGCAAGGCCTTTTAGAGCAGATTGCCTAGGACATTGTGAAGGGTTTGAAAATTTCCAGGGATGAAGACTTCACAGTCCCTCTAGGCAATCTGTTCCAGTTCATTACCCTCACAGTAAAACCAGCTTTTTCTTATGCTTAAGTGGAATTTCTTAAATTTCAATTTGTGCCCTTTGCCTCTTCTTCTTTCACTGGATACCACCAAGAAAAGTCTGGATCCCTCACCACCAAAAAGAGTCTGGCTCCCTCTTTCTTATATCCTCCTTTCAAGTATTTATAAACATTGATCTATATTCCCTGCCCCCAGCCTTTCTTCCAGGCTAAACAAACCCAGCTCTCTCAGCTGCTCTTCTAATGACAGATGTTCCAGTTCTTTGATGCACTTTGTTGCCTTTCATTAGACTTCTTCCAGTATAACACTGTCTCTCTTGTTCTGAGGAGCCCAGAGCTGGATGCAGATATAGATGAAGATGTCTGTCACCAGTGTTAAATAAAGGGGAAAGATCACCTTCCTTGACATGCTAACAAAGTTCTGCCTAATAAAGTTCAGCTGGTCAGACTTCCAACTTGCACTATCACATGGAGTCATGCCTTCAGAGGTGTAGGTTTTTGGCATCTTCTTTTGTTGACCAGCATGAAGTTTCTGCCTGTCTGTTTCATTACCTTGTTGAGATTCCTCTGAATGGCAGCACAGCCACCTGGTCTATGAACTACTTCTCACAGTTTTGTATCATCTGTAAAAATGGTTTGCATTTTCTCCCAAACCATCTATCCATGACAACAAAGAATTTGCCTCTGCCAGAAATCCAGAGTAAGAAAAGTGTTTTGCAGTATAGACTATTGATTCAGGGCAAGAAAATCAGAGTAAAATTAAAATCAATACGCTATTGTCATACAGTCTCTAATATCTTTTTCAAAGACCTGGGAGAAATCCATTTTCTTTTCTTTAAAAAAATATTTCTTTTCAGAAAATCAAGTGACATGAAATGAAAATCTTCATTTTCCCTTTCTTCATACCTCCCTGCCAATATTCCCCTTCAAAGCCACTAGTGACTCTCATGCAAAGAGATTTTTGATATTCAGAAGCACTGTTTCTTCCCATTAAAGAAGAGGTAAACTCTAGAAAAGGTTTTACATAGAGCATAAAAACGTCTTATTGAATATGGAGATTATTTTTAACGACTTTTTCCGTTCTTCATTGTAACCCTTCCACTAGTTCAAATCCACAACTTAGCCAATCTTTAGTCATTAGGAACAGTATATCCCTCAATAAATAATTATGTACTGATGTAGATATATCCCCCTCTCTGTGTTTGTATGTGTGTATATACACATATGTATGTATCTGTGTGTAGTTTTATTTTTATAACATGTTTCTTGCAGATTCTAGATTAAGAACTAAATTTAAGTAGATTAAATAAGGAGGCTTGACAGACATAGCTCTTTCTATGTAGCAGCTTCTCTTGGTCCTCCTATAATTTCTGGAAGAGATAAGGCAGGGGTTAGGCACTTTGGATCTAGCAAAGCATCATAAAACGTGCTGTAGAAGACATTGCAACCTTGCAACACAATTGCCAAGATTTGCTGAATGTTAACTCCTGTGAATCTGTACAATATTAGGACTTATATTTAACGAGTCTCATGAATACGCAGTGTTGGCTAGAACCAACTAGCAAACTCAGCTTTATGTTCATTCACATTTCTGCCTATTTCTCCTCAAAAGTATCAAGAAATTAGTATTTCCTTATGCATCTGCAATGATCTGCAAGAGGAAGGTCATCTGGGAAGGCTGAGCCTATCTCCTTTGAAAACTCTTTGGAAGAAAACCACTCATTATCCATTTAAATACATAACCAGTATCTAGAAAGCTAGAGATCATCTGAATAGATCAAGATACAATCCTTTTTGAGAAAAAAATAATGATATAGCACAGTTTGTTGTTCAGGTAAAAGAAGAGAATTTAAACATTTTTCATTATTCTAATTTAATACATTGAAGTAAGTGGTGGAAAGGGACAACCAGGAAGAAATAGGGTGAGCCTCCAGCAAGCACTTACAACCAATTTACTTCCCTTAGAGTAATGAGGAATCTCTAACGAGAGACTGGGTCCCCACACCTGATGGAAGGAAATTGATTAAAAATCTCCAGTCTGTGTGTGTATGTATATATTTACATATATACTGGGGACATTTTTGACAAAAAAGCCAAACAGCTTGTTAGAGACAAAGGTATTTCTGGACTTGACTACTCCTTCTGACAAAACATTGAGTGAACTTCTTTCCATGAAGACTTTCAGTTTTGAAAAATTTCCATTGTTTGACAAAATGATCTGTGATGCCAAAACCTCATTTTTCATTTGGTTCCTAGGTTTCAGATCAAAGAGCTAACTTAATCTCATCTTATGTTAGGTGTTTGAAAATCAGGCATCTGAACTAACCTGGTACTGAGCTTCCCTGTATTATCCATGGTGTGCAACAGGAGCCACATCCAGGAAGGTAATTAATTCTCCCTATGTTCATCATTGATCTGGTTCTTATGTGTCTTTAAACTCTTGTAATGTTCCTCTCTCATGGATAACTGGTTCAAATCAGATGCAGAATTTTTGGATTGCTACACTAAGCTGTAATGGGATTCACATCACTTTTTGTCATCATAAGCTCTATCTTACATGGGATTTTGAAACTCACGAAGGTACAACAGCTCACAGGGCTTTAACCTTGACACTTCTCACATTCTTGATAAAATTTAAATGTCTGCATTGATTCTTATTAACAATGTATAAATATTCAAAGAATATAAAATCCATTTCGCTATAAAAGTGAGGGTATGCAAATGAGGCTCTCATCTGCACATTCAGTTTGTGCCTTACTCTAACAAAAAAGAGAAAATATTTTTGCTTACTTGACTATATACTTAAACATTATTCCAGTTGTCTGCCACTCTCTGTGTAAAATATAAGCATCACTGTGTTTATCACGATTTAAAAACGGGTTGAATATGATAGAAAAAGAGATATACATCAATACAAATCCAAAACACTAAGATACTAAGAGATACTAAGAGTTTCCCTAGAGCTATGTCATTCAAGACCAGATGAGGTTGAACAAGTTGAACCTGAACTAAAAGATTATGATTCTTGAGAAACACTAAATTAATTAATTTGTACTATTCTAAAACCATCGTTCTCAAAATATCTGTTGTTGTTAAGTAAATAATTTTCGTCACCATGCTCGCTTTGATGGTTTACACAGTAGAGGGGAGTGCAAGAGAATGGGAAGCAGCAACTACTGCTGCTCTCTGAAGAGTAAGAATCTCTCATTACACCTATTATTGCAGTGCCACTTTACTGCTTGTAACGGTAGCTGTTAGCAGAAAAGTTTATTTGGATATTCTTTATTTTTTCTTAACAAAAAAGTTTATACAGTAGACATCTAATGATTACCTGAAAAGGAGCAAAAGCCTACTGTAGAGTGTCACCCTGATTATCTAAGAAATGGGGTAACAGTAAGAAATAAGCTAGGCATATTTGTTTGCTAGCACCAAGCTTTGTGGAGTAATAGATGAAATAGGAAAGGAGGCAGTTCAGTGATTTGGTAGAGCAACTAGTCAAGAAGATACACTTTAAAAAGTTTCCAAGGTAACTGGCTCTGAGGATGGAATCTATAAATATGGGTACAAACAGGTTTCCAACTCTGAAACAGAAGACAATCAATGCAAAATAAATAATAAAGAAGGAGGACAGTAAAAGAAAAGAATACAAAAAATAATGAAAAACATTAGTAGAAGAATTGCATTCAAAAATCTTACTGCATATTAGTGGTTTCAGAAAAACAAATGCTTTCACTTTCGTCACATGCATCTAGGTAAAAGTGTATGAATTCACATTAAAAACTACTTTTTCACAAATATTGACTTTTACTAATGTATCACTTGTTAATATTAATTGCTTAAAATTTGTCGTGGTTAAGCATCAACAAACTTAGAAGAAATATTCTGAAAAAAAATCAGATTTTCTGTAACATAATCATTAGTACCTAATAGATCACAATATGATGGGATACTGCTGTAGGCTGCAATATAAATAACATTTGAATATTTAACATACCGATTATTATAAAACACATTCAAACAATGATGCCTTTCTCAAATGGTTTTTACCTAAATAACACTAATAGTGTGTTTTGTTCAAAATTAATGCTTTTTTAACATTTTAGAATTACAATAATTAAAGAAAAGTGATATTTCTAGTAACTTATCTTAAGTGGCTAAAATGTCATTCTGAAGAAAGTATGTGAGGGACAATTCTCCCTCACTTCAAGCATTAAATCTTTCCTACTGTTTTACTTATTCAAGAACCTTAATATTAAAGCACAACTTTTGTATATAATATTCATACAGGAATGTGTAGATCCAGTTCTCAGTTCTCTTTCTGAATGACATAGGAAGACAGACACTTTCAAAGATGAACACCTAATTATTTAGTCATAAACGAACATGTCAGACAAACCTATTAGACCCTATTGCTGGAGGCAGAATGCGGATAAATATGCAACTGTCATATTCATGCAGTTTATACACTGCAGCATTTGGTTTAATAGCTGATACTAGCTAGTGAGGTGCAGTATGGATGTTCATTACCAGAACCTCAGACAATGTGGAATAAACAAAACAACGCAATGCATTCTATCAGAATTCAGCCCCTAACTACAACAATGAGAAAAAACACAACTATAAGATTGGATTTTCAAACATTACTTATGATCTTTCAGTAACTCAAAGCCAGGCAAATTGTTGAAATATACTGGAACTCCAGACAGCATCTACTTGCAGCAGAAGAGACCAGTGAGCTCAGATATTAGCCTGGAGAAGCGCTCCTCCAGGGAGAACATATTTTGGCATTTCGATACTTCAAGTGGGCTTATAAAAAAAAAAATAGAGAGAAATTTTTAATGAGGCTCTGTAGTAACAGGATGAGGGATAAGAGTTTTAAACTAACAGAGGGTAGATTTTCACTAGATACAATTTTTTTACATTGAGAGTGGTGTAACAGTGGAAATGGTTTCCCAGGGAATTCATGAATGCTCCATGACTGAGAAACCTGAAAGATGTGCTGCCCGTGGCAGGAATTTGGAACTAGATGTTCTTAGAAGGTCCCTTCCAACACAAACCATTCTATGATTCTATGAAACTCCTGTATGTGGTTATGTGGCATGTCACAAGTGCTCAAATGTGGTACTTGCCTGTTAATTTGAATTATATACATCAATAGGTTCCCCAGAGATATATGAATACATTCAAATTATTCTATAAAATACCACAAAAGAGACTTGAATCACTCTGAAAGAGGTGGCAACTTTGTAGAGTGCAAGACAACTGGTTTTGTGTCCCAGTCTCTGATATGTAGGACATGAAGTTAGCTTATGCAACTAAGCATATCTTATTAAGATTTCTAAAAAGTTATCTTTTAAGAATACATTTTAATTTCTATATGATCACAAATATAACAAACTATTGATCTTCATATGCTTTCCAATTATTTATGCACTGCCAATAATACTACTATGCCCACTCTTATCTGAAACCAAAGGGAAACTGTAGCTATCACATATGGTGACACCTGCTCCTGGCACAACCCTCTAGTGCAACAGAGAATGAATTTCAAAACTAGTTAAAAAGTAATAAAAAGGTGACTGTGCAGACAATACCATATACTCAAAAGCCTCTAGTTTACCAGTCCATTTCGTTTTGAAAGTAGTGTTACATAGGCAAAGAAAGAATAAAATTTTCTACAAAAGAATGCTTGAAACAAAATTACGTGACTTTATAGGTAAGCTGGATGTGTATGTGTGTGCACATCCAATTCATATCTAAACACATATATATATAAATGCACACACGCACGCAGTCTCTGCCTAAGTTGCCCTAAGTGCAAGACATAAAGTGAATAGCATAGTTGCCACAGAATGTCAAACATTTTATCTGGGCTAAGAATTCATCAAAGAAATATTCTCCCATATTATTATTGATCCTTTATTAAAAATATGCCTTTCCAAAGACTGCATTAACCTTTACCATATCATCTGCTTTTGATGTTACAGCAAAATGATTTTTCCCAAAGGTAGAAAAAAGAAAGATGAAAAGCCATCAGTTAAATTGTCATGTAAATACAACCAACTTTGAGCCAAAGCAAATTTGACAATCTTCCCAAAATGATAGACACAGAGCCGACTCAGAGGACTCAAATTATTAATAAGGATTTTGTGTACATATGTGTTATCAATATTAACATGATGTGTGCGTGTTTGATTATGAAATTAAAAGCATTTTTAAATACTCTTGTTGGTCTGTCATTTAAAGATTTGAATTTTCAGGAGTGACAGTACTCTATATTTCTTTTCTGCACTTAGCAGAATTCAGGAGGGAAAAAACAGAAGGAATGAAAAAGGAGAAGAAACCAAGTCTGAAATCTGCATCTCCTTCTGGAGACTTTTGATTTTACACCAAATGTCATTGTTAAGTGCAGCTGCAAACAATGACACAAATCAGCTCACATAAGCTCTGTTAGTAAATTACTAGGAAAAGGCATATTGTGGAAGAAAAGAAGGTGAAATCTGTGTTTTTCCCTAAATCTAGTACACAAATAATAAGATTGATTTTCTTTTCTCTATCCTGAAAAAAACAGCCTTGTAGACAGTTTAGTCAGTTCAGCCCAGAGATACTTGTTACAGGATCCCGCAACATTTATCCCAAAAAAAACAAGACAGGCTTTCTTCCACAAAACCAAATTTGACCATTTAAAGAGAGATGAAGTAAGACTGACGGTAGCATCAAAGTACTTCACAAACTGCTAGAATGTGGCCACATTTAACTCCTGCTGGGACACGAGACACTGCAATGCGGAAAGTCAGTAAAATCATGTTAGGTATGGGCAAGGCTCTACAGAGCCTTGAAGACTGAATCAGAGGAAATGATAGACCTTTACTTTGAAATATCTCCTTGAAGTTCACCTTAATTCCATGTTCACAAAAAAAAAAAAAGATTGTGTATTTAAGTATATTATAACATGACTCAAACTCAAGAGACCTTTCTTACCTCAGAAAGCTGAATCTTACCTGTTGAATGCCAATGTTACTTATGACTATTTCAGATTTTTGTTTAAGACTGATCTGTAGCAAGGGTTTATTACATAATGGTTTATTACCTAAGCTTAATATCTCTGTTTTTCAGTTTGTTTTGAGTAACACTTCTTGGTGTTTTATTATTGTTAAAATGAATTTCAAACCTTCAGGGTATGCCTGTTCAAAGTTAAAGTGGAGGAATGGAACTGCCTGTTGTTAAAGGAGTAAAGGCAATATACAAAAAGAAAAAGGCAAAGACAAAAGCAAAGAAGCAACTCTCTCATTATTCAAAAATACATTTCCATGAGATTTTCTTACACGTCTCTTTTGATATTCAAAAATATTAAAGCACAGATGGGAACCCTTTTGTCACCTCAAGATAGTTTGAGCATGGAGGTAACAGTCTGCAGAAAGTGCAGAAACCTAGGTTTTTTGGTACCTGAGTATCTGATACATACAGAAGCACTCGGACATTTAGATATTTTCATAGGGACATATTACACTAAGGTTTATCTTGGGGCACAACAACCCTGTGCAGTGCTACAGACCAGGAGAAGTGTGGCTAGAAAGCTGCCTGGAGGAGAAGGACCTGGGAGTGTTGATTAACAGCTGACTGAACATGAGCCAGCAGTGTGCCCAGGTGGCCAAGAAGGTCAATGGCATCTTGGCTTGTATCAGAAATGGTGTGGCCAGCAGACACAGGGAGGTTATTCTCCCACTGTGCTTAGCACTGGTGAGACTGCACCTCGAATCCTGTGTTCAGTTCTGGGCCCCTCACCACAAGAAGGATTTTGTGGCTCTTGAGCGAGTCCAGAGAAGAGCAATGGAGCTGGTGAAGGGCTGGAGAACAAGTCTTATGAGGTGCAGCTGAGGGAACTGGGTTTTTTTAGCCTTGAGAAGAGGAGGCTGAGGGGAGACCTTATTGCTCTCTACAACTACCTGAAAGGAGGTTGTAGAGATGAGGGAGCTGATCTCTTCTCCTAATTGTCAGGGGACAGGACAAAGGAGAATGGCCTCAGGTTCCGCCAGGGGAGGTTTAAGCTGGATATCAGGAAAAATGTTTCACAGAAAGGGTAATTGGGCACTGGAACAATCTACAGGAGGTTGTTGAGGCACCATCCCTGGAGGTATTTAAAAGACGGGTGGATGAGGTGTTCAGGGGCATGATTTAGTGGTTGATAGGAATGGTTTGACTCAATGATTCTAGACGTCTTTTCCAACCTATGATTCTGTGATTCTGTGATTCTTTTATCTCTCTCCCTCTCTTTTCACCACTCTTACCCGATCTTTAAGAATAAAGATGAAAACAAGATGAATGTGTCAATTTAATCAGCTTTCAGCTTTCATTTTTGTTACCAGGAACTTAATACAGCTAATGGAAATTAATTTTAGAAGTGTCTTCAAGCAAGATTTTTTTTTCACTATGTGGCTTGACCTCAGAAAACAAATTGATAGATCTTTGTTATGATATTTCTAAAACTGCACAACCTGTGGAAGATGGCACACTTTACAACATAGAAAATGACATGCTTTAGTCTTTCAGAGAAAATACGTAAGACAGAATTTCGAACTTCTGAGGACTTCACCATTAACACTATTCATTCGGAAATGAACAGTCTTAAAAATGAAGTAAACTATTTATAAACTGTTTCATTTTGACATTAGACCCTCTTTAAAGAATGCAATGAGATATACATGGTCCTGACTGTTGCAGCAGCTCTTGCATGGTGAAATTAGGACCATTGTGCAGGGCATCCTGGGGATTTTCCTACTTCTCTTTATTACTGTCAGAAAATAACCTTCCTATTACTCCTTAATTAGTATTTATTAGGGGGCGATTGGGCATGGGGGACAGGAATAGAGAGAAAAAATGCTTAAAAAAAGGCAGCTGCCAAAAAGCCTGTATAAGCCACTGTAATTTACAATACAAGGCTAACTACAGATAACATACATAATCTAAGTAAATAAGCCCCACAACAATGAGGAAACCAAGTTTCTGTATTAAAAACAAAGCAATGATTCAGAACTAATTTAGAGAGAGTGAAATTTCATTTAATCAGATATCAATTAGCTAATCTTAGGTCAAACACTGCTGAAAGAAGACTTTATCATCAAGATATCTTCCCGTATTGTGAATAGCAGCTCTAGTGGCAGGAGCAGCAAGAGTGGAAGAAAGCTTCAGAGTGAAGTCATTCTCTGCAGGCTATCCATTTTCCAGCTTCCATCTGTCAGACACTGCCAGACTGCTTTAATGGTATGAGATACAGAGTGCAGAGAGATAATAAGCTGGAAGTGAGCAATTTTCTAAGGGAAAAAATGAGATGTGCTTGAGCACCTAACAGCTGCCAATCAGAATTAAATGATACTATGAATATACTTACCTGACAGCTCATGGATGACAGTCTAACAGGTCTGTGCTACTTTCCCATCTACACTTTTGTATATAAATACTACTTACTCTCACAACCAATTAAAATGGGTAATGAAATTCACATTTACTCACACTCCTTATTGAAGACTCCTTTTCCTCTAAACATCTGTATTATTTTACAGAATTATTTTAAGACAATGATCTGATGGGATTTTCCCACTCTTATTCATGCTAAACTTACTAGTTCAATTTAATAAGTTCCAAATGAGCATCAAATGTTTTTATGTTGGGTTTTTGAGGTTTTTTTCCCCCTATGCAATTAAAGAAAAAAATCTCTACTGGAGACAAGTACCATACACTATTAACTTGGGAGTCAGCTAAATTCCAGGACCTCAGCAGCAACAAAGGCTCTCATGATCCATCTTAAAACAAATTTGTCATCTCTGCTAGAATTACAATAATTCCTTATGGGAATCTACTATGTGATTTATTTTTTTTCTCTGTCATATAATTCTGTATTTTAAGTTGTATAGCAGTCTTCAAAGTTGGCCTATTGTGAGAATGTGATGGATTTTAATGTGAAAAATCTTACGTCGTACTGAGAAGTAAACAAATTTGTGGAGACATAGGTGAGAAGACAAACTATGATATCATCATTGAAATCTCATTATGATATTATTTCTAGGATTTGTTAAGGTGGGTTTCTGTTGTGGGAGGATTCCATTTTAACTGCCTAACCTAATTTTACAGTAGTCTGAAATGATATATTTCCAGAAGTACCTTCATATATTCCCTCCCCTTCCTATGATCCAGTTTCATGTGACTTCTATTAAAGTGATAAAGAAAATAAAAATATTGTGAACTGTTCTCCCAATGATATAAATTAAGCATGAAACACAGTAGCACAGCTATTCTCCTTGCTTTTAAAAATATTGCAATTATTCCACATTATCTTTTCTTATTTTTTTTAATTTAACCTATTTGCATGTAAAACAAAAAATTAAACCCACTACAGTACTATGGAAAAAGTATAAACTCTATTTCATAGAGAGAAGTCAGGAGAAAGAAATAACATATTTCATTCTTGGGATTTCTATAAAGTATTAGCAGAACTTCTAGTTATGGCAAAGCATGCAGTACTAGCCTCTAAACCTCAAATGCAGATGCATATTTTTATTTCATAATGGCACGAGAACTGGAGAAAATTCCTGATTTAGATTTCTCCAATTCTTCCTTGCATCCTTCAGACTTTTCTCCTCCCACACATGCAAGGAAAAGAGTAGGAATACAGCTCATCTCTCTTTGGCATAAGACATTGCTTGCTTACAGACTAGCCTTCACAGATTATTCAGGAAGAAATATCTTGACCTTTTGTTTAGAAGGAAAAGTATGGGAAGGGGAAGTCAGAGAAGACAATACAAAAAAAACCAACTCACTTTCCTGAAAAAGGTCCTCAGGCAGAGAAAATAAATAATGCAAAATTAAATCATCCATTTTCAAAGCACTAAGGAAGTATAAACTGAGATAAGTAAATATCATCTAATCTTTTTGATACAGAAACTGATTTAAAAGGGGGTATTAAGTGGTGTGAACTCGTAAAAAACTACTTGATTGAGTTTTGTACTCTGGCCTTGGAATCAGGCCTGAAAATACGATAAGTCTAACAAACACAAGTTAAAATGGGGTAAGCTACTGTATTGGCTAATACAGTTTCCACATCATCATCAGAGCTCACCTAGGCAGCAAAACTAAATAATTGACTGCTGATAAAGCAGAAGTGATATACACACTAACTCACATTTCTGGCTCTTTCTCTTTCAGAACAAAACCATCTTTTCCTGAGCAACTCATTTCACATTCTGTTATTGAAGAGCTACACTAAGAAGTAGGCAATGATGACTGTTACCAAGAGTATGACTTCCATTCACAATTGCCCTCTCATTTCTCAGAAGACAGGAAGAGTGCACTGATATAAAGGAGCTTAAACTTTTTATTTCCACTTGTCATAACTAAATCCAGAAAAACATCATACCACCAGCTGTATATGTAAGAGGAGTTAAACAACATTTAAAAAAATCTGTCTCTACACAAATATATTTTCCACGGTGTAATCCACAGCTGATTTTGTAATAGAATACTTAATTAAATATATAAGAAACAGTTGCATAGTCAAAGTCTAATTGAATCCCTGTAGGCTGTAATTGCATGCTAAAATGTAAAATTACAGTTAAATAGGCAGTGTATGCTGGTGTTTTTCCCTTTAAACCTCACACATTATAGGTATTGTCCCTGCAACATAGACTGCTCTTTCATTCAATGCTTTTTAAACTCAATATACCATCAAAATTACAGATGGGCAAAACAATTCTGTTAGAACCAAAGCTCTTCAAGGTATGAGGAAAAGGGCAGGTCTAACAACTTAAGTCATGAAATTAGCTTGATAAGGTCTATGCGACCAGGTGTGTGAACAGTTGGAGCACGTTGACAGCAGAGATGAGAAGAGACTACCTTGCTGGAAACCTTTACAAGGCCACAGTCAGGGCTGGCTGCAGAATAATGACCAGGAGAGATTCTGTGCACCATTTCCAGAATAAAGGCAGCAGGTGAATGATGCAAAAAGCTTGATCTTAGCTGCCAAACTGTCCAATTCCCTTTCATGTCAGGAATTATCCTATTCCTTTTGCCAAGTCCTCACCAGAGGGACAATCTGTCTGACCCTTCATAATTTTTCCAGACCTTACCTTTACTGACAGTTAGCCTTGCAGCTTTTACCCCATTATCAAATTTTCTTGGGTTTTTTCATCTGAAAACAGAAACCTATGAGCCTACCAAGTCTTTCATAGACCCGATTCTACTATCCCTGAAACATCAGCAAAAATAACAACTACACAATAAGCATTTCCACTTCAAACCAAAAAGTTTACTCCAGTGATCTGCAGACAGTTTGGAGGACAAAATGTCTCTAAAAACCAGCAATATTCTGTATTCCAATCACCAAAAATATTTCTGAATTTAACATAAAATATTTCTGTAATCCAAGTGTATCTGAAGATTTAATCTGGTCTGATCCCATATTAATCACTTTCTTTATAGTTTCTTCCTGTCTCTGCTTTCTGATTCCTCTTATTTTGGCAATCTAGTTTCTAAACACAACGATGCTACTTTTATCTCAAGAAGGATATGAGCCACAAATCGCTGCCAATTCAGACAAGTATCACTATGTGCATTCAGTTTTCACATGTATTACCATAGACTGAACGCTGCCATAAAGAAGATACTGAACTTAATGATTCAATGGAAACTATCCTTATATTCCTGTCTTTTAGCCACTTGCTGTGCTGTACTGATAGAATCATAGAATCATTAAGGTTGGAAAAGACTTTCAATATCGTCAAGTCCAATTTGAATTAGAGGTATGCATATGGGAGAAATTTTACTTGTTCTCATGTCACAACTACAAAAGTATAGAACATATTCCTAGGTCTATATTATTTCAGATCAGCAGACAGATACTTTAATGCCTTTCTGCTGCAAGGCTTAGGTGCTTTAGAAACGAAGCCTGACAAGCCAATACAATTAGACTCTCCTAGATTTCATTTAGGCAGAAGTAACCCTAAACTAACTTCAGTACATATTCTCCTAAGTAATGAGAAGATCAAGATAAACAGAAAGAAACTTAGAGTGTATCTAAAAAATGTGAAGACAATAATATGGATCTACAGTGCTGGAGAATGAATGCGCGATTACCTTAGTGTGATAGCAATGGCAACCACAAGCCAAATTCTTAACTTCCATATGGTCACTCAACATGGTTAGACTACTGGAGTGCTCAGGCAATTTCTTGCTAACAAAGCACTGTTGGGAGCCATAACCAGCCAGCTGTCATAATTTAGACTGTGTTTGGCATAGGATCAGCCCCTGGGAGAGAAGCCACTGCTGTTCCTTTGCGTAACGTAGTTGTGGGCCTACAGAATCAATCTGTGGCATAAACAACATGCAAAGGAAAGCCCATAAATATATTAAAACCAGTGCCTCACACACTCATTGGAAGTAGTTCATCTTTATGAAATATTAAAGAAAAAAACCAGCTTTAACATACCTATATTTTGCATATGTTTTCCTTACAGAGAAGTTAAATTGATCTGTATGGTGATGAATCATAGTTACTGAAAGTCAGTTTTCTCAAAATAAAAGTACCAGGGTAAGTTACAAGGGTACCAGGTAAGTTCCAAGGCCTCAAATGTTTGTTCTACTCTGCAGTATACCTGTGACCATTGCAAATACTGGCAAATACGTGTGCTCTTCACAGAGGCGCAATAGGGTCCCTCACTTGATTACTTTATTCTGCACAAAGAAATCAGTCTGAACAAGTTTACCATGCCTGCTAGGATACAGACTTTGGAGACATTCCAAAGAATGCACAGACAGCTAATAGTGTATCTGAAGAAGCATGTTACTAGTGGTAATCTCTCATATGTCATGAAGATAACCTTGGGCAGGGAGAGAAAAAGAGACTGGGCTATACATTATGTGTTTCTCTACAGTAAGATCTGGAAAAAGATAAGCTCTTTTCCCTTAAAGCATTCTACTCATAATAAGCTTTTAATTATATCATTTATCTTCATTTATGGTCTTTTGAATGTATGTTTATTACTATCTTGTCTGACAGTTTGTCTTCTTCAGCAAATGACGTCTCAAAATAGTCTTCATGCACAGACCACACTATGTTACAGGGAACAGCTTTAAAAATAGAATTTTAAGATTCACAAGAGAACAGTGGGTTGCTTTATAATCATGTATTTTGCAACAGTGAACAGGAAGTAGTACACCCTGTAATGATTCATATATCTAGTTTTGTAACAAGCATTTGTTACAATTTGTATTCGTATTTCTATTTTGTCATTAGATTTCACTGATAGAGATTATTTGGCTCATCTTTCTGGGATCACATTCACAAGAAAGCCTGTGAATAGCAGTAAGGAATACTGCAACCATAAAGAAGAGTCAACTAATAATCTAATACTCAGAAAGCACACTACTGTTAAACAACATCATTTATCATCCTGGATCGAAAACCAACAGAGAAGTAACAAGTCAGATGTAGTCATAAGGACTGTTATGTCTTGTAATATCACATATGTAAAGTTTAAGATCAAGCTTAGGGATGTAAAAGGAATTATTCTTCTTTGAAGTATAAATTAACAGCCAAGAAAGACGCACCCAAGTGTGAACATACTGTATGTGCTACATATGTGCTACATTATAGAAAGAGATAAAAGTTCAGAACAAACCTTAAGAAAGCACTATTTCTCACTAGTATAAAACACATTCATAAGCCATTCACCACAGAAGCGACAGCTATTGATTAGGATTACTTCATTAAAAAAACAAAGGAAAAATAATTCAGTTGCATTATAAAACTGAATGTTAATACCTCAGAAAGTGCTTCCTTCAGATCTTAACCTAGGTTATTAATTGACTGGATTTGTCTGGAAAAATACTCCCTGCGAAATCAAAAGTACAGAAACTATCTCTCCAGTACAGGTCAGATTGATTTATACCAACAGTGTATTTTTCCATCACTTTATATCTTTTTAGGGATATGCTCAATGAAGGCAATAATCAGCCCCAGCTGGGACATTTCTTAATTTTTCATTTGTGTGTTTTAAACAACTGAGTACTTCTACTACATAGTGATATGAGCACTTCAGCATCATCACAGTAATATCCAAAATGTAATACCACAGCAATAAGCAAATTACTGTTTTGTATTTTAATATATACATTTTTAATCACCTTTTGGTGGACTTTTGTCTTTTGATTTGCATGTTTACTTTTACTAAATAGAAGATTAAAAATGATGAATAAAATACACTCTATATTTTACAGACATTAAAGCAGGGGAATTATACTCTTTGCAGATGTGCTATAGCAACTGTTGAACATGAATACTCAAGTAATTACTATGTTAAATACCTTATTCAAATAGGCAGAGTACAAATTAAAGCTACCCTAGTTTGTCTAAAATCCATAGCTTTCTCTGAAGTGGCAATTTTCCTTATTTTCCCTTTTCCTTTTTGCCTTTTTTTTAACTAAAATCGCTCATGTCTATTACTAAATAGAATGGTCTCATTTTCTGCATCATTGTACCTTTGACATGATATCAAGAAGGTGAGGGGATATATCTACTAAAATCACTATAAAGAAACAAATAAACTAAATTAAAATAGAGTAAACACAAAATAAATTTTTAATATAGTATGGTAAGGATGCAGAAACAAGTACTATAGAATGTTTTTCCATCCTGAAAGTATTCTATTGACAGACAGAAAAGTTACACTCCACTGACTAACTGAGTAAAAAAAGGTTGTTTGGGATGAAACACATGCATTTTCCTGGAGGAAAGGCTGAACTTTCAGGTGTGTACAGTACCTTCTTTCCCCTCTCTTTCCTTAGAATGTTAATCTATTAATCTATTTTCACTTGAATTCATAATAAACCACAAAGATGGGATATCTTAAACAGTATGGACTGCAAGAGTTTTCCCATCTGAATAACTCAACATTAAAAATACCAGTCATTCCTTGCAGTGTCTTTTCTGCAATCTGAGCCACCAGATGAAGCCAATCTATAACAGCAGTGCCTATCACTGTAGGGGTAAGGGAAGATGCAGTCACTGTGTTTCCGGGCTAGTCCCTGGAGGTATCTTAGGCCCCAAAAGGGACTCAGAAGTAAGCACTTGGCTGTTCAGAAGAACCAGACTTAGCCATTTCTGCATAACATCAGAAGTAAACTTTCTTATGGAACTAAGGAAATACAGACTGCGAGGACAGGTGGCAATTGAGGAATTAACTGTTGCGCTTTGACTAAAACAGCAACTAATTACCTAAGTTATCTGATGAACAGATGGTATATTAGAAGGAGAAATGATTATATACATAATTTCATTTGAGTCATTTCAGATGGGTAGGTTTAGGAGGAGTACCATAAATATTTAACAAATACTAATATAGTGTAATCAATATATATCAGCACTAGAGTTTGTCTTAAAATAAAAATATTATCTAATAATTTCAGGATTACTTCCTTCAGAACTTTTTATTATAAGATATTATAAGATATACTTTTTATTATAAGATAAACACACATAAGTTCTGGCTAGTACTCAGACAATATATTTAATAAAACCGAGATTAACATTGCATGGTATTTTTTTAATGATTCTAGTAGACTGAAATGGTAACCAGCAAAGATAAAGATTTAGATTTGGTCACCTAGAAGGAAGTAAACGGAAGAGGACATGGAATATATAAATTCTTAAAGAACATACAACTTACATATACCTCAAGGGGGTAAAAGAGATTTTCCAAACTTCAAAAAGTATTTACACAATGCTAGAATAAAAATAACATTGAAAATGAAATAAAGTACATTTAGGGAAAAAATCGTGCTGCTTGCTTTAGACTTTTAAAAGTTAATTACCTATTCTAAACTAAGACATTCACAGAAATTCACCTTATATTTAAGAGAAAAGGAAAAATTGTTTATCTCCAGAGAATGCTTCAGCCAGGTACCACAATCCTGCATTAACTACAGAAGTGAGGGAACTAAAATACTTGGTCAGTTTGGATGACTAGTTTCTGTCCTCTGAAGCTAGGCAAGATGAATGGCACGGTTAAGGACAGAAAAATGAGTGATTTCAGATAAATTCACCTGGAAGAATCTGATAACAATGCCTACTACACAGATGTATCTTTCCACTGGAATAATTTTTCTGTTGGAAACTGGTTTTCTACATACATAAAAAAATTTTGGGAGAACTTACAAATGCAAGCAAAAGATACTTTCACTGACAGCAGGATTGTATCAGGATGAGGAAATTAGGGACTCTCAGCTGTCTCACTGCCCTTACCCTTCACACTTTACAGAGACTTTGCGTGGGCTCAGGAAATAAAGGGAGAAGTAGGGAGAGGAAAGCCTTCCACCTTCCACTTCTGTTGACCTTCTGAAAAATTCTTTATACATTTATCCTATGAGAAAATACATCATCAATAGATTTTATGGAACCCTCTGCTAGGCCTGCCATCTTCTCTACCAAGAATGGAGAGAATAAAAATAAATTTATTTTTCAGCTTAATGTAAGGCAGAGGTTTTTTTATTATTTTCATAAATACGAATTTTAAATATTGTCAACCATTCCCAAGGGCTGGAATGAAATGAAGACACTTGAGACTTAAAGAATGTCATGTTGTAAGATATAATTTGCCATATATTGTTTGTCTTTGGTAATTCCTACTGAATCAGAATCTAGAGAATAATACCTAGCCATTTTGTGCTTTGGGAGGCAAGGAAGGACCAGAGAGTTGTTGAGAAACCAGAGTACATGCCAAGCTAAGCATCAGTGTCTCATAAAATTCCTGCCATAAAATTAATTGCTTTAAACCATGGCTTTAATGGCTTTATAACCATAATGAAAGAATTTAAAACAAAAGGACCATAAGACTAATGTCAAAGTATCCATCTTAAGCAACTAAACGGCTTAGGGTTAGGTCTAGTTGTATTTAACTACCTCATTATTGTGCAGAAATGACACAAAGGGATCACAAAGATTAAAAATAAAAGGAAAAATCATTGCATGCAGTTTCACAGTACCTAATTTAAAGAGAAACTTTCTGAGGAATAAAATTGCCCTCCTAAACCTCAGGCCTGAAACCTGATAATCACAAAGATGTGTTCTCCCTTTCTGAACTTTAAAAGGGATTGTACTGTTCTGATCTAGGGTCACCTAATAAGCACTTACTTCTCTGCTGTCTGTGATAAATATCAATGTTAGGCAGATGGAAAGGTATAACACAGATGTTAAATCTTTACAATAACATCCAACAAAGGAGGAGTCCTGCTGTTGGGGTGGAATCAACACTAAATACGAGTTGTGGTAGCTCCACTAGCTGTGATTTAAAAGTGATAGGCTTATTTTTTACAAGCTTATATCATTTGCTATAACCTTGTACTAAAAAAAAAACTGAGAAAATTTTGAATTATAAAGGCACTAAGAAAGTAATGATCATTTTCATGTCAAGTTATATGTTTGCACTTCAAAGACAGTGTTGTTATTATTTTCACATCTAGCTTAGTTTAAATTTCTGATAAGTGCAAGTGTTCCATAGAATTTTGTAGTCAGAAATTTGACAAACTTGCATGCTGCATACCTGAATCTGATCATTTTCTTTATCATCTGAACAACCTAACTGAGCCTAACAAATAATTTTTTAAGTTTAAGAAGCACAACAAAACAGGACACACAAGAAATGCCTTGTATGATAACTTCAGTGTGCTTACACAATTCAGTCTTCCTAGTTTAAACATGATTTTTCAAGAAAACAAGTTCTAGAATGGTTTAATTACATTTTTTTGGGGGGGGGAAGAAGAGAGGGGAGGGGAGAGGAGAGGAAAGGAGAGGGGAGGGGAGGGGAGGAGACTCATTAAGGAAAAAAAATGTTCTCTGCCAGAAGGTCACTTTTTTCTAATATGGGTTTTGATTATTTGTTATTTTAGCCAACTGTAGCATTTAGAAAATCCAACAGCCCAGTTCCTTTTGGCTTTTAGGAATTTTAAGACAGCGAAGATACTATGTGAACAGAAATGTTTGTGTTTAAATTAGAGTTAACTGGGTAGTTCCAGCTACTATGAGGTTCAAAAAGGAGATATAATTTTCAGATTTTTCTGGTCACATTTTGGTTTAATTTAGACAATGAATAAATTGTTACAGGTTCAGGGTGCTACACAACAGCTAAGTGTTCATCTAAATTTGCTTTGTGTCTTTCTGGTGTTGGTGGTCTTGGGTGTTGAGGGTGGGGTAGGGGTTCTTTGTTGGTTTGGGTTTTTGGTTTGACTTTTTTGACAGCTATTTGTTTCTGTATAACAGTCTTTTTAACAAAACAGCTCTATAATCTATAAAAGTGTGTGTGTATAAACTTCTCTGTGTTAATACAAAGATGAGGAAGTAACCAGAAAAGGCTGGAGGCAAGCAAGCTGTTTAGACCCCAGGTGGCCCACACAGGGAAAAATCTTTCCATGACAGGAAGATGTTTGGGCATGTGAAAGCTGAATAACTTTTTTTATTGCAGAAAACGGTAACCAGATCATCACATTAATATGTGGGATTCTACTGCAAGAGAAATCTCCTGTCACAACATGAAAATTAAATCACTGATGTTTCAGAGCATCTAATGTCTCTTGTCTTCTCATAATGTGAATGGCAGGGATTCTATTCAGGATTTTGTGCCTTTTGTGAATTGCAGCACCCATCTTTCATAATTTCACCCAAATTTTAACAATTTTAATTAGACTGTGGCTTTAAGGTGCATCCACATTCATACAGTGCCTAGAATATTAGAGACAAACAAATGTAAGATGATAAAAACCAGTCAAACAAAAAAAAAAACACAATAGGAGCCGAGGAGCCAGTATCACTAATATGATAGCTTGCTAGTAATTGAGTAACACATCTCTGAAGTTAATATATGAATGAGTATGATATAATTGTCTTGTAAATAGATGAAAGAACAACATACTCATTTCATGAGAAAGTGTATTTGCGTATGCTATTTTATTTCTTAGAGCACAATAATTCACAAGCATTAACTCTAATTTCAGAACTGATTTTTTTAGAATGTCCCAAGAGACCAAAATGGCCTGGAACATTCAAGATCATAAAAACAACCAGAAGACATAGCTGAATGTTATCAGTCTAAAGGAGTGCTGTGGTTCAGTACTTGTCACAAAGGAGCTAGAAAATTATCTCAGCAGACATTCTAGCATTATTTATGTCTCTTAAATGTAACCTGTAAGAGAATCTATATGTTCCTTGAGGTCTTTCTAATTCCACTTGCTGTTAGTTCCTTGCTTCAATAAAACACACTGAATTTAATAATACCCTGAACTTGTTAATGGCATGCATTTGGTGGCACCAGCAACAGCACTGCTGTGTTCATTTGTGTATTTCTGTAAAAATAATCTGTGAACATATTATAGCAAGTTTTCATGTATTTTCAGTTGACCAATTTAGTAGAAAACATTCTGATAAAGTGGATCTCTGTATATTTAGTTTAAACAAAATTTAGAGAAATGAGCTTTCAGTAACTCTACGTAGAAGGCTACAATTCCAGATTAGTGATCTAATCTAATACCCATCTGTTAAAATGAAAACATTTAGTGCAATTCACTGCGACTTAGTTGAATTGGAATATAAAATTCAGGGCTTAAAAAAAAGACAACAGTAAAACCAGTGTCATTAGTAAATTGTAGAAAGCTTTACCTGATAGAATTGTTTTGATAATGCATGTAATTATGAAAAAGAAATCCTTAAATTTAGAATTATTATGAAAAGTTATCCTACTCTAACTATGGAATCAGATTCTTCTGATTAATATTTTTCTCCATGACACCTACTTACATCCATGTGTTAAGTTTCTTGCAGCTGAGTTTTGAAACAGCTCTGTTCCTAGTCTTTAATCATATCATTTCATAGATTCTAAGGAAAAGAAGTTTAACTTAATTCTTTTGACTTTATTTTCTGATAATCAATTAAAATGCTCATTGTTTTCAGAAAACTGTCAGGAGACCTACAGTGAAAATAATATAGTTTGTATAGTCTAATTAGCTAATTTGCAACATCTAATAAATGAGACACCTACCTGCAGTGACAATCAAATATTGTTACTAATCTTAGTCTATATGGAATTTTGGTTTTTCCTCTTTTTTATTATAGTTTGCAAAATGATTATTCTAATGGGATTTATGCAAGCACAGTTATGTGCAGAATATACTCCTTATTACCTGTATTCATACCATATTTTCCCACTCTGAAAACTACCATATTCAGTGCTTTTTGTAAAAGAGATATAAGTGTATTAAAAAATATGCAAGAGAGGCCATTACACTTCTAAAGCATTTTACTAAAATAACAGATTTTAGACCATTTGAATAGCTATCAGAATACTCATTTACAGGTCATCTCTCTTACAGGTAAACTTTCTCCTAAATCTCAGTACATGCTGGAGATATGTTTGAGTGAAAGAATATGTCATTTCTTCTGAGCAAGAACAGAAGCACTATAATACAGCAATAGTAAAAAAGATTTGTCCATGTTTACTCATATTAGACTAAGAAGCCTGAAGATTTCAGCTTCCAGAGCTTGACGATCTTCATAAGTTAAGAAGCTGACATTTAATTATTCATTGTAATTAAATAAGGTTATTTTTCCATTACTAAAACACATTACTACCTAAAATAAGAGCCTAATAAAGTCCAGATTGTAAATGACTTTGCATGTAAGATACAGCTCTATATTTTATTGCTATCTCTGTTTTGCTTACTTATATAAATTGTTGTTCAAAAGTAGCAAAAATGCCAAAAGATAAGACATGATTGAAGAGGTTTTTTTGGTGCTTTTGGCTGTGTTTGTTGAGATACAAAATATTTAGTCTTGGGCTACATGACAAGAATTCCTCAGCTTCACTTTAAAGCCAAGGGGAAAATAATTTTCTCTTGATACCAAATATCACTGTAAGCATTGAAAGCAAAAGCAAATTGCTTGTAAACATCATTACACAGCATTCTAAGACAAAAGAGCAATCTCAACAGATACCACATGATATTCATTTAAGCTCTTAATGTCAAAGCCCTCAGTTCTGCCCCTTGTTGTGAACTTTGGAGGCACAGGAAACTGAAGCACTGTTAAGTACTCGTCAAATCAAATTCCATTCCATTATTAAATATCAAAACTCTCAGGGCAACCTTTGATTTAAGGGTATACTCTGAGGCATTTATGTGGTTATCAGCGTGAACAGAGCTCAAGGACCAGGGACAATTCATTTTCAATTCATGCTGGACTTCAACGAGAAAGGTGCTTTTAAATGATAAATACTGACTCCTCTACTACATTGTCGATAAATATAATTTACTCTGAGTATTAATCAAACAGACTAGGGGCAGAATTTTCAATAAAAAGTATTTTAATTTAAAGATTGGTGAGGTGAGGTGAGAAAGTTACTTAAAAAAATACATATCCATCCCTGTAACTAGAGGTATTCTTAGAGGAAGATATATGACTGAGGATTTGGGCTTTTTTGTAAGGCAAAAAAAATCCCATGTTCCATCTCAAGCACACAAAATCTCTAATCCACTTCCTTGAAAATAAAGCATTTCACAAGTTTAAATGAATGAATGAAATAATCTGTCAGTGAGTATTTCTTTCCAAGTATTCTGTCCTCATTAACTCCTATTGCTTTTTAGTTGCTCAGAAGTGTTTATCTGCTATCTCATACTGACCTGTACTACCTTTTATTCACTGACTTGCCAGCTAAACATCACTCTTTACTGTCTCTCCAGTTGTGTCATTCCCTGTAGGACAACCTCTCTGAAAAGCATCCACTTGATTATAGATTGAAACCCAATTATTCTCTAACAGTTCCTGTGTGGACAAACATTGAAAAGTTCCTTTTACCATTCAGAAAAGGAGAAAAATGTAAATATCCAAACGAGCCCCAAAACAAGGAACTTTCTGAACAAAAGTATTTAAATATTTATGATCAAGAGAAATGATAACATGGTGTTTGTTTCCCGTGAACATGTTCCAAAAGCATCATTTACACTTGTCTACAATATAGTGATCACCCAGGGAGCCAATTCTTTTCTCAGAGTTATTGCACTGGATCCTCTTTATTCAGAGAGAGAAGAAATAGCCACATTCCAATTTAGAACTAATGAAATACTGATCACTTAGTGCAATTATCCAGATGATTATCTATCAAACTTTTTAACTGTTGTGAAAATGACTCTTTCAGAGCTGGAGTCATGAAAGCCATTATATTCTAATTTTCTGAAAGCTTGATAGAGCTAATATTCTTAGTATAGATTAAGTGTAATGAAGCACTTTCTCATAGGAAAGTCTTCCACTCATATTGTCTGATGAAAACCAAATTTCACATCTGCTATTTCCCTATTGAATGCTACAGCTTGGCACTTCTGTGGAGTGTCTGATGAGGTAATTCTATTCAATACCACCACTTCCTCTTCAACAAAATAGTAAAACAGCAGTGTTTTTCCTATACCTTCAGGGGAAATTCTGTATGCACATTATGCAAACATGTAGTCATCATTCATATGTGTGTATGTGGAGAAGAGCATTTTTTAAATTCCTTTTAAATTGAACTGTTGACTATGTAAAATTATGCAAAGTAGATCTGGGTTTGAATTTTTTAAGAAAATGAGGAGTCATTCTGGGTCTCACTTAAAAAATCCATCTCAAAATACATGGTGTTCACTATGCAAATAAGCTTGAAATTAGTCATCACTTAAAATATGAGCCAAACATATACTTACAATTCAATAATACACATTAGAAAATATCAGAACTAAGAGTATGTTTGTTTCACTGTCCTTGAAGATATCAAAGATTCCTTTTTCCAGTAAAATGAAATAATTTCTTCTTGACACAGTTTACACCAATGAAGTATTTAATTTAAAATTAAAATGGTAAG
The DNA here is from genome assembly GCA_033459285.1 of Clamator glandarius. Lineage (NCBI taxonomy): Eukaryota > Metazoa > Chordata > Aves > Cuculiformes > Cuculidae > Clamator > Clamator glandarius. The sequence continues at coordinate 799,033 of JAUNZM010000119.1, read as the reverse complement.
TAATATCAATTATCTAATAGCCCTCCTCTATAATACTGTAAGAAACATCAGCATGATAAAAAGAAAAGCATTGCATATTTAAAGTAAAGGTCAGAAATAACACTTTGGTTTCAAACACACTGGAACTATTAAAATATTGGTGTTTTGACTGAATTCTGCTTAGGCAGTCCTCTAGTCCAAGCCTCTGGATGTGTAATATCTGACAGATTTTCTTTTATTATTTTTTTGGGGGTAGGGAGTTCAGATTCTTCAAGATTTAATGGCCAAAATTTGTTCTGTATATAGCCTTTCTTCAAATTACCTCTTTTTTTTCTTTCCTTTTTTTTGTATTTCTTCAGGTCTTCAAGTATTCACAGATGTATTGAAATACCTAAAACCTACTGAAATCAATGGGGATTTATTTATGAAACTGTAGAAAAATAAAAATTTCAAAAGATAATTAAAAATTCAGACTAAAAGGCATAGCTTGTTCTGGATGTATGCAAACTTTATTTTTTCTGTATACAAGGTTGTTAGTTTTGTGGTGTCAGCCTACTGGTGTCCCACAGGTGTGCAGAAACCCAAACATATGAACAGAACTTGACTACACAATTAAGAAAATAATTAAAAGAATTAAAAAACCAGGAATCAATAACTGCAGTGTTGTAATCATCAGGCTTAAATGTGATTTTATGTTCTAGAATTTTACTATGCCAGTTCTTTTTCTTGCTTATTCTTGATATCCTTTGATCTACTGTAATCTACCAAAAAACAACTTTAAACACTGATCCCTTTTCTCTAAAAGCATTAAGAATTGCTCTAGCAGTTATAAATTAAACCATATGATGATTTTGGAATTCCAAACACTATCTTAGAGAAATACAACATAAAAATGTTTGGAGTTTGAAGAGATTTCAGAAGCATTAATCTGTATATATCCTCAGCTTTTTCATCATTTATTGATCAACACCTACTGCACTTTAATAACTCAGTTGACCCAATTTGCTAACTGTACCCTTCAGTTCAAAGTTTCTGGTGTAGAATATATCAAGATTACCACATGCTTCAAACAAAAATATGCAAACAATGCAAACACATTACTAGTGCACACATCAAAAGCCTGCATCTGTCACTTTAATTTAATTTAAAAAAAACCCAAACCTTGGACTCATAAATGTGAAAAAAACCTAACAAGCTATGGAGCAGATGACAACATCTACCCTGCTGGTGAAAGTTAAATGTACTCAGCTTTTTTATGATCAAACATATGTAGTCACATGAGCAAATCAAAATGGTGGATGATGTCTATTCTTTATTATGTTTACATTTGTTTTTGAAAGACAGTTTTTGTAGTCACTTTGTTACTTTTAGGAACACTCATTGTGAACAGTTCAGTCTTTTAAAATATGAAATTACAAACATAGAGCAAAGTTTTTACAATAGTCCAACTCGGACCATAAGCCAAATGTAAAATTTTTCTATAATTTGAAAGAAATTTTCTCCTTCATTTTTATGTTCATTTCAGTTGAAATGTGGAAGGAAATAAACTCTTCACATGCTTTGAACCAATAATCTAAAATAAGACAACTATTCCCCAGCTCCCCAGTGCTAGTTAAGTCAGACAGTTTTATTATGGAATTAGAATAATTTATAGTATTCCTGTTTAATATCTTTCCCAAAGACCTGGATAAAGGGATCAAGTGGACCCTCAGTAATGACACCAAGACAGACAGAAGTGTTGATCAACTTAAGTGAAGGAAGGCTTTACAGAGAGATCTGAACAGGCTGGATCAATGGGCTGAGGCCAGTTGTATGGGGTTCAACAAGACTAATTGCCAGGTCCTGCACTTGGGCTGTAAAAGTCCCATGCAGTGTTACAAGCTTGGGGAAAAATGGCTGGAGAGCTGCCTGGCAGAAAGGGACCTGGGGGATGTTGGTTGACATCCAGCTGAACATGAGCCAGCAGCATACCCAAGTGGCCAAGAAGGCCAATAGCATTCTGGCTTATATCAGAAACAACATGGAAAGCAGGACTAGGAAAGTGATTGTTCCCCATATTCAACACTGGTGAAGCCACACCTCAAATACTGTGTTAAGTTTTGAACCTCTTACTACAAGAAAGTCATCAGGGTGCTGGAGAGTGTCCAGAGGAGTTCAACAAAGCTAGTGAAAGGTCTAGAGAACAAGTTCTGTGAGAAGCAGTTAAGAGAACTGGGGCTGTTTAACCTGGAGAAGAAGAGACAGAGGGGAGATCTTATTACTTTCTAAAACTCCCTGAAAGGAGATTAAAGTGAGGTGCGTGTTGATCTGTTCTCCCAGGTAACAAGTGATAGGATAAGAAGAAATGACCTCAGGCTGTGCCAAGGGAGGGTTAGACTGCATATTAGGAAAAAATTCTTCACCAAAATGGTTGAGACACTATCTTTGGAGATATTTAAAAGACATGTAGATGTACTGCTTAGGGATATGATTTAGTGGCGGACTTGGCAGTTTATGGTTATAATCAATGATCTTAAAGATCTTTCCAAACCTAAAAGATTCTATGATTCTGTGTTTCTAAAGCATGGTTTAGTATAATATTTTTATATAAATAAGTCATCTATATTGCACAGATTAAGGATCTTAAATACGTTAAATGCAAGTTCAATTAATGCGTGAATAGAGAAAAGCCTTAAAATGCACCCACATCCAATAAAGCTTATGTAATTGTTACCATAAGTGTACTGCAAAAATGACGGCTTAACCCATCTCAACAAGCATTCTGTTTCGAGCAAGTCAAAACTCTGGAGCAGATACTCATCAGTATAATAAGCCTTCAGGTGAGGTCCATGTAAATTTGGCACTGAAAATAATTCTTTACACAAAGCAATGCTAATTCAGTTGAACATCTCAACAGTGTCATATATAAACTGACAAGGCAGAAACAAGGCTTCACCTCTGCTAATGAATGGAGACTTTCAGGCTGCTTCAGTGGGCAGGAACTCAACACTGAAGGCTACTCATATGGCAGGTTCTCTCACAAAATTGGCTGGAAGCAGTGCACTCTGGAGAATGGTTTCTGAATCGCTTTGCCAGGCTGAGTCGAATCTGCAAACTTTACATGGCTACTTGGTGACAGATCTATTTTCTTTGAAGAGCTAGACATCCTTCTCAGACAGATATATACTCAATTTCCTAAACAAACCCTAGCTCCAAAACCTGTCTTTCATACAGGAAGCTGTTTGCTGTTGAAGGATTCTCTACGAACTAGTTCAGTTCCCTTTCTCACCTTGCTCAAGACCTAAAAACAGACATAAAGAGGAAAAAGCTGAAAAAAAGAAAAGGAAATTGTTCTTGCCTTGACTTCTGGGGGAAAACAGCAGAAGGAGAGAAAGGTGATAAGGCTAGATAGCAAGTTAAGCACTTCTGAGGAAAAGCTGTGCAACCAAATCTATGATCGGAATCCGGAGGTCAGTCATTCTCTTACAACTAATCCTGTCAGCAGTGCTATCACAGGCCCTGCTGAGGCCAGAAAATTAAAGCACATTAGGTGAGAGAAAGGAAATAAAACGGCTTACAAGCTGAGACAAACCCTAGGATGGTACATAAGAAAAATCAACATTCTGGAAGTATCAGCAGTTATATTGCTGTTGATTTTCTCATCTTCATATCCTATATGTCTAAGAAAAAGGACTCACTTCCCAAAGGGTGTTGATTCCAAGTGGCTCTCACATTTACCAGAGTGATATAACATCACTCTGCCATGGAAATGCACACCTTCTGCTCCTCTCACATCAATTCTAGCATTCTAGCAGTCTTCTTCACAACTGAAAAGTTAAAGTGGAAGAACGAAAAAATGATCCTTTTTCATTTGGATCAGAAAGCTGATTCTTGTCACAGCCCTATGATATGTAAAGCCAACAGAGCTTGAGGCTGAAGGCAGGAGAAGAAAAAACAAGAAAGCAAGAAAGTTATTGAAAGATATGACTAGAAGTAATTTGTAGTGATTAGTACTGATTAAACTCGATCTGATTTCAAAGGAAAAAGGCCCTACCTTTCCTGTCTTCAATGGCATGACTATATATTACACACACATACAAAAGAAAAAGGTCTTAATTAGTTTCTCTTAACCACAAAGTGATTTGTGAAATATTTAGATCACAACACTACTCTGAATCAGCAATTTTGTCCTTTGCTGGTAAAAGATCCTGACACAATTTAGGACTCAAAGTGTGGTCTGTATAATTTTTGTACCAAGAGGTTGAGAGAGCTGGGGTTGTTCAGATTAGTGAAGAGAAGACTCCAAGGAGATCTTGTTAAGTTAGAATCATAGAATCACAGAATAACCAGGTTGGAAGAGACCCACTGGATCATCGAGTCCAACCATTCCTATCAAACACTAAACTATGCCCCTTAGCACCTCGTCCACCTGTTCCTTAAACACCTCTAGGGAAGGTGAATCAACCACTTCCCTGGGCAGCCTCTTCTAGTGCCCAATGGTCCTTTCTGTGAAAAATTCTTTTCCTAATGTCCAGCCTAAATCTCCCCTGGAGGAGCTTGTGGCCATTCCCTCTCATCCTGTCCCCTGTCACTTGGGAGAAGAGGCCATTATCCTCCTCTCTACCACCTCCTTTCAGGTATTTATAGAGAGTAATGGGGTCTCCTCTCAGCCTCCTCTTCTCCAGGCTAAACAACCCCAGCTCTCTCAGCTGCTCCTCATAAGGCCTGTTCTCCAGCCCCTTCAGTACCTAACAGGGGCTTATGAGAAAGATGGCCCTGTAGCAACAGGACAAAGAGTAGTGGTTTTCAACTAAAAGAGAAGTTTAGACTAAATATTAGAAAGATTTTTTTTTTTCTGAGGGTAAGGAAACACCAGCACAGGTTGACCCATCCCTGGAGACGTTGAAGGTCAGGATGGATGGCTCTGAGTAACCCAATCTAGTTGAATATGTCCCTAATCAATTCAGGGAGGGTGATGTTCATGGTCCTTCCTAATCCAAACCATTCTATGACTCTACATGACTCTATCATGAAGCTTGACTTTCTACAGATAAATTGATAGTTATTTTTTTTTTTCATGCTGTGCTCTTATTTCTTGTATCCAGTATTTCAGTGCAAGTTTCAGTCAGATCTTGCTATATTTTACCCTACCTATACACTGAGAAAGACCAGCTTTATAAAGACAAACTTCATCGTGTAAGTATATTATGGTTAATTAATGCATATTTTTGTCAGATGCAGTTTTGAAAAATAATACAAATGTCAGCTTGTTGCTGATATGTTCACTTTTGCTCTACATGATATTCATACTGAGAAATACTTATGGAACAGGAAAGCCAGATGGGACCAGTATTCACTGGAAATTTAAGTGTATTTCTTTAGTAGGATATGAAAAAACGTTTGTATGTGTTTCATCAGTTTCTAAGACCTGGAGCTGGAGATAGGTGTATTCAATAAATATGAGTTCTGTGATTTTGTAGCAGTTTTTTAAAAATAACATGTTATCCAGCAGCTTATTAAGAGTGCTTGTTATCTGGAAATATGGCATAATACAGTATTAACTATTGCAATAATAGAAAAGTTGACTTGTCATTGTGTTCATCTTCTTCAGCTCACAATGTAGGAATAGAAAAAAAAAGAATGCAGACAGAGAAGGGGGGGAAAGTCAGCCTTAGAGAAGAGGGGGAAAGTCAAGACAAATTAAAACCAGTTAGGGCACTTTTTACAGAACCTAGAAAGTTAGTTAGAATGAGGTCTTTTATGTGAATTAATTCTGCTTTCTGCCCTCATATTAAAAAAAAAAGATAGTTCACCTCAAAGAATTTAATGCTACCAAAATTACACGAATTTCTTCTGTTTAGAATTCAAATGCACTGGTATTCTTGCTATAGAATGCTTTAATGCATTATATAACCTACCTACGTCTACCTACCTTCCTTGATCTCCTCAAGCAGAACTCAGTGAGGCAGAGGTGTTTTGAGGTCTCTGGGCAAAGCCTATATCTCATTCTCACAGACTCTGCCATTACAGATTCAGTTTGTATAAGCATAGGGACAGAACAAGGATCTTGCTTTACAAGTTTGCAACTGTGCCTGTTTTTTTGTGCAAGTTATATTGGTTAACAGAGTAAGTGTTTCTGTAAAGAGGGAATAATTACAGAAAGGGAGGAATTTTAACTATATGTATTTCTAACAAATATGCCCAAATTGAGATGATAAAAAAGAAGAAATATATGAATTATACGGTATTTATATTCAATTCCCTTTTTAGTAACATTCAAATGCAACTTATCTCAAGAGTGAAATAATTTTAGAACAACTGAACATGTATCTGTGTCATCTGCTACCGATTATTTTTTAAGTATTATCCAGATCAGCACATGGAGGCTGGGACTCAAAAAGTTGTTTTCTATTAGTCACTGTCAGTCAGTGTATATTTGAGCAGCTCAAAAATGGTCTTTCTTTATCTTCGACTTGCAAGAATTCCACCAAGTAATTGGTACATACCGCTAAACTTCATAATGTTTTATTTGCAGCATCCAACTGAATGTTCTATGTATATATATACCCATGTGCTTGTACATGCATACTTATTTGTTAAACAGCTATATGTCATTTTCCTGTTACAGTGTTCAAACCTAGGTCTGAAAACCCCACTGAATATATTATGCATGCCAATACCAACATCACTCATGATGAATGACATTGATACTTTTATTCTTGCTGCTATTCTTTCATTTATGTGAGAGGATCTGTCAATTTTACTCCAGTTGCAAGCAGTGGGAAAATTCCCCTACAACTCCTTCTTTCAACCTTTAGAGACTATTTTTTTCTGACATTTTGCAATATATAGGTAGAGCTTTGTGGCATTCCCCTTAACAATAGGCTGAGAATTTGGAGGAGAAAGATAGGCTTAATAGCTGCCTCCTACAAATTTCTTGAGTGAAGTGGTAACAAAATGGCTAGGGTAAAAAAGCGGCTAAGGTAAAAAACGGGGGGATGAGGGGGACCTGAAAAGGGTCTGTAGCATGGATCTTTGTGGAGGAAAAAATCAGTGCAGAAAGAAATGAAGGGTATTGTAGAAAAATAGAGCTGAAGATGCGTCCTGAAGAAGAAAAAGACAGAAACTGGCAAATGTAAATGATAAATAAAATTGTCTGTCAGAGAATTCTTAGGTGCATGAGTCAGCTTTCCTCAATTAGTCCTTTCAACAAGTGATGTTGAGAAGATGCTTTCATTTTTAGTGCTTCAGATTTGTTATCAGGAAAACAAGGATACAAATGATATGACTCTCTCAGAGAACTAAGAATATCTTTAATTCATGATAGAGAGTAACGATGCTAATCTATTGTTATTAGAGAATGAAAAATTACTTTGTTTTTCACTATTCAGTATGTAAATGTCTAAATACCTAGTAACCATAACTGAGAAAAGTTGTATTGTTCATAGTACTGTACAAAAACATAGAAAGAATAAATTCTGACATTGAAAAGTACAGATTTGAAAAAAATATGAGAAAAACAAAGGTACACAGCAACATCACGAAAAAAAATCTGAAACATGTAGACCATGTTTAAGCATGTGTGCAGTAGTAGTATCTTTGTGTGTAAAGATGGAGAACTGTGGTACAAAGAGAAACAAGGTGGAACTAACATTATTCTTAATTTCAGAACTGTCATTCAGCAAGGAAACAGACACTAGGACTTGGAGGAACAGAGACTAAGAGACCACAGAAAACAAGGGCAATGAAAAAATCTGAGCATTTTTATCTAAGAACAACTAGTGTGAGATAAGTACCTTTCATGCAAATAGCAAATACTCTTTAATTTATTCTCAGCAGGAAGATAAACAGACTTCTGAAACTTAAGAATGGGCAATAGTGTCAAAAGTGGTAAAGAGAAAGGAAGACAAGTTTGCAACTCAAAAAACTCCACAATTTGAGAAACACAAAAACTTGTATCAGGAGTAGAAACTATATGCCTAGCAGTAGATATAGGTTAGAATTTATGTTCACATTTCCTTCCTTCTAATTCTTGGATAATCATAGAATCAGAATAGTTAGGGTTGGAAGGGACCTTAAAGATCACATAGTTCCAACCGCCCTGCCATGGGTAGGGACACCTCCCACCAGCCCAGGCTGCCCAAGGGCCCATCCAGACTGGCCTTCAACACCTCCAGCGATAGGGCATCCACAACTTCCCTTGGCAACCTGTTCCGGTGTCTCACCACCCTCATGGTGAAGAAATTCTTCCTAATTCTAGTCTAAAGCTGCCATTCTCCAGTTAATATCTGTTTCCCCTATCACCCCAAGCCTTTATGAGTGGTCCCTCTCCAGCTTTCTTTTAGGCTCTTTTCAGGTACTGGAAGGTCGCTAAATAATAATATAGGTTTTCTTCTTTGTTCTCAATGAAATGGCTCGCTGGACCAATCAGGCATATAGTGGACTTGTAAAACTGCTTCCTTTGCATGCTGAGACTATATAAGCAGATTTTAAGAGAAGAAAGCACTGAAAATTTCCTTTGTTTTCTGGCTTCTAAAAGGAATTGTAATGTCATGTTTCTCAGACCATGAGGAGGCATATGATGATCTAGAGGGCCTAATAAACCTCTGGAGGTTCTGGAGATACTGTTCTCCTTTCTCATTGGAGCTACTTCATAGGGATATTTGACTCACAAGGGTCACAGCATTTCTGATGTGTATTTCCTGTGCTTTCCAAGATTTTAACTTAAGCAGATTTTCATCAATCAGTTAGTTTCTTTCTTCCCAGTTCTCCTTCAAAAAATGCTGCTCTTTTGTATTATCATCACACAACTTTGGCCAGTAACCAAAGTTTTTTTAAGAAAAAATTCAATGGACTACTATTGAAACAATTTATATTCATATTTATATTCATATTTATATTCATTCACTGTCAGTCTCATGGGCAGATACTGAGCCTCACTGTGATTGGAACAAATAACTATTACCAAGATATGATAATTTAACATTAAGAAACCATCTGGTGCCTTCACTTCTTGTTGTAACATAATGCAACTGTTTTACTTAATCCCCTCTCATTAAAACAGGACAAAAATTGCTAAGGAAAAGCAAATATACAGACTATAAATATATCCTATCCATCATCTTTTGTGCAACCTGCTTCACAAGTCACAGAATCACAGAATCACAGAATAACCAGGTTGGAAGAGACCCACTGGATCATCGAGTCCAACCATTCCCACCAATCCCTAAATCATGCCCCTAAGTACCTCATCCACCCTCACCTTAAACACCTCCAGGGACAGTGACTCAACCACCTCCCTGGGCAGACCATTCCAATGCCTAACCACCCTCTCCGTGAAGAATTTTTTCCTAATCTCAAGCCTAAAGTCATACTGTCATAGATTTATAAAGTAGAAATGGACTACTAAAATCTAATCTGACCTTTTGTATACTGAAGGCTATCTATTTCATTGAGTAGCCTCTAGATCAAAATTCTAATGTTTAAGCTATGTTGTACCCATTTTCCTCACAACGTGGTGGATGAATCTAGCCCACATCTAGACAAGTTGCACTAGTAGTTAATTACTCTCATTCTGAAAAATACACACCTTATTTCTAGTCTAAATTTCCCTAATTTCAGCTTTGAAACATTAGATCTCATTATGCCTTTTTCTGCTAGATTAAACAGTCATCTGCTTTCAAAAGTTTCATTCCCATTAAAGCAAGTCACCTCGTAACATTCTCTTCAGCAGATTAAACAGGCTGATGTCCTTTAGCATCTAACTACAATTCTTATTTCCAGACCTGTAGTCATTCTTTCACCCTAATCAACTCTTTGCAATTTTAAACATGTGGTCACCAGAACAGGCCACAACAGTTCATTTATAGTTTCCCTAATGCCATATAAAAAAGGTAGCATCATTTCCTACTTGATATTCACTTAGCTATATATCAAAGAATATAATATGTACCATTTTAACCCCCTTTAGCTTACTGATAAAACCTAGAGTATACCGTAATGGATTTAAAAATCAAAGATTTATCCTGGATTTTTACATAAAATGCAGAAAACCTATCCAACTCTTTTTTCTTTTCAACACTACTTATACTTTTCTATACTATCTACATCCAGTGTCAATTATCTCATTTAAGATACTTTTTCTGATAGATCATGTCTTCCTTTATCAGTTTCCCCTTCTTAAGTGGGATTTTTAATATTTTTTTAGTAGTAGTATCTATGAGCTGTTCAACTCCAGTAGTACCTTTTAAAGAAATTCTACTTTCATTCTTATTTTAAAATATTTTCTTGAGCTTTGATTTTCTTCATGTAAGGAAATTACATTCCTGAAGTAATTTGCTTATACAAAATAGAAATATGTTTTTAAAGACACAAATATAGATATACTATGTTGGCCAGAGCTATAGTATTCTGTTTTCTGGTAATTCAACCTCATTACGTAAAAATATCTAATTTCATCAGAATGCTTATTCTAACTCACAGACTGCATAAAAATATTTTGATTTATCTTACATGGAATATATATTTAACTAGATAGTATTCCTTACACAATTAGCTCCAGTGAATAGCATTTACATCAAGCAAACTCCAGTTTCTACCTGGAAGTTGCTTGAGATACTGAATGAATCAAATGAGAATATATGATTTCCATTTACCTTTCAATGATTTTCTCTTAATGGTTGATCTACAAGAACAGACGTAACCATTTCTAATGCTTAAGTTTATATCCATTTTATTAGGTGAATAATACCAATTTACTTTATTTTACTTACTACTAGAGAAGATAGTAAACATCAGAAAAATATTTGTAGTCGAATTTGTTAGTTATTTCCATTTATTGTCAAAAAACACTTACAGGCCATGATCTGTTCACACATAAAACTTAGAAAATGTTTATTCAACAGAATAAACCTGAATTTGACCTAAAATCTACCTGCCGAGTAAAGAAATACCAGGTTCAGTTCTAATTTCTCCTTCTCATTCATAATGAGGCAGGAGAATTCATTAATGCACTAAAGGCAATAACAAATTATGTGATCTGACACTATACCTCTATTGTGTATAAGTCTAGTTTATTTCATCTGAGAACAAAAATCTATTTGGGACATACAATTGTTATTTCATGAAAAGTAGGTCCTCTCTAGTTCTTGGGTACAATGTACTTCATAAACATAAAATATACCCAGATAAATAGGAACAGAATTAAAAACAGAGCAGAAAGAATGAATTGCGCGGAAAATAAAGCAGTATATTAATATGCAGAGGGAAATATTCATAGAAAGATAAGTAGTCTCTGTGAGCTTCAAAACTCCACAGACTATACAAAAAAAGGAAAAGAGTGAATAAATGAGAAAATTAAGGGTGAGGAAAAGGAAAACTAGAAGTTAAGAAGATGAAGAGAAAAGTGCTTCTGGCAACCAGAAGGAAAGATACTGCTAATTTAAACTTGCTTCATAATATTTTAGAATCTACAGTTTGAATGTGAATTAGAACACGTTCAAAGTTTTCTGCCAGACAAAAATGAAATTAAAGCCCTGTAGTGATTTCTGGTAACTTGATAAATAACATGTGTCAT